>CM029495.1:29162424-31662424 GCA_017140595.1 Eucalyptus curtisii
ACTAGTGTTAGAGATATGCCCGAACACATCATGCAAATGAGAGACATTGCTGCTCAGCTTAAGAACCTTGAGGTTGAGATATTTGAATCATTTCTTGTGTATTATATTTTGAACACTCTCCCGCAACAGTATGGACCTTTCAAGATCTCTTACAACACACATAAGAATAAATGGTCAATTAATGAACTCATGACCATGTGTGTTCAAGAGGAAGAAAGATTGATTATGGAATTGGGAGAAGTGTTCATTTGGCAACACAAGGAAAGAATAAGGGACATGGCAAGCATAAGGGAAAAGGTAAGATACCTCCCCAAGCCGACATTAGGAAAGAATCTGAATGTTTCTTCTGTAAAAAGAATGGGCATATAAGAAAAGATTGCATTAGATTTAAGGCTTGGCTCGAGAAGAAATGTAATCCAATCTCTTGTGTTTGTTATTAATCTAATATGATTGATGTGAGTCACAACACTTAGTAGATTGATTCTAGATCTACAATCCACATTTCGAATTCCTTGCAGGGATTTCAAAACCACAGGAAACTAGTGGGAAGTGAACAAAGCATCTATTCAAGAAACAAGATGCGTTCACATGTGGAAGCTATTGGGACATGTAGACTAGTTCTCAATAGTGGCTTTGTTTTGAATTTGGAAATGACCTTTTATGTTTTTCTTTTTCTTTTGTCTAGAAACTTAATTTTAGTTTCAAAACTTGTACATTTTGGTTACTCTTTTAACTTTTCAGATTCAAACTTCTGTTTATCATTTAAATCTGAAATTGTTGGGAGTGGTACTTTGTCTAATGGTCTTTTTCGAATTAATTTACAAGACAATGCCTACTATAATGTGATACATGTTCATGATAACGCTGGTATAAAACAATGTGTTGTGAAAGAAGATTCATCTATGTTGTGGCACCAGAGATTGTGAAATATCTCCATAGAAAGAATTAAGCAATTGGTAAATGATGGAGTACTCGGTACTTTAGATTTTACTGATTGTGATACTTGTGTGAATTGCATAAAGGGAAAACAGACCAACAAGACAAAAAAAGGTGCCAAGAGGAATACATAAATATTAGAAATCATATATACGGATATTTGTAGTCTGAATATGGATTCGTGTAGTCATAAATACTTCATCTTTTTCATAGATGATTACTTACATTAAATGTATCTCTACTTGCTTCATAATAAACATAAAGCGTTAGATGCCTTTAAGGTATTTAAAGCGGAAGTAGAGAAATAATGCGGTAAACAAATTAAAATCGTGAGATCAGATAGAGGTGGAGAATTCTATAGTAGATACACTGAAGATGGACAAGCACCTGGTCCATTTGAAAAGTTTCTTCAAGAGCATGGGATAGTTGGCTAATATACTATGCCTGGTTCTCCGGACCAAAACGGTGTAGCGGAAAGAAGAAACCAACCTTATTGGACATGGTGCGGAGTATGTTTAGCGGATCCAAACTTCCTAAGTCCTTATGGACTGAAGCACTTAAGACGAAAGTGTACATATTAAACCGAGTTCCGACCAAAGCTGTCCCAAAGATACATTTGGAGTTATTTAAAGGTTGGAAACTGAATTTGCAACATGTACGCATTTGGAGATGATTGTCTAAAGTGAGAGTTTACAATCCACAAGAAAAAAAGTTGGACCTAATGACCATAAGTGGGTATTTCATTGGATATGCCAAAAGGTCCAAGGGATACAGATTTTATTATCCATCTCACACCACTAGAATCATGGAATCAAGAAACACTAATTTTTTCGAAAATGACTTGCTTAGTGAGAGCGATCGATCGAAGGACCTTGTTCCTAAGAAAGATTATTTAGATATTCAATTTTCCACCTCAAGCGTAAGGTTGGTTGTTGCTCATAATGCCCCCTCAGTTCAATCGACTATTGAACAACCAATCGTTGAAGTTCCACAACCTGCTGATATTGATCTAGTAGATCTAGTTGTTCAGCAATTACCAGAAACTGTTGAACAACTGGTTGAGCAACACATTCCTCAAGAGAATGTTGATGCAACATTGAGAAGATCTGCTAGAATAAGGAAATCGACGATTCCTAATGATTATATTGTGTATTTACAATAATCTGACTATAATATTGGAGCTGAGAATGATCCTGAAACGTTTTCACAAGCCATGGACAGTAATAAATCCAATTTGTGGTACCATGCCATGAAGGAAGAAATGAGTTCTATGACATCTAAGGAAGTCTGGGATTTGGTTGAGTTGCTTGATGGTGCGAAGGCCAATGGTTATAAATGGGTCTTTAAAACTAAGAATGATTCATTAGGTAACATTGAAAGATATAAAGCTATACTCGTTGCCAAATGATTCATTCAAAATGAAGGAATCAATTACACAGAGACTTTTTCTCATGTATTTAAGAAAGATTCTCTTCGTATTGTTTTGGCATTGGTTGCTCATTTTAATATGGAATTACATCAGATGGATGTAAAAATGGTGTTCCTCAATGAAGAACTAAAGGAAGAGGTTTACATGAAACAACTTAAAGAATTCTCCTCTAATAAAAGTAAGCATTTGGTGTGCAAGCTTAAGAAATCTATATATGGCTTGAAACAAGCATCCCGTCAATGGTACTTAAGGTTTCATGATGTCATCTCTTCATTCGATTTTGTAGAGAATGTCATGGATCAATGTATATACCAGAAGGTCAGTGGGAGCAAAATTTGTTTTCTTGTGCTATATGTGGATAATATTTTACTTGCAACCAATGATAAAGGATTGCTATATGAAGTAAAACAATTTCTCTCTAAGAGTTGTGACATGAAGGATATGGGTGAGGCATCTTATATCATTGGCATTAAGATCCATAGAGATAGATCTTGAGGAATTTTAAGACTATCTTAAGAAACCTATATCAATAAGGTTCTAAAGAGATTTTGGATGAAAGATTGTTCACCAAGTATAGCACCTATTGTGAAAGGTGACATGTTCAATTTGAACCAATGCTCGAAGAACAATCTAGAAATGGAACAAATGAATAACATTCCATATACTTCTGCTGTTGGAAGTTTAATGTATGCTCAGATTTGCACTCAACCTGACATCGCTTTTGTTGTGGGAATGTTGGGAAGATATCAGAATAATCCAAGTATAGACCATTGGAGAGCTACAAAAAAAGTGATGAGATACCTTCAATGACCAAAGGGTACATGCTTATGTATAGACGGACTGACAACCTGGAAGTAGTCGGTTATTCGGATGCGGACTTCGCGAGCTGTGTTGATTCACGAAAATCAACATCTGGATACATTTTTATGTTAGCAGGTGGAGCTGTGTCATGGAGAAGTGCGAAACAGACTTTGACTGCTACTTCCACTATGGTGGCTGAGTTCGTTTCTTGTTTTGAGGCTACCTCACATGGCGTATGGTTGAAGAGTTTCATTACTGGGCTTAGAATTGTTGATTTTATTTCTAGGCCATTAAGAATATATTGTGACAATTCAACTGCTGTTTTTATGGCTAAAAATGCCAAAAGTGGCGGTCGAAGTAAGCATATCGATATCAAGTATTTAGCTATAAGGGAACGTGTTAAGGAGAGTAAAGTGATCATAGAACACATGAGCACTGAATTGATGATAGCTGATCCTTTAACTAAAGGCATGCCACCAATGAAGTATAAGGATCATGTAACTAGTATGAGAATAGGTCCCATCATGTGATTTGTCGTCATATGGACAATTTTTGTTGTAGTCAAGTATGTTTTGCCTCAAATAAGTTGTTATAGGAAAGTTGAATCTCCGATAAATATTAGGAAGATTTTCATTTTGAAACTCCTTATAAATATGGTAGGAATCCAATCAATCACTATTAGCCGTTGCACGGGGATATTATCTCCTTCCTAACCATTTGGCAGAACACATAAGGAAGGAAATAATTAAGTCACGATTCTGGTTCTGATTGATAACATATCCCATTAGACTTTTTACCTTAAAAATACTTGTCATCAGAATCAAAGTCTTTATTCTTGATAAGTTTTGTCAATCTCCAAAATCAATTAAGGAAATTTCCTTAACAATCTCCTTATTTTTTATGATGACAAAACTTTTCAAGTAGAACTTAACAAAAGATTTGAAGATATTTAATAATCAAATAGCTCTATTGAAAGCAAGATTTTAGATAAAGCGCAATGTGAATTCTATAAGAATTTTTGCTGATATAGTAAATACAATTACAAACTTCTTATAGACTATCGAGCTAATTAAAGTGAATAAAATTTGTAAAGAAACTTTGATTAAAGAAGTTCAAGATAAGAATAAATTTAAGAAAACTTCATGTTTTTATATAACTTCTCTTGAGCAAGATCACAAAAGATCTTCATCCAGTGTTTTGCTTTTTTTGCATTTTCTCCCCATTTTTGTTAGCATCACAAAAGAAACAATAATAATGGAAGGAGTATCACATAGATAATATAGCTCATCTTCACACACAATCTTCAAAACAAATTTGGCATGCAATGCAATTTTCAGAAACAATATCTTATATATGCTCAGACAACTGCAAAAGATATGTAATATAGCCCATGTTCTTATATTATGAAACAACAATATCTTATATCATGGATGCAATATATAAATTTCACATACCTTTTTTGTTATAATAAAACGATAATAAAAATACAAGATTTATAATGATAAAAAGTAAGGGAAATAGAAAATATACTAATTGGATCATCTAGAACTTAGCAAGTTATGACATACGTTACCTTTTTTTCCATAATCAAGAGGAGGTAGATATTAAATTGACTTAATCAGGATTTTCTCACATGTGAATTATGCACCTCCTCAATTCGATATGATCATGATTTTCTGCATTTACCGTGCATCCATTTTCTCCTTCAATAATTTGCACAAATTTTATGTAAAGAGGATAATTTTATATCCTTTGAAAATGATGCAGAATCTTTGCAATTTTTCGGATCAAATTTTTCCAAACTTCATATGGAAAGATACTTTTGCCACCCGCAGTTTTTTGTAAAAGAGATAACAATATTTGCAAAATATAGAGAATATCACTGACATACCTTCCTTTAATTCGCGAATCAATCTTGCCAATTATTAGATAACTTGTAAAATATCGCAAGTGTATCCAAATATATAAAAGTACACAATAATATCTTTTAAGATTGAAAATACTCTTCCTTAATCATAAATCTCAATTGCAAATAGATATAAATATAATATTAACATATTTCGCAAAAGGAATGTAAATGATATAAACATTAAATCCACACAATATCTCATAAATATGGCAACAAATATTACCAATTCTTATAAGGAATGTAAATGATATAAACATTAAATCCACACAATATCTCATAAATATGGCAACAAATATTACCAATTCTTATAAGGAATGTAAATGATATAAACATTAAATCCACACAATATCTCATAAATATGGCAACAAATATTACCAATTCGTATCCCAATATACATGTGCAGAATATACCTTCCTTAAAAAATTCACTCGAGATCCTTCTTTAATTGCATTATGATTTGCGTAAATTTTCAATCAACCTTCCTTTGTATAATTGCCAACAATAAACTCATTTTCTTTTTGGTATCCATATCCTTTCCTTTTGTTAGTCATAAAGTAAGAAACAAATCCAAACGTTCTTTCCATAAACTAATGGCACATAAAGAAATGTTATTACGTGAATAATATGCATAATTAAAAAAAAAATTCACTTTGCAATAGAGAGCATAAATCCTTGAGAAGCTATCCAATCAACCGAATTATATCTAAACAAGATATCAATTACCCATCTCAAAAAAAAAAAAAAAAAAAAATTTACAGCATTCTTTCTTAAAATATATTTTTGCCACAGCCCAATTTTAATTTATGGATCACATCATATCAAGCACAATATGAAGATAAGATATCAAAAACAATGAGAATATATATTCAAAGTATATAATCATAGCAAATTGATCATTTAAAAACATACATTTACTTACTAAATATTCTTTCTCTTTTTCTTTATTCCTTGCAAGAAGAGCAATTCATCTACTCTTTGGTACCCAAATTTGTTGGGGTCATTTCTAGTTAGAGAAAGCATGAAATCTCTAATTGGTTGACTTGGATTTCTTCCAATCAAGTGGGCATTCTTGCTTAAAGTGATTAGGTTCACTATAATTTTTGAGCAATTATAATGCTGAGATCCAATAGGCTTGACAAATTGCTTAACAAAATGATTTCAATAATGTTGGATTGGCGATCTGCACTTTAATCTTTCCTTGACCTTTGGAAAGTCATTCTTGATCTCACTTGCATTTTCGAAGTCGAGGCCAGATTTGTTGTAGTACAACATTTGTATAGAGAGAACATGCTCTAATATTTTCGAGCCGAGAGAAAATTTCTTGCAAACTTTTGAAATTTATACCTTATAGGAATCAACTTCTTTTTGCAAAATATATTTCTCTTCCTTGACAGAGGAATTATCCTTTTCCAACTCAGTAATCCTTTTATCATTTGTAATCTCTTGCTGTCTCAATTTAGAGACTTCCCTTTTCAACTCAAAAATTTTCTTCGATGCTTCCTTATGTTCCACACATAACTCTTCAAAAAGATCATCATTGTCGAGAACAAGATTTGAACTAGTTGCCTTATCTTCTTCAGATTCAATGTCCACTATTAAGCATATATTTCCTTGCTCATCATTGCTAGATTCAGATTTTGTGTCACTCAATGTCTCAGCTTTTAGAGCTTTCTTCTTCTTTTCAAATTTCCCCTTCCTTTTCTTGAATAAAGGACAATTAGGTTTTATGTGACCCTTTTTTCCTACACTCAAAACATATTACGTCCTTACCTTCATATTTGGCTCTATCATAAAAATTTCTTCCTACGAGTTTCTTTATTGGCTTCTTCCCCTTTGAAGTTTTGTCTCTTTCTTGTAAGGTGTTGAAATCTTTTGATTAGCAACTTCATCTCCTCATTGTCATATTCTTCATCTTCTAAATCTAAAACATCATAATCAATATTAGACTTTAAGGCAATCAATTTCTTACCTTCGGGACTTCACCAAAAAAAAAATTTCTTACCTTCGGGATCTTCGTCGTTCAGTTGTTCTTCTTCATAGGATTGGAGTGTTCCCACAAGTTCATCCACGAAGAGAGGTGATATCCTTTGAATTTCTCAAATGAACGTCGTAATGTTGTTCTATTCTTTTGATAGTCCTCGAAGAATCTTGTTCACTTTCATAGGGTCTGATATAGGTTGCCCTTGATATGCCAATTCATTGACAATATCAATAAATCTACTATAGATGCCAGTTATGGATTCTACAGGTTTCATTTTGAAGGATTCGTATTGCTGGAGAAGAATATTTATCTTCGTCTCCTTAACCCGATCAGTTCCTTTGTACATTTCCTACATCATGTTCCAAATTTCTTTTGCAGATTCACAAGAGGGAATTTGGTTATATTCAAAAGGAGATAAAACACAATATAATAAATAAACTACTTTAGCATCTAATACTTCTCTTTTTTCGATGTCTACATCAGATAAGGCTGAGACTTCTAGTTTTTTGCCTTCTTCTTTGGTCGAGGGAGGTTAAGGTTTTATGCCCCTTAGAACAACATCCCACTCCAAGGAATTTTTGGATCTGATGAATGGTTTCGTATTGTTCTTCCAAATGTTATTATCTTTTCCGTCAAAGTACGGAGGCCTTGTATCACTTTAACCCTCCATTAGACTTGGTGCAATGTTACTAGCCATCGAAAAATTGTTAACTCGGAAGTAATAAAGCACTTCAATTAAGAGTAACTGAGCTCTGATACTAGTTGTCATGGCTAGATCTATAACTAAATGGGGATGAATAGGTGATTGTGTGGAAATAAAAAAAATTTAAACATATATTGCAGCGAGACAACTTCTGATGAAGTGATTAGATCTTACCAGTATACAATTCTATTACAATAAATAAAGGAATGAGGGATAGAGAATTGCGCACAAAAGATTATAATAGTTCGGCTTTTACAAGTCTACTTCCACTCTCCCGCGCTACAACCTATAGACTGGAATCGAGGCACGGACACCTGGAGTGCCAAAACTTGGCACGGAGGGACACTTAAGTGCCAAAAATTTGAAAATGTACACTTAAGTGCCAAAATCGGAGTAAAATAGATCACTTAAGTGCCACTCTGGCCAAAATCCGGCCAAATTGCTGACGTGACAATTTTCCGACTAGGTGAGTGCAAAACGGCGTCGTTTTGCGCCCTGACGTGGCGAGAAAATGCAAAAACGACGTCGTTTTGTGTCTAATATGTAAATAATTAATATAAAAATTAATTAAATTAAATTTAAACTTAAATTTATTTAAAATATTCTAAAAAATTAAAAACTTAAAATTAAAAAGGGGGGGGGACAAAGGGAGGCGGCTGAGGGCTGAGCCCTCGTCGCCGCCACCTCCCCGTCGCCGTCAGGAAGGGCTGGCGACGGAAGGGGGAGGGTCGGCCCGACCGGTGGCGAGGGCCGCAAGCCCTCATTGGAGATCCGGGCGAGGATTCGCAGGCCCTCGTCGCCTCCCCGCCGTCGCCGGGAAGGGCTGGCGATGGTGGGGAGCACCGGCCGGGGTCGCCGGGCCTTGGCCGAGGCCGATGGTGGGGACGCGACGAGGGCTCACGACCCTCGCCCCGATCGACCGGGGGCCGGCGACCCTCCCCCTCCGTTGCCAGCCCTTCCGGCGGCGGCGGCGAGGGCTCGGCCCTCGGCCGCCTCCCTTCACCCCCCCCTTTTTTAATTTTAAGTTTTTATAGAATATTTTAAATAAATTTAAGTCTAGTAGTTTAATTTTTATTTTGCAAACGACGTCGTTTCGAGTGAGTTAGAGCCGAATTAGCTCTCCGGCGAGCCACGTAGGCAAGCAAAAATAATAAAATATTGCCACGTAGGATTTCCGGCAAGGTTCGCTGGAGGTGACACTTAAGTGTCCCACTTTTCAAAGAAAGTGGCACTTAAGCGTACATTTTCAAAGTTTTGGCACTTAAGTGTCCTCTTGTGCCAAGTTTTGGCACTTGGGTTGTACTTCTGCGGACTGGAATCCACTAATAAGAATAGATTAAAGGTTACAAGATTTGAGCTATGAACACTCAAGTTCGTGTGTATAACTCCTCACACACTCTCAACCTCTAAATGGTTACACAATGATACTCGTAAAAACAAAAGTATAAGATCACAAAACACTTTTCAGACTTTGGAATTAAAAGCTTCAATTTTCTTGAATGCGAATTATCTTCCTTAAGCTTCGAAGCCTCCTCTTATACTCCTCCTAGTTCAAGTTGACCGTTGGACATATCTCCAGGAGGACTTATCCAACCAATATAATCGTTGGCTTGGATCTAGTTGAGAAGATCTGATTGTTTCAAAATCGCCAAGGTTGATGCTTCCCATAATTTTTATTGCCTATATATATATAGCAATTTGGGTTTCCACAAGTCGAGTATATTTTGCCTCAAATAAGTTATTGCAGGAAAGTTGAATCTCCGATGGATATTAGAAAAACTTTCCTTTCGAAGCTCCTTATAAATATGGTAGGAATCCAACAAATCGCCACTAGCCATTACCCGGAGATATTATTTCCTTCCTAACCATTTGACAGAACACATAAGGAAGGAAATAATTAAGCCACAAGTTTGGTTTTTATTGATAATGTCTGATCACATCCCATTAGACTTTCTGCTTGAAAAATACTTGTCATCAGAATCAAAGTCTTTATTTTGGATAAGTTTTGTCAATCTTCAAAATCAATTTGGGAAATTTCCTCAACAAAACCGCCAAGCTGGCAGCGAATATCATTGTTGTCTGAGATCAACATTAGCTGCGACATCCATGGAATGGCGACATCCTGAACCACGTAGTGATTACAGGGCTGATGAGCAGCCCCACGAAACCATCACGAAATGGTCATTTTCAAGATTATGGGAAAAACACACAACAACGGCTTATCCTCTGGATCATTTGCCTTCGTTAGCATCATTTTTTATCGCCCTTCAGACCCTTTTCTCTCCTCTTCTTTAAACAAAAACAGATCACTTCGCCACGCTATTTCAAACGGTGACAAAACTGGGTGCACCAAAAGTTGGGACGCTGGATGCTAGTGGCAACACTTGAGCCAAACTCGTCCGCGTCGCTTTCTCATTTTGATTTCATCATCCGCTCTCCTATGGTAGTCCTTGTCCTCGATAATTAAGGAAACAAGAGAGTAATCAAGCTAGGATGATTAGTCCTTTCAACCTCGTTCCCTTATCCCTCTTTTGCGTGTCCACTCCATCAAAAAAAAAAAAAAACACACCAAAAGAGAAAAATTCGAGAAACACACGTATCAAACTCTCACATGCCCTTCTTTTTATTTGACCTAACTTAGAATAGGTTGGTGGATCGTTTTAATACCCTTTGATCACGCGAAGACACCGTACAAGGCCGTGTCTCTCCACAATCAATTGTATAAAGACCGAAATTCTTGTTTTTATAAGACCCAAACAGTTAAGGAATGGAAAATTGTCCAAAAAATTCTAAGATATTACACTTTTATCGATTTAATTCTAAACTCTTCAATTTTGCCAATTAAGTCTTAAATCTTCTTCACTTTCTGTCAATTGAGTCAAGTCGACCAATTTTGGCCAAAATTCATTAACGTGGATGTTAGCCATCCTACACGGTATGGTCGACAATGACGTAGATAATTTTTAAAAATATTTTAATATTTTTTTGATTATTTATTTTTTCCTTTGGTTTTTTCTATGCCGACTAGAGGTTACCAGTGACCATCACCTGCCACAAAGGACTCGCCAGTTATGGGCGAGGGCAACCCTCGCCCGAGGTCATCGTGGCCTCACTGGCCATGGACGACAGGCGCTCGCCATATCTAGGCGAGGGCCACTTTGCCCACAGCCAGCGAGGCTTCAAAGACCCTTGCCAAGGACCTCGACCTACTAAACGCAGGTGATGCAGCTCTCGCTAGCACAAAATAGAACTAAAGGAAAATAAAAATAAAAATTCAATAAAATTTTTAAAAAAAATCTACAAATATTCTTTTATTAAAAATTATTCACGTCAGCGTCGATCGTATCATGTAATACAACTAGTGTCCACGTTAGCGAATCCCCACCAAAATTGCCGGATGGACTCAATTGACAAAGAGTGAAAAGATTTAGGACTCAAGTAGTAAATTTGAAAAGTTTATGACTAAATTAACGAAAATGTAATAGGTTTATGATTTTTTGAATAAGTTTTCCGTCAAGGAAGGGATAAATCAAAATGCATTCTTACTTAATCTCGGTCTTTATCAAACGACTCCTCATGCATAAGGCCTCCACCAACTCTAGCTGCGCAACTCCATGGTACAGCCACGTTCTCATATAAATTACACGCTTACATCATTTCGTTTCCAAGAAGAAAGAGCCCTCTTCCAAGTAGCCTTCGATCGGATCGTATCGATCGATATTCGACATTTGTACCTAATCCTGATCTTTGAGCCAAGAGAGACAGAATTGCGCAAAACCCCACTGACCATTTCTCTCTTTCTTTCGAGTCTGAACAAACGCAACCCCCAATGACTCCTCCTCCTCCTCCCACTCAATCCGTCCGATTCATCTCCAACTGTTTCGTCAAGCCACCAACGCTTTCCCCTCATCAGAACCGCCCACTTGCCGCCGTTCGACCTTGCCATGCTCTCCTTCCACTACATCCAAAAGGGCCTCCTTTTCCCCCTCCCTCCTCACTGCCTCCACCCTGGCTTTGACCAACCCTCTTTCATCCATTCCTTCTTGAAAAAACTCAAGCGATTTCTCTCTTCCGCTCTCACCCACTTCTACCCGCTCGCCAGCCGCCTCGCCACCCTCAAGCAAGCACACCCCCTATTCCACATTGTCTTCGTCGACTGCGCCAGTAGCCCTGGGGCCCGGTTCATCCATGCCGCGCTCAACCTGAACATGGCCGACATTCTCTCTCCTATGTACGTCCCCACCATCATCTAGTCCTTCTTCGACCACGACCAAGCGATCAACCACGGTGACCACGTCCTGTCCCTTCTGTCTATGCAGGTTACTGAGCTCACTGATGGCGTCTTCATTGGGCTCTGCATGAACCATGCCATCGACGACAGCACCTCCTTTTGGCTCTTCTTCAACTCGTGGTCCGAGATCTTCCAAGCGCAACGGAAAGGTGCCGTTGATGTCGTCCAGCTATCACGTCCCCCAGTACTGACCTGGTGTTCCCGGAGAACCATCCTGGCCCAGTAAGCTTGCCTTGCACGGACGACCCCTTGTCATTCCTTGTTCACTATGAAGCCCTCGAGCTCAGGGAGTGAGCCTTCCACTTCTCTGCAAACGCCATTGTGGGGCTTAAGGCAGAGGCAAACTGGCAATGCAACACCACCAAGATCTCGTCCTTCCAGTCCTTGACTACCCTCGTCTGGCGGTGCATCACGCGCGCTCGCTGCTTCCCGCCCGTCCAGGTTACAAGTTGCCAGATGGCTGTGGACAACCGAGCTAGGCTGGACTCTCCACTCCCGCCGGAATACTTCGGGTACTTAGTCGCGTTGTTGAGGGTGGCGGTGACGATGGGGGAGCTGCTGGGCAGAGGCCTCGGGTGGGCGGCGCGGCTCCTGCATACGGCAATGGCGGAGCACCACAACTCAAAGCTACAAGAGTGGAATCAAGACGTTCGATCCATACAGTGTCATGATGGGGAGCTTGCCACGGTTCAACATGCACGGCAACGAGTTCGGGCTGGAGCAGGCTGTGGCTCTGCAAAGCGAATACGCGCACAAGTTCGACGGCAAGGTCTCGGCCTATCCAGGCGGCGAGGGAGGCGGGAGCATTGACCTCGAGATCTGCCTTCCATTGTGACCATTTCGTAGGTGGGAGGACCATCATCAACCGGTGTTATGTCCAAGTCGAGTCAACACCACGAGGAATTGAGGAATTCAGATTTGTCGTTTGGCTCGGAATTTTAACTATGCTTTTTTTTTTTAATCAGAAGTGGATAAATTATGGGACTGATCTGGCCTAAGAGCAACTGTCGTCCCAGATGATGACGGTGGATCTTAGGCCACGATTTTTATTTTGAAGCAACGGGAAGCCGCTCACAAAGGTAAACAATCATGTTGAAGATATGGTTAATATCCTGAAAAACTTCAAACTAATATATTTATGATAAATTTATCCAAAATTAAATTTTTGACTACCAAAAATCTCAAACCGGTACACCTCTGACAAATTTACCCCAAAATGGTACACTCGTGACAAATTTACCGTATGTTAGTTTTTGTTCAAATTGCTGAATTAAATGACATGTTATAGTGAACTAGTCTACTATTTATTTGTCATAGTTGTACCATTCATTCAACAATCGCACCTAATCCTAATCTTTGAGCCGAGAGAGACAGAATTCCCCAAAACCCCACCGACCATTTCTCTCTTTCTTTCAAGTCTGAACAAACGCGCCCCCAATGACTCCTCCTCCTCCTCAATCCGTCTGATTCATCTCCGACTGTTTCATCAAGCCACCCACGCTTTCCCCTCGTCAGAACCGCCCTCTCCACTTTTTATATGACATTGTAGTTGTTTAACTATTTGATAATTGTTGTTTCGCTTTTGTATATATCGATAAAAGATTTATACTATCGGGGGGTTCCATCTGGACCTAATTTCTAAATAATTACTGCGATTGATAGTTCTATTGAGCAAACACTACTTACTGAAAATAAAGCATTGAAAATTTGAATACTCAGTTAATTTTCACTAAAGTGTGATGTCTCTTTTCATGAATTCTTTTCTCATATGGGGAAAATTCGAAAAAGTTTGCTCACTTTGTACTCCAACTTCACTTTGTATCATCTAATACCCTAAGTTTGGGTTGGATTTCAAATCTATTTTTAATTCCACATTGCCCATGCATGGGCATGTTATATTGGTAGAAAAGTTCTGCAAAACCTTAAAACTAGCATGACACGATTAAAGACTAAAGTTGAATAGCCATCGGAGTTGATAATATATGTCGTGCTGGCTGCTGAAATGGTAGTGCTACTTTCATGAAAAGAGGCATCACACTTAGTGAGGATTAACTGAATATTCAAATTGGAAGAAAAAATCTCTTTTGTACTAATAAGGAAAACATGATTACTTTTGAAAAATAAAAAAAAAAGACTATTCCCCGCGTACAGTATAAGTTCTTCCATTTATTCATGTAATGCCGACTAGTTAATTTACTTGTGGGTTTTATGTTAAAATGACAAGGAAGAAATTAAACCAATTAACATAGAACGGTTCAAAAGTAGAAGTCATAGGTGAACCATTTAATAGTAATGTCAAGATAGTTCTCACGGTTTCAATACGAGAATTATATATATATATATATATATATAAAGCCGCTTCACTTGGGCCTACTCCTGACATGAAACTATTTTATTCAGATTCCAATTCATGTTTGAAACCATAGCTTTGAATTGAACCATGCTAGTTTGAGATGTTGTAAGAGTTACCTATCAATGCAATAGTACGACATGTCCCGCTAATAGAGCCCTTCTATAATAGAGTGGACAGCCCCGGCTGACTTTCTATCAGTACAATGGTCGTACCCACATGATTTTAGAACACATCATGCTAGTTGGTGTTAGAACACATCATGCTAGTTGGTGGAATTATCAATGAGATATCTGATGATAAATTTATTATGTTTTTATGAGATAAATTTACATGTCATTACCCCTTCCATATAGAATATTCAAGTGACCAAATTGACACATTTTTGCTATCATCATTTCCAAAGATCAGTGTACTCTGTTTGTTTATAAATAAGTGAATAAGCATTTATCCAAGGAGGAAATTATGTGAAACAAACCAGTACGCCACAAAATTAATAGTGAATAATAGGCCGTTATCTTCTGTGTACATGCGGTCTATCAGTTGATGCCCAAACACATCTTTTTGATAATGACCATAGAGTAAACGTAATTACGGTTACTTGTATGGTGGCCTAATTTAAATTAGAAAAAAGAAATTCAAAGTTGAGATATTAATTAAAGGGCATCAAAATGGAAAGACCGTATTGTCTATTCTGAATTACCGTGCTGCCGTTATATTGGAGAAGTATATACACATACCCTTGAATTGAATTCTTTTATCATTAAAAAAGGCAATTTCAAATCTTCTTGCACATTATATCGATTTTAAACCACAAGATACTTTTGGACCTAAGATTTTCAATTATTCTCCTTTATTTAGAAAACGAACAAGAAAAATAATGAGATTTAATGATGATAATTAGATTAGATATTCAATATCTAAAATGAGCGGTTGAATAATCAAACGTGAACGAATTGTTCACGCAAGGCATTACCTTTGTGTTGGCACTTTGGCAATGAAAGGAAAAAAAAAATCAGCATTATCCCTAATGTAAAAGGTGCATATAAAAAGAAAATTGAAAAATGAACTTCACTATTTTCAGAAATAAATATTATTTTAAGGTATTTTTTTTAAATAATATTCTTTTAAATTCATACAAAGATTATGTTAATTATGATTAGATATATTGGACATATTTTTTTTAAAAGACATCTGAATACTTTTGAGCACTTCATAATTTTTTTCGAGATAATTAGTTGCTCGAGGAAATTCTTAATTAATGTGCCGGAAGAACTTTCATTAACGACAAGAGGTTAGATACTGTGATTAAGAACGTTATTCTTTTTTGGTGGATTTCTTTTCCCAAATACGTTCGACGAGATATTAAAGAGGGCGTTAGTTAATTCTTTTGTCCTTGAAGACGGAAGCGGTGAAGGTATTGTGCAACTATGGCCAGAGATAGACCAGGATCTCCACCGGCCTCCAAGGGGAGTTTCCCGTACGAACAAAGTTGGTGAATACGAAGTTTGCATTGCTGGTCCGCAGCCCGGCCAGCACCATGTTAGCATTTTTCGCATTTGCCATGGTGAGTGTCTTCCTTTAACGTCCAGAATCATGCGCAGTTGAGCAAACACGTTTTGCTACACTCTAATGTGCAAAGCTGATACGATTGCCGTGCAGAAGATCACGAATTTCATCAACTGCGGCAGTACCCTAATCATCATCTTCCTTTTCTTTTGGCTATGATCAGAGCACGAGCTGCAGCTCATTCGGAAGCTGAGAGGAGTGGGCTGTCTGTGGGGCGAATCCGAGGTTGTCTAAGCCAAGCAGGAAACGTTTTCAAGAAAGAGAAAGGAAAAGGAAAATGCTCGAGTATTGCTTGGGGAGCAGGTGACATGAAGACTAGCTGCATTTGCCTGTTTCTTTCTTTTGTCCTAACAAAATGGAAATTATACTTTAGACTCCCGGTCAAGCATCGATTAACTCCGGCAGTTGACGGAGTCCCGTGGTTGGTGTGGGCTCTTCCATTTTTTGGTGGCACCCAGCGGGAGTTGTTGGTGCAGTCTAATCTGACCACAAGATAATAATAACAATCTTTGGTTTCAAGCCTTCGACCTGGAAGGAAATAGGCCATATGGGTATTATCTGGTGACGAATCTACAGTAAGTCCGCACGTTACTCAGGTAACTCCCGAAAGCAGAAGGCGGACGGAGACGGTTCTCTCAGACATTGTTTATGGTCGTATATAAAGGTGAAAGTCCATGATTTTAGTAGAGGCTGAAGGGTTCAAATCTGTAAAGACCCATAGTTTAAAAACCTCAGCTAATTTGCAGACGAGCAGTGAAGGAATGAATCAAAGGGTGATATTACTTCGTCTTGGTCCTCCATTCTCTACCCCCGTCGAACAACTCCATGTGCACGAGGCCGTGACCAAATCTATTTCCACAGCTCCAGGAAACGCCTATAAATAACACGACCAGACCACCAATGTTCGTATCTTGTCCTGGCCTTTGAGTTGATATCAACTCATCAGAGTACCCACCACCAGAAGCTCTCTTACCATTTCTTTCTTCGGAGTCTCAACGAACACAACCCACACAATGACTCCTCCTCCTCCTCAATCCGTCCAACTCATCTCCGACTGTTTCATCAAACCGTCCCAACTTCCCGATGGTTCGAACCGTCCTCTCCACTTGCCGCCGTGGGATCTCGTTATGCTCTCTGTCCACTACATCCAAAAGGGCCTCCTCTTCCCTCTCCCTCCCCGCTGCCTCCAACCTGGCTTCGACCGCCCCGCTTTCATCCATTCTTTCTTGGAAAAACTTAAGCGCTCTCTCTCTTCCGCCCTCTTCCACTTCTACCCACTCGCTGGCCGCCTCGCCACCCTCAAGCAAACCGACCCCCCGTTCTACACTGTTTTCGTCGACTGTGCCAACAGCCTCGGGGCCCGGTTTATCCATGCCACGCTCGACATGACCGTGGCCGACATACTCTCCCCTACGTACGTCCCGGATGTCGTCCAGTCCTTCTTCGACCATGACCGGGCGATCAACCATGACGGCCATACCCTGTCCCTGCTGTCCGTGAAGGTCACCGAGCTTGCCGATGGAGTCTTCGTTGGGCTCTCCATGAACCACGCCCTCGGCGATGGCACCTCCTTCTGGCTATTCTTCAACTCGTGGTCTGAGATCTTCCAAGCACAAGAGAAAGGCGCCGTCGATGTTGTTCAGCTATCGCGTCCCCCAGTCCTGACCAGATGGTTCCCGGAAAACCATCCCGGCCCATTGAGCCTGCCTTACACGGATGATCCCTCATCATTCCTCGCCCGCTTCGAAGCCCCCGAGCTTAGGGAGCGAGTCTTCCACTTCTCAGCCGACGCCATTGCGGGGCTCAAGGCAGAGGCGAACCGGCAATGTGGCACCACCAATATCTCGTCCTGGCAGTCCCTGACTGCCCTCGTATGGCGGTGCATCACGCGCGCCCGCCACTTCCCACCCAACCAGGTCACAGGTTGTCGGATGGCTGCGAGCAATCGGGCACGGCTGGACCCTCAGCTCTCGCCGGAATATTTCGGAAACTCAATCACGCCATTGAGGACGGCGGCGACAGTGGGGGAGCTGCTAGGTAGCGGCCTTGGGTGGGCAGCGCAACTGTTGCATGCGGCGGTGGCAGGGCACAGCAACGCAAAGCTGAGGGAGTGGAACGAGGATTGGATAAAGAGGCCACAGGTCTACCACATGGATAAGACGTTCGATCCGTACAGCATCATGATGGGGAGCTCGCCACGGTTCGACAAGTACGGCAACGAGTTCGGGCTGGGGAAGGCCGTGGCTCTGCGAAGCGGATATGCTTTCAAGTTCGACGGCAAGGCCTCAGGCTATCCAGGCCGCGAGGGAGGTGGGAGTGTCGACCTTGAGATCTGCCTTCCACCGGTGACGATGGCACTCCTCGAAGCCGACCCGGAATTCATGGCCGCCGTGACCGTTTCGTAGGTTGAAGGGCCAACATAACACGTTGGTTATGCACAAGTCGAGTCAATGCCATCAGGAGGTACAAGGATTGGTTGTTTGACTTGGAATTTTAAGTTGACTCATTTATTTCTTTGTCTATTGTGACTATATCATGGGTTTGTCTTCTATATACAAGTAGTGTATGAGTTGATGCACGAGAAAGTCATGTTTTTAGTAATAATCACAAAGTGAATTTGGCCATTGTTACTTGTTCGGTGACAAAATCTAAATTAGAAGAACCTCAAAGTTGATTTATCAAGTACAGAGTATCAAAATCATAAGACGTTATTGCTTTCTAACAATTGGTGTTGTTGCGGTAATACTCAATACGTACATATCCTTGTATCAAATTCTTGGATAGGTGTATCAAAAATACTAAATCCTGTTGTGAATATGCAATTGAGTGCTAAAATTTTCAAAACTTATGCAGTTTGTGCAATCACATCCTTTCATTAGCTTCATTTAATTTGGTTAACGAAAAACACCAGCGTGACTTTTTCTATTAATTTCTAAATACACATGGTGCGGATTTGGCGTCCACAACGTCTGAGATGGGAATGGATCGTCGCTACAAACTGAGCTATTGGATTTGAGGCACGAGTTTTTGGGGTATTGACGGCGAGCTGAGTGGATTTAGGGATTGCGAGAGCGAAGGGAAGGAAGATGAGGAAGATTGGGGTTTCGAATTAGGTCCTCGCAAGCTTCGTCTGAGGAGGGATTTGCATAGTGGGATTTCGAGCTGTGGAGTCATTTTGCGATCTCACCAAACTTCTGGGAAGTGAGAGAGAGACCTTTTGGATTGAATTTGATTCGGACCATGGAGTGTTCAGCTTACTGAGCAAGAGCAAGACGTGTGTAGTTGATGAAGATGGCCGAGAGTCTCTGTGAACACCACTTCCTCACTTCGGACCGACTTCTGTCGCTCCATTTGTTCTCCCGATTGGGCCTTTGACTCGAAAGGATAAGACTATGATAAATGACTTGGGTAACTAGTGTGTGGCAGTTTGAAATTCATGTGTAATAACAATTAACAAGACAGCCCAGCCCCCATGTCCCTTAAAGCCTAAGCCCAAGACATCTTATATCCTCTTCAGCAGATGGAAGTGTTGAAGCCAGCGGAGAAAACCAGGAAAGAAGGAAGAAGTTTGCTCGTCCAAAAGGAAAAAAGGGGAGGAGAGAAATTTTCGCACATAGCCATCTCGGACATCCCGACGAACTGAATCACAACATCTGATAAGCATTCGAGCCTATCATTCATCTAATCAAAGTAATTGTTAAGTCATGAATTCGAAGTTATGTGAATTTTGAACCACGAGGTTTGATGGAGTTATTGGGCTGTGGATTTATATGGGAATGATAGTTTAGGGCGTCGTAGAGTTATAAATTCAACGGAAATTTCTTCCAAAGTACGGTTTGATCGGAACGAAATTTTGAAAATTAGCATGAGAGTTACAAGTAATAGACAAAAATGAATGTTTGTTATAAATGAGTTTCTTCGTTAGCACGTAGGAATTTTATTATCAACAATTAAGTGTAGTTTAACTATAGGGAACTCCTCTTCTATTTGTTAAAAAGAAGGATGGTAGTATGCGAGTTTGTATAGATTACCGATAATTTAACAAAGTGATGATAAAAAATGAATATCCTTTACCCCAAATTAATGAACTATTTAATCAACTTCGGGGAGCTCAAATATTTTCGAAAATTGACTTTTGTTCTAGATATCGCTATTGTGCCTAAAACTACTTTCAAGACAATGTAGGACCATTATGAATTCCTCGTGAAGCCTTTTGGATTAACAAATGTACCGGCTGCTTTCATGAATTTGATGAACATGGTATTTACACATTATTTTGACAGATTTTTTGTGGTGTTAGTCATGGATATTTTGGTGTATGCGAAGAGTTGGATGAATATGAGCACCACTTGAGGAAAATCAATTATTTACAAAACATTTTCATAAAAACAATCACTTGAAATAATTAAGTAATGGAAATGTATTTTCATTATATGCTTGTGAACAATAAAAATAGTTTGCGTTAATTTATTTTAGTAAGTCATACAAGTGATAGATTTTAGAAACATGATCTCCAAATCATTCATTTTCCATGAAAGAAACGGAGCCTTGATGGAAATAATTAGGTTAGATGTTCAATAACGAAACATTACTTGATTAGTAACCAAACATGAAATTGTTCAAGTAAGAGATTACTATTGTGTTGACTCTTTGGTGATGAAAGAAAAAAATAATAGCATTATGCCAGATATTGACGTGCGGATCCCTGAGTCTTATAAGCTTGAGAAGGAATGACACTTAAGTGCATAATTTACGAAAGATACACTTAAGTGACACATTTTAAGAAAAGTGGGACACTGAGTCTTATCTCCGGCGAAGTTGGCCGGAAATCATACGTGGCATTAAAATATTAATATTTTTTGCCGATGTGTCTCGTAGAAGATTTGAGTCATTTCGAATTTGGCCAAAACGATGTCGTTTTGGCATAATTTAAATTTTAATATAATATAAAATTATTTAAATTAAATTTCAAAATAAATTTATTTAAAACATTTTAAAAAATTAAAAACTTTAAAAATTTTAAAAAAAAATTACAAAATATTTAAAAAAATGTAATAAACATTTACAAAATTTACAAAATATTTAAAAAATTTACAAAAAATTTCAGCCCTCAGCCGCCTCCCTTTTTTAAAATTTTTTAAATTTTTTGTAAATTTTTTAAATTTTTTGTAAATTTTTTAAATTTTTTAAAATTTTTTAATTTTTAAAATTTTCTTTGTAAAAAAATTACAAAAAATTTAAAAAAAAATTACCAAATTTAAAAAATTTAAAAAATTTACAAAATATTTAGAAAATTTACAAAAATTTACAAAATTTACAAAATTTACAAAATATTTACAAAATTTACAAAAATTTAAAAAATTTACAAAAAATTTCAGCCCTTACAAAAAAATTTGTAAATTTTTTAATTTTTAAATTACAAAAAAATTTAAAAAATGTACAAAAAATTTACAAAATATTTAGAAAATTTACAAAAATTTAAGAAATTTACAAAAAATTCAGCCCTCAGCCGCCTCCCTTTTCTAATTTTTACTTTAAATTTTTTGTAAATTTTTATTTTTGCGAAATTTTATTTTTACATTTTTTAAATACATTTATTTTTAAATTTAATTTAATTAATTTTTATATTAATTTTTTACCATGTCAGCACCAAAACGATGTCGTTTCGGGTGTTGGCTAGAACAAAGCCCTTAAATCAGCCAAAACGACGCTGTTTTTGTATAAGTTGAATTTTAATATAATATAAAAATTAATTAAATTAAATTTAAAATAAAATAATAATATAATTTATATTTATTTAAAAAAAAAACGGAGAAGGAGGAGGAGGAAGGTAGCCGGCGGCCGAGGGCGAAAGCCCTCGCCGCCGCCGCCTCCCCGCCGTCGCCGGAAGGTGGGGAGGGTCGGCCGCGGCCACCTTCCTTTTTTTAAAATTTTTAAAATTTTTTAAAGTTTTTAAAATTTTTTAAAGTTTTTAAAAATTTTTAAATTTTTAAGTTTTTATGAATTTTTTAATTTTTTTAAATTTTTTTAATTTTTTTTAAATTTTTTAAGTATTTTTAAATTTTTTATTTTTAAAAATATTTTAAATAAATTTAGTTTTACATTAAATTAAATTAATTTTTATATTAAATTTTTTATCACGTCGGCACTAAAACGACGCCGTTTTGCACTCGCTTCGTCGGAAAATTGACACGTCAGCGTTTTGGCCGGATTTTGGCCAGATTGGCACTCAAGTGATCCATTTTGCTCTGATTTTGGCACTTAAGTGTACCTTTCATAAGTTATGGCACTTAAGTGTCCCTTTGTGCAAAATTATGGCACTTAAAGCGTTCTTTTGCCACCAGATATTAAATTGCAGATCAGAAAAAATTTAAAAAGTCACTTTGCTATTTTTTGAAATAAATTAGTTATTTTAGGAGTTTCTTTGAAATAATATGCTTTCAAATTCATACAAAACTTATTTTAATTTAAATAAGTAGCTCGACATATGTTACAAAAAAGAAGATATTCAAATGATTTTCCCGCAGTGAAATTTTAACGGTTGTCGATTGTTTGCCTTTATTTTTAAGAGCAATTAATTTTCTTGCTGCCGTTATTGTTTGGAACAATTAATTTTTCAAAAAAAAAGTAGTTAATGTGTTGGAAACAACTATGATTAAAAACGAGGTTACAAAGCGTGGTTAAATAGATGCGCTTGTAAATGGGTTTGCACATTATCGTTGTATGGAAGATTTTTCCATAAATTAATTATCAATTAGAACGGTTGTTCTATTCATTTTTTTTAGAAGTTGATTTTGCTATCCTTTTTCAAAACAAAAATATGTTCTAGTGGCCTAGAATACCGATCAATAGTTTTTATTAGGTCATTCTTACTTGTTAACAAAATACAATGTATTATCCTCATAAACTAGTTGAGATGCTAAGTGAACTCACTCATCTTTTTGTAATCTTGTGTTTAGATCTTGTTGATGACAATTCATGAGTAAAATCCTATTTGCGCCAAGCCACTATGAAGGAGTATGCTCGAAAAGATAGACTAATTAAGGTGCACAAAACTGACTTGGAGACCATCTAAATAAAATAAAATAAAATGACTCTTCATGAGATATCCTATCTTATCTTTTTCTAGATGCAATTTCACTTGGAAAAGTTGTCGTTAGCTCGAGCACTAGAAGTGAGATAAAACTATCTCGTTTAAGTAGGGTGGTAGTTTGAACCCAAAAAAAAAAAAAATGTAGGGTGGTAGAACTTCTAAAAAGGAAGTGAAGAATTAAGCCACGAAAAACTCATTCATTCTTGGTGGTGGATAGCAATGGAGCCACCATTGACGTTGCTGGTGAACTCCACACCATGGTTGTTGCTCCCAAGATAAGAAAAAAAAAACCATTGTAATGGAGGTCAATCTATGAAGCAACAATCACGAGCATATTATAAAAGCGACCATCACCAAATTTGTCTCTCGACAAAAAAATCATTAAGATGGTCATTGTGATTGACTATAAGATCTACATCGTATGTAGTGGATATTTTCTTTTTTTCTATTTATGAGTTAATTCTTTCAAGTTTTTTTAGTTATTGGATTGGACATGCATATACCCTTTTTTATGCTGAGAACATTCCTAAATAGATTATGGGCAATGAGAAATTTATTTGATAGGCGGATATATAATCTTTTCCTCTCCCATCATATCAAACTTTATTTTCTAATGACAAAACGTATCAACAATTAGCTTTAATCATGAAGGACTTGGACCTTTTGGCATCGAACCTGGTACTCCATTGACGATTATAGTTAAGTGGATTTCTCGTCGGATCTCTCTCTATCTCTCTCCCTCCGTTTTGTTTCGTGTATCCATTGCCATCCTTCTGTAGGAGGAATCTTTTGAAAAGTATCCTAGAGCTATCTCGATGATTGGCACTGTCATTTTCCATTTTTAGATATGAGGCCCAACTTGTTCAAAGCAGAATACATTGTCTAAACTGACAATGGACCTCGTGAAAATTCAATGTCTACTGGATATGTTCTACATTTGATGGGATTGCCAGGTCCAAAGACCTTTAAGCAATCCATACTAGTTTCCTTTATTGTGAATGCTTATTTTTTTCCCAAAAAGTTTTCAATTGATTACGATATTGAAACTTTGATAATTTTTAGTTGAACTATCCTATTTACGGGAGCGAATGATACAAGGAAATGATTTTACAAAGATATTGTGTGATTTATTGGCTCTAAATTGTGGTTTTCTCTATACTTTTGATATTTCCTATTGCCTCAAAATAAACCGAGCCTCAATACCATGTTTTTAGTATTCTAAAAATTAGGTGAGTTGAGATAAACATTATTCAAACTTGTCATACTTAATTAATCTTATATAATTTAATCCATATTTTGAAGACTCGCAGTAGGTTGTAACTCAAATTGCCTTTGGTTGTTTAGATAAGTTGTAAAATAAGATTGGATGAGAAATCGCATATCTTTAGTATGTTCATTTCCATATTTTAAATGATGGTTGGATGCATCTGAGAGTGATATCCCACCTTATTCAACGGTTGTCAATTATTGAGTAGGAATATACTAAACACCCAAATGAGAGAAAAAAAAAATCAAATTGAGAATTGTTGGCTAATTCTTGCTGTAACTATACTTTTTATGAGAGGAAAAGCACTGATCATGACCTAAGAGATCAAATGATGGTTGAAATGTGGTCGTGAGAGTCCAGGCTATCGCGTGCGTGAAAAATTGGCTTCAATGGGTGGGCATCAATGTGTTCAAGAGAGACTACCAAGCCGATAGCGAATGTCATTGCCTAAGGTCAAAATTAGCCGCGACACTCACGGAATGGCAACATCCTGAACCACATAGTGATACCCTCTTTCGAGAGCAAAATCAAACTAAAAATAGACGTATCATTTTCATGATGAGAGAAATGATAGACTTTATCTGGCCCTCCTTGGTTTTGTCATATCCCACTCTTACGTGCTGAATTGTTCACCTCATCGGACCAACGGCCATTCAAAATCAGCTGGGATCTAGACAGGTATGAATACAAGGCTGATAAGCAGCCCCACGACGGTCCAAGTTAAAACGGGTGCTGAAATCGTCACCAAATGGTCATTTTCCACATTACAGGAAAAGCACACAACAGCGGCTCATCCTGTGGATCGTTTGACTTCGAAAGCATCATTTGATTGCACTTCGCACCCCTTTTCTCCTCTTCTTTAAACAAAAAGAGATCGCCACGCTATTTCAAACGGTGACAAAAGTGGGTGTACCAAAGTTGTGATGCCGGATGCTGGTGGCATCAATTGAGCCAAAATTGTCCTCTCCTCTTTCTCTTCCTGATTCCATCATCCACTCTGTGTTAATTAAGGAAAAGAGAGAGTAATCAAGCTAGGAACATTAGTCCTTTCGACCTCGTTCCCTTGTCCCTCTTCCATGTGTCCACCATCTTCATTACTTTTTTTTTTTTTTAAAAGCATGTAAAAAGAAAAAAATTGGGAATTTCATATCAAACTCTCACATTTCCGTTCTCTTTATCTGACCTAAGTTAGAAGAGGTTGGTGGATCGTTTCCATACCCTTTAATCACGCGAAGACATCAGTACAGGGCCGTGAGTCTTGGCTCTCTCTACAATCAATTGAATCTGTTCACAACACGACTCAGACCACATGAATAAAAGAGAATCCAAGGAAAAATTGTCATCAAACACAAGGACCCATCTTTTAAATTTTTCACCATCCCTTCTTGGCTCAAGCAAAGTGCGCGGACCTTCATTGTGTCGAATGGGTCAAACTGCTTCGTTATCATCTCTTATTTAATCCATGATTAGTGCACAAATGGCGGTAGGTAATGGGTGTACTAATTGCCTAATATAACCTTGTTTTTAGGGTTTACTAGCTCACTAGTTGGCTTCTTCCATGGTTTACGAAGATGTTGTGTCATATGGGTTAGTGGAGGGGGAATTTTTCATTCGATATTCTGATATTCCTGTCATTAGTTGTCCATGTGTATTATTTTAGAGGAAGCAAAAGCTTCATATACTCCCCCTTTGTGGCCATAAATGAGGATAAAGCATGTTCTAATATTCAAAAGGCAACACATGGGATCTTGCACATAGGAAGTGGAAATGTTCCTACTTGTGCTTTTGTTTAGGATTGGACTTGCATCTGGTTCTTTTCATGAAATTTGGGCACGTCAACCTGTTTCTTTTTTTAGGTTGCTCTAAGATAGAATAAACATGATCTTTGTGTTCGTAAATCCATGTGAAACACAATAAATTATCTTTCGATCAAAGGAGTTATTTTATTTGATGATGTTATTGACACATGCATATAACATGTATACCAAGTTTTAGATGATTAGTTAGAATGGTCTCACTCATTACTACAGAGAAAACTAAATTTTCTATATGATATTTCTTTTATAGTAAATGATTATCTCTATATTATTAAGCTTCTTCTAGGATCGAATGTGTGTGTCAAATTTTTTATCATCAGAGGTACCAAAAATATGTCAATGTCCTCCCAAATTATACATTTTTTGCTAAATTGTGTGTCAATACTTCACCCTAAACTTTTAATACTAAAGATTTGAACCTTTTTGGAGTCACTCAATAATAGAATCGAAGTATTTCTACCAAAAATAAGTATTTATTTTTGTAGTGTATTAAGATGCGATAAATAAGTATTTATTTTTGTAGTGTATTAAGATGCGATAATGACATACAATGATTTACCTGCAATTCGATTTAACTACACAATATTAATAGATACCAAAATAATAATAATAATAATAAGTGAAGAGGTACTCCAATAATAAAATGAACTAATTCGGTAGAGGAAACTATCTTTTTATCAACAAGTGAATTTATTAGATTAATTCTTCGTTTAATTCGGTTTAAGAAGCGCTCTATATGGAAAAATTAAATTAATATCCACCAGAACGTGAGCCTAGTTTACTTTCAATTGCTTTTGTTTCAGAGCTAATTTTTTTTAGCATAGGATTGTTTGTTTCAAGTGGCAGGCTCTAGACAAAAACCAATCACAAGGCACTTTAGAGTTGGAGAACCTGTACATAACACATTGAAGGAAAGGTGGGAAATTCCCTTCGCAAGTAAGAAGAGGTGTTTGTCAAAAAAAAAAAAAAAAAAAAAGTAAGAAGAGGTGAAAGTACAAGATGTTGAAGAAGGCATGGGAGGAGACGGGTGTGGTAACACTCCTGCCCTCCTAGCAAAAGTGTCAATCTCTCGTCAATTAGAGGATTGCTCTTTAGGGATTTCTTGGCGAGCTTAGAGACACGACGGGTCCTTTGAGCACTAGCATTTATCTATTAAGGAATTGAGCTGTTCTATGTCGTTTGAATTGGCAAACAAGAAGTTTGAAACCGTTTTCAACAAGGTAGTAATAGCCAAGAAGGTGAAATGCCTCAAATATTGCAAGCACATTCCACTTTTTTTTTTTTTTTTTTTTGTCCACATTTTTGGATTCAAGGTTCAAATTGGAGGTGCTCGAAATTGCCATAATTCCATAGTACGAAAAATCTAGCATTAAGTGAAGAGGTCCAAGTGGAGTAGATATTGGTAATGGTGGAATTGCCTCCGTAATATATATGCTACATACTCTAATCGAAACGATTTGAAGAGTTTACTCTATTGATGGAGGTGGCACCCTTGTCAAGTGGTGCCTAAAAATTTGTATCACCTTGGCTTTGATCAAAGAAGAACACCCTACAACCTTTCACTAGATCTTTGTTTTCTTCATTTGCTGATTCGAGACGTACTTGACGATAAATTACTCCAACTACATCGAAAGAGTTGATGAAGACAACCTTGGGTTGTGGAACGGTAGAAGAGGAAAGTCACCAGTCTTTCTGATTCTCATAGCCCTGACTCATAAGTTACTGATTTTGTCCACGTTTAACGGTACAATCAAAGTTGACATTCAGTACTAGCGATGGGTCTTGAAAAACAAAAGGTGCAGCTTGTCTGCAAAAGATGTAGAAATGACCATTGCAAGGCATGATTGGTTTTTGCAAATATTTACTCCGGTTGAACATGCCCAACGTAAATAAGAGGACAATGCCCACACCGTATCACCATGTGAGGGACAAGGTGCCAAATACATCGAATTTAGTAGATATGCAAGGTGTAAAATGTGTGAAATCATTATTAGGGCACTTATACGTGTATTTTTTAAAAAATTATTTGAAAATGCGCGTGTACTTCACTCATGTTTAATTAAATGAGCGTATTCATTAATTTTCCTCGATTATTTTTTGTATTACATGTTGACATTTGGAAAAATAACCTCTTTTTGAATATTTTCATTAAAAATATATTACTTTAACTTAGAAAAAAAAAAAAAGCCAGGCCCAAAGACCAACACGTGGGCCCGACACAGGAAAATCACGTGCTCGTGCCCACCCAAGCACAGGCCTTTGGCTAAACCCTAGTTTGAACAACGACTACACAAAAGCACCCGTAAATGTACGACCCTATCACGAAAGCGCACCGGTATTGCAGAAGTCCTACTCGAGGCACATGGCGGGTGGAGGTGCGCTTACAATGTGACTTGAACTTGCAAGTTTTGTATGTTGTTTGACATCGAGAAAAGTGTCAGAAAATTCTTACGTTCATTACGTTTATATTAATTTAATTTTAAATATTTTAATAGTATCAATTTAGTTTTTTTATTAATTTTGACTAAATATTACCTATATGACGTCATAAATGTTGATGTAAATAATTTGTAATATTTTCGGAAAGAACTGAATTAGCACTAAATCAAAAAGTTTATAATTAAATTAGTACTAAGTCAAAATATTTAGAACTAAATTTACATCATCAAAAGGCTTATAATTAAATTGACATAAATAGAACAAATTTATGACTTTTCTGATGCTTTTCCCATTTGATATTCTTACAATTCTAAACTCCATCGTATAATTTACCCTCTCCAATCCAAATTATTGATTGCTAGATTCTTACTAATTGTTTCTCTCTCCACACTCCATACGTTCAGGATACTCAAGAAGGGCAAAGTTATGGTTTATTGAGGGGCAGATCCTCAAATGGTAATGGAGTCATAAATCCTTATAGTTTTATTTTTATAACTCCTATACAAAAAATTAGGTTCCATTTAGTAACGTTCCTATTTCTCATAATTTATATTATTTTGTTCTAAGGAACAAAAAAAGAACATAGCCATTTAATAACGTCAACTAATTTTTCTATTCCTTGGAATAGAAAAGTAGTAAGTAAAAAAAAGTAATTTTTTGTTCTCAATAACAATTCTAAAAATAAGTCATTTTTTTATTTTCTTGTTTTTTTTTTTTTTTTTTTTTCGTTTTCTTCTTCTTCCTCATCGCTCGTCGCCGCCACCGTTAGTTAGAGAAGGAGCAAGAAGAAGAGGAGAAGGAAAAAAGAAAAATCTAAAAAAATTATTAAAAACTTAAAAGAAATTCTACGTTACAAAAAAATTTTGGGTCGTACCAAACACATTCTTATTCTTTTTCTATTCCAAAAATAGAAATTTTATATAGTTATCAAATGCGTTTTTTTACTAAGAAATTATTTGAGGGAATAGAAATAGAAAAATATTATTTCTAAAAAAAAATTATTGCACGAAACATAAATGTTACCAAACATATCTTTAATGGCCAAACAAGATTTATGTCAAAAAGAGAGAGAGAGAGAAGACTTTGTTAGAATGCACGTACGAGTTATGTTAAAGAAACCTCACATCGAAGAATTAGTGTGGTGTTAAGTAATTAATATATTATAATTGACTCATAACTCATTGACTTAAACTTTTAAGTGAATGTGGATCAAACTAGATATGGTAACATGCTCGAACTTAGGCTCCCTCTTGGCAATCTTCCTAGGAAAAATAGTATCAGGCTTTTGATGTGCACTCCCAACAAATGGTACAGAGCTTATGGTAGATTGGTGGGGGTCCCAATTTGTTCCGGTGTTTTGCGAATATCTCACGGAAGGAATTTTGCGACCAACGTGTTTTTTGGGCAATAGCCATCGTGGTTTAATAACGCAGTCCCAATAACAAACTTTAGGGTTCAATCTATAATATTGAAGTTTACATGTGATAGGGAGACTGTTAGGATGTACATCTAAATTATATTATAGAATTCCCACATTGGAAAATCGATGTAGTGTTAAGCAATTGATGTATCGTAATTAGCTCATCTCATTGACTTAAATTTTTGAGTAAATATTAATTCAACTAGATAGCTTAATAAGCTCAGACTTGAACTCTCTTTAGGCAATTTCTTCAGATAAAAGATATTAGACTTTTATCGCTTGTTCTCGAGTTTCAAAAATGGCAAACTTTGATTAGCTCTTTATAATGGCATCATGACATTTCTCTGCAAACATAATGTTACGCCAAATTTTGATTGTGGAAAATTTTGGTCTAATTGAAACACGATATAATTATCGAAAATGGATACATGATCGGACACAGGGAAAATGTTTAAGCGAGTCATGTGCACTCACATTACCTCACATGATCAATTAACATGTTAAGTATGTGTCATAAATTGGTAAAAGTCACCTGCATAAATCACAATGGTGTATTTGAAAGGTCTCGACTATTTATCCGAATCCTTAGCTTCGTTATTTCAATCATCTACACAGTGTACTTGTGAAAATCTTGCAGTGGGATATAAGGGGCGTATCTTATTGAAGATACTCATAAGAGTAAAATCAAGTCAAGCTACTTCGAATAATTTCAGTTTGAGTTGGTGACTAATTGAGATCGACTTGTTAAATTTCGAGTCCATCTCAAACTCAAGCTACTCAAGCATTTTGTCGAGTTGAGGTTAAGTTTGTTGATACTTAGCTCTAGAGGCTCGCCAACCTAATCAAACTTTCATTATATTTTTTAAGTCTTAATAATAAGAAAATGGAACACAAAATACATATAACTACATCATGATTCATGTTTGAGCTTATAAAATTACAAGTTGACTGTGATCGAATCGAACTCGAGTATCTTGATTTTTTAGTCGGGTTGAGCTTAAGTAGGAAAATTGATGCTAATAAAGCATTGGGAAAGTGAGTCTAGTTTTGAACATTGAGTATGCCAGTTGAGTCAAGTAGCAATGCATTGACGCGACTTAGTCTCGAGTACATCTTTAGACTAACTGGAAATCTTTGCAAGATTTTCAAAAGTGTCCAGAGACAAATTCCTTTCTTCATGTCGTTTTGCTCGTCACAAACTTTAAGTCTTTTCAAAATTCCGATTGTTTACTAATGTTTAGTTACTATGAAACCAAGACCAAAATATCATAAATCTTGATTTTTTAGATATCACAATTTACGAAGGGATACAACGGTCTGTCATAACTAAGAGCTGAACATTGTAAATGTGATTTTTTTTTTTAAAATTACCACCATTACATTCTAACAAAGAATAAAAAGTTGTAAATTTTGAGAATGTTAAATTATGTATATTTACAAATGTTTACGATGATCTGTCTCATCCAAGATTTGAACGTTTTAACTGTGGACCTTTTTTTTTTTTTTCCTTTTCCTTTTGTAATAATGATGGTTTACAGATGTTTATGAGAGTCTATAATAACCATTTTTCCAAATACGTCGATTTACAAAAGTTATGTTATTTCATCTTAGTCGATAGAAAAACATTGTAAATATAGATTTTTAAATTATGTCAATTTATAATCAGGTAATCGTAATAATGAATGGAACGCCGTAATTTTTTAATTATGACAATTTGCAAAGAGTTACAACATTTTGTCGTAATTAAGATTAAAGCATTAGAAATTAATATTTTTTAAAACTAGCGATAGTATATTAATATTTATAATGTTACATCGCTATCAATAACGTAATGCCATATATTATTATCTGTTGATAACAACAATTTATAAATGTTCTGACAATATGTTGCAATTTAAAATAGAATGTCGTAATTTTCAATGTTTTTAATAACAACCGATTGCACACGTTTACAATAGTCAGTAATAACTAAAAGCACAACATTGTAAATATTTTTTTAATTATGACAATATATAAATAATTACGATGCTTCATCATGACCAGGTGCAAGACATCATAACGTTGTTGTAAATAAGAAGAAAATGTTGTAAATCCTAACGTTCTTTTTAAATTACCTTGGTTTATAAGAGTTTTGACGTTTAGTTGTGACCGAGAGTAGAATGTTGTAAAATTTGGATTTTTTTTTTCAATTACATTGATTTGCAAAGGGGGACAGTGATTCATCGTAAACAAGGACGAAATGTCATGATTTTGTATTCTTTCAATTACTCCACTTTGCGAAGAAGGTTTACGACAATCCTTTTTGTAAGCAATACAAAAATTTGCAATTTTTTTAGTCACGACAGTCTTCAAAGGTTTACGATGTTCCATAATAACTTATGACTCAACATCGTAAATTAGATTTCCTTAAATTGCAACAATATACAAAGTTTTGCAGCCGTACATTGTGACCAAGATCATAATATTGTAAAAACATCATTAAATTTGACTTTTATGGTGCTCAACATCCATGTGCTATTTCTAATGCTTGGACATTCCGACCTTGCGGGGAAATCGGCAACCAATTGCAAATGGCTCAAATTCAACAATTGAGATTTTTTTCATCTTAATTTAGTTGTTGATATGGGGAGAAGAGTCGGTATGGTATAAAATTTTATCCTAAGAAAGTTCTCCTAAATGTGATAAATTTATTTCAAATTAATAAAAAAAACCCCAAACCCATGACAAGTTTATCTTATTAAATTTCTAAGTTGAATCATACATGGTAGAATTTAATTATCATGATTATATATTATATCAATTTATGAGTTTTGGTGAAATTAATTAAATTTAATCAAAACTCCCTTCGGTTTACACTTTACAGCCACGTTTGTGAATGTGATGGTGCAAACCGTACACCGAAGAGACAAGCCATCAGAACAGTGTCCACACGATAATCCAGCCATCCGGGCCAATAAATACGCAGACAGACAAAATTCAAGACTGTCCTCCTCTCCCCTCCTCGCGTATGGCCCCCCGACTTTCCCCTCCTTTTCCTGAAACGCGCCCTGCCAATTTCCGACCCCTCGCCATTATCACCCATGGAAAACGCGAACAGAGGACGGGCGAAGTCAACAAAAGCAACCGCATAAAGCGAACCGCCCGTGCAGTGGCTCTTTATAATTTCGGGTCCTCTTCGGACGTCGGAACGGGCAGGAGAGAAAAGAGAAAAAACAAACCGAGAAAAGATGTGAATTCCCGAAGAAGGGTCCTGGAAATTACTCCAGCCACGCGTTCGCATTTCTTTAGTTGATATTTGTTGAATCATTTTTTCTTGTCGCGACCGGGAAGATCCCTCCCCCCGTAAGAACAAGAAGTCACCAGGGTGGCTCCGCAGAAAATGAGCGGGGGGTAAAAGAATAAAGAGAAAGAAAAGAAAAGAAAGGGAAAGCAGACATGTGATGGTAATGGGAAGGTGCTTGTCGTGAAGAAGATGTAACCGTGCAAAGCGAAGAGGGGGAGAGTGGGTGTGGGTCTGCCTGGACTATAGCTTCGGCGTGTATCGGGAGACGGGTCTTTCTTTTCTTTAATTATCATGCTTATGGACAGAGAGAGAGAGAGAGAGAGGGACAAGAGCCAACCAATGTCATGTAAGAAGAACCAAAAACGCAAAGCAAAGCCTAGAGAGAGAGGGGCGCATCCAATTTGGTAAAACAGCTTTGGGGGGCTTTTAATTTGTTGCTTTGGTTGGATTCTTGGGGCATTCAATATCTAATCTTTGGGTGCAGTTCTTTGGTAGGAAACTGCTCAATAATGACCCATTACTTTCCCTCTTTCTCTGTCTGTCTCTCCCCGGGTCCATTTTCCCCCTAAATTAGTGGTTACTGACCTCCTTTTAATTCCCTTCTTTGGTATCGTCTGGATTTTATCTCCCTCATTCTCACCCCCTCCCCTCCCCTGCTTCTCCATCCAAGGCCTTGCCTTGCCTCTCCTCTTGGCAGCTGGTGCTCCTGTTTCCATTTCTTTTAATTGCTGTCAAATTTTCCTGAGAAGGTTCAGGAGTTTGTTGGGAAGCTTAGATTAAACGCCTCCCCTTTTTCTTTTTCTTGGAGGCGTTGATTTTAGATCGGTCAGCTTGCTCTGAAGCATCTCAAAGGTATGATTTTTCCGTATTTTCGTTTCTGATATTTCTTCCCTGATGGATGGATGGGTGATTATCGATCATTGATTTTGGGAGTGATATAATTTTTTCCTTTTTTTTTTTTTTGGGTTTTTTTTGTTGTTGTTGTTGTTGTTGGTTTCTTTGTTCCTCAGACACGAAAGAAGATTTTCTGTTGGATAAAAATTGGAACTTTGCAGTTTCTGGGTCTGTTTATAAGCCCTCGGTCTTTTATCTGGGTCTCATAGCTAATCGATGCTTTAAGGGGGTGTTTATTTGAGCTGATGTTTCTGTGGAACCCGTTTGTGCAGATACTACATATATTCACGATAGATTCTCATTTCTGGGTCATTGTATATTGCGCTTCCTTTAACGTAGAAGCTTTAGTATAGAGAAAGTAGATGTGAAAATGCATATGGCCTTTTCTCGTCTTCAAATTAACCTTTTTTTGTTTTGAATGGCTACACCAATCTTTTTTTGCTTCTTTGGCTTGCTTGAGAGGTCGATAATTCTAATTTGTGTCTGCACAATTTACTGTTGACATTGATGATCATTTCATTAGAGAGCACTGCATAACTTTGAACATTTTTTGTGATGCTTTGTCTTACCTTCTGGGTGCATATGAACTTCAGTTCAACAATTGGATGCATATTGATATTATAGTTGTTATTGCTGTTGTTGCTTTTGATTGCTGTACCTGCTCAATTTTCCATTAGCTTAAATGGTGTTTCTGAAGTGGGTTCAATTAAGCCCTTTCTGTGATGTTATTTAATCTCAAAAATTGCTACTCTGCTCCTCAAATTTCTGCTTGAAATAACTAGCACACGCAGGGTTTCACAGTTAATCTGAATGATCGAGTTCATTCTAGTTTTTCATTTGAGGACATCGTGTCACTATGGTGAAATAGTTGTAAGTGACAATTCTCGTGCTGCTTCTCTGAACTTTGGATACACTTAGCTTGTTCTGTGGTAGAGTATCATGAATATCAATTTTCTTTCTCCTGTTCTGATTGCATCTCGCATTTCAAAACAGGTTTTGTGTTAAGCGTTACAATGTAAGCAGATAGAGTCATAATAACACTTTAATGACGAAAGATATCCCAAGTTTTTTTAATCTCAGTTTGATGGAGCAGAATAAACATGGAGCCTGTGGAGTTCACATCGACAGCAAGGTGTTTGGCACGATAGGCGATTGAAGTGGATTAATCTTTATTATATCTGTAGTACACTTTTGTGTCTTATAAGCATTGCTAATATCTCTCCATTATGGATTGGATATCAGAGTCAATGTTTCTGTTATATTTACCTCACTGCTAAAGTTTAGGCATAGTAAACCACTAATGGTGAAAGACATTTACCACTTGTTCATTCAATCCCACATATATAGAGTGGAGCAGATAACTGCACTTGATGAGTGGTGATTTTGACAAGAAAACGTGTCTTGACTTATCTAGAATCAAATAGGGGTAAGTAAGTGATGGTAACCATTAGAACAAAATACAGTGCCTTAAAGTAATATGTTCACTGATCCTTATTGTGAAGAACCTCTGTTCTGTGCATGATGCGAATCTTTACATTTAGATTTGATTTGTGGAAATTGGGGAAAATTTAAGCTATGAAGTTTTTTTTTTTTTCTCCAGAATTTGATCCCTGTTCTTTCTTTCTTTTACCATGTCAGATATTCTTGGAGCTGACTGTGAGAAGTGGAGTTGATTAGACTTATATATCTCAGCCCTAATGCAAGGGCAGAGAAGTGCAATAGGTTCCTTGCCGGAAGCTCTTGATATTGATCATCCATCTTCTTCTTCATCTTCAAGCAATGGTATGAATAGTCATCAGCTTTGTTGGAATACAATTCAAAATTCATCAGAGAGCCAGATTTCACAGAGTATGGTACCGCCGAGTGATCATATGGCATTTTTGAACTCAGTTAGTCATGAGCGGCAGAACCTGCTGGGCAGTGGCATACCTGAGCGTGGTTCTAGCAGTTCATATCATGAGGCTGGTAGTATTGAGTGGAAAGCGGAACACGGATGGTTGTCTTCAGCAGGATTTTCTGGTGGTTCTGGTCCACTTATTGAAGATCAGCAAAGAAGTGCCAACAATAGAAGATTTGTGTTAGATGATGTCAGCGTCAATCCGCTGATGATTCAAAGTTCTCGTTCTAGTTGGACTGGGCAGAACCTAAACCTGAATGCGGGTCATGGCAGTGATAGTTCTTTTTCTGAGTCTCCAAGTTTATACTCGTTGACTGGACTCAATGACCAACAACTTCCTCCTGCTGGTTGCTCTGATCCTTTCATGATACCGCCAGGGACCGGTAAATGTATTGTGGGAGAGAATGATGGTGGACAAGGTGGCTCATTGGATGTCAGGCACATACCTTGTAAAAGAAAGTCTCTTGAAAGACATGTTGGTCAATCTTCTATTGGTGAAAGCTCTCATTTTCTTGAAGTGGAAGAAACTAGTGCACAGCATGCTACTTCTGCTCACAGTAACATGAACACTAACTCGACTATGTCTCGTGTGTCAGAACAAGCAGATCCACAACTAGGGTCAAGTGTGAGTCATGTAACAGGAATAGTTTCTCCTGGTCCTCCTTATACAAGTGTTTCGGAAAGTGCGGAAACCTCACAGAGAAGTTCCCGCCTGAGGGTCAATTCTTCTATGCACAGCTATCCAAACTCTTCCATCATACACCCTATGGGAGGCGCTCTTAGCAACTCCAATGTCTCGTCTACCTCCCAGTCATCAAGATTTGTTTCAGTCGGCCATTCGTTGGACTTGCCTTTGGCACCTGCATCTAGCAATGTCAACATCCAAGAACAGCCTGATCTGCTTGATCTGCCTTCTTTGCCATACCCTGAACAATCAATTAGGTGGAGTAGGGGTTCTGTCACTAGACCTGGCTCTTCTTCTAGTTCGGCTTTCTATAGAAACAGAGACGACGAGCTGCAAGAAGCCAGCTTGGGCAGGTATTCGAGAAATGTTGGGAGACACCCTATGTATATACCTGCTAGTGAATTGAGAAATTTGGTTCAAGGACCAGTATCTAGAGATATACCGGGTGGAAGTAGTACAATTCCAAGAAGTACCACATATAGTACTCAGGCTGGATCCAGTACATCTGTCCCTCAATCATCTCAACCTATCTCGGTGCCTCATCGCAGTCGTCATTCCCACTACCCCCGAAGATGTCCTGACTATGTCCGCCGATCGTTATTAGCTTCCATAGGGAGCGAGATGGATCCTAGCAGCCATTCTTCAGATTATTCAGACCATCCTGCTTTCTTGCAAGATGTCCTTTCATCTGGGTCTCGTAACCAGGGTCATCGTCGGTCATTCCCCAGGTCAGCATCTTGGATGGAAAGACATGGTGACGCACTAGGAATTCCGTACTCCATGCGAACTTTGGCTGCTGCAAGTGAAGGCCGAAGAAGGCTTGTTTCAGAGGTTTGTCCTGCTGCTATACTATGGTCAAATTGTGCTAATTTATGTCTGCTGGATGTGTGGCTATGTTCTCTGATTATGTCTCTAAATATGGATGCTTTGACTGCTGTAGTGTTTGACCTGTGACCCTCGGGTGTTCGCTGTTCTTCCTTTTCTTGGTTTCCCTTCCCTTATGAATCAACCATCTACTGTGCTGACAAAAGCTTTGGTTTGAGATATTACTTTGATTATCCTTATTGGCCAAGGAAACCCATGCGGACACGACAAGATCTGAGTGTGGTTATGGGGCATGAAATCCATCATGATGAATTTGTTAAGAGAGGTTACCCAAATGTTTGAAGTGACAAAATGATGCATGTCTGCTTATGCTAAATTTTTAGAATGAGGGATATTTGTTATGACTTTTCTCTTAGGACAGACCCACATTCCCTTTCTAGGTTTTTTGGATACTTGCTGAGCCCAAAATTCAGAGGTAAAACATGCAAGAAGTGAGGAAGTTACAGCCACACGCACCTATATCAAAGTCCTTGAGTAACACAAGATGGATTAGCTTCCGACTTTAGCAATTGCTGTAAACTTTAGATCATACTTTTGCCTGTCTTTCACATGTATCCAAACAATTATTAAGACCACCAGTTTCATGTAATCTCTGTCTTACATGGTCAATAATGAATGCATGCTTTATTTCATAATTCGAACTGCCTAAGTATACTTAAGCCATGCTAATACCAAGTCTCTTGGTTTGTGTAATCGTGATTATGGATTATTGCCATGATTCAAATTTTGCTCTGGCCATCACTTTTTTAGTGCTTTTGACTTCAGAATAGTTTGAGAGGCATGGGGGATTAAGTGGAACATAATTGACCGAGTAGTAGAGTGGTGGACTTACCTGTTTCTTCGACAATTCTGATTGTGCATATTAGCCTTATCTGCTTTCATTGATTGTGAAACAGATTCGGAGTGTGTTGGATCATATGCGCCAGGGGGAGGGCTTACGTCCTGAGGTTAGAATTTTGTGTCGAACATTATAAGCTCAACTACAGATTCCTTGAAGCATGTCATTGGAGAACAGATAAATTATGGATTCTAGGGTAAAAATTGAGAACAGAAATATTATGGATTCTAGGGTGAAAATTGGCCCTTGCCAATGAACCTTTGGGACATTAGATAAAGCAGTGATTGTCCACATTGTGCACATAAGATGCTAGAAGTGCTAGGAGTGTACTGTTGGGACACGATGGTTAATTAATATCCATTTCAAGAACTCATTTCTTGTAGGGCCCATCATATCTCAGTCTGAACTGAGCAATTATACAGGCTCCCCAACTGCATCCCATCCATGGATTCATAAGAACATTAACAATTTTTCTCTGAGATGCAATGTGTATTAGTATCACTATCAGTGAGTGCAAGCCCAGAGCATGACAATCATGCACTAGTCGTATTGCACTGGTGGTGAAAGATGTAGGTTTGATATTTAATCTTTGCATGTTTTGTTTCATGTTTAGGATGTCATGATTCTTGATCAGTCAGTATTCCTGGGTGTAGCTGATATTCATGATCGGCATGGAGACATGCGGCTTGACGTCGATAACATGTCTTATGAGGTAAATGCTGAAGCTGTTTCTCTCAAAATTATTGTTAATTCCTTGAAATTATTAAGAAGCATTAACAATGTTAAATTGCTGGGGTGCCAGGAATTATTGGCATTGGAAGAGCGCATTGGAAACGTTAGCACTGGACTGAGCGAGGAAACCGTATTAAGTCGCATGAAGCAGCGCAAGTACACAGTTGTAGTTTGCATGGACGTGGAGGCGGAGCCCTGCTGTATTTGTCAGGTAGAGAGAACCCCTTTTTTCTGCATTGCAGCGTGACCCTGAAGTCAGCTTGTTCATGATTCTTGAGAGCTTCTATGACAATTCGGTGCCTAACAGCGGGACTTGTTTGACATGCAGGAGTTGTACAATGAGGGAGAGGGTGTTGGGACTCTGGAATGCGGGCATGATTTCCACACCGACTGCATAAAGCAATGGCTGATGCACAAGAACTTGTGCCCCATCTGTAAAACAACAGGTCTGACCACGTGAGACGGGGGCTGTCATTTTTCTGCTGATGTCTCGATGTTTGGCCAGACAAGAGAAAGGTACTGATAGCATCTAAGCAGAGTTCGCAGAATCATATCAAGTCCATGCATGCTTGCGTGGGCGTGGAATAGCTGAAGAAGCTTATAAAAGTCGCATATCCTTCAAAGCTAGCTATCTAATGCTTAGCACTATGATGGTGGCGTCTCTAAGGGGACCAGCGAATCGTATCAGTCATAAAAAAATAGTCGAAAAATAAATTGCTGCGCGGCATTTCGCATGGAGGGCCTTGTTTGGCTACTGCTATAAATGGTGTTAAGTCCATCGGTACTGGAAAAATGTACTACTCCCTTTGCATTGAAACGGAATCATTCAGACTCTTGTCCATGCATGTCCTATTTTTTTCTTTTTAAAATTTATTCCAAACAAGATTCATGTTTCTTCCATATTATCCTGTTATTGAGTTGAGATTGTGCTTCACTGACTAAGAAATGGAGTGTGTTTCCTTGGAAGGCTTGGAAGGCTTTCATTACACTAGAATATTGATGTCGCTCATAAGAAGAATCATTTAAATGGCCGCCGTGATTGAGGAGTTCCATCCCACGGTCGAAATGCTCGGTTTGAATCATGACTACCATTTTATGCCAAGGAAGAACCTCTTTGCCTTTTCCTGCTGTGTGGATTGTGTTGGCATGCACGCACATGTTGGGGTAAGAGGTGATCACCGAGTGGGCTTAAGTTTGCTCATGGTTTAAAATGTACATTGAAATGATCGGATCGATTTAAGCTGAAAATAGGTGGGGAAGCCTTTTATTGTAAGGCTGTTGCCACCTCGGGTAAGCCAATTTGGCCCCAAGCTTGGCTTTGTCCCTACTCCTCAACATCATCATGTCGTCCATCCATGAAACTCGTTATTGGCCTAATCCTATCTTGGCGAGGTTGTTGTAACGAGCTTATGAATCGGCATATGTCATTTATACATGAAACTCGTTCCTAGCCTAATCCTATCTTGGTGGGGTTATTATAACGAGCTTGTGAATTGGTGTGTATTGTATATTCATGAAACTTATCCCTAGTCTAATTCTATCTTGGCAGGGTTGCTATAACAAGCTTGTGAATTGGTGTTAGAGCTTTTCAATCACCCCGATCACCTCGCGTGTCCACTACTAGTCACTCCTCAACACATGTAATATGCCTAACCAACTCTAGGCCTGACCATTTGACATACGCCAACGCTCAACTCATGTTTAACAAATCATAGTTTAAAAGGTAATTGAAATGGTCGGATTGGTTTAAGCTGACAGTAGGCGGGCAAGCCTTTCGATGTAAGGTTGTTGCCCCCTAGCTTGGCTTCATCCCAATCCTCAACATCATCATTTTGTCTATCCATGAAACTCGTCCTGGCCTAATCCTATCTTGATAGGGTTGTTGTACTAAGCTTCTAAATTGACATATGTCGTCCATCCATGAAACTTGTTCCCGATCTTATCCTATTTTGGCGAGGTTGTTGTAACGAGCTTGTGAATTGACATACATCGTCCATCAATGAAACTTGTCCCTAGCCTAATCCTATCTTGGTGGGATTGCTGTAACGAGCTTATGAATCGACGTCGGAGTTCTCAGCTCACCTCAATCACCTTGCGTGTCCATTGCTAGTCGCTCCTCGACACACGTAATATGCCCGACCAACTCCAGGCCCGATCATTTGACATCCGCCAACGCCCAACTCATGGTTTGCAACTCGCATTGCCGAAGCTGAGAGCGCATCCCCTAGCGCCATTTCCTCGGCCTTGCCTCTTGGATGAGCATCCTTTCCCGACATTTTGTGGCAAAACCTTATTTCGATGCCAGTTTCATGCGGCAACGCAATCTTTCATGCGATTGCGCTACCTGTCGTGTTGCTCCCTCCCCCCCTCTTCTCTCTCTCTCTCCCTCCTCTCTCTCTCTCTCTCTCTCTCCCCTCCTTTTCTCTCATGTTTCACTTTCACAGAAGAAACCAAATCCACGTCGGTTTGCTCGGCTAAGGATGGACCAAGGACCTCTCGCACTAGCCAAAAAGAGTACCTCCCTAAAATCACTCTTGCAAACAAGTTTGGGAAAAATGAATGTTTTCACTTATCAGAGAATTCAAATATCTAAATGTTTCAAAAGTTGATTACAAATGACAATAGTAAACTTATTTATAATGTCACTACTCTTCCTAATAAAATAAAACGTATCACATTTAATAAGGTGTATCCCCCTCCCTTGAACACAATTTGTCTAATCCTAGCAAGAACCAGCCGCAAAACTTCAAAAGAAAGTACATGGACTTTACTTGCTCTTTACCACATTCATGTCTCGCCTGCATGTCGCACTTGTTCATGCATGCACAATACCGCGTCCCGCTTGTGCGTGCTGCATGTGTGCCTCGTGTTGAGCTCGTGGCACCTCGCTAACCCGAGTCATAACACTGCTTACAAGAATTGATTTACATCGTCATCAAATGGGAAAAAGAAATAATTTACTCTCATGCAGACTCCCACCTTTAATCTTTGGAGATACATATAAATTTTATGTAGTATTTCAAGTAAAGACTTACGATCCGTTGCGCGACATGAGCACTTGACTTCATTACGACATGAATTTGTTAAAAAAGAATCGAATTCTACGCGACATGATTAATTCGACACCCAATTAACATATTCTTCTGAACTCCTAACAAAAATAAGATAAGATAAAATAAATGTTAATCGAGAGGGCATAACTTTCTTCACCCAACTTCCAAAGTCGCTATTTCTTGGGTGGACGGGGAGCATGGGTTCCCAAAGTCTCCCCGAAGCACAGCCGCGACACATGACATTGTTGGTAATGATGCCGTCGCTGTACCTTTTACCCCTTTGAATAAAAAATTAATTATTTCCCATAGATTAAGGTCCACAGCCCACGACGATAGTCAAAAAGGCTATGTTGCTGCCCTACATTGAAAAATCCTCCCCTGAAAATAAAAAAAATGGATTAATTAATTAATGCCGGAGATTAGAAGCTAATCACATCGCTCATTTCCACGTAATCCTCCCACCATTGCCGTACCCATAAAAACATTCTTTATTCTCCTCTCTCCCCCAAATCCTTTTTATTTTATTTTATTATTTTTTGGTAATTCTGGTGGACCTTTGAAATGCACCTTTTTGTTTCCCCTAGTGGACCGTTGTTCACGTGTCCTCATTCTACCAATGCCCTCCTATTCTATGTTGGAAAGGGAGGTAATTTTGAGTGGGATTTGTTGATAGGCTTGAATCCGCGACAAATCTGGTCAATTTCGACGTACTTCCGTTACCAGTTTTTCGTAATATCATCATCGATGATGATTCGCCTCACATAATTTGAGAATCGTCTTTGGATTCCAGCTGGAAACCTACCGTCGGCGGCCGCCATCGCGCCACGTGGAATTGACCCTTCTTATCTACGTCCATTCCATTACATACGCGGAATGTGATAAAAAGGGTATAACCGTAGGATGATACGGCGGCCCCACGAAAAGAAAATAATTTAGTTTGACCGCTTTAGAAGAATCGGAACGAGAAAAACAAAACTATAAAAGGAATGGAAATTTAAAAATAAGAAAAGAAGACAAAAAGCGGGGCCCGCCTCCCGCTCCAGAAGTAGTGCTATCATGCCAGCTCCTCTCCCTACACTGTACGCACCACACTCCACTCGAAGAGGGAGAGGGTCTCCCACTCCCTCACTCAACAGCGCCGTGCAGAAATTCAACCCCCACTCCCCTTCCCTCCTCGTCATCTTCTTCATCTTCGTCTTCTTCGTTTGGGTCAGCGGCCGGTTGTCCGGAGAATTCGGCTGCGGCGGTGGTGGTGGAGGAGGAAGAGGAGGAGTGAAGATGACGGAGCCGGCGTTCTTGAACGACCGGCTGTCGAGGCGGACGTTCATCTTCGGCCTCCGGCTGTGGGTGGTGGTGGGCATCTGCGTCGGGGCGGCCATCGTCATCGCCCTCTTCCTCGTCTCCCTCTACTTCACCTTGAGGCGCAACGGTGCGCGTTCCCAGAGGAGCAGCAGCAGCAGCAGCAAGAAGAAGAAGAAGAAGAAGACGAAGCAGGGGCAGGAGCGCGCTTCGCCACCCACGAAGGCCATCGTCTCCCACGCCAACCCGACCATCCCCAGCGTCTCCAAGGAGATTCTCGAGATCCGGGTCGACCGCCCCGGGGGCCCGGACCCGAACCCCGACCCCGACCCCGACTCCGACCCGCATGCTCTCGCCTTGGTCCCCCAGCCGAAGGGAGAGAGCCCCACCCGGCTCCACGTGGAGATCGGCAAGGACCACCGGATTTCGTACCCGGAGCGGCCCGGGAGTGGCGGGTCGGGGCCCGGTGAGCAGGCGGTGGGGGCGCCGGACGTTTCGCACTTGGGTTGGGGGCATTGGTACACGTTGAGAGAGCTACAGGTTTCGACGGAGGATTTCGCCGACGAGAATGTGATTGGCGAAGGTGGGTACGGGATTGTGTACCGGGGTGTGCTCGAGGACGGCACGAGAGTCGCGGTCAAGAATTTGCTGAACAACAGGTAAATGTGGGCTCTGTTTTGAAGAATTTGAAAATCTTCACTTTAAACATTTATTAGCGGGGCTTGTTTTCAGTTAGTCGTTTGTGTCACGAGAGGTTTTAGACGACGCTGTTGGGTGGAATTGAGGTTGTCGCCAAATTTAAGTAGTGTTTGTTGGAGAAACTTTTTGTCCCGGTAAGAGTGAAAGCTTTTCTGGTGAATGTGCGCCTTCAACATTGCTTATTCGGTGTTCTTGTGTGGTAGGGGACAAGCTGAAAAGGAATTTAAGGTGGAAGTAGAAGCAATTGGGCGGGTTCGACATAAGAATTTGGTGAGGTTGCTCGGTTACTGTGTCGAAGGAGCTCACAGGTAATTCAGTCTGTGCAATTGATATGCTGTAGCCTACCATTTCTACTGTTGGTTCATAGAATCGAAAATAAGCAGATAATGTGAATAGTAATACCCTTGTTTGGCTGTCGTAGAATGCTTGTTTATGAGTATGTCGACAATGGGAATTTAGAGCAGTGGCTTCATGGGGATGTTGGGCCTTGCAGCCCGCTCACGTGGGAGATTCGTATGAACATCATCATCGGCACTGCAAAGGGGTAGGCATTTGTGCTAATTCAATTGTAGTAGAGCTCATTTTTGGTTTTGTATTTGAAGTCACTGACCATGGGGATTGAACAAAAACCACAGCTTAACTTACCTGCACGAGGGGCTCGAGCCCAAGGTCGTTCATCGAGATATCAAATCAAGCAACATTTTACTTGACAAACAGTGGAATCCGAAAGTATCTGACTTTGGCCTTGCAAAGCTCTTGGGCTCAGAAAGGAGTTATGTGACAACTCGTGTAATGGGAACATTTGGGTGGGTTAGCATGCTCAAGCTGATTGGTTTCAATTTTACAGTGTTTTATGATGTCATTTGTTTTTGTTCAATCCAAATGCATGGCGATCACATTGGTTTCCTTTTCTTCAGTTATGTGGCTCCAGAATATGCCAGTACGGGCATGCTGAATGAAAGAAGCGATGCATATAGCTTTGGAATTCTCATAATGGAGATCATTTCTGGGAGAAACCCAGTGGATTACAGCCGCCCTTCTGGAGAGGTCAGTCTTGTCAATACGATGTTGTCAATCCTCAATCATCTTTGATCATTTGAGAGCATTTCCTTTTCCTCTTCAGGTTAATCTTGTTGAGTGGCTTAAGACAATGGTTACAAATAGAAACCCAGAGGGAGTTCTAGACCCTAGGTTGCCAGAGAAGCCTTCATCGAGAGCCCTAAAGCGTACTCTTCTGGTAGCTCTGCGTTGTGTGGATCCCAATGCTCAGAAGCGGCCAAAGATGGGTCATGTGGTTCATATGCTCGAAGCTGATGAGTTTCCTCTTCGAGATGTAAGTATACATTTTTATCCGTGTCCCATATTCTGGAGTGGCACCTCAGTCTCCATACGACTTGAAGATATTGGCAAACTTTAATTCAGTCAATATGTTAAATCTCCCCCTACCATGTAAGAACAATTAATACTTGGACCTGCCATCGTTTGACATGTTAATATGTTCTTGCAAAGATTAGTGTTGTGAGATTGTCTTGCAAATAATCAGTCACTCTTTGTCCTCTTATACATGTTTCCAAAAGGTTTTTTGGCTTTGAGCAACCATCAGTAATGGGAAGTCTTTTTGGAATCAGGGAGTTGGGGAGGAAACTTGACAAGGCAGATCATTTTGTCTTGTAACCTGTTTTTACTATGCTTTATTCTCACTTATTCCTAGAAATTCGTCAGCAGCAAAACCTTGTCTACGAATGAAGATATGTCTTGTGATGCATTCTGTCTCTCTAAATTTTTTGTTAAATTGACTCGCTTAAATCATTGCAGGATCGGAGAGCTGGACGGGAACATGGACGCTCTCATCGGGAAATTTTGAGGGATAGGTTGTTGGACAAGCGTGTAACTGAATCAGGTGATAGTAGTGGATATGAGAGCAGTGTTCAAGGCAATATGTCAATGTCGAGAAAGCAAGATCCTGAAGAGCAATAGCCTTGATAACTTAACAAGGTAATGTGTTGGACATAATCTTGGCTACTTCTTTCCATGAAGCGTTGGTTTCTCTCTCTACTGTGTATCTAGTTTACAATATTTTTGCCTTTAACCCTGTGTAGATTCTGCTGCATTTGTCGTGTCAGCCACTTCTGGTTTCGAAGTATAATCTTGGTGGGATCTCTGTATGTTGAAGTTGTCTTTTATGTAGGCTTCTATTCAGAAGATTTTGCCTGGATTGGATCTCTGTATGTTGTAGGTTTTTTTTTTTTGTATGATGTTGGCTTCTATTCTGAAGATTTCACCAAATGCTGTGATCCAACTCACTGGAGTTATTAATTGAATGCTTTCGATGTCAATTTTGGTCCCAAATTTTCACAACTTGTCGCTGTCTTATGTATTTTGCTATCTGCTCGCCTCTCTGACTATGCTACAACTCATGCATCCACAATCGCTCCATCACGTGACTCCTTATATGCATATATTTATCCTTTTTAAGTCTCCTTCTCTTTTCATCGGTCCATTTGTGGTAAAGTGATTAAAGCTATGCGACATATAATGAGGATTATTTGTCAAGCACCATCCTTGGGATAATGAAGTCGCTCGACTGTTACATTTAAGTTCTAAAGCTTCGCTTTTGCATTGACCTGATTGTCTTCACAGCATCAGCAAGGAACATATTTTGTTAACCAAAAAGGGAAGACATATGAACTGTACTCATGTCAAACTCATTGAAGCCGAACCGATTGAACGCTTTTGTGGAAACATTACAAAGACAAAAGGGAAAATCCCTCACTGGATGTATCATGTTGGCAGAAAGGACTTGACTCGAGAACTATTAAGACAGGAACCTTCTTTTGGTATGGAGTACGGTGGGTATGAAGACTGGGTCCTGCAACTCACATGCACCTAAATGTAATTTCGTTGGCTTTGATGTGAAGGAGGTGTGGGGGACTCTCTGTGACAGCTAGAAATTGTACTATTTTGAGGAACGGGACCCTTCCATGTTCTTGAATCTTGATTTTGATGGAAGAGTGGCAAGAGGATCCTCTCTTTTTGGCACTGATCTTCTTGTTATCCTGGGATGGGTTCTTTCATTCACTTGGGTCGAAGAAACTGCGACTGTATCCTGTAGGATTCTCTCTCTTTTGCAGGGCTTCCTCTGGTTCATCGATAGGTGGTGTGGGCATGTTTGATTCCTTCTGTCAGGTGACTTTTCGAGATGAAGAGAGGTGTTCAATGTGGCAATTAGGAATTGTAATCCCTCTTTTGGAGTTTCAAAGAAGCGGCAGGGGAAAAAGAGAGGCGAAGAGAGTTAGAGGGAGAGGCGACTTCGTACAGAATCACGAAAATGGGCTAACCGGAACTAAGGGTAAACAAACGTAGACAATTCTAGGAACTAAAATGAAGATGCCACTCATCCCAAAGCATGAATCGCATGGTTAGCGGTAAAATTAAAAGACGAAGAAAGGATGGAAAATTTGGGATGAGCAACTTGAGACAAACTTCATTTGCCAAAAAATTTGTAAAACCTGATGGCATTGATTTCTTTTGTTGACTTGTCTCGGCGTTTCCGTTACTGATGGGTTCTTAATATCATCTCTTTCGAAACGAGCTTCAATGGGAACAACTACGCTAAATGCCCTCCATATGTGATGAGACGCAAACTCAAGTTTTTGGTTAATTGGGACAGTCTTCTGTCCTTCGTGATAAAGCTAGTACGAATACATAGAGAAGGGTGAATAGGTGTAAAAGAATTTTTAAAGAGTAGAATAATTTTCAACAGAGAAGTACAATATTTCGAGTGCAAGCACTTTTCTTTCACTAAGTCACTCTTCTTGTGATTTTCTCTCTTGATACAATTTGTAAGAACTATTGATGAAGAGCAACTGGTTGGAAATGCTTCAAACTTTGGAATTTCAATTTTCACGCACACTATAAAATAGACCGAATGACCTCCTTATATACTCCTCCACGCCTCATTAGCTGTTGGCATTTTCCAAAGGAATTTCTTCCGATCAATCTGTTGGATAAAATCGATTAAGGAAATCTTATAACCGTTTGAAGATTGAGATGAATATCTGTTGATTCTGGTCGTCTATACAATCATAATCTAAGTTTCTATAAGTAGATGCCTTCCAAAAAGGAACTTGTTTTCAAGATTGATTTCATCAATTCGTAATTGATTCCATAAATGTATTTATAAAAGGTAAGTGAGATTCTTCATTAGAGAGCTAGATATTCTCCCTATTATGTTCATTTTGAATTTTTGTCGCAAGATTAATAAATATGAGTATGAGTATATTTTCGTTTTGGACTTGGTTTCAGTCTAGATTGCGTCAGAGTGGGAAATACTTCTGGAGTGAATAGACTTTGGCAAGAGTTTGCGATATAATTTTAGAAGTATACTATTCTTCAAAATAAGAATAAGAACAAGAAAGTTTTATCAATTTCAAAACTTGGTAGGAGTTTTCTCAACAATCTCTCTCTTTTTTTATGGTGACAAAAAAATTCATGCAAATTTAAGCATAATGTAAAAGTTATCATGCAAAACCATACTTTAGTAGCATATGATAATAGACAGAGATAACATACAGTAAAGGTAGTAAACAATTGCTCAAGCCTGGTTTGCACAATAAAATCTGCATAAAACACATATAGTCTACACACATAAAAACACACCAACCAATAATCTACATAAAAGAAACACCAACCACACAAGTATAAAAAACTTAAACATGTACCAGTCAAAGCTTCAAATTTGCAAAACTCTCTCCCTTTTTGTCAACAGCAAAAAGGAGAAAAACAAACAAGCACAAAGAAAATAAGAAAAAGAGTTTGTTTCGAAAATGATCAGGGTTGCCTAGGAACACGAACAAGTTGGAAATCTTCCAAAGTCTGCACGGTCTCTTCAAGTTTAGTCAGGCATTGATGGAAGACAGTCTCAACCTTCGCTAAATTCTGAGATCCCTACTGATTCATGTTCTGAACCTTGTCATCAAGAGACTGTACATTTCCAGAGAGAGATTCTAAAGTAGTACCGAAAGCAGCATGCAACTTTTGGATTTCAACATTCATCCCGTATTGCTGTACCTTAGTCTCCAAAAGGAGTTCTATTATCCGAGGATAGTTTGAGTCTGGTACCAGTGGAGTATCCAAAGGTGAAGGGTTATTGACTTGAACATGTGAAATTTGTTGCTCTCCCTGAACATTAGCCTATTTGTCTTGACCCTCAAGAGATTTTTTTAGAAAAATGGGATGCATAAATGTCCTCAGTATCTAGAGGAGATTGACTGATGCCATCACTTGCAGTTGGCTCTATAGTCTGGTTTGGAGTTTCCTCACCTACTCCCCTTATCACAGTGCCTTCAGTCTGAGGAGGAACTCTTTCTTGCACTCCTTCTTTGCCAGCACTAGGTTGTTGACTAGTTCTCTTGGTCTTTTCTCCAACATCTCCTTCACCAACTTCTCTTGTATCTTCTCATTCCTTGTCAGAATGCTCTTATCCTTTGTTCAGATTCGCATCTGCCTCTTCTTCATCTAAGTTATTCTCCTCTCTCTCTTTCACTCCAATTTCCTCTCCTTCACTTTCTTCTTTAGGGTCCTTCTCGCTCTCATCCTCTTCTTCTTCTTCTTCTTCTTCTTCTTCGAATCAGCTATACCTCCAACAGGATCTCGCATGGTAATATTTACCACAATATCAGAGATAGTCTCGTCTTCATCATCTTCCTCATCTTCATCTTGTAGAAGAAGAACATGTCTTTTTCTTTTTGGAGTTCGCGAGACAACGCTTTTCCCTTTGCGCTTCTTCTCATCCGCAGATCCTATCTTAGCTTTGCTAGTAGATTCATTCTTTAAAAGTTTCAAGACTCCAGAAAGATCCTTTAATCTCATTTTTGAGATCATTTTGAGTCCAATTTACATGGGAATAATGGTTTTGGAGCAAAATTGGAGGGTGGTTGAATATGATAGTGTTGGAAAAGTCTGGTTACCAAGGTTGTATAAGGAAGTTGTCCCTTTTCATTCATGACGGTTCTGTACATATGTAGTAGAATTGTGTGAGGAAGTGAGAAAGCAAATCTATTACAAATGGCCCACATCATTTTTGCCTCAAATATGAAGACATCAGTCTTGGAAGTAGCTTTGGGTCTGATATAGTTGATGATGATCTTGTGGAGTAAAATATTAGAGGCAGACATCCTAGAGTAAGTAATGGTCCCTTTAGGAATCCCGTCCTTCACCAGAAACTTGGTGACTTCTTTGTTGGACACATTTATAGGCAGCAATCCATTTCTTTATACTCCTAAAATATCAGCCAACAAATCAACATCAACATCAAAAACTTTATCACACAGTGAACTGAATACGAGTAGGATCCAGAACTGACAAACAAGAATATAAATAAGCAGTCAATTTAGGATAAGCATCATATGACTCTACACAAAACCTTTCCATATAAAGTTTGGCAATTTTCTCTAGCAAATTTACCTTGATGGAATCTAGGAAATCAAAATCTATCGTTCGAGAGTAATTGACCCGTTTGTTCAGCATCTGCGCGTAGACTTTCTTAGGTTCCTTCGATTGAAACAACTTCCCTTTTGTGCCAGCGATTTTTGCAGCAACACCTATTTTTGGTTGGAAATTCTTGAACACCCACTCATCATCATCTTCCTTTTTGCTCTCAGTCCGACCCTCTGTACCGAAACAAGGATCAGCAGGAAAGTTTGAAAATTCCTTTTTCTACTCTTCCAGTCTCTACCAGCCCTAAGTTTTCCATGGCTCTCAAGAACAAAATTTCGTTCCATAGCCATTTTTTTTTCATGGACGAACTTATGAAATCCATGGGACCTTCTCACTTTTTCAAAAACTCATAATGTTTAAGAAGTATTTCAGGCTTTCTTACCAAAAGATGAGTTATTTCTTGAGTAACCTCTTCCTTCACCAATGGTCAATTCGTGCTTCGTGGTGATTCATCTTCGGTGAGATCAAAGTGCGTCAGAGCATTAGGCACAAACCAAGGCCCGTGACTAACAATGCGAGAGGATTTCCTTTGATAAGACATCGAAATGGACTTGGAGGATTTTCACAACATATTCGAGAGTGATCAAGTGAGAGATTTTGTAGAGAATGTGAGGGTGGATCAAGAGAAGTAAAGGTTTGAGAGAGGTTAGGGTTTGCAAAAATTCTGAATATCGGGGGAAAAGAGACTAAAGACTTATTTAAAGAAAATGAACTAGGGCAATTGAACAAGCATAAAATAGAAACTTATGTTTTGAATTTTTTTTTTAAAAGTAACTATCAATAATTTATGAAATATTATTCCGAAAAACTAGCAGTGATATAACAATATAAAAGGCAGGTAATAGTTTGAAAATAATCTTACCTGTTGAAGAAGGAAAAAAAACTTACGCGCCAAAATTTGAAATACAACTACCTGAGTCTAGAAGGGCTTTCAGAAGGATGTTCCTATAAGAAGGTTGAACTGATGAGTTTGCTTTTTCGTAGACTTTAACCATATGCAAGTCTAATACTCAATTTTTCACAAATGAACTCGAATGATCCTTTCTCTAGTGGCTTGGTGAAAATATTTGCCAGTTGATTTTTCGAATCAATGAATTGAACATTGATTTCACCATTTTGTACATGGTTTCTTATGAAATGATGGCGGATTTCAATATGCTTTGCCCTTAAATGGAGAATATGATTTTTGGTAAGGTTGATTGCACTTGTGTTGTCACATCTGATTTCATCGCAAGGTTCTTCTATTCTAAAGTCCTTTAGTTGTTGCATGATCTAAAGAATTTGAGAACAACAACTTCCAAGAGCAACATATTCTACTTTTGTCATTGAGAGTGTCACAATGTTCTGCTTCTTGGAGAATCGGGACACTAACATTTGTCCCAAGAGTTGGCATGTTCCCAAAGTACTTTTTTTGTCAACTTTACAACCAACTAGATCAACATCTAAGTATCTAAGTAATCGAAAGTCTCATCCTTTTGGATACCACAGACCTAACTTTGTATTTGTTGTAATATATTTAATAATTCATTTGACAGCACTGAGATGGGATTCTCTAGGATCAGCTTGGAACCTAGCACATATAAACACATCGAATAAAATATCGGGTCGAGAAGCAGTAAGGTAGAGAAGAGAACTAATCATGCTTCTGTATGTTTTGATCTACTTTCTTTTCATTTTCATCCTTGTTGAGTTTGAAAGAACTGGACATGGGAGTCTTAGTCTTCTTGTAGTTTTCCATCCCAAACTTCTTGATAACATCTTTGGCATATTTTTCTTGATAAATAAAGATACATTTCTTTGATTGTCTGACTTGTAGACCCAGAAAGAAAGTTAACTCACCCATCATACTTATTTCAAATTCTTCCTACATAGATTTTGAAAATTTCTCGTATAGACTTTCATTAGAAGACCTAAAGATTATATCATCTACATATATTTAAACAAATATAAAGCCTTTTTCTTCCATTTTGATAAACAAAATTGTGTCAACCATTCATTTCTTGAAACCATTACTTACCAGAAACTTACTCAGTCTCTCATACTAAGCTCGAGGTATCTGTTTTAGACCGTACAAAGCCTTCTTCAGTTTGTACACAAAGTCTGGTTTTTTGGGATCTTCGAATCCTGGTGGTTGTTCCACATAAACTTCTTTTTGTATGAAATCATTTAGGAATGCACTCTTGATATTCATCTAGAATAACCTGAAATTATGGAAACATGCATATGCAAACAATAATCTTATAGTTTCTAACTTGACTACATGTGCATATGTCTCATTATAATCTATTCATTCCTCTTGCGTATAACCTTTTTCAACAAGTCTTGCTTTGTTTTTAAGTACTTTACCCTTTTCATCAATCTTGAATCTGAACACCAATTTTGTTCTAATCACATATTTTCCTTTTGATTTTGGAACTAACTCCCAGACATCATTAATTCTGAATTGTCTGAGTTCGTCCTGCATTATTTCTATCCAGCTTTCATCAGATAAAGTTTCTTCTACTCCATTTGGCTCTATTTTAGAAATAAGAGCTAGAGCACTTGAGTCTCATTTTACTTTGGATCTGGTGTAAATCCCTTCTTCTATATTGCTAATAATGAGATCTTTAGGATGTTTTGATTTGTGTTTCCATTTATTGTTGAATATGTCATTGTCTGCAATGATTTGTTGAACCTCTATTTCCTTTGATTCTTCTGTCTTTTCTTTTGCTTGACTTTGATTACCAGAAGGCCAAGTTTCTTGGGGGGAATCAAACTTTATTAAGTTTGAAACTAGCTCAAACTCTTCGAGTTGAGTCTGGTCTCATTGGTTCTGGACATTTTCTTGAAATCTGACATTCATTGATTCTTTGATAGTCTGTGTATTCTAATTAAAAACCCTATAAGCTTTGCTTGAAGTAGAATAGCCAATAAACATTCCTTTATCCAATCTTTCTTTAAATTTACCGAGCCGATCATTTTCATTTTTCAAAATAAAGCATTTGCAACCAAACACATGAAAATAAGAGATATTTGGCTTTTTTCCTTTATAAACTTCATAGGGAGTTTTCTTTAGGATGGCCTTTATAAATATTCTCTTAATTATATAACAAATAGTAGAAACTGTTTTCGTCCAAAAACGAGAAGATACTCTATTTTCAATAAGAGAAGGTTTCTGTTTTATTTTCCAAGAAGAAAACCCACCTAAATCTTGAATAATCGTCCACAACTACTAAACAGTACTTCTTACCACCAATACTTTGTGTTCTAGTTGGTCCAAAAAGATCCATGTGAAGAAGTTGCAAGACGCGATTAGTAGAGACTTGATTTATAGATTTAAATGAGCTATTGACCTGTTTTCCCAAGATATATGGAGAACACAGTTCAGACTTTTGGTACATCATTCTGGGAAGGTCACGAACCAGCTTCTTAAATGATAGTTTAACAATTTGTTTCATACTAACATGTCCAAGCTTGCGGTGTCAGCGATTTATTTCATATTAAATTGAGATAAGACATTGAGAGCTCTTTGGACTTATGTCCAGAAGATAAATATTGCCATGTCTTCGACAGATGAATGTTTGAGAGAAGTCTCGACAAACTCCAAAACAAACATCTTCTTGGAAATTGATTTTGAATCATGTATCACATAGTTGGCTTATGCTTAGAAGGTCGTAGTTCAAGCCTTTCACCAGGGAAACATTGTTGATGATCAAACTTCGAATCCTCACTGTTCCATGTTCAATAATTTTTCCTTTGCTGTTCCTACCAAAAGAAACATTTCCTCTTCTTTGTTTTTCTAGTTTTATGAAACTACTTGAATCTCCAGTCATATGTCTAGAACATCCACTATTCAAGTACCATTTGTTTTTCCTCTAAATAGTAAGATGCAGTCAAAAAGAAATCTCAAGCTTTCTTAGTACGCAAATTTTCTTGAGTCCCGAGGAGTTAGTTTTAAAAACAACTTTTATCCAATCCTTCTTAATAGGTCTCTAAACAAAAACAGCTTTTACCCAATCTTTCTTGACAGGTCTCCAAATTTTAGGACATTCAATCTCAAAATGTTTTGAGCAATCACATTAAAACATTTAAGAGCACTCGACAAGCAGGTTTTACAAAAACTTTTTGAAAGTAATTTTTGTAAGCATATTTTGGAGGTTTTTGTCTAAATCTCTCATTTACTTTAGGAAAATCGATCAAATGAGCATTTTCTTTATTCAGACCAAAACCATATTTGTTATAATGGGGTATTTGAGTTGAAACAATTTGTTCTAAAGTTCTTGATCATTTGGAGAACTTTGTAAAAATATCTGAAATCTCCTTTTTCAATCATTAATTTTCTTTTGAAAGAGAATCGGTACTTTCTTTCAAATCATCAAAATTATTTTTCAGTCTTTCAAACTTTTTTCTCCAAGAATTATCCTGTTGTCTGACTTTTGAATTTTCCTTTTTATTTTTTTTATTTTTTATTTTATAAATTTGGAGATTATTTTGAGATAGGATTTGAGGTTCAAGCAACGTTCATCTATATACTTAGAAACTTTAATAGGAATTTCTGAATGACTTACCTCGATTTTCTTGTCAGACTCGAGTCTGTGTTTGAGTCATACTCTGATTCTGAATCTATTTTTGAGTGAGCTATTAGACATATATTTGCAAATTCCTTTTCACTTTCCTCACATTCTGTGTCACTCAAGATTTATGTTTTTATAGCTTTCTTATATTTTTCATACTTACATTTCTTCTTTATCAATAGACAATTAGACTTGATGTGTCCTTTCTTCTTGCACTCAAAGCATATCACATCTTTGCTAAATTCAACATCTTCCATTGATCTTTTCTGGAAATGTTGATTGCTTTACTTTTTCTAGTTCAATCTTTTTCTTTTTTCTATTCATTTTCTTTATCATGAGAGCCAACTCGTCGTCCATGTCATCGTCTGTGTCTATTTCATCAGAATCAACATTAGACTTAAGTGCAATTAACTTCTTACCTTTTGGATCCTCTTCGTCATTGATTTGTTCCACTTCGTACTATGGGAGAGTGCCTATCAGCTCATCAATAGAGAGAGGCATGATTCTTTGTGTCTCCCTGATTGATGTTTTCAAATGATTTCAGTCCTTTGAAAGGCCTCGCAGAAGCTTGTTAACCTTTATTGGAGCAGAAATTGGTTGACCTTGATATGCCAACCCATTTACAATTCTTATAAATCGATTGAACATATCTCCAACAGACTCTCCTGACTTCATTCCGAAGGATTCATATGGGCCAAGCAAGATATTTATTTTTATCTCATTTACACGATCTGCTTCTTCATAGGTGATATGAAGTCTATCCTAGACTTTTTTAGTGTTTCACATGAAGAAATTTTGTTATATTCAGCAGGGGACAAAGCACAGTGTAAAGAATAGATGACCTTTGCATCAAGAACCTATCTCTTGGTAATTTCTGCTTGGTTGGCTAAGCATCCCTGTCTAAGACTTCTTTTCCCCTGTTAGATGCTGAAGTTGCCTTTGGGTAGATTTTTTTTTTTCTATAACATCCCATTTAAGAGGATCTCTAGATCTTAGGAATGTCTTCATTTTATTCTTCTGCATATTGTATTTTTTTTTTCCATCAAAATAATGTGGCCTAATATTGCTCTGCCCCTCTATAAGTCCTATTGCTAAACAACTAGCTATAAAATTTTTTTAGCTCAGAAGTATAAACACTTCAACAGATGAGCACAGGGCTCTGATTTCAATTGATAAAACTAGTATGAACACCTAGAGAGGGGTGAATAGGTGTCGCCTCGATCCTCGAGCACGTGCCCATCCCTCAGTGGTCAATAAAATTTGCGACGTCTCAGGACGCTTCGCCGACCCATTTTATTTTATTGCACAAACAAATCCCTTGACAGTAACCATCTCAGGATAGAAAAGCAGGACAACAGATTCATAAACAAAACGTGCTTTTATAAACACACCGAGTCATGTATAAAAGTCTACAACCAAAAGTCTATAAAAGACGGTTCTCCAAAAAGAAGTTGTCCTAACTGACTTGCTCCTCAGGTCCCCTCAGCTCGGCTCCAGATCCACCACTCTACAGCCCTGAAAGGAAATGAGCCCACGGCGGGGTGAAATATAAATCTCAACTAGTTCACGCTCTAAACCCCGATTTGGAGGGTAATACGCCTAGAGGCATCCTAACCACACAATCATACAATCACAGAGACTTACCTCGTCTTAGATCCTCCCTGCAGGTCAGCACAGTTCATATCACAACTATATGCATATAGTGTTAGAGAAATCTTCTTAAGGTGTTTTGAAGTCGACAAAACGTTTCCATCAATCTAGTCTGAAGACTTGCAGACTCTATTGACAAAGTCTGAAGACCTCCAGACTCAAGATTCAAAGTCTACCTTCATTGACAGTTTCCAGACCGACGAAGTTAAAGTTCTATTCGTATAGATTAAAGCATATTGTTATGGATTTGATTCGTTTGGTTAAGGAATATCTCACGGCTGGAGTTAACACTTCAAGATTTGTTATTCGTATTCAAGTAATCTAGATCCTCTAGATCCGCGAATTATACTTGGAAGGTTCTACTTATGGAAACCTAGATCCTGATTGTATGGTCGAGCAGGATTGATGGGCTATCGTTATTTTTCTTGAATAGCTTGAAATCTCTCTAATTGATTCTGTCCAACGAGTTGATTGGAAGAACTTCTTTGGAAGGTGCCAACGGTATTGAAGGCATAAAGAAGTATATAAGGGAGACGTTCAAGTTGTTCAAGAGTGCCCGATAGAAAAATTTCAAAGTCTGAATCTCTTTGTTCTTTTGCGATCTTATTCGTTGAGCTATACTTCTAATCAAAAGAGAGACTGAATTTTGGTGAGATCTTGAGGAAGTGTAATAGAGTCTCTACACTGTGGAATAAGGATGTGAGACTGTAAATTCTCTTTTGATTCTTAGTGAAATCCAGCCGGTGGGCTGTCCGTGCAGGAGAGTGGACGTAGGCTTGGTCTAAGCTGAACCACTATAAACTTGGAGTCTTGAATCTCTATCCCTAATCCTTTTACTTTACATTGCATCTTCATACGTCTATTATTGTTTACAATCTCTTAGTCTATCAATCATTAAAAAATTAATCTATTCTGTTACGACCAGCAAAAATCACTTTGATCACCTATTCACCCCCCCTCTAGGTGCTTGTACTATTCCTGTCATATAGTAATTTCACACATCAATTGGAATGTCTAAATCAATCACTGCTCACACAAGCAAGAACTACCGACACACATTGGTCTATCAATTCAAGCATAGGGGTCCTGATTATAGGGCCAAATCATTATGACACGTCCTATTCCATGCCACACAATTTTGTCCCATAATCCGGCGCATCAATTTCACTCAACATGCGTTCCAATTGATTATTACTACCCGCACATGCAATTTTACCTGACACACATCGGTCCTTTGGCGTACCTAGGTTCCGCCTCACTCCTTTGAGCACGACTACATCCTCCGACACACACCAGGGATGGCATTCCTTACGGCCTTTCCGAAGGAGCTTTTGTCTAGAATCTATTGCAACCGGCGTCCACCGACACACACCGGGGATGGGTTCTTTTAACCAGCACACGGTAATTCAATTCCGGCCAAAGACATTGTGCTTTGCACTCACATGCCTCAATTAAGATAATGAAATTGGCCTATTTTCTTCGTATTAAAAATATTTGGTGAAAATATCGTGTGTGGGTACACGGTCAGATCGAACCCGAAAAATTGATATCCTCCTTTTTAAAATCCCACTGTTTTATATAGTATATAAAATCATTTTTGGTGTTAAAACCCGACACTCTGGGTTTTCTGAAAAAATATCGAAGTTCATAATTTTTGGAATAATTGACCAAATTTCCAATCAACACTCAATTTGTACAAATTAACACCCAATTACAGAAATTAACCACACCATTGCAATCAACATGAAATTCCGGTCACCAGCTATCCCGGTTTAATTTTCGAAAAATAATTAGTAATTAAATAATTACCAAAATTAATTAAATAAATCAATTTAAATATAAAAAATTCTAACTTATGGCGGAAATGCCTAATTAAATACCAAAATGGGCCCAGAAAATTTCCGAACCTATCTAGATAAATAATACAACTTATCTAGTTCCTAACTAAGCCGCTCTAACCACCTAACATGAAATAACGAGTAATTAAATCGCTAATCTAATATAACTAACCACATAATCCCTAATTAATTTAAACTAAACACTAATTAGTCTAGTAAGTAGTGTTTAGTGCATAAACTCATCGGTTTAGCACGAAAACCGGTTCACCGCGATGGCGGCGTGATGACTGCTGAAAGTTGAACTTTTGGTAGCACCAACGGAGACTCGGACCGGGCCAAAAATGGCCAACAAGGTTGCTGCTCGAGCTGAGAAAACCGGCTCTGAAGTTGCTGTTTCGGGGCTACAGCTGCGGGCTGGGCTGAGCTCAAATGATGGGCTGAGAAGTGGGTTGAAGACGGGCTGGACCGTGAGTCGAGACTGGATTGAAACTCACGTGGGCTGCTGGGCTCGTGAAATTCGTTGGCGTGGGCTGGCTTTGTGGAGATGGACTTCGGTGGAGGAGTTGGTGTGTGCGGCATAAGGCGGTGACTGATTGGAGGAGGCAGTTGGCGTTCAAAACGTGGACCGAAGATGCAGCAAGGGGGAGAGATTTGATGGAGGTTGCTCGGTGGGATGGCAGCACGCGAAGACGGAAGAGAAACGGATGACGGAGTTGCTTGCTAGTCAACTTTGGGGAGAAGAGTTTCACTGGGTTGACCGGTGAGGGCAGACGGGCTGATGTGTGGCAGCTGGGGAAGAATTCGGTGGGGATGAGGCTTTGAAGGAACCAAGATGAAAGAAAAGTAGAGGTGGCTGATTTCGATCCAATAAGGGGGGTTGCTCGAGCAAAGGAAACAAAAGAAAGGAATGCAGAGACAGCTGGGGAAAATGAAAGAGAAGCTGCGAAGGGGAAGAAGTCGACTGGCTGAGGCATACATGGGAAGTTGAAGAAGAAGGGGCAAAAGTCAAGGTTAAATATCAATTTCATCATGACTTAGCCCACAAAAGTCCACAGGTTTATCTACTTGATCTCTTAATACTTTCTAGCACATAATTTCCACCAATTAATCCACTTTAGTGCCAAAATTCCAGCCCCATCCTAGGCTCCGAATTTCACAAAATGAGCTTAAATTTCTTTACTAAATTCCCTAATTTGATGTCCAATTTTGTTGAAGAAAAAGCCCACACGATTTCTACAATTCCTTTCACCAAGTAGCTCGGTTTAGAAGCCAAAAATCTATTCGATTTGGCCCATCCGAATTTCCGTTCTTTTCTAAATTGTCCGAATTGATTTTTCCGTAAAAATCCTGAACTCACCGAAAATTATTCGAATGATGAGTCGATGTTCCTAAAATAAATTGTGACATGATAGAGCTTTCAATTTTTGAAATCGGGTTCAAATTCGCGGTTAATTTCAATCTGACGCGATTTTAGTTTGACCTAACCTACTAGGTAGCTTTTAGGAATTTTTAGTGCAATTGACCCGTGATCGATTATTTTTGAACCACATTATGCATCTTCGACACATTGGCGACTCTCGATTGTTGTGAAAATCTCGAGATTTCAAATATGGGCACAAGGTACCAAAATGACAGAGAAATCGGTCTAGTGCCGATTGACAAGAATTTTGCAATTAAGTGGAATCACCCACACGTAATCACACACCTCTATTGAATCGACCTATCTCCATTCTCTGATTGATTTTTAACTGTGTCGTGATGACCCTTGCAGATTAGCACGGTCGAGCAGTTGATTCCTGGTCGAATTCTCAAGTCTATTGCGTTAAAATCCCTTAATAGCTTCATTTGATAGGGTAGTTATCTCGTGAGTGGCCAACTAAGAGAAAAGAACTATAGGCGCGTAGATGAAAAGCTCGACTTATTAAATCGAAAACGAAACCTAAAATTCAGGACGTCACAATAGTTGTCTAAAAGAATTTTTGAAAACTAGAATAAATTTCGAACAAAGTTTGAGAACCAAACAGAGTTTGATAAATAAGTCTTCAGACTTCTAATGAATATTCAGAATCAGATAAGAGATGAAATAAATTTTTTGTGATACTTAAAAATATTCAACGGATTTAAATGAAAAGAGTTAAGGGAAGAGAAAATGGCATACGGAATTTATAGCGGTTCGGTTTAGATGAAGTCTACGTCAATTCTCTCACGCTGACAGCCTTCTGCGTGGAATTCACTATAGTATCAACAGAGAAGTGCAATATTTCTAGTGCAAACACTCAGTGGAAGATTCCTTTTCCCTCACTAAGTCACTCTTCTTGTGATTTTCTCTCTTAAATACAATTTGTAAGAACTGTCGATGAAGAACAAGTTATTGGAAAGGCTTTAGACTTTGGAATTTCAATTTTCACACACATTCTAAAATAGACCGAATGACCTCCTTAAATACTCCTCCACGCCTCATTAGCCGTTGGCATTTTCCAGAGGAATTTTTTTCCAATCAATTTGTTGGACATAATTGATTAAGGAAATCTTATAGCCATTTGAATATTGAGATGAAAATCCGTTGATTCTAGTCGCCCATACAATTAGAATCTAGGTTTCCATAAGTAGATGCTTCCCAAAAAGGAACTTGTCTTCAAGATTAATTTCATCAATTTGTAATTGATTCCATTAATGTATTTATAAAATGTAAGTGAGATTCTTTGCCAGAGAGTCAAATATTGAAGAATAAATCCCTATTATGTTCATTCTGAATCCTTATCGTAAGATCAATAAATCTGAGTCTGATTATATCTTTTTTTTGGACTTGGTTTTAGTCTGGATTGCGTCAGAGTGGAAAAGACTTCTGTAGTGAATAAACTTTGGTAAGAGTTCGCGATATAACTTCAGAAGTATATTATTCTTCAGAATAAGAATAAGAAGAAGCAAATTTTGTCAACTTCAAAATTTGGTAGGAGTTTTCTCAACACTTCAGCTCGATACCATGCTCAAGTTCAAATTGCAAGATGCCATATGCTTATCGTATCACAGATTGAAATGCCTCAATAGACTTGAATCTACCCCTGCCACTGACTTACAAGTTGCAAAAGCTGGCTTTTTCGTTGATTGTTTAGCGAGGAAAGAAGAGTGGAATTATTCTGGCATCCTATCCGAGGACAAGCTTCAACCAAGTCAGCTTTTTACGGAACTATGTTGGCTTATGCAGAACATATTTCATTTGGTACGGTTCAGTACTTCAGATATTTGATGACACAGATCGAGAAAGGGCTATGCATTAGAGATTGAAAAATTCATCATAATTGTTTATTTAACAATAACTTTTCGAAACTCGTAAACAGATCAAGCTTTGGGCGTCAATGGTTTGGAGCTTAGACTTGTGGCAACAATGGGGCTTTTAACCGCATACTTTCCACCATCGTCCATCCAACTAAGAGAACCAGACACCACAGTCTGTTTCATCTGTTTTGGACCTTCTATTGTCAGCTTATAGCTCAGCTTCTCATACTTCTCTTTGAATGTCAATTTATCTGGCACGATACTGACCTTGAATCCCTCCATCGGATTCACCTCTGCTGTGTAGGTTGATGCCCCAGCTCCCACATTCGTCACTGTCCTGTAGAATTCTTGCACCATCGGAGAGTCTGAGCTGTTCGAACCAAAGAAGGTGATGAAGGAAGGGTAGTTCAGGTCCAGTGATGGGTTTGAACAATTGTAGGAAGGGGACCTGGTGACCATTTGAATTTGCTTCGATGTGTAATTCATTGCACACATGAGGTTTACATAGTCTTGGGGCATCACGTCGTATATGAGCCCAGGGTCTAATGCCTTGTTTGGATTGACGTGGCCAGCTCCTATCCCTAGAGGGCTCGCCGGTTTGTAATCATTCCCAATATCTTTGATAGGGTTATTTGTGCTGTCCATTGTATATGATGTAGTCATCATGGCCGAACGGATGGCTGCGGGGCTCCACTCGGGGTGCACTCCCCTCAGGAGCGCAGCCACTCCAGCTATGTGTGGGCATGCCATCGATGTTCCTGACAAGAGATTGAAGTCGTTAAATAGTTTATGTGAGTCCACTACAGCCGCTGGATTATTTTGAGGCCATCCAGCCAGGATCAGTGTGCCAGGAGCCAAAATGTCGGGCTTCAGGACGACCGGGCAACTTGGGGATGGGCCACGAGAGCTGTAGTCTGCCAAGCTCGGAGCAGGCTTGCTTCCGATGAGTGTTTTCCGAAATTGGATGCTTGCTGTTGGCTTGGACGAGTTCTTGATGTAGGCTTTGACGGTATCACCATCTGCAGGACTCAAAAAGATTGTAGGGAATGAGGTAAGAATGAAGAAATTGGGGTAGGAGCTGTTTACTATGAACACACCACCAGCGACTTTTGCTCCACCGACATTTTGGATTTGATTTCTTACAGTTCCACGCTTGTCCTCACACACAACAATATCAGATGGGCTGAGTTTTTTCAGTTCGACTGTATTGTTGCACGCCCCCATGAAGAAAACTGGAGATTTACTCAGGGACGGGTCACCTGGAAAGAGAGTTGAGCCTGCAATCGAGACTCCGTCGCCGAGAGTAATGGTTCCCCTGAAGTCACGGTCTATTTCCCCGGCAGCAACAGTTGTGACCCAGGGAATCCCATTGTGCAGGGTCTGGAGGAAAGGTCCCTCGTTTCCCGCGGACAATGATACAAAGATCCCTCTCTCTATGGCTGCATATGTGGCTACTGCAATCGGGTCCTCATACAATGGAACACCATCAAAGCCTAATGACAAGGACAGGACATCGACGCCATCAATGATTGCTTGATCGATTGCAGCGAGGACATCAGCAGCATATCTGCCTTCGTCCCACAGGGCCTTGTACATGGCCACTCGGGCCAGTGGAGCCACGCCAGAGGCAGTCCCTGGAGCATAGCCGAAGTAGGAGGCATCCGCAACATAATTTCCAGCTGCCGTGGTGGATGTGTGGGTGCCGTGTCCAGCAGTGTCACGCGAAGAGTTCAAGGAGATTGTAATGTTGGGGCTACCAAGGCCTTGTTGAAGAACCGAGCTCCGATGAGCTTTTTGTTGCACATCGAAGCATTGAATTGGGTCCCGACCTCACATTCGCCTTTCCATTTTGACGGGATTGTCGTCATTCCGTCATCACTGAAGCTCGGGCTTTCTGGCCAAACACCAGTATCGACAAGCCCAACTATGACATCCTTGCCATAATCCGAAGTAGGCCATGCCCCAGAATTAGAATTCAAGCCAAGAAATTGGGTTGAGTGAGTCGTATCGACTTTTCCAGGCAAATCCTTCATGGAAGAGATGTAGCCCGGAGAGTTCTTGAGGGCCTCAAGCTCGAGAGGAGAGAGACTAGCACTAAAACCCTGCATGACATGAGTGTAACTGTAGATGAGCTTAGAAAAAGGGGGCGTGACAGTGGTTTTGGCTCTAACTTTAGGATTAGGACTTTGCACCAGCGATGAAACGGTGGCCAAGAACCAGCTATGGTGGTCAGAGAAGGCTTCGGGCATGGAGGATAAGTCCATGTGGATAATATAATTGTCGGACTGCCCTGTTGTCGAGGCAAAGCAGAACATGGTCAGAATTAGGAGCGTCATCAAGGATGAACGAACGCGATCAGCCATGACCAGCAATTGAAGTGAGCTAGTTTTAGAGTACAGCTGAAGCTTTGTGCCTTTATATAGGGAATAGAGATGTATAGGTGGCTCAAGAGAACCTCAACATAGTCGTCCATGACTAGTTAATTGGTATGTTGATTTGTTTGGTGTCTTATGGCGGACCCTGATCTCAATGATCTATTCTCAACCTATGGACGTATTCCACGACAAATCGAAGGACGATAGGGGGAGACAAAAGGATTGGAAAAATGTATGCGTTCTTATTAAAGTCACATTGTTGTCGGGTGTTAGTCAACTTTTTATTTTACCTTGTGATTGGAAATTGAGGGATGCTCCACTTGTTTTTGCTCCGTACCACCTTATATTTTCGACACCGCAGTATGAAAAATAATCCAAGTGGGGGCATCCTTTTAAAATTACTTTGGAAATTTGGAACGCCAATAAGGGGACTTCGTGCAATTATCTCTTCGTTTAGAGGGACACGCGCATATAGAATCGCTAAGAATCCAGAGCATGATTTTTGGTCGATATTGATGGGATTATGTTGCAACATCATAACATCTCAATCTCTATCAAGTTTCTTTAGCAACTTCATGGCTTATCTTAAGGGCGAAGATGTGAAGGGTTGTAGGACAAACTCTCACTTTAGGAGAATTGATAAGTTGGGTAGCAATTGATATACCGTAATTAACCCACAACTTATCAGTTTAAACTTTTAAACGATGGTTGGTCCAATTAGATATGTTAATTGGCTTGAATTTGGACGTTCTCTTATAATCTTTTAAGATTATCCTAATACATTTTCCAATTAATTCTAAACATATCATACATATGTCTATAATGAGGGATGTTAGACGGAGTCCCAAACCAAATAATTGATGTGGTGAGTAAAGCGAATAAAATTATTTGGCCATAATATATCGACTTAAGTTTTGAGTGAATACTCAAGATGAAAACTCTTTCATGATGAGATATTCTCTTACCATGGGGTACAACCATGCACCAAGTCGAAACGGAAAGTATCTAGCGAAGGCAACTTAAAGAACTTTAGAGGATAGGAATCCACCCACCATCGATGTGCTCCACGATTGTACAACCAATGTCTCCATTACTCGTGGTTTTGACTCGCCAGGAAAAGAGGACTAAAACGTAAAGACCAATTGCCCTATGAGGACAAACATCCAAGAGTCTTTCCGTGGCCACCGACGTCTTATCAGATCCTAAATAATATCGTTCTTGAACACATCTGTTCGGCTTCTTTCGAAAATTCGAACTTCGTGCTTCTGTTTTTCTTCCCCTTTTCTTTGAAGAACTGATCCTTGCTGTGATTGGATCTGATGGTTCCCAGGCTTGAAATCGTCAAACACATCCCGAGAACGTTGAACAATATTTTAGTTCACAACGTCCGCGTTGTAGATTCACGGGGGACCAAAGGAGTCGAGATGAAAAAGATATTTTTTTGTCCAGAATAGCTGACCATTTCAACAAGAGGATAAAAAGGAAAAACTGATTCATTTATCTTGGAGTAGCTGTTGAAGTTAAGTTTGGCAAGGGGTCCCTATTGATAAATTTGTCAACACCTAGAAAAGAGACGAGAGAAAGTGGTTCCTCCTTTATTATAGCAACTCTTGGAGAGGAAGTAATCATGCTTCCACTTTAATAATACTACTTAAAAAGCATTTTTTTTTCTTTCCACCTTTTGTTGTTTTCTTGTCCCGTGATTCCAAGGAGAAATCATCAAAAGGAGGCCGGTAAGGACGTGCATTTGGATCGAAGCGGGTGAGCATCACATGTAAAAGGAGGCAAGAACATTTTCCCAAGTCGAAGGGTTCACACCACTTTAAGATGATGTACCAACCTCAATGTGAACATCTCTCGTCCGCTTGAGTTTTCGCGTTGATGTTCTTTCTTGCTGTCAGTGAAATTTGTCTTAGGGCCTTCGACCTTGACTAGGGATGGCTATGGAATAAGGTGGGAACGGGTTATGTCCCTCGTCGTGTTCCTACCTTCTAGATCATTAGGGATGCCTCGTATTTGCTCAGGACCTAGTCTCCCCCTACATCAATAGTAATTTATTTTTAGTTATAAAACGTTACAGAAATCCTGTATTTAAGAGAGAGAGAGAGAGAGAGAGAGAGAAATGATTGTCAAGTAGTACTTCATTAACTTCATCTATCTTTTATAAAATATTATTATATAAAACTAAACTTTGGTAGTTGAAATAAAAGTTGCAGAGCAGGGAGAGTTGGGGAGGCTAAGCAAGAATGAAATGCCACCAAAATGGACAGTTTTGTATCGAGCGATCTCATTAATTATTACTCACGCTCTGACTGTAGTCTTCATCTTATGAGTTTTTATCCAAACAAGTAGTTGATAGTCTGCAGTGACAGAGTTTTCGCACGTTAGACTAAGCTCCAACGGACATGTCGGCTACTACTAACAAAATTGGGAGCCAGAGTGACTTCTTCATGTAAATTAAAATTCCAAAGATTTGATTTGAAAAAAAAATGCACAGATTCAGAAACTAAAAGTAAGATTTTACCTTTTTATAATAACGCTTAAAGGGCATATAATTTAATTTAGGGGAAATTGCATTTCCGGTCTTTGTTATATTTAGTGAATTAACTTTTGGTGATTATACTTTTTTTGCTTACAATACTAGTCCTTATGCTACTCTCCTACGACAATTTAAGTCCTGACAAATTTTCGTTTGTAATTCACCGGAAAATGCTAAACAACGTCGGCTATATTGACATGCAGCACTTATGTCCGCAAACCTCTTAAAGAAATTAACTTTTGGTCCCGTACTTTAGGAACTATCGAAATTAGTCCATGCACTTTGTTTTAGTAAAAAAATTAGTCATCATACTTTTTCCAATGAAAACTAAATTACTTTCATCATCAAGATCAACTTACTTGGTCATTCCTACGTTGCAAGTACATCCAATTAGATTGCAGCCCATTGAGTTTTTTTTTTTCACTATATGCAACAATGACATCTACACATCCCTCGGTCACAGACTTACCTAGGGATAAGAAAGAATATAACTTATTACTCATTAGGGGTGAGCATGGTCCGGGTTGGGCCGGTCTACCCCCTAATCCTAAGATCAACCCGCATAGTGTTGATCCTCAATTTTTGGGACCGAGGATCGACCCTATTAAGCTTGGGACCGAGGACCGAACTGACTAAGTGGGTTCGGTCCGGTTCCAAGGTCAACCCGGGACCAACCGATAATTTTTTATTTCATTTTTTGTACTTATTGAAAAAGCGATTGAGGACTGGACTGACCCAATGGGTTTAGTCCAATTCCAGGGTCAACTCGGGACCAACCAATAATTTTTCATTTTATTTTTTGTACTCCTTGAAAGGGCAACCGATGATCAGACCGACCCAATGGATTTGATGATGAGCGAGGTCAGCTAAGAAAGGCAAGCGCTTACGGTCGAGTAGGGTGAGCGTCAAACAAAGTGAGCATCAAATGTCGAGCAGGGAGCAACAAGTCAAGCGAGCATCGAGTGACGAGCGGCACAAATGACCCAAAGCGAGCAAGGCAAGTGTCGAATGGCGAGCGGAGAAGTTGTTTCTTTGGATTTTGGCAAATTGAAGACTAAGAGGACAAATAAGACAGAAGATAACGAGTACTAGAGGAGGATGCCATAAGGAGCTATTTATTCCCTTTTGAACGCCGTGAGGACTCTTCTCAAAAACATTTTCCTCATTCGTAAATTATGATTATTGATGCAGTAAAAGACATTAAAAATCTAAGTTATTAAAGAACAATGTAAAATTACTTGACTCATCACTAAACTCTCAAGACCGAGGACCAACCCACACCGTGTTGGTCCAGGAATCCTAGGACCAAGGACCGACCCAGTTTCCCTGGGAACCGGACTAGGACCAGTAAGGTTGGGCCTGTCCAGGGTCGGTCCAGGGTTGACCCTAGACCGATGCTCACCCTTATTACTCACGGCATTCTCAGATGATGAGATCATTCCTTAATTAACAAGGTGATCCTCATCATCACTAATGGTCTAATGGGCAAAATATTATAGATAGATTCTTAAATAACTCAGATCATAGTAATACCAATAAGTTTGCATACCATTGACCGTAAGGACTTTTTTATCTGATGGGGAGGCCAGAAATAACAGAGTGTCATGTCAAGTGGTTAAGAAAAATTTTCGTTTAGTTATTACTAGCGAAGGTATCAATATTAGTTGTAAAGATTTATAGACAGGAACTTCATTTTTTAAGTATAGCCAGTGCAAATTAACTGTTACTTGGGATAGAGATGTGATAATTGCACTTGGAATCTCATCAATTAGTCTCGCGAGGACTAAAGTTGTTATAAAAATAGTAGTACATAGACTAGCTTTGAGCACTACAGAAGGAACAAAGATAAATGTGTAATTTTTATGTAGAGGTCTGTACATGTAGGAGTCACGCTTTGTAACTAGGTTAGCAATTTCTGGCAAATTATGAATGCATATGTAATGGAAGGACATAAATTATTGTCGGAGAATGGTATAAGGATTCAAATTGTAACCAATTAAAGTATCACGATCAAAAGTTAATACCTTCGATACTACAAGGACAAAAGTTTCCCTTCTATTTAAGTATTCATACAAATTAATGAGACATGCCTACCGACTTAGCATGAATTTCCCTTTTCCAAAAAATTAGAAATCAATTTTACTTTTCATGTTTAATGTGCTTTTTGTTACATTAAGCCTTGCGACGGATGAACTGTGACATCCCAAATTTTCGATCCTGTTTTCTATTGAATAAATCAGGCATTTCATTGATGCGTCTATAGGGCTGTTCTTAGATCTGATCACTCTCGAGATAACTAGACTATCTGGGGAAGCCATTAAGGAATTTTAAGGTAATAGACTTAAGAATTCGACTAGGAATCGGCTTCTCGACCGTGTTCATCTTTAGAGACCATTACAGCACAGTTAAAAATCGATTTGAGATCAGAGATAGGTTGGTTCGACTGAGATGTGTGGCTAATCATGGGTGACACTACTAAATTGGAAAATTCTCGTCGACCGGCACTAGACTGATTATCCTATTATTTTGGTACCCTGTGTCCGTATTTGCATCATCGAGATTTTCACGACAACCGAGAGTCGCCAATGTGTCGAGTGGGTTCATTGTGGCTCGAAGAAGATCGACCATGAATCATTTGCACTGAAATTTTTTTGAAAGTTACCCAGTAGCCTAGGTCATGCTAAAAACGCACCGAATGTAAATTATCCATGAATTTGAGTCCAATTGAAGATTCTGTCATGTCATAATAAATTCTAGGAGCGTCGATTCAGTCTCAGAAGATTTTTCTACAACTTGAGACTTTTTGGGAAAAAGTTGTCCTAGGGCCGTTTTTGTCCAGAAAAAGGCCGGGATAATTTTTGATCGCGAAATTGGGAAGCAAGTGAGATCAAATGGTGAAGAAAAATGCCAAGATGATTGATGGTAGGTTGATTGAATTTATGAGGGTCAATTAGGATTGAATCAAGAGAGAATTAATGTCCAATTGAAGCCAAAGTCCTTGAAATTCGTATGCCCCCTTGCCTAGCCCATTTTGGACCATTTCAAGTGTCCAAGAGTGTGCATTGTTGGCTTAATGAGGACCAAGGAAGGCAGCCTTGGTGGAGAATGGTCAAGGGAGACCATTGAATGGAAAATTTGGCCAAGGTAGGCCCCTTTGTCCCCCATTTCTCCCTCTCTCCCTCATCTACCATCCAAGCCATCTTCCTCCTCCATCCAAGCTGCTGTGCGAAGACCAGAAAGGCCAGAGGAGAAGCTGCACATCGCCTGGAGCCATCGCACGCAGCCACCGTCACCAGAACGCCGTCCCGCCACTCGCGCGAGTGCATGCGTGAGTGTCTGCGTGAGTGCCCGCGCACGTTCGCCAACCTGATGCCCTCACCGCCGTCCAGCCGCATCTCCGCCTCTGTCCATGCGTCCCAGGGTTGTCCCGAGCAGCTTAGGCCACCGTGAGTCCCCTTCCAGCCACCGTGAGCCTGTGTTGTTGGCCGCTCGGCCTTGCCGTTGTCTCCACCGGTCTTGTTTGCCTCAACCAATCTTGTTTCCTCTCTTTTCCAGCAGCAAACAGAAGCTAGGTTGGTGGGTTTCCAGCAAGCTTCTAGGCCCGTTTTGGCCCGCTTTCCGGCCCCGAAAGCTTGGCCTGCTTTGAGGAAAGTCGAGCCCCGCGACGTTCCCGTCGTTTTGCACCTAACCGTTCGTCGAACAAGTGAGTTTAACTCACTAATACTTGCTTAGTAGGTTAATGATGTTTATGGATTGATTAGATTTAATTTAGTGCAATTATGTGGATAGATTATATTAGAGTGATTAAATTAATGCTTTACCATTGCATGTTAGGTGGTTAGTTGTGGCAATTAGTAAGTAAATAGATTCTAGTATTTATTGAACGAATCTCGGAATTTTTCCGGATCCGTTTTGGCTTCCAATTAGGCATTACGGGCCTAAGTTGGATTTATTGGTATTTATTTATTATTTTCTATAATTAATTAATTAATTAGTTATTTTTCGAAAATTAGACTGGATAGCCAATGACCGGAATTTCGTACTGATTGTAGTGGTGCTCTCTGTTTATTTATTTGCGTAATTGGTTGTGCAAATTGAGTGAAATTGTGTTGATGGGTATTTTATTCCAAAAATTGAATAGTTTTGGTAATTAATGGGAGAATTACCGGGCGTCTGTTTACAGCGCAAAAAATCTATTTTGGGACTGCTAAAAATAGTGGGAGGTTCAAAAGTGAAAACATTGTATTTTGGCTAAGGCCGGCCGTGTACCCACATACGTGTATTTTTATCGGGAATGATAAAAATGGCAAATTGATTGCACGATCTGAATGTTGTATAAGTCGTCTTAGAGAAAGGATGGTATGCAATGTCGACTTGGTGACTCCATATGTCATCTTAGAGAAAGGACGACAAACTATACCGGCTCGGTGACTCTATATGTCATCTTGAAGATAGGACGGTATGAAATACCAGCTCGGTGACTCTATATGTCATCTTGGAGATAGGATTGTATGCCATAACGGCTCAGTGACTCAACATGTCATCTTGAAGAATGGACGTTATGTTTTATATGCTCGGTGACTCTATATGTCATCTCGGAGAATGAATATTATAATATATTAGCTCGGTAACTCCATAGGTTATCTTGGAGAATGAATATTATATTATAGTGGCTCGATGACTTAGTGTGTCATCTCGGAGGATGAATGTTATAACATACTGGCTTGGTAACTCGATAGGTTATCTTCGAGAATGAATAGTATTGAATTGAATGACCGGGGAATGGTCTGATTGACATGTAATCGTCTAGGTCGATGGATCGATATTTCGATCTGTGGTGATTTATTGGGTGCCTATTCGAACTGTGTTGAATTGCAGGTGGAATCTGAGGTCAAGGTAAGTCCTCTGACCCGTGTTGTGCTTAGGCAGCTCCTATGGCGTATTGGCCTTCTAATAGAGTCTTAGGGGGTAGAACTCGCTGAGACGTCGTCTCGCCCCGTTGTGGGATAATATTTCAGGCCCCTAGATGGCAGCACCTCCACCTCCTCGTCCTCCCATGCATTTTGGTATACTTGAAGAGATCACAGAGATAGGCTATCATATCCCTATACACCACCACCCCGAGGGATTGGAGTACGTTCTGGTTAAGTTGACTATCTGGGTTGACGTGAATAGACCCGATAAAGTGCCCCATGAGTACCGGTCGTGGTATCGTCACTACCATGATGGGTGAAGGGAAGGTCCTGTACTGGAGAGTGATATATCTCTGTACGTCTTAGAGGTTGCGTTCGGGAAGGGCATGGCAGATCCTAAGAATGGATCGGTGGTAGATGCAAATTTCTCTCGCAAATTCACCTTGATGGAATCTAGGAAATCAAAATCTACCGTTCGAGAGTTGATGACCCCTCTATTTAGCATCGGCGCGTAGACTTTCTTATGTTCTTTTGACCAAAACAACTTCCCATTTGTTCTAGCGATTTATGCAGCAACACCCATTTTTGGTTGGAAATTCTTGAACGCCCTATCATCATCATCTTCCTTTTTGCTCTCAGTCTGATCCTCTATACCGAAACGAGGATCGGTAGGAAAGTTTGAAAATTCCCTTTTTGCTCTTCCAGCCTCTATCAACCCTAAGTTTTCCATGACTCTCAAGAACAAAGTTTTGTTCCCATTACCATTTTCTTTCAAGAATGAACTTATGAAATCCATGGGACATCCTCCTTTTTTCAGAAACTCATAATGTTTAAGAAGTACTTCGGGCTTTCTTATCAAAAGAGGAGTCGCTTCTTGGGTAATCTCTTCCTCCATTGATGGTCGATTCGTACTTCATGGTGATTCATCTCCGGTGAGATCAAAGTGCGTTGGAGCATTAGGCACAAACCAAGGCCCGTGACTAACAATGCGAGAGGATTTTCTCTGATAAGACATCGAAACGGACTTGGAGGATTTTCACGACATGTTCGAGAGTGATCGAGTGAGAGATTTTGCAAAGAATGTGAGGGTGGATCGAGAGAAGCAAAGGTTTGAGAGAGGTTAGAGTTTGCAAAGATTCTAAATATCGAGGGAAAAGAGACCAAAGACTTATATAAAGAAAACAAACCAAGGCAACCGAATAGGCACAAAAGAAAAATTTCCGTTTTGAAAAAAATTTAAAAAGTAACTGTCAATAATTTACGAAATATTAATTCCAAAAAATCAGTAGTGATATAACAATATAAAAGGCAAGTAATAATTCAAAAATAATCATACCTGCTCAAGAAGGAAAGAAATTTATGCGCCAAAATTTGAAATACAACTACCTGAGTTTGAAAGGGCTTTCAGAAGGATGTTCCTACCAGAAGGTTGAACTGATGAGTCTACTTTTTCATAGACTTTAACCAGATGCAAGTGTAATATTCAATTTTTCACGAATAAACTCAAATGATCCTCTCTAGTGGCTTGGTGAAAATATTTGCCAGTTGATTTTTCGAATCAATGAATTGAACATTGATTTCACCATTTTGTACATTATTTCTTACGAAATGATGGCGGATTTCAATATGTTTTGCCCTTAAATGGAGAATAGGATTTTTGGTGAGGTTGATTGCACTTGTGTTGTCATATTTGATTTCGGTACAAGGTTCTTCTATTGCAAAGTCTTTTAGTTGTTGTCTAATCCAAAGAATTTGAGAACAACAACTTCCAAGAGCAACGTATTCTACTTTTGCTATTGAGAGTGCCACAATGTTCTGCTTCTTAGAGAACCAGGACACTAACATTTATCCCAAGAGTTGGCACGTTCTTGAAGTACTTTTCCTATCAATTTTACAACCAGCTAAATCAGCATCTAAGTATCCAAATAATGTAAAGTATCTTTCTTTTGGATACCACAGACCTAACTTTGGATTTGTTGTAATATATTTAATAATTCGTTTGATAGCACTGAGATGAGATTTTCTAGGATTAGCTTGGAACCTAGCATACATACACACATTGAAGAAAATATCAGGTGAAGAAGCAATAAGGTAGAGAAGAGAACTAATCATGCTTCTGTATGTTTTTTTTTTTATCTACTTTATTTCCATCTTTATCCTTATCGAGTTTGGAAGAACTTGACATTGGAGTCCCAATCTTCTTGCATTTCTCCATCCTAAACTTCTTGATAACATCTCAGGCATATCTCTCTTGATAAATGAAGGTACCTTTATTTGATTGTCTGACTTGTAGACCTAGAAAGAAAGTTAACTCACCCATCATGCTCATTTCGAACTCTTCTTGCATAGACTTTGAAAATTTCTTGCACAGACTTTCATTAGAAGACCTAAAAATTATATTATCTACATATATTTGAACAAGTAGAAAGTCTTTTTCCTCCCTTTTGATAAACAAAGTTGTGTCAACCATTCTTTCTTGAAACCATTACTTACTAGAAACTTACTCAGTATTTTATACCAAGCTCGAGGTGTTTGTTTTAGACCATCATGGCATCATTACCACATCACTCAATCTTTTCAAGAGCACTCAACTTTGAAATTCAAATTGTCTCGAAAGTCTTTTGACTGATCATCTTAAGATAAGAGCTTTGCTTTTTTTTTTTTTTTCCTTCTTCTCTAATGGCTTTTGCATTTGCAATAATTTTCATTTCAACGCAAGCATTTTGTCTTTGATGATCTTTCACATAAAAGTTTTCTTCTTCTTTTTTTTATTCAACTTTCCTTGCTCTTATTTATTTATTTATTTATTTATTTATTTTTAATGTAGGTATTAGCTTTGCATTTACCAGGTACACTACTTTTTCATGCCCCCTAATTCTTATTGGACTTTTGCTCTTTTAAGCTTTTTGAGCTCTTGAGACTTTCAAGATGCTCTCTTCTTTTTATGCAAATGCCAATTATATTGGTAAAACATGTGTCTTGCCCCAGTGCGGGAAGATAATCACCACTTGGGCTTTAGAAATGAACGACTAGGCTTAACTTGGTTTAAGCGAAAGGTATTAGTGTTTGTGTAGGGAAAGGAATGCTCTTCTTCACTTTGGAATGCTACGAGCTTCTATAAGAGTTCACCTGAAGTTATCATAAAAAGATTGATGCAAGTGAGAACAAAGATGTCTTTCTCATCCTTTTTCTCCAAATATCGCCAACCAAAATCAACCATAATTGCCCCATTGCAGGATGGTTCTTGACAGGAGTATTTTGCAGAAGATTCTCCACATTAAAAGGCTCAAATGAGCTGACTATGGTCACTTGTGGTGTATAGGATAGAGGAAAGAAATGCCCATTTTCATTTTGATTCGTGTACAATTTGTGAATGAATCTCTCGTCCTTAAACGACATGACTTTTTTTTTTAACTCAACTCTCATAGTGTCAAAAGGTTGTGTTTAGGAATGGCTTCCCTTTCCTCGTTCTAAGTGCTTCTCATTTGGCATGATTAACGTCTCAATTTCATTTGGTCGAGATCATCTGAGTAGATAAATCTCCATGGACAATTTTGATTTAAAATGAGCGATCCATCGAGCGGACAAACAATTTTGAGGTAAAGCAGATTTTCAAAAACTTTGTGGAAAATTTGTTTCCTCAATTTTCATTTTTGTATTTGTTTCCAGTAAAACATTGAAGGTTTCTATTCTCTTTTTTGTGATGGAAATTATCGATTTTGTTTTCCAATTGATTTTGAGAAGAAAAGTACTTACCTACAATGGGGCGACTTGATAACCTTGTAAAGAATTAAAAAAAAAATGTGAGGATAAGAATTTTTAGAGATTGAAAGATCGGAAATGATACATCGTTACCCTTCACTCACATTTATTCTTCGGGTGGTAACATCAGGCTTGTTTGACAAGTTGTTTTTTTTTTTTTGTTCGAACCTATCTTGTCCAAAGGAAAAGTACATGTCAATCCTTTATTCTAAAGGAAATCAAGTTCAAGAATGAAATACACCCTTTTCTAGAGATGGCATAGTTCAAGTCCAAGTTGTCCTGCTCATGCGATCTTATTGCCTGCTAGGAATTTGCCTCATCCTAACTCTTCTGTCCTCACAAACTCTGCAAAAGTGGAAAGACAAGTCATTCTTAAATAAATCGAATCTTATTTCGGAACGATTACCACCTTTTATTTGATCCTCCAATGACAAGTGTTTCCATGGCTGATGAAATAATCGTCTCCAAGCATATCAAATGTCAAGAAGTTGTTGAAGGCGCAAAAAATGCAATTGCTAACGCCTTTGTTGTTCTAAATGTATTCTAACTCATCCATCTTATTTTTTCTTTTTTGACAAGATCTTTGTAAATCTGCGTCCCCATATGTGGACCCATCGAAGAGGTTCCCATGCATTATAGATGTCCACAACCAAAGAAGTGGTTTGATGCGACAAATGGTGCGTTTGGTTAGACTTTTGGGGAAAGTCTTTAGGAAAATGCAAAGGACTTTAAGTGAAAGGGGTTTTTCAAAATGCAAATTGTGTTTGAAAAATTATAATATGAAAATCCATTACGAACTATCTTCGAACAAAATGGTGTTTGAAATACTTATATTTACAAAGCACCTTTATTATTAAAAAAAGAAAAAAAAATTTTGGCTGGTAAGGGCAGCGGCCGCCAGCGATATGGGATTGCCGGCAGCAGCCGTCGTCTGAGGTCGCTAGACCTCAGGTGGCCCCTGGAAACCACCGGTGAGGGCTGCCCGAAGTCGGGCGATCGACGGTGGGGGTCGCGCGACCCCCGGTGAGACCCTCGCTTGAGATCGGGGGGGCCTTGGCGAGGGCCGCGCCTGGGTCACGCGACCCCGATGGGCCGTCGCCGAGGCTATGCAACCCTTGCCTGGGTTGTGCGACCCCGAGCAGCTGTTTGCCGGGGCCACGCGATCCTCGCCTGAGGTCGCGCGGCCCCGATGAGGTCGCTGAGATGCAAATCGCATGGGCGCCCGCGAAGGCCGCCGCGACCCAGATGGCGTGCAGGTCGCTAGGGTCGCCGTGACGGTCGCCAGCCTCCCTCTAGCCGGTCGCCAGCCCCTTGCAGCCCTGCGCAACCCCGCCGACCGCCCCTCAACGAAGAAGATGAATAGTGAAGGCCGAAGATGATGAACAATAATTTTTACATTTGCAGAAGGCTGAAAGCCCAAGGCACCCCAAGACCAGCCTTGGGCTTTTAGCCTTGAGAAGGTTGGCTTTTGGCTAATGGGACTTGTAAAATTGTTCCCAAACACCTCATACTTAGCCTAAAGGACTTTAGGTGTTCAAAGCCCTTTGCAAAACAGTTTCCAAACGCAGCCAAAATCTCCACGTATTTCTTCCTCTCGAGACCAAATTTATGATTAAGAAATATTTGAGTAACATCACCCCTTGGACCCATTAATAGCATCTTAAGCCTTTGTGTTGTATTGATTCGTAACAATTCTTCATTGGCATAATTAAGCAAAGTAATCATTGTTCCTATGTAATTTGCCCAGCTACTGGTGTCTCTTGGATTGGAAAAACCTATGATAGTAGCAATCTAGATTTGGTGCTGTTTGTTGGAGAGAAATTCCCTCGACAAAATATTTCATTGAAGATGGCAGGGTTTTGGTTTTATTGTGTACAACATGTCCTAGGTCACCCGCCAAAAAGTAAAAGTATAGGGACAACAAGAGAAAAGTAAAAGTATGATCGAATTTAAAAGTGAGATAAAGAAAAGATAACAACTTCAAATTGAATGATCATTTGTCGATTTGGCCAAAAGGTTCTCTACATTAATTACTCTTTGGCTATTTATAGTAGTAACCTATAGGTAACTGCCTTTTAGCGGTTACTATCTTGATATATATTATGTTCTAGGAACCTCGGCTATTGACCGCTAACCGTCCTTCCTTGCCGATATATTCGCTGGCGTCGACTTCTATAACTACTCCCATTCTTATCTCGTCAGTTTCGGTAAGGCCTCTGTCGCATAGTTTAGAACCTTCCATTTGTGGACTTTTAACATTAGCCCATTCTTTACACGTTCTCATGTTTTGGGCCTATTTTATCTTTCATGGCTTCCAAAGCCCAGCAGGTTAATTTAAATGCCAACAAATGTCCTCTTTAAAAGAATTAAAAGGTATTTTAATTCCTTTAACTATATTGGTGACTGCACTGGCCGGTGTTATCTCCTTGTTCTTTGCGCGCGTTATTTCAGCTTCCCTCATTCTGTATGCAAGCCGGTGCTTTTAAGGTTTCTGAACCCATATCCTTTTGAATTCGCTTTTCCCCTTCTTCCGTAATTGCGGGTCTTGACCTTCTTTTGTCGCCTTCAATGCCATTGAAGCTTCCTTTCTCAAGATCGAATTTTTATATCCATTTCTTTATCGTCTTCAACCTTCCTGATCCCCTTTTGGTCTTATTATGTCTCGATCATATGATCCCGACACATTTCCTACTCGTTTTGAGCAAATCCAATCTCAGGAATATGCACACAATGTTCTGTTGTCTCCTCATAGTTCTACAGAAGAAGCAGCGAATGAGATCTTTCTCGGCCCCTGTTTGCAGTTGCCAACTCCATCCCTTCTTTTTGTTGAATGTTTCTCTCAGCATGTGGAGGAGTCACTCCCATTTCAAAGGGATCGTCTTTTGGAGCATGTTATTTTGTCACGTTCCCAAAAGCTTAAGGCTTTTTATCCCTTCGACCATAATTTTTCGACTGGCACTATAGGTTGAAGGCCACTAAGCTGGAAATTTAGTGCAAGGCTCGAATTGATAAAGTTTTGGAGTTCTGTACCTTTGATTGGAAACTCAATTATAAGCTTCTAGGTAGCCTTGCCTGCTTTTGGTTGTCATCTGTTAACTGTTTCTTCTTTAGGTTTGGCCTCTTCTTGATGTGTTTACTATGTGACATTCGGAATTTCCATATTTATAATTATGTAATATTTGAAAATTCGTGTTATGATAATGATACTTAGATTTTGAGCTAAGTATTATTTGCCTTAGTATTCGGATGAGCATGTGGAGACTTTAATTGAATTTATAGATTTCGTAGGATGTGGCCGGTAATTTTCGTGAATGTAAATCATATCGAGTTCAACGTGTAAATCGAATTATGTGTGTATTAATAATAGAACGGTATTAATTAAATTGCTATTATCTTACAAGTTAACCGTTGTTGTTAATTGTGTAAGTTTTGTCAATTAGTAATAATAATAGTGAATAACTTGTGTTAATTATGCAAGAAGAGGATGATTTCATTCTGCCCACTACATTTCCTTTGCAAGGTTTATTAATTAAAAAGTGTTACTTGTCCTCATATTATGTATTTCATGGCCATGTGTTCTTATAACATAATATTTTTGTGATTAATTTCTTTAACATTTAAACTAAGTAATGATTAATTTAAGATGACTCATTTTTCCTTTGCATTTTCTTTGGCCACGTCAAGGGCGTAATTTCACACTTAGCAATGAGGGAAAATCAAATTATATTAATTAATTTTAATAAAACTCATTTTACCTTACCAAAGAACCCATTTTTGTTCCTCCAAAACTCAAACAGAAGCTGCCAGTGTTATTTTCCACTTTTTAATCCAAGAATTTAGAGAGCAAAGCTTCATATTCAAGAGCGACTAGGGTGGTGAAAGCAATTAGTGATTTGTTGTTTGCGTTCATTCGAGGTAAGTGAAATTTTTAGTGTTAAGTTAGTTTAAACCTAATTAGTTACTTCTTTGAGAGGTGAAGTCTTGATGTGGGTATGGTGATTGTTAAGTGGCTTGATAATTTCTTGCAAGTTCGTTCTGCTTTGCTTTGGTTCGTTCTGGTTCATTGTGTGTGATTCTAGGTAGTCGGAACATGTTTAGTTTGCTATATTTGTCTTGATAACTCATTTTATGTTCATTTTGCTTCTTTTTGTCTCATTTCGAGTAGTTAGAATTTGGCAATTCTGCCATCTTTGTCTCGATAACCCATTGCATGTTCGTTCTGTTTCTTTCTGCCTCATTCTAGGTAGCTAGAATTTGTCATTCTGTCATCTTTATTTCAATAGCCTATTGCATGTTCATTTTGCTTTTTTTCCGCCTCATTCTAGGTAGTTAGAATTTGACCATTCTGCCATCTTTGTCTCAATGACCCATTGCATGCTCGTTATGTTTCTTTTTGCCTCATTCTAGGTAGTTAGAATTTGGACATTCTGTCATCTTTATCTTGATAACCTATTGTTTGATTGTTCCGCTTCATTCTGAGTAGTTAGAATATAGTCTTTTTGCCGTAGTCATCTTGATGACCATTTGCATGTTTATTCTATTTTGTTCTGCTGGAATTCTACTAGTCATAATCTGTTTGTTTCACTTGTTTCTACTGAAATTTCTTAAGACGTAATCTGTTCATTTGTGAGTCTGCTCAAATTTGTTCATTGATGAGTTTGTTCACTTGCTGAATTTGCCAACTTGTGAATATGTTTGTTCATAAGTCCATTTATTGATATAAGCAGACTTTACTGAATTTGAATCTAATTCCATTGAATCTGTTTATTTGTTGATTCTGTCCCTTTGCTAAATCTGTCAATTTGTAAGTATGTTCATTGTTGGATCTGTTCTTTTATTCTATGAGCTATTATCAAGCTAGAAATTTACCTTTTTAATTGTTCAAACTTTACGACCATAATGTACTTGTTCGCCCAGACTCAGAACATACCTATTTGATTTACCAAATTTTAATGTCCAGAACTTGCTCAATGTTTAGACTCAGAACATAACCATTTGATTTACTAGATTTTAATGTCAAAAACTCGCTCAATGTTTAGACTCAGAACATACCCATTTAATTTACCATATTTTAATGTCCAGAACCTACTTAATGTTTAGATTCAGAGCATACCCATTTGATTTACTCGATTATTGATGCCCAGAATCTTCTCAATGTCCAGACTATGATTGTACTCATTAAATGTCCATACTTTGACAACTAGAATATGATTACATGTTATTAGATATACAGTTATTTGATTAATGCATTAAAGTGAGTTGAAATATGTGTGTTATGCTTGTAAGTATGCATATATTATGGCATGAATGAGATTAATATGAATCCGTCACCCATATAGTGGTGAGTGAGGATACCCCATGGTAGAAGTTTGCAGGATGCCTTGTGTGTCGAAATGCCCCCATAAGTGTTTCGGGATGCCTCGAGAATCAAGATGCCCTTGCGGTGGGGATGCCCTATGGTGGAAGTTTGCAGGATATCTCGGAGTTGAGATGCCTCGTGTGTCGGGATGTCCCGGGAGTGTTCGGGGGGATGAAGCATTAATGAATAAAATGTTGGAGAAAACTCCTGTTAGGTTTTGAAGCTGCCAAAACTTTTTTAGTTCCATTCTAAAGAATGCGAGACTTCTGTGTAATTCTCTCAAAATTTGTTTTACATAAGAAGTTTGCCCACTTTGACGGAGACCCAAACTGAACGCAAGTGAAGAATGAAGATATAACAGACTCAAGATTATTTTTCTTTCTTCAAGGCTGCAATACGGACAGCTTATCTGTGGCTTTCTAGATGGAAATCTTATTTACCTTCTTTGAATATTATCATCAAATCAATCAATCCTTTTGAAGGCAAGTTTATTTGGAAATAATCTATTTATGGAAACCTAGATCCTGATTGTATGGGCGACCAGGATCATCGGGCTTTCATTTTTATCTTCAAACGGCTCGAGATCTCCTTGATTGATTCTATCCAATGGAATGATTGGAAGAACTTCTCTGGAAAGTGCCAACGGTTGAGAAGGCATAGAGGAGTATTTAAGGAGGTTTCTCAAGTCATTCGAGGGGTGCGTGAAAAAAGAATTCCAAAGTCTGAAGCTTCCAAATTACTTGTTCTTCATCATACTATGCTCAAACTTGTATTTGAAGAAGAGAGAAACTCTAGAGAGAGACTTTGTGAGAGTAGTAAAATCTCTTCACTAAGAAGTCGAGATCATAAGATTATAATACTCTTTTTCGATTCATTGTAAAAACCAGCTAGAAGGCTGTCAGCGTGGGAGAGTAGACGTAGGCTTAATTTAAGCCGAACCACTATAAATCTTATGTTCATTTTCTCTTTCCCGAACTCATTTACTTTATTTCCTGTGATATCTTTATGCACTTTTAATTGTTAAAGTCTAGTTCATCAGACTTAGTTTAAAAGTAAAAGCATTTTTACTGCATTTAGCAAAACTTTGCCTTCACACCTATTCACCTGTATTTATACTAGCACTTTCAATTGGTATCAGAGCTTGTGTGCTTATTTTGTGGAAGTGTTTTTACTTTTAAGCTAAAGGTCTTCTATGGCTAGTATTTTGGCTCCAGGATTGGTTGAAGGACAGAGCAACACCAAACCTCCTTATTTTGATGGAAATGAGTATAACGTGTGGAAGAACAAAATGAAGGCATTTCTCAAATCCAAGATCCCATGGAGTGGGATGTTGTCAAAAAAGGAATTGATCCAAAAGAAACATCAGCTTCAGACAGAGGGAAAGAAGTGATAGGTGCTGATGAAACAACACAAGCTGAATTTACCAAGAGACAGGCTCTTGATGCAAAAGCAATATATTCTTTATACTGTGCTCTGTCTCCCACTGAATATAACCGAATTTCTTCTTGTGAAACATCAAAAGAAGTTTGGGACAGACTACATGTTACCTATGAGGGGATTGACCGTGTGAAGGAAACAAAAATAAACATTCTACTTGGACAATATGAACTATTTAGAATGAAGCCTGGAGAATCTATCTCTGATATGTTTAGTCACTTTACCGAAATTGTAAATGGCCTGGCCTGTCAAGGTCAACCAATTTCTGGACCAATGAAGGTCAACAAACTATTGCGCGGATTTTCAAAGGATTGGAATCATGTGAAGACGTCAATCAGAGAGACTCAAAGGATTATGCCTCTATCAGTAGATGAACTAATAGGCACACTTCAGTCATACGAAGTGGAGCAGATCAATGATGAGGAAGATCTAAAAGGTAAGAAATCAATTACATTAAAGTCTAACATTGATTCTGATGTTACAGATTCAGACGATGATATGGATGATGAAGAGCTAGCCCTTATGATAAAGAAATTCAGAAGACTAAACCGAAAATGTAGAAGGTTCAACTAGAAGAAGCAAAGCACGCAAAATTTTCAGAAGAGAACAACGGAGGACATTAAAACTAACAAGGATGTTATATGCTTCGAGTGTAAGAAAAAGTGGCATATCAGACCAAATTGTCCTTTGTTGAAAAAGAAGGAAAATTTGAGAAGTACAAGAAAGCTCTTAAAACAGAAACCTCGAGTGACACCGAATGTGAAGAAAGGGAAGAAGAAATTGCGAACATATGTCTAATGGTTCACTCAAAGTCAGACTCAGAATCAGAGACAGACTCTGATTCAGATTCTAATAAAGAAATCAAGGTTAGTCACTTAGAAATTCCTGTTAAAGTCTCTATGTATATAGATGACCTTTGTCTCAATCTTAAATCCTCTCTTAAAAGGATCTCCGAACTGAAAAAGGAGAATTCTAAGCTCAAGCAACATGAAGTTTCTTGGAAAGAAAATTTTAAAAATGTGAAAATAAGTTTTGACGATTTGAAAGAAAATTCTGACTCTCTTTCAAAAGAAAATGTTGTTTTAAAAATAGAGATTTCAGATATTTCAAAATTTTTTTCAAAAGGATTAGAAAAAATTAGAGAAAATTCTTACAACTCAAATACTCTATTTTAACAAATCTGGTTTGGGTATGAACAATGAGACTGTTCCTCTAATTGATTTTCCTAAAGTAAAAGAAAGACTTAGACAAAAACCTGTAGAGAATTTTTACAGAAATCATTTTCAAAAAGTGTTTGTAAAGCCTATTGATCAAAGTGCTCTCAAATGTTCAAAGTGTAACAGCTCAGAATATTTTGAGAAGGATTATCCTAAAGTCTGGAGACCAGTTAAGAAGTATTGAGTAAAGACTATTTTCAATACTAACCCTCCTAGACCCAAGAAAATCTAGGTACCAAAGAAAGTTTGAGCTTTTCTTCTGATTGCAGGTAACTATTAAAAGAAAAATCAAATGGTATTTGGATAGTGGCTATTCTAGGCATATGACAGGAGACTCAAGTTCTTTCGTAAGGCTTGACAGACTAAAAAGAGGAAAAGTTTCTTTTGGTGGGAATAGCAAAGGGAAGATTATAGGATGCGGAACCGTGAAGATTGGAAGTCTGACTATTAACAATGTTTCCCTAGTGAAAGGCTTAAACTACAATATTTTGAGCATAAGTCAGCTTTGTGATACAGGGTTCAGAATAAATTTTCAAGAAAGCATTTATTCTGGAATTAATCAAGATTTCTCTCAATCCTTTATTGGGCAAAGGCATGGCAATATATACCTTATGGATGTAAATCCAGAGGATACACAATGCCTTATTTCTATTCAAGATGAAGCAAGTCTCTAGCATTGAAAGCTTGGACATGTAAATATGAAGTCGATTGCTAAAGTTTCTTCTAAGAAGCTGGTTCGATGGCTTCCTAATTTGGCTTATCAGAAGTCTAAGCTATGCACTCCCTGTGTCTTAGGAAAACAGGTCAGAAGTTCTTTTAAACCAGTGAATCAAGTCTCTACCAATCGTGTTCTGCAGCTTCTTCATATGGATTTTTTTGGGCCAACAAGAACTCAGAGTCTTGGTGGAAAGAAATATTGTCTAGTAATTGCGGATGATTATTCACGTTTCTCTTGGATATTCTTTTTGGCAAACAAGTCTGAAACTTTTTCATATTTTTCAAAGTTTGCCAAGAAAGTTCAGAACGAGAAAGGTTATGCTATTTTAAGCATAAGAACAGATCATGGAGGTGGGTTTGAAAATCAGGATTTTACAAATTTTTGTGATGAATATGATTTTCAACATGTTTTCTCTTCTCCATATACTCCAGAATAAATTGTGGTTGTGGAAAGGAAAAACAGATCTTTATAGGAGATGGCCAAAACTTTATTGATAGAAAGCAAAATATCTTCTTGATTTTGAGCAGAAGCAGTTTCTACTGCTTATTATATCATCAACATAGTGTTTTTAAGGCCTATCCTAGAGAAGACTCCCTATGAAGTATACAAAGGAAAGAAACCAAATGTTTCCTACTTTCATGTCTTTGGTTGTAAGTGTTTTATTTTGAAGAATGCGAATGATCGATCTAGGAAGTTCGATGAAAAATCAAAAGAAATAATTTTTCTTGGATATTCAATGTTAAGCAAAGCGTGCATGGTGTTCAACAAGAAGACTCAATATGTAGAAGAATCTATGAATGTCAAGTTTCAAGATTATGTGCAGAATCAACCAGATCGGATTCAACTTGAAGAGTCTGAACCAGCTACAAACTCAGTAAAGTCTATTCCCTCGAACAGGTTTAGACGTTTGGAATACAACAACAAGCAGAATAAGAAGATTCAAACGGAACAGAGGATCAACAAATTCTTAAATCAAATAGCAACTGGAAGCACAAGTCAAGTCATCCCAAAGAACTCATCATTGGCAAAATCGATGAAGGAATCTACACCAGATCTAAAGGAAGAGAAGACTCCAGTGCATTAACACTTGTTTCTGAGATAGAACCAAAAGAAGTAGAAGAAACTTTGTCTAATGAAAGCTGGATAGAAGTTATGCAGGAAGAACTCAGACAATTCAGCATCAATGATGTTTGGGAGCTGATTTCAAAACCCAAAGGAAAATATGTGATTGGAACAAAATGGGTTTTCAAAAACAAGATGGATGAGAAGGGAAAAGCAATCAGAAATAAAGCAAGGCTTATGGCAAAAGGATACAAACAGGAAGAAGGGATAGACTACGACGAGACTTATGCACCAGTAGCAAGGTTAGAAGCAATTATATTGTTACTTACTTTTGCATGTTCTCAAAATTTCAGGTTATTCCAGATGGACGTCAAAAGTGCTTTCCATAATGGATTCTTTCAAGAAGAAGTCTATGTGGAACAACCACCAGTATTTAAAGATCCAAGAAAACTAGACTCTGTCTACAGATTGAAAAAGGCTTTGTATGGTCTGAAACATGCACCACGAGCTTGGTATGAAAGATCTATGCATGATGAATTTGAAATGAGCATGATGGGTGAATTAACATTCTTTCTGGAATTGCAAGTCGACAATCAAAAAATGTATATTCATTCATTAGGAGAAATATGCCAAAGATCTTATCAAGAAATTTGGATTAGCAAATTGCAAGAGAACATAAACTCTTATGTCAAGCTCATCAAAACTGGACAAGGATGAATGAGGAAATAAAGTAGACCAGAAATTATACAGAAGCATGATCGGTTCTCTTCTTTATCTCACTGCATCTAGACCTGATATTTTGTTCAGTGTGTGTATATGTGCTAGATTTCAATCTGATCCAAAGGAATTTCATCTAAGTGCTGTTAAACGCATCATCAAATACATTGCAACTTTTCCAAAGTTTGGTCTATGGTATCCAAAAGAAGGAGACTTTACTCTACTTGGATATTCTGATGCTGATTTAGCCGGTTGCAGAGTCGACAGAAAGAGCACATCTGGGACCTGTCAACTGTTGGGACAAATGCTGGTATCTCGGTTCTCAAGGAAACAAAGTACAGTAGCATTATCGACAGCAAAAGCAGAATATGTTGCTCTTAGGAGTTGTTGTTCTCAAATTCTATGGATTAGACAACAGCTAAGAGACTTTGAAATAGAATAATCCTGCACAGAGATCATATGTGAAAATACAAGTGCTATCAACCTTACCAGAAACCCAATTCTTCATTCTAGAACAAAGCACATCGAGATCCGTCATCCTTTCATAAGAGATCATGTCCAGAATGGAGAGATTCTAATTCAATTTATTGATTCAAAGAATCAGCTGGCAGACATATTCACAAAACCTCTGGAGAAGAACTTATTTGAGTCAATTCGAAGCAAGCTGAATATTATCTCTCCTCGGTTAAAGTCTGAAGGTGATCAGACTTGGAACTTCAAGAAGCTACTTCAATATAAGAATCTCTCGAATCCAGGTATTTTATTTTTGGTATATAAAATATGAAAATGTATGATTATCTTAATCGTCGCTTGCCTATTTATTTTTAGAAACTACTATTTTGTTGGTAATTTTCGGATTTCAAATTTTTAGCAGTTACCTTTTTAAAATTTATTCTGAAAATGCATTTTTCCTTGTGAAGTTTTGTATACCTCCTTTCAATTTCTTTAAAATACCTCTTAGTACTTCTTTCGAGCACATCTTTTCAAAACCCTAAAATATCGATTCTCTCTCACTCTCGATTTTTACTCTCAAAATTTCTCTACAAATTTCTTGCTCTCTCTCACTCAAATATGTCTGTGAAATTTACCAAGTCTGCATCTCTGTCATACCAGCGAAAATCCTCTCGCATTGCAAGTCAGGGTCCTCGAAACATGCCTGAAGGACCAACACACTTCAATCTTACTAGAGACGAGAGCTCTCCTCATCAATCTATAGATGAAGAAGTTGATCAAGAAGCCGTTCCGATCAGAGTAATAAGCCCTAAGGCACTCTTCAAGCATTATACCTTTTTGAAGCAAGGTGGCAGTCCAATGACCTTTATTACTAGTTTTCTGAAAGATAATGGGTATGGCAATGAAACTTTGTTTTTAAGAACAATGGAACGATTAGGAATAGCACCAAAAGGATTAGCATAAAAAACTTTTGTAAATTTTCCTTCTGATCCTCGTTTTGGGTCAAAGAGTCAGAATGAGAACAAGGATGATGATGAGAGAATTTTTACGAATTTCCAACTCCAGATGGGTGTGGCTGCTGAAATTCCTGGAGAAAGAACGAAGCTTTTTCGTTCCAAGGAGCATAAAAGGGTGTATGCTCAAATGCTGAACAAAGGGGTGATAAACCCTTGCACAGTCGACTTTGACTTCCTTGACTCTATACAGGTTAACTTAAGGGAAAGGTTAGCCAATCTTCAACTTGAAAAGTTTTTTGCTGAGAAAGCAGTAGCTTATCCTGAATTGACAGCGTATTTTTACTTCAATCTGTCTTTCCTTGATCCAACTCACATTCAGTTCACTGTTTGTGGCAAAGTGTTTGTTGTGGATGTGGATCTTATGGCTGATATTTTGGGTGTTGAGCAAAGTGGTTTTCTACCCATTAATGTCAACATCAGTCAAGCTACTCGATTTTTGGTGAATGACAGACTGCCGAGTGGAACTATCACTTATTCTCGCATTCCAGCATCCAACATTCTACTGCACAAAATTGTCATCAATTGCATCAGACCCAAAGCTGCCTCCAAGACAGATTGAGGCAAAAATAATATGGGTTATTTGCAATGTCATTCCTTTTCCTCTGTCGCATACTATCTTCTCGCATATGTATAGAACTATGATGAAAGAGAAATGACAACTGCCTTATTCTGCCTTGATTACAAGGTTGTTCAGACACTTTCAAATCCAATTTCCCTCTCAACTTTGTTCAAGAACTGTCAGTCCTATGGAAATAGGAATGAAGATGATCTCCAAAATGAGGCTAAAAAATCTGTCTAAGGCCTTGAATCTTTTGAAGAAAGAATCATCTAGTAGGATGAAGGAAAGATCTACTGTAGCAAGGAAGCGAAAAGGAAAAGATGTTGTCCAAAAGACTCCAATGAAAAAGAAGTCTATACTCCTGACGGACGAAGAAGAGGAGGATGATTTGATCATTTCTGCGCTCGCATTGGGAAATCTTCAAGGATATCCTGATTCTGAAGAGACAGAAGAAGATGAAGTTGAAACCGAAGCAGAAGAAGAGGAACAAGCAAAAGAAGAAGAGGGTGATGCTGAAAAGTCAGTAGAAAAGGAGAATGAAGATTTTGAAGGGGACACTGGTGCAATACCAGTATCAGATGAATCTGCAGACAACAGGGAAAATGCTGCATTTGAACGAGAAGACACGACACAAGAAAAGAGATCTAGTGCAGGAAAGGGAAAGGAACAAGAAGGAGAAGTCTCATCTCACCCTAAAGGCACCAAAATAGGGGGAGCACGCGGGAAAACTCCCGCTTTTTGTTGCTCGTGATGGCATTAGTCGATCTCCTGCAAATGTTGAAGATGTCTTTGCATCCCATTTCGTTGATATTGAAGAAGAAACTCCGACTCAGGACAAGCAACAACCTACAAGTGTTCAAGTCGATGTTCCTTCTTTTCTAGATACTCCATAGATTCACTTTGCTGAAGTTAGTGCCCAAACTGACCCTAATGAAACTATCCTAGGATAGTGGAACTCCTTTTGGAGATAAAGGCACAATAATATGCTATGGAGGTTGAAATCAGAATATCCATACTGCTTTGAGGTCTACCTCAGATTTTCTATCTGGCAAGGTACAGTCTCTTGATACTTAAGTTCAGACGCTGAATCAACAGGTATCGCAGACTGTAGCCAAAGTGGAAAATGTCTATCAACAATGCCAAGAGAAGCTTGAGGAGACAATGCAGTCGCTGGAGGATTTCCGACTTGTTCGCGTGCCAAGACAATCATGAATGACTCACTCTTTTTATCATTTTATTCACACTTTTGATTATCTCTTTCTTTTTGCTGTTGACAAAAAGGGGAAGAATGAGAACATATTTAACTGTTTGTTTAAACTTGGTTGTGTTGACTTACTTTTGAACTTGGTTGAATTGGATTGTGAATGTTTTGCAGTTAACTTTTGTGGTTGTGGATTTGGATTGAACTTTAAATTGTCAAGACTAATGTGTTTTTTGTAGATGCATAATCAATATCATTTAGTTATATAATAATCTATTATCATGTGCTGCTAAAGTATTGTTTTGCAGGATATAAATTTTTAAATCCGTATAAAAGTTTTGTCACCATTAAAATGGGGAGATTGTTGGAGAAAACTCATGTTAGGTTTTGAAGTTGACAAAACTGTTCTAGTTCTATTCTAAAGAATGCGAGACTTCTGTGTAATTCTCTCAAAATCTGTCTTACATCAAAAGTCTGCCCACTTTGACAAAGACCCAGACTGAACGCAAGTGAAGAACGAAGAAATAATCAAACTCAAGATTATTTTTCTTTCTTCAAGGCTTCAATACTAACAGCTTATCTGTGGCTTTCTAGATGGAAATCTTATTTAGCTTCTTTGAATATTATCATCAAATCAATCAAGAACGGTAACGTCTTTTTGAAGGCAAGTTTATTTGGAAAGAATCTATTTATGGAAACCTAGATCCTGATTGTATGGGTGACTGGGATCATCGGGCTTTCATCTTTATCTTCAAACGGCTCGAGATCTTCTTGATTGATTCTGTCCAACAGGATGATTGAAAGAACTTCTCTAGAAAGTGCCAACGATTGAGAAGGCATAGAGGAGTATTTAAGGAGGTTTCTCAAGTCATTCAAGGGGTGCGTTAAAGAAGAATTCCAAAGTCTGAAGCTTCCAAATTACTTGTTCTTCATCATACTATGCTCAAACTTGTATTCAAAGAAGAGAGAAACTCTAGAGAGAGACTTGTAACGAGACTAGCCCAATAGGCTTGTATAGAGTGTAATATGGACCTTATAAGCTGTAGTCTTCCTGCGAAGGACAAGAACCGATGAGGCCATGATTGGACCCTGGTTGTAATGCGGTTTATCAACTCAATGCAGTCCGCTTTTCCCAGACCAGATGAGATAATAGGCACCCCAAAGTAGCGGATTGGAAGCTTCCCCTCCCGAAATCCAAAAGCCAAAAGAATATTGTTGCGAAGAGTCATAGGTCCTCCTGAGAGGAAGATATCACTTTTTTTTGTTAGGAATCAGCCCACTCCAGGATGAAAAAATATCAAGGCTCCTCTTGAGTACAACTACCGAATCCCAATCAGCCTGGCAAAAAAGAAACACGTCATCGGCGAAGAAGAGGTGGGAGAGCTTCACGGCTTTACACCTCCAGAAATACTTGAATTTTTTAATGGAACTCCTCAAATTCAAGATCCTCGAGAAGACTTCCATGACTAATGTAAAAAGATAAAGTGACATGGGGTCCCCTTGGCAAATTCCACGACCACTCGAGAAGAAACCGTGTAGCTCACCATTAATAGAAATGGAGTATTTTGGAGTCCAAACACAGACCATAATCAGGCGAATGATCCATTCAGGGAACCGAAAGGCGAAGAGGGTAAGGTCCAAAAAATCCCAATCAACCGTATCGTAGGCCTTCTGGAAGTCAACCTTGACAGCACATCTTGGGAGATATGAGTCATGGTGGAAATCAAAAGATAACTCTTGAGCCAACATGATGTTCTCTCTAATCCTCATTCCTTTAACAAAAGCATTCTGGGACGGATTTACCAAGTCATTCAAGATAGCAGCAATTCGGTTTGCCAGGATCTTAGTAATAACCTTATATAGGGTATTACAACACGCAATGGGTCTGAAATTAGAAACTTCACTGGCATTTGGAACTTTCAGCACAAGGGCCAGGATTGTATTATTAACTTCCCTTAGAAGGCGGCCTGTAGCAAAGCACAACCCTTGGTCGTGGAGGGGCTAAAGTCTCGTGGAAAGATATTTGTCTACCAAAGCAAGAGGGCGGGCTGGCTATCCGTAAACTCAGGGATTGTAATAGGGTCTCTATGCTCAAATACATTTGGATTCTCTTTGCGGACAAAGAATCGATGTGGTGCCGTTGGGTTCACTCTTATTTCTTAAAAAAATCCAATTTCTGGATTGCCTCCCAACCGGCGGTTTGTTCTTGGGCATGGAAGAAAGTCTTGCAACTCAGACGGTTCTTCCGTGGGTCTTTCTATTAGGAAGTTGGTAAAGTCTATTGGTGTCCCTTTGGCATGATAATTGGCTTCCCTGTGGACCTCTGGATGTTTTTCTTCCTGCCCCTATTATAGACGGCTCTGGCCTCCCTGGTTATATGGAAGTTGCGGATCTTCAATCTCCTGTTGGTTGTGCACTAAGATCTCTACTGGAGAGTTGGGGCATCTCTTGCCCGATTTTGTCCCATGCTCGTGATCGCTTCTGCTGGCGTGAGGATCCCTCTCGCTCCTTTTCGATTGCCTATGCTTGGAACTTCATCAGAACTAAAAAAGCTTGTGTTCCTTGGGTGTCTCTTATATGGGATAGTGCTATGGCTCCGTGGTACCAATTTCTTCTTTGGTTAATTACCAAAAATCGCTTGCCGACTCAAACGCTAGTCATCTCTTACGGTAGAATTGATTATATGGTTTGTGCTTTTTGCAATGCCCAGCCGGACTCTACTGCCCATCTCTTTTTTGAGTGCCATGTCTCGGCTTCTCTTGCTTAGTTTTGGGCATCCAGGTGTAACCTCCCTTGGAGGAATAGATCTTGGGCTGAAAACCTTTCTTGGGCGGAGAAGTTCTTATCTGGCAAGGACTTCCTTCATAGTGTTGTGCGGTTTTCTTTTGGAGCTTTGTACTATCTCATTTGGAAAAAAAGAAATTGCATCATCTTTCGTGGTGAAACCTTGGAGATGTCAGCTATAAAGAACCACCTTATCAAGGTTGTCAAGGATAGAGTGCTCACTTTTAAGAATGTCCCTGCTGCCCCGACGAACAAAAGACTTCAAAGAGGTTGGGGCTTTGACCCCTCGGTCTTCATCTAGTAGCCTCGGTTTCCGCAAGCTTCTTGGGTTGTGCTACCGCTTCCTCACCTCCTTTGGCTCTCCGTTCTTTGACCCTTCTTTGTTGTTGTGTGTCGAGGTTCGGTGGAGCCGTTTTGTGTTCGGTGCCTCTACGTAGGTTGGTTTCCTTTGGTCTTTCTTGCCCTTGCGGCTTTGTTTCGGCTCCCTTCCACTCTTTCTTACAGTTAGAGTGTAAGTTTTGGGGTCGTTTTTGTGTATTTTTGTCCAAAGCTCAATATATATTCTTACCTTTTACCAAAAAAAAAAAAAAAACTCTAGAGAGAGACTTTGTGAGTAGTAGAATCTCTTCACTGAGAAGTCGAGATCATAAGGCTGTAATACTCTTTTCGATTCATAATAAAAACCAGCCAGAAGGCTGTCAGCATGGGAGAGTGGACGTAGGCTTAATCTAAGCCGAACCACTATAAATCTTGTATTCATTTTCTCTTCCCTGAACTCCTTTACTTTATTTGCTGTGATATCTTTCTGCACTTTTAATTGTTAAAGTCTGAAGTTTTTTTAAAGTCTGTAGTTCATCAGACTCAGTTTAAAGTAAAAGCATTTTTACTGCATTTAGCAAAAATTTGCCTTCATACCTATTTACCCCTCTCTAGGTGTTTATACTAGCACTTTCATAAAATACATTGTTATGTGTAGAACTAAATCATTGCGTGAAACATGGTGTGTACATGCATAAGTCTAGATGAACGGTCTGTTGGTTAACAATTTCTATGGTAGATGATCATGAAAGGCAAAGTCTGCTTATGTTTGTATCATAATTATCGGATGATTATACATTCATTTTATATATATTAGGTGAAGTGGTAGGATGATTTTTTTAACTTGAAATTAGAGATTTCATTTACTAGACTTCGGCTCATCCATTTATTTTTTAGGCGTGTAAAATGGATACCCCCAACCCTTCCACTATGAAGTCTATATGTATAATGAAGCTTTTTTATGAAAGTGTGCTTGAACTAGAGTCTGGAATAATATATACCAAGTGTAGTTCTACAATATGGGTTGATATAGGAGACTTTGCAGAGTGGGTTCCTTTCCAGTTCGTTACTTGGTACCGGAATCTTGATAGAGAGTTAGTAGGTCCATTGAGTAGTTTTGATCTGGACATTGGAGATGTAGCATAAAAAGAAGTTATCAACTTGTAACTCAGTTTGGTCAATGGCATAAGTAGACTTTTAAAAGTATAATATAGTCTGGAGATAGATCATCCTACTCTTACCTAGACTTCTATCTTTTACTTGAAATGTAATGAAGTTGTGAACTCACATGTGGTATAAATAAAAAAAGTAGAAGTATGTTTGTTATAATTGTGAGGCTTATAAATGTTTGTTTTCGCTTCCGCATGTTAAAAGAAAGCAATAATATAACAACACGTGTTGGGTGACATCTTAGGATGTCACACACTATCACTGGTTTGGGTCTAAATAGTGATGACTTCGGCTTGTGATGTTCAAGAAAGGTATGGACCCTTCCTATTTTGGTTTCAAAAAAGCCTATGCCATTGGACGAGAGATATTGAAGATGAGGAGCATGTTGCCTTCTTGCTCTATCGGTTGTCTAAATTCATTTATTGTCATCCCTCCCTCTAAGTAGCTCGGGATCTCAGAATTTAGCTTTTTACCTTTCCCAAGATAAGCATATAACCATGGGCTATCTTGCTCTTGCTACTCTTTATCGTGGACTTGGTTTCACTTCGATTGTTATGTGTGTTCTTATTTCTGGTGTTTTTTATGGTCCTTTCTAGATTCTCTAAGCATGGGTCAAGTTACATTTTCTATCCCTTTTTTCAAACACTAAAATCCCTTTTCCATTAGGATCCAAATCTGAATCGTTTTACCCTAAGAGTAAAGGAGCATAGCTGTTGGTTTTCTGTCTTTGCCCCTGTCTTGAAGGGTTTTCGTCTTTCCAGCATTTCCTCCACTGGTTTTACCACTTTCTCTGAATATTGATGATTTATGCCCGCTTTCAAGCCCAAATTTCATCTCCGTCTTTGATTTTGGCAGTGCTAAGGACAACCAAAAATCCCGGCGTTTTGTTTTAGTTGCATATGATTTGACATTGAGGTTGTCCCCGAAAGGGAAGTTGAAGTCAGGTGTGGAAATCTATTCCCCTCAGTACTATGCTCAGGGACTAGGCTTGACTCAGGGTATTCCGCTTGCAGCTTCTTATTTAGGGATTTTCCATTCGAGGAGAATTATCTTTTTGGGATAACCAAAATGTCCACTCCTTTCATCTGCTGCCGCACGATTACCAGCAAAATATTTTGCCACTTCACAATAAAACCATTTGTCCCAGCTCCAAGCGTTCTCAAAAGTTTCACTACCTGATGGAGGATCTACCAAGATTTCCTTGTTACCAAAGATTTCAACACCATTCTCAACAAGATCATCTCTAAGGCTCATTCTGTTGAGGTTGCTAAATCTTCGTCTAGTCTTCTCGCCTCTCTAATTCACCGAGCAATAAAAAGAATGCAAGATTCAAGTTTTTTTTTTTCCTTTTTCGAATTTACGGTATTTATTGATTTGGCCTTTGACTTATGTCCATCTAAGTGTACCTACTCCCACACGAGCATCCACTCGGACTAGGATGTGCTTATTAAAGTCTGTTTTGACTATGCAATCCACTCAGTCAACACGTCTAACTTTCAGCTCTTCTGCTACTGAGATTATCCATGTGGAGCCATTGCAAACCCAAGGTCGTTCTCTTGCCGATAGTGCTGCATCTTCGACTCCTCTTGCTCCTGAAACTTCGGCATCAGCCCCGATGGATATCGACAACTCTTCAGGTCATGCAATTCTTCCTGCATTAGAGCATGCTTCTTCGTCTTCAGATGGGGCGAGTAGGTCTCCTTCAACAACAAGGGAAATCCCATTGGAACCGATCCTTCCTCAAGAAGCTACTCCTTCCATTGCTAGTGAGTATGATCTCGATATGCCTCAAAGAGAATCAGCCTTATTACCTGTTTGGGAGAATTTGAAGTGAGCTCTACTCTTATTTCAAACCCCACCCTAGAAGGAAGAAATGATCATCTTGCTGCTCTTGCCTTACCTGGCATTGCTTCAAGTTCTCTCCAAGAACCTCCAACCTCTTTAACTTCATGTGCTGAAGAAGGAAGGGATTCTGCTCTATCTCCATCTCGAGACTTCATCATTTCATCATTTCATCATCAGCTCCAGTGACTCTGAAAGCTATATTCTCTCCAACTATTACTTCGATTGCAATTTCACCTTCTTTTATAACCATGTTGCTACCCAGTGGTCCAGAGTGTACCATACCTACCGATGTAAGTTTGGTTCTCATCTTGCCTTGACTTTATTCATTATACTGCTTCTGACTCTTATTCTCACTAGATTCCTTGTCATGAACCTGCTCCTATAATCATCGGGTCAACAACCCAACATGACTTGAAGAAAGTATCTCTCTGCTATCGATGTCCTTGAGAGCGCCAAGCAGGCTCTTAGTAAAATTGCACGAACACATTCTATCACCCCTTTTGAATTATCTGTGACATCCCGAATTTCCAATTCTATTTTCAATAAATTGAGATGGGCATTTCATTTGCACATATATAGTTCTTTTCCCTGAGTCAGCCACTCAGATGAAAACTAGTCTATCAGGTGAAGTCGGTAAGAGATTCTAATGCATCAGACTCGAGAATTTGACTAGGAAGCGACCTTTTGACCGAACTAATCTGCAAGGGTCATTACGGCACAGTTAAAAATCGATTAGACACCGGAGATAGGTCGACTCGATAGAGGCATGTGATCGAGTGTAGGTGATTCCACCAGATCGCATTATTCTTGTCGGTCGGCACTGGACCGGCTTTTCTGCGGATTGGGTACCCTGTGTCTGTATTTGAAACATAGAGATTTCCTCGACAACCGAGAGTTGCTAATGTGTCAAAGATGTACATTGTGGCTTGATCAACCACAGGTCAAATGCACGAAAATTTATAAAAGCTACCCGGTAGATCATGACGCACTAGTATTGTGCCAGAGAGAAATTAACTGTGAATTGAGATCGAATTCAGAAATTGGAAGTCCTAGTGTGTCACAAATCATTTTAGGAACATTGACTCATCTTCAGAAGATATTTCATGCAAACTGGGTTTTTCAGCAAAATAATCAAAGTATGGTTAATTTGGTTCGGAAAATTGATAGGCCTGCTTTTGGTTGTATTTTTGAGATCAAGATGGTTCTATGGTCAAGTAAATATGTGAATTGAAGTGTGGTGATATTGGATTAATTTTATGGACTTTAATTGGACTCAATTGGAAGAGGATTGATTGGAATTGAAGAATTTAATGTACAAGATTTTATTGCCCGGCGGAAAATGAAATTTGAACCTATTGGAATAAGGTTGTGGGAGATTGAGATAGTGGAGTATGACATCACCAAGTGATGTCATGGTGTGGGGGCAAGAGTGGCTAGGATGTTGACAAATGGATGGTGAGGATTTGCTCTTGGAAAGGTGACCCATCACCATCATCTTCTTCCTTGAATCAAGGAACCTTGTTGGATTTTGAAAAGAGGAGAGAGAAGCAATCGGTTGAGCTGCCCGACCCCTCTTCATCCGCCGCTCAGCCACTCGTCGCCGTCACCGCCGCCGCCCGTCTGCCCCGCGCCGCTCGCGCGCCTCGCCCGCTCACCCGACCGGCCGAAGACCAGCGAAGCCTGTAGCACTGTTGGAGAAGCTGCTCGCCGCCCACGCCTCTACTCGCAGCTGCCGGAGTCGCCGTCCGACACCGCCCCAAGCTTCCGCCGTCTTTCCCCCGTCGTTCCTCCGCCCGAACGAGCTCGGATCCGCCCTCCTTCGGCCCCAAAATAGCAGCTGCAAAAATGGTTATGGCAGCTTGGTCTTGGCCCGTTTTGGCCGGCTTCTCGACCCCGAAGGTTAGGTCCGCCTTTGGGAAAGTCGATCCCCTCGACGCCCCCGTCATTTTGGTCCGCTCGGCTCGCTAATCGGGTGAGTTTAACTCACTAAATCTTGATTAGACGGTTAATGATGCCCTAAGTGTGCTTAGTCTAAGTTAAGTAAGTTTATGTGGTTAGATTAGTTTATTTGGTTGATGATTAGATTAGGGGTTTAATTAAGTTAAAATGTGTTTAGTTTAAAGTTAAGTAGGTTTATTTTAATATAAGCCTTGATGTGACATAAAAGGGTTTATTTTTTATTTAATTAAATGTTGCGAAATTCTGGAATTATTTAATAATATATTATATTACGAAATTATTAAAATATTATTATTTATAAAAAAAATTTAAAAAAAATTATTTCTAACCTCAATTGCTTAGAATTTCGTGTTGATCGCTGCTGTGCATTTAGAATTTGAATTTGATGAATGTATGTGGCAAGTTGAGTGTTGATTATGATAAATAGGGATTTTATTCATAAAAACCAAAGTGTTGGGTTTTGATGCAAAAATTGGATTTTTAAGGATTACTATTGTAATTGGAGTATTTGAGTGAAATGCGGAGTGTCCAAGGGTCAGTATTGAATTGTAGTGTGCTGGTTGAAAGATTCGGTCGCAGTAGTGGCTAGGCCAACTGGACCTATGCTCCTTCGGGAACGCCGTGGACGTAGTGACGAAGCCGCGCTCCAAGGGGGGAGGCGATGGCTGGCATTAATGTCAGTAGATAGCCGAACTGCGAGTAGGCTATGCCCTTGTGTGGCAGTGAATAATAATTGAAATGCGTGCTGAGTGCGTTTGTGGTTCTTATGAAAGTGTTGGCGTTCCTATTGTTTGAATTCTTATTATTACCTGAGTTTTTGTGATACAAATTGTGTTAACCTGCAGGAAGGGATTAAGACGAGGTAAGTCTTCTGTGTGATGTGGTTAGGCCACTCGGGGTTTATTTTCTTTCTAATAGGGGTTTGGGGGGTTGAACTTGCTGAGACAATGTCTCACCCTGTTAGGAGCCAAAATTTCAGGACCGTAGATGGCCGAACCCCCAGAGGTTGATTAGTCAGAAGTGGGATCGAAGAATGAGTCCGACTAGTGGAGATAGGACTGATCTCTTTTTGTAGAGTGCCCATTTTTGGTATATGTGTAAACTCTAGTGTGAGTACTTTTGAAAGTATGTTTGTTTATGAATGATTTGGTTTCCTGCTTTCCTACCCCGTGAGTTTTGTCAGGGATTTTATAATGCGCTTCCGCATGTGCATTAAATAAGTGATTGGGTCGGCGACTTAACCTGGGAACGTGACATTTGAATGACCATGGTGGGATGTTGGCGCGCTCGAGGTTCGGGGCGTGACATCCCCGTTTAAGTGGTATCAGAGCATGGTCTGTGTATGGAGTGATAAGGTGCGATGAGTCATGGAATAGTTAGTAGGAAAGACTTTTAATATGCTGATGCATGTGGTTGATAGCTGTTTGGTAGTGTGTTTGTGGGGTCATTCAATTCTGTGAGAGTACCGCAGCAAGTCGGTACTGAGAGTGTAGCAGCATCGAGCGATCCTAGGTTTGTCGGGATCGTTTTGGCGCTAGAGTCTTTGGGAAGCTTTTTGAGTCAGCAAGATCAAGATCGAGCCGCCCCTGTTGCCGCTGTCACTGTCGCCGCTAGTGTTGTAACCGTTGTTGTTGCCACGCTTGTGGAGGCCCAAATTGGAGTTGTGACCAGGGAACAAGCCACCGTATCTGAGTCAAAGTTTAGTTTAGGCAGAGATGGAAATCGATTGGAGGAAAGGCCGATGTAAGAAGAAATGTGCCCCTTTCACCTAACCGGAAGAGTAGAGTTGGAAAGTCAGTACCCAACTCGATCGGTGTGTGTTGTGTCTGTAAGAAAAGACATGAATCTGTCCCGTGCTGTAAGAGGGAAAAGACTTATTAGAAGTGTCGCCAATACGGCCATCTGATCAAGGGTTGTCCATGCAGATAGATGGAACCACAACTGTTTTTGTCATCGTCGTTGATAGAATAGAACAAAGGAAACATGCTTCAGGACATTTAGTGGGATACTTGGAACAGAACCCTGGTGCAAGGAAGGGTGCATGCTGTGACACGACAGGAGGCAGAGGACTCACTGATCGTGTGCCGAGTTTGTGGAAGAAAACTTGAATCAGTCCAATGTCATGGTTTAACGGGAGCATGCTTTGAATGTGGCCAGCACGGCTGTCGGGTTAGAAACTATCTGCGTAAGTTTGGGAGAGCGTAAGTACCATTACTGCAAATAAGACGCCACTAGGATGGCTAAAGGAGCATGAATGAGTCGACCATGCATCGATCAAGGGAATGGTGTTTTTGAGATTTTTTATCAGAGTAGCGCAGCAGAATTTTGAGTGAAGGTTATAGAATTTTCATTGTGGTAATAAAATAATAGAAAGATGAATCTCTAACTATAGTTGTACTTGATGGGTTTGCTTAGGTATGACTTGGAAGTCATTTATAAAAAGGTTTGGTTCGAGGAGCTTTCTAGGGTTCTGAATCGTAGTAGTGATATAATTCAGTTTGTTCAGTTAGTGTACGAAAGTTTTGAATTACTGAAAGTTTGAAAGGACCTTCAATCCCTATTATTCGTCACTGAAGACAACCTAGTTCTGGTTATAGGTTGCCCAATCTATATGGCAACTGTAGTGAATATGATAGTTGAGGAACCGAATATGGAGAACATAGTCGTGGTACAGAAGTTTTCCGAGGTGTTTCCTGAAGAATTGCCAAGTCTGCTATCAGAAAGAGAAATAGAATTCGTGATTGAATTTGCACCCGGAACAGAGGCAGTCTCTAAGACTCCGTCCTAGATGGCGTTGTTAGGGTTGAAAAAACTGAAAGTGAAAGTGTAGATACAGGAATTGTTGGAAAGAGGATTCATACGCCCTAGTGCATCACCTTGGGGAGCACTAGTTCTGTTCGTGAAAAAAGAAGATGGTTCGTTACGCCTATGCATCGACTATCAATAACTCAATCAGGTGACGATCAAGAACAGGTATCTGTTGCTGAGGATCGATGACTGGTTTGACCAGCTTGAAGGAGCATCGATATTTTCTAAGGTCGACTTGAGGACAGGGTGTCATCAGCTGGGGATTAGAAATGAGGTTATACCGAAGTTAGTGTTTCGCAATCGATACGACCATTATGAGTTACTGTAATGCCGTTTGGTTTGAAGAATGCTTCAGCTGCTTTCATGGATCCGATGAACCGTAGGTTGAAGGAGTACTTGGATCAATTCGTAATCGTGTTCATCGACGACATTCTAGTATACTCGAGGAGTACTGAGGATCATGAAAGGCACTTAAAGATAATGCTTCAGACTTTGAGGAATCATGAGCTATAAGCCAAGTTCAGTAAGTATGAGTTTTGGCTAACTCGTGTGGCTTTCCTAGGTCATGTCATCTCCGGAGAGGGAATCTCAGTGGACCCAGCCAAGAATGAAGCAATAATCGACTGACCAAGACCGACTATAGTGACAGAGATAAGAAGTTACAGAGTATTATAGACAATTCGTAGAAGGGTTTTCAGTGTTAGCATCGCCGTTGACAAGACTTCTAAAGAAGGAAGAAAAATTTTGTGTGGTCAGATAAGTGCGAGAGTAGTTCCCAAGAGCTTAAGCAGAAGCTAACTACTGCACCTGTGTTTACTATCCCATCTGGTCTAGTAGGATTCGAGATCTACAATGATGCGTCGTTTAAAGGATTGGGTTGTGTGTTGATGCAGCATGACAGGGTTGTTGCATACACATTCGTCAGTTGAGACTTCATGAGCTGAATTACTCGACGCATGACTTAGAACTCGCAACTTTAATCTTTGCATTGAAAATTTGGAAATGTTAGTTGTGTGGAGAAAGATTATGAATCTTCACTGATCAGCATAGTCTTCAGTATTTATTCTCTCAGAAAGAATTGAATATGAGACAGCGTCGCTAGTTGGAACTTTGGAAGGACTAGGATTGTGATATTTAGTATTTCCAAAAAAAAAAAAAAAAAACGAATAAGGTCGCAGATGCCTTAAGTTGGAAGTCATCAGTAGCGCAAATGGTACTCAAGGAATGGATTTTAATTGAGAAGGCACAAGATTCGGGTTTTAAATTTGAGGTAGGCCACCTTTAGACTCTTATGGCCATCCTCAGAATTGAACTGAAAGTGCAAGTCAGAATCAGAATGCTTCAGCCAAAAGATCCAGAGAATAAAAAAAAAAAGAAAAAAGAGAAGCCTGACTTCCAGATTTTGATGACGGAACACTAAAGTTCCGAGGACGATTGTGTGTACCTGACGATGTAGCACTTAAAGAAGAGATATTGTCAGAAGCTCATCGTAGTAGTTACAGCACTCATCCTGGTAGTACCAAGATGTATCCGAATATGCGTCGACACTACTAGTGGTCTGGTATGAAAGCAGATATTGCCAAGCATGTTGCCAAGTGTTTGATGTGTCAGCAGGTCAAAACCCAGCATTATAAACCGGGAGGATTTCTGTAACCTCTCGAGATTCCCGAGTGGGAATGGGAGCATATCACGATGGACTTCGTGACTGGGTTACCGAGGAGTCAAAGAGGAAATGATTCGATTTGGACAGTGGTCGACAAACTGACAAAGTCGGCTCACTTCATCGCAGTACGAAATGACCTTGATTTGGACAAGCACGCTGAGTTATACGTTCGTCAGAGAGTTCGTCTGTTTGGAGTGCCGGTGACGATTTCTTCAAACCGAGACCGAAATTTGTGGCTACCTTCTGGAAAAGTTTTAGAGTCTTTTGAGAATGAAGCTGTAGTGCAGTACGACTTATCATTTTCAGATCGATGGCCAGTCTGAGAGGACATTTCAGATCTTCAAGGACATATTGAGAGCTTGTAGGTGGGTTTTTAAATGAAGTTGAAAGGAACAACTTCTTCTCGTTGAGTTCACTTACAGCGACAGTTGCCAGCAGAGTTTTCAGATGGTTCCCAGTTTCAATAGAATAGTCAGATGGTCCTTTCAAAGCAGAGCAGAGCAAAGTGTACAGGAATTTCAGTTGGTCGAGGTGAGATCAGAGAACAGAAAATCGCAGGTCCAGAGTTGGTTCAGAAATCAGTGATTCAGTTGCAGTTATCAAAGACAGACTTAAGACCACTCAGAAACGCCAGTTTAGCTTCGCAGATTTTGTGTCGAAGACCTTTGGAATTTCAAGTAGGGGAAATATATATATTTTTTTCCTTAAATGTCGCCTATGATAGGGACATCGCGTTTTGTTAAAGAAGGGAAGATGAAACAGAATTTAAATCGGAATCCATCGAAATTTGGGTTCAAAGGAGGATTTTGGCTTTAATTGGATAAAGAAATCGAGTCGAGACACTGTCGAAACCTTTCGCCGAGTGGTACCCGAGAATGAAGAAAAGGGTTTGAAGTCGGGAGTTCGGATCCCCGAAGCGGCAGTTAGCCGTTTAGTGGAAAAAGGGAAAAATAAAAAGAAAAAGAACCAAATTTTTGCAGCTTTTATTTTCGCAAAAGTGGACAAATGTTTAGCATTTTGAATCCGTGATGGTTTGGACAAGTTTGGAAGTGATCTGGCATTACCGCAGTACGTAAAACAACCAGGGAAAGAGAAGATTCGATGAGACAATTATACCACCACTTTTTTGGCTTAAGATTTGTAACGGTTTAAATTTTGAGGACGGAATTTTTATAAGAGAGGAAGAGTTGTGACATCCCGAATTTCCAATTCTATTTTCAATAAATTGAGACGGGCATTTCATTTGCACATATATAGTTCTTTTCTCTGAGTCGGCCACTCAGGTGAAAACTAGTATATCAGGTGAAGCCGGTAAGAGATTCTAATGCATCAGACTCGAGAATTTGACTAGGAAGCGACCTTTCGACTGAACTAATTTGCAAGGGTCATTACGGCACAGTTAAAAATTGATTAGAGATCGGAGATAGGTCGACTCGACAGAGGAATGTGATCGAGTGTGGGTGATTCCACCAGATCGCACTATTCTTGTCGGTCGGCACTAGACCGGCTTTTCTGTCGAATGTTTCCATGTGTCCGTATTTGAAACCTTGAGATTTCCTCGACAACCGAGAGTCGCCAATGTATCAAAGATGTACATTGTGGCTTGAACAACCACAGGTCAAATGTATGAAAATTTCTAAAAGCTACCCGGTAGATCATGACGCGCTAATATCGTGCCAAAGGGAAATTAACTGTGAATTGAGATCGAATTCAGAAATTGGAAGTCCTGGTGTGTTACAAATCATTTTAGGAACATTGGCTCATCTTTAGAAGATATTTCATGCAAACTGGGTTTTTTTAGCAAAATAATCAAAGTATGGTTAATTTGGTTCGGAAAATTGGTAAGCCCGTTTTTGGTTGTATTTTTGAGATCAAGATGGTTCTATGGTCAAGTAAATATGTGAATTGAAGTGTGGTGATATTGGATTAATTTTATGGACTTTAATTGGACTCAATTGGAAGAGGATTGATTGGAATTGAAGAATTTAATGTACAAGATTTTATGCCCCGGTGGAAAATGAAATTTGAACCTATTGGAATAAGGTTGTGGGAGATTGAGATAGTGGAGTATGACATCACCAAGTGATGTCATGGTGTGGGGGCAAGAGTGGCTAGGATGTTGACAAGTGGATGATGAGGATTTGCTCTTGGAAAGGTGACCCATCACCATCATCTTCTTCCTTGAATCAAGGAACCTTGTTGGATTTTGAAAAGAGGAGAGAGAAGCAACCGGTTGAGCTGCCTGACCCCCCCTTTGTCCGCCACTCAGCCACTCGTCGTCGTCGCCGCCCGCATGCCGTCGTTGCCGTCACCGCCGTTGCGCGTCTGCCCCGTGCCGCCCGCGCGCCTTGCCCGCTCGCCCGACTGGCCGAAGACGAGCGAAGCTTGCAGCACCGTCGGAGAAGCTGCTCGTCGCCCACGCCTCTGCCCGCCGCCGCCGGAGTCGCCATCCGACACCGCCCCGAGTTGCCGTCGTTTCTCCTCCGTCGTTCCTCCGCCCGAACGAGCTCGGATCCGCCCTCCTTCGGCCCCAAAACAGCAGCTGCAAAAATGGGTATGGCAGCTCGGTCTTGGCCCGTTTTGGCAGGCTTCCTGTCCTTGAAGGTTAGGTCCACCTTGGGAAAGTCGATCCCCTCAACGCCCCCGTTGTTTTGGTCCGCTCGGCTCGCTAATCGGGTGAGTTTAACTCACTAAATCTTGATTAGACGATTAATGATGCCCTAAGTGTGCTTAGTCTAAGTTAAGTAAGTTTAGGTGGTTAGATTAGTTTATTTGGTTGATGATTAGATTAGGGCGTTTAATTAAGTTAAAGTGTGTTTATTCTAAAGTTAAGTAGGTTTATTTTAATATAAGCCTTGATGTGACATAAAAGGGTTTATTTTTTATTTAATTAATGTTGCGAAATTCTGGAATTATTTAATAATATATTATATTACGAAATTATTAAAATATTATTATTTATAAAAAAAATAAAAAAAATATTTCTGACCTCAATTGCTTAGAATTTCGTGCCGATCGCTGCCTTTGTGCATTTAGAATTTGAATTTGATGAATGGATGTGGTAAATTGAGTGTTGATTGTGATAAATAGGGATTTTATTCATAAAAACCAAAGTGTCGGTTTTGATGCAAAAATTGGATTTTTAAGGATTACTATTGTAATTGGAGTATTTGAGTGAAATGCGGAGTGTCCGAGGGTCAGTATTGAATTGTCGTGTGCTGGTTGAAAGATTCGGTCGCAGTAGTGGCTAGGCCAACTGGACCTGTATTCCTTTATAATTGCCGTCAACATAGTGACGAGGCTCGGATCGCAGTAGAGACTAGGCCAATTGGACCTATGCTCCTTCGGGAATGCCGTCGACATAGTGACGAAGCCACGCTCCAAGGGGGGAGGCGATGGCTAGCATTAATGTCAGTAGATAGCCGAACTGCGAGTAGGCTATGCCCTTGTGTGGCAATGAATAATAATTGGAATGCGTGTTGAGTACGTTTGTGGTTCCTATGAAAGTGTTAGCGTTCCAATTGTTTGAATTCTTATTATTACCTGAGTTTGTGTGATACAAATTGTGCTAACCTGCAAGAAGGGATTAAGACGAGGTAAGTCTTCTGTGTGATGTGGCTAGGCCACCCAGGGTGTATTTTCTTTCTAATAGGGGTTTAGGGGATTGAACTTACTGAGACAATGTCTCACCCCGTTGTGGACCAAAATTTCAGGACCGTAGATGGTTGAACCCCACCGGCGGTTGATAAGTCAGAAGTGAGATCGAAGAACGAGTCCTACTAGTGGAGATAGGACTGATCTCTTTTTGTAGAGTGTCCATTTTTGGTATACGTGTAAACTCTAGTGTGACTACTTTTGAAAGCATATTTGTTTATGAATGATTTGATTTCCTGCTTTCCTACCCCATGAGTTTTGTCAGGGATTTTATAATGCGCTTCCGCATGTGCGTTAAATAAGTGATTGGGTCGGCGACTTAACCTGGGAACGTCGCATTTGAATGACCATGGTGGGATGTTGGCACGCTCGAGGTTCGGGGCGTGACATTATCCCTCTCCATCAAATCCACTCTCGAAGTGTATCAGGTTAACTGTGTCAAACTTGCTTTTGCCAAAGCACTCGAAGTTGAGTACCAACGCAAAGAATTGGAGAAAGTTGATCTCGAAGAGGAGATCGCAATTAGGATGGAACAATCGAGTGACAATAGGCGGGAGTCATCGTCACTTTTTTGGTGTGCCACCCCTAGCGATCCATCTTCAACTGAATTTTTGCACCGGATGGAATTAGCTGAAGAATTCGCTAGTGTCTTGACTTCAGACATTCACCAAGTCTAGGATGCTTTAGTGTCCTTTGCCCGTGAGTGTGAGGAATTGAACAGAAATGTCCAAGCTCAAGCCTCCTGAAGAACTTGCTGTCGCTCTGAGAACTTGGCACTAGAATGGGACTGAGAAGCTTTGTTCTTACCTTGCGTCAACAATTTGACTTTTGATTGCTCCTCGTTATATCTAGGTCGAGCTTTGTAAATATATTTCCTTTTTGCACGGGATGTACTTATATTTTAGTATGCCTTGTCGACTCTATTATGTACATATATCGAACGACTAGATCCTTGTAGAAGATCCTTTGCCTAGCTTTAGCTCCTTGAAGATATTGTCTCGAACTGATCTTCTTTCAAAATTTATATGTTGTGCTAGTCTCTTCTAATTTGAATCACCAATGGATAACCAAATGGCAGCCTCATTCTTCGGACCTAATTAATCGAATCCATCACTTGATCTTATCTTGTCGCTATACCCATATCTTTTCGTACAACTTTCCAATTGATAGAGTCAGCATAACTCCTCATAAAAGCAAATCCTATCAGTACCTATAATCTTTGCAATCGATTGATCTTCCAGGCTATGATCTAATCACTTAAGGCCATTTGTACCATTCAATCGAGTATTTTCGTATATTTAAGGACGCGATGATCTTGTGGATCATAATTGCTTCCTTGACTCCTCAGCTTCCCCTACAATCCCTGAGGCTTAAATTACTTTCATCCGTCACACATTAATGCATGTCCCTCCAACCTCTCCGATTAACCCGGTCATGTTTTCCTCCATTATTCACGATCTTCCCAATCATCATAGACGACTTTGGCTATAAATAGCACCTCTTCCCAGTGAGGTTCACTCATCCTCGCAAATTGCCTTCTTCCTTACTTCTAAAGATGGTTGAACCCCCAGTAATCCCCTTAATTCACATTTTCTTGGTTGAAACTATTAAGGAATGGAAGCAACTCTACGAGTTGTTCTTTGGAGGTTTGGCTTCCATAGCGAAAGACGAAGAAAAAGAAGCTGCCGTGAGGAGGCTCCTCTTGGAGATAGACGTCACCCCAGTCATAGGTTCCGAGCTCCACCGCCAATACAATACCTTTTGTCTCCTTTTCTCATAAGGTTGAAAGGCTTATAAGCTCAACTTTACCCAAATTGAGGAAAAGGCCGTCTTATAGGAGTGGGTCATATCCCTCGACCAGCGTACTGACCTTGCTTCTCGCACACTGCACTGGTATCGCAAGTTACTTGCTTCGGCAGAAAAGAAAGTGTCCCAAATCCATGATTAGCGAGCTCGGTTAGAACGCAGGCTCAATAAGGAGTAGGAGCAGATTGCGGCTGGGAAATCGCGCCTCACTATCGAGTGTATCGTTGGGCTAAATGAGTAGCTGTCTAACATTGGCCTGGAAATTGGTATTCTTAATGATCTTGTTGCCGAGGTAAGAAACCGTTTGTGCTTGTAGGATGCAAAGATCGAGGCCCTAGAGAAAGAGTGGGACCACATCTTCGAGAGGGCCTATGAGATGCACCCACAGGTGGTCCAAAGCGAACAGTCCAATTCTCACATTGAGGGGCATCTGAAGGACTTCCTGATTGCCATCAAAGCCCAACTAGAGTTCATCCCCATTGCCAACCCAGTAGCCCGTGTTGCATCTTAGCCATCTCCCACAGGACTTAGACGTGTGACCTGCGTTGTTTTCGGACTAGCTTTTCCGTCTTAGCTAACCTAGGACTGGATGTAGGTTTGCCCGTGTAAGGCTGTGAATATTTCCCCTTTTCTTGTTTCGGTTATAGTGGTGTGTTGCTCGATTCAATGGATGAAAGAAATGCTTGAACTTATGTTTCTTCTTCCTTCTCCCTTATTTCCCACATTGTAAGGTAGAATAACTTCAAATATTTTCCATCAATGGACCATGTGGGGAGAGAAGAAAAGAAGAACTGGGAAAAAAAGGAGGCCGAGCTGATTGACCTTGGGCCAGCCTCATTCTTTCTTCTTTCTTTCTTTCTTTTTTGTACATCTATTTTTTATTAATTAATTAATTTTTAATATTTGTTTAAACAAAAAACTTAATAATAAACATTAATAATGCAAACTTCCCTAATATATGTATGCAATGTGTTTGAACAAAAATATACACGATGCTCTTCAATGAAAATTATTTACTTTACTTACCTTTTTTTTTGCTTAGGGACTAATCCCTAATTTTTTGTAAGATTAAGTCCTAAAAAAAGGGCAAAATTTAGGTGTCAACACTTAATAACTAATCTAGTTCTATATTGTGGTTATGAAGTATGTTCATCTTACTTCAACTTGTATACATATTTATTCTTTAAAGCTTTTTTGTCTTTAGGCAACTTCATCAATTCAAAAGTATGATTAAGTATGATTATCATAAAATGACTGCATTTCAATCTACATAGCATCAAGCCATTTATTTTTGCACTCATCTTTTATTGCTTCTGTATAGTACTACGATTCACCTGCATCAATTAATAATACATGCTCATCTTCAGAATATCTTGTGGAAGGTCGTCGGTCTCTAATAGATTTCTTGACTGGAATATTTGGTGGAGCATCTAATGGAGCTTCTGGTTCATGAACAATATCATTTGTTTCAACATCTTCAGGGATATGTTCATTATCTGGAACATTCACTTCCTATTGCTCCTCATCAACTTGTACAAGAATGTGTGAGAGAAATTTGATCTAAGTCAACCAAATCATCACTAACTTATGGTGCTGAAATTTTCTTTGATTTGTCAATATCATATATTTTATTATCTTTCATAAACACAATATCTATGCTTCTTACAATTTTCTTCTCAACTGTATCATAAAATTTATAACCAAATATATCATATCCATAGCCAATAAATATGCATTGTCGTGTTTTCACATCAGGTTTAGACATCTTATCTTTGGGAGTATGCACGAATTCTTTGCATCCAAAAACATGCAAATAATCATAAGAAACATCTTTGCCTATCTAGACTCTATTAGGAACATCGAACTCTAAAGGTACGCATTGAGTAAGATTTAATACATGTGCAACTATACCTAAAGCCTCACCCCAAAAGGATCCATGTAACTTTGATTGTGAAAGTAAACATCTTACCCTTTCAACCATTGTCCTATTCATTATTTCAGCTAAGCTATTTGACTAAGGCATCTTGGGAGGTGTCTTTTGATGTTAAATGCCATGTTGTTTGCAATATTCATTAAAATGTATGATATACTCTCCTTTGTTATCAGTTCTAATTTTCAGCTTGTCTCTCAATTGAAGCCTGAAATTGCTTAAAAGCATATAATACTTGTTCTTTAGTTTTCAAGGTATAAATCCATATTTTCCTTGAATAATCATCTATGAAAGTAATAAAATAAAGAGGGAAACTTTTGAATGCAACTCTATTTTGTTTTCTTGTTAAACAATGAACACACTTCTTCAGCAGCGAACTTTTCATACCTGAAAGAAGTTTCTTCTTGGTCAATATTGACAAAACCTTCTCACCAATGTGACTAAGTCTCTTATGCCATAACTCGGCTTTCTCTTCGTTGTCTTCTACATTAACTTTGTCCATGGACAACTTTGCCTGCATAATGTACAACGAAAAATATTTTTCACCTTTAGTCATGATTAGAGAACTTTTAATAAGCTTCCATTGACTATCACTAAATGTGCTATAATACCCCTCATCATTTAGCTTGCTTGTAGAAATTGATTTCAAACAAATATCAACTATATGCTTAACATTATTCAATAGTAACCTCATGCCATTACTGGTCTCTAGGCACACATCACCAATGTCTACAACTTTAGCCAGCCCATTGTTTCCTATGAGATAAAGCATGAATAGAAGCACCAATATCAATTACCCAATTGGTTTCATGACAATCAAGATTCATCGCATCATCATCAGAAACAATGAGAAAGTCTTCTTTAAGTACAACAACACGATTGTTATCATTGCTATTATCACTTTTCTTCTCTTTATCTTTCTCTTTTTGTTGATTCTTTTTGAACTAATGGAAAAACCTCTAAATATGTCCATTTTGATGGCAATAATGGCACTCAACATTAACAAATCTATTGTACTTGCTTATGCTTTTATCTAAGTTTTTATATTTATTTCTCAGACCTCAAGATTCACTTCTTCCCATTTTTTCAACAAACAAGGCATTAGAATGTGAAAAAGATGATCCCTATGTCTCTCTACTCATCTCTTCATTCAAAACACTACTCTTGGCTAAATTCATCGTAATCATACCATCCGGGGTAGAATTAGACAAAGACGTTCGAAATGTCTCCCATGAGTCCGGCAAAGTACCAAGCAACCATAACGCTTGTATCTCATCATCAAACTTGATTCTCATCGCAGCTAATTGATTTATAATTCCTTAAAAAGAATTTAAATGATCAGTCAAACGAGTACCATCTTGATATTTCAAAGTCATCATCTGCTTTATTAGAAATAACTAATTATTTCAAGTTTTTCGAGAATATAACAATTTGAGCTTATTCCACAAACTATTTGCATGTGTTTTCTCAATGATATTATTCAATCATCTACCCATTTCCTAACATAATCACACACTTGATGATGAAAATATAGACCATTCATTATCAATTTTATTATTTGATTTCTCTTTAGCAAATATGGGCAGATAATAATCATTCAATTAAAAAAGGTCTTCCATCTTTCCTTTCCAAAAATGATAATTTGAACAATTTAATGTAACTATTCTACTCATATCTGTTTCCATTGTTTAACACAAGGTAGAAAAATCAAGTAATAACCAAAGTTCTTATACCACTTTGATAGGAGAACAGTAACAATCCAAACAATATCAAATTAACGCAGCAGAATAGATTAATCTTCTCTCTTGTGTAAACCTTATGAGAACTGATATAGCAGAGCAAAACAAATATCAAGCACACAAACACAGGGCGATTTTTTATGTGGAAATCTCCTTAGTGTGAGGAGATAAAAAAAAAAAAAACCACGGGATTGGAGTCCACTAAAAAATCTTCATTATCAACAAAATTGGGCAAACAAATTTTTTTTTTTGTAACCCGAGAACCCCCGTACAGCCGGTAACCGGCGAGGTAAACCCGAGGGGACGCTAGCGGAGGACCCACCACCCCGACATCCCACTTAAGAAACCAAATGCCTCCACTGAGTTTTGAACCCCTCACCTTTGAGGAAGGATCAATGAAGCTCTTATCCAGCGGAGCCACCATGGCCGGTGGTAACAAAGTTCTTTTCTAGTAAATGCTAAAGGTACATGTCAACAAAAACCTTAAGAACATCATTTTTGGTAATACGCATAAATTTCACAAGAGATCAATGATAAATCTAACAAAAAACGCAAATTTTGATCAATCCACGAAAATCCTGATGTAGGGAGCTTTAAACAAAAATCAAACTGTTCAGATTCGAGAAGAGTGCACCATGAACAGCTAACAAAATTTTAGTTCAATTGGATCACGGATCAACCTCTCATGCCAACTTGATGCAAATCATATTGATTCCCACGCCCCAGATTTCCGCCTTCTTTTTTTCTCTTGTTAGCATATCTACTAACTTTTTTGTGATTACCACTTAAAAGATAGTAAAAAACTTATTTCTCCATATGACTTATCATATGGACTCAAGCACTTTTGGACTTACTATTTATTTGGTTTTCCCCATATGAAGTGAACTCGGCTAACACCAGTTCCACATGGAGATCGGCAAGGACCGCCTGATTTCGTACCCGGAGTGGCTCGAGAGTGGTGGGTTGAGGCTCAGTGAGCAGGTGGTGGTGGCGCCGGGTGTTTTGCACATGGGTTGGGGGCATTGATACACGTTGAGAGAGCTACAGATTTCGACAGAGGATTTCGCTGACAAGAATGTGATAGGCAAAGGTGGGTACCGGATTGTGTATTGGGGTGTGCTCGAGGACGGCACAAGAGTCGCGGTCAAGAATTTGCTGAATAACAGGTAAATGTGGGCTCTGTTTTGAAGAATTTGAAGATCTCCACTTTAAATATATATATTAGGGGCTTGTTTTCAATTAGTCGTTTGTGTCATGAGAGGTTTTAGACGACGATTTGGTGTGGAATTGAGGTTGCCAAATTTAAGTAGAGTTTGTCGGAGAAACTTTTTGTCCTGATAAGACTGAAAACTTTTCTGGGGAATGGGCGGCTTCAACATTACTAATTTAGTGTTCTTGTGTGGTAAAGGGCAAGCGAAAAAGGAATTTAAGGTGGAAGTAGAAGCAATTGGGCGGGTTCGACATAAGAATTTGGTGAGGTTGCTCGGTTACTGTATCGAAGGAGCTCACAGGTAATTCAGTCTGTGTAATTGATATGCTGCAGCCTACCATTTCTACTGTTTGTTCATAGAATCGAAAATGAGAGGATAATGTGATTTATACCCTTGTTTGGCAGTCGAGGATGCTTGTTTATGTGTACGTCGACAATGGTAATTTAGAGCAGTGGCTTCATGGGGATGTCCGGCCTTGCAGCCCGCTCACATGGGAGATTCGCATGAACATCATCATTGGCACTGCAAAGGGGTAAGCATTTGTGCTAATTCAATTGTAGTAGAGCTCATTTTGATTTTGTATTTGAAGTCACTGACCATGGGGATTGAACAAAAACCACAGCTTAACTTACCTGCGCAAGAGGCTCGAGCCCAAGGTCGTTCACCAAGATATCAAATCGAGCAACATTTTACTTGACAAATAGTGGAATGCGAAAGTATCTGACTTTGGCCTTGCAAAGCCCTTGGGCTCAGAAAAGGAGTTATGTGACGACTCGTGTAATGGGAACATTTGGGTGGGTTAGCATCCTCAAGCTGAATGGTTTCAATTTTACAGTGTTTTATGATGTCATTTGTTTTTGTTCAATCCAAATGCATGGCGATCACATCGGTTTCCTTTTCTTCAGTTACGTGGCTCCAGAATATGCCAGTACCGGTATGCCGAATGAAAGAAGCGATGTATATAGCTTTGGAATTCTCATAGTGGAGATCATTTCCGGGAGAAACCCAGTGGATTACAGCCGCCCTTCTGGAGAGGTCAGTCTTGTCAATACAATGTTGTCAATCCTCAATCATCTTTGATCATTTGAGAGCATTTCCTTTTCCTCTTCAGGTTAATCTTGTTGAGTGGCTTAAGACAATGGTTACAAATAGAAACCCGGAGGGAGTTCTGGACCCTAGGTTGCCGGAGAAGCCTGCATCAAGAGCCCTAAAGCGTACTCTTCTGGTAGCTCTGCATTGCGTGGATCCAAATGCTCAGAAGCGGTCAAGGATGGGTCATGTGGTTCATATGCTCGAAGCTGATGAGTTCCTTTTTCAGATGTAAGTACACATTTTTATCCATGTCCTATATGTCTGGAGCCGCACCTCAGTCTCCATAAGACTTGAGATAATTGCAAACTTTGATTCAGTCAATATGTTAAATCTCCTCCCTACCGTGTGAGAACAATTAATACTTGTACTTGCCATCGTTTGACAATTTAATATGTTCTTGCAAAGATTAGCATTGTGAGGTTCTCACGCAAATGGTCAGTCGCTCTTTGTCCCCTTATACATATTCCCAAAAGGTTCTTTGGCTTTGAGCAACCATCATGAATGGGAAGTCTTTTGGAAACAGGGAGTTGGGGAGGAACCTTTACAAGGCAGATTTTCGTCTTGTAACCTGTTTGTACTATGCTTTTTTCTCACTTATTCCTAGAAATTCGTCAGCAGCAAAATCTTGTTTGGGAATGAAGATACGTTTCGTGATGCACTCTGTCTCTCTACAGTTTTGCTAAATTGACTCACTTAAATCATTGCAGGACCGAAGAGCTGGACGGGAACATGGACACTCACATTGGGAAATTTTGAGGGATAGGTTGTTGGACAAGCGTGTAACTGAATCAGGTGATAGTAGTGGATATGATAGCAGAGTTCCAGGCAATATGTCAATGTCAAGAAAGCAAGATCCTGAAGAGCAATAGCCTTGATAATTCCTTAACAAGGTGATGTGTTGGACATTATCTTGCCTACTTCTTTCCATGAAGAGTTGGTTTCTCTCTCTACTGTGTATCTAGTTCACAATATTTTTGCCTTTAACCCTGTGTAGATTCTGCTGCATTTTGTCCCATTCTTAGTGTTGTGTCAGCCACTTCTGGTATTGAAGTATAATCTTGGTGGGATCTCTGGATGTTGAAGTTGTCTTTTATGATGTAGGCTTCTATTCAGAAGATTTTGCCTGGATTGAATCTCTGTATGGTGTGGGTTTTTTCGTATAATATTGGCTTCTATTCTGAAGATTTCCCCAAATGCTGTTATCAATTGAATGCTCTCCATGTCAATTTTGGTCTAGAATTTTCACAACTTGTCGCTGTCTTAGTATTCTACTATTTGCTCGTCTCTCGGACTATGCTACAAACTCATGCATTGACAATCGTTCCATCACATGGCTCATTATATGCATATATTTATCCTTTTTAAGTCTCCTTCTCTTTTTATTTGTCCATTTGTGGTAAAGTGATTAAAGCTATGCTGACATATAATGAGGATTACTTGTCAAGCGCCATCCTTAGGATAATGAAGTTGCTCGACCATTACATTTCAGTTCTAAAGCTGCGCTTTTGCATTGATCTGATCGTTTCCACAACTTCAGCAAGGAACATATTTTGTTAACCAAAAAGGGAATAAATATGAACTGTACTCATGTCAAACTCAATGAAGCTGAATGGATAGAACGCTTTTGTGGAAACATTACAAAGATAAAAGGGAAAATCCCTCACTGGATGTATCATGTTAGGAGAAAGGACTTGACTCGAGAACTTTTAAGACGAGCGTCTTTTTGGCATGGAATTTGGTGGGTATGAAAATTGGGTCCTGCAACTCACATGCACCTAAATGCAGTTTTTTTGGCTTTGATGTGGAGGAGTTTTGGGGGACTATTTGTGACAACTAGAAATTGTACTTTTTTGAGGAACAGGGGACCCTTCATGTTCTTGAATCTTGATTTTGATGGAGGAGTGGCAAGAAGATACACGCTTTTTGGCACCGATCTTCTTGTCGTCCTGGGATGGGCTCTTTTATTCATGGGGTTGAAGAAACTGCGACGGTATCCTGTATGATTCTCTCTCTTTTGCAGGGCTTCCTCAGGTTCAAAGAGAGATGATGTGGGCATGTTCGATTCCTTTTGTCAGTTGACTTTTCGAGGTGAAGAGTGTCACACCCCAAAACCACGGAAATAATTGGATGACATGGCCGCTCTTCCACATGAAGGACGTAACCTCAAATATAACTAATAACTTGATATCAAATATATATATATATATATATATATATCAAACCATATATATACATATTAGATAAACCAACAGGTTGATTGCAATATAAAAGTTTCTATAATCCACCAAAAAGAAATATACAATTAGAATTCAGCCAATTCAATCACTAGCAACAACTATGTGCACAACTTCCTCAAACCATATCAAAAAATAGAATTCCCAAAAGTTTCCCATTGACGATGCTTTCATTCTATTTGCCACTAATCGAGGAACCTGAAAAAAAAAATTAAAGGATAAGTGAAATGAGCAACAATAGCTCAGTGAGTAGTATATATCTTCTAAGTAGATCGAGCAACCACTATGCATGTATATAAAGTAATACCAAACTTCATAACTCAAACTCAATATATAAAATAGATATCGAATCATATACGAGTTATTTCTTATCATCAAAGCTTTATACTAATATGAAAAACTCGTTTAAATCACCATCAAAAGTTAAATATCAATGATCAAGTCCATTGAATAATCTCCATCAAATATCACATATCAATGGTCCATCAATTGACTAATCTATTGTTCAATATTCTACCATGGTCACGACACAACGTCTGGTGATAAGGCGACCAAGATTCCATCCTTGGCAAGGTCTCTACCTAAAAAGTCGGTGGCTTGGCCTAGAAAGATAGCCTAAACCTGATATGCATACCCCAAAAACCTCACTGGGTTCACAGTCATATTGAACATAAATAACCATCCTCCAATACCAGAAATCCAATCCAGAAATCAATATCTTAAACTAAACAAATAACATTTTACAACATAACCCATAATCCATTTCTTATTCATTTCTCAAATCATCATAAACATTTCCATAAATCAATCGCAAAGTACTTTGATATATATTACTCCATGAACTTTGTATAACACGCTTTTCAAACATTCATAATCAACCAAAGAGTAGCCAATGCTCGATTCGGCTTTTATGCAATAAAAATGCTCTTCAATCCAATATATATATATTCAAGACATGGTTTTACAAAACCAAAAAAGATATAATACCACTTACCTCGTCGTCTACAACCAAATGACAAATGATACTCGTATCGTCGAACTCATGGCCCTATCAAATAATTGAGAAATAATGCTAAAATCCAATAAAACTCTATCTCAACTATGAAACGATTAAATTATGCCTTAACTCTAACAAAATGACTCATATGCGCTAACAAATCGCATAACCAAAGCAATTGTTCGAGCCGTTTGCAACGCGGAGTTTAAGTGCAAAACATAGTTAAGTTATAACTTTTTCCTTCGAACCCCGTTCCGAACGTATTTATAGTTAAAAGAAAACCCTTCAAACATACTATAGGAATCCCAACTTGACCGTCCCAAAATCAAGCTGAAAAATGACAAAATACAGGCCCAAAGCTGTTGGACTCGTATTGTTCACTGCGAGCGAAAAGCTTTGAAATTTTGCTTTGGACAAACCATAAGCTCAAATCATGATCCGTAAAATCCTATGGCTCCACAACATCCTAAACTATGATTTCTATAAAAATACACGGCTCAACGACTCTAAAATTAGACTTCGCCGCTCGATTTTCCAAAAATTCATAATTTGAGCCCTAAACCCGTAAATTACTTCAATTGGACGAACGAGGGGCCTAATCTCTTACCGGGCGCTGCGTTATGGAGTCGAGTCGACTTGGTGAGGTATCCGCGGCATGTACGTGCCAAAACCCCTCTCCCTTCTTCCCCTTTCTTTTCTTCTTCGGCTTCTTCTTCTTTTTTTCTCTTTCTTTCTTTTATTTTCTCTTTCTCCCGAAGTGGTTCAGCTCTTTAAAGTGCGCAACTGCTCACCCCTTTTTCTCCTTTCTTTCTATTCCTTTTTTTCCTTCTTTTTGACTTTTCAACCCTTCTTTTGTTTTCTTCTTTTGGGCCCACCAGCCAAATATTACAAAGAGAGGTGTTAAATGTGGCAATTATGAAATGTGATCCCTGTTTTGGAGTTTCAAAGAAGCAGCAGGGAGGTGAAGAGAGTCGGAAGGAGAGACGATGTCGTCCAAAATCCCTAAAACGGGCTAATTGGAACTACAGGCAAACTAAAATGTTGTTTACCTGTAGCACGTAGACATTTATAGAAACTAAATTGAAGATGCCACTCCGCCCCAAGCATGAATCGCATGGTTGGTGGTAAAATTAAAAGGTGAAGACGGATGGAAAATTTGGGATAAGCAACTTAAGATGAATTTCATTAGGCGAAAAATCTATAAAACCTGATGACATTGATTTCTTTTGTCGACTTGTCTCGGCATTTTCGTTACTCATGGGTTCTTAATGTCATCCCTTTCGAAACAAGCTTCAATGGGAACTATCGCTAAATGCCCTCCATCTGTGATGAGACGCAAACTCAAGTTTTTGGTTAATTGGGACAATCTTCTGTCCTTCGGCTAGATACCATGCTCATGTTCAAATTGCAAGATGCCATATGCTTATCGTATCACAGATTGAAGTGCCACAATGGGCATGAGACTTGAATCTACCCTTGCCACTGACTTACAAGCTGCAAAAGCCGGCTTTTTCGTTGATTGTTTAGCGAGGAAAGACGTATGGAATGATTCTGACATCCTATCCGAGGACAAGCTTCAACCAAGTCAGCTTTTTACGGGATTATGATGGGTTATGCAGAACATGTTTAATTTGGTACGGTTCAGTATTTCAGATTTTTTATGACAGAGATCGAGAAAGGGCTATGCATTAGAGATTGTAAAGTTTCATCATAGTTGTTTATTTAACATAAACTTCTCGAAACTCGTAAACAGATCAAGCTTTGGGCGTCAATGGTTTGGAGCTTAGACTTGTGGCAACAATGGGGCTTTTGACCACATACTTTCCACCATCGTCCATCCAACTGAGAGAACCAGACACCACAGTCTGTTTCATCTGTTTTGGACCTTCTATTGTCAGCTTATAACTCAGCTTCTCAGCTTATAACTCAGCTTCTCATACTTCTCTTTGAATGTCAATTTATCTGGCACGACACTGACCTTGAATCCCTCCATCGGATTTACCTCTGCTGTGTAGGTTGACGCCCCAGCTCCCACATTCGTCACTGTCCTGTAGAAGTCTTGCACCGTCGGAGAGTCCGAGCTGTTCGAACTAAAGAAGGCGATGAAGGAAGGGTAGTTCAGGTCCAGTGATGGGTTTGAACAATTATAGGAAGAGGACCTGGTGACCATTTGAATTTGCTTCGATGTGTAATTCATTGCACACATGAGGTTTACATAGTCTTGGGGCGTCACGTCGTATATGAGCCCAGGGTCTAATGCCTTGTTCGGATCGACATGGCCAGCTCCCATCCCTACAGGGCTCGCCGGTTTGTAATCATTCCCAATGTCTTTGATAGGGCTATTTGTGCTGTCCCTTGTATATGATGTAGTCATCATGGCCGACCGGATGGCTGCGGGGCTCCACTTGGGGTGCACTCCCCTCAGGAGCGCAGCCACTCCAGCTATGTGTGGGCACGCCATCGATGTTCCTGACAAGAGCTTGAAGTGGTTAAATAGTTTATGCGAGTCCACTACAGCCACTGGAATATTTTGAGGCCACCCAGCCAGGATCAGTGTGCCAGGAGCCAAAATGTCAGGCTTCAGGACGACCGGGCAACTTGGGGATGGGCCGCGAGAGCTGTAGTCTGCCAAGCTTGGAGCAGGCTTGCTTCCGATGAGTGTTTTCCGAAATTGGATACTTGCTGTTGGCTTGGACGAGTTCTTGATGTAGGCTTTGATGGTATCACCATCTGCAGGACTCAAAAAGATTATAGGGAATGAGGTAAAAATGAAGAAGTAGGGGTAGGAGCTGTTTACTATGAACAAACCACCAGCGACATTTGCTCCACTGACATTTTGGATTTGATTGCTTATAGTTCCACGCTTGTCCTCACACACAACAATATCAGATGGACTGAGTTTTTTCAATTCGACTGTATTGTTGCATGCTCCCACGAAGACAATTGGAGATTTACTCAAGGATGGGTTGCCTGGAAAGAGAGTTGAGCCTGCAATCGAGACTCCGTCACCAAGAGTAACGGTTCCCCCGAAGTCACGGTCTATTTCCCCGGCAGCAACAGTTATGGCCCAGGGAATCCCGTTGTGCAGGGTCTGGAGGAAAGGTCCCTCATTTCCCGCGGACAATGATACAAAGATCCCTCTCTCTATGGCTGCATATGTGGCTATTGCAATCGGGTCCTCATACAATGGAACACCATCAAAGCCTAATGACAAGGACAGGATATCGACACCATCAATGATGGCTTGATCGACTGCAGCGAGGAGATCAGCAGCGTAAAAGCCTTCATCCCACAGGGCCTTGTACATGGCCACTCGGGCCAGTGGAGCCACGCCAGAGGCAGTCCCTGGAGCATAGCCGAAGTAGGAGGCATCCGCAACATAATTTCCAGCTGCCGTGGTGGATGTGTGGCTGCCGTGTCCATCAGTGTCGCGTAGAGTTCAAGGAGATCGTAATGTTGGGATTTTCGGCTACCAAGGCCTTGTTGAAGAACCGGGCTCCGATGAGCTTTTTGTTGCACATTGAAGCATTGAATTGGGTCCCAACCTCACATTCGCCTTTCCATTTCGATGGGATTGTCGTCATTCCGTCATCATTGAAGCTTGGGCTTTCCGGCCAAACACCACTATCGACAAGCCCAACTATGACATCCTTGCCATAATCCGAAGTAGGCCATGCCCCGGAATTAGAATTCAAGCCAAGAAATTGGGTCGAGTGAGTCGTATCGACTTTACCCGGCAAATCCTTCATGGAAGAGATGTAGCCTGGAGAGTTCTTGAGGGCCTCAAGCTCGCTAGGAGAGAGACTGGCACTAAAACCCTGCATGACATGAGTGTAACTGTAGATGAGCTTAGAAGAACTGGGTGTGGTAGTGGCTTTGGCTCTAACTTTAGGATCAGGACTTTGCACTAGCGATGAAACAGTGGCCAAGAACCAGCTATGATGGTCAGAGAAGGCTTTTGGCATGGAGGATAAGTCCATGTGGATAATATAATTGTCGGACTGCCCCATCGTTGAGGCAAAGCAGAACATGGTCAGAATTAGGAGCGTCATCAAGGATGAGTGAACACGATCAGCCATGATCGGCTATTGAAGTGAGCTAGTTTAAGAGTACGCTGAAGCTTTGCGCCTTTATATAGGGAATAGAGATGTATAGGAGGCTCAAGAGAACCTCAACATAGTCGTCCATGACTAGTTAATTGGTATGTTGATTTGTTTGGTGTCTTATGGTGGACCCTGATCTCAATGATCTGTTCTCAACCTATGGACGTATTCCACGATAAATCGAAGGACACGCGTTTTTATTAAGGTCACATTGCTGTCGGGTGATAGTGAACTCTTTTTTAACCTTTTGACTGGAAATTAAGGGATGCTCCACTTGTTATCGCTCCGTACCACTTTATATTTTCCACACCGTAGTATGAAAAGAATCCAAGTGGGGACACCTTTTTGGATTATTTTGGAAATTTGGAACGCCAACAAGGGACTTCGCGCAATTATCTCTTTGCTTGGAAGGACACGCACATAGAGAATCGATAAGAGTCCAAAGCATGATTTAGTCGATACTGATGGATTTATATTGCAGCATCACGACATGTCAACCTCTATCGAGTTTCTTTAGCAACTTCATGGTTTATCTTAAAAGCGAAGATGTGAGGGGTCGTAAGACAAACTCTCACTTAGAAGAATTGATAAGTTGGGCAGCAGCTGGTGTATCTTAATTAACCAAAAATTTATTAGTTTGAACTTTTTGACGATGGTTGGTCAATTAGATATGTTAATTGGCTTGAATTTGGACGTTCTTTTGATGATCTTCCAAGATTGTCCTAAAAATTGTGTAATCAAGTTTTAAATTTATCGTATGTATATCTCTAATGAGGGATATTAGACGGAGTCTCAAATCAAAGGATTAGTGTGGTGTGTAAAGCGAATAAAATTATTTGGCCATAATATATCAACTTAAATGTTGAGTGAATGCTCAAGATCTGAGCTATTTCTTGATGAGAAATTCCCTTACGATGGGGCACAACCATGCGCCAAGTCGAAAGGAAAAGTATCAAGCGAAGGCGACTCGAAGAACTTTGAAGGATTTGATCGGGACAAGACCATACTGAGGAATCCACCCACCGTCCATGTGCTCCGCGATTGTACAACCAATGTCTCCATTACTCGTGGTTTTGACTCGCCAGGAGAAGAAGACTAAAACGTAAAGATCAATTGCCCTATGAGGACAAACATCATAAAAGAGTCTTTCCGTCGCCACCGACGTCTTATCAGACCTTAAGTAATATCGTTCTTGAACGCATCTGCTCGGCCTCTTTCGTATATTCGAACTTCGTGTTTCTGTTTTTCTTCCCCTTTCCTTCTTCTTTGAAGAACTGATCCTTGCTGTGATTGGATTTGATGGTTCCCAGGCTTGAATCGTCAAACACATGCCGAGAACGTTGAGCAATATTTTGGTTTAGGACGTCTGCGTTGTAGATTCCCGGAGGACCAAAGGAGTCGAGATGAGAAAGATATTTTTTTGTCCAGAATAGCTGACCATTTCAACAAGAGGATAAAAAGAAAAAACTAATTCATTTTTTTTTTTTTTTTTTTTGGTGAAAGTAAGAAATATATTGATAACTTTGGACAAGCAAGAAACGGCGCCAACTTACACTCTGACCGCGCAGCAGGAAGAGTGGAAGGGAGTCGAAAGGAAAACAAAAGACAGAAGAAAAACGCCCACAACCCGGGCCAAGGCAAAACCAAACCTAGCAAAACTCTACTACACGCTTAAAAGCGGGACGAGAGAACTAGGACGGTACAAAGACAAGCACCAACAGCAACAAGCAAAGCTACCGAGAAAAGACCGAGGGGTCGAAGCCCCAATTCCTTTGAAGTCTTCTATTTCTTGGGGTAGGAGGCACATTCTTGAAGGAGAGAACTCTGTCCTTGACAACTTTGATCAAATGATTTTTGAGAGCCGACACGGAAACAGTTTCACCCCGAAAGATGATGCAATTTCTCTTCTTCCAAATTAGATAACACAGAGCTCCAAAAGAGAACCTAGCAATTTTGTGGAAGAAATCCTTACCCGATAAAAACTTTAGAGCCCAAGTGGAGGTCTCGGTCCATGGTCTGATTCTCCAAGGTAGGTTGCACCTAGAAGCCCAGAAATAAGACAGGGTAGCAGGGGTTTGACAGTGAAAGAAAAGGTGATCAATAGAGTCCGGCTGAGTTGAGCAAAAGGCACAGACCGAGTAGTCAATCCTACCGTAAGAAAGTAGGAGTGATTGAGTCGGTAGGCGCTTCTTGGCAATAAGCCATAACAGAAATTGATAACGCGGTGCCAAGGCATTATCCCAAACCAGAGTCGCCCAAGGAACTCGATCTTTTTTAACTCTGATTAAATTCCAGGCCGAAGCAACCGAAAAAAGGCCCGAAGAATCACCGCACCAAAGGAATCGGTCACAAACATTAGAAAGCGCCGGCAAGGAGAAGCCCCAACTTTCCAGGCGGGATTTAAAGGCTAGGGCAGAGGTGTACAGTTCAGAGACAGCTGCCATCTTAGATAAACCCGAGTCCTCCATTACAGTGGAAGAAACAATTGCGTCCAAAGGACCACATGGAAGCCAGTTATCATGCCATAGAGATGTCTGCATTCCATTGCCAATTTTCCAATGAAACGACTGGCGAAAGTAAGGCCCAAGCTGCAAGATTTTTTTCCAAGCCCACGAGCATAAGGTTGGTTGAGGAGAAATCCAGAAATTCACTCTCTTTAAGAAAATCGAGTGAATCCAACGACACCAGTGACTCCTTATCAGTAAATAAGAACCAAATGTATTTGAGCAAGGAAGCTCTATTGCAATCTTTAAGGTTTCTAATAGCCAAGCCGCCCTCAGATTTTGGCATGCAAATATCTAGTCACGAGACTTTGGCCCCGCCTTTTCCCAGGGCAGAACCTTTCCAAAGAAATTGTCTCAAGATGCGCTCAATATTCAAAAGAACAACAGCAGTAAAGAAAAGACACGGCCCAAAATGCCGAATGGAATGGAGAACGGACCTTATAAGTTGGAGTCTCCCCGCAAAAGAGAGAAATCGATGAGTCCAAGATTGGACTCTTGCTGTAATACGGTTGATCAACTCAGTGCAGTCGGTCTTGGTCAATCTAGAAAAGATGATAGGTACCCCTAGATACCGAATAGGGAGTTTGCCTTCTTGAAAACCAAATGTAGATAGAATATTCATCTGAAGGGAAGAGGAGCCTCCCGATAGGAAAACATCACTTTTGTTTCTGTTCGGTACAAGACCGCTCCAGGAGGAGAACGTGTCAAGGCTCCTTTTAAGGACCACCGCCAACTTCCGATTCGCACGGCAGAACAGGAAGACGTCGCCAGCGAAAAAGAGATGGGAGAGTCTCATAGATTTACATCTCCAAAAGAACTTGAAATCTTTGATGGAGGTCCTCAGATTGATGATGCCCGAAAAAACTTCCATCACAAGGGTAAATAGATAAGGAGACATCGGGTCTCCTTGCCGGATGCCTCTGCCACTAGCAAAGAAGCCGTGAAGCTCCCCATTGATAGAGATAGAGAACATAGGCGTGCGAACGCAAACCATGACCAGTTTAATAAACCACTCCGGAAATCGGAAGGCTAGAAGGGTTAACTCCAAGAAATCCCAATCCACGGTATCATAAGCTTTGCGGAAGTCAACTTTAACAGCACATTTCGGAAGATAAGGATCACGGTGAAAACCTGCAAATAGCTCCTGTGCCAATAAAATGTTGTCTCTAATCCTCTTACCTCTGACAAAGGCGTTCTGAGCAGGATTAATAATACTGTTTAGAACCATAGCAATCCGATTTGCCAAGATTTTTGTAATGACTTTATAAATAGTATTGCAGCACGCAATAGGCCTGAAATCAGTAACCTCACAAGCATTAGGTACCTTAGGTATTAACGCCAGAATTGTAGCATTAACTTCTTTCAGGAGATGACCCGAGGAAAAGAAATCCTTCACAGCCCGAATCACCAAAGGTCCAACAATTCTCCAATTGTTTTTATAGAATTCAGCAGTAAAGCCGTCAGGGCCCGGAGCTTTACTTTTTGGAAGAGAAAAAAGGGTGTCTTTAATCTCAGAGTCCGAGATAGGTGCAGCAATGGAGCAAACCTGGGCATCCGAGAGTGGGCTGTGAATAACTTGCCGCAAGTCTTCCAGGGACGGCTTGACAAGGGTAGCATGGGGGGATAATAGATCCGAGAAAAAAGAGACAAAAACCTGCGGCACCCGAGTTGGATCGGTGATAAGAGAGCTAGAGGAGTCCTTAACAGAGAGGATTCGATTAGTGAGGTGTCTCGCCTTCACAGAATTGTGGAAAAACTTTGTGTTTCGATCTCCCTCCTTAAGCCATTTAACTCTTGATTTCTGGTGATAAAAGGATTCTTCTTGACCACGAAGGTCTATGAAAATACGCCGCTGGCATCTTTCAAGTTCTGCAAGATCAGCATTATTAGGGTCAGATTGGAGACCAACTTGAGTAGAGCGAAGAGCTTCTCTAGCTTCAGTAGTTCTAATAGAGATGTCTCGAGAAAGCTTCTTGGTTTAGCGATTTGAGGCGAGCCTTTAGAAATTTCAATTTAGAGACAAGCCTGAACATGGGATAGCCAATCACTGGAGAGTTCCATGCTTGCTGGACAATAGTTAGAAAGTTTGGATGCTCAGTCCAGAAGTCGAAGAATTTAAAAGGCTTCTTCTTGGACGGCGGATTAATAACCCTGACAAACATCGGAGAGTGATCAGATATTCCGGGGTTCAAAAAAGCCGCTTCCGAAAAGGAGAAGTCGATGTTCCATTTAGTGTTAACTAAGACCCTGTCAATCTTCCTTTGCTTCCTAGAGGAACCAGCCGAAGTTGACCAAGTATACCGGAGACCAACATACCTGAGGTCCACTAATTCTGTTTGGTCAAGACAAAGCCGGAAATCATCAAAACATGGCAACCATGTATTAGAACCACCAAGACGGTCAGAAGGGTCCTTTATAGCATTGAAATCGCCCGCCACAAGCCAAGCCGAATCCTGAAAAGATCATTGTAATGGACGAGATCCTCCCACAGAGACCTGCGTTTGACAAAAGTGTGCTCTCCATACACCGCCGAAATGCAGCAGAGGTATTGACGGCATTAAGCTTGAAGCGGCCATGAATAGCCTGAGCACTAGTAGAGATAAGATCAAAATTTGCAAAATCCGGGTTCCACCCGAGCCAAATTCTACCACGCGGGGCACAATCATAGTTGGCAACCCACTTCCATCCTCTCAGCAAGGTAAAAGATATGGAATCAAAAAGAGATTCAGGAACCTTAGTCTCAAAAAGCCCCACCAGGCACAACTTGTTTGAAGAAACAAACTTTCTAATTTCCGCACGTCTGATGGGATTCATCATGCCTCTAATATTCCAGAAGCCAAAAAACATTAAGAGGGGGAAAACAAGGACTTACCTCCTCTTGGAGGCCTTGCGACTAGTAGAAGTCGCCTTAGGAACAGCCGAAGGGGCGGTGCGGAGAGGGTCCGGTGGAAGTAACAAAAGTTGGTCCGAACGCTCATAACCGCCTTAGGAGAACTCGGGCCTTTTGAGGACAGGGGTCTATCTGAGAGCAGATCATCATCACTCGGAGCAACCAAACTACTCACACTACAAATCTCATCTACATTCGAATTATGGTGAGAGTCAACAGGGGACGCGAGACCCGACTTCTGCTGGGATCGCCCTTGATTAGCTTTGATAGTAACCTGAGAGGAGCTTTTTGGAGGCTTGGAGCTCACCACAGTAGCTAGGTTCGGTGGTAAAGGGGACTTCGGTTTCAAGAGCTGCCCCCCTTCACTGGGCGGGGCAAGACGGAAGGAAGCTTCATCCTTGGCTGGAGACTATTTTTTCTTCTTATTCTTGACCTTCTTCCAACCCAAATCAGCAAGAATAGGATCAGAAGAATCCTGAGGCAAAGTCGCCGGGGCTGGAATCTTGTCTTCACCCGAACCAGACGGTCCAACAAGAAGGATGCTGGTGGGATCAGGGACTACAGGCAGCGGCATCTGAGGTGTAGCCGAAGGTAAAACAGGGGCCAAAGAGACCTCAATTACCACTTGCTGAGCAGGGGCAGTATCCACCGGAGAGGGAAGAACCGTATCTGCAGCAGGAGCAGGACGAACTCCGGATGTAGAGACCAAAGGTTGTGCTTCTGAGGCACGAGCAGAAGGTTTTTCAGCAGATGGAGGGCACTTGTGACCAAAAATTCCGCAACTCGAGCAGCCGACTGGTCTCCATTCATATTCAACTCCAACCTCAATGGTTTCTCCTTCATGTTCTAGCTCAATTGAGTCACATGAAGGTTGATCAGCAGTTATCTCAACGCAGACCCACACAAACGACATTGCCTTCAATTGTTCAGTTCGGTGATCCACATATAATGGTTTCCCCAAAGTACTAGCCACTTTACCAATGGATTGTGCTGACCAGAAAGAGTAGGGCAGCTTCGTTAGCTTCACCCATACCAGCACTGAAAGCTGAGCGGCTTTCCTAAGCTCCAAACCAGGGGTCCACTGCTGCAGAGCTAGAGGAATTCTAGCAACGGTTATAGGGTCGCCTTCAAGAAGTTTCCGCCTAAAGTCCCTGTCCGGGATATGGAGAAGGAAGGATCCTTGTCCATTGTCTTTGAAATTTGCATTTCTTCACCGGGCTTGGACCATGTCTCCCGAACAATCTCAGTACATATGGACATGATCTCGAATAGGTTTGGTCCCCAAGCTTTTTTTAGAGCCTCCTCAACAACTTTAAATGGGAGACGTCGCCCAAGAAAGTAACCCAATAAGCAGTCGTGTAGCTTAGGATCTGCCGCTTGTAAATCTCTCTCTGTCATAACAATGACCGGTTTGTTGTTCCTGAAGGTCGGAGGGGTATATTCCAACTCGTACCCTTTAGCCACGGTCTTCGCAACTGCAACCCAAGTGCGAGGGTTCGCCTTACTAGCCTCTCTTCTCAGCTGAGGGCGTTTCGAGCGCGACCTACCCCTACTACGAGTTCTAGCAGCAGCCGGAGCTCGAGGGGGTTGCGCATCGCCACTACCAAACGCAACAGATGGATTCGAGGTCCCAAGATTGTGGTCATTCACCGGAGCACCAGCCAATAATGAAATCTCAGCAGCAGGAGGAGATAAGCTTCGAGCAGAGGTCTCCCCACCCTCCGCGAAGACTCGATTCGACCCCGAGTCCATCAATCCCAGCAGAACGAAACAAACCAGAGCAACCTGATAAACCTTACCCGCAATTCGCCATAAACGATTCGGGAAGGGGACTTACCAGGCGCCGAGAGAGGGGGGCAGTCGCACCAGTTGGGATGGAAAGCTGAACCAGCAGAGGAGTCCGTCGAAGGTGAACAATGAAGCCGGTTGAAAAAGGGGAAACTCCGAACAACCAAGCTCGTCCTTCCCCGTACACCAGGGACGTCGTCCGATGAAGCAGCACCGAACGAACGACCAGCCGAGATTCCCCCAGCACACGGAAATCAGACCAGACGAGCAGCAGATGCGAAGCTCCTAGGGTTGGCGAAATCTGGAGACGTAGGTCGACCCAGCCAAATCCGTTCGGAGGGAAGAAAGAGGCAACAAAGAGGAACCTACCCTCCAAATTTCAGCTCAATCGGGTGGCTAGAACTTCGGGAAGGAGCAGCTCACCAGTCGGATGAACAGTAACGCGGGAACCAGAAGGGTCTCGCGTTTCCCTTTAATTCATTTATCTTGCTGTAGCTGTTGAAGTTAAGTTTGGTAAGGGGTCCCTATTGATAAATTTGTCAACATCTAGAAAAGAGACGAAAGTGGTTCCTCCTTTATTATTGCAACTCTTGGAGAGGAAGTAATCGTGTTCCCACTTTACCTTATGCTACTCTCCTACGACAATTTAAGTCCTTCTGACAAATTTTCGTTCTTAATTCACCGGAAAATGCTAAACAACGTCGGCTATATTGACATGCAGAGCTTATGTCCGCAAATCTCTTAAAGAAATTAACTTTTGGTCCCGTACTTTAGGAACTATCGAAATTAGTCCATGCACTTTGTTTTAGTAAAAAAATTAGTCATCATACTTTTTCCAATGAAAACTTAATTACTTTCATCATCAAGATCAACATAATTGGTCATTCCTACGTTGCAAGTACATCCAATAAAATTACAGCCCATTGAGTTTATTCTCACTATATGCAACAATGGCATCTACACATCTCTCGGTCACAGACCTACCTAGGGATAAGAAAGAATTTAACTTATTACTCACGGCATTCTCAGGTGATGAGATCAGTCCTTAATTAACAAGGTGATCCTCATCATCACTAATGGTCTAATGGGAAAAATATTATAGATAGGTTTTTAAATAATTCAGATCATAGTAATACCAACAAGTTCGCATACCATTGACGGTAAGGATTTGTTTGTCTGATGGGGAGGCCAGAAATAACGGAGTGTCATGTCAAGTGGTTAAGAAAAATTTTCATCTAGTTATTACTAGTGAAGGTATCAATATTAGTTGTAAATATTTATAGACCGGAACTTCATATTTTAAGTAATAGCCAGTGAAAATTAACTGTTACTTGGGATAGAGATGTGAATAATTACACTTAGAATCTCATCAATTAGTCTCGCGAGGACTAAAGTTGTTATAAAAATAGTAGTACATAGACTAGCTTTGAGCACTACAGAAGGAACAAAGCTAAATGTGTAATTTTTATGTAGAGGTCTGTACATGTAGGAGTCACGCTTTGTAACTAAGTCAGCAATTTCTGGCAAATTATGAATGGATATGTAATGGAAGGACATCAATTATTGTCGGAGAATGGTATAAGGATTCAAATTGTAACCAACCAACGTATCACGATCAAAAGTAAATACCTTCGATAGTGCAAGGACAAAAGTTTCCCTTCTATCTAAGTATTCATACAAATTAATGAGACATGCCTACCCACTTAGCATGAATTTCCCTTTTCCAAAAAATTAGAAATCAATTTTACATTTCATGTTTAATGTGTTTTTTGTTACATTAAGCCTTGCGACGAACGGACAAACTTTAATATTTTCTCAAACCAAAGTACATATAACTTTTACACTATATAAATGTTGACAAGCTTCTTCACATATAACGTTGTCATTATTTTTTTTTTTTTTAGTATTTAGATAATATTTTAAGTTTGAGGCGCAAACTGTAGTTTTTGATTGATCGGGACCGTCTTCCGTCCTTCCGCCAAATACCATTGTCATGTTTAAATTGCAAAATACCGTATGGTTGTCGTGTCACAGATTGGGGCGCCACATTGGACATGAGACTTGAATCTACTACACCGGCCACCAACTTACAAATTGCAAAAGCCGGCCTTTCGATTATTTAGCGAGGAAGACGTGTGGTATAATTTTGACATCCTAGCCCATTACAAGCTTCACTTAGCCAGACCAAGTTAGCTTATTACAGAATTATGACGGGCTATACTAAATATATGGTAAATTTCAGTTTTTTTTTTAATTTTTTTTTACAAAGCATGAGAAAAGGCGATGTATAGAAAATTGTAAAGTTTTCTTAGTTAATTATTTGACAAGTGTTTTAGGAAAGTCGTCAACAAATCAGCATCAAACTAACAGAACCAAACACCAATCCCTTTCATTTGTTTTGGGAATATCTATATATTTTTTATGTACAAGTTAATGAAAAATATATATCATTCTACTCATAAGCTTTATTAGATAACTATTTCAAGATAATATGTGGCATCCCAAAAATTCAAGACGAGCTCTAAGGTGTATCAAAGTCCATAATTAGGTAATGAAATTTTCCTAAGTTTTATGCTTTAGCCATTAGTCTCCTCTTAAGACTAAGTAATATATGCTTGTGTTCATGAATTTTGAGATTAGTATTATAGATAAATTGATGAGAATAATCCATTTTTGGCTACGCACCTCATAGACTAAATTCCTATAGATTAAATGTTACAAGATTTTCGCCATATGAAATTTAAATTTTGAAATCTATAAAAGGAAAATTAAAAAGTAAATTATAAAAAGTAGAAATTGGAATTTATTTGGGGTTGGGCCTTAGGCCCAAGGGTGTGGACCTTAAATGGGCCAAAAGGGGCGGCCCATGAAGCCCACGAAGGGGCTGTCGCCGGCCAAGGAGGGCCCGGCCCATGAGGCCCACTTCCAAGCCCATATTGCATGAAGATGGCCAAGTGTTAGCCCCCTTCATCCAAGTGTCCTCCATGCATGACCTAATCATTTCTAATGATTGTAGCTTAGGGGAAACAAAAGGGAGAGAGAGAGTGGCCGGTGGAGGGTTTCGGCCAAGCTGAGAGAGAGAGAGAGAGTGAGTTGCGAGAGAGAGGAGCCGAGAGGGAGGAGAGGAAGGAGCTCGCCGTTCATCCGCCCGTCGCCGCCCGCACGCCGTCCGTCCGTCCGTCGCCGGTGTGCCGTCCGTGTGCCGCTGTCCGCTTGATCTTAGAGGCAAGTTAGGATCGATTTCCACTCTTGCATGTGTGTCTTGCATGTGTGATTTGTTGGTGGTAGATCTCGGAGGTTAGGATAGGCAAAACCGAAGCTAGAGTGTGACTTGTTCTTGTAAAGGCTTGCTGATTTCGTATATACCGCCCGACCCAGAATTTTGTGGAGGCTTGCATGCATGTTTCGAGTTGGATTTTTACTTCTATTCCTTCATGAAAGTTGTAGGAAACATCTTAAAATACAACATACTAAAATTTGGGACAAAATTGTTGAGATTTAAGGGGTAAGACCCTCTTCCTACGAAGACACTAGATCTGGAACTACTTTACTGACCTTTTGGTAGTTTTGTGGGTTGCATATCGATTTTTACCGAGAATTTCTCCTCGACTTCTTCATGAAACTTGTAAAGAACATATTAAAGACTAACATAATCAAATTTGAAGTAAAATTAACAAGTATAACCTAGTGAATCGACTTACTATTGAAGACGGTAAATCTGGAGACGCGGTACTGGACACCCGAGACTTCATGGACATATATGGTGACTATTCTTTGGAAATTTCACCTATATCCCTTAATGAAAGTTGTAGGGGAACTATTTAGGAAAAACATATCCAAATTTCAGAGGAAACAAAGAAGGATAAGTGAGTGTAAACCCGATATTTCGGAGATAGTTACACTGGACGTTGCGGTGTTAGAATCAGGAGCTTCGGACGTCTATAAAAAATGATCTAGAATGTATATGGCCTAAATGTCTTCACGAAAAATATAGTTTAGTGTCTTAAATATAACCTGGTAAAGTTTCATAATTTTCGGAGGTCATTTGGTTATTTTAATCGAATTATTTCAAAAACTGCGCAATCTGACTTCATCCGAAATTGTATGCTGAATCTGTGTGAGTTATACCTTCTTGCGTGGAACTCTTTTGGGCATGTGTTCTTCATGAAATTGTTATCTTATTGTCTTGTCTATTACATGTCTTGATTTCATGATTTTTGAGAATCATATGGATATTTAATTTAAATGTTTTCCTAAATTGTGCAAGCTGGGAATTTAGTAAATTTCAAAAAGGCATGATATATGGACTATTCTAAATTGTGTGGATCTCATGAATTATATTGTCATTAGTGGTTGTATCTTGCTGCATGTATGATGATGATTGGAAATGCATATAAAAGAATTTAAAATGATGAAAGTGATCTTGTTTGCCATTACATCGTGTGCCATGCTAAATTTGAGACATAAAGTGGTAAACATGAATCATGGTGGATGAGGAAATTTTAGTGGCGGCCGATAATGCCCTGGGAGTGTCAGGATGCCCGGGATGGGGGGTGCCGGATGCCCGGATGTATTGAGATACATGCCGGATGCCCTCGGGAGTTTCGAGATGCCCGGAATGGTTGGGTGCCGGAAGCCCCGGAGGTCGTGCCGGGGAGTGCCTCGTGATGCCGGTTGGGATGCGAGATGCCCGGAAAGTGGGGGTGCCGGATGCCCGGTGATGTGTGCCGGAAGGTTCTCGCGATGCCAGGATGGGGTGCGAGTGATGATGTGTGGGACGCAATTACTGGTCCCGGGAAAGAGATGTGGTGATCAAATTTAAAGATAAAAGTGGAAATTGAATCATGCGCATGAGAAGTGATGACATGGATGTGTGACATGATGATGATCACCTATGGCATGATGATATGTATGTGCATGATGATGATCATGGCATGATGATATGTATGTGACATGATGATGATCACCTATGGCATGATGATATGTATGTGACATGATGATGATCACATATGGCATGATGATATGTATGTGACATGATGATGATCACATATGGCATGATGATATGTATGTGACATGATGATGATCACCTATGGCATGATGATATGTATGTGACATGATGATGATCACCTATGGCATGATTATATGTATGTGACATGATGATATGCATGTGACATGATGATATGTATGTGACATGATGATATGCATGTGACATGATGATATGTATGTGACATGATGATATGTATGTGACATGATGATATGCATGTGACATGATGATATGCATGTGACATGATGATATGTATGTGACATGATGATGATGTATACATGAGGATTTATGTACATATGGTGTGATGACATATGTATGGCTGCAAGGTAAGTTATGCTTGGATGCATGGATGGCATGTACTATGCTATGATTGATATGTTGTATTGTGTGATGCATTGAGTGGTTTATTGGTCCTTTACCTTTAAGTGGTTGTACTCACCCCTTCGGGGACCAACATTTCAGATTAGAAAGATGCCGCTCCCTACCGTCACGCGGGGCACCTTCTATGGCCTCCCATCTGATGTGGAGGTAGATTGTACGGAGATCGATTGCGTTACCATCCCTGGTCTGACGTTTGTGTGAGTGCGAGTGTTGGTTATGTACGAGGTGGGCCTGGCTGGGGGCCCAGTCATTCAGGAGTTTCTGTCGGTTCATGTCCGCCGAGATGGAGAGTTTAGGGGGATGTTGCCACCACCACCGCCCGACGCGCCAGGATGGGTGTGATGGCCGCGTGAGGGGTAGAGAGCTGATGACACTTTTTGGACATAGCCGCCACTTATAGATGGAGGATCATACGTGAGATAGACATAGGGTCAAGATGTCTTTTTGGGTTGTGGCCGAGTCTAGATGAAAATCTTGGCCTTTCTTTTGATTGTACCGACCCGTGAAATCCATCTTGAAAATATATGTAAATAAAAGTGGCTCGGCTTCATCTTTTCATATGATGTATAGTTGGTGTGCATTGTATCATGATTGTTGGGGGGGAGAGATGGTGATATCAAATTATGCTTCCGCTAATAAGTTGCACCGGGACCGTTTTCAAAAAAAAAAAATGCCTATGAACTGCGATGCTTCTACTAAGAGATGTAACTAGCGTTCATTAGGTATAGCGATAGGTACCTGTGGCGACCTTAAGCGAGTCGAGGGGTGCCACATAATATCTCAATTAAAATATGTGCAATCAAAGATAAATATATGTGTAATCTTAAGAAGTATGAATAATGAACGTAAATATCATAATCCTTAACATATGAAATTATCCTAGAGATATACCTAATTATCTCTAGCATCCCCTCAAACTTAAGGTGACTAAGTTAGCTTAAGTTTGAAATCAAGTGAAACTTGTTTCTTTATGAAACCAACACTCAACGGATTTGTTCAAAGTGAACAAGTTACCTTAGATAGTTGATGGAGTCCACTATAGCCCCTGATTTATTTCGAGGCCACCCAGCTAGGATCAAAGTGCCATGAGCCAAAAATGTCGGACTTTAGGACAAACGGGCAACTGGGAGATGGGCCACAAGAGCTGTAGTTTGCCAAGCTCGGAGCAGGCTTGCTACCAATGAGTGTATTCTATTGGAAGTTTGTTTGTAAAACAAACTAAGTGTGTGATTCTTTATCTTACATAGGAAAGGTGGGAGAAGGTGAGCCAGTTAATAAGTGTGAAGTTTTTTTTTAGTGTATTTAAAGAAAAGATTGGGTATGGGCTAGACCACACCATATCCGTGTGCAGGTGCGCAATTATTAGGCGCACAAGTGGAAGGAGATGGGCCACTTAATAAGTGTGAGGTTTCTTTAATGTATCTAAAAAAAAGATTGGGTATGGGCTAGACCACACCATACCCGTGTGTAGGTGCACAATTATTAGGCGCACAGGTGGAAGGAGGTGGGCCACTTAATAAGTGTGAGGTTTCCTTAATGTATCTAAAAAAAATTGGGTGTAGGCTAGACCTCACCATACCTGCGTGTGGGTGCGCGATTATTAGGTGCACTTAGGATTTTGCGTGCCCGCGGTTTAATTAGTACTAGCCCCTTTGTTTTCATTTTATTCCGTACGGTTATCTTATTAACTTTAATTAGTTCAAATGTTGTTTTTGTTTATTGAAAATATTTGGAAATTATGAAAATTCAAAATTTTATTTATTAAAAAAAATATTGTTTATTTTTTATCATTCCGAATTTTTATAATTGTGTCTTTTCAAGATAACTTTTGGAAATGATACCCGTTTAGTTTGCAACATTTCCCGAAAGGTTGCATTTGTTCATTTTTTAATTTCTTCCAAATGAACACATTTGTCCATTTTGCAACTTCTTACGAAACGATACATTCGTTCACTTTGCAATCTTTTATGAAAAGTTGCCTATGTTCTTTAAGACCAACTATATATATGTCAATTTTCCAAATGAACGAATATGAGATCATTTTTCTCAAACTACAGTCATCTTTTCAATTATTTCCTATAGAGGCATTGGAGAAATACTAGAATTGCTATATAGTATTCTCATTTTGAGACTTTGTTGTATTTTGGAGGATATTTATTGATAATCATTAGCAATTTTGTGGGGCAAAATATACCTTTCAAGAAAGTGATATCATATCTCAAAATCTGACTTGATTGTTCTATTAATTTGAAGCCATATTTTTCCAATATCTCCTATTGAATACTTGTTGTTGGCTTGGACTATTTCTTGATGTAGGCTTCGATTATATCACCATCTATAGGATTCAAGAAGATTGTAGGAAACGAGGTAAAACGGATGTAGTAGGGCTAGGGCCTGTTTACTGTAAACACACGACCCGAACTTTTGCTCCATCGACTCTATGGACTAATTCCCCTATAGTCCCACTTTTGCGTCATATGCAACAGTATCAGTGGGACTGAGTTCTTTCAATGCGATTGTATTGCTGCACACGTCGATGGAGACAATTGGAGATTTACTCAAGGACAGGTTGTCTGGAAAGAGAGTTGAGCCTACAATCGAAACTCTATTGTTGAGGGTAACCGTCCCCCGAAACCACGGTCTATTTCCCCACTTGTGACAGTCATGGTCCAAGGAGTCCCATTGTCCAGGGTCTCAAGGAAAGGCTCGTCGTTTCCCACAGACAATCATATAGAGATTGTCTGCGAGAATCTCTATATGATTGTCCAAAGCCCATTTGCTCAAGTATTGGATGTTTGGGAACATTTTTGAAACCTGCCTTGAAGAAATGTTGGCCTTCCAAAGGCTGAAAGCCCAAGGCAGGTCCTAGGCTGCCTTGGGCTTTCAGCACTTTCGAAAGGGTCGGTCGCACTATTCATCTTCCTCTTCGTCACATTTTCGGAAGGGTTGGCCGGCGAGGTTGCGATGGGTTGGCGAAGGGCCGAAGAGAGGCCGGCGTGGTCGCAGCACCTCGGCGACCATCGCTGACTAGTCGCGCGACCCAGATCTGGGTCGTGTGGGTCGCCTAGGTCACGGTGAGGTCGCTCGCCGCAACATCCGGTGACCCACGACCTTGCTGCAACCCAGATCTGGGTCATGGAGGTCGCCGGAGGTTGCGGCGACCAAGGCCACCCACAACGTCACCGCGACCCAGATCTGGGTGGTGGAGGTTGCTTGGGTCGCAAAGGTCGCCGGAGGTTGCAGCGACCCAGGTCACCCATAACGTCGCCACGACCTCCGGCGACCCATGACCTCGTCGTGACCCAGATCTGGGTTGCGGAGGTCGCGGGAATCCACGACCTGGCCGCGACCCAAATCCAGGTCGCGGAGGTCGTTTGGGTCATGGCACGTGACCTCTGCAACCTCGCCGTGACCCAGATCTGGGTTGTGGAGGTCGCGGAGGTCGCCTGGGTCGCCGGCGACCTGCACAGTGCTGTGCGTCGCGCAACGGCGTGGCGAGGGTCGCCGTGTCCTCCACACGGTGACCCTAGTCGGACGTTGCCCTTCGCTGCGCCGCCTCCCCCTCGCCGGACCGCCCACCCTTCGTCGACAACTATTGTTGGAGAAAACTTCCTTGGGTGTTTTGAAGTTGACAAAACGTTTCCATCAGTCTAGTCTGAAGACTTGCAGACTCTTCCATCAAAGTCTGAAGGCTCCGGACTGCCAGACTCAAGACTCAAAGTCTATCCTCATCGACATTTTCTAGACCGTCGAAGAAGGCTTATCCAGAACTGGATGTTTCGTTAATGATTTGACTTTATCGACTGGAGAAGATCTCTTGGCTGGATATAGCATGTCGAAATCAATTATTCAAATCAAGATTGATTCAGGGATTTTGGATCCGTTGATTGGATAAGTATACTCGGAAGGTTCTACTTACGGAAACCTAGATCCTGATTGTATGGGCGAGCATGATTGATGGGCTATCGTCATGTTCCTTAAATAGCTCGAAGATCTTCCTAATTAATTCTGTCCAACGGGTAGATTGGAAGAATTCCTTTGGTAAGTGCCAACGGGTATGATGGCATAAAGGAGTATATAAGGAAGACGTTCCAGTTGTTCGAGTGTGTGCACGATAGAAGAATTCCAAAGTCTGAAGCTCCTTGTTCTTAGTCAATTAAACTGTTGAGCGAAATCTTGTACGCAAAAGAGAGTCTATATCTTTGAGAGACCTTGAGGAAGTGTAGTAGAGTCTCTACACTGTGAAATCAAGGAAGAGCTTTACTGTAACAACTCTTTTGTTCATAGTGAAATCCAGCCGGTGGGCTGTCAATGCGGAAGAGTGGACGTAGGCTTGGATTAAGCCGAACCACTATAAACTCTGTGTTCATATTCTCTTCCCTACGCTATTTTACTTTGATCGTAACTCGTTTTGTTTACAAGAGACGAATCTCCTTTTCATAATCTATTGCTGATTTGAGTTGCATACTTCACTAAGGGAAATTTGTTTTTACACCTATTCACCCCCCCTAGGTGCTCATACTAGCTTTCACAATTGGTATCAGAGCTTGTGTACTCACTTAAGTTGAAGTGTTTTACTTGAGTCAAAGATCCATGGCTAGTATGTTGGCTCCGGATGGTTGAAGGGCAAAGCAATACCAGATCGCCTTATTTTGATGGAAAGGAATACAACATATGGAAAAACAAGATGAAGGCATTTCTAAGATCAAAGGATCCTCCGGAATGGGATGTGGTAGACAAAGGAATCATTCCTAAAGCTGCACTTTGTCTCGGAAAGAGGAAAAGAAGTCGTTGAGTCTAGCGAAATGACTCAAGAAGAGATAACCAAGAGACAAGCTCTTGATGCAAAAGCAGTTTATTCTTTATATTATGCATTATCACCTACTGAATATAACAAAATATCTTCTTGTGATACAGCTAAAGAAGTCTGGGATAGATTACACATCACCTATGAAGGAACCGATCGAGTGAAAGAAACTAGAATCAACATTCTCGCTCGGTCAATACGAAGCATTCAAAATGAAATCGGAGAATCTATCATCGACATGTTTAGTCGTTTTACGAGATATCGTGAATGGTCTTGAAAATCAAGGTCAACCAATTTCTGATCCCATGAAAGTAAACAAGCTACTATGTGGACTCTCCAAGGATTGAAATCACATAAAGACCTCAATAAGGGAGACACAAAGAATTATGCCACTTTTTGTCGATGAATTGGTTGGGACTCTTCAATCTTATGAAGTGGAGCGAATCAATGAAGATGAAGATCCTAAAGGTAAGAAATCCATTGCATTAAAATCTAATGATGATTCTGATGTCACAGATTCTAAAGACGATATGGATGATGAAGAGCTTGCTCTCATGATAAGAAGATTCAGAAAGCTAAACAGAAAGGGGAGAAGATTCAATCCAAAGAAACAAAGTTTTCAAAAGCAACAGACTAAGTCTGTTGAGGATGATGAATCCAATAGAGATGTAGTTTGTTTTGAATGTAAGAAAAAAGGACACATCAGACCCAATTGTCCCCTTCTGAGGAAAAAGAAAGGAAAAGCTGAGAAATATTGAAAGGCACTCAAAGCAGAAACTTAGAGTGATACAGAATGTGAAGAAAGTGATGATGATTATGTCAATATTTGTCTCATGGCACAATCGACTCGATTCGAGTCCGAGACAGACTCGATTCGGACAATGAAATCGAGGTAAGTAATTTGAAAATCCCTACTAAAGTCTCTAGATACATTGATGAATTGTGTCTTAGTCTCAAAACTTCTCTTAAAAGGATTTCCGAACTTAAAAGAGAAAATTCTACACTAAAGCAACAGGGAAATGTTTGGAAAGAAAATGTCAAAAGTTTAGACAAAAGTATTACTACTTTGAAAGAAAATGAAGACAAAATTTCAAAAGAAAATGCATTCTTGAAAAATGATATCTCAAGTATTTCTAAAAGATTTTCTATAGGATCTCGAGAAACTTGAGAAAATTCTTTCAAAGACAAAGACCTTATTTCAACAAATCAGGTTTAGGAAGACTGCTAAAACTATTCCTCTAATTGATTTTCCTAAAGTAAAGGAAAGAATTAAGCAAAGACCTACAAGAGATGCTTACAAAAATCATTTCCAAAAAGTTTTTGTAAAACAAAAGAGGGTCGAGTGCTCTTAAATGTTCTAAGTGCAATAGCTCGGATCATTTTGAGAAAGAATGTCCTATGGTTTGGAAACTGTTAAGAAGGTATGGGCAAAGACCGTATATTACACTAACACCAATGGACCCAAGAAAATATGGGTACCAAAGAAAGCTTGAGTCTCTTTTCTAAATGCAGGTCACTATAAAAAAAAAAGTTAAATGGTACCTGGATAGTGGATGCTCAAGGCATATGACAGGAGATTCAAATTGCTTCATAAAGCTTGTTCAAGTTAATGGTAGAAAAGTTTCATTTGGAGGAAACAACAAAGGAAGAATTGTGGGATACGGAACTGTAAAGATTGGAAGCCTCACGATCTGTAATGTGTCCTTAGTGGAAAGACTCAACTACAATTTGCTAAGTATCAGTCAGCTGCGCGACACCGGTTTCAAAATAAATTTTCAAGAGGGAATATGTTCAGGAACCAGTAAAGACTCCTCTTAGTCTTTCACGGGTCGAAGACATGAAAATATCTACCTCTTGGATGTCAAACCAGATGAAACCCAATGTCTAATCTCAAGTCAAGAAGAAGCAAACTTATGGCACAGAAAACTTGGGCACATCAACATGAAGCAAATAGCCAAAATTTCAGCAAAGAAGCTTGTTCGTGGTCTACCCAATCTGTTATACCAAAAGTCTGATCTATGCACACCATGTGTGTTGGGAAAACAGGTAACAAACTCATTCAAACCAATAAATCAAGTTTCCACTAATCATGTACTGCAGCTCTTGCATATGGATCTCTTTGGACCAACCGAACTCGAGCATTGGAGGTAAGAAATATGTTTGTTTAGTGATTGTGGATGATTATTCACGATTCACTTGGGTATATTTCCTGGCAAGTAAGTCTGAAACCTTTTTCTATTTTACAAAGTTTGCTAAAAAGGTCCAAAATGAGAAAGGGTATGTTATTTCAAGTATACGGACAGACCATGGAGGTGAATTTGAAAATCAAGATTTTACAAAATTCTGTGATTAATCTGGTTTTCAGCATATGTTCTCTTCTCCATATACTCCAGAGCAAAATGGAGTCGTGGAAAGAAAGAATAGGTCGCTTCAAGAAATGGCTAGAACTCTTCTAATTGAAAGTAACATCTCTTCACGTTTTTGGGCTGAAGCAGTTTCTACAGCATGTTATATTATTAATAGAGTCTTTCTAAGGCCTATTCTGGAGAAAACTCCCTATGAGTTATTCAAAGGAAAGAAGCCCATTGTTTCATATTTTCATGTGTTTGGATGTAAATGTTTTATATTGAAAAATGCAAATGATTGGGTTGGCAAGTTTGAAGAAAAATCAAATGAAGGTATTTTCCTTGGATATTCTATCACAAGCAAAGCTTACAGAGTTTACAACAAGAAGACTCAATCTGTGGAGGAATCAATGAATGTCAAATTTCAAGACTTTATGCAAAATCAATCGATTCATACTCATCTTGAAGAATCCGAACCTGCTCTAGGCTCTACAAAGTCTAAATCTCCAGAAGCAGTTCAACCTTCAGAAGACGAGCAACAAATGATCAACAAAGATTCAAATGAGGAAAAAGATCAACAGTTTGACAAATCGACCAGCAACTGAAAGCATAAGTCCAGTCATCCCAAAGATCTCATTATTGGTGATATTAATGAAGGAATTCGCACAAGATCCAAAAGGCGCGAAGAGTCTAAAGGCGTGGCTCTTATTTCTGAAATAGAACCCAAGAGCATAGAAGAAGCTTTAAGCGATGAAAGCTAGATTGAAGCTATGCAAGAAGAACTCGAGGCAATTCAGCATTAATGATGTCTGGGAATTGACTCCTAAACCGAAAGGTAAATCCATCATTGGAGCTAAATGGGTTTTCAAGAACAAGATGAACAAGAAAGATAAAGTCGTAAGAAACAAAGCAAGACTCATGGTGAAGGGATATACACAAGAAGAAGGGATAGACTATGATGAGACTTACGCACCAGTAGCAAGGTTAGAAGCAATTAGATTATTACTTGCTTTTGCTTGTCATAAGAATTTCGGGTTATTCCAAATGGACGTCAAAAGTGCTTTCCTAAATGGATTTATCCAAGAGAAAGTCTATGTGGAACAACCACCTGGTTTTGAAGACCCAAGAAAACCAGACTCTGTATTCAGACTGAAAAAGGCTCTATATGGTTTAAAGTAAGCACCTCGGTACGACAGACTAAGTAAGTTTTTAATTCAAAATGGCTTCGTCAAAGGTAAAGTAGATACTACATTGTTTATCAAAAGAGAAAGCAAAAGTTTTCTACTTGTTCAAATTTATGTGGATGATATCATTTTTGGATCTTCTAATGAAAATCTGTCAAGAAATTTTCTAAGTCTATGCAGGATGAGTTTGAAATGAGCATGATGGGTGAACTAACCTTCTTTCTCGGGCTTCAAGCTAAACAACTGAAGGAAGGAATCTTTATTCATCAAGAAAAATATGCTAAAGAACTTGTCAAAAAGTTTGGACTAGAAAATTGCAAAAAGACTGATCTACCAATGTCAAGTTCTTTGAAGATGGACAAGGATGAAGAAGGAAAGAAAGTTAACCGAGAAGCTATATAGGAGTATCATTGGTTCACTTCTTTATCTAAGCGCTTCTAGACCGACATTTTGTTTAGTGTTTGTATTTGTGCGATTTCAATCAGATCCTAAAGAATCTCATTTAAGTGCTGCAAAGCGTATTATCAAATAGATTACCTCAACTTTAAACTTGGGTCTCTGGTATCCTAAAGAAGGAGACTCCACTCTTCTTGGATACTCAGACCCAGACCAGGCCGGTTGCAAAGTTGATAGAAAGAGCACCTCGGGCACCTGTCAACTACTTGGAAGCAGGACAATATCTTGGTTTTCAAGGAAGCAAAGTACAGTAGCTCTTTCTACGGCAGAAGCAGATTATGTAGCTCTTCGAAGTTGTTGTTCACAAATTCTATGGATAAAACAACAGCTAAGAGACTTTGGAATTGAAGATTCATGCACTGAAATCAAATGTGACAACACCAGAGCAATCAATCTCACCAAGAATCCGATTCTTCACTCAAGAGCAAAACATATAGAGATTCGACATCATTTCATTAGAGATCATGTTCAAAATGGAGAAGTTTCGATTCAGTTTATTGACTTAAAGAATCAACTGGCGGATATATTTACGAAGCCTTTGGAGAAAAATCAATTTGAAGTTATTCGTTCCAGACTAAATATCTTAAAGTCGAAGAAGTTCGACTCGGATCGAAAGTCTAAAGGCACTCAAACTCAGACAATCAAGATCTACGACTGTAAGTTATTTCTATTTTAGAAACTTATCTCTCAGTTCAAATCTTGAAAATGTACGATCATCTATCCAAATTTAATTGGTGTAATTTTCCCAATTTTTCGTGATTAGTGCAATCCTTCCTTTTCGAAAAAGAAGTTATTTTTGAAATGACAGTTATCTAATTTTTAAAAGGCAGTTATTTTTATATTTCCTTTTTTCACGACGCTCCGTATGCCTCGCTTCGACTGCCTTATATACTGTCGGTTCTTCTTCGTTTTACTCACAAAAACCCTAAGAGAGCACCGATCTTCCACTTCTGTCTTCTTCTCTTGTTTAATCCTCGAAAATTTTTCATCTTTCTTGGGAAACAAGCTTGGAATCTCTCAAAGACTGTGAAAGATGTCGTCTCAAAGAAAGTCTTCAAGGATCGCGAACAAGAGACCACATCAAATGCGTGAGGGGCCTACGCACTTTGATCTCACCGAGGAAGAAGAATCTCCTAGACAGCAGCAGAGCCCACAACATTCTCAGCAGCGTCCATCTCCTACATCTAGACCTCAAGATGTTGCACATCAAGAAGAAGAAAAAATCATCGAAGACGCAGAACTTGTAAGAACTCTTAAGCCCGCTTTTACCTACAAGCTTTATCGTGCTTTGAAGAGGAGTGGTACTCCGTTGAACTACATTGATGAATTTCTGAAAGACAAAGGGTTTAGAAATGAAACTTTCTTGTTACGCACAATGGAACGATTGGGAATTGCCTCTGCTGGGTCGGCGGAAGAGGCATGGGCAGATATCCCAAGCGGTCCACGTGTTGGAGGGCTGGGTCAACCAGATGGGAATGACGATGATAGGATGTACAGTCAGTTTAAACCGAGAATGGGTGTTGCGGCAAAAATCCGAAGCAAAAGGATAGACTCGTTTCGATCGGAGGAACACAAGCAACTGTACTCTAAGTTGCTTAAGCGTGGCGTGATAAACCCTAGAAGGGTGGACTTTGATTTTCTTGATTATGTGAATGTCAATCTGCGGGAAAAATTCAGTCTTCTTCAACTCGAACAGTTTTGTTCTGAAACTACAGAGGCTTATGCTGAACTTACTGCTTACTTCTATTCGAATCTCAGTTTCTTGGATGCAAATAGGTTTACTTTTAGTGTTCGAGATCAGGACTATGTGGTTGACATGAATACTTTGGCTGATGTGATTGGGGTTGAAAGAGGGAGATATCAACCTATCAGTGTGTCTATCGCTCGTGCAACGTTGGAGCTTGTTCAGGATAGAAGGACGGAAGGAAAGATTTCCTATTTGAGAATGAATGCGTCCAATATCTTTCTTCACAAGATAGTAATTAACTATCTCAGACCAAAATCAACTTCAAAGACCGACGTTTCAAACTCGGAGGCAAAGTTGATGTACACCATCAATGCTAGTAAAAAGTTCTCTCTTCCACACATTATTATGTTCCACATGTACAGAGCAGTGGTAAAGGACAAGGGTCAACTTCCTTACCCAGCACTTGTGACCAAGTTATTCAGACATTTTAACGTTCAGCCTCCCGGATTCTTTGTGTTCGAATGTGCGATCAAATGGTGGTGGGACTGAAAATGGTCTCTAAAATGCGTCTGAAGGAACTCAACAAGGCGTTGGAGCAATTCAAAGTGAAAACCCCTGTCAAGACTCATTCAATCTCTTCGGCGGTAAAGCGAAAAGGGAAGGAGCCCATGGTTGCTCCATCCAAGAAAAAAAGAGCTCTCATCATTGAGGATGAAGAGGATGAGGATGATGTCACCATTTCTGCAATGGTATTGAAGAACTTGAGTCGTTTTGTTCCAAAAACAACGGAGAGACAGGAAAAAGACACGGATGAGACAGAACAGAGGACTGGAGAGAGAGAAGATTTGGAGAAAGAAGCAGAGGAGGAAAGAATTGAGGAAGAAGAAGAAGAAGAGGAGAGAGGAGATCAAGCGGAAGCAGAGCATGAGGAACACTTTTCTCCACCTGAAGGCATGGAAACAGGGGGAGATCCTCAGAAAAGAGGAATGTCCTCATTCCCTGCCACCAGTGAAGGAATAAGTCGTTCTCCGGCGAGATCCGGAGGACATCTATGCCTCTCAATTTCCTGAGGAGGGACATGATGTTTCATCGCCCAATTTGCGTGCCATGCTGATTTGCCATCATCTGCCTATACTCCGTCTGATCGTGCAGAAGCCAGTACTCAGACTGATAATTCAGCAGACTTTTGCAGAATACTTGATGTTCTCTTGGAGATGCGGGGTCAAATATATGCTCTGGGATGCGAAGAACAGAACTTGCAAAATGCAGGTCAAACCTCTTCAGTTTCTTTGCATGATCAAATTCATGCCCTTACTCTTCAAGTTCAAGCAAATGCCAAGGGTGAAGATGTGGCACAACTGAAGGAGGATTTGAAAAAGCTGGAAGGGATTGTCCAGCCAATGGGAGATTTCCAGCTTGTTCGTGTTCCTAAGCAATCTTAATTCCATTCTCTTTTCATCTCTACCTTTTTAATGATGACAAAAAGGGGGAGAGATGTGGTGCAGATTTGATTTTAAAAGATTTGATTTTAAACTTTGAACTCTTGACTTTTATGATGTCTTGACTTGACTTGACTTTTGTGCTTGGCTGTTTGGATTTGGACTGGATTTGGATTTGACTATTTGAACATTTGTTTATCTTAAGTACTATTGATATCTCATGACTTTGTTCATTTACATAACTAACCTACTTTCTGTGGATGCAGATTCTAGTGTTATTTTTACTAAGCCATTTATCTTTGTGAGATATCCATATTTGCTTGAGTAATATTTTGCAGGTCAAAGTTATCCAAATCTGCAGGAAAGTTTTGTCACCATAAAAAATGGGGAGATTGTTGGAGAAAACTTCATTGAGTGTTTTAAAGTTGACAAAACATTTCCATCAGTCTAGTCTGAAGACTTGCAGACTCTTCCATCAAAGTCTGAAGGCTCCGGAATGCCAGACTCAAGACTCAAAGTCTATCCTCATTGACAGTTTCTAGACCATCGAAGAAGGCTTATCCAAAACTGGATGTTTCGTTAAGGATTTGACTTTATCGACTGGAGAAGATCTCTTGGCTGGATATAGCATGTCGAAATCCATTATTCAAATCAAGATTGATTAAGGGATTTTTGATCCGTTGATTGGCTAAGTATACTCGGAAGGTTCTACTTACGGAAACCTAGATCCTGATTGTATGGGCGAGCAGGATTGATGGGCTATCGTCATGTTCCTTAAATAGCTCGGAGATTTTCCTAATTGATTCTGTCCAACGGGTAGATTGGAAGAATTCCTTTGGTAAGTGCCAACGGGTATGATGGCATAAAGGAGTATATAAGGAAGACGTTCCGAGTTGTTCGAGTGTGTTCGCGATAGAAGAATTCCAAAGTCGAAGCTCCTTGTTCTTAGTCAATTAAACTGTTGAGCGAAATCTTGTACGCAAAAGAGAGTCTATATCTTTGAGAGACCTTGAGGAAGTGTAGTAGAGTCTCTACTTTGTGAAATCAAGGAAGAACTTTGTAACAACTCTTTTGTTCATAGTGAAATCCAGCCGGTGGGGCTGTCAGTGCGGAAGAGTGGACGTAGGCTTGGATTAAGCCGAACCACTATAAACTCTGTGTTCATATTCTCTTCTTCCCTACGCTCTTTTACTTTGATCGTAACTCGTTTTGTTTATAAGAGACGAATCTCCTTTTCATAATCTATTGCTGATTTGAGTTGCATACTTCACTAAGGGAAATTTGTTTTTACACCTATTCACCCCCTTTAGGTTCTCATACTAGCTTTCACAACTATTAGCCCTTGGCCGGCGGTAACCGGCGAAGCCCTTGGTCGGCCAACTCTCGTTTCCTTTTTTTTTTTTAATAACAAAAGTCTTTTGCAAATTTAACTTACCCAAACACTATAGGCGCCAGATATACTTGAAAATTTCGCTAGGAATATCCTTCCTACCTCATTTGCCACGTCGTAGCTATTGATGCTATATGACTTACTTCAAACTCAAGCTAATTACATTGAGTTTGAGGGGATATTAGAGATAATTTGGAATCTCTATAGGATAATTTATTTTGTTAGAGATGTTTTGATAGTTATGTTAATTATTTATTTCTCTCAATGTTGCATGTATACTGCACATATATTGCATGTATGCTACACGCACTTCTCCCTCTTGATTGGGATATTATTTTAAAATAATTATCTAATAAAGCTTATAAATAAGATTATGTATACTTCATTAATATATACATCAAAATATACAAAATTATACCATTCTCTCTTCCACTTTAACACACACATAATTTGATTCACACGTTGAATCCGAAACGATTTACGTTCACAAAAATTACCGGATGCATCCCACGAAATCTACGAATTCGATTTAAGTCTGCGTGTACTTGTCTTAATACTAAGGCAAATAATACTCAACTCAAAATCTAAGTAACATTATCATAACACGAATTCCCGAATATTGCATAATTATAAATAGGGAAATTCCAGATGTCAAAATTACCACCTCATCCAATTTTTTCGAAGGCACTCTAATTTGACTCGAAAGTCCTCTGATTAATCATCTTGATATAAGAGCTTTGCTCTTTTCTCTCATGACTTTTGCATTTGCAATGATTTTCTTTTCAATGCAAGCATCTTGTCTTTGATGATTTTTTCACTCGTAAGTTTTTTCTATTTGACTTTCCTCGCTCTCTTCTTCTTCTTCTTCTTCTTCTTCTTCTTCTTCTTCTTTTTTGTGGACCTTCGCCTTGCTTTTACTAGGCATATTGTTTTTTCATGCCCCTAATTCTCATTGGAATCTTTCCCTCTTAAGCCTTTTGAGCTCTTAAGACTTGTGAGATGCTCTCTTCTTTTTATGGAAACATTAATTATATTGGCGAATCATGTGTCTTTCCTGTCTTTCCCCAGTGTGGGGAGATAATCACCACTCATGCTTTAGAAATGAACAATTAGGCTCAACTTGGCTTAAACAAAGGGTATCAGTATTTGGGTAGATAACGGAATGCTTTTCTTCACCTTGAGATACTTTGAGCTTCCATAAGAACCCACTTGAAGTTACCACTAGAAGATTGATGCAAGTGAGAACAAAGAAGTATTTCTCATCTTTTTTTCTCCATATAATGTCAAGCAAAACTTTCAAATTTGCCCCATTGTGGTGCAGTTCTTGACAGGGGTATTTTGCATAAAATTCTCCACATTAAAAGGCTCAAAGGGGTTAACTGTGGTCATTTGTAGTGTGTAGGATAAAGGAAAGAAATGTCTCTTTTCATTTTGATCCATGTACCACTTGCGAATGAATCGCTCGTCCTTAAACAACATAGGTTTTCTCTTCCCGCTCAACTCTCAACGTGTTTATAGGACGTGTTTGAGGAATGGCTTGTCTTTCTTCATTCTAAGTATTCCTTGATTGGCACAATTGACATCTCCATTTCATTTTGCTGAGATCATCAAAGTAGATTAATCGTCATGGGAATTTTGACTCAAAATAAATAACCCACCAAATGGGAAAACAATGTTGAGGTAAAGAAGATAATCAAAAATTTTGTAGAAAGTTTGTTTCCTCAATTTTCCATTTGTGTGCTTACTCCCAGGAAAGCACTAAAGGTTCTTTCTTGCGATGGGGATTTTCCATTTATTTTCCATTTGATTTTGAGAAGAATGGTGCTTATTTGTGACATGGCGACTTGGTAACCCTATAAAGAATAGGAAAGAATATGTTAGTGCAGGAATTTTTAGGGATTGAGAGATTGGAAACAATACATCATTACCCTTCACTTACATTTATCCTTTGTGTGATAACATTTCATGGAATCATTCTCTTGGGTGTTTGGCAGCTCCAAATTTCCCTTTACTTGCATTTAAGTGTTTAATGTTTCCCTGAAAAAGAGAATCATGTCGGACACAGTATCAAAGAGACAGTTAACCTATATGAAGCTTGAAAAAAAAAAAAATAACATGGGGTCTTCAAATGTATTGCCAAGTTAGCTTGAAGATCTTGTTCCCAAATGGGGCATTCAGATGTTGTCGAATTCACTAAGTCTAAGTGACTGTGAGAGGTTAAAGGAGAAGGATACTCCCTACTTCAATATTCGAGGACATTGTTCATTAGATGCTTGGCCCGATTTGTTGCTTCAATTAACGCCCACGTATGATTCCTTAGCGAGAGGTGTTGCCCCAAAGATATGCTCTCCTTCAAAATATATTGCCCTACCATGCTTGTTTGGCCGGTTGGTGCCTCTTCTTCTTCTTCTTCTTTTATTTTAAATTTATTAGCTTGTCGGAGGAAGGCTCCTTTTACAAAAAGAAATAGGACGAGGTCAGACCCACTGGTGAAGTAGAAAAACTAACATTCATTGAAACAAGTACTTCCCTTATAGGTTGCATTTTGTCCCATTATGACGCAATCTCTCGTCTGTTGAGGATGGATTTTATGACTTTGTCCCGGTATGCTTCTTTGGCGAGGATGGAAGGGAGTTTATCACGCTCCGCATCGAATTCGATGCTTTTTCGAGATGGATTTTATGACTTTGTCCAGTATGCTTATTTGGCAGGGATGAAAGTGAGTTTATCATGCTTCACATCGAATCTGATGCTCTCATGCTTTGTTAGTGGAGACGTCGCCTTGATTGAATGCACCTTGTGCTTGGCCATTGATTTTGATGCGCCTCGCCTTGCCACACTTATGTTGGATCTTTTTTCCCAATCCAACGTTGGTCTATCATTCCCAGTAAGTTCTCCCTTCACATCAAGGGAGAAACATATCCTTTGCTTGCACGAATTTGGGCTAAAACAATGATTGAGATATATCCTCTTATTGTTCCTCGGCGTCTCATTTGAGAGGTCTCAACATTTTGTGTTTGATCAGGCTTGTCATGTGATTCTTTAATCCATCTCCATCATCCCTACACATGAGGAGCAATGCATCATTTCTATCCTAATGTGCATTAAAGTTTTAGGAATGCGATACACCATTTTTCAATCATTGGCCAATTGTTCGTTGTTCCACTCAGACAGAATGATGCCCCCCTCTTCCTCAGTTCGAGAGTCAACCATTCTATTTGAATCCTTCTTTTGTCAAGGCGGGTGATCATCCTTGACAATAGGCATTTTCTATCTCTTTATGCGCGACTCGAATTTGCTAGTTTGGGTCAATCCGCTTTGGTGCTTTAAAAGAAGTGGCTGCCAATTTCAATTGTTTCCATGAATGAATACGTAAGTGGGATTTCCCTATTTTGGAGAATTTCGTGACATGTTCTAATTCGCTTATAGGCGAGACCTTCATTCCTCGCTTGTTTACTTCATTAGAAGGTATTTCTCTTAACCTGTTTTGGCAAATATGGATAAACAAATCGGATGTTACACTAGAAATTCCTACTGGAACAATGATAACCTTACCATTTCAAAAGCATTGTCTTACAGATCAACCTATGAAATTAACTAAGTGAAGAGATAAAGTCTCACACAATTCCTCGAAACTATTTTTTGAAGCATTTTGAAGGTAAGCCATAAAAGCTCAACCCCAAAGGAGTTTTTTTTATTTATATAAAATAGAACGATTATTTTTATGGAATCGGATTTCATTACATAAAATATGTGAGTTGCACGATTTACAAAAACATTGTCGAGCTCACAATCAAGACCCAAAACCGAAAACATGATTCTTAACAAGCGTGAAGACAATGATAATATACAAGAAGATCTTACATAGGTGAGTGTAAAAATCATTTCTCGCCCTAGCTTGAACGTTCACTTACTTATATGGACAAGCGAGAAAATGTCGAAGGATGGCTGTCATTCGCATCCTGCAAGAAGAAGACAATGTTAGTATTTGGATGAGAAAATAATCTCTCAATGAGGTTGCCCCTTACAATGAAATCGAGGCGACAATACATGCCCCATAGTCCCTATTACGGGATTTTGGTATTTGCTAAGATTTTATTGTATGAGAAAGGCATCATTAAAAGATTGATATGCGGCCATTAATTGAACGCCCATTCCCTTCTAAAATTTTCATATGCAAAAAGTGACATTAATTTTTGAAAGATTGATTTGTTATTTTACTACTACAAAAATAAAGATGATTTATTTTGAGAAATCTATACACGGAATGTGATTTGAATTTCAATCCCCGAACGTGAAAAGGAAAGAATTTTATTAAAAATGCAAATTCAATTCTTGTGCCCCTATATATAATCACAACTTGGAAGGGTTCTTCTTCTTCTTCTTCTTGACAAGATATGATTTTGAGCCCATATCTAAAAATTTAAACAAAATCATGTGTTCAACGAGGCCAAATCAGAGGTGTCTAGAACTTGCAATCAATGTTCACTTATCAAGAGTGCACATTTTTAACTATAAGCCCACATAACAGAGGGCATTCGATTGGTCTCCTTGAATTTCTAAATAAAAGTTCAATAAAAAATGAGCAAATGAAAAGGAAAATGATACTTACAACGGGTGGCGACTTTTGTCTTTGATTTTCTTTTTCTTTTTTTAATTACATAAATATGCACATGGTATGTGGTTCGATTTCTGCTATATAAAGCTCAAAATGGAGCCACAGGATTACTGGACTGAATCGACGTGATAGCGATTAGGTTGGGGTTCCCATTACTCCAGCTTCGTCAAAGAGTCAACTCGTGTCGCGTGATTATCGACTAGGGTGGTAACTCTCAACGCTAAGAAAGAAATTTCGGTGTTGAGATGGGTGACACTTCATGATCGTAGTCAGAATGGTATCCACCTCAACATCATCCTAAGAAATCCTGTGTAGTCCAGGTCCGACGGCAAGTCATGTGTGCTAAAGTGTATTGCGATACAAAGACTACATGCACGATAGTTTATAAACAAGCACCACTTCAAAAGTTCAAAACACAAACTTTCATTCCCAACTCCACACCTGCAAAACAAGGGTTAACAACCACTCGTCCCCTTATAACTCCCCACTACAAAAACATTTAACACTCACATTAGGGACATACCTAATATTTTTGCTGCCAAACAAAAATTATTTTTAAAGAATATAGATTTAGGCCTAAGTCTTCTAAGGTTTGAACCAAGTCTCCAACGAAGTCACCAAGCTATCATGACCTACCCCTCGGGGAAGGGAATAGGTTTAGGAGTATTGTCTAAAAGATAGGCCTATGGCTCATGATTAGGCATGGGCTCTTCCAAGCCCATACCTCGAGTGATATTGGAAAGTTCATAAGAATTTTGTAATAAGGAGTCGCCAGTAGCCTATTATGGTCGATTAGAAACCAAGTGAGGTGTGGGAGTGTACCTCACTTCCTACGCAACTAGAGAATCTAAGGTTGGGGACTTAGTTACACTAATTAACCAATTAGTGCCCTTTTGATACCTAATCTTGTTCATTTTAAAAAAGGAATTTTGTCAAGCAATGTGGATTAATTTTAGACTAATTCACTAACACGTGAGGTAATCATATAGGTACGCAATCATTAAAATAATAATTAGCAGCCAAGGAAAGCGTTAAATAAATTGCATGGGAGAGCAAAGATTTAACATTAAAGAAAAGATAAATGCTAATCTAAACTAGACTAAAGGTAAGCAAAAATCAACGTATCAATATCACACAATCAAAGGTATTTGTCTCTAAGGACAATTAAACCCTAAGGTAAAGCTCTAATTCTAAAGTGAAAGACTTCCACTTTTCAGGGAATACAACCTAAAAGATTAATTTTAGCCTTTTCGAGGAATTTTATTTTTTTTTTCCATAATTTTTTTGGATTTTTTTATTTTAATGAAGAAAACGAATTTTCAAATTTTCCCAAAAAAAAAAATCTTGGATTTTATAATTTTTAATTTTTGAAATTTTTTTTGAAAATTTTGGAAATTTTGTAATATTTTTGGATTTTTGAATTTTTGAAACTTCTTTTTATTTATTTTTTGAAATTTTTTAATTTTGATTTTTAATATTTTTAAAATTTTCGAATATTTTTAATATCTTTTGAAAGGATTTTTGAGTTTTTTCTTGTTCTTTGAAAGCTTTTGAATTTTTGGAAAAATTTTGAAAAATTTTGAATTTTTGAATATATTAATAATATTTAATATTATTATATTCGAGAAAACAGGTTCTGACCAAGTGAACTTGATCCGGCCCATTGACCTGATCCAAACTCGAATTCGACCCGATCTGATTAAAAAATGAAACTTTTCTATATTTTTTTAAAATTTTCCTTTTTTTTTTCTCTCTTTCTTTTTGTCTTTTCCCTATTTTTCCCTATTCCCTGCACCCTTCTCCTCTACGACTCCTCCTTCACAAAGCCCACTTTTGTCTTCCTCTTCTCTATATTTCGCTTTTTTTTGCATTTTTGCATTTTTGTTCTTTTTCTCATTTGTCTTTTCCTTACTTCGTTCTTTTCGCCTGCACTCCTTCAACCCAGCATCGTCTTTAGCCTCTCACCCCTCCTTTAGTGAAGTTAAAGGTCCGCAGAAGGCCAGAACACCAACCTTACTTCTTTGATGATCCAAAAAAAAAAAAAAACATCTAACGATTCCAAGCACTAAAAGAATCTAAGCTTAATCAAAATGATTTAAGCCTCTTGCAAGCTATGCCCGTCTACCTCGCAACTACCATTCACGGCCACAAATACCTTCTTTCAAAATCACTAGTTAAGAAATTCTGATTCGGGAACATGCCACACATACGAAAATGCTAAAACAAGAACATACGAAACATAGGATAACAGCGGAGACCTATTAAAACTCATATGACAAGCCAAGAATCAAGAATCCAGAAACGCATAGAGGACTAAGAATGGATGTAGGTATTTTGGTCAGACATTTCGTCAAAGAGAGCGTCAGCTAAACAGAACCTTCATATTTATTGGAGACACGAAATTAGACCAAAAACAGCGAATGAAGTTCGAATTTGGCACGGAAACGACAGATTATACTCAGTACGAAAAATAGAACAGCAAGCATCAGAGACAAAGACGACTAAACACGAGCATCTAGCCTAGGCATTTTATTAAGCATACGGCGTGCACTAAAGAAACAAGAGATTTTTGCCTCAATCGAAACTCAAACATGGACCTAGGTTCCTAACCGAGCATACCAAAACACCGGATTGGTAGGACCGGAGCTAGCGCGACCTGATTGATTGCGAGCTCCAGCCCAACACCTCTCAAAACAGGGCACCCATGGTTCGAAAGACCTACCTGGTTCAGACGGTGAGCAATGAGCGCAACACTCTCTCGATCTCACTCTCTCTATCTCTCTCTCTCAAGCTCCCCTCACTCTCGGTCTCTCTCGCCCCTTCTCTCTCCAAAGACCCCCCCCCGAAATGAGCTCCCCTCTCTCCCTCTTAAAGGCGACCGGCAAGTGCGTATGGTTTCTACCACTGCCAGCTTGCCGACCGGCCTGATCCCGACTTGCGAATCACGGCTGTTTTTGTTTTCTGCTCCTGTACGTCTTTGTCGCCATAGAGGAGCATGCATCGCGTGAGGGAGGAAGGAGGAAAAAGATGGCGCATGGGCCGGGCCAAGATCAACAAAGGAAATGGGCTTGGCCCAAGCAAGAAAAAGAAATGAGGGAAGAAGAAGGGAAAAGAGAGAAGGTCGGGCTAGCCTAGCCCCAACCCGATCTTGCTTTCTTTTTTTTCTTTTTTCTTTTTTTAATAATAATAATTTTAAAAACAGTTTTTTAATTATTTTTCTTTTTTCTTTTTTTTAATCAAAAAGGCTCTATTTCTATTAATGCAAATGCTTCTAATGTCTATATGCCATGCAATTTAATGAAAACACGATACATTTTAATGAAAGTTATTTACTTTACTTTTTACTTCTTTCTTTTTTTTAACCCCCTTTTTTAGAGACTAATCCCTTATTATCTATGCAATTAAGTTCTAACAAAAATGGCAAAATTTAGGTGTTAATAGCGCCTTGTCACGAGTGAATGAACAACAACAGCCATGACAAGCAATTGAAGGTAGATGATCTTAGAACACGGTAGACGCTTGTGCCTTTATATAGGAAATTAGAAGTATGGGAGGCTCAAGCGAGAAGCTGAACACACTCCATCTCTCAACTTTTTTTTTTTGGGCCAGCACCTCTCAAGTTGTCAATTGGTATTTTTGTATGTTTAGGGACTCATGGTTGAGTGGACCCTATTCTTAATCGTCTGTTCCCATTTCCTATGGATTCATTCTCAATCATCTATTCCCATCTTCTATGGACTCAACATGTGAAAAAGCTTAAAACTCAATAGGCAAAATTGAAAGGTTATGGACTGAATTTATAAATGTGAATAGGTTTATGACTTTGTCGACAATTTTCCTGAAAAATGTATGCATTTTTCATTAAAGTCACGTTGATGTTAGGTGATGTTAGAAATAATTTGGAATTTCTCTAGGATAATTCCTTTTGTTAGAGATATTTTGATAATTCTGCTGATTATTTGTATCTCTCAATATTGCACGTATATTGCACATATACTACACTCCTATGGCATGTAATCTACATGTATATCTCCCTCTTGGTTGCAGTATGTTGTGACCTACCCTCGGAGGAAGGGAACAGGTTTAGGGGTATTGCCTAAAGGATGGGCCTAAGGTCCATGATTAGGCACATACTCTCCCAAGCCCATACCCCGCGTGACGTTGGGATATTCTTAAGAAATTTTACACAAAAGGAGTCGCCACTAGCTTATTGGGGTCGGTTAGAAACCAAGTGAGGTATGGGAGTTTACCTCACTTTCTATGCAACCAGAGAATCTAGGGTCGGGGACTTGATTACACTAACTGACCAATTAGTGCCATTTCGGTACCTAATCTTGTTCATTTTAACAAAATGATTTTTTTTTTGTCAAGCAGTTTGGATTGATTTTACTTATCCACTAACATATTAAAGTGATCATATGGGTGCAATCTAAAACATACTATTAAACATACCATAAGACTACATACATACCATTAAACATATCCACCAACAATCATAGCTAACAATGTCCTAATTACCATAAGACTACACACATACCATTAAACATAACAAGATATGCAATCTAAACATGAGATGTAATCAAAATAAATGCATAATTACACTTAAAACAGAAACACATAGCAATTTCCAACCAACCCAAACAATTTTGGACTTTTCGAAATTTATTTTATTTTATTTTATTTTAATTAATTTTATTTATATTATTTATTTTTTAATTTTAATTTTAATTTTAATTTAATTTTTTTTTTGGGCCGGACCGGGTTCGGTTCGGTTTGACCCGACAGGTTTGACCCGGTTGAGCAGTCGGGTCGGGTCTCCGACCAAACTCGAGTTCAGCCCACTAAAAAAAAAACACACGAATTTAAAAAAAAAAAAAAAAAAAACAAAAGGGATAATTCTCGGCCCAAGGCCCATCTTCGATTTTTACTTCAGCCCATTTGAGGGTCAATTTTCTAATTTCTATTTCCGAGCCAACCTAATCAGCCCATGAAATAAAAACCAGCCCAACACGAAACCCATTTCTTTTTTTTTCTATTATTTTAAAAACCCTTTTGTGCTTTTTTTTTTTTCCTGCCCTTTTCAGATCTTCTCCTTCGGTCTTCTTCCCCCCGCGTCCGCAGCACGCCAAAGCTTTTGCAACTCCTCCGCCTGTCCGACGCCAACAACACCGCGAGTTCTAACCGCCCTAAGGAAGTCGTCGGACCACTGCCGTTCACCGGTGGTCCCCCTCGGCCGGCATCGGTTACCTATTCTGGCAACCACTAATCTATTTCGGACAGAACGAGTCTTCGATCCAACTACATGCCAAGATCTCGCGCAAATCGTTCGAAAACACAACGAATACGGGCAAAGCAATAAGGATTTAGCAAGCATGGGGGCAAAAATGAATGCGTCTAGCGTCAAAACGCGGGCTACTCCTCGGTTTTCTTTGAGGAATTTTGTCCAACACCTGGTCTGCACTACTGAACTCGAAGGGTTTCGGCTCAACTGAGCATTGAACATGCTTCAAGGGTCTTGGAACATAACGTAAGAGGAACGTGGGAGCGAAGTGCAAAGGTGACGTGGGCCGGAGCTCACGCGAATCGGTAGGTTGCGAGCTCCAGCCCGGCGTTTTCCAGAAACGCGACCACGGGTTCGGGGACCTACCTTGTCCGGTGATGGACTACGGCGGGCGGAAGGACCTCCGCGACGGCTAGCCGCTCCCTCGAGCTTCTTTCCTCCGGTTCGGTCTCTCCCCTTCGAACTCCCACTCCGCCTCTCTGTGTGTTGCGGTCTACTGGGCTCCGATGAGGTTGGAGGCGAAAGGCGGCTTCGGCAACGATCAGTGGCAGTGGTCGACTGTTCAGAGGGATCCTCTCTTCCTCGCGCCGGTTCTCTCTCTGGTTTCTCCTTGTGTTTTTCTCTTGGTGTGTTTTTCTTTGTGGTGCCCTCTCTCTCGCGTGTCGATTCTATCTCCCCTCCCCCCCCGTTCTGTCATCCCCTCCTCAGTTTTATGCTCAGCTAGCAAACGCACATGGCCTCTGCAGTTGCCAGCTTGCCGTCCGGACTGCCTCCCCGACTCGCGGATCAGCCGCTTGCCTGCCACCAATCTCCCTGCTCTCTGTTTCTGATCCACTGCTGCTGTCTTCTGTTTTCTATAGGTCGCGCGAAGACTAGTTGGGGGAGACGACTAACTCAGTCGCGGGCTGGGCTGAAGGAAAAAAAGGGGCTGGGCCGAGCCCAGTGCAAAGGGAAGAAAAGAGAGGGGCGGGTCAGGCCAAGGTTGAATCCAGCCCGATCCGACCATTTTCGAAATTTGTTTTTCGAAATTTGTTTTTAACTTTTTTGTTTTTTTAATAATGACTTTTTTTGTGACTAATTCCTAACCTTTAACGCTACTTTAAATTAATTAATTTAGGTGAAATTTAGGTGTCAACAACTGCCCCTCTTTGAATGTAGCCTCGAAGAGGTTGCGATCAAAGACAAAAGACACCTAAATTATTTTGGCGATGGAGAGACTCTAGGTGCATATGCACGTATCAAGTAATCGAAATGACCCATAACTATGAAAGTGCATCTTGTCAATAAGAGAAAGAAAGACTCCGGGCTACAGAAGCCCACCGAGTCATAAGAAGAAGAATAGGGACTCCGGGCTACGGAAAGCCAACCGGGTCATAAGAAGGGGGTTGAAGGACTCCGGGCTACGGAAAGCCCATCGGGTCATAAGAAGGGGGTTGAAGGACTCCGGGTTGAAAGACTCCGGGCTACAGAAAGCCACCGGGTCATAAAAAGGGGGTTGAAGGACTCCGGGCTACGAAAAGCCCACCGGGTCATAAGAAGGGGGTTGAAGGACTCCGGGCTACAGAAAGCCCACCGGGTCATAAGAAGGGGGTTGAAGGACCCCGAGCTACAGAAACCCATCAGGTCATAAGAAGATGACATGGTTTAAGGTTGACCATAAACCTTTGGAGATGGCATGGTTTAAGGTTGACCATGAACCTTTGGAAATAGCATGGTTTAAGGCTGACCATGAACCCTTGATTTTTAGGGAAGCGCCCGCCAACCCATTGAAAACTACATGGCTTCACTGAGGAATCCTATCAAACTCAACTTGAACGAATGTCATTAGAGAAGTCATCAAGAGATGCATTGGCAATATTATAGCATTAATTGAACAAGCTAATCAAGCTAAGTCCGACTGCTTTGGAAAAACATTTGATTTCAATCAGCATCATGTGGCGCAAAATTGTCATCTTGCTCGTGGATATATCATTAATCATCAAATTCTCTAAGAGTTAAGTTCTTATCAAAACGGCTACGACTCGTAAAAAGGCTCATTAAGCATGCCAAACTAGAGCTTCTTAGTCAAAAAAGGCTTCTCACGCACTTTCGATAAAATGGCTGCTTGATCCCATCCATTCATGTGGGAGATAACTGGTTGCTGATGGTATCTCACATAACCCAGATCAAACGCTTTCAGAAATATTCGCGATGAGCACAATATGATAGATCAAAAAGGTCTTTTGAAATGACTGCAATGTAGGTTTGGTTATAGGCTTACACAAATGGATTATTGCTTTGAAGCCAATAAATGACTCATTTGTCGCTATCTTCATCGGGTTTACAAGTCGAGAACTTAGAAGATGAGATAAGACAAAATTACTTTCGCTCCTTCAAGCAGTAGCTTCTTTGTGGCATTCTCATTTTTACTCAAACCATCCCAATCATAAGAGACTTCGGAAGAGGGTTGTAATGTTGGCTTATGAGAGGCTCGAAAGGCTTAAGATTTTCGAGAGGATTTTTAAGAGTCGGTGATCATCATGGCATCGTGACCAGGTCACTCGACCTTTCGAAAGCATTTGGCTTTTGAAACACATCACATCTCAAAAGTCTCTTGACTACTCATTTATGCATGGGAGCTTTGCTCATTTCTCTAATGTCCTTTGCTCTTGCGATGAATTTTTACACAGGCACTTGGACTTTGATAATTTTTTTACATAAGATGTAGCCTTTTGGCTCTTTTTGTGATGGGTATTGGCCTTGCTTTTACCAAGCACACTGCTTTTTCATGCCCCCTAATTTGTCGAACTTTTTTTGCTCTTTGAACTTTTGTAGCTCTTATAACTTTCGAGATGCTTTCACATTTTCTCGTGACTGTCAATTGCATTTGGTCAATTTTTATGTCTTGCCCCAATGAAGGGAGATGATCACCGCTCAGGGTTTAGAAATGAATAATCAGGCCCAAATTGGTTTAAGCAATGGGTATTAGTGTTTGGATAGAGAAGGAAATGCTCTTCTTCACTTTAGGACGAGTCAAGCTCTGATGAAAATTCCTCTGAAGCTATCACCAAAAGATTGACGCAAGTGAAAGTAATAGAATCTTTCTTAATCTTTTGCTCTACAACATGATCATAATCCCCTATGCTGCCCCAATGTAGGGTCGTTCTCAACAAGGGTACCTTGAAGGATCATCTCTTCTTTTTTTTTTTTTTTTTTTTTAGCCCAAAGGGGTAAAGAGAGATTAGTGCAATGCTTGGGATTGATGAAGGAAATGCCTTTATCATTTCGATCTTTGCGCTCAATGCGAATGAATCCTTTGTCCTAAGAGGATGTTGTTTTTTTCTTTCACTCAACTCTCAAAAGTGTTTGAAGGATGTGTTTGGAAATGGCTTGCCTTTCTTCATCCTAAGTACTTCTCGTTTGGCATGGTTAACCTTTCACTCTTTTGCCCGAATAAAGTCATTTTTACAAGCCATTTTTCTTGAGGGTCGCAGACGTGAAGCATGCATAGTGACACCAGAGAATAGGTCATGTGAATCATGTCATGCGTTTTTTGTTTTTGTCCTTATTCTTTTGTTTGTTTGTTTTTTTTTTTGTTTTTCCCCTTTTTATTGTCTCGACTTACCTCTCAAAAGAGACATTCAACCGTTTGTGCGAAGACTTGTTGGATTCTTGAGTCAGTTTTTTTCCTTACCATTTCCTCATCAGACGGTAGGGTGCCTGAAACACAAATAGATATGCGTGTATACAACATATGCATGATATCTACAATGCTATGCATGATGCTATGTGACTTGAATTGTGCATGAAGTGACCCCTCGGCCTTGATTTCATTCATGGAAAATACTTATTGACTGCATCAGTGTTTACAGGTCTAGGCAATTCACTGCCATCCATTTCAACTAAAATCATGGCACCACCAGGAAGAATCTTCTTAATGACATACGGTCCTTCATAGTTCGGGACAAATTTGCCACGAGGATCTGGTATGATCGGAAGCACCTTCCTCAACACCAAGTCGTTGACTTCAAAGTGTTTGGGACGCACCTTTCGATTGAAGGCTTTCACGACTCGTCTCTGATAGCATTGACCATGACACATAGCTTGCAATCTCTTCTCATCGATCATGTTTAACTGCTCATGCCTCTGCTGCATCCACTCAGTCTCATCGAGCATAGATTGGGAAAGGACCCTGAGAAAAGGGACTTCGACTTCAACAGGCAAGACTGCCTCCATCCCGTACACGAGTGAGAAAGGAGTTGCCCTTGTGGAGGTGCGGATAGAAGTTCGGTATGCCATTAGTGCATAAGGAAGTCTCTCGTGCCAATCACGATAATTTTCAGCGGTCTTTGATAAGATTTTCTTTATGTTCTTGTTCGCCGCCTCCACTACTCCATTCATTTGAGGACAGTACAGTGACGAGTTCAAATGCTTAATTCGAAACTCATTAAACAAACCATCCACGACTTTGTTGTTCAAATTAGTGCCGTTGTCGGTAATGATTGCCTCCGGCACCCCGTAACAAGCGACAATGTCGCGACGAATGAACTTTGCCACATTCTTGGCAGTAACATTAACATATGAGTTGGCCTCGATCCACTTGGTAAAATAGTCTATCGCCACCAAGATAAATCGATGCCCATTTGAAGCTTTAGGGTTAATGGGCCCGATCACGTCGATCCCCCACATTGAAATGGGCCAGGGTTGAGACATTTGGTGAAGTTCAATGGGGGGGGGGGCGTTTATCCTATCTCCATAAATCTGGCACTAGTGACACTGTCGTATGTGCTGAATGCAGTCAAACTCCATGGTTAGCCAATAATAACCGAGTCGCATGATCTTTCTCACCAAGAAGTGTCCATTCATATGGGGGCCACACTCCCCTTCATTTATCTCTTTCATCAAACGATCGGCTTCTTTAGCATCGACACACCTTAGAAATGTCGAGTCGAAGGACCTTTTGTAGAGGACATCTCCACTAGTGAAGAATTTTGATGCCAGCTTTTTATCAAATGTTTTCTGTCTGCCGCTTCACTTCCTTCGGGGAATTCATTCTTCTGCAGATACTTCAAGATGTCATGATACCAAGGTTGTCCGTCCGGTTCCTCTTTAACCGTCATGCAATAAGCCAGGCGCCTAAGGATTTTATTCTCAACGGTTCAATGTCCAAGCCTCCAGCTACTTGCAACATTGAAGACAAGGTAGCTAGGGCATCAGCGAACTGATTTTGAGACCTTGGTAAGTATTCGAATGATATTTCTTGGAATTCTTCCATCAACTCCCCTAGGAACTCATGATACGGAATCAATTTAGAATAATGTGTTCGCCATTTGCCTTCAGTCTGTAAGATGATAAGGGCTGAATCACCATAAACTTGCAGCTTCCAAATTTTCATATCAACGGCGGCTTGGAGGTCGAGAATGCATGCTTCGTATTCAACGATATTATTCGTGCAAGGGAACGTCAATTTAGCAGCGATGGGGTAATGCTGTCCATCCGGGGAGATAAGAATTGCCCCAGTACCTGACCCGGCTAAGTTAACTGCGCCATCAAAGCACATCGTCCATTTGTCGCTCGATACAAGTAAAATTCGCTCTTCTGCATCGCTATCCTCATCAGATGCTTTGGACCTCTCGGAATTTTCTGCCAACATATCTGCTATGGCTCGACCTTTAACGGACTTCTGTCCCAAGCTCTGAACATCAAACTCAGAAATTAAGATTTGCCACTTGGCTAACTTGCCAACCAAAGCCGGCTTCTCTAGGAGATACCTGATAGGATCGTTTTCGGTCACCAACAAGGTTCAGTGATGAAGTGTGTACCGCCGTAGCTTGTGCAAAATCCAAATTAAGGCCACGCAAGTTCTCTCAACTTCCATATAGTTCATCTCGGAAACAGTGAACTTCTTGCTCAAGTAGTATATTGTGCATTCTCTCCCGTCATTTGGTCTTTTCTGGGCTAGCATAGCTCCCAATGACTCGTTATGTATGGTTTAGTACAAAATCAGGGGAATTTTAGGGAGTGGGGGCACTAAGACTAGTGCATTAGTGAGATAATGTTTTATCTTCTCAAAGGCACCCTGGCACTCAGCATCCCACTCAATCTTTGCATTCTTTCTCATGAGCTTGAAGAATGGCTTCGCCGTTTCAAACAACTGACAAATGAACCTCGCCACATAATTAAGTCGTCCCATCAAGCTGCAGACTTCTTTGACGGTAGTCGGGGGTCGTAAATCGCAAATAGCTTTAACGGATCAATCTCTATGCCCTTACTACTAGCCATGAACCCTAATAGTTTTCTAGATTTCGCTCCAAAAACACATTTTGTAGGATTGAGGCGCAACTTGAACTTCCGAAGATGTTCGAACAACCTTCACAAGACTTTAACATGATCTTCACCACATCTCGATTTCTCAATCATGTTGTCGACGTATACTTCGATTTCCTTGTGCATCATGTCATGGAATAATGTGACCATGGCCCTCTGATACGTTGCCCCAGCATTCTTTAAACCGAAAGGCATCACTTTGTAGCAGAAAGTTCCCCAAGGAGTTATGAATGATGTCTTGCTCCTGTCTTCCTCCTTCATACGAATTTGGTTATATCCAGAAAAATCGTCCATGAAGGAGAATAATTCGAATCCCGCCGTACTGTCAACCAAGACATCGATATGTGAGAGCGGAAAGTCATCCTTGGGACTAGCTCGATTTAGGTCACGATAGTCAACACACACCCTGATTCGCCCATCTTTCTTCATTACATGCACAATATTTGCTACCCAATTAGGGTAACGCGTCACTTCGATAAAATCTACTTTCAACAATTTCATCACATCTTCTTCGATCTTCTTGGAACTCTGGTTTAGTTCTCCTGAGTCTTTGTTTCTTGGGTGGCATATTAGGATTTGTCGGCAGAGCATGTTCCACAATTTCGGGGTCCAATCACGGCATGTCAGCATATGTCCAGGCAAACACATCTTGATATTCTTTTAAAAGATTAGTCATCCTTTCCGCCTCTGACTCTGAGAGACATGCCCCGATCTTTACTTCCTTGACATCCTCTATGTCACCTAAATTTATAACGATTGTTCGCTCTTCAGTCAATGGCTTCGATTCTTCATGTCGATTCCATTCGCGCTCGATCCCCTTTTGATCGTCATCATCGGTGTCATCTGAGTCACATGCGTCCTTATCATGATTATGCATAATGTAATGCCTGAGATGTGATGAGATGAGTTAGAGTAATGTCAACAACAAAGACGATGCATGTCATTTTCAAAAAGTTTTTGAAGTATTTTTGTAAAAATTTCAAGAACTTGTTTTCATATCCTCGGATTTCCTCGTTCTTGCAAAACAATCAAATAAGGGAGCATGTGGAGGCCTAGGTCTCAGCGACCATCATAGGGCTAGTTTGATGTGCTTCCACATGTCCTTAATAAAACACGTGTCTATTTTATTAAATGAGAAAAGATAATGCCGTATTTTAACACACACCACCCTTGACCAATGGCTCAAGATCGGGGTTAGTTTTTATTGTTGGAGAAATCTTTACGGAATATTTTGAAGCTAACAAAACGTTTCCATCGGTCTAGTCTCGAAGATTTGCGAGACTTTAAAGTCTAAAGACCTACGGGATTTGCCGGACTCAAGACTCAAAGTCTATTCTCATTGACGGAGTTTGTAGTTTGTCGAAGAAGGTCTATCCGAGGATTGTGTGTTTCGTTAAGGATTTGATCTTATCGGCGACGAAGATCTCTTGGCTGGATATGACATAACGGATTCCTTTATTCGAATCAAGATTGATTAAAGATCTGATGATTGGCGAAGTATACTTGGAAGGTTCTACTTATGAAAACCGAGATCGATTGTATGGGCGAGCGGGATTGATGGGCTATCGACATGTTCCTTTAATGGCTCGAATGATCTTCTAATTGATTCTGTCCAATGGGAAGATTGGAATAATTCCTTTGGTAAGTGCCAACGGGTATGATGGCATAAAGGAGTATATAAGAAAGACGTTCCAGTTGTTCGAGTGTGTGCACGATAGAAGAATTCCAAAGTACGAAGCTCCTTATTCTTAGTCAATTCATTTACTAAGAAAAATCTTATACGCAAAAGAGAGTCTATATTTTGAGATACCTTGAGGAAGTGTGGTAGAATATCTACACTTTGTGGAATCAAGGGAAAGCATTCTGTAATATCTCTTTTGTTCATAGTGAAATCCAGCCGGTGGGGCTGTCGGTGCGAAAAGAGTGGACGTAGGCTTGGAATAAGCCGAACCACTATAAACCTTGTGTTTAATTTTCTCTTCCCTACTCTCTGTTTACTTTGATCATAATCTGTTTTAGAGAACTTCCTTTCTATTGTACGCCTAGTATTGTTTTCGTATCTCGATAAATTGTTTTTACACCTATTCACCCCCTCTAGGTGTTTATACTAGCTATATCAATTGGTATCGAGCACTGTGTACTCACTTTGTTTGAAGTGTTTTACTTGAGTTAAAGATCCATGGCTAGTATGTTAGCTCCGGGCTGGTGGAAGGGCAAAGCAATACCAGACCTCCTTACTTTGATGGAAAGGATTACAACATCTGGAAAAACAAGATGAAAGCGTTCTTAAGATCAAAGGATCCTCTGGAATGGGACGTTGTAGAAAAGAAAAAGGAATCACTCCTAAAGCTGCATCTGTCTCAGAGAGAGGAAAAGAAACTGTTGAGTCTAGTGAAATGACTCAGGAAGAGATAATCAAGAGACAAGCTCTTGATGCAAAAGCAATTTATTCTTTATATTGTGCTTTGTCACCTACTTGAATATAACAGAATATCTTCTTGTGTTATAGCAAAGAAAGTACGGGATAGATTACATATTACCTATGAAGGAAGCGATCGAGTGAAAGAGACGAGAATCAACATTCTCCTCGGTCAATACGAAGCCTTCAAAATGAAATCGGGAGAATCTATAAGCGACATGTTTAGTCGTTTTACGAAATCGTGAATGGTCTTGAAAATCAAGGTCAACCAATTTCGATCCCATGAAAGTAAACAAGCTCTGCGTGGACTCTCCAAGGATTGGAATCACATAAAGACCTCAATAAAGAGACACAAAGAATCATGCCACTATCGTCGATGAGTTGGTTGGAACTCTTCGGTCTTATGAAGTGGAACGAATCAATGAAGACGAATATCCTAAAGGTAAGAAATCCATTGCATTAAAATCCAATGATGATTCGATGTTGATTCCGAAGACGATATGGATGATGAGGAGCTTGCTCTCATGATAAGAAGAAGATTCAGAAAATGATAAGAAGATTCAGAAAAGGAAGAAGATTCAATCCAAAAAACGAGTTTTCAAAAGCAACGAGACTAAGTCATTGAGGATGATGAATCAAACAAAGATATAGTCTGCTTTGAATGTAAGAAAAAGGGACACATCGGACCCAATTTGTCCTCTTCGAGGAAGAAGAAAGGAAAAGCTGAAAAGTATCGAAAGGCTCTTAAAGCGAAACACGGGTGATACGAGTGTGAAGAAAGTGATGATGATTATGCCAATATATGTCGATGGCACAATCGATTGATTCAAACTCCGAGACAGACTCAGATTCGGACGGTGAGTTTGAGGTAAGTAACTTTAAAATCCCTATTAAAGTTTCTAAATACATTGATGAGCTGTGTTCTAGTCTTAAGACTTCTCTTAAAAGGATTTCCGAACTTAAAAAAGAAAATTCTGCACTAAAACAACGGGAAAATGCTTTGAAAGAAAAGTTGAAATGTTTAGACATGAATGTTTCTACTCTTAAAGAAAGTGAAGAAAATCTTTTAAAAGAAAATGAATTTTTAAAAATTGACATATCAAATATTTCAAAAAGATTTTCAATAGGATCGAGAAACTTGAGAAAATTCTTCAAAGCACAAAGACCTTATTTCAATAAATCTGGTTTGGGAATGATTTGTGGAAACCATTCCTCTAATTGATTTTCCTAAAGTGAAGGAAAGAATTAAGCAAAGACCCACAAGAGATGCTTACAAAAATCATTTCAAAAAGGTTTTTGTAAAACCGATAGGTCGAAATGCTCTCGAGATGTTCAAAGTGCAATAGTGCGAGATCATTTTGAAAAGGAATGTCCTATGGTTTGGAAACTGTTAAAAAGGTATGGGCAAAAACCGCATATCATACTAACACCAATGGACCCAAGAAAATATGGGTACCAAAGAAAGCTTGAGTTTTTTTTTTTAAATGCGAGTCACTATCAAGAAAAAGGTAAAATGGTATCGGATAGTGGATGCTCAAGACATATGATAGGAGATTCAAATTGCTTCATAAAGCTCGTTCAAGTAAATGGTGGAAAAGTCTCATTTGGAGGAAACAGCAAAGGAAGAATTGTGGGGTTTGGAACTATAAAGATTGGAAACCTCACAATAAGCAATGTTTCACTAGTGGAAGGACTCAACTACAATCTGCTCGGTATCGATCGGTTTGTGTGATACCGGTTTCAAAATAAACTTTCAAGAGGGAATATGTTCAGGAACCAGTAAAGATTCTACTCAGTCATTTACGGGTCGAAGACATGGACATATCTACCTCTTGGATGTGAAACCAGATGAATCGCAATGTCTGATCTCAATTCAAGACAAAGCAAACTTATGGCACTGAAAGCTTGGGCACATCAATATGAAGCAGATAGCCAAAATTTCAGCAAAGAAGCTTGTTCGTGGTTTACCCAATTTATCATACCAAAAGTCTGATCTATGCACTCCATGCATATTGGGAAGCGAGGTAAGAAATTCCTTTAAACCAATAAATCAAGTTTCCACTAATCGTGTAATGCGGCTTACGCATATGGATCTCTTTGGACCAACCGAACTCGAGCATTGGAGGTAAGAAATATTGCCTAGTAATTGTGGATGATTACTCACGATTTACCTGGGTATATTTCTGGCAAGTAAGTACGAAACATTCTCTTACTTTGAAAAGTTTGCTAAAAAGGTTCAAAATGAAAAATGGTATGTTATTTCAAGTATAAGAACAGACCATGGAGGTGAATTTGAAAATCAAGATTTTACAAAATTTTGTGATGAATTTGGTTTTAAGCATGTATTCTCCTCTCCATATACTCCAGAGCAAAACGGAGTTGTGGAAAGAAAGAATAGGTCGCTTCAAGAAATGGCTAGAACTCTTTTAATTGAAAGTAACATTTCTTCACGTTTTTGGGCTGAAGCAGTTTCTACAGCATGTTATATTATTAATAGAGTTTTTCTAAGACCAATTCTGGAAAAAACCCCTATGAGTTATTCAAAGGAAAGAAACCTATTGTTTCATACTTTCATGTGTTTGGATGTAAATGCTTTATTTTGAAAAATGCAAATGATCGAGTTGGCAAGTTTGAGGAAAAATCGAGACGAAGGCATCTTCCTTGGATATTCTATCTCGAGCAAAGCCTACGAGTCTATAACAAGAAGACTCAATCTGTGGAGGAATCAATGAATGTCAAATTCCAGGATTCTATGCAAAATGAATCTATTCAGACTTATCTTGAAGAATGCGAACTGCTTCGAGACTCTACAAAGTCTAAAGAAAGCAACTCGGACTACGAAAGACCAGCAACAAGTGGTTATTGAAGATTCAAATGAAGGAAGTGATCATCAACCTGAAAAATCAACCGATGCTTGGAAGCATAAGTCCAGTCATCCCAAAGATCTCATTATTGGCGACATTAATGAAGGAATTCGCACAAGATCCAAAAGGCGCGAAGAGTCTAGTGCTGTGGCTCTTATTTCTGAAATAGAACCCAAAAGCATAGAAGAAGCTTTATCTGATGAAAGCTGGATTGAAGCTATGCAAGAAGAACTCAGACAATTCAGCATTAATGATGTATGGAAGTTGACTCCTAAACCAAAAGGTAAATCTATTATTGGAGCTAAATGGGTTTTCAGGAACAAGATGAACGAGAAAGGAAAAGTCATAAGAAACAATGCAAGACTCGTGGCCAAGGGATATACGCAAGAAGAATGGATAGACTATGACGAGACTTACGCACCAGTAGCAAGGTTAGAAGCAATTCGATTATTACTTGCTTTTGCTTGTTATAAGAATTTTAGGTTATTCCAAATGGACGTCAAAAGTGCTTTCTGAATGGATTTATCCATGAGGAAGTCTATGTGGAACAACCACACGGGTTTGAAGACCCAAGGAAACCGGACTCGTATTCAATTTGAAAAAGGCCTTGTATGGTTTAAAGCAAGCACCTCGAGCTTGGTACGACAGTGAGTAAGTTTTTAATTCAAAATGGCTTTGTTAAAGGTAAAGTAGACACTACTCTATTTATCAAAAGAGAAAGCAAAAGTTTTCTGCTTGTTCAAATATATGTTGATGATATTATTTTTGGATCCTCTAATAAAAGTTTGTGCAAGAATTTCTCTAAGTCTATGCAGAATGAATTTGAAATGAGCATGATGGGTGAACTAACCTTCTTTCTTGGACTTCAAGTGAAACAATTGAAGGAATGGACCTTTATTCATCAAGAAAAATATGCTAATGATCTTGTCAAAAAGTTTGGACTGGAAAATTGCAAAAAGACTGATATACCAAGTGTCAAGCTCTTTGAAGATAGACAAAGATGAAGGAGGAAAGAAAGTTGACCGGAAGCTATACGGGAGTATCATTGGTTCACTTCTTTATCTTACTGCTTCTAGACCTGACATTTTGTTTAGTGTTTACATTTGTGCTAGATTTCAAGCAGACCCTAAAGAATCTCATCTAAATGCTGCAAAGCGTATTATCAAATACATTGCTTCAACTTCAAGCATCGGTCTTTGGTATCCTAAAAAGGGAGACTTTACTCTTCTTGGATACTCGAGACGCGAGATCTAGCTGGTTGCGAGTTGATAGAAAGAGCACTTCGGGCACTTGTCAACTACTTGGAACGGGACGAGTGTCTTGGTTTTCAAGGAAGCAAAATACGGTAGCTCTTTCTCTGAGCGAGTATGTAGCTCTCGGAAGTTGTTGTTCACAAATTTTGTGGATAAAACAACAGCTAAGAGACTTTGGAATTGAAGATTCATGCACGGAGATTAAGCGTGACAACACCGGTGCAATCAATCTTACCAAAAATCCAATCCTTCACTCAAGAGCGAAGCATATAGAGATTCGACATCACTTCATTAGAGATCATGTTCAAAATGGAGAAATTTCGATTCAGTTTGTTGACTCAAAGAACCAACTGGCGGATATATTTACAAAGCCTTTGGAGAAAAATCAATTTGAAATCATCCGTTCCGGACTCAACATCCGAAGCTTGAAGAAGTTAAAGTCTAGAGACTCTCGGACTCGAGACAAACAAGGTTCTTGATTTGTAAGTTATTTTATTTTCTCTCATATTAAATCTCGGAAAGGTACGATCATCTATCTATAATTGATTTTTGCTATCTTCAATTTCCGTGATAAGTGCAATCTTTTCTTTTTCAAAAAGGAGTTAATATTTTAAAAATGGCAGGTATCTATTTTTGAAAAAGGCAGTTATTTTTTTAAAAAAAGGGCATCTTTTACTTTCCATTACGACGCTTGGTATGCCTCTCTTCGACTGACCTATATACAATCGGTTCCTCTTCGTTCAAAAAAACCCTAAAAAGCATCGATCTTCCACTCTGTCTTCTTCACTTGTTTAATCTTCGAAAAAGTTGTCATTTTTCTTGGGAAAGTCAAGTAAGGAATCTTTCAAAGAGCGAGAAAGATGTCGTCTTCAAGAAAGTCTTCGAGGATCGCAAGCAGGGGACCACGGCGAATGAGTGAGGGGCCTACTCACTTTGATCTCACCGAGGAAGAGGAGTCACCCGTCAACAACAGAGCCCACAACATTCTCAGCAGCGTCATTCTCCACCAACTAGTCCACAGGGTGTTGGTCATCGCGAAGAGGAAGAAATCGTTGAAGGAGCTATGTTCTGTAAGAACTCAAAAGCCCTCTTTTATTTATAAGCTTTACCGTGCTTTAAAGAGGATCGGTACTCCATTGAACTACATCGATGAGTTTCTTAAGGACAAGGGATATGGGAATGAGTACATCTTTTTGCGAAATATGGAGCGTTTGGGAATTGCTCCTAAGGGGATGGCAGAAGAATCCCTTGCAAATATCCCAAGTGACCCGCGTGTTGGAGGACTGAATCCGATAGATGGGAATGATGATGACAAATTGTACAGCCAATTTCAACCGAGAATGGGTGTTGCGGTGAAAATTCGGGGAAAAATGACAGACTTGTTCCGATCGAAGGAACAAAAGGATCTATACTCCAAATTGTTGAAGCGTGGGGTGATAAACCCTAGGAGTGTGGATTTTGATTTCCTTGATCTTGTGAATGTTAATTTGAGGGAAAAGTTCCGTTTTCTTCAACTTGAACAGTTCTATTTCGACACTACGAAGCCTATCTTTGAACTAAGCGCATATTTCTATTCGAATCTTAGCTTCTTGGATGCGAATAGAATTTCTTTTAGTGTCGAGATCAGGACTTTGTGGTGGATGTAGATATGCTAGCTGATGTGATTGGGGTTGAGAGAGGAAGATATCAACCTATTAATGTCTCTATTGCTCGTGCTACATTGGAACTTGTTAAGGACAAAAGGACGAGAGGGAAGAATTTCCTACTCAAGAATGCGTGCGTTCAACATTCCGCTTCACAAGATTGTGATAAATTGCCTCGGACCGAAATCTACTTCAAAAGCGATGTTTCAAACTCGGAGAGGCAAAGCGATGTACGCCATCAATGCTTTGGAAAAAGGTTTTCTCTTCCTCACACTATTTTGTTCCACATGTATAGAGCGGTGGTGAAGGACAAGGGTCAACTTCCTTATCCAGGTCTTGTGTCAAAGTTATTCAGACATTTGAATGTTCAGCCTCCACAATTTCTTTGTGTTCGATCGTGTGATAAAATGGTGGTAGGACTGAAAATGGTGTCCAAAATGTGTCTGAAAGAACTCAACAAGGCGTTGGAGAAATTCAAGGAGACAACCCCTGCCAAGCATCATCAAGTCTCTTTGGCAGCAAAAAGAAAAGGGAAGGAGCCTATGGTTGCTTCATCCAAAAAGAGAAGAGCTCTCATCATTGAGGATGAAGATGATGAGGATGACATCACCATTTTTGCTATGGCATTGAAGAACTGAGTCGTTCGTTCAGAATCAATGGAACGACGGGAGAGAGAAGCGAGAAGAAAAAGAAGCGGAGGAGAAAGAATAAGAGGAGAGAGAAGTTGAAGAAAGAGATGCGAGAGGAAGAAAGGTTTGAAAAAGAAGAAGAAGAAGAAGAAGAAGAAAGGAAATCTAGAGGAAGGAGAGCATGAGGAACACTCTTCTCCACACGAAGGCATGGAAACGGGGGAGATGGTGAGAAAAGAGGAATGTCCTCATATCCGCTACCGGTGAAGGAGTCGGCCGCTCTCCGGCGAGATCCGGAGGACATTTATGCCTCTCAATTTCCGAGGAGGGACATGATGCTTCATCGCCAAATCTGCGTGACTATCTTTGATGTACCATCGTCTGCCTTTACTCCATCTAATCGTGCCGAAGCCAGTACGCAGACTGATAATTCAGCATATTTCCGCAGAATTCTTGATGTTCTCTTGGAAATGCGGGGTCAGATATATGCTCTGGGATACGAAGTTCAGAACTTGCAGAATGCGGGACAAGCTTCTTCGGTTTCTTTGAATGATCGAGATCCAAGCCCTTGCTCTTGAGAATCAAGCAAATGCTAAGAGTGAAGAGGTGGCTCAAGCGAAGGAAGATTTGAAAAAGCTTGGAAGGCATCGTCCGAGTCAATGGGAGATTTCCGGCTTGTTCGTATTCCCAAGCAATCTTGACTCTATTCCATTTCCATCTCAACCTTTTTTATGATGACAAAAAGGGGGAGAGATGCGAGATTTGAAAACTTTGAACTTAAACTTTTAGTTTATTTGTTTTGATGTTTGACTTGACTTGTGTGTCGGTTGTGGACTGATTTTGGGATTTGGATTTGTTGCTTATATTAAGTACTATTGATATCTTATGAATGGCTTTACTCTCATGCAAGACTAACCTATTTTCGTGGTTGCAGATTCTAGTGTTATCATTAAGCCATTAATCTTTATGAGATATCCATATTTGCTTGAGTAATGTTTTGCGGGTCAAAGATATTCAAATCTTCGGGAAAGTTTTGTCACCATCAAAAAGGGGAGATTGTTGGAGAAATCTTTACGGAATATTTTGAAGCGACAAAACGTTTCCATCATCTAGTCTAGTCGAAGATTTGCAGACTTTAAAGTCTAAAGACCTCGGGACTCGCCGGACTCAAGATTCAAAGTCTATTCTCATTGACGGTTTGTAGTTTGTCGAAGAAGGTCTATCCGGGATTTGTGTGTTTCGTTAAGGATTTGATCTTATCGATCGACGAAGATCTCTTGGCTGGATATGACATAACGGATTCCTTTATTCGAATCAAGATTGATTAAAGATCCGATGATTGGCGAAGTATACTTGGAAGGTTCTACTTATGGAAACCGAGATCGATTGTATGGGCGAGCGGGATTGATGGGCTATCGACATGTTCCTTTAATGGCTCGAATGATCTTCTTAATTGATTTGTCCAACGGGAAGATTGGAAGAATTCCTTTGGTAAGTGCCAACGGGTATGATGGCATAAAGGAGTATATAAGGAAGACGTTCCAGTTGTTCGAGTGTGTGCACGATAGAAGAATTCCAAAGTCTGAAGCTCCTTATTCTTAGTCAATTCATTTACTAAGAAAAATCTTATACGCAAAAGAGAGTCTATATTTTGAGATACCTTGAGGAAGTGTGGTAGAATATCTACACTGTGGAATCAAGGGAAAGCATTGCTGTAATATCTCTTTTGTTCATAGTGAAATCCAGCCGGTGGGGGCTGTCGGTGCGAAAAGAGTGGACGTAGGCTTGGAATAAGCCGAACCACTATAAACCTTGTGTTTAATTTTCTCTTCCCTACTCTCTGTTTACTTTGATCATAATCTGTTTTAGAGAACTTCCTTTCTATTGTCTGCCTAGTATTGTTTTCGTATCTCGATAAATTGTTTTTACACCTATTCACCCCCCTCTAGGTGTTTATACTAGCTATATCATTTACAGCTTCAATGGGTTTTTGCATACCCTAGCCACGCAATCCAAGACCCTCCCCAGGATTATATCCGCTCGCCAGCATGATCCTTCCCGCAGCTATAGTTGCCTAGACAATTCAAGAGCCTTTGTGAAAAAGCCCCCATGCACATGAATCATGGACACCAGCTCTAATGTTTGAAAGCTGGATTCCTCGGTGCATTCGGGCTCTACATAAAGGATGGCCGTCTCGTGGTAGATCTTGAAGTCAGACTCTCCATGGACCGTGACAAGCCTGTTGTCCACCACAAATCGTACCTTCTGATGAAGACTGGAGGCAACAGCATCCGTCGTATGGATCCATGGCCTCCCTAGCAGAAAATTAAAAGCGCTTGGTATATCTAACACTTGGAATGGGACTTGGAAAAGTATAGGGACAATCAGCAGCTCAAGTTTAATTTCCCCTATCACCTCCTTTTTCATCCCGTCAAAATCTTGCACAGTTGACTTGCCAGTACGAATTCTTCCAAGATCAATACCAAGACGGTGGAGCGTAGCCAACAGGCATATGTTGAGCGCCGAACCATTATCGATAAGCACTCTGCAAACAAGAGTGCTCTCGTGCTTCACCGAGATGTGTAGTGCTTTGGTATGATTAGGGCCATCAGGGGGAAGATCTTCATCAGTAAAGGAGATTTGTTCTTTCAATAGAACGGCCCCAACAAACTCTTCTAATTAGACTTCATCGATTGATTCTAGCACGTGCACCTCATTAAGGACTTTTAGCAAAATGTCCCTGTGTTTCTCGGAAGATTTGAATAATTCTAGGAGGGAGATTTGAGCCGACAACTTCCGTAGTTGATCCACCACATTGAACTCACTGGTCACGACCTTCTTTTCTACTCCTTTATCAGGGGCGTAACAGCGGCCTGATCGCGTGATAGCATCTACCTCAGTTGTTCTATAGTCTCAAGGTACAGCTTTGGGATCGAATTTGGGAGGATTCTCCAATACTATCACTCCATCTTTCTCCTGGGGTGGCAATTCTATCGTTACTAGCGTTGCGTTCCCTCCCGTGACTTCGATTGTTGACATCTCCTCGACCATAAGGTCGATCACCATGGGTTCAACGATTTCCACCTCGGTATCATTGGCGGGCTCCTCATCAGGTAGTTCGATCACCATTGGGGTTATCATAGCTATCACCCCTTCCTCATACAATGCTGGAGTCTTCGAAATTCCAAGCGTAACCTTCTTTGCCCAAGATATACAAGCAAACTTATAGAAAGATGAGTGGAATGACGATGGCATTATCATAGATATGACCCTCTCTTCCTCTTCTCTGCGTCGGATTACCCCCATGGCTACCATCCTGCAGACGCGGTTCAGCTTCTCTTCTGGGTCCACATCCTCCTGACCTCCATAGTATCTCGCCAGCACTAAGGACTCATACAACCTAGAAGCATCCACCACTAGAGGCTGTTGACTCGCCCGCGTCTCCTCGGAAATTGAGTTCACTCCCCCTGCATGATTTGGTAGAGGGTTCTGTTACACGTTAGGTTAAGCCTCCCTAAAAGTCAAGATCTTCTTGTCTAGAAGTTGTTGAATTTTATATCTCAGCACGTTGCAATCATCTACATCATGGCCCCTTTTCTCCCATGTGGTATTCACAGGTCTTGTTCATGTTGAACCCGGAGAACCTCGGGGGATTGTCTCTAGGTACTTCCTTCGCAACCATCCTCTTTTCGAGGAGCATGGGCAACAGCTTTGACATCGGGCGTGGCAATGGAGAAAAATCCTTTCGAAAAGGCCTCTTGCCGTTATCATATGCTCATGACGAGCTACCTTGGACCACTATAGGCTTATGCGTGGGTGTTGAGGATGGTCGAGGGAAAGGCGGCTCCTGCACAAGCACTACTTCAACCGCAGCCTCCTTATCATTTCTTGCCAGGAATTTCTTTGCGCCTCCGGTTGAAATCTTTCCCTCAACCATTGCCCATTCGACTCCTTCACCTACTTCAACTAGTTGCGAAAATGTCTGGCAACCTGAGAACATTAACCCATGGAAGTATTCAGGGGGCAATGTCTTGAGGAATAGTTGTTTCATCTCCCTCTCATTCAAGGCCGGTTTCACTTGTGAGGTCATGGTCCTCCACCTTTGCGCGAAGGCCTCAAATGACTCGTTCCTTTTCTTCTCAATACGGGTCAACTCTTCCCTCGTGGGGGCGAGCTCGGTATTAAACCGGTATTGCTGCAAGAACTCATTGGTTAAGTCTTCCCAACTAATGAATTCTTCAATGTCTAGCGCAATGAACCACGTCAGGGCAATGCCTTCCCAGCTATCTTGGAATGTGTGTATGAGAAATGGCACGTTGTCAGCGTAACGAGCCATTTTCCTCATGTAATACCTAAGGTGGGTCTTGGGGCATCCTGTTCCGTCATACTTTCTTGTGAACTCAGGTTCTTGGAAGTTCTCAGGGAAGTTTGTCTTGGTGTATGGAGACAGCCTATCAGCTCCTTTTAGCTCATAATCTTGCAAGGCACATAGCCGTTCCTCCATTTTTGCCAAACGTTTTTCACTCTCTTCACTTAGGCGGGCTGTTGGGTTTTCCTTCGGAGGAGGATCCAAATTGACGATGATTGGCGTGATAGAAGGAGCCTTTCTAGTAGTTTCTTTCCCAGGGGGATCAGCAACGTGCGTGCCTTCTGTCGACGCCGGAGTGGATGTTCTAGTGACAGCTACAATGGGGGGCTCCTTGAGCTTCTAGCTTATTTCAAGCATCACTGCGGTGAGTTGGGCTAGCTGGTCCTCCATCTTGGCCATGCGCACGTTGGTGTACTCGTTCTCCATTCTGACTTTCACGCGTGTGCGAATCGGGGATCTCCGCTTGGCCGTGTCAACGATCGGTAAAAGACAATCGATCGGCTAGTATCTAAACAAGGATAGATAAGCATATATAAGCATGGAGTAATGATTAGGTGGTCGGTCCATGACAAAGATCTAATCGCCCCAATTTGCTCGTTTCATTGAAGGCAGGGTTGTTACGTAACGCAGGAGAAGACATGAGGGAGAACCCCTAAACAACGAAGCTAATCATGACTCTTATCTCCCGATAACGCGACTCGACACAAATTCTTTAACATTGTAGCTTATGTGGGCATGGGCCCATTACATATTGTACTTGACTCGATCTAACTAACGAGGACAGCTCCCGCTTGTGACCGCCCCACTAACTCGGGTCAACTTCGAGACACGCTCCTCGGCTTCTTTGAGCTTCCTTTTGAGGTGCTTGATCTTGGCTCGGTGGGTGGTCTTTAATGGCACATCGGGAATCTTCGGGCGTAGGCTCTTTGGGATTTTATGCCTAAGGATGTATTCCATCGAGGCATAGTAGGTCTTCTCTTGCCCTTCCAACTCCTCTTCGGGCCATATTAGCTTCCGGGGGTGGCACATGTCCCACATCGACTTGACTAACGCAACGGAGTCTTCGTGATCTTGGCATCCATCAGGGAAATCTATCTTGAGCGGGTCTTCTTGAATCGTCGATGGAAGTTGTTGAACCTCTTGGGCGGCGGGCGACTCGGGTCGGGTAATACTCAGTGACTCCGGTAATTCCCAACAAAGGAACAGGTCCAGCAAGCCCACACACGAATCGCGCTTCTCGGATTCGGAACCATTTGGCGTGCCATAGGAAATCTTCGGGTCCAAGGTTGGTCATGAAAACTAACCACTCAGAATAATGATAATCGGGGGCAAACGTCTTCCTATCTTTAAACTTCAGGATGGGGTGGTTAGAGTCAGAGATATCGTTCACGGTCATCAAGCTATCAAACTCCTTAACGTGAGAAAAGAACCAAATTTGCGGAAGTTCAGGAGGGGCATGAAAAACCTTGTCTTTGTTTTCTTTAAAGCGGGTAAGGGAAAGAAAAGTTTCAGTCAAGACGGCATTAACAAAACCCTTTCCCATACATACCTCACGAACTACCCATGCCACGGAAGGATTAATAGCGTTCCTACAATGTGGGAATAACACGAACCCGAAGAAAGCTAATAGGAAGATCCTATTCTTTTGAAAAGATGGGGCATTTTGAAAAACCTCGTTTAGGAATGAAAACGGGCAGGTCTTGCGATTAGCTTTCAAAACTTTCCTCACATCATCCCCCTTAACTCTAAGGAAATCAAACAAGGTTGATGCATGCTCAGTCCCTACAGGTGGGCCAATTAACTCCGACACCAAGGGCTTTCCCATGGCAACACTGTATTCTTCCAGGGTTGGAGTGAGTTTGTGATCACCGAGGATGAACGTGCACGTTTCGGGGCACCAAACATGCGCTAACGCTTGTACTACACCAAAATGAATTTCTATCTCTAATAGGGGAAGTAAACGTAAAACATATGATCGCACCCAATCACAGCCAGTTGGATCCAATTTATCCCACCACGCGCGAAACTCGGCTTTCGAGACGGAGATGATGCGAAGGTCGGGTACCCCCATTGTATGATCAACCTAATTTGTCGTGGACCGATCAAAAGGAAAGCGAATAAGTAAATTGCGAAGAAAAAGAATTCAAACAAAAACTTACCCTACTCATTGAGCAGTGATGTCAATGCCATAGACATGCGCATGGACAATGGTTCGATTTCTACTCTAGATGGCCCAAAATGGAGCCATGGGATTACAGGACTGAACCAACAAGCTCGCGGCTAGGTCGTGTTACCCATGACTCCGGCTTCGTCAAAGGACCGACCCGTGTCGCATGCTCGCAAACTAGGGTGGGAACCTCTGACATCAAGAAAGAAGTTTCAGAGATGAGATGGGCGACTCGTACTACATGCTTATAGTCGGAGTGGTATCCATCTCAACACCATCCTAAGTGATCCTATGCGGCCCAGGTCCGGCGGTAGGTTGTGTGTGCTATGGTGTAGTGCAATGCAAGAGATGCAGGCATGACAATTAATAGGCAGGCAACACTTCATACATAAAAAATAAACCATACATTCCAACACCTTCCTGCAAGACAAAGGTGAGTAAACACTTCCCCTTATACCTCCCATTCAACATGAAAATTAAACAACAGACCTGTTAGGGATGTACTTAGGATCCTCACTACCAAACAATAAAATTTTTGAACGAGATCAATTTCGGCCTAAGTCCTCTAAGGTTTAAAACTAAGTCCCCAGTGGAGTCGCCAAGCTGTCGCGACCTACCCTCGGAGGGAGGGAATAGGTTTAGGGATATTGCCTAAAGGACGGGCCTAAGGCCCATGATTAGGCGCAGACTCTCCCAAGCCCATATCCCACGTGACGTTGGGATATTCTTAAGAAATATTGCACAAAAGGAGTCGCCACTAGCCTATTGGGGTCAGCTAGAAACCAAGTGAGGTATGAGACTTTACCTCACTTCCTATGCAACCAGAGAATCTAGGGTTGGGGACTTGATTACAATAATTGACCAATTAATGCTCTTCCGGTACCTAATCTTGTTCATTTTAACAAAATGATTTTTTTTTTCAAGCAGTTTGGATTGATTTTACTTATCCACTAACATATTAAAGTGATCATACGGGTGCAATCTAAACAAATACTATTAAACATACCATAAGACTACATACAAACCATTAAACGTATCCACCAACAATCATAGCTAATAATGTCCCAATTACCATAAAACTACACACATACCATTAAACATAAAAAAAAAAAAAAATGCAATCTAAACATGCGATGTAATCAAAATAAATACATAATTACACTTAAAACAGAAACACATAGCAATTTCCAACCAACCCAAACAATTTTGGATTTTTTAAATTTTATTTATTTATTTTTATTTTAATTAAAAAAAATTTAATGTTTTTTTTAAATTTTTTTAATTTCAATTTTAAGTTTTTTTGGGCCGGACCGAGTCCGGTCCGGTCGGACCCGACCCGAGTCTGACTCGGTTGAGCGGGTCGGGTCCGATCTCCGACCGGACTCGAGTTCGGCCCACTAAAAAAAAAAACACACGAATTTAAAAAAAAAAAAAAAAAAGAAAAAGGGATAATTCTCGGCCCAAGTCCCATCTTCGATTTTTACTTCAAACCATTTGAGGGTCAATTTTCTAATTTCTATTTTCGGCCCAACCTAATCAGCCCACGAAATAAAAACCAGCCTAACACGAAACCCATTTCTCTTTTTCTATTTTTTTAACCCATTTGTGCTTTTTTTTTTCTGCCCTTTTCAGATCGTCTCCTTCGGTCTTCTTCCCCCGCGTCTGCAGCACGCCAAAGCTTCTGCAGCTCCTCTGCCTGTCCGACGCCAACAACACCGCGAGTTCTGACCGCCCTAAGGAAGTCGCCGGACCACTGCCGCTCACCGGTCGTCCCCCTCGGCCGGCGCCGGTTACCTATTCCGGCAACCACTAATCTATTTCCGACGAAACGAGTCTTCAATCCAACTACATGCCAAGATCTCGCGCAAACCGTTCGAAAACACAACGAATACGGGCAAAGCAATAAGGATTCTGCAAGCATGGGGGCAAAAATGAATGGGTCTAGCGTCAAAACGCGGGCTACTCCTTGGTTTTCTTTGAGGAATTTTGTCGAACACCTGGTCTGCACTACTGAACTCGAAGGGTTTCGGCTCAACCGAACACTGAACACGCTTCAAGGGTCTTGGAACATAATGTAAGAGGAACGTGGGAGCGAAGCGCAAAGGCGACGTGGGCCAGAGCTCACGTAAACCGGTCGGCCGCGAGCTTCGGCCCGGCGTTTTCCAGAAACGAGACCACGGGTTCGGGGACCTACCTTGTCCGGTGATGGACTACGACGGGCGGAAGGACCTCTGGCGACGGCTAGCTGCTCCCTCGAGCTTCTTTCCTCTGGTTCGGTCTCTCCCCTTCGAACTCCCACTCCACCTCTCTGTGTGTTGCGGTCTACTGGGCTCCGATGAGGTTGGAGGCGAAAGACGGCTTCGGCAATGATCAATGGCAGTGGTCGACCGTTCAGAGGGATCCTCTCTTCCTCGCGCCGGTTCTCTCTCTGGTTTCTCCTTGTGTTTTTCTCTTGGTGTGTTTTTCTTTGTGGTGCCCTCTCTCTCGCGTGTCGATTCTATCTCCCCCCCCCCCCCGGTTCTGTCATCCCCTCCTACAGTTTTATGCTCATCCAGCAAGCGCGCATGGCCTCTGTAGCTGCTAGCTTGCTGGCCGGGCTGCCTCCCCGACCCGCGGATCACACCGCTCGCCTGCCATCGAGCCCCCTGCTCTCTGTTGCTGATCCACTGCTGCTATCTTCTGTTTTCTGCAGGTCGCGCGAAGACCAGTTGGGGGAGACAACTAACTCGTTCGCGGGCTGGGCTGAAGGAAAAAAAGGGGCTAGGCCGGGCCCAGCGCAAAGGGAAGAAAAGAGAGGGGCGGGTCGGGCCAAGGTTGAATCCGGCCCGACTCGACAATTTTCGAAATTTTTTTCTTCGAATTTTTTTTAAACTTTTTTGTTTTTTATTTTTATTTTTTTTAATAATAACCTTTTTTTGTAACTAATTCCTAACCTTTAGCGTTACTTTAAATTAAAAATTTAGGTGAAATTTAGGTGTCAACACAATATTATTATCTTAAAATAGTTGTCTAATAAAGCCTATAAATGGGATGATGTATCCTTCATTAATATATACATTGAAATACATAGAAATTCTATAATTTTATTTTTTGCTTTGTTATTCATGTTGGGATTTTTTGCTATAAGGGCCCTGTTGAGGAATCAGGCTCCGATGATCCTTTTGTTGCACATCAAAGCATCGAATTGGGTCCTGACTCACATTCACCTTTCCATTTTGATGGGATTGTCGTCATTCTGTCATCATTGAAGCTTAGGCTTTTCGGCCAAACACCTGTATCCACAAGCCCAACTATGACATCCTTGCCATTAAGGCTAAGAAATTGGGACGAGTGAGTCGTACCGACTTTAACAGGCAAGTCCTTCATGGAAGAGATGTAGCTGAAAGAGTTCTTAAGGGCTTCGAGCTTGCTAGGAGAGAGACTAGCATTGAAACCATGCATGACATGAGTGTAATTGTAGATGAGCTTTGAAGAAGTGGGTGTGGTGCTAGCTCTAGCTCTAGCTCTAGCTCTAGCTCTAGCTCTAATTTTGGGATTGAGACTTCGCACTAGTGATGAAATTGTGGTCAAGTACCAACTATGGTGGTTAGAGGAGGCTTTGGGCATGGAGGATAAGTCCATGTGGATAATATAATTATCAGATTGCCCTATTATTGAGGCAAAGTAGTACATGGTCAGAATTTGAAGTCTCATCACGTATGAATGGATGTGATTAGCCATGATCAGCGATTGAAGTGAGCTAGTTTTAGAGTATAGTTGAAAATTTATGCCTTATACACGGAAAAGAGATGTATGGGAGGCCCAAGAGAACCTCAATATATTCCTCCACAATTTTTTAGATTGGTATGTGATATTACTAGCAGGTATCACCAAGAGGGGGTGAATAGGTGATTCTATAACATCTTGACAAAATAATGCGGAATATAACAAGGCAAGATTAAAGTCTGCACAAAGTTCAAATTTTGGAATAAGGTTCAGAATTTGTTATGTGGTAGAATAGACTTTAAGAGCAACCTACGAGTATGCAATAGACTTTAGCAATAAACAATAAGAGAATAAGGACCAGAGAAATTGCACACAAAGTCTATAATAGTTCGGCTTAACTCAAGCCTACATCCATTATTCCATGTTGACAACCTACTAGCTGAATTCCACTATATGATCAATAAGAGATTATAGCTTTGAGTTCAAATACTCAGTGGTAGATTATGCTATCTCATTAAATCACTTTTTTGGTATTTCTCTCACAATTCGATGTTAAGCTAGCTGGATTCCACTATATGATCAATAAGAGATTACAGCTTTAAGTTCAGATACTCAGTGGTAGATTACGTTATCTCACTAAATCACTTTTTCGGTATTTCTCTCACAATCCAATGTTAAGCTCACTAAACATAAGTAAATCACTTTTTTGGTATTTCTCTTATGATTTGATGTTAAGCTCACTAAACATAAGTGTATAATTCAAAGTACGCTCAGACTTTGGAATTTCAGATTCTACGCATTGTTTCTTACTTGTTCCTCGATCCCTTGATCTTCTTATATACTTCTCAACTTCCAACCTAGCTACTGGACAGTCTTTGGAGGAATGTTTCTGTTTTGGTCAATGGACAGAACTATATCAAGAAGATTTGGTTGTTGTTGAGGGGTAGACGGAGAATTCTTAGTTGATTCCAGTTGCCCATACAACTAGAGTCTAGGTTTTCATAAGATGAGCTTCATGTGGAAGAACTAATATTTGGGATTGATTTTCTAATAAATTTGATTGAGTCAATCTTTCACAAAGATGTGAAATCCAAGCCAAATTACTAGCCCTTGTAGAATCAGCAATAATCTCGTTATGTACTTGTATCCTTCTGGATAAGTGCAAAGTTTAGAGTCTGTATCGTTCACGTAATGAACCAATTATGTTTTGAGGATGTCAAGATGGGAATGAGAAGCTTTCTCCTTCTTCGACTGAGTTTGGATTGACAAATTGAGAATGCATCTAAATGAATTTGGTTTGGAAGCTATATGAAGCTTTTTGAACATATACTTGAAAACATCATTCTTCAAGACAAATATAATTTACTAGAAAGTTTAGTCAACTTCAAAATCTGTTTGGGGGTTTTTCCTGACAGTATTTTCATATGTTTAGCGTCTTATGGTGGACCCTGACGTCAATGATCTGTCCCAACCTATGGACGTAATCCAAGACCGACGGAAAGGAAGAAGGCGAAAAGGGGAAGAAAGGATTGGAGAAACATACGCAGTTTTATTAAAGTCACAATGATGTTGGGTGATACTCAAATTTTTGTTTTCTTTTGATTGGCAATTGAGCGATACTCTTTAACTTTTTTTTTTTTCCTCCGTGCCTCCTAATATATTTCCATTCTTTTCCCTTCAAATTAAGAGACGGGTAGATGTTTGCTCCTACCACACAATGATATAGATAAAAATATAAGTAGGGACACCCTTTGGGATTCCTGAATAGGATATCATGGAACGCCCATGAGCTAACAAACGAAAGGGAGTGTAGGCAATTATCTCTTCATTGAGAGGGACACGCACATATAAAATTGCTATCCAGCACATGATTTTTCGTTGATCGTGGAAGGGTGCATATTGCAACATCATCACGTTTCAATCTACATCAATTTTCTTTAGCAACTTTATGGTTCATCTTAGAGGTGAACGTGTGATGTATTGAGATAATATCATAACTGGTGTATTACTCATTAAACTATACTTTTAAAGAAAGGTTGGTTCAATTAAATATCTTAGTTGGCTTGAATTTGGATTTCCTTTTGATGATCTCCCTAGTTTATCTAGGTTGAGGTATCATTCAAAGTCGGTGGTTGATTAATTGTAAAACTGATGATGGCTTGGTGGCATTCGGGCCCCGCCCCGGCCTACTCATGCCACATCGGTCCAATGGGCATTTGCAGGCGAGCTTGAACACTACTATCTAGTTATATAAGTTTCGTCCGAACTTGGTTGGTCCCTGTGGCGATCCCTTATTAGAATTTTAGACATAAAGTTATTCGTTTGGGCGGCATTGTGCAAAAAATTAGGCCTAACCCTAAGGCTGGCCCGGGCCTACTTTTTTATTACCTCTAATTGACAAGGCCCCCATTGTCTATACGTGTCTTGATGTATATACCAAAGAAGGAATACGGAAGCGATGGCTCTCACTACCACTATTGGTGTGTCGGAAAAGAGACCAAGGAAGCACGTCCCTGGCTGGCGATGATGGTTGTTGCAGTGCCATCATGCAACAATGTGGGGATTTAAGTTGGGATAAATGTCGCTACAAAGGAATAGTTGAACTAAAAGGGAGAAATGCTTAATATCTAAGTCTCTTATTTAAGATAAAGATCGTTATGGTGTATTAGACAAAATCTTGCACTGAAGAATTGATATGGGGTGTAAGGTGATTATTATTATCCTAGTTCACCATACCGTATCGACTTAAATTTTTTGAGTGACTATGAATCGGCTTATAAATGTCAATGGACTCAAGATGTGAGCTGTTTCTTGATCAAATCATGTTGAAGTAGTTAACTTTCAGTTTTTTATGTGTCAATAGTGGAGTCCTAGTCAATAGGAAGTGGCTTGTTTTTAGGAGTTAGTTTCTGCACATGTTCTGGTTAGTGGGGTATGTTAGTGGGTCTTTGTTGTTGTTGTTGTTTTAGTAGCTATTTTCCTGCAAAGTGGTTTGTATGTTCTTCCTATTTTATAGGCTTTGTTTTGTTGAATATTGTGACGAGAGTTACTGTAGCAACTCTCTTGTGTGTGCAACTCTCTTGTGTGTTTTCTTCTCTGAGTTATTTGAGTAAATTTCAATAGTGGTATCAGAGCCACAACAGGGAAGAAAAAAAAAGTGTTCGAAAGGAGTCTTGAGTGATCAAACACGAGAGCAGTAGTGGTTCTTCTTTGCAGCAGCAATGATGGCCACAGAGAACTTCGTACAGCCGGCTATACCTCGCTTTGATGGTCATTATGACCATTGGACTATGTTGATGGAGAATTTCCTCAAGTCTAAGGAGTATTGGGACGTTGTTACTTCTGGTATTGTCGAACCAGAGGAAGGAGCTCAGTTGACAGCAGCACAACGGACGGCTCTGGAAGTAGCAAAATTGAAGGATCTTAAAGCCAAAAACTATCTGTTTTAGGCTATTGACAGATCCATCTTGGAGACAATTCTCTGCAAGGACACCTCCAAGCATATATGGGATTCCATGAAAAAGAAATATCAAGGCTCGGCAAGGGCAAAAAGGCAGCAACTCCAAATGCTTCGTGGGGAGTTTGAATTGCTAAGAATGAAATCGGGAGAAACAATCACAGATTTCTTTCCAGACAATGGCGATTGTCAATAAGATGCGAATCCATGGAGATAAGACCGAAGACGTCACAATAGTCGAGAAGATTCTTCGATCTTTGACACCAAACTTTAACTTCGTTGTCTGTTCTATTCAAGAAGCCAAAGATGTTGAAGAACTCTCAATTGATGAGTTGCAAGGATCGTTGTTGGTCCATGAACAAAATTTCTTACAACAAGAACCAGAAGAGAAGGCATTGAAGGCCTCAACTGCAGATCATTTTTCATCAACAACAAGAATGAATAGTGGCAGAAGCAGAGGAAGGGGAACCAATGATCGCCGCAATTTCAATCAAAAATCTAATGGCTATTTTTCTCGTGATTCTCAAGGCAGAGGACGAGGACGTGGAGATCGACACTCAACAAATTTCAGACCAAAGTCAGTAGACAAATCCAAAGTGGAGTGCTTTCGATGCCACAGGTATGGGCATTACAAATCTGAATGTCGAACTAATTTAAATACACAAAGTATGGAAAGGACTAACTTTGTAGCAGAAAAGGAAGAAGCAGAAATTCTCCTATTGGTGTGTCAGGAAAAGGAGAAAACTTCTTCAAACTTGTGGTATCTTGATACTGGTTGCAGCAACCACATGTGTGGAGACAAGAAAGCATTCTCTACATTAGATGAGTCGTTCCGCACCACAGTAAAATTCGGAGACGACTCTACCGCGCTAGTCATGGGGAAAGGGACGGTTGCAATTGTTCCTAAAGGGACTTCAGTACATACCATCAAAGAAGTGTTTTATGTTCTAGAATTAAAAACCAACCTCCTAAGTGTTGGCCAATTACAAGAGAAGGGCTGTGAAATTACACTCAAATGAGGTGTTTGTAGAATCCATGATGAGAAATTTGGTCTAATTGCTCGAGTTACAATGACTGCCAATCGGATGTTCCCACTACATCTTCATAGCACTTCCCACTCATGCTTCACTGCAAGATTAAAAGAGGAAGCTTGGGTATGGCATTTCAGATACGGTCATCTCAGCTTTGGTGGACTACGGACATTACATCAAAAGAAGATGGTGGAGGGACTGCCCCCAATCACTGCTCCATCCGAAATATGTGAAGACTGTGTTGTTAGCAAACAACATCATGCTCAATTTCCACAAGGAAAAGCATGGAGAGCAAAGAAACCGTTGGCGCTGGTCTATTCAGATATTTGCGGACCGATATCTCCAGTTTCCAATGGAGGTAAACGGTATGTTATCACTTTCATTGATGATTATAGCCGGAAGATTTGGGTTTATTTTTTGCATGAAAAATCTGAAGCTTTTGAAGCATTCAAGAGCTTCAAAATACTTGCTGAAAAAGATAGTGGGAATCCAATAAGAGTCCTTCGCACAGATCGCGGTGGCGAATACAACTCGGGTGCATTTGCAGATTTTTGTGGGAAGCATGGCATTAAGAGACAACTCACTACAGCTTATTCACCACAGCAAAATGGAGTTTGTGAACGGAAGAATAACACTATTTTGAATATGGTGCGAAGTTTATTGACAGCAAGTGGAATTCCAAAGAGCTTCTAGCCCGAAGCTGTTAATTGGAGTATTCATCTTTTGAACAGAAGCCCGACTCTTGTTGTTCTGAATATGACACCTGAAGAAGCTTGGAGCAGACAAAAACCGGCAGTAGATCACTTCAGAATTTTTGGGTGTATAGCCTATGCTCATGTTCCAGATCAGAAGAGAAAAAAGCTAGATGACAATGGAGTTAAATGTGTTTTTCTTGGCATTAGTGATCAATCAAAAGCCTACAAGCTTTATGATCCTCGTAACCAAGAAAATCATCATCATCGTGATGTGATATTTGATGAAGAACAATTCTGGCCATGGAGTGAGAAAGGTGTTGAAGGACAAATTCCAATGAATTTTGAAGATGATGAAGAGCCCACAACTAGTCGAACCATCACAGAAAGTTCACAAAGTCAAAACGCTTCTGCAGAAATTGAAGAACGGCCACATCGAGTTCGAAAAAGACCCGCTTGGATGAGTGATTATGAAGTAACAGGGGTTGATCAATCTGAAGATCCAGTTACCTATTTTGCTTTGTTTTCAGATTGTGATCCTACAACCTATGATGAAGTTGTGCAAAAAGAAAATTGGAGAATTGCTATGGATGCAGAAATTGCAGCCATTGAAAAAAATAATACTTGGGAGTTGACAGAACTTCCAAGAGGACACAAATCAATCGGTGTCAAGTGGGTGTACAAGACGAAGTTGAATAAAGATGGCGAAGTTGACAAGTATAAGGCATGCTTGGTTGCAAAAGGTTACAAGCAAGAATATGGAGTTGATTACAAAGAGGTGTTTGCTCCCGTGGCAAAACTTGACACAATCAGGTTGGTGATTGCATTAGCAGCACAGAATTCATGGCCTATCTTCCAATTGGATGTGAAGTCAGCGTTCTTGCATGGTGACATCCAAGAAAAGGTATTCGTTGATCAACCTTCTGGTTATGTGAAGCATGGTAGTGAACATAAAGTCTATAAACTGAAAAATGCACTATATGGGTTAAAACAAGCTCCCGAGCTTGGTATAGTCGCATTGATGCCTATTTTTTGAAGGAAGGATTTAGAAAATGTCCATATGAGCATACATTATTTATTAAAGTTGGTGATGGTGGAAAATTGCTTCTGGTATGTTTGTATGTGGATGATCTCATCTTCACAGGGAATAATAGTGTCTTGATCAACACATTTAAGAAGTCTATGATGGATGAATTTGAGATGACTGATCTTGGATTGATGCATTATTTTCTGGGCATAGAAGTAATCCAATCTGCAGCTGGAATCTTTCTTTCCCAGAAGAAATATGTTCAAGAGATTTTAGACAAATTTCAAATGAAGAATTGCAACTCTGTGACCACACCAATTGAGGTTGGATTGAAGCTATTGAAAGATTCTGATGGGAAAAGGGTGAATAGCACACTTTACAAGCAAATTGTTGGAAGTTTAATGTATGTGACAGCAACAAGGCCAGATATCATGCATGGTGTCAGCCTCATAAGTAGGTATATGGAACGCCCAGCAGAAACACACTTGCAAGCTGCAAAGAGAATTTTTCGCTACTTGCAAGGGACTGCAACTTTTGGGCTGTTTTACAAAAAAGGAGAAAAATTAGATTTGTTTGGCTTCACTGATAGTGATTTTGCTGGAGATATGGATGATCGAAAAAGCACTTCTGGCTATGTGTTTATGTTTGGTTCAGGGGCTGTCTCATGGTCTTCAAAGAAACAGCCAATTGTTACTTTATCAACAACTGAAGCTGAGTTTGTAGCTGCCACCTCAAGTGCTTGTCATGCTATTTGGTTAAGAAAGATTCTCGGAGAACTTCGGTTTAAACAACAAGAAGCGACAACAATATATTGTGACAACAACTCAGCCATTAAACTTTCAAAAAATCCAGTTCTACATGGAAGGAGCAAACATATAGATGTGAAATATCATTTCTTGAGGGATCTCACAAAAGATAAAGTGATAGATCTTGTTTTCTGCAGAAGTGAAGATCAACTTGCTGATTTATTCACCAAGCCTCTCAAAGTGTCTACATTTCAGAAGCTGAGAAAGCTACTTGGTGTTTGTTCGTTGGATGTTCCAAATTAAGGGAGGGTTTGTTTTATTCCTTTAAACTGTTGTCTGCAACATCAGTTTAAGGGAGGGTGTTGAAGTAGTTAACTTTCAGTTTTTTATGTGTCAATAGTGGAGTCCTAGTCAATAGGAAGTGGCTTGTTTTTAGGAGTTAGTTTCTGCACATGTTCTGGTTAGTGGGGTATGTTAGTGGGTCTTTGTTGTTGTTGTTCTGTAGCTATTTTCCTGCAAAGTGGTTTGTATGTTCTGCCTATTTTATAGACTTTATTCTGTTGAATATTGTGACGAGAGTTACTACAGCAACTCTCTTGTGTGTGCAACTCTCTTGTGTGTTTTCTTCTCTGAGTTATTTGAGTAAATTTCAACACAAATCATCAAGCTGGGAAGCCTTCCTGTGCGTGGGGCATAACCGTGCACCAAGCAAAAAGGAGAGTGTCCAGCCAAGCCGGGCCCCAAGGATTCGGTCATCGTCCGGAATGAACGAACCTCAGAATTGGTCAGGACAGATACAGACTGATGTATTAACCCACCGTCAGCCCTCCATGTGCCCCAAAAATTGCGTAACGTACATGTATCCATCACTCGTGATTTTTATTCGTGAGAAAAAAGGGAGAGGGCAAGGTCGATGGTCCCGCAGGGGCAACATCATGGAAAAGTGTGCCTGCGGCCGGCCATCGTCATTTTATCATATCAAAACCCATATCATTCTTGAACCCATCTGTTTGGCCATTTTCGAATTTTCATACTTCGAATCCTGTATTTCCTCCTATTCTTCTTCTTTGAAGTTCCGATCATTACTATAATAATCCAGGACGTCTGCATTATGGTTTTACGGGAAACAAAAGCAGTTCGGGTGGAAAGACATTTTTTTTATTCAGAATGGCTAGCCACTTCAACAAGATTCATTAATCTTGGGGTAGCTGTTGATGGCAGTTTGGTAAGGGGTCGCTATTTAGATAGTTTGTCAGCTTCTAGTGAAAAGAAAAGCGAAAGTGGTTTCTCCTTTATTGTTGCTACTCTTGGAGAAGAAGTAATTATCCCCAAACTTCAATAATAGTACTCAAAGGCTTTCTTTATTTCCCACCTTTGTTGTCTTGTCTCGTGATTCCAGGAAGAAATGATCAAAAAGACGTCGGACAGGACACGCATTCGGACCGAAGTGAGAGCTTCACATGCAAAGGGAGGCAAGAACAGTTATCCAATCTGGAGGGCTATCCCCCACCTCAAGATGATGTACCAACCTTTGATATGTAAAATATCCCTTGTCCGCTTGATTTTTCTTTTATGTTCTTTCTTGTCGGCAGTGAAATTTGCTTTAGGGCTTTCGATCTTGATTAGGGATGGCTGTGGGGCAAGGAAGGGACAGGTTGCAGTCCTCGTACCAATCCCTAAATTGCCGGGTATGCCTCGTATTTGCTCAAGACCCCCGTGAGCCCTTTTCTCGCCCCACATCAACGGCAACCCATCTTTAGTTACGAACATCACAGAAGTTTGTTCGAGAGGCAAAAATGCAACGCGACATAAAAAAGGGCAGAATGAAAATTAGCTTCCTTGTAAGTCCGTAAGGTAACATTCTAACTTTGGTCCTTGAATATGTGCCTTCCCCCCCCCCAATCAAGCTCTTGAAGTTTCAATTGATCTTAATTGTGTTCTTAAAGTTGCATTTAAAAAAAAAAAATGACACAAATGGTTCATGAACTTTGGCTCAATATATAATATTATCCCTAGACATTTAATTTACTTAATGTAGTCTTGGAACTTTAGTCTACTAGACATCATTGTCCATGAACATTTGTTTTGTTCAATATGGCCTTTGAACCCTTAATGTATGCTCAATTTAGTTATTGGATTTTTTAAAATATTCAATATTATCATTTCATTAATTTAAGTTCAGAAACAACATAGAATATTTTCATGTACTCTAGGGACTAGATTGAATATATATCAAAATTTTAGAAACTAGATTAAACATGTATCAAAATTTTAAGTACTATATTGAGCAAATTAAATGTTCAAGAATGAGATTGCACATTCAGCTAGAGTGTAGAGATCATTGAATAAATTAAAAGTTTATGGATGAAATTGCACGTTGAGCTAAAATTTAGAAACTATTTGTGTTGTTATTTTTTCTTTAATCAAGTCCATACGACTCAAAATCCGATTAATTGGAGCTGATGTATTTGTTAGAGCATGCAAGAGCCTTGACATGGAAAGCTCGAGTATAGGCTTTATTTCGAGAAATCTCATTAGTTATCATTCCATGTCTGATTGGTCTTCATCCTAAGAGTTTTCATTCCCATCAATTAGTCGATAGTCTACGTTGACAAAAGGCTTTCTTACGTTTTAGACTTCCAGCTCCACCGGACACGTTTGCTGCAATTAAAAAAATTGAGAACCCGGGACCTGTTTAGTTAAATTAAAATTTCAAAGACCCGACTTGAAAAAATGCACAAGTTCAGCGAACAAAAATAAAATTTTACCTTCCCATGTAACGCTTTCAATTCAGGACTTATCATTAAATTTAGGGGAAATTATAATCCCGGTCCCTATTGCATATGGGGAATTCACTTTTGGTCATTATACATTGCTTACTTACAATACTAGTCCTTATTCTACTCTCCTGCATGAATTTAAATCCTTCCGTCAAATTTTCTTTCGTGATTCGCTGGAAAATGCTAAGTTGGCACTGGCTATATTGACCTGCGATGCTTCGTGCACAAACTTGTTAAAGAAATTAACTTTTAGTCCTCATACTTTTTGGAACGACCCATTTACTTCATGTGCTTTATTGTAGCGAACAAACTAGACGTCACGTTTGCATCCGAAACATTATGAAAATCTCCAATCAGGATCACGTAATTGGCGATTCCCGCATTTGCAAGAATAATTGATGAGAGCATCGCCCATTAAAATTATTTTCACTATATGCAACAATTGGATCATCATTTTCAGTTTAAATCTATAGACACATATAGGATTAGAACTCAGAGCAATTGCGTGTAGCACTTATACCCCAAATACTTAATTGCAAACAATGAATATAATGGTGTTATAAGATGAAGAACTTCAGCAGAGTTATCACTTGTACGTATAATATCATCTGCATAAGTAGCAAGTAAAACATTCCAGAAGATGAATCGCCGAATGAGCATTGACTTATCAGATTTATGGTTTGCCGCAAGCATATTTATCCGAAGGCACCACTTCATCAGATTGTTAGGATTTAGGAGATACCGTTTAGTTCCTAGGAACTAAATCTGATAGGCCAATGCTTGCTCTTTATTTGTTTCCAGAATTAAGGAAATGAAATATCCAATTGAAATGTCGGTAATTATGCTGTCTCGTGTCATACCACGAGCCTAAACTATGAGCGATCCAATAGTGGAGCACATGGAGGGCCAAAAATGAGTGGAGAAATAAGTATGTCCTTGTCCTAATCAATGCTTAGGCAATATGTCCCGTTCGTTCTGGACGTGACTTGAACGATTGGAGTCGCCTTCGGGGCATGACTTTCTTTTTCAAGTCAGTGCAAGGTTGCACGCCGAGCCAAAAAAATAAAAAAATAAAAATATTGCGACGTGAAGAAAAATGAACTAGAGTGATTGATTTAGATGGGCATGTGATGACTCGGTAATATGTACACACATCAAAACACTCGCAAGTCACAAGAGAACCAAAAATCACGCGCTGGATGCTCGGTGTTTCTTTCTGTGCATGTCACTGTCGATGCGAGAGATAATTGCGCAGCTCCCCTACGTTTTTATTAGCTTATTGGCCTTCTAGTTTCCTAAACAGCAATCCAAAAGGGTGTCCCCGCTTGATTTATATTCTATTATTGACTATTGTGTGGTTGGAGGATTCATGCATCAATCTCATAGCTGTGGGGCAAAGGAAAAACGTGAGGAGGTACAAGTACAGAGGCAAACCAAGTTGAGTATTACTCAACATCAACGTGACGTTGCAGTGTAGTATGGCAGAATCTATGATCGTCTAATTTCCTCTGATGTTTCTTCTTCTTCTTTTGCCCTTTAGCCTATCTCTTTTCCCTTGAGTTGGAATGAGTCCATAAGAGATTATTGAGAACGGGGTCCACTCCACCACGAGTCACTAAATATACGAAGATACCAATTGACAAGTTGAGAGATGTGGGACCCCAAAAAACAAATTGAGAGATGGAGTGTGTTGAGGTTCTCCCGTGAGCCTCCCATACTTCTCGTTTCCTATATAAAGGCACAAGCTTCTGCTGTGTTGAAAAATCATATACCTTCAATTGTTTGTCATGGCTGTTTTTGTTCATTCACTCATGACAGGGCTCCTAACCCTGATCATCTTCTGCTTCGTCCCGACTTTGGAGCAATCCGACAATTATATCATCCACATGGACTTATCCTTCATGCCCAAAGCCTTCTCTGACCACCACAGCTGGTACTTGGCCACTGTTTCATCACTAATACAAAGTCCTAATCCTAAAGTAAGAGCCAGAGCTGATGCCACACCCACGTCTTCTAGGCTCATTTACAGTTACACTCATGTCATCCGGGGTTTCAGTGCTAGTCTCTCTCCTAGCGAGCTCGAGGCCCTCAAGAACTACCCGGGCTACATCTCTTCCATGAAGGATTTGCCTGTTAAAGCCGACACAACTCACTCGACCCAATTTCTTGGCCTGAATTCTAATTCCGGGGCATGGCCTATCTCGGACTATGGCAAGGATGTCATAGTTGGGCTTGTGGACACGGGTGTTTGGCCGGAAAGCCCGAGCTTCAATGATGGCGGAATGACAACAATTCCATCGAAATGGAAAGGCGAATGTGAGGTCGGCACTCAATTCAACTCTTCCATGTGCAACAAAAAGCTCATCGGAGCACGGTACTTCAACAAGGCCCTGATGGCAAAGAATCCCAACATTACCTTCTCCATGAACTCAACGCGTGACACTGATGGACACGGCACCCACACATCCACCACAGCTGCTGGAAACTACGTCAAGGGAGCGTCCTTCTTTGGCTATGCTCCAGGAACCGCCACAGGCGTGGCTCCACGGTCCCGAGTGGCCATGTACAAGGCCCTGTGGGACGAAGGCGCATACTCTGCAGATATTATGGCAGCAATTGATCAGGCAATTATTGATGGTGTCGACATCCTGTCCTTGTCATTGGGCCTGGATGGCGTTCCATTGTATGCAGACCCAATTGCGATAGCCACATATGCAGCCATGGAGAAAGGAATCTTTGTATCAACATCGGCGGGAAATGAGGGGCCTTTCGTTGAGACCCTGCACAATGGGACTCCCTGGGTCATAACTGTCGCCGCCGGCGACATGGACCGTGATTTTGGAGGAACTATTGCTCTTGGCAGTGGTGTTTCGATTGCAGGCTTGACTCTCTTTCCAGGCAACACATCCTTGGGTGAATCTCCAATTGTTTTTGCAAACGCGTGCAACAATACAATCGAATTGAACAAGATCAGTCACACGAACATTGTCGTGTGCGAGGACAAGAGCGACAGTATCAGCGACCAGATCAACAATGTCCAGGGAGCAAAAGTTGCTGGTGGAGTGTTCATAACAAACAGCTCCAACCTCGACTTCTACATCCAGAGCTCATTCCCGGCAATCTTTTTGAATCCTACAGATGGCGAAACCATCAAAGCCTACATCAAAAACTCGTCTGAGCCAACAGCAAGTATTCAATTTCGGAAAACAGTAATCGGTAGCAAGCCTGCTCCGAGTGTAACAAGCTACAGCTCTCGTGGCCCCTCTCCGAGTTGTCCCGCAGTCCTCAAGCCCGACATTTTGGCTCCTGGCAATATGATCCTGGCTGGGTGGCCTCAAAACAATCCAGTGGGTGTGGTGAACTCGCATCAACTATTTAACAGCTTCAACCTTTTGTCAGGGACATCGATGTCATGCCCGCACATCGCAGGAGTGGCTGCACTCCTAAGAGGAGCGCACCCAGAGTGGAGCCCTGCGGCCATCCGGTCAGCCATGATGACTACATCTTATTCAACGGATAGTACGGATGCCCCTATCAAAGACATTGGGAATGACTACAAACCAGCGAGCCCTCTAGCTATAGGAGCTGGCCACGTCGATCCAAACAAGGCATTAGACCCTGGACTCATATACGATGCGACCCCCCAAGACTACATCAACCTCATGTGCGCGATGAATTACACATCGAAGCAAATCCAAACTGTCACCAGGTCATCTTCCTACAATTGTTCAGACTCATCACTGGACCTTAACTACCCTTCCTTCATTGCCTTCTTTAGTCCAAACAGCTCGGGCTCTTTGACGGTGCAAGAATTCTTCCGGACGGTGACAAATGTGGGAGACGGGCCGTCAACCTACATTGCCAAGGTGACACCGATGGAGGGATTCAAGATCGAAGTCATGCCAGATAAACTGACGTTCAAAGAGAAGTATGAGAAGCTGAGGTATAAGCTGACAATAGGAGGACCAAAACAGATGAATGAGACGCTGGTTTTTGGTTCTCTGAGTTGGATGGATAACGGTGGCAAGCATGTGGTCAAAAGCCCCATTGTGGCAACGAGCCTGAGCTCGGAGGCATTGACGTCCAGAACTTGATTTTTTTTTTTCCTGGTTTAGCATCAGTAGAGGAAAATATTTTCTTTATTTATTTTTTTCCTTTTTTGAACCAATTTATATAATGTGTAATAAACTAACTTGATTTGGCCCCGTGAAGGTTGTGGGTGGATAGGGTGTCCAAATCATACCACACATCTTACTTGCTAAACAACAAAAAGCCAGCTTTTGCAATCTGTACGATAGTTGCAGGTGAGTATCCGAAGTCCCATATCCACCATTGCACTTCAATCATCAAGAACAAGACACGCATAGCGAAGTTTCAAAGACCATAAGTAACTTGGGTTCAGGACAGAAGATTGTCCGAATTTAGTGAACGATGAGATTCTTGAGTTTGCTTCTAATCACAAAACAGAGTGGCGCAGCTCGTTTCCATTTTCAGCATCGCAGAAGGGGTCATATTGTTGGAATTAAAGTAGGATGGCGAATACTCCGTGCAAGCATACCTCAGCAAATCACGAATCATTGCCCACCAGACATGATGGCGACAACCTGCCATAAGAGATCATTATTGAACAATAGTTTTTGTTACTCATGAAAGAGATAAAGTTAACTCATGAGTTTGTGAGGGAAATCATTGGATCAAGTGTCAAGTAATCAAGAAGCGCAAACGCAAGTCAACGAAAGAAAATCCACATCATCGATTCTTGTCTTGCCCTAAAATCTAATGTCATCAATTCCAATTATTCGATTAAATCTGAACCCTCACCTCCTCCTCCTCTCGACTAGACAGAATTCTATTATTCCGTGCAAAAAATTTCGTATCAGTAACCCTCAATTAGTTTTGGTAAGTGTCAAAGAACTGTTAGTAGAAAAAAGCGAAGTAACTTTCTCCCAAATAACTTATTGGAAACTAATCAATACTCTTACGAAATTACCAACTCTTTCTTTAGCTTGCATATTATTTATATAGATACAGCTACCAACTTTTATTTACTTAACTTACTTAACACTTCAAATTTACTGACGTGTACGTGCAATTACATATTTAGAGTAAGGTACCAACTAATTATGGGATACGAACTCTAACTTATGTCACTCATCTAATTTTATTTATTTTTATAATTACCAACTTTTACGAGTGTTGGCTAGCAACATCTTACATTTACTAATTATATTTGGATATCACTAATCCAAATTAGTGTGAGTTGCCAACTTTCTCCCATTGCAGTACTACCTAAGCTAGTATGGGGGTCACTGACCCTCATTTGGTATTCTTACTGATGTTTATTTTTTATTTTGGTCTGAAGTTTTTTTACTGCTTACAAAATGCTTCACTTACCAACATTTTAAACTTATAGGTTATTCTTAGAAATTACTGTCTTTAATTAAAGTCTTTTACCTACTTTTCTCCGACTAAATTACCAACTATTTTTGAGTAACTAACTTTCATTCAAGCTACCAACTCTGTTTGATGTAGAGGGGCAAAGAACAGGGGCTTCGTTGGTTGATAACCATGAGCGATCGCGGGAAGTGATAGCAGCAGGGTTCAAGGGACGTCGACGGCTCCTGGGCGGCGGTGAGTGACGGGGCTGGATCTGTGGCGGAGGCAGAAGGGTTGGGGGAGGAGATGGGGATATGTGCATGCCGTTTGTTTGGTTTTGGCGTGGGCATTTGGGCGGCCTCTTCATACTTCATTTCCGGAATGGGCTAATCTTCGGTCCAGGGCTTCAAATTCCCGAAAATTTCGGGCTTACCTCAAACGATTCAAATATTAAACGTAAAATCAAGGAAATGGAAAGAAATATTGAAAATTTGAAATCTCTAATAGCGATTTATCTTTACTGTAAGACTCTGTTAGTGTTAGTAATATATTGGATGGAAATTGAAGGGCATGTGATACGGATGGATATGTATCGTCACATTTTTTTTTCTTTAGCTTCTGTCATGTTCAGTGCATGCCAATTAATACGGATCTCAATTCGTAGAGATCTGTGTAATTACATAAATCATCCTTATTACCTTTTTTTTTTTCCCGTAAAGAATCGCAGTGAACCTCCCCCATTGCACCAATGAAAAGTTTGATATATTGCTTTAATTTTGAAAAAATAATAATAATAATCCTGCCACGCTAGCCGTAGAGAAAAGTCTAACCTTTTTGCTGCAGTAAATCATATGAGGGGATCCGTCAAGATTCCACGATTTATTTCTACATAGGGCGAGCATTTACTGCTGACATGCAAGTCATAGTGAATTTATATCTACATAGGCGTATAGCTATTTAGAAGGTAGATAAATATGTCCCCTATTAAGCAAATGAAATTTTTTATATATTGCTCTAAGAGCGTGCATAATAACCATTCAATTTCTATTCCATAATTATTTTTATGTTCTAAACTTATTTCTGGAACATAAATCCATTTGATAAAACTATTTCATTTTTCTATTTCTAGAATATAATTTTACTCTAGAAATAGGTTTAAAATAAAAATCAGAAGTAAATTTTTTTTTTATTTCTCTATTTTTGAAACAGAAATAAGAAATAAAACTCTTCTTTCGTTCGTCCTCGCTACCCATCCGTCGACTACCACTCACTGCTGCCGCTCGCCATCCGCCACCATTGCTGTCGATCGTTGTTCGTCAATCGCCGTCCACCGCCGTCGTCCGCCGGTTGCCATCCTCCATTGCCACCATCCTCCGATCACCATCGCCTACCACTTGGAAGGAAAAATTTTGTGTCGTTATCATACGAGAATATACATTTTATGTCTTTATCAAATGTGTATTTTTGCTTAGAAACTCATCTAAGAATAGAAATAGAAAAATCTATTTTTATTCCAAAAATCAACTTATGAGCAGAATGGTTATCATTTGCACCCTAAGGGAGAGAGAGGGAGCGATTTGATTTTCGCATTGGGGAACTTAATTTCTTTGCTGCGATGAATTAGCTAGAACAATTTTCATAGTTCCCATACTTCAAACTCCAATATGCATATCGCAAACTTGTCAAGGTTTTTTTTTTTTTTTTTTTTTTTGGGTCTAAAACGGTAGTTATATTAATAATGTAAAGTAGAGGAACTGTTCAGTAGTATATCCGAGTACATAAGATCTAGCAGATAAAGAGGAGGAGAAATAGCCCAGGTAGAAGGAAGTAAAGAGGCCCCATGGGCTTTGGCAGCCCAGTCGACAACAGCATTCGCCTCTCGTTTGTAGTGTCGAACCTGCAAATTAGGGAAACCTAGCAAAAGCGCCATGCGGTCATGGAAAAGGACTCTGTTCTCCCAAGGCGTCAGGTTAGGGTTATGGACGACTTCCACAAGAACTGAGCAATCAGATTCCAGGACCATTTGAGCTGTGGATTTCCCTTGCTGCAGTAGAAATCGAAGAGTATGATAAAGGGTGAGCAGCTCTACTTGCAAGGCTGAGGAGGCAGTAACAGTTTTTGTGAACCCGTCGATCAGGATGCGGAGAAATCTCGGCACACGCACGCCACCAAAGCTTCATTGAGGGCAGATGGGTAAGAAGCATCTATGTTAACTTTTAACATTCCTGGATTTGGTGGATGCCATCGTTGATCTAGTTCTAAATGCTGCGAGCCCTGTTTCAGCTTCATCCCATTGAAGCACCGACTAGACTTGACGTTTGCTAAGGCCGCCTGCACCACCTGCTCAGAATTGGCCTCTGCTGGCGGAAGACGAGATTGTTGCGAGCTTTCTAGATCCACCAAAGGATAGATGCAGTAGTCTCCAAAACTGGTAAGCCGTCTCTATTTTCTAATAAGTCTACCAGCCAAGTTTCTATCCTCTGAACACCACGAAAACATATTTTGATGTTAACTAGCGTATGAGACCAAATAGTGTGTGTCCAAGGACATAACAAGAATAGAAGTTCTATTGTTTCTGGGACCTGATCATTGCACATACAGCATACCGGATCCGATAAAATGTGTCTGTTGTGGAGATTTTATTTTGTTGCCAATGCATTGTTGCAAACAGACCATAGGAAGGATCGTAATTTAGGGCTAGTATTCATATTCCATATTCCGTTCCACAGTTTACGGGGGAATTAGAATGATGAAGAAGCATGGTTCTGGCTATTTATGTTATGCTATGATCTAATAGAATTGTAGCAACTCTTCACCGTAAACATGCCATTTAGCTTTCCCCTCCATATTAGCCTATCATCAGTGCACTATGGTCGAATTGGAATAGAGAGAATTTCTTCCACAATTTGATTATCAAAACTCTGGCGAAGAAGGGAATATTCCAAGCATTTTGGTCCCGGATAATAAAATAAGCCACTTTTTCTGGTTCGCCTCTAGGTGCGGGCCCACCTATTACGCCCGTAGCAAACCATCTATCCTCTTGTATTTTTATCATTTTTCCATCACCAACAGACCATTGGATCTTACCTTCAATTGATTCTCGGCCTACCAGTATACTTTGCCATCCCCAGGAGGGTCTTGTTCCTTTTGCAGCGTGCTAGAAATCTTGAGAATGATAGTATAGTCCTTAAATAGTCTACTCCATAAGGAGGAAAGATGTTGTAATAGCCACCATGCTTGTTTACCTAGCAAAGCCTTATTAAACACTATAAGATCACGAAAACCTCAAACCCCCATCATCTTGCCGACTCTTGAGAGTGTCCCAATTCTTCTAGTGGATTTGGACTTGTTGCTGCTTGTTTGCCACCATAATCTAGCAATTTTATGTTCTATTGATTTGCATATAGAGACAGGGTTTTTAAAAGTAGACATTGCATATTGCGGGAGTGCTTGAACGACTGTTTTAATTAAAAATTCCTTACCCCCTTTGGAAATAAGCCTTTCCTTCCACCCTTCCAATTTGGAATGTACTCGACCCAGAAGCCAAGCGAACATTTCCCGTTTTGAATTCCTCCAATCTGAAGGTATACCAAGATACTTGCCAATCTTTTCTAACACAGGGACTCTGAATTCTCTAGCCAAATTCTCTTGCAGGCTCGTAGGACAATCCTTACTAAAGAACAAGCCAGATTTGTTTCAATTAACTGCTTGTCCTATAGCTGGGCAATATTGATTCAGAATATTAGCTAAATTCTAACATTCTAGGAGTTTACCTTCAAAGAAGAATATGGTGTCATCTGCGAAAAAAAGATGAGACAGGGTAGGACACCATCGATTTAATTTAATACCTTTAAGATTTCCCATGTCCACTATTTGACTAATAAGAGTAGAGAGAACATTCACCATCAAGATGAACAAGTACGGAGATAAAGGGTCACCTTGCCTTAGACCCCTAGTCGAATGAAAGTAGGGTAGACGTTCTCCATTAAACTTGATGCTCAAGGAGACCGTAGTTATACATTGCAACACCCATTGTACCCATTGAGAATGAAATCCAAGCTGCAGGAAATAATCTTTTAGAAAATTCCATTCCACCCAATCGTAGGCCTTTTGCATATCTAGCTTAAATCAGCATAAAACGTCTTTTTGCTTTTCCTTATCCCGAGTTGATGAAACATTTCTTGAACCACAAGAATATTGTCTTTAATTTGACGGCCACTGACAAAAGCACTATGTTCCGTCACTATCAGCTTAGGTAACCAGGGCTTGAGTCGATTGGCTAGGATATTAGATATAATTTTGTAAATAAAATTGCAAAGGCTGATTGGTCTGTTACACTAGATTTATCTAATGCCCTTTCAGAGTACTATTCTTTTATTTTCAAAAATGTTTTTGCAGGCAGCTTAATTGATCAAGCCATTCAACAATCCGGGTGAGAGATTTTAGGAATCGCAACAACCACTAAATGGCATGCATTTTATGATATATATGTCCTATTATATTCATAAAATTCGGAATTAGGTTGCATCACTAAACTAAAATATTATCTTAACCCAAATAATCCTAAAATGCAATCTATTTAAGGAAATACCTAAACACATGATAAAGATGAAAAATTCCTGTATAGCAAAAAAAATATCTTCCCGTAAAATATCCCAATGAGATCGAATCTCGGCCGGGAGATTATAGAATCGACCATTTAAGCCATCGGGACCCGAGCAGCTTTTGATTCCCCTAATTGAAAAGTAAAAATAGGTGATCTTCGTAGAATATTTTATCTCCTTTTTTTCGATATATACGAAGATAGCCTATAACCTCCCGATCACAAAAATCCTCTTATTCTCCTTATCTCCTAAACATTCTCTATTGATTTTATCGGCCATTTCAAAAGATAGGATTGTAATCCGAACTTCCTCGTTTTGGGTGAGAGATTTTAGGAATAAGTGATATAGATGTCCTATTATATTCAGGTTGCATCACTCCGGAGATGAAAAATTCCTATACAGCAAAAAAAAATCTTCTAGTGATTTTCGGCGACAAGGTTACAATTCATTTCCGTTGTCACCACGGGATTGCACTGCACTAGAACAGGCCCGTAGTCTCGATGCCCTATTGATGTGTATAAGTTCCTAAAAAATTGAGAGGTCATCTCCTTGAGGTGGGTCGGGTCACGAACCCAAAGATGCTGATCATCCTGCAGCATGCTTATCTTATTGCCCTGTCTTCTTTGAATAGTTGTGGCGTGGAAAAACTCCATATTCTTGTCCCCCCATCTTAGCCAGTTGACTCTTGATCACATCGCCCAAAATTGTTCCTCTTGTTGCCATAACTTGTGGATTTTCTCTCGCAGGCTAGTAACCAGAACCTTGTCGTATTGACTATTGGGTTGATTAGTTAGAATTTGAAGCTGTTGCTTGAGGGAATTGATTTGATGCCTAGCATTGGCGAATTTGGATCAGCTCCAACTTGTAAGAGCAGCAGAAGCAACCTTTAACTGATGAGGTAACGGCACTGTTCCAACCTGAAAAGAAGTCCATGAATCTGCAATTATAAAGCGACACTCCTGATCCTGTAACCAGTAAGCTTCAAAAGTAAAAGCTTTGCGTCTTTTGATTCGTGTAGCTTCGGTTTTTAAAAGGAGAGGCTGTGGTTGGAACCAAGAGCGGGTAATGCAAAGACTTCAACATCAAGGGAGGTCAGTCGCCACTCCCTAGAACATAACATTCTATCCAATCTTTCTTTTACAACGTCCTCTCCGTTTCGATTATTTATCCACGTGAATGCACAACCTTTGCTGCCCAAGTCCATCAAAGAGCAGTCATTTAGGAGTTCATAAAAGGAGTACATACGATGAGGTTCTGCTGGACGCTTCCCTACTTTCTCCCAAGGATACAATATTTCATTAAAGTCACCTGCACACAGCCAAGGTAAAGTATTATAGTGACTAATCTGTCTAATTTCTGCCCATAAACTTTGTTTGAGTTGGTATACTGCTGGTGCATATAAACAAGTAAGGCATATTGTTAATCCATAATCCAAGTCCGTGCATATCAAATCAAAGAAAGACGAGGAATGATGGTCCACTGTCAAAGAAACTCGATCGTTCCAAAATACCGCTAAACCGCCAGCCAAGCCGATAAGATTGTCTAAAAAGCTATTAGTATATCTTAATTTCTTCTGAAGGCGAAGAAGCTTCCCTTCTTGATTTTTAGTCTCCATCAAAAACAAAATATCGGGCTTTTCATGGGTCACTAAGACCCTTAGAGCTTGAATTGTCAGGATATTGCCCAAACCCTGACAGTTCCAACTTACTAACCTCATTTGTTACTTGGTGACTTTTTAGGGCCAGCCACCAAAGCCCAATTTTCAAGATCTTCTGCCTCAAGGATGGGAATCTCTTGTAAATGAGATTCATCAAGCCCTTCTTGTAGCTAAGTTCGTAATTCATACATGTTGAACCTTTTTGCTTTCTTGATGGGACCTAATCTTGCATTCAAACGTGTGCTTTTTACTTTCTTGGATTTGAAAGAACCCGCTGCCACTTCAGTGATTTTAACTTGTTGTTGATATGCAAGGAACTTTTCGGAGTTAGCTTCAAATCTTGATGAATCCGCAACTAAAGGTTGCCATTGGATCGGTTTTTCCGTTATAATAAGTTGACTGCACACAGGTAACTCCGTCATTTCTTTGTCTTTGTTTTTTCGTGGTTGGTCCTCATAAACCAAAATGGGTGGATCTTGAGCAGGAATCAAAATAGAGGGAGGCTAAGGAGTTTCTAGGACACTCGTCAGAATCCTCTCGAGGGTGGTTTGGCTCATAAAAGGTACGCCAAAAGGGACTGTGTTCCCGAACCTCTGCTCAGAGCCATTGACCATAAAACATATTATCATTTCCTTCCACTTTGCTTTCATCGAAAGGAAAATCTTTACAATACATTGCATGGTGACCAAGTTTGCCACAGGAGTAATAGAAATGAGACAGCCTTTCATATTGAAAATATAACCAAATATTCTTACCTCCAATCTGATTAGTTGCCCTGTTTTAAGCGGCTGTTGTATATCGATCTCCACTCTTGCCCTTCTTGCTCTAAGAGTTGTAACATCCTTATGCTCGATTTTAACATTCAGCACCCTACCTACATGTCTCACCGCTTTACTAATAATAGTTTCAGCACACCGTTCCAAAGGTAAGCCAAATACTTGAACCCAAAAGGCATGGGTATTAAAATCATAGCTGTGCAGAGGTGTGTTTGGTGTCCAGGGTTTTAAAATGACCAAGTGATTGGCAAAAAGCCAAGGTCCATTCTCCAATATTCTTTGTTTTTCCTCTTTTGATTTAAACCTCACAACATACGGTCCAACTTCGCCTTGGGAAATATCTACTTGGTCAGCGCCAAGCCCATTTCATAGTATTTTGAATTGCCTGAAAATTAACTATTGGATTAGTGAGAATCTTACCCACCAAGATCAATCGGCATTCCTCTATTTTATAACTTGGAGCCGCCTCATCCCAAACTTCTATTTGTTGTTTTGACTAGAGACGGCCCAGTCGAGTACACAAGGCAACAAGGCGAGCCGCATCTTCATTAATTGGGTGGTCCATTCGAGAGCAAGTAGCAGCACAATTTGGGGCAATAGCTCTTATGAGGAAAAGGTCCGAACACCAGCATCGCGAGAAGAGTTCACAATTGAGCAAGCTACGCCAGGCAATCCCCTATCCAGAGAGCCAAATTGAAGAAGGAAAATTATCATCGGAATGCTAGGGCTCCGTTCGATCAAAACGAGAGGAACATGTAACCATGGATGAAAGCTAAGGCAGAGGGCGATGGTGAAAAAATGGGGGAAAGCTAGGGCAAAGAGGGTTCTGGAAGGTAATCTTGAGAACGCAAAGAAACGAAGAAGAAGATGAAGGGGGCAACATCAGAAGAAGCTTCGTGATAGGCAACAATGGCGAAGGGGTTCGGGAAAAGCTACCAAGGAGGTAGAGGGAGCTCTACATTTCAAGAGAAAAAAGTGGTCAAACTAGTCAAGGTTAATGCCACCGCCTAATGCCATAATTAGCAAATTGTCGTAGAACCCAACATATTTAGTACTCTAGATTCAAATGGTATATGTATTATATTCATATAATAATTTGGCTTTGTTATTAGTTGCTGTCGCGACCAAATTTTCAGGGTGAACCACCTATGATTTGGCTAATGGCTTGCTAAGCTTAGACTTAGCTCGGGCTCTCCCAAGCCCATATCAATTCGCGACTTAGGTTCAAATTTTTAACATGCAATTGATTTTTAACTAGGAGTCGCCACTAATCTATTTTTGGTGGGTCGATTAGAAACCCAAGTAAAGTAACGGGAGTTTTACTTTACTCCTACGAACCAGAGATTATGGGTACGGGGACTTGGTTACACTAGATTTCTCTAATGTCCTTTCGGTACCATTTCTTTTATTTTGACAAAAAGGTTTTGCGTGCAGCTTGAATTAATTTTAAACTATCTCCCTAACATGTAAGGTGATCATACGGGTGTGCAAACCACCAATTTAACACCCAAATAAACAATAAATAAATTGCAAAAACTTACCTCCAAGCAACGAAAGCATCTGCAATGTTAAATTAAAATCCACATCAACAACCTTAGATATGGTTTCTAATTAACACGCAATTTTTTTTACTTTCACTTAATTAATGAAAATCATGCAATATGCAATGCAATATTCACTAAATGACCTAATTCTAATGATATATAATTTCTAATTAAATGGGCCTGGCAAAAATACTAAATGAGATACATCTCAATGAATCTAACCCTAATGACATGCATATGGCATTTTTCTCTTTTTCCTAAAGAATGCATTTTATCCTAAATAATAAAACTAATTTAACCTATGACTTTTTTGTATTTTTCATGAAATTCGAAATTAGGTGAAATGTGAAAATTACCTAATTAGATTAAGATCCTATTTAATTTATAGTAGGAATTAGGTTGAGCCACATCCTAATTTAAACTAAAATATTATCTTAACCAAAATAACCCTAAAATGTAATATATTAAAAAAGTACCTGAACTTATGATAAATTTTAAAAAATTATTTAAATTAAACTAAGTGCAATTTTTATCCTAATATGCAATGTCGTGCAAAATATACCCTAACTCTACATGATATATGCATGATGATTTTTTTGTTTTTGTTTTCTTTCTTTTTTTTTTTTTTAATTTCGAAATTAATAATTGCCAAATACTTAAACAGGCAATCCAAGTTAAAAAAGAACTAATAACCTAAATTAATTGATTTGATTTTTTTTTTTTTTGAAAATTCGAAATAAAATTCCTATTGTGAGCATGCAAACCCTAAAACTACATTTTTTATTTTTTATTTAAAAAAAAACTAATTTAAATAACATCACAGCAAATTAGACCATATTGATACCCAAATTGACGAACCATATCTCGCGCATGAGATCGGGCTGGCCAATTTCACATAGATCACGAATCGGATCTCGGGCGGGAGATCGGATTGGCAATTTTTTAAGTAATTGCGAGTCGGATTTCGGCGCGAAAATCGGATCGACAATCACTAATTTCAAGGCAATTTCATATCATGGAATTTCAATTTCACATTAAAGGAATAATTACACTAAAAAGATAAAATAAAATAGCAAAAATAATAAAACAAAAATAAAATAAAGAAAATACCTAAATTTTCTTTTGCTTTTCTCTTTTTTTCTTTTCTTTTTTTTGAAAAAGAAAAAGAAAAATAAAGCTGGTGGCCGGTCCGGCGAGGGTGGAATCACGCCGGTTAGGGTTCCGGCGAGGGCTTCGGCGAGGCGGCGCGACGGCGGCGCGGCGGCAGGAGCTTCGGGAATCGGCCCGGGGCGACGTCGGGACAGCGACGCCGTGACCAGCGGGCTCGGTGATGCGTCGGAGCAGCGAGCGATTGGCGACGAGCGGTGGCGTCGCGGGGAGCCGCGGCAGGCGAGATCTCGGCCAGCGTCGCGGGCGCAGGTGCTCGATTCCGACGGCAGGGCAGCGAGTGGGCGGATCGGGGACAGCGACTCAAGGCGGGGCACAGCGCGTCGGGGCCGCGTGGGTCGATCGGCGACGGTGTTGCGGGCAAGGCCGGCAGGCTTGGATCCGGATCTCGCTGTCGTGGGGAGGTTGTTGCAGCGGGTAGATCTGGAGCAGCAGCAGCTAACGCGGGGGTAGCGAACGGAGGTGCGGCAGAGGAGGGCTCGGTGACTTGGCTGATGCGGCGGCGACGCGGCTTCCAATGGACGGATGGCAGAGCGGAGTGGCGTCGGGGGGCGGGGCGCCGGAACTCTGGTGCTGCAGATCGGCGACAGGACGACGCAGCGGTGCGGGGGAATCGGGTCGGCGCGAGCTTCGGGTTGCGGCTCTGGCAACAGATCGGCGAAGCGGCGGTGCTGCTCACGGAGGCGGGCGGAGGTCGGCGGCTCGGCCGCCGGTAGGGATCCCTCCCCCACGAGGAAGATGAACAGTCGCAGGGGACTTTTTTACCTTTTCTTTTACCTTTTTTTTTTTACTTTTCCTCTTTCTTCACTTACTTTTCACTTTTTGCTCCTTTTGGTGCCCTTTTTTTTTTACGGAAAAGAACCCCCTCTTCCCGACCGTACTCGACTCTTTTATACACCAAAAAAAATGTATCTTTGTGGTATATTTCTTTGCCAATTTCGCTCGTGTAAAATACCATTGAATATATCATTTCACTCTGCGTAATATTTTTTGCATATTCGATCAAAAAATTCCCCTTTTGCGCAAAAAATGCATCTCTCGTGTATATTACCTATATATATATATATATATATATAATCTTAACAAAATATAAATCTTCCTAAACTATATGCCATGTGATTATGATTTTTTTATTATTTTTTTTTTATTTAGCGAAAAATAACCCCAAAAATTTAGGTGTCAACAACTGCCCCTCTTTGAAGGTGAGCTCGCAGAGGTTGCCTTCAAAGATAAATTGAGACCTAAATTTTGGTGATGCTCATGTAATGAATGATTTTTTGTTGGAACACGAATTCCATTTTTTAATGCAATTTATATGATGCATGGAAATACTAATGCAAATGATAGATGAACCTACCTGAAATAACTTACCTCTGAGGAAGATAGAGTAATTCGAGGTAGTGGGTGTTACCTGTCCAGGACCCGTTCCATTCTACGATCGCCTAGAATAGTAACATGACTTTGTGAAGATGCTGCTTTCGTAGGACCCGTACCATTCTACGGTCGCCCAGTATGGCAGAAAGGAGCTGCTTTCTCAGGACCCGTACCATTCTACGGTCGCCCAATACGGCAGAAAGGTTTTGTCTAGGACCCGTACCATTCTACGGTCGCCTAAACGGGGATTCATTTTCCAGGACCCGTACCATTCTACGGTCGCCTGAATGAGGAAATATGTGTTGTCTAGGACCCGTACCATTCTACGGTCGCCTAAACGAGGATTCACTTTCCAGGACCCGTACCATTCTACGGTCGCCTGAATAAGGAATAGATGTTGTCGAGGACCCGTACCATTCTACGGTCGCCTTGACGGAAAATTGTTTTTTCAGGACCCGTACCATTCTACGGTCGCCTAAACGGGGGTTTTGCTTGGCTAGGACCCGAACCATTCTTCGGTCGCCCAGCGTCGCAACTGAGAAAATCTTTGGGGGACAACTCAATCGAGTGTCTCGTGTATTCAAAAGGAGAATACTTGTGCAACGACAAATATTTAAGGTATGAATAGAGATATACTTACCCGGTGACATCTCGGTTCCTTGGGGATGTTCTCCTACAAAACATAATCGTAGGAGAGGCAACATGCATTTGTAATCACAGACATGCATTAATTCAAGTAAGGTTCATGCGTATCAACCACGCATCATCCCAATTTCAATAGGCATGATCATTCTAATCAACGCATGAGCGTCATGGATGTGTCAAATGAGGGATCCTTGATCTGAAAGAACTTTTCACTCATCCTCTTTAAAAGGGCTGTTTTATCCTGACCTTTGATGCAGGATCTTGACAATCGCTCTATCTCACCATCATCATGTCAAACAAGGGTCTGAGCAATCTCGCAAGTGGTACGACCTTACCAATCTGAGAGGTCATTAACATGGACCGTAATGCGGGCTTGGTCAACGGCTTAGCAAAGGGGACTCTTTGAGTCAAGGCTATTGGAAAAATGAATGATATTCCGTAACCATCTTAGGGTTTACAAGTCAAGAAACATGCGAAATGGGGTAGAAATTGCCTTACTCGCACTTCTTCGAGCGATGCTTAAAACATGTGAACCCCAACGTTAATTCAAGTGCCCTAATCGAAGAGACTTTGTAAGGGACGTAACATAGGCTAGGTTCATGGATTAAGAAACGAAAGGATCATTAGGCTCAAAAAGTGTTTAGGGGATCAAAGTTGGTGATCATCTTAACATTTCCACCAATTTTCTTCTTCACCATCAAAGATTTTCTTCACATCACAACTCCGTAATTGCAACAACATTTGGTTTTTTTTTTTTTTGGTACCACCTTGTTGGGGATACGACTCACTTCATCAAGTGTTTGATTTTTTTCTTTGGGCATTGGCCTTGCTTTTACCAGGCACACTGCTTTTTTCGCCCCCCCTTTTTTTTGCACTTGTTTTCTTTGGATTTGCATAGCTTTTTTTATCATTCTAGACCATGCCACTCGAATTTTTTCTTATCTTTGCCTTGCCCCAGTGTGGGGGATGATCACCAGCTGGGTTTAATACGAGATGAGTTCATAGGCTCAAGTGGGCTATGCAATGGATAAAGTGTATAAGATAGAGAAAGAACTGCTCTTCATCATCCTAAGGCACTTCAAATTATCGTAGAAGTTGCACTGCGAAAGCAATACTTGAAGATCGATGCAAGTGTGAATAAGAAAATTCCTATCATTCATTTCAAATTTGTCCCGATGTGGGATGATCCTTGACAGGGATAATTTAAAAAGTTCTTCACGTATGTGGGCTCAAATGGCTAATCAATGGGTATACCTGTAGTGTTTCGGGTAGAAGAAGAAACTGCCTCTCATCACTTTGGTTAGCGTACTCTTTGCGAGATTACCTTTTTCCTTGCGGGCATGGAATTTTTTCACAACTCACTGAGGATTAGTGTATGGAATAGTGTACGGAACAAGGCTCGCCTTTCATCATTCCAAGATATCCCATTTGACACATTCAATTTATCTCACACAGCTCATCAAGGAAGAAAAATGCAAGTTTTGCAACAAATTTAGATAATTCAACTCATTGAAGCAATTTATTCAACATAGAAATGCTTGCGAGTTCAAAACATGACATGGCAAATTCTATCATGGGTAATACTTCTTGACAGCATCGGAATTAACTGGATTGGAAAACTCACGACCATCCATTTCTCGCCAGATCAAGGCACCTCCGGAAGCACTTTCTTCACGACATAAGGGCCACTTTGTAATTTGGAGCAAACTTGCCCCCAGGATCTGGAAATATTGGCAATAGCTTCCTTAGAACAAGATCATCCACTTCGAAATGTTTCGGCCGCACCTTCCGTTGAAAGATCTAGCTACTCTCTGTTGATATGTTTGGCCATGGCGTAGAGCTTTCAATCTTTTTCGTCGATCAAGTTCAACTGCTCAAATCTTTGTTGCGACCATTCCCGTTCCGATAAATCCACTTGGGATAAAACTCTTAGAGAAGGAATCTCCACTTCGACAGCGAACCGCCTCCATGCCATACACGAGCAAAAGGGGTTGCCCCGGTAGAAGTGCGGATCGAAGTTCGGTATGCCATCAATGCGAAGGGTAACCTGTCATGCCAATCTCGATAATTCTCAGCTGTCTTAGCCAAGATCTTCTTGATGTTCTTATTGGCCGCTTCAACAGCCCCGTTCATTTGAGGGCGGTAAGGAGATGAATTCGATGCTTGATCTTGAACTTATTGAACAACCCATCAACAAGTTTGTTGTTCAAATTTGTCTCGTTATCGTGATGATCGCTTCGGTGGACACCATAACGAGCAATTATGTCACGTTTAACGAATTTTACAATATTGCGGGCAAAGTGACATTTGCAAAGGATGTAGCTTCAATCCATTTGGAGAAATAGTCTATCGCCACTAAGATGAATCGATGCCCATTTGAAGCTTTAGGGTTGATTGGGCCAATGACATCAATGCCCCACATCGAGAAAGGCCATGGCTCGGAAAACTAGTGCAGCTCGGTTGGAGGAACATTTATCTTATTCCCGTGAATCGGCAACGGTGACAACTCCGAACATGTTGGATGCAATCACTTTCCGGTGTAAGCCAAACGGTAGTAGCCTAGTCTCATGATTTTCTTGGCTAACATGTGTCCATTCATATGAGGGCCACATACCCCTTCGTGCACTTCTTGCATGATTTGAGTGGCCTCAACTGCATCTATACACCGCAACAAGATCGAATCGTAAGATCTCTTGTACAAATTCTCACCACTGACGAAAAACTTCGAGGCCATCTTCATGACGTACTTCTATCTGCCGAGTGCTTCCTTCAGGGAATTCCGCTTTTTAATGTAATTCATGATATCGTAATACCATGGTTTTCTATCGGGTTCTTGGTCATAGTCATACAATAAGCCGGTTTTGGCAAAACCTCTATCTTCAGAGGCTCGACCTCTAACCTATCAGTGACTTGCAACATAGAAGACAAAGTTGCGAGCGCGTCCGCAAATTGATTATGAGACCTTGGCAAGTATTCAAATGAAATTTCGTCGAACTCCTTTATCAGATCTTCTAAATACTTATGATACGGAAGCAATTTGGCATCTTTAGTCTTCCATTCACCTACGGTTTGTAGTATGATTAGCGCTGAATCTCCGAACACTTTTAACTTAGCTACACCCATCTCAATTGCGGCTTGAAGCCCAAGGATGCAAGCTTCATACTCGGCCACATTGTTAGTGCATGGGAATATCAATTTTGCAGCTACCGGATGGTGTTGTCCCTCCGGGAGATATCGAACCGCTCCCACTGCAGAACCGAGACAAGTTCACGGCTCCATCAAAGAACATTGTCCATGCATCTTCACTTACGTTCAAGACACGATCATCTAGGAAGCTATCATCATTATTCGAGATTCCTGAATTCTCGGCCAATAGATCAGCAATCACTCGACCCTTAACCGACTTTTGTGGCATGAATTGCACATCAAATTTCGAGATCAAAATCTGCCATTTAGCTAACTTACCCACCAAAGCTGGCCGATCAAGTAAGTACTTGATAGGATTGCTCTCGATCCCACGAGGAACGCCCGGTGATGCAACGTGTCCGTCGCAATCTATGCAATACCCACACTAATGCGGCACAAGTCTTTTCCACATCGAATATTTCATCTCGATACCGTGAATTTTTTACTCGATAATAAATTGCTCGTTCTTTCTTATCGACGGGACTTTCCCGAGCCAACATTGCACCCAAGTGACTCACTATGAATGGTGAGGTAGAGAATCAAAGGTTGCCCCGGCGATGGTGGGACGAGCATCGGTGGGTTCATCAAGTAATACTTCAATTTGTCGAACGCTTCTCGACACTCATTATCCCGATTGACTTGTGCATTCTTCTTTAGGAGTTTGAAGAATGGCTTGGCAGTTTCAGAAAGTTGGGAAATGGATCGAGCAATGTAATTCAACCTCCCCAAAAGGCTCCGGACTTCTTTCACTGTCGACGGTGGTCGTAACTCACAAATGGCTTTAACTTTAGCTGGGTCGATTTCAATCCCTTTACTGCTCACAATGAATCCAAGTAATTTACCGGATGTTGCTCCGAACACGCACTTAGCGGGATTTAGTCGAAGCTTGAACTCACGGAGTCGATCAAACAACTTCTTCAAGGTTTTGACGTGGCTTTTTCCAGGTCGGGTTTTTGCAATCATGTACATAAACTTCGATCTCTTGATGCATCATGTCGTGGAACAGTGCTATCATGGTTCGCCGATAAGTTGCCCCTGCATTTTTGAGTCCGAAGGGCATAACCTTATAATGAAAGGTTCCCCAAGGGGTGATAAATGCGTCTTCTCCTTGTCTTCCTCATTCATCTTTATTTGATTATATCCGGAAAAACCATCCATAAATGAGAATAGTTCAAAGCCAGCGGTACTATCCACAAGGACATCTATGTGTGGTAATGGAAAATCATCTTTCGGACTAGCTTTGTTCGATCCCGATAATCAACACAAACACGAACTCGACCGTCCTTCTTCATTCTTGGTACAATATTGGCCACCCATTCGGGTACCGTGAAACTTCAATGAATCCCACCTTTAAGAGCTTCATCACTTCCTCCTCTATCTTCTTTGAGAGCTCGGGCTTAGTTCTCCGCAGCCTCTACTTCTTAGGTGGTGCTTCCGGATTAGTAGGTAGGCAATGCTCCACAATTGACGGGTCTAAACCAGGCATGTCAAAGATAAGTCCATGCAAAAATATCCCGATATTCCTTGAGTAGCTGAATCAGGCGTTCAGCCTCATCTTTGGGAAGACTCGCCCCAATTTTCACCTCTTTGGCTTCTTCAGTGTCACTGAAATTAACAGTGACGGTCTGCTCGGATGTGGGAGCTTTAGCCTTTTCATGTTGTTCCCAGCTACGTTGCACTTCGCTAGGATCTTCGATTGAATCTTCGGGATCATCATCATCAGCACTTGCTGTATTGGATTGGACCATTTCCACACCTTTGCATGTTATATGATTGTTCCTAAAACAGAATGTAGATGGATCAAAAAGACAAACAGGGGTAAATCATACTTATCTATCTTTTTTTCAAGGATTTTTCTTTCGAAAGAAAAAAAATGAAAAGTGATTGGAAAAACGTTTTTTTTTTTAAACATTTTGACACAGGAAAGCATGATGAAACCCAGGCCTCAGAATTCTCCTTGGATTTTTCATTTGTTTTATCGGTTGGATATCATCCCCGGGCTGGTTTGGTGTGCCTCATCATACTTTCAAAATGAAGGTTGTAATTTTATTGAAATTCATCAATCAATTACAATTTATTGAATGGAAAATGCATTTCAAGTCCTAAGAAGAAAACGAAAAGGAAGAAATCGAAAACAGTCCCTAGAAAGCAATAAAAATTCCCACGCGGGGAATGTGCGAAAGCAAAAAAGTTACTCTTGTGGGCCAAGGCCCATCTCTTCGGGATCCTTCATCAATGGCTCCTATGATGAGGTTGTCAAATAAGCTCGCAACTCCCAGCTCATCCTCAACGTTTCCGGTCTTCGGGGGTGTTGGGTCATCCATGTTATCCCATCCATCCGGGACTATCTCGACGAGGATCGCATAAAGAGGCCGGGAGGGGCCGAATACTTCACCGGATAATCAAATTTGCCACCGGGCTGCCCCTGGTATCCGCTTCATCCCGCAACATTATAGGAGGACCGGGGAATGTCTCATGAATGCTTGGGGGTAGTGGGTTTTGCCTCCCTCGTCTTTGTTCTCTTGAACTTCCCCTACCTCTTCCACGGTACCCCAAACCAGCAGAAGGGGACCTCTGAGGGGCTTCAATGGGGCTTCGAATGCCTCGACCATTCATCCCAAGACCATTGCCGGAATGAAACCATTTCCGACCATTACTCTTCCTACCATGAGGGCAGCATTTGAAACTTCAGGAATGGGCGGTGATGAACCTCGAGAAGCATGTATGGTGGATACCAACTCGAATGAGTGGTAACTTGATTCGAGCTCAGAATCCGGCTCTACATAGGGGATGGTCGTTTCGTGATAGATCCGGTGGTCTTCCTCACCATACACGGTGACCAGCTTCATTCCGATCACAAATTTGACAGCTTGATGTAGACTTGAAGGCACTGCTCCAGCAGTGTGTATCCATGGACGACCCAGCAGGAAATTGAATGCGTAGGGATGTCCAAAGACTCGAAAGGGAATGTTGAAGACAAGCGGCCCTATCTCGTATGTCGAGATGGATTTCTCCAAGCACCTCCTTCTTTGTGCCATCAAAAGCTCGTGCGAGGTCATCGTTTGCATGTATTCTTGACGGATCTACCCTGAGGCGGTGCAGAGTGGCTAATAGACATATGTTCAGAGCGGACCCATTATCAAGAAGCACTCGAGACACATGAGAAGACTTGTGTTTAAAGGATATGTAGAGTGCTTTGTTATGTCCCCGGCCTTCAGGAGGGAATTCTTTATCAGAAAAGGCAATCAAATCCTTGAGAAGGACCGATCCCACAAATTCTTCCAACTTGTCTGCCTCAATTGTCTCTGGCACATGAATTTCACTTAACACTTTCATTAGTGACTTTTGATGCACAGAGGATGTTTGGAGAAGCTTGAGCAAGGAGATTTGAGCAGGCACCTTTCGCAATTGATCGACTACATTATACTCACTTGCCTTAATCACAGCCAGAAACTCCTTAGCCTCTTCATCGGTGACTGGCTTTGCAGGTTGAGCACTGGCTTGACCATAGGTTCGACCAGACCTTGTAACAAGGTCAACATCTAAGTCATAAGACCAAGGCACCGCCTTATTGTTGACATACTCGTATGGTTGAGGTACCTCGATCACAATCTCCTCATCGAGGCATCTTCTAGCGGGGGCATGTCCGCGAGAGAAGGATCAACTTCTTCCTTGTCGGCATTGAGCGCAGCTGCTCCTCCTCCCAATCGATGATGATGTGAGAAATAGTGGAAACTACGCAATTACAATCAGCATATACGATAATGCCGTCATCCACCATTGGGGCAATTCTTTCCTTCATCAGCGATAGGGGAACACTCTCTTGTCTTGGATAATATCCAGCCCTTACTAGTCCATTGTAAACATCTGCCACGTGCACCTTCGAGTCCTTGATTCGACCGACTTCAGGTTCTAGGATAGCATTCACCGTACCTTCATGCTCGGGTAGCGGATTCTTCTGTACGTTCGGCCGAGCAGTTTGAAACGAAAAGACTTTCGTGTCTAAGAGGTTCTGGATCTTGTGCTTGAGGGTGAAACATTCATCAGTTGAATGCCCCAGTTCACCGCTGTGGTAGTCACACTTCTTCGACGGGTCATAACTGCGATTGCTTTCACGGTTAGGACGCTTTGGTTCACTAGTGAGCAAACCTTTCTTTCGAGAGGATCGTTAGCACTTGGGATGGAGATCCGGGGAGAGGAGTGAACTGCCTTTTTGCTTGGGCAAATGATTGACGACCAGCAGTTTGTTGTTGCCTTTGATTCATCTGGATAGCCGGGGCACGTTTGACATTTTCTTGGCTATAAGCCATATTCACGTCCACAACCGCTTCCTTCTCCTTCTTGGCAGTGAATCTTTTACTAGATGGCTCAGTAAACCATCCTTCCCTTATCCCCATCTCAATTTGTTCTCCTACAGGAATAAGCTGATTGAAGCTTTCGACGTACGTACTGGCCATTCGGTTACGAAACTCAGAAGGGAGAGTCTTCACAAATAATTTCATCAGCTCTTTGTTGGTAGGCTCAGGAGTGATTTGAGCAGCCAGGTTTCTCCATCTTACGGCATATTCTTTAAATGACTCGCTCCTTTTCTTTTCCATCCGCTCCAGATCTTCTCGGGAAGGTGCGATGTCCATGTTGAACTTGTACCGTGTGAGGAACGCGTCGGCCACTTCGTTCTGTGTGTTGAGGAGATTCACATTCTTCATCACGTACCGGTTTAGTGCGGGTCCGTCAAGCTTGCATGGAACGATTGGATCATGAGGGGCTCATTTTTTACGTGCTGGGCCATGCGCACGTGGTACATTTGCAGATGAGATTTTGGGCAAGATGTACCGTCATACTTCTCAAAATCCGGCATTTTGAACTTGCTCGGCATTTTGACCTTCTCATAGACTGAGAGGTCGAACGGGAGTGAGCTTTGTGATTCTTGCAGTTGTCTTACCTTCTCTTCCAGCTTTGCAACACGCTCATCCTGATTTGTCTTAGAAATGCTGTCAAGCTTGACTTTTCCAACAAGGATCGAGTCATCATCCAGCCCGGGCATATTGTTGTCAACCGTTTGAACCTTATTTGCTTGCTTCGAGACAACTATTTCGGGAAGAGCGGGTGTAGCTGTTGGATTCGCTTGGAGGAATTGGAGTTGATCCGTCACAAGCTGTATAGAGGCGAGTACTTGTTGGAGTTGAACTTCCACAGCGGACATACGATCACGCATTTCATTTTGGTCAGCCATTTTCGCCCTTGATCGTGTAATAATAGGCGATCGCGGTGGATCCGTTATGACCTAAAATAAGAAATGAACAAAAATAAGCATTCTTGTATGAAAATACGTCGATCCATGGCAACATTCTAGAACTTTTATTCATCAATGGAGCTTTTGACATGCCTATCAAAAAAATTCGAAATGTCCTAAACAAATGAACTAGGAAAGTAAATGACTCAAACTTCCTAATCATTAAGCAAAGATTGATTCAAGCAATTGATTTGGCTTGATCAATATACACTCGGGACACCATTCGGCGCAATCGTTTATTCTCCTCTTGAGCTTTTTCAGCAACTCTTTTGAGGTGTTTGTTCTCAGCTCGATTGGTGATCTTCAATGGTGCCTCTGGTATCTTCGGAAGTAACTCCTCGGGAATCTTGTGTTGTTGGATATACTTAGTCGAAGCATAGTACTTCCTTTCTTTGCCCTTCAACTCTTCTTCGGGCCACTTGAGTTTTTGTGGATGGCACATATCCCACATCGATTTGATAGTGAGAATGGAATCTTCATGGCCTCGGCTTCCATCAACGAAGCGACTTGGAGCGGATGCGTTTGTAACGCCGGGGGAAGCTCTTGCACGACTTGATGCGACGAGTCACTCTAGTCGGATAGTACTCCAATGCTCCGGTGAATCCCAATAGAGGGATTGGGCCAACTCCTCCACATGAGAGTCTCGCCACCCGAACTTGGAACCATTTAGCATGCCATAGGAAACCCTTGGAAGTTGGTTTTTTCATGAAAGCTAGCCACCTAGAATAATGGTAATCCGGTGCATGTTTTTGGCTGTTCTCAAATCTCATAATAGGGTGATTAGAATTACTAACATCATGTATAGTCATTAAACCACCAAATCCCCTTATATGAGAAAGGAACCAGATTTGTAAAAGTTCAGGAGAGGAATGGAAAGTCTTATCACCACCTCTTTTGAAACGAGTGAGAGAAAGGAAAGTTTCAGTCAAGACAATGTTTACAAAAATTTTTCCTTCCAACACTTGCCTAACTAATTGAGCAATCAAAGGGTTAATAGCATTCTTGTAGTAAGGAAATACTATAAACCCAAAGAAAGCTAAGAGGAAAATCCTACGTATTTGAAATGAGGTGCCTTTTTCAAAACATTCTTTCAGAAAAGATAAAGGACATGCATTGCGATGAGCCTTCAAAACCTTTTTTATGTCGTCTTCTTTAACTTTCAGAAAATCATATAAGGCCGTAATAGGATCTATTCCGATAGGCGGACTAATCAGTTCAGCTTTCAAGGACCTCCCTATGGCGATGCTATACTCTTCCAAGGTGGGAGTGAGTTCATGCTTACCGCCAAAGATAAAGGTAGAAGTCTTGGGGCATCAACAGTGGGCAAGTGCTTGGACGAGGCCGCCATGGATGTTGATATGCGTAGTGGAAGCGATCGACCAATATGTGACTCTACGAAGCGACGGCTATCTTGATCTAACTTGTCCCACCATGCACTAAGCTCTTCCTTTGGAGGGAGAATAATTCGAATGTCCGGTATCCCCATTGTATATTGAACAAGACTTAAGTCAATCCTAATGCCATGGATCAACAAAATGACATAATAAAGTAAGTAGATTGCAAGGGTGCGAATTTAAGAAACTTACTTTACCGATGAACAAAGAGGGCAATCACATAGACATGCGCATGGTAAGTGAGGCTCGATTTCTAATCTATAAGGCTTATCAAGGTGGAGCCACAAGGATGATCAGACTAGCCACGGGCTTGTGGACTATATCGGCGGGTCCTCATGACTCCGGCTTGGTCGAAGAGCCGACCCAGGTCGCGGGCATGCGGACCGAGGTGGGTACCCTTGACACCATGAAAGAAATTTCGAGATTGAGATGGGCGACTCGTACCGCGGGCATGCGGTCGGAGTGGTATCCATCTCAACACCATCCTAAATGATCCTATGCGGCCCCAGTCCCGGCGGAGTTATGTGTGCAAAAGTGTAGTGCAAGATACAAGGCATGCACAACGGTTTATATCAAGCAACACTTCAATATGAAAACACACCATACATTCCTACACCTCCCCCGCAAAACAAAGGTTAGCAAACACTTCCCCTTATGCCTCCCATCCTGCAAGAACATTTAACACCTTAAATGTTAGGGACGTACCTGAGATCCTTGCTGCCAAGCAAAAAACATTTTTTCAAAAATTGGCCTAAGTCCACTAAGAGTATTAACTCAAGTCCCCAGTGGAGTCGCCAAGCTGTCGCGACCAAATTTTCAGGGTGAACCACCTATGATTTGGCTAATGGCTTGCTAAGCTTAGACTTAGCTTGGGCTCTCCCAAGCCCATACCAATTCGCGACTTAGGTTCAAATTTTTAACATGCAATTGATTTTTAACTAGGAGTCGCCACTAATCTATTTTTGGTGGGTCGATTAGAAACCCAAGTAAAGTAACGGGAGTTTTACTTTACTCCTACGAACCAGAGATTATGGGTATGGGGACTTGGTTACACTAGATTTCTCTAATGTCCTTTCGGTACCATTTCTTTTATTTTGACAAAAAGGTTTTGCAGGCAGCTTGAATTAATTTTAAACTATCTCCCTAACATGTAAGGTGATCATACGGGTGCGCAAACCACCAATTTAACACCCAGATAAACAATAAATAAATTGCAAAAACTACCTCCAAGCAACGAAAGCATCTGCAATGTTAAATTAAAATCCACATCAACAACCTTAGATATGGTTTCTAATTAACACGCAATTTTTTTTATTTTAACTTAATTAATGAAAATCATGCAATATGCAATGCAATATTCACTAAATGACCTAATTCTAATGATATATAATTTCTAATTAAATGGGCCTGGCAAAAATACTAAATGAGATACATCTCAATGAATCTAACCCTAATGACATGCATATGGCATTTTTCTCTTTTTCCTAAAGAATGCATTTTATCCTAAATAATAAAACTAATTTAACCTATGACTTTTTTGTATTTTTCATGAAATTCGAAATTAGGTGAAATGTGAAAATTACCTAATTAGATTAAGATCCTATTTAATTTATATTAGGAATTAGGTTGAGCCACATCCTAATTTAAACTAAAATATTATCTTAACCAAAATAACCCTAAAATGCAATATACTAAAAAAGTACCTGAACTTATGATAAATTTAAAAAAATTATTTAAATTAAACTAAGTGCAATTTTTATCCTAATATGCAATGTCGTGCAAAATATACCCTAACTCTACATGATATATGCATGATGATTTTTTTTGTTTTTGTTTTCTTTCTTTTTTTTTTTTAATTTCGAAATTAATAATTGCCAAATACTTAAACACGCAATCCAAGTTAAAAAAGAACTAATAACCTAAATTAATTGATTTGATTTTTTTTTTGAAAATTCGAAATAAAATTCCTATTGTGAGCATGCAAACCCTAAAACTACATTTTTTATTTTTTATTTAAAAAAAACTAATTTAAATAACATCACATCAAATCAGACCATATTGATACCCAAATTGACGAACCATATCTCGCGCATGAGATCGGGCTGGCCAATTTCACATAGATCACGAATCGGATCTCGGGCGGGAGATCGGATTGGCAATTTTTAAGTAATTGCGAGTCGGATTTCGGGCGCGAAAATCGGACGACAATCACTAATTTCAAGGCAATTTCATATCATGGAATTTCAATTTCACATTAAAGGAATAATTACACTAAAAAGATAAAATAAAATAGCAAAAATAATAAAACAAAAATAAAATAAAGAAAATACCTAAATTTTCTTTTGCTTTTCTCTTTTTTTCTTTTCTTTTTTTTGAAAAAGAAAAAGAAAAATAAAGCTGGTGGCCGGTCCGGCGAGGGTGGAATCACGCCGGTTAGGGTTCCGGCGAGGGCCGGCGAGGCGCGCGACGGCGCGCGGCGGCAGGAGCGGGGGAATCGGCCGGGCGACGTCGGGACGCCGACGCCGTGACCGCGGGCTCGGCGATGCGTCGGAGCAGCCGAGCGATCGCGACGAGCGGTGGCGTCGCTGGGAGCGCGGCAAGTGAGATCTCGGCCGGCGTCGCGGGCGCAGTGCTCGATTCCGATGGCGGGCGACGAGTGGGCGGATCGGGGACGGGCGACTCAAGGCGGGGCACAGCGTCGGGGCCGCGTGGGTCGATCGGCGACGGTGTTGCGGGCAAGGCCGGCAGGGCTTGGATCTAGATCTGCGTCGTGGGGAGGTTGTTGCGGCGGGTAGATCCGGGAGCGGCGGCCGGCCAACGCGGGGTAGCGAACGGAGGTGCGCAGAGGAGGGCTCGGTGACTCGGGCGGGTGCGGCGGCGACGCGGCTTCCAATGGACGGATGGCAGAGCGGAGTGGCGTCGAGGGGCGGGGCACCGGAACTCGGTGCTGCAGATCGGCGACGGGACGCAGCGGCCGGCGCGGGGAATCGGGTCGCGCGAGCTTCGGGTTGCGGCTCGCGGCAACGGATCGGCGAAGCGGCGGTCTTGCTCATGGAGGCGGGCGGAGGTCGGCGGCTCGGCCGCCGCAGGATCCCCCCCCCCCCACGAGGAAGATGAACAGTCGCAGGGGACTTTTTTACCTTTTCTTTTACCTTTTTTTTTTTACTTTTCCTCTTTCTACACTTACTTTTCACTTTTTGCTCCTTTTGGTGCCCTTTTTTTTTTTACGGAAAAGAACCCCCTCTTCCCGACCGTACGCGACTCTTTTATACACCAAAAAAAATATATCTTTGTGGTATATTTCTTTGCCAATTTCGCTCGTGTAAAATACCATTGAATATATCATTTCACTCTGCGTAATATTTTTTGCATATTCGATCAAAAAATTCCCCTTTTGCGCAAAAAATGCATCTCTCGGTGTATATTACCTAAATCTATATATATATATATATATATATATATAAAATCTTAACAAAATATAAATCTTCCTAAACTATATGCCATGTGATTATGATTTTTTATTATTATTATTTTTTTATTTAGCGAAAAATAACCCCAAAAATTTAGGTGTCAACTTGAGTTGCTACCCTCCTGCATCAATTACATTAGATATTTTCCTAAGATGGCTATTAAAATGTGCAAACGATTCCTCTTGAGAGGTGGATTTAATGCTTAGCTTGGATTCTCCCAAATTTCACCGTTCATAACTTGATTTTTCAGATAGTTATGAAAATTTGGTTTTTGTTTGTCACTAATGTATTAGAGGCCATTAAAGTTCAAGTAAAACATGAGAAGACATTTTAATTGTACGAACTAGAGATTTGAGGCGAAGGATTTGATTACGCTCTAAAGCCCAAATTGATGCTTAATCAAATATCGCATATATAATATAACATCACGTCAACTAAATTGCAATGATAAAGTGATAAAAACGCAAAAAATAAAACCTAATACAACTCGCGCAAAAACCCTGGGTACGCGAGCTCTGCCCAAATTTAAATATGCAAATATTTTAAATTAAATAATTCATTCTCCCTAAAACTAAATGACTATAACGACATATTAAACAGTGATAAGTAAAAATTAAACATGGATTAAGTAGCGCTTAAACATGCAATTTATGACTAAGCGCAAGTCCCTTTTTTTTTTTACCTTTTTCATTTATTGTTCTTTTGTCATTTTCACACTTTAGTTGAACGTCTTGGCTAGTTTTAGCTAAAACTCTCTGAAGTTTTCACTTCTCTAAAAGGATCAATCTGTAGTTTCTGGATTGGAGTTGTTTTCTTGTCGTGGAGAACTCTCTAGGGATTGAAACTATGCTCTATTGAAAGCTTAATGGTCCCCTTTGAAACCCAAGCGATTTCTTTTTATGAGTTTTTCTGGTGTGTGAGATATGGCTCTCGAAAAATCCCTTCAGACGCTGCTTCTTTTTGTTTCTAGGCTTGCCAATCAATCGTTTTGGTGTAATTATGGGACCATCAAGAGCTCCCCCTGCTGCCTTTTGTCTCCAAATCTTTATTCATCAAAAGAACATGCTTCAGAGAGTTTATCCATAAAATGAAGCTAGCTTTTGGTCAGTCCTTGCCTACACATCAGAGCTGCCAACTGAGCCGTTTCACCAGTTCTTTGACTGTGTCAGATTTTCAAACTTATACCGTTGCTGAGCTAATTGATATGGTTGAGATTTTCACTCCCTTTCATCAGTTCTTCCATGGCCAATTTTCATCTAGTAGCACATCTCACGGTCGCCTGCCACTTCAGCTAGAGGGTAGGTTGGTTGGGCATCTGAGTAGGATATGGTGGGCCATGAAATTGCTTACATAGTAGCTTCAAACTATGGCCAAATCAAGAACTGGATTTGGGAAGCTGTTTTGAGTGCTTTAATCTGTTAATTTTGCTAGAGTTTTTTATCAACTAAAAAGTTCATGTGTGTTAATTTAAGACTTTGATCAGATTTTGCAATTTCCTCCGCCCGATTTTGCAAGAAAGTAAAGTTGGTTATTTTGTTGCCTAATGATGACCAATTTGATTCAATTTGGTCCTTTTGATCAATTCAATCTGGCCTAAGCTCAATTCAAACTTAATTAGGAGTCAAAATGATAAAAATTATGATTTAAGGGCTTGGGCAAATTTTATAAAATTTGCAAATTGATCCCCTAACTTTTGGAAATTGAGTTTTGGCCCTAACTGGATGTCTCAATTGCAATCCAAACCCCCATGGCTTGGCTAGTCACATTCAAATTCTTGCCCCCAACTTTTTTTTTTTGAGAAAGCATATTTCAAGAAAAATAATTCCATTTAAATAACTATACTAAATGGTTAGGTAATTTATATTAAAGAATTTGACGTAAATATTTTTGTGAGAAAAAAAAAACAAGTTTTAATTTTTTCTTGAATAAGTAAACATAATTTTTGACAAAAATTTAGGTGTCAACATGTTCGGAAACAATAATGGAGAACGAAGAACAACAAGAGCACTAGGGCAATGGAGAAGGATTTTAGTAATGGTGTTAGATGTTAGTGCAAGGGTGATATGAGTTGAAAAATCATTGATAGGGTGGAGGAAGGACAAGGACTATGTTATTTTGCAAATTGGAAGGAGAGACAGAAGTTTTGGGACTTCATGATTGAGTAAGGTTTAATTATTATGTTTAGGGTCGACTCGAGCCAATTTGTGTCACGCTTTTTAGGGTGCGTTTAGTAAAATTTTTGTTTTAGGAACGATTTCTTTTCAAAAATAATTTTTTTTTATTTCTATTTCCTAGAACAATTTTTGAGAAAAATAATGTGTTTAGTAACTGCACAAAAAATCTATTTCTAAAATAGGAAAAAAATAGGAATGCGTTTGGTGCAATTTACAATTTTTTTTTACATAGAATTTCTTTAATTTTTTTAATAATTTTTTTGAGACTTTTTTTCCTCTCTTGTTCTTCCTCTTCTAGCGAGTCAACGACGGACGACAGGCGATGGAGACGAGCGACAGAGGTCAGTAGTAGGCGACATGCGAGGGGTGACGGATGGTGGCGGACAATGGACGATGAGGAAGAAGAAAATAGAAAAAGAAAAAGAAAAAGATGACTTATTTCTAGATATTTTTCCCAAGAACATGAAGATATTTTTTCTACTTCTTGTTTTTGTTTTAAATCTATTCCTTAACGACTTTTCTATTCTAGGGATTAGAAAAATTAACCGATATTTTCAAATGGATTTTTGTGCTTTTTATGTTCTAAAGAATAAAAGAACAAAAAAACAAAAAAATAGGAACGTTGTCATGTAGACCCTTAGTGGCCCTAGTGGCCTCCTTGAGTCATCATGGAACAAACCATGATGAGTCATGGAAGGATGGGCATTGTGTAAAATAGTAATCAAACATGATCCAACTCAACACAACATCCTAGTTTTTGTTTTGGAATAATTATACAAAAAGTTCTAAAACCTATTATGAAAGTGCGATTGAACACTAAAATGTTCAAAATGTGCAATTAAATCATAAAATTTGTCAAATTAGTGACATCAAGTTCATTTATTAATTCTATCAATTTGACTAAGGGAACATACAAGCTTGGCATTTTTTGTTATTTTCTCTTTCCTACATGTCATTAATTTTAAATTTCAAGCATGAAGTATAAAACTAAAAGGACTTTTTTTTGTCAAAAAATCCTAATTTTTTACCCTAAATTTTACTAAAATTAGATTAAAAAAGATTTTTTTTTTTTAAAGTTAAAAATATGAAAAGGAGTCGAGCATTTTTTTTTTTTTTTAAAACGGTCCCGGCGCAACTTATTAGCGGAAGCATAATTGGATATCACCATCTCTCCCTCCGACAATCATGGAAGCCAAGGTTTGGGCGTGGCAACATCCCCCTAAACTCTCCATCTCGGCGGACATGAACCGACGAAACTCCGAATGAGCGGCCCCCCCGAGGCCCACCTTGTACAGGGTGGCAATGGTGTTAGATGGCATCGAACCTCACGATGGTGTAGGCCCTTCCGGCACCCCCATCCCGGGCATCCCGACACTCCCGGGGCATTATCGGTTGCCACTAAAATTTCCTCATCCACCATGATTCATGTTTACCACTTTATGTCTCAAATTTAGCATGGCACACGATGTAATGGCAAACAAGATCACTTTCATCATTTTAAATTCTTTTATATGCATTTCCAATCATCATCATACATGCAGTAAGATACAACCACTAATGACAATATAATTCATGAGATCCACACAATTTAGAATAGTCCATATATCATGCCTTTTTGAAATTTACTAAATTTCCAGCTTGCACAATTTAAGAAAACATTTAAATTAAATATCCATATGATTCTCAAAAATCATGAAATCAAGACATGTAATAGAAAAGACAATAAGATAACAATTTCATGAAGAACACATGCCCAAAAGAGTTCCACGCAAGAAGGTATAATGTGTGTGTCGCGGTAAAAATCGACATGCAACCCACAAAACTACCAAAAGGTCAGTAAAGTAGTTCCAGATCTAGTGTCTTCGTAGGAAGAGGGTCTTACCCCTTAAATCTCAACCATTTTGTCCCAAATTTTAGTATGTTGTATTTTAAGATGTTTTCTACAACTTTCATGAAGGAATATAAGTCAAAATCCAACTCGAAACATGCATGCAAGCCTCAACAAAATTCTGGGTCGGGCGGTATATACGAAATCAGCAAGCCTTTACAAGAACAAGTCACACTCTAGCTTCGGTTTTGCCTATCCTAACCTCCGAGACCAAAGGCCCAACCCTAAATAAATTCCAATTTCTACTTTTTATAATTTACTTTTTAATTTCCCTTTTATAGATTTCAAAATTTAAATTTCATATGGCCAAAATCTTGTAACATTTAATCTATTTGAACAAAAGCGTATATCACTTAGTCTTAAGATGAGGGTGAACCACCTAGCCCTCTGAAGTTTGGCTAATGGATTGCTAAGCCTAAACTTAGCTCGGGCTCTCCCAAGCCCATACAAATTCGCGACTTAGGTTCAAGTATTTAGCATGCAAATGATTTTTCAATTAGGAGTCGCCACTAATCTATTTTTGATTGGTCGAGTGGAAACCCAAGTAATGGGAGATTTACTTTACTCCTACGAACCAAAGATTGTGAGTTCAAGGACTTGATTATGTTAGATTTCTCTAACGCTCTTTCGGCACCTTTCCTTTTTATTTCAAAAAAAAATGTTTGGCAAGCAGCTTGAATTGATTTTAATTCACTTCCCTAACATGTGAGGTGATCATGTGGGTGCACAAACCACCAATTTAAGACCCAGATAAAGTAGTGAATAAATTGCATGACTTACCTCATGGCAACGAAAGCATATGCAATATTAAATCAGAATTCACATCAACAGTCCTAGATATTAATCCTTATTAACACACAATCACCCAATTTTTCAAGATTTTCTTTTATGAAACAAAGCCTAGAAATTACATGCAATGCAACGCAGTGACGTACAAAATTAAACTAACTAAAATGACACATAACATGCGACCTAACATGCAAACTATATGTCACGCGACATTTATTAAATGACTTGATCTAGTGATAGGAAGATTAATGCAACTATTCTAACATTTCATATATTACCCTAAACATGCAAATTATTAAATGACATGCAATGAATGAACTAATCTTACGTGATACACGCATTTTTTGTGTTTTCTTAATAAGCATGCAATCTATCATAGAGAATGAAATTAATTTATTCAAAGACAATTTTTTTGGTATTTTCCATGAAATTCGAAATTAAAATTGTCCAATGATTAAATGTGCAATCTAAACTAACCAAACGACCTAATTCTAATGACGGGCAATTTCTAATTAAATGAACCTAGCAACAATCACTATATGACGTATATTTCATGAACCTAATTCTATATGACATGCGCATGATTTTTTTTTTTTGTATTTTTTTTATTTATAAAAAACTCATAATCAAAAGTGCTAAAATATAAAAATCTAACTAAAGTGAGATATTATCTATTATAAGTTAGGAATAAACTAATCTGAAATCCTATTTTAACTTAGAAAATTATCTCATCATGCAATTTATTTTAAAAGATATTATCTAACCTAGATGCCATCTAAACATGCATTTAAAAAAACTAACACTTCTATCACGCAATTTCATCTAGGAAATCAACCCTAATCTACATGATATGCAAATGCATTTTTGGGATAAATAAAACGATTGAAAGATAAACACAAAATCATTCATGGTCATCAAAAATATTATCCATTGTTCAAATTTAGAAACAATATCTAATCAAACCTGATGGTTTCGCTAATAAAATCAATAAATTGATCTTAAACCATAAAGACCAAGATATTAATTTTACTCCCATGTGATTAATTATTCCATCTAAAGCCTTATAGATGGAGTAAAAAAGTTCATGTGCGGTTGCGAATTAGGTGATACATCGGGAATTTCAATTAGGCATCAAGAAATACTTCAAATAAGAAAACAAAATATCAAAAACTAAAATAAGATAAAATAAATCTACCTAAATTTGATTTTTTTCCACAATCCGAATGGTAAAGTGAACCACGATGGAGACTCGGCCCAGCTAAGGACGGTGGCTGTGATGTTGGGTTGTCGTCGATCGAAGGTCGCGGTCATCAGAGTTCCGACGAGAGGTAACAAGCATGGACCAGCAACGGTAGAGCAGCAACCAGCGGGCAAAGGGGGCGGAGCGGCTCGGCAGAGATGTCGGGTCGCTGGTTGGAGGCACTACACGCGTCGAGTCTAGCTGCAGGAGCAACAGAGACCGGCGAAGATAAGGGAGGGCTTCAAACGGCTGTAGGGCGGCAATGGCGTCGCAACCGGCTCAGATTTGCTGGCGTCGCAACCGGCTCAGATTTGCTAGCGTCGGGCAGCTAGTAGAGGAGGCGCGGCGAGATGACGATGCGGGCGTCGTGTTCGAGCTTGGCTACAGGAGACGGTGGACTTCAAGCGCCGGGTTGCAGCTCGGGTGCAGCAAATCGGGTGGTGGCGGAAGTGCAGGCGTGACGCGTGGCGAACTGCTGTGGGTCGGCGCTTGTGCAGAGCTACAGAGGACGACGGTGAGCGCGGCGAGCGGCTGCGGGTCGGTGCTCGGGAGAAGACAATGCAGAGACTCTGGCAGAGGATGTGAGAACAGCGACGGCGAGGCGGCTCCAAGTGAGACGAAGCAAAGGCGCGAGGACACCAGCAGCAAGTGAAGGCGGACGGGGTGGTGAGCGTGGCGGCCGCGGGCTTCACGGTCATGACTAGCGGGGCGGAGCTTCGTACGGCTGGTGGAACGGCGACAATAGCGCAAGCGTGGGGGCCGTGGGCGCGACGGCAAACGTGGGTGCTTGCGGACAAAGGCTAACGGTGGGGAGGGCACAAAGAAGACAATGTTTGGCTTTTCTTTTTCTTTTTTTTTCTTTTTTTCTCTCTCTCCCCTATCTTCTCACGTCTCTTCTTTCAGATTCCTTTCACTTTTCTGTAAAAGCTTTTGCTGTTGACCTTTCTCCCCCTTCAAGAATTCTTTTTCTTTTTCCTTTTATGTTGCTTTTGCCACACAAACAAAGAGAAAGCCCCTTTGCCCTTTTTCAACGAAAGAGAACTTTTTTCCTTTATGCTTGAATTTCTTGACCTTAAAATCGAGAGAAAAGCCCCCAAAACCTTACGTGAACAACCCTTTTATAGGCCAAGGATTAGGGTTTTAATTTTTCAAATCAAAATCCACGAAGATTTCTTTTCCGAACGCAATTTTTGTTTTTGATATGATCCAAGATTGCAAAAGGATTTTTCTGAAATTTCAAATCCTGCAAAGTTGAGCTCACAATATTTTTTGTCACACTTGCCCTATCCGAAGATATTAAAAAAAATCCCCAACATATCCTGGAAAATTTTCAAATCTCTATTTTTCATAAGATAATTTTGGTCATAAAAAAACGGGCTTGAGTCAATTTGCTCCCTTCGTGGGCTTAGTCCAGCCTGTCAATTTAAAGCTCAGAACCACCAATTTGAACCCATCTACCACCGGTCCAATGTAAATGCAAATTAAAAATAAATACACCTAAAACTATATGCTATGCAACTTAATTCTAATATTTTTGCTTAGGGTTTAAAAATTAATCCCTAATTCTTTCAATGCAATAAATAAATAACTAGGTCGCCAAAATTTAAGTGTCAACAGCTGCCCCTCTTTGAAGGTGAGCTCATAGAGGTTGCATTCAAAGACAAATTGAGATCTAAATTTTAATCATGCATGACTAAATGATTTTTCTTTTTTCAGGAAAATGAATTCCATTTTAAAATGCAATTTTTATGATGCATGGAAATGCTAATGTAAATGCATGATGCGAAAGGAAAGAACATACATATAATTACTAATCGGTGCAGTAGAGCATCTTGAGGTACATAATAAATCTTCATTTACTCCACAAGTATCCAATCTTCACTCAAGTTCCTTGAAGAGTCTAACATTTATCGTAATACCTAGATTCGAACTAAGGTATAACGAAAAAGATCGAAAAACATTCATATCTAGAATGAAATGTTTAACGAAAAGAATTAAGACATTCATATCTAGACTAAAATGTCAAGATTTTGGGAACTCAAAATACCTAGAACCAGACTAAAGTATAACGAGAAAGATCGAAAAACATTCACATCTAAAGTGAAATGTTCAATGAAAAGAATTAAGACATCCAGATCTAGACTGAGATATCAAGATTTTTGTACTCTAAATACCTAGGTCCAGACTAAGGTATAACGAGAAAGATCGAAAAACATTCACATCTAGAGTGAAATATTCAACAAAAAGAATTAAGACATCCAAATCCGGATTGAGATGTCAAGATTTTTGTACTCAAAATACCTAGATCCAGACTAAGGTATAACGAGAAAGATAAAAAAACATTCACATATAGAGTGAAATGTTCAACGAAAATAATTAAGACATTCAGATCTAGACTAAGACGTCAAGATTTTTATACTCGAAATACTCCAGACTAAGGTATAACGAGAAAGATCGAAAAATATTCACACCCGGAGTGAAATGTTTAGATGAAAAGAATTTTGTAACATTCAGATCCAAATTGAGATGTCAACAATGGATTGAAAGATTTTGGTGAAATTCATAGACTCTCAATTTCTAAAAAGAAACTTGGGCTATAGAAGTACACTAAGTCAATGAAAAGGACTCTGAGCTACAAAAGCACACTAGGTCAATTAAAATGGACATAGGGCTATGGAAGCACGCCGAGTCGATGAAAATGACTCTAGGCTACAGAAGCACGCCAAGTCAAAAACTCCGGGCTATGGAAGCACGCCAGGCCTATTAAAGGGACACTACGGAAGCACGCCGAGTCAATGAAAATGACTCTGGGCTACAGAAGCACGCCAAGTCAATATAAAGGAACTTCGGGTTATGGAAGCACACCGGGTCTATTAAAAGGGACATCGGGCTACGGAAGCACGCCGAGTCAATGAAAATGGCTTCGAGGAGCAATTTGAACATCAAGTATTACTCGGTCTTCAAGCAAATATTATATTTTAGACACGATTAGAGCAAAAACTGGTATGCATTTACCAATGAGGTAGACAATCTGAGCTACTTTAAAATGCACATTTCAAAATTCAATGAGGTTTTCATCAATTCAATCAAGGTTTATGCATAATGACTTTACCATATTTGCATCACCCAAATTTCCATAGGAGGGAATTGTCATTCAAGACAATGACATGAATTTCTTAAGAATACTAAATGAAAGACTTTCAATTAGAAAGGTCTTTCACTCACTCTCATTCAGAAAGGCTATTTTAAGAGAATCACTCCATCTCACTATCATCATACCAACAAGGGTCTAAGTATTCTCGCAAGCAGTACGACCTTACCAATTTGAGAAGTCTTTAATAGGGACCGTAATGTGGGCTTGGTCAACGGCTTAACAAAGGACTCTTTGAGTCAAAGCAATTGAAAGAACAATTTTGTAATCATCTCCGGGTTTACAAGTCAATAACCTTGTAAAATGATAAAGAAATAATCTTGCTCGCACTTCTTCGGGTGATGCTTATAAACATATGAACTCCTATGTTAATTCAAGTGCCATAATTTGAAGAGACTTTGTAAGGGACGTAACATAGGCTGGGTTCATGGGTTGAGAAACGAAATGATCATTAGACTCAAAATATGTGTAAAGGGTGAGAGTCGATGATCATCTTGGCATTGCCACCGATTTTCTTTTTCACCATTGGGGATTGTCTTCATAAGGCGCCCCATTGATTGTAAAGACTCAGCATTTGAGTTCTTTGAGTATTAGTCTATTGGAATTCAATTTTTGCAATTGATAGTCATCTATCTTAACTCTCTTTTTTCATCTATGGTCACGGCCTTACTTTTACCAGGCACACCGTTTTTTCATACTTCTAGTTCTCATTCATTTTTCTTCACTTCTTTTTTCATGGGCAATTAACCTTGCTTTTACCAAGCACACAGCTTTTTCATGCCACTTGGTTCTATTTTGAATGACCATATGGTGCTTTTAACATTTGGACCTTTGGGAGGTCTTCGTCTTCTGTCGGCACTCTAGACCATACTATTTGAACAATTGCTTTTCGCCTTGCCCTAGTGTGGGGGATGATCACCAACTGGGTTTAAAGAAATAAAATTGCAGACTCAAGTGGGCTATGCAAAGGATATAAGTGTATAGGATAAAGAAAGAAATGCTCTTCGTCATCCTATGGCACTTAAATTACCACATGAATTCAATATAATAGCATGACTTGAAGATTGATGCAAGTGAGAGCAAGAAAATTTCTTTTCATTTTCCTCACCTCATGATGCCATTTTACCTCCCATTTTCCCCGATGTGGGGTGGTTCTTGACAGGGGTAATTTGAAAAAATTTCCACAAGTGTATAGGGCTCAAAGAAGTTAAGCAATGGATCACTTGTAATGTTTGGGATGGAGAAATGAATTCTCCCTCATCATTTTAGTCATCTTACCTTTTGCGAGAGAACTCTTTTCCTTGCGGATGTGGAACTTTTTACACTCATCTCACAAGTGTATAGATAGGAGACTATGTATAGGATAAGGCTTGCCTTTTATCATCCTGACATGTCCCATTCAGCATTCTTAAGCATTGATGTTATTCCATTGAATTGTCTATTTTGACAAATCTCCACATGCAATTGGTGAGCTAAATAGGCAAAACCACTATTGAAATTCAAAAGAGTTTGGCAATTTAAGCATGAAAAGCTTTGTGACTTCAAAACAGACAATTTACCATACTCAAAACATGGTTTTAAGCATTCATTCAGGGGAATGCCCCACAAAGGGACCGCCTCCTTGGATTGCCCCTATCAATCAAGACTGAAAATCCGATCTTTGATTTGATGAATACTCCATTCTTACTTTTGGCCCTGCACAAAACAACGCGCATGAATAGAATACTATGCAACATCAAAGTAAATTCAAATTGCACCTTCATTTTGGCTCGACTCGAGATTTCATCTCAGTCATGTCACTACTAGATTCTATAGTGCCCCCAATTCGTCATCTTAGTCTTATGATGCGAACCCTCCAAGTCAAATATGCTTCCTTCCAGATATGTCACTAATCTCTTCATTGTGGCATCAAATTCCACTACCGCAGGAAAATGAGACAATTCAAAAATTCTCTTGGTTCTCTTCTTCAAGTTGCAATGTCTCACTGAAGATAGAGTATTTATGTCATCACAGTAGCAGACAATTCATCAACTTGACTTTGGAGGCATGCAATTTGGTTGCACCTCGCTTTGATCCATCATTTTAGCTCTCGATCGTGTACGGATGGGTGAGCGGGATCGCTCAATAATCTCCTAATTCAAATGAACGAGAACATGTAAACATGAGGTGTAAATAGGGAACCAGTCCATGACAACGATCTATTTTTTTCTTTTTTTTAGTCACGAAAAGTCCACACATGAAGGGAATTTCCTAAAAATGGACTAGGAAAATGAAGACATGAGACGTCCTAGCAAGAACGAAGTTTCCTAAACACGAACTAAGAAATGCCAAAATTTGAATCTCCCTAATAAGAACAATAAAGACATGAGTCGAAAACAAATTATCCAAATTTTTTTTTCCAAATGATTCATTGCATGGCAATTTCCTCATTTCATTTCTAATTGATAAAGGAATTAAATCAATGATTGACCTAAATTGTCATGAACGGACCAAAAGTACGATAAAATAAATTGCATGGTATAGGGATAGAAGACTTACTTCACCAAGAAAAATCGACAGCAACCACATAGACAATCACATGAAATGTGGATTCGATTTCTATCTAAGAAGGCTAAGCAAAGTGGAGTTAAAAGGGTGGGATGACTAGTCGTAGCCTCGCGTACTAAGTCAAGTCCTCTTAACTCCAGCTTAATAAAGAATGATACCTTAATGCGGCACAACCTCATGGGCAAAGGTAAACATTCTTGACACCAAGAAAGAAGTTTTCGGGATTGAGTTGGGCAACCTCTACTACGCAGTCTCGTGGTCGAAGTCGTATCCAACTCAATACCATCCTAAGTATCCTAACGCGGCCCAAGTCCGGCGGCGGAGTTGTGTGTGCAAAAGTGTAGTGCTAAATGCAGGGCATGCACAACAGTTTAGATCAAACAACACTTCAATAGTGAAGGTAAACCATATATTCCTACACCTCCCTGCAAAATAAAGGTTAGCAAACACTTCCCCTTATACCTCACATCCTGTAAAAACATTTAACACCTTAAATGTTAAGAATGTACCTGGGATCCTCGCTACCAAACAAAAATATTTTTTTAAAAGAGAAAATCAGTCTAAGTCCACTAAGAGCTTTAACTCAAGTCTCTAGCGGAGTCGCCAAGCTGTCGCGACCAAAATTTCGGGTGAACCATCTAGAGTTTGGCTCTTTGGATTGCTAAGCCTAAACTTAGCTCGGGCTCTCCCAAGCCCATATTAATTTGCGACTTAGGTTCAAGTATTTAGCATGCAAATGATTTTTCAATTAGGAGTCGCCACTAATCTATTTTTGGTGGGTCGATTAGAAACCCAAGTAAAGTAATGGGAGATTTACTTCACTCCAACAAACCAGAGATTGTGAGTTCGACGACTTGATTACGTTAGATTTCTCTAACGCCCTTTCGATATCTTTCCCTTTTATTTTGGAAAAAATGTTTAGTAAGCAGCTTGAATTGATTTTAATTCACTTCCCTAACATGTGAGGTGATCATGCGAGTGCGCAAACCACCAATTTAACACCCAAATAAAATAATGAATAAATTGCAGGACTTACCTCATGGCAACGAAAGTATCTGCAATGCTAAATTAGAATTCACATCAACAGCTCTAGATATGATTCCTAATTAACACACAATCACCCAATCTTTCAATATTTTCTTTTATTGAAACGAAGCTTAGAAATTACGTGCAATGCAACGAAATGACGTACAAAATTAAACTAACTAAAATGACACGCAACATGCAACCTAACATGTAAACGCCACTTGACGTCGTCCTTGATAAGTAAGGGGGATCAGTCTTTCGATGGGCAAAAAGCCTTTTCCGAGTATAAATTCATTTCCAAAGAATTACAGTTCCGAAAAAGTATAATGCAGGAGGCCGCTAAAAAAATGCACACAATTCTCGTATAGAAACAATAGCAGCAGTACGGCTTTTAGAGGGCCCTCCCCTCTCTTATATTACTTGTTGGAGTTCCCCTGTCCCCCATCCTCTTTTCTTTCCCCGGTTAACAACCGCTTCTTTCTTTTGATTTTGATTATCTTCTTCTGCATCTTTATTGACTTCCTCCCAACCATTACATTGCGTGTCATTTTTGGGTATAAGCCCTTAAAAATAGCTCTGAAACAACTCTCCTTTTTGGATGTAGGTTATTTATGGGATCTGCCGTGGGAAATAAGTTATATTCTTTCTATTCTTTCTTATCCCCAGGTAGGTCAGTGACCGAGAGATTCTGTGTTGAAGAAATAACTCTGAGTGAACAAGGCAAAAGCCTATCTTTTCTCAAGCTTCGCAATAGCTATCCGTTCAAAGAGTCCGTCTTTCTTTGTTAAATGGCCGAATTAGCCACACCCATAGAAGGGAGCAATCCCAGCGGATTCATCCATAGCAGTAGAGTCGTAAACAAGAACAGCAGAGTTTACAGCTGAACAAGTCACTTCCTTCTTTGCTTCAAAACAGAGAAGAGCGGCAACAGAAAGTGATGTCCTACTTTACTTTATTATGATTTACATGTAACTTCTCGAAACGATAGTGAAAGCTTCATCCTTAGAATTCTAAATTAGAAAGGGATGGGGAAGACTCGGCAGCATTTGCTTATGACAGAAGAGCAATCAACCAAGAGCCATGCACACCATAAGCATACATGGACACCAGACCGTCTATGCCCAAGGGCCAAAAGAGCTAGAACGGTAACTTTCCTCTTGTTAGAGTCAAAGGAAAGGCAAAAAAAGGATCTTCTACTTAGAATACGCTACCACCAAAGGCAAAAAAGGGCGATGCGCAATCAAGACATTCATGCACACCGCCATCAACAGAGGCAAGAGCAGCTAAGGCCGCTTCTTCTTCTTCCTTGTTTACAGCAACCCATGAGTGACCGGTCGATTACTGGCTTTAATGAGTGTCGCCCTATTCTGCTGTCCCTTCCCGAACTTTCTCGTCACCGTTCCCTATGAAGCTAAACCTCGACTCTCGTCATGCAATCTTCAGTCATGGGCTTTGATTTATGTGTATGCCAGTCTTCGTCTTTCTCTAATAATAAGGTAAGCTTCATAGCTCCAACCTATACTAAGGACTTTGGTTGCCCTTAGTATAGGTTGGGTTGCTGGATACGGGATCCTCGTAGTAGGCTGGACCAACATCCAGCCGAGAGAGGGCAGCCTTTAGAAGCAACAGGTTGGGAAACCAAGAGAACGCTTCGCGTTTTCTTATCTTCTTCCCGCCCTAGGAGCAGGAGTAGCACAAAAAGAGGGATTAGATTGACCCAATGATAAACCACTAACACCTTCTTCGTTAGGGCGAGCTAGCCAGCAAGTCTTCCGGTGACTAATCTCCCATCGCTAGAAAGCCCAACCGGATCTTCTTTCTCTGGTTTCAAAACCCCAACCAACCGGTAAGCAAAAGAAGCAAGCCAGCTTCGGTAGTGGTAGTAGCTTCAAAGGAATTGGTAGTATGTCTTGAATAGGAAAGCATTCATAATGTATGAACTCAACCCATGTTCAAGAGCTTGAACAATGAAGTGAAAGGCTTGACTTTCTGGTTTTCATCATTGTCGATAGAAAGAAGGGAGTGTTTTAATTTCCTTTGTTGACCGAATCCCATCTTTCTCAGTTACATGCCGATATTTGGCCTTTGTTTCGGCTTTTCATTTAATTAGCCTAAAAGTTCAAGAGTAGGACCGAACCGCTCCCCCTTTCCATTTAATCATTGACAAAACTTACCTTTCAATTCGACTTAACGAAACGACTTCGACTTTAGAACAATCAATCGAACGGCTAAGGCCAAGGTAAGGGCCTGTTCATAATCCCTATTCAAATAGCTTGCTTGACTGATTAAGGTGAGGTGGCTTTCCTCTTGTTGCAGTCACTGTGGCTCTTGCAAGAGCCGGGAAGTAAAGAAGGCACATAGGTGAGAAGTGTTTAGATTATAGATACGAAGGTACGAAGTGGATTTCCCATGGCCCTCCCAATGAATCATTTTTATGCTATACGAGCATAAACAAGAACCATTTCGAAGACCTGCAGGTCGAGGGAGAACTGGTTTGATTGATTTTCCACGTAGGGAAGCATAAAAGGAAAGCGGTCCCTTACCTTGTGACCTCTATTTCCTTCCCGTAATCGAACCTTACACAGAAAGCAGCTCGCACTCGGTAATAAGACTTGAACATGGATTCTTTCCCGTCGACTGGACTTATCAAATCAAAGGAACCAGGAAGAAGGACCAGGACGAATAGGGAATGGGAAACATACCAATTGCAAAAGGGGAGGCAGGTAATCTTTCTCATCTGTCCGAACATCCGTATTTATTGGCCGGCGGGTAGGCCAACTAATCTATTATCTATGAGGGATAGGCGGCTTAGCCGATAGGCGGGGTTTATGAGTAGGAAATAGCAGCTAGCTATATAGGCCATCCTTCCATTCGTCATTTCCAGAAGAAGGCTGAGTTGGTTTAACTTTCCTTCTTTGATCAATGGTAAGCCTTTCCTCCGGGAGCGAATAAAGCTCAACCATTGCCCTTGAAACCATAATCTGTTGATATACGGCGTAGATCCGGATGATTGATGGAAGAAACACCAAACATATCCCAAACTTCTCGCTCCCACCGGCCGGCTGATGGAAATAGACTGACTACCGGAGATATTCGTGTTACTTCGTCTGCACTGGTTTGTACACGAATGCGTGAGTTATACCGAGTACTCAGTAAATTATAGACCACTTCAAATCTTCGTTTTCGAGAGGGATGATCAACTCCGCAAATATCGATCGAAACTTGAACCCTTGTATAGGTATGCAATTTCAGAAAGCACAACAATTGAAATGGGTAGTCCGTATTGGTATCAGATCTATTCCCATGTTCCGATCTTTCCATTTTTTTTAACCATTTCTTGGGTAAAGTCTCCCAACTATATTTGAAAATGAATTTGTTATCCATAAAGATAAAGAAAGCTTTCTTGTAGTTCCGCTTCTTCCTCCCTCTAAAAATGAAGAAAGACTTGTCAGAAATCGCCGGTTAGGTTAGTCCAACCAAAAAAGACATGGGACTTTTTGGCCATTGTTTGAGAGTTGTCAAGCTTGGACCGACTTAAGTAAAGACTGGCTTCCTATAAAGATCCTTCACAGCACACTTTCTATATATCTCTTTTCATTATCGGCTGCATGCTATCGGAGAGAGAACAATGGGAGGTTCAGTCAAAAGCATTGTTGACACCTGAAATTTTGTCGACATTTGAAACATTCATTTTGCAAAAATATAAAAGATAAAGAGCAAAAAGATTTTTTTTAAAAAAATGAATGAATGAAAACGTGTAAAAAAAAGAAAACAAAAATAAAAAGGGTGGGGAGGCCATTCGACGGAGATTTTTTTTTTTTTTAAGTTTTCTCTACATCTTCACTCTCTCTCTCTCCTTTTCTCTCCTCTCTCTCGGCAGATTCTTTCTCTCATCGAACTCCTCCAGGCTTGCAGGGTGCAGATTTCGCCTTGATCGAGCTAGTCCAGCGTCGGTTTCTAGGGTTCCGTGTCTCGTAGATCAAGCAGATGCAGTCCAACCCCTCCATCTCCGGCGGTTCTCTGTCGAGTTCCCAGCTTCGCTCCCGATCAATTCCGGAGATCTCCGGATAACTCAAGCCAGCCTCGCGTCCGTTTCTCTGCTCTAGCTGGCAAGCGTTGGCGTTTCCGGATCGTTTCCGGTGGAGACGAGTTGCGTTGCTTTCCCCTGTGCGAACTTCGGGAGGAGATTCAGCCATTGGAGTTGCTGTTCGTCCGTTGAAGTTGCAGATTCGGCCATTCACGGTGTCCTTCTGATAATCTTCGACGTTTGTGAAGAGTTGCGGAGTTTAGATCATTGATCGATCAAGCTCAAACCATCGAAAATATATCAAAGGTAACTTCTATGTCCCGAGCTCGATGAAGCGAGGTTGTTCTAGACAACCGGGGCTAGAGCTCACCCTAGGGTCCTAGATCTGCAATCTCAGTATATTTGGGATGTCAGCAAGGCCTTTCAACAGATTAGGATGTGATTGAATTGTAGATTGTGATGATTTGCTTGATCATTGTTGTTCAGCAATTTTCGGATTCCTAAGTGGACCTTCTATGCAAATGGCTTGATATCAGCTTATAAATGTGATTTTCCATGTTCGAAGTCTTCATGAAAGCCGAAGACGGTTCGAATATCTTTCCAATAAGCTATAGAATACCTTGATCGGACCTCATTTGATATGGTTTTTACATGTCCAAAGTCTAGTCCAGAATCTATCAACTGTTTGTTATTCTGTTAACTGAATGACTGATCTGAGAAATGGCTTGTTATCAGCTTGTAAATGTGGTTTTCTGTGTTCAAAGTCTTCATGAAAGTGGTAGTATACTTCATGGGCTTTTCAACGATATAAAGACTGCACCAATCGACCTCTGTTTTCCCTATTAATTGCATGCTTGAAGTTCTGCTATAATCTGTTGATGTTGCTGTAATGTTGATTACTAGAACGACTTGTTCGGTTTACTATTTTCGTGTGACTTTCTACATGTAGATTTTGGTTAGGATGTCTTCATGTGATTGGATCCTAACATTCAGATCTAGGTGCACAAAATATTGAAGAATTTTCTCATGTCATATATACAGAATCAAGCATGACTGTTTTCAGCCTTTGCTGCCATTTTGTTTACTGATCTGACTTCCAAGAGGAATGTTTTCGATTGAGCTTATTAATGAACCAATTTTTAGAAGATGCCTTTTAGACATTCATAGAGGACATCTCAAGCTTTAAAATTTCATATAACGTACATGAATTGAGTATCGATTGCTACATCAAGACCCTTTGTGAAGTTGGTGTATCTGGTCTGCAATTTCGTATCTCTGACTTCTGTGCGCATATGCCTAAAAATGAGTTTGTACATGTGCTTTTTGGTGTTTGATATCTTCATAAGAATTAAAGATGGTTTGATTAGCTTTCCAACGAGCTATAGTACGGCCTGATCCGAGATCATTAGCTACTTGAAATCCTTTTCGAAAGATTAAGAAGTGATTCTGGAAAACTGATGCATTGCTGTTTACTATTATACTTTGTTTGACCTTGTCTTTTTTTTTTTTTTTTTTTCAATTTTCTATCGAAGTTTTTGCTCTGATTCATAGATCAGTGTCTTATGAAAAGTCGCTTGAACTATATTTGGCTACAACATATAATTTTTCAGAATTTTTGGAGTTGATTTGATTAGGAAAATGCTCATTAAATCATTCTTAGTGTGGACTGTCTTGTCTGTAACTTGATTGCTGTTTGCCTTGAATGAGCTAGTAGATGTGTCCAATTGCCTTCAATGTGTTATAAAATTCATAAAGGACATTTCAAGCTTCAAAAAGATGTATGGCCCGCACCATTTGAGCCTCGTTTGATATGTCAAACCTCTACCAAAGTTACTGCACTTGTTCTCCAATCATGCATTTTGCCCCTAATGACAAGTCACATATCAATATTAATGAATTTGTGACCTTTTGCACATAAATTTAGGGTTAAATGTCTTAATCAAACTTGTTCTTCACATTTAACCCTACGTCATGTCCAAATCTCATAATTTTCATGCGTTGATTAGGTGACTTAACAAGTTAGTTACCATGCATCATTTTCTGATTTGCTTGTGATTGATTTGTATGTGTTAGTTGATTAATACTTTTTGGCCATGAATTTGACCTTTCTTGAACCTGACATCTCCTAAAAAGTCTTAGGGCACGTCTTAGTCTTTCCAATGACACTAATTTTACATTATTTCCATGTCATATCTCCCATTTTCCATTTTTTGCAAAGTTGGTATTGAAATCTGCTATGAGTGAAATTCGGAATGCTTATTCTGCCCTTGTTGAGTCAGACCTCTTATTATTTTTGCGTGGATTTTTCCCTAAGGATTTTGAGATTGACTCTTTAATGAAATTTGTTTGTCTTTCTCATGACTATGTCATGATGAAATTTCACAATTTTTAGACATTGTCTACTAGGACAAATTGTTGTTGATTTGTCATGATGTCTTACTGTCCTGTTATGTTTCTAATGTGTTGTTATGTGTTCTTGAATTTTTATAAATTTGTGTGCAACCCATCTTAGGAAACTTCATTCATGAAAATTGATCCCGAAAATGTAAAAAGAAACGCATTGACATATTAGGAAAACACAACATACTATTTATGTACCGAAAGGGTGTTAATAGAAATATTAGCGTAACCCAAGTCCCCGAACCTAGATATTTAGTTGCGTAGTAATTGAGGGAATACTCCCAACTCTCGATTGGATTTTCTAGCCGACCCCCAAAACGAGGCTAGTGGCAACTCCCGTCTATTTTTAGGTTGTCATAAACAACTAGATCATTTAAATAAACCCGTCGCGCAGGGTATGAACTCATAATGGTTTAGCATACTCGATATGGGAAGTAGCCCAAAAGGATGAAGTGATGCCATCCTTAGGGGTGAGCAAAGTGACAAGAGGGTTACCATGGTGAAAATACCCTTAAATCCAATACTCACACTCGACCACTTTTTATTAGGCATGTCGCTCGTGTGGGTATAGATCGCGACACTCCGCTGTCACGCAGGGTATGAGCTTGGGAGAGCTCACGATTTAGTAAAGGAACTCATGAGAGGCTTGATCCAAAAGGCGAAGTGATGATGTCTTTTGGAATGCAAGTCGTGAGTGAACTCTTGCAATCAAGTACCCCTAAACCCGACCTTTCCCCCTTTTGACACGAGGGCGGCAAGATCGGGTCGCGACAAGCTTGGCGACTCCACTTGGGACTGGTTACTAGATTAAGAGGACTTGAAGCCGTTTAAAAATTGTTGTTGTATTTTAACTAACATGTTTTGTGTAGGATCGCCCACATGTCAAAGTTGCATGGAAAATCAAGTTAGTCGCTAACCTTGTGTTAAATGGTATTGTAGGTAAGAGTTATAATGGGAGATGTGCTTGAAAACCCTTTGTTTTGCGGGTGGTGTGAGGATGTATGAATGTATGAGGGCTTATATTGAAGTGTTGGATGTTTAAATTTAAATGCATGTTTACAAGCTTTAGCACGACACTGCACACACAATCGCGGTCTAAAACCCTGATCGCCCAATCTAGGACCTTAGGAGGGTTTATGGGTGGAATTTGCGAGTGAATACTCGTGGTAATCCATTACTTACATAAACCCGCTCATCCTAACCGTTAAAAATAACACTGACCGATGATAGTAGCGGTGGGTAAACTATTTTTATCTTTTGGGATGGGAACCTTGAGCCTTTAGCACCCTCACCTTAGGCGTCGAAACCTCACAATTTCATGCGACATGCGATTTGTGCTTGCCATGTGCTCGGTGGGTAAGAGATCGTTCCTTTTTTATTGTTCTTATATTTTTACTCTCCATATTTCAATTGTGCATTTTATATTTCAACGACGATATGTTTTAATCATGGGTGCCCCTTTAGGTTTAGGTTTAGATGAGTAAACCCGAAGTGGACATGATCTCAAGACTCTATGGGAGAATCTCGACCCAAGACATCAAGACTACATGGAAAAATGAATAGGCTTCCTCCCGACTTTATTAAAAGTCGAACCACGTATTGCGATGGTCAAAGCAATGGCTCATTTTTGGAATCCCATGACTTCCACTTTCATGTTTAATCAATATGAATTGACCCCTGCAATTGAGGAGTTTCGGAAAGCCATTGGATTAGGTAAAGTTTCTTTAGGTTTCGTCACTCTCCCTATTGGTCAAAATCCAATCTCTCTTCTAAGTCAATTCCTCAATATCCCTACTGATAAGATTGAGGCTATTCTTAATGGAAATTCTTATGCTATGCCTTATAATTTCCTCGAACAACATTTCCTTAGCCTTAAGCCTAAATCTGGGAACCAAATTTCTCGTGTCTTCCTACTCATGTTCTTTGGCTTTGTGATATTCCTACATACCCGAAAACAATGGATCCTTTAGTCACTCACATTGTCAACCAAGTATGTGCATTTAATTGTTTTACACACATGATCCTTGCCGAAACTTTTATGTCTCTTAATCGTTTCAAAGCAAATGGTCGAGGAACTCTTAGAGCCCCATTAGGACTTCTCCAAATTTGGCTCTTTTCACATATCAAAGAGTTTGCCCCTCACATGAAGATTGTCGGTGTCACAAAATATCATCATCCCATTCTTAAATTTTGCCAAAGAAATGAATTCTTTCCATCATGGTCTTTCTCTACTTGGTTTCATTTCCTCAAAAGCCTCAACCCTAGCTTAATTCAATGGCATGTTCGGTGACTTAGGAATCCCGAAGTGCGCCTTTTTAGTGGAGTTGACGACCCACACCCCCTCGTGGGATTGATGGGTTTAACGTCATATTACCCTTTAAGGGTGCTCCGCCAATATCGCGCACCTCAAACGATCCCACCAATCCTCAAGCCGGGGTTATATCGTATTGATTATCATGATAAAGTCATCAAGGAAAACCAAATTGACCATATTAAGGCCGCGATTCAAGCTGCTATTGGAATTTGGTATTCACATTCCTCGCATTGCGTGGTTGCCGTCAATGAAGCTGACTTGGAAGGAGAGATGAAGATTCACCAAGCTACCATTGATTACATATACCGTCAAGTAGAACCTGAGCTTAAGGTTTAGTTGATTGATGTCGCGACCAATTTTTCAGGTGGGAACCACCTAGGATTTGGCTAATGGATTGTTAAGCCTAGACTTAGCTCGGGCTCTCCCAAGCCCATACCAATTCGCGACTTATATTCACGTTCTTAACATGCAAATGATTACTATCTAGGAGTCGCCACTAATCTATTTTTGGTGGGTCGATTAGAAACCCAAGTAAAGTAACGGGAGGTTTACTTTACTCCTACAAACCAGAGATTATGAGTTCGGGGACTTGGTTACGCTAGATTTCTCTAACGCCCTTTCGGTACCTTTCTCTTTTATTTCGAAAAAATGTTTTGTAGGCAGCTTGAATTGATTTTAAATTTATTCTCTAACATGTAAGGCATCATGCGGGTGCGCAAATCACCAATTTAACATCCAAGAAAGCAATGAATAAATTGCATGACTTACTTCATAGCAACGCAAGCATCTGCGTTGTTAGATCAAATTCACATCATCAGTCACAGATATGATTTCTAATTAACACGCAATCATTCAATTTTTTTTATTTTCACTTATTCGATGAGAATCATGCAATGCATGCTACTAATCTAATATGAAATGTTATGGCATGGCAATATGACCTAAACTATATGACATGAGTAACGTAATGCAATAGTTAAATGTGCAATCTAAATTAACCAAATGACCTAATTCTAATGACGGGCAATTTCTAATTAAATGAACCTATCAACAATCACTAAATGACGTGCATTTTCATGAACCTAATCTTATATGACGTGCACTTGATTTCTATTTTTCTTAATAAGCATGCAATCTATCTATGAGAAATTATCTAAATCTATAACTAATAAACATGCAATCCTAACATGCAACGACGTGCAATTTTATATGACATATGCATGATTATTTTTTTTGGTTTTTTTTATTAAAATTCGAAATTAAAGTTGACACATAATTAAACGTGCAATTTAAATTAAAGAAAACTAACATCCTAAATGAATGCATTTTTTTGGATTTTTATTTAAGGAATTCGAAATAAATAAATTTCCTATTCTAAACATGCAAAATAACCCTAAAACAACTAATATTCTAACATGAGATCGGATTAGCCAATTTTTAAATAAAATCACGAATCGTATCTCAAGCGTGAGATCGGATTGGCGATTTTTCCGTACGATTGCGGGTCGTATTTCAAGCGTGAAATCAGACCGTCAATTATATGTATGTTGCGAAATTAGGAAAATTTCCCAATTTAGAAGGCTACTCGAGTTGCGAGTATCATGGCATATCAGGAATTTTCATCATGTGCACCAATGAATATATCAAATAAGGAAACAAAATTTTCAGAAATTAAAATAGACAAAATTTTTACCTATCCCAAATATTTGCTTCCAAATTTGGTCTTCGAACGGTGGCAAGCGTTATGTGCACGGCGACGATGCTCCATGGCGGTGTGATTGGCGGGGGTGCTTGGCAACGTATCGTCTATTCTTCCCTCAAAATTTGTAGCCGCCACCCTTCCAATCTCTTCTCGGACTACTCGCCAGAAACTATTCTTTTGCTTGCATGAAATAAAATTATAACACCTGTAACGTTACTAGCAAATCTGGAAAAAAAAAAACACCTAAAAGAATAAAAAACCACCGAAATTCTTATGACTCCTCTTTGACCGTAGACTTCGGGGCGAGTGGTGATGTCCAGAGAGCACACTTGCGCTTGCATATGGCTTTTGTGGATGAGCCTGGTCAACCATAAACTCCACTGTCCGTGTGTTGTAGAATGCAAAAGTGGAAAATACGTCAATATGGTGATGATCAAAATGTGGGATCATTTATGAGACTATGCTTAAATAAATAAATAGAAGACATATGGCGAGATTTTAATCAAAGAAGAAGCCAAGGCGTGAATCGCATATCCCGTTCTGCATGTGTCGTGTTCCCTTCACGTTTCTGTGCTAAGCGGGGGTTCATCAGGAAGCAGCAAGCGTCGGGGGAAAATTGCTAGCGCCAATGTGCTTGGTTCGTCTCAAGGAACACCAGGCTTCGTCAATGGGGGTAAGATCATATCGGATTTCGCCGAGGAGGGACGCGGCAGCTCATCGCGTTGCTGATGTTGTGGGAGTTCGGAATCAAAACATACGTTTCCACTTGAAGCGGCTTTAAAACTGGCGTGTGGCAGCACCAAGGACACAGCAACAGTCGTGGGGAGCGGGATGGCTAATCCAAATATTGGTCTCCAAACTTGAATCTACAAACGTTGGCTTGCGAATCAAAATCGGGGCTCAGCGTGGCAGTGCACGGCTTGCGGTCTACGCTATCGGCAACGGCGGGCGTCTCGGCACGGTGCCACAGACGGCGTTGGGAAGCAGCGGGAGACAGCAACTTGAACTTGGTTTAGCAACAACAACGGCTCGGGCTTGCGGTGGTGATGGAGATGCTGGCATCGCGGGAAGCAAGCATCAGCGTCGTCGTCGGTGTGGGCGTGACCATGGCAAGGCTACTCTCTCTCTCTCTTCCCAATTGGGGCCTCCAGAAAAGACAAAGAAACTCTATTTCTCTCTTTTTGATGCCGCCCCCATTCTTCTCACGATATTTCCTCTCAATGTGCCCACTCACGATATCTCTATCCAATAGCCGTGTTTTCAATTGTGTGGCCTCCCCTTGGGATTGTCATCTTTCTTCTTATTTATATGCGTCAATCCTACAAGGCAAGAGATATCTTGGGCTGGCATGAATGAAATCCATCACTTGATATTCTCAATATTATGCTCAACCCCTATTAGTACGTAAATATCCCACTTCCCTTTGAGTCATTGCTGAATATTTACCTCGAATAATTGGAAAATCCCATTGAATTTGCCTTTTCTTTCTCCACCGCCATACACACATGCACCAATCTCCTTTCTTGATCTTCCCTTGCTTTGTTGGTCAAATTTCCCTTTTATGCTCTTGAACGAATATTGACACAATATTTCTTTTGGTCTTGTTCCGATCGTGAATTTTTCCCCAAATATTTGACGAAAATATTCATTTCTTATTTGAAATAAAGAAATATCACATCGAAGAATAGAATACCATCGTATCTGTTAAGCTTAAAACCATTCGTTCAAATCCATTCACTATCGTCGATCCAATGTGAATGCAAATATAAGAAAAGTAAATACACCTAAAACTATATGTTACGCAATTTTAATTCTATATTTTTTTTAGGGGTTAAAAATTAATCCATAATTTTTACGCAATAAATAAGTGACTGGATCGTCAAAATTTAGATGTCAACACCTGATATTCCCGAGCTTAGGGTTTTCGGCGAGCTCATGTCAGGGAGCAAGAAGACATTGTCTTAATCAATGAGAAACGTTTGGCCCATGATAACAAGCGTCTTCACACGATCCCACCTAGTCCTTAAGATTCCTATCTCATATTATTTTCTTGTAAAGGGACTTCTTTTGTGTTTCCCTCCTTTCTATTGAGGTTTCCCTATATTCATTTTCATATCCCATGTAAAATCGAACTACTTTGTAAGCTTCAAGAAAGCAATGTTCTGTTTCCCTTGTAATTGTTCGATGAAATGAATAAAATCCATGAACATTTTCATGTAATTTTTAGAAAATGGGCATTCTAATTAAATATTTGCCGTCATTCCTTTTCAATTGTATAATTTCTTTTGAGGAAGTTTTGATAAGCGGATGTTATATAATACTGGGATCATAAACACTTCTTATTATTATTTCATTTCAAGAAAATATAAAATTGACCGAGATTTGTATTTTAATGATCTCTTTGACTTGTACTAATCTAAGTCATCTTCTTTTACAGGTTGTGAAAGATAGTTGAAGAGCGATCTATCATACATACTCGCCGCCAAACAAGGATGGAGAACAAAGATACCCGTGCCTGTGTTATTAGCATGGAGAACCAAATGGCGCAGATGATGGCGCTGTTAACTAATCTTTCCAACCAAGTCAAGAACTTGACTTCGTAGTTCGCTTCTCCTACCATGAATCCTCCTACCGTGCCCCCAAAGTGTTAGTAGTAGAACCCGTGGGAAAAGGGCCTGCTGAAGAGGTCCCTACTGCAATCCCGATAGTTATTGATTTAGAGCCTCCATCTAAAGAAACTCCAACTCCGTACTTTGATGAGGAAAGTTCAAGACGCCTTGCAAAGATTGAGGAGCGCATTTGCATGCTACAAGGCTATCAATTGCAAGGGTTCAATAAGCTGTCACCCTTCGCCAAGATTAAAGTCCCCGAATTCTACAAGGAGCTCGAGTTTACAAGGAAATATGATGGCATTGGATGCCCCAAGACCCACTTAAAGTACTATCTGGGCAAGATGGCCCGTTACTTAGACAATCCTCCGCTCCTGATTAATTCCTTTCAGGATAGCTTGGTTGGTCCTGCGTTGACATGGTTTATAGAGTTGGACATTGAGAAGATCCATACTTGAGACGATCTCGCCGATGAATTCTCCAACAATATAAGTTCAACACTGAAATCGCTCAAACTCGAGAGGAATTAGTCCAGGTCGAGAAGAGGATAACTGAAACGTTTAGAGCTTATGCTCAAAGATGGAGAGTTACCGCATCTCAAGTAAAGCTACCATTGTCTGAGAAGGAAACTATGAAATTACTGCTTCAAGCTATGCCTCGAGATTTCTTCGAGAAAATGTACAACCACACTTGTATTAACTTTGCCACATTTATGGAGTTAGGTGAACGCATTGAAGGGATCATGCGTGAAGGAAGGTTGATTGAGACCACGAATCATCGATATGCTCCAAAGAAAGATAAGGAATCAACCGTGGAGATCGCTTATATACAAAATTCCTCTTCTCATAAGCCATATAATCCTCAAGCTCATAGACCTACCATGGAGGTAGGGGGTTCTTCTAGAAACTTTGAGCGCAAAGGAAAAGCCCCTCAAAGGCAATTCACTCCATTGCCTAGACCCATGTCCCAACTACTTCCAATGCTGATCGAAAATCATCTTGTGGCAAAAGAGATCGCGAGGGATAATCCGCCAAAGTTTGGCGGATTCGACCTTAATAAGACGTGTGATTATCATATGGGAGAGAAAGGTCATCATGTGGACAACTGTCTAATGCTCCGTTCTAAGGTCCAGAATTTGCTGGATAAAAAATTGCTCACCTTTAAGGACTCGGCGCCGAATGTCTAACAAAATCCCCTTTCAAAGCATTTTGAAGAGGTCAACATGATTTATGGGGATGACAACAAAGATATACTCCTGATGGATATCCAAAAGTTGGAACAGATCATGCCATTTGCTGATCGCCAGCTGAAAGGCGACATCACTTATGATAAAGAAGACATTACTTTAACTTTGCCGAAAGATAAAGAGGTCTACTCCTATGACGGGGATGAAGATAAATACAAAACTTCTCGTTCGGATCGTGAGTTCATAAGGAAAGCCCGTGAGAGAGGTGAAGTGGTGGACACCTTGGGACAACCAAGTGGGAAGTACAACTTTATAGTCAAGTATACTCCTCCTCCAAGTTTTTTTTCAAAACCCCAAAGACATTGTCCCTAATGGATGAGGAGATGAATTCGGGGACAACTTCGTGGTTATGATTGAGCCTATTGTGATTGATCTGACTGATGAGAAAATCCCATGTGGGAGTGATATAACTGCCAAAAGCGTCATCGAAGTCGGCTCATTGAATGACAATTTTGGAGCCATGAGAATCTCAAACACGGGTTTTGGACCTATTGTGATTGAATTGCCACCAGAAATTGGTGAATGTTCTAATACTAAGGTGACTCCCACTTATGACACTAAGACGGTCCCTTGGAACTATAATGCAAATCAAATTGACGCTGTCACCCGATTAGGTCGAATCTACCTGCCACGTGAAGGTGTGGAAAAGAAGGCCGTAACTGATGAGGAAGTTGAACAGCTCCTCAAAACACTCAAGACAAGTGAAGCAGAAGTGATTGACCAACTGCGCAAGATGCCCGCACAGATTTCGTTATTGCAGCTTTTCAAGACTTTTGAGAAGCCTAGAAATGCTCTCCTCAAAATTTTAAATGAAGTCCATTGGAGAAGTACAGTTGGAGGAATTTGTGGGTGCTTTAATTCTAAGAGATCAAATTACTTTCTCTGAAAAAGATCTCCCTCCCGAGGGCCAAGCATACACTAAGGCATTATATGTGTCCGGTCAACATTTTGAGACAAGATTTCGAAGGTCCTGATTGATAATGGCTCTGCCTTGAACATTTGCCCTTTATCCACCCTTCGTAAATTAGGGATAGGAATGGAAAATGTCTCTTCTCCAATGATTCCCATTCAAGCCTTTGATGGGATGAGGAGAGAAACAATAGGGGAAATTGATTTACCACTGAAGATTGATCCTATTACCATGACTCAAAAATTTCAAGTATTGGATATCCCGAGCAACTTTAGCCTGCTATTGGGACGACCTTGGATCCATGCTACAGGGATCATTTCTTCCAGTCTTCATCAGATGATGAAACTTCCCATTGATGGAAAGATTGTGACTATCCGACGTGAAAGAGATGTGGAGACTTTTCATAACACTGCCATACCTTTCATTGAGCCTGAGGTCAAGGGAGAATCGAGTTACCACTCGTTTGAGATGGTGTCTGTCACTCATGTGCCTGTTGGATCAATCATTAATAAACCTCAGTTTTCAAAGACCTCCTTGATGTCGAGTAAAGAACTGCTCAAGAACGATTTTGCTATTGGGAAAGGTTTGGGTAAGCTCGCCCAAGGCATGCCAGATCCCATTAAGGTGGTCAAAATCAACAAGCGTGAAGGCCTGGGTTATCAAGGCGACCGTAAGGGTCAAGGTAATCATAAAGGCCCAAACATCAAAGGTAAGAGCTACCAACGTCTCTTGCCTCCACCTTTGAAGGATTTCTTTCCTAGACCACTGAAGTTCTTGCAAGAAGAAGAGACCAATATCTACCACATTGCTTATTTGTTTGAAGATGGTTTGGTTGGCACTATTAGTGAAGATGAAGAGCCTACAATTCTCACTATGTAAGGGATGTTTCTAGTTCTTGTATTTAATTTTTAGTTGTATTCCATTCATTTCTCCCTTGCGAGGAATTCCATTCATTTCTCCCTTGCGAGGAAATTCCATTCATTTCTCCCCTGCGAGAGAATTCCATTCATTTCATTCGTTTGTGTTTGTAATAATATAGATCATAAACTCTATGGATCCAAGATAATATATGTTATAATGCAATTTTTGCATATCAATAAAATTCATGTTTTGTTAATAGACGTGTGAAGCCCAAATCAGTCCTATGATGATGCTTTGATGTGGCATCCGAGTTTTCGTCAGACCTAGAATAAGTAACGACTCGTCATGAATCGACAGAAGTGTCGTTGGACTGTATTATTGGCGCCACATTCGGTTACCTGTTCTTATTTTCATTGTCGGACCTAGACGTCACGTTACACGATGATCTTAGGATATACTTTCGTAGTCGCGCATTGGTCACGTCGGGACAATTCGATCATCGCATAACCTATCATTTCGTCGAAAGTTTCTTTGCTTAACGCCACGATTGAGACCCTTCTTCACCCGCACGTATACCCTACTAACCAAAACTTCCGTGCACATTTGTCTCGACGACCATGCACGGCCATGCACGGCCATGCATTTACGTAGGAATTTCCTCCGCATCCCTTGTGAAGAGCCCACACAACCGCACCTTCTCTCTTCTATTTGGCCAGTCAACCGTGAAGAATTCTTTGACCCTTGCAACTTGATTGAGCGTCCCTTCTCCATGCAAGAATTGCAGCCACATGCATGTACATGTGGTGGTCAACTGAAGGAAAATAGTTGACCCCATGAAGACACGTGATTCCTTTTCTCGGTGGCCAGCGAAGAAGAAGCTTTGGACAGCTGCATCAACCGTGTCTTCAAGCGACAGAGAGGGCCACCAAGGGCAGCCACGTTTTCCCCATCTGTCTCCTCCTCTTGCCGCCACCGTACCTGCATTTGTTGACTGAAATAGTCAACTAAATAAAAATCTCGTCCATGCAGCCTTGTCGAGCAACCCTCTCCCATGCAGAAACGATGACCCTTGACTTGCTACTCTGCAGCCACGTTTGCTTAACTTCGTGGACGTTTGTTGCTGCCTTTGACCATGCATGAAGGCACGTCACTTGCATGAGAATTGCAAGTGTCATGCTGTGGCCAAATCGTGGGTGTTGTCTCGCCCTTTTGCTGCCACCGAATGAGGCAAATGGTTGACTGAAGTAGTCAACCAATTGAGGGAACGAAGCAAGCAGAAGACAACACTTTCTCTCCCTTTCTTTTTCCATCTCTCTCGGCGCCCAAATTCTCTGTTTTCTTTCTTCATTTCCAGCGGTGATTGCATCGCAGAAAGCCCAGAATTTCCTTCACCCTCTCACTCGTGCTTTGTTGCTCCGCCCGTCCTACGTTGATCGCCGCCCCTCTACCGTAGCAGGACCCGAGAGATCTCAGCTTGCGCCTCACCGCATGCCTTGAGTCGCTCCGCAACTCGCCTCAACCAAGTCCGCGAGCTCTCGAATTTCCATCACCTTCGACGTCGCCAACTTTAAGGCAAGTGAAAGTCTACTAACCTATGTAATGCATTACCGCTGTTGTCTAATGTAGTGCAGTTAGACTGGAAATACTTGGATTTGGATGTTGACTTCGAAAATGACCGAATCGATTTTAGGCTAGAAAATTGAGAAGTTTTCGTGAATACCTCAATTTAAGGCTTCGATTTTTACACCAAATGTTGAGGTGGTAGCACCTTGAGGCTTTGTTCACAAATCATTTTAGAAAATCTCTTGAATTGCATCAAAATTTATGGGTATTGTGACACTGTACCCAAATGTTTTAAGAAATGTTTTATATTTTAAAGATTTATGAACTTTTTATAGAAAACATCCCAAACCATTGGAGTTGGGATTGAGATTTGGATTTACCAACATGCCGATTTCAAATTACTTATGGTTTTGATAAATTATTTTATTTCGGCCGTGATGTGCAAGTGCGACTCGAGCCTATTTATGTGGATTTCTAAAAGCATTTGAAATTTAAACGTGAAAATGGATTTATGGATTTGGTATCATGTTTTCGATTTTATGAATTGATTTCATCGATATGAGATTGACCTATTTTTAAAGACTATTGTATTGTAAACCATTGAAAGTCGGGTTGAATTTCGTACTTACTTTACAAGTTTTCAAGTTTACTTACCGTTTGGATAAATGATTTGTCGCAAACCAAGAGAGTGGATATTACTCTCGGATTACTTTTGATGGATTTTGAAATTTCTGAAGGGTGAGTTGTGAAAATGGAATTTCGAAAAGAATCCAAAGGATTTCAGATGTTGTTGCTGTTTTGAAAATATTTTGGCATATGATTTCAAAGCCTACTGTTGTTGTATTGAAATGCCTTTGAAAATCTCAGTTTGCATTGTTTGACGTCATAAAAGGAGATTTTCAATGATTCAAAAGGAATTTCAAATATGGTTGTTGTTTTGAAACTGTTTTTGGCATTCAGCATATCATTCAACACCGAAGATTTCACTGAAAACTCACGAGACTTCCAATGTCATTGCATTAAAAATGTTTTTGGTATTGAAATAAATTAAGGTGTTAATGCTGCCGTTGGACCCTCAGGTCAACGATGCCTCGAGAGTCGGGAGGCCCGAAGGCTTGAATGAGTCGATGTCCTTTGGATGCCTGGGGTCCGTAGTGCCCCAGAGGTTTTCTTTGGGAGCTTCGGGATGCCCGGTCGTATGCTTGCCGGTACGTAATTTCGGAGGGTAGGGGTAACCATTCTCATGGTGCGCCGCAGAGATTCCTCGTGATGCCAGGTGGGGTGCGAGATGCCCGGAGGTGTGACATAACACGCTCTGGATGCCTGGTGGCCCTAGTGGCTGAATGCCGGAGGCTTTCGCGATGCCAAGGTGGGTGCAAATGCCCGGAGGGACGCAAACATTAGTCCTCTGGGGGGTGAAATCTTTTGAATATTAAAACTGATGGCTCTGCTAAGTGTGTGTGTGTGTGGTCTGGTTATAGGACTAAATTGTATGGCATGGTATGGGACGTGTCATAACAGTTTGGCCCTATGATCGGGACCTGTGTGACTGAAACAATGCATTCTGGTTTTGAAACTGCATTTGCCATTGCTTTGAAAAGTTTTATTGATTTGATGCATAGAAAAGTTTTATTGATTTGATGCATACTCATTCCTTTGATTACATGTTTTGTCTATCTTGCATGAAATTAGATAGTGATGGTTCAGCGCGATATAGTTTAGTAAATCTTTTACAGCTGAGTGGTTGTACTCACCCCTTTTTGGGGACTAACATTTTCAGACTAGATAAGATGCCTTTGCTGCATGCACCTCCTAGTACATTCTACAGGATCCCTATCGACCTACAGTGGGATCAAATGGAGCATGAGGATCCTAATTGGATAGGACTGACATTTGTTCGTGTGAGGGTGAACATGATGTTTGACACCGATCTTCCTTCCGGTCCTGTACGTCAAGTGTATGTCGTCTTATTCGTCCGCAGGAATGGGCGAACTCTGGGGGATCGAGCGGTGTGGAGTGACCGTGGATGCTGAGGTCAACAGAGGAAGAAATTTTTGGACGCCAACACTAATTGATGGACTTCATGTTTTTAGATGTTGGAAATGTCTGGTACTTTTGAAGTATAGCCGAGTATAGAAAGCTACGGCATTTTGGTGTACCGACAAATCAATGTCCATCTAGTTATGTAAATAAAAGTGTCCGACTATTATCTATAAACACGTTTAGATGGTGTGCATTGCTTCTGAATATGGGAAAGGGAGATGTTGGATACGCTTCCGCCATATTTTGCGCAGGGACCAATGGAAAAATGTAGACCCCCAAAACCCATGGACTTATTGAAATCTTATGGTATCAGAGTAACCGACTTTCAGGTTAAGTGAAAGGTAGTGATATGTGGTGACCCTAACGGATCCGGGGCCGTCGGGGGGTGCCACATTTGAGGCCTAAGCCTCCACACGACCTATAGTTTCAAAATGTTTTAGTGGAACGAGGACGTCCAATGACATGAGGGCTAGTTCCCAATAAATTTCTTCAAAAACTCGAATTTGAAAACAAATTTTTCATGACATTTACATACATTGCATTCATTTATATTTATACATACTAACCATTTTTCGATTGCATCTCAGGCACGACATTTCACATCATGATAGTCATTTGCATGGCTCGGATTTGCATTCAAAAGATTGTGACGAACCCGATTATTCCAACTCAGAGAATGAAGATGATCATCGAGTTATTGAAAAGGAATGGCTCAGACATGAAGAGTCCAAACCTCCTACCACCGAACAGCCAATCACTCTGAATATAGGAGATCCAGATAACCCTAAAGAAACCAAGATTGGGGCAGGTCTCTCTCAAGCGGATGCTAATAAATTAATTGGACTTTTGAAAGAGTACAAAGATATTTTTGCTTGGTCATATGCCGATATGCCGGGTTTAGACCCTGAGATCGTGGAACATGCGTTACCACTTGATCCTGACATTCCGCGAAAAAAGCAAAAGCTCAGAAGGACGAAACCTGAATTGTCGAAAAAGATTGAAGAAGAAGTCATGAAGCTCTTAACTGTTGGTTTCATTGAAGTCACTCATTATGCTGATTGGATTGCTAATATAGTCCCGGTTATGAAGAAGGATGGACGAGTCCAAGTATGTGTTGATTACCGTAACCTAAACAAGGCAAGCCCTAAGGATGATTTTCTTCTGCCACACATTGATATCTTAGTTGACAGTACTGCTGTATTCGAACCATTCTCATTCATGGATTTTCTGGTTATAACCAAATCCGAATGAAAGAGGAAGACAAGACGAAAACTTCTTTCATTGCTCCATGGGGAACATTTTGTAACAAAGTTATGCCCTTTGGCTTGAAGAACGCAGGAGCAACATATCAAAGAGCCATGGTAACACTATTCCATGACATGATGCATAAAGAGATTGAAATTTATGTTGATGACATGATTGCAAAGACAAGACAAGGTGAAGATCATGTTGAAGTCTTAAGAAAATTATTTGACCAATTGAAGAAATTCAAGCTGAGGCTTAACCCCGCAAAATGCATATTTGGGGCAAAGTTTAGGAAGCTTCTTAGATTTATGGTTGGTAACAAAGGTATCGAGATAGATCCCTCTAAAGTGAAGATCATATGCTACTTGAAACCTCCTTCTACTGTTAAGGAAATTCGAAGCTTACTGGGAAGATTGAATTATGTTGCGAGATTTATTTCTCATTTGTTAGAAACTGTTAAGTCATTCTTCAAGCTATTAAAAAAGAACACCGAGGTTAACTGGGATGAAGAATGTCAGAAATCATTTGAAGAACTTAAGCGATATCTTTCGCAATCTCCTGTACTCGTACCGCCTATCCAAGGCGTGCCTCTGATCTTGTATCTCACCATTCACGAAAAGTCATTAGGAGCCATGTTAGTACAAAATGAGCCAAGGGATGGAATAGAACGTGTCATATACTACTTTAGTAAGAATTTTACTACTTGCGAGATTCGATATTCTAAAGTGGAAAAGACCTGTGTAGCCTTGATTTGGGTTTTACACAGACTGAGGCAATACACTCTTCATCACCACATCCTTCTGGTGACTGAGAATGACCCAATTAAATATCTTTTGGAGAAGTCTGCATTGGTTGGAAGAATCGCTAAATGGCAAATATTACTCTCTGAGTTTGAAATTCAAAGCATGGCACAAAAGTTCGTCAAAGGGCGAGCCATAGCCGATATGTTAGCTGAAAATCCCGGAAATCTAATGATTGGGATGAAATCGATGAACGAATTTATTTAGTCTCACTTGAAAAGTGGACCATGTATTTCGATGGTGCAGTTAACCTTTCTGGTTCTGGCACCGAGGCAGTTTTAATATCTCCAGAAGGTCAACATTATCCAGTAGTTGCAAAGTTGATATTCCCTTATACCAACAATATTTCTTAATATGAAGCTTGCATCCTTGGTTTGCAATTAGCCATCGATATGAAAGTCAAAAAGCTTCAAGTTTATGGTGACTCTGCACTCATCATCCACCAGACGGGAGGTGAATGGCAAACGCGGGACGTAAAGTTGATTCCTTACCACGAATATCTCGAAGACTTGGTCAAGGAATTTGACGAAATCTCTTTTGATTATCTGTCGAGATCACAAAATCAGTTTGCAAATGCCTTGGCAACTTTATCTTCAATGTTGCAAGTAACTGATGGTTTGAGCATTGATCCTTTGCAAATCGACGTCCTGAAAAAACCTGCTTATTGCCTAATGATTGAAGAAGAACCTGATGGCCAACCCTACTATTATGACATCATGAATTACCTTCGAGAAGGCAAATTCCCCCAAGGGAGTCAAGCCAATGATCGGAAATACTAGGTGAAGTTGGCATCCAAATTCTTCCTCAATGGAGGAGCTCTTTATAAAAGGTCTTTCGATTCAACTTTACTGAAGTGTGTGGACGCATAAGAAGCTAAACTCCCGATGAAAGAAATACATGAAAGAGAGTGCGGCCCTCATATGAACGGTCATCTCTTGGCTAGAAAAATCATGGGGCTCGGTTACTATTGGTTAACTGTGACATCCCGAATTTCCAATTCTATTTTCAATAAATTGAAATGGGCATTTCATCTGTGCACATATAGTTCTTTTCCTTGAACTGATCACTCACGGGATAACTAGTCTACTAGGTGAAGCCGTTAAGAAATTCTAATGCATCGGACTTGAGAATTTGACCAGGAAACGACCTTTCGACCGAGTTAATCTGCAAGGGTCATTACGGCACGATTAAAAATCGATTAAAGACCGGAGATAGGTCGACTCGACGAGAGGATGTGATCGAGTGTGGGTGATTCCACCAGATTGCACAATTCTTGTGATCGGCACTAGACCGACTTTTTACGTCGTTTGGGTACCCCGTGTCCGTGTTTGAAACCTTGAGATTATCCCGACAACCGAGAGTCGCCAATGTGTCAAAGATGTACATTGTGGCTTGAATTGATCAACCACATGTCAAATGCACGAAAATTTCTAAAAGCTACCCGGTGGATTAGTACGCGCTAATATCGTGCCAGAGTGAAATTAACCGTGAAATTAAGATCGAATTTAGAAATTGGAAGTCCTGGTGTGTCACAAATCATTTTAGGATCATTGACTCATCTTTGGAAGATTTTTCATGCAAGTCGAGTTTTTCAGCAAAATAATCAAATTATGGCTAATTTGGCTCGAGAAATTGGTAGGCCCGCCTTTGGTTGTACTTTTGGGATCTAAGAGGGTTCTATGGTCAAGTGATTATGTAAATTGAAGTGTGGTGACATTGAATTAATTTAATGGACTTTAATTTGGCTCAATTAGAAGTGGATTGAATGAAAAATTGAAGAATGTGATGTCAAAGTTTAAAAATTGGTATGCCCGACGGAAAATGGAATTGCAACCATTGGAATAAGGTTGTGGGAGATAGTGGAGTGTGACATGGGATGAGGTCATGGTGGGCCAATTTTGTTGGATTAAAGAAAAAGAAAAAGAAAAGGGAATGGTCCCATCTCTCTCTCTCTCCTTCTTCTTCTCCTCCCTCCCTCTCTCCCGTGGCCTCTCTCCTCCGTTGCTGCTGTGCGAAGACCAGAAAATTGCAGAGAAGAAGCTGGAGCAGCCATGGCCGTCGCACGCCGCCGCCGCCGCCGCCGCCCGTCGCCCGCACACGCCCGCGCGCGCGCCCGCCGACCAGCTCGCCGCCCTCGTCCGCGCCAGCCCGCGTTCCAGCAGCTCGGGCCTTCTCCGAGCTCCCGCCGCCGCCGTCGACCTCCCCACCAGCTCGTCCAAGCCCGGCCGGTCTTCCTCCGCCGGTTCCGCGCCCAACCCGTCGCCGAAGTCCCCTCCGTCGGCCTCAAACAGCAGCCAAGAAAATGGGTATGGCAGCAGCTTCGTGGCCCGTTTTGGCCGGCTTCCCGGCCCCGGAGTTTAGGTCCGCCTTTGGGAAAGTCGTTCCCCTCGTCGCCCTCGTCGTTTTGGTCCGCTCGGCTCGCTAATCCGGTGAGTTTAGCTCACTAAATCTTGATTAAACGGTTAATGATGCCCTAAGTGTGCTTAGTCTAAGTTAAGTAAGTTTAGGTGGTTGGTTTAGATTAGATTTTATTTATTTGGTTGAGGATTAGATTAGGGTGTTTAATTAAGTTAAAGTGTGTTTAATTAGGGTTAAGAAGGTTTACTTTAATATAAGTCTTGATGTGACTTAAAGGAATTTATTTTTGATTTAAATAAATGTTTCGAAATTATTGGATTATTTAATAATATATTATATTACGAAAATTATTAAAATATTATTATTTAATTAATTTTCGGATTAAATTTAATTATTTAATAAATTCGAAAATTTTGTCGGGACCCTAAATTCTCAGAATTTTGTCTTTGATCACCGCCGTGTATTCGGATTTTGAAATTGATGGTTGGATATTACAAATTGAGCGTGGATTGTGAAAAACATGGAAATTATTATTTAATTAATTTTCGAAATAAATTTAATTATTTATTAAATTCCGAAAATTATTTCGGGACCCTAAATTCTTAGAATTTCGTGTTGATCGCTGCTTTGTATTCGGATTATGAATTTGATGAGTGATTATTGCAAATTGAGTGTCGATTGTGGAAAATTTGGATTTTATTGAGAAAAACCCAGGGTGTCGGGTTTTGATACCAAAATTGGATTTTAATGATTATATTAAATAGTGGGGTTTGCAAAAGTGAGATATTGGCTTTTTGATTCGAAATTAGCGTGTCCCCACACACGTGAGTAATTTCGGAATATTTTTAATATGAAGAAAAATGGTCGGGATCACTATTTTAAGTGGAAGCATTGAGTGAAATGCAAAGTGTCCGGGGGCGAAGTATGCTTTGGTTTGTGTGATAACTAAGAGGAATCGTCTGGGCTGTTGAGCCGGACTTGCCCCTATATGGGATGCCCACGCGGTGGATGCCGGTCTTGCAGAGGTGGGCCGACCTGGATCGATGCTCCTTCGGGAATGCCGTCGACGTCGACGAAGCCGCGCTCCATGGGGGAGGCGATGCCTGGCTATATGTCGTAGATAGCTGAAATTCGAGTAAGCTATGCCCTTGTGTGGCGGTGAATAACAATTGGAATGCATGTTGAGTGTTGTTGATGTGTCGGATTATGGGACGGAATTGTGTGGCATGGAATGGGACGTGTCATAACGATTTAGTCTCATAATCGGGACCCCGCGGTTGTTGGTTATATGAAAGTGAATGCGTTCCGGTTGTTTAAGTTCTTATTACCGCATATGATTGAATGATATGAACCGTGCTAACGTTGCGCGGGGAAGGAACCGAGGCGAGGTAAGTCCTCTATGTTGTGTGGCTAGGCCACCCTTGGGCGTATTTTCTTTCTAATAGGGGTTTAGGGGTTGAACTTGCTGAGACAATGTCTCATCCCGGTTTGGGGATTACAATTTCAAGTCCCGGTGGACGGAGCGGCTAGATAGCTTTGGTTGACCTTGAGGAGTTGCGAGAGGTGAAGTCATGAGGATTGGAGAACGTGTCCGACTTGTAGGTGGTAGGACAGTTCCTTTTTAAAGCCGGTCTTTTGTAGACTTTTGGCCGTAGACCTCTGTTTGTAATTCTGTTGAATTATGAAAGTGTTATGTTGTGGTTTTGCTTCCCGCTTTTCTATCCGTATTCCATTGTCGGGGTTTTATAATACGTTCCGCTTGCGCAATAATAAATGAATGGGGTCGGCGACACTACCCGGGAATGTCGCATTTGCATGACCATGGTGGGATGTTGGCGCGCTCGAGGTTCGGGCGTGACATCCCCGTTTAAGTGGTATCGAGCATGGTCTCGTGTTTGGAGTGATAAGGTGCGATGAGTCATGGGATAGTTAGTAGGAAAGACTTTTATTATCTTGATGCATGTGGTTGATAACTTGTTTGGTAGTGTGTTTGTGGGGTCATTTAATTCGTGAGAGTACCACTGCAAGTCGGTATTGAGGGTGTAGCAGCACCGAGCGATCCTTGGTTTGTCAGGATCGTTCTGGCGCTAGAGTCTTTGGGAAGCTTTTTGAGTGATCAAGATCAAGATCGAGCCGCCATTTGTTGCCGTTGTTATCTGTCGCCGCTTTAGTGTTGTAACCGTTGTTGTTGCTACGCCCGTTGAGGCCCAATTTGGAGTTGTGACCGGGGATCAAGCCATCGTATCGAGTCAAAGTTCGGTTTAAGCGAGTTGGAAATTGATTGGGGAAAGGCCGATGTAAGAAGAAATGTGCCCCTTTCACCTAACCGCGAGTAGAATTGGAAAGTCGTGCCCAACTCGATTGATGTGTTTTGTGTCCGTAAGAAAAGACTTGGATTTGTCCCGTGCTGTAAGAGGGAAAGGACTTGTTGCAAGTGTCGCCATTACGGCCATCTGATCAAGGGTTGTTTGTACAGATAGGTGGAACTACAAATTGTTTCTATCACCACTGTCAATAGAACAGAACAGAGGAAATATACTTCAGGACATTTAGTGGGGTACTTGGAACAGAATCCCGGTGCAAGGAAGGGTGCATCTTTGTCACCCGACGGGAGATGGAGGACTCACCGATCGTATGCCGAGTTTGTGGAAGAAACATGAATCGGTTAAGTGTCTCGGTTTAACGGGAGCATGCTTTGTATGTGGCCAGCACGGCCGTCGAGTTAGGAATTACCCGCGTAAGTTCGGGAGAGCGTAAGCACCGATCGCGCAGATTGGACGCCACTAGGATGGCTAGAGGAGCATGAATGAGTCAACCATGCAGCAAAAGGGAATGGTGTTTTTGAGATGTTTTTATCAAAGTCGTGCAGCAGAATTTTTAGTGAAGGTTGCAGAATTTTCGTGTGGTGATAAAGTATTAGAAAGATGAATCTCTTACTATAGTTGTACTTGAAGGGTTTGCTTAAGTATGACTTGGAAGTCATTTATAAAAGGTATGGCTCGAGGAGCTTTCTAAGATTATGAATCGTAGTAGCGATATAATTTGGTTTGCTAGTTAGCGTGCGAAAGTTTTGAATTACAGAAAGTCGAAGATGACCTTTACTCCTTGTTATTGTCACTGAAGATGACCTGGTTCTGGTTGTTGGTTACCGAATCTACATGGCAACTATAATGGATGCGTCAGTTGAGGAGCCGTATATGGAGAACCTAACCGTGGTACCGAAGTTTTACGGAGTAATTCCGAAGAAGTGTTAGGTATGTTGTCGAAAGAGAAATAGAGTTTGTAATTGAATTAACACCGAGTAGAGCCAGTCTCTAAGACTCCTTATTGGATGGCTTGGTCAGAGCTGAAAGAACTGAAAGTACAGGTGCATGAGTTGTTAGATAAAGGATTTATCCGTCCGAGTGCATCACCTTGGGGAGCACCAGTTTGGTTTGTGAAGAAAGAAGATGGTTTGTTGCGCCTATACATCGACTATCAATAACTCAATCGGTGGTAAAGATCAAGAACAAGTGTCCATTGCCGAGGGTCGATGACTTGTTCGATCAGCTTCCAGGAGTATTGAGATTCTCTAAGATCGACTTGAGGACATGGTATCATCAACTAGAGGATCAGAAATGAGGTTATATCGAAGTCAGTGTTTTGCAATCGATACGACTAGTATGAGTTCGTAATGCCATTTGGGTTTGAAGAATGCTTTAAATTTGCTTTCATGGATCGATGAACCGTAGGTTGAAGGAGTACTTTGATCAGTTCATAATCGTGTTTATCGACGACATTCTAGTATACTAGAGGAGTATTGAGGATCATGAAAGGCACTTAAGGATAGTGCTTGAGACTTTGAGGAATCATGAGCTATACGCCAAGTTCGGAAGTGCGAGTCTTGGTTAACTCGTGTGACGTTCCTAGGTCACGTCATCTCCGGAGAAGGAATCTCGGTGGACCTAGCCAAGATAGAGACGGTGATTAACTAGTTAAGACCGACTACTGATGACGAGAGATCGAAGTAGCGGAGTATTACGTACGTTCGAAAAAGGGTTTTCGGTGTTAGCATCGCGTTGACAAGACTTCGAAGAAGGAAGAAAAGTTTGTGTGATTAGATAAGTGCGAAGTAGTTCCCAAGAGCTTAGGCAGAAGCTAACTAGTGCACCTGTGTTTACTATTCCATCTGGTCTAGTAGGATTCGAGATCTACAGTGACGCGCCGTTTAAAGGATTGGGTTGCGTGTTGATGCAGCATGTCAGGGTTGTTGCATACACATCCCATCAGTTGAGACCTCATGAGTTGAATCACCCGACGCATGACTTAGAACTCGCATGCTTTAATCTTCGCATTGAAAATTTGGAAATGTTAGTTGTGTGGAGAAAGATTATGGATCTTCACGATCAAAGATAGTCTTCGTATTCATTCTCTCGAAGGAGTTGATTATGAGACAGCATTGATGGATGGAAATCCTGAAGAACTGTGACTGTGAGATTTTGTATCAGCCTGGAAAGGCGAACAAGGTCGCCGATGCATTGAGTAGGAAGTCTTGGTTGCGCTGATTGGTACTCAAGGAATGGATATTATCTGAGAAAGTTCGAGATTCGGGTTTCAAATTTGAGGTAGGCCACCTTTAGACTCTTATGGCCATCCTCAGAATTGAGCTGGATGTGCAGATCAAAATCAGAATGCTTTAGTTGTCAGATTAGAGTTTCGTAAAGCCGTGCAAGAATGTCACCAAGTGTCGACGTGTTGACCGGGGAAGGTACAAAGCATCGTAAGGCGAGAGGACTCTTGTAACCTCTCAAGGTCCTTAGTGCGGAAATGAGATCGTGTCACAATGGATCTTGTGACGGGCTTGATCAAGGAATCAAAGGGGTAATGATTCGATTTGGACGGTGGTCGACGGATCGACAAAGTCGGCTAAATTCATCGCGGTACGAAAGGACAATTCGGATCGTTGAGGACGGGTTGAGAGCTTGTAGGTTGGTTTTCAAAGAAAGTTGAAAGAAACAACTTCTTCTTCTTGTTGAGTTCACTTACAACAATAGTTGCCAGCAGAGTTTCAGATGGTTCCCGGCTTCAATGAACGGTTAGATGGTTCTTTCGAAGCGGAAGCGAGTAGAGTGTATAGAACTTCGATTGTTGGTTGAGGTGAGAGAATGAAAGGTCACCGAAAATCGGTTCGGTGGTTGGACATAGTTGCAAAATCGGTGATTCGATTACGGTTATCGAGAGACGAGACTTGAGGCCGCTCGGAATCGCCGACTTAGCCGCAGATTTTGGTGTCGAAGACCTTTGGAATTTCAAGTAGGAAAGTATATTTTCTTGGATGTCGCCTCGTTAGGGACATCTCGTTTTGTTAAGGAAGGAAACGGCTGTTTAAACGGTGGAATATTTCGAAAGTTTGGGATCAAATAAGAATTTTGAGCTTTAAATGGAAAAAGAAAGCAATTGGAGCACCGTCGGCACCTTTAGCCGAGTGGTACCTGGAGTGAAGAAAAATGGTCCGAAAGTCGGGAGTTTGAATAATTGATGCGATAGTTAACCGCTTAGTGGAAAAAAAGAAGGGAAAAAAATAGGAAAAAAAGAAAAAGAACCAAATTTTTGCAGCTTTTATTTTTGCTAAAGTGGGCAAGTGTTTAGCATTTTGAGTTCGTAATGGTTTGGACAAGTTTGGAAGTGATCTAGCAATACCGCAGTACAGAAAGTGCAACCGGGGATAGAGAAGATTCGATGAGACAATTGTAACCCCACCTTTTTGTTTAAGAATTTGTAAAGGTTTAAATTTCAAGGACGAAATTTTTATAAGAGGGGAAGAGTTGTGACATCCCAAATTTCCAATTCTATTTTCAATAAATTGAAATGGGCATTTCATCTGTGCGCATATAGTTCTTTTCCCTGAGCTGATCACTCATGGGATAACTAGTCTACTAGGTGAAGCCGTTAAGAAATTCTAATACATCGGACTTGAGAATTTGATCGGAAACGACCTTTCGACCGAGTTAATCTGCAAGGGTCATTACGGCACGAGTTAAAAATCGATTAGAGACCGGAGATAGGTCGACTCGACGAGAGGATGTGATCGAGTGTGGGTGATTCCACCAGATCGCACAATTCTTGTGATCGGCACTAGACCGGTTTTTACATCGTTTGGGTACCACCGTGTCCGTGTTTGAAACCTTGAGATTATCTCGACAACCGAGAGTCGCCAATGTGTCAAAGATGTACATTGTGGCTTGAATTGATCAACCACGGTCAAATGCACGAAAATTTCTAAAAGCTACCCGGTGGATCGACGCGCTAATATCGTGCCGAGTGAAATTAACCATGAAATTAATTCGAATTTAGAAATTGGAAGTCCGGTGTGTCACAAATCATTTAAGGATCATTGACTCATCTTTGGAAGATTTTTCATGCAAGTCGAGTTTTTCAGCAAAATAATCAAATTATGGCTAATTTGGCTCGAGAAATTGGTAGGCCCGCCTTTGGTTGTACTTTTGGGATCTAAAAGGGTTCTATGGTCAAGTGAAGATGTGAATTGAAGTGTGGTGACATTAGATTTATTTTATGGACTTTAATTGGACTCAATTAGAAGAGTGAATGAAAAATTGAAGAAATGTGATGTACAAAGTTTAAAAATTGGACCCCGCGGAAAATGAAAGTGCAACCATTGGAATAAGGTTGTGGGAGATAGTGGAGTGTGACATGGGATGACGTCATGGTGGGCCATTTTTGATGGATTAAAGGGAATGGTCCGTCTCTCTCTCTCTCTCTCTCCTTCTTCTCCTCCCTCCTTCTCTCCCGTGGCCTCTCTCCTCCAACCAGAAAAAGAGAAAAGCTGGGAATGGCCATCCCACGCCGCCAGCCGGAACTCCACGCCGCCGCCGCCGCCGCCGCTCGTCGCCCGCGCCCGCCGCGCGCGCGCCGGCCGCTCGCCCCCGTCCGCGCCAGCCCGCGTTCCAGCAGCTCGGGCCTTCGCCGGAGCTCCCTCCGCCGCCGTCGACCTCCCCACCAGCTCGTCCAAGCCCGGCCGGTCTTCCTCCGCCGGTTCCGCGCCCAACCCGTCGCCGAAGCCCCTCCGTCGGCCTCAAACAGCAGCCAAGAAAATGGGTATGGCAGCAGCCGTGGCCCGTTTTGGCCGGCTTCCCGGCCTCGGAGTTTAGGTCCACCTTTGGGAAAGTCGTTCCCCTCGTCGCCCTCGTCGTTTTGGTCCGCTCTCGCTAATCCGGTGAGTTTAGCTCACTAAATCTTGATTAGACGGTTAATGATGCCCTAAGTGTGCTTAGTCTAAGTTAAATAAGTTTAGGTGGTTAGATTAGTTTATTTGGTTGAGGATTAGATTAGGGTATTTAATTAAGTTAAAGTGTGTTTAATTAGGGTTAAGAAGGTTTACTTTAATATAAGCCTTGATGTGACTTAAAGGAATTTATTTTTGATTTAAATAAATGTTTCGAAATTATTGGATTATTTAATAATATATTATATTACGAAAATTATTAAAATATTATTATTTAATTAATTTTCGGATTAAATTTAATTATTTAATAAATTCGGAAAATTTTGTCGACCCTAAATTCTCGAATTTCGTCTTGATCGCCGGCGTGTATTCGGATTTTGAAATTGATGGTTGGATATTACAAATTGAGCGTGGATTGTGAAAAACATGGAAATTATTATTTAATTAATTTTCGAAATAAATTTAATTATTTATTAAATTCCGAAAATTATTTCGGGACCCTAAATTCTTAGAATTTCGTGCTGATCGCTCTTGTGTATTCGGATTATCAATTTGATGAGTGATTATTGCAAATTGAGTGTCGATTGTGGAAAATTTGGATTTTATTCAGAAAACCCCAGGTGTCGGGTTTTGATACCAAAATTGGATTTTAATGATTATATTAAATAGTGGGGTTTGCAAAAGTGAGATATTGGCTTTTTGATTCGAAATTAGCGTGTCCCCACACACGTGAGTAATTTCTGGAATATTTTTAATATGAAGAAAAATGGCGGGATCACTATTTTAAGTGGAAGCATTGAGTGAAATGCAAAGTGTCCGGGGGCCGAGTATGCTTTGGCTGTGTGATAACTAAGAGGAATCGTCGGGCTGTTGAGCGGACTTGCCCCTATATGGGATGCCCACGCGGTGGATGCCGGTGTGATGAAGATTTGGGCCGATTGGATCGATGCTCCTCGGGAATGCCGTCGACGTACCGACGAAGCCGCGCTCCATGGGGAGGCGATGCCTGGCTATATGTCGATAGATAGCTGAAATTCGAGTAAGCTATGCCCTTGTGTGGCGGTGAATAACAATTGGAATGCATGTTGAGTGTTGTTGATGTGTCGGATTATGGGACGGAATTGTGTGGCATGGAATGGGACGTGTCATAATGATTTAGTCTCATAATCGGGACCCCGCGGTTGTTGGTTATATGAAAGTGAATGCGTTCCGGTTGTTTAAGTTCTTATTACGCATATGATTGAATGATATGAAGCTGTGCTAAACTGCGGGGAAGGAACCGAGGCGAGGTAAGTCCTCTATGTTGTGTGGCTAGGCCACCCTTGGGCGTATTTTCTTTCTAATAGGGGTTTAGGGGTTGAACTTGCTGAGACAATGTCTCATCCGGTTTGGGGATTACAATTTCAGGTCCCCTGGTGGACGGAGCGGCTAGATAGCTTTGGTTGACCTTGAGGAGTTGCGAGAGGTGAAGTCATGAGGATTGGAGAACGTGTCCGACTTGTAGGTCGTAAGACAGTTCCTTTTTAAGAGCCGGTCTTTTGTAGACTTTTGGCCGTAGACATCTGTTTGTAATTACGTTGAATTATGAAAGTGTTATGTTGTGGTTTTGCTTCCGCTTTTCTATCCGTATTCCATTGTCGGGGTTTTATAATACGTTCGCTTGCTCAATAATAAATGAATGGGGTCGGCGACACTACCCGGGAATGTCGCATTTGCATGACCATGGTGGGATGTTGGCGCGCTCGAGGTTCGAGGCGTGACATTAACCATGGAGGCCGATTGTATTTAGCATGTGAGGTGTTGTCACCAATGCCAAGTCTATGGAGACAAAATCAATGCTCCTCCTAATGAACTACATCATATGTCCGAGCCTTGGCCTTTTTCAATGTGGGGCATTGACATCATTGGACCAATTAATCCTAAAGCATCGAATGGACACCGTTTTATCTTAGTAGCCATTGATTACTTCACCAAATGGATTGAAGCCAATTCTTGCACCCATGTTACTGCAAAGAGCGTGGCAAAGTTCATCCGTCGTGATATCATCGCTCGATATGGAGTTTCTAAAGCGATTATCACAAACAATGGGAGAATTCCACATTCGCCATTTGAATTCTTCACCTTACCATCCACAAATGAATGAAGCTGTGGAAGCAGCAAATAAGAACATCAATAAGATTGTAGCCAAAACGGCGGAAAATTATCGTGATTGGCATGATCGGTTACCATATGCTTTGTTTGCTTATCGAACTTCAATTCGCATTTCAACTAGGGCAACACCATTCTCATTGGTTTATGAGATGGAGGCTGTGTTACCCATGGAAGTGGAAATCCCTTCATTGAGGATACTTTCTCAAATCAAGCTATCTGAAGCTGAATGGGTTCAACAAAGATTCAAACAACTTAATATGATTGATGAAAAGAGGGTAAAAGCCTTATGCCATGGACAGAGCTATCAGAAGAGAGTAGCTAGGTCGTTCAACCGCAAGGTTAGACCAAGACATTTCAAGATAAACGATCTTGTCTTGAGGAAAGTCTTGCCTATCATTCCAGATCCTCATGGGAAGTTTACCCCAAATTATGAAGGTCCATATATTGTAAGAAAAATGCTATCGGGTGGGGCAATAATCCTTGTAGAAATGGATGGCCAAGAATTGCCAAGACCTGTAAATGCTGATGCTAAGAAGTATTATCCATGAATAAATGGAAAAGCCTTTGAGCCACTTTTGGATTGAATCTGAGCCACTTTAGGATATTTGCATTATGCATCGCATGCATACATATTGCATCTACATGTTTGTTCATTTTGCAAGATCTCTGATGAAGATTCTATCTATCGACAAGAGATTCATCTCAGAAGTGATCCAGTCCCTTAGAATGCCGAAGAGTCGGTTAGAATTCTAGAAATACAGCTAGAACTCTATAAGTGAACCCTTGTGCTGAGCAAAGCCTGTTCTGTCCACAAATTTTATTCAACCTTACTTCCAAAACTCTCTCCAGTAGGGTCAAGAAAACATGTCTTTTCAAACAAAATTTCATTACATTTTCATTCCCCAGGGAGTTGAATTTAACCAAAGTGTTCTTTGAAAAACCTGAAAATGATTGTTAAATATGTCAAGTAGTAATACCTAAGATGATGAGAGGCAACATATTTACCAAACACGTCCTTACACACTCCTTGAGAGAATTGAGTGAAAAGAACCATGTCTTAGGGCATAGGGTTCATTCACGGTGAATACATGGTTTGATATGATAAAGGCATTTCATTTATTGATATCTCTTGCAAGCCACTTTGAGCCAAATAGGGAGCACTTCTAAAATAACCTTATTAAGAACAACCCCACATTGGGGCAAAATAGGGGGTCTTGGTTGAAAATTATGGAATAAAAGTTTAAGAAAGATTTTATTGCTTTCACTTGCATCAATCTTCTTGTGCTAGCTTTAGGTGATTTCTTATCGAAACTCGAAGCATCTCAAAGTGACGAAGAGCATTCTGTTCACTACCACAAACACAATTACCCTTTGCTTAGCCAATTTAAGCCTTAGACAATTCTTTCAAAACCCCAGGTGATGATTATCTCCCTCACACTAGGGCAAGGCACATGATTTACAAACAAAATTGAGAATATTGATAATGTTTGTAAATGCCACTCGAGAGTCCTAGATACCCAAAAAGAGAATGAAAATTAGGGGGCATGAAAAAGCAGTGTGCTTGGTAAAAGTAAAACCAATGCCCATGAAAAAAAATGCAAAGAAAAGTAAAAATGCAAAGAAGAGCGAAATCCATGGTCATGCAAAAGACCATCCGTTGAAAAACAAAAGATATGCCTTGCAGGAGAAAACAATATTGCAAGCAATATCATTAGAACAATCTCATGTCTCAAGACAAATTACCAAAAGGACTCTAGAGATAAATTTCAAAAGTCAAATTTTCAAAAGGTCATGTGATGGTAATGATGCCAAGATAATCACTTACTTTTAACCCTTCGATATTTGAAAATTTCTCAAGCCTTTTTAAGCCTCACCCGAACCAATATTACAACCCTTATATGAAGTCTCTTCCGATTGGGATGGTTCGAGTTGAAATGAGAGTATCATATAGGAGCTATCGCTAGAAGGAGTGGAAGCAATCCTATCTTATCTTATCTTCAAAGTTCTTAACTTGTAAACCTGATGAAGTTATTAATTGAATATTCATTTCTTGGCCTCAAAGTATATGCCCTTTGTGTAAACCCATGACCAAGCCAATCATTACGGTCCCTTCAAAAGACCTTTTGATCAATGGATTGTATTCACTGTGAACGTTTCCGATAGCCTTAGACATAGGTTGAGTGAGACTTCTCCAGTGAGATTTAAATAGTTTTTCCCATATCAATGGTTGGGAATAAAAGCCTTTTTTTAGAATCAGTGTGAAAGATCTCATTTAATTAGGATATTTCCATTTGGAATATTTGATTTAACCCTTAGATGGTTAATCAAATCTCATTTTTGTTAAAGTCCTCTCTGATGGGATTTGACAATTGACTTCATTTCGTAAGATTGGCTCTCAAGCAATCACTAAACTCTTTTTCAAAATATTTGTTCCTTAGTGAACCAGTTTTTGGTCATCCTAAACCATATCATTGTTTTTGGTTTTTAGGTCATCCTAAATAATAACTCTTGCTTTTGATTTTTGATTACCCTAAACCATACCCATTGCCTTCAGGTTCTAAGTTATCCTTAAACCTTGTCTTTAGGTTCTAGGTTATCCTTAAACTTTGTCTTCAAGTTCTAGGTTATCCATAAACCTTGTTCTTTAGGTTCTAGGTTATCCTTAAACATTGTCTTTAGGTTCTAGGTTATCCTTAAACCTTGTCTCTTAGGTTCTAGGTTATCCTTAAACCTTGTCTTTTAAGTTTTAGGTGATCCTTGAATCTTATCTCTAGGTTAGTGGTTATCCTTAAACCATACATTTTTTATTTAGTGATTTTATCTCCTTCATTCCATTTCATGAGAGAGCGAGAGACAGAGTGAATAAACCTCAACAAGAGTTTAGATATCCTGATGAGCAAATGTAAGTATTAGGTACGTCATTAACCAACTATCATTGCTTTTGTCTTTTTCTATTTTTAAAGTCGAGTCGACTAAAAATTTCAAGTATCAATTTTATCTTTGAGTGGAACCTCTTCGAACTCCCACCCAAAGAGGGGCAGCTGTTGACACCCGAAATTTTATCGACATTTTAAACATTCATTTTGCAAAAATATAAAAGATAAAGAGCAAAAAGATTAAAAAAAAATGAATGAATGAAAACGTGTAAAAAAAAAACAAAAATTAAAAGGGTGGGGAGGCCATTCGACGGAGATTTTTTTTTTTTTTACGTTTTCTCTACATCTTCACTCTCTCTCTCTCTCTCTCTCTCTCTCTCTCTCTCTCTCTCTCTCTCTCTCCTGCTCTCTCCTCTCTCTCGGCAAATTCTTTCTCTCATTGAACTCCTCCAGGCTTGCAGGGTGCAGATTTCGCCTTGATCGAGCTATTCCAGCGTCGGTTTCTAGGGTTCCGTGTCTCGTAGATCAAGCAGATGCAGTCCAACCCCTCCATCTCCGGCGGTTCTCTGTCAAGTTCCCAGCTTCGCTCCCGATTGATTCCGGAGATCTCCGCATAACTCAAGCCAGCCTCGCGTCCATTTCTCTGCTCTAGCTGGCAGGCGTTGGCGTTTCCGGATCGTTTCCGGTGGAGACGAGTTGCGTTGCTTTCCCCTGTGCGAACTTCGGGAGGAGATTCAGCCATTGGAGTTGCTGTTCGTCCGTTGAAGTTGCAGATTCGGCCATTCACGGTGTCCTTCTGATAATCTTCGACGTTTGTGAAGAGTTGCGGAGTTTAGATCGTTGATCAATCAAGCTTAAACCATCGAAAATATATCAAAGGTAACTTCTATGTCCCGAGCTCGATGAAGCGAGTTTGTTCTTGTTCTAGATCTGCAATCTCAGTATATTGGGATGGATGATTGATTGATTGATTGTAGATTGTGATGATTTGCTTGATCATTGTTGTTCAGCAATTTTCGGATCCCTAAGTGGACCTTCTATGCAAATGGCTTGATATCAGCTTGTAAATGTGATTTTCCATGTTCGAAGTCTTCATGAAAGCTGAAGACTGTTCAAATATCTTTCCAATGAGCTATAGAATGCCTTGATCAGACCTCATTTGATATGGCTTTTGCATGTCCAAAGTCTAGTCCAAAATCTGTCAACTGTTTGTTTTTCTGTTAACTGAATGACTGATCTGAGAAATGGCTTGATATCAGCTTGTAAATATGGTTTTCTGTGTTCAAAGTCTTCATGAAAGTAGTAGTATACTTCATGGAATTTTCAACGACATAAAGACTGCACCAATCGACCTCTGTTTTCCCTATCAATTGCATGCTTGAAGTTCTGCTATAATCTGTTGATGTTGCCATAATGTTCATTACTAGAACGACTTGTTCGGTTTACTATTTTCGTGTGACTTTCTACATGTAGATTTTGGTTAGGATGTCTTCATGTGATTGGATCCTAACATTCAGATCTAAGTGCACAAAATATTGAAGAATTTTCTCATGTCATATATACAGAATCAAGCATGATTATTTTAAGCCTTTGCTGTCATTTTGTTTATTGATCTGACTTCCAAGAGGAATGTTTTCGATTGAGCGTATTAATGAACCAATTTGTAGAAGATGTCTTTTAGACATTCATAGAGGACATCTCAAGCTTTAAAATATCATATAACGTACATGAATTGAGTATCGATTGCTACATCAAGACCCCTTGTGAAGTTGGTGTATCTGGTCTGCAATTTCGTATCTCTGACTTATTTGCGCATATGCCTAAAAATAAGTTTGTACATGTGCTTTTTTGTGTTTGATGTCTTCATGAGAGTTGAAGATGGTTTGATTAGCTTTCCAACGAGCTATAGTATGTCCCGATCCAAGATCATTAGCTACCTGAAATCCTTTTCGAAAGATTAAGAAGTGATTATGGAAAACTGATGCATTACAGTTTACTGTTATACTTTGTTCGACCTTGTCTATTTTTTTTTTTTTTCAATTTCCTATCCAATTTTGTGCTTGGATTGAACTATCTTTGGCTACAACATATAATTTTTTCAGAATTTTTGGAGTTGATTTGATTAGGAAAATGCTCATTCAATCATCCTTAGTGTGGACTGTCTTGTCTGTAACTTGATTGCTGTTTGCCTTGAATGAGCTAGTAGATGTGTCCAATTGCCTTCGATGTGTTATAGACATTCATAAAGGACATTCAAGCTTCGAAAAGATGTATGGCACACACCGTTTGAGCATCGTTTGATATGTCAAACCTCTGCCAAAGTTACTGGACTTGTTCTCCAATCATGCATTTTGCCCCTAATGACAAGTCACATATCAATGTTAATGAATTTGTGTGACCTTTTGCACATAAATTTAGGGTTTAATGTCTTAATCAAACTTTTTCTTCACATTTAGCCCTACGTCGTGTCCAAATCTCATAAATTTCATGCGTTGATTTGGTGGCTTAACAAGTTAGTTACCATGCATCATTTTCTGATTTGCTTGTGATTGATTTGTATGTGTTAGTGATTGTTACTTTTTGGCCGTGAATTTGACCTTTTCTTGAACCTGACATCTTCTAAAAAGTCTTAGGGCACGTCTTAGTCTTTCCAATGACACTAATTTTGCATTATTTGCATGTCATTTGTCCCATTTTCCATTTTTTGCAAAGTTGGTATTGAAATCTGCTATGAGTGAAATTCGGAATGCTTATTCTGCCCTTGTTGAGTTAGACCTCTTATTATTTTTGCATGGATTTTTCCCTAAGGATTTTGAGATTGACTCTTAATGAAATTTGTTTGTCTTTCTCATGACTATGTCATGATAAAATTTCACAATTTTTGGGCATTGTCTACTAGGACAAATTGTTGTGATTTGCCATGATGTCTTGATGTCCTGTTATGTTTCTGATGTGTTGTTATGTGTTCTTGAATTTTTATAAATTCGTGTGCAACCCATCTTAGGAAACTTCATTCATGAAAATTGTTCCTCAATAGTGTGCTTGATGTTCCGTACTTTTCTTAGAACCAATTATCCATGGGCTCTACCCCAATTGCTTTGATCTTATGTGTGATGTTTGATGATTTCTGTTGTGATTTTTTGTTATGATTTCATTATAGGATTTCTTTTAGAATATCTTGCATGATGAATTGAGATTACTTGTCTTCATAAAAGTTGTTTTGATGTGTATACTTATTTCTTTCCATTGTATGCACATATTTATAAGTCTCTTAGGTTAGGATTAGATTAGAACCCCGAAGATGAAAAAAGGCGTGAAGATGGTGGAGGTCAATGTCCATTCCAACCATTACTATGTAATATTCATTTTCCCAACATATGTCTCGGGTTCCATTTGTTGTATAATACCCGACAAGTTGTGGGTTTTCTCGTTTTCTCTTTTTTCTCTTTTTATTGTGTTCTCTTTTATATTTTTCGGATTGCATGATAGATTTACGGCTTTCCTTGATTGTTTACTTGCTGTCTTACAATTTCAATTTCATTGATTGTTTTCCTTTCATGTTTTTCTAGGAATAGAATAGAATGAAAGTGACCAACCATGCATGATCACTTAGTCTAGAATTGATGATCCCGAGAATGTAAAAAGAAACGCATGGACATATTAGGAAAAACACAACATATTGTTTATGTACCGAAAGGGCGTTAATAGAAATATTAGCGTAACCCAAGTCCCCAAACCTAGATATTTGGTTGCGTAGGAATTGAGGGAATACTCCTAACTCTTGATTGGGTTTTCTAGCCGACCCCCAAAACGAGGCTAGTGGCGACTCCCGTCTATTTTTAGGTTGTCATAAACAACTAGATCATTTAAATAAACCCGTCGCGCGGGGTATGAGTTTCGATGAAACTCACGATGGTTTAGGATACTCGACATGGGAAGTAGCCCAAAGGATGAAGTGATGCCATCCTTATGGGTGAGCAGTGACGAGAGGGCTACCATGGTAAAAATACCCTTAAATCCAATACTCACACCCGACCACTTTTTCTAAGGTATGTCGCTCGTGTGGGTATAGATCGCGACACTCCGCTGTCACGCGGGGTATGAGCTTAGGAGAGCTCGTGATTTCGTAGAGGGAACTCATGAGAGGCTTGATCCAAAAGGCGAAGTGATGACGTCTTTTGGAATGCAAGTCATGAGTGAACTCTCGCTATCAAGTACCCCTAAACCCAGCCTTTCCCCCTTTTGACATGAGGGCGGCAAGTTCGGGTCGCAACAAGCATTTAGCACGCACTCACTTCAATGATCAAGCAAATAAGCAAGAAAAATCTCTTTCTCTTTCCATACGCAATTTCGAAAAGAGTCTAGTCAGCTCGTCTCTGCTATACTGTATAGATATGTGTACCACATCGAGAAAGCAATAAAAAATTGTTAGTTAGATGAACAGATCATTCCTAAATGCAGCCGTGATCAACTATAGGATACCACCACAGATGCGGTCAGACAAGATGGTCGTATAAAGATGAGCTGTAATGAATAGTAAGTAGGCCGGAAGGCCAAGACGGATAGCCGTTCCATACACTAGCAAGCTCCCGCATGCCAGATAGAACTGGGTTAGCGGAAGAGAAGAAGTAGCATAATCCGTCGGCTTGGGGTTTGGCTAATGGATTGCTAAGCCTAAACTTAGTTCGGGCCCTTCCGAGCCCATACCAATTCGCGACTTAGGTTCAAGTTTAGTATGCAAATGATTTTTCAATTAGGAGTCGCCACTAATCTATTTTTTGTGGATCAATTAGAAACCCAAGTAAATCTTACTTTACTCCTACGAACCGAAGATTTTGAGTGCGGGGACTTGATTACGTTAGATTTCTCTAACACACTTTGGTACATTTCCCTTTTATTTCGAAAAAGATATTTGGCAACCAGCTTGAATTGATTTTAATTCACTTCCCTAACTTGTGAGGTTATCATGCGGGTGCGCAAATCATCAATTTAACATCCAAATAAAGCAGTGAATAAATTGTAGGACTTACCTCATGGCAACGAAAGTATCTGCAATGTTAAATCAGAATTCACATCAACAGTCCTAGCTATGATTCCTAATTAACACATAATCACCCAATTTTTCAAGATTTTCTTTTATTGAAACGAAGCCTAGAAATTACGTGCAATGCAACCTAGTGATGTACAAAATTAAACTAACTAAAATGACAAGTAACATGCAACCTAACATGCAAACTATATGTCACGAGATATTCCGTCGCGATCAAAATTTCGGGTGAACCACCTAAGGTTTAGCTAATGGATTGCTAAGCCTAAACTTAGATCGGGCTCTCCCAACCCCATACAAATTCACGACTTAGGTTCAAGTGTCTAGCATGCAAATGATTTTTCAATTAGGAGTCGCTACTAATTTATTTTTTGTGAGTCGATTAGAAACCCAAGTAAAGTAATGGGAGATTTACTTTACTCCTACGAACTAAAGATTGTGAGTTCGGATACTTGATTACGTTAGATTTCTCTAACGCCCTTTCGGTACATTTCCCTTTTATTTTGAAAAAAATGTTTGGCAAGCAGCTTGAATTGATTTTAATTCACTTCCCTAACATGGAAGGTTATCATGCGGATGCGCAAACAATCAATTTAACACTCAGATAAAGTAGTGAATCAATTGCAGGACTTATCTCATGGCAACGAAAGTATCTGCAATGTTATATCAGAAATCACATCAACAGTTCTAGATATGATTCCTAATTAACACACGATCACCCAATTTTTCAAGATTTTCTTTTATTGAAACAAAGCCTAGAAATTATGTGCAATGCAACGCAGTGACGTACAAAATTAAACTAGCTAAAATGACGTGCAACATGCGACCTAACATGCAAACTATATGTCACGCGACATTCTGTCGCGACCAAAATTTCGGGTGAACCACCTAGGGTTTGGCTAATGGATATCTTAGTCTAAACTTAGCTCAAGCTCTCCCAACCCCATACCAATTCGCGACTTAGGTTCAAGCATTTAACATGCAAATAATTTTTCAATTAGGAGTCGTCATTCTATTTTTTTTGGGTCAATTAGAAACCCAAGTAAATTAATGGAAGATTTACTTTACTCCTACAAACCAGAGATTATGAGTTCAAGGACTTGATTACGTTAGATTTCTATAATGCCCTTTTGGTACATTTCCCTTTTATTTTGAAAAAAATGTTTGGCAAGCATCTTGAATTGATTTTAATTCACTTCCCTAACATGTGAGATTATCATGCCGGTGCGCAAACCACCAATTAAACACCTAGGTAAAGCAGTAAATAAATTGCAAGACTTACCTCATGGCAACGAAAGTATATGCAATGTTAAATCAGAATTCACATTAACAGTCCTAGATATGATTCCTAATTAACACACAATCACCCAATTTTTCAAGATTTTCTTTTATTGAAATGAAGCCTAGAAATTACGTGCAATGCAACGCAGTGACGTACAAAATTAAACTAACTAAAATGACACGCAACATGCAACCTAACATGCAAACTATATGTCACGGGATATTCTGTCATAACCAAAATTTCGGGTGAAGCACCTAGGGTTTAGCTAATGGATTGCTACGCCTAAACTTAGATCGGGCTCTCCCAACCCCATACCAATTCACGACTTAAGTTCAAGTATCTAGCATGCAAATGATTTTTCAATTAGGAGTCGCCACTAATCTAATTTTTTGTGAGTCGATTAAAAACCCAAGTAAAGTAATGGGAGATTTACTTTACTCCTACGAACCAGAGATTGTGAGTTCGGAGACTTATTTACGTTAGATCTCTCTAACGCCATTTCGGTACATTTCCCTTTTATTTTGAAAAAAAAAAAAAATGTTTGGCAAGCAGCTTGAATTGATTTTAATTCACTTCCCTAACATGGAAGGTTATCATGCGGGTGCGCAAACCACCAATTTAACACTTAGATAAAGCAGTGAATAAATGGCGGGGCTTACCTCATGGCAACAAAAGCATTTGCAATGTTAAATCAGAATTCACATCAACAGTCCTAGATATGATTCCTAATTAACACACGATCACCCAATTTTTCAAGATTTTCTTTTATTGAAACAAAGCCAAGAAATTACGTTCAATGCAACGCAGTGACGTACAAAATTAAACTAACTAAAATGACACGCAACATGCGACCTAACATGCAAACTATATGTCACGCGGCATTCTGTCGCAACCAAAATTTCGAGTGAACCACCTAGGGTTTGGCTAATGGATTGCTAAGCCTAAATTTAGCTCGGGCTCTCTCAACCCCATACCAATTTGCGACTTAGGTTCAAGTATTTAACATGCAAATAATTTTTCAATTAGGATTCGCCACTCTATTTTTTGTGGGTCAATTAAAACCCAAGTAAAGTAATGAGAGATTTACTTTACTCATACGAACCAAAGATTATGAGTTTGGGGACTTGATTACGTTAGATTTCTATAACGCCCTTTCGGTACCTTTCCCTTTTATTTTGAAAAAAAAATGTTTGGCAAGCAGCTTGAATTGATTTTAATTCACTTCCCTAACATGTGAGATTATCATGCCGGTGCGCAAACCACCAATTAAACACCCAAATAAAGCAGTGAATAAATTGCAGGACTTACCTCATGGCAACGCAAGCATCTACAATGTTAAATCAGAATTCACATCAACAGTCTTAGATATGATTCCTAATTAATACACAATCACCCAATTTTTCAAGATTTTCTTTTATTGAAACGAAGCCTAGAAATTACGTGCAATGCAACGCAGTGACGTAACAAATTAAACTAAAATGACACGCAACATACGACCTAACATGCAAACTATATGTCATGCAACATTTATTAAATGACTTGATCTAGTAATAGGAAAAGATTAATGCAACTATTCTAACATTTCATATATTACCCTAAACATGCAATTTATTAAATGACATGCAATGAATGAACTAATCTTACATGATACACACATTTTTTGTGTTTTTTTGTTTAATAAGCATGCAATCTATCCTAGAGAATAAAATTAATTTATTTGAAGACAATTTTTCAGGTATTTTCCATGAAATTCGAAATTAAAATTGTCCAATGATTAAATGTGCAATCTAAACTAACCAAACGACCTATTTCTAATGACGGGCAATTTCTAATTAAATTAACCTAGCAACAATCACTAAATGACGTGTATTTCATGAACCTAATTCTATATGACATGCGCATGATTTTTTTTGTATTTTTTTTATTATAAAAACTCATAATCAAAAGTGCTAAAATATAAAAATCTAACTAAAGTGAGATATTATATATTTTAAGTTAGGAATAGAATAATCTGAAATCCTATTTTAACTTAGAAAATTATCTCATCATGCAATTTATTTTAAAAGATATTATCTAACCTAGATGTCATCTAAACATGCATTTTAAAAAACTAACTATTCTATCATGCAATTTCATCTAGGAAATCAACCCTAATCTACATGATATGCAAATGCATTTTTGGGATAAATAAAGCGATTGAAAGATAAACACCAAATCATTCATGGTCATCAAAGATATTATCCATTGTTCAAATTTAGAAATGGTATCTAATCAAACCTGATTGTTTCGCTAATAAAATTAATAAATTGATCTTAAGTCTTAAAGGTCAAGATATCAATTTTACTCTTGCATGATTAAGTATTCCATCTAAAGCCTTATAGATTGAGTAAAAAAATTCGCGTGCGGTTGCGAATTAGGTGATACGTTGGGAATTTCAATTAGGCATCGAGAAATATTTCAAATAAGAAAACAAAATCTCAAAAACTAAAATAAGATAAAATAAATCTACCTAATAAAATAAAATAAATCTACCTAAATTTGAATTTTTTCCAAAATTCTAATGGTAAAGTGAACCACGATGGAAGCTCGGTGCAACTAAGGACGGTGGTTGTGATGGTGGGTTGCCGTCGGTCAGAGGTCGCGGTCATCGGAGCTCTAGCGAGAGGTAACAAGCACGGACCAGCAGCAACCAAAGAGCAAAGGGGGCGGAACGACTCGGCAGAGGCGTCGGGTCGCTGGTTGGAAGCGCTACAGGCATCGGGTCTAGCTGCAAGAGCGGCAAAGACCGGCAGAGACAGGGTAGGGCTTCGAACGGCTGCAAGGCGGTAGTGGCGTCACAACCGGCTCAAATCTGCTAGCATCGAGCTGCTCGCGGAGGAGGCGCGGCGGGACGACGGTGCTAGCATCGCATTCAAGCTTGGCTGCAGGACGCGGTGGACTTCGACTATTTGGTTGCAACTCCGATGCAGCAGAACGGGTGGTGGTGGAAACATAATGATCCTACCACTTTGGCATAGGAAAAATATGAATTTTTGCTACAGTAATTAACATGAGGGGCATTCGTCCATATTTCATGATCTATTTCCATAAAAGACAAGCATTTACAGCTAGTATGCAAGTTATATCGAATTTATATCTGTATAAATAACCATGTGTCTTTCAATTTCAAAATATATCCGACAAAATCATTCTTATAAACTCAATTTGTAGAGATCTGTGTAATTACATAAATCATTCTTATAACCTTTTTTTTTTCCTATAAAGAACCTCGGTGAACCTACCTCATTGCACCAACGAAAATCTTGATGAATTGCTTTAATTAGATGACATCGTTCCACCTTTTCGAGAAAAAAACATAATAATCCCACCACGTTTTTCTTTTGATGGTTGTCCAATATACTTGACTTAGATTTGATTGATACCTACTTACCATTCTAACTACAAAACATGTGTAAGGTCTTGTACACATCATAGCGTACATTAAGCTTACAACAACACTACCATAAAAAAGTCATTGCATTTGTTCATTCTCTTGTGGAGTCTTTGGACATAGTCTATGGCTCAATCTTTCACTTTTTGCAATAAGAATATTTATGGGTTTATAGTCTTGCGTACGAAATCGTTCAAGAACCGTATTTATATAGGTCTCTCATAAAAGAGACAATGATCTCTTAGAATGATCCCTTGAAAATGTTAACTCCAAAAATATATGTAGCCTCATCCATATCTTTCATCTCAAAATTGAAAGATAACCAAACTTTAACAATATCAACAAAGTCCATATTGCTTCTAGCAATTAGTAAATCATCAACATATAGTGATATGATTACAATTGATCTTTGGACCTTTTGATATATATATACATATATATATATATATGTATATATACAATAATCATCATCAATCATTGTAAAATCATATGCAATTATAACATTCTGAAAATGTATACATCATTGTCTCCATGATTGCTTAAGGCCATATATTGATATCAAAAGTCAACATACCTTTTGTTCTTAGCCTTTTGAAATTAAACCAACGGATATAAATTTGTTCTTCTAATTCTCCATTGAGAAAAGTAGTCTTTATATCCATTTGACGTAATTCAATATCCATATTAGCCACTATTGTCAAAATAAGGCGAATTGAGATAATTCTCACTAAAGGGACAAAGGTTTCCTCATAATCAATTCCTTTATGTTGATTATACCATTTTGCCACAAGACAAGCTTTATATCTCTCTATTAAGCCATCAACTTTACGCTTTATTTTGAGAACTCACTTGTTCCCAATGGCTTTGTGTCCTTTTTAAAAGATCAACTAATTCTCAAACATAATTTGACTTCATTGACTCCATTTCCCCTTCCATTGCACACATCTATTTTTCCTTATTAGAGCAATTTATACTCTCATTTACATTCCCTAGCTCATCTTCATCTTGTGGAGTGACCATGGGAGTTTCTTCTTCTATGTCAAAACATCGATGATGAATACTTTTGCGACTTATTCACCGTATGAGAGATGTACACTTCACACATTATTCTCCATTATACTCCCACTTGGATTAGATAACGACGTTATCATCTCATCAGGTGGTTGTAATTGAGACTGAGTCAAATTTAATTCCTCACTTCTCATATTGCTCTTAAATGGATGAGTTTCATTAAATTCATTATCTTGATCCAAAGTTTTAAGTAAGGAATAGTCCTCACCTATTTCACCCATTTTAAGAAATTCATTCTCTAAGAATGTGACATCTCATGATTCAAATTCAGCTATCCGAGGATTTTGAGTATCTAATGAAAATACTCTTCTTGTCTGTAGGACCCAATTTCCCATACTTGTGAGTTGGTTCGTGAGTATTGGCAGCATAACCCAACGGTTTAAAAAAAATTAAGTCGAGTTTTCTACCTATCCATAACTCATATGGAGTAAGAGTAATTGATTTGAAAGGCACACGATTAAGTATATAGGTAACAATTAACAAAACACCATCCCAAAAAGCAATAGGTAAGTTAGTATGTCCCATCATGGATCTAAACATTTCTAATACGGTTCCATTCCTCCTTTACGTAACATTATTTTGTCGAGGAGTATAGGGAATAGACGATTATCTTTAAATTCCTTTTTCATTACATAAATTTTGAAACTCATCAAATAGATATTCTCGACCTCAATCGGTTCTTAATGCTTTTATTTTCTTATCTAGTTAATTTTCTGCCAAGCTAATAAACTTCTTGAAACAATTTAATACCCCAAATTTTTGAGAAATCAAATAAACATGTCTGAATTGAGTATAATAATCTATAAACGCGATGTAATAAACAACCCGTACCTTGCTTTATCATTTATTGGATCACATATATCAAAATGGATTAATTGCAAAGGAAATTTAACTCCTGTATTTTTTTTTTTCAAATAGTTTTCTTATTGTTTTTCCTATGCAATGCTCACATATGGGCAAATCGACTTTTTCAATATTATCCAATAAACCCTATTTGCTAGTCTATTCATTCATTATTGACCAATATGACCAAGTCTAGCAGCCACACTTTCACATCATTATCATATGAATTAGAAGATATGAAGAGGGAATAATGAACATTGATATTATTAAAATAATATCCAACACGATAAAAGTATCTAGAAAGTAATCACAACTATGGTAATTTATACCCAAATACAAATTCGCACCACTATTATGGAAATTTAAATTGAAACCAATTTTAACCAATGCTAACACGGACACTAAATTCCAACGAATCTTCATAGCATATAGTACATCATGTACAAACAAAGTGCGTCACCACGCATATTTAATTGATAGGTACTAGTTCATTTTACTTTAGCTCTGAAGTTATTCCCTACACAGATCCATTATGTTCCAGTCAAAACTCGTCGAAACTCTACGAATGCATCTCTATCCTTCGCTACATGGTTTGTTACTCCCAAATCTACAATCCACAAAGAATTAAATTCAGTTAAAGATATAGAGTTTGATACATAAGTAAAACTCTCAAGATACAGGGGGTGTTTAAATTCTTTGGCTCTCCGCAATCGCGAGTATAATGACCATTCTTGCAACAGTTATAACACTTCACCCTTGACATTCTCTTCACACGAGGATGTTTTCTTCTTTCATGCCGATCAACTCTTGGTTTATTGCGTTAAAGGCTCACTATCTTGCTTTTCCACCTTTTGAACGAATCAACACACTTACGCATGGAGCTTGAAACCCCTTGTGAGCTAGAACTAGCATAATAAATATCTATTTCCGACTTAACCGTTAGAAGGCAATCCTCCACCAACTCAAGGTGGTACATGGCATCCTCAAGTTCTTTCATAACTTGGTTAAGAGCTTTTAATGCTTTTTGCTTTTCAAGCATATATTGAATTTCCATGTTCAATGTCTCATTATCGTTTAATATCTCTGCTTTGTCCAATTCAGCCACTATATTCTTAGAAGCTAAAGCCGTTGTATCTAAACATTTCAAACATATTTGCACAAATTATTAATGCTTAATATTTATGCATCTATTTTGCATAAACTAATCATATTAATGAATAAGATCAAACAAGGCTTTAGAGTCAAAATCTCACTTTGTTTCCAATCATTATCCAAAAATCCTAACTTGAAATTATTATTAATATAATTATTTATGTAAAATAAGTTTACAAAAGTCACTAAAACTTTCTTGAATTTCCCACAAATAATTCTAAATTAAAATAATAATTTACAACAATAAATGACATTGAATTTTCATTAACTAAACATGCCATTTACACGAAGTGATATGTCCAATAGAAAGATACCAACATCAACATGAGAAATATTTACACCTAAGATATCTCGAACCAATCTAAGAAAAAAAAAAATTTAAGGACACTCAATTATCTCATAAACATGGAAAGACTTTTCTAATCTCTTAGTAAATTCTTTAGAGAATTTTAAAGGCACATTAAGTAATCACGAAAAAACCCTCAAAGATCCCTTATAGCTCCTCCAAGGCGCATTTGTTCTATGCCAAGTTACACTCAACCCAAGGGTTGAAGCCTTCGTTGCCTCAATCCTATAGTATTCCCTCACAAAAGCCACTACAAATTTCTTATAATCCGGAACCACGTTGATCTGTCATAGGCAATTTAACATTACTTGTCATTCAAATGAAAGAGTACTCATTACGCTGCCAATACCTTCTTAAAATCCGGCATAAGATGTGACATCCCAGATTTTCAATCCTACTTTCAATTAAATTAATCGGGCCTTTCATCGACGCGCCTATAGTGTTATTCTCAGAGCTGATCACTCATGAGATAACTAGACTATATGAGGAAATCATTAAGGGATTTTAATGCAATAGACTTGGGAATTTGACTAGGAATCGATAACTCAACCGTGCTCATCTATCGAGATCATTTCGGAATAGTAAGATCGATTAAAAATCAAAGATAGGTCGGTTCAACTGAGATGTGTGATTAAATGTGGGTGATTCCACTAGATTGCAAAACTCTCGTTGATCGGCACTAGACTGATTTTTCTATCGTTTTGGTGCCCTGTGTCTATAATTCAATCCTTGAGATTTTTACGACAATCGAGAGTCGCCAATGTGTCGAAGAGGTTCATTGTGGCTCGTAGAAAATCGACCATGGGTCATTTGCACTAAAATTTTTGAAAGCTACCCGGTAGCCTAGGTCACACTAAAATCGCGCCGAATTGAAATTAACGGCGAATTCGAATCCGATTTCAAAAATTGAAAGTTTGTCATGTCACGAGTCATTTTAGGAACGTCGACTCAACCTTCGAAGATTTTTCTGTAAACCAAGACTTTTTGGGAAAAAGTCGAGGTATGGTCGTTTTTGTCCAGAAAATTCAGATGACCATTTTTTGTCGCGAAAATTGGGATGCAAGTGGGTGAGGAAAAATTTCAATTTGATCGATCATATGTTGGTTGAGTTTATAGAGGTCGATTGGTGTTAATTCAAGAAGCATTTGGTGTCTAATTGAAGCAAGATCAACCAGAATTTGTATGCCCCCATGGACCTAACTCTTGGACCACTTCAAGGGCTTCTAGAAGGGGCATTTTGGTCTGAAAATAGGTTGAGAGGCCAGCTGGTGTGGTGGGCCAAAACAAGGGAGACAAGGAGATGAGGATGAGGCAATGGGTGGCCCCCTCCAGCCAGCCGATCCCCTTCTCTCCCCCTCATTCATCGACACCCACTCTCTCCTCCTTCTTCTTCATGCTTCGGCTTAGCAGATTGCAGAGAACCGATCGAGCTCACCCTCCCCTCCACCGTCGCACGTCTGCCGAAGCCCAGAGCCATTACCTGCGCCACTTGAGCGTGCACGTTCGCCAGCCACTGTTTGCCCATAACCGGGACCAACTCGCTGCCGCTCCGCGCTATTCGAACACCGTCTAGCGTCGTTAGGCTCTGTCGGAGCCATCTAAGCCGGCACCGCCGCCAGGAAGTTCCACCATCGCTCGCCTGGACCCACGCCTACCTCAGCCGCCTATCTAGGCTTGTCTCCACCTCAACCAGCTCCCGTTCAGTCCTCTCTCGGCCCAGATCAGTGACCAAAGTCAGTGGGTCTCTAGGTCGTTGTTTGGCCTCTTTTGGAGGCGTTTCTAACCCCGTTTGGCAAGCCCGCTTTGGAGTATCTCGAGCCTCGCCTCATTCTCGTTGTTTTGATCCAAGCAAATCATTAAACAAGTGAGTTTAACTCACTAATCCTCACTTAGTAAGTTAATGATGTTTAAGGGTTAATTAGCTTAGACTAAGTATGGATTATGTGGTTAGTTAGATTAGATTAATGAATTACTTAGCCGATATTGCATGTTAGGTGGATAGTTTAGTGCAATTAGGGCCTAGACAAGCTCTAGTATTTATATAGAGTGGTTCGGAAATTTTTCGGGCCCGTCTCGACTTTTAATTAGGCTTTACGGGCCTAAGTTCTATTTATTGGCAATTAATAATTATTTTTTGTAATTATTTAATTAATTATTAATTTTTCGGAAATTAGACCGGGATAGCCGGTGACCGGAATTAATTATTTAATTAATTATTATTTAATTAATTATTTATTGCAGTGGTGTGATATGTTTATTGAAGTGAATCCTAATTTGTGCTAATTGTGCATGATTTGTATTTTATGAATTTATTCATAAATTCATTTAATTTCATTAATTAATTGGAAAATAACCGAGCGTTCGTTTACAACGCCAAAAATATTTTGGTGGACCATATAAAATGGTGGGATTTATGGAGAGGAAATTATTATATTTTGGCTAAGGCCGATTTGTGTACCCACACACGATTATTTTTATCGGGTATGATAAAAATGATGAATTTGTTAGATGGTCAGGATGGTATACTATATCAACCTATAGGCTCTGATATGTCAGCTTAACGCGAGCAGTATACCGGTATACTCATACGAGCTCTGATATGTTAGCTTAGCGTGAGCAGTATACCTTATCAGCTTAGAGCGAGCTATATTATTGATCAACTTAGAGTGAGCATTGTTAGTATACTATATCAGCCTACGGGCAATATGTCAGCTTAGCGTGAGTAGTATACTACTTATCAGCTTAGAGCAAGCTATACTATCTATTTATCAGCTTAGAGTGAGCAGTCCTAATTATGATCGGACTTTATAGATAGTATTGATTGAGATGACCGGGGAAGGGTCTCGATGACATGGAATCGACTGAGTCGATTGATCGATAGTTCGATCTGTTTGGATAGTTATTTGAATGATATTGACTTGCAGAAAGGATTTGAGGCCAAGGTAAGTCCTCTGACTCGTGGTTGTGCTTAGGCAGCCCTCAAGGCGTATTTTGTTCCTAGTCGGGTCTTAAGGGGTTGAATTTGCTGAGACGTCGTCTCACCCCATTGTGGGATAACATTTCAAGTCCATAGATGGCCGCTCCTCCCCAACATTTTGGGCAACCCAAGAAGATGACCGAGCAAAGACACTTCATTCCGATTCATGGGAACCCTAACGGGTTAGAGTACAAACCGGTGCAGTCCGTAATCTGGGTTGATGCGGGACTACCTAAGAAGGTGCCCCATCAGTACAAATCATGATATCGCCAGGATCGTAACGGACTAAGAGAGGGCCCCATACCAAAATCGGAGATACCTCTGTATGTGTTGAAGATTGCGTTTGGGAAGGGTACTGCATACCCTAAAGGTGGATCGGTGGTAGACCCGATGGACCCCGAGCTTGAAGAGCCAGAATCTCCGGTGTACTCAGCAGTAGGCTCCAATTAGAGTGTGGAAGAAGGAGAAATTGAGGATGATAACTCGTAGTTCGTGAAACCCCCCTGTTGGCAGACCTTATGTATATATATGGTTTGGTTTGTATTGTAATATATATATATATATATATATATATATATGACGTGACTAGTTATATATACATATAAGTGTGGTTGTTGGTTTTAAAATTTGTGGCCCTACTTTTCTATCACATTGTGTTATTGTCTAGGGATTATTTATTTGCTTCCGCATGCATATTAAAATGAATGGGTCGGCGATGTGTCCTGAGACGTCGCTATTAATCGACCAAAAAGAGATGGGCGCGCGCTCGAGGATCGGGGCGTGACATAAGATAACCATTCCAGATGATTCCTTGTATCATCTCGTTGACCTGACTACATGTGATACTATATCATCGTAATTCTACCGATAATTAGCTAAGTCTGCTATTAGCCCTTCAAGTCTCACCTTCTATTCATCCTTTCTCACGAATATAGGCCTGCATACGAAACGCATCATTGTTCTTGCAACAAATGCAGAACAAAAAAGGGATTACACATAATCCATAGTAAATACAATTGAAAAACACATTTTCTTATTATTTTTTTCAACTTCGTTCTTTCGCTGCGATGAATCAGTTGGAAGAATTTTCATATTTCCCACACTTCAAACTCAAATACGCATATCACACGCTTGTCAAGGTTAGTGCTAGTGGACCATGGCATAATCAGCAAATAGGGATCCATGTGAACCCAACATATTCAACAGTCCAGGTTCAATTTAGTATGTGTACTACATTCATATTATAATTTCTCGTTTTGTTATTAGTAGCCGCCCTCCCTAGAGCACATTAGATATTTCCCTAAGACGGTAATTAGATTACGCAAATGATTCCTCTAGAGAGGTGGTTTTAATACTTAGCTTGGCTTTTTCCCAATTTCACTGATCACAACTTGATTTCTTGTGTAGTTATAAAAATTTGGTTTGTACTTATCATTAATCTATTAGAGGCCATTAGAGTTCAATTAAAATGAGAGGATGTTTTACTTCTACAAATTAGTGATTTGGGCATGAGAATTTGATTATGCTTCAAAGCCCAAAATTGATGCTTTGAATAAGTTAAATGAAAATTTTGATAAAATGCTTTAATTAGATGAAAATGTTCACTTTTTTTAGAAAGAAACATAATAATCCTGCCACGTTAGGCACAGAAAAAATCTAACCTTGTTGTTGCAATAAATCATATGAGGAGGATCCGTGAAGATTCCGGGATTTATTTCTGCAAAATGCGAGCATTTACTGCTGATATACAAGTCACAATGGTTTTATATCTACATATAGGTATAGAGATTTAGAAGTTAGATGAATGTGTACCCTATAAAGCATATAAAATTTGTGATATATTGCTTTATAATTGGATACAGTAATTAACATGAGGGGTATCCGTCCATATTTCGTGATCTATAAAAGACAAGCATTTACAGCTAGTATGCAAGTTATATCGGATTTATATCTCTATAAATAAGCATGTGTCTTTCAATTTCAGAAGACATCCGACAAAATCATTCTTATAAACTCAATTGTAGAGATCTGTGTAATCACATAAATCATTCTTATAACCTTCTTGATTGGAATGGAGTCAAATAATCCTGCCACGTAAGGCACAGAAAAATCTAACCTTTTTGCTACAATAAATCATATGAGGGGGATCCGTGAAGATTCCAGGATTTATTTCTGCAAAAGGTGAGCATTTACTGCTCATATTAAAGTCATGGAGGCATTATATCTACATATACGTATAGATATTTAGAAGGTAGATGAATACCTACCCTATAAAGCATATAAATTTTGTGATATATTGCTTAATAATTGGATGGCTTTTTTTAGAAGAGAAACATAATGATCCTGCCACTTTGGCATAGGAAAAATATGAATTTTTGCTACAGTAATTAACATGAGGGTATCCGTCCATATTTCATGATCTATTTCCATAAAAGATAAGCATTTATAGCTAGTATGCAAGTTATATCAGATTTATATCGCTATAAATAACCATGTGTCTTTCAATTTCAGAAGACATCCGACAAAAAAAATAATAATAATAATAAAGACACTTCAAGGGCCAGAAAAATATGTCAACCTTTGCGGCTTGCTGCCCAACAACATTCTGCTGTTTGGACGGTAATACGCTGACTCTTTTTAATTTCTTCTATGGAACTGTTTTCACGTAATGATGATTAGCGAATCAAGATCATCTTATAAAGCTTTACTCTTTCACTGAATTATAGAAGATGGATTAGTCTAGAGGAATTACTGATCGAACTGACAAATTCGGCCTTCCGACTCGATTCATGATTTTATCCTTCCTAAGGACCCAACAGAGCAAGGGATATTGTCCCTCCTATAAACACAAGAAATTAATCATGCCTACACAATTGACATTTGAGCTTCGAAAAGTGAGAATCTGACAAGGCATTGACAACTACTATTTTGTCATTTTTCTTGATGCTTGGTACGGCAGGTATCTCGGTTGCGTATCATTTAATTTGTCCCCGAGAGTTACTGTGCACCATTTCCTAAATGATGCCTTATATGTTTGGTCTGAGCAAACAGTATTCTGGATTTTATAGCATAATAACCTTAGTCACTAACAATACACACCCAGGTGTAGTAAAGTAGAGATTAAGGTTGCTTAATTGTTTTTGATGTATTTTTAACAGCACCCAAATCCAGTTGGCCAGAGCTATTGGGTCAAAATGCCGGCAGCGTGAAGGTAGCAATCGAGAAAGACAATCCACTGGTGAAGGTTGTACCATTGCCAGCGGGATCTGTAAGCCTGGATGTCTATCGTTGCAATCGGGTTTATTTGTCGATTGATGAGAACGGAAATGTCACTAAAGTACCCACCCTTGGATAGTGGGCAATAGGGGAAATGAGCTGTCGACTCTCCTTCTCATAATAGTACGAACAAAACTGGTCGACTTTTTACTTATATTTTTTTCTTTGTCAAAAGAAAGCTGTATTCATTACTTAAAATGATACATGAGAAGTACTTAAACCTCATAGAAAAGAAAATCACAGCAAAACAAAGCTCAGAATACTGAAAAATGAAGCCAAATCCAAAAAACAATGAGGATCAACAAGCATCAGCGAGGTTAAGTATATACTCGTTCCACAAGAATAAATTTGTTAAGCAAAATAATCAAGGCTAGCCCTCGTATCTTCGTCAATGATGAGCACTTCCTTATTTAAGAACTATGGTATTACGCATCTATATTCGGCTTTCTCTACGCTATCTCCATATGGAGATGTCCAAAACAAATTGCATATTTTAACATTTGGAAGATCAAATTTTTGAAGTTCAGTGAGATGCCAAAAGACAAAGGGACTTATACACAGAAAGTAGTTATCTAATCCCAAAATCATATTTATTAAATTCCCAGATTTAGATTGAGAGAGCTCAGGCTTTCGAATTTAGAACTAGAATAGGAAAAGAGCGCACAAAGATCTAGATCTAGCGAAAAGAGAAAATAAGAAAAGATTAAAAAAAAAAACCAAATCAACAAAAGAGATGTCAAAAGTCGAAGCAAGGGATGAAGCAAGATACGAATGAGGAAGAAAAGAAGACCGAAGAACGGACTTGGAGAGAATTCCCCTTTTTTTGTATATTCAGTCTATTGACAATGTACATCATTTGTATAATTATACTACAATGTGTATACTCATAAGGCAATGTAATATCATACAAATCAATCTAAATCAATCTAATTTTTAGATTGATTCTGTAGAATCAAAATCGGATCAATTAGTATCCGAAGATCTTCTACATATCTTCCAACACTCCCCCTCAAGCTGGTGGCTTGTAAATGTCCAAGACACCTAGCTTGCTCAATAGATATGCATGATGTCTTTGACATAAGGCTTTGGTAAACACATCTGCAGGTTGTTCAGCGGTTCCAATCCCCCTTGTCTCAATTGTTCCTTCTTGAATCTTCTCCCGAGTGAAATGACAATCCACTTCTATGTGCTTGGTTCTCTCGTGCATTACAGGATTCGCTGCAAGTTTCAGGGCCGATTCGTTGTCGCAGTATAACCTTGTCGGACCTTTCAATCGTACTCCAAGGTCACTGAGCAAACCTCGTATCCACACAACTTCACACGTGGTTTTTGCCATGGCCCGATACTCTGCCTCAGCTGATGATAGAGAAACTGTTGCTTGCTTCTTGGTTTTCCATGAGAGAAGAGAATCTCCAAGCTTAATGCAAAAGCTAGTTATGGATCTTCGACTCATAGGACACGTCGCATAGTCCGCATCGCAATATGCCGTCATTTTCATGTTGCGTTTTCTGGATAAAAGTATTCCAAGTCCTGGACATCCCTTCAAATACTTGACGACCTTCGAGCGGCATTCATGTGAGATTCTTTTGGTTTATGCATGAATTGACTCAGATTCGCACCGCATATGATATATCAGCCTGGTCATAGTCGGGTATATAAGCTTTCCAATGAGCTTCGGTAACTCGTCGGATCCTGTAGTATAGGATCATCCTGAGATGTTCCCCCAGCATGATCTACTGTAGTTAGCCTGACGTTCTGTTCGATTGGAATGACAGCTGGTCTGCACCCTGATAAACCGGCCTCTGATATAATCTCCAATACAAACTTCCTCTGACTGAGAGAAATTCCTTGGTGAGATCGTGCGATCTCAATCCCAAGAAAATATTTTGGCGCTCCCAGATCCTTTATATGAAAAGTGGTATGCAAATATTTTTAAGGCTCTCTACCGCAGCTTCATCGTTTCCCATGATAAGAATGTCATCTACATAAATCATCAAGTAGATAGATGGCGTACCTTTGGTCCATGTAAACAAAACATAATCATACTTTGATTGTTTGAAGTTTGCACTGGTGAGAGCGTTGGCAAATTTAGCATACCATTGTCTAGAAGCCTGTTTCAGTCCATAAAGGGATTTACGGAGACGACATACTTTATCCTCCCCCTTTCTCCGTAAGCCCTGAGGAATGTTCATGTAAATTTCTTCATCCAGATCACCATGAAGAAAAGCGTTGTGAACGTCCATTTGGTGTAACGACCAATCATGGATTGCTGCAATGGATAAGAATGATCGAACAGTGACATCTTTGGCAACTGGAGAAAAAGTTTCGTTATAGTCGAAACCTTCTCGTTGTGTATACCCTTTCGCTACCAATCGAGCTTTGTATCGTTCAATTGATCCATCAGCTCGATATTTTATTTTGTAGACCCACTTGCATCCTATGGATTTCCTATCTCTAGGAAGAGTAACTATCTCCCATGTTTGATTATCGGCCAACGCCTGTAATTTTGCTGCCATCGCCTTTTGCCACCGTGGGTCTTTGGATGCCTCATCATAACTAGACGGTTCTTTTTCATCGGATATGCGACTAATGCAACATTTATGTTCAGACGAAAGTATTTCAAAGGAAACATAAGAAGATGTCGGATAGTTAATACCTGGTCCATTAAGCGAGGCACAGACATAATCTTTAGTCCACGTTGGTGGTCTCGTGGCTCTTTTCGAACGTCGTGGATTGTCCGTTGGTGGTGGAGGAGGAGATATTTCTGCAGCATTGTTTTCTGCATGATTATCATAATCATGCTCAATATTGGATGGAGCAGTGGGTATGCTTGCCAATGTCTCTGTCTGTGGTGACTGATCAAATGATGGTGGGATGACTTCCCCAGGAGATGCAACGAGAAAATATTCAGGAGATAGATTGTCTTCAATTGGGGATTGGTGTGAGCTGTTTGAGATGTTCAAATCCCCTGTAATCTCCTGGAATGGAAAAACAGTTTCGTGAAATATGACATCCCTGCTCACGAAAAATTCCCCCGTCGATGGATCCAAAACATAATACCCCTTCTGTAGGTTAGGGTAACCCATAAAGATACCCCTCCTTGCACGTGGACCCATTTTATCTCGAGGTCCCATAGTTGCAGCATAACATAAACAACCAAAAACTCGTAGATGATCTACTACTGGTTTTTTTCCATAAAGCAACTCAAAAGGTGACTTACCAACTAATATCCGAGTAGGCATACGGTTGATGAGGTAGGCTGCAGTAAGGACACAATCTCCCCAATATGTTGCTGGTATGGATCCCCGAAACTTTAAGGCGCGTGCGACTTCAGCAAGTGACGATGCTTACGTTCCACTACTCCATTCTGTTGTGGAGTATAGACGCAGGAGCTTTCATGTAAAATGCCATGAAACAGAAAGAGTGATCTGCATTCATGATTAAAAAACTCCTTCCCATTGTCAGTCCGTATTCGCTGGATTGATTTCCCAACCGATTCTTAGTCAAGATAATGAATGTCTTCAAATGAGATGGGACTTGTGTCTTTGATTGCATCAAGAATACCCATGTAGCTCGAGAGTGATCGTCAACGATTGTGAGAAAATATCGTGAACCGTCACGATGTGCTGTGTGATATGGCCCCCAAACATCCACATGAATTAAGGAAAGGACATCATTGGAACGTTTTGCATTGGAAGGGAAAGCTGCACGAGACTATTTTGCTAGAGGGCAAACATGACAGTTAGGGTATGGGAAGAAGGCACTATGTCCCATTCGTGAATGCAAAAGAAAATCTTTATCATTGGCAATGGCGTTACACAATGACATTTTATTGAAAGGAATTGAATCATGATGATTTGAAGTGCTAGTCCAGAAATATAAACCTTCAGAAATATTACCCAAGCCCATCAGTTTCCCAATCGAAAGGGCCTGAAAAAAAACATGTGTCAGCATCAAAGAGTATTTGACAGGAGTTTTCTTTGCAGACTTTGGACACGGAAATGAGGTTGAACTGGAATTGTGGGACATAAAGGACATTTTGCAGGACAATTTGGGGGCTTAATTGAACAGTCCTGTCAATGTGACATGAGTAATATCTCCAATTGGAAGTTCCACGAGAAATAGGTGTCTCCAATTTCCTATTCCTTTTTGAAAAAAAAACTCATATCACAAATAATATGATCACTTGCTCCCGAGTCAATTATCCATGCCCTTTTTGAAATTGAATTTATCGGGCAAATGGGATATACCCGAGAAGCTTCCCCTTTATTTCCAATGTCCTTTCGCAATGCCCGCATCAATTGCTGATATTGCCCATAAGTAATGGGTCGATCACTACTTGTCCCGTAGAGGTCCAGTCACCTGGTAAGCTGCAGAATATTCTTTCCTTTTTCCTTTTTCTCTTGGTTTTCCATGTAATTTCCAGCAATTATCTATGGTATGATGCGGACGTTTGCAGTGTTCACAGTACAATTTACCTTTCCCTTTTGAATTTTGGCTGAAATTTCTTATGGAAAAAATCTGGCCGTCGGATGTCTTGATTGCCGAATTATCTCCGCCGTCCGATCCAAAGCGGATAGATCGGCTCTTTGCGGACCGTCGATCTTCGGGGAAAATCGGAGCCATCGGATCTCCTCGAGAGATCGAGCCGTCGATCGCCGATCAAATCCCGGCCGTAGCTTCCATCCCTTTTAAGGGTTTTTTCGGCCATTTCCAACCCTAGCCCCTCGCGATCCCGAGCTAGGGTTTTCGCCCTAATTCTCTCCGCGGCGTTCTCCGCGGAGAGCGAGGGCTACGGCGTCACCTCCTCGTGTCCGCTCCAGAGTCGTGAGTCGCTGGCTCTCCTCTTGGATGGCCACTGGAAAATCCGGCCGAGGGGCGGCACGGGATCCATCGCCAGAATCTACGATCTAAACGTCAGGTAAGTTTCATTCAAAATCAAGAGAAATCGAGTGGATTTCTCCCTCTCCTTCATTGATTTGTACTGCTTGAGTGTTTCTGGGGGTCCATCGAGCTTTTCCTCCGCGGCCTCGAGCTCGTTCCAGAGCGATGAGAGTTTGTTGTACACCGCCGTGATTGACATGTTTCCTTGTTTGAGATCTGTGAGTTCCTGCGTGAGACAAAAAATCTTTGCTCGATCTAACTTTCCGTACATCTCTTTGATGTTGTCCCACATGGTTTTCGAATCTTCCGTCGGTGGGAGGCCTGCTGCGACGTCTTGGGAGACACGATTGCCGATCCAGTGCGGATCAGGTGGTTGCACTTCCTCCAATGCCTTGCCAGCCTTTCGTCCGACGGGATCGGTACGGTTCCGTCGAGGAAACCGTCCTTATCCTTTGTCGCGAGAGCCCTCCGGAAGTCTTGTGACCACTTGCTGTAGTTTTCCGGCCCGGTCAGTTGCAGACTGATGAGTCGCACTTCTTGACCGTTGACGGTAGACACATGCAAGGGGTCCCCTGGTTCTGGTCGGCCGGTGATAGCCGCAATTGGATACGGAAAGAAACCGGGTGGAAAATTTGGGTTCGGGTAGGGATTTGTCCCTGTACCCGACCCATCGAATCCCGATCCACGCCCCGCATTCAAGAGACCCGGGTGAAGGGTTGTTCCCGATCCCGCTTCTCTAGACCCGCTTCTTGGTTCTGTCTCGATGGCTGAGTTTGCCCCGCTTGCGGCTGGTAGACTCCCATCGAGCTGAACACTGCTCTGGTAACTCATTACCCTCGGCAATGATGGATTCGGGCCTTGCCTAACGTACCATGGATAGGGTACCCATTGGTAAGGTTGGCCCGGAATGGGCTGCCCCATATTCGCCTGAGCCGGGAACATCTGCCATTGAATCTACGTTTGTTGTGGTGTCGTGGTGTTCGCAGGTATCATCTCGGTGTTGTGGCCCCGTGTCTCCACCGGCGTGTAACATCACCCGTGGAAGGAACGGTCGACGGGAGGTATGTTTTCCGGGTTCATGGTAAGTAAATCCTCTCCGCTTCTTCTCCCTTCTTACAATAATCGATTCTCTCGTAACACGACGTAGATCTGTCTTGCGGCAGTTCAAACGAAAGCAATCTGGTGCGGAAGTTGGAGCTTAGAGCCGCGGCTCTGATACCATGTCAGAAGTCGAAGCAAGGGATGAAGCAAGATACGAACGAGGAAGAAAAGAAGACCGAAGAACGGACTTGGAGAGAATTCCCCTTTTTTTGTATATTCAATCTATTGACAATGTACATCATTTGTATAATTATACTACAATGTGTATACTCATAAGGCAATGTAATATCATACAAATCAATCTAAATCAATCTAATTTTTAGATTGATTCTGTAGAATCAAAATCGGATCAATTAGTATCCGAAGATCTTCTGCATATCTTCCAACAAGAGAAGGAGAGGATGAAATTAGCTCAGACCCTCTCCGATGGCTGAAGATTAAAAAAAAAAAACAACAATCAACAAAGAAGAGAGAAGAGAAGAGGAAGGGGGGGGGGGGCATGGCATATCACACACTTGTCAAGGTTAGTGCCAGTGGGCCATGGCATAATCAGCAAATTGGGACCCGCATGAAACCCAATATATTCAATAGGTCAGGTTCAATTTAGTATATGTATTACATTCATGTAATAATTTCTCGCTTTGTTATTAGTTGCTACCCTCCCTAGAGCAAAAACATGATATTTCCCTAAGAGGGTAGTTAGATTATGCAAAAGATTCCTCTAAAGAGGTGGTTTTAATACTTAGTTTGGGTTTTCTCAAATTTCACTAATTGCAACTTGATTTCTGTAGTTATAAAATTTTGGTTTTTACTTATCATTAATCTATTAGAGGCCATTGGAGTTCAAGTAAAATGAGAGGATGTTTTACTTCTACGAACTAGTGACACAGGCATGAGGATTTGATTGCGCTTTAAAGCCCAAAATTGATGCTTTGAATGAGTCAAATATCACATGTACGATATGACATCATCTCAAGTAAACTGCAATAACAAAGAGATAAAAACGCGAAAAACAAACCCTGATACAAATCGCGCAAAAACCCTAGGACAGGCCAAATTTACATACGCAAATATTTTAAATTAGATAATTCATGCTCCCTAAAACTAAATGAGGATAGCTAGATTTTGAACAAGAATGAGCATCGGTTAAACATGGATTAAGTAGAGCTTAAACACGCAATTACGAAAACGTGCAAGTCCAATTTTTATTTACCTTTTCTCATTTATTATTCTTTTGTCATTTTCCTTTATATTCACGATCTCATAATTTAAATGCCCATACTACACTAAAGCATACAGGTCGTCAACCGGTCCTCATAACACCAAACCAGTTAGAAACCGGATTTCTCAAAATTAAGTTCTTCTATATTGCAAGAAAGATGCGATGTTGTTATCAAATGACTATAACATGCAATTAGCCCCCAATATGAAGTTGGTATGACATGTACGTGAATAATAGAGGTGGCAAAATGGGTCTTAGACCCATATATGACCCATTTAAATCATAAATGGGTCATATATGGATCACTTATTTTTTGAAGGAACTAGTTAAATGGGTTTAACAAGTAAAAACTTAAGATAGGTGGGTCTTAAGTGGGTCTTAAATGGGTTGGATTTAGAACTCATTTTCAACCAAGACCTCACAATCTCTCTCTTCCCTCTTTAACTTTATAAAAATATTTTTTTATAAAAATCAAAATTATAATCATTTTAATTTTAATTTTCTTTTCTTTTTTTCTTTTTTGTTTCCTTTTTTTCTTTCTTCTTCCTCCTTCCGGTGGTCGGCATGACGATAGCGGCGACCAGCCAAGCAAGGCGGAAGCCTCGCTGACGTCCGACGAGGCTAGAGCGTCGTTAATCTGGCGAGACTCAAACTCGGCGAAGTCGGGCGAGGATTGGTGAGTTCGAGCCTCGAGCTCGCCAGTGTCGGGTGAGCTCGAGCACGCCGAATCTAGTGAGGCAAAGGCCTCACCGACATCCGCGAGGCTCAAGCCTCGCCGATCTAGCGAGACTCAAACTCGCCGACGTCGGGCGACCCGATAGATCCGGCGAGGGGCGAGCTTGAGCCTCGCTGGCATCGGGAGAGCTCGAGATCACCGGATCTCGCAAGGCAGAGGCCTCACCGACGTCCAGCGAGCTCGAGGCTCACCTGTGGCCGATCGGCCGCTGGCTTTGTCGTGACCGCGGCCGGCCAATGAAGAAGAAGAACAAAAAAAAAAAAGAAAAGAGAAAAGGAAAAAGAAAAAGGAAATTAAAAATTATATTCTTAAAAAAATAAAAATAATTAAAATTCGATTTTTAAATAAGTATTTTAAAAAAATTATAAAAATTGTCCATTAAATTTATGTTGCATAAAACTATTTTAGCAATACCATTTTTAAAAATATATATAATAATTAATAAACTTTCTTAGGTTTAGTTAAATGGGTCGAGTATGAATCGAGTATAGGTCGGGTTGGGTATGAGTCAAAAATTTTGCACTGCAATAAATGGGTCATAAACGGGTTAAATGGGTCGATTTGGGTCGAACTATTTATGACCCGACCCACCCGTTTAACGGGTCTAGTGAATAACAACGTTCTAAATTGGTCCTCCAAAACCGGTTAATAAATGAACATACATGGCTTTACATGAAAATGCTACTCCACAGTCTAATCTACCACGAGATAAATCATGATAAAAAGAAAAAGGAAAAACAAACAAATAGTAAGCAATGAGCTCAAACAAGCCCAATAGGCTCACGGCCAAGAGTGGCCAAGCAAGATACGACTCTTGGTCGAGGCCCTACGGTGGCGATAAACATGATTACAAGATGTATGCCCGATTAGATTATGACCCATTAAGATTATTTTCACTGATAGCAACAACGGCATCATCATTTTTTGTTTAAAGCCATATAGACACATATAAGACTAGCTATTAAAGAAATGCAGATGGCTTTTAAACCGACCAAATCAACATTACCGCAAACAAAGAGAGACATTTCGCAACAGGGTTTGAGAAGTGTAGTCCATTACCCAAAGGACACTATCCGACCGCACGTGGAACTTAGAAAAGCAGATAACTAGGGTAACGAGTCTGGGAGAAAAGCAAAATCGAGGAATCATCAATACCTAAGAAATAGTGAAGATCATCCTAAAATCATCCACGTATTTAAAGACAAACGGGGATGATAGACGTCGCAAAATCAGGGATTTTCAGCAAAGTGTTCACCTCTAAGAATTATATCATTAGCATAAAGTAGCCAGATAAACATTTTGGAAGATTGTTGGGATTTAGGAGATTCCACTAGAACTCAACAAAATCTCTTAAATCTGATAAGTCAATAATTGTTCTTTCTTTATTTCTCCATTAAGGAAATGAAATATCCATTGAAATGTCTGTATACGTGTGTTCCCGAGTCATCCTACAAGCCTAATCTATGAGTGACCCAATCGTTGAGCACATGGAGGGCCAAAAATGGGAGGAGAGATCAGTACGTCTTGTCCTGATCGATGTTGAGGCAATGTGTCCCATTCGTTCTGGACCCATATCGAACGATCAGAATCACCTTCGTGGTATGGCTTTCTTTCTCGAGTCCGTGCATGGTTGATCGCCGAGCCAAAAGAAAGCATTCCAGCTTGAAGGCATATGAACCAGAGAGATTGATTCAAATTGAAATATGATGACTTTGTAATATGCGCGCACACACGTACCCACTAAAATCACTCAAAAGTTAAAAGAATCAACCAAAAATCATGCGCTGGATTCCAAATGTTTTTTTATGCACATGTCATAGTCAAAGTGAGAGATAATTGCATACCTCCCTTATGTTTTTATTAGCTTATTGGCCTTCCACTTTCCTATTTAGCAATCCAAAAGGAAGTGTTCCCACTTGATTTCTTTTATATCATCTCACAGTTGAGGGGCAAAGAAAGAAAAACGTGAGGAGGTACGAGTACAGACTGATCTTTCTCCTTCCTTTTTCGTCCGTTAGCCTTCCTCTTTTCCCTTGGGTTGGAATGAGTCCATAGGAGATGGGAACAGATCATTGATAACAGGGTCCACTCCACCTTGAGTCACTAAACGTATGAAGATACCAATTGACAAGTTGAGAGAATGAAGTGTGTCGAGGTTCTCTCTTGAGCCTCCCATACTTCTCGTTCCCTATATGAAGGTACAAGCTTCCGCTCTGTTTTGAAATCATCTCCCTTCAATTGCTCGTCATGGCCGTTTTTGTTCATTCCTTCGTGACAGGGGTCCTAGCCCTGATTATCCTCTGCTTCGTCCCGACTTTGGAGCAATCCGACAATTATATAATCCACATGGACTCATCCTTCATGCCCAAAGCCTTCTCTGACCACCATAGCTGGTACTTGGCCACTGTCTCATCACTAGCACAAAGTCCTAGTCCTAATGTTAGAGCCAGAGCTAGTGCCGCATCCACTTCCAGGCTCATCTACAGCTACACTCATGTCATTCAGGGTTTCAGTGCTAGTCTCTCTCCTAGCGAGCTGGAGGCCCTTAAGAAGCACCCAGGGTACGTCTCTTCCCTGAAGGATTTGCCAGTTAAAGCTGACACAACTCACTCGACCCAATTTCTTGGCCTAAATTCTAATGCCGGGGCATGGCCTACCTCAGATTACGGCAAGGAAATCATAATTGGGCTTGTGGATACGGGCGTTTGGCCGGAAAGCCCGAGCTTCAACGATGATGGAATGACTGCAATTCCATCAAAATGGAAAGGCGAATGCGAGGTCGGCACCCAATTCAATGCTTCGATGTGCAATAGAAAGCTCATAGGAGCCCGGTTCTTCAACAAGGCACTGAGAACAAAAAATCCCAACGTTACCTTGTCCATGAACTCTACGCGTGACACTGAGGGACACGGCACGCACACATCCACCACGGCTGCTGGAAACTACGTCAAGGGAGCATCTTTCTTTGGCTATGCTCCAGGAACTGCAACAGGTGTGGCTCCACGGTCTCGAGTGGTCATGTACAAGGCCCTGTGGGTCGAAGGCCCGTATTCTGCAGATGTTATTGCTGCAATTGATCAGGCAATTATTGATGGTATCGATGTCTTGTCCTTGTCATTTGGCCTGAATGGCGTTCCATTGTATGAAGACCTAATTGCGATCGCCACATATGCAGCCATGGAGAAAGGGATCTTTGTATCGACGTCAGCGGGAAATGAGGGGCCTTTGCTCCAGACCCTGCACAATGGGACTCCCTGGGTCATAACTGTCGCCGCTGGTGACATGGACCGTGATTTTGGAGGAACTATTACCCTTGGCAGCGGTGTTTCGATTGCAGGCTCGACTCTCTTTCCAGGCGACCCATCCTTGGGTGAATCTCCAGTTGTTTTTGCGGATGCGTGCAACCATACAATATTGAGCAAGATCAGTCCGACGAACATTGTTGTGTGCGACGACTGGAGTGACATTTTCAGCGACTAGGTTGAGAATGTCCAACTAGCAAAAGTTGCTGGTGGAGTGTTCATAACAAGCAGCTCTGACCTCGATTTCTTCATCCGGAGCTCATTCCCAGCAATCTTTTTGAATCCTACAGATGGCAAAACCATCAAAGCCTACATCAAGAATTCGTCTGAGCCAACAGCAAGCATTCAATTTCGGAAAACACTAATCCGTAGCAAGCCTGCTCCAAGCGTAGCAAGCTACAGCTCTCGTGGCCCATCCCCAAGTTGTCCAGTCGTCCTCAAGCCCGACATTTTGGCTCCTGGCTCGATGATCCTGGCTGGGTGGCCTCAAAACAATCCAGTAAGTGTGGTGAACTCACGTGAACTATTTAGCAACTTCAACCTTTTGTCAGGGACATCGATGTCGTGCCCGCACATTGCCGGAGTGGCCGCGCTCCTAAGAGGAGCACACCCGGAGTGGAGCCCTGCAGCCATCCGGTCTGCCATGATGACTACATCATATTCAACGGATAGCACAAATGCCCTTATCAAAGACACTGGGAGTGGCTTCGAACCAGCGAGCCCTCTAGCAATGGGAGCTGGCCACGTCGATCCAAACAAGGCATTAGACCCCGGACTCATATACGATGTGACCCCGCAAGACTACGTCAACCTCATGTGCGCGATGAATTACACGTCGAAGCAAATTCAAATGGTCACCAGGTCATCTTCCTACAATTGTTCAGACTCATCACTGGACCTTAACTACCCTTCGTTCATCGCCTTCTTTAGTCCAAACAGCTTGGGCTCTCCGACAGCACACGAATTTTTCCGGACGATGACTAATGTGGGAGATGGGCCATCAACCTATGTCGTGAAAGTGACTCCGATGGAGGAATACAAGATTGATGTCGAGCCGGATAAATTGACGTTCAAAGAGAAGTATGAGAAGCTGAGGTATAAGCTGACGATAGAAGGACCAAAACAGATGAATCGGAAGCTGATGTTCGGTTCTGTGAGTTGGATGGATAATGGTGGCAAGTATGTGGTCAGAAGTCCCATTGTGGCGACGAGCCTGAGCTCGGAGGCATTGACGTCCAGAACTTGAATTTTTTTCTGGTTTGGCGTCAGTAGGCGAAGATATCTTCTTTATCTCTTTTTCCTTTTTCGAACTAATTTTTATAGAATGTAATAGACCAACTTCCTTTGGCTACGTGAAACTTGGAAGAAGCTTGGAAGTGGATATGATGTCCAAATCATACCACACATCTTACTTGCTAAACAACAAAAAGCCAGCTTCGCAATCTGTACGATAGTTGCATGTGAGTATCCGAAGTCCCATATCCACCATTGCACTTCAATCATCAAGAACAAGACAAGCACTATGAAGTTTCAAAGACCATAAGTAAATTGGGTTTAGGAATTCTCCATGCAAGTTTACCCCCAGCAAATCACAAATTATTGCCCACCAAACATGATGAGACAACCTGCCATAAGAGATCATTATTGAAAGATGGTTTTTGTTACTTATGAAAGAGAAGAAGTTAACTCATGAGTTTGTGAGAGAATTCATTGGGAGAAGATCATTAGAAATGCCATAATTTTCATATAGTGTTTATTTAATTATCACAATCACATTTTTCGCTCATTTGATTGCTTTAATTATTAAAAATTGTTGCTATCGATAATTTATCTCGTCAAAAAATCTGACGTGACATTAATTATTATATATTGGGCGACGTCACTCGCTTGGAAATATTTAATCAAGGTAAACAGAAAAAATTACGTTTTGGCTCTATTGATTTAAAAAAGTGCAAACATAAAGAGCAGCCATGGAAGCCCCCCAGAATTGTTGATGTGCGCCCATCGCAACCTAACGTGAGCTACGAAATTCCTCTCTCCGCCGAACATCACGCTTTCTCATTGGAAGCACTTGGCCTCAAGCGCCGGTGAGGGGCCTTTCCTCGAGACCCTGCACAAGGGGACTCCCTGGGTCACAACTGTCTCCGCCGGCGGCGACATGGACCGTGATTTTGGAGGAACTATTACTCTCAGCTACAGTGTTTCAATTGCAGGCTTGAATCTCTTTCCAGGCAACCCATCCTTGAGTGAATCTCCAATTGTTTTTGCGGACGCGTGCAACAAATACAATCCAATCGAACAAGATCAGTCACACGAACGTTGCCGTGTGCGAGGACAAGAGTGACATCACAAGCGACCAGATCGACCATGTCCGAGGAGCAAAAGTTGCTGGCGGAGGGTTCAAGACAAACAGTTCTCACCTCGAGTTCTTCATCCAGAGCTCATTCCCGGCAATCTTTTTGAATCCTGCAGATGGCGAAATCATCAAGAAATCGTCTGAGCCAACAGCAAGCATTCAATTTCGGAGAACGCTGATCGGTACTGTAGCATGCCTCCTCCGAGCATAACGAGCCATAGCTCCCATGGTCCGTCTCCGAGTTGTCCGGTTGTCCTCAAGCCCGACATTTCGGCTCCCTCAAGAAGTTACCAACTTTTACTTGTGTTGGTTAGCAACACCTTACATTTGCTGACTATTTGTACAAGTGACTTACCAACTTTTTCCCATGGTAATACTCCCTAGCTAGTATGGGGTCACCGACCCTCATTTGATTTTCTTACCATCGTTCATTTGTTTGTTCGATTTTGAAGTTTTTGGACCGCTTACAAAATGCTTCACTTACCAACACTTTAAACTTATCAACTCTTCATAAAAATTACCATCTATACTTGGAAGTTTTTCACCAGCTTTTCTCCTATTAAATTACTAATTACTTCTGAATAACTAATTTTGATTCGAGTTACTAACTTTGTTTGATGAAGGAGGGCAAAGATGGGACTTTCGTTGGCTGACGACCCCGGCGATTGCCGGAAGTGATGACGGCAGGGTTCAAGGGACATCGACAGCTTGTGGGCGGGGGTGAGCGACGGGGCTGGATCTCCGGCGGAGGCAGAAGGGTTGGGGAGGAGATAGATAGGGAAATGCGCATGGGCTTTGTTTGGTTTTCGTGTAGGCATTTGGGCGGCCTCTTTATACTTTCACTTCTGGAATGGGCTCTGATTTTGGGGCCCAGGTTTCAAATTCCAAAAAATATCGGGCTCAATGAAATTAAAAGATGAAAATGTGACAACCATAGTAGAGATTTATCTTTTACTCTAAAACTCTGTTAGTGTTAAGAATATACTGAATGGAAATTAAACAGCATGCGATACATACGGATATGTATAGTTATGTTTCTTAAAAGTATGTGAAAAAAGTTTAGCATTACTTATAATGTCGTTTTTACCAACAAAAAAAAAAGTTGTTGCTGTGAATTTACATTAGTAGTAGAATTCACACAAAAGTATACATATTTTAATCGCAATTGTTTTATAAAAATATTTTTTCTAACAATTGAATTATGTTAATGTTTCATACTATATAATAACAAATCAAAATGATCAGTATTTTTTTATGTGAATATGATATAATGCAATCGTACCTTTGGTAAATATATGGTAATTGACATATTATATCATTATTCAGCTAATGGAAAGGTATAGAGCAACAAAAAGATGACATAGTTTTACATGGCTATAATACAACATGTGTTTTATATGCATATAATACGTGATACTCAATAAAATGACTATTTTCTATCGCATGGGTATATTTATTTTGTATAAAAATAACATATATTATTTCATTATTTGTAAGTTCTAAGGTTCAAATGCACATTCATAATAATTTTTAGAATTTTCAGTACATTTATCTCAAATATTAAATACAATCAATCGGGACAAATTAAGAGAAATATACCAAATCTTCATAAATATATCTCTAAAGATATTGTGGCAATCGTAGTCAATTGACATCTCTCTACCACATGTGCAGTGAGAGAGAAAGAGAACTTGGTTCGTGGTGGTGTTTGCCTCTAATGATAGTGGCTAGAGGCAGCTATTGTCGAGTGATGGGATTGGGCGCGAGAAGAGGAGAGGGAGAGGAGATAGGAGGGACAACAAGTGCGGATTCCTATTTCAGTTAAAAAAAAAAAAACTATCAAAATCACCAAGTACCACGCTCTCATAATGTGGGGAAATGATAATGGCAAATTCATATTATGAAATTCTAATCCTAGTAATTAGTATGAAAACCACCTCAACGAGGCACATCGGATTAAGTCACATGACTCTCGAGCAATCAAAAACCAAAAAGCAATTTCCTCCCGATCCGGCCATAACAAAGCTAAGGAGAGTCCACGGAATCTCATAAAGAAAAAAACCGAACTCGGGCACGAGCTGATTAGTAGCAAAGCCAACAATAATAAACTAAAAAGCGCCAACTTTATTTAATTTGGGAGCCGTGGGGGAACAGACCATCTCTCCTCCCATGTGGTGCGCCACACTCAATTATAGATGCCTCCCCCGACGGTGCCAACTGTAACATTGCTGTCGGAACGACCAGCCCCTTCCTCACTCCATTTCCTCCCACTTTCCTCTCCCCGAACAGCAAAAAATCCGCCACTCAAGCCACAATTATTCCATCTCGTTTCGTATTTTAATGCCCGCACCCCGTTTGACAAAAGCTCCATCACGTTAAAGTGGTGGCCTTCCGTCCACATTGCCATTGCCACACTGGGCCTGAACTAGTGGGTGAGAGAGAGAAAGAGAAAGAGAAAGAGCAGGAGCAGCTTGTCGACCGACACGACGCCTGCCTGCCCAAGATGCACGCCAAGACGGATTCCGAGGTGACCAGCAACGCCCCATCGTCCCCAACCCGGTCCCCGCGCCGCCCCGTCTACTACGTCCAGAGCCCCTCCCGCGACTCCCACGACGGCGAGAAGACCACCACGTCCTTCCACTCCACCCCGGCCCTCAGCCCCACCGCCTCCCCGCCCCACTCCCACTCCTCCGTCGGCCGCCACTCCCGCCAGTCCTCCTCCAGCCGCTTCTCCGGCTCCCTCAAGCCCGGATCCCGCAAGATCTCCCCCAACGATGGCTCCCGCGGCGGTCGGAAGGGGGGCGGGGGCGGCCGGAAGGAGTGCGCCGTCATCGAGGAGGAGGGGCTCCTCGAGGAGGAGGACCGCGCGCGGGGCCTGCCCCGCCGGTGCTACTGCCTCGCCTTCGTGCTCGGGTTCTTCATCCTCTTCTCCTTCTTCTCCCTCATCCTCTGGGGGGCCAGCAAGAACCAGAAGCCCAAGATCACCATGAGGGTACGAACACTCCCATTCCCAGGCTTCACGACATTTCCCTTTTCTCATTTGCGGGCTTTGGAGCATTGGTGTAGAAGTCCGAGGATTACTCGAGTCTCGTTTTTTACGAGTGAATTGCGTGCGAAGTCGGCAACTGATCGAATTCCTTTCTTGGGTTTTTGCAGAGCATCACCTTCGAGCAATTCAAGATCCAGGCCGGATCGGACGGCACCGGAGTCGCGACGGACATGGTCACCGTGAACTCCACGGTCAAGTTCACTTACCGCAACACCGGCACGTTCTTCGGCGTCCACGTCACCGCGACGCCCGTCGATCTCTCCTACACTCAGCTCACCATCGCCTCCGGAACAGTAAGGGCGAACCCCCCACCCGAAATTCACGAGATTTCCACCATGTTCATTTATGGCATTTAATTTCGATCATTTTTTCAACTGGGTTTCTCGCAGCTGAAGAAGTTCTACCAGGGGAGGAAGAGCCAGAGGCTGGCGTCGGTGTCGGTGATCAGCGACCAGATCCCGCTGTACGGGAGCGGATCTGGGCTGACCACCTCGTCGGACAAGCCGACCGCGCCGGTGCCCCTCGGCCTGAGCTTCGTGGTCCGATCCAAGGCGTACGTCCTGGGGAAGCTGGTCAAGCCCAAATTCTCCAAGAAGATCGATTGCTCCGTCACCTTCGATCCGAACAAGCTCAACGTGGCGATCTCGCTGGCCAAGGCTTGCACGTTCAGCTGAACGAAAGTAGAAAATCGCTAAGGAAGAAGGTCACCCCTTTTTCTTTTTTCTTTTTTTCCTTTTTTTTTTTTCTTTTGGACGGTCGATTACAGCTAAGCGGGCAGGTCAAAGGGTAGTTCGGGCAGGGAATAGGTGACGCGGCTTTGGACTTTTTGGCTGCCCGCCGTGCGCCGCGAGTTGGGGCAGAGCAAAAGACGCGATTCGTTTCGGTGGAGGTGTGTGACCTGGTGACCGGGGGCGGCGGTTTCACTGTTCCTTTAATTTTTTTTGTCAATTCTTTTCTTGTTCTATAATATGGTGATGATGAATAATTTTTAAATTTAAAGAATACGGGACAAGTTAAACTACTACATTCAGTACATTGTTAGTGGAAACATCGTTGTCTTATTGCTTTAAAAAATATGTCGTCACCGGTTCGTGCCATGTACAGGCGTGAAGTCAAATGGAATTGTTTATTTGTTTGTCTTAAGAGAATTTCCTCAGTTTGGGTTTTGCCCTGATTGCGTAGCTTTTGTAATCGGCCATGTGACTTGCTCGCAAAGCCAAGAATCGAAATACGATAGGATGAGATATATTGAGAGATCCTCTCCGACTTCGTATCCTATTATGACTTGATTGCTACTTGATTGGATGTGAGATTGGGATATCGAAATTATCCTGATCCTATCAAGGCGATTTTCCCAAGCGGGTGTGAACGGTTCTTGCGAGGCAGCAGCTAAGTTTAGCACTAGTCCTACCGATCACAACTCGATTTCTCGATTATTTGCGCCATTTCTTTTTGTGTTAAGAGCCGCCACTGATCTATTGGTAGTCGATTAGAATTAACGTAAGACACGGGAGCACGTCTTATATCTGCAAACTAGAGATTTGTGGGATTCGGTAACACCGAATTCATCTAATGTCCTGTTATCAGTACATTTTTCTTTAGAAAGAAGATATTCCATGCTCTCTTTTTTTCAATTGATTCCCTAACGGGCGCCTAGATGTCTGTGCGTAAATGCTAAGGCAATAAAAATTAACTCAATTGATAATAAAGCGCTTCAACCATTGCAATTTATCAGAACCACTCAAAATGGAATAGAGGCGCAAAAGGAAGAGATCGAGAGTGAGAGGACTCAAATGAAATGGAGACCGTCGAAACCAATAGCGCGACAGCATGTGTTTGTCGTTGACTCCGAAGGAAAATTGCTTGAGGGGTTTGCACGAACTATACGAGGGTCTTATCCGCTCTCCAAGTTAGAAATCCTAGCTTGTCTCCAAACACTCAAGCATTTTTGAACTAAACATGACTATTGAGTCAAACAACTCCACTTTGATAAGCTTTTTGTCAAGTGATGAGCAAGGCAGACCGACCAAATCGAGAATTGCTCGAACTGCTCAATTTAGTTTGATTTCTGAAAGTGTTGATCTAGTTCTTGGTTCCTAAAAATGAATTATGTGTTCGGGTGGTTTGGTACCAAGGGGAACCGAACCGAACCAGACAAATTGTATTTTTTTTTTTTTTAATGTCTCATTCTTGCCTTCTCTCCTCTTATGGTAATTTCCTTTTGCCCTACAACGCTCAAACTTACTCTCCTCTTTTAATCTTTCCCTTTTTTTGGATTACCTTTACCTCTCATAGAGTTACAGACATTCTCTCATTTTGGTTCCATTGGACCGTTCAAGAATCAGACTTGACTAGGCAGTCCAATTCGGTTACCGATTTTGAAGTGAGATAGAACCAGGCTGGGTAATGATCACCCCTATTTTGTTCAGTACTTCTCACTGCTCTTGGGAACTAAAAGGTCTTATCACCTATTGTAAAGTCTTGCTAGCCCATGATCTCAATCTAAATATAGCCCATTGTATTAAGCCAAATGGAGTAGTTGATTGCGTTGTAAAGGTCTTCAAATGGAAGGCTTTGCCACGGAATTGGGTGTCTAGTCCCCCTCCCCCTCTTTGGAAGTTCCTTCTGTTAGAAGCCCCATAGTCTTGTAATTGGGCTCTTTTCTAATTTAAGAAAACCTTCTTTCTGAAGGAAAAAAAAAAAAAAAAAAGAACCAATTGAGGTAGAGACTAGTAGAACTAATGGCTTTTTTTTTTTTTTTTTTTTTTTTTTTTTTTTGGGTCTTCACTAGGCTGCCCCTTCACATCGAACTCCTGAGATCTCTCCCTTTTCTATTCTCAGCCAGCTCTGCTTCCTTTTTCATGCTGGCCAAGATCAACCTCTCCAATCTTTTCTTCCCTTCTCAATTGCCCGAAGCTCCATTTTTATCTTATGCCAAGAGCTTTGATTCTACTTTTTGCCAAGAATCCCCCCAATTCAGCCCCCCTTTTGACTGTGATTTCCTGTTTTGGGCGAGTGAGTGTCCTTTGTGTGAATCAAATATTCTTTTTTCCTTATTGAATGATGGAGAAATTTCAGTGGTCTCTTTCCTTCTCCACTTCAACACACATGCACTCATTTCAGAATAAGACATGGAAGTGGCTGAGAGGCTGGGCTCACGTGGGCTCGGTCTTGAATCCAAATGAATTTTGGGCCTAAGTTCAATTCCGGATCGTACGTATGACCAATTTAAATGAAATTCATATGTAGGCCTATATTTAACTCGATGTGGTCATGCCGTTCCCAAAATTGTTTCTAGTATCTAATTGCAATAAAGCAAACGAATGCATAATTATGCGATATTGATATCTGTGTTCAGGGGTCAAATTCTATTATAATTGATGAATCAAATCCCTCTTATTTCTGAAATGCATGAGAGATTCAAAGGCAAAAATCTAAGTAATACCAATTTAGTCAACTAATAATGTGTAAATTAAATTTCAAGGCGGTGTGTATTTGAGAGTACATTCACTTTTAGTGTTACAATAAAATTCACGAACCAATTAGCACACCTACGGCCTACTCCATACATACAAACGAAAACTAAATATGGACATTATGGGTTTGGGTCTCTTTTATTAGATTATAAATATTGCAAGAGATTTATAAAATTTCTCGATTTCAATCGTAGATTCCTATTATAAAATCAAAGCACACCCCCAAAAAGATTTTATGAAAAATAATCTCAATCTCAAACTCGAACTCGATAATCTTTATCCAACTAATAAACTGATTTTGGAAGATATAAAACTCCCCCCATCCCAAATTCCCAATATCCTTTTATTTCTGTGATTTCCAAAAATTTTCTGCTTTGGCCGAACGAGATTTCCCAAAATTCGAGATTTTACCCGATTATTCCCGAAGTTAAACTTTTAATCCCCAAACCTAACCATTACTCCGCTCCGCTTCGTCGACGGGACAAAACCTCCTCGCGCTCTCTCTCTCTCTCTCTCTCTCTCTCTCTCTTTCATGGCGTTTCTCCAGCAATCCCAGCAACCCCCCCGGCAGAACCAGGAGCAACCGCCCGACGCGTTCCGGTAAGACCGCTTCTCTTCCTCTTCGGAATCGCCGTACAATCTTCGAATCGATTGTCGATTTCCTTGTCCTAATTCGCGGTCGTCTCCCCTCGCAGAAACCTGTACCCGATGGACGCTCCGATCGCGGCGCCCGCCTACTACGCGCCGGCCGATGTGCGGGATCAGGCTCGGCATCCTCCGTACGTCCCCGAAGGTTAGGGGGGATATCCCGTCTCCGGCCTTTTGGTTTTCCGGTTTCGATTTTGTTTTGGTCGGAGGAGATTTGTCGCTGCGAAATGGGAATTGGGATTGGGCTCTCTTTCGTGTTATGACCTAATTGGGAGGGAAAAAAGAGGAACTTTAGGGTTCTGTGTTTTGAGGCTCGCGGGAGCTCGACGTGGGCTTGATTTTTTGCTAATTTAGGAGCCAGAATGCTGGGAGTGCGATTGAGTTTGGTTTTCAGACGGTTCGTGATCTCGGATGAACCTACGAGAGATGGGTTTGTTTAATGATAACTGTCTAAGTACCAACATAGTACTAGCAAGAGCATGATGGGCTTAAAAGATGCGTTCATAATTTATGTGGGTTCATGCGTATTGTCTATTAAATGTGCAGATTCATTTACTACTTGCCATGTATGGTTTTGGTTTCAGTAAATGGTCTGGGGTTTGCGCCGATTCCTATGTGTGCTGCGGCCACAGATGGAGGCGATGGAGGAGCTGATTTGCAGTATGAGTATGGGCTGGAACCAAAAAGGAAGAAGCTGAAAGAGCGAGACTTTCTGGATAACACTTCGCAAATATCATCTCTCGATTTGCTGCAAGCACGGCCAATCTCGGTGGGCTTAGGGTTGTCTCTCGATAACCGCCCGCTGCTGTCCACGGGAGACTCTGCACTGGTATCTCTTATTGGGGACGACATTGATCGTGAATTACACCAGCTTGATGAGGAGACCAACCGATTTCTTAAACTTCAGGTGTTGCGTCTATATTGGCATTATTAGCTTTTGTCTGGTTTTATGAAAACAGAGGATTGATTTGGTGATTCCATGTGCACGAAAATCTGTGGCTTGCTGGTAAAATTTTTCTAACCATGATAAGGAGGGAATGGAAGGGATTTGGATAATTACTGAAGAAACTAAAAGAAAGGAACTAGAGAGATTGAGTTAAAATGTTGTTTGGATGCTAAGTGGAAAGAATGGGCATGAATGCAAAATGACCTGGAAATTTTTTTATTATTTAACAATTTGAGGTAAAATAACGGTGTCCACAGAAATTTCTTTATAAAGGAGAAATTTCTTTATAAGTTGCATGAATAAACTACATAAAGCTGGTTGCACTACTCATAATACTTTCTTTTCTTCTCCCTGCGTTTTTGTCATTCCAATTAAATGCGCGATCATTTGAAAATCCTCTCTTTCCTACATAAAGCTGGTTGCGCTATTCCTTCATAATACTTTCTTTTTTTCTCCCTACATCTTTGTCATTCCAATTAAAGACATGATCATTTGAAAATCCTCTCTTTCCTACCAATTCTTCCTACTAAACTGAGTGTTAGATAGTTGGTTGATGCAAGCATTTCCACGATTGCAGATAACTGGGTTCTCTAACACTAGGTCTATGTTATATTTCACTAGGCCGGGCTTCATCATATATTGCCTAAGAAACTGGAATAATTGTCCACGTAGTTGTGATGTCAATCTTTTGCATTGTGACAATTAATAGTGTGGAAGCTCATTTTATGGAATGATGACCAATAATTCCTCCTTTTCATATCTAAGAAACATGAGTTAATCCTCCTTTGCTTTATTAAAATCTTGCAGCTCATGCACTTTGACTTTTTTAAATCTTAAAATAAACACTCGAAAATATAGCAAAATGCAATGTCAATGTGTGTCTTCATGTATAATTTTTTCTGTAAATTTTTTGAAGTTTGATTGATATTTTAATTTTTGGGTAAAGCAAAATGTACACTAAAGCTGAAACAAACAGGCCCTTAGTTGTAAGTGAAGCTATTTGGTTCCAGTTTCTTCCTGATATCCTCTGATATTTGTTCTGGATTTGGTTAAATCGGACTGTGGACTCTTTTTTTTTTCTTTTTTATTTATTTTTATAATTGTTTATGAATTATTCTATCAGCCTGGTTTCGTTGCTGTCAGTATCAATGAGTGCACTTCTTGTTGGGTGACAATTGGAACAATACTTTTCACTACTTAAATTTATCCTGCTCCCTCTTCTAGTGTTGTTCTCATGCCCAGTTTCTTCAACTCATGAGCATTGTTTTCATAGATCAATTTCCTTGTGCTTGAACAAGTCTGACATCTTTGTCATTAGGCTGATCGAATGCGGCAAAGTGTCCTTCAGAAGATCAGATCTACCCAACTCCAGACTCTCTCTCTTCTGGAAGATCAAGTAATTCAGAAACTAGGGGCAAAGGAAGCAGATGTCGAAAGCATCAACAAGAAGAATGAAGAGCTTGAAGAACGCATAAAGCAGTTAACTTTTGAAGTAGGTTCTTGGCAGGAACGGGCTTTAAACAGTGAGAACATGATTGCCGCTATCAACTATAACCTGCATCAGATTTATGCTCAAAGTAGAGATAGTAAAGAAGGATGTGGTGACAGTGAGGTTGATGATACAGCTTCTTGCTCCAATGGCCGTGCTACGGATTTCCACAGCCTGCTGGGCAAAGAGAAAAATGGCTCTCAAGAATCAATGACATGTAAGGTTTGCAGAGTTAACACAGTAAGCATGTTGTTGTTGCCTTGTCAGCATCTCTGTGTCTGTAAGGACTGCGAGAGTAAGGTTAGATTTTGTCCTCTGTGCCAATCGTATAAGCTTTTTGGCACGGAGGTCTTTATGTAACAAGGTACTTATGAAAGCTCCTGATGTGAAATAGTGAAATTGCTAGTTTTCACTCTGTGCTTGTTTGTTTATTATGATTGTCTGGCTTCATTTCCATATGCAGTTTTGCAGTTTTAAAAGGGTTCTTGCTTTGATATGATATAACACATTAATAGCTGGTAACTCTTGTTGGGTAGCATATCTCCAATTATTTTTTCAATTTTCCGAAGTTTTTGTTTGTTCATGTTAACATTTCTTCTTAATGATGTTGTTGTAGTTGAATTATTGGATTGAGATGACAATTACATTGCAGGCAGTGTGTGAAATGGCGATGACTTGGACTTGCTGTATTCTCGAGGATGATATAATTTAGAACTCGTGATATTATCCTGTATATCTTGAAATAGTAGTATAGTTAGAGAGATCAGATGGTTGGAAGGGTTCACAGGCCATGACAGTTTATGCTTCAAATCCTTGTGTTTTATTTTAATTGCTGCATCACATTTTCTGTTCCTTGGTTATTTCCCCGACCAAGTTGAACTGTTCTTTTCTTTTTCTTGGACATCTTCAGAACTCGAGAGCTCCATTGGAAATTGTTTTTTCTGCTACTATATAAGGGCATTTTACTGATTACAATCATCATCATACATTGCATTTTCAAGGTCTGTCTTATATTATTCAAGCCACAAAGAGAGGGTTTCCGTAGCAAATGTTATAACTATCTGTCTACCTTGGGGGATATGTGCGTCTCTGAGCATTTTGCTATTGACTTGGATGATCCTCCATCATCTATTCTTTCGTGTTCCTTTGCTCTGACTGTCGCAGGCAATTAACGTTCGTTAATCTATATTCTTCTCTCTACAACATGGGACATAAGCTTGTGTTCTTACCCATCGTTTTGAGATAAGCAGATGAGAGTTGCATGTCTTGGCGGCTGCTCCTAGTGGATGGGGCCTCTCTCGCTGTTGAATACGTACAGTGACAAAGCTAACTTTTGGTTCGCTTTCTGGCCCAAGAAGTAAAAGCTTTTGAGTTCACTCACCCACAGCCGTATCCACCGTTGATCTCCTTTTTATTGGTAAAGGCACTCGTCGGTAAGATCCGATTGAGACTGATTTTCCAAAAAATATTCATCTGTCTTCCTTGGATCGAAGGGTGAGCTTGAGTGAAAACTTGTAAGTTGGATAATATGGGGGGGCGAGATTAACACTATCTAGTTCGATGATTAAGTGTTACTTCTTTGCAAGGCACATAATTGCGTTTCGAGCTCACGACATTTTGTTTTCCATTAACTAGCGGCCCGCTAGTAAAAGTAACCATGAAAAGGTAGAGCGCTTTCAACTTTAATTTTAGAGGTGGCCCAATAACCTAGTCATATATGTATGAGAGTGAGAGAGAGAGAGAGAGAGAGAGAGAGAGAGAGTAATTCAAGATGGCTAATTAATTACGGTCCCTCGATCCTGAATTACCCGAAAAAAAAAGAAAAAGAAAAAAGAAGTGATGACAAGGAGAGAGTAAAGATGCTTTTCCCCGCACGATTATAACCCCTCTTCAATCATTTCCAACTCCACTTTCCACCTCCGCCCACCGCAATGCAAAGCCAACCGGTCTCCCTTACAAATTCGCGGTGCCTCTTGGCTCTCGGCTCTTTTCACCTTCTCCTTTATCCAGAAAGGAATTAGCGAAAAGCCTAGAATAAATCTCTATGCTGGAGATTCTGCACTTACTACAGTCCACTCAAACCATGTCTACTAAAGACTGAATGAAGCACCTCCTTATTCCCTCTAAAGCTGGCCTTCCACTTTTCTTTATGTTGCACCTCTTTTTTCCTCTCTCTCTTTTTTTTTTTTTTTTTTTTTTTTTCCTTTTGGCTCCTTTTGTTACGTGTATTCAACCTTCTCTTCGACTGAGCCTTGCAGAGAATCTTACTGCGGAGAGAAGAACGTTGCAGCTTTTGAAAGGTGTTCAACAAACACTTAGGCCGCACTACCCTTCACGGTTGTAGCATTTGACAGCTAAGAAAAAATGATTGCATAACATTATAACAGTCTTTAATTTACTACTAGAATAATAGTCTAATCTGAATCACAGAAAACCTAATCACGAATAATATTATGGGACCCATTTCTTCAAGAATTTATAGTTCACAATAGACTATTATTCTCACAGTATCCCAAAGACTGTTATGCTAGCAAAACCCTTTTAAGAACTTATACAGTCATGTTTTAAGGCAATGTAGCTCTAAAATGTGTGTGTTACCGAATATTAGGACTACAATTGCAGCACAAATATAGCCACATCGAATGTTATTCCGAGCTAAAAGTGGATGACTTGAACTTGCAAATCAAAGCCAATCGCTTCCAGGTTGATTGGATCATTTGGTTTAGAAATCACAGGTTCCGAATGAATGACAAAGAGGTACGCAAGAGTAGTAAAAGAAAGTATTCAGCTCAAGCCAAAATCGATTTAATGAGTTGATGGTAATATTTTCTTATCTGCATTTGTTAGGTTTAATTCTCTAGGAGATTCCCAACATGGTCGAATTTCCTCCTTTATCCCACCTCTAAGCCTTGTTTACGTAGATCCCTAATTAGTTTTGGACTTCAATGACCTACTACTGCAAAGTTCAAAGTTGTTCAATATGTGAAAAGAACCTACAAGTTAGTTATGTATTTGCATGGTCCAATCACATGTGAGACTCTGTATTACTGGAAGTTGGGGATGATCGGTTTCCAGTCTAATCCGGTCTCACCTAGGAACCCAGTCAACGCTTCATTTTGCAATGAAATTTCATGCTAAAGTAAACAAGCCTGTCTAGAACATCACCATATTCTCATCTCATTGTGAACACTCTAAAATGTATAAAACATAATGTCATGTTACCCAAAAAGATTTCCCTCATAAACGAGTATCTTGCTTGTATCACTTGTATCTGAACTACATTCTAATTAATTTACTTACTCTAATTGAATACATAATTTGGTTAGGCATGCCCCAATGTGAGTTTAGCTAAAGAGGAGGCCTGAGAGTCATGGGTGAATTCAGAAAGATTGAAAGAGGAGAGCAAGAGGAGGCCTGCATGAGGGATTTTAGATTATTAGGTTTACATCTAAAAAATTAATTACTAATAAAAAATAATCATTTCAAGTGGTCCGGTTCGATCTGGTCCTTCCCTTGAACTGGCTGGTTCAATTTGGTCTCAACAGTTATTGGTTCTAGTGGTCAGTTTTACTCACCCTTACTAGAGGTTGTCTTCAACCTCTTGTCAGGTCTCATGGGTCTCATGTGACCTAGTTATGGATGTTTCGACTCCAACAAAGTTGGATACCAATTCGACAGAAACGAAGATGTCAATTCGATGGATCTCCACATTACGGAAAAGATTCGCTTGATCATGTCCATTGAATAACAAATCAAGCTCCAATTACACGTAGAATTGGTACAAATGGCTACCAATAACATACCCTAAACATAAATTTTCATCTCAACGTGATGCCAAAAAAAGTTTATCTCAAGTTCAACCAGTCATTTGCATAGTGATTGCATGTGCAAAACATTCATTACATCGGCCGACCTTTTCAGACAAAGATCCGTAGTGCAAAATCCTTATCTGCATATTGTCACGCGTTATCTCCTTAGACATGATGAGCGGAACTTGGGTCGATACGATCATTTGCTCCATAATTCTCGCAAAATTCCATGAAGCGGATTACCGGTTTCGTGTCGTGCAATTATTGGTCGTCCTTCGGCAATGATAGTGTCGCTTCAAAGACTGCTTTTACCGACGGTGAAATCTGCTGCAAACAGAAAACAAATCGCTTTTCGTAAAGTAAGTGATGTGCATCGCATGATAATATCAGAAAACTAACTTATTCATGAAATTTTGAAATAATCGAACTTTAATCATCTTTCTTCATAATGATATAATTAGATAGGCAGTGACAGCAATCAAGAGTCTCGTGCATGAGATGATTGGGGACTGATGATCATGGAGCGGATGGGACCGGCATATTTTTTGTCATCATGATCGGTTTAACAAGGGTTCAACTTGTATTGCGGCTCTTTTCATTTTTGAGCCGATCATATTCCACCCGTGTCTGTATAGGCGGCTCTAATTCCTTTCTGTCTCTATATATTTATCTCTTCAGAAATTTATTGATTACTCACATAAATTTTTAATGTAATGAAATCCAGTTGTAAATGTAATTTTGTGTTCATTATATTGAATTATATTGTATGATTGGGGTTATATTTATTTATGTTCGGACGGGAGCCAAATGTCTTGTTTCTTGGGGCCCTCTTATATGATCTTTCTTTCTTGATGAATGTCTTATAGTCACAATCATGAAAAGAAGAGAAGGAAGAAGAAAAAAGGTGTGAATGCATGTGATCCAACACCCTTTTTGTTCCCCATTCCTTTCTTTCTTTTTATCTTTTTTTTTTTTTTTTAACACAATGCTTTTACGTATTAATTGTTGTTTCTTTCGGCTAAATATATACGAAAACCTTCCGTCTCATTGACTTACGAATAGCAGATCAGGAGCAACGACCTGATACATGCTCGGCATAAACCAAATAATAAGCTCAAAAGTTTCTAGAAATGAATAAAAACATATTGGCAAAAAACTTTCTGTTCCCGACAAAAATCTCTATGGAAATCACACGTGAATCTCTACTTTCCAGATATTCAATCTCAACCAATCTGAACTACCTGTAGTAATAATTCGTCTCATCTGCATAACATCTAAAGACTTCTGCTGGAGGCGACTTCATGCTGGAAATTCTTTTTGACTAGCTGTGCACGCATGTCATTGGAGTCTGTCACTCAAGGCTGCGTGCACAAAGCCCTTCCTATGTATATTGACAGAAATTTCATGAGATCGTTTCATGAACATAAACACTCCTTACTGAGCTTAGTCGTATTGCTCCTAATAAACCCTGTGGACGATTCCACTGTTTCGTTCTCATCCGTTAAGGCCAAGTAATTGCTGTAAATTTGGCTAGGTATACCACTTGAGCGAGTTTTGCTTCGTGTTTAGCAATTCTCCGAAAACCTCAATAGTCTTAGTCATAAGTTACATTCTGCAAGAAAAAAGAAGAAAGAAACCTTAAACAAACAAGCCGGATTTAACAGTGGAGATTGGAGAACTACCTTCTGCAAGTTTCTGTGACAATATACTCAAGCAAACAGCATGACTGTCTTCTTGAGTCAGAGCGACAGGATACTCCTAGTCATAAGTCCCAGGCGGCATTCGTTGTGCAGTGAAATGGACGTGCTCGCGGTGCATGCAGGGTCAATGAAACAGCGACGACAGAGAGCGCAAGAAGAGACAACCGAAAAGGAGACTCTTGTGGCTTGTCGCGTTGCTCACAGTTTCGATTCCTTTTCGCTTTACGTAGACCTAGAAGCTGTCTTCTTCTCTCCCGATAAAAGATGCATAGAAACCGTCAGTCATCAACTCTACATAATTGGATTTATCCTTATTCTGTCGGAGTGCCGAGCTTTCCCTTCTTGAAATTCTCAAGCGGGAAGATATATATATAACTGGGAATCTGATACATGATGGCAGGGACCCTTTGGAAGTTTATGGGAGCGATCCTGACTCATGTTCACTGTGCTCTCACATTATAGAATAGAATATCCTTGGCTAGTCTTCCTCATCGGCTCTTCTTTCTTGCCCTTCGTCACGTGAAAGTTTTGTACATGTACGTTGTATTTACCATTTTTTAATAATTCAAATTTGCTTTACTACATACACTAGATTTACATAGTGATTTCTTTGGTTTACAATATTAGAAAATGTTAAGCGATGCATAGTGTCGCAACTTTTATTATGAAAAGTAGGAACTCCTTTGATGACTATCAGTTAAGAACCTTCAGAAAATATCATCGGCTGAAAAAAAAGTTACCGGTCATCCCTTTTTCTCCCCTCCTGAATATTTGTTATGTACACAGATTGTGCAAATATGAAATGCAAATGTATTTTATTTATTTATTTATGGCAAGTGTGTATGTAGTGGTTTTGGTAACTATTATATGCACGTGTAGTACAATCCACTAGTTTGTGCAATTCACTTTTTACATAGGTCGTGTGGTTATGGCCGCACCAAATTTTTCATATATAAGACTCCATTTACACTCGAGGAGGAAGAAAGAGAAAGAAATGTTTAATGTCTCTATTGCATATATAGGTCATTTAACTGAAACGGTTGTCTAAGTCATGACTTTTTTCCTGCTTTAGACAAAGCTATAATGCGTAGAAGGCACGTTTATGTTGTAAGTGCAGTAACGTTCCTAGAAGACGAGCGTATTTAGTACTTAAAATCTTGATAACGATACGTCGTTCGTCTCCAAAAAAAGTGTTTGTCCGAAACACGCACCTCGACGCGACCTTGACCCTGTTTGTATCCTAAAGCAAAGATTGAAATTGAATAACGTGTGGGATTCGAATCTTGGGGTGGTGTTGGGTTGGTGACGTTAAACAACAAGGAGAAAACTACAAAATGGAAAGGAGACGCTCGTTTGACGTGAAGTGAAAGCACCTTCCTCTCCTTTCTTTTCTTTAAACTTTTTCTTGAGATGCCAAACTCCACTCCATTTCGCAGAACTACCCTCTCTCTCTCTCTCTCTCTCTCTCTCTCTCTCTTTTGAAACTAGATTTGGCACACATATTGCTATATATAACTTTATTCTCTCGCTCGCGTATAAACTGAATTTACCACAAGTCGCACAAGATGTAGGCATAATCCCAGTAAAGAGATAGCCAGCAAGGGAGAAATATACAGAATAATTGGAATTACACGCATGAGAAAGTTGAGAGAGACCGATAACATTCAAACTCTTGACTAGCAGTCCTAGTCATATTTGAAGCATAGTTTTTTTTTTCCTCAAATGATAAAAGATGATGGAATAATATTAGAGATGTTAAATTTGTATAAAAAATTGGTATACGAAAACTCAACTTCTATCGTAACATTTGTTTTTTTTTTTCAAGAAATGGTATGTAACTTGTGATTATAGAAAATGGAATATCTTTGATTGCATCGACTTTTGCACAATAATTTGCATACAGATTATATCTCTAATGCCACTCAAAGTGGAATAATGAGAAATTTAATGAGTAATTTTAGTAGAGATGATATCTCGAGCTTTTGACCAGACATTTTTCATCTTCAACTTGACTTCAGTCGTCTCATAAACTGAACGAGTTATTACTGTGGTCAATCACAACAGCAATGTTTCCGGCACCAAGTTCCTTTCGAATTCGCATGTTTAGTCAAGCGAAAAATAAAATGCACTGAAGTGTAGTACACATTGCTAGCATCTTCTAGTACTTAAAGGATGAATATTGCTGAGAGAGAGAGAGAGAGAGAGGCAGAAAAGGACAATTTTGCATGATAGGCTGCCTCCATTTTCCTAAGTGAGTGTAGATTTGAAAGCCGAGCGGAATCAATGTCAGAAAGCGGAGTGCGACTCACGGGTTTGTCTCGAAAGCCCCTTTTTCATTTCACTATTCTAGACACTCAAGAAACGAAAAATCCTCAACAACGTCCGACGAACGTGAGCCCTAACTCAGGAATACCGTTAGATGAGGCGGGCTCCACTGATCTAACGGTAGATTTAAAATCGGCCTCGCACGATCCTGTTCCACCGAACACCTGCTCTTCTTGGGACACATATTCTCTCCCACTTCCATTTATCGAGGACGCAAAACCCCATGTACTTTACTGCTGAATTATTATGTTAGAGGGATACTTCCTTTTTCAAGGATTATATTATTAGCGTTTGAATCTAGTTCATCGTCATTGGAGATATTACGATTGATGATGAGACGAATTAGGCAAAAACAAGTATTTAAATAACTGGCTCACTGTGTTTATATTCAGACAGTAAACAGAGCCCGGCATATAATCTTGTAAATAATGAACCGGAGGAAAAAAGAAAGAACCCCTAACACCGCTTTATTTTAGTCGGGTTTTTTATTTAGATTCTCGCTTGCGGTCTCCCATGGAATAATTGCATATGGATCGATCTCGGTGTGCAGTGCGTGTCTTTGCCTTTTTAAGCTAGAGGAGACTGTTCGGAGTACTAGTATGTTTTGCTAACGCTGTCCCAGCTCAGTTCACTAGCTATCGCTGTCCTCCATTATCACCCCCTTTGCAAAAGCTTTGGCATACTTCGCATTCTCTCATATCTCAGTCTCAACCACCAAAAGACCATCTTTCACTCTGTCTCTGTCTCTGTCTCTGTCTCTCTCTCTCGTGCAAGAACTATGGCTCTTCTGCTGGAGAACTCGTGCGAGGGCATCCTGCTATCCCTCGAATCTCAGAAGTCGATACCTGCACCATTCCTGACCAAGACCTACCAGCTGGTTGACGACCCGGCGACGGACCACATCGTCTCGTGGGGCGACGACGAGACCACCTTCGTAGTGTGGCGGCCCCCGGAGTTCGCTCGCGATCTCCTCCCCAACTACTTCAAGCACAACAACTTCTCCAGCTTCGTTCGGCAGCTCAATACCTATGTATGCAGATTTTCTTGTTTCTTTCTTTGGCTAGATTTTTACCCATTTGCTAAGAAACTCAAATCTTGATTTTTGAATGAAACCCCACCTCCTCTTGCTTTTTTGCACCGCGCTGACAGCTGAAAATTTTAACTAGTTGATTGTGCGCATTCATTGGCAGATTTCATGAATGAATCATGGAATTCATTTCTAATGAGAAGCAATCAAAGAGAAAATGAGTAAAAGAACTTTTTTGCTCCTGTATCATCTCAAAACTTGGTAAACTAGTGGTAGGAGCCTTAGATTTTTGCTGAGAGGCTTTTGTTGTTCTCTGTGATGTTTTAGGGTTTCAGAAAGATTGTACCAGACAGATGGGAGTTTGCCAACGAGTTCTTCAGGAAAGGAGAAAAGCACCTGCTCTGCGAGATCCATCGGAGAAAATCTCCGCAGCCCCAACAAGTGCCCATCAACCACCAATATCCACCGTCCCCAATCGGCGGATGTGGCAGCTATTTTCCCTTCGTTGGTGGCCGAGTCAACTGTATCGCTCCGCCCGAGTCGGACGAGTTGACCTGGTGTGAGTCGTCGCCACTGATCAATACTCCTAATGTTTCAGTGGTCGACAACTTTGTTAGCTACAATAACGGCCCATCATCATCGTCGCCGTCATCGGTTGTTGCAGCTCTCGCCAAGGACAACGAGAGGCTGAGAAGAAGCAACGAGATGCTCACGTCTGAGCTTGCTCATATGAGGAAGCTGTATAACGACATCATCTACTTCGTGCAGAATCACGTGAAGCCTGTTACTCCGAGTAATTCCATCATTTCGAACCAGGCTTTCGGGAACTTTCCTGCTACGAACGGCCATAAAAAGCACGTTGCTCAAGTTGGTAATAATCTTGCGGACTCTCCCACCAACACTTCACAGAGCTCCGTCACTATTCTCGATGAGGAAGATGCGACTAATTGCAGCAGCAGCAAGATGAAGCTATTCGGAGTGCCTCTCCGGTCAAAGAAGCGGTTGCATCCTGATAAGTACGCTCCGTCGAAGATCTCGGAGACTAACAATAACAAGGCTCGTTTGGTGTTGGAAAATGATGAGTTGAGGTTGAATCTCATGCCTCCTTCCACATTTGCCAGCTATTAGTATTTTGTTATCCCCCCCTATAGGGAGTAGACTACTCAATGAATGCGGGTATGGGTGTTAATGCTTTTGCGATTTGTACAGAAGATTATTGCTGTTATCTTTTTGTTCCGCTAGCTGAGATTGAAAATCAAGAGTCTTTTTTTCTCGTGTTTCTTAATCTTACTTGTCTCTCTCTTTATCCGTTTGCAAGATAAGCGATTTGTCGCTCTCTATACCCTGATTATTAAGCAGAACGATCTGAAGGTACTCCTCATGGAAACTAGATCATAGATAATGCACGTAGAGTGATAAGAACAATCGCTGGACATGTAAAGCTTTAACTAGATGATCAGCAAAACTTCAGGCCCTTTACACGATGAATGGTTTAAATAATCCTTTTTTGCATGCTGAAGGGAATGTTTCAACTTCAATTTGCTAAGGGTACATCTATCAAAACCCACTTTGATGAGTTTAATAACGTCGATGAGGCCCTAGCTGATAGAAAAATAAGGCATGATGTTGTTACTGTCTCTACGGAAATCATGAGAGCACTTTATTGATTCATTGTCATGGAGGCATACTACACTTACTTCAAAACAAGATATGATATTGTTAGCATCTCTACCGGAGTCATGAGAGCACTTTATTGATTCATTGTTATGGAGATGTACTACAATTACTTCCAAAGAGGTAAAGTCCACTTCGTTTTTTAAGGAATTGCAGAGAAAGTTACAAGATGATAGTTTGACATAGAATGAATCACAAGAATTGGTGATCCGGGGTAGAAGCATCTCTTGGTCATTTTGTAGAAAGAATAAGGGTCGAGTGAAGTACTTTGAACGAGAGGCACATGGAGGGGAGATTGTCTGAAATTGAGAAACATAGATGGGAAGCAAGATGACACAAAGTGTGCTGAACAATTGTACATCGAAATATAGATATAAAGATTCTTTTTCCATCCATATCAGTTGGATGAACCCACAATGCGATACGCTAAAAAGCACATAATTATGAACCTCACCAAACACAACTCTTTTTGCACTTCGATTGGTTATTATATCCATGATTGTGCGCAAAGTATAAACAAAACAAAAAATATTATTGCACTGCTTATAAATCATGTAGACTAAGCTCATCCAAACGAAAACCTTTCGAAGCCCGGTCGCAGGCCTGGTGGGCGTTTTCTTGCAGGTTTTTAGCTTTTTTATTTGTTAAATATTGTTTACAGCAGATCAACATTATATAAATATGATCTCTCTTCACTATGAACACAACCAGGGGAAGGTTTCAAGGGAAAAAGGAGCCGGCTTCGGGCTACCGGGCGCCTAAAAAGGGTGCTTTAGGACTGTACGTGAATTGCTTCCAGCCGCACCGCACCGAGAGAAATCCAATTTTTTGAACGGGGCTCCAACAAAAGAGACCAAAAAGAGAGCGAAGATTTTAAAAAAGCGAAGGTGGCTTCGTCTTTAGTTCGAGCCCCTTTTTTGACGCACTTTATTGACATTTCCCTCCGCACGTTAACATGGCTCAATGAATGATTCGAAGTTCGATTGCGGATTCATATTTAAAGCCCGAAATTGCGACTTAGCCACGTACATGAACAGAGGCGGACACAATGCACAAGAAAGTGACTTGTAAAAGGTTCTCGACGCAAAAGGGAGTCGTACTAGTATCGCTGGAAGCGAATAGGATTTGCATTTTCTCGAGTCTCCCAAGTCCAACTGCATAGTAAAGTAGGGGTTCACCATGGTTTAGGCGACAGTGGAATCAGAGTGAGGTTGGCATCTGGTGTCCTCTGGGATAGAAGTTGCTAATGATGACGACGACCGATTAGGTTTGCCATTACAAAATTCACAAAAGACACATATCTGTCCGAGGACAATGATACTAAATGCTTTGAGATTGATATATTGTACAGTGGGAGTGAGAAATTGATGTTAAGTTATTTAAATATCACCAATTTAAATAACTACTTAAATTTACCTCATATCACTTTATAGGGCAAGGGGTATGTATTAAAAATTTCCGTACCTAACCGTCGATAACAATCCCATCACATCAATCAGCGGTTGATAATTATTGAGGCACTCATTAGAAAACTGTGTGGAAATAGAGGATCTATGCCCAGGTGCTACTAAGTGCATTGGCCATCCATTATCATAACTTAAAGAATAATCAAATTCATGTCACGTGATAATAATTTAACACCGCACTAAAATAAACCCTACTCTCTCTTTCTCTCCCCCTCCCTCCCTCCCTCCTTGCTTTGCCAACGTGCTTAGTGACGAAGGGTGTTGCAGTGATGGAGGGTGTTGCCAAGTCCTCGTGACCTTAGGTCAAGGTTGGTCTTTGGTGGTCGACCGCCTTAAAATACATCGATGTAGGAGGTTGTACTAGTGTCCGATGGAGCTGGAAGCGACAATCAAGGGTAGTGGTGGGGAGGGAGGGAGGGAGAGAGATTTTGGATTAGGTGTTTAGTGGATACGTTGTGCAAATCTAACGACTAAATAGGTGAGGACAATAGATAGGTTACCGTATGTAGGGACACCTTCCTTGCCCCAATTTTCTTAACTAAATTACTATATTAATGATCTTGTTATTGCCGTATACATATACAATAATAAATAATGTACCTAGTGAAAATTGTTCAGAAAGTCCTAAATCTATTGTACAACGGCCAATTTAATTTTAGACTTTTCAATTGTGCTAATTTAGTACTCAACCTTTTAAGAGCTTGTCAATTTAGTCATCAAACTTTCAATTGTGCCATTTTAGTCCTAAACTTTTAAAATTTACCAATTCATTATTAAACCTTTTTAATGATATGCCAATTTAGTCATTTCGGTCAACTTTGATTAAAAATCGCTAACATGAACAAATTTTCCAATTTTTTTTTCTTTTTTTCCTTTTCCCTTTTCCCTTCGCTGACCTCAGGGAGGGACTGTCCTTGTTAGCCTCGAGCTTGGGTTGGTGAGGGCAAGGATTGCCCTCATTAGGCCAAGTGAGGCAACCCTCACCCAATCTGATAAGAGTGGCCCTTGCCAGCCCAGGCATAGGCATCCCTCTATGGATCTGACAAGGGTGGCCCTTACCAGCCCAGGCATAAACGTCCCTCGCCTGAGGCCAATGAAAGGAAAAAGAACAAGAAAGAAAGAAAAAATTAAAAATGATCTAAATCAGCACCAACTGTGGTGGTCCATGTAGGATAACTATCGATGATTAGACTACCACATTAGCGATTTCTAGTCAAAATTGATTGAAATGACTAAATTAGCAAATCGTTAAAAGATTTAGGGTAAAATTGGCAAGTTGTTTTCAAGTTTAGGACTAAAATGGCACAATTGAAAAGTTATGACTAAATTGACTACCATATAACTGGTTTATAATTTTTGAACAATTTTCCTATGTGCTTAGCAATAATGTTATTAAGATTGATTATTATTTTTTTGTTGTATGTGTTCATATACGTTTTATTTTGGTGGAGAAGAAAAACATAAATGATAATGGGACGGTCAAACTTAGACGAAGGACTCAATTGGATTGTGAAAGTTAAATGATGTCATTATTGCATGAAATGGTTCGTGAAGCGGATTTGTTTTATAAAGTATAACGCATAAAAAAAAATTGTTCTAAAAGGTATGACACATCGAAGATGTTCCACTTGTTTCCTTTTAAGGAAATGCAACATTTGAAGTTATTTCGGAAGAGTTACCACTTTTCAAAATTGATGCTCCTATTAACTTTGATGTATCTTTAAATAGATTAAAGGAAGATTGAAAAAAAAAAAAATAACAAATCTATATTTGTGATTTTCTTTTTCTTCTCCGCCATACCATATTTCTCTTGAATTTATGGATTTTAGTTCATAATTGAAAAGCACTTTGAAGCGAATCAATATTGTGTTCCTGTGGAGGCATTGTATCATACGGTTACTATTTCTATTAAAGCCGTTTGTGCCGTGGGTACCTTATTTTTTATTGGAGTTTTGATAAAATTATAACTAAAAGTCAACTTCAAAATTTTTTTGATCGAACAGATATAATTGAGTTGTGTTTTGTGTGAAATTTTCGACGATATTTAATTTGACTAAATCAGACAGTTGGATCATTAAATATTGCGACTTTTAATTATGACCTTCTGATTTTGATGGTTGGGAAAATCATGATTTGTCGCAAATCAAGTGATGAGATCACGTTGATCCGGTCTTTGAAATTTCAAAGCCTCAAAAATCACTTCGATTGGTCTTTACCGTCATGTTTTGGTATAAAAAAAGAACAAATAATAAAGAAATGCTAAAGCAAGGCGAAACATGGAGAAGTAAGATCTCTTCAACGGGCTTTTGGGCCGATACCTTCCTATTTTCGAAGATGCAGTATACATCACATCTAAATCTCTCTAAGGCCCTATTTATTTGGCAAAAAATTTAATGACTTAAGAATCATTTTTCTATAAATGATTGTTTCTATTGCTTAAAATAATTAATTAATAAAAAATATTTTTATTATTATGAACAATATATGTCTCGTGGATGATAAAAATATTTTTCATCTAGTCATTTTTAATAGCGATACAAATAATCACTTTTAAGAAAAATGTTTTCAAAATCATTCATTTAGTTCCAAAGAAGAAATTAAATTCCTATGGAAAGAGAGAGAACTTTTTTTTTCCAAGACGCATGAAAATTGCATCCTCCCTGAGTCATGAGATTAATGAGGTAATTTGTAGATATCTACATACTTAAAGTGGGCTTCCTTGCCATCACAAAAAAAAAAAAAGAAAAAGAAAAAAGAAAAAAAGAAAACACAAGTAAAAGTATTCCACACCACTTGTCTATTATTCTTTATATATAGGCTTATGTTCTTAACATGTTATTAGAGTAAAGTTCTGCCTCAATTCATTTCACGTACATGATCCTATATTAGTTGAATTCTACGTGTCATCATGATCTGGCTTACACACCAGAGGTACTGTTAAAGTATCTCATATTGCTTGTCTATATGTAATCTTTTTCTACTTAGAAGTGTAAGTTTTTGTGTTGTGCTTTAGAAAAATATTTGATGTTTGACGGAGAGATTCGTAGAGACGGAAAAGGAGAAGCGAGTCCATTGAGCCGAGACAACCTTTTAACACAAGTTTCATTTCAACAAGGCCTTAGATTTTTTGGGTTGGGCTTTAACTGCATTAAGAAATTGCTTAGAAAATGATATCTATACAAACTCCATTACAAAGCTTGTCATCGACATGAGCGACATTTATTCAATATAACATTCATTACAATTCTCTATTCACAAAAATCCATGCTTATCCTTTTCTTATATAAAAATAATATTTTAGAAAAAATAGCTATATATTACATATCCAAATATGAGGCATGCCCCTATAGTATGATTTTCGTGGTACTACAACCGAGTGCACACGGTCATAGAATTCGACCATCAAAGAAAGTCTTTTACATACAAAATGCATTCGACTCGACTTGGCGCACTTAAGTCCTAAATATATCTTGCAAAGATTAATGAAAAATATAATTAGACCCTAAATTTTTCTATTGATGCAATCTAAGCCCTAAATATTTATTAGAAAGTATTGCAAAAGTTCTGAACTATATCTCCAAGGTAAAGGTTGCCACACAGGCAGATGATTTTTATATTAGAAGCCGTCCAAATAGATTGACGGTCATCGACTACTGATGAGAGAGATGTCTGACAACAAGTATTCATTTGTTTTGCGAAAAAGGAATAATTTTGAAATATTTTTATAAAAATAGTCGCTTTTATCGCTTACAAAAATAAATGAATGAAAAATATTTTCATTGTTCTTGAAAATATTTATACATAAATTATTGTCGATGATGATTAAATTTCTTGTTGACTAATTATTTCAAGCATTACAACATATCATATTATTTCAAATCATTCATTTTCCGCAAAACAAACGAAACCTAAAAAAGATCAAAGTAAGCAAATACAATGCGGATTCAATTTCAACCATTAAAATATGTTTACTGATATTTGGGCCATGAAGATACGTACATTTGCTAGGGATGTGGTTCATACTCCTCATTGACAGGAAAGTATGAGGTCCTACTCTCTCGTAATTGAAGGATGTGACACGGAGGTGCAGGATGCTAATTATAGTAGGATTCTCTACTGGATATAACCCTAGTTTAAGAGCAAATAAAAATTAAAACCTTGTGTCTCGATTTTTTTTTTTTTTTTTTCGCTTTTATTATCTATTTCCTTATGATTATGCGCTAAATCCTAACAAAATTTAGCATAAATTTTAGGGTACTTTCATTTCATAGAAAATGAATGACTTAGAAAATATTTTTCCAAAATTGATTGCTTGTCTCGCTTACAAAAATGGATAATCGAAAAAAATATGTTCATCATTCATGAAAGTATTTATACATAAATTGTTATCGATAATGAAAATATTTTTCATCAACTAATTATTTTAAATGATACAAATGATTATTTTTCTTCTCTAGCAGCTCTAGCACTAGAAGAAAGTAAATAGAAGTGAAAACCGCACAGCAGGAGACGATCCAACTACATCTTCACAAAGAAGACGCGAATGTTGCCAAACCACCAGACTCTGAATCAGGGCATATAAATAGAAATGGACTGCTCACAAATTGGCGACCAAAGGAAAAAAGAAGGTCGATTTTCTTCGAGCAAAAGAGCCACCAACGCAATCAAAAAGCAATCAAATTAATCGTGCTATGAGTTCAGGAGAATCCGATACATCCGTCGAGGAGCGAGGCGGAGCTGCATCTCCTGGTGATGTTGGCCGAGAGCTCGCAGTACTGACGCTCGTACCCTTTGAAGACTTCGCTCATCTTGTCGATCCCAGCCGATCAACCACCTCCTTCTGGGATGAAATATTTTTAAAATTATTTATTTTTTGCGAAACAAACATATCATGAAATAATTATTGTCGCGTTGCTTATGCTGCGGCCACAAGCCCAAAGTGCTATAAGGTGGCGATGTGGCGGTGAGAAGATAAAGGTGGTGCGACCGTGATAATGCAAAGTGAAAATATATGAATAGAAAAGAAGAACGCACCCAACATCAATATCTTTCTCGGTTGGATTCTTTTTATCCAATCGAACCTGTTCTTGCAGAGAACATGTCCACTTTATTCATGTCTTCTTAACTTAAAAGAAAAAAAGTACTTTAAGAAATAGAACATTAATTTATTAAATATATGCTACTGAAATCAGGGTGCTATGGAGTTTTTCTGAGTTATGCATTGGCATTGCTAGAAAATTTAGTGCAAATTAGAGACCAGGCAACAGCCATTCCAACATTTTTTTCACCCCTCCCTATGCATATTTCAACAATTGACCACTAAGGAATCCCACGTCGCTCCTAAATAAGGCTGTTACATTGGTAGATAAGTCTCACGTAACCTTAAACTAACCTAGTGTTTTTTTAAATGTGTGAATGAGTTGTGATAAGGGCGGACGGTATCGTTATGGTGTGGTAAGCTTGATTAGGGCTGACTGCCTTTTTGCAGAAATTTTCACTTGTCAAAAAATTGTTATCAATTAAACACTTGAGCCTTATGATTGTTCCCGCTTTTGAGTTTGCCTAGTACAATTCTTTCTCGCAAGTCTTTGTAGAGTGAACCAAGCACCTTATGTGCTAGACCGAACTTGGTACATTTGGCCTAGTATGAACTTTTTGCTTCTTAGTGATCTTCTCTTGTTTTTCAACTAATTTTTGCATTTTGAGCTATTAGAAATATATTACTTTATTCCGTGTATCTTTCAAATCGTAATCTTGTTATCTTGATTGGTTATAATTCAAGTAATATATCTCTCATATGAGAATGCCTTTGGAAATGAATTTGCTTGTATTGGATGTGCAGATAGTGATCCTGTTATTACTTCTTCCTTTTCCTTTTTTGAATTTTGGTGATTCGAATCCTTGCATATAACCAATCATTGTTTAAAAAGAAAAATTATTAGGTTTTTGGGAGAAAGTGAACGTGTTACATCCGTAGAAATGTTTTTGAACAATGGGATCTTATGGGTTCTATGTGATGTTTGAGGGTACTCACCATTTTCCATGTTGGAAATGTAGTTTTCCTCACACGTCACGATCATGCAATAATTTCTCGGTTTCTCAATTTGTAGACATTGTTCTGGCCATCTTAGAAAAGTGTGCTGGAAAACAAGGAGATAAGTTCAATTGGTATCCCCTAAACAGTGAACATGTGGTGATATTAGCCACATAAGAAATTACAAATCGAAACCCTAATCATAAACGCAACTGAAAAGCCAATTTCCTACATTCACCGCCGTCGCTGCTATTGGAACGCCATCTACATCCCTGTCTTCAGCAAAATCGCCACCGCAACCACCTTCTTCGACCGATCAACCTTAAATGTAATCATTAGTCAGTCTAGTTTTGGCTCCAAGGTCGATCTTATTCTGTCGTCCAAGACCACTTATCTCAAAAATTGGTCTGCTATTGCAACAATTTCTTGGCATAGGGCAACAATTTCACCTTCTATACCAATCACAGCAAAACCTAATGGAAAACGAGAGTGCGGTGCAATAACATCTCTATCGTCCTCTTTGTGCGAACATTATCGTGTAGTTGGCTCCCTAATTTTGACCTATTTGATGCGCCATGAATGTCACCTAACAAAACGTCCTCATCATATCACCAATTGTGCCTAGAAATTCTCTTTCTTCTTTTCAGATTCTGCCTTTTCCGAAATCGAATTGCAATGCACTGTATAATTCTCCCAAAATAGATAAATGAAAAAAAAAAAAAAAAAAAAAAAAAGGTTCCTTTGCTCGGGAAAGTTCGTTAGCTATAATTTGGTCCAGCTCATGAAACCAGTGAGCAGCAGCATTGGAAGAACCTGATCCGTCTCGAAAAGCGTTCCTCTGCACCACCACCATCTGATCAGGATAATGTAAAGTTGTCTAATTGCATCCCCTTCCCCTCCCTCTCCTCTCCTTGGACCATCGACCTTATGCTATGAATTAAAAAAAGAAGAAGAAAAAAGGTAAAAAAAAATCATATAGTATTTCACTGAATGATTAAATACAATAAAAAGAAAACTCATATTGGGGCATCCAACGTTAGAGCCCTCCTCATAATAATTTCGGGTGTGATTTCTGACACTTGTCATGTGAGTGGGCTTTAGGGTTTTGTAAAAATAGTGAAATTTGGAATTTGGTTTTTTGTGCCTTTTTTTTTTTTTTTTTTTAATGAATTTTCTACATTCACCCTCGAGATGGGAATGTGTTTTCAGATAAAATAATTCATGCATCATCAAGGGCACCTACCTTTGGTAGCCCCAGGAATAGTTGGCACATATTAGCACTTCGAATTTTGGCGTCATGCACACGTCATATAGTGCACCGTCTGGGTTTGCTTCATGTGCATTTAGCTCATTGCCAATTGGAAGCAAGCTGATTAGCAGATGAATGGATCGGAAACGTGAAATAGCAATCGTGACACTTTGAGTTTAGTTCCGTCATTTGGATATACATCTCTCTCATCCTCGTTTTCCATCTTGCTTAGATTCAATCGTGCAAAATGATTATGATTACTCCAAATCTTAAGTTAATCAAGAACAAGAGAGAGAAAGTTAGATCACAAAGGTGTAGAGAGAGAGAGAGAGAGAGAGATGTCGCTGGAAAGAGGGTGTGGTGGCGGTGGATCGTCAAAGACGGAACTTGTTCGGCAACGTGGCCCTGTAAACTTTGAATGGAGAAGTGTGGCGACCGACTTTCTTGAGGACAAAGATCTAGATGGCTGGGCTAGGGTTTCTTCGAAAGAGAAAGGTGTTCAATTTTTGTGGGCGGGGTTAAAGTCACAACGGGTTGGCATGCATGTAATATAAGGTTTTCTTTTTTTTTTTTAGAACATTAGGTGGTTGTGGGACAATCCCTTTTTTTTGCCCAAGCTTATGCTGAGAAAATAGATGTGAGTATAATAGTAATAGTGATGATGACGATGATGATAGTATTAAAAAGAATGTTGGGGATAGAGCACAATTGTAGAAGAAGTCGGAATAATGGGTCATCATAATAGATTGGCGTTGATATTATTCCTCAAAAAGTCAAGAGTTATTAAAAATACTTAGAAAATTATTAAGCGCATCAGGAAGATATTAAAAATGGTTCTAATATCTTTCGCTTATATATTATAAATAAAACATCTGTCTATTGCAACAAGAAAAGAAAACATGTGTTACATGAATTAGATTTTAATCACAAAAACGAGTAAGTCATATGATTTTATAACAGAATCACTTATCGTAAATTCACCAAATAAAATCAGCTATCAATCAACATGATATCCCTTGCCTACTAATCAACTACACCATTCGGCCTCCCACGCTTGTTCAAGATCCGTCCCTAATTGTCTCCGACAGACCTGGGGTGGAGGCTGCGCAGGTGGCAACTCCCAACGTTAGGGTTGGGCAAGGGAGGAGGAGGAGGAGAAATGGACATGGGATCTCGTCCCTTCTGATAACCATGTTGGCAGCATATACAACTAGCCAGTAGGCCTCCTACTACGACACGAAATTTGTCCACATTCCATATGAATGAAAAGACATTAGAGTATACGACTAAAAACAAGAGCTCGACGACTCTACAACAGTAAGAAGGAAACAAAACCTTGGGAAAAAAAAAAGAATATTTCTTACCTAAATGTGTGCTTTATCATGTATTATTCAAGCCCTAGAAGTTTTAGAACTGTTATATATAGTCCTCACCCCCCCACTAGATGATAACACTATTCTATTCCTCCTTCCTTGATTGCTTTTCTCCCCCTCTCTCTCCTCTCTCCTAACCCTCGAGACTCAGCAGTCTCTCTTCAAGCCTAGTCTTTCTTCCCCTTTCCTCTGTCTGTCCATATCAGTCCTCTCATCACTGCACTTTTTACTCGCCCCACTTCAAGCTCACACCTCTCTCTCTCTCTCTCTCTCTCTCTCTCTCTCTCTCTCTCTCTCCAAGAAGATAGAAAGAAAAAGGCCATGGATAATATCGATGAGCTGAATTCTTCAGCCACGCCAAACCAGCTGGACTTGCTCATGACAATGCACATGGAAAAGCCGCCCGAGTTTTACGACGGTATGTGCAGGGAGTTCGCCAACCTGAGACCCGCCGAGTTCGGAGGCGGAGCTTGCGCCTCTAACACCACCGATATGGATAACGTCATGGGCAGCTTCACGGACAATAGCACTAGCGTTAGCCCGCATTTCAACTCTCCCTACTCGTTCCAAAACCTACCCCCGCCATTCTCGACCTCGTTCCTGCTCCATGAACCACCCCCACAAGCACCGCCCCAAAGCGTGGCGCCCAACAGTTCGCAAGCGCCGTCGATGGAGGCGATGAGGGAGATGATATTCAGGATCGCGGCAATGCAGCCAGTGCACATAGACCCGGAGTCGGTGAAGCCGCTGAGGAGGAGGAACGTGAGGATATCGAAGGACCCGCAGAGCGTGGCGGCACGGCACCGGCGGGAGCGGATAAGCGAGCGGATTAGGATCCTGCAGCGGCTCGTGCCGGGCGGGACCAAGATGGACACAGCGTCGATGCTGGACGAGGCCATCCACTACATGAAGTTCCTGAAGGACCAAGTGCAATCTCTAGAGCGAGCCTCGTTGGACAGCAGCGGCGGGGCTCGTAACGGGGCAAAATTCCCTGTGGCCGGGTCGGATGGGAGTTACGGTGCTCCGGCGTACCAGCTTTCGGATTGTGATGCTAATTCGGGATATGGAGATGATGTTTAGAATGGAACGATAGAATCAATCGTTTTGCAGAAAAACGAAAGATGAGATAGAGGATTATTTGCCGAATTAACAATGAAATTGACTGATGCATTTATGTCGTTTTCTCATGTGAGCATGGCTATGTGGTTTACAATCATCATATTAATTTTACAAAACCAACTTTTATCACCATTATTAATATAAATAGTTGGTCAATCATCTTTCAAGTTATAACTACCCACGTCATTATTAATATGTATAATATTAAAAATTCATTGCTTAAATTTATTAAATCACGTCATTCTCATTTTAAGAATCTCTCCACGTTGGACCCCACTAAAAAACTAGAAATTTCTAAGGCCCTGATATTGGTTAGTCCACTGCATCGTCTATAAATAAAGTCGACACCGAATTTTTTCCGTAGTAAGACGAGTCTATGGAGTTGACATTATAAAGTGATCTGGCGAAACTGAGCTCTTCAATTTATTTATCTATATTTAGCATCTAATGAAATTGTGTCACTTGACTTCGCATAGGGATAATTTGTCAACCCTGGTTAGCAAATATCTCGGAAGACATGATGAATACTGGGCGACATCATTTGATTTCAGGTTAGGCATGCCCCCGTGAATGTCCGCGTCGCATTTATAGCCATGTCTCTATGTCGAAAGACCAATGCATCTTAGGACCACGTGAAGTTCTGACAACTATAGTAAAAAATGTTCATGTGACACGATTGTTATCATCTTCTTGACAAGTGAGAATTAAATACATAAATTATTCAAAAATTTCTAAATTTATTATATTTTTATCAATTTAGTCTTAATTTTCTTTTTATTTTACTAATTGAATTCTAAATCATTTTCATATTTTGTCAATTGAATCTATTCAACTAATTTTGATTAAAAATTATTAACGTAGACACTGGCCGTCTTACTTGGCATAACCGACGCTAACTCGGACAATTTTTATAATATTTTAATATTTTATAGCTCTTTAAAATTGTTTTCCTTTCCTTTCCTTTTCTTTTCTTTTTCCTTCTTTAGTTTCGTTTTTCTTTTTTTATTATTAAGGGTTGGCAGGGATTAGTCGAGGCTTGACATCCCCCACTAGCCTCTAGGCGAGGACCTACGAGCCCTTGCCAACCACGTTTGAGAGCAGTGAGCCCTCACCCAGTGGCTGGCAAGGGCTTGTAAACCTTGCATAGGGGTGGTGAGGGCTCGCAAGCCCTTGCCCGAGCCTAGTGAGGGCTAGCCCAATGGCTAGCAGCCCCCGCCAACCCTTAATAATAATAAAAAAAGAAAGTAAAGAAGGAAAAAGAAAAAGAAAGAAAAAATAAAAGTAAAAACTCAAAAAAATAAAAATATTATTAAAATTATACGCGTTAACTTTGATCATGCCACATTAGACAATCGATGTCCACATCAACAATTTCTAGCCAAAATTGACTAGGTAAATAAATTGGTAAAACGTGAAAATGTTTAGGATTCAATTAACAAAATTAAAATATTTAAGACTAAATTGACAAAATTATAATGTTAAGGACTTTTTGGACGATTTTCCCATTCATGTATGAACAATGATCACTGATTTTCCTTTTCTTTTTTTTGTTTGGGTGGGCACAACAATATACGCATAAATAGGACTTACATCTAGTCCTTAAATCACTTATAACTATACTGGTAGATGTACACTAGAAGTGTCAAAAGTTATGTACAATACTCATTTCAATACCAAGAGTTTTCATCGGCTCACTTAAGTGCCGAATCGAAACAAAACCAATCGCTTAAGTACTATCGGAGAGAAATTTCGGCCAAACTGATTGTGTGGCCTTTATAATTAATTTGTTGAAATGACTTGGCAAATTTTTTAAAAACATATAGTCCATGTGGACTACAAAAATAAAGTCGCACAGCCTACGTAGTTTGGATGCCCAGAACGACGTTGCACAACAAGCTTTCCAATTCCTTGCCTAATCAGACCAAGGAAGCATCGGAAAGAGAGATGACGGCGGCGACCACCACCACTGACGACGGAGCCTCTGGCGAGGGCTCGAAAATCGTGTGGAACCAGCCCTAATAGAGATTCAAGACGAAAGTATAGGATGGCTGGGTTTAGCTACCTATACATTCATCCCTTGTAACAAGGCCTAGGATTGGCTTCCTACCTTTGCATCACATGCCAAGACCAACTCCATGTCTGTTGTCCCCACTTGCTCTCACGTCTTGGTCTGTTCAAACCCCTCCATCCACCTCCTTTGTTCTTGATTTGTCTCCTTGTCGTGGAACACCACCTGCCCACCAAGTGTTTGAGGAAATTACTTTGATGATGCAACTGGTTTTTTTTCTTCCTTTCTATTTCTTTAGCGCTGCTTAGTGATCAAAGAGAGAAAGCGACAGAAGGAGGTTGAGAGAGATTGGGTCATCGGGTAAGGCATGGAGACGGCCAACTTAATGGCCGGTTTAGTGTTTAAAATCGAGATTATCTTTCAATTTGGGGATTTAGGATTCTTAATTAGGGAAGAGGTACTAGCTCGCGTCATTTTAGGATTTAAATTTTAACTAGACTCTCTAGCTTGATTTATGAACCTAATAAAAAAAGGTCATGTCAAATTTCCGGCCAAATATATCGGAATTGACATTGAGAAAATTGTCTTTCAAAAAATTTGACATGTAAGTGATCTAAAAGAAACTTTTGTCTTTAAAGTGAGTGCCATACACAACTTTTGGCACTTCTAATGTTCTCCCTAACTATGCTAATCATTCTAAAGACATTCTATGATGGTCCATGTGATACGCTTCTAGCTTCTATATTGGTGTGCAATTATATAATGCCGGTTTAGGATGGTTATATATCCGTCATTTTCTTTAAAGTATGTGACAAAAAGTGGAGCCATAAAAATGTAATATAAAAGTGACATTATCGCGAGTTTATATCAACTGTATCAAGAATGAGAAAAGCTTATATACTTTGGTAAGACCATTCAAAATACAAGATTAAGTGAGAATAATGTATCAGATAATTGAATTCTCCGACGCTTTGTACTATTCGATGATATTTAAAGAATATTTTATTTATTTGTCTGAATAAAAAACGAAATGATATAATCTTTTTTATTTATACTTTAAACGGTAATTGACATGCGACATTAAATATTTAGCTAATGAAAAAGATAATGAAACTAAGTTCGAAACCGAAGCATTTACCCCCACGTAGGACACACCACGCCTTTGACTCGAAAAGAACATGCACCTTTTCAATAAGCCTTAAGTGAAAACGTAAGAGAAGGAAGGAAGTTTCCTTGAAAAACTATGCTCTATCACGGACTAAATATGAATTTAAATGTCTTCTCTTCTTTGCATATCGATTTCTAGTTGAAATTTCATGTGATAGCTATCTTCATCAGACATATGTCCCGATATTGATTAGTTGAAAATACAGATGGCATTTCATCATACAGTCTATAGGCTTATGCGTACCGATCATTGGATGGCCATTGTTAATGACGCCCGAAAAGTGTCACAAACTCAAACCAAGAGATGTAGAGTATCTAACTCACGCACTCACACTCCTGAACTGCTCCTTGAGTTCTCTCTTGACTTGAGGTTTCCGTTCCATACGAAATTAGGCTGAAAGCATCTTATTGAAGACATTCTCGTGTGCCCGTTCAGACGTCCGCCCGAAGTGCCGGACATTCGGAATACTCCGGCTTATCTCAGCGTATAAGTCGGATGTCTGAAATCCACTTTTGCTGCTGGCTGCATCTTGAGTCGGACGTCCGGCCAGCTTTGGGCCAAACATCCCAGTCTTCCGATCATCCCAACTCTGTGATTCGGACCTACAGTAGTTACCCTTATCGCTCACTTCAAAAACTTTCCGCTATCCTCTGATGTCCTCAAATTCCAGTTCGACTCGATCTCAAATCAAATTGGATCTAAAGTTCGAGACTTGCTCAACACATATATAATTGAAGATTTTTAGACTAAATATCTTAATATTGTGGCTACTTGACACATGTCGATGGATATGAATGCCTGATTTGAATCAAGGGGAGCTGACCCAACATTTCGGGCTCACAAGTGAAGGGGGATTGGGTAAGTCGCGTGTCTTTAGTGTCAGTGTAAGGTTAAATCCTTCGTCGGATGTTTGGAGTTAAAACAATATTTTCTTAATTTAATGGCTTAAATTTTCCAATCAAATTGAGTCCATTTAAAAGTTTTAGGTTGGAAAGTAAAAAGACGTGGAGCTTCACAAAGAGGGGAAAGATTGACAGGAAAATTGCTTAGAAAGTTCTCAACTTGTTACTAGATTGACTCAATTGGTAAAATGTGAATTTAGAACTCAATTGGTACAATTAAAAGATTTATAATTGAATTAATTAAAGTGCAATAAATTTAGAATTTTTTTGATAATTTTTTGAAAGATCAAAATATTAATACATTTATTGATAGGTACAGGGACGCATAGACACCCATGTGACCGATCCGTTTCATGCACAACACATGCTCACTTTGTGTTTGCAGATAGGGAAACAATCCTGTCCTACAAAGTGAGGGTACATTGACCTTTCCCATGTCCCACTCCATTGTACATCACAAGAGACTAGCTTCACCAATCGGTCAACTGATCGAATCATGAAAATTCAATTCGGAACTGTCCCGTGTGTCATGCGTGGAAAGGAATTCAAATAAGAATTGGTAATGCAAAACTGATTGATAAGTTAACAAGAGAAAATTTAATAATCGCTCTAATTAAGGTTGATATAAGATATTGCTTAATTTAACGAGTTGGAAATCAATAGAAAAGTTGGTATATTTAAAAATAAAAACAAATAAATGTTGGCCAGCAACTCAAATGATAGCTGCTACTTAAATCAAAATTAGTTGATAACATAACGGTAGAACATGTGGCATCCGGGTTTTCATTAGACCTAGAATAAGTAACGGCTCATCACGGATCGACGAATTTGCTGTTGGACTGTGTCATTGACACCATTTGCGAACGCCATTTCATTATTGTTATCGTCAGACTGAGTCGTCAAGTTACGTGATGATCTTAGGATATCCCCTCATAGTCACGTTTTTGCTGCGACTAGACGATCCGATTTTCGTATAACTTATAGTCTCGTCAAAAATTCCCTTAGGTAAGGCCACTTGCAAGACCAACCTCACCCGCATTTGCACCTTGCTAAATGAGTCTTTCATGCCAGTTGTTTTTGACCTCTGCGTACGTGGAAGTTGATAACAGAAATCGTCGAGGACTCCCCTATTTTCGCGCCGATTCTCGATCATGCCCGAGTTCCTAACACGCTGACCTGAATACGTTGGTGAAGGAGCACCAAAAATCGGCCGCCTCGAGCTGGCCGTTTCTTCTTACGCATGAAGACCATGCCAACCCAAATATCCCATGCACGTACAAGACTTGCAGCCGCGCCTTTCTTTGTTGTTCAACCAGTCAACAAAACAAGATTGTTGACCCATGCAGCAACATGAAGCTCACGTATATGGCCCACGTCTACAGCCCATAATCACGTTGGAATGAAGAGCCCACAGCCCACGCCCATGCAGCCCATACGAACGTTGAGGAGTCAACCAAGGTGGGTGGTTGACCGAGGGGCACCCAGCAACGGCCACGTCTCTCTCCCTCCGTGATGGCTCGTTGACAAGCCTTGCATGGAAAATTGCAAGGTGTCTCCTCGCATGGGACTCCCTCTACGTTGCCGCTCCCCCTGCTGCCACCAAATCTCCTTTTTGTTGACTAAGAAAGTCGACAGTGGGGGAAACAAAATGCTCGTAACGGAGAGTACGAGAGAGAATGACCGAGCGAAACAGCGAGTGAGAGAGAGAACCGCGAGTGAGAGAGAGAGTGCAGCGAGCGAGTGTGAGAGGAAAGGAAGGAGACCGCCCTCTGTCCGTGCTCGTGCGCTGCTGCCATTGACGCTGCTCACGTTTGCTGTCGTTGAGTCGTGTCCGTGACCCGAGTTTTCTGTTTTGCTTGCCGTCGACACCGTAGGACCTAAGGCAAGTTGAAGTCTACTAATCTATGTTGTGTAGTGCTGTTGCTGTCTTAGAAAATGCATTGATAGGCTGCATTGTTGGATTTTGATGTTGAATGATGATTTATTGAACGACCGAGACTGTTTTGAGGCTAAAGGGTTGAGGAAATATTTGGATTTTTTTTATATATGGTTTCGATTTCTTTGGACTTCATCCAAAACAGATTTTATGACTATGAAATCTTGAAGAATTTGGCCATTGATTTAATTTGAAAAAGAAAAACCTCCCGATCAGTATTTGAAGTTTTACTTACCACGGCACCGGCCTCGATTGTTTTAAGAAAATGTACGGTGCTTTCATATTTGAAATTCTGTATCAATTCTTTTAAAATCATTAGAGATTGGGTTGACATTTCGGACTTGCTATACAAGTTTTAAACTCATTTATCGTTTTGAACAAAACCTGGCCATAGTCCAATTTGGAAAACCTCCCGACTCTTACTGAAATTTTTACTTACCGAGGCGCCGTTCATCAATGATTCAAAAAGGAAAAGAAAATATTTTTGGCGCCCTCAAAATTACAAATCTTTGCACGAACCAATCTTTGAAAATCTTGAAGTCGGGAGTGTAGCTTTGAATTACCAATGTGCTGAATTCAATCTATTTGCGTTTGATAACTCTTTTGGAATTTGGCCGTGAGGCACAAGTGCAATCCGAGATTTTATACATGGATTCTTGAAATGCTTTGAATGTGAAACGTGGAAATGGATTTATGAACTGATATTTTGTTGCTGAAATTTTGTGAATGGATTTCTTTGACATAGGAATGGCATATGATTTCAAAGCCTGCTGTTGTTGCATTGAAAGTGTTTTGGTATTGAAATACTTTAAGATGTTAATGTTGCCGTTGGACCCTCGGGTCAACGATGCCTCAGGAGTCGGGATGCCCAAAGGTTCGAATGAGTCGATGCCCTTTGGATGCCTGGTGTCCGCAGTGCCTCAGAGGTTTCCTCGGGAGTGTCGGGATGCCCGGTGGTATATCGGTATGTAATTCCGAGGGATGCCCGGTTGTATGTCAGTACGTAATTCCAGAGGGTCGGGGTAACCATTTTAATGGCGAGCCTTGGAGATTCCTTGTGATACCAGGTGGGATGCGAGATGCCCGGAGGTGTGACGTAACACGCTTTGGATTCCCGGTGGCCTAGTGGCTGAATGCCGGAGGCTTTCGTGACGCTAGGGTGGGTGCGAAATCCCAGAAAGACGCAAACATTGGTCCTCTGGGGGGTGAAACCTTTTTGAATATTAAAACTGATGGTTCTATTAAGTGTGTGTGTGGTCTGGTCATAGGACTGAATTGTATGGCATGGAATGGGACGTGTCATAACAGTTTGGCCCTATGATCGGGACTTGTGTGACTGAAATGATACATTCTGGTTTTGAAACTGCATTGTCATTGCTTTTCAAAAGTCTTATCAATATGATGCACACTCATTCTTTGATTACCTGTTTTATCTATCTTGCATGGACTTGGATTGTGATTGCTTGCAGTATAGCTTGGTAGATCTTCAACTGTTGGGTGGTTGTACTCACCCCTTTTGGGGACTAACATTTCAGACTAGTCAAGATGTCTCTGCTGCCTGTACCTCCCGGCACGTTCTATGGATTTCCGGTCGACGTGCAATGTGAATGGTCGGAGCATCACCATCCCGAGGTGTTTGGGCTGGTGTTCATTTGAGTGCGAGTGGGTGTGACCGAGAGTGATGGACAACAAAGGAAACTTTGTTTTGGATGCCGACACTAACTGATGGACAACAGAGGAAACTTTGTTTTGGATGCCGACACTAACTAATGGACTTTGTAGATGACTGTTGCAAAAGAAGTCGGTTATCTTTTGAGAATAGCCGGGTATAGAAAACCTTGGCATTTTGATGTACCGACTAATGATTTCCATCAAGTTATGTAACTAAAAGTGTTCGGCTTTAACTTATAAAATATTTAGTAGGTGTGCGTTTTAATTTGTGAAAGGGGAGTTTGTCGCGACCTTTTTTTTTGGCGCCCGATCAGGGCAGGCGCCTGCGGAGGCTAATGGTTCGGCTAGGTTTATTTTAGCTCGGATTCTCCCGAATCCACCAATTCACGACTTTAATGGTTCAAGTTTTTAACCTGTGAGTTAATTTTAAAACGGAGTCGCCACTAATTGGTTTGGGGTGGGTCGATTAGAAACCCAAGCGAAGTATCGGGAGAAATACTTGCTCCTACGCAACTAGAGAAATTAGGATCTGGGACTTGATTACACTAGTTAATCACTAATGCCCTTTCGGTACCTAATCTTGTTTAAACCTTAAGGCTTTTTGGATTTTTTAGGGTTTTTCCATGCATTTTTGGAAGAAAAATATTTTTTTGGGTATTTTTCTCATTTTTTGGACATGAAAAGCATGTTTTTTGGATTTTTGATCTTTTTTTGGAAAATATAAGTCTTTTTTGGCTTTTTCCGATTTTTTGGTCTTTTTTTGGGAAAATATGATTTTTTTTTTTTTTTTTTTTGGAAAACAATTTTTTTAGGAAAATAAAATGTTTTTGATATTTTTTTAATATTTTTTTTGGAAAATAAAGTATTTTTTTTTTTAAATAAATTATTTATTTATTTTTATTTATTTAAAACATTATTTTAAATAATAAAAACCGACCCGGGTCGGATCCACGGGTTGTGTCCGACTTGGGCCAGCCCAAAGCCATGACGGGCCCACTACGCGAGCCCGATTTTTTTTTTTTTTTTTTAAACCTTAAAACGACGCCGCGGCCTGGCATTTGGAGATGCCCGGCCCGACCCGATGACCCGGCCCCTCAAGAACCCGCTCTCCCGGCGAAACCCTACCCAACTCTCAAGACCCGGATCCGCTTCGTGACCCGGAAAATCGCAAACCCTAGGGTTTGCAAATTCGCGGCGCCAAAGGGGGGGAACAGAGGCGTTATGGCGGCGACAGCGGCTACGGCGACGGTGATGACAGCGGCGACGGCGGCTAGGTCAACGGAAAACGGTGATTGAGATGAATAGCAAAGGCAACGGCAATGGGCTTTTCACCTTTCTTCGAACAGGATCGGCGACGGACGGCCTCTCACCTGGCGGCGACGATCGAGGTGTGGCGAGGGTCTCTGGAGAAGCAACAGTGACGGCGACGACGGCGGCAACAACGTCAGGACGGTGGCACGGTGTCAGGGCCGCGGAGGGGCTCGGTCACCCCAGATCTGAGGTGCAGATCTCGGCCGGACCTTCCTCAGTCTTGATTTTCTCTCACTCTGGCCAGATCCGAGCCTCCACCGGCCAGATCTGACCCTCTCGAACTCGCTCGCCGCCGGCCTTCCCTGAAGTCTCTCGGTGGAGGGTGGGCTAAGCTCGCGACTCGAGTTCTCCCATGCGCTCGCCCTTTGATCTTTCCCGATGTCTCTCAGTGAAAGATCTCCGAGCTCGCCACACCCTCCGGCGGTGCTTGTGGCTGCCTATTTATAGGCGAAGGAAATCCGGTCAATGGAGGGCCTCGGCCGCCGACTTCCGGCTTGCCCACCGGTTCCCCTTGGCTGAACCGGTGTCCCATCGAGCTTTCCAGCGAAGCTTGCTCAGCATTAATGGCACCTGAGATCTTATCCTCTTCGGCCGACGTCGGCCTACTCTCCTCGGCCGTAGGCCGTCCTTCGCGGGTCGGCCTCCCTCACGCGCACGTGTTGCAGCGGCAAAGGAGAGGGAAGGAGGAAGAAGAAGAGAGAAAGGGGCCGGGTCGGGGGGTGAAGAAGGAGGAGACTGGGCCTAGGGCCCGTGCAAAAGGAGGAAGGGCTGGGCTGGGCTTTTGCTTTTGCTTTTATTTTTTTTTTTGTTTTTTTTTTTTGTTTTTTTATTATCCGAAAAAGGCAAAAAAATAATAATAATAATAATAATAATAATAATAATAATAATAATAATAATAATAATAATAATAACCTAATTAAAAAAACGAAATTTAGGCGTCAATAGAGTTGATGGATGTCCTTCCGCTATGTAAACTGCGCAGGGACTAATCTAAAAGATATAAACCTTCAGGACTTATAAACTTATTATAACTCTTTGGTATCAGAGTAATATATTATCAGGTCAAGAGAAAGGCAAATGGACTGTGGCGACCCTAGCGGACCAAGGGCCGTTCGGGGGTGCCACAGAACAATCAATAAGTCGTTAAAGTAAAGGTCGGTTTATACATATAAAATAAAAGTGTGTATTTGGGGTGTTGAGTATATGTTGATACTAGTCATTACATGCTATGAATGCAACAAGAGTCGAGTGGGCTGACAGGCGAACAAGATAATGACGGAGAATGACAGAATACGAGAGGATGCTATTTTAGTCACTGATATGAAAAATTGTGCAATTTCTTGGTATGTTTGAAAGCTCGTATCAATTTGTCATGGTGGGGTTGTGCTTTGGTTTTTGTACGTTTGAAATGTTGTGATAAATTTACCGCAAGAAAACTTCAAATGAAAGCCCAAAGTGGGGCTATTTTCTTAAAAGAGGTCCTGAAGTAGACGTTGTATCAAACAAGAATTTGGAGTAACCAAATCTATCTCAAATAAGAGTCTCACCTCGCTATCAGCCAAATGTGCTTTTTTTGCAATTGAAACATGCGTATTTTTGTCAAAAAATATATGAATAGAAAAATATAAGCCCTAAAATTCAGAAAAACAACAAATTACCTTTTTTTCCCCTTTTCTTCCCATCTTCTTCGTTACTTTCGGAGATCACCCATAACTTCCGACCCCATAGGCGTGGCCTCCTTCAACATCACCGCCGGATCTCTTCAAATACTTCTTGACCGGCATAGGATTCACCGCCAAATCTCTCGCGGCAGCTTACCGGGAAAGGTTCGCTGAAGTGCGACTGTCTCACCTTCAACCTCCTTAACACCTTCACGCACGAGACTTTTACCAGCCTTTCTCAATCTTCAAGGATGTGGCAGATGGCTAAAGCAGAGAACTTCGTATTCCAGGCGGAGATCAACTAGCTGCTAAGCTTGATTACAAAAACTTTCTACAAGTAGTTCCTTCGCGAACTTATCCGGAACTGATCTCATGTCCGTCTCTCAGCTTCCTTCTGTTTATTTGCTAGTGCTTGTCCATATTTGTATCTGTGCCCTGCATCGCATTGAGCTTGCTTAGTGAATGTGACCCCTAGTGTGGAACGAGTTTGAAGATCAAAAGATTAGGAAAAAGCAATGTTGAAAGTCGACAGCTTGTGGATTGGTCAATTTTACTATCGTTTTGAATCACTTGCATTGACTTAGAAATAATTAGTCAGTTACAATGGGAGTCCATAATATTCGACCATAGACCAAGACACAGTTGTCCCGTGTCTTCAAGCGCTTGAACAAATATCTGACTTGGCATATAGCCATCAACTAATGCTCTATCTCTTTGTTTTAAGCAGAGGAGGTTGAAGGAGAGCTAGTCGGACTTCAACTACCTTTTTCTCGTAAACTACCTAGAGAGATCTAGCGGTGAATCCAACGCTGGTCAAGAAGTATGTGAAGAGACCCGGCGGTGATGGTGAACGAGTTCGTGCGTATGGCGTCGGAGGTCATGCATGATCTCCGAAGGTAACAAAGAAGATGGGACGAAAAGAAGAAAAAAAGTAATTTGTTGTTTTTCTAAATTATAGGCTAATATTTTTCTATTTGTAATTTTTTTAACAAAAATACCAATGTTCCGATCGCAGGAAAAATCACATTTGGCGGGTTGGTGAGATAAGGTCCTTATTGAAGACAGATTTGGCCACTCTAGGTCTTTATTTGACATAAGGTTAAATTTGGACACTCATTCAAGAAAATGGCCTCACTTTGGACTTTTATTTGGAATTTTCTTTAGTTTTAGGAATTTTTTTGTAATTTTTTTTTTCTCGTGGCAATTATTTTAAGAGGAGAATCCGCCTTTAAAGATTTTGTCCTTAAGACCTCAATACGTCCAACAAGCAAGGAAATAGTTTTGTGACGAGAGAATTATTAAAACAGTACCGAACCTATTGCAATTGTACAAATTTAATCATAAACATTTTTTTGTTAATTTAGTCATAAACTTTTTACAATTGTGTCAATTCAATCTGTCTGGCCAAATTGGCCAATCAGCGTTGACATGAATGCCAACAGGCGCCGGCTATTTGGCGAGCGCTGATGTGGCAATTTTTAACTTAAATTTTTATTTTTTTTTTTTTTTTATTTTTTTATTTTTCTTTTTCTTTGGCTTCCTTACCCATAGCGGCTAACAAGGCTTCGGCGGGGCTCGCAAGCCTGCCAGCCATTGGGCGAGGGCCATGGAGCCTTTGCTAGCATCGACTAGGGTCGTGGCCCTCACCAAACCTTGCTGACGGCCTCACCCAAATCTAGGCGAGGCCTGGGGCCGTGGGCAAGGTAGTTTCGCCCAAATCTGGGCAAGGCTAGCCTTGCCCTGGCCTTGCTGAGGACGAAGGTGGCCTTGCCCACAGCTATCGAGGCCATGGCGGGCCTAGACAAAGGTTGCCATGGCCTCACCAACCGTGGGTAAGGCCACCGGTGAGGGTGCACGTGGTCTGGTGAGGGTCGCGACCCTCACCGGCGGCAAGCGAGGGCTTCACTGCCCTAGCCAAGTGGCCAGCGAGCTCCGCGAAGCCTTGTCAGCCACTACAGGGAGAAGAAGCCAAAGAAAAAGAAGAGAAAAAAGAAAAAAAAAATTAATAAAAAATTTGAAAAAATATAAAATATTATTTAAAAATTGCCATGTCAGCACTCATTGGCCGGCGTCCGCATCAGCCTAACCAACCAAGATTGGCCAAATGGATTAAATTGGCACAATTGCAAAAGGTTTAGGATTGAATTGGCAAAATTTAAAGTTTAAGATTGAATTAACACAATTACAATAGGTTTATAACTTTTTTGGTAACGCTCTATCATGAAAACATCTAGTAGACCAATCTTGTTCTGTGCAATTTTCATAATGGCAATTAAACCAGAAAAGCATCATGACCGTACTTAGCCTGAGGACATTTTGGCACTGATACAACTTGTCATGTAGTGCCGCAGACTTTTGGGGAAAAGTGCCAAAAAAGTCCTAAACCTTTTGTGTTTGTGCTAGTTTAGTCTTAAACCTTTTTTTGGTGCCAATTTAGTCCTAAACATTTTTACTTAGTGTCGATTCAGTCCTTTCTGGCCAATTTTGGCCGGATTTTGCTGACTAGATGTCGGCCGGCTGACGTGGCCTAATCAGTGCTGACGTGGACAATTTTTAATAGTATTTTAATATTTTTGAATTTTTTTATTCTTATTCTTTTTTTCTTCTCTCCTCCTCCCTTCGGCCGCTGGCCAGACCATGGCGAGCGGCCAGAGGCGACGGCCAGCGAGGCTCACCAGCCACCTCGCTAGTGCCCCGCGAGGGCGGCCTTGCGCTGGGCAGTGAGGGCGAGCCTCATCGGCGCCGCCCAGGCCGCGATTCGGCGAGGTCAAGCCTTGCCCATGGCCGGCGAGGCTCGACCTCGCCAGATCTTGTGAGGGCGAGCCTTGCCGGTGTCGCCCAGGCCATGATTTGGCGAGGTCGACCCTCCTTGGCCATGGGCGAGGCTCGACCCTCGCCAGATTCGGCACGAGGCGGCCTCCGCCGAGCTGGTGAGGCTCGCCTAGCACCGGGTTGGCGAGGGTCGAGCCCGCCGGCCATGGCCGAGGCTCGACCCTCGCCGGCCCAATGGGAGGCCGCCTCGCCTAGGCCACGATTCGGCGAGGTCTGGCCATGGCCGGCGAGGGTCGATCTCGCCGATCGTGGCCTAGGCGACACCGACGAGGTCGAGCCTCGCTGGCCATGGGCGAGGCTCGACCCTCGCCAGATCCGGCGAGGGGGAGCCTCGCCGCCCAACGCGAGGCCACCCTTGCGGCCACTGGCGAGGTGGCCAGCGAGGCTCTGGCCGGTCGCCGTGGTCTGGCCAGCGGTCGGAGGGAGGAAGAGAGAAGAAAAAAAGAAAAAGAATAAAGAATAAAGAGAAAAAAGAATAAGAAAAAGAATAAAAAAATTCAAAAAATTAAAAAAAGAAAAAAAATTAAAAAATATTAAAATATTATTAAAAATTGTCCACATCGGCACCAATTAGGCCACGTCGGCCGGCGCGCGTCAGCAAAATCCGGCCAAAATTGGCCGAAAAGGATTGAATCGGCACTAAGTAAAAATGTTTAGGACTAAATTGACACTAAAAAAAGGTTTAGAACTAAACTAGCACAAACACAAAAGGTTTAGGACTTTTTTGGCACTTTTCCCTAGATTTTTGTCGACTCCCTTTTTTTAAGCTTCCACAACTAAGAGGAAGTTTTCAAGCATGAGCCAACTCCAACTTTTGTCTTAATAAACCAACAAATAAATCTTGTAAAGGGAAGTGCCCCTAGTAAGGTATAGTGCACGTAGTGCTTCAGCGTTCTTATCACTAGTGAGTGTTGAGAAAGATTTCTGTGGTCTATGAACATCTCACACATTCGTAATCTTTAAAGCACAAGGACAGCGTTGAAAGAGATGTTCATTATATGTGGTAAATCTTTCGATAATACGACAGATGGCTGGTTCTCCCTGCCATTTTCCATATTATTGAGCAAGATGTATTCTCCTATTTAGAATCTCTATTGATTTGCTAATTAGTTTGTCAATGTGATATAATATGGCACATCGTGGAGTTTATCTAGAATTATTTTAGATTTTTGAGAACTTAAGTCTTCTTGGTGAGTTGATATTTGTTAGACCCTGCACAAGGTGAATCGGAGGGTATGCAAGCCCTTCCCATCCGCCATTGAAGACCACAAGGATAAGAAGGAAAATGAAACGAACAAAACGGGTAAATTACAGGGCGCATTGTGATAATGCAGCTTTCAAGAGACTTCAATCTCTTGTTAAAGTTATCGGTGCAAAAGGAAGTTATAAGATTAGCATGTCCGTGGAAGAGGTTTTACGAGACCCTTCGAAGATCTGAAGTGATGCTGGAGAGTATATCATCCTTCTGAGTTAATTAGTCAAATGACAACCGAATTCCGGGTAGAGTAAGCTAAACTTCTCTCGTCGCAGGGGAAGAACAACATTTGCCGTGCGCCGACAAATGACAGATAATCAAATGCTTTCCCGCTACATCCAGCAATTGCATCTCTGTATATCCAAAGGGAAAGAATGAAGTAGGCACACATTGAAGAATCTTTAGATATACAAAGAAATGAATTACTCATTCCGCAAGCAACCCGCCGATTTCGGCTTTAGCCACCCCAGGGTCAACTCTCGCCCGCGCATTTCGTCAAACATCTGACCAGCGCTACGAAATGCTGGATCTTCTGCCCTCCCCAGTGCAGCTTGCTTTCATGACGACGTCTTCAACGCCAAGAGCGATGGGTCTCGCTTCTTCATATGCCTCCCACCCAGCGTCTTTGGAGAAGCATGGAATTCGCTCCACCTCCTCTCGCATGCCCTTCGCCCTTCACCATGTCACCTCCCGGCGCTCGGCAGAACTTCGCAATCGACAGATTTCCCCCCATTGAAGTCCACAAGGATGATAGGGAAAATGAACGAACAGAATGGGCAAGATCGCAGAATGGATGGAATTACGATCATGAATGCGTGATGTGAGCTTCGAAACAATTACACACAAATGGCTGGAAAGAAGGGGTCTAGCGCTCTAGCATTCCATGGGGCGATCTCGAGCAAATTAATTTGATTTTTCTCTCAACCCATGAAATATGAATCTTATCGTGAACTTAAATTCGTGGAACATATAAACTCTCTCTCTTTATTCTTCTCTTTATTCTTGTTATATCGCTCAAAAGGAAAAAGAAAAGAAGATTACCCATCTAAAGCGAGGGTGCGTAACTCAATAAAGAAAAATAAGCATGAAAATTGAGTAGTGCGTTTTCGGCTTAACTTAATGGTAGACGACAATTATGATATAAATTTAAGAATTTGAGAACAACTTGAACAAATGAATTGGCTGATACAATATTATTGTCATTGAATAAAGTAGAGAAACAATGACGAGACAGAGGAGGGAGGGTGACGGGTAATATATAGGTAGGATTATGGTGGGAGAGAGAATAGCTCTCACATTGCCAACTACGCCAACTGACAACTAAAAAGACTAGAAAATCTCTAGAATTGCTCCATATGCATAGATATGGATTTGATCCAAGTCAATTAAAAATCTTGCCAAAAAAAAATTATTGTACGACATATCAAAGTGGAAATACCCCACTCGCCCTTTCAAATTAATTATAAGTGTGCCGATTGCTCCACATATCGGAATATTACTCATGATGATAGTCTTCAATACCGTCATATGTTTAGACTCCTTGAGGTATCGTCTTCAATTTGGGACAACGGTCGATTCCTAATTGAGAAAGATGAAAATGGCTCCTTCAGGAATCCTCCACTCCTCCAAATTTTCCATACCATGAAGAATTAAATGCTCGAGTTGAGGAAAGCCTCCTACAGAGCAAACCAGTTCCTTTCCCCCAAAAACATGACCCAGTTCGACAACAATTAAGTAATGCAATTTCTTTAATATTGACATCCGATCTTCTTCGAGCTTGGACCATAGTAAGACTAGCTTCCTCAATTGCTAGGGTAGATTTTTATGTTCTAGTAACTTCTTTATTTTTCCACATAGGGCTAATGTACAAATATGACCAAAGCTTGAGGTTTTACTCAATTCACATTCAGTAAATGAGCCACGAAATCTAAAAGATGAGGACCGAAGATGTTTCAAAGTGAATTTAGCAAGTTGTGGCATTATCTTCAACTCATCAGAACCATCTTGGCTAGTCACAATCAACTTTTGCAGATTGATTTGTTTGCCAATGTCATTCACATCACAGTTTTCCAAAGAAAAGTTTTTCAATGTTCATAAATTCTTTAAAGAGTCCAATCGCAATATCTTCCGGTCTCCTTGGAATTTCTCCTTGATGGAAAAATTGAAAGGAAGATGGAGATGCATCAACCTGCTCATCTTCTCTAACACATTTGGCACGGTTACCATAACATGTGGATTTCCTTGCAGGTCCAAGACTTCCGTGCATATGAGGTTCCCCATAGATTGCAGTAAGCCCTCAAACACACTTCCTACTAAACTTAAGTATCTTAAATGGACTAGGTCTCCCATTGATTTAGTTAAATTTCCTCTCATCCTAAATAGATTCTCTAGCTTTAGGATTATGAGAAACTTACAATTGATGAAAATAGACTGAAATTGTTTCCACATCCCTTCGACACATACCCCAGAAAGGAAGACCATAAGAGTTCGAAGGTGGAGCTTGGTCCTTCTTATTTGTTCTACTCTCGGTACTTTGTTTCCTTCAGCACTCGTGCGCATATTAAGAGAAAGCCTTCGTGTTTTGTGAGTTCACTTGACTTCTATTATCATTGAAGAAGAACAATCCTCTAATTGATCGTCTTGCTGAATATTAAGAATGCTTAGAAACCTCCCCTACATAGCCTTGGAGACGCCTAAATCTCGCATCAAGTCGTGGAGGTGGCAAGTTTTGATCTTTCCACTCAAGCTAAATCGTACTTGAACCATCCCCATGTTAACCTACTCGATTAGATATTGCTTTGCTACATCTTCCACTGTAATTTCTCTCTTCTTCATGTGCATCTATTGGCACAAAGCCTTTAGCAATCCACATATGAAGAAGTGTCGTCACAAGGATTTCTACATTACCCAAATAAAGGAAGCATGGTTTTAGATACCATGGTAGATCGTCATATCTTAAGGCCAACACTTTTGATACATCACTCTTATCGCTAAAATGTAAACTGATGTCTTTGTAAATGGTCTCCCACTCATTAACTGCCAAAAGTCCAACAAGCAGGGTGATAGCCAAGGGTAATCCCCACACTTTAAGTAGTTCATATCATAAAGTCATGTTTTCAGTGATTTCTGCACAATATCAGGCAACAAATCGCACCTTAGCTATCATGGGAAGATGCAACAATAATGAGAAGATAACTTCAAGGATGAATATATGCTATTTGATACATAAGTACGATGCTATAGCTCTTTATCATCCGTGGTTTATTTATGCTTTTGCAAAGGGGAAGACCGCAGGGACCAAAGCAAAGCTCCTATAAACCCTAAAATTGACAAACAAATTGTCTTTGTTATTTGTGGCTTGAATTACGTGGCTCTAGCAATAAATAGCAACAATGATCCTACTAGATGAATAAAAAAGAAAGCGGCACGAATAACTCCAGTGAGCGAGCTATCTTCTATGACTTGAGTGTGCTAGTAATTTCCATTGCATCACAAATTCTAGGGAACTAATTATGTTGCCGCTCTCTTTTAAAAGCATAATGATTCATGATTTTCCAAACAATACCCACTTTTAAGATTGGACAACTATTCACAAATACAAAAAGGTAGACCTGAGATGAAGCCCATAGAAGAAGGAACATAGCTAGCTTCAACAATATATCATGAATTTCTATCAAAATAGCTTATTATAGCCTTAGAGAAGCCTTACCTTTTTTGTTTTTTCAGGAAACGCCCTCTTCATCAGCAGCTCCCAGCTCTCCTCGTTTGATAAGCACCGAGGCTCATGGAAGAAACCTTGAGGATTGATGTACTATGCTATTTCTCTATTGCGGGTCATTATCAATAGCTTGCTTCTCATGTTCTATGTTCTTGATCGGGAATGCATCTCACAAATCGTCCCATGCTTGTTTGGTCCAAATATCATCAAGAACCACAAGACATCTCCTGTGTTTATAGGTCATGTATAGAGTTTCTAACAATTCGTCATCTCTCATCTGTGTAACCCCTCCTCTTTGATCAGGGATTAACTTAACAAGAATTCCCTCCAAAATATGTCCCATGTGTGGTATTCTTGAGATATGCAAGCCCAAGCGAAACCATGGAAATGGTTCTTCAATTCATCATGAGTGAAGACTTTCTTAGCAAGTGTGGTCTTACCTAGACCACCCATTCCACAAATAGAATTAACTCTGTGCTGTTCTCCATCCTTCAACTCGTTCACCAACTCCTTAATACTATCTTCCCTCCCAACAAAATCCTCCTCGAAATGGGCATAAGTACGCCTGTGCGTCAAAGCTCTCGCCCGTTTGCGATTGCTCTCATTCACAGATTGTATGCCATGATCTCGCATACTCGTTCTCAGATTGGAGATGCTGGATTTTAAGCCATCGATCTCTGTCCCCACCACACGGGCCTGCATGCAGGTGCACTTTGCCACGAAGCAAGCGTATGCCTTGATGATGTTTCCTTCCTTCTTCGGCTTTACTCTGAGGATGTATCGCTCGATGACGTCCTCGGCATCATAGGCAATGTCACGGAGTTGCCCGACCCATTCTCCAGCTACTTGTTCGCTCTCTTGTCTCATGTCTGCATCCCTCAGCAAGCCTTGAATCAGCTTCAGCTGCCTTTGCAGGTCCTCATCAACGAGCAGCTTTCCTATCGTCTGCCCAACCAGCGAAACAGCAGACTCGGCCATTGGTATCGCCTCACTTGAGTATGATCAGTGGAAATTATGATAGAGAATGGCTTGAGAATTCACTTCAAATGCGTTAACAAGCTCTGAACATATAGGCCTGTAGGTTGCGAAGAAGAGAGGAAAGGAATAAGTGCCCAGAAAGTTGCATATTGTTGGAGATATGCACAAATCGAGCTGAAGATTGTAATCAATCAATCCAAGATTACAGGAGATTGTGATTATTTAATTATGTCAATCTGTGATTGGATTTGATTTGATAAATATTCTTTTTCTTTAGTTAGACATTTAATGTACTATAAATAGGACATCATACAAGTGTAAATTACATATACGGAAATACAAGAAAACCTTGAGTCTTCTCTCGTGCTTGGCCTATTCCACCATTTCTGACATGGTATCAGAGCTGTATTTTTCAACCTAGCTTCCGCCAAACTCTCCGAATTGCCTCTGTTCCTTTCTCACAAATCGGTTTCTACAAAGCAGTAGAGGAATTCATCATGGCCAAGAATACTCAAGGGGAAATCTCAGTTGAGGAAAGTCTAAACTCACCTCAAAGCAGAAATTCAGTCTTAGTCGACCCCTCTGAAAATGATCACTCGATGGCTCAACATGTGACATCCCGAATTTCCAATTCTATTTTCAATAAATTGAAATGGGCATTTCATCTGTGCGCATATAGTTCTTTTCCCTGAACTGATCATTCATGGGATAACTATTCTATCAGGTGAAGCCGTTAAGAAATTCTAATGCATCGGACTCGAGAATTTGACTAGGAAACGACCTTTCGACCGAGTTAATCTGCAAGGGTCATTACGGCACAGTTAAAAATCGATTAGAGACCGGAGATAGGTCGACTCGACAGAGGCATGTGATCGAGTGTGGGTGATTCCACCGGATCGCACAATTCTTGTCGATCGGCACTAGATCGGCTTTTCTGTCGTTTGGATACCCTGTGTCCATGTTTGAAACCCTAAGATTATCCCGACAACCGAGAGTCGCCAATGTGTCAAAGATGTATATTGTGGCTTGAATTAATCAACCACAGGTTAAATGCACGAAAATTTCTAAAAACTACCCGGTGGATCAGTACGCGCTAATATCGTGCCGCAGTGAAATTAACCGTGAAATTAAGATCGAATTTAGAAATTGGAAGTCCTGGTGTGTCACAAATCATTTTAGGAATATTGAATCATACTCGGAGGATTTTTCATGCAACCGAGTTTTTCAGCAAATTAATCAAGGTATGGCTAATTTGGCTCGAGAAATTGGTAGGCCCGCTTTTGGTTGTACTTTTGAGATCTAAGATGGTTCTATGGTAAAGTAAATATGTGAATTGAAATGTGGTGACATTGGATTAATTTTACGGACTTCAATTTGGCTCAATTGGAAGTGGATTGAATAGAATTGAAGAATGTGATGTACAAAGTTTAAAAATTGGTATGCCACGGCGAAAATTGAAATTGGACCTATTGGGAAGATTGTGGTGGAAGATTTGGGTGAGTGGAATGTGATGTCATCTTAGGTCATGGTGGGTCATTTTTGTTGGATTAAAGAAAGACAAAAAGAAAAGAAATGGTCCCATCTTCTTCCTCTCTCCTCCCTCCCTCTCTCCGTCGCCTCTCTCCTCCATCTCCGTTGTGCGAAGACCAGAAAAATGCAGAGAAGAAGCCGGAGCAGCCATGGCCGTCGCACGTCGCCGCCGGAGCTCCTCGCTGTCGTAGCTCGCCGCCCGTTCGTGCGCGTCGCCCGCACGCCGCCCGCCGCTCCACCGCTCGCCCGTGCGACCCGAGCCTCCAGCACCGTCGTCCTTTGCCGTCTAGCTGCTACCGCCGTCGCCAAGGCCACCGAGAGACCGCGAGTCACCGCCACCACCGCCCGAGCTACCGTCGCCGTCTCCGCCGTTCCTCCGCCCAATCCAAGCTCGGATCCGCTTTTTCGGCCCCAAACCGCAGCCAAGAAAAATGGGTATGGCAGCAGCTTCGTGGCCCGTTTTGGCCGGCTTCCCGGCCCTGGAGTTTAGGTTCGCCTTTGGAAAAGTCGATCCCCTCGTCGCCCTCGTCGTTTTGGTCCGCTCGGCTCGCTAATCCGGTGAGTTTAGCTCACTAAACCTCGCTTAGAGGGTTAATTATGCTTAGAGAGGTTTAGTTTATGTTAAGTGCTATTAGGTTGTTAGTTTAAGTTATTTAAGAGTGGATTAGATTAAGGTGGTGTTTTAATTTAAAGTGTGTTTAATTAGGGTTAAGAAGGTTTATTTTAAGATAAGCCTTGATGTGACTTAAAGGAATTTATTTTTGATTTAAATAAATGTTTCGAAATTATTGGATTATTTAATAATTTATTATATTACGAAAATTATTAAAATATTATTATTTAATTAATTTTCGGAATAAATTTAATTATTTAATAAATTCCGAAAATTTTGTCGGGACCCTAAATTCTCAGAATTTCGCGCTGATCGCTGCCGTGTATTCGGATTTTGAAATTGATGGTTGGATATTGCAAATTGAGCGTGGATTGTGAAAAATATGGATATTATTATTTAATTAATTTTCGAAATAAATTTAATTATTTATTAAATTCCAAAAATTATTTCGGGACCCTAAATTCTTAGAATTTCATGCCGATCGCTGCTTTGTGTATTCAGATTTTGAATTCGCTGAGTGGGTATTGCAAATTGAGAGTCGATTGTGGAAAATGTGAATTTTATTCGAGAAAATCCCAAGTGTCGGGTTTGGCACTGAAATTGGATTTTTAAGGATTTCTATTGCAATTGGAATATTTGAGTGAAATGTAAATTGTTCGAGGTCGTTTTGAATTGTCGTGTGCTGGTTGAAAGACTCGGTCGCAGTAGAGGCTAAGCCAACTGGACTTGTATTCCTTTAAAATCGCCGTCAACTTAGTGATGAGACTAGGGTCACAGTAGAGGCTCGGCCAACTGGACCTAATTCTAAACTTAGTGACGAGGCTTGGGTCGCAGTAGAGGCTAAGCCAACTGGACCTGTATTCCTTTTTAATCGCCGTCAATATAGTGACGAGGCCCGGGTCGCAGTAGAGGCTAGGCCAACTGGATCTATGCTCCTTCGGGAATGCCGTCGACGTAGAGACGAAGCCGCGCTCCAAAGGGGGGAGGCGATGCCACGGCAATTAATGTTAGTGGATGGCTGAATTGCGAGTAGGCTATACCCTTGTGTGGCGGTGAATAATAATTGGAATGCGTCTTGAGTGTGTTTGTGGTTCCTATGAAAGTGTTGGCGTTCCAATTGTTTGAATTCTTATTATTTCCGAGTTTGTGTGATACAAATTGTGCTAACTGCGGGGAAGGGATTGAGGCGAGGTAAGTCTTCTGTGTGATGTGGCTAGGCCACCCGGGGTGTATTTTCTTTCTAATAGGGGTTTAGGGGGTTGAACTTGCTGAGACAATGTCTCACCCCGTTGTGGGCCAAAATTTCAGGTCCCTAGATGGTGGTCGTGAAGGAACCGAAGCCCTAAGTCTGGGAAGGTGGAAGCTGAAGGATCGGTGAACGTGTCCTGCTAGTTGGTCTTAGGGTAGTTCCCTTTTTTGTCGAGCCGGTCTATCTTGTAGACAGTCCAGTATTGTATTTAAACCGATGTGTTTATAAGCGAGTGTTTGGTATTGTGATTGATTGCCTGCTTTTCTATCCCAAGTTAAGTGTTGTCATGGGATTTGTTTCGCTTCCGCATGTGTAATAAAATGAATGGGTCGGCGATGTATCTTGGGATGTCGCATGTTTGATCGACCGCAGTGGGATGTGCACGCGCTCGGGGTTCGGGGCGTGACACAACATATTGCCAATCCGACACTTGCTCCAGCCAATGTTTCCGGCCCAACTCAATGGCCATCAGTCCCGTGGTTTCCCTTTCAGGGTCCGTGGGGAATTGGACCAGCTCAGTCGTGGGTTCCATACGGAACATCTGGAGAAGGATTCTCGAGCACTGGCACAAGCCCAACGGGAACAGGCCTAACGGGCACAGGCCTGAGACCCGAAGCATCTTCGATGGGTTAGGGAGGGAATCCCTACCCGAATGCAGGACCCGGATACCTGCCGTTCATCTTTCCGGGGCGGCAGTCGGCCGGAACCCGGCGACCCCTTCTACACGTCGCAGGGCGACGGACCCGAGCTACGACTCATTTCTTTGCAGCTTACTGGACTTGAAAACTACATTACCTGGGCTCGAGATCTCCGGCGGGCGCTGGTGACCAAGGAGAAAGAAGGCTTCATCGACGGCAGCGTACCCTTCCCGACCGACGAACGCTCGCAGCGGCACTGGCGCAGGTGCAATCAGCTCGTGCGGACGTGGATCGGCAACTGTTTGGCTCTTGAGGTGGCCGCCGGACTTCCACCAACTGAAGACTCAAAGGTGATTTGGGAGGCGATCCGAGAGATGTACGACAAGCTTGATCGAGCCAAGCTTTTCTCGCTCACCCAAGCCGTATCTGACCAGAAACAAGGAAATCAGACTATCACGACATGTTTCAACTGGCTCTCTGCCCTCTGGAACGAACTCGAGGCTGCTGAGGAGAGACTCGAGGGACCGGAGGAAACCCTAAATCAGTATAGGGCTATTCGAGACAGAGAAAAATCGACTCGATTTTTGCTTATTTTAAATGAAAATTACTCACATTTCAGGTCCCAAGTGCTCGCAATGGAGCCGCCGCCATCGCTCCGGCGGATCTACCAGTTGGCGGTCCAAGAAGAAAGCCAGAGGATGGCGGCGACTGGACTCGCGCGAACCGGAGAAGGAGCGGCGTTCGCGGCTCTCGGATCTGGCTCGTCGACGGCCGGGAACCTCTCACCGGCATTTGCCGTTCTCGGATCTGGGCTCACTCCGACCGGCAGCTCCTCGTACGCCCTCTCTCCGGGGATCAGCCCTTCAGTTTCCATGGAGAAACCCTCTATCGCGCAAACGAGAGAAAGAAGGAGGAAGGAAATCGAAACCCTAATTTTAGGGTGGACGGCTCAGATCAGATCTTCAGATCTGACGGTCATTATTCAGCTAATGCCCTAGCCGAATCCAACGGCTTCGGTTCCTTTAGGGGATCCTACGGTCCAAGAAATTTCGCACCAAAGGAAAATATTAAGGGAAAGGGCAAATTATATTGCAGCTATTGCAAACGACCTTATCACACGGTGGAAACCTGTTGGAAATTACACGGTAAACCCGGGGATAGAGGAAAGAAGGAATCTTTAGTTAATCAAGTCACTGGGCACAACATCAACCAGTCCATTACACAAAATCAGTATCAGGAAATAATGAAGGCCCTAAAACAACTGGAAGTTTCCGAAAATAAGGCAAAGCTTCTCGGGTACCTCATTTTGCCTAAGCTCTATTTCTCATGATGCATGGATCATTGACTCGGGTGCTAGTGACCACATTATCCGTGATGAGGGTTTCTTTTCTCATACTCATGCACATATTTTCCCAGTCACTGTGAAACTTCCAAATGGGAATACTACAAAAGTCACAAAAATAGGGACAGTACATCTTAGTTCTTCCATTACCCTCAAAAATGTGCTTTATATCCCTCAATTTCAATTCAATCTTATCTCAGTGTCAAAAGCCTGTGAGGATAATTCATGTCGAATCCTCTTCAATTTCGACATGTCTTTTTCAGCCCTTTCGACCGGCAAACCGATGGGCTTGGGTAGTCTCTTACAAGGGTTGTATTTTTGGACAAGTTTTCCCAAAAATATTGATTTACCATGTTTTTCTGTGAATAAGGAATCATTGTGTAACATTGCTACCAATGATAAAGCTATCATTTCTCATCGACGTTTTGGTCACAGTGCTTTCTTTCCACATCCTAAATGTGATATTTGTCCTCTCGCAAAACAATCACGTGCCCCTTTTTTCGCAAGCAAGTTCCATACTACAGAGAATTTCTCTTTAATTCATGTGGACATTTGGGGACCCTATCATACACCACATCGTGATGGGTCTCGTTTTTTTCTCACTATTGTTGACGATCATTCTCGTGCTACATGAGTCTTCCTTATGCAATCAAAGAGTCAAGTTCTTTCTCATTTGAGAGATTTTTTCATTCTGACAAAAAATCAATTTGGAAAATCTGTTCAACGCATTCGAACAGACAATGGGAAAGAATTCTCTAGTCATGATTGTCAATCCTTATTTTCCTCACATGGAATTCTACATGAAAGTACGTGCACATACACACCTCAACAAAATGGGGTTGTTGAGCGGAAACACCGCCATCTTCTAGAAGTAGCACGTGCACTTAAGTTTCAAGCTTTCATTCCTGAAACTTTCTCGGGGAGATTGTGTGGTCACAGCAGCCTACCCGATCAATCGCATGAAAACTAGGGTTCTCAATGGATGTACTCCGTTTGAGATTTTATTTGGAAAGAAACCTGAAGTAGATCATTTAATAGTTTTTGGCTGCTTGTGTTATGCTCCTGCTTTGGGCCCTCGTGACAAGATGAGTCCCCGAGCCAGACGATGCATTTTTATGGGTTATCCAACCTTCCAGAAGGGATACCGTGTTTTTGAACCATCGACAGGTGATTTCTTCGTAAGTAGAGATGTGGTTTTCCATGAGGATGTGTTCCCTTTTCAAGATAAAATATCTTCTAATGAATCTTCAAGCTCAAATCAGCAAAATAGAAATTTTCTATTTGAGGAAGATTTATCACTCAGTCCACAGTATATATGTGTTCCGACTTCTTCACCAGTGATCGAAACAAATGCAGCATCTTTACCTGCCTCTGAATATTTAGCTTCGGGCTCTACAGTATCCATTGAAGAGACATCCAATTCAGGACAATTATCACATCAAACTAGTTCTGAAGAATCATCTCCTACACCTGATCATATTCCTCCAAGACGGTCAGGACGAACCACTCGTCCCCCAACTTGGACAAAGGATTATGCTTGTGCATCTCTCAACTCATCAGGTACTCCATACCCTATCTCCTCTTATGTCTCGTTTGATTGTCTATATGCGGAACATATGTGCTGTATTAGTCGTATCTCTGAAGAAATGGAACCATCATCTTATGATGTGGCCGTTCGTGATCCACGCTGGCAAAAGGCTATGGAAGCTGAGTTACATGCATTGGTAGAGAATCACACATGGGATATAGTACCACTACCTATTGATCGTAAGCCAATTGGCTGCAAGTGGGTATACAAGATCAAGTATAAGGCTGATGGTTCAGTGGAACGCTATAAGGCTCGCTTAGTGGCAAAGGGTTTTACACAACGTGAAGGTTTTGATTACCATGAAACGTTCTCTCCAGTTGCCAAAGATGTCACTGTTCGCTCCTTTCTTTCTGTTGCTGCTTTCCGGGACTGGAAACTACATCAAATGGATGTCCACAATGCTTTTCTTCATGGAGATCTTGATGAAGAAATATATATGGATCTTCCACCGGGATTACGGCGACAGGGGGAGTCTGGAGTGTGTCGTCTCCGTAAGTCCCTTTATGGACTCAAGCAAGCTTCTCGTCAGTGGTATGCAAAATTCACCTCAGCCCTTATAGCCATTGGTTTCAAGCAATCCAAGCATGATTATACCCTATTCTCTTGGACTAAAGGTACGTCTTCAATCTACCTGATGATATATGTTGATGATATATGTTGATGACATACTTATTATGGGGAATGATGAATTGGGCATCAAGAGACTTAAGGAACATTTGCATTCTAGCTTTCGTATTAAAGATTTGGGATCTCCCAAGTATTTCCTTGGCATTGAGATTGCTCGATCAGAGCTAGGAATTGCCCTTAGTCAACGGAAATTTGTATTAGAGATTATATCAGAAGCAGGCTTATCAGGATGTAAACCGGTTGTCATCCCTATCGATCAGAACATCAAGTTGACTGCTGTTGACTATGATGTTGGATCATCGTCTAAGATTGACGATCCTCCGCTTAAAGATCCATCCCGCTATCAAATGCTTGTAGGGAAACTTATATATCTCACTATGACTAGGCCAGATATATGTTATGTAGTTCAGACACTTAATCAATTCATGCATAGCCCGAAGGAGTCTCACACGAATGCAGCCTTGAAGGTTATAAAGTATTTGAAGAAATGTCCAGGCCTTGGATTACTCCTTTCACGAGATTGCAATCTCGAAATGGCAGCTTATTGTGACACGGATTATGCCACATGTCCTATGAGTCGAAGATCGTCACTTGGTTTTTGCATCAAGCTGGGAGAGTCGTTACTTGCATGGAAAACGAAGAAGCAATCCCTTTGTATCTCTTTCATCTCGCTGAAGCCGAGTATAGAGCTATGGCTAAAACAGTTTGTGAAATAGTTTGGATACGAGGCTTACTTTCAGATCTTGGGATACAAGTCAAAGGGCCAACAAACATATATTGCGACAATGACGCAGCACTCAAACTTGCAGCAAATCCCATTTTTCATGAAAGAACGAAACACATTGAAGTTGACTGTCACTATACTCGAGACAAAATCCAAGAAGGGGTAATCAAGACAAATGGAATTGGAACTGCAGAACAGCCTGCTGATATCTTTACCAAACCATTATGTCAAAGACAACACGCATATCTACTGAGCAAGCTTGGCGTCTTGGACATATACCAGCCGTCAGCTTGAGGGGGAGTGTTGGAGATATGCACAAATCGAGCTGAAGATTGTAATCAATCAATCCAAGATTACAGGAGATTGTGATTATTTAATTATGTCAATCTGTGATTGGATTTGATTTGATAAATATTCTTTTTCTTTAGTTAGACATTTAATGTACTATAAATAGGACATCATACAAGTGTAAATTACATATACGGAAATACAAGAAAACCTTGAGTCTTCTCTCGTGCTTGGCCTATTCCACCATTTCTGACACATATCGCATTGATAACACGTATTCTATATCCACCACGCAAGAAATCACCCCGAGAAGTAAAGAATGGATCAATGGGGAAGTTTACAGGCATATATTCTCTCGGCAGGTAGAAGAAATGTTTTGTAGCTACAGTTACAGATGTTGAAAAGACATTAACTCCGACTTGCAAATAAATTTAGTTGTGAGGGATAGAAAAATTTCAAGACCAACGTTGATTATATGATCAGTTACTTTATCCAGCACAAGATTTATTGATTACACACGTGAGAGTCGTGTGAAAGCAGAAATCCCCCACTGGATGTCTAGATCTAATAATAAAAAGAAAAGAAGATAAAATTGATAATTCCTAGCGCCTCCTTTCGCAAATCTTCATACGGACGATCAATTCGTCGACGGTAGATCGATAGAAACTGGGTCACACTCATAGAATGATTCATCTCCCGCCGTAACTTTTTAAGCTCTTATCACTCTCACAGCAAACTTACAAAACATTTATAAACCAATTCAGTCATCTTTTATTCATTTTTATCAATTTAGTCCTAAATTTTTTAGTTGTGCCAATTGAGTTTATTTGTCCAATTTTAGTTGTAAATCACTGACCTAAATGAAGTCGTCTTACATGATGTGACGGCACTAACGTGGACAATTTTTTTTTAAAAAAATGAATTTTTATAATTTTTCCTTTCCTTTTCTATCATTTGAGGTGAGGGCCGCAAACCCCTCCTCACCTGACTTGGTGGGGAAAAAAATGTAAAAGAAAAAAATGTAAAAATTCAAATTTCTTTTCAAAAAAATTTAAAAAAATTGTCCACATTAGCATCGGCCATTCTATGTAGCACTACTGACATTCACGTCAATAATTTCCTATCAAAATTGGCCTAACGAATATAATTGGTAAAATGTGAAAATATTTAAAACTTAATTAGCATAATTGAAAGGTTTGATACTAATTTGACATAAATATAATAATTTTAGGGGAAAACTTTAAATAAGAGCCTGAAGTGGGGCTATTTTCTCAAAAGATGCCCGAAATGGAGTCAAATAAGGACTTGGAATGGCTAAATCTATCTCAAATAAGGACCTCACCTTGTTAGCCAGCCAAATCTGATTTTTTTTTTTAGATCAAAACATGGGTATTTTTGTCAAAAAAAATATACAAATAAAAAAAATATAAGCCCTAAAATTCAGAAAAACAACAAATTACTTTTTTCTCTTCTTTTCTTCCCATCTTCTTCTCGTAACCTTCGGACATCACCCATAACCTCCGACCCATAGGCATGGCCTCCTTCACCATCACCACCGGATCTCTTCAGATACTTCTTGACTGGCATTGGATTCAGTGCCAAATCTCTGTAGGTTGCTCACGGGGAAAAGGTCACTGAAGTGCGACTGGCTCTCCTTCAACCTCAACATCTTCGAGTACGAGACTTTCATCAGCCTTTCTCAGTCTTCAGGGATGTGGCAGATGGCCGAAGCAGAGACCTTAGCGATCCAGGCGGAGATCAACTAGCCCCTAAGCTTGATTACCAACACTTTCAACAACAAGGAGTTCCTTTGCAAACTTATCCGCAACTGATCTCACGTACGTCTCTCTGCTTCCTTCTATTTATTTGCTAGTGCTTGTCCATGATTCTATCTCTGCCCTGCATCGTATTGAGGTCGCTTAGTTAATGTGACGCCTGGTGTGGAACAAGTTTGAAGGTTAAAAATTTGGAAAAGGTCATGCCGAAAGTCGACAGCTTGTAGATTGGTCAATTTTACTGTCATTTTGAATTACTTGGATTGAATTAGGAAGAATTAGTCAGTTATAATGGGAGTCCATAATATTCAGTCATAGACCAAGACACAGTTGTCCCCTGCGTCTTCAAGCCCTTGAACGAATGTCTAACTTGGTGTATAGCTGTCAACTTGTGCTCTAGCTCTTCGTTTTAAGTAGAGGAGGTTGAAGGAGAGCTAGTCGCACTTCAACGACCGTTTCCACGGAAGCTACCTGGAGAGATCTGGCGGCGAATCCGACGCCAGTCAAGAAGTATGTGAAGAGATCCGGCGGTGATGGTGAAGGAGGTCGTGCGTGTAGCGTCGGAGGTCATGGGTGATTTTTGAAGGTAACGAAGAAGATGGGAAAAAAAGAAGAAAGAAAAGTAATTTGTTGTTTTTCTGAATTTTAGGGCTCATTTTTTTCTATTTGTATTTTTTTGACAAAAATACCAATGTTCCAATCACTAGAAAAATCATACGTGGCCGGTCGGCAAGGTGAGATCCTTATTTAAGACATATTTAGTCACTTCGGATCTTTATTTGATATAAAGTCCACTTCGAACGCTCTTTTGAGAAAATAGTCTCACTTTGGGTTCTTATTTGAAAATTTCCCATTAATTACAGTAATAGAAGTTTATACTTTTTTCTTATTCAGCCAAGCTAGAGATATTAATTAGTTGTTACTATGATAATCTCTCTAGCCAATGACTAGAATATCTAACTATGATTGTGACCCGGCACAAGTATGAAATGAAAGTTGTCCCAATGACAGTGGAGCATTTGTCGAAATTGCAATTGCCAATTGGCATTTTCTATCACCCCCAGTTAGCATATTAAACGAAACATAAAATGATAAATTTGCCTTCTTAGGACATGATTAATTAGAGATCCGTCCCTTTGCGGAAACACCACAAATGTTATAATTTTTTATACCGTCCACTTGAGTGTCATAACTTTTTTTCCATAATAATGGCACTTTCTTGAGTGTCTTAATTTCTTCTCTCTTTTTTTTTTTCCAATCATTTGAGTCCCATATAATTTTTCAATCAATCACTCAAACACCATTATTTTTTAAAAACATTAACTACAAGTGCTATACCACGTCGGATTTCCAGCACTTAGTGAACATTTTTACAACAATTTGGCACTTAAGTAATCAATTAAAAATTTTGACACTAATGTAAACTCTGTTTTATGAATTTATGTCTTTCGCGTGACTAAATCAAACTGAAGATTTTCTTACAAGAGACCACCAATTTGCCCGGTGTGAATCAACAATAACTGAGTTTCAATTAAATTTGGCCAGACCAATGATTTATGGGGGTTCACATTGCTCCCAAACTTATAGACTAAACGGGTGGATTCAGATCGTCGATCATCCAGAGACTTCATAATTTAAAGTGTATGATTTGAGATTCTTGTTAGTTTTGTTAGTTTAATTTGTCCATTGGTCATTGACTTCTAGCTCAAATAAAGGGAAAATGTTGATCGACCTATTGCTTCTCTTTTTAGTGGGAAAAGTACCAAAAAAGTCCTAAACCTATTGCATTAGTACCAATTCAGTCCTAAACTTTTCAATTTGACCAATTCAGTCCTAAACATTTTTATATTGGTACTAATTCCGTCTATTTGGCCAATTTTGGCCAGCCGGCGCTGACATGGACGTCGACTAGTGGCTGGGACGCCGACGTGGCAATTTTTAATTTTATTTTTTTGAATTTTTTTATTAATTTTTATTTTTTTTTATTTTTTTCCTTTTCTTTTATCCCTCCTTCCTCCTTGGACCGTCCTTGTGGCGGCGGCGAGCGGAGGCTCATCGGCCACCGGGTGAGGGCCGCGAAGCCCTTCGCCCGACCTCACCTAGGGCCGCGGGCGAGGCGGCTTTGCCCCGATCTGGGCAAGGCTAGCCTCGCCCTAGCCTTGCCACATGCAAAGGCGGCCTTGCCCGCGATCGGCAAGGCCAACGCAGCCCTCACTAGGCCGCGGCGAGCGGCCATCGCCGTGACGCCCGCCGCAATGGCCACCTTCGCCGTGGCAAGGGCAAGGCGGCCTCGCCCGGATCGGGGGCGGCGAGCCCGTGGCCCTAGGCAAAGCCGAGCGAGGGCTGCGACCTCCGGGCCCGGGGATGGTTACCATGGCCCTTGCCCGGTGGAGGTCGAGCCTCCACCCCGGGAAGCCCTCCGGGTAGCAATGGCTGCCATGGCCTCGCCCGGATCCGGCGAGCCGCCTCACCGACGGGCTACGACCCACGCCGGCGGGTGAGGGCTTTGCGGCCCTCACCCAGTGGCCGGCGAGCCTCCGATGAGGCTCGCTAGCCATCGCCAAGACAGTCAAGGAGGAAGAAGGGAGAAAAGAAGAGGAAAAAGAAAAGAAAAAAAATAAATAAATAATTCGAAAAAATTTCGAAAAAAATTAAAAAATACCACGTCGGCGTCGGCCATCGGTCGACGTCCACATCGGTACCAACCAACCAAAATTGGCCGAATGGACTGAATTGATACCGATGTAAAAAGGTTTAGGACTGAATTGGTCCAATTAAAAAGTTTATAACTGAACCGGTACCAATACAATAGGTTTAAGACTTTTTTTGTACTTTTCCTATTTTTAGTTTATCTCAAGTGCATATACAGCAATCAAAACGTTGATGTCATTCGTTTCCTATAAAATCGAAATTGCCATGTTAGAATAATTAAATGTTAAGTCATGTATTCTATTTTTATTTTATTTTTTTAATCCTAAAGTCACATATTCATTTAACAGATTATGTTTTTAGGAAAAAAAAAATTTACTAAAAGGTGTTGACTTAAATACCAATGAAATTTGCTTATCTCCCTGTGATGTTGGGTTCAAATTCGGAATATTTCGAGAGTAAAATCCGAAGCACCAGGATTATATGGGGGGAATGCTCCCTCAAGATCGCTCAAGGAGCTAGGCTTTGGAGATGCGCGAAAACTGGTTTAGACACCACTTCATGTAAAAAATTTCGGTAAAGGAGCTTTGCAATTTTGAGAGCAGAATTTCTAGCTAATCGTTATTCTCCTTTCTTCGTTTTACAACCATGGGGTTTAAGGATAGAATTGAAAGATTTTAAAGTTTTGGATAGGATTAAGAAATCTATTAAAAAAAAAAAGTTCATTCGGCAATAGAGCTTTTCTTTCGTTGTTGTTTACAGAACGTTTATATGATAGCACAATGCTTGTGTGTGTGTGTGTGTGTGTGTGTGTGTGAGAGAGAGAGAGAGAGAGAGAGAGAGAGAGAGAGAGGCGTGCGCACGCATGTTTTGGCACAAACAAGCAGAATAATTCACTTTGATTGAAGAAGTGAAGAGTCTGTAGATGTCCAAAACAGCGACAACGACAACCACCAATTTGGAATTTACGAGGTGGATCAGATTCCCGGGGCGAAGCCATTCCCATCTTCCCCGAATAGGGATTTATGCGTCGTGTTACCCCACGCTGCAGTGTCCGAAAAAGGAAAAGGGAGAAAGTCACATTACACTTAGTAGGCACCCTTGACTTAGTGCGCAGGACATGCGAAACACGCCACGAAATCGTTCGCATCAAGTTAGCACGATCTAGATCGTTAGATCTGATGAGTCTCTCCATGTATAAAGCCCATGCGCGCGCATGGGCGTAAGTATTTGAAGATCATCGTCGACCTAGTAAAAACTTCACCCATCCATGTATACGCCACCTTCATCTCCTTTGCTTCTGCAGCGACACATAGATTGCGAAGATGGTGGCGCGCTCTATAGCAACTACCTTGTTCTCGATCCTAAACAGGCAGGCTTTCTCGACCTCCCTCGCCTTCTGTTTTCTAACGACGTGTCCGAGAGAAGATACATCCAGTGCCCGGTAACCTACAAGGAGGAGCTCAGAGGGTTTAAGCGAAGATGGTTCATCTTCATCTCCATCGTCGCTCAGAAACTCCTGCTGTTGTTCAAGGGAATGTTGGAATGGCTCGGGAATGCTTTCGAGTTCTGTCTTAACCTCCCGTCGACCAACGGAGGATTTCTCAAGCTCATCGCCAATGCTCTCAAAGGTTTTTTGTGCTTCTTCCCATAACTATAACATGGGCGACATTTGACAATGCGCCCATACATGCATGTATATCCTCGATATTGTTGTGGTTTAATCTGTATTGTCTTACCTGCACGCTCTGTATTGTTGTGGTTTAATCTGTATTGTCTTATCTACACGCTCTATCCATCTATCCCGTACTGTGATTAGTTTAGTCAACCTCATTACCACAGATTAAGTCGATGCAAAATATTTTTATGGCTGCTCCTCCGTAGTACAAAGGTAGAAAGTTTTTGATGACATCTCTTCCATGTAGCCACCTTCTTGGCGACAAGGTGTTTCAAAGTGAAAATCGAAAAATTAAACTGCATAACCTTACCGATTACCTAACATCATTCTTATTCCGGAACTTTACACAAGATGAAGACGAGGGCCATCTGTGCAAATTATGCAGGAAACGTGGAGTGGCCGAGTAAAGACTCGCCAACTTTTGCATCAGTGGTAGGGTATTTGGACCCGAGAGTGGACCTTGACAGCCGCCTGAAGCATGGAGACGCACGGTATAATGCATACTTGTCCATGATGGCCGCTAAGTTGTCGTACGAGAATGATTCTTTCGTTGAAACCACCGTCAGAGATCGTTGGAAGGTTCGTCCCTCACTAACCCTCGATATGATATCGACAGACAAACATATAGTTATAATACATCATTGAATTTAATCATAGAGAATAGAAAGATGATTGCAATATGATGTTTTCTCATCTAAACAACATGGATGAAGCTATCCACTGTCCTGTTTAGTCATCTGGAAGGAGTTTTAGCTTAATCAAAACCATCCCTTTGTGCTTGGTGATGACGAGGACTGACTTTTCTCCTCTTCTTTTCGTCGTTTTTATGGCTTTAGATGGAATTCTTGCGGTGTGGGGACTTTTGGAATGGTACGTATTATCATATCTTCTGCATATCTATACATATTACTGGTCAAATATGGTTTTTCAACTTAGTTGCTTGCTTAATTAAGACAATATAAAATAAGTTGTGCAATCTTCGTGATCTTACACTAGCTAATCGTTCACCACATAATAACAATTTAAGGATAACCCCAAGAATCACGGATTGTAATCTTATATAGTTGAATTAGATTATACTTATGTTTTAAGCAATATGACTTTGATCCCGAACTCATATAAGAGCTAGACGGGAACTCCCCAAATATAAAACATTGACAATGGTTGGATTTTTATTGACTCGTGATGAGAAGCAGTATTAACCATGTATAAATAGTTTTTCTTTTCTTTTTTAGATGCTATTAATACACTGAAGTTTTGCGCATGGTTGTGTATCCTCAACCGCGCATGGTGCTCCATTCGGTATCTCAATAAATCTAACTCATTGACTTACAAAAATGGGATTCAGGTCAATGGTTGAGATTTATCGAGACACCGAGGGGCGCACCGTACTAAAAAGATGACTTTCGCCATCATATTATTGGTTTCGTATAATATGCAAGAGAAAGAATGATATTTTTAAAGTATCTCATACTTTTGCCAAGAAAGAGCAAAAGGAATGCAAAGCCCTAATTCTTATCGTTTTTGGAAAATCTAAAAGGTCAAAGATATAAGCTGGTCGATGTTACTAATGCATTATTCATTGCACATATATTGTCACCACATATGCTTCATTTAAGAAGCCTAATAAAAAGCATACAACAATACAAGCACGTCTTACGAACAAAATATAATGTTGGGGACTTTACAAATTCAACCATTCTTTTCTCTTAGAGAGAAATCACAAAGCCAAATTGAAGTTGCAAAAAAAATAATAACAATTATAAATTAATAGGATTCTATTTTGAGTGTTTTTTTTTGGGTCAAAATTATGAGTGATTTTTTTTAGTTTTAAAGAATTTATATATATGAATTCAATGGTCAATTAAACTCACTATATATATATATATGGTTTTGCCTTTTCTTAAATAAGCTAAGAAATATATGATTTGTTGACCCGATTTCTAACACCTCAAACTTTTTGAAAATGCAATTATTTGACATGGTATTAATAAGCGTTTTATCATATACTATTCGAATTTGCTCTTGCCATAAGAAGGAAAGTTGCTTTGATAACAAAAATCCCGCATCCTCACGTAGATCACCTGGAGCAACACTCTACTCGAGCCATCATGTTGAAAGACCGAGACCTGATCGTGTTGGCATTTAGGGGCACCCGCCCTTTTGATGCGGACGCATTGCGCACCACCATCGATCTCTCTTGGTACGAGGTCGAGGTCAAGCTTGAAGGAGAAGCGGGGCTGGAGAGGGTGAGCATCCACGGCGGCTTCATGAAAGCCTTGGGCCTACAAAAGGGCCGAGGAGGGCTCAAGGATATGGATGAGGTAGCCGGGAAGGCAAAAGCTATGCTTATTATGAGATTAAGGAAACGCTAAGGAATTTATTGAAGGAGAGAGGGACAAAGTTCATAGTGACGGGGCATAGTTTGGGAGGAGCACTTGCCATCCTATTCGTGGGGGCGTTGTGCATGCACAAGGATGATGCAATTCTGGATAAGTTGGAAGGAGTGTACACATTTGGGCAGCCGAAGGTGGGGGATGAGAGATTTGGGGAGTACATGAGGAGGAAGATTCGACGTCAGGTGAAGTACTATAGGTATGTCTATTCAAGCGACCGTGTTCCTAGGATGCCTCGTGATGGCATGGTCTTTGGGTTCAAGCACTTTGGTCCTTGCCTCTACTTCAACAGCTTGTACAAGGGGAAGGTATCACCATCTCTCTCTCTCTCTCTCTCTCTCTCTCTCTCTGAATACTTGATTAAGAGACGTGTCTTGATAGTTTACGCTCTTACAATGTAACTGACCATTTCTTTATTGCAATGGACCAAACTGTGCTGTGCATGTAAGTTACGGGCTTAAAAGGACCCAAGGGATGGTTAAGTAACGAAAAGGAGGGCTCGATGCAACACAGCAATCATGCATAAATATCGGGCCTTGTATATTTGGCTCTCACGCTCTCCTAATTACATGACGATTGTTTTCAGGTGTTAGATGAGGAGCCGAACAAAAACCGCTTGCTGTTGTTATGGTTCATACCAAACATCGTGAATGCGATTTGGGAGCTGATGAGGGGCTTCGTCATGCCGTGTCTGAGAGGCCGAGCATACCGAGAGAGCTGGGTCTTATTACTGTTTAGGATGGTTCGCATTGCAATTCCAGGACTGTCTGCTCATTCTCCTCAAGAATATGTCAATATGACTCAACTCGGCTCCTTACACTCCCATGAAATAAGCTAGATCCAATCAATCAGGACCGTGATCTATGGACTGACGAGATCCTGAATGGGAAAAGAAAGTTGTGTTAGGTCTCACGGCCGTGTCAATAAATTTGGAAAACGTACTTGTCTAAGAGGGCAAACTGATGTTCCTTCGAGACAGAATTAGTTACTTGCACTGCATGCTATTGAGAAATTCTGTATCTGGTGGATTGAGAGAGAATAAAACCCTAAACGCTTGAAGAACCCGTTGGGGTGTGCAATATGGTTAAGTGGTATACTTCCTCAGGCTGAGAGGAGACGGTCTCTATGTGTCACTAATTTGATATATATTCTAATAGCTTTTGCGGACCATCTACAGTGCAAGATCGAAGTTGATTTATGAAATGAACCTAAATAGAGAGAAAAATGTTCATGGTGAGCTCTAAAACTGACTCACAGAGAATCGGCAAAATGAGATGAATAGCGAGGAGGAATACTATTGCTGCCGAGCTTCACGAGAGAAGACAAGGGAATGCTAACAGCCCAGTGGATAAAAGGAGCATGAATAAAAAAAAAAGAGCATCGCAATTAAATAAAAATTACACAATTAGGTTATTGAATTACTTGTGTAAAATATTTTCAAGTCTGCGCCCTCAAGCTGAATAAGTATTCCAATTGTTGCTCAAACTCAAAAAATTTTACATACGACAAGCTACATTGAAAGGAGCTTTAAGGACATACCTATTTTATGGATATTTAGCCAGAATGACTACATCAGCAAATCGTTAGAATATTTAAGATTAAATTGATAAATCATCGAAAAATTTAGAACTACGTAAAAACGTGAAAGGTTTAGGATAATAAATTGGCAAATCGTCAAGGAGTTTAGAACTAAACTAGTACAATTAAAAGGTTTAGAATTAATTTGACCTTCATACGAAAAGTTTGGGACTTTGTGGACAATTTCTCCATGCAATATAGGTTTCTCCACAAAAACCAATGGTCATATAGCTCTCCGTGATCTTGGCAACTCTGTTCTGATGTTATCAACGAACATACATGACTATTGGGCACATATAAGTACCATAACCTCAGTGACATTCTACCTATCAGTTACCCTCCTTTCTTGATTTCGCAACAATGAAGAATAGAATTGAAAAATTTTAAAGTTTTGGATGGAATTCGGGATTTTTCCAAAGTTGTAGAGTTTAGTAGGTAATCGGGCTTTTTTCTGTTCAAGCAATGTTTAATTGATAGCATAACACGATTTGTTGAACAAAAAGTTTGTGAAAGGAGAAAGGGAGGTGTGGGCATGTATGTCTTGGCACAATTAAGGAAGCAAAGTACACTTTCGAGATAAAAAGCAAAACATCTCGATTTGATTGAAGTAGCAAAGAGTCTGGAGATGTCCAGAACTACAGCCACCAATTGGGAATTTTCTAGGTGGTCATCCCCGAGGCAAAGGAACTTCCCACGTTTCTTGTGCCAATTGGAATATATGCTTAGTGCTCCGACTCACGCAATGTCGTACCAGAAAAGGAGAAATCACATTGCACGAGATCGGGCATACTTCTCTTTTCAACAACTTGGTGCACGCCCCGAAATTATTCGATATACGTAGTATAATCTAGACCAGTAAATCTGACGAGACCCGTATGTCGTAACATTCTTCAATTCATCTTGCAGATAAGTCTCTTTCTATATATTTTGGACCGTCTCCTCTTGCATTGCACACTCATAGACTTTAGGTGTTTCAAGTTCGTGAGACATTGTAATAACTTCCCACGTTACAATGGCACCTTCATCTTCTTTGCTTTCAGAGCCATCCATGGAAGATGATCACCAGCATTGCTACCTTGAGCTTAATCATACGCAGGCAGGCTTTCTCGGCCTCGCCCGCCTCCTGTTTTATGCGGACGTGTCCGAGATAAGATACATCAAATGTCACAAAGACTACAAGAAGGTGCTTAGGAATTTTGGGCATAGATGGATTATCTTCAGCTCCATTGTCGGTCAGAAACTCCTACTCTTGTTCAAGGGAACGTTACGGTGGCTCGGGAAGAAGTTCGAGTTCTGTCTTAATCTCCCGTCGACCAACGGAGGATTTCTCAAGCTCGTCACCAATGCTCTCAAAGGTTTCGTGTGCTTCTTCCCATGACTACAAACATGGCCAACAATTGATAATGCGTGCATACATGCATGTATATCCTCAATATTATTGTAATTATAATTTATAGCTCCATTTGGTTCGCAAAAAATGTGATGTTTCTGGAAATTATTTTTTAAGAAATCATTTTAAAAGAAATCACAATATTTTGTTGTGTTGGTTGAAGCCTAAAAATGAACTAGAAAATTTTTTCCATCGTTTAATATGGAAATTAAATTTTCCATGAAAGAATTTACAAAAAACTTAAATTTTAATTATTATTTATTTCTTTCTTTCTTTTTTTTCTCTTTTTCTTTCTTTTACTTTTTCCTTCTTCCTTGGTCGGTGGCCAGCAACAAACAAGGGATTGGCGAGCTCGAGCTTTGCCAAAGGTTAGCAAGGTCACCTCGATGAGACTCAAGGCTTGAGCTCATCCCTCGCCTGTGGCCAATCATCGACTGTAATCTTGGCTGGCCATTAGTCGAGGAAGAAGGAAAAAAAAAAAAAAAATCAAAGAAAAAAATAATTAAAAAATCAATTAAAAAAAAAATATTTTTATAAGAACGAACATTTCATTCATCAAGGATCCAAGCCCAAGCGTTAAGGACTTGTGCACGGCCTTTGTGGGCTAGAGCTCGAGCATTTGGGACCCAAGCACAATGTTTTTGGAGCTAGGCTTGGGTGCTAGGGAATCAGGCACGAGCACAACAAGTTCGAACCCAACCTCAATGCATCCAGGCGTGAGCGCTAGGGGTTCAAGCCCAGCCTCGCTGGACCTGGGCCTGACCGTTGGAGACCTAGTCCTAAACATCGAGACCTAGGAACCAAAGTTAGGGTTTTTATGCCCAAGCGTAAAGTTTTGGGTTCAAATGTTGATACTTAGTCATATTTAAAAAATGTTTTCCGACATTTCAAAGATAAAATCATTTTCCTGAATTTAAGCACGGATTTTCTATTAATTAGGAAAACATTTTCTATTGACTCATTTTTCCTAAGCAAATCAAACGTCTAAAAATGAGAAAAACTTTTTTTGCGAAACAAAAGAAGCCTATATAGTCTTATTTACATGCTCCATCCATCTGTTGCATACTATGAGTAGTTTGGTTAATCTCATCACTACGAATTAAGTCTGAAATTTTTTCCCGCCGACGGCTCCTCCTTGGTACAAAGGTAGAACCTTTTAGACGACATCTTCCATGGAGCCGTCTTCTCGGTGACAAGGTGTTCGAAAGTGATACTAGAGAAGTTAAGACTGCATAAAACCATACCTAGCATCATTCTTATCCCCACACGAGAAGAAGATGAGGGGGTCACGAATTATGCAGGAAACGTGCTGCGACCGGCGAGAGACTCGCCAACTTTTGCATCAGCGGTAGGGAATATGGACCCGAGAGTGGACCTTGATAGCCACCTGAAGCATGGAGACGCACGGTATAATGCATACTTGTCCATGATGGCTGCTAAGTTGTCGTACGAGAATGATCCTTTCGTGGAAACCACGATTCAAGATCGTTGGAAGGTTCGTCTCTCACCAACCCTCAATATGATATCGACAAACAAGCATAGAGTTATGATATAAATCGACCTGTTTATTCATATCATCTTGCACTAATCTAGCTTTCTTTCTTCTTATTTTTCTTTTTTCTATTCATTTTTTATGACTTCAGATGGAAGTCTTGCTGTGTGGGGGCTATACAAACGGTAAGCATTGGATCTTCGTGATATGTACGTACACATTTTACTGGTGAAATTTGGTTTTAAACTTAGTCGCTTGCTTAATTAAGAAGATTTGAAATATGCTGTGTAATTGTCGTGATCTTATAGTCGCTAATCCCTCACACAGAGTAACAATTTAAGGACAACCACAAAAAATCACACATGAAAACCTTACGTATTGGTTTGTACTTGTGCATGGAGCAATACGACTTTGATCTCGTGCTCAGACAGACCAACTTACAAAATATAAACATTGACTGCTGTTGGTTTTTCTCGACTCTTGATGAAAAGCAGTATTAACCAGGTATAAATTAGCTTTACTTTCATTCGTCTACTATTTCAATTTCCATTCCACTCTTTCAATTATTCGGCCCAATATTTCATAAGATATATTAGACAATTACTGCACGGGTGGTCATTTTCGATCCTCAGTGTCGATGGTGATTACTCTTTCTCCATCTCTGCATTGTGAACCTCCGTAATTCGACCTGGATTTTTCTTTTCTTTTCTTTTCTTTTTCCCCCTTTGTCAAAGTAATAAGCTATGTCTACATTGTTTTCTAATAGTTCTAAATTTTTGGAAATACAATGACTTAACATTATATTAGACAACATTTCCATTATGAATTACACAAGTTTGCTCCTGCCATAAGAAAGAGTTTCTTTTTAATATAAATTCCTACATTGTCATGTAGACCTGTTAGAATATTTAGATATTAAATAATGTTTCTGTCTAATAGTTTAAGTATTAAAAAAGATGGCAATAATTCTATTAAATCTCATGATCAAGAGCAACCCTCAACTCAAGCTACTGAATCTAACGATCCGGAGCAAGCCTCAACTCGAGCCATCATGTTCAGAGACCGAGACTAGACCTGATTGTGGTGGCATTTAGGGGTACCCGCCCTTTCGATGCAGACGCATGGTGCACCGACATCGATATCTCTTGGTTCGAGGTTGAGCTTGATTTTGAAGGAGAAGCGAAGCTTGAAAGAGAAGCGGAACCGGAGGGGGTAAGAATGCATGGTGGCTTCATGAAAGCCTTGGGCCTACAAAGGGACCGGGGAGGGCTCAAAGAGATGGATGAGGTAGCCGAGGAAGGCAAAAGCTATGCTTATCATGGGATTAAGGAAAAGCTAAAGAATGAATTGCGGGAAGGGACAAGGTTCATACTGACGGGGCATAGTTTGGGAGGGGCACTTGCCATCCTATTCGTGGGGGCGTTGTGCATGCAGAAGGAGGATGCAATTCTGAATAAGTTGGAAGGAGTGTACACATTTGGGCAACCGAGGGTGGGGAATGAGAGATTTGGGGAGTACATGGAGAGCGAGATTGATCGTCATGAGGTGAAGTACTATAGGTATGTCTATTCAAGCGACATTGTTCCTAGGCTGCCTTGTGATGGCAAGATCTTTGGGTTCAAGCACTTTGGTTCTTGCTACTACTTCAACTGCTTGTACAAGGGGAAGGTATTACCATCTCTCTCTCTCTCTCTCTCTCTCTCTCTCTCTCTCTCTCTCTCTCTCTCTCAACAGCATCTACTTCAAGCCTCGTCATGGTGTCAGGATAGTTGCACAAGAAACGTATCTTTGATTTGAAGGAGGGCTGGATGCCATACTGCAATCATGTTTAAATTTTGCACATTGTATATTTGGCTCTCACTCTCTCCTAATTACATAGCAATTGAATTCAGTTGTTAGAGGAGGAGCCGAACAAAAACTGCTTATCATGGTTATGGTATATACCTAACATCCTGATCGCGATTTGGGAGCTGATAAGGGGCTTCATCATGCCGTGTATCCATGGCCCAACATACCGAGAGAGCTGGTTCTTGGTGCAGTGTAGGATGCTCGGCATTGTCTTCCAGGATTGTCTGCCCATTTGCCTCAAGATTATGTCAATTTGACTCGACTTGCTCTTGAGCGTTCTACGGAGTAAGCTAGATTCAATCAGTCAGGAGTATAGTCTATGTACCGACATGATAGTAACTGGAATAAAAAAGTTGTATCGGTCTTACGGTCGTGACAATAACTTTCCCGATCAGATTTGTTGAAGAGGGCAAACTGATGTGCCTTCGATACATAATTAGTTACTTGCACTGTAAGCTACTGAGGATTTCTGTATGGGTGGATTGAGAGAAAATAAAACCCTAAACTCATGAAGAACCTTGGGGTTCTGCAATATTGTTAAGTGGGGTACATTATGAAGTGAACATTTAGCTTAATGTTCAATGCAACGAGTTCATCTTATGCAATATACTTTCCTTATTGAATCGAACAGAAGGTTTTCTTACCGGAGACCTGCAATGTTGCTAATATGAATCCAAAAACTAAAACATTTAACTTAATGGTCAACCAAATGAGTGGATAAATCTGCAACCAAATTGATAAAAGAAAGGGTTTGATCTATATGGTCTATCAAGCAGACGTTTTGCTTTTGACCATATTATAATTTAGACCCTGATAAGACAATTTAATATATATGCATAGCCCTCAAAATTTCAAGGTCCTTCGAGCCCTATGGAAAAGGGCTGACCCGACATATGGCATACAAAAAGAAGCGATAAAAGAGGAACAGAGGTTAGCGGGATTGTTAGCCAAGGATGGTAATTTATATAATGTGATTATTAACAAAGACGGAGATGTAAATTAAATATAATTTATAAAGATGGTAATCTACATTAAATTTAACGTCTGCTTACCCTGACTGGTGAAGTTTAAGCAAACTGCAGATATCCACACTTCGCATTTAAACCTAAACATATGGACATTAGAAAATAAGCACAGCGAGCAGTAGTTTTTTTTTTTTTTTTTTTTTTTTTTTTTTTTTTTTTGGTGAAGGGTAAGAATATATTGAGCTTTAACCAATAATTACAAAAGATCCGGCAGCACAAAACTTGCATTCAACAAGACAACAAGTCAGAGTGAGTGGAAGGGAGCCGAATGCAAAAGAGGACTGCAAGAGCGGGCCTAAGGAAGCAGAACAGCCAAATAAAGGCAAAAGGCCACAAAAGGCCAGATGAACCACAATCTACGCACACATCCGGCAGCGACAGAAGTGAAGAACCGTCAAGGAAGCAGCCATGCAGATGAAGAGTATCTAGACAGCAAACACTAGGCTAGGGCCTTGCAGAAATAAAAGAGTCCCCAGTTGAAAAAATGATCGGATCAATACCCCAGCTACGCTGCAGCCTCCGGTTTCTATAAGTATCATCCACACTCCTGTAGGTGGTGGCCTTGTCTCTAACGATCTTGATGAGTTGATTATTCACCGTTCGGACGGATAATCTTTGCTCCCAAAGTAGGATGCCATTTCTGTGCTTCCAAATGAAATAACAAAGAGCACCAAAAGAAAAGCGAGCAATGCACTTATAGAAGTCTTTGCCCATAAGGAAAGTGGCGGCCCAATTGAGATTCTCAACCCACGAATTGTTTCGCCACGGAATATTGCACCTGGAGGCCCAAAAGAAGGCAATGCCAGCGGAAATGCGGCAGCCAAAAAATAGATGGTCTATAGAATCCAACACCTCATTGCAAAGGGGGCACAAGGCACTATCTATCCTACCATAAGATAATAATAGAGTTTGGGTAGGAAGCCTGCGTTTGGCAATAAAGCCAAAGGTTAAATTGGTACCTTGAAGTGAAGGAGTTGTTCCAAATGAATGTGTGCCAAGAGACCCGACTCTTCCTCCTCCTAATCAAATCCCACGCCGAGGTCACCATAAAGAGATGGGAGGTGTTTCCCTTCCAGCCGAAGCGATCGGAAGAGTGGGAGAGGGTGGGAAGGGGAACCACCCAAGAGTCCAAGACCCCTTAATCATAGCTCCACAGTCAGTGAATAGGTCCGCCACTATAGCTTGCCTAAGGAAGGCTAGATGCATATATGGCCGAGTCCGGAAAGTACAAGTTCAAAGGGAACCTGGGGTGCCAGTTATCAAACCAGAAGGATACCGAGCAACCATCCCCAATTGTCCAATAGAAGGAGCTTCGACACTCAGTCCTGAGTTGGAGGATCTTCTTCCAAGCCCATGAACAATAGGTCGGCTTTTTGGCCACCCAGAAATTCGACCTTTTTAAGAAGGTTGAGTGAATCCATTTGCACCATAAAGATTCCTTATCGGCAAACAAAATCCAGATATGTTTTAACATAGCGGTCTTGTTATACTCTCGAAGCCTTTGGATCCCAAGGCCCCCTTCTTCTTTTGGGCAACAGACGTCCTCCCAGGAAACCTTTGCACCCCTAGTATTCACTATGGATATAGGTCCCTCACTTTCTCACAAAAATAGAGAATAAAGAAAAAAAGCATATCGATCTATGTCAATGTTTATAAACGGAATATTATAAAATCTATTTATCATGTGTCATTTATATTTAGGCTAACGATATTTTAACCCTTTATATAACTTAAGATACATCCTAAAAATTTAAATGATCCAAAGTTGTCACGCCCCAAACCCCGAGCACGAGAACAATCTGCCATGGTCATGCAAATGCGACGTTCCCAGGATGCATCGCTGACCCAATTCATTATTAATGCATATGTGGAACGTATTATAAAACCCCTGACAATGAAATACGGGATAGAAAAGCAAGAAGCAATTTTACAACTAATCACTTACAAAAACCAACGGAGTTTACAAACAGAGGTCTACAACCAAAAGTCTACAAAAGGCCGGCTTATAATAAGGGACCGTCCTACGATCTACAAGTCGAACACAATCTCCAATCCTTCAACTTCACCTCTATAACTCCACAAGGCCAACCATAACGAACTGGCCGCTCTGTCCACTAGGGACCTGAAAATGTAAACCCACAACGAAGTGAAACATTGTCTCAGCAAGTTCACCCTCCCTAAACCCCTATTAAAAAGAAAATACGCCCAAGGATGGCTTAGCCACACCACATAGAAGACTTGCCTCACCTCAGTTCCTTCCTGCAGGTTAGCACAATTCAAATCACTCGATCATGTTCATATCACTCAATCACAGATAGTAATAGGAACTTAAACAACTGGAATGCCAACAATATCATTTCAAACAACCACAGGAGTCCGGATTATAAGACCGAACCGTTATGACACGTCCCATATCATGTCACACGATTCCGTCCCATAATCCGACACGTCACTAATACTCAGCATGCGTTCCAATTGTTATTCACTACTTCACATGGGCATAGCCTACTCGCAGTTCGGCTATATACTGGCATTTAGCTAGGTATCGTCTCCCCACCTTGGAGCACGGCTTCGTCACTACATCAACGGCGTTCTCGAATGAGCATAGGCTCAGAATCAATTGCAACCCGAGCCCGTTATAATGGGCATCCCATATAAGGGCAAGTCCGACTCAACAACCCAGGACAATTTCCTCTTAATTATCACACAACAAAATCATATTTGGCCCCAGGACACTTTGCATTTCACTCAATGCCTCGAATTAAAATAGTGATCCTAGCCTCTTTTTTTCATATTAAAAATGTTCAAGAAATTATTCACGTGTGTGGGGGCACGTTAATTTCGAACCAGAAACTCAATATCTCACTTTTTCAAACCCCACTATTTAATATAATCCTTAAAATCCAATTTTGGTATCAAAACCCAACACTTGGGATTTTCTTAATAAAATCCATGTTTTTCACAATTAACACTCAATTTGTAATATCCACTTATCAAATTCAAAATATGAATACACAGCAGCGATCAACGCAAAATTCTGAGAAAATAAGGTCTCGAAATAATTTTCGAAATTTAATAAATAATTAATTTTATTCCGAAATTAATTAAATAATAATATTTTAATAATTTTATAATATTATATTTTATTAAATAATTAAATAATTTCGAAATATATATAATTCAAAATGATATATTTAAGTCCAATCATCATTAAACTAACATAACCATCCATTTAACTTTAATTAAACACACCCCTTAATCTAATTTACACCTAATTAAACTAATCTAACAACCTAAGCTTACTTAACTTAAACTAAGAATACCCTAAGCATCATTAACCCTATAATAAAGGTTTACTGAGCTAAACTCATCGGAATCGCTTTCCGACGAGTCTCCGGCAAAGACAACGGCGAGGCGGTTGGAAAACCTCCTCAGGGTGGCACCAGAAGAAGACCGGAAGGCACCCAAAACTGGCCTTGAAGATCTAGAGCTAGAACTCGCGCCGACCTTGGCCGGAGGAGGGTGCGCTAGTGGCTGGTCGAGCGTGAGACCGGCGGGGACGAACGAAAGCAGCTCGTGCGGTGGCTGGCGGCGACGTACGGCGGTGATGGAGACTCCGGCGACGGCGAGCAGCTGCTAAGACGGCTTGGACAACGGCTGGTTGGGCGCACGGACAAAGGCGGAGTGAAGCGACGAGCTGGCCAGCGAGCGGGCGCACAAGCGACGCACGCGGGCAGCGGTGACGGCTCCTATGACATTCAGATTTTCGGATTCTAATTTTGATTAAATGAATTGGGCATTTCATCGATGTGACTATAGTGTTTTTCTTTGAGTTGGCCACTCACGAGATAACTAGACTAGCTGGGTAAGCTATTAAGGACTTTAAGGCAAATAAACTTGAGAATTCGACCAGGAATTGACTTCTCGACTGTGCTCATCTTTAGAGATCATTGCGGCACAGTATAAAATCGATTTGAAATCAGAGATAGGCTGGTTCGATAGAGATGTGTGACCAATTGTGGGTGACACCACTAAATTGGGAAATTCTCGTCGACCGGTACTAGACTGATTTTCTTATTGTTTTGGTACCCGTGTTCGTATTTGAATCCTCGAGATTTTCACGACAATCGAGAGTCGCCAATGTGTCGAGTGGGTTCATCGTGGCTCGAAGAAAATCGACCACGGGTCATTTGTACTAAAAAGTTCTAAGAACTACTTGGTAGCCTAGGTCACGCTCAAAACGCGTTCGAGTGAAATTAACCACCAATCTAAGTCCGATTTTAGAAATTGAAGATTTTGTCATGTCACAATAAATTTTAGGAACGTCGACTCAGTCGTAGAAGATTTTTCTAACGACCGAGACTTCTTGGGAAAAAGTTGAGTTAGGGCCATTTTTATCAGAATTTGTAGATGACCGTTTTTGATCGCATCATTGGGCTGCAAGTTGGATTATATGACGGGAAAAGTCATAAAATGGGCAAGGATACCTTAATGAATTTATTTGGGCATCAATTGAAATTGTTGGTTTGAGAATTGAACAAATTTGAGTAAGATTAAAGAGGGAAAGATAGCAAATTCGTATGCCACTTATGCCCAACATTTTGGTCTACCTAAATGCTTCTAGAAGGGGGCATAATTGTCAAAAAAAGGGTGGATGGATGACAGCTCTTGGTGGGCCAAGTTTGTGATGACCTAAGAGAGAGAAAGAACCGATTTCTTCCCCCCCCTCCCCCCTCCTTCTCTTCTTCTCCCCGACGCCGCTTCCCCATCTTCCTCTTCGGTTTGCTCGACGCCATGGAAGCCGAAGACCAACGAAGCAGCACCCATCGTTGCTCGGACCGAGCTACCACCGTCGTCATGCCGGAGCCGCCGCCGCAGCTCCACGGCCACCGCACGCCCTCCGTCTTCCCCTCCGTCCGCGCTCGAAGACCCGGTAGATCCGAGGACGTCGGAGCAACCAACGAGCTGTTGGACCGCCGTCTCACGCCTCCGCTCTGCCGTCGCCGCGCATGCCGCCTCACCGCCGTCCGCCTCACGCTCACCCGCCGTGCGCCGTCTGCCCCTGTCCGAACAAGCTGCTGTTCAGCTCCTGTTGCACCTTTGGTCGGTCTCGTTCGGCCACCTCGGCCGCCGCCCGACCACCTCCAGCCACTATCGGCCTCGCCGGAGCTCTGCCTCGCCCTACGCCGCCCTTGCTGGCCTCAACTGGCCTCGGATCCGCCCCCAACCAGTAGCAAACAGAGAGGTTCGAATAAAAGTATGACAGTGGGGTTTTGGCTCGTTTTGGCCGCATTCCCAAGCCGGGATGCTCGGCCCACCTTGAGGAAAGTCGATCCTTGCGTCGATGCCGTCGTTTTGGATGAGTTTTGCTCACTAATGCCTTCTTAGTTTGCTAATTATACTTAATGGTTGATTAGTGTTAGTTAAGTGTAATTAGGTGGTTAGATTAGAATGGATTAGTGATTATTAGTTATTTGCACTGCATATTAGTTGTTTGATTAGTATACTTAACTAGAGAATTGCCTATAGTATTTATTGAATGCTTCTCGGGATTTTTCCCGACCCTTATCGGGCTTCAATTAGGCATTTTGGGCTTAAATGGAATTTTTAGGAATTAAATATTAATTTTCGAAATTAATTATTTAATTATTTATTTTCCGGAAATTCAATTTGGGATGGCCAGTGATCGGGATTTTATGCTGATGATCGTGGTGTAGTCCGTTTATTTAATTGAGTTTTATATTGTGCTAAATTGAATTTATTGTATTTATTTATTTAATTTTCGAAATTAATTATTTAATTATTTATTTTTCCGGAAATTAGACCGGGATGGTCAACGCTTAGAATTTTGTGCTGATCACTGCTGTGTATTTAGAATTTGAATTTGATGAGTGGATAATGCAAGTTGAGTGTTGATGGTCAAAAATATGGATTTTTATTCAGAAAATCTCAAGTGTCGGGTTTGGCATCGAGATTTGGATTTTTAAGGATTACTATTGTAATTTGAGTATTTAAGTGAACTGCAAAGTGTCCGAGGGTCGGTGCTGAATTGTCGTGTGCTGGTTGAAAGGCTCGGGTCAAAGTAGAGGTTAGGCCAACTGGACCTATGCTCCTTCGGGAATGCCGTCGACGTAGTGACGAAACCGCGCTCCAAGGGGGGAAGGCGATGCCTGGCATTAATGTCGAGATAGCCGAACTGCGAGTAGGCTATGCCCTTGTGTGGCAGTGATTATCAATTGGAACACGTGCGGAGTGTGGTTACCGATTATATTGAAAAATTGCCCGGTGGGGCCTTGATTACCACCTATAGATAAGTTATGTCCTAAGGACCGTGATTCATAATTGTGAATTGATTGATTGAATGGAAATGACTGTGAGTGGTCTTGTTGGTGTGTAATCGACTAGGTCGATTTGATCGATGCTTCGATCAATGATGTGATTGCTTGGATGCTTATTTGATATGGGCTAATATGCAGGTGGAATCTAAGGCCCAAGTAAGTCTTCTGACTCATGTTGTGCATAGGCAACCCTAAGGTGTATTAGTTTACTAATCGGGTCTTAGGGGGTAGAACTTGCTGAGACGTAGTCTCATCCCGGTTGTGGGACAACATTCCAGGACCCTGATGAAGAAGCCGAAGAGAAAGAAATCGAAGAGGAGTATCCGGAGGAGAACCCCGAGGATGATCCAGAGTAGGACCCTGATGAGAATTGAGTCGCCAATCCTATCTGATGACTTTTGTTGTAGAACCTGTTTGAGTAGAAACCGACCTTTTTAATATGGCTTGTATATGTATATGTTTGACTGAATCGTTATATATTTTATAACTGTTCTATCCAAATGTTTTATTGTCTGGGGATTTTTATAACTGCTTCCGCATGGGCAATATAAAAAGAAAGGGTCGGCGATATGTAGTCTTGGGATATCGCATTTTAAAATCGACCAAAGCAGAAGGATGGTCACGTGACCGAGGGTCGGGGCGTGACAACTCCGGCGGTGCTGGCAACGGCGTCAAGCGAGCGAAGGGGCGTGCAGGCTGTTGGTTGCACGGTTGCTTCTCTCTCCTCTCTTCCCCAAGTTCCAAGACCCCCTTGATTCAAGGAAGAAGATGATGTTGATAGCCTACCTTTTTTTAGCAAATCCACACCATACACTTGTCAAGATCTCGTTCACTTTGGCCCCAACCACCATGACATCACATGAGGTCATCTTCCACTAACTCAAATCTTCCACAACTATCTTCAATGGGTCCAATTTCTTCCTCCGCCATCGCATACAAATTTTCAAATCTTGTACATCGAATTCTTCAATTCTCTTCTAATTGAAGCAAATTGAAGTCCATAAAATTAATCTAATGTCACCACACTTCAATTCACACTTTTACTTGATCATAGAACCATCTTATGTCCCAAAAGTACGATAAAAAATGGGCCTACCAAATTCCCCGACTAAATTAATCATACTTTGATTATTTTGCCGAAAAACTCGGTTTGCATGGAAAAAACTTCCGAAGATGAGTTAATATTCCTAAAATGATTTATGACACACCAGGACTTCCAATTTCTAAATTCAATCTCAATTCATGGTTAATTTCACTCTGGCATGATACTAGCGCGTCATAATCTATCGGGTAGCTTTTAGAAATTTTCGTGCATTTGATCCGTGGTTGATCATTTTCAAGCCACAATGTATATCTTTGACACATTGGCAACTCTCTGTTGTCGTGGTAATCTCAAGGTTTCAAATACGAACACGGGGTACCCAAACAACAGAAAAGCCGGTCTAGTGCCGATCGACAAGAATTGTGCGATCTGGTGGAATCACCCACACCTGATCACATGCCTTTGTCGAGTCGACCTATCTCCGGTCTCTAATTGATTTTTAATTGTGCCGTAATGACCCTTGCAGATTAGCTCAATCGAAAGGTCGCTTCCTGGTCAAATTCTCAAGTCTGATGCATTAGGATCTCTTACCGGCTTCACCTGATAGACTAGTTTTCACATGAGTGGCCAACTCAAGGAAAAGAACTATATGTGCGAAGATGAAATGCCCGTCTCATTTTATTAAAGACAAAATTGGAAAATTAGGATGTCACAAAAGTAGCCCTCATTAAGTCATTGGGACCTCATTAAAGTTAAGATTGTATATAGACCAATCTATCTAGAGAATTTTGTCAACATTTCCTAAACTGTTGTTTCTTCTTCTTCTTAATTCAAATTAAAGAAGTCTACAACATGTCGTCCTTTTTTCACGAGAATTATCCAAGATTCGTGTACATTAATGAAATTAATGATCATGATTCTAATTTAAAATAATATTAATGTAGTGCATTTATTTACATTGTCTCTCTAAAATTCGTTCTCTAAGAACTCCGAGTCTTTTCTTAGTCCAAGCTTTTTTAGAGGATTCTTAAGGGGAAGTTGTGAACTCTTATCATCAAACTCTACATTCAAGATATGTTAATTAACTAAACTTACCAACTAATTTCAAATGAAATGAATTTTATATGCATATGGACGGAAAATAACATAAGGTTTTGTTTTGATTAATACATATGGTATTGTAATTTTATGACAATGTGCGACTTTTGCACTTCCAATAAATAGCAAGTTTCACTCTTTCCATTTGTGATTTTGATCGATTAATTCTTTTCTGTTATCATGAATTCAATAAGTTATGGAGCATCATAACCATTTAGGGTGTGAAAATTGAGTAAGCCTATATTTTTGGGCAAACTATAAAAAGATGTACTTTGAGTTCGATTATTTTCGATTAACTTCTAGGTTCATTGATATCTACTTCCCTACAAATGTCTAATTGTGTCATTTCAAAAAGAAAATTACCACACTAACTATGACATCCCGAATTTCCAATTTTATTTTCAATAAATTGAAATGGGCATTTCATCTGTGCACATATAGTTCTTTTCCCTGAACTGATCACTCATGGGATAACTAGTCTACTAGGTGAAGCCGTTAAGAAATTCTAATGCATCGGACTTGAGAATTTGACTAGGAAACGACCTTTCGACCGAGTTAATCTGCAAGGGTCATTACGGCACAGTTAAAAATCGATTAGAGACCGGAGATAGGTCGACTCGACAGAGGCATGTGATCGAGTGTGGGTGATTCCACCAGATCGCACAATTCTTGTCGATCGGCACTAGACCGGCTTTTCTGTCGTTTGGGTACCCTGTGTCCGTGTTTGAAACCTTGAGATTATCCGACAACCGAGAGTCGCCAATGTGTCGAGAGATGTACATTGTGGCTTGAATTGATCAACCATAGGTCAAATGCACGAAAATTTCTAAAAGCTACCCGGTGGATCAGTATGCGCTAATATCGTGCCAGAGTGAAATTAACCGTGAAATTAAGATCGAATTTAGAAATTGCAAGTCCTGGTGTGTCACAAATCATTTTAGGAATATTGACTCATACTCGGAGGATTTTTCATGCAAACTGAGTTTTTCAGCAAATTAATCAAGGTATGGCTAATTTGGTTCGGAAAATTGGTAGGCCCGCTTTTGGTTGTACTTTTGAGATCTAAGAGGGTTCTATGGTCAAGTAAATATGTGAATTGAAGTGTGGTGACATTGGATTAATTTTATGGACTTCAATTTGGTTCAATTGGAGGAGAATTGAAGACTTTGAATTTTATGCCCGCGGAAAATGAAATTGAACCTATTGGATTAAGGTTGTGGGAGGTTGGAGTTAGTGGATTGTGACATCACAAGTGATGTCATGGTGTGGGGCAAGAGTGCCTAAGATCTTGACAAGTGGATGGTGGGGATTGGCTCTTTGAAAGGTGGGATGTCACTTCCCCCTTGTCTCCATCATCTTCTTCCTTGAATCAAGGGGAGTTGTCTTGAATTTGAAGAGAGAGAGAGGAACGACCAGCAGCTCGCCGGCCCACTCGCACGCCCGCCCGGCCGCTGCTCGACGCCGCCAAAGACTGCCGGACCCGCTCGCCGCCGCCGTCGCCCGCCTTGGCTGCCGCGCATCTCCGCTTCGTCCACCGTCCGGCGTCATCGTCCGAGGTCGCCGGTGATGCTCGCCGTTCGCCGGCCACCGTTGGAGCCAGCCAAGACCGCCGAAGCCGCGGGCCGCCGCCGAGCCGCCGCTCCCCTCCTCCGCCCGCCCGCGCCCGAACCGCCGCCGGACAACCCCCTTCGAGCTTGGACAAAGAACAAGCGCAAGAAATGGGTATGGCAGCTAGGTTTTGCCCCGTTTTGGCCTGCTTCCCGGCCCGGAGTTTAGGTTCGCCTTTGGGAAAGTCGATCCCCTCGTCGCCCTCGTCGTTTTGGTCCGCTCGGCTCGCTAATCCGGTGAGTTTAGCTCACTAAACCTCGCTTAGAGGGTTAATTATGCTTAGGGAGGTTTAGTTTTTGTTAAGTGCTATTAGGTGGTTAGTTTAAGTTATTTAAGAGTGGATTAGATTAAGGTGGTGTTTTAATTTAAAGTGTGTTTAATTAGGGTTAAGAAGGTTTATTTTATGATAAGCCTTGATGTGACTTAAAGGAATTTATTTTTGATTTAAATAAATGTTTCGAAATTATTGGATTATTTAATAATATATTATATTACGAAAATTATTAAAATATTATTATTTAATTAATTTTCGGAATAAATTTAATTATTTAATAAATTCCGAAAATTTTGTCGGGACCCTAAATTCTCATAATTTCGTCTTTGATCGTTGCCGTGTATTCGGATTTTGAAATTGATGGTTGGATATTGCAAATTGAGCGTGGATTGTGAAAAATATGAATATTATTATTTAATTAATTTTCGAAATAAATTTAATTATTTATTAAATTTCGAAAATTATTTTGGGACCCTAAATTCTTAGAATTTCATGCTTGATCGATGTATATTCAGATTTTGAATTCGATGAGTGGATATTGCAAATTGAGTGTCGATTGTGGAAAATGTGGATTTTATTGAGAAAATCTCAATTCTCGGGTTTGGCACCGAAATTGGATATTTAAGGTTTCATATTGCAATTGGAGTATTTGAGTGAAATATAAATTGTCCGGAGGTCAGTTTTGAATTGTCGTGTCTTTGGTTGAAAGACTCGGTCGCATGAGGGCTAAGCCAACTGGACTGTATTCCTTTAGAATCGCCGTCAACTTAGTGATGAGACTCGGGTCACAGTAGAGGCTAGGCCAACTGGACCTGATTCTAAACTTAGTGACGAGGCTCGGGTCGCAGTAGAGGCTAGGCCGACTGGACCTATGCTCCTTCGGGAATGCCGTCGACGTAGTGACGAAGCCGCGCTCCAAAGAGGGGAGGCGATGCCTAGCATTAATGTCGGTAGATAGCCAAGCTGCGAGTAGGCTATGCCCTTGTGTGGCGTGAATAATAATTGGAATGCGTGCTGAGTGTGTTTGTGGTTCCTATGAAAGTGTTGGCGTTCCAATTGTTTGAATTCTTATTATTTCCTAAGTTTGTGTGATACAAATTGTGCTAACCTGCAGGAATGGATTAAGACGAGGTAAGTCTTCTGTGTGATGTGGCTAGGCCACCCGGGGTGTATTTTCTTTCTAATAGGGGTTTAGGGGGGTTGAACTTGCGAGACAATGTCTCACCCCGTTGTGGGCCAAAATTTCAGGTCCCTAGATGGTGGTCGTGAAGGAACCGAAGCCCTAAGTGCGGGAAGGTGGAAGTTTGAAGGATCGGTGAACGTGTCCCGCTAGTTGATCTTAGGATAGTTCCCCTTTTGTCGAGCCGGTCTATCTTGTAGACGAGTCCGATTGTATTTAAACCGATGTGTTTATAAGCGAGTGTTTGGTATTGTGATTGATTGCCTCGCTTTTCTATCCCAAGTTAAATGTTGTCGGGGATTTGTTTCGCTTCCGCATGTGTAATAAAATGAATGGGTCGACGACGTAACTGGGATGTCGCATGTTTTATCGACCGCAGTGGGATGTGCACGCGCTCGGGTTCGGAGCGTGACATCCCCGTTTAAGTGGTATCAGAGCATGGTCTGTGTTTGGAGTGATAAGGTGCGATGAGTCATGGGATAGTTAGTAGGAAAGACTTTTAATATCTGATGCATGTGGTTGATAACTGTTTGGTAGTGTGTTTGTGGGGTCATTCAATTACGTGAGAGTACCGCTGCAAGTTGGTACTGAGGGTGTAACAGCACCGAGCGATCCTTGGTTTGTCAGGATCGTTCTAGCGCTAGAGTCTTTGGGAAGCTTTTTGAGTAAGCAAGATCATGACCGAGTCGCCGCTGTTGCCGTTGTCTTTGCTGTCGCCAGTGCCATAACCGTTGTTGTTGCTACGCCTGTTGAGGCCCAAGCTGGAGTTGTGACCAGGGATCAAGCCACCGTATCTGAGTCAAAGTTCAGTTTAAGCAGAGTTGGAAATTGATTGGAGGAAAGGCTGATGTAAGAAGAAATGTTCCCCTTTCACCTAACCGGCAGAGTAGAATTGGAAAGTCAGTGCCCAACTCAATTGATGTGTTTTGTGTACGTAAGAAAAGACATGGATCTGTCTCGTCTTTGTAAGAGGGAAAGGACTTGTTACAAGTTTCGCCAATACGGCCATCTGATCAAGGGTTGTCCATACAGATAGATGGAACTACAGTTGTTTCTGTCACCGCCGTCAATAGAACAGAACAGGGGAAACATGCTTCAGGACATTTAGTGGGGTACTTGGAACAGAACCGGTGCAAGGAAGGGTGCATCTTTGTCACCCGGGAGAGCGAGAGAATGCACCGATAGTGTGCTGAGTTCGTGGAAGGAAACATGAATCAGCCCAGTGTTCCGGTTTAGCGGGGGCATGCTTTGAATGTGGCTAGCATGGCCGTTGGGTTAGGAACTACCCGCGTAAGTCCAAGAGAGTGTAAGTACCGTAAGTGCAGATAGGACGCCACTAGGATGGCTAGAGGAGCATGAATGAGTCAACCATGCAGCAATCAAGGGAATGGTGTTTTTGAGATGTTTTTATCAGAGTCGCGCAGCAGAATTTTTAGTGAAGGTTGCAGAATTTTCATGTGGTGATAAAGTATTAGAAAGATGAATCTCGACTATAGTTGTACTTGAAGGGTTTGCTTAAGTATGACTTGGAAGTCATTTATAAAAGGTATGGCTCGAGGAGCTTTCTAAGGTTATGAATCGTAGTAGCGATATAATTTGGTTTGTCAGTTAGCGTGCGAAGGTTTTGAATTGTTTACTCCTTGTTATTCGTCACTGAAGATGACCTGGGTCTATTTGTTGGCTGCCGGATCTACATGGCAACTATAATGGATGCGTCAGTTGAGGAGGCGTATATGGAGAACCTAACCGTGGTACCGAAGTTTTCTGGGGTAATTCCTGAAGAAGTGCCAAGTCTGTTGTCAGAAAGAGAAATAGAGTTCGTAATTGAATTAGCACCCGGAACAGAGGCAGTCTCTAAGACTCCGTACTGGATGGCGTTGTTAGGGTTGAAAGAACTGTAAGTGAAAGTGCAGATACAAGAATTGTTGGAAAGGGGATTCATACGCCTTAGTGCATCACCTTGGGGAGCACCGGTTCTGTTCGTGAAGAAAGAAGATGGTTTGTTGCGCCTATACATCGACTATCGATAGCTCAATCAGGTAAAGATCAAGAACAAGTATCCATTGCCGAGGGTCGATGACTTGTTCGATCAGCTTCCAGGAGTATCGAGATTCTCTAAGATCGACTTGAGGACAGGGTATCATCAGCTATGGGATTAGAAATGAGGTTATACCGAAGTCAGTGTTTCGCAATCGATACGACCATTATGAGTTACTGTAATGCCGTTTGGTTTGAAGAATGCTTCAGCTGCTTTCACGGATCTGATGAACCGTAAGTTGAACGAGTACTTTGATCAGTTCGTAATCGTGTTCATCGACGACATTCTAGTGTACTCGAGGAGTACTGAGGATCAGGAAAGGCACTTAAGGATAGTGCTTCAGACTTTGAGGAATCATGAGCTATAAGCCAAGTTCAGTAAGTACGAGTTTTGGCTGACTCATGTGACATTCCTAGTTCACGTCATCTTCGGAGAAGGAATCTCAGTGGACCCAGCCAAGATAGAGACAGTGATCGACTAGCCAAAACCGACTACAGTGACAGAGATCAGAAGTAGCAGAGTATTACAGACAGTTGTAGAAGGGTTTTCAGTGTTAGTATCACCGTTGACAAGACTTCTGAAGAAGGAAGGAAAGTTTGTGTGATCAGATATGTGCGAGAGCAGTTCCCAAGAGCTTAAGCAGAAGCTAACTACTGCACCTGTGCTTACTATCCCATCTGGTCTAGTAGGATTCGAGATCTACAGTGATGCGCCGTTTAAAGGATTGGGTTGCGTGTTGATGCAGCATGACAGGGTTGTTGCATACACATCCCATCAGTTGAGACCTCATGAGCTGAATTACCCGACGCATGACTTAGAACTCGCAGCTTTAATCTTCGTATTGAAAATTTGGAAATGTTAGTTGTGTGGAGAAAGATTATGGATCTTCACGGACCAACATAGTCTTCAGTATTTATTCTCTCAGAATGAGTTGAATATGAGACATCGTTGATGGATGGAACTCCTGAATGACTATGACTGTGAGATTTTGTATCACCCTGGAAAAGCGAACAAGGTCGCCGATGCACCGAGTAGGAAGTCTTCGATTGCGCGAGATGGTACTCAAGGAATGGAGTCTACTTGAGAGAGCACGAGATTCGGGTTTCAAATTTGAGGTAGGCCACCTTTAGACTCTTATGGCCATCCTCAGAATTGAGCTGGATGTGCAGATCAGAATCAGAACACTTCAGTGTTAGATTCAGAGATTCAGAAAGCCGTGCAAGAATGTCACCAAGTGTTTGTCGTGTTAGCCAGGGAAGGTACAAGATCGTAAGTTGAGAGGACTCTTGTAACCTCTCAAGGTCCTTAGTGCGGAAATGAGATCGTGTCACAATGGATCTGGTGACGGGCTGATCAAGGAATCAAAGGGGTAATGATTCGATTTGGACAGTGGTCGACAGACTGACAAAGTCGGCTCAATTCATCGCAGTACAAAAGGACAATTCAGATCGTTGAGGATAGGTTGAGAGCTTGTAGGTTGGTTTTCAAAGAAAGTTGAAAGAAACAACTTCTTCTTGTTGAGTTCACTTACGGCAATAGTTGCCACAGAGTTTTCGAGATGGTTCCCGGCTTCAATGAACGAGTTAGATGGTTCTTTCGAAGCGAAAGCGGAGCGAGTGTACAGAACTTGAGTTGTTGAGATGAGGTCGAGAGATCGAAAAATCGCGAGTCCACGGTTGGTTCGAAATCGGTGATTGATTTGCGGTTATCGAGACAGACTTGAGGCCGCTCAAAATCGCCGACTTAGCTTCGCAGATTTTTGGTATCGAAGACCTTTGGAATTTCAAGTAGGAAGGTATATTTTCATGGATGTCACCTTGTTAGGGACATCGCGTTTTGTTAAGAAAGGAAAGTTGAAACGGCACTTACATCCGAATCAATCGAAATTTGGGTTCAAAGGAGGATTTTGACTTTGATTGAATAAAGAAAGCAATTCGAGACAATTTCGGCACCTTTAGCCGAGTAGTACCCGAGAGTGAAGAAAAATGGTCCGAAATTGGGAGTTTGAATAATTGATGCGGTAGTTAACCGCTTAGTGGAAAAAGGGAAAAATAAAAGAAAAAGAACCAAATTGTTACAGCTTTTATTTTCGCAAAAGTGGACAAGTGTTCAGCATTTTAAATCCGTGATGGTTTGGACAAGCTTGGAAGTGATCTGACATTACCGCAGTACAAAAAGAGTAACCAGGGAAAGAGAAGATTCGATGAGACAATTGTAACCCCACCTTTTTGTTTAAGAATTTGTAAAGGTTTAAATTTCGAGGACGAAATTTTTATAAGAGGTGAAGAGTTGTGACATCTCGAATTTCCAATTCTATTTTCAATAAATTGAAATGGGCATTTCATCTGTGCACATATAGTTCTTTTCCCCTGAATCGATCACTCATGGGATAACTAGTCTACTAGGTGAAGCCGTTAAGAAATTCTAATGCATCGGACTTGAGAATTTGACCAGGAAACGACATTTCGATCGAATTAATCTGCAATGGTCATTATGGCATAGTTAAAAATCGATTAGAGACCGGAGATAGGTCGACTCGACAGAGGCATGTGATCGAGTGTGGGTGATTCCACCAGATCGCACAATTCTTGTCGATCGGCACTAGACCGGCTTTTCTGTCGTTTGGGTACCCTGTGTCCGTGTTTGAAACCTTAAGATTATCCCGACAACCGAGAGTCACCAATGTGTCAGAGATGTACATTGTGGCTTGAATTGATCAACCACGAGTCAAATGCACGAAAATTTCTAAAAGCTACCCGGTGGATCGACGCGCTAATATCGTGCCAGTGAAATTAACCGTGAAATTAAGATCGAATTTAGAAATTGCAAGTCCTGGTGTGTCACAAATCATTTTAGGAATATTGACTCATACTCGGAGGATTTTTCATGCAAACTGAGTTTTTCAGCAAATTAATCAAGGTATGGCTAATTTGGTTCGGAAAATTGGTAGGCCCGCTTTTGGTTGTACTTTTGAGATCTAAGAGGGTTCTATGGTCAAGTAAATATGTGAATTGAAGTGTGGTGACATTGGATTAATTTTATGGACTTCAATTTGGTTCAATTGGAGGAGAATTGAAGACTTTGAATTTTATCTTGCGTGGAAAATGAAATTGAACCTATTGGATTAAGGTTGTGGGAGGTTGGAGTTAGTGGATTGTGACATCACAAGTGATGTCATGGTGTGGGGCAAGAGTGCCTAAGATCTTGACAAGTGGATGGTGGGGATTGGCTCTTTGAAAGGTGGGATGTCACTTCCCCCTTGTCTCCATCATCTTCTTCCTTGAATCAAGGGGAGTTGTCTTGAATTTGAAGGAGAGAGGGAGAGGAACGACCAGCGGCTCGCCGGCCGCTCGCACGCCCGGCCGCCGCCGCTCGCTCGATGCGGCAAAGACGAACCCGAACCCGCCGCCCGTCGTCCCGTCGCCCGGCTTGCTGCCGCACATCTCCGCTTCGTCCACCGTCCGGCGTCATCGTCCGAGGTCGCTGCTGCTCGCCGTTCGCCGCCACCGTCGGAGCCAGCCAAGACCGCCGAAGCCGCTGCGGTCGCCGCCGCTGCCGCTCCCTCCTCCGCCGCCCCCGCGCCCGAACCGCCGCCGGACAGCCCCCTTGGAGCTTGGACAGCAGCTGCAAGAAATGGGTATGGCAGCTAGGTTTTGCCCCGTTTTGGCCTGCTTCCCGCCCCGGAGTTTAGGTTCGCCTTTGGGAAAGTCGATCCCTCGTCGCCCTCGTCGTTTTGGTCCGCTCGGCTCGCTAATCCGGTGAGTTTAGCTCACTAAACCTCGCTTAGAGGGTTAATTATGCTTAGGGAGGTTTAGTTTTTGTTAAGTGCTATTAGGTGGTTAGTTAAGTTATTTAAGAGTGGATTAGATTAAGGTGGTGTTTTAATTTAAAGTGTGTTTAATTAGGGTTAAGAAGGTTTATTTTATGATAAGCCTTGATGTGACTTAAAGGAATTTATTTTTGATTTAAATAAATGTTTCGAAATTATTGGATTATTTAATAATATATTATATTACGAAAATTATTAAAATATTATTATTTAATTAATTTTCGGAATAAATTTAATTATTTAATAAATTCGAAAATTTTGTCGGGACCCTAAATTCTCGGAATTTCGTCGATCCCCGCCCCGTATTCGGATTTTGAAATTGATGGTTGGATATTGCAAATTGAGCGTGGATTGTGAATAATATGAATATTATTATTTAATTAATTTTCGAAATAAATTTAATTATATATTAAATGTCGAAAATTATTTCGAGACCCTAAATTCTTAGAATTTCATGCGATTGCTGCTTTGTATATTCAAATTTTGAATTCGATGAGTGGATATTGCAAATTGAGTATCGATTGTGGAAAATGTGGATTTTGTTCGGGAAAATCTCAAGTCTCGGGTTTGGCACCGAAATTGGATATTTAAGGTTTCATATTGCAATTGGAGTATTTGAGTGAAATATAAATTGTCCAGTCGGTTTTAAATTGTCGTGTCTTTGGTTGAAAGACTCGATCGCGGTAGAGGCTAAGCCAACTGGACCTGTATTCCTTTAGAATCGCCGTCAACTTAGTGATGAGACTCGGGTCACAGTAGAGGCTAGGCCAACTGGACCTGATTCTAAACTTAGTGACGAGGCTCGGGTCGCAGTAGAGGCTAGGTTGATTTGGACCTATGCTCCTTCGCAAATGCCGTCGACGTAGTGACGAAGCCGCGCTCCAAGAGGGGAGGCGATGCACGGCATTAATGTCGTAGATAGCCGAAGCTGCGAGTAGGCTATGCCCTTGTGTGGCGGTGAATAATAATTGGAATGCGTCTTTGAGTGTGTTTGTGGTTCCTATGAAAGTGTTGGCGTTTCAATTGTTTGAATTCTTATTATTTCCTGAGTTTGTGTGATACAAATTGTGCTAACTTGCAGGAAGGGATTAAGACGAGGTAAGTCTTCTGTGTGATGTGGCTAGGCCACCTGGGGTGTATTTTCTTTCTAATAGGGGTTGAGGGGGTTGAACTTGCTGAGACAATGTCTTACCCCGTTGTGGGCCTAAATTTCAGGTCCCTAGATGGTGGTCGTGAAGGAACCGAAGCCCTAAGTCTGGGAAGGTGGAAGCTGAAGGATCGGTGAACGTGTCCTGCTAGTTGGTCTTAGGATAGTTCCCCTTTTGTCGAGCTGGTCTATCTTGTAGACAGTCCAGTATTGTATTTAAACCGATGTGTTTATAAGCGAGTGTTTGGTATTGTGATTGATTGCCTGCTTTTCTATCCCAAGTTAAATGTTGTCAGGGGATTTGTTTCGCTTCCGCATGTGTAATAAAATGAATGGGTCGACGACGTAACCTGGGATGTCGCATGTTTTATCGACCGCAGTGGGATGTGCACGCGCTCGGGGTTCGGGGCGTGACACTAACCATATCCTAATCTCCTTTTTTTACTTCTGAAATAGCTTTCTAATCGCCCTTTTCACCGGACATCTTATCCTCTTCAATGGTGTTGTAGGTTTTTCCCATGCACTCAAACATCTATATCCATAGATTTCGTCAAGGGCACCTCCTTCTACAACTCTAGTCATGCCATCCTTTTTATTTTCGCCTCTGTAATTCCGATAATCCACACGACACCGAAGCATAAACTTCTATGTTCCAATCGCTTTAGGACCATCATTTGCTTTTCCGCTACTACTTAATTTACATGCTTTAATTTTAGACCAGCCTCCACGTGTATCAACATCTTTATGCATCACGGACATGGTGATGTTTGGAAAACAAGAATGCTTAAAAACCGAAACATCTTATCGTTAAAGCTAATCCTCGCGAGGAGAAAGCGCCTACTGGGTCATTCTTATAAGTGAAGGGCTCGATGGACGGACAGATTTGCAGGTAAGAATGAAAAGAGGGCCACTGAAATACGGCGGCGATGTCTACTGTGGTGCATGTACATTGGTAATTTGGTAAATCTGGCTCTCGCGTTCTTCTATCACAATCACCTTTGAACCTCAAGTGTTAAGGAGGAGCCGAACGAAAACAACTCCAACTCGTCTTTTTTATGGTACGTGCCGAACGTCATGATTGTAATTTGGGCTGATAAGGGGCTTCTCATGCCATTGTATACTTCAGGATGACCAGCGGCGCCATTTCAGAAATGTCTGCTCATTCACCTCAGGCCATGTCAGCTTGACTCGACCGGGCTCCATAGCTCGCCCAGATTATGAGGAAGATGAGCTTGACTGAAGTATCATGTGTATGTACCAATAATCATACCCGAAACAAGATTATTTTTATACGTTCTTATGACCAACGGAATAAGGTCTTGAAGAGAACTTTCACAATCATTTGCTTCCTTGTACGGACTAATGTACGAAACATCATGAGTGCATTGCATAAAGACGTCTGTACAAGACTACATAATACAAACTGTTATAAAAGATTACCAGATGTAATAAGCAAACTAACATGCATCTAAGTATACCTCCTATGGGTCATAATGCATTAGGAAAAATCAGAACACTCTTAAAGGATCGGCAAGATGACTGCGAAGGAATACTAGTGCTGCCGAGCTTCACAAGAGAAGAAATGGGGAATGCGGACAGCCTAGTAGATAGAAAGAGCATTCGGAAAAATGGACGTAGGTAGGCAACCTCCTGACAATTGAACCAAATTCACAATAATATTGCAATACCTATACTTTGAACCTTAACCTTCTAACCTCTACCCACAGTAGGGATAGATTATAGCAGAAGAGAGACATCAATAAGTCGAATGAATTTCTCAGCATATGAAGATGGAAGCTGTTACTTTCTTTCCTTCTTTTTTTTGAGTAGGTTACAAGCTGCATGAGATAAATGCTACCGTCCATCAGTTTGCCTTTGCCGTCGAAAATGCCTAAGAATGAAGCTGTCTGCATATAAAGGATACTTCTTCCTGATGAGCCCTTTTATACATTTCCAATAGGAAAAGTCAACTAACTCCCCGTCTTTACGGACTATGAACAAGCACCTTGACCTTTGAAAATCAGGATGGTACCCGACCTGTCAGCATGACAAAATATAAACAAAAGTCCAAATGTAAGATGAAAATGCATGAGTTTTCAAATTCTTGTACTATGACGCAACATGATCCACAAACATATCGAACTCCACTCAATTGAGGAGTGAAGACAGTGAGATCAACTTCCAGCAAGTATAATTCTTTTTATTTTTTCTATTATTTGTAAGAACACTTCTTTATAAGGAGGCTTCAGGACTTCAAAGAGTGTGATATAACACAACCAAAATAACTGTTACTTGTGCTGTGAAATATAACAAACAAGAACATTAAAAAACCCATCCAAAACAACAGTAATTGCCTTCGTTCAGGTGAACAGCAATTTTGACAAAAGAAGAAACTGATGTGTCCCAGCAGAAACTCAAGGTTTCACAAAGGCTAAAGTCAAAGATTATGAAAAGAGGATCCACTTCCGTGTATTTAGTAGTGGGGTCACATTTTTCTACTCTTTTCCAACCATATGAATGATGGCTCAAGAATCTGCTTAGTTCAAACAGTAAAGCCTTACAACTACAGGTAGACTAAAGCTCTAAGCAACGCAGCTACTTTCCTCAGTTCCAAGCATTTTGAAGCAAGAATGTAGAGCTTCACTGAGCTTTAACATGAATAATCTCTCTCTCAACACCGAGTGGGATATCATCTGCATCCTCATCAACTAATGCATCTTTCACAGGAAGTACATTTCAGCATGATGAAAGCAACAAAAAAGGAGAATCTTGCACTAATGTCGCTACTCCTGATATTCGATGCTCAAGTTGCTCTGCTTGAAAAAAGAGAAGGTGAAAGGAGGAAGATATCGTGATATAATCAATTCCACAACCGGTCTTCTTTTCAAACTCAGGATGATAGGGAAGCAACTTCTCGAGAATGGTTCTCTCCTGTTCGGGACTAAATCGATCTCCACTTTGATATCTACAACACGATAACAAATTCCACTTTTGTTAGTACCAATAAGAATCCAGTGCATTTCTACTTATTTCTTAGTTATTTGTAAAGATTAGGGCAATTAGGGACTTTCAGACAGTTCCATTGTTATCTTTTTTCTAAAAAAATGTCTAAATCACAGCATCCAAATGTTTCTTATATATAGGACCAAAAGTAGCTGAAATGGTTAAATGTGAGCAGAAAATGCAATTGATGGATTGGTAATAAAGAAGGAACGTGCAGCAGCAAACATTCTGCAAACTTATGAATAGCTGTCCAATAATAGTGATCAGTTTGCCATGGACTATTACAACTTAGACAAGCATAATCACATGAAATAACTCAGGAATTAGCACCCAAGCTTCGATCATGCTTTTACAAATTGACATACAGATACAAGCAAGCATCTCATTACGTGCTGTCTTGTCCATGAGCGTTTCTCTTGCCCTATGACTCTTGTCCATGACGTTGATAACGCAAATGTGTTGACGCCTAAATTTCGTTTTTTAAATTAGTTTTTTTTAATTATCTATTTTGCCTTTTTCGGATAATAAATAATAAAAACAAAAAAATAACAAAACAAAACAAACAAAAACAGAAAAAAGCAAAAACAGCCCATCGGGCTGGGCCTTCGAGCCCAGCCCCTCCTCTCTCCCTCGCGCCGGCCCTCACGGCCCAGCCCGCGCGACTCAACCCTTCCCCCTCTTCGGTCGTCTTCTTTCTCCGTCCGCCTCTGCAGCACTCGCGCAGAGGGCGCGATGCCGGAGGAGCGGACGGACAGCGACGTGGGAGGGACAGCTGGCGTCGGATGGGACACCGGTTCGGCCGTCGGGGACCGCTCGGCGCGCGAGGGGGACCGGCGGTCGAAGTTCCGTCGACCGGCCACCCCCTCGCCTATAAAAAGCGAGGCACCGCCTCCGTCGAAGGACACACCAGACGGCGAACTCAGAGATCTCCCCTTTGAGAGACTTCAAGGGGAAATCGAAGAGCGAGCGCGCGAGGGATCGGGTCGCGAAGCTCGGACGACCTCCCTCCGAGAGACTTCGGCGGAGGCCGACGACAAGCGAACCCGGAGAGAGAGGAACCGAAGTAGAGAGACAGACGGAGAGATCGAAAGCTTGCGAGCGCCGGAAGCTTCCCTCGAGAGACTTCGAGGGAGGTCCGAACGCCCGCAAGCCCAGATCTGTGAGCAGCTGAAGCCGAAGGAGAGGGGAGGGTCCTGGATCCGCGAAGAGGGGCTGAAGAGGAGAGGAGATAGGAGGAGGTCCCGTGCCCCGACGCCGCCGCGGTGCCAGATCTCGCCGTGCTGCCTCACCGTCGCCGTAAGCGAGGCCGGGCCGACGCCGTCACGCGTGACGGGTAACGACGGGTCTTGCTCCCCGTCACCATCGTCGCACCCCCTCTCTCGAACCCCATCCATCACCGGATCTCGACCTCAGTGAATCGGGGCCTTCGTCACGTCTCCTACCGTCACGCCACGAGCCCCGTCGTCGATCCAGTTGAGCGGCTGGCTACCGGCTGCCGGCTGCGACGTCGCCGCCGTTGGACGCCGGGCTGCTGTTCGTTTGACCCCCTCCGTCCCTCATCAGCGCTACGAATCGCCAGATCTCGCGAGCTCAAAAAACCGGGTCTCCAAAGGGAAGACGGGTCAAAGTCGGGCGGATCCGGGTTGGCGTCCGGGTAGGGTTTCCCGGGTCGAGCACACGCGTGGGCTGGGTTGTGTTGGACTAGAATTTTCGTGAAGTGGGTTTCCCGGGTCGAGCGCACGCGTGGGTTGGGTTGTGTTAGACTAGAATTTTCGTGAAGTGGGCCAAAAAAATAGGTTTGGGCTTTTACCCTTAAAAAAAAAAAATGAGTCGGGCCTGCGTTGCAGGCCCGTCCGCGTTCTGGGCGAGCAGCTCGGGTCGGACCCAACCCGGGGATCCGGCCTGGTTCATTTTTATATTATTTTAATATAAAATAATATTTTAATAAAATATAAAAAATATATTTTATTTTTCATAAAATCAAAAAATAAAAAATACCCTATATTTTCCCAAAAAAAAAAGCCAAAAATGCCAGAAAAAAAAAAAAAAATGATTTGTATTTTCTAAAAAATACCAAAAAATCCAAAAAAAAGGTCTCTTTTATGTCCAAAAAATAGAAAAAAGACCCAAAAATTGTTTTTCCTCCCTAAATGCATGGAAAATCCCTCGAAAATCCAAAAAGCTTTAGGATTTAAACAAGATTAGGTACCGAAAGGGCATTAGTGATTAACTAGTGTAATCAAGTCCCCGATCCTAATTTCTCTGGTTGCGCAGAAGCGGGTATTTCTCCCGATACTTCGCTTGGGTTTCTAATCGACCCACCCCAAATTGATTAGTGGCGACTCCGTTTTAAAAATTAACTTACAAGTTAAAAACTTGAACCATTAAAGTCGTGAATTGGTGGACTTGGGAGAGTCCGGGCTAAAATAAACCTAGCCGAACCATTAGCCTCCACGGGCGCTTGCCCCAAATCGGGCGCTGAAAAAAAGAGGTCGCGACAAAATGTCAACAGATCTCTGAAGATAGGATTGAGCGAACCTTCATATTACAAGGTTTTGACATACCTATATGAACATTAAATATTATGAACTGTTTAAAGTTAAGAATTAACATTGTTATTCTACTTTCCAGGGCACTTGTGGCTGCTCATGTGCCGAGAAATGAGCAATTAAGGATAAAAGAAGGAACTGGAATGACGTTTTGGGTGAGAGAGAACCTAGACTGCAGCATGCTCAGAATTGAAAATGTAAGAATTATTGTGGCCCACATGATATGATTTATTATAGGGTTTAATAATTATTGGTTACGAGAAGTTGCGACTTATATGAAAGTTGAAAATGCGCTTTGATGGAAGGAACCTTTTGAAAGAATGTACAAAAAAGAGTCCGGTCCTCTCTCCACCCATATGAACAACAATAACTGAAAGGAATTTGGTATTCTCTCCTCCATCGATATAATACATTAAGAATGGTGGGTTAAGGAAGAGAAATCGGATTTCTTCATTTGGTTCGAGTTCATTCGATTTTCTACAACAATCATCATCAAGTGTAACGTTATAGATAAAGGTATGTCGTCATCTATTTATGAAAATCATGAAGATCAAAAGATCACTGTTTTTCTTTTGAATTTCCGCATCAAAGTATTATATGTATAATCTAACAGAAAATTCAAAGATTGTTGGTGAACTGAAAAAGGGTTACAGAAGCATTCAACTATGTAATGAGGATGAAGGGCAAATAAATACAACACTAGGAGGGCTCGATGCAACACAGCAATCATGCATAAATATCGCGCCTTGTATATTTGGCTCTCACGCTCTCCTAATTACATGACGATTGTTTTCAGGTGTTAGATGAGGAGCCGAACAGAAACCGCTTGCTGTTGTTATGGTTCATACCAAACATCGTGAATGCGATTTGGGAGCGATGAGGGGCTTCGTCATGCCGTGTCCGAGAGGCCGAGCATATCGAGAGAGCTGGGTCTTATTCTTGTTTAGGATGGTTCGCATTGCAATTCCGGGGTCTCGCTCATTCTCCTCAAAAATATGTCAATATGACTCAACTCGGCTCCTTACGCTCCCATGAAATAAGCTAGATCCAATCAATCGGGACCGTGATCTATGGACCGACGAGATCCGAATGGGAAAAAAAAGTTGTGTTAGGTCTCATGGCCTGTCGCGACCTCTTTTTTTTTTGCGCCCGATCGGGGCGAGCGCCTAAAGGAGGCTAATGGCTCGGCTGAATTTAGTTATGCCCGGACTCTCCCAAGTCCATCAATTCACGACTTTAATGGTTCAAGTTTTTAATCTGCGAGGTAATTTTAAAACGGAGTCGCCACTAATCGATTTGGGGTGGGTCGATTAGAAACCCAAGCAAAGTATCGGGAGAAATACTTGCTCCTGCGCAACCAGAGAAATTAGGATCGAGGACTTGATTACACAAGTTAATCACTAATGCCCATTTCGGTACCTAATCTTGTTTAAACCCAAGGCTTTTTGAATGTTTGAGGGATTTTCCATGCATTTTGGGGAGGAAAAACATTTTTAAGTATTTTTCTCATTTTTTGGACATAAAAGGGATTTTTGGATTTTTGGCATTTTTTGGAAAATATGAAATATTTTTTTTTTTTTATTTTTTTTTGGAAAATAAAATATTTTTTAATATTTTTTTAATATTTTTCGAAAATAAACTTTTTTTGATTTTTTTGAATTTTTTGAAAATAAAAATTATTTTTTTAAATCGAAAATAAACTTTTTTTTATTTATTTAAATTTATTTATTTATTTAAAACATTATTTTTAATAATAAAAACCGACCGGGTCGGATCCACGGGTTGTGCCCGACCCGGTCACCCAAAACGCGAGATGGGCCCGACGCGGCCCCGACTTTTTTTTTTTTTTTTTAATAAACCTCAAAACGACACCATGGCCGGGCATTTGGAGACCCCGGCCCGACCCGATGACCCGGCCCCGACAACCCGCTCTCCCGGTGAAAACCTACCCGACCTAGCTCCGGCCCACGACCCGTCTTCTAGGGAACCCTAGAACTCGACGATTTGCGCACGCCGAGAGGGGGAAGCGGGGCGGTGGCTTGAGTCGACGACGTCAACGACAACGGGCCTGACGGCGTCGACGACTAGGGCGACAACGGGCGGCGGCTGCTGGATTCTCGAGGGGGAAGCGACGGAGAAGCTACGGCGACAGGCAGGGGCGACGACCAGGGTTTCGGGCGGAAATGGCGATGGCCAAGCAAAGCCAATACCTGCCTGTGAAGAGGGTATGGCGCGGCGGGCGGCGTTGCTGGTAGGCGAGACGGCGTCGTTGGTGGTGGAGGTGGCTGCCCGGAGCGCGGACACGACGGGGCAGCGACGGTCGCGACGGCGGGTCTCGGCTTCTCGGATCGGGTCTTCCTCTCTCCGACTCCTCTCGCTCAGGCTCCGATCTCTTCCCTCTCCCTCAGATCTGGGCTTGTGAGCGCTCGGGCCTCCCCTGAAGTCTCTCGGGGGAAGCTCGCGACGCTCGCTCTCTCTCAGCCTCCACCCGCTCGGATCTCTCCCACTCGGGCTCGCTCACCGCCGGCCTCCCCCGAAGTCTCTCGGAGGGAGGTCGCTTGAGCTCGCGATCCGACTCTCGCCTTGCTCGCTCTTTAAGCTCCCCGAAGTCTCTCGGGAACCCCTCTGAGCTTGCTGGCTTTTTCTCTCTCCTCTATGTGGCTTTTCCGACGAAGGTGGAGGGCCTATTTATAGGCGAGGGGGCGACCGGTCGACGGAGCTTCGACCGCCGATCCCCGCGCGTTGAACAGCTTCCGCCAATCGAACTGGCGTCCCATCCGCCACCTGTCCGCCAGCTGCCCCCCACGCGCGTTGCCGTCCGTCCGTTCATCCGGCGTCGCACCCTCTGCACGTGTGCTGCAGAGCGGACGGAGGAAGAAGATGACCGAAGAGGGCTGGGCTGGAGGAAGAGGAAAATGGGCCGTAAGGGCCCACGCGGAGGGGGAAGAGAGGGAGAGGAAAATGGGCTGCTTTTTTTGTTTTATTTTTGTTTTTGTTTGCTTTTTTTTTGTTTTTATTATTTATTATCCGAAAAAGGAAAAAATTAATAATAATAATAATAATAATAATAATTAATAATAATAAAAGTAATAATAGTAATAATAATAATAATAATAATAACCTAATTAATTAGGCGTCAACACGGCCGTGTCAATAAATTTGGAAAAGGTACTTGTCTAAGAGGGCAAACTGATGTTCCTTCGAGACAGAATTAGTTACTTGCACTGCATGCTATTGAGAAATTATGTATGTGGTGGATTGAGAGAGAATAAAACCCTAAACGCTTGAAGAACCCGTTGGGGTGTGCAATATGGTTAAGTGGTATACTTCCTCAGGCTGAGAGGAGACGGTCTCTATGTGTCACTAATTTGATATATATATTCTAATAGCTTTTGTGGACCATCTACAGTGCAAGATCGAAGTTGATTTATGAAATGAACCTAAATAGGGAGAAAAATGTTCATGGTGAACTCTAAAACTGACTCACATAGAATCGGCAAAATGAGACGAATAGCGAGGAGGAATACTAATGCTGCCAAGCTTGACGAGAGAAGACATGGGAATGCTAACAGCCCAGTAGATAAAAGGAGCATGAAGAAAAAAAAGGAGCTTCCCAATCAATAAAAATTTCACAATTAGGTTATTGAATTACTCGAGTAAAAAAAAATTTCAAGTCTGAGCCCTCGAGCTGAATAAGTATTCCAATTGTTGCTCAAACTAAAAAAAATTTACATATGACGAGCTACATTGAAAGGAGCTTCAAGGACATACCTATTATTTGGATATTTAGCCGGAATAATTACATTAGCAAATCATCAAAAGATTTAAGATTAAATTGATAAATCATCAAAAAATTTAAAACTAAGTAGACAAGTGAAAAGTTTAGGAATTAAATTAGCAAATCATCAAAGAGTTTAGAATTAAATTAGTATAATTAAAAAGTTTAGAATTCAATTGACCTCCGTACAAAGTTTGGGACTTTTTGGACAATTTCTCCATGCAATATAGGTTTCTCTACAAAAACCAATGGTCATATAGCTCTCTGTGATCTTGGCAACTCTGTTCTGATGTTATCAACGAACATACATGACTATTGGGCACATATTAGTACCATAACCTCGGTGACATTCTACCTATCGATTACTCTCCTTTCTTGATTTTGCAACAATGGAGAATAGAATTGAAAAGTTTTAAAGTTTTGGACGGAATTCGGGAATTTGCCAAAGTTATAGAGTTTCTTAGGTAATCGGGATTTTTTTTTTTTTCTGTTTAAGCAATGTTTAATTGATAGCATAACACGATTCGTTGAACAAAAAGTTTGTGAAAAGAGAAAGGGAGGTGTGAGCATGTACGTCTTAACACAATCAAGCAAGCAAAGTACACTTTCGATATAAAAAGCAGAACATCTCGATTCGATTGAAGTAGCAAAGAGTCTGGAGATGTCCTGAATGACAGCCACCAATTGGGAATTTTCTAGGTGGTCATCCCCGAGGTAAAGGAACTTCGCACCTTTCTTGTGCCGATTGGAATATTTGCTTAGTGCTCCGACTCATGCAATGTCTCACCAGAAAAGGAGAAATCACATTACATGAGATCGGGCATACTTCTCTTTATCAACAACGTGATGCACGCCCCGAAATTATTCGATGGACGTAGTACAATCTAGACCATTAAATCTGATGAGACCACATGTCTCAATATTCTTCAATTCATCTTGCAGATGAGTCTCTTTCTATATATTTTGGACCGTCTCCTTTTGCATTGCACACTCATAGACTTTAGGTGTTTCAAGTTCGTGAGACACTGTAATAACTTCCCACGTTACATGCCACCTTCATCTTCTTTGCTTTCAGAGCCATCCATGGAAGATGATGACAAGCATTGCTACCTTGAGCTTAATCATACGCAGGCAGGCTTTCTCGGCCTCGCTCGCCTCCTGTTTTATGCGGACGTGTCCGAGAGAAAATACATCGGATGCCACGAAAACTATAAAAAGGAGCTCAGGGAGTTTGGGCATAGATGGATTATCTTCATCTCCATTGTCGGTCAGAAAGTCCTACACTTGTTCAAGGGAACGTTAGAGTGGCTCGGGAAGAAGTTGGAGTTCTGTCTTAATCTCCCGTCGACCAACGGAGGATTTCTCAAGCTCGTCACCAATGCACTCAAAGGTTTCGTGTGCTTCTTCCCATGACTACAAACATGGCTAACAATTGATAATGCGTGCATTGCATGCATGCATGTATATCCTCAATATTCTTGTGGTTATAATTTATAGCTCCATTTGTTTCGAAAAAAAATATGTTGTTTTTGGAAATTATTTTTTAAGAAATCATTTTTAAAGGAAATTACAATATTTTGTTGTGTTAATTGAAGCCTAAAAATGAACTAGAAAATATTTTCCATCTTTTAATATGGAAATTAAATTTTCCAGGAAAAAATTACCATAAATTTTAAATTTTAATTATTTTTAAAATATTTCTTTCCCTTTTTCTCTTTTTCTTTCTTTTCCTTTTTCCTTCTTCCTTGGTTAGTGGCCAACGACAAACGAGGGATCGGCGAGCTCGAGCCTTGCCAAAGGTTAGCGAGGTCACCTCGATGAGACTCAAGGCTAGAGCTCATCCCTTGTCCGTGGCCAATCATCGACTGTCATTTTGCTGGCCATTAGTCGAGGAAGAAGGAAAAAGAAAAAAAAAATGAAAGAAAAAAATAATTAAAAAATCGATTTTTAAAAAAATATATTTTTATAAGGATGAACATTTCATTCATCAAGGACCCAAGCTCGAGCGTTAAGGACTTGTGCACGGCCTTTGTGGGCTGGAGCTCAAGCATTGGGGACCCAAGCACAATGTTTTTGGAGCTAGGCTTGGGTGCTAGGGAATCAAGCACGAGCACCACAGGTTTCAGCCCAACCTCAATGTATTCAGGAGTGAGCGCCAGGGGTCTAGGCCCGGCCTCGCTGGACCTAGGCCTGACCGTTGGAGACCTAGTCCTAAACATCGAGACCCAGGAACCAAAGCTAGGGTTTTCATGTCCAAGCGTAGAGTTTTGGGTTCAAGTGCCGATACTTAGTCATATTTTAAAAAAAGTTTTCTGACATTTCAAAGATAAAATCATTTTCCTTAATTTAAGTATGGTTTTCTATTAATGAGGAAAACATTTTCTATTGATTCATTTTTCCTAAGCAAATCAAACATCTAAAAATGAGAAAAACTTTTTTCGCGAAACAAAAGAAACCTATATAATCTTATTTAGATGCTCCATCTATCTGTTGCATACTATGAATAGTATGGTTAATCTCATCACTGCGGATTAAGTCTGAAATTTTTTCCCGCCGACGGCTCCTCCTTGGTACAAAGGTAGAACCTTTTTGACGACATCTTCCATGGAGCCGTCTTCTCGGTGACAAGGTGTTCGAAAGTGATACTAGAGAAGTTAAGACTTCATAAAACCATATCTAGCATCATTCTTATCCCCACACGAGAAGAAGATGAGGGGGTCATGTCTGGGAATTTTGCAGGAAACGTGGTGCGGCCGGCGAGAGACTCGCCAACTTTTGCATCAGCGGTAGGAATTTGGACTCGAGAGTGGACCTTGACAGCCACCTGAAGCATGGAGACGCACGGTATAATGCATACTTGTCCATGATGGCTGCTAAGTTGTCGTACGAGAATGATCCTTTCGTGGAAACCACCATTCAAGATCGTTGGAAGGTTCATCTCTCACCAACCCTCGATATGATATCTATAGACAAGCATAGAGTTATGATACATCGACCTGTTTAGTCATATCATCTTGCGCTAATCTAGCTTTCTCTCTTCTTATTTTTCCTTTTTCTATTCATTTTTATGACTTCAGATGGAACTCTTGCTGTGTCAGGGCTATCCAAACGGTAAGCATTGGATCTTCGTGATATGTACGTACACATTTTACTGGTGAAATTTGGTTTTAAACTTAGTCGCTTGCTTAATTAAGAAGATTTGAAATATGCTGTGTAATTTTCGTGATCTTATAGTTGCTAATCCCTCACACAGAGTAACAATTTAAGGACAAGCACAAAAAATCACAGATGAAAATCTTATGTTTGTACTTATGCATCAAGCAATACAACTTTGATCTCGAGCTCATACAGACCAACTTACAAAATATAAACACTGACTGCTGTTGGTTTTTCTCGACTCTTGATGAGAAGCAATATTAACCAGGTATAAATTAGCTTTACTTTCATTTGTCTACTATTTCAATTTCCATTCCTCTCTTTCAATGATTCGGCCCAATATTTCATAAGATATATTAGACAATTACTGCAAGGGTGGTCCTTTTCGATCCTCAGTGTCGATGGTGATTACTCTTTTTCCATGTCTGCATTGCGAACCTCCGTAATTCAACCTGGATTTTTCTTTTTTCTTTTTTCTTTTTCTTTTTCCCTTTGTCAAAGTAATAAGCTATGTCTACATTGTTTTCTAATAGTTTAATTTTTTTGGAAATATAAGGACTTAACATTATATCAGACAACATTTCCATTATGAATTATTCAAGTTCGCTCCTACCATAAGAAAGAGTTTCTTTTTAATATAAATTCCTACATTGTCATGTAGACCTGTTAGAATATTTAGATATTAAATTATGTTTTCATCTAATAGTTTAAGTTTTAAAACAGATGGCAGTAATTCTACTAAATCTCGCGATCAAGAGCAACCCTCAACTCAAGCTACTGAATCTCACAATCCAGAGCAAGCCTCAACTCGAGCCATCATGTTGAAAGACCAAGACCTAGACCTGATTGTGGTGGCATTTAGGGGTACCCGCCCTTTCGATGCAGACGCATGGTGCACCGACATCGATATCTCTTGGTTCGAGGTTGAGGTTGAGCTAGAAGGACAAGCAGCACCGGAGAGGGTGAGAATCCATGGCGGCTTCATGAAAGCCTTGGGCCTACAAAGGGACCGGAGAGGGCTCAAGGAGATGGATGCGGTAGCCGAGGAAGGCAAAAGCTATGCTTATCATGGGATTAAGGAAAAGCTAAAGAATGAATTGGGGGGAGGGACAAGGTTCATACTGACGGGGCATAGTTTGGGAGGGGCACTTGCCATACTATTTGTGGGGGCGTTGTGCATACAGGAGGATGCAATTCTAAGGAAGTTGGAAGGAGTGTACACATTTGGGCAACCGAGGGTGGGGGATGAGAAATTTGGGGAGTACATGGAGAGCCAGATTCGTCGTCGTAAGGTGAAGTACTGTAGGTATGTCTATTCAAGCGACATTGTTCCCAGGCTGCCTTGTGATGGCAAGATCTTTGGGTTCAAGCACTTTGGTTCTTGCTACTACTTCAACTGCTTGTACAAGGGGAAGGTATTACCATCACTCACTCTCTCTCTCTCTCTCTCTCTCCAGCATCTACTTCAAGCCTCGTGATAGTGTCAGGATAGTTGCACAAGAAACGTATCTTTGAATTGAAGGAGGGCTGGATGCCATACTGCAATCATGTTTAAATATTGCACATTGTATATTTGGCTCTCACACTCTCCTAATTACACAGCAATTGAATTCAGTTGTTAGATGAGGAGCCAAACAAAAACTGCTCACTATGGTTATGGTATATACCTAACATCCTGATCGCGATTTGGGAGCTGATAAGGGGCTTCATCATGCCCTGTATGCATGGCCTAACATACCGAGAGAGCTGGTTCTTAGTGCTGTTTAGGATGCTCGGCATTGTCTTTCCAGGAGTGTCTGCCCATTCTCCTCAAGATTATGTCAATTTGACTCGACTTGCTCCTGAGCGTTCTATGGAGGAAGCTAGATTCAATCAGTCAGGAGTATAGTCTATGTACCGACATGATTGTAACTGGAATAAAAAAGTTGTATTCGGTCTTACGGTCGTGACAATAACTTTCCCAAGCAGATTTGTCGAAGAGGGCAAACTGATGTGACTGCGATACATAATTAGTTACTTGCACTGTATGCTACTGAGGAATTCTGTATGGGTGGATTGAGGGAAAATAAAACCCTAAACTCTTGAAGAACCTTTGGGTTCTGCAATATTGCTAAGTGGGGTACATTATGAAATGAACATCTAGCTTAATGGTCAATGCAACGAGTTTCTTATGCAATATACTTTCCTTATTGAATCGAACAGAAGGTTTTCTTACCGGAGACCTGCAATGTTGCCAATATGAATCCAAAAACTAAAACATTTAGCTTAATGGTCAACGAAATGAGTAGATGAATCTGCAACCAAATTGATAGAAGAAAGGGTTTGATCTATATGGTCTATTAGACAGACGTCTTGCTTTTGACCATATCATGATTTAGACAATGATAAGACAATTTAATATATATGCATAGCCCTCAAAACTCCAAGGTCCTTCGAGCCCTGTAAGATAGGGCTGACCCGACATACGGCATACAAAAAGAAGAACAGAGGTTAGCAGGATTGTTAGCCAAGGATGGTAATTTATATAATGTGATTATTAACAAAGACGGAGAAGTACATTAAAGATAATTTATAAAGATGGTAATCTACATTAAATTTAATGTTTGCTTACCCTGACTAGTGCAGTTTAAGCACACTGCAGATATCCACACTTCGCATTTAAACCTAAACATATGGACATTAGAAAATACGCAGAGACAACAGTAGTTAATACTCGTGTGATGAACAAACACAACTGATTGATCACAGAAAAATAGAGAATAATGAAAACAAGCATATCGATATGTGTAAACGTTTATATATGGAATATTATAAAATCTATTTATCATGTGTTGTTTATATTTAGGCTAACGATATTTTAACCCTTTGTATAACTTAAGATACATCCTAAAAATTTAAATGATCCAAAGTAGCCCTCATTAAGTCATTGGAACCTCATTAAAGTTAAGATTGTATATAGATCAATCTATCTAGAGAATTTTGTCAACATTTCCTAAACTGTTGTTTCTTCTTCTTCTTAATTCAAATTAAAGAAGTCTACAAGCTGTCCCTTTTTTTCACGAGTGTTATCCAAGATTCGCGGATTTTAATGAAATTAATGATCAAGATTCTAAGTTAAAAGAATATTAATGTAGTCCATTTATTTACAACATCTCTCTAAAATTCGTTCTCTAAGAACTCCGAGTCTGTTTTCAGTCCAAACTTTTTATAGAGGATTCTTAAGGATAAGTTGTGAACTCTTATCATAAAACTCTACATTCAAGATATGTTAATTAACTAAACTTACCAACTAAACTCAAATGAAATGAATTTTATATACATACGGACGGAAAATAACATAAGGTTTTGTTTTGATTAATACGGATGGTATTGTAATTTTATGACAGTGTGCGACTTTTGCATTTCCAATAAATAGCAACTTTCACTCTTTCCATTTGTGGTTTTGATCGAGTAATTCTTTTCTGTTTTCATGAATCAATAAGTTAGGGAGCATCATACCCATTTAGGGTGTGAAAATTGCGTGAGCCTATATTTATCGGGCATACTACAAAATGATGTACTTTGAGTTCAATTATTTTCAATTAACTTCCAGGTTCATTGATATCTACTTTCCTGCATGTATCTAATTGTGTCGTTTCGAAAAGAACATTACCACACTGGCCATATCCTAACCTTCTTTTTACTTCTGAAATAGCTTTGTAATCGCTCTTTTCAACTTCTGAAATAGCTTTGTAATCGCTCTTTCACTGGACATTTTGTCCTCGTCAATGGTTTTGTAGGTTTTTCCCATGCATTCAGACATCTATATCCATAGATTTCGTTAAGGGCACCTCCTTCTACAACTCTAATCATGCCATCATTTTTATTTTCGCCTGTGTAACTCCGATAATCCACACGACGCCGACCCATGAACTTCTATGTTCCAATCGCTCTAGGACCATCATTTGCTATTCCGCCACTACTTAATTTACATGCTTTAATTTTAGACCAGCCTCCACGTGTATCAACATCTTTATGCATCAGGGACAAAGTGATGTTTGGAAAACAAGAATGCTTGAAAACCGAAATATCTTATCTTTAAAGCTAATCCTCGCGAGGAGAAAGCGCCTATTGGGTCATTCTTATAAGTGAAGGGCTCGATGGACAGGCAGATTTGCAGGTAAGAATGAAAAGAGGGCCACTGAAATACGGCGGCGATGTCTACTGTGGTACATGTACAGTGGTATATCTGGTTCTCACGTTCTTCCATCACAATCACATTTGAACCTCAAGGGTTAAGGAGAAGCCGAACGAAAACAACTCCAACTCGTCTTTTTTATGGTACGTGCCGAACGTCGTGATTGCAATTTGGGCTGATAAGGGGCTTCATCGTGCCATTATATACTTTAGGATGATCAGCGGCGCCATTTCAGAAATTTCTGCTCATTCACCTCAGGCTGTCAGCTTGACTCGACCGGGCTCCATAGCTCGCCCAGATTATGAGGAAGATGAGCTTGACTGAAGTATCGTGTGTATGTACCGATAATCGTACCCGAAATAAGATTTTGTTTATACGTTCTTATGACCAACGGAATAAGATCTTTAAGAGAACTTTCACAATCATTTGCTTCCTTGTACGGACTAATGTACGAAACATCATGTGTGCATTGCATAAAGACGTCTGTACAAGACTACATAATACAAACTGTTCTAAAAGATTACCAGATGTAATAAGCAAACTTACATGCATCTAAGTATACCTCCTATGGGTCGTAATGCATCAGGAAAAATCAGCTCACCCATAAAGGATCGGCAAGATGACTGAGAAGGAATACTAATGCTGCCGAGCTTCACAAGAGAAGAAATGGGGAATGCGGACAGCCTAGTAGATAGAAAGAACATTGGGAAAAATGGACGTAGGTAGGGCAACCTCCTGACAATTGAACCAAATTCACAATAATATTGCATTACCTATACTTTGAACCTTAACCTTCTAACCTCTACCCACAGTAGGGATAGATTATAGCAGAAGAGAGACATCAATAAGACGAATGAATTTCTCAGCATATGAAGATGGAAGCTGTTACTTTCTTTCCTTCTTTTTTTTGAGTAAGTTACAAGCTGCATGAGATAAATGCTACCGTCCATCAGTTTGCCTTTGCCGTCGAAAATGCCTAAGAATGAAGCTGTCTGCATATAAAGGATACTTCTTCCTGATGAGCCCTTTTATACATTTCCAATAGGAAAAGTCAACTAACTCCCGTCTTTACGGACTATGAACAAGCACCTTGACCTTTGAAAATCAGGATGGTACCCGACCTGTCAGCATGACAAAATATAAACAAAAGTCCAAATGTAAGATGAAAATGCATGAGTTTTCAAATTCTTGTACTATGACGCAACATGATCCACAAACATATCGAACTCCACTCAATTGAGGAGTGAAGACAGTGAGATCAACTTCCAGCAAGTGTAATTCTTTTTATTTTTTCTATTATTTGTAAGAACACTTCTTTATAAGGAGGATTCAGGACTTCAAAGAGTGTGATATAACACAACCAAAATAACTGTTACTTGTGCTGTGAAATAAAACAAACAAGAACATTAAAAAACCCATCCAAAACAACAGTAATTGCCTTTGTTCAGGTGAACAGCAATTTTGACAAAAGAAGAAACTGATGTGTTTCTGCCCAGCAGAAACTCAAGGTTTCAAAAAGGCTAAAGTCAAAGATTATGAAAAGAGGATCCACTTCTGTGTATTTAGTAGTGGGCTCACATTTTTCTACTCTCTTCCAACCCCATGAATGATGGTTCAAGAATCAGCTTAGCTCAAACAGTAAAGCCTTATAACTACAGGTAGACTAAAGCTCTAAGCAACGCAGCTACTTTCCTCAGTTCCAAGCACTTTGAAGCAAGAATGTAGAGCTTCATTGAGCTTTAACATGAATATTCTCTCTCACAACACCGAGTGGGATATCATCTACATCCTCATCAAGTAATGCATCTTTCACAGGAAGTACATTTCAGCATAGCAACAAAAAAGGCAAATCTTGCACTAATGTCGCTACTCCTGATATTCAATGCACAAGTTGCTCTGCTTGAAAAAAGAGAAGGTGAAAGGGAGGAAGATACCGTGATATAATCAATTCCACAACCGGTCTTCTTTTCAAACTCAGGATGATAGGGAAGCAACTTCTCGAGAATGGTTCTCTCGTGTTCGGGACTAAATCGATCTCCACTTTGATATCTACAACAAGATAACAAATTCCACTTTTGTTAGTACCAATAAGAATCCAGTGCATTTCTACTTATTTCTTAGTTATTTGTAAAGATTAGGGCAATTAGGGACTTTCAGACAGTTCCATTGTTATCTTTTTTCTAAAAAAAATGTCTAAATCATCTAACATGCTCACAGCGTCCAAATGTTTCTTATATATAGGACCAACAGTAGCTGAAATGGTTAAATGTGAGCAGAAAATGCAATTGATGGATTGGAACGTGCAGCAGCAAACATTCTGCAAACTTATGAATAGATGTCCAATAATAGTGATCAGTTTGCCATGGACTCTTACAACTTAGACAAGCATAATCACATGAAATAACTCAGGAATTAGCACCCAAGCTTCGATCATGCTTTTACAAATTGACATACAGATACAAGCAAGCATCTAATTACATGCTGTCTTGTCAATGAACGTTTCTCTTGCCCTATGACTCTTGTCCATGATGTTAATAACACAAATGTCAACAGATCTCTGAAGATAGGATTGAGGGAACCTTCATATTACAAGGTTTTGACATACCTACAACTATCACAGAACATTAAGTATGCATTATGAACTGTTTAAAGTTAAGAATTAACATTGTTATTCTGCTTTCCAGGGCACTTGTGGCTGCTTATGTGCCAGAAATGAGCAATTATGTTAGGATAAAAGAAGGAACTGGAACGACAGAGAGAACCTAGACTGCAGCATGCTCAGAATTGAAAATCCAAAGATTGTTGGTGAACTGAAAAAAGGTTCCAGAAGCATTCAATTATGTAATGAGGATGAAGGGCAAAAACACTAGTCTCTAACCTAACTTTAGATAGAAAGGATCTCAAGGAGGAAGGCTTGGTCACAGATAATACAGAGTGCTACTGTAATTTGTAACAGAGGATTGACACTCTATAAATGTCAGACCTACAGACCTATGGGTTCAGGTCAACAACCGTCCTAAATATGTGCCCCTTTCCCACCAGAACGAAAACAGAGACCAGTATGGGTACTAAACATGGAATCCTAATGATTTATTAAGCATTCTTTGTTAACATAAATGGATTTGCACACTTCCCTTGAATGATAACAGCCCATGAATGTCTTAATGGTGAAGCCGATATTATATACGACTGTAAAGGCATGCATATTCTGAACATAGAGTAGTAATCAAGAAAAAGACAAAGCTAAGTAATCCAAAGTCGACATAAAGTTGAGAAGTCGCAACCTACAATCGTACAAATCTGAAGACTTGGAGTATGTGCACGGGTCTAAAGACTCTAGACGCATACATCTGTGCAGGGCACATAAATACTCTGTAAGTCCATCTGAATGTAGAAATCTAAGACGGAGTCCATCTGCACATGCCAACATGTATCTAAGCGCATGTGAGTACCTAAGGATAGCGAGGTAGATAAAGAGATAGCTGGAGGCTGGAGGACTGGCAATACATGCGCAAAGAAAATAAATTCCAAGGCTGTGTCTCAATTACTCTCTGTACAACCATAACATACCATGAACAAATCTTTAACTTTGATCATATAGCTGTTGAACAGATTGAAGAAACTTTTAGGCATTTCCATCTTCCAACGATTGAGCAAACATAACATGTCAATTTTAACAGTAAGACATAACCAACATTGCAAAAGCTTCCTACTGGGTGGAATCAGCCACTACACAATCCTCTCGCAGCATTTGGCTCTACATAACACCGCCCGACACGGTCCTTTCGGTTTTTTTCCAGTTAAACGGTTTCGCAAGACTATTTAAGCAAGCAAAAGGCCCACGAACAATAAATTATAGTGCAAGCAGACATTTATCCCTTTCGCCTAATGCCATTTTTATCGCGAATGCCCGCTATATAGGCAGGATGCAATTACTAACATCTTCAAGTTACGGATTCTTTACAGAAATGAGGCCTCACCTTCCGGAGTGCAGAATCATCCTCACGAAGCCAACCAGAGGCACCGTTACCTCCAATATCTTATCCTCCCAATCAACCCATTCCTCCTCCTCCTCCTCCTCCTCCACTTCCTCTTCACTGTCTTCAGCTCCTCCGCCGCTCAATTGAGTCCTCTCCGCTTCTCCGGACGCCTCGTCCTCCCCCGAATCCCCGGCCAAATCCTTCGCCGGAGACACAATCGGCCTCCTCACGAATTCCGACCCCAGCGCCTCCTGGCTCCGGACCTTGCCGCCCCCGGACCCGGTCCGCAGCGCGCAGACGGACGACGGCGCCGCCCGGCGGAACGAGAAGGGCATCGCCAGGGGCGAGAATCGAGGCAGGGCGGGGTTCCTCAGGACGCGGACGTGGCGCAGCGCACTCCCGGGGGCGGAAACCACGCCGGTCATCGAGCTTCGCTGGCGGCGGCGGCGGCGGCGGCGGCGGCGGTGGACGGGCGGCGAGAACGACGGAGGCGGAGGCGGAGGCGGGGGCGGGGGCGGGGGCGGCGGCGGTGGTGGTGGGCCTCTGCTTCGAGTCTCATGCGTGATCGCCCGACGATCAAGAGCGAAAGAGAAAGTAGAAATGGCGAGTCGGTCACGTTATCATCATCGCTCGTTCAGTGAAGCTAGCGGAGCTCAGCGGATAAGTTGCAGAGAGAAAGAGAGAGAAGGGGAGAGAGAAAGGCGGGGTGGCTCCCGGCTTTCGTCGATATTTTGTGTGGCTCGTAGAGCTTCTCTTACGGGCTGGGGCCCAATTACTTCTCCGGGTGCGGGCCCACTATGAAGAGAAGGAATTTTTGGGCCTTTTGTCTTCCTGGGCTTTTCGATTTTGTTTGTCGATTTGAATAGAACTAGGGGCGGAGCACCGGGTCCTTTTCAAGTGGGAACTAGCCGAAATCGGCCTACTTTCGAGAAAGAGAAAAGAAAAGGAATCTGATTCTGGTTCGGAGAGAACCAGTTCGGCTCCTTGTTTCGGGAATGAGCCTGGAGAGGTTCGGTTCTTGGTTCTAAGAGTGGATATGCAGGTTCTTCTCGGCGATTCATTAACCAATATCGAACGGATTTTTGCAGCATCTTATTTTGTTCTGTAGCATGTTATTTTATTAGGAAAAAAAGTCTTGTATCCATTGATAAATAAATCATGGTATTCGATGTGAATGAAGACTTACCTAATTGCTTGACCAAGACTTTCGTGTTCAGATGATGCAATTTTTTTGCATTTTATAACTTTCTAAGTACTTTCCCCAAAAACGAAAAGGTGACCGGCTCTTTTGATCAATTTGAAGAAAAACCAACCAGTTTGCTCACACTAGATCCGTCAAACGGATGGGCAATTTAAGTCGAAAATGGTTCAACTAAATAGGCACTTTAAAACAAATTTGACTCATTTTCCATACAATACAATCCAATAACCAATATCCAACCCAACTCATATTGTCAAAATATTTATATATTTAATCTTACTACAGGAAAACTCATACCCAAATTGATATTAGAGTGCAAAGTGAGTAAGCGTGAGATTAAATAAGAACGAGAAATAATGAATAAAGAATCATAAAACTTGGTCGAATCTAAGTTATAAAATCCATGTATGTTTAAACAAATTTATGTATCGTTTACTGAACATAACAAATCCATGCGACAACTCATCTGATCATAGATGGGTTGATGCATTAATTAATTATCAATTTTGAGTCAAGGCGGGTGGGCCCTTTCGACGCGGAACCCCCCATCCGACTCAAGAAATTCATGTTTCGAGCCAGCAGGCCGTCCCACATCGCGAGAGGAGGACCGTAAAAAGTGCGCGCAATAAGCAGGAGCAGGAGCAGGAGCAGGCGCAGGAGGACGAAGAGACAAGAGAAAAAGGACGAGGCCGTTGACCGAGTTTGTCTCCACGTCCCGATTCGGTTTTTGTTGTCTTCGGGCCAAAGCGAGCGGGGAGCCCCTCGGGAATCGCGTGGCCCAAACACATGCGTCGACAAAAAGGGCAGCTCCGGGGCTATCGGACAAAACATGATCCTCGCCCAACGGTCGATTGGGATGAGAGATGCACGGAGGGTTTATATGCCCGTAAATGACGATTATCCGGACCCTTCCTGCCTCGCCCATCTCGTTCATTGACGAGGAAAAGTACCCACGGCCAGCATCGTGCGCTGTGGGCAAATCGCGTCGCCATGGGATTTTATTGATCACAGTGCGGTCTATGGTGGTTCCAACACTCTCGTAATTTATACATAAACCTCGCAAGATCTACATAGTGCCAGGAAATCGTTGTTCCATCTAATGTTTGATCCGAAGGCATTAGGGCTCCATGGACTCACTTTCTCACTCTCTTGTTTCTTTTTTTTTTTATGAAAATGATGAATAATCCTTAACTTTGCCTTAATGTGTAATGTGGTCAATAAATTTCAAATTTGTTTAATCTAGTCCTTAAACTATATTATTCTTGAACTTTAGTTAACGAAAAAATAACATTGAATATTAAAGACTAACTTGGACACATACCAAAATTTTAGCAATCGTGTCAAATAAATTAAAAGTTATAATTAAGCTAAAGCTTAGGGATTATATTGAATAAATTATAAATTCAGAAACCATATTTCAATGATTATTTATATCATTATCTCTCTTGCTTTTCTTTTTTTTTCCCGGCGTCAACTCCATTCGGATCCGTTAATATTTCTAAGAATTACTTTTTATGTTACTTTTCCGTTGGGAGTCGGCATTTCCACAAGGGTGGCGGTGCCCAATCCCCTCGACCCTCCCACAGTCGGATTGTCATGATTATCATGATGACCGAATAACACCAACAAAAATTACCCCCCAGAAAAAAAGCAAAAAAAAAAAAAAAGAAAAGAAAAGGGAAGGGAAGGAAAGAAAGAGAGAAGAGAAGAGAAGAGAAGATTGTCTTGTCGGGGCTCCTTCTATAGATCTCCGCCGACACTGGCGCTTTGCCAAAAAGTCACCCTCTCTCTGTGTGGAGAATTGACTCGTTCTACTGGCTTCAAAGTCAGTCCACTGTGCGGAGTAGATTCCAGTTCATCCCGCGGGGAAAACGATGGCGTCCATCCCACTCCATTCCCGAGAAACACACCTTCCACCGTAAAGAAACCAAAGGAGAAACACTCTCTCTCTCTCTCTCTCTCTCCTCCCTCCTCCGTCGAATAAAATATCCCGTTCTCACTCTCTACCCTTCACGACTCCAGCGCGGTCCACCACCACCAGCAGATCCCTCCTCCTCCGTATAAATACCCGCCGGTTCATCCCCCCCTCTCTCTCTCTCGCGTTCGCACCCGACTCCCCATCCCGATCTCGCCTCGAAATCTTCCGCGCCCTTCCCTCCTCCCCTCGGATTCGACGCGATGCTCGCTCTTTGACCGATCCGTCCCGAGCTCTCGATTCGCGATCCGGCGGGAGATCGGGGGCAGGGAGGAGCAGGAGGAGAGATGGACGGCGGGGACGGGACGGTGCGGCTCGGGGCGCTCAGCTTCAAGCCCGACCGGGCCCTCGATTTGGCCCAGGACGTCGGGGCCTCGTCCCCCGTGACAAGGCAGAAGGCCGCCGCCGCCAAGCAGTTCATCGAGAACCACTACAAGAACCACCTCCAGGGCCTCCAGGACCGCATGGACAGGTTCGGACCCCCCCGATCCCCCGAATTCCTTGCTTTCCTCCTCCCCGCTCCGACCGACTTCGCGTCGGTTTCGGGGCTTCGCGTCGTCTGCTGGTCTCTGCTGCTGACTGAGACTTCGGATTCGTTAGGTCGGCGGCGAGCGTTGCATTTATATCTATCCTGGAGCATTCACTGCTCGTCTGTCATCTAGAACTGGTTATGATTATAGGAGGAGGTCTCTTTCCATGTTTGGAGTCATTAATGCAATTCCCGATTTTTTCTGGTTTCCTAGCTTCTTAGAGAGAGAGTGAGAAATACGCTCGACTCTTCTGCGGGAAACGGATTGAGTTGATATAAACCTGCCTTCTTTCGCATTCGACTCGATTTAAGATACTACCGACAATGCGGTATGTGGATCCGAGACTTACCTGATTAAGTTAGATCCAGGATGTATAAGCCTAGAATCTCTGTTTTGCGCATTAAGGCATAGGCCTATGTCACGTAGATCCGATAAAAAAAAAAAAAGGCAGAGTAGCGTACTGATTAATTCCGTGATTTTGGTATTAGACGGCGAGCGCTCCAGAGGAGAGCACAAGAAGCTCAGGTGTCTAGCGAGGAGCAGCAGGAAATGCTGAGAAATCTAGAGCGCAAGGAGACAGCCTACATGAGGTTGCAAAGACGGAAAGTGGGAATCGATGACTTTGAACAGTTGACTGTCGTCGGTAAAGGCGCGTTCGGTGAGGTAGATGCGAACGATACTTTCTTCATGGTTTTGATATTTGCTTGAAAATATGCTTTGATTTGCTTCTAAGCCGGTGCGGTTGATTCGGCATTGACTTGACCTGTGTATAAAGTAGTTGTTTTTGAATGAGTTCCCTGGGCTTCTCTTCCACAAAAGTTCAGGAGGATTTCCTTTCTAGCACATGTTACTTATTCTTATCAGCTACATTCAACCGATGCAGGTGAGACTGTGTCGTGCAAAGAATACCGGAGAGATCTTCGCCATGAAGAAGTTGAAAAAAACCGAGATGCTTAGCCGTGGACAGGTGAGCATCTTTAGCGACATTTTATTGGGTCCTACAGTTTGCTACTTTTGCATCTCTCTGGCTTTTTCCTCTTCGCTCTCTTTTTTGAGCAGTAACCATAACTTTGTTTCGGTTACTAATCCAATGATTTGCCATTCAATCAGCTGATTTGGTTTATTTCTCTGCATCCTTTGTCTATTATATACTGGCTGTCAGCGAGTCTTATGTTCTAGCTTATATAGTCTTGGGACTGGTTGCTCTGGAGTGTTAATGCACTCTCTGCTGTGGTTCTTTAATCATGATTTGTGTGATCAGGTTGAGCATGTTCGCTCCGAGAGGAACTTACTTGTGGAGGTTGACAGTCGGTGCATTGTTCAGCTTTACTATTCCTTTCAAGATTCGGAATTCTTATACCTCATCATGGAATATTTACCTGGTGGTGATATCATGACATTGTTGATGAGAGAAGACATTCTTTCTGAAGATGTTGCACGGTTTTACATAGCAGAGAGTATTCTAGCCATCCACTCTATTCATCAACATAATTATGTGCACAGGTATTACTTTAATAGTCCGGGTACATAATTACTTGTCATGACTATGAATATGTTTCAGCTTTCTGGTAATTTATAGTACTGGATGCTAAGAAGGAGGGCCAAAAGTTTAATTGGAGTGAGGTGTGGCATCGGATGGTTATATGCTTACATAATCTTGTTTATTTTCCATAGGAGTTGAAATTTGTATGGATTTTCACACGAGTTTACAGAACCACAGTTTTGGAGAATGTCTTTTCCAAGCTAAACTCGCCTAGTGTTGCAATTGGTAATTGGTGGCTACTTGTCTGTTCTACTTGTCTCTTTTTGCGATCAAGTGGTGTGTAAGCTATCAACCACAGTGAATGATTCGATTTACCAGCCTCAGATGATTTTTGCTGCTTTTTTTCGATAGAATGTTCTTGTCTGTTCTAATCTGTCTGAATGAGTAAAGTGGGAGAGCTTGTTGCTCGTCGACCTTGTTTGCAGCTTCTTCTCCTCAATGCACTCCTTAAGAAGAATCTTACTTCTATTATTCTATGTGTTTACTCATTTTAAACCAAAGAGGAAAGTCAAAAGATTCACTACCATCAGTCACTTCTTCATGTGGGACACCATGCTGGCTATTGTTTGGCATGCCAATGAGCCCTTGTATCATCACCATTACATTCTTCATTGCTAGTCTTGATCTATCATTTCATGATGCTATCCTGTTACCACTGCTTCAGTTCTTATGAACTCTTTCCGCCTTTGTTAGTGCTGCTGTTTGGTGATAGATCATACTCATGTTAGCCTTTTTATCTCTCTGTTTCTTTTTCTTCCGAGGTAAATATTTGACCGTTGAACAACTTCACTTGTGTTTCAACATCTACATGATTTCATTCAGCTTCTGGAGCTATAAATGAAACTCCGAGTTTCTTCTGAACAAGTTCCTTCGTGTAGGGACATTAAACCAGACAATCTGTTACTGGACAGAAATGGCCATTTGAAGCTTTCTGATTTTGGTTTATGTAAACCTCTAGATGACAAGTATTCTACAATTTTATTAGAAGATGATGGTTTAATCTGTCAAGAAAATCCAAGTGGATCCAGTGGACACTCTGGTGCCGATGGAGCACCTTGGTTGATGCCAAAGGACCAATTGCTACGATGGAAACGTAATCGGCGTGCATTGGTATCCTCCCATCTCTGCGCTCTGCAACTTTTGTTGTCCATCTTAGTCATTTTCCGGTTTCATGAAGTAATGCCAAGCATTCCATTTGTCTAAATTTCCCAAGTTAATTTAATATCTATTTGGCTTATGTAATCTTATGTATAACATCGACAGGCATATTCCACTGTTGGAACTCTTGACTACATGGCGCCTGAGATACTGCTGAAAAAGGGATATGGGATTGAGTGTGATTGGTGGTCGTTGGGTGCAATCATGTATGAGATGCTAGTAGGCTATCCTCCATTCTGTTCTGATGATCCCAGGATCACATGCCGTAAGGTGAATTCGCTATTACCTTTGGGTGGCTACAAGTTCCAAGGACATATGCTGAGTACTCAATGATTCGGTTTTGCCTCAGATTATTAATTGGAAAGCATGCCTGAAGTTCCCTGACGAACCAAAAATTTCAGAAGAGGCTAAGGATTTAATCTGTCACTTGCTATGTGATGTTGAAACAAGACTAGGGACTGGAGGAGTGGAAGAAATAAAGGTGAGTTGCAGAATAATGCTCTTTCTTTCACACAGTAAAAGAAATTAAAATGTAAATTTGCACTTTCTGCAGAATATGCCCACCGCCACGACCACTTTGCTCTGGCATTTTGACCTGTAATTGTGTTCATACTTTTTGCAAGTTTTCTTTTCAGGCACATCCATGGTTCAAATCTGTTCAATGGGACATGCTCTATGAGATGGAAGCTGCATATAAGCCTACTGTTAATGGGGAATTGGACACTCAGAATTTTGAGAAGTTTCCAGAAGTGAGTTCCCATTATATTTGTCAAGGTTGTCAAGTGGAGTCACGCTAAATGAGATAAAATATCTACAGGAGACTGAGAAAAATTTCCCTGTTTACCAGAATAAGAAATAAAGCTTCCTTTCCTGTCTGGATCAGGATCAACATAGCTTTATTGCTATGCTGCTAAATTAAAGCTTTAATGACTCGATACAGGCCGTGAATATGTCGGTCTTTCCATGCTAGATACGCACCTTTGAATTTTTCACGCTTTTGACTCTACTAAAGTAGGCAACAAGTATGGGTGAACAAGTATCTGGCTTTCTTGCTACCTTCGCTGCAGTTTCTGTTTTTTCTTTATGTTTCAGGACATGGGTAGTTTTGGATGGCTTTAATCTAATTTCAAATTTCGTAAGGTGTGTGTGTTGAACAGGAAAAACGCTCTGATTTTTAGCAATATGTCCTCCAAGGAAAAGATCTATTGTTCTCTTGGCTAACCTAACCCACTGATTGACTTCCTCAGACATTCGAGAATTCCCTTGCGAATCTCAATTTTTGCATAATATTTATCAAGACTTATCCCAACGTATCTTTCTGTTTCGATGTGAGTTTTGGCTGAGATCTTCACTTTTTGACTTTCCTAGGTAGAAGGCCCACCATCTTCAACGCCAACTGTTGGACCTTGGCGGAAGGTAAGGATTCTACCTCCCACTGCTTGATTACTATCCGAAGTAAAGAACTTTGTAAAACATTAACACCCCACCCCCCAACTCTAAACCTGGGGCAGATGCATTTAAACGATGATTCATTGCACTATATATATATATATATATATATATATATATATATATATATATTTTCGTAAAGCTTTCATTTGGTCCGCTGGTTGTGTTATCACTTTGACATCACATGAGGATGAGGGGTGGCTTCTTAATTGATTTTGCAGATGTTGACATCGAAAGACACTAACTTCATAGGATTTACATTTAAGAAATCAGATGTTCTTAACTCACTGGAAAGTTCAGGTATGCTGTATTTAAGTGTTGTTATTCACCGTTTGTGTATTTAGGTGAAGTAGTTGCTGTTTTCCATACAGAAAACAAAACTAACTCCAGAATTTCAATGCGGACTACAGGTGCGGACCTGAAACCGCAGGGAGTTTCAAGGACCCCATCTCTAGTATCCTTGTTAGGTAGGATTTGACGCGGCCGTTGCCTAACTATTCTTCCAATAACAAACTTTACTGTAAGAGAAAGTGTCCACACTTATCACGGTTAGAAAATCGCCTGTTCTTGAAATACCTTTGCTCATGCTCAGGTCGGATGGAACTGCTGGAAAATGAAACATCCGTGGAGGAACAGAGACCGGAAGATTATTGACTCGCAAATTCTACTCATTCCGTAAACAATCGGTGACGGAGAGAAGGGAAAAGGAAGACAGATATCATGATCCATTCATTTGAGACGACAATGTAAGAATTCGAATAACGGGAGCTTAAGCTTCGATGTTGTAGCATTATTTTTTTCTTTCCTGACTGTATCTGGCCTAATGAGCACCTTGTTGTACAAAAAAAGAACAGTTTTGAGGATTCAATTTTCTCGAGCATGATCAAATTCATATGATATAGCCAACATTTTCCAGAAATTTTTCCCCTCGCCGTCGACCCAGCGGACTAGCATTAACTTTTTCATGAATGGAAATAATCAATTTTTTTTTTCAGTTCTTTTCTTTTGATATTTAATCGTTGCTAATTTCAATCCAGAAAATTCTCCTCTCGTCAAAATTGCAAAAAGGTTGTGGGGAGATATAATCATAATCTGAAATGCGGAATTTGATCGGTGCTCTTTCGCATTCGCTAGGTTTTCGAACCGATGCTTGTGGAATCCGATTATAAAATAGACAGGCGATGGGTCTAAAAACAAATGACAATGCACCCATAATAGAAAGTAGAAGCGAAGTTCGTGCGCTTGGATGCCGCCAAAGGACAACCTACGGCGGTTCAGAAAGCAAACGCTCGTTCTTGTCAAACAAGAAAGCGAAAGAGTCGTACGAGGAAACGTGTAACTCGTTGTTCTCGCGCCCACGGGATATTTCTTCGGTCGGGGCACGGGTGTCGGTTTTACCCGGTCGACGGCTACGTGTGGGCCGTTGCGGGGTTCCGCCGGTTCAAGAAGAGAGAGAAAACGTTTTACTCTCCGGTCCGTAATTCATGGGCTTCCCCACGTACTTCGGCCATGTGACGGAAACACACGCACGAGAAAGCCCAGGAGGAACGGAGACAAAAAAAAAAAAAAAAAAAGAAAGAGGACAAAAGGAAAAAGGGCAGGGGAAGGAGAGAGAAAAGTGCGCGGAACCGGGGGGCGCGGGCCCCCCCCCCTCCCCATCCGCCACGTAATCCAAACTCTCTGTGTGGAGATTTTACGGAAGGGAACAGCGGCAAGCTAGGGGCGAAGATATTTTCGGCCCCGAAAATATCTGGCCTCGAGCTCATCATCGCCGGTGACGTGGCGACTGTCGGCCCCTTGACACGTGTAAAAAAGCGGTGACAACTGTATCGCCATCTCCCCCTAAAGCTCTCCCCCTCCTCCTCCCTTGCTTCTGCATATTATTAACCCAAAAATTTCCCCAAATTCTCTCTCTCTCTCGCCGTCGCCGTCGCCGTCGCCGTCGCCGTCGCAATGGAAGCGCCTCGCAGAACCGATTCCTCCCGGACGAGTTCGGGGACCTCGAACGAGTTCCCCCACCGGGACCCCGCGATTCCGGTACGATCGGCATTTCTTTTTTCTCGCTCCCGCCTGTCGACTTCCTTTCCGTTCCGTCGTTCGCTCCTCTCCTGCTTTGGCCGTTCTTCTTTGTCTCCCGACGGTGGTTCTCGCGCGGCGGCTGTGGGTCTCGCTTCGGATTCCGAGCCCCGCCGAGACGGGAATCCCGCGCGCCGGAGGGTTGCGCTTTTCTCGATCTTGTCCGTCGCCTCTGGCGGCGGGTTTTGTGAGAATGCGTCGCTGTCGTTGTTGAGGAGGAGTTGCGTTCGCGTCCGATTGAAGCGCCGGCCGTCGGGAGAAGAGGCCGCTGCTTGACGTCCTTAGCGCGAGCGGATCGCGATTAAATGACATTGCAGCGAGCTGCGTCTGGTCCTTGAGTTGTTCGGAAGGGAATTTTCCCCTATTTCGTAATGAAAATAGACCGTGTGCTTAGGTTTCTGCTTTGCCTACGACCGTCCGTCGTCCTCTCGTTGAATTTGAGGCTGAGGTAGATTGGAATCTGATTACTTGGCTCCTTCCCGAACTGCGCTCGCCATTACAATCTATTGTCGCAAGAGCTAATTGTAGAGCAGACAGCGAATATGAGCTAATTCCAGAAAAAAAAATGAAATTTAATTTGCTTATGATGTATTTCTGCTTGGCTTGTTCTCCTCTTCCCTTCAAGAGAGGAAGAGAAGTTGAAAATTGTTCATCTCCATCGGTGTGGTAACATCTTTCTATTGATAAGCAGCTACTAAGGCAGATGAAATTGGTGGTGATTGTTTCTCAGGATCTTCCGGGCGCAGATTCCTCGAATACAGAGTGGACAGATGAGAAGCACAGTCTTTATCTTAAATCAATGGAGGCTACTTTCGTGGACCAGTTATATGATTCCATGGAGTTACTTGGTTGGCACTTGGAGAAGGCAAACTTCTTGGATCCTCAAACCAGGCAAATCAGCAAACACCCTTATTCACCCTCTGGCCAGGTTTGAATTTATATGAGTGCACAATAGTCGTTTCTTAACTGGTCAATGGCATCTCATTGCTTGTTGTTCACAGAGCTCTTTACTCACTCTTATATCCAGTTCAAAGTTCTTAGAGATGGCTCTTGGAAGAAGATCGACTTTGAAAGACCTCACTTGCAGGTAGAGAAAGCGGATGGTTCGCGCGATCTTGTAAAAAGTCAATGGATCCAGCATTTTCGACCTGCTTCTAGGCTCCCAAGGTTGGGATCTCCTAAGATTGGATCCAGTGGAAAAGGGAAAAAGTCTCTTGCCTATGCATCAGCTGGAAATCCAGAGCAGTTTCATGCATGCCACTCTTACTTTGGCAATCAAGTCGATAACGGCAATGCAGGTGATCTAGTTATTTCTGATGAATGGGTCTACTTGATTTTTCTTTCACTGGCGTTCCCATACATATGTACAATGGTTGTGGTTCTTACCATTTTTACAAGTACCATTTTCTATATTCTAACTGTAGATGTAACTGCCTTTAAACAAGGAGGCGAAGCAAAGCTGTCTTTTGGAAGATTTTTGACTGATGACAGCTGTTTGAGATTTAAATGTTGACAGCTTAAGAAAATACTTGCGGGAATGGATCTTTCTTCTTCTTTTTTTACATCGACGAAAGAAATACTAGCTTTTCTCTCTTCAAATGCAGCTTAGAATGTTTAGATAAGAAACAGGTAATCTAACTTGTGAGTGTAAAATGTGAACTTCTGAATTCGACATTGTGAAAATATAACCAGTTATCCACTATTGAGCTGAATAAACATGTCCTATAATTTCGTCTAATCATAACGGCAAGTTAAATCCTTGCACTCTTGTCCTTTTCTACCTTACTACGACAACTCATTGAATCCATGAAAACAAATGCAATAGTCTCAGCCCTTTGTTATTATATGGCAATCTTTTGCCATTTATTAACCCTCTTCCCTTCTAAAATGTATCATTACGCGACTCATGACTGGTGGAGTGCTCACTACAGTCAATACTGAAACCCATTTCGCTTGATATTGATGAAAAAGAAGACACTGAGACATGTAGATTCGTAGAACCTGCCTTTGGCTGGATTTAATGCTCTTGGTTTTTGCAGAGGTTACGGATCAAAACTTTGTGGATGAAGATATAGGAGGAAGAAAGGGGAGCAACATAGGCAGCGCAAAGAAGGCAAAGACTTCGGGGACGGATTCTTCGGACAATGACCAGGTAAATTTCAATTCAATACCAGTCGCTCAGGACTGGGCTCCCCAGCTTACATATATTTTACGCGGTTTACAAGGTTGTTCCGTTCAGCAGACGTGCCTCGACTGGAGACGCCGGTAAGAATTGGGCCCCCTCATCGAGATGAAGGATTTCTACGGTGGAGGCTGAGGGAACATTCTCTTTTTCTCACGCCCAAATATCAACAAGTAACGTGAATTTGGATTTGCATGCACCATCTGCGTGCTCGCGAGAGAGGATTCAATTTTCTAGAGACGAGACCTGCGCATGGGGGTGCTCTTTTTACCTCTCTGGAAAAGGGTGCACGATGCATATTCCGGCTCAGGCAAATGGTTAGGAACACGATCTTATATACTTGTACAACTCTACATATTGATGTGCTGACGCAGGTTAGTCGGGGCTAATTCGACTAGGAGAGAACGAGGTGATGATTGATTGTACTGACATAAGAGGGTTGTGCGGGATCATTTTCTCGTTTTTGAGTTGATTGATGCTGTAGATCTGTGGACCTCGTGTTACCTGTTAAGGTTTACCTGAACCACAATTTGATTTATTGTTGTCATAGTGGTTTACAGAAACGATGGATGTTTTAATTCATGATGGAGTCGTTTAGAGCTATTCGATTATATAACAGAGGAGCAATCATTTGTGGATTATGTGTGGCGATGTTAAGCCCTGGTTTCTCGAGACAAGCATACAAATTTAAGCCAAAAACAGCACCGTTCACTTTGCTGCAAAAGGACACATTTAGTGATAGGTGAGTGTGTTCTTCGAGAGCTTGGCAACTGGAGCCATTACAAAATTGCCGTTTCATATACTTTTTGTCCGCAACATTGCTCCCACAGCCTTCTCTAAAAGAGTGGAGAATTAAAAAAAAATGATAAATTTATTATATTTTTATCAATTCAGTTTTAAAATTTTTAATTATATTAATATTTTTATTAAATAATTATGTCAGTGGAGTTTAATTTTTTTTTTTCATATTTTGATAAATGAGTTTATCCGATTAAATTTAGTTGGAGATCATTTATGTAAATGTTGTTCGTTTTATGTGGCACACAACATGGTGGTGGAAATAATTTTTTAATTTTTTTTAAATTATTTATATATATTTTCTTCTTTTCACCTTTCCTTCTTTTTTTTTTCTCTCCCTTTTTAATTGTGACTTGCGAGGGTCATCGAGCGATCGTCGGCCATTGACGCCGAGGACAGTGCTGCCGAGGGTTGTGGTTGACTTGTGACCCTCACTCGGCCTTACCTAGATCTAAGTGAGGCTACAATGAGCGAGGCCAGCATTGGCCAAATTGCCAATCTGAGCAAAGCTACTTGGCTCGCGACCATAGTGGTCGGGGAAAGGCTGACCTCTTGGATGCTACATATATATGAGATTGATCTATAAAAGAATTTACTAAAAAATGTCGTCGTAGGAGATTGGATTATTAACCAATTAAGAATTATCAACACAATATAAAATGGTAATATATATATATATATATATATATATGAAGAGAAAAATGTATTTTAGCATTCGAACTCTTGAAAATTGATTATGAGATAGAAAAAGTTGAAATGAATGATAAAAAAAATAGAATTATCAACCATGCTTTGACTTAAAATGTTTGGATTTCCTGGCTAGATTCTTCCATAGAATTGAAAGTGGATAAAGAAATATATTAGTGGATAGCGAATATATTTTTTGTTCGTTTATTTTTTACGAAACAGATATAATCTAATCGTTTTTATATACATCATCACGAGTAATATACAAAATCATTACCTAACGCTGTGGATCATATTTCATATTTACAAGATATTTATTTCATAAAAAAATGAATGATTAAAAAAATATATTCCAAAAAATGATATAACATGAATATCTTTATTAATTAATTATTTCAAATGAATAAACGATGGTTTCATAAAAAAAATATTTTTCATAATATTTAAATTTTACAAAAAAAAACGATGCGTTAAAAATCAAAATAATCCAGCACAATAATCGTATGTTTACTCTCGCGCTCTCTCGCATGCTGTCGCCTCTCAGATTTCTCGCTGGCTTTGCCTACGTGTACCGCAAGACAATCTCTTCTTCTTCTTCTTCTTCTTCTTCTATTTCCCCTCCTCAACCTGACCTCCAATCTCGCAAACCCTAAATTTCCAAATGCGTGTCCCCAAATTCTAGCTCGCCATAATCAATCGCTCCGGACTCTCTCGTTGCTCCGCTCCGCTCCGCGATTCGGATTCCATTTCCCCCGTGGCCGCCGCTCGATCCTTCGGCCGCATTTCCCGAATCCGAAATCGCCCGGTTCCCGTTCGGGATCTCGTCCGTAGGCTTCGAATGAATTGAATCGGAGGCGCGCGCCCCCCCGTTCGACCCGATTCGATCCGCCGAGGTCCTCCCCTGTCGGGCAGTACCCAATGCCGCCGTTTCTGTCGACGTCGAGGGCGGTGAGGTCGTCCCTGTCGCGCAGGAGCGACATCAAGCGCTTAGTCAGGCCTGGCTGGGGCGATTCTCGGCAGCCCGTGTTCGATCGCATCAGATGCCTCGCCGGCATCGCGGGCCTCGACGCCTCGGCCGGTCGGAAAGCGTCTGATGCGCCCAAGGACGTCCTGGTTGGCTCCGGGCAGCCGATCATGCAGAGGAGGCGGTTTCTGGGGTGTGGAGATGGTGAGGAAGGAGGAGGTGTTTTGGCCAAGGTTTACGAGGAGAAGCGCGTTCTGGGGTAATTTTCGCGAAAAAGCCCTCTCGAATTGTTCGCGATTCTGTTAAATTTGTTGATACGTATAGTTCGACGTGTGCGATAATTTCTTCGGGAATGAGTTCGGGGCGTGATGTGTTTCGTCAATAGGTACTCTCCAGAACAGCTGTTTGACGTGGTCGCCGCTGTTGATTTGTATCATGGGTTTGTGCCCTGGTGCCAGCGGTCGGAGATACTGCGACACAATCCGGATGGGTCTTTCGATGCCGAGCTGGAGATTGGTTTCAAATTTCTAGTTGAGAGTTATGTTTCTCATGTAGAGTTGACCAGACCAACGTATATCAAGGTAAGCAACTAGCAATCTTCTTCCTTCTGGCTATGTTCCCGGCCGTGTAAGTATGCATTGATATGTTTCACTGTACATTTTCGCTGTATTGTGCTCTATTCCAATAGCATCAAATTGATCGGTTGGGTTCGAATTTTGGCCGAGAGAGTACACAGTAGCACAAGGAGCTTCCATTGTTGACCATTACAAATACTCCACCACCTATTATGCCTGAACATTGCTTGGCTTCAAGAAACAATTGCGTCTCCATCTTCTTAGATTTTCTTTTTGGTTGGCATCGTGTTATATGCATTTACTGTTGTGACTAGCATTAATTAGAACCTTGTTGCAACTCATTGGATATCCAGATGGGAACAACTGTTTCATGGGCCAAATTCCAGTTTTCTACCTACTTTTAAAGGCAACATTTGTCCGCTTTTGCTTTGGTCCACATCACAATTTGTCGAGAGTTCTTGCAGAAAAGTTTCAAAATGATTGGCCATCAGACTTTCTATTCCTCATTTTGAGCCAGATTGACGAATTGACTTGGAATTGTGTTACAAACGTATCTCAAAAAGGTTTTTTTTCATTCCTGCTTAACTTTGTTCCTCAAGTAATCAAATTCAGTTTTTTGAACCGTTATATATGGCAATGACCCAGAAGTCATTTACTCACCTCATTTAGTTGATTTAGGATTGAATGTTTACTTAATAGAATTTGACGAAGAGGATAAGAAAAATTGACTGGTTCCACCGAATGTGGATACTTAAACTTGCACAATACAGAAAGATTCTTGTCTCAAGATAGGCTTTCATCAGCAACAAAGGGTTTGTTTTAGTGGTGGCCTATCCTTGCCGAGATCTACAAGTCTGGGAATAATCGCCTTCATGCTCCTCGCAATACTTGTCCTTCATCTAGCAAGAAAATAAGTAGGTTTTGTCTTGCATGGATTGATGAGAGCATTTGTCTTTTTTTAAGCTGCTAGCAATTGGTGTTCTTGGTAGCAGTTCTGAGTTGACTGTTGTGGTTTTGCTTTGTTAATGTTTTCCTGTTTTCTGCTTTCTTTTCCAGACGACAGCATCAGATAGTTCCCTTTTTGACCATTTGATAAATATTTGGGAGTTCAATCCAGGACCAGTTCCAGGATCTTGTAGCCTTTACTTTTTGGTGGATTTTAAGTTTCAGTCGCCACTTTACCGGCAGGTAGTGTTGCTTCTTGTAATGTATGCAGTTGCATCAAATCCCTATTTCTATAATCATTCTCTACGAATTTTAGGCTTTTTGATGAGCATGACAAATGCTGAAGTTGAGGTACTTCTAGTGAGTTACACTATTTACTTGAAGTGCTTAGAAGTCAGAAGCAGTTTTTCTTACTGTACAGACAATGAATTACCTAGTCTAGTTGGAAAGCCTTGTGTATTTATTGGCATTTACTATGTTCAAATTTATATCCTGGCATTTGCAACATAAATACCACATGTTTCTATTTGCAAAACCTGTGTACTTTCCTTGAATGGGAATACCAAAATCTTATGGTTGCTAGCAGGCTGTTGTACATTGCAGATCACAAGGATAGATGAGAGTAAACAGCTACCGTCAATAAGATATCAACTGCAATTGCTGTCCTAGAAAGAATTATACTTTGATGGCATCTGCATTGATAATGAGTGGTTGTTAAACAGTTAGATCAAGCTATCATAGGATTGCTGACTTTAGAAAACTCTACTAGCCATGGTAGAGATAGACCGTAAATTTGACATTTTCTTCTGCTAATATGCTGCATTTGCCACTTAAACTTTCAGTATTTCCACATATGGTAAAGACGAAATTGCTCATTTTGTGCGCTAGTAGAGCAGCCAGCTCATTCACTGTGGACTAAATTACATTTGTAATTTAGTTAAAGCCTTTAGAAAGCCCGATTTTCTATTGATAAAATGCCATAGAGTTATTCACAACTAGTAGCATATGGCTTCTTCTTCTTCTTCTTCATTGGAGTTGAGGCATTTGATCTTATTGCGTATGTGAAGTAAGTAGTAAGATGTCAATCCATGAGATATACTGGATAAGAAAATGTTCTGGGCTTAATTGCATGACGACTCTTGTTTAACCTTTGGCTTTTAAGTTTGATCAGTTATGGTCCTGAGTCCCTCTATATAAATATAAATATTGTTTGCTGTCGCTGTTTGTTATCTCTGTTACACGATTATATCATTATACCTATGGCGGTGTCATTTAAACTTGTGAGTGTCTGCAGTTGCTGTTATTTTGCATCTCTTTTGATCAGCTTCCTCCCAAATTATCCTGACTCCAATGTACCAGAGCAGTGACATTAATGTTTCTAAAGAAGCTCATATTCTTCTGTTGGTTGAGTGTAGTTTGCTACATTTACTAATAGCAGTCCATTGGATTCATTCATTAGCACTGATATTTCTGGCTCTTGCAGCAATTCATTTAAAGCCTTTGGCTTATGTATGTTTGGAAAATAACGTTGCAGCCATGGACCATGCTAATTTGTCTTTGGATTTCCTGCTATTAGGTGGCGTCGGTCTTCTTCAAGGAAGTGGTTGGCCGACTGGTCAGCTCGTTCAATGAACGTTGCCGCTTGATTTATGGACCTGGGGTTCAAGTCCATGAAGAGTCTCGTGAACAGAGGGCTTGAAGTTTGAATGAGCCTCGTGTTGATCTTGGTCCTTTTGCCATGTATTCTCATGATTGGCCATTGTGTCAAATGGGCAGTGAATCTTGATTCCCATTTTGGGTTGCTGCCCGCACGGCATATTGCCATTTTGTTTATCGTAATGGGCCTTTCTGGCCAAGGGATAAAGCCTCAAGAGCGAGCTATCATTATGTTGCAGATAGGTAACATCAGCTGTATCATTTTTGCAATTCTTTGAATATTTTGCCCCCTACTTGGGGATTTATGGAATCAAAAGCAATTTCGATTTTAGATTAGTGATACTTTTGTATTGCTCAAGTACTTCCAGTGTGCTGCTCATGAAGCTGCATGGTCATTGGGTCCTTTCCTAATTTCTGGTATCCTTTCTGTGTTATGCAATTGATCTTTTGATTTGGGATCCTATAATACCGAGCATACGTACCTCCGCTTATCTTTCGCAAAACTCAAAGGCTGAAAGCTTCGACGGAGGATGCTACAGACATGTTGATGAGTTTAGGTTAGAAGGATGAATTCCTTGGGACTATCTAAAATCATTGTGGCACTGGAGTGTATTCGTGTACAAGCCCATTAGGCGCTCTAGTCAAACTCTCTCTTTCACTCCATCCATTCATGGTTATGCTTCTATGAGTGAGTAACGATAAGCCTAAATACATCAGCGCGTCAGCATCTTGAAACTGAACGATCACTTAAAACCGACAAATGCACGCGATGCATCCTTTGCTCAGCACCACACGGGGCAGCCTCTGTCTAACTTTCCATTAATATAAAAAATAATTAGCAAGCATTCTAGACTCAGCAAAAATATCCTCTCCCAGCAAGAGGAGAGGAGGAGATCCCAAGTCACTCCTCCCATAACAAAAATAGACGCGACATGCCTCGTCATCGGGGTTTGGACAGGATCACATCCAAAAAGGAGATGAGAACGATAATGATTGGGTGGCTCAAAGACACCACGTTTGACTCGAGTGCTAATGTTCAGTGACCCCAGCAGTGCTCGAAATGCAAAATCTTCATGATGAAATGGGGAGTTGGAGACCCACGAACTGTCCACATTCTTGCGGGTGAAACGATCCACATGGGTCTGTCACATGGATCATTTTCTTCCTCAATATGCACCTCCATCGACTCCAATCATCTAGTGCGAAATCATCTCCCAACTTGATGGAAAAAACCCTACAGTCAAAATTAAATCGATACGGCGGCAACATCATGCATAGGAGGTGTCCACACCCATGTTATGCCACAAGCGAGCATTATTCTCTAGGACCACCAAAGTTTTCTTCTCACCACTAACTCAATTCTCGCCACCGTCTTCCACACCCCCCCTCCCCCGGAACGAATCGGCGTCGTTCCGCCTTTGATTCCCAATTTTTGTCTCGGTCAATAATTCATTCGCTTTTGGAGATCCTACAGCTGGCCGATTAGAAATGTTTTTTTCAAAGGAGGGGTCCTCTTCCAATGTCGATCCCCTTTGTTTATTTAAATGATGGGTGAACATGGTTTAGGATGTTGAGGGATTTAGACCCTTGTGTTCCCTCCTCATCCACAAGATTCTCCCTCCCATCATTGTGTACGGTGAAGCACACATCTTTGGACAATAATATCTCAGTCCCTTTTCACCTCCTCCCCCCCAATTCGATCGAGATCAGAATGGAGGTGGTGGGGGGTCCTCGAGAGGAGTCATTATCTGCCGTATGTTACAAAAATTAAAAGTGCCCAATGAGAATAATCACCCTTTTCTTTGTTCCATCTTTGTTTTTTCTTTTATGTGCTTTTGTTTTTTGTTTTTTAACTTTCCCCTTATCTTGCTTTCTTTTTGTCACCATCTTCCCTCGTCGATCCATGGAAAACGAGACGAGACGCACACCCTCGTCAAGAACGTTCAATCTCCGACAAGATGTATTGGGTTGATGGCCTGGCGACCATTATTACATGTTTCTATCTTAAGATTGAATCGCGCTAGGATTGAGTGGGCATGATTCGTGTTTTGTCCTAATTGACCATGCATGGATGGAGACACCGTGCCTGTAGAAACTCGGTACATGTCGGTAGCGCCTTTCGGGTGCAATACATTCCCATCGTTATGATTCAAATGTATCGGGAGAGGCACGGCTGTTGAGGTCAAATGTCCCATCTCCGCCATGTGAGGAATGCGAGATCCAATTCTCCTGTTTCTTAGATGATGAAGCTGAGTTTTTGTCGCCGATACTTAATTGGAAAGAAGAGGCAAGATTCTCTGCTTCGATTTACTAGATAATATCGTGTGAACATATCAAATCAGGACAGAAATCGGATAAATATGAAGCGACGAGCATGCCAAAGTTGACGTGAAGTAAATGAACTTTGTGTAGCACGTTCTCGTCGCACACTATGAGAAGTTCGGTATGCTTGGTGACTGCATTATTGGCCGACTTGGGATTGTGATGTCCACTCGGAAGAGCATAGCGTTACGAGCTCAACAAAGTCAAAAAGAAATTCTTCTCTAAATTCTCTCATCTTTTTTTGGGCTCATATGCATCACGATCGGATTCTTAGAGATACTTTCGGTACCTATATGATATATGTGCTCAATAGTTTTGTCTTATTTTATATATTCCAACCACGACATATTGCTTCAAAAAGAACCTCAAAGTTAATCGAAGAATAACTTTGTGTAGAAAGTCGAGTAGGCCTAGGCCTATTCAGTTTTGTATAGACTTTCCACCGAAAAATTACCACATGATAATCAATTTCACATCCATTGGAAAAGTGCATCCTCCATGAGCAACCACTACAGACCACCATGGAGCCGTTGTGTACTACCATCGTAGACTACTCACCCCCGTGGCGTTGATGTCGAGAGAGAGAAATGTCATTGGATAGCGACACTGTGGTCATACGCCGAAGGTGGAAGTGGGGTCGTCGGGTGGTGGTATATTGCCTCCTCACATGGCACGTTTCCAATGGAAAACCGGCCTAGCTAGTTAGAGTTGGGATAGATCTAGACGTACTCAACCTTTTGCCTTTCGGGCTGCATCGATTAATCACTTAAACTCTTTCTCCGTCTGCCATTTTCACTAGAGGAAGATCCACGTTTGTTATAGTTAAAGGTGGCACAAATCCTCTGTTATATGTATCGTAACAACTTTTAAGCCTGCAATCAATCTCACAAGAAGAATAGGGGAAGTCTGCCTAATTTGGCATGCGCCTATGAGATAGGAGAGAACAATCCTAGGACGCATCTCAGTCTCTATAGCTCTCTAGGGCCTGCTGCAACTAGGCAAGATTCTGCTCAGATTTTCTTTCTTCCTTCCTTTTCGTTTACGCAGACAGGCGCAGAAGAATAAGCAAAAGCCAAAGCACCCGATTGTCGACGCACGTAGGTTTCCATCATTCTTTGTTCGTACGTTAGCACACGCCGCATGCGACAAGCCTTTTGGTCCGCACTCCGTCACTTCACTCTCGTACTCAAACGTCTCTCTTACTTCGCTTAACGCAACGACGCGACAAACGATGCATACACGTTCCTCCTCTTGATTGCTGCCTATAACCGTGACAAACCTCGCACGGTGTGGGGGAAGCCTGTCTTCGATTATCGTGCATGGTTTTCGCTCACGAGGGTGGATCAAGAACGAACAGCTTTATTGGCTTACGTTACGTGATTCGGGGTCCACGGGGATCGAGCCCTTCGTGTCCGGTCTAGCATGTCCTAGCTATGGGGAATCGAAGTAGTGTCCTATTGAGCTATATTAGAATCTGTCTCCCTAGGAATTCAAGATTTGATTTTGTTTATCATATCATCCACAAAATGAGTTATTTTAAAATCTTTTCTTAATTGTGATCATTTCCTTCTCTCCCCCCTTCCTTCTCGATCATACCGTCTTCTTCGGCGAGAAAACCCTTCAATATAATTAAGCATATAACAACATGCCTCCTTTAATTTTGCTCTATTTTAAATCCCGTTTTACATTTTGACTTAATTTTGTGACTCATGTGTGTGTATATGGACGTACTTCATTTATATGAGAGAGTATTTCAAGTATGTAAAATAAGTTTAAGTTATTAGATGAAGACGTGATTTAATATTGAAATATTCCATCACTTCCCTCATGCGTAGTCTGCCATTTTTCCCTAGTACTAAGTATTGACACATTTAATTGGAGAGGCAATTGAGACTTGGAAAAATTTGAACTTAGAAACTTCTTTTCTGATACCATATGAAATTTTGTGGAACTACAACCAATAGTTCTAAAAGTTAAGCTATTAAATGAATGCGTAATTTAACATTTAAATATTCATCACAGCTATGGACAAGCAAGGATTACGAAGGGTGCTCAACTTGGACTGCACCGCAATCCTCAGGTCATGGGGACCAAATTTGGACTTTGTTGTTTGCAATCGTTACCGTGGAGACTAGATCTGAACTTCGTCGCTTGCCTTCGGTGCTTGCAATTACAATCACGACAACCAAATCTAGACTTTGTTGCTCGCTTGTTGCTATCATATATGGGTAGACTCCAATCACGGCTTGTTGCAGTGCCATTGTTATTGCTGTCAATGGATTGACGAGCAAAGCTTATAGCCATGGCCGAGGCCAGATTTGGACTACTAACAAGCCAACCGCGAGTGATAACAGAGACCGTAAGCAACGCTGGAAAGGGTGGAGATGGTGGCTGAACAGGGTGGTGCTGTGTTATGGAGGTGGAAGCGCCAACGGCGATGGATGACAAGGCAAAGAAAAGTGGGTGATGGAGGAAGAGGAGACAAATCAGATTTTTGCCCTTTATTCCACCTCAGCTGATACTACATGTGAGGATGATTTCGGGGTAAAACCAAAACTTTAGAACCAGATCAGTGAGAACCTGTCCGGTTCCAAGTATGATGATATGCAAGGCAAGTTTCAAGTTCCAAAAATTGAAAAACCTATTTATACAGGTAGGTTCCAGGTTCTAGATTGGTAGAACCTGGAACTTGAAATTTGAAACATGTAATCTCAAACTTAGAATAAGTTCTTGTGTTTTTCTTGGTTTATATCTTCACACGATCCATGATTTTCCATGATATTCAATGATGAGCATATAATCTAGAACCACTAGTTTGAATTTTCATTTTATGATTAAGACTTTTATTTTATTAATATTTCATATTTTCGTATGTTTAAATATAAATTATTGTTAGTAAATTATAGCAACAAATTGTGGTAATTAAAGATGATAATTTATTGCAATCGTTCAATTAATAATACAAATGGAACTTGGGTAGATCTTGGAATCTGTGACATAGTAGGTTCTAGGTCCCAAAGAATGCATGTTAGATTCCAAGTTTAAAAAAATTAGGACTGTTCCAACGGGTAAGTTTTAGGTTCTAGGTGGAACCTGTATGAAACCTATAATCACTTGCTCTTAACTGACACATGCTAATTTATGATTGAGTATAAGTAAAAAACTCGCGCCACTTCAGCGATTGACATGGCGCTTTGTAACCACTGAATATTTTCTCCTAGGAAACGTACTATTGACCTCATAGGCCGAGGAAAAAGCGAATAAAAGCCGAGGTTGATGCCTCAACAAGATTTGTTTACGGTTGGTGGCGTGGGGAAACGAACATGCACGTGTCCTTCTCAAATCACTTTTCATTGAGCCCATCCAATAGGGTTTATGTGTGCACATGTGCCTCCTCTAGGTTTTTCCTCTGCGGTGCGAGAGAGGGGGGGGGGGGGTGAACTCTGCATGCTCATGATAACGAGAATCAAAGGGAGATACGAATCGATAGGAAGACAAATATGGAGCAGGATAATTTCGTTCTCCTTATTACTTTATGTGGTCCACCATTTTCACGAAATCACTGGAACTCATGAGGATCTCGAAGCATTAGCAAAACTGCATGCATGCGCCGTACGCATTCAGCGAGTAGGAAAGTCCACTGTGGATGGCAATCGTTTGCCCTGCTTTCGTGCTCGTCCAAGCAGACATCCATCCAAACAAATCTCGGTCATTTGATGCTTTATGGAACGCCGAAGACCACGGTCGGAATAATCGTCAGAGTTGGCATGATCCGTTGGGGGTGTCAAGGGGATTCTAGCTCATGAAATTAAGGTCATCTATCCAAATTTCACCAAATCCAATTTGCACAGCCGAGAATCTAGACTTAATTAATTTATGATGCTAGCAAGAAGTTCCGTAAGTTCCAAGTAATCACGTCTTTCCGCTAATGCTAGGGGTGAGCATGGTTCAAATGAGCTATTCTATTGGATGTTTGTTTGTAAATAAATAAAATGTATTTTTGCTTGTCCTACATAGGAAGGTGGGAAGAGATGGGTCAATTTATAACTATGAGCCTTTTCTAGTATGTTTAAAGAAGAAAGATTGGGTGTAGGTTAGATCCCACAATACTCGCATGTGGGTGCATGAATATTAGACGCACTTAGCACCAACCCCTTTATTCATATTTTATTTCATATGATTATCTTATTGACCTTTATTAGTTTTTTTTTAGCGAACCTTTATTAGTTAAAAGGTTGTCTTTTTATTAAGTATTTTTGGAAATTATGAAAATTCAAAATTTTATTTATTTAAAAAATTTATTTATTATTTATTATTATTTTTATCATTCTGAATTTTTATATGTGTCTTTTCAAGACAACTTTTGGAAATTATACTTGTTCAGTTTGCAACCTTTCCTGAAGGGTTGTATTTGTTCATTTTACAACTTCTTTTGAAGGGATACCTTTATTCACCTTGCAACATTTCGCGAAGAGTTACCTATGTTCTTTAAGACTAATATATATTTGGCATGAACGAAGTCTTCTTTCCAAAACTATAGCCATCTTTTCAATTATTTCTTAAAGACTTGTGAGAAATATTAGAATTGTTATACATTATTCTCATTTTGAGAATTTATTGTATCATGAAAGATGTTTGTCGATGATTATTAGCAACTTTATGAGGTAAGTAAATATTTAAAGAAAGTGATATCACGCCTCAAAATTCGACTTGATTACTCTATTGATGCAAGTCATATTTTTCGAACAGATTTCTATCTTAGAACCGAGAACTGCCCATTAAAAAATGATTTTGAAAAAATAGGACCAAGAACCATCCGTTAATCCTATGGATCTATTTAGGAACTAGACTGTTCGATCCAATTTCAATCTCTCACCGCCGCTTTCATGTCCCTCACATGGTTCAAGCGAGATGGAGTAGCTGAGATGCCAAGATGTAGGCAATGCTCATCTCTCATCGCCACTTTCGCCATTGGCGTGAAACAGGGTCTCCTCCATTGGATGGTGTTCTCCAACCATCGCAACCAAAAGAGAGATTAACCATGAAAAGAATTGATCGGTGGAAGTTTAAAGGCTTGACCATGTGAAGGGGATTCGGTTTAGATTCGCCTCGTGTAGTCTAGAATGACATAATGTCAAATGCGAAAAGTCAAAGCAACGTACGAACTGAGAATCCGCGAGGAAACAGTCGTGCGTGTGATCGTTCCTTTCAGTCCCATCATTCGAGATCTGCCAGCTGTTTCATGGAGAGAAGTCGGTTTGTGGACGACCCCGGCCGCTCGTCCTCGACACCTGTCCCTTATCATTCCTTTCAATCAGCACCTCCCCCACATATCTCCTCTGTCTCCTACACCCTTTCTCCCTTCAGATGATGGTGTCGTCTCGGAGACTGTTGAGCTCGTGCATCATGGCTGCTCCACTTTCCTGTCAACTAATCACAATCTCCCTAAGCAGAGGTAGCAGACGCTCGAAATCTGTCTTTTGTTAAACGTTTCTTTACAACACTATTCGAACTTATAACCTTATCGAATGCAAATTGATTCTTTTATCAGCGAAAACCATGCTGGAGAGAAATGCTAAGTTGATTTCAAAGTATACATACATTTCTTTCGTAATGGCATGATGATAGATGTACTTTGCATTATGTTTTAATGTACACTTTCATTGAAGCAAATATCTAGGTTGTACCATATATGCCTGAATTGATGGGGGTCCTTGAATCACCAACTCCATCTCACGAATCGACACGTGTAATCCTACACTGTATATACTACTTGAGATAGCACGGCTTTGAAGGGTACAATGTATACCAAAAAAAGGGTATGAAAAGACTTCTGAGATAGCCACAACTTTGAAGCTATTTCGGGCCAAGCATCTCTCATTATTAATCAAACCCCGCTAGAGAGAAAGAGAGAAAAAAAGCTCCACGACTTAATAGGAGACACGTCCAAGGGGTGCTAGACATCGTGCAAACTCGACGTCCTTCTTGCACATGATTGAATAGTCTGTTGATGCCACATGAGAGTCATGATGCATCAACTTTCTATTTTGTCCCCTAGGTGGGGACTTCGAACCTAAATAAATCCTTAAAAGTCTTTATCTGAATCCTTATCTTAATCTCGAGATCATCCGAATGTAAAATAACTAGAAGATATTACTAAATACAAGGCAAGAAAAACATATTATACAAAATAGGGAAACATAAGACTTGCGGGAACAAGCATGTTAAAGTAAAGAACGCATCCATGGATGCTTCCGTTACTGTATATCAAACAAAAGGTCGCAACAAGCCCATGTGAGAGCTTCGGTTCCTCTTTTATGGTGAGGTTACACCTTATAACCACAACCTATGATCCAGAAGTAGGAACTTCAATAATTCGGGTGTACACATACTAAGATGTTAGGCAAGCGAACTATGTCATGTTTTGACATCAGATGAGTCAGAAGTCGATTTAGTAGGTGAGTCAGAAGTCGATTTAGTAGGTAACACAAATGCGATAAGGGAAATATCTATCATCTAAAGAATCCATGTCGAGACTTATAACATTTGACAAGGTTAGATACTCACTACTTTAGAAATCCACTTAAGGATATATGGGATGTAACTCATCAGGTTAGTTCGATTCAAAAATTCATTAGAACCCTCAATTAGCCCTAAGAAAGTGATGGAGTTCTGGAGTCTAATAGAGGAAAATAATGTTCAAGTGCAAAAACAGTTTTTTGAGGGCAAACACTTCCTAGTAAGTCAACCATCATGTCATGTTAAAGCAGATAATATGGTTTTTACTGCTGTTAATGGCATACATTTAATTTCCCCTAGACTTCTACTATATATAAGAACAATGTCTTTTATAACTATAATGTTATGCTGAAACGTGTAACTCTAGAGCTTGTAACACTGATATTGATAGTAAAGAGATTGTGTGGTGCGGCACTGTGATTTTTTCTTTCTTAATTTTGCGAAAGGTTTTTTATGTAAAAATTCTCACTTGTTTTTCTTCTCTATTTTTCTCTTCATATATTCGCGTTCCTAATAGGAAGGATCCTCCCAACTAGGCAAATCCTAAGACTCCTAATATCTTATTTCTCTAGAAAATACCAATAAATCCCTGGACAAAAAATAAGTGAGAATGTCGACCTTTGACCCTACTTAATTATAAAAACAAAATACAATGCGCTGGACTCAACGATTACATGAAACGACAAAGAGACTCGACCACGGATTTCGTGACACCTCTTATGCTTCCTTTGGGGAGTATAGGAGCGAGGAAAGCTGAGGGCGGGGAAATAAAATATCTAGAAATTGTAAATTTCCCCTTCTCATAAGAAATTGAAATATTTCAGATTTTCCACTCCCATTTTCGTTCCCCCCCCCCCCCCCCTTTTCCTCATTTTCACAATCAAAGCCTTCTAGTTTTTGGGACAACCTCGTCTGGAAGACACTAAATTGCACGACACTTGATTCATCTAGAATCTAGACGTATATGGCCTTCCAACCATACATTCATGAGATTTGATCGGAGCACGAAATCCTCATTGAAATGTATAAGTGACCCTCGAAAGCCACTAGTAGGGTTGAACTTAACCTCCAAGAAATTTTGCAACGATTGCCGGATGAAAATGAATCTTCTCGATTATGAATTGCAAAATGCAATGGCTCTGTTGACCTTTTGAGTTGCGTTGATCATCTGAATTGATACTTATGGTTACATCACATGCACTGCACATTTATGAACATAAAAGTCCCTTTAAGGATGACCTTAGACTAAGAATATCATGTTAGGAAAATCACGTAGTGCTTAGCACATGACTTGGCTGAAATCTCTTTGAATTACACATAGCAACCGATAATGAGATTCATGTCGATGGGAATTTTAGGATGACGATGCAAATCTTGCCGAAGGCCAGTGCCCAATTTTCGTTGGTGCTAATCCTGACGAGGTTGATGAGAATCAAAGCGGAGGAATCTTTAACTTTCCTTGATACAACGAACTTCCGGTGATAAAAGCAACCTTTTTCTTAATTCAAGTGGAAGAAACCTTAGGAGAGAGGTAACCTCAGTGATAAATAACCATTTTCCCCTGGTAACATCTAAGACTGTAGGTCTCCTATGAAGTCTAAATCAAAGGTGATCGACCTCCATTTGAGGCTCAGTTTAGGGTTTTTGAAACGTATGAATTGCACCTTATTTTTCTATCTTTGCTAATAGAAAAAGTGGGGAGGAGCAACGAATGGCTACTCCTTTTGACATTATCATAAGTGTCTCGTACTAGTGAGTGGGATTAATTCTAACGCACCAGATTTTTTTATTCCTCAAGCATTTAAAATTACTTTGCTAGATTAGTTCTAATCTATCTCGTTTTCGTTCCGGTCAAAAAAGAAAAAAGAAGAAGTTGTCGTCGTCCTATTATTTGCATCCCCGTTTATATTACTTGGATGCCTATCAACTTCAAGTCATACACCGAGAAAGGAATCAAGAAAACGAATGCCAAAGCTCATTTACATGCTCGGCCAATGAAATCTCTCTCATGTAAAGGACGTTGTCCCACTTGGCAATCTCACTTCCTTCGAGAGAGATTGGACCACCAATATCTCGCCATGCGTTAAACCTCCAGCTAGCACTGATGTAGACTAGCACCTGGTGATAAGCCCCCCTTCTCCCAAATGGGACCATCTTGTTACTTTGAAGATTTGTGGTAAAAATAGAAGAAGGAACCATGTATGATGCTTGTTACAATATGCAATGTGATGAAAGGTTTTCTTATTCATTGAAACATTATCATTTGTGATTCGTATAAAAGTACACTCATAGATATATTCCTAGCATTTGAGCTCTTTAAATAGTACGAGAAAATTCACCACAAAGATAAGATTTTATTGACTGTGCTTGATTGAAAATCATTTTTATTGATATAGTGATGAAAGTACTAAATTGAATGTGAATTTTGAGAACGGGATTAGTTCGAATTTTTACCTATTGTCGACTGTATAAAACGGGGTCAAATCGAATCATTGCTTAATCAAATCATTTCTCCTAAGCGGGATGGTAATAGCGCCACGTATGCAGTGACCTATGGTGACACGTGGGGCCCATCAGAATCAATGAGGGGCCCAGGAGAAATCCCATCTGGATGGTCGGAGATCCTAAGGAAGCTGGTGAGCTGGATGCCACTTCTCATTGCGTCACTCATTCTCTAGGGCTTTGATTCTTAATATTCTCTTCAACTCTTCTTTTCCTCTTTGGTTCCTTTCTCCAAAATAAAAAATAAAATAAAATAAAAAAACAAGGAGGATTGACACGACAAAATGATTGTTATGCCAATCTCTTACTCCTTTGCAAACCCTAATTCTCTAACAATCTAATAATGTAAACAATGTAATTTTTATTATTGAATTCTTCCTTTTTCTCATCATATGTCGGTCCAATATGGATGATTATACACGTAAGATCATGTGCATGTACAAAAAAAATTTTGTCGTGTGTATTTAAGTGGTCATATGAATTGGCCGCTTCCTCTAATGTAGAATTGGAACCAAAGCGAATGATTAAAAGCATTTCTTTGACTTTGGTTATGGTTGGTCCAAATCAGCATATAACATTAAGCTACGAAACCCTTCGAAGTTTCTTCTTCTTTTTTCTTTTCGGTTGGCATACCCTCTAAGTCATACTTGAAAATGGTCTATTGCGAAAGATGTTTATGTACAAAATGTAATCAACTCTTAAACCTCTCGATTAAAGTAACAAGTCCTAATCTTTTATTAGAAAGTGCAATTAGTCGAACTTTAAACCATTTAGTTGGTACAATCCAGGCTTACATTTTCACTATAAAGTATGATCAAGTTCTGAACATACTGTGAAAAACCCTGAGTAAGATTGGCTTAATTACATTTGTTTGGAAAAAATTTAGAATTTCATTAGCTCCAATTGAAAAGTTATGATTCAATAACTATCGATAGATAAGATTCACGACATTCAGTGCACTTCCCTTTGAATGTTGTTATTGTTATCTTAATATGTAAAGTGCAATGAAAAGCTTATAATTAGCATGTATATTAGGTGAAAGAGCAGATCAGATGCTTTCATTTTTATTTATTTTTTTGTTTATTCTAAGGTCGATGTATGACTAGTTCATACCAACGACTCATTCAAGAAGGATCAACACAATAGTCACCAGGTTGACACATGTTATCCTTTTTTTTACTACTGTTGGTAAAATACTCAATTTGAATGGGCTGGTTTCGAATTCAAATCATAGTATTTCTCACTCGAAACAACCTTGAGGGTCATGTATGCCTACATCGTCCTTTAGATACGTAGAACCTTAGTTGATGCAAAGGGATGTAGCTGTTTATCAGTGCAGAGGAGAATTCGTCGAACGGAAGGTACGATTATTCTATGGTGTGTAAAAATTAATTATTAAAAAAGGTAAGAAAGGGATGACCTATATACGAACCTCCTAACAAAACCCTAATTACACACCATCAGTGATCCAAGAATCCAAAAGAAGTCCCAACGTTGTCTTCACTGTCCATGCGCAAACAAAAGTGACAAGAACAGCAAATCTTCTGGATGTAACTGTAAACACACCGGCAGATTCATCAATCAACATTGAGTTGAGTGATGGCGATGCCATGCCTACCGCTCTCGCATGGCAACCATTCTCGTATGTTAGTCCTCGCCAAGCCTCCTTGGATTGGTCCGGCTCTCGAGCAGGGACGTCCAGAAAGGTCAAAAGGAAAACGCTAGTCGCTTCCTATAACCAACATCGACCTAAGACGGTGGTTCTACGTGCTTAGCTGTCCAAACAACCAGAATCGGAAGGTTGTTGAAACTTGCGACTTTATTACATATCATAGAGAAGTCTACCTCCCGAAATATTACGTTTTGACCATTTGAAATCTGAATACATCCTCAATATATATATGTACATATATCTGAAAACATCCAATTCAAAGATCGCCCTCAGAAAACACAGTTCGCTCCATTTCTAGTATTCTCAAGAACCCCATCTCACTGTCTCTTCAAAACCCTGTATTTGCTTGACAATGATTGTGTTAAGCAAAAGATTATGAGGATATTACTCACCACTTTCCACAAAAAGCATAGCCAACCTAGGCTACCCAAAATGGGCTAGAATTTCTCTCTTAATGCAAGGTGACTTCTGGCTTGTCTGGGTTGAAGCTGTCATTGATTGGGAATGGAAATTCTTTCATTAGGTTACCATAGAACTCTTAATAGTATAAGACACGATAGCTAAGATTACTTTCTTTACATGGAGTTAGAGTTAAGATGGATTCACGAATGTTAGATACCTATTCGTTCGAAATTGGCATGCGAATTAATGTGGATGTGCCAATCCTTAGCTGAACATATTAATGCTTGGTCCAAGATAGGGAACTTCAGATTCATAGTGACCTTCCATAACGTACGTAAAGTTACATGATAAATTAAGGGATTTTACTTACCATATCACAATGGATGAGTGAAATAGAACGAGCTCACTCCGATGCGGTGTTCGAATCGATCCGGGTTTTAGTTTTCTTTGTAATCTAAACGGCAGCTCTGAGGGAGAGATGTGGACAGGTGTCCAATTCGAATGATATCTAGGGGAGTCTATGAAGATCTGGTGAAGGCTATCCAAACACAAGGATGGGATTTAACTAGAAACTCAAGCCAAGGAAACAACAAAAATGCTTTCTGCGCGTATTAACTATAATACCGTGGACGTACGAAATCAGGAAAAAAAGAAAAGAAAAGATAATCGGAAACCTATGTGTGCTTCAGGACCATCTTTTATTTCTCTTTGGCCCTATCCTCCACACACTTCATGCTCTATAAATACCACACCCCCTCTCTCTCGTCTTCTCCAGATTGAAAAAAAGTGAAGAAACGTTATATACATACTTTGGCATTTTTGCCGCAACCCACCCGTGGGATTTATCTAAACTCTGGTGACAGAAGGAGAGAAGGAACAAGAAATCATGTGTGGAGGTTCCATTTGTGTTCTCGCTGTTGTTTTTGCTCTATCACTAGTGTTTATCTTCCTCAGAGACGGGAAAAAATCGCAGCGAAAGTCCAAGCTCCCTCCGGGTTCAATGGGTTGGCCTTACATTGGAGAGACTCTCCAGCTCTACTCTCAGGACCCCAATGTCTTCTTTGCCACCAAACAGAAAAGGTTCTGATTTTGTTTCGGCTCATTGACGTCGAATACTATCTTCCTTTTTATCATAATGAATTACGTGTGACTTTTCAATGTGGTTTTGGAATGATGGTTCAGGTATGGGGAGATCTTCAAGACCCACATCCTAGGATGCCCTTGCGTGATGCTGGCTGGGCCTGAGGCTGCCAAGTTCGTTCTGGTGTCAGAGGCTCATCTGTTCAAGCCGACGTACCCAAAGAGCAAGGAGCGGCTGATTGGTCCCTCAGCCCTGTTTTTCCACCAGGGGAAGTACCACACTCAGCTGCGGAAGTTAGTCCAGGCATCTCTGTCGCCGGAGGTGATCCGGAACATGGTCGCTGACGTCGAGGCGATCATGATCTCCACATTGGACTCGTGGGTTGGTGGCCATGTAATCAATACATTCCATGAAATGAAAAAAGTAAGTCAATGATTAGAGCGATTATAGTTAACATATATAATTCTCTCTTTTATGATGCCCGACCGCCTTTCCTTTCCTGTTTACAATTTGGCAGTGCAGTACATACAGTTACCAGAAGATCATAAATAACATGCAAGTTTGCAATCATCTGCAATTTTCTCATTCATAGTTGCGCTTTTTGTTGCAGTTATCTTTTGAAGTCGGTATCCTTGCGATTTTTGGCCATTTGGAGAATCACTATAGAGAAAAGCTGAAGAACAACTATCACATGGTGGATAGAGGCTACAACTCTTTTCCTAGTATCATTCCTGGAACTCCATACAGACGAGCACTACTTGTAAGAACAAAATTCTTTGGTTCCTAGTCCGTGATAACTTCTGGTACTTTTTCTAAAATAGATGCACTAATTCTTCTCAGCAATCTTCGTTTTCGGTTTCCACAGGCGAGAAGGGATCTAAGCAAGATCATAAGTGGGATCATTGCTGATAGGAAAGAGAAGAGGATACTTGGAAAGACCCTCCTAGGACATCTTTTGGACTCCAAAGGCGAAAATGGTGAGACTCTCACTGACGAGCAGATCGCTGATAACATTATCGGAGTGCTTTTCGCCGCTCAGGACACCACAGCTAGTGTCATGACGTGGATTCTCAAGTACCTGCATGACAACCCAAAAATTCTTGAGGGTGTGAAGGTATAATACATGGAATTGATACATGGATTCTCCTCAATACTTTCTCTTAATTCTTGTCTATCTTGGACAAATGCCAGAAAAAGCCGTATAGAACTAAACTAAACTAAGTATCACTGTTGACAATGCTCTCTCGCAGGCAGAGCAGAATACCATCCGCCGATCAAACGACGAAGGTTTCCAGCCTCTGAGCTGGAGTCAGACTAGAAGAATGCCGATAAGTCGTAGGGTGCGATAGATCTCCTTCAGCTGCTTTATTAATGTTGATCTCCTCCCTAGTATTTGCAGTGAAATAGCGACTAATTTTTTGTTTTGTGGGACATTTTCAGGTTGTTTTGGAGGCTCTGAGAATGGCAAGCATCATATCTTTCACTTTCAGGGAAGCAGTGGCTGATGTAGAATACAAGGGTAAGAAACGCAATCTATCTATTGGCTCAATTAAAAGAAAAAGGAAGCTTCTGGCTACAGAATATGCTGATATGTGGTCATAATTGGCATCCGCTGGTCCCGAAAGTGCGATGAGCCAATATAAACCAAAACGATAATATTGACCTTCAAATTTGACAGATCAATTTCCATAATCAGGCTTTGACTTTAGAAGAACACCCATTGGGACCTCATTGATGTTGAGAGGATTTCTCTGACCAATATAAGAATATATGGTATAGACAAGGGGACAGGACAATTACAACACAAGAGTGTGTGAATACTGGTTCTGTACCAGTCGTCTGGAGCATGTCCTAATGTTTCTTGACATATGATTGGCTTGGTCTAGGAAAGTGAGATTAGGCAATAATTCCTTTCCGAGTGGCATTATATTGTCCGGCTAACGCTAAGGTGTAACAGGTTACCTAATTCCAAAAGGTTGGAAGGTGATGCCTCTGTTCAGGAACATGCATCACAATCCCGAATTCTTCAGTGACCCCGAAAAGTTCGACCCTTCAAGGTTTGAGGTATGACTCCGCATGAAAAAAATTCTCAAACACTTCTCGTTTTCCCTCCATTTCATGCATTGAGCGGTAGTTTCTCGTATTTTCTTCTCCACAGGTCAAACCAAAACTCTACACATTCATGCCATTCGGCAGCGGAGCTCATGCCTGCCCAGGAAATGAGCTTGCCAAGCTGGAGCTACTGACTCTGATTCACCATGTTGTCACCAAATTCAGGTATTGTTTCCAGTTTCCAGAAGTCTTGAGAAACTGAGAGTCAAACATATGGTTGGCTGAGGATGGATGGAAACAAAGAGAACTAGCTTTTTTCTAAGCCAAGAAAAAAAAAATGATCGCTGCAAAAATTAGGAGAAAAGAAGATATTTCAGATGATCATTGGTGCAGGAAGAATCTCGATGATGAATGCGATGACGTACTGATAGTGACTTTCCATTTGTTTTTGCAGGTGGGAAGTCATAGGTTCCAAAAACGGCGTCCAGTACAGTCCATTCCCGGTTCCCCTACATGGACTGCCAGCCAGATTTTGGAAGCTACCGTCTTGAAGAATCCGTTGAGACATTGACGGCAATATCTTCCCCAAATAAAATTAGTTCGATTCTAACATGTCTTCTATTATTTTTCCCTAATTTGATAGTTATTGGTCTTTTCTTTTTCTCATTCTGTAGCCCATTTCCAAAAAATTTGGGGCTGCTTCTCTTTTTTATCAATGTAGACCGAGTTATCAATTTGACGATTTAGTTCCTCATTTGTTTCTCCACTTTTCCTCGCATCTAGACACAATGATTTAAGATCTGAAGTAATCTAAAAGAAAGAAGAAGATGTGAAGATTAAGGCCTGAAAAAGACAGCAGAGAACCATTGAACTGTTGTTTTCATGACTGCAACAGACCTTGCATAATTCTTTTCTTTTTGGTCATGTGCCTTCAGCCTATTGTCTCTCTTAAAATTTTTAGTCTGGTTATGGCTGCAAGACAGCCACGTGCAGTAGCGAGACTGGCCGACTGAGACTGCCGTGTGCCCTTCTAGCTGGAGAGCATACTCTCTGGGACAAAGATTACTTTCATGAGCCATAGCTTGTCACTCTTTTTGACATGTCCAAGATGTGGATGCTAAAGCTCAGTTGAATGCTGGAACTGTCTTTCAATAGGGGGGTGTTTGATATTTTTCGCAAAGAGGATCCAATTCTCCAACATATATAGACCTGGATGGGATCCCTCCTCACTCATCTGCCTGCCTTATGTCTGTCTGATGGCTGATCTATGCATTCGTTTATCTGTTTGCTGTTTCTTTTTAACAAACTATTAAGGGAGCAGGGAGTTGTGATCCTACAAGGAAATTGTTTGAGGAGGTTGATGATTGTGTCTGTGGAAATGTTGGAAGACAAAAACGTAAGACCCTACATGTAAAATGGATCAGTGCATCAAGAGGGAAAAGTTGAACTTAAAATTCTTAATTTGCTCATTAAAAAAGGATTGAAACCAACCAAATGCCGCGGCTTAACTTGCACCCTTATATGCATTCTTACTTTAAGGGATTGTTCACTAGTAATTGTTGTGTTTTTATTGCTTGATTGCATCGCAATAGCCCAGACAATCTCAACCACTCTCAGTCAAAAGACTCTGTTATGCAATGATGGATTTCACCATTCATAACAAGCAAGTACAGCACACGAAAGCAAACCAGAAGACTTACTTATCACCATATTCCAATCTGAATTACACTTCAAAGGATCCTTATGCTCTGCTCTCACGTTAGGAATGTCACGCCATTCATTTATTGGACAATCATCAACTGCATAGAATAGGCATTGGAGCCACAATGACGAGCTGAAAGTATCTACAAGCATCATTATGCACAAAAGTGAATTTTTGAAAACTGAACCAGAACCCATCATCAGCCTGCTAAAGCAGAAGAGGAATACTTAAGAATGGCTTCAGTAATCCTCTCTTTGTCTCTGGTCGGGAACGCTTCCAGGAGGACCCCGTTCTTGTAGAAATGGAAGAGCGGCACAGCCTGCAACGTATGAATATCTCAGAATGATAGTTGTGTCTTTAGTGAAGAATACAGGCATAAATCAGTTACACCAATTACTTTGAGGGAATGCATCGGAAAATTATTAAATTAATTCTGAAAAAAAAAGTGGCTAGATCCTGTAATGTATACTTAACTTAGAGCTAGCTTTAGCACTTGCTCCACCTCAATTAAGACCAGAAAATGCAGACTAGTCTTAATCAAAACTATTGTACAACAGCCGAAGCTTACATATCTGCATCCTATTGAGAATGAGAAACAATGTCAATTATCCAAATGGATAAAGCTAGTTAACATCTTCCACTTAATTGGACTAAATGAGGAAAGGATGACCATTTTTACATTGAGCAGCCAAAGTGATGGGAAGATTTTTCACCCTGAATGTCATCTATCGATGCTAAGATCAAAAGAATTTCACAAGAAGGCTACCCTTATTCTAAGCCTCTCTGCAACCTCCGATTGTTCATCATACTCATCGATTACCTGCAGAAAACATATCCATTGTGTACCGTTAAGTGCCAGACGTTTAGTTGAAGCATAGTAGCCAAAACTCGCATTTTGTCAAATCTCAATCGCAAGACCAGCAGAAGTACTCACATTATGCTTCAAGAATATTACTGAAGCCTCTTGATCACCGGCACCCTTGCATAGTTTTGCGAATCCTTGCTCTATGTACTTGCAGCTGCCGCAAGAAGTGCGGTAAAAATCAACCACCACCAAAGCGTTAGTCTCTTTGGCCTTCTCAAGGATTCTAAGGAACTCCTCATCAGTCTTGAATTCTCTCACGCAGTCGACAGGACAGAGATCATCGTCCTCCTCGTCCAACAACTTCCCTTGATCTTCATATGCTACGCACTTTACTTTTACCATTTGACGATCAAGACCAACTTTTAAATGGTTCAAAGCAGCAGAATGAGTGGTAGATGGTTGTGGGACTTTCGCCCACTTAGCACATAACCTAACATCATCTCTTCCAGTATAACAACACGAAGTCATGTAGGTGAACTGGCGATCATGCTGTCTAATGGGATTCCTATGGAATCCAAATGAGGCCTTACGGTTGAAAACATTTGTCTTTTGCATCAAAGTCACGCAGAGAACCTCAACAATTGCTACGTCTCAACTTGAAGTAGAATTCCGGGGCCTGGTGCAGGCATAAAAATCTGAATACTATGCAGGTTGAAGACTGAATTGATCAGGCCGTCGCTGGAAAAACAAAGAAATACTTGTCAGATTCTCATAGCATCCCTCCCGGAAAGTCCATTTTTTTCGTTTTCTCACAATTTCCTAATGCAAAACACATTCGGAACAACTTAGACTGGCAATTAGCATGTGAGCATGAAGAACTGTTTCTTGCAAAAGTGCTAAGCACAGTGTCACGTCCGCCGCCATCATATAGATAGAGCCTCATCCAAGGCACATAGACGGGACTATTTGCACCGATTCCATTAGCTGACACGACAAGTTCAGATGACCATGCCATAAGAAAAATTGCTAAGCAAGCATTCAGCATGAAAGATCTTGGTGCAACAGTTCTCAACTCAATTCAACTCAGCAGCAACAAAACAAGCACAAGAGAATTTGTACGCAAACCAGTTTCGCGCGCAGATCACGAAAGACGAAACAGCGAGCGATGCGATGATGCAATGCAATTACCTGATTGGCAGTCCTGGCTTCGCCTGAAGTTCTCCTTTTCTTCCTTCTCCAGCAGAAGCCTGAACGAGAAAACGACACGACATGCAGCAGACCAGAACCATATCCTCTTCTCCCGCTAGTTCCTGACCACTCAAATGGGCCGTGCTCGAGCTCCATTGGGCTTCCATCGTAAAGGGCCCAAATTGCAACAGGCTCGATACCGTTAAAATCGTTTCTCTCGAATGCTGAGATTTGGAGCGACCGAGGGAGCGTTCGACTGCTGCGCGCCAGAGCATGAGCTCGGCGTTCCAGCTGCTGATCCCCAGCGTCCAGTTCTTCAATTCCGCCATCGAATCGTACGTGGGAACCTCGCATTCGAGGTGGGCACTGGTCCGTTTTCGACAACTCCTGCGGTTGGATTTGAAGCCGAACGATCTCACTTTCTCTCTGCTGATTAAAGCTTACGGTTCGAATCGCCGTCCCGCCGGTCCTGCTTCAGTGAACGCGAAAACGGAGTTGAATCAGGCTCATGCCCACTTGGTAAAATCCGGGTTTGATCGCTTCGTGTACTTGAGCACCGCTCTTCTTGATCTATACATGAAAATGGGGTGCGACGCGTATGCGCGCCGGGTGTTCGAGTATATGCCCGAGAGAGATGTTGTTTCGTGGAACGCGTTGATCTGTGGGTATTCACGAAAGGGGATGGATGTCGAAGCACTGGAGCTCTTTATACGGATGCTTCGGGAGGGTTTTAGTCCCCGCGCTACCACGCTGGTGAGTTTGGTTCCTTCTTGTGGTCATCGCGATTTGGTGTTTCAAGGGAGATGCGTTCATAGTTTGGGAATTAAGTCTGGGCTTGATTTGGATTGTCACGTGAGAAACGCGTTGATGTCGATGTATGCTAAGTGCGGAGAGTTGGATTGCACGGAATCTCTGTTCGATGCAATGGTTGATAAAAGTGCTGTTTCCTGGAACACGATGATCAGTGCGTATGGCCAAAACGGTTTCTTCAGTGATGCAATGTGTGTTTTTAAAGAAATGGTGGAGGAACATTGCGAGGTCAACTCAGTTTCCTTAGTGAGTCTCCTGTCCGCACATGCTGATCCAGATTCTACCCATTGTTATGCTATTAAAACAGGTCTTGCCGGTGATGATTGTGTCGTGACTTCGCTTCTCTGTGCATACACAAAGCATGACGACTTGGGTTCTGCAGAGTCACTGTATGAAAGATTGATTCAGAAGAATTTAGTATCCTTGACTGCACTTCTTTCAAGTTATGCTGAGAAAGGAAACATCCAGGGAATGATGAAGTGTTTCTTCGAGGTACAGCAGTTAGACCTGAAACTTGATGCAGTTGCTTTAGTTAGCATCCTTCATGGACTCGCACACTTTTCTGCTCATATCAGCATTGGACTTGCTTTCCATTGTTACGGATTCAAAACTGGATTATGCGTCCATTCTCTTGTTGCAAATGGGCTCATAAGTATGTACTTTAAGTTCAACAACACAGAAGCTGCCTCTTTGTTGTTTTCCGAGATGCATGAGAAACCTTTGACTAGCTGGAACTCAATTATATCTGGCTGCGTTCAAGCTGGAACGGCAAGTAAAGCGATAGAGTTGTTTTGTGAAATGAGGTTGTCTGGGCACAAACCAGATGCCATCACAATCGCCAGTTTACTATGTGCATGTTCCCAACTTGGATACTTGCGGCTTGGGGAGAAGGTCCACAATTACGTGCTCAGAAACCATCTTGAATTGGAAGATTTTGTAGAAACTGCACTTATAGACTTATACACAAAGTGTGGAAGAATAGAGCTTGCAGAAAGAGTTTTCAAGAGCGTCAAAGAGCCGTGCTTGGCTTCATGGAACTCGATAATCTCTGGCTACAGTTTGTGTGGCCTTGAACATAAGTCTCTCACATGTTATTCTGAAATGCGAAGACGAGGACTCATGCCTGATAAGATCACTTTCTTGGGAGTCTTGGCTGCATGCACCCATGGGGGTCTCGTCAATGAAGGAAGAAAGTACTTCGATGTTATGACCAAAGACCTTGCCTTGAGGCCGACCTTGCAACACCATGCATTCATGGTTACTCTGCTTGGTCGTGCAGGCCTATTTGAGGAAGCTCTGCTTTTTGTAAAGAATATGGAGGTTGAGCCTGATTCTGCTGTTTGGGGAGCTTTGCTCAGTGCATGCTGCATGCATGGAGAGGTGCAGCTTGGTGAATGCTTGGCAAAGAAATTATGGTTCTTGGATCAACAAAGTGGCGGGTTTTACGTGCTAATGTCAAACCTCTATGCATCAAAAGGAAGATGGGATGATGTAGCTAGAGCGAGGGGGATGATGAAAGACATGGGTAGGGATGGATGCTATGGAGCTAGTGTAATGGAGATCACTTCGATGGAAGAAAATAATAGAAACTTACGCTTTGATGATGTGCCCGTTAATGGAAGTTCTTGGCAGCATTTGTCTTTCCTATATTCAAATGCCTGATTGCTGCTGTTGCTAATATTTGACCAGGATACTTCCTCTTTTTTAGCACCAACAAAAGAAGAACCCATGTTGTAGATAAAATGTACGAATCACCTCCATTAATTATGAGAAGAAATTTAGACAGGCCGAGCACCCGGTGCATTGGGCGCACAATCATCTCCTTGCATAGTTGGATCTCCCCATGCTTCATGTTCTAGGTCTTAAGGCTTCCTAATAATTACCTCGAAACAAAATCGATAGAGATCGCACTGATTTTTCCAGTGAACACACGGTGGAACCTAGTTACAACCAGAAAAAGGTTAAACAGACCGGTCGGGTACGGTTTTCTAAATACTGGATAAAAACCCCTGTGCGTAATTGCTCAGTAACATTCGACTATAAGCAAGAACTTATGAAGGGGACCACTCCTCTTGTCTGTATCTAGGATCGCGGTGTTAACTTCCTGAAGCAAGAGCAAGGGGACTTTGGGATAAGTGGGCCAGGGCTATCATATTTCTCATGCGATGAAACAAACCCAATTGGTGGATGTTATTGACCTTGTGGTTGTACGTCGGTATGATTGGAAAATGCCTTCAAAGACTCAGGACACCCTACAAGTAGTCCACAGAGAACGTGAGGAGAGAGATGGCAATAATCACATTAACCTGCAACTCCAAGGTCTCTCTATTTCAGCCTTTTTCTTCCAATGCTGCTTCCTTTGGTACCAATAGCTCACACTCTCATGTACGGAGTGTGGCTGGTGCATCCTTCAATGGAAGGCCTGAAGACAGGGCCACAAGAGCCGTGGTTCGGGCACAGCAGCGGCCAACGTGGCTCCCAGGGCTAGACCCTCCGCCTTATCTTGATGGAACGTGAGTTTAGAGCCCTCCAATCTTAACCATGTCTATATTTTGCACTACGGTTATGGCTTTTTGGTCTATATTTGAAATTTCATTGATTCTGATGATTCTTGTAACAGTTTGGCTGGGGACTTCGGGTTCGATCCACTGGGGCTTGGGGAAGATCCAGAGAGCTTGAGGTGGTATGTACAGGCTGAGCTGGTTCATGCTCGCTTTGCCATGGCAGGCGTCGCTGGAATTCTCTTCACTGATGTGGGTGCTCTCTCTCTCTCTCTCTCTCTCTCTCTCTCTCTCTCTCTGGGTGGAAGGAACAAATTCGCAATAGTTGTTTACAGTGATGTTGAGGAGAAGGGTACATGTCAATATCTTTCTTGATAAAAGAAGGGCTGGTAATGAAAAACTAGTGAAGGACAAGCATTGCAAGTGAAACCAACCCAAAACTTAAGTCTAGCGAGTGGAAGAAACCAGTTGAGAATCACAAGTTTCCTACATTCCTTGAATAGCAATCCAATTCCAGATAAGAGGTTCCCAACGTTGTGCAAATTGCAAAATTCCACACCTGACTATCATTTGATTTTTCACTCTACTCAACCAAGAAAAACGTTTAGCATCAAAGTGTCACAACTTCCCACGTTATACATATAGTCGGCACTGTTGAATCTGAACTGGGTAAGCTGGTGAAGACAATAATTCCTTTTTTTTTTTTTCTTTTTTGGTGGTTCATTCCTGTTAACAATGTTCAATTATGCAGAGATTACTTTGTTGTGGTTGTCGGTGCTATAATGATCTTTAGTTATGTGTTGCAGTTACTTCGTGTAACAGGAATAAGAGACCTCCCTGTTTGGTATGAAGCAGGAGCAGCTAAATACGAAATTGCCAATGCACAGACACTGTTCATCATCCAACTGATTCTCATGGGGTAAAATTCCCCTCCATGCTCTACCAGTCTTGAACTTTTGTTATCTTTCCGTCCAAGACCTCATCTTTCTTTGATTTTGTGCAGATATGCTGAAACTAAAAGATACATGGATTACGTTAGCCCTGGGTCTCAAGGTCAGGAGGGATCCTTCTTCTTTGGAATGGAAGCAGCACTAGAGGGCTTAGAACCTGGGTAATCTTTCTACTCTCTTAAAATGGTCTCCGATGGAGTCCACCTAACCATTGTAGAGCTCATTGCTGTTGTCTGGCAATCGAGATATAACTATTGAAATGATAATATCAGCAACATTTATCTTGAACAGGTATCCTGGTGGCCCTCTGTTGAATCCTCTTGGCCTGGCTAGAGATATCAAGACCGCTCGTGACTGGAAGCTTAAAGAGATTAAGAATGGTTTGGCTTTCTTTAAATGTTTCTGACTTACCTGATTCTCTGCAGTCTGACTACAATAACTTGAATGGTTCACTTCGAAACCATCTATCCATTGCAGGAAGGTTGGCTATGGTGGCCATGCTTGGCATCTTCGTGCAGGCCTCTGTGACCCATGCAGGACCCATTGACAACCTTGTGAAGCACCTCTCTGATCCATGGCACCGAACCATCATTCAGACCCTTGCTAATTCTTCTTCTTAAACATCTATCGTAGTTAAAACACATCTGAAATGTAAAACGATCAAGTCTGAATTACGAAATCCGTTGTTGCCATATTTTGACAGCCATTAACATCGACCAGACATTTAAATTCAGTTCATGTTTATTTGATGGGGTTCGTTGTTTTGCAGCAGTCTGTAATAGATGTAATCTGCAAATACCAGGCTTTATGATCCTAAAAAAGTATTTGATGGAATGTTTATCATCGATATTGCAACTGACATGACTTGTGTCTACTTCTCAAATTCTTGTAAAGCCATCATGCTTAATGGATACCTGAACCGAACTGAACATGAAAAGCGGCATGCCTATTGTGACCGAACCACAACCTGAACCCAAACCGAAAAACGGTTTGGGTGTCTTTTTTTTTTTTTTTTTTTTTTTTTGGCCCTCCTTCATCGTAACGCCACTCTTTGCAGCTAATACCCATTTCTTTGTACTCCTTCCTTGACCCTTTCTTGGTAACCAGCCTTTTTTCCCTCACACCCAACATCGCTGGCAATCATTGGCCCACCTTTGAGCTCGATGGCGAGAACCGAGCCGCCTAGATCCATCGGGTCAGATCTCTATCTCTCTCCTCTTCCCCTTCCCTGCCTCCGCAAAATTGTCCTTCCCATGGCCAACCAAACATATCAAGCTCGTATTCTAAAAAAAGAAACACCATGCCTGAGAATCTAACCTATTCAAACATAAGGGCCATAATATCTCCCCCAGCATTGGTTGTTTTTTTATTTGCTTCCTCCATTCGAGCACTCACCACACCCCAAAACCAAACCCAAATCAGATCCCACGTTCGCGACATCAAACCACACAGAGAGAGAACGAAAAATCTCAAGAATCATCCACAAGAACAAAGAGACCTTCCACATGGGAGGAGGAGGCCACAAGCAAGACCAACAATGAAGGACGAGCACAGGTTGAGCACAAGGAAGGCCTCACTAACAAGATCACGGGGATGGCATGGTGAGGGCTGGAGGAGCAGCGACGAGACAAAGGGGAAAACCAAGATTGTGATCCGAGTTGCACATGAGGAGGACTATGTGAGAGCCTGTTCTTGGGGACTGAAGTGCAGACAACAGGAGAGAAGGAGACGTTCTGGAATGCTTTACATTCTCCAAAATGTGTTTCGGTTCAGAACCAAAACTGTAATGACATCCGTTCTTCACCTATTAACTGAACCGAAAGGAGACCCGAACCAAAAATATGCGAAAATTTTTGGTTTGGTTCGGATATTTTTTATGCCCCTAACCCCTTCAGACCCTTGCCGAGCAAATGAAATAAGCGTAATGTTGAAAGTCGCAACATAACCCCAAACCATGTTCTTCGCATAGCTCCAGCATGGCCCTTACTGAGACTGTGCCTCAAATATAATGACAAAAAAATCCAGTCAACCCAGATAACAACATAAGGACGACAAAACTCAGTCATAGAGGATAACAATACAATTAGCTTCATCCAATACAATCTCATAGAAAACCCCTTTCTTTCTCATCTGACCAAACTTTCAAGTCATCCACATAACGGTATTCACAAAGCAAAGATATACATTACAGAAGCCATGTTATCACCCCCAACAACAACGGCCATTATTACCCTCTTCCCAAAGCCGACTTCCCATAAACGTTACACAATGAAGGAAAAATTACAAAATCAGTGTAAGTCCACAAAACAATCTCTGACATATACATTGGCATAAAATTGTGGCAGAACAAGCTTGAAGACTTCTGTGATCGTACACCAGAGAAAAATGCTTGAAACAGCAGAGGCTAGAAGTCACAAGGAGAGCAGGAGAGAACGCAACCTGGTTCGGAGAAAAGCTATGACGACCTGGACGAATGTGCCTTTCTTCTACCCAACAACATCAGAATTCTTGGAAACAAAGATTTCTTTTTCTTTTTGACGACCTTCACTTCAGGTGATGATCCGCTTCCGCTGTTACTTTCAAGTACGTACGACTTTTGGGTCGACAAGTAAGGTACAGCAGCCATGTCTGGTGCTTTGACGAAACTATTAGATTCTTTCCTCTCCTCAAAGCTTCTATCAGGGGCCCTGTTGGGAGCTGTTGGCCCTTGATTAGATTCACTGGCCTTCCGTTGCTGTTCATGCTCAGCCCTCCACTTCCTCAACTGCTGCTCAACTCCCAACTTCCCTTCCTTGGCCTTCTCGGCCTTCTCCATTGCATTTCTCAATGCCTCTTTTCTCATATCCACCTCTTTGTTCGCCTCTTCCAACTTTTCCAAGCTCCTCAACTCAGACTCCTTAGCTGTCTCAATTCGGGAAACGGCTTCTGCCACCCTCACGGTAGCCTGCTCCTCTGCCTCATGAGCCCGTTTGCTGAGGTCATAATACTCCTCTAGAGAAAGTGTCACACTGCAGGAAGAATCCACGTCATCAGTGCTTTGAGTTGATTCACTCTCTTGCAATGCCTTGATGGCTGCTAAAGCCAGCTTTTCGGAAGCCTTGGCAGCCTCAGTTTCCTTTTGAGCAGCAAGCAACCGGCTCTCCACTGTAATAGCGGCAGCCTTCGCCTGCTCAGCTTCTTCCTTTGCTTTCCGCAACTCTTCACGAGCCACTTGGGCAAGAGACTTGGCGTGGTCAGCATCTTGTGCAGCTTGCTGCAACTGTTTAGGCAGCTCGGCCATTTTCTCGTTTGCTTCTTTCTCCTTCATCTGAACTAGGGCAATTTCAGATCGAGTTTTGTCCAGGTCAGCTTCAAGTGATGCAACAGCAATCGATGCCATCCCTTCTCTCTGTCTAATGGTGGCAAGATCAGATCTCTCTCTCTCCAGCTCTGCCTTTAATGATGTGGCAGCAACCTTCAAGCAATTTACTTCTTCCGTTGTTTTTCCTATGTTAAGCTTCACTTCCTCAAGTTCCTTTTTTGCTGAAGCAACTGCCTCCTGAAGGTCAGCATGAGTTTTCTCGTTTGAATCTTCTGTTTTAGCCTTCGAGCTCAATTCTCCATCAGTTTCCTGCTGCAACTTCGACTCCATATAAGATGTTAATTCAGCTTTTAAATTGAGCAGTAATGCCAAAGCACTGTCTAGCTTTGACTTTAGATCCTTAGTCGACTGGATTTGCTGGTTGAGTCCCTGTTGCTCTTCCTCTGCCTGCTTCAATTCCTTCTCCCAATTTAGAGAATCCTGCTCTCTCGCCATAGCTGCTCCAATTCTCTGTTCCTCTGCCTCTAAATGCGCTGCTTGAGCTGATTCCAGAGACTCCTTTGTAGAAATAAGCTCAATAGTTAGTTCCTCCACTGTCTTCTCAACTTCCTTTGATGCATCTACAGCCTCTCGAGCTTTCTTCACTGCTTCATCTTTGTCAGTCACCAACGAAGCATATTCCTTGCGTAGTGCATCGAATTCTTCTTTAACGGATTTAAGCTCAGAGACTGCGGCAGTATGCCGAGCCCTGGCAACCTCAAGTTGTGCCTTTGTAGCGACACTAGCCTCATCAGCAATCCCTTGCTCCATTTCTTCAACCCTAAGCCTGGCAAGTTCGGAGTCCTGTTTTGCCTGATGCTCTTCTGTCTGCGCCCTCTCAAGATTAAGTTTCAATTCTTCAATGAGTCTCTTAGTACTGTCTAGCTCCTTAAGTACTTGCATCTTTCCCTCTTCTGCTGCTTCCGACAATCTCCTATACTCAGGGATTTCCTCTTGTGCCTTCTCAAGTTCCTGTTCCACAAGCTTGCGCCTCTGCACAAACCAAAAAAAGAAGAGACCATATAAAATGCAGCTGAGAAGAAGTTACAGATGCACTTCAATGATGTAGGATGAGAAAGCACAACAGAAACCTAAGAAAAAAATAACTACCGCTTGGCAAAGTGGTAGAACAGGGGGAAAAGAAGAGAAAATAACTTCTGCTTCCTACCCCGACAAAACTAAATTCCTGCTCAGGTCTAAAATGAAAATGCATTAGTAATCTTCCTTCGCTCATTCTCCTTAAATAAATAAAAAATATAAGAGGAAAAACTGATAATCATGCAAAGTGAAAAACAAACATGCAATGCTGCTGAAAAATAGCATAAGGCAGTCCAACTTTCTGAAATCCAGGCAATCTTCCTTTCGTCAATCAAAGATATTTCTGTTTCTTAGCATCCGAAAGGCTCCAAAGAAATTAAGAAGAGAAAATAATCCAAAAGTGATGTTAAACCATTTTGATCTTTGAATTCATAAATAAAAGTACCAATTTACGAAAAATTATGTCACATTCAATTAAGGGGTTAGTTCAGAGGTCGGAAGCTTGGTTTGGATGTGGCAAATCCCATATTGAAATACATCACCCACTCAGGGTAACTTTAGGCACTACACTTGCCACCTGAGTAAAGCCCTAGGGTACCTGATGCGAACGGGGTCACGGCAGTTTACATGCATTCTTGGAAACTAGTCAAGCCAAAAATTCAAATACCCCCATGTTAATAAATACAAAGAATTCAAAGATCAAATGCTCTCTAACCAAAGAGAGAAGCAACTTAATCGCTGCTATGATATTTGTCAAGAAAGTCTTTTTCCAGTCGTCAGCAATCTAAGGTCAAATACTTTTGTCATCTCATTTGGAAAATTTTTCTTCTTTGTAAACCTTCCTGACCAGCACGTTCTTGGGAATAACAAGAGGGACTTCCTTTACAGGCCTGTACCACGATTGTCTCCTTCAACACCAAAGACAAGTTGAGCGAGAAAATTTTTCCAGATGAATGTTTAATGTCGTTAGTTTGAAATCAGGTAAACATGAGGCATGGACATTCTCACTTTCGCAAGAGTTCAACAAAGATGTTAAACAAGCATAACGTAATGGAATAGCAAATCTCAAGTACCTCCACAGTTTCGATTTTATGAGCTTTCCAATCTACAATTCCACCAAACTTGGAAACAGCTTCCTTGACAGATTCAAAGGGTGCTGCTGTATCGATAAACCCTCGGTCTTCTTCCGCCTGCTCGGCTTTGCTCGAAGGATCAAGGACCTTCGGCGATCCAACAGCAGCTGTTTTAACAGTGGCAGGGGTCGAAGAAAGCTTGTCGGTTTTCGTAGCATTATTATTGTACTGTGGATCTTTAACTTCAGACAAGGGAGCAGAAGGCAGCATCATACCATCCATCTGAATTTGCAGAGTCCCAACAGGATCAGTATCTCGAGATGACTGCTCGCCAGAGGAATCCTTTACTTGGCCTTCTTCTCTGACTGTAGGTGGTTGGTCATCCTTGGTATCATCAGCCATAAGGGGTGATGTCGAAGTGCGCTCTATCTGAAGTTGGTTTTCTCCGGAGGGTGAACTTTTGGGAGCACCATCAGGCACATCTTTTAAATCTTGACTTTCTCGTTCAGTGTGATGGTGATCATGCTTGACATCATCGACTCCAACCACCAGGGTCAAAGCAATGGCATCCATCGGAAGTTGGCTATGTTCAGTAGCTGTGTCTTCTGAAGCACTGTGAGTCGCGTCAATTTCAGAATTTTCCACTGTTGAGAAGTTGCTATTGGATTCCATCTTACCATCAGTATCTTGTTGTACTTCAGATTCCTTCTCAGAATGATTCCCATTCTGGGTAGGTGGAGACAGCGCTTGTGAAGGCATCTCATCAGCCATTTTAGCATCCTCCATAGGAACAAACTAATTCAAGTGACAGGAGTTCAAGAACATTAAAAGCAATAGAACAAAAGATAAGCGAAGAAACGAAATAATGTCACGCTGCAGATAAATGAATGATATAACTTGACTAACTGAACTAAAATGCTATATCATATAAAATTTCCCCTTCGAGATGGTTGTTGCCAAAGGGGAATACAATCAAACAAATTCAGTTGCTTTCTTCATCTTTTAGTCAATATGAAATCTCAGAGTCATAGGTCCTCAGTTTGATCATGCTGATACTCTGATAGCAAAATAAGAATGTAAATGAGCTTAATCCTAGATTGAGTGACAATGTAGAAAACATTGAACATTTCTCTTGTTCGGGACAAATATTGAGCAACTTCCGGCAAACAACATCTTGGTACTCTTTTCTTTGTAAAATTTTTGGACCAAAGAGAAGACGTCCAGAATAAATGGCACAATAGTATATTGGAATGGTAAATGATATAATCATCAATGACACACGGTCCGGATACGCAAGCCCCACACACTTCCTCCCAAACCATACTTTCAGAGGCACAATATTCAACAAGAAATTGAAAGGAAAATCATTGATAGAGGCAGCAATACCTAATCTTTCAGAAAAGTTCAAAATCCTCCACATATCAAATGCTTCTCTCTCTCAGGGAATGACATGAACATAGAATACGAGCAACCCAAATCAAAGGGCATCAAAAGACAGGCAGACATGCATGAACATCGACAATCAAGAAACAAACAGCAGCTTAATTGGTTTTCGAGTGATGAAGCATATCTTTTTCAACTCCTCTTAGAATAAGCAGATTATCCATTCTATTCTCTCGAATAGACAAACGAAAACCCTTCACGGGTCGAATACTCAATCTTCCTAAACTCAGAAACCTCCAATTACATAAATGAACTCCAACTTATGGAAAGGGGAAAGGGCCAAATTATATAACCCAGAAATGAACTTCGACGATTTAGCGAAGCTCGAGATTTTCGCGACTTTTTTGAAGTTTCATCTTCGACCACAGAGCCTTGAACTCGAACGAATCTCCTTACAGAATTTCAATCAACCCATCATAGCAAAACAAGCTAACTTTGATCTCCACAAGTTTCAAGCACATACTCACATCGAATTCAATACGGGGAAGCAAACCCAAAGCGGCCGACACCAACTTAAGCACTAATCATGAGCTCAACCCATAATCAAACATGAGATTACTATAGCACGAGCTGATGGAATCAAGAAATGGTCTTGATACGTGATTGGAATTCTGAGGCCAAAATGCATGATTGAAACGAGAGAAAGAGGAAGGAGAGAGAGAGAGAGAGATAGAGAGACATACCCGGGTCGCGTTGACGAAGCACCAGAGCGATGATGAGTCAAAACAGAAACCTTTCGAATGATCTCTGGCAAATGGAGGGGCAACGTACGGCAAGAATTACCTTTTGTTTCACAGAAAATTTACAGAGCTGAAAGACGAGGAACAACTAAGGGGCTAAAATCGACGGCTAAAAATAGGAAGAGGCTAAAAATGGAGAGGTGAAAACACGTGCGCGGAGCGTTCTGCCCAGTCACAGACTAGATCCGTCTGTACACACACACCCACTCCCTCCCTCCCTCTCTCTCCTCTCTCTCTCTGCGCTTCAAGATCAGATTTTTCAACAATATTCTTGTCCTTATTCTTGAGATCCTAGTGAGAGAAGGAGAAAGGATGGGATTGTGGCTTGTGGGTTTCATGAAAAATCGGACCTTTTCTCTGAATATTGCAGAAGACAGAACAGTTTCGAAATTGTTGACGTTTGCAAAGGAAAAAAAAAAAAAAAAAAGCTTTTTTTCAGGCAGAGAAGAGAGGGACCAATCAGCTGGAGTTTTCACGAGTATTCCCCTCTCTCTCTCCTCTCCTCCAAGTCCTCCCAGCATTTTCCCCCTCTCTCTTCTTCCCTTTTGTCCTTTGGAATGGAATGCAAGAAAGGGACAGAAGAATGCCGAGGTTGGAGAACGGGTTTGATGCATTAGGGATAGCCAAAAAGGGTGTTTCTAAAGATTTCTCGAAATCAATCTCTAATCCTTCAATAATCATCAAACGATATTAATAAAATAAATCTCGCTCATTGATTATAAAAATTTTCAAGATCTTAATTGTTAAGATATTTTTCTATAAAATTTATGAAAATGATATAAGAATTACAATTTGAGACTCCATCCTCACTTAATAATAGAATTGTTTGAGCCAAAATAGGTCATAACTCTTTCTAAATTTCGCAATTCTCACCATTTAGCTTGAGTGAGATGCCTAAAGCCATTTAAAATGTTCCAATGTTGATATACAGGATAATTTGAGACATTTACATAATTTTCAAAAGTTTAATCATCATTTTGAGTTTCGACGGAAAAATCAAGTGAGTAATTTTTTACTTTAGGCCAAAGCAAACAGGCATTTGGCCAAACAAAACCCTTAATTATTAATAACTGCATGAGTCTACCAACATGTGTACTTTAGCTTTCCTTAAGCAAAAAAGTTACCTATTCATTTCATCATCAAAAACTTAAATTGCTAATTGAAATGTAAAATGTTTATAGGTTATATACAATTATGCATATATGTGTGTGTGTGTGTGTGTGTGTGTGTGTGAACGTTTAAGATGTACAGAAATTTTTTTTTTTTGTTGGGTCTGGAAGGTGTACAGCATTAAACAAAGTCAGATTTTATGTGGTTCTTTCCTTTTTCTCATTTGAGAGAATTTAGTTTTGGGAAAAATACGCAAACGGTCTCCGAACTATAATTCGATATGCAATGCGATCCCTAAACTTTTAATTTATTTAATTTAATACTTAAAATTTAGTTCAATGTACAAAATCATCCATACACTTTTATTTTATTCAATATGATTTATGAATTTTTAGAAAATATTTAATTTAGTCCCTCAATTACGCGAATATGTTCAATATTGTCCCCAGACTTTAGATTGATAGACGAACAACAATGAACATTATTCATATCGCTTAGGAGTTAAATTGAACATGCCACATAATATATTTTGCTAAATTTTATAATTATTTGTGTTATTATCCCTTTAGATTTTAGGGTTATTCCCTGAATATGCTTTTGTTTAGCTACTGGTGCTTACAGTTAGATTGAAGTTTCAGACAAGAGAAGAAACATGTCTTTTGCCCTAGCTCCATCATCATGGGTCTACGGACCACATGGTTAGTCTTAGTCAGGCGTTAGTTTACATCATTATTAATATACGAAAGGATATCATGTCTGAGAAGAAAAGGTATTCCTTTTCCTAGGCTGTGGAAGACACGTAAGCTAGCTTGATTCTGCTTTATGGCCTTTGAAAAAAAAAATTAAGGAATACTTACACAAATATGTAATATTGTACCTAAAATTTTAATTTGTTTAACATAATCAATAAAATTTAAATCAATGTACAATGTCGTCTTTAAACTTTTAATTCAATTTAGTCCACAGACTATCCAAAATTGTTCTATAGATGGATTAATTTGAATATGAACCAAAAATTTATAAACTATATTAAATAAATTAAAAGTTCATAAATCATATTGAACAAATTAAAATTTTATGGATGGCATTGTATGTTAGGCCAAAATTAAAGGATCATTTGTGTCATTTTTTTCAAAAAAGGAAATAAGAATAAAATGCTAGCTTGCCTATTAAGCAAATTACAAAGAAGAATTCATAATTCGACATTTATCATTTATCAAATTGTTCCCTAAAGTTGGTCATCAAATTCATGTCTAAGATATTTATGTTCCAGTGACACCTAGGGTCGCTTAAGGGGAGATGATGATGGGGCTATTGAGCAGTTTGATTATTTGCCTTTAATTTTATATTTAAGTAATTAAAATATAAAGTGCTTATCTAATATTTAGCACCTCGACACATTAGCGATGCTTAGGTATGATTAGATTTTCAAAAGACAAACATAATGATCTTTTTATTTCTTTCTTTAGTTCAGTAAAATAACCTAGAATAACTTTATCTTTGCACAAAGTATCCATATAATAGATGGTACTCAAAAGTGGCCACCAAGCTATGCTAGCCCAAGTACGACTCAACACTAGCTCTATTGAAATTAAGATTGTGCTTGGTACCACCCCTCTGGCTTGAGTCGGTTGTCCTAGTGACTGCTCCCGCTAATAGCAACTTGCAAATGAATTCTCAAAGTAACACCATTGCCAGGAAATCTTAAGTAGATTCGAAAAAAATATCTCCTTTTACTGTTCTAATCACAGAGGGTACAATATCCTCATAATCTTTCACCGTTAAATTGAAATGCATTGAATTCTAGCCATTCAATAGATGTTAGCTTAGCCGATTAGGCTTTTCATTTCAATTTCTGATTTGATGATGAAAATTTGTGAAGGGACCGTAGCCACGAGGGGCATAAGCTCATCCCACACTAGTAGTGATCTCAGCAAGCAGCAAAGCTTTAGCGAAAATAATTTTATAAAAAAATAAAGTTCAGTAAGACGTCAAAAAAGATTATTTGAAAAAACAAAGGGAAAAAAGAGAACGACTAGGTCGGTTCCCTAATAAATTTGTACGTGGGCAGTGTTGGCCCTGGTGGGGACCACGGATTACGTAAAGATCGCCGACCAGCTTGGCCAGCCGCACGACAGGACCGTTGGATCGAGGAACTGAGATTGACTTTTTGCACCTGCTTTAATTGCATACGTGTACATTTTCCGCAGCAGAAAGCTTGAAAAAAAGATTATTTATTTACCAAGAAAAAGATTATTTAATAGGAAAAAAAGATTATTTAGCCACCGCAATCGTGCCCTAACCTACGGGGTTATTATATAGTTCCCCTTCCCCTTCTGCCTCTTTCGAAGCGATTACCGTTTTGCAGGGACTACTAAGAAAAAAAGATTACTTGATAAAAAAAATTACCCTCAATTTTTTTTAAATTCATCTTTTTCTATATATTAAATGGTACCATCCAATCTACACATTCTATTGTAAAATATATACATCATCTATTCGTTCTAACAAATTTGATTATAAGATTGTCTTTACTTAATCCGGAGACACGAAGACATGAAGTGCATGTAGTTAAATATAATAAAGAAATGTGGAAAATAGGAACTATGTATATTTTAATCTACTTATTTATAAGTTTTATGAAATGATTAAATAAGATAACATATCAATCAAGATATGCATAATCATAAAGGATATTTGCAGTCCTGAGAGATATTAAAAACATCATAATTTTCTTAAATATCTCTAACATACTCTGTGCATTTATCATCCCGAATGTATTGGACCGATGTAGTGGAGTTCACTTTTAAAAATCATCTGAGGAGATGGACCGGTTAAGATGTGTGAGAGCCTGTTTGAACGTCCACTTTCTGAAGACCAACAGAAAAAGAGAAATCAGGAGAAAATTTCTTGGGATGGGATTCACTTTTATGGCTGAATCTGCATCCAAGGCATGAGGAGAATGGTCTGAACGGGACAAAACCCGTGGGTGATTTTTCTTCCAAATCGAGGTGATTGCGAACGCAATTTATAAAAATCAAGCAGCGTTCTTCGCTAATTTGCTCCGGTTCTAACCACGTAAACTAACTATCGTTTTTCTTTCGGCACTCGAATCTTGGCATGGACAACATGCTCGCCACTATAGATCGGCGAACCATATATTATAATTAGTTTGACCAAGAAAATAAAGAAGGATGTGCTTCTTTAATCATTACTTATAATGGGATGATGAGTTAGCTTACTGGCTAATGAAGGGGCACTATACGCACAGATCACACACAAAGTACAGGTCCCATCTTCTATACTGCGCCATAAAGTACAAATAATTTGCTATTTGAATCGACTGCCTGAGTCTAAGCGGTCATTTTATCAATTTCAAATTTATATTGCGATAATTCTGCAAATCCGGGATGCAAAATTGACGTGGGCTTCTTCATTGTGGAAAAAATAATGATGATGACAACGATGAATCGAAGTTATTTTAGTGTTGCAAAGTCAAATTACAAAAAATACTTATAAAAATAAAATAAAAACCCAATATGAAACTCCGAGAAGGTCTTTGCTTTGGACAGTGTCACAGCACTGGTGGGCCGAACTGGTCCAGGTCGTGCGGTTGCCCAGCTCATTGGGCCGTCGCTGAACGGACCGGCCCGAAACCCTGACGCGTAACTTTGTCCGAAGACAGAACGTGAAACTGGATCGACTCTTGTGGAGCATTGCGAGCGACCCGCTGCAAAATTTGTCTCTTTTAAGACCAAAACCACTGGCAATTCATCTGAATTGCTAATGTTGACCGAACCGTCGCATGAATTAGTAGATGTCCAAAATGCGGAGATGGAGATTTCATTCTTTCATGACTCAAAATGCAAAGATATACTTCGATCCAATCTTTTGCGGCACGCTCGCAAAGAAAATCACGAAGAGCAAAATGCCACCAGATCATAAGGATAATTGCCCGGATTAAGCCTGTCGAAAAGCTGCGTGTTTTGATTTAGGTTCGATGTTGAAAACAAGACCATGGCTGTGTCCAGAACTTGTAGTACATATAGGAAATGTCCAGGATCAAGACTATTGTAACCACGCCCCTAAATGGTGAGTTGTTTTCTGACTGGATGGATTTCATGGCACTGATGGAGGACCCAAATGAAAAGGAAAAAAAAAAAACAGACGAAACATGAATTTTATTTTTTAGAGTTAAAACCACGAAAATCCCCAAAGCGGTATATTTATGACAAATTTACTCTTTATTAATTTCTGTTAAATCGGATTAATATCACGAAAAATTACAAACTGAAATGGAGGGTAAAACTTTAAGATGGTACACCAGTCAACTATAACATGTCATCCAACTTAAGAATTTAACAATAAAATTTAACGAAAATTAACAAAAGATAAATTTATCACAAATGTATCAGTATAGGGTTTTTGGTGATTTTCTATTAAATTTGATCCAATCTTTTGTCATGCAATCACAAAGAAAATCCTGAAGATCAAAATGTAGTCTAATCATTAAGATAATTGCCCGGATATGCCCCGTCAAAAAGTAGCGCGGTTCGGTTTAGGCTCGATGTTGGAAACAAGACCATGGTTGTGTCCAGAACCTGGGGTACAAATAAAAAATATCTAGGATCAATATTATTGTAGTCACACCCTTAAATGGTGAGTTGTTTGCCGATTGTGTGGAATTCTCGAGGACACAAATGAAAAGAAAAGAAAAAACAGATGAAACATTATTATTTTTAGAATTAATATCATGAAAAGTCTTTAAATTGATATATATATATATATATATATATTCTCTATTAGTTTCCATTAAATTGGATTATTATCATGAAAAATCACAAATTAGAACGGAGGGTAAAACTTTAAAGTGGCCTACTCATCAACCATCGCATAACATTCAACTTAGCAATTTAATAATAAATTTAACAAAAATTAGCAAAAGGTAAATTTTTCATCAAAGTACTAGTTTGGGGTTTTATTTAGTTTGGGTAAAATTTATAACATGTATACTAGTTTGGAATTCCCTCGTATTATTGACCCTTTTTAATAATATTTCTAACAGAAAACATAAACTGACTACTTAAAAAAAAAGGCCCAAGTCCACAGCAGTCATCGGATATGCCGAACAACACGAAACTTCGACAGCACAAACACGGCGATCCTTCGGAATAAGTTCCCAATTTTCTATGGTGGTTGCACCTAAAAAATCAGGGTTTTGTTGAACTAATCCTTTCAACATCCCCAAAAAGATAATCAAGTTGTACCCCCCGATTCTTGCCTTGCACCCAATCATATCTCTCACGGAGCCGTCGCTGTTAGTCACTCCGTGGAACGACAAGGACCCGCAAGCGGATCGACGGTGGCCCCGGCAAGAACAACGCGAGTCAATGGTAGATCCGGGAAGTCAGCCTCCTCCCTCCTTCGAGCATAATTACGTGTAATTAGCCAGTTGGGTCGAGCTCGTGAGCTAACTTCCCCCAAGGATTTGTGTGAAATTAGTGTTAGTTCGGATTAGGAAACACTTCATTTCTTTTCCTTCCCTATCAGATTAGTTAAGACATTCTTGTTCAACCGCTTTGAGTTTGCGCTCTCGAATTTCAACCGTACTGGTTGGACGATGAGTGAAACCCCCTTTTAACTACTCCACTAGCCCACCCACTACATTCTATCCTTAATGTTGACACTCGGCCATCTTTTGTTTCTGGGGAAACCAATAGCAATGGACCGCTCAAGAGTAGGATGATGGCGCTGTACGTGTTAATTACGGACAAAGTCGATGTCCTTGTCTAATTTATAGATGCGAGCGATTGAGCTGATTCAATTCGAGAAATGATTTCGAAAACTAGAAACCGGCCTTTGTCTATACCTAAAACCAGTTGGTTCCACTTGAAAATGGAAGAAAATGATCTAAAAAATCTTAAATCTATTACACTTTTACTAATTAAATCCTTAACTTTTTAATTTTTCTCATTTGAATCCTCAATTTGTTCAAGTTCTGCCAATTAAGTTTATCTAGCCAGTTTTAGTGGGAAATTGCTGACATAAAAAAAATTTATGATGTGGTTGCAGGATGGGTGAAAGTGGTTTTGAGCTAAGAAGTACCGATATTCTCTCAAAGCTTTCGTGGCGTGTCGGATACTCTCGAATACTTTCGGTCAACACGTGTCGGAAAATCCGACGTCGAATTCCAACATATGAGTTTTCGACATGTGATTTTGATACACGATGTCAATTTTAAAAATTTTCAATAAATGAGAAGTAAAAATGTATATATGTGAAAAAATAAAAATAGAAATAAATAATAAATTGGGAAAGAAGAAAAACGTAATTTTCTCTTCTCTTAGGATTTTCACTTTCCGTGATACATAATTTATCACTCAATTTTTTTTTTCTCTTCTCTTCTGATACGTTTGATAAGTGAGTCTAAAATGTAAAATGCTTATTTTTTTCTCCAAATTTTATGGATTATTGGAATGTTATAGAATTTGTCAAATTGAAACAATGAATGATATTAATAAATGGTGGATTAATGATTTTAGTATAAATTCATTATAGGCTTTTTTTATTATTTATTTATTTATGAATTTGAATCAAATTAATTTGATTGAAATAATCACAAAAATGATAATTTATTATGTATATATATAAAATTATACATTTAGTATACAACGTATCCCAACGCGTTCGAATTTTTTGTTTTTGGGGAACTCAGCATATTGTATAGTGTTGTGTCGCGTGTCTCTTGTCGGTATTGGTGCTACTTAGGCTTTAAATGATCATCGATGATGGGTGAGTGTATGGGAATGGATGTATGCAAAATGCATGATAGAACACGATCACTAGCTGAAGATTAGAATTGGGATTGATGAAGTTTACCACCAAGGCCTATAGATATCACTAGCCAAGGATACTGAACTTTAGAATTAAAGAAACTCACCACCAAGGGCTACAGGAAAACCACCAGTTGAGGATGTAGTACTTCTTTGTGAACCACCGAGGAAGAATTCACATTCTAAGGATACATAAACCAAAAATAATCTACTCTACAAAGATATTCTTCACACAAAGAAAAAATTCATAATTCATTTACTCAAAATTCATTATCTTACATTTAAGAATGCGCCTAATTATATAAAAAGATTATTACATAGAAAAGAGACTAAACATTGAAAATAAGAAACTGCCTAATTTATTAAAGACATAGGAACATAAAAGCACAATAAAGTCCTAGAAACTATAAAATGCATTAAAGTATCTAGAGACTTGAACTTTGACACTTGAAACTTAAAACACATTTATGACTTTACTAATTACACCTGACTAGATGCAAAGTAATTAAAATAGACTCTAAATTATTCGTCTTCTTGGGCATTCCAATAGACATCTTTGAAGATCACCAAACAACAAAGGAAATTGTCCAAAACAACCTTCGATTGTTAGATAGTCTATTAGTAGTATTAGATCGACAACAAACTTGTGTATAGTGTCTCGGTAGCCAATTGGCAACCATTTTGTCAGCAACTTGTCTATTAAATCGGCAACTTTTCCGCAATCGATATCTTTTACTTGAATCATTCGATGAAGCCTAATGTTCTTGCATCATTTTATAATATTTTCTTTTTTCTTCCAAGCCTCGTTGGTCACAAATCAAGGTCATGTGGCCCTCCCTCGTGGTTAGTCGGCGACTCTCACCGGACTTTGTAGAAAAAAAAAAAGGAAAAGAAAGAAAGAAAAAGAAAAAAAGAAAAGAGAAAATACAAAATTCAAAATTCAAAAAAAAATCTTTTAAAGAAATTATAAATAATTTTTTATATTAGCACCAACCATCCTATAGGCTATTGACGTCCACATTGGTAATTACCGGTTAAAATTGGTTGGATGACTCAATTAACATGACTAAAAATTTAGAACAACATTAGCAAAAGTATAATAGATTTAGAATTTTTTAGATTTTTTTTTTATAAAAAAAACATGGAACTTGGACCTGCAAGACTGGTTTCATAGTAGAATGTGGAACAAAGCTGATTTTTAAATTGTTCATTGCCAACTGTATGTTATTTTATTTTTTATTTTAAAGGGAAAAATACCACAAAAAACCTCAAATTTTATCCAAAGTAACAAATTTACCCAAAACTTTTTTTTGTGACAATCCAAAACTTTACTAATCGTGACATATTTAGCCCAAACTTTTTTTTGTGATAAAAAAACCCTGAACTTGTATTTGTGTGACACATTTACCCTAAACTATAGGGCATTTTCATCTTTTACTTTATTTTTATCTTTTTTTCTTCTTCTTCTCTTTTTCCTCTGCCGGTCATGATGGAGGGAAGCTGGACTTAGGCGAGGGTTGCCCTTGCCAGCGTCTAGCGAGGGTCGCCCTCGCCTAAGTCCGGTGAGCGTGCCCTCGCCAGATCTAGCAAGGGCTGTCCTCGCCCAACGCCGACGAGGGCTGCTCGACGCCGGCAAGGGTCTGGCAAGGGCACCCCTCGTCAACGTCAGGCGAGGGGTGTGATTTGGCGAGGGAGGCCCTCGTCGGACCTAGCTGAGGGAGGCCCTAGCTAGCCTAGGCGAGGGGCGCCCTTGCCTGAGTCCGGCTTCCCTTTGCCATGGCCGGCGGAGGGAAGAGAGAAGAAGAAAAAAGGAAAAACAAAAAAGAAGAAGAAGAAGATGAAAATGCTATTGGTGGGATAAATGTGTCACGGTTAGCAAAATTTGAGATTTTCCATATCACAAAAAAAAAAATTTGGGATAAATTGGTCACTTTGGGCAAAATTTGGGATTTTTTTATAGCTTTTTCCCTTATTTGCTGAAATTGAATATGTTCGTTACATATTCCTCAAGTGGAAAGAGTCAATGTGCCAATTATAAATCGAAACCAAAAGAGAAAGGAAAAAAAAAAAATGCTCAGACCGGTCTCAAGGTCAATAGGATTTGTTTTTTATATTCAACCCCAATATGGTAGATTTCAAGTTTGAAATCGATCACATGCATTCTTATTTAGAAATTCAGTTCTTGAAAAAGAGGAGTCTCACATGATTCTGCATGAATCATCGCTTATGTCATGGTATGTTATCCTCTATTTTGATTCATGCAATGATCGCCAATAACATTATATAAATTTTGTCTTTATTGATAATGAATGACTTCATATTCGACGGCTATATAGAATTGTCCTCTCACATTCACCATCCTCTAGCATTCCTCTATTATTCACATGTGAGATGCGAAACCCCATTTACTTAGTCTCGTATATTAAAAGAGAAAAAACACCAAAAAAGGAATAGAAGGATAAACTCCGAAAGACGGGAAGGAAAAAGAAATGGAAAAAAGGGAAAAAAGAATTAATCACATATTTAATCTACGCCATCAAATTCGAGCGGAGCCGCCTGGGATCCGTAATATTGATCCTCCAGTGGCCGTCGGCCAGCCCCATCCGCCGCGCCCTCCGCCGCTCCCAGTTGAGGTCCGTCCTCCTCCGCTCGGTCAGGGCGCAGAACCTCCTCACTCCCTCGTCCATGGCCTCGTCGTGGAACCGCCACCAGCGGCGGTGGGCGACGTCGCTGGCGTACACCTTCTGGTCCACCACGTCCCAGTTGCAGTCGTAGTCCCGGTAGCACAGCCACGGCTTCCACCCCAGGTAGTGGATCGCGTACAGCTTCGGCGGGTCCGACCCGAAGAGCTGCTCCTTCACGCTCCGCTCCGCCGTGGTGTTGGACCAGAAGTTCTTGAGGAAGTTGACCCGGCGGGGGAGGCGGTGCCACCAGACGAAGATCTCGTTGAGGAAGCCCTGGTCACCGCCGTTGTAGGACACGATGTCCTTGCGGTTGTTCATGAGGATCTTGAAGGTGCAGCTGGAGGGCTCGATGACCATGATGCCGGAGTTGAAGATGGAGTTGTCGTTGCCGGTGGCGGACATCTGCGGGAAGTGGAAGAGCAGGTCGAGGTTGCGGAGGACCACGATGTCGGAGTCGATGAAGATGACCTTGTCGTAGTCGGTGAGCTGCCACAGCCGGAACTTGCTGTAGTTGTACTCGTTGTAGGTGTGCTTCTCGGCCCGCGGGTTGCGGATGCGGTGGATGAGGCGGATCTGCCAGCCTGCGGCGGCGAGGGCCGCGCGCTTCACCTCGGAGATTGAGGCGTCGATGAGGAGGATGAGGTCGCGCTTGGTGCCGGTTCGGAGGAGGCTCTGGGCGAGCGCGATGGCGCCGCACACGTAGGACTCGGAGGAGTGGAGGACGGTGGCGTAGGCCTCACGCCGCACGGTGGCGGTGGTGGTGAGGATGTTGGAGAGGTCGTACACCTCGTTGATGCCTGCGAATTAAATTTCATTAGCCATTATTGCATCAATAATAAACAATAATGCAAAGGGGTGTTACTAAATTGATATAAAAAATAATTACAGTCATGATGAATCAGCGCCTGTAGCTCAGTGGATAGAGCGTCTGTTTCCTAAGCAGAAAGTCGTAGGTTCGACCCCTACCTGGCGCGTTCACACCTTTTTATTATATTTAATTTCTTTTATTTCCTTCTGATCTTTTTCATTGAAAGCTTCTTGCTAAAAGCAAGCAACCTAACTCCCAAAAGATATACACGTAATTTTGTTCTATCATTTAACCATGGTTAACTGGGTAACTTCGTAACTTTTGCTCTATTTTCTTTTTCATTTTTTGATATTAAAATATAAATATTTTCTATTCTATGCAAATTCTCCCTATCAAGATTTCAAATCAAAAGGTTTGTTCTCTTTTCGAAAAAATCTATACATATTGTTCGTCCCGTGTACTTTTTGACCAATTACTCCCCTTTTCATTACGCGACATTTTTAAAGATTTCATAAATGAAACTATTACACTAAGTTGTTCAAATGTCAATTTCCTACACGTGCATGACGCGTTCACACATTTGCTAATACGGCTCTCCATATTTTTTCTCCATGGTAAATTAAATTCTCAACGCGACCATGAAGGCCCATCAGCATCCATCTCTAGAGGAAAAAATCCCAACGCAATTCACCTCACTCGGTCAACGGGGACACCAATAATTTCTTGGTAAATAATTTTAGCAGGACTAATCATGAAATTCCAGAAAAATTAACTTAAAGTTATTATGAGATTTGTTGGGGGGACTTTTACCTTGACCCCACAGGGGAGAGCCAATCGGCAAGAGCCAACCGGCAGCGCCATCTTCTGATCCAACCGATTCAGGTCCGGCTCGTACAACCACCAATCACCTTCCTTCCGCACCAAGTCATTGCACCTGAACAGCTCCATCATCGGCCTGCACCTGCTCCACAGCAACACCCTCACCTTCCTCCCCCCCGGCTCCCTCCTCCCCCTCCTCGCCGCCGCCCCGGCCGCCACCAGGTGCGCCTGCAGCCTCCCCAGGTCCCGGTTCCACCCTTCCTCGGGGCTCCGGCACGGCAGCTTCGCCACCACCACGTCTAGGGTCTCGTAGAGCTCGAAGTCGGGCATCGGTATCTCGGGGCAGGAGGGCACGTCGCTCTCCTCCTCCTCGTCGATCCACTCGGGGAACAGGTCCTTCCACTCGAAGAGGGCCGACACCCGGTCGAACCGGATCGGGACCGTGTCCCCGTATTGCCCCCACTCGTTCACGTCGTCCTCGTCCATGTTGATCGTCCCGATCTTGTTCTTGCCCCCTCGCCCCACGACCTCCTCCATGAAGCTAGGCGGCTCCATCTCGTGACCTCTACTAGGCCTCGACCGGCGGTCGCGCGCCTTCTCTTCCAGCACCACCTTCATCTTGACCCCGTCCTCGCGCTGCTGCTGACAACGGAAAGACGAAACACGCAAATCAAACACATTGCTTCCTTGACCAATTCCGACCCACTTCGGTACACGGGCAGTGGCTCACCTTACCTTGTGATGGCACTCACGCACGTCGGAGCACCGGATGAGCGGCGACCCGACGTTGTTGCCGAACACGGATGACGGTCGGAGGAGGAGCCCGGCGTACACGACCAGGAAGAACGCGAGGAAGAGCAGGTTGATCCTGACGACCAGAGACTTGGAAGGCGTGGCCTTCATAATGATCTTTTGAAAGCCAATGCCTTCGCCCATCTTTATCTGCCCGGAAGCTGCGGTTCCTGCCGAGGGCTTTGTATATATATCACTATGCAAATCGCGGACACCCTTTATTTAAATGCGATTGGGGGGTGGTTAATCACAGAATTAACATTAATTTACTCATTTCTACGCCGTAGTAGTTGGAGAAATTAGGGAGTGAGACCAAAGTAAAACCACGTACTATAGTGAAAAAGAAATTAAAAAAAAAAAAAAATGGACCTTTAGAGAGCTCCATATGTCAGCTTTCTTCCGGTTTGGATTTTCTTGACTTCAGGACAAAAGCGGTTCGGACCTAATGATGCTTTGCTTCTCTCCTATGTGCTGCACTGCAACTGGTGCTTGGTGTAGGACCAAATAATTGTGATTTATAGAAATATTCGTTTGATTTTCGATTTCTTAAGGTTCCATTTTTGTCTCCTTGCCGCGTGGATCATCGCTTCGAATTTACATTTGGCAATGCGAATCACATTTATTTCGATTTTAAACCTATTCTCTTAATCCCACCAACCAAAAGCAAAAGTACTTTTATCCAAGATGGGTTTTACTTCGCTTGCTTCGGAGACCCTTTCAAATTGAACTTGCCAATTTTAAAGAAAGGGTCGTGCCAAGGGTCATCAGTCGTAGCCAGCGTAATTTCTTATTACCACTAATCCCCACGTCAAGAGATCGGCGATGAAATACGTCCAATTAGCATAATACGATATGGTGGGCTTTAGAAAATTGATGGAATGGTCCCTTTAAAAAGAAACATGCGAGACGTGGATAAATTAAAAAATTCGATTGGTAGATCGAATCGATCGGAGGCGTATGATGGAGGGGCGGTAAGATAGTAATATATATCACATATTATATGATATGGAATCTTTAGATAAATCATTTTAGGCCACCGATATTGAAAGGAGGGAGCTTATTGAGAAGGAAGGGCAAGCTTCGCAACAACTCTCTGGTTGCCCCGTCAACTTCGCACATTACGATGAAAACGTCGCTCTCGCCCGTTACGAAATCGCAAAGGCTTCAACCGATGCCCATTTTCTAATCATTCCCCTCCTCCTCTTCTCTTTGTTTTACAATCATCATGTTCGAATCTTTAATCAAAGGGTTATAAATTAGAGGAAAAAATCGGGAGCTGTAGGTCGGGTATCACAACTCACACCCCCACGCGAATGATTTGGAGGGGACCGATCGATCCTCGTGGTTCACGCACGAAACGAAGCCCTTCCAAAATGTCGGTATGTCGATCTTTCGATAACTGGATCATGATGCGTGATCGGGGCTGAGAGGTGTGTTTGATCTGTCCGTTTTCATTCGAGCTCGGAAAGGTAGGCCATCGTGATGATGGGTACGGGGGGTTTCCACGATTATGTGATGGCGGTGTTGTTTTTGAGGGTTCGCGAAAAGGTCCGGCTCATCTCTTTTTTGGTAGATGAGTTGGATGTTTGGAAAGATTGTTGGGTGGGAGAGAAGATTTGCACTTGAATTAGGAAAAACAATTTTATGGGCATTTTACCATGATTAGTATGTGTGATTAGAATGATTTTAGTGACCAAAAGGGATAATTTGTGAAGGGGTAAAAGGGGAACATAGGAGCGGGAAAATCACCCAAAAAAAGTCTTAAATATATTACAATTATGGTAATTTAATACTAAATCTTTTTTTAGCCAAATGAAAACTAAAATTTTTGCATTTGTATTAATTGAGTCCATCCGGCTAATTTTGACATGTTGGCGCTAACATGGATGAGGGCCATCATACGTGGCGCCATTGGCGCGTGACGTCGACCATTTAAAAAAATATTTTTTCAATTTATTTATTATTTTTCTTTTTTTTTTTTCTTCCCTTCCTTCTTCCATCGGCCTCACTGACCGATAGCAATGAGCTGGCGACTAGCTGAAGGAAGACAGAAGGGAAGGAAAAAAAAAAAGAGAAAGAAAAGAAAAAAAGGAAAAATAAAATAAAAATATAAAAAATTCGAAAGATGTATTAAAAGATTATTAAAAATTATCACCGTCAGTATTGGTGGTGTCACATAAGACTGTTGACATCTATGTCAGCCGGCGATTGGCCAAATCGATATATGTCTATGCAGCATAAAAGCCATAAATACTCGAAAAAAAAAAAAGCCGCAACAAAAATCGATTGTCAATTAATAAAAAAGATGATTCGATGTATCACAATGACCTTAAAATGACGGATTAATTGCTCTTGATATTTATATGATTCCTATCTTAAACCCAGACTAATCACCAACCAATAGAATGTCTGTGGCCACAAGTTTGGTTCTACTTTTGGACAAGAAAAGAGTACAGTCCGGAGCTGACATGCTTTAAGAATGAATGGCATATTCTATCTTCCGCAACTTGTGACCCGCTAAAGAAGATGATCGCCCAGGAGACGTGTGGAATCTCAACTCAAAACAAACGGCCCTTGTGATGATCCTCCAAGAATCATGACAAGTGAGAAGCAGCCCTCAATTAGGTAAATTGCTGTGCATGCATCTTGCATGATGCAACCTCTGTTAGGCGTGAGCAAGAGCAAGCGCAACTTCAGCCGCGTATTCGGACGGCAAAACGGGGATGTCGGGAAAACGATATCTAAATCATCGAATACGATGGAATCTCTTAGATCGGGAAACCGCACCGGTCTTAAATCTTAGGGAAAATTCCAAATAAAGATCCGAAGTGGATCAATTTTCTCAAATAAGGACCCCAAATGAACTTTGTATCAGATAAAGACCTAAAGTGGACCCATTGTATTAAATAAGGACCCGAAGTGGTTAAATGAATTTCAAATAAGGACTTAAGCTTGCTGGTCAACCAAATATTCGCCGGCTATCAAGCATGTGACATTTCCAACGATCGGAGTTTGGGCAATTTTGTCCAAAAAAAAATCTAGGGAAAATTAACAAATCCTAAAACAGAAACAAAAAAACCTAGGTTTTCTACAGTCTCCCCATTCCTTGTACCCATCCTCCACAAAGTCGAAGACCCAAATTCTCCGCCGGTTGAGGCACAAATTCGAAAACGAGAAGAAAAACATATGCTTCTTTCTTTATTTGTGGAGACCCAAATTCTCCATCGGTCAAGCAAGGCGAGGAGCGACGAGAATCGAGTCGCGACGATGACCGGGCAGCAATTTGGTTGAGAAGCAGCGGGGGAGAAGAAAGAAGAAACGTAAACATCTAAATGAATAACCTAAACTTAATTAATTCAGAATTTTCCATTTTTTTCCAATCATAAATTTTTGAAAAAATTGCCCCTATTTTAATTGTCGGAAAATGTCTACCGGCGAGCTAAGGTCCTTAATAGATATTAACTTGATCAATTTAGGTCTTTATTTGACACAAAATTCACTTCTGGTCCTTATTTGAAACAATGGATCCACTTCGGGTCCTTATTTGACACAAAATTTACTTTGGGTCCTTATTTGAGAAAATAGATTTACTCCAGGTCCTTATTTGGAATTTTCCCTAAATCTTATGTAAGGAATGTGATCAAGATCTGAAAATTTCGATTGGCTCAATCAAGTCATCAACCTTCACTAAAAGATTAAATGAAGTCTTAAATCTTTCAATTGATTCATTCAAATCCAAAAAAAAATTAGTAAACATATGCTCCACTGCTCTATCACAACCTCTGCTGCAGCATGCAGTGCCACATCCATCCTCTATCTCAAAGCTTCTATCAAGGTAATGTGTTTCGCAACATTATGATGTTTTTGTTTGGGAAAATTACCATAGCCGATTCTAAACTTATTATACGGATGATAATTTAGTCATAAACTTATCAATTTTGTCAATGTAATCCTAATTTTGTGTAAAATTTCAGTGTAGTCCTTTTGGCTAGTGGCGGCTTGAAAATCCTTGACGCGGTAATCTACAAGTTGTCCGCATCGTGTCACGGAAGATAGTGAGCATTTATTGCCGCATTGGCAAATTCCTGCAACAATTAAGCTGGAAGGACTATATTGGAATTTCACCCAAATGTTAAGGACTATATTGATAAAATTGAAAAGTTTAATGCTCAATTAATATGTGTACGATAAATTTAGGACTAGCTTGGTACCGACAAAGAATTGCAGCTATCATTGGAGAATAGAAGTATCGTACGCCCATACCATACGGGTCTATAAATATTACTATGTAGGGCCGTTTAGCAAGGCTGTCTTCACATAATTCTAATATCGACGGCTCCATTGGGCCAAATCAATAATGCAGATTTCCTTGCAAATTGGATACTTCAACCCACATTGACCAAATCCAAATTTTAATGATAAACAATCGGATGAATGATGCAATCTCGATGTGCATATGCTAACTTTTGGAAGTGAAATTCTCTACAAGACAACATTCGGCTGGCTTCATCAATGAGCATTATCATGCATAAACAATTGCACATGTCACTATTTCGACCAACCACGAGATGAAAAAAAATGGAACATGGCTAGTAGGACGGCTGAAATGTTACGCCTAAAGGAACATGAGGTCTTAGGTTCGGAACCTACTCGGCTTTTGACAACCTGGGATCGGACCGTGGAGAGATGGCCCGTCTTTGATCAGATCGAAAAGGTAGACTCAATCGGATGTGAAAAATTAAACCAGAACGTTGTTTGGGCATCGAACCCCTCCCTCAGTAGCGATGCAATTTGAGCATGCAGCAAACCAGTCTGTATAAACAATCATGCGGTAGTTCCTATTGTTGAGTTGCAATTAGTACGATCCAATGTAAAATTGCTTAAACTAGATAACAATTATAACTATGACGATATTACGAAAATGAGGATTGAATCTATGGAAAGAGGGCCCAAGATGATGGAAGGAGAAGCCAACTACTGTTCCAGATTAATAACGAATTAAAAGCAGAAAGAGTATGTTGTGTCCTACCTAGATAAGATGCTTCACCAACTTTGGAAAAATCGAGATAGCTTCGGTCATTTCGGAAGCACCTTCGACCAGTGATCGGATTCCCTACACGTGAAGACAAAGTTGGAATAAAGTACACCAAAGAATAAGGGTGTTGTCTTTTCTGTAATCATCCAGAACGGGATTGGGGATGCAAAGTAGGAATTTCTCAAATATATCGAGCGTTATGAAATAATATCACAACATACATGTTTAAATTTATAGGTAGAGATTAGACCATATTAAGAGTATATAAACTCCATTGTCGAGCGGTATGGGATATCTCAACACATATGCAAATTAGATTAGAAGTGACATGTGAAAACATGAAACTAAAGGAGTAGATGCAAACACAAAATGGGCAGAATCTGGAATTGATATTAAGGTACAAAAAGTTCAACTCAAAACGTTAAGTTGATCAGCGAAGGAATACTACATGTATATAAAAAAAAAACATATAAATTTTATTATCAAGTGACGAGAGATATTTTAATATACCATTATTTTGTTTTTTTCATGGGCCCCTTAGGTTAGGTGGGGGTACTTCTTTATGCTTCACACGGCCTTTGCAGTTCATGCATTCTCTTCTCAAAATTTAAAGGTAACTAGCTTTATGCACAAATATTTTCTTTTTTAAGGAAGACTTTATTAAGATTCACATATGAGAATGTTAGCAAAGCACTCCTAAATAAATTATGGGGCTCATGATGTACATCGATTATGACATCTGACTAGCTTGTGATGTAAATTTTTGAGTGAAACTAAGACTAACTCCATATACTGAAACAACTAGCTAGCTCCCCCTCAAACTATCTCTCAATGATAGGCGGTGGACTAGTTTATCGAATAATCCCAAAAAAGATATCCCTCTTGAACATCAAAAGAAAAAAAACATTGTTTCAAATTCAAATAGGAACAGTATCCCGAAAAGACAATTTTGCAAATGAAAAACCAAACTAAAGCATAATCTACATCCATTAGATTTTAAATTCAGATATGAATAATTTATCATTGTCAATGTTATATATATATAATAGATGAATGATTGTTTCGTGATTCGACACACGTCACTCGGGCATTATTTACTTTCCCACTAAATTAGAGAAGTGACGATTGACCATTAGAATCGGGTCATCCAGATTAGAAGAAAGCCTGGAGCGTGTGCTTTCCCCGAAAAGGGAAAAAGTGACATTTATGCCAAATTAAATCCCTTTGTTTTGGGGTTCAATCCTTTGAGAACTCCTTTGCACGGAACGCTCTTTGCCTAAAAGTTTTGTTTGTAAGAACTGCTTTAAGAATGAATAATTTAAAAAATATTTTTCAATAAATAATCGTTTGTATCGTATACAACAATGAACAAACAAAAAATATCTTCATTGTCCACGAAAATATTAAAACTTAATTGATAATGAAAACATCTCTTGTTGACTAAGTATTTCCTTCGATACGTTCGTTTTTTGAAAAATATTTTTTAAATCATTTATTTTCTATGAAATAAATGGAAACCGATACTCTTCTAATCACAAAAGGGAGAGGTGAGGGACACTATTGCCGCATTTCATTTCTATGTATTTTCCCCCTTATTAGCCTTTAGATGATGCTCGCCCACACAATATGTGATAAAAGAAAAAAGTAGGGTTGATTATGGATTGGACTGATCCAGCACCTAACCTAAGGACCAACCCACACAGTGTCGGTCCCTAATTTTTAAGATCAAAGACAAACCTTGTTGAGCCGGGGATTGAGGACCAAATTGACTGTACGAGTTTGATTCGATTGATCTCGAGACCAATCGATTATTTTTAATTTCATTTTTTATTTTTTAAAATAAATATATTATTTCAAATTACATATCCATCAAAAATGCCACATCGAGCAACCAAACTATGAATACTAACACATATCAAATATAAATATAGATGCAGTAAAATAGAAATTTACATTTGTTAAAAGTAACAAATCATAAAAATGAATACGCAAGACGAGGGAATATAGGCAAGTGGCAAGGCTAGCAAAGAGAGGCTGGCCACAAGGCAAGCAGGCAAGCGACATGAGTGATGAAGGTTTCTTTCTTTTTTTGGTCGGATTAGGGTTGAGTTCCGTTCTACTTTCTAACTAGGCTTTAGAGTAGACAAAAGCATATGATATATAACATATTAGATATATAATATGTACAAGGTTTAATCCTAAACTTCTAGCTTCCAGGATCACCCACACAGTGCAGGATCTAGAGGTCCTAGGTTCAGGGACCGATCCAATACTATCAGGATTGGTATTGGATTGGTCCAAGTTGACCCTGCATTAATGCTCACCCCTTAAAAAAAACCCTAGCTTTTTCTTGGCTCTCCTCTCCTCTCCCAATGGTAGCCGCATATCATGCACAACCACCAATAGAGAGTAAATTGAAGATGTTAATTTACCCTTCAATCGTAAGAATCGAAGTCCTTATGGGAAAAAAATCATTAAGTATAGTAAAGAAGAGCTAACAAGAAGTAAATGTAATCATGCTATATGAGCATCAGGACCCACTATTTTTTCCAGATTTCCTTTCAATTATCTACTTTGGATATGAGAAGGTGATTCCAATCGTATGGGAGAAAACCTCGGAACGCGACGAGGGTCGATAGAGTTCACCAAAGAGAGATAAGAGAATCTTTCAATTTGTTGCCTCAAGAAGGGGAAATTCGAGTTTTGACCACGACTCCACAAGCAAAGATGCGACCAGCATAGGTATTTCACACCAGTAAAAGCATGAATAATGAATCGGATGCGAGTTACATCAGACTGTTTCTAGACCACCTCGGATGCGAGTTACATTAGACTGTTTCTGGACCACCAGATTCACTACCACCGCCATATTGTTAATTTTACTTAAACTATGCAAAGTCGCGATAATGATATCATGAACTTTAAAGACATGTTTGGATTGAGTTTTACTTTTTACTTAATTGAAAGATTCACTCACACACTTTGACTTTTACTTTTGATCCCAAACCGCTAGAACTCTTACAATATATAATTATTTATACATAGATTAGCATTTCTTTTGATAATTTTCGGAAATTAGGGATAATAATTTAAACCCAAAAAAAAGGCAAATTCTTTTTCTTAGGAACTCTTTACTTTCACTTAATGCCGAACAAAGGGGCCCTTCAGATTCTTATTCTATAATAATGAAATGACCACCTTGGGAAAAAGGTAGAGATGCTCTCTAGGACAACGAATAGCAGCGAGACTGCTATATAAATTCAAGCACCTTCCATAGCCATGCATAGCATTCAAAGAGCAGTTGTGATTGATATTCCTTGGTCATGACGATCACGCAACCCTCACCAGATGGCACCCGCCCCATGAACCTAGAGGAGTTTAAGAACTTTTTGAAGAAGTTCGACGCCAATAAAGACAATAGGATAAGCAAGGAGGAGCTGCAGGACATCATCCGCAGCAACGGGAAGTGGTTCTCCGGGTGGAAGAGCAAGCGGGCACTGAGTCATGCTGATGCCAACAGAGACGGATTCATCGATGACAAGGAGATGATCAACCTCGTCGAGTTTGCCAAGAAGCAACTGAGCGTGACTGTTGTAGCCAATTGAACTGCTTTGGTCTGCAAACCTGTATGATTACTTGTACTAGCTGTGATGTGTCACTCCAGCTTAAACTATTTTCTGTGTAATTCCGAAATCCCTAGCTCCTTATGGAAAAGAAAATGAATATATCAAACCCGTATAATAAGTTTTGAACAGTGATGCCTTGAGTTTAGCTGACAAAATCGTGGATATAAATCAAAATGCTGAACTTTGTTTAAGCTAAATCGCTGTAGATAACAGCACTGGCTAATGAAATTATCATGAGAATATCATCGATGAACCAACCTGGTTTTCCCTTGCCACGGGCTTATTCGGCACAAGGGGCATCCAACCTACAAACGGAACATGACCTATCCTCGTTTCAGGACCTGGCGAAACGGAATATTTTCAAGTGGAACATCGGTGGCGTAACCCAAATTAGGGTTACCAAGGACAGATCATGTTGGCACAAACTTTCGAGATAGTTTAGGGCGACTATGAAAATGGATGAAAAAATTAAAGAATAAACTGTGCAAAAAAAGATCACTTCCAATCCTCGAAAAGAACAGACTATCCACCCAGATTGCTAAGAGTTGCAAGCATCCTTCAATTGTGAATGAAGCAGCATCAAAATGAACAAGAGCTGTTTCCAAAAAATTGCAAAAATCTAATTAAACAAATTAAAGTTTGCTAATTTCTCTTTAGTCAATTGTCACTTCACAGGTTCTAGCGGGTTTTTCCCAAGTTTGGTAGTGATCGTGAAAACAGGCTATTAGATTTTTTAGCCAAAAATCAATTTTCTGCACATGAGGAGCTATTTTCTGGTAAATATAATACTGAGAATTCTCAAACTGAAAGTATATGGTTCTCAAGAATCATATATCCACAAAGGCATATCCAAGACAGGTTTATGGTAAAATAAAAATTTAAGAAAGTATGCACATATCAAGACACACTTCTTTAATTTGTATATAAAAAGAAGTATGTGATCATTGGACAAACCTCCAAGCATGCTATCTTGAATTCATGAGGCGCCCTTCTTACAAATGACAAAAATAACAAAACACGAATTAGTCCAAGAGAAACTCAACGAGCCATATAGACTATCTAAACTTCAGAAGATAAGAGTGCCCAGAATCCATCTCATGGTTTATTTTCTATAAAATTATTTGAAATTTGTTTAGAATGAATTACCACCGTACCATGTCAGAAATTGGAGACTCAAAGCACAAAACTCCAACGTCTAAAAACTTAATGTAAAGAAAGCAGAAATATTTCTGAAATTTTATGCCTATTTTTAGTTAAAACCTAGAGTTTTACAACAACTAATAGCATGTCTGGATTGACTATTGCTTTTTACCTTTTGCTTGATCTAAATCTTGTGGCTCATGCATTTTAACATTTTCAAATCCGAAACTCCTTAAACTTCCACAATACTTAATGTTGTTATGTAGGGTCACATATAATAATTTCATAGGTTTCTGAAATTTGAACATTGTTCTAAATTTTGATAGGAAAGCAAAACAAATACCTTTTGCTTATTAGGAAGTTTAAATAAACAGGTCCCAAGTAAGCTGCTATTAGGCTTTGTTTGTGTAGAGCGGGGAAAGAAAAATGGGATCTTTTTTTTTTTTTTTAGAATTTTAAATTGTCCCTCTTTGCTACTCTCGCAATTTTTTCAACTTTTCCTCAAATTTTGCGTTACCCCATTTTCTACTTTCCAAAACATAGCCTTAAGGGGCATTTTGTCAGATAAAGTTTTAGTTTTTTCATCCAAATTTCAGATAGTCAGCACGCTCACCCCCTGAAGAAAAAGAAAATAGGGGGAAATATCAGTATGTCGAACATCTATCAAAAAGATAGCTTCAGTCATTTCGGAAGCACTTTCGACCACTGATCGGAATCCCTTTTCGTGAAGACAAAGCTGGAATAATGTACTCCCTAGAATATGGGTGTCGTCTTCTTCGTAATTATCCAAAACGGAATTGGGGATGCAAAGTAGGAATCAATAAGATACCTTAGATGTCGTGTACTGCTATCATGTCTATTTTCAAAATTCTTTCGAAATTGATTGCGATTGATTCTCATAGCGTCACGAAATGATATCACAACGCATGCTTAAGCTGCTACGTGAAGAGAGACTGTATGTATATAAAGAGCATATAAATCCTATTGTCGAGTGATGGTGGATAATTCAAAACATAGGAAAGCTATACTAAGACTAACACATGAAAATTTGATTAACGGTGTGGACACATACGTGAAAATGGCAGAATCTGAATTTGATATCATGGTAGAAAGTCCAACTCAAAATGCTAAATTGATAGCCTGAGGGACATTGCATGCATATAAAAGTAGATAAATTCTATTAGCAAGTGAGGAAGGATATTTCAATATACCGTTTCTCTTGTTAGCATAACTTCTTTTTTTACGTGCCACTTAGGTCACGTGGGGGTACTTCTTTATGCCGTATGTGGCCTTTTGTTTTCATGCATTCTCTTCTAAAGATTCATAGGCAACTAACTTTATGATTCAAAGGCAACTAACTTTATACACGGATATTCTTTTTAAGAAATTTTATTTAGTTGTACACGTGAGAATATTAGCAAGTAATCCCAAACAAATTATGGGTGTGATGTGCATCAATTATGACGTTTGATTGGCTCGTGGTTTAGATTTTGAGTAAAAATTAAGACTAACTCAATGTGACGAAAGGACTTGCTCGCTCCCTGTCGAACTATCTCTCAATGATAGGCAAGGGACTAATTTAGTGAATAATTCCAAATAAGAGCATCAAAAGAAAAACAACATCGTTTCAAATTCAATTATGAACAGTTTATACCAAAGAGAATATTTTTCTTTTGATTGAAGCCAAAAGGACAATTGAACTAGGTGCAACAGCTGAAAAAGACAATAATAAGATAACGTTGCAAATCAAAACCAAACTAAAAAATAATCTACATCTATTAGGTGTTAAATTCAATTACGAACAATTTATCATTGTCAATATCTCAAATATTTAGTATGAAATTGGCCTTATCAATCATCAATGAATGATTTATCTCTCAATTCAATGCATGTAACATCATCATCATTTACTTCCCCACTAAAATAGAGAAGGGAAGATTGACGATTGGGAATTAGATCGTCCATAAAAGGAGAAAAGTTAGAGCGCGCTTTCCCCAAGGAAAAGATAACATTCACGCCAACAAGAATCCTATCTTCTGGGGTTCAATCATATGAGAACATGCTTACCGCGGTCGCTCTCTACCTAGTACAGAATAAAAGTTCTCATGCCAACTACTTTAATACTCTCCTAGTCACAAAAAAAAGGGGACAAGGGATACTGTTTCCACATTTCATTTCTACGTATTGTTTCCCACTTATTAATCCTTAGATGTGCGAGAATCTTAACTTTTCCCCAGCCCCCGCTCCTCTCCTCTCCTCTCCCGATGTTAGCCGCGCACAGTGCACGACCACCCAGAGAGAGCAAATTAAAGATGTTACTTAACCCTCCAATCGTAAGAATCGAAATCCTTGTGGCAAAACAAGTAATTAAGTATAGTAAAGAAGAGCTAACAACAAGTAAATGAAATCATGGTATATGAGCATGAGGACCCACTAATTTTTCCACGGTACCTTTCAATTATCTACTTTGGATATGAGAATGTGATTCCAATCGTACTAGAGAAAACCTCAAAACGTGATGCGGATGGATAGAGTTCACCAAAGAGAGCATAAAGAATCTTTCAATCTGTTGCCTCAAGAACAGGAAATTCATGTCCTCAGAATGACATTAAATTACTTCATTTGAGATCTTGCGCAGACCTCGGCATCCCTCGAATGTAAAATAATTAGAGGGAAAAGTCAAGAATAGAGCTCAAAAAAAAAAAATTGTCTTAACGAGAGGGAGTAGGATGTGCGGACACCAACGTGTTAAAATAAGGAACACAATCTAGCAATCCGTTGCATTAGCGGACAAGGAAAGACGACCTCTATTGGTTGGCAACAACCCCTATCTTGTTGAGGTTATTATGTAACCAAACATCGAGGATCCAAAGCAAGCCCCTAATTATAGGGTTGTGTTTTGACCATGACTCCATGAGCAAAAAATGCAATTAGCATAAGTATTTCCCATTAGCAAAAGCACGGATAATGAATAGAATGTGAATTACATAAGACTGTCGACCACCGCACATTGTTAATTTTACTTAAACTATACAAAGTCACAACAATGATTTCATGAAGTTTAAAGATGGTCTAAATTGAGTTTTACCTTTTACATAATGAAAAGATGCATTCACACACTTTGACTTTTACTTTCTATCCAGGATTGCTAGAACTCTCACGATATAGAATTATTTATACGTAGATTAATATATCTTTTGTAATTTTCGGAAATTAGGGATAGTAATTTAAACCCGAAAAATGGACAAATTCATTTTCTTAGGAACTCTTTACTTTCATTTAATGCCAAACAAAGGGGCCCTTCAGATTTTTATTCTATAATAAGGAAATTACCACCCTGGGAAAAAGGTAGAGGTGCTCTCTATAAACACAAAGAGCATCGAGACTGCTATATAAATTGAAGCACCCTTCCATGGCCATGCATAGCATTCGCAGAGCAGTTGTGATTGATATTCCTTGTTCATGGTGATCATGCATGGCTCACCGGATGGCACCCGCACCATGAACCTGGAGGAGTTCAAAAACTTTTTGAAGAAGTTCGACGCCAATCAAGACAATAGGATAAGCAAGGAGGAGCTGCAGGACATCATCCGCAGCAATGGGAAGTGGTTCTCCGGGTGGAAGAGCAAGCGGGCACTGAGTCATGCTGATGCCAAGAGAGACGGATTCATCGACGACAAGGAGATGATCAACCTCGTCGAGTTTGCCAAGAAGCAACTGAGCGTGACTGTTGTAGCCAATTGAACTGCTTTGGTCTGCAAACCTGTATGATTACTTGTACTTGCTGTGATGTGTCACTCCAGCTTAAACTGTTTTCTGTGTAATTCCGGAATCCCTAGCTCCTTCTGGAATAGAAAATGCATATATTAAACCAGTATAATAAGTTTTGAACGGTGATGCCTTGAGTTTAGTTGACAAGATCGTGGATATAAATCAACATGCCGAACTTTGTTTTAGCTAAATCGCTGTAGATAACAACACTGGTTAATGAAATTATCATGAGAATATCATCGATGAAGCAAACTGGTTTTCCCTTGCCACGAGCTTATTCTGCAAAAGGGGCATCCAACCTACAAACGGAACATGACCTATCCTCGTTTCAGGACCTGGCGAAACTGAATATTTTCAAGTGGAACATCGGTGGCGTAACCCAAATTAGGGTTACCAAGGACAGATCATGTTGGCGCAAACTTTCGAGATAGTTTAGTGCGACTAATGAAAATGGATGAAAAAATTAAAGAATAAACTGTGCAAAAAAAGATCACTTCCAATCCTCGAAAAGAACAGACTATCCACCCAGATTGCTAAGAGTTGCGAGTATCCTTCAATTGTGAATGAAGCAGCATCAAAATGAACAAGAATTGTTTCCAAAAAATTGTAAAAATCTAATTTAACAAATGAAATTCTGCTAATTTTTCTTTAGTCAATTGTCACTTCACAGGTTCTAGCGGGTTTTTCCCATGTTAGGTAGTGATCGTGAAAACAAGCTATTAGATTTTTTAGCCAAAAATCAACTTTCTGCACACGAGGAGCTATTTTCTGGTAAATATAATACTGAGAATTCTCAAACTGAAAGTACATGGTTCTCAAGTATCATATATCCACAAAGGCATATCCAAGACAGGTTTATGGTAATATAAAAATTTAAGAAAGTATGCACATATCAAGACACACTTCTTTAATTTGTATATAAAAAGAAGTATGTGATCATTGGACAAACCTCCAAGCATGCTATCTTGAATTCATGAGGCGCCCTTCTTACAAATGACAAAAATAACAAAACACGAATTAGTCCAGGAGAAATTCAACGAGCCATGTAGACTATCTGAACTTCAGCAGAAGATAAGAGTGCCCAGAATCCATCTCATGGTCTATTTTATATAAATTTATTTGAAATTTGCTTAGAATGAATTACCATCGTACCGTGTTAGAAATTGGAGACTCATAGCACAAAACTTTAACGTCTAAAAACTTAATGTAAAGAAAGCAGAAATATTTCTGAAATTTTATGCATATTTTCAGTTAAAACCTACAGTTTTATAATGACTAATAGCTTGTCTTGATTGACTATTACTTTTTACCTTTTGCTTGATCTAAATTTTGTGGCTCGTCCATTTCGACATTTTCAAATCCGAAGCTCCTTAAACTTCCACAATACATAAATGTTGTCATGTACGGTCACATATAATATTTTCATAGGTTTCTGAAATTCGAACATTGTTCTAAATTTTGATAGGAAAGCAAAACAAATACCTTTTGCTTATTAGGAAGTGTAAATAAACAGATCCTAAGTAAGCTGCTATTAGGCTTTGTTTGTGTAGAGTGGGGAAAGAACAATGGGATCTTTTTTTTTTTTTTTTTTTTTTTTTTTTTTTTTTAGAATTTTAAAATTGTCCCTCTTTGCTACTCTCCCAATTTTTTCGACTTTTTCTCAACTTTTCCCTCAAAAATTGCGTTACCCCATTTTCTACTTTCCAAAACATAGTCAGATGAAGTTTTAGTTTTTTCATCCAAACTTCAGATAGTCAGCATCCTCACCCCCTGAAGAAAGAGAAAATAAGGGGAAATATCAATATGTCGAACATCTATAAAAAAAGATAGCTTCAGTCATTTCGGAAGCACTTTCGACCACTGATCGGAATCCCTTCTCGTGAAGACAAAGCTGGAATAATGTACTCCCGAGAATGTGGGTGTCGTCTTCTTCGTACTTATCCAAAATGGAATTGGGGATGCAAAGTAGGAATCAATAAGATACATTAGATGTCATGTACTGCTATCATGTCTATTTTCAAAACACTTTCGAAATTAATTGCAATTGATTCTCATAACATCGTGAAACGATATCACAACATATGCTTAAGGTGCTACATGAAGGGAGAACGCATGTATATAAAGAGTATATAAATCTTATCGTCGAGTGGTGGTGGATAATTCACACGAGAAAGCTATACTAAAACTAACACATGAAAAATTTGACTAACAAGGTGGACGCATACATGAAAATGGTAGAATCTAAATTTGATATCATGATTGAAAGTCCAACTCAAAATGTTAAATCGATAGGTTGAGGGACATTGCATGCATATAAAAAGTAGATAAATTCTATTAGCGAGGAAAGATATTTCAATATACCGTTTCTCTTGTTAGCATAACTTCTTTTTTCACAGGCCACGTAGGTCACGTGGGGGTACTTCTTTATGCCGCGTGTGGCCTTTTGTTTTCATGCATTCTCTTCTAAAGATTCATAGGCAACTAACTTTATGATTCCAAGGCAACTAACTTTATGCACGGATATTCTTTTTAAGAAACATTTTATTTAGTTGTACATGTGAGAATATTAGCAAGTAATCCCAAACAAATTATGGGTGTGATGTGCATCGATTATGACGTCTGATTGGCTCGTGGTTTAGATTTTTGAGTAAAAATTAAAACTAACTCAATGTGCCGAAGGGACTTGCTCGCTCCCTGTCGAACTATCTCTCAATGATAGGCAAGGGACTAATTTAGTGAATAATTCCAAATAAGAGGTCATTCATGGGCATCAAAAGAAAAACAACATCGTTTCAAATTCAATTATGAACAGTTTATACCAAGGAGAGAATTTTTCTTTTGGTAGAAGCCAAAAAGACAATTGAACTAGGTGCAACAGCCGAAAAAGACAATAATAAGATAACATTGCAAATCAATAACCAAACTAAAAATAATCTACATCTATTCGGTCTTAAATTCAAATACGAACAATTTACCATTGTCAATATCTCAAATATTTAGTATGAAATTGGCCTTATCAATCATCAATGAATGATTTATCTCGCAATTCAATGCATGTAACACCATCATCATTTACTTCCCCACTAAAATAGAGAAGGGAAGATTGACGATTGGGAATTAAATCGTCCATAAAAGGAGAAAAGTTAGAGAGCGCTTTCCCCAGGGAAAAGATAACATTCACGCCAACACGAATCCTATCTTCTGGGGTTCAATCATATGAGAACATGCTTACCGCGGTCGCTCTCTACCTAGTACAGAATAAAAGTTCTCGTGCAAACTACTTTAATACTCTCCTAGTCACAAAAAAGGGGATGAGGGATATTGTTTCCACATTTCATTGCTACGTATTGTTTCCCACTTATTGATCCTTAGATGTGCGACACTCGCCCACACGATAGTCGATAAAAGGAAATAAAAAAAAAAAACCTTAACTTTTCCCCAGCCCCCGCTCCTCTCCTCTCCTCTCCTCTCCTCTCCCGATGTTAGCCACGCACAGTGCACGACCACCCAGAGAGAGCAAATTAAAGATGTTACTTTACCCTTCAAATGTAAGAATCGAAATCCTTGTGGCAAAACAAATAATTAAGTATAGTAAAGAAGAGCTAACAACAAGTAAATGAAATCATGATATATGAGCATGAGGACCCACGAATTTTTCCACGGTACCTTTCAATTATCTGCTTTGGATATGAGAATGTGATTCCAATCGTATTGGAGAAAACCTCAAAACGTGATGTGGATGATGTAGTTCACCAAAGAGAGCATAGAGAATCTTTCAATTTGTTGCCTCAAGAACAGGAAATTCATGTCCTATGAATGACATTAAATTATTCATTTGAGATATTGCGCAGACCTCGACATCCCTTGAATGTAAAATAACTAGAGGGTAAAGTCAAGAATAGAGCTCAAAAAACAAAAAAAATTGTCTTAACGAGAGGGAGTAGGATGTGCGGACAGCAACATGTTAAAATAAGAAACGCAATCTAGTAACCTATTGCATTAGCGAACAAGCAAAGACGGCCTCTATTGATTGGCAATAACCCCTGTCTTGGTGAGGTTATTCTGTAACCAAACATCGAGGATCCAAAGCAAGCCCCTAGTAATGGGGTTGTGTTTTGACCATGACTCCACCAGCAAAAGCATGAATAATGAATAGAATGTGAATTACATGAGACTATCGACCACCGCCACATTGTTAACATTACTTAAACTATACAAAGTCACGACAATGATTTCATGAAGTTTAAAGATGGTCTAGATTGAGTTTTACCTTTTACATAATTATAAGATGCATTCACACACTTTGACTTTTACTTTTGATCCAGGATTGCTAGAACTCTCACAATACATAAATATTTATACGTAGATTAATATATCTTTTTGTAATTGTTGAAGATTAGGGATAATAATTTAAACCTGAAAAATGGACAAATTCATTTTCTTAGGAACTCTTTACTTTCATTTAATGCCAAACAAAGGGGCCCTTCATATTCTTATTCTATAATAAGGACATGACCACCCTAGGAAAAAGGTAGAGATGCTCTCTACAAACACAGAGCATCGAGACTGATATAAATTGAAGCACCCTTCCATGGCCATGCATAGCATTCGCAGAGCAGTTGTGATTGATATTCCTTGTTCATGGCGATCACGCATCGCTCACCGGATGGCACCCGCCCCATGAACCTAAGTTCGACGCCAATAAAGACAATAAGATAAGCAAGGAGGAGCTGCAGGACATCATCCGCAGCTACGGGAAGTGGTTTTCCGGGTGGAAGAGCAAGCAGGCACTGAGTCGCGCTGATGCCAACGGAGATGGATTCATCGACGACAAGGAGATGATCAACCTCGTCGAGTTTGCCAAGAAGCAACTGGGCGTGACTGTTGTAGCCAATTGAACTGTTTTTGTCTGCAAATTTGATGTACTTGCTGTGAGGTGTCCCTGAAGCTCAACTGTTTTCTGTGTGATCTAATTCCCTAGCTCCTTATGGAAAAGAAAATAAATATATCAAACATATATAATAGGTTCTGAACAGCGATGCCTTGAATTTCGCTTACAAAATCATGGATATGAATCATCATGCCGAACTTTGTTTTAGCAAAATCACTATAGATAAAAAGCATGGATTAATGTAATTATGAACAGAATATCACTAATGAACCAAATTGGTTTTCTCCTTCCACGAGATTATTCGGCAAAGAAGCCATCCAACCTCTATGTAAGATTTTGTGGGACAAATATCAAATGTTCTATGGTATCAAATTTAAGAGTCCTAAGTTCAAATCTTTCATGGCCCTATTTGCTTCATCAATCAAAGATTTCCATGCCTTAAACTACGGCCAAAATTCAGCCCACGTGTAAGAGAGTGTATAATATTTAAATAATAAACCATAAATTCATATAACATCTTAAACTTTTGGGTTTGACTTTTAATAGAATATCAAAGCCTAGTATTATCCCTTTCGCAAATGTGTGTCCATCCTCCATTTGTCAAATTCCATGGGCCGCTCATAATCCTGCCTACACTTAAGAGAGAGTGTTAAAATATTATCTCACATCGCTTGACAATGCACCTAAATGCTCTTCAATCTCCATTCACCTTAACAACAGTTGACGGTGATCCTACAAAATCTCACATACTATCTAAATAAGAGGTCTTGAATTTAAATCTTTCCAAACTCCTATTTTCCTCCCCAATAAAATATTTCCATATATAGTACTAGGCAAAAGGATCAAACTAAACATATGAAAAAGTAATAGAATATTTGAATATTAAGCTTTTGAGTTGGACTTCATGATACTCAAAACTTGACTTTTCTCGTTTCAGGACATGGCTACAGCATATTTTCATGCAGAACATTGGTGGCATAACTCAAATTAGGGTTAGCAAGGAGAGATCACGTTTGCGCACACCTTCAAGAATGAAAAATTAAAGAAGAAATTGTTTAGTGTTTCTCTGAACATGAACCGTGGGAGGCAAAAGGACAGTCCGAGTCCGATCCGGTTTACTGTTTGGCAAGGCATCAAGAAGGGACTCCTTATAGTCCCACACAGAGAACAAGCATCTAGTATGGTTCAGCATAACTCCACAAAGAACGTGTGGCCGATCACTGCTTCTACTCACAAGAGGAGGATCAGTGCAGATACACGTACAAAAAACATATGCACGAGTTCGTGCCGGGAGAGAGAGATCAATGAATAATTATCAACTTCGATCTAGTGAACTTTACAAGCTGGGGTTTCCCAGCAGCCTATTCCCCATTAAACTTCAAGCAAAAAGAAGATTTGTACACAGTGAAGTCTTCACGGGATTAGACGATATATTGGTTCTCTTTACAATGTATAATAATTCATAGTCCACGCTTGTATGCTGAATCTTAGAGGCGGGATACAGTGAACACGACTTTTGCCAGTACCCCATGATTTTTCCCGTCACTGGAGCCCCAAAAGAATGCGAATCATCCATAGCTTCAACTCAAACCTGCGATGGTCAGGATGGCTTTAATGAGAAGACAGGAAGCTAGTATTTAAACCGTAAATTTGATACGCAAACAAAACTCAAGCTCGAAAGGAGTCCAAGAGAGAAGTTTGAGATATAAAAGTAAGACTTAATATAGTGGAATTCCAAGTGGCCCTGCGACAGTCTTGCAGGCAAATCCTTTCTCCAAACAGAAAAATTTCGTAGGGCCACAGTGCCTCACTATATAATATCAGTATGAAAAGTAACATATTGACCATACAAATGCCCACAGGATGTATCGGCAGAGTTGAGCACGTGAAAATCTGTCTTTGGCATGACCATGGCATGGCACTGAAACAGCAGACTGACTCAAAGTTTCATGGCAATTGACGGCAAGAACAAAATTTTTGCTTACCGCAGCTGTCAAAGAAGATTCATGACTTATCCAAGTTGCATCTGAGCAAGGTGACCTTCTCCAAGTGAACCTTTTCATACATCGATAGTAGCAGGCGGCAGCTTCCAAAAATTCCAAGAATTAAAATCTTCCTATAACCAACAAAGAAATGGCGTATCAAGTGCCAAACCATTAATCTTTCCAAACAAAAGGCGACTCTGGGATAGATAGAAAGAGGCCTGAATCCTTTAATTCGAGCAATAAAAAAATCGTTTGCTTTCAGAGGTAATTTGTGAAGGCTAGCTAATGCTTGTCCTCCAAAAAAGACCCTCGCACATGTCAAAATACACACCAGTCAATTGTGGCAAATGCTTGGGTATGCTGTATTTAAGTTGGAAATTCGTAAATTAATAATTCAACGACATAAATTGTCAATATTTAAGGAGCAAACCTGCTCAACCGCCCTCGGTGGAAACATGCCATGCACCAAAGCATGAAGTGACGTGTAAGATTTCGTGTCAACATGTTTGTTGACAGCAATTTCACCCTGTGAGCAAGAAAATGAACAATGAGTCATATCTTCTATTGATCCTTTCTCTCAGACTCTCTTCAGTAGTCACTGAAAAGGCATCATGTTTCAGATACCTTAGGATTGATGGTGAATATTTTTCCTTTTGGAATTCCGACTTTCAAATAACTGACTTCATCAGTGTTTCTGTTCCCAAAACCAGCATAGAATGGGTTGTGATCAGGAGGAAACAATGCCCTAATCTCCTGGAGAATAGAAGAATTGAAGGAAGAAGCACAATTTAGAAAAAGAGCATTTCCAATTATCTAAAAGAACCACCTATCCAGTCAGATTGCTAAGAGTTGCAAGTATCAGTCAGTTGCAAGTGAAGCAGCATCAAAATGAACAAGAAGTGTTCCAAAGAATTGCAAAAATCTGATCAGACAAATGAAATTTTGCTAATTTCTTTTTAGTCAACTGTCACTTCACAGGTTCTGGCGGGTTTTCCAGATCTTATCAGAAGGAGCAAAGATGGTGGGTAGTCACTGCAAAAACAGCCTGTCAGATTTTTTAGCCAAAAATCAATTTTTTGCACCCATATCTCTGTTCATATTATGAGGAGCTATTTTTTGGTGATTATACTACTGAGAATTCCCAAACTCAAAGTATATGGTTCTCAAGATTCCAATTGTATTACCACATCCAAGCTATTCAGTAGTCATTAGAAAATCCACATTGAGGACCGCAGTAAGATCTGAATAAGTACATATGTTATGCAGGGCTTACAATCTACATTTCTAGTTTGTTGTCTTGAGCATCAACGACAACAAAAATAATAAGCATAAATATCAGCCCAGGTCAACTCCCGGGCTACTTGCATCAGCTATGGTTGCGTTTAAAACCAACATATATATATCAACCAAGGCAGATTCAAGACAGGTTTATGGTAATAAATAATTTAAGAAAGTGCACTTATCAAGACACACTTCTTTAATTTTTATATCAAAAGAAGAATGCGATCATTGGACAAACCTCCAAGCATGCGATCTTGAATTCATGAGGCGCCCTTCTTATAACTGACATAAAAACAAAACTCGAATTAGTCCAGGAGAAATTCAACGAGCCACATAGACTAACTGAACTTCAGCAGAAGATAAGAGTGCCCAGAACCTACCTCATCATCTATTTTCTATAAAATTATTAAAAACTTGTCTAGAATGAATTACCGTGCTGTGTCAGAAATTAGAGACTAAAAGTACAAAACTCCAATATCAAAAAACTTAATGTAAAGAAAGTAGAAATATTTCTGAAAGTCCATGCCTACTTTCAGTTAAAAACCTTGAGTTTTACGACAACTAATGGCTTGTTTGGGTTAACTATTACTTTTTACATTTTGCTTGATCTATAAATCTTACAGCTCATGCATTTTCACATTTTCAAATCTGAAACTCCTTAAACTTCCACAATACATAAATGTTGATACGTAGGGTCACATATAATATTTTCATAGGTTCCTGAAATTCGAATATTTTTCTAAATTTTGGCAGGAAAGCAAAACAAATACTTTTTGCTAATTAAGAATTGTGAACAAACAGGTCTGAAGTAAGCTTCTATTAGGCTTTGTTTGGATAGAGTGGGGAAAGAAAAATGGAAAAAAAAAAAATTATAATTTTAAAATTGTTCCTCTTTTCTACTCCAGCAATTTTTTCAAATTTTCCTCAACTTTTCCCTCAAATTTTGCATTACCCCATTTTCAACTTCCCTCCACCCAACCAATCCAAAACCAGAACAAAGGAAAAAAAATAGAGGGAAATATCAATATGCTGAACATCTATGAAAAAGGTAGCTGCCTTATTGAACACAAGACAATCAGCTCATCAATCTTGATTCTAGATGCCTTTTGTAAAGATAGTAACCTACTACAATATCTATTGTCAATTTACCCAATTATAGCCATAACACTGTACCTTCTCGATATAGAGAAGGGAGAAGTCCATCAGGAGAAATGACAACAGGTCCATCTGGTAAAGTCTTGCCATCCTGAAAATGCAAAGAACCTAACAGCTGAAATCCATATAATGATGACAACACATGTTTACTCACATTTCCATGATCTTAGGGTATTACCTGCTTGATGTTGAACAGAAATCGCCTAGTGTGATAAGCCTGAGAAATTGCACGTGCACTAAGAAACAGCAATTGATACCCATTGTCCTGGAAAAATGACCAAGAATTCAACGCGTGAGTTTCAAAGATCTCGTTCTCAACTTCGCAGTCAAGCGTGCATGTTGCATTTGTGGGGCAGAGTGAACTCTCCAGAAAAATTAGGATAAGGAAAACCAAATATATCATATTCTTAATTCCGAATGTATTCAGGTGCCATATTGAAGAGATGACATTTCAGTCAAACACACTTGATAAAACCCCAGCCTATCAAATTTTCCCACCTAAGGAGAGTTTTAGCAAGGGATCTACAACATTCTGTGGGAGTCAAAAATTCATTTACGTAGAGTATTATGAAAAGACGGACAAACCTTAATAGCTGAAAACAGATGTGCAACCCCACTTTGTGACCAATCAACTCCAACCAAAGGCATAAACTGACCCAAAACATCTGATCTGTTCACAACAAAATACTAATGAGGATCAAATCTATGAGGAAGCAACCAGTCTGTGACAGCGTTAAACCATGGAAATAGTATCTACGAAGGATGAGCCAGTAAAATATGGAGAAATTTAGACTGATGAACTGCACAACCGAATCACAAACATCAAGGATGCTAGAAACCCTGAGTGCAAACAGAAAAACGGAAACATGTATAGAAGGGACAATTCTTGTCATTTCACTTTCTTGCTGGTATCGGAGATAAGTGTCTTGAAATGACAAGGTGGTCTAAATATGACTAATATGAGGAAAAATTGAATTTTACGTGAAAAAGAAATCGAAGTTATGCCATGTTTCAAGTTGATTGGGTTCATTTCATGTCAGCAGTTTTCCCTCACCAAATGTTCTCCTATTCATGTTGCAGTTTCATATCATGTTAGAAGCAGCTCCAAAGGGAAATTCACACATCAAATTAGAACATAAATCATTTTTCTCTTTATTTTAATAATTGTTCAAGGCAGTGGATTAACAGTTTTCATGCAAAAGTTATAAGTAACTTGGTCAAGACAAAGGCTATTGATTTAGTGTCTATAACCTAATGGAACCATGGAAAGCCCATGCAACACAGAACAGAATATTCAAAGAGGTAGTTTGTATAGTTGTGGAGCATAATTTTGAAAAAATCATGGTTAAAACATAGGGGATGAGCACACAGCAAGTGATCAGCAATGAGAGGGAAGTAAAACCGTTTGTTCACTGTTTGTCCCTTAATATCTAATGCCTAATCCTTATCTGGCCCCTCATTCTTACAAAATGAGGCATGGAAGATCAAAGAGAAGGGTAAGCTTACAACTGTGAGAAGATTCAGCTCAGGACTACCCAAAAGTCATTACAACATAAAGCATTATGAAAGATGGATTTCCTCCTTTATATTGGCAAGGGTTCCCTAATCTTGGCTAAGCAAATGACAACATGCTGCATCGTGCTGTTTCACTCTATTATTACATCTCACAGAAGGCAACAACTGTCCCATTTTCCAAGTTCTATTTCAAGGAGTGGTGTCTGCAGCCACTCATTGCCAGACTTGCTGCCTGCACAATTATTTTACTTACAGAGCATCTAAATGAAACAAATATCACAAAGCAGTGTGCTATATTATGTGCATTCCAAAAAATGGACTCACCTGGTTATGGTCCCATCTACATCCGAGATGATGATACGAGTGTTCCATTTCCACAAATATATTCGTGCGTCAACCTGAATCATGATGAAAAATCCCAACTCAGCAGAAACTTCTTTTCTGCTTTGAGATAAATAAGGAAAGGAACGTCACTGTTCTCTAAAAAGCAACTTCTTAAGGTTATGGTGAGCGAAAAACCTGCTGCTTTCCCAGCATTGCAGTGGAAAATGTGAAGGTCACCAAATTGCTTCCTTCTTTCAAATTTAGGGACGCAAGCTGCTCAGATGTAGGAGTCATTGCCCTCGCCATCTTTTTCACCACTTTTGGTTTAGGCAGCAATTCGTCTGCATTAGGGCTGTTAGCTGTCTCTGAAACACTTTCAGCACCAAAGCTTCTGACACTATACATAGCTTTTCGAGATTTGGGATTTTTCAAGGAGAAGGGCCAAATTCTCCAGCTTCCACCAGCTGGAATTATGGCTTTTGATGCATCCCCATCAAGAGTTCTCTCCTCTTTATCAATGGCTATCATGCCCTTGGGTTCGAATACTCGATCAGCTCCAAAAGAAGCCATCCCCAGAAGAATGGGAGAAGCCGCATCCCAGGGGAAGTATTGACCACCAATTCTAACAACAAGCCTATCATCCTTGACAACAGAAGGACCTAGAGAAGTATATCTATGGATGTCCAATTTTTCAGCATCAAATGCTTGGGATGCAGCATCAGCCCCCACACCTACATACAACGAGTGTTTGCAGAGGGACACTTCTGCATTAAGCAACACAAAGGTGAGTTCAGTCAGTAATCGGCTTCAGCAATTGTAAAAAGAGGAGCAGATAAGCTTCTTCTTTTTTTCCCCAAAAGCTACCATTTTATTCAAGGCTAGTCGGATACAGAAAAGAAGAAAAGCATTGTAAAGATACAAAAACAAATGAAATATTTAGTCAATAATGAAACTCTCTCTCTCTCTCTCTCTACTGACATCTAATGCACGATCCATGTTTGAGAGAAATAACACCGAAAATCTCCAGTAAAAAGAAATAAAAACAACCAAACTACGTTTGACAGCATCAAGAGGGTAGTTAACGATCCAAAATATCTCACCTACTGCAGGATCAAAAGGAAAATTCTTTGTGCCTCCTAAACCCTGGATGTCTTCAGCATTAGGCTGGTCTTGCGCTAATTGGTCCTCTTTGCATGCATAAGACTTTGAACAACTTGCATCTTCCTTGCTGGGGATAGAAAATTCCAGCGATTCGTAATTTGAGTCTAATGAGTGACCAAGGGGAATGTCGAGCTCACATGAGTCCAGATTTTCAACATTAGACCTCATGTTCGGCATTGATTCCACTAGCCGCATACCTTCATCCCCATCGATGCCATGGCTTCTAGAAATGTTAATAGGGCTTGAGACAATATTTGAGTTCTCAATTGTATTATCAGGGTCAACTGATGAATTCTCTTGATTGTCAAAATCAGAAGATGCACATGACTTCTCATGTCCATCACTCGAACCAGTCTCCCCACTGCATTGCATACTCAACAAGAGATGACTTTCTTCATTCGCAGGCTCTGGTGAAACTGCATCCACACATGTAACCTCATTGACATTGAAACCATCAAGGTCACTGAAAGGAAATTGTTCCTCCTCTGAACTTTCAGATGTTGGAGAAATTGTAGTTTTTGACACAAGGTAATCACCTAGGCAGTTCTCAGCATTGCCACTAGACTCCAAGTTAAGTTTCAGCTCACTACCGATATTATCTCTATAGCTTTTATCATTGTAAGAGAGGTAATCTTTTTCAGTGACACTGATCATGCTCCGGATATCTTCACCACACGTGGGTTCAGCTTCTGCTATCTTGTCGAAAGAAGCCGCCGCTGAAACTGGCTCTTCGACTTGCAGTTTAATACATTCATTTATTAACCAAGAAGACGTCTGTTGAGAATCCTTCTGTTTTCTGTCCAGTTCAACATCTTCAGCTTGGAACTCGGTGATTATATCCTGCTAAAAACCTATGATTACTCAGTCGAGACAGCATATAAGAACACACTAAAGAACATTTAGAGCGGCTCCAGCAGAATGCTAGATAAAATCATCAGCAGTTAGATACCAAAATACCTAATAATAAGTGTTTCTATCCTAAGTATGATGGATTATAAGGATTTCATGCACTGATACACCATGATAAATGACCTCAAAAGAGAGCTTACCTCAGGCAGTACCACAGTTTTGGCTTCAATTGTCTTGATAGAAACTTCACCAGCTTCTCCACCAGCAAGGTACACTTCTTCATGAGAATGCTCAGTTGATGAATGCAATCCCAAATCAAAGGTCTCTGACATCACCCAGTAAGCACAGGAGTCAACTTTATCAGCGTCCCTGTTCTCGCCAAGAGTGTCATTTTCCAGAAAATCAGCATTCTTTTCAGTGGAATCCCATTCATTATATTTCTTAAGTTCTTCATGATCCAGTGAACTGGAAGTGTCTGAAACAGGGCCAGCGATCTCGGCAATTACAACCTCCGCATTTACAGTCTGGTCGGCAGTATCTACACTATGTACATACTGGGTAGTTTCTTCCACTATTATGTCACTCTTCTCTTCCAAAACACTGTCCCTGACAGTCGAAATTTCAAAAACTTGTCCTGAAGTGCTAACACGTGGCAATTCTTTGCCACCATTGGAAACAAAATGCTCCACCTTTTCAACAGACGGATCCTGGTGACCAATTTCAGTTCCTTCACATGATAAATCGCTCTTCAAAGGATTTTCTGCCCCACCATTTTTGTCCTCTATCTGCAAAACCTCGTCAGGCTTATTATCCAGAACAACATTAGGATGAAACCGAGAAGCAGCATCCTTCCTGTAGTTCTTAGTGGAAAGATTTGTGGACCACTTCATCTCCAAGAGGTCTGCGGCAATCTCCGCGCGCTCCAACGAATCCACCCTCTCCACACCGGGATCACCATCTTCATCCTTGTAACCATCTGCCTTCATCAACCTCCGCCCAAAAACCAGCCCGAAAATGCGCGACCTTCGAGAATTGGTCCTAGCAACAATCTTTTCATCGCTCAAATTGATGGAATTTGGTCCTCTTGCGTCGTAATTCCAGCTTTTGCTCTTCGCCGGCCTCTTATTTGCCCGAGACTGCCCATCTGTGTCATCGCCAGAAGACGAAGAAGACGGGAGCAACACCGAATCCCCATCTTCTCCCTCGACTTCTCGGAGGAAGTAAGCCTCTCCTCTTTGGTCCAAATACATGTGGAAGTCGGCCTCAACTCCATTGACGCTGATGTTGACGATCTTCTCCTTCGCCTTCAACACGCCTTGGAATTTCCCGAAGCGGACATACCAGGGAGACGATTTGAAGCTGCCGTCCGGTTGCTCCACCACAATTATATCCACAGCTCCACCAAAGGGATGAAATGGACCAGAAACAGTGGAGACACCCCGTGTGAAGTAATTACCTAGCCTACCTACTGTATACATCTTTACAAAAATGTTATGAACCCTCAACACAACCAGATGCAGAATTCAAACTCCAACCGTAATTCAAGCACCCCAAATGATTGCCTCACATAATCATGAGGCATTCTCTCTCCCTTTCCCTCCCTCCCCCCTCTCTCAAAACATCAAACTGTTCTCTTTTCGAATTTCAATCTCTCGAAACAGCAAAACTCCAACTGGGTTCAATCAAGAACCCGACAGAGACCAGGATTGAACTCCTCCGATCACAACCCAGACCGACGGAATCTCAATCTGACACCGCCGGGTCACGACCCAATTAATAGCAACTCATAAAGCTCCACCCTTTGCAGGCGCAGAGCCGATAACTTGTCGATCCGACAACAATTAATGATCAAACGAACTAAGCGCCCCGCAAATCAAATTGAGGAAAAGAGAACAAGAAGAATTAGTAATCGGAGAGCGGAAGAAACCCGAAAGGACTCCTCTCGCTTGCGGAGACAGCTTAAGAAGAACGGACCGCCAGCAAGTGCAGAGAGAGCTCCACCGTGGAAGCAATCAAAAAAGAATATTCTTTCAAATGTATTCGGATCCCAGTCATCATCATCATTGAATCCCCCCAGCAGGCAAGAGACACCTCACCTCATTCACGTAACCCCATTTCTTCTTTTCCTCTTTTTTTTTTTTTTACTTTTTTCTTTCCTTCAATCCATCTAGTGATGCATTGAATAAACACCACCCATTGAATGTATGTAGTTTTACATATTATTCAAAGACTAATCAAATTCCGATACAATAATTGCGCCATAAGCGAGAAAGACACTGACCTGTAAACGGGCCCAAGCCAACGTTACTTAAAAAGAAGAATGACCATCAAAACAGGGCGGTCTCCATATGGAAGATAGATCTAGAGAGAGAGAGAGAGAGAGAGAGAGAGAGGGGGCTTTTGGGTGGGCGTGTCCTTGGAAATGTCGAACCAAAAACGAAAAAAAAGCAAAAATGACTAGGTCGGCTGGCGATGGCTCATTGTCCTAGATTTGGATCGGAACTGTTTCGATTTAGTTGGGACCAATGAAGCCTGTTGGGCCCCCTTTCACAACTGCAATCTTCATCTTCATGACCATCGAACATGAGTCAACGCGCTCTGTTTTCTCGAACCCCGGAACGTGCTCTGCTCTTTCTTTTATTCAAATTTGGGGGTCATGGCGCTCTGTTTCTCCTTCCCCTGTTTTTATTATTTTTGCATTCGGTACTCTGTCTTGAACGTGAGAACTTCCAATGATTGAGATTGTCGGCTAATTTTGCAAATTGCAGCTCGACAAGTAGGGCGTTTTCAAACTTTCAATGATCGGAATGAAATAGAAATGTCGGTTGAGTTACTACGTGGGATGACGAATCATGGTGGATTGATTGGAATGAAGTTAGCTGTCCATTACTTCACGCCATGATTAGGTAAATGTCGTTGACAAGAAAGACCCTTCATTTTCTTTTTCTTTCCTTTCCTTTCGATTTCCTTACTTTCTTTCACGTTATTTGTTTCATATCCGCCTGTTGATGATGAGTTTCGATTGCCTGACATTAGAATGAGCACCTTATATTGTTTTGGCACATATAGGTTTGCGTCTATTTTCCTTTACTATGTTCAATAGCGTGTTAAACTAGGCTTCAAATTGACCTGATAACCAAGAGTATAGTTCAAGCAACGGATCCTCATAAAATGAACAATCGATGGGCGAAAAAAATTGAGATTTGATATTACTTTTTAATTCATTTATTACTGCCAGGCCTTCTATAATGTCACTATTCGTCAAGCACCTTAAAAAAAGTAGCACTTCTCAATTGGAATTGCCGAGAGAAGGTTGTATGCAAGAGTCCATGTGCTGTGAGGATTGTAAAGGGTCTAATGTTTGTACTATGCCAAATCATTGTCACATTTTTAGATTAACTTACTTAAATATTATCCATTTTGGCTCGTTCCATACCAAATCTCATGGTTTTGTTCTTTTACATTCATATAGGTATTTTTTCATGAGGTCATCTATTATACTAAATCTCACAGTTTTGTCCTTTCACGTACGAGCATACACTTTCCAAGGAAATCACTCATCTTAGTAATATTTTAGTTTAGGCTTGCTTAACTTTAGAATTCCAAAACAAAACTTATTTTTACAGCGTAATTCTAGTTTTTCATATATATATATATATATATATATATATATATATATCATTTCTCCATCCTAGAAGGCTACAAGAGCCACTTCATTGGACTGGGTCATTATAGACCCATCAACTTCCATGTGATTCATCTCGAAACCACACACATATTTGAAGGGGGTGTTGATTTAATACCATATTGTGGAATGCCCGGAGTAAGTTATATTGTTCGTTTTGATAAGTCTTATACTAATTCTCATGATTTTGTCCTTTTATGTAGAAGTACTTTCCTAGAAGGTTATCAATCATGATAGTGCTCTACCTTAGGCACACGGTTAATTTTGGAGTTTTGACATAATATTTGTCATTACGTCAAAAGGTATATTCATGAATTAATTCTAATTTATATATGTATACACACACACACACATATATATATATATCAAAATCGCTCTCTCTCCCTTAATTCGATTCATTCTTGTCCTGTTTGAGCCTATTAGGAGTCATTCTTTGTCCAAATTGTCTGACCTCGATAACCACTTTATGCTTTCGCCAGATCGGATCGTTACAATCCTTTTTATTATGCTTTCGCCAGATCAAATCGTTATAATCCTTTTTATGGTATTGCCTATGTCCTGAGCTCCACACACGCTTCCAAGTTGATCAATAAATCGACCACAGTGGCAAGCACTAAGCAACGCCAATCAAAAAGAGGAGGCGGCATTGCACCTGCAATGGCAGCTGGAATTAAGAATTGAAAAGTTTGAGAGTGACCCATCAATCTTTCCATCACTTTCTTCTACAGATGCAGCGAACCATCTTTGAACTTTTTTTTTCCTTTTTTTTCCCCTCTTTTCAACCTGAGTTTTAGGTTTTCTGTTGGGATATTTTCTTTCCTTGGTGGGAATGTCTGGTTGAGATGATTCATGGATTCAAATTAAGAGGTTCGTCTTGCCCAACGGTCCAACAATTATGGATTAGACCAGTGGTTGGAGGTAGACGAGAAGAAGCAGACAGCAGAACCGGCTCGAGAGATCTTCTTCTTCTATGTGGTACGGAACAAAAAAAAAATTTGCTCCGTGAAATCAGATCAGCGTCGGTCCACATTTGGATGGAACATTCCCGTTTTCATTTCCTTAGCACATATGGATCTGTCCCATCGTTTCGCAACAGACTAACCATCATGATCTCCTCAATAGATTAGCAGTGAGGCACGTCGTAAATGGCCAATCAATTGATCACCGATGGACAACTTGTTCAAGTGAACCAATAGGGACGAGTCACTTTTTGCACCATGTGGGTCGTGGTTTGTTGGTCAATTGAGCCGCCATATTTATGAGTGGGTCAAATCAAAAGGCCAAGTCCTCACTAAAAATTCACAAACGTAAATGTCTTGACTTTTCAAACGATAAAAACATTATAGAATTTTTAAAAATAAAATTACCCATCCATACAAGTTGTCAAATGTGTACAAAAGACATGCTAGTAAGAGCCAAAAGACACTATGGACAATCAATAAAAGTCAGATTTCATCATTATAATATGTCATCACTTTTTATTCGTCCTCACTTAGACAAATCTGCTCCACATGCATTTTGAAAGATCACTAAAGCTTTTTTTCTATTAATATGTCCTCCTAAAACATTGACATCAACCACGTCACATGTCATATCAACTTACATGAACGGTAAATCTTAAAACGGTTATTTTTCATCTCGGGTAAGAATTCACGTGTTCTTTTGGTTTTCTAGAAAGTCATGATCTTTTTCTTTTTTATACTTTACAGGTAAAAGTTGGTGTGCATTTTGGGATTTGGCCTGCTCAGAGTGTCATATATATTTACTTTACCGGAAGCCTATGTGATTATGCAATTGTGGGTCCTTTTCTTAAATCTGTCTTTATCTTAATTAAGTTAATGGAACTGACATTCTCTAAGCAGAAGTTACTTGGGCTTTTTTGGGTGTTGGGATGGGCTGGACTTTGGTCTTGGAAAATTTGGAGAACTTGATCACGAGTCTACTTGGGTGGTTGAGATTCATTTGGTCCTCTGGAGCTAATTCCAAGCATCAATGATGATCCATGGCTCGTTTGTCCAATTTCCCCTTTTCTCTTTCTTTTTGCAAGAGATTCTAATTCCCAAAACAACAAGAGAAAAACATTTTCAAATCCTAGATTTCGGGTTAACCTTGATGTCAGTTTATATTTGTTTTTCTTTCTCCGGTAGGATATATAGCGAGAGAAGGATAATCTATGTCATTAATTAAGCAAAGCCAACAGTCACTTCAATCTTAAACTTTTACCAGAAAAATGTCACCATGAAAAACTCATGCATATATCTAAAAACCAAATAAGAACACATGGCTACCTATGAACAAAATCACAATTAGCAATGATTGAGATTACAGTTACGTAAGCAATGAATTTCTTACCTTCTAAATTTGAATTCAAAAAAATGACCTAGTATTTAATAATCCATAATCTAAAATTATATTCAGAAATAGATCAAAGTCTTTTCATACTATTACATTCTTTATTTATTCATTTTCTTTTTACTATTTCTCTTCGTGCGGAATGCACGTGCTGTACTAAGGAGAACGAAATTCATCATTGAAGAAAAAGAATAAGTTAAGTATGAGATTGACAAAAAGCAATGAATGAAAGTTGAATAAAATAAAATGGTTGTTCCGATTATTGTAATGAGGAACGTCAAATTCAAACAGGAACTAATGTCAAAATGTCAAAGGCTATCTCCTAAAAGTAGTATGAAAGAGAGAAAAGAAAGAACGAACTTGGAGAGGAAAAGGGTGTTTTCTGAATTATACTCGCTGTTCCATGTCGTCCTACGATGCGTATGAAGCGTCGTCATGATGATCAGGGCCAGCTCTCATGGCAGATTCTTGGAAGCAAAGCACTGAATCAACCTGAGATCTTGCTTGAATGGAGATTACATCCTCTCTGCTACATGATCTTTCTCCATTTCTTCTTTAGTTTTTTTTTTGGTCGGAGATTACTTTACATCTTTAGTTCACTTGGTGGAAACAAGAATTGACGGGATAAGCTGTTCATGATTGAAGAGGCAGCAGAAACTGACCTTGGACAAACAATAGTAAGTTCAACATGCTCCACTGATTTTGCACTTTCAAGGGTACAATCATACAAGGAAAATTTGGGCTTGCGATTCACAGAGATAAGTCTACTCAAAATTCTAAATCTTGTCTCGAAAATGCAACCGTCCTTACCAAGATCCGGCAGCCCTAGGTTAGATTTGGTCAAGAGCCAGCTACACTCGATCACCCTCACTTGCAATTGATGAAGGTCTTTGGCCACAAGTTGGGGCCTGGCTTCTATTGCTGGCCATGACCCACCATGGCCATCCCCTTCCGCCAATGGTGGGGCGGGGGCGGCGACGAGGATCCTATAAGCCCTTGCCTGATTGTTTTTTTTTTCTTTTTTAAAGAATTTAGCTTATTTTTAATCTAATTTACATGAAATTTGGAGTAAAAATCATATTTGGATTAAACCAACCTTATTTTTAGCCTTATGCTTTATATTTTAGCCATGTCGATCCACGTGGGATAGAGAATAAAAAAAGAGTCAAGTTAGAATTTTCCATTTTTTATTAACCAAATTAGATGGGGTTAACAGAAAGACTTAATTGCATTTTTCGTGAAAGTTTCTTAATTGCACCTTGGTGATAAGTTCATAAGACTTGTGGTACACCTATCCTAAACTTTAATCCACCCTTTCTCTCGTCTAGCTTAACATTAATCTGTTAACCAAACTTGGGATATGAAGGTCATTTTATTTGGAGAGGGGCAAGATCTGACTTTAAGTTAATGCAAAAACAAACTTATGGAAAAGTCTGTAAAGATCCATGGAGAGAAGATTGGTGTAGATGGCTGGGGTATCGAGAGCTTTCCATCTCAAGAATTGAAGGATATCATCCAAATCTCATCAACTACTCTACATAAACTGCTTTAGAAGAGGATCACATGCAAAGATCACATGAGCTAAACCTCAACAAATACTCCGTACAAACTACTTTGAGATAGGGTCACATGCATAGATCACGGACCCAAAATAAGATGAGGTACTAATACGTGCCTATTGCGCCAGTGGGCATCCAAGCAGCCATCAACAGACAATCGAGCCAATGTGATTTTTGACGTGGACAGAATACGCTAAAGTTGTCGACCCCCAGCATAATGCAATAAACAAAAATCAGAATCGGGATTTCCTTAACAGTCCCCAATCCTCCCACCAATTGTGGTCTCAATTTCATTGAGCAGTCGTTGCTAAGGGAGGCTCTTTTCTTTTTAATCATTGAGAAACGCCTCTTTCTAGAGCCCCACGGGCACAGTTTTTTCTGGCGGGCCAATCCTCGATCGTTGGCAAAAGGTTGTGGCCTCTTTTTGCAGTTCTCAATATGCAGAAACTAGGAATCTGCGCACCATGCAATGTCTCTCGTGCGCTTCAGTCCGAGTGCAGATCCACGCATGCACAGTCCAATGCGAGCTCCTTTATTCTTCTCGCATCTCAAAGGGAAAAGGAAAGGATTTCTGCTGGATGCAACCCTTTTTTCCGGGGAGCACTTTTCCAATCCCTCCTTGCTTTTTGGTGTGATCTTTTGAAAAGGAAATCAAAGGCACTTTCTATAAACTTCATGTGGGTGTGTGGGGTTTGTGACAAAAGGTGTTTTAGTAGTTGCAATAAGCCATCTTACACGGCCCCTTGCTCGTATTAAAGTTGCTGGATCGATCGGTAGGGAATCATTATTAGAAGCTATCATCGTCAGCCCCATCATTGTGATCTTTTGGTGTTACTTGAGAGAATAAAGGTCATCAGCAATAGCACCCACTAATGCATGAGTGCAGTTGGTGCGTCAAGGGGCTAATGAAGGACCGAGTACCTTCTGCTTTTCTTTTGTTCTCATCACGTAAATAATTGTTGTACTTGGCCTCTCCCCTTTTCAACAGAGCTTAATCATCAAAGCTCTTGAGCCCCACACGCCCTATTTGAGAGAAACTTTGAAGCTCTCTCCTTTTGACACTATCTGACCGATCTCCTTTCCGCACTATGAGCAGCTTCCTACTATTTTGATTCCTTTTACTCTCTACTCGTAGAAGGAGGAGGGCTATTTTCGTTTTCCAGAAAAAGAATTTCCAGTGAAGATGTCGTTGTACCAAATGTATTTTTAGTTTGTTTGAAGGACGATCGCTGTCAAGGTTGGTTGGCATAAGTAGATACCATCGTTGCAGTCAATATCTCCCATTCGACCATTTTGCTAATGCATGCTCAAGTTTATTTTGAGCATAGTATAATTACAGTCCCTGAAAAGTCTCTAGAAAGTCTGAACTGGATTGACTTCTCGAGGATATGAGTACAAAACACGGGCAAATCAACTTCTCGAGTATATGCCAATCCCCAAGCTATTACAGCCGATTTGAGAGTACATGGAAAAATCTATCTTCTCTGGATTGCACAGTGCGCTGCTGGTTGGTAGTTGGTACAACTGTTGTTGTGTATCTTAATAACAAGTGGGCACAATTAAACAGAATATGAGATTCGTCCTGCATTGCCTCGGCGTTACATCACCTAGTGAACGAAATTTATTGTTATTGAACTGAGATGAGAGAGACCTTATTTTAGAAACGACTCATGTAAGATTATGAGCCAAGTTGCTGTTATGAAAAAAGAAAACGTCACCATTGATACAAAATATGTGGGAAACAAAAGCATACTGAAGAATCACCACAGAAAATTCATATTTGGAATCATTACACACGGTACCACATGATACATGACCTGAATGGTGAAGGAGGATGATTTCCAAGATGTCGTATCGACACTGCCAGGGGGATGGATTGATTGTGTAGTTGCGTGAATAAACCTCACGGTTATCTTATGGGTTCAATATGAGATTTCATATGATACAAGATCAAGTTTCATTGGGGGCCTTCATCATCCATATTCGAAAAAGCTAGGTGTGTGTTAGATATGGAAACGAGATGAATTCACAGCATTGTTTCGACATGCTTTTTAAAAGGGAATATATGGTATTAAAATGAGCTCGAATAGCCTCAACAGAAGTGAATCATTTATAAGTGAAAGAAAGAGTGCATGAAGGGAAAAGAGAGTGAAGTAATCAAGCTTCAGGGGCAAGAGAATAATGACAAAGAAAAGGAAGAAATTTATTGCTTGTATAGGAAGAGAAAATAGCCAAAAAGGTGTGTCCTGCGTTGGCTCTAAGAATAAACTAAATATGGCAGAGAGCAACCACGCCTGATCCACATTGCATGGAGCAAAAACTAAAGAAAAAGCACTTGAAATTAAAATCTCCCATGGGACACTGAAGCCCATGGAACTTTTTGACTAGAAACTCAAGACCCATATTAGTCAAATTCCGCCATTATGCGCAAAAGAGGCCCTCGTTACAAGGCACCAACAAATTATTTTATTGCTCAAGTGGTTGCAGTTTCCGAGTGAGAGAATTTTTTAATTCCTCTGAATGGTGGCAGGGCAGAACCCAATGCATTTTCCTAGGACATCATTTGAAGGAGATGCAGTCAAAAGCACCCAAAATCAGCCTCTGCCAATCTCAAATCTGTGACATTTTCCTGTCATCTCAATCTATGATTCTCAAAAAACTCATTACATTTATCGATGTGATATACAATTAATTATACACAAGGAGATAATGATTCGATGACTATGTCAAAAAAAGGAAAAGAAAAAGTACAGAACCTAAGGCAACAATTGATAAAAACACACATCAAGCCTTGAGCTTTCCTTCGGCTGCAATGGAGTTCTTGCAATGGGCAATTGCAGCTTGAATTGCAGCCTGCAACTCTTCCATGGTGCTTTGATCTGAGGTAGAAGAAGTGAGGGCTGTGGTTGGAACTAGCAGGCCACTGTTGGTTGGGGATGTCCTCATTGATGCTGGTGCTGAGAATTGAGGAGCTCTCAGTTCTGGATTCTTTCTCCTCCCATCGACATTCCCTGAGAAAGAATGTGACTGCCTTCTGAATTGGGCACCTTCTTCTCCTCTCCTGCCTCTAAACAGCAAAAGTGGTCTCACCATTCTTGCATACCTTTTCAACATCTGGGCCATGTCAAAGCTGATCACTTTCTTCCTCTTCTGCTTCTCTTTGTAATCTTCCCCATCTCCAACTTCACTGGCTCTTGACTTATTCCGTCTGGGTATCCCAAATATGGAAAAGGATCTGAGCTTGCTTCTTCCCCGAGGAGCTTCACTCTCTTCATCACCATTTATCCCCTGCTTGTGTTCGCTTTTGCCGTAGCCACCACGGTCATCTTCATCGCTGTCGCCACGGTCATAATTGCCATAACTCTTGATGGAGCCTTGATCATCTGGGAAGTCCCTTATGGGGAGGGTGAAGCTGTCCAAGGAATTGCCGGAGGAGCGCGCAGAGACGGGGAGATGGGAGAGGAGGTGGAGAGGGAGTAAGTGGCCATGGAAGAAGATGTCATCAGCAGGAGACAGGTCAATCGCTCGGGAAGTCGGGTTCTTGGTTTTGCTCGGTGTGGTGGTGGTGTTGGGGGTGGTGGAGGAGTGTAGGGAGATTGTGAAGGAGAATTCATGAGTAGGGGAGGAGGCAGCCGATGGTGGCGATGCGGAAGTTGTAGGCGGCGGTGGCGACGGCGGCAGCGGTGGTGGCTGCTTTTGTTCTCTTCCTCCACCCTTCTGGTGCTGATAGGACTCCATAATTCGATTGGGAATCAATAATTCACCCGAGACTATATTGGAAATTAACGAGCTGGAGGACGGTACGTAGATTCCTTTAAGCTGCTACACAGAGTGAGTAGAGAGAGAGAGAGAGAGAGAGAGAGAGAGAGAGAGAGGCATGGAATGTGTTTTGGACAAAAAGCTTGACATATATAAGGGGGTAGGCATTAGAAAAATGGCATCACCATCCTTGATGGGAAAAGAGTAATATGGCCATGAATGAGTCTTCGAAAAAGGGAGGTGATATAACCTTTCTAATTTTTTAGACGCAATTGTGAAATGAGGTTGGTGGGTCCTTGTCAAATCCAACAGCTATTTAAGTACTGATTTTGGAAATTGGAGATTCAGAAGATCCAAATTTGCCATCAAAAAGCATAGATGGGAATCGTCAAAGCAGACTGGTTTTTGGGTACGTCTCTATACCTCTTAGTTGCTCTTGCAAACGAGAGGGCCGATGGGTCACCTTCATACATGCCCACAACCCGCTCTGGTTTCTAGGGGAATGAACATTTTACTGTTACTGCGTCCTCTATTTGCACAGAGATCGCATCAGAGAAGGCGCTTCGGGGGCCTTCCCTTCTTCCCGCAAAAAGATAAGAGAAATGATCGATGATGCAAAGGCCGGCAATGCGAAGAGAACAAGAGGATGATGAAGTGGGCGAAGATGGAAGCGTGATGTCACTCGTGAATGGCCGAGGCACTCACGCACTGATGAATGGCTTTTAAGTCAAGGCACTGAGGAGGGTCCAAGTCCCTTGTGAATCTCACTCGCTCCAGGACATATAATTTAATTCGGAATTTCACCCGCGAATGCGACGCGCACTGAGGGCCGGCAACAGTGATCGCGAAGAAAGAATTCTTGGACTTTTAATCCCCCTTTGAAATTCGGATGCTTACGCTCGCGCGGGGAGAATATCTCGCACCCCGCACGACATTTCGACAATGAAAGGATTCACGGCACACGCGCATCAATCAATTCAAAGGAAGGTAGAAAAATTCAGAAAGCGCAAAGCTCACGCAGTGGAGGAAGGAGAAAAGGAGAGCCACTGCCACCACCGGAACAGAAGGGAAAGAACCAAGCAGGAACCGTGCGATGTGCAGAAGCATGGGACTTCCTTCGGGTGGACAAAGGACAGCGAGTTAGCTGTTAGGTAAGATGACGTGGGCCCGCACACACGTGTACAAGGTGGTCCATTTTTGGTGAAGCTGTAGAGAGAGGAACTTTTGTTCTGCTCAGTTAAGTCAACATCTCAATCATGGAGGCATTATTTTCGGGAGGACAGGCTCATCTTCGGCACTAAACCACTAAAAAAAAAAACACTCCCCATTCCCCCTTTTTCCTCCTCTGAATTCCTGAACAAGATAATAGCTGAAAGAAAGAGAGAGAGAGAGAGAGAGAGAGAGAGAGAGCAAGCGAACAGTGGACAAAACAAAACACTTCACAGTCATCCAGTGGGCATCCTTACTTTTCTGTTTGTTTTGCCTTTTTCTAGCTTTCGCCATTGGCCACTCAAAATCCCGGTTCTTTGCCTAAAGACGCAACTGCGCGTCACAGGAGAAAACAAGAAAGGCCAAGGACTAAACGTGGTATCAAACAAACGCCTTTTTTGCTGTGCGATGTGTACGTACGCGGGCGCGTCTTTCCTCACTTGGCTGGCATTGGAGATGGGCAGTGTGGCCTTCCTTTGCGCATCCTAAAAAAATCTTGGCTACGTGAATGACCCGACGGTGGAAAACTACAAGTGGTGGAGAATGAAGGGAATCGCGAGTATCGGCAAACGAGTGAGACAACTCGATGGACCATTGCAGATTTCCCAACTCCAAAGTGCTTCTGTCGTCTTGTCCCGTGCCTTCTGCGTCGTTCGATTTCCTTTATCTACAAATCGCGCGTCACGTTCCGGTTTCTAAAGATTCATTCTGCATAACATAACGGATTAGGGACTGAAGTTACCTTACCTATGCATGCAATTCTGCTAAGGTTTACATCGTTCACGTGGAATTCTATATTTGCAGGGTACAAGACTGCTACAAGTGAAAAGGCGCACGTTTCTCCCCATTAAACCTTGGACACCGATACTATGACTGACAAATACACCTTCAACACTGATCATGGATATGGAAACAATTAACCTCGGATGCTGAATATGGAAAACTGTTCTGCGAAGCGACATTGTACATCGTAAAAGTCCAACGGGCGGGCACGTGATCATTGACCTACTTTCTCTAAAGACTCTCTTCATGTGTTTAACTCTTGCGTTGAATGAATCAGTATATACCCCAATGAGGATGTACTGCCTTAAGGCCATTTCAAAGTCCTCTGGTTCTTTATTGACTTCTTCTTCACCTTGTTTATCCTTTTCATCTTTTTTCCCTTTCAAATTCTCTTTTTAGACTTTTCAACTAATGAGCTGAATCTGCAAAAGTATCGATGATGCTGACCCATCTTCATTAAGAAAAATAGACTGTATTTACAGCAGACATAATCAAGATTTCCCAGCAAAATGGTCAAATAGACTATTAGCATGTTGTCTGTTGACGGAAACCACCTGACCATAAACCTCGACAAGACGTGGGATAATATTGTAGCAGGACTCTGGTGAAAAATCTTGCTATATACTTTTTTATACCGATCATCACGGCCTGTTTACTATGTTAGCTTGACTGAGAGTTTCAAACACATTAGGACAGAGGAAGAAACGCGATAGAGAGTTGAACAATTATTGTCATTTGTATACGCCAAGAAAGATGATGCGATAGTGGATTCCTCCGTGAAGATAACAGCAAGGAAAGACTGACACAGGTTCACTGTAACAGCAGGAGTTTAAACTAAAAACAAAAAGTTGCATAAATAGTGTCGAGGCAAGCAATAGGAGCGAAAGTCTTGGTGTAATGGATACCTTATGGATACCTTGTGGTTTCAAGTATCCTTTCGCCACTAGCTTGCTTTATACTTTTGAATTGATTTATTTACATTGAGCCTCATCTTGTAGACTCACTTGATGCAAAGATGTCTTTCTTCAAGCAATCGACAAGCTCTCAAGTTTCATTTTTGTCAATCGTCTTGGTATCTTCTTCTATGGCTTTTGTCCAATCTTATTTATTGGAAGTCTTCTTAGCTCTGAGGCAGTAAAGTTGCATGTTTCACTAATTCTTCTAAGAGATTTTACTCGTAGCATAGGAGATGCCGGAGTAGATTATTTTTGTGTCGTGCTTGGAGAAGATAATGGGGGTTACAAATTGAGTGGCAAAATCCAATACTTCACCTTCGCCTTGTGTTGTTGACTTTTCTGGTGCCAGTGGTGCATCTGACAATGTGATATATTTCTTCTCGTTTTGTCTTCATGTCAGTCCCGGGCAGCATTCACATTAAACTCGACATCTCGACTACTCATCTGCTTCTCGGTTCTTAGATTGAAGAGAGCATTTCGATTGGTCATCGTAAACAATAAACATTCACTTTACTATTTTCTCATCGAGTTTGCTCCTTTAGTAAGGATCTAAGTAGCATCAACACTAACACACGACACGTAACACGATACAATATGCCGCCACGTCATTTCTCAAAAAATAAATAATTTCAATACGTTGGAACACGTTATATATTAAATGTAAAATTATCATTTTTATTAAATTAATTTGATTCAAATCCACATATAAACAAATAATAAAAAAAGAACTTAGAATAAATTTATACTAAAAACATTAATCCATCATTTATTAATGTCATTCATCGTTTCGAATTGACAAATTCAAATACATTATATTCCAATAATCCGTAAAACTTGAAGTAAAAAAAAACAAACAATCCACATTCCACCATCAAATTTTAACATTTAACAATAAGCCAAAAAAGAAAAAAAAAATCCATATGTCGAATATATTTTTGGGGCTAGTTGGGTATATTATTTTTGGGGTGACCAGGTTTATGACTTGAGTATATATATTTTCAATAGATTTATATTGAACCCTTATTTATTGAAAACATTTAAAATTGACCCATGTGTGTCGGAATGATGTGTCAAGATGTTGGACTTGCATGTCACTATCATGTTCGGAGCGCTAACCACATGATGAATGTCTAATACCAGTTGACCACATATCGGTTGCATGTCGGATGTATGTTAGTTCTGCTACAATGCTATAGTACTATGAACAGTACCAAACAGTACATGAACCGTGCACTATAATATCCACGTCCAATGCTGATACGAAGACGTCCGTGCTTCCTAAGTAGGGACATGGACATAACACATACGGCAAAACACCTTGAGATGCTTTGCCGAATGTGTCTGCTCCATAATTCGACTTGAGTTCTTTTATGGACTACTTTAATTGGACACTTATTTAACTGATATACTGCCATATAAATAAGTATATCTAACAAGAACGAGTTAGGGAGTCTTTTTCCCCTTTTCATGGATCTTGCTATTTCCCAGGCGGTTCTATTCTTTCTTTCCGAACTCCATTCTGCCATGAGGCATAACCAACTGTAGGTGATGATGAATGCCTAGTCTTAACAGTATTTGTCGAATTAGTTGGAGTTGTATTCAATGCTTCTGTCAATTCTTAGGATTTTGATATTGCGCCCATTTGCTTTTTGACGTGGTTTTTGAAATTCTTGAAAATACAAAAAACCCCGATCTTTCTCGAACAAAGTAGGGTTTTCATAACTACATTTCTAATAAGACTGATCGGTTCCTGGTCCAATCCTGAGGTGGAATCGTGGAATTGGGAACTAGACCGGGAGGACCAATTCCCAAATTCCAGGACCGGAAATCAAACGACCGGTCCTGGAATCTGGAACTAGATCGACCGATCGGTCCAATCCGATTCTGTGGAACCGGTAAATTTGCTGTTTTGGACTAAAAATAAAATGAAAAATGAGAGAAATTAGGAGGAATTAAGGTTTATTTCTTAAGAAATTTAAAAATTTTATATATAAATATATATAAACTTAACCGGTCTAGTCTAGTCAATCCGGTTCTCACCTTGAAACTGGGAATAGCCCAAAACCGGCCGATCTAGTCCGGTTCCCGGTTCCCAGTGCACACCCTTGATGTATTTCCATCAAGCAAGAAAGTTCCTATTCTCCATTTTAACAAAGGCAACAATATGCTTTTTATATTTGTCCTAAATAGTGCATGTATCTCCTTTATAATATAGAGAATTCCCATTCTGTACCATGTTATCCATACTAAGTTTTGTGCTAGAATAGGAACCAAATATAAGTCACGAATATACTTTGGATTTTCTCTGTTTCAACTGCTAGAGTGCATTTTCCTTCACGTTGAACAATGCGAGGTTGTGCAGCTCCTGGCATTTTACCGATGTATCAACAAATTAACAATGGGCGAATATTCATACCTGTCTTGTGATGATTAACGTATATCCTTATCAACATTTATTATTTGACCTGCGTAGAACATATCGTCCGTATTTTCCTTTTCTTCAACATAATTAGTTCAGTAATTTGTTTTCGAGTGACGATCTTTTTCTGCATGATCATATTTTTTACTAAAGAAGCCATCCCGCTGGATCCCTGAAGAAGCATCCTTCAAAGTGCAAGCATCTGCTGAGATTTACTACATGCTCCATTTTCCTGGAGCAAGCATGCTCATATACCGGTTCTTTCTCCTTCAGTTGGGCATACATCGGTCGCTCATCTCTAATTACATCGACCATTCATGTGATGTGGCATATTAAACTTTCGTGTCATTAGCACTGGCGGTCTAACAATAGATTTTTTTCACAAAAGCTCAAGTGCCTCCTAAGTTCCCTGTAACAACTAGCACGTAATGCAGTTAAAAAACTAGTCCATAAGCAAAGACGCATGTCTCTAAGTTGATGCATTAAAAGTCATAACTCTTTATTCTCATGACAAGGATCTACAGAGTTGAAAGCAAGTCATACCTCTTTATTCATGACAAGGATCTACGGAGTCGAAAGCTTTCTCACTAGAGTCGCTGTACAATTCAAGCCACAAGTCAAATCTACCACCGATCTCGTGCCCATTCTTCCTTAATTCCTCAAAACACTGTCATTTCTATGATTCTCTTTCAGGCAAAGCATCTCCTGGGCCCATTCTCCTTTTCATATATTCCAAGCCACCCCTCCAATTAAATAACTTCCTCAACTTTATAAATCAAATAACTTTACAATCTCGACCGGCGTATGCATTTGATTGGATTGAATGGAGCATGCCTCCTTGTATTAGTCAGAGGGCGCTTGTAATAGGACTCTGACTGCCTTATGTCCCAGTCTTCAACGTTCTTGGGAACACACACATCGAATAGAATTTGGCCAAGAACTCCGTGAGCATTGATGCTAGGTAGGCTAGGCAGATGGACCATGCCTTCCTTGCCCTCATCTTGTACAGATCCACCATTTCTTCCATCATAACACTCAACTGAGCTCGGCAAGAGCATCTGATTGCTCGGGGTGACAGCAAACCCTTGAGAACTCTGGCTCGAACTAGCTGTTGCTCTTCTAGGGGGGAAGATTGGCTCAGAGATTTCATCATGTTTGCCCTCAATACCCATTCTTTCACCCTCAGGCTGTTGACCTCTCTGGGAGAAAATTGCGGCTGCCTTACCAAGGAGCTCAGTCACGGCAGCCTTGTAATCAACTGGATACCAACGATAATGACCTGAAAAAGAATGCCATGCAGAGGATTAGCGCAGGAGTATATCCAAACCAAAAGTTTAGAATCTGAGCAAGACAAATCCAAGGAGTATGTCCTGCAAATTCTTTGGTAAGGTAAACTTTTCCTTCTTAAGCTCCACAATCTTGAAGAAATAACCTGCCCTAACAGAGTGCCACATTAATCAAAGGGGTGGAGCAGCATCAGTAAACTAGGCATGGGAGTGGAAATGAAAATGATTGATAGGGGTGACAAATGGGCTCATAAATCCCCATCTCCAGTATTTATTATATGCAAAGAAGAATTGATGAACACGGAGAGTCATGATTGTGGAAAGGAAGAGAGAGAAACAGAGAAAAGTCGGCAAAGTGGCCGAGGAAGGACAAGTTGGGGAGTGGAAGCTACTATTCTATTTGGTGCAGAAATGGGAGTCAGAAGTCATGCAAGGGAGGCAAACAGGATGACCAGCTAAGACGAGTCGTTGAGCAGCAGACCCTACTACCATCCTCAATGAGAGTACACCTGCACATTTTACCAACAGCACAAAAACCGAAGCACTTCCTTTGAGAAGACCCCCCACCCAAGTAGGCAGGCCAAGGTCCTAATGTCTCATGCACAATCAGGGAAGCTTTTCAGAGAAGAAATTGCACAAGAAATACAAATCAAAATTACTGACCTACGTGAGGAGAGCCATTCCACGTAACAAGTTTAACATCACCACCAAGATCTCGTAGTCTTTCCGCGAAATTCCTTATAGTTTGGTAAGGAGCAAGATCATCGTTTTCTGAACACAATAGTAGGTATGAAGCTCTCAAGTTCTGCACAAGAAAATTAATCAGAAAACGGAAACATAAAGAGACAGAAGGCTTCGAATAGCAGTTGATACGATATTTACTCACAATAGATGAGTACAGAGTCTGCCAATATTCAGCCCGTTGTGATTCAAACCGGCTCAGGAAGAGAGCATCCAAACCAGAGGCAATGCCATTAGCTACCCATGATGCAAATCTCGGTGGATGGGACATTTTGATGACGGTTGGATGAACCACAAACCGAGTCCCCAGGTCGCTCGTAAAATCAACAGGACTAGAATCATATATGAAGCCGGAAATAGAGTCTTTAACCAAACGGAGGTCATCCTTCACACACAGAAAAGGAACGGCACACTTAAGAATGAAGATTGGAGTCAAATCTAAGATGAGAAAGATATTGCCCAATTTGACCTGCTTACATAAGTGTCTGGGAACAAGACATTTAGAACCTCTGGACTTGTTTAGAGAGAGAGAAGAAGAAGAAGAAGAAGAAGAAGCAGCAAAACTAATGGTAGGCAATGCCATCATTTCCTATAAAACTTTGGTTTCGATTAGCAGAAAGCAATGCTACTCTTGTGAAGCGTTCACATTTTCCTGGGTGAATTCAAATTTTGAAAGAAGACGTACATGATTTAGCTGCACTTCACAATTCCCCTCCAATATCTGCAAGAAACAAGTCATGGCATGTGAATTATTTATAAGGGTACAAAGAAGACATAAGATTATGTCCTTGGATGTTATTCAGCACAACTAGAGAAAAAATGCTAACAAGCGGACAAAGTATAGGACAAGATATACCTGAAGAACTCTGTACATGCAAGCTTTTGGCCCTCCAGAAAAAGATGCAAGGACTACAGGACATGTCCTGATCTTTAGTTCCTGCAAATCACAAGACAAAATTAATCAATTGAAACAGTGGAAAAGTTTGAGCTGGACAATTAATCGAATCTGATGAATCAAGAAGGTATCTATATTATGATTAAGAGAAATTAAGAAGTAATTCAGGATAAAATGGAGATAAACCAACATAACCTTTCCCTATGATTCTTTTGTGCTTTTCTTGCTGAAGCTAGTTTAGACTTCAGATTTTAGCATGAAGAGCAAGGAAGAAAGCATACCCTAATAAGTTCATTGAGGACTTCAACTGCCAGAGGAGTTGCCCTTTCAGGAAAGAACCTGCAGATATAAAACATTCTTAATCAAATTGACCATTATCTGCTATTATGCAAAGACCTAATGCCCACTCCTTGATTGCACCATGCATGCAAGTTCAATGTTAGAAGAACTAGCCAGTTGCGAGCAGAACTGTGAGGTCATCTTATATGCACAGTAAACACAATAGGAGCCTTTGTCAGCGTGCCAATCTCAAATTAATTCTAATTTGTCTTCTTTAGCTCAAATACACATCATTTTGGTAACAGTGCTTGCCTAGTACTCCTAAAAGATTGATAGTTACATCAGCTGTCTAGCACAACATTGAAGGGTTTGGCAAGTTTAGGCCACTCTTAAGATTTATCCACTTGAGACGCCATAAAAAGATATACTGATGTTAGACCACTTGGCATCTCATACTCATTACATGGCACAACTATTATCAGGTTTCTCAGAAGAATCCTTAAATCTACTGCTGCCTGTTCAATGTAGTTAGATACTGACTCAGATACTGACAAGAGAGTTAAGCATTTGCTTTAATACTTTGTGGAAATTATCATGAAAAAACTCCCCATCTTGTCTCGTCCTATGCTCTACAGTTCAAATCTCCCTCTCCTAAAACAATACCTGAACATCACCATGATTTAGCCCGAGAACCTAAGGCTACCCCTAAACTCAGAAACTGAAGAACGTTATGCAACAAGGAGCTAAGGCTTCCTACCAGAGAAAAGATCGTCAGTAGTTACTCAAATTTAAGCTTTTGGAAGCATTTAAACCATGTCCCGTAAATTTAACCGACCAATTATGCATGGATGAACAACAATCCACGCATGAATTACGAAAGGATTGTAGACGACCAAGCGGAAACTTATCCCAGAGAAAGAGCAACAAGAGAATCAACAACCGTGCCTCGAACACTACCCCTAATTAGAATAGAAACTCAAAATAAGTGAATTAAAATGCCGAGTGCATAGTTATTATTAATTGAAAACTAGGCAACTTCAATCCCAATGAGACAGAGAGAAAACCCATTGCTTGATTATGGCATCCAATCCTCAAAGAAAGCTCTTAAACATTCATAATCAAGACATAATTAGGCTAATCCTCTCATTCTCTTCACAAAAAAAAAAAAAAAAAAAAAAAAGAGGAGGTGAGAAGGACCATAAATAGAATGCATCCCAATTAAAAACCCAGCGAGACCCACATCCATCACTCGGTCAACCCCTCCTCAGACCCATGAAATCAAAAGGGCAAGAAAGGACAAGGGAACTCCGGAAATCGCACCAAAGGCTTCAAAATCAAACCGAAGACGACATTCAAAAGAGAAAACCTCGAAACCCGAAGCTCACATGTTGAGGAATTGCGAGTGGCAGACGAGCGAATCCCACCCCAAGGACCCGTAAAGCTGGACGTAGCTCTTCAGGTGCCTCTCCTGGCTCGACATCCACGCGAACACCACCACGACGCCCTCGATTCTCTCCCTCCCGCTCCCCTTCCTCCCCCAATAATGCCTGCCCCCGAACCCCCACATTCTCTCGCCCCCGGCGACCGAATTTTCCCGGGAAAAAGATCCGAGCTTTCGCCCGCGCCTCCACTCTTCGAGAAATCAAGCTTGGTGGGTCGGCATGGAACGGGTCCGCGGGGGGATGCAGAGAATCGGAGACGCTGGGACGAGGAAAGACGCGCTGCACACAGAGAGAGAGAGAGAGAGAGAGAGAGAGAGAGAAAGAGAGGCGGAGAGAGATGAGCAAACGAGCAACTCGATTTCTTCTTTTTTTATTTGTTTTTGTCGTCAAGTACTGATATTTTTTGGTTTATTTTGAAATGAAACAGTGGAATATGTGGATAGATGGGGATATTCGAGTGGAAAAATTACATATTGCTCCCCAAGCTTTTGGCATTGCTGCAAATCGCCCCCGATGTTTCATTTTTTTACAGTCTTCCACCCCCGGGGAATTTTGGAAAACGGTTGCCATGCATGCCACGTGGTGTTGACTTCGACGAAGTGCTCGGAACGTGACAGAACATGATTTTTTTTTTTAGATGACAGAACATGATTGATTACTGACGACAAGTTCGCCATATAAAAATATGCAAGTAAAAAAAGGCAAATGGATAATTCATTAATATATTCATGTGTGAACGAACATATAACCAAAATTTTGATGAAGATTTGAATAAGTAAACATCAATTGGGCATTAACATTAAAATTTAAATATCGAGTACGATCAATTTCCCTTCCTTAACTTAATCACGCGATTCTGACCAAAAAAAAAAACTTAATCACGCGATCAAACATGTGATAGAAATCTGGCTAGAGACAACGCTAGGAGCAAAATCGTCACTAATGTCAAAAATAAGTGGCAAACTGTGAAAGAAAAAAGAAACGTATGAGACAAGTTGGCATAACCTCAAAAATTGGGGAACCAAATGTAAGTTTCCCAATTCTGGTCGTTTGGCATGGGTATGATTTTTCAATTTAATGTTTTTTTGGGGATATCAACTGCTCTGCAACTTTTTGGAGTTGTCGTATGTTTCAGCGAAGTGCGTGCCACTTTCCTCAACTGGGTCCACGCATCGTGCTATAGACAATTAGTGTTTGGAAAAATATATCATTCCTAGTAAATATATTTAAAGTATTCAAGACACTCATTTACAAGACTTAAAACAAAACAAAACAAAAAATCGAAGTACTGTTATATGATTAACAAGGATGGTTGATTCATTAAAAATTATAAATTTTTCATTGGATGCTCATTGACATTTATACATATCTCATTATTCATCAGTGAATAAAAGATTAGTTTTGTAATTTTAAAAATATATTAATATATTATACATCACTTCACATGCCAATTGTGAGTATACTTTAAAGATTTCGTTTGTACTTCACATTCAGATAATATATATATGAGCACTGTGAAATTAATAAACAATTAAAGGTTAAAAGTAAAAATAACTCCCGGTAAGCACTTATAAGAGGCAAAATATAAAAACCAATATAAAGTTATAATCTATTTAAAAAATGCACTAAATACCTAGTAGCGCATCTCCCTTGTTGTCTAGCAAAAGATTAGAGATAGCGACTTCCTTTTCCTTTTCATTAAGTACGACTTTTCATCGACTTTAGCGAGTCACGAAAATGTATTTGAGTTCATACAAAAAAACAAAATCACTTGCCAAGATAAGATCGATTTGTTAACTCGACGGGTGATTTTGTATGAGAAATTTTGTTACTATTCCAAGTTCGGACTTGAAGATGATCGGATTGGTAGCTGGTCGCTCTCATCGCCAACGCATTCGGAGACCCTTCTGGTATTCCGGCAACAGGACGCGACCTCGGGGTAAAGCCGGAACTGTATGATCTGTTTCCGATTCCGAATAGAACCCAAATCGTTCTTTAGCCCGAGAAGGTGAACCTCTTCTAATTTGGGTTATGTTACCAGTATGCGGCATTGTCTTGTGGTGGCTGTCACGTAGCTCATCCCATGACGCTAGTGCCAGGAGAAAATCTGCCAGTACCAGTGCTTTTCAAATTTTTCCAAGTCGAGAGACAGGAATCGGTGGTGCGTCAATCGATGTCGCCATAGTACGAGAAAAGAACGCATTAAAGATTCGACCTTAGGAGAGCTCCCAATTGTCAAACAGCTAATGTGCCAAGTGCCAACTGCCATAGGCCCAAAAGTCAAAACTTTAAGAGAGAACCACTTCAGCTTTGGCTTAATTTCCTCTACCAAGCGACGTGCATCCGCCGTTAAGGGAGAGAATAGTACCGGAACGACCCGATTGCCCGGGACATCTCTTGGAAAGGGGAAGAACTCTCGCAACCAATCGTCGCATACGCAACGATTAAGATTTTTTTTCTTATTTTCTTTTCCTTTCTAAATTGATGGAACCGGTCCTTCAATGATTAATTTGGAAGAATACCGTACTCCCGATGCTCTTTTAAGAGCCTCTCGTCGAAAGGAGTTTTGATGAGGCCAAAATAAGAGGACCTAACACGGGGAGAACAGATCTGATAACAATAGCAAGGGACTTCTTATATTCCAAGTCAAGTTCCCAGAAATTGTTGGAAAGAACCAAAGGCTTGGAAATTTTTGACGAAAGCTAAAAGCTTAAACCAATCATCCGGCAGGCAAGCTTCGGGACCAACAGTGGTAGGTATCGGAAAAGAGGTCAACCAGGAGAACAGACCTGAGTCGCCCCTCGTGATTCACAGAAAGCACTTGCCCCTCATAGCTTTGATTGGGTTCTCAGTCCCTTTCAATACACTAAAGAATCCATGTTAAACCCATCGGACAAGATTACGCAAGTTGGGATAGCTACAGCTTTCGCAGTCGTTCGCATTTTATTATTAATGTCCTCGGTCAATTTCTAAGTGAAGTGGCATTGTTGGGTTGCCCTTTCTTGAGACTAAAGTGGCCAACTACCCCATGATGATTTTACACATGACAAGCTCAAATCAATTACAATAATCAAAGTGTACCGAAGATTAGTCCGCTTGTCGACTGTCAGTCACTATAGATGCACAATCAGTAAAGCAAATGCTCAGCGAAAGTTAGAGGCAATTTCTCACCACTAGATGGAATGCTTTTCCTATGCAATGTCCTTCAGCAATTTCTCAAGTGCCTCGGTTGGCAGAGGGATGTGCAAGCAGTCCTCTCCCTCTGGGTTTTTTCTCATCTTGACCAACTCGTGGTCCTTGAATTCTGTCAAGTGTGAGTTCAGTGTCACCTGACTACTCACCAGAAAACGCTCTCGGCATGTCGAGTATAAGCTGCTAATTGGCATCCCTGAAATTCAAACAAAAAGATGACATCCATACTAACATAACAATTACAGGCAACGATGCTCTTATCAGTTGTTCCCAACTTACCTTCTTCATTAGGATGAGCCATTTGATGTTCTGCCAGTACTCTGAAGACACTCTGGGCATTTGGCGTCAAACTCTGCAAGACGATTGTAGCTGTTTTGGCACTCTGGGTAGTATTGCCGTGAGCGAGAATCAATGGGAAGAACATTCCTTCATACTTGTACGGTTCGAAGGTAGGAGTGTGATGCCAATACCAGTTGAACTGTGTGTCAACCATCTTCTTGTCCCACACTGTCAACAAACCCCGGTAAACACTAGGAAGTATTCATCACAAAATAACACCACAAACGGCTTGCACTGAGATTGCTTCTTTCGTGTGCATTTTTTGTTTCATGTGATCAGATACTAAGCTACTTACAAGTTTACTACACACAAACACTTACATAAGCATAAGCTGAAGTCAAGTAAGTGAAGAATTAGAATTATTGCAATAGCAGCTTCTTTTTTCTCTCTTTTTTTCTCCAGTCAGGTAAATCTGACTTGCTGCTATGCAATGCAAGGAAAAGGGCTAACTGAACTTTCATGCAGAAATTTAAGCAGGCATTAAAAAAAAACCAGGTAAGATACTTCTATCTATCCTTTGATGCCTGCCGCAAGTAAACCATCGTTGAATGTGGACTAATCGATGATAAGCTGAACACTTACAGAGAGGCGCATTGACATGGTCAATGGAAGCAATGATGCGAGTATGAGAACAAGCAGCGACGCGCGCGAGGCACTGTTGAGTGTCTGAGTCCCTCAATCCAGGCCCATCGATGTTATGAACGACGACGCAAATGAAAAGATCCATCTCCTCCACCCACGGCCCATTCAGGAACAAAATAAGCTCATCCAAGGATTGAGAGCCGGATGGTCCTTTCATCTTAGACACGCTTGCTGCAGGGGTTTTTCGCTTGGTCTTCAAAAGATCCCACAACACTTGAGCCAAGCCAAGCACGACCTGCACATCAAGTGTCAAGAATTCATACAGATACTGACAATCTACCAACTAAAAGTTTGCAAACACCCTGCCCTGCTGCCCCCATCCCCCCCAAGCGGGGAACACACTCTCCCCGGTTGATTTCACATCTACATCGAAAGTAGCTTAGTACACACGAAACTGTCGAAATTGGACAATCAGTGTACAAGGAAAATGATACCTGCTTTATGTTGATCGACGGAAGGTAGCCATTGACGACGACAACTGAATAATCGGTCAACGCCGTGGAAGCGAAATCTTCAAGCAGTGCTTTCTTAGATCCGAAACCATAAAACAACATCCCAAATCCACACCTTGTACATGAAAAATCCAGAAACCGTAAGCAATCAAGAAAGCAAATGGGGACACACACACGCCGAGAAATGAAAAAACCCAAGCCCTTTCCGGATCCATCACGATGACACGACAACCGAATTAGCACCAGAGAACCGATTAAGCTAAAATAAACAGGAGAAAAAATCAAACGAGCACGCCGAATTCCCGAGCGAGAAGAGCGCGCACCTGAGCTCGAAAACCCACTGCGAGTACGAGCTTCTGTACCCATCTCTCAGAGCTGCGATCTCCCTTTCGTGCTTAGGTTTAATCTCGGACATCGCCGCCACGAGTTCCTGGCAAGGACAGAAGTCGGCCTCAACCGATGGCGAAATTTTCAACGCGGGAAAACTTCACGAAGAACGACGACGGATGCGGAGCATCATCGGAGAGGGGTTTCGAAAAGAGAGGGGAACCTGTTCGTCGACGACGTCGATGTCGGAGACCTTGCAGGCGGACTTCTTGCCGGCGCCGCGCGACTCCTTGGCGAGGAAGTAATTCCTCGAGAACCCGAACTCCTCTTCCCCTCCCTCGTCGACGCCGTCGGCCGCCATTGTCGAGAGCTGCGTTTTTTTTTCCCGAGCCGCGGCGGATCGAGAGGAGGGAGGCGGCGGCGGGAGGGAGGCGAGGAAGACGAAGAGCGCGCGCGCGCGCAAAAGAGCTCTCGCGGCGGCGGCGGCGGCGCGTTTTCCCGCCATTTTCCTGGGCCCTGGACTACGTGTCGTCCGAGGGGGATGACGGGCCCATGGGCCCCGTCCAAGGCCCAAGTTTCATCACGGCCCAAAACGGGGTTATCGGGTCGGGAATCTTGCGCTGCCTTCCCCGCGATGGTGCCGGCGATGGCCGACGGCTCGACACGAGACGAAATATGAAATGTAAAGAGAAAACCTCTCAGGTAATACAACCTGGCGCGGTCATTCGGTTCTCGCCGCCTAATCGTCGGGACCGGCATCAGCTTCATGTCAGAGGTTGGCTATCGAGCTTACCATCACTATTGGGAAGCAAGAGGGATAACCCAATGGCTCTCGTCACTATTTGGAATGACCTCCGACGACAGATGAGATACGTCGAAACCCGTTCAGACTCATTTTCGGGTGAGGCAAAAAAATGGAGTGGTTGAGGAAGAGGAGAGATGGGGGAGTTGCGAGGAAAGTTTGGTTGATGTCTACTTATTGATTTTAGCGTCTATATCGAGGGAGGAAAAATATTTATGGTACACCTTTTTTGACATATCACAAATAATTTCAATAGTCAAGAAGAAAGAAATTTCAAACTACAATCACTTGCAAATTGACCACTAATTTGATCGCATTGTTTTTTCTTTTTTCTTTTTTTCCATTACTTATCCTGAAATGAAGTAGATCTAATCCAGGAGATGCATTAATATTTAAATCATTTTTTTGATATTTACAAAATTTTTATGGTGACTGCTGCTACTAATACTTATATCATTGTATGCTTTCGAAGATTTGAAGGGTTCAACTTGAATAAAAAGCCCTATTTAGTTCATGTAATAATTCATCCTCTCGACCTTCAAGGGGTTGATTGGAACTCAAGGGATGATATTCACTATACAGACATCAATCTAGGGGCGCATTCATTGCAGCGTATTGTCCCCAATTCTGACACATGGCACATTCACTACGCACCAAGTGTTTCTAGCCTTTTATCTGCTCTCTCAACACATTTTGATCTCACTTTGAAAACGTATATCAAACTAGGGATGTATATCTACAATCTACATTCCATCGCCTATGTTGCATCTAGTCTTGAAATTGGTCCGCACATGTCCATTGGTGTAATTTTTAATTGGAAGAAACGGACTGAAAAATGCCTAATTCGAGTGAGGCCGCGTTCTAATCAAGTTGCATCATCATGAGTTCTCACCTTTTCTCTTGGCATGCGAGTTAAGTATCTTAATCGTGGGGATTTTAATGATGGAATCAGTGGGGGGATGAGGGTTTGGGGGGATCCATCCATCAAAACGTCGTCGTTTTAGGGGCCATGAATAGAAAGAAAGCAAAGCCGCGCCATTAATTACGCTTCAACCGCACGCCTGAACCCAAAATTCTTCACCCTGAACCGCCGACCGCGATTCCCCCTTCCCCACCCGCCTTTCCGCTTTTCGGCCGTCTCCACCTCCCAACCCCACTCTCACTTTTGGTTAGGGTTTCTATCTATGGTCCCGTTTCATTTTCCCAAAAAAAAAAAAATCATATACAAAAATATTTTCTTAAAATTAATCGTTTAAATCATTTAAAAATGAGTAGACAGAAAAATGTTTCCATCATTTTGCGAAAATATTTAGATATAAGTTATTATCGAGAGTGAGATATTTTTATTGGCTAGTTATTTTTAAGTGACACGAGTGCTAATTTTTAGTGAAAACCAATTGCTTGAAATAATTAATTAAAATGAAAATGTTTTACATTCACTGAATGAGGAATATTATTTTTATTCACTCATTCTTTAATAAGAAATCTAAGTAATCATTTTTAGGAAAATATTTTTTAAATCATTCATTTTACGTAAAACAGATCATTGGTTTTTATATGTATGTAGGCATATATTATTATTAACAATGAAAATATCTTTCAATAGCTAATCGTTTTAAAAAAATATAAATAATCATTTTTAAGAAACTGCTTTTCATATGAATTATTTTCATAAAATAAATAAAGCCTAAATTATTTTCGCCGCTTTCTAAAGAATTTAGTTTATGTTTTAATTGGAAATAAAATGGAGAGGGTTGTTTCCGGACTTAACTTTTGTATACGGTTGGAGCCCTTTTCTTATCAAAAAAAAAAAAAAAGACAAGGAAAATGAAGGAGAGACATTTTCGAGAGGATCCCCCTCTCGAGAACGATTTAATTTGATGTCGACCGGATCTCCTTAACAACTTTTTGATGGGGATTTTTGACCCTCTCTGCGTACAGGTTGACACTCGGGATCTTAAATTCAACCCCGATTTTTTCTTCCTTCGTAAATTTTAGAAAGATAAAGAAAAAAGGTTACCATGAGGCTTATCGCGTGCGTGTATGGGGAGTGGTCCATCCCTCCATCAAACATTTTTAATTACCTATATATATGTTGGTTATATTAAGTAAACGCATTATAAATAAACTTAAATTCAATACGAATATCAAATGAATCATAAATGGGTCTACAATTATTTAGATCCCAACACACTTTCATGATTATTTTTAAATTCTCTTTGGGCTTCAATATAAAAACCTTTTTTTTTTAAATATGAGTCAATTTGAATTATACTATTTATAAATCGATTCGATCCATCCTTTCGATAAATCACATTATATATGGCGATGAATGTACATCATTTCTCACACCGACCGTGAATCCGGTGAAATCATCACAAAAAAAAGAGGAAAAAAAAGGAACACCAGTGCCGACTGCCGATTACTTAAGGCAATAAATTTCTTGTTGCACCATCAATCGCAGCAGCGAATGATTAAGACCCAAACCAAAGGGGGAGGCAAAGGCAAGAAATAATTAAATATTCGAACATTACATACTGCAGAGAGAGAAAGCAAGAGCATTTATTCCACCTCTCTCTCTCTCTCTCTCTCTTCAGCTTCATCATCGGATTAGGAAGAAGAAGAAGAAGACGAAGCAGAGGCCCCCGCGAGCGTCACCGCTGACGGCGGCCGGAGGAAGATCCCCTCGATCGCCGCGATCCGCAGATCGATCCCGGCATTACCCCCACATTCCCCGCCTTCTAGAGAGAGAGAAGAGAGAGAGTATGGTGGCGGCGGCGGCGGCGGCGGTGGGATGAGGAGGGAGAGGAGGGAATGGCGAGGGATTGGGGAAATCAAGGGAGAGGAGGAGGAGGAGGCGGAGGAGGAAGCTCGGCGGCGGCGGAGGAGGAGGAGGAGGAGGAGGAGGAGGAGGCGGAGGCGGCGGCGTGGGGTGCTCCTACAAGCGCACCACCCTCATCGTCTGCTCCGTCAACATCCTCGTCGCCCTCTTCGTCCTCCGCTACCTCTACGCCTCCCTCTACGTCCACTCCTCCGGCGCCGGTGCCGCCGGCGACCCCACCAGTGGTACGTGCCCCCCGCCCCTCTCGAATCGCCGAGACCTCCGATTTCGAGCGCGCCGGCTGATGAAATCTTCTTTCTCCCGTCGGTTTTTGCAGTTGCGAAGTACACGCCCGATCAGATTAAGAAGATGGAGGAGTCCATCCGGATACGGAGGGCGGCCAAACCGGTGCAGCTCGTGAAAATGGTAAAAATAATTGGCGTTCGGAGAAGATTCTTGCTTGCTATGTTTAGTAGATTTGCTGAGACGGTGTCGATCGATTGAGCAAAGATGCTAACTTTGCGACTGCATTATTGGAATTAACGACAAGCGGTTACTCTTTTTTTTTTTTTCTCTCTTGATCTGTGGAAAAAAAAAAAAAAGGTTAAGAAGCTCCAGAAGCAAATGTCTTCGGAAGGAGCAGTTCAACTACCGCACCCGCTGAAGCAGAAAATCACTGATGAGATTTTGCAGATATTAAAGGGCCTCGATGGCGACGGAAAGGCGAACGGGCGGCAACGAGGTCAGCACGAGTTGGCTCTAATGTCGTGTGCCCGTTACTTCCCCCACTTTTAAGCTGTGGTTGATGATAATCTTACTTGCCGTTACATTGTTCTATAGCCTAGATGTAGTTAAATTTGTGGCAGCTACCTTTTTCCATGTATGCTTGTGCCTGCAACTTTTGTTTCGGCTGGGTGGTTAGTTGGAATTTGGGCATAATTTATAGATCAACTTTTGGGAAAACCATCCTATTAAGGTTACTTATTTGAGATAGCATGTGAACTCAAGTACAGGTATTCGAATTTTGACCAGCACTATATAGTATTTGTCAATTGGGTGCAGTATCCATTTAGGAAAGAAACTCTATCAAATGCTTTGGGTGCAAGTTTCGTAGTTATTAACCAGTTTCATTGGTATTTCTTTATTTCAGAATTTTTCACTCACTTTCTCTGTTTTTGCTATTTTAGGATTCTCCACATTTTTTCGTCTTGCATTTCACAGTGTAAGTTTCATTGTTTATCCTTCATTGGGAGATCGTTATGCATTTGAGGACTCAAGTGTCATTGAAATGTCATCCCGTGGGAATTTTGAGGAGGTTGATCCTTGGTGTTGGTTTAGGGTTGTTTTTTCCTTGGTTGAGTTTGCTTTCCTCTGAAGTGCATATGGAATGGTAAAAGATCCATCAAGACTAGCCTTTTTTAACTGTATTGCATCTACAGTCTGAGCCTTTTTTTTTTCCACCTATACAGCATCTTCCAGGAAAATTCTTGAGAATAAGGTAAAGGTTGTCATGACCTTAATATTGTTGATTGGTGCCTTTCTGCCAATTTCACAATTAAGCTGTAGTCCCTGTCATGGTCCATTAGTGCTAGGCCAGCCTTCATCCGGTGGGATCACTAGATCTCAGAGACCACTGACTAATGGAGACAATCCATATTCTAGATAGTGGCGGTATCAACTAGTATCACCATATACTAATGGACAATGCATACTGAGAAAGAAAGTGAAGATCCGGTGGGAGACAATCCATACTGGGAAAGAAAGTGAAGATCCAAGGGTCTGGCAATGTCCGCTGGTGATAGATATCATCTATAAATCTCCTGCCTTCTGTATTTCATTAGGCCTTTCTTTATTTTGCATTGTCTTTAACATATTTTCTCTGAACCTGGTGGTGTACGTCCTTTCTTATGGATGACGTTTGCTTTGTTGAAAAGATTTGCCTTGTTGGAAGGGTGAGAAGGAAGGAGGATGCTCAATCTTGGACATGTTTCCTTGGTGATCATGGTTCCTAGTACTGAGTTTGCCAATAGGCTAAGTCATGTATAACAGGAGTTTCATAGTGATAGGGTAATAAATATTAAGAAAGGAGCACTAACCATGGATATTGTTTGTGCCAGAACGAGTCTTCTTTCAAGGTCCTGTGCAGTAGTGCTACTTGAGCTAACACTAGACTTCAGCCCAAGATCACTGTGCCATTTTCCTGGGATAATTGCCTCTTGGCTACCAAAATCTTATTGATGAACTCCATGGAAAATCTACCTATTCATTCATGTTGGTTTTCTATTGCTCTAGGAGGAACTGACCCAGCTGTGGATGGGTCTGGTGGGACATCCTCGCAATATCATATCAGCTTTCCCGATTCACAATCCGTGCTCTTTACCTGGAAACTGAGAATGTCTTAGACGCGGTCATCCTATCCAGGTTTAACTGGAATTGTGTGTGATTTTGGAAAATCTTCCTGTTGAAGTGGCACAGGTTGCCGCATGACTTTGCTACTGGTCATGACCTCAAAATTTAGGTGTTTATCAACTGAATCCTGAATCTGAATATCAGGGGGTTGTACTTCCAAAAGAGCCACTGGAATACTTTTGGACTGGAGAGTGCCTCTTATGCACTAAGTCATGATCTTAGAAAAGTGGCTGTTCATGTTTAGGCATATATAGAATGTACTCTGTGATGGATCGACAAGCAAGTACGTGAAATTTAGTCTCTTAAAATCTGCAGCCTGTAATTCTAACCGAACATTTAGTTATTCATATCATTGTGAACAGTTTGGGACTAGGCCCTTTAGAAATTTTTGATGGTGAAATGTATGATTGCAATCTTGGGTATAACATCTTGTGAGTGATGATCAAAGGATGACCGGTTGTAAGTAGGATGTGCTGACAAGGATAATTATAGCAGGCAGAGTTATAGGTAATGATTTTATGAAGTAATTGTTCCCTTACAAAAGGAAGTCGCTTCTCCTATATCCCAAGATTTGTGATAGGCAGATTTAGTGAGTGATCAATTCACCAGACTAGAACAAAGGCCTTTTCTTCCACTCTTTTGTCTATCTATGAGAGTTGGCAGGCATTCACTCTGGAGCTAATATTAGTGGACCACAAGCAATGATGATGGAGGAAGTCATGCTGTAGTATTGCAGAATCCCTACAATAGTTCCTCTGACTAGAGTAATTTGCTACTAGCAAGTCTTGTATTTTGTCTGTTGGCCAGTTGTATATCTTGAACCTAACAAAGGATCCATTCGCTATCCTCAAGGGAATAGGAAGAGACTTTCCTATATTCTTGATTTATTGTGCGGTGCAATGTGTGAATTATATCCAACTCCACTTAATTGCTGTTGTTGTGGTAGTGGTTGTTGCCATTGTTCTTGTTATTATCAGGTAGTTTATAAATGTCTTGAATAAATGTTTGTGATAAACAGATGCTATTGAAAGCTGGCGCAAGGAAAAGCTACAAGAGGCCAAAAGAGTGACCCTTGGAAACAGCGTCAATTCAACTCTTCTAGCGGAGGATGCAGGTATATCTAGGAGATGCTCCATAACTTGCTTTACTTTTCTAATAAGCTATTTATAACTAAACACTGTTGATTAAATTTCATGCAGGGTTGTTACTGAAAGCCTTGGACTCTAATTGGGATGTTCTATCAGAACAGATTGGACTTTGGATACCAACTGAAGTCATCAACAAGGAACATGATGATAAGCCCGAGGGTGTAGACGAGATTGGTAATGTTTCTCTACCTTTCTTTCTGGTGCATTAACAGCTGTTTAATACATTATTGTGAAGTTATTTATGTATTGTCTATTTTTTCTGTTTTCCTTTGATCCCCGCCTTCCGTTTCCTTGTCTCAATTCTTTCTTCCTTAATTAGCCTTTCCCTGAAGTCTGTTGTTCTCTTGACTTGCGGGGTGGAAAAACATGATGGGATTTGTCAGCGATTAGAATGCCTGCGTTTTATAATGTTCTAATTTTATTTTCCAGAGGAGGAAGTTTTACCCGGCAGACCACTGCCTCCAGAGTGCAATGCTGAACTCCATGCAGACTACGGTGGTGACGCTGTTAGATGGGGCCTTACTCATCATAAAGAAAGTGCGGCTGATTGTTGTCAGGCTTGTTTGGATCAGGCTAAGTATGCCAGACGAGGGGAAAAGAAATGTAACATTTGGGTATATTGCCCATCTGAAACAGGGTGTTACTCTCCAGATATCTATGAACACAAGAACCAGGAGTGCTGGCTTAAATACGTAAGTTTTGGAATTTCTTTTCATCTGGAAAATTCACGGTCTCTTCTAATCAAATGAAGATTACTGCATGTTGGCATTGTTTCTTTTAAGGTTTTCACCATTGACGTGCCTTTCAATTGTCAAAATGCAGGCAGAGCAACCGAAGTTGAATTTTAAGGACCAGTATTCCGAGGCATATAGGGATGCGCATCCAAATGCGCCATTGGTCGTTCCTTGGGTTTCTGGTGTTGTTAGTGTATAACAGGGGGAATACATTCGTGAGGCTGATAGAAACTGTATAGGAGCTGCAAATTGTTCTTGATCTGAATGAAGCTGGCCTTGCCAGGTTATTTCGTGCTGCTAACTCCCTGGCATTGTTTGTTGGACTGAAAGACGCATCCTTCAATATTTATTCGTTACACCATTTTTGTAATTGTAATACGGGATGCTGCGGTCTCGGCGCCGATCAAATTAAGTCGGATGGTGCCAAGGTCGCCCGGCTCTCGTGTATCTGAAATTCGAAGAATATCATGGCATGGGGCATTTGATTTGTCATACAGTGAAGAAGTTTTGGCACTCGCATTCTCTCTCTGTCCCTCTGTGGCACGTATGCGTGTGGCTATCCGGTCATCACTAAAACAAAGACAGTTTACAACAGGACCAGTCTAGTGCCTACCACCTATGCTCATTCGTCACATTTCAAGTGGGCAGTCCTTCTCGAAGGCTGATGTGTGCAGGCGTTTCGACTCAACTAGCTGATTGCCTCATCATCCCTGTCCGTGATAATGTTCTTGCACGTGGGGACAATTGGACTCGCGGAGCAAGCGGAGCAAATTGCGGTCCAATCATTTTCAGGAGCCCTTAGAAGAGTCTTGGTTATACACATGCGAGCCAATAGATCTGATCCTAATGGTTAATCCCATCAGACCAGAATGACTTTTTCCAGGTTTCGGTCATGGCACATGCCGGGAATTCTTGCGGGAAGTACGATGATTAGCTCTTAGCAACTGCCACTTGAGTGGTCCCCGTTCGTAAACACATCTGATGAGACGATAGCGGGAACTGATCACTAGGGTGGGAGGGCTCGGACAATGTGCCGTTTCTAGCAAACTATTAGAATGATAAATGAAACAAGGATAAGTCGAGTTATATGTTAAATAAAAGAAGGCGATTTTTATATTATATGTGTGAAGCTGGAATTAATTAAGAAGAGCCGTGTTTTTCAATGTAACGATAGTTCCTATAAAAACGATAACAATATGATAGTAGTAACACATTAAAGACGGTAAACTTTTGTTCATCAGTTACTGAAGAAGTAAAATTTAATGTACCAGCATTTTCGGAAGGGCAAGTATCGAGATTAATGAAATCTTCCCCGTTGCCTTTTTTGCCCTCGAAAAACTTAACAAAATTCCAAGTTTAACCCTTTCCCTTCTCTTTTGGAAATCAAAACCCTAGATCTCTTCGCTGCCTCTCTCGGTTCTCCTTCCTCTCCTTCTCGTCGTCGCTCGCGAGCGCCACTGGTCCAGCAGGTTGCAGAGCTCCTCGCGCCGAGAATCCAGGTTCGCTCGCTTCAGCTCCTCCTCAAGCGAAAGGCGATTTCGCGTTCGGTTGTTTCGACGGCCACCGTATAAGCATGTGTTACCTAAATCCTACCATCGCAACTCGAATTCTTTCTCGCTCGTACGAAAGTGAATCGCGTGCGAGAGGATTCATTGTCCCGTTGTTTACGTTAGGTCGGTGTTGGTGCCTCTGCTGATCATCCTTAGACTGTCATTCGACGATGGTTTCGGAGCTAAGCGCTATCGGAGAACAATTTGAATGTGTATTGTGTATCCTAATGCTACCCTCATGGGAAGATTACAGAATGATGAAAGCCTGGAATATGACATGTGAAGTGCTTTATAGGTAGCGCGGTTGGAAAATTCAGAAAAAAAAAAAAGGGGAATGTGGGATTCGGGTGTGGGATTCGTTGGCTTTGGTGGCGTATTAGAATGGATGTTGATGCGGTCGCTGGCCTCGCTGTAAAGCAGCGTAATTAGAGAATGGTGCTGTGTAGTGTATATTCTCGTTGTATACATTTTCACTCTTTGATAACTAGTGTCTAAGTATGATCTGCCCTTCATCTGGCTGTTTGGAGTCATTTGTCAATGTGTATGAATATATATTTTTTGATATTTCTGAGGGATTTTAAGAGGAGAGCCTACCCTGTTTTGCTTTGCCTCTCGTTATTAGGCACGGTGTTGGTTTTTTTAATAAATATGCGAGTGTAAATCTCGGTTTTTTGTTCACTTGTGGTTTGATGCTGTTGACAGTCTACATTAAGGTTTGCAGGGTTCTTAGTTTTGGACAGATTGAAGCTAATATTCTCGGACCTAGGGTTTTTATGTCTTAAGTTGTATGTTATCCTGTGCTTGATGTTTATTGGTGGCGTGTTTCCATTGCTCATATGGTTGTTTTCCATGTAACTAGTTGAAGGAAAAGTCAGTTGAGAGCCATTCGTCTGTCATGATTTTGAGCCAAAATATGAATGCCATAGCTGTGTTAGTTAAAGAAAGGATTGAGATATTTCCCGACCTGCTGAACACGAATTAGGTTGCCTTGACACTTCCAACTTCTTTCCTTGCTAATTTGGACTGCATGCTTTAGTTCTGAAAATAATGTCTTGATCTTCAAAGCTAGTAAAAATTGATAATTAACTATGCTGTGCATTCAAGCTTAAGAGATGACTATGTAATGTGAATCAGAGCTTAAGAGATGACTATCATGTGCTGTGACAAAAGGATTATAGAATTACTTAACTTGATTCTTCTCTTGTGATTGGCTATTGGTTGGTACTGATATCCCTACTACCTGGACAGCAAACACAGCATCTTTTATTGGCTTGGTCAATGAACAATGTTAGGCTGCGGCATGGCAACGTGCCAACATACGCAAATCAAGATATATGACCATACACTTGTGAATTAGCATCTGATGGCTTGAGTCCCTGAAACACAATAAGATTGAGAAGTAGTATCAACATTGACAAACTCCTTTGCAAATGGAGGCAAACTTTAGTGTCTTGCTTTTGTTTTGATGTGGTTCCGTTTGAATACAGGATGAGATTGATTTTTTTGAGTTCAACCTGGAATCATACTCTATTTAGAAAATTCTCTCTTCTGTTTTTAATTATGTGGCTTGTATTAAGTTTTCCTGTGTGCATGCATTTTGCAGTGTAGCCAGCTTGAAGCCAGTTCTCCTTTGAACCATGGTGCTTGGCCAGCATTCTGTGACAGAAACGTACTATGATATTTTGTGTGTCAAAGAAAACGCGAGCTATGAAGAAATTCGTGCAAGCTATCGATCTTCCGTACTCAATTATCATCCAGATAAATTACACACGACTTCCGAGAGTGATTGTGCTGATCATAGCATAGCAAATAAATTTCTGATGATTCAAAAAGCTTGGGAAGTCCTCGGTGATGCCAAGTTGCGAAGACTTTATGATACTGAACTGCAGGCTTCAAGACAGGATACCGGAACTGCAGAGGACGTCGGCTTAGAGGATATGATGGTCGAAGATTCTGGAGATGTCTTACAGCTCTCTTATCAATGCCGATGTGGGGATTTTTTCTGTGTTGATTCTCAGGATTTGGAAGAAATGGGTTGCCCAATTTTGAGGGATGGGAGTGGAATGATTGTACGGACATCGGATAATTTACAGGCATCGATAGTCCTTCGCTGTGGCTCTTGTTCTCTGAGGATTCGGCTTTTAATTGAGCCAGATGCTATGGTTTCTGTAGGATGATCAGCTCTATCATCTTGAGAGATTTTGGTCTGCCCAATTGATTCGATTCAATTGAATGTTAATATTTCGTTTTGCGCTTTCTTGGTTACCATTTCTTCCCTTTACTCCCACTTCATTGCTACTATTTACATCCATGTGCATGTGAGGGATCTTAACGGGCTTGTTTTTTCTTAGTAGGTAAGTTAAAACATTTCATCAAGAGCTCCCTTGCTATGACTGTCTCATTGCTTTAGAATGCAAATATAAAGGTGGCCTTAACATTATAATTTTATCATTAAATTTCGTGAAAGTCGATGTATATTTATTATTAACGAAAAATCATCATGGTCTAAAATAAATGAAGGAAAAAAAATCGGTATATTAAGTGACATGGAAAAGCCATTAAGGGCCTGTTTGTTAAAATGCTTTTTGTTCCCTAAAGACTATTTTTGTTCTTTTATTTCGGGGAACGAAAAAAAAATAGAAATTTGTTTGGTAAAATGTTTGTTCCGAGAACAAAAAATCTGTTTTTTTGTACCCGGAAATAGAGTTAGAACAAAAACAAGAAGTGAAAGTAACTTCTTGTTCTTGGAATAATTTCTAGAATCTATTTTTCTCTTTATTCTCTTTTCTTCTTCTCTTTCTTCTCCGGCCGTCGGCGACAATATGGCCATGGCGCGCCGCAATCGCCGGATAAGGGCTAGCAACCTCGCGGAGTGTCGCCGGTCCCGAAGACGCCGAGCCTTGCTTGGGCGACAAGCTCGACCTCGCCCAGATTTGGGCGAGCTTGAGCTCGCCCGGCCAAGGTGAGGCCAAGCCTCGCGGGGGCCGGGCGAGCCTCCGGTGAGCTCGCCGGCCCTCGCCTAGCCGAGCGACCGGCCACAAAGGAGGAAGAAAGAGAGAAAAGAAAAAAAAAAGAAAAAATATAATAAAATATTAAAAAAATTAAAAGAAATAACAAAATTATGCAATTTTACCAAACGCATTTCTTTCCGGGAGTAGAAATTTTGTGCAATTACTAACGCATTCTTATTTTTAGAAATTGTTTCGGAACGTAGGCGTTACCAAACGCGTCCCTAAATGTTCCGCATGTGTCTGTTTTAATCAAATTAGATGATCGCACTCTAGTCTGACGGGGTGACTATAAAAGCCGACCACACGGATCATAGGGTCGGGGCAGGATAACCCATCGGGGAACATGTTAACCTTACGGTAAACCTTGGGTGGGGCGAATATTAAGACCACTGCCTGAGAGACCAAATGCCCATTCGCTCTGTGAACAGTTCGGCCACCGTGGGCCGTAATATAACACCACTTGTCGCGGCCAACGTGATTGTTTCGCCTTTTTTTGCTTCAGCAGAAAAAGCTTTGAAGTTTCTTCCCATGTTAGAAGGATGTTGAGCAAGTTGAAAATCCAATTTGTCTTGTCCGTGGTCAAATGGATCATACGCATTTTGGCCGTAAATTGGTGGACATATTCTGCAGAAGATTGTTTCTGATTGTTGATTTTCCGGTGTACGTGGCATTGAAAGCTAGATACGCTTGCCGTATGTATCTTTGTCACAGTCGCACTATAGGAACAAAAATCGAGCTAGAATCTTAAGCAACTCCAATGCGGAGCCTCTTCTAGCTGTGGTCAGATTCAGGTCACTATGTCATGTTGTCTCAGGACCATTCAGTATGAACTGGACGCTGTAACCACAACTCCAGTAGACAGTATAGGCGGTGAATTGATATTTTTGTTGTGAATCTTTATGACCCTGTTTGAGGTAGCAACTATAATTCAATCAGTATGAACTCTCGAGAAGCTTGGAGCGTATGAACTCTCGAGAAGCTTGGAGCGTCTTCTCATGGGAGAGATTAACACTGCCATTGCTAATCTCGAATATGCCTGTGCGAGTGCATTCCTTGAGTCCCCATCAGCTGTTGGTTCAAAGTATAAGGGCTTTGATAAGAATGCGATGTTGCAGCACGATGCTAGGATGACAGAAGAAGCATACGGGGCTGGACGTGCTGCCTTAGCTGCTTGCAAGCTCGATGAGGCTCTTTTATTCGCTGAATATTGCTCTCTCTAAATGCCCGCCTGATGAGGCTTCTGCTGTTGCAAGGCATTAGTCAATTATTTCTCTCACTTCTCAGCAGTTCCGAAAATCTGGGGAGCCAGTTGACTGAACTGTGAGTTTCGCATTCCACAGGCTCATCACTGTCCATGCTCCATCTGGCTATTGTCTAGACTGAACTCATTAGTCATTCGATTTTGCAGTAGATTGTGATGAAAGTATTACCTGATCCCGAAGCAGGCTATTGTAATAAATAATTTAATATTGGTCTTTAGACAGGGTCCTGATTTGTTCTTAGTAGAAACTGCATTGCCTTGAATGTCTAGTTTTGCCAGGATCCTAGAGGAAGATACTATTTTTTTCTTCTGATGTATGCTGACCATTTGACCGAAGAAGCTGGAGGAAGATACTAGAGGAAGATACTATTTTTTCTTCTGATGTATGCTGACCATTTTGACCGAAGAAGCTGTGCAGTGTCAGTTGGCCACCTGAAGGAATTCACGTAATGGCATGTTCCTGAATACTTCATCCTCAGGGAGATGCATTCCCTATCCTCAGAAAGATTCGCGGTTACACCCACCGGATTACATGTTCATTGGTATTCAGGCAACTGAAAAATATCATGAATGATGAAATGTGAGCTCCGAAATTGAGGTTTGACGTGGTGGAAGCTCACTCATTAGAATCTGAATCCTGATTTACAACTTTTGATTAGCCTTCTGGTCGATTGGCTAATGTGCTGAACAGTTTGTATGTGAACTATAAACTCTTCTATATCAGCAGAACTCACTATTGACTATTTCATGTTGGTCGTACCTCAATGAGCAATCGAAACCTTTCAGATTCTTGTCCTTTTTTCCCTACCCGAGATGCTATGCAGCTGTAAGTATGCATCTGGTGAGCCGATCCTTGAGCACGGGCCTTTCTTTGTCTGATACCGCTTCTATTCTGTCAATCTCCGCAATACTGTAACTCATTGAAAGAGAACTTCCCAATAAAAGCTGTTGTAGTCTTGACTCTCATTGATTTAATTCCGAAAGATATGCATTTATGCAACATTGACTTGAACCTAGGGCTGTCAAAATGGGTCATATAACCTTTATTCCCACATTTATTTAAATGAGTCACCTCAAACTTAGAGTAAGGGTCATAAGGGATTTTAAAGTTAAAAGCATAAAACAGATGGATTTTAGTGGTATGATATAAACCCACTTTCAACGCATTTAATAAATAGCTCATGCTCTATTTACCTTAGTCCTTCGCCAGTCTCTTCTTTCTTTCTTCGAATTCACGGGTCACAACCTTCTCCCTTGATTAGTTTTGCTTCTGCCATCGCTAGGTTTTTCTTCAATCTCTAACTCGCAAATTTATACTACTGTGACAAATTGTGCTTCTAAGGAAACCCAAACTTTCACCACCACTTTCATGTCTTTATCCACTCCCTCACTAACTTGAGACTTGATTCATGGAGCAGTCCACTCTTCAAAGGCAACAATTTAATGAGAAGAATTGATAAAAATGGATTCCGGGTTATGTCCAGTATGGATTAGGTATGGGTCTTTAAATTTTTATTAGATATAAACGCGTCAATTTAGGTTAGACCGTTTTTGACCTCATCCAGCTGTTCGACGGGTTTACTTGGACCGAATAACAAATGTTATCCAACAAAAAAAAAAAAAAATATCGTAACACTCACAAGCACATTGCACGAACGTTCAACCTAGCGTGGACCACTTGCTCTACTGATAGGCTCTTGTCGGCGCACTGTTTCGCTATGGGACCTGATTTTGACAAATCAAAAGGTCGATAATTTAGTAATCCAACTAGCATGATCTATCCAAATCAAAGTGGGTAAATTCAGAGAGGGACGTATCCTGGTCTTGACTAAAGAAACACGAATAGTCAAGTTAGCCAAGATCCCATTTTGATGGCCGAATGATTCTCATTGATGCATCCATTGACATTTTCAGTAATTTTCACGTTCATAGACACATAGAAGACAGTTGTCGTTCTATGTGGTCTCCAATACTTCAGAGCATGGACACATACTCACCGTTGTAAACAGAGTCATTTAATAGGGTCTTGCGTTTCGGTTTTTCTTTCTTCTCCCCGTGAGCAATATAACGAGCAACAAAAAAAAGTTAGGGCTGAGTCCCTCCTTTTATGGGCTGGAAAATTCAATGCCAACATAACTCCTAGCTGTATTTAATGGATATTTATATGACAAGTTCGATACCAAGAATGAGGCTGGGGTTAAAAAGTGTCAATGGGACACGGCAGATCTCTCAGCAACCATCTGTTTGACGAAATCCGAGCACTTGGTGTAATCTTGGAGCTCGCCACATCAGTCAACATGTCACCAATCTGAAGTATATTTTTTTTATTTGAAGTGAAGATAGCACTGCCCATTTTCTCTAGAGTCAATCGGAATATGCAGAAAGTGCAAGGAGAGAGTTTCAGCTTCTGAGGTTAGCTCCCTCTTTGTTTATGATCTTAATTCTTACAGAGCTCTGTGCATAATGTTCGAGCCTTTAAGAGGATATTCACCCTCTACTTTATTCGGCTGAGATCATTCAGATCAATTTCTTAAAGGGATTGTTCATCTCTTGCCAAATTCTATCGCATTTGGGAGGGTAACGGTTGGTATAATGTCATAGCTGAATATGACTTCATCTTTAAGTGAAATCTATGTAATGTTCAATTTACTTCACGCATCTCCCGGGAAAAGTTTAAGAATTCCTGCAAAAAGGATCACAAAGGTTTTGACATGAAAGTTCAACAATCAACAGGGTGTGTTCGAGGGGGACTTGAAAGTCACAGCCATCCCAATCTGCATCAGGTGATGAAGAAATAGCTTGAAATGGAATTGCGGGTCATGTCATATTTTTACTTTATCTTAGTCTTTACTTTAAAGATTAAAAGCCCGTATTTTTCAGAAAGCTGAGAGGCCACTATCACAGAGCACTTCAAAGTTACCATCAAGAGCATTGATTGGATTGTGTTCTTGACATTTTCTTCCCGTCTTAAAACTCAACCAGGACCAGGAGTCTTCCCGCAACCACCACCAACGCCTTTGCCTTTGAGCTCACCAAACATGGGCGTGTTCTATCATGAAGAAGAGCCACCGAACCTTTCTAAGAGACGCAAGTGCCTCTCTGCAGCGCTCAAGGAAGCATTCTCTCAGTGCCATACTTTTGATAGACAGCTCTCACGGTCAACCCCCGAAGAGGAGTATCCGATGAGCGATTCCGGTGATGAACAGGAAGTAATGATTTCTCCTCTTACCAACCTTTTTAACGTTCATCTGTTTGCTATGTCGTACTGAATCAGTTCAGAAAGGAGTATTAACTCATCGGCTTTGATTGTATCCACTCTTTTGGCAAGGAACTTGATATGAGCTTTATCCACGAACAGACAATTGCATTTGTCAAATTAGCCATGAGAAACCTTCTAGATACAGGAAGACTCGCACCATTGCGATCAGAGCTGGAATCTCAGATCGAATATGACCTTTGTAATGAGTTGTTGGTGCTTCTCAGGAGGTTGTCTCGGAGATTCGCAGTCGAGCCATGGAGAAGCTGAGGCGCAAGGCGAACTTCACTATGGACAGCTTTTCCTTTGTCTTCTCCCCGGGCATGGACGAGCTTTCTTTCACCCATCAACAGGAGGCTGATCACGATGAAGACGACAAGGAGGAATTCGTGACCGTGAGGAGCTGTTTCACCTGCTGTTCAAGCTCTGCAACTGCAAGCAGGGACGAGTTCATGACCGTGAGGACCAATTTCTCGCGATGCTCAAGCTTGAACGAGATGATGATCCAAGAAATGCGGCGGCGCTCGATCATTCAGGAGTTCTGTCACTGCCAGGGGTGGCCATTCGGCCTGTGCCGGAAGCTCCTATTGCTTCCGCCCCTGCCCAAGTCTCCAACAGAGTCATGGTCATGGAGGAGAGGCACTAGGCTGAGAAGGTTGCCCTATATTTAGTGCTTCTTTGATCTGGGTACTCTTTGGTGATTGTTCATGTAATAAATGGGTAGTTTTGGGCGATGTTAGTCACATTGCTGGAGAATTGTCATCTTGTCAGCTTCCAGCAAACGAGAGAAAGTAGGGAAAACAGAAATAGAGACAGGTTTACTAAAAGCTGAGATTGAAGATTGTGGATGAGTTTCTAGCATATTCGAAGGCACCCAATCTGCGAAGAGGAGTATACTAAGCGAAGATGGGTCATCATCTGGTTGAATAATCGTCATTTCAAAATCTATGTATCAGTTCTGAGTTATATCATCAAATCGCTCTGAGCGTTGTCGACAGCAGGCTATCTCTTGCACTGAATATGGAAATCTCACTCTAACATGAGTCCCATCCAAATGGGTTCAAAAGTTTGGTGACCTGTCAATTACTTACCAATAATATTCATCAATACAGAAACCACCAAAGGAACATCCATTCTTTTTTTCACTTCTCTTCAGGTTCTTCTCCTTAGAACACACGTTATTTAGGATAATGGGAAAGGTCATGTTTTGGCACTGGAAGCAACTATAATCGACTATCAAATAGGAGCAAATTCAAAAAAATAAAAATAAAAATAAAAATTGCACGACAAAATAACGTAAGAACATTTCTTCTTGACCAATTAAACATGGGAAAATATTATCAGAAACATCCTCATCCTGCAATTTATGTCAACAATTAGAGTCCTTTATTGAAGAACAGATCAACTCAAAATTTTTATTTGGACCCATTTCAACTGCCAAACTTCCTTCCAAATGCCCAAAAACAAGATCACAAAGGCAAGATGCAGAGTTTCGATGACACAAGATAAAAATGAAATCCATGGTTTAAGCTCTTTGCTCAATATACGATCCAGCAAGTCCAGAAGTTCCAAGAACAGTAACCTGCAAAAGCAAGACCAACCCAATTAGATTTCCAGAGGAGAATGCTCATATGACTCATTACCCATCAACTATATCATCATATATTATCTCGTGGTTAGATACAGGCAAATGCAACACGCCAAAGTTGTGAAGATTCCAACCAAAATTGTGCGACAAACAGAGAGAGAGCACGCGTGCTTTTTTTTTTTTTTTTTTTGGGTTGGGGGGGGGAGGGGGGGGGAGTTGTTTGTATTTACATAAAGCGACTCAACATCAGCATCAGTGGCCTTGTGTTGTCCATGGGATTGAGGGATATGAAACAACTGTTAATCACCCATTCCCTGAAAAAGGCAAAATCAAGTTGCATACATTGCCTGAAGTAGTTACTCTCCAGATGCTGGAGCTTTCTTGTGGCATAGCAGATCGTAAGATGTGATGTAAACAGCTACATAAAAATGAAAGCACGAAAAAAATTCTGCAAGGCCTGGTCATGAGAAACAATATCCTCACCTTTCCCCATTCAGAGCCAAGGCCTCCACATCTCATCTTTAAGTGAATCATCTTAGTTCCCAACTCTGTCTCTACTTTCTTCCGTAAATAAGTCTCATCAGGTCCAAATGCATCCAGATAGGCAGTATACCGTTCATAAATTGTTCGAAGGGCACTGGCATACTCATCTGACAAGGGCTTCACATCCTGCAAGAAAAATATAAGTCATAGGTGTGAGAAAAGAAAAAATAGAAGGTACAGGAAGTGTTTGGCCTTCTCAATCATGAGGAGGACTTAACCTCGCCACTCAATCCAATACTGTCATCAAGTTCCATTTTCAATGATGTAAGCACACCAGTGAATTCCTCAACTGCTTCAGCTGCACGGTAAACGTTGGCCAAGACCTCTTGACCAGCCTTATCATCGGTATTCCGGGACAGTGCTTCTTTCACATCATGCACAACGTTATCGGGAATCTCATCCCAGCTAGCAGCCATCAGATCCTTGAATGCATTCAAAACATCGGGATCTTTAAAGTCAGGCATGTGAGTAACATCTTCACTGAAACAACGTGTGCTCCCCATACTCATTCCGCAAGGGGGCCTGCAATCTATAAGGTTTGCACCAGAAAGAAAAGCTGAGATGATGAAAAGCACCATAACAACTTAGAAACTGAAGCTCGATGGGAAGGAACACGCCTTTAAAATGATAAGCAGAGACCAATTTGACCAACCAAACTTGCAGCTCGACAGAATTCATTGAAGATAACAGTCTGACACCAATGCAAGGAACTTTCTCCCACAGAACTAAAGAGGTCATATAGAACCAGCAGTGGCAAACATTGTAAAAATGCAAAGCTTTAGCACCAACCAAGAAAACAATTAAGGACCATTCGATTGCATAAATCTCAGAAAACAAAGTCTCAGAATCTCAGCTCTCACTAACCCATTTCATACGCCAAGTAAAAAGTAAGACGAAGTCGGTTCCAGGATTATCATCATATTACCACACAGGTTAATTTGAATTCATCACCACACAAGAATTAAGCACCTGACAACTAACATTGCATAGGATCATTTATGTATCTCCAGCTGTCCACACTTATAGGCTCTAGCCATGCCTTGAAGACCAACACTAATTCACCATTTGAGGTACCATTGACTAGTAAACGACACATCACTATATCATAACAACATCACATAAAAGTCCCCATAAATCCGAGATATACACAGAAAATAAAATGATCGGTGAAGATGCGTTGTCGCTCCAGATACCGACGTCCTCTACTTCTTTACATCCCTATGCACCTCACAAAGTGAAAGCTCCCAATTTTTCGCTAGGAATAGCCTAAATAAACCAAACACCCAGTTCAAGTTCAATCAAGAGGGAGCTAAATCAGTTGAATTTGAGCAGAGAGAGGAAGTCGGGAGCTAAACATGGCATCAGACAGAAATGCACCGCGAGTCCTCACATTCAACCCCACAGATCATGATTTCCCCAGAAGTAAAATCGACATGCCAAGGGCAATAGCGTTCCCCCCAGAGATTAATTACTTCCAAAAATCCATCTTTGCGCTCTTAAGATATCCCACACAGAGAGTACACTAATCAGAGCTCAAGAAAGGGAAATGAAATCAAGAAACGAAAAGTCCACACCCAGCATCGAAGAAGGGAAGTGGGTATTTACCGAAGGGAAGGTTTCTGGCCGGAGGAGCCGAGACGGACTGACTGGAAAGCCCGAACAAGCTCCGGGATGGGACGGCGAAGTGGCGGGCGAGAGAGGGGCCGCCGCGGTGGCCGACGGCGGCGGCCGAAGACGAAGCGGGCCTGAAGCGGGCCGAAGCCGAGCGGCTGATGATGGATCGCAAGACCGCCATCTTCTTCTCCATCCTCGATCGATCAACTCGCTCCCGCCGCTCGAAGGAATGCTTCGATCGCAGAGAATTACCTCGTAACGAGTTTCGGTCGGAGTGTGGAGAAACCAGCGGTGATGTTCCTGGGTTTCTCTTTTGACATTGACAGTTCTTCCAATCCGGGTCGATCCATGGGTCGGGTTTTTTTTCCTTCCTTTCCCGGGTCTATCATTTTTAATCTTTTGCCTGCCGGCTAATGTTTCAATTGGCCGATGGCATTTTCATCCAAAAAAATTAAATTAAATTTATTTTTCATTTTATTTTTTCGATGAGGCCTGGTGACACTTGCCAGCTACAACCATCGCCGGATCTAAGCGAGGGTTGCTTGCCCAAGCCCTTGACGATTGCGAGTGGCCTAACCTAGGCAAGGCAAGGCTTGGCGAGGGTTCGCCTTGCCTAGGTTAGGGCGGCCTTGCTTGCTTACGTGAGGGCGAGTTGCGCCTCGCCTGTGATAGGTCTGGGCCAGGGCGAGGGTTGCCTTGCTAGCAGCTTGTGAGGGATGGCCTTGCCTTAGCAACACAACTTTCACCTTGGGCGAGGCCACCCTCGAAAGCACAGCAAGGGCCGCTTGCTCGGCCATGGCTAATGGCCGATCATTGCTTGTGATTGGCAAAAGAAAAAAAAAAAGAAGAAAAAAATTAATATAAAATCGAAAAAAAATTAAATATTATTAAAAATTATTTATGTTAATACGACCGTGCTTTGTAAGATAGCTAGCATCCACATCAGCTAATTCTTATCAAAATTGGTCGAATGAACTCAATTAATAAAATGTGAAAATATTTGGGATTCAATAAGTAAAATTGAAAAATTAAGTACTAAATAAGCAAAAGTGTAATGAATTAGGAGTTTTTAGACAATTTTTTCTTTTTTTATATCAAAAGAAAATTGTATTAATTACTTAAAAAGATACATCAAAAGTTCATAAACTCCATAACGAACTGAATAGAAGCATAGCAAAACCCAAAATATTGCAATCCAAATCCAACTCTAGATAACCAAGAGGATTAATAAAGCATTGGTAGGGTTAAATATATGCTTTTTCCACAATACCAAGCAAAATAATCATTAGTCAATCAATGGATCTCATAATGAGCATATGCTCGAAATTATGGTAGTGTGCGTTTATATTTAGCATCCTCTACACCATTATTGTACAGGTTAAACAAATATGGATCTAACATTTGAGAGAACAAATCTTTGTGACTCAGCGGGACATCATATTTCCTGCGATCACAATTAAAGTTGGAAACATAGAACTTATATATAAATAGAATCTTGAAAGCATATTTATCATATCAAGATCTAAATGGCGAGAGAATAACTCTTGAATCTAAAACTCGATCGGAAGGACTTCCAACTGTCCGAAGAATTGCATACTTGGTCACCCAATGCCATGGAGGGTTCGTAGAACGGAAGGAGCGTTCAACAGGGGGTCTCGTAACGAGAGTGAGAATAAGAAACAATAAAAAGGACAAAAAAACACAAAAAAAAAAAAATTATTCTCGCCTTGGGTGACACGGATGGAGAGAGAACAGTGAGGGAGAGATCGGAAGGGTCAAAGAAAGTGACTCTTGCCTTGGCTAACACGGATTATCTCAACATCCCACTAATCTCTTTATCTTCATGTTTTATAAAAGGGAACCTCAAACTCATCAGATAGTAATCTCTCTCTCTCTCTCTCTCATGGAGCCACACAGCAGTTCAAGCAAATCGGAAGTGGCCTTCGAGTTGCCTTCGATTATTCGAGTTTACAAGGACGGCCGCGTCGAGAGGTTCTTTGAAACCGACGTCGTCCCGCCGTCCACCGACCCCGAAACCGGCGTTTCATGTAAGGACGTCACCATCCCCGTCACCGCCGCTGCCGCTGTGACCGCCACTTCCGAGCCCTCCTCCCATGTCGTCTCCGCTCGCCTCTTCCTCCCAAAACTCGCCGACTCCCGAAAGCTCCCCCTCCTTATCTACTTCCACGGTGGAGGGTTCTTCGTCTCCTCCCCGTTCTCCGCCGTTTACCACAACTACCTCGAAGCCGTGGTCGCGGAGGCCAACGTCGTCGCGGTGTCGGTGAACTACGGGAAGGCCCCGGAGCACCCGATACCGGCGGCTTACGAGGACTCCTGGGCTGCGATCCGGTGGGCAGCTTCGCACCGCGACGGTTATGGCCCGGAGGCTTGGTTGAACGAGCATGCGGACTTTGGGAGGGTGTTCTTGTCCGGAGAAAGCGCAGGTGAAAAAAATGATCATTTCATCGTTAAGTTACTTCAATCATTCCGTGCTTGCGACCTCTTTGTAAAGCAAATGGACAAAACGATTGACTGAAATAGTCTTTATATACTTGGTTTGAAACTCTGTCTTGATATTGACTTTGAAGAAAGTTGAATCACAAGTAAACATTCTACTCGAGCAGGTGCCAACATTGCTCACAACATGGCGATGGCAGCTGGAAAACCCGAGCGTGGGCTAAACATCCGGCTTCTTGGAGTTGCTCTAGTCCATCCTTATTTCTGGGGTTCCAGTCCAATCGGCCCGGAGGCACTGCATCCGGATAAGAGGGCCGAACTGGATTGGATATGGCCTTTCGTCTGTCCGTCTACGCCGGACAGCGATGAACCGTGGATCAACCCGATGGCCGACGGAGCCCCGAGCTTGGCGGGGCTCGGGTGCGGGAGGGTGCTGGTGTGCGTGGCCGAGAAGGATTTATTAAGGGACAGAGGGCGGCTGTACCGTGAGGCGCTGGGCCGGAGCGGGTGGCCGGGCGTGGCGGAGATGATGGAGACGGAAGGGGAGGGTCACGCGTTTCATTTGTATGACTTGGGAGGGGAGAAAGCTAAGGATCTGATCCGGCGGCTGGCGATTTTCTTCAATAGAGATATGTCGCCTTTATGTCTTAATCACGAAAAGTCTGGAATAAATGTCCCACTATGTGGAAAATGAGGTGGAATGTTTTTGGCCAGAGCAAGTATAAATGGACATCTTCACAAATACGACGTTATGCCGTAATCAAGAATAATTTTGTCGTTAATTTGAGAAATTACGACGTTATTATAATGTTTATGATGGTTTGTCGTCACGTCCTAAAATCTCAAGTAAAAAAAGGAAGAGGCAACCGCCGTTGGCCGGCCAGAAAACTTGTGGCATGGTACAGACGTCGTAAGCTAAAAGCCCTATGTAATTCCATAAATGAGTTGCTTTCCCCCCGCTCCCGTGGCTTTTGATGTGAGTGAAAATGAGCTGGAGAAGTTGGTGCGTTCTAGTCTTGGTCTTGTTACAACCAACTATTCACCGGACGACATACTTTGCAATTTCTGAATCTGACAAATAATTGTTGAGATGATTACATGAAACGTTTTCAATTTATTGTATGGATGCCAATTGTCATAAACATATCGATTTGACCAATTTAATCATATACCTTTAGATGATTTGTCAATATAGTCTTTTCCGATCAATTTTGATCGGCAATCGTGGACATGGATGCTGGCCTGACAATAATATGTCGTTTTCTTCCCACGTTGGCATAATGTTTTTAAAGCAGCGTGATGGGATTGGCTCATGCGAGGGTGCAGTCTCTTTGGACAAGTTTCTCGGATCAATTTCATTTTAAGCTTGGTGGGCCGACTCTGACATTTGTAGCAAAGCAGAATATGGGGGAATAATATATGGCCAGAGAAAATTTATGTTGGATAAGGAGGAATGACGCGGGCGTGGATGCGGCCGCGCGGCTGCTGAAGACTTTCCAGACCCTTCGGACGAGGGGAATTTTCACGCGCGAGGCCGGGACAAGATTCGTGCCGTGCTCGATAGAACGGGAGTGGCCTGCCCCGAAGACGGTCGGTGAAGCGCGGAGTTTTCATGGACTCGCGACATTCTATAGGCACTTCAATCGCAATATTAAGCACCGTTATGGCCCCGACCACTGAAGAAAAACTATGTTCACCGCAGGTTTTCTACTTTGCCCTATTTCAATAAGCTGTTTGAAGTGGGCTATGATGTGCCTGGAGTGGGGATTGGTGTGGTGCTGTGCCGGGAGAAGAGACTTGTGGCCTCTTTTAAGCGAGGCTGTGTGATGCGTGTCGACGATGACATACATACGACCGAAATCTAATGCAGTCATGCGTGCTCCGAAGCGTCGGGAGCATTATCTGATTGCTAATGAATTTATGCTGTATTCAGATCGTGGAGCCTTGAAATATATGGGTGGTCAGAAGCCAAATTAGCAGCGATATGCATGCTAAAGGGTGCATATTTCTGCGGAAGTTCCTATATAAATTCCAGCATCAATCTGATACTTCGATCTGGGTTGCTGATGTGCTAAGTTGGCGAGCTGCGTTGATTTCCACTCTCGGGAATGAGGTCGTGGGATTTTGGATATCGGCAAGATTTATGGGCCGAGGATGATGATTTCCAGGATGTCTGGGAAAAATTGAAGCAGGGACAACCTGATGATGGCTTTCGTGTATCTGATGGGTTTTTAATGCAGGGTAATTTGCCGTGCGTCCCGAGTACATCCTTGCTCTGGGAGACCTGATCTGAAGTAATGTAGAAAAACGCCGAAACGGGGGATTCGGCTCTAGCTCCTACGGAATCAGTTTACAGCAGTACTGTATGTTCATCGGTAGCGTACGAAAAGCCCTTTACACGTTCTTGATGCGATTCACTCCCTGAGTCAACTGAGGAGAGCATTGCCGCTCAAAACTTAGCATAACAGGTGCAGTCGACCCGGACCAAGGTGAAACAGAAACTCAAGGAGGCTGATGCCGAGTATAAATAAGCAACCGATCAACACCGACTGTTGTTTCGTTAGCATCATTTTAAACTCGTATAAGAATAAGAGCATAATCAGAATATCTGCATAATAAGCAATTTGAGATTTATTCAAACATCATCTCTAGCTCTCATCAGAATTAGAGCACAATCAGAATAATCCCATATTAATTTAATATTTGAGAGAGCAAATCTTTGTGGTTTAGCAAGAGACTAGAGTTCATACAATCACCATTGAAGCTGGAGATAGAGGACTTGTACACGAATAGAGCACAGATGCGTCGAATCCCAAAAACATATTTATTATTCTCCTAAATCTAGATAGAGAGGAATAACTCCTGTGGATTGAGAAAAGAGAGCTCTTAAACTTAGATCGGGAGAGAAGAAGAAACAAGAAAAAGACAAAAGAACACAAACAAAATCAATAAAAGAGGGAGGGGAGAGTGAGACCAGTTGAAAACCTACTCCCGATTGAAGGGCGAAAAAGCCGATGGAGACATTGGAAGGGCCAAAGAAACTTGCTTTTGCCTTGTGTAACAAGATTATTTCAACATCAGACTTTTTGGCTACGAACGATTGATATCTCTATGATTTGTTGGAATTGACCATATTGAAAGCTCTGATTTGGCAAATTGAAACTGGCGTGTCGGACCATGCTAGCCAAAAGCATGAGTTAGGGAAGAAAAGATACCACCATGGACAAGTTGGATCAAACTACAAGCATAATAGTCCAATATACGCTTAGTCGAATTTTCAACCATGACTTTTCATTAGAAGCTACTTATTCGACGGTTGAACTTTTGGTCAATAAAGATTGGTACTTCATTTTTAACATGAGGAAATAATGTGCATCTGTGTATTTCGTGCAAAAATAATAATTTGAAAGATATTTTTTTAGAATAATTATTTATATTACTCATGAAGATGAATTAATGAAAAATATTTTCATTATAGATATATATTGTTGTCGATAATAATAACTTTTTTGGTAGACTAATTTGTTTATGCTATGAAATAGTGAAATACAATTTCTGACGGTATAAAATGCATTCACACTCGATTCGCATATTCTCTTTATCTTGATGCTTATAAAAAGGAACCACAAACTCATCAGAGAGCAACCGTCCTCTCTATCTCTCTCTTTCTCCCATGGAGCCAGACCACAAATCAAGCAAATCGGAAGTAGCCTTCGAGAGGCTTCCGATTATAAGAGTCTACAAAGACGGCCGCGTCGAGAGGCTCTTTGGAACCGACGTCGTCCCGCCGTCCACCGACCCCGAAACCGGTGTTTCATCCAAGGACATCACCATCCCCGTCACCGCCGCTGCCACCACGGCCACTTCTGAACCCTCCTCCCATGTCGTCTCCGCTCGCCTCTACCTCCCAAAACTCACCGAATCCCGAAAGCTCCCACTCCTAATCTACTTCCACGGTGGAGCGTTCTGCGTCTGCTCTCCGTTCAACGCCGCTTACCACAGCTACCTCAATGCAGTTGTCGCCAAGGCCAAGGTCGTCGTCGTCTCGGTGAACTACAGGAAGGCCCCGGAGCACCCGATACCAGCGGCTTACGAGGACTCCTGGGCTGCGATCAAATGGGCGGCTTCGCACTGTGACGGGGATGGCCCGGAGGCTTGGTTGAACGAGCACGCCGATTTTGGAAGGGTGTTCTTGTCCGGAGAAAGCGCAGGTGAAGAAATGATCATTTCATTGTTGAGTTACTTCAGTCATTCTGCGCTTGTGACATGTTTGTGGAGCTATGGACAAAGCGATTGCCTGAAACGATCGCTATACACTTAGTTTGAAACTGTGTCCTGATATTGACTTTTTATAGCATGTACGTGAAGAAAGTTGAATCACAAGTGAACATTGTAATTGAGCAGGTGCCAATATTGCTCACAACATGGCGATGGCGGCCGGGAAACCCGAGCGCGGGCTGAACATCCGGCTTCTTGGAGTTGCTCTAGTCCATCCTTTTTTCTGGGGTTCCAATCCAGTCGGATCGGAAGCACTGCCTCCGAATACGAGGGCCGATGTGGACTGGCTTTGGCCTTTTGTCTGCCCGTCTAAGCCGGACAACGACGAACCGTGGGTCAACCCGATGGCCGAGGGAGCACCGAGCTTGGCGGGGCTGGGGTGCAGGATGGTGCTGATGTGCGTGGCCGAGAAGGATATATTAAGAGACAGGGGACGGTTGTACCATGAGGTGTTGGGTCGGAGCGGGTGGATAGGCGTGGTCGAGATCATGGAGACAGAAGGGGAGGGTCACGCGTTTCATTTGTATGACATGGGAACTGAGAAAGCTAAGGATTTGATCCAACGACTGGCGGATTTCCTCAATCGAGACGTGCCGCCTTCGATGTCTTAAGTAGGAAAAGTCCCTAATTTTTGTCTAATTCTAGGAAAAGTATGGTGGAATATTAGTAGCAAGTATGGACGGACATCTTAGACCATGTGCCTCTTAGGCTGAATAGTTATGAGTGCCATACACCACAATCATCAAATTATGTGGTAATAAGATCGAAAGTTGTGATGTACCTTTTTGAATCTTGTAAGTTTTATAATTATTTTGTTTCGAATCAAACACAAACTATATTAGATATGAGGAACCGAAAAATATACAATTTGAGTAGTGCTTGATCCGACGGTTTAGGCTGTGTTTGGAAGTCTTAGGTGGTTGAGGAAAATAAAATTCCTTTATAATGTTTGGAATAAAAGGAAAATGGAAGAAAGTGCCAAGGATGGATTATAGCTTGTTTAGAAAGAGAGGAAATGCGAAGGATAGGATAGGGAGAAAAATTAAAATGAAATTACGCTTTTGCCCTAACAGACTATGCGTGCCAACTTGACATGGCAAAAGTCATTTCAGAAAAGGATGACGGTATTTTTTTGAAGTTTAATTTTTGTTTTTGTATCAAATTCTACTGGTTCTCTTCACATTCGGGCTCAATCGATCAATTCACAAACTTAACTCAAATCTTGTTGATTAATCCTTATTCCTACATGCAATACCATTTTTTACTATAACTTAATAAGTTTGGTTTAATGTTGAAGATAACGATTATGCGGACAAGTTATCAATTTGGTGGGCAAGTTACTGATTTTCATAATTGCCGACTAAAACTACCTAGATGTCGATTTACAAGCATGCTGTCGATTTTGAGACTACTAATTGACTACCTAAAGATCGAAGGCTGTGTCCTTAATGATTTATTTTGTTGTTTGGTGATCATTCAAGATGTTTGTGGGCTGCTAAGGCTGATAAATGAATTTAGAGTCTAAGTTTAATTACTTTGTGTTGCGACCTACGTTTTTGTTTGGAAGAGAAAAGACATAGGTTTAGGTATATTATCTAAAAGGTGGGCCTATAACCCTCGATTATGCACAAACTCTCCTAAGTCGGTACCTCACGTGACATAGGACATTCGATGTTAAGTCAAATTAACGCTAAGAGGATTTTTAATGACGAGTCGCTACTAATCTATTAGGGTTGGTTAGAAACCAAGTGAGGCATGAAAATATATCTCATTTCCTATGCAACTAAAGAACATAAGGTTGAGAACTTGATTACACTAATTAATCAACCAGTGCTATTTTGGTATCTAAACTTGTTCATTTCAAGAAGATGTTTGTCAAACAATTTGAAATAATTTTAAATATATCCATTAATATGTGAGGTGATCATGCGAATGTGCAATCATTGAAATAGCAATCAGCAGCTAAGGAAGTATTAAATAAATTATAGGGAAAGTAAGAATTTAACACTAAGAATAAGAAAAAAATGCCATTCTTAACTAAGCTAAAGGGAAACAATAATCAACATATTGAAGATGCGAAATCAAGTGATCATTGAAATAGAAATGCATAAAGAGGAACTTTGGCTTGAGCATGGGTATGAAGTCTTGGGCCTGGCCTTGATGGACTCGAGCTCAGAGTTGGGGACTTGGGCACAAGTGTTGGTGTCCGAGGCTTGGCCTCAATGGTCTTCGGCTAGGGCGCTGGGGTCTCGAGCTTAGCCTTAATGGACCTTGAGCCGAGTCTCGATGGACTCAAGCTCGGAGTTGGGGACTTGGGCACGGGTGTTGGGGTCCGAGGCTCGGCCAAAATGGTCTTGAGCTAGGGCGCTGGGTCTCGAGCTCGAGCTCGAGCTCGATGGACTTGGGCTTGGGTGCCCAACAGTTGGCCTTGATCTCTAGTCTCAGTCTCATTGCCAAGGGTTTGGGAATGAGTATTGGAGTTTTGGTGCCCAAGAGCAAAATTTCTAATCTAGGTATTGATATTTAGTCATATTTTGAAAAATGATTTTTGATTTTTTAAGGTTTGATATTATGAAAAATCTTAAACTGGTGTACTCGTGACAAATTTTTGTCACAAATTATTTTTTTATTGCCAAAGACAAATTACTCTACTTAATAAAATTATTGAGTTTGGTGATACATGATATTGACGTGGCAAATCCGCATGGAAATCCATGCACTTAGTACCATAAAAAAACCCCACACTAATACAATCGTGACAAATTTAGTCAAAACTAATTTTTGGGTACCAAAAACCTAAATTAGTACATGATGACACATTTACACTTTGTTAACTTTCATAAAAAAATCCATAACACTTTCTTCGTTTCTTCAATAAACCCTAATTTGAAAACAAATAGGGCTTACTCTCTCTCTCGGAGCACAAGAAACCCCAGATTGTCTTCCTCATCATCACCCTTCATTGTCATCTTTATCTAAAATTGTGGAAATTGTGAACACCGTTTAGTGAGAACACTTTAGCGACACTTTTAGTAACTCTATTAGTACTCTTGACAAAATGGCTTGACCAAGTACTGCCTCGTATAAGAACATTAACGATGGATTAAGCCATTCCGAGTATTACTTGACCTTCTGTTGATAATCCCTTTTCAAGGTGAGCGTAAGTAGTGTCTTTTCACAAATGATATGCAGCAATTGTTAGAAATTTGAACTCCTTTCGAAAGAGGGTATTGTGCATTTAAGGTGGCATATCACCTGTTTAGAGCAATGCCGGGACTAAAAAGATTACTTAACAAAATTGGAATAGGAATTATTTTAGAAGCAGGTTTTCATTATTCAGCAGATTGATGTTGTGAGTCATATTTTATTTATTAACAGCGTTATTCTTACTTCAAAGATAAGTGTCTCGGGCACCGTCATTCTTTTTTGTATTTAGTTATTTTTTATTTGTTCTTTTTTATTTGTTTTTTATTCTTTTTCGTATTTTTTTGTATTTATTTTTTTATTTTTTTAATTTGTTTTTACTCTTTTTTGTATTTATTTGTTTTTATTTTTTAATCTTTTTTTGTATTATGTTCTCATACGCACTCCAAAGACAAGTGTCTCTAAAGCTAAAAGCTATTATCCTTTTCTTTTTATGGAAAAAAAAAAGTGCATAATTGATATGTGAACTGGGATTATTTATAATGCGGTCCTAAATTTCTAATTTCTTGCAATTATCTCCTCGAACTTATAATAATATTTTCCCATTCAAGTCCTGGTTCCCTGATTTCGGCAAATTTAGCCTATGTGTCCGAGGATACTTGTCAAAAGTACGACGTGGAAAAACTTAGATGGGACCATGGACAATGAATTTGCGCCAACCAAACTACAAGAATAGTGGTGCAATACAAAATTAGGTGAATTTTCAATAATAACATTACACAGATTTTTTTTATAAAAAAAATGATATTCATTGCTTAAAAAGATAAATCAACCAAAAGTACATCTACTTCGTAACGAAGAGAATAGAAGCAAAGCAAAACCCAAAATATTGCAATACAAACCCAAATCTAGATAATAAATAGAGTCAACAAGGCACTGACAAGGTTAAGCACATGCTTGTTCCATAATAATGGATTTGTCAACCAAAATAATCATCATTCGATCACTAGATCTCGTATTTTTGTTGATGAAATACCTTCTCCAGTAATTATGATATTGATAGTTGGCAGATGTGCGCCTAGATTCGGCTTCCTCTATATAATCGATGTATAGAGACAATCAAAACAAGTTGAGCAAACACAAATATTATATTTGTGATAGCAAGTTTTCGTGGTTCAGTAAGACATCAAAACTCATGCGATAATTATTAAAGTTGAAAACACAAAACTTGTACACCAACAGAGCACAAAAGTATCGAATCAAAAGTATATTTATTATACTCTCAGATCTAGATTGAGAGAGAGTGGCTCTCAGATCTAGAATTAGATCGGGAGATGAGAATTTCCAAATTTAGATGGGGAGAGAAGAAAAAGTAAAAAAGAAAAGAAAAAAAGAACACAAAGAAAATTAATAAGAGAGAAAGGGGAAGGTGAGACTAACTCAAACTCTGGCCTTATGAGTGAAGGTTGAAGAAGAAGATGGGAATAGAGTAGAGAGAGAGAGAGAGAACGGAAGGGTCAAAGAGGCGTTAGGATTATTTCAACATCAGACTTTTGGCTACTAACAATTGGTACTTTAATTTGTTGGAATTGACCATTGAAAGCTTTCATTCGGCAAATTGAAGCTGGCGCGTTGGACTATGCTAGCCAAAAGTATGACTTGGTGAAAAAAATATAACCATGAACAAGTGGATCAAACTATAAGCATAATAGTCCAATATACACTTGGTCATTTTTTCAATCACGGTTTACTAAAAGCTGACTATTTGACGGTTGAACTTTGGCCAATAAAGATTGGTACCTCATTTTTAATATGAGAATATAATGGATGTGCATCTATTTCGTGCAAAATTAACAATCTGAAAAATATTTCTCTTAAAAAGATTATTTGTATTAGTCATAAAGATGAATCAACAAAAATATTTTCACCGTAAGCTTAGATTATTGTCGACAAAAATAACATTTTTTAGTAGATTAATTTTGTTTAAGCAATGAAATGGCGAAGTACAACTTTTGGATGGTTTAGAATGCATCCACACTCGATGCGTACAATCTCTTTATCTTCATGTCTATAAAAGGGAACCACAAACTCATCCGAGAGCAACCCCCCTCTCTCTCTCTCTCTCATGGAGCCAGACAGCAATTCAAGCAAATCGGAAGTAGCCTTTGAGAGGCCTCGGATGATAAGAGTCTACAAAGACGGCCGCGTCGAGAGGCTCTTGGGAACCGACTTCGTCCCGCCGTCCACCGACCCCGAAACCGGCGTTTCATCCAAGGACGTCACCATCCCGGTCGCCGCCGATGCCACCACGGCCACTTCTGAGCCCTCCTCCCATGTCATCTCCGCTCGTCTCTTCCTCCCAAAACTCACCGACTCCCGAAAACTCCCGCTCCTCATCTACTTCCACGGTGGAGGGTTCTGCATCTCCTCCCCGTTCACGGCCATAAACCACGGCTACCTCAACGCCTTGGTCGCCAAGGCCAAGGTCGTTACCGTCGCGGTGGACTACAGGAAGGCCCCGGAGCACCCGATACCAGCGGCTTATGAGGACGCCAGGGCTGCGATACAGTGGGCGGCTTCACACTGCGACGGAGATGGCCCGGAGGCTTGGCTGAACGAGCACGCCGATTTTGGGAGGGTGTTCTTGTCCGGAGAAAGCTCAGGTGAAAAAAAAAATGACCATTTCAGTGTTAACTTACTTCAGTCATACAGTGCTTGTGGCCTGTTGTTCCAGCCTTTCTTTATTTCCACTGGTTTTGTTTGATGCGTTTCGACTTTTATTGGAGAAGTAGATGGGCCAAAACGATAAGGTCACCTGATAGAGTTCCATCTCGTGGAGGAACTAATGATGCAAAGTGATTGACTGAAACAGTCTTTATACCTTTTATAGCATTTACGTGAAGAAAGTTGAATCACAAGTAAACATTCTAATTGAGCAGGTGCCAATATTGCTCATAACACGGCGATGGCGGCCGGGAATCCCGAGCTCGGGCTAAACATCCGGCTTCTTGGAGTTGCACTAGTCCATCCTTTTTTCTGGGGTTCCACTCCGATCGGATCGGAGGCACTGCCTCCTAATAATAGGGCCGATGTGGACTGGCTATGGCCTTTTGTTTGCCCGTCTAAGCCGGACAATGATGAACCATGGGTCAACCCAATGGCCGATGGAGCACCGAGCTTGGCGGGGCTCGGGTGCGGGAGGGTGCTGGTGTGTGTGGCTGAGAAGGATGTATTAAAAGACAGAGGGCAGTTGTACTATGAGGTGTTGGGTCGGAGCGGGTGGATGGGCGTGGCGGAGATCATGGAGACGGAAGGGGAGGGTCACGCGTTTCATTTGTTTGACATGAAAACTGAGAAAGCTAAGGATTTGATCCAGCGGCTGGCAGATTTCCTCAATCGAGACTTGCCGCCTTTTATGTCTTAATTAGAAAAATTCCCCAATTTATGTCTCACTCTATGGAAGATGCGGTGGAATATTCGGAGTTAGAATGGACGTACATCTTAGACCGTTTGCCTCTTAGGCGGAACATGTATGATTTCCATGTATCATAAATAAAATCAAAGGTTGTAATGTACTCTTTTGAATTTTATTAGTTTTACAATTATTTTGTTTCGAACATGACACAATTTATATTAGATACGAGGAACCAATATATATACACTTTAGATAGTGCTTGATCGGACAATTTAGGCGGTGTTTGGAAAGGCTTTTAGGCGGGTGAGGAAAATAAAATTCCTTTATGACGTTTGGAATAAGGGGAAAATGGAAGAGTGCCAAGGGTGGATTAAGGAGGGGGACAAAATTAAAATGAAATTACGCTTTTGCCCTAAGAGACCATCTAAGCCAACTTGACATGGCAAAAGTCATTTCAGAAAAGGACGAGGGTAGTTTTTGAAGTTTAATTTTTTGTTTTTATGTCATATTCTACTAGTTCTCTTCACAATCCGTTTGTAATGCGGGAGTTTCGGGCTCTATCAATTAACTCACAAGCTTAACTCAAATCTCGTTAGTTGATCCTCATTCCTATTAGGGCGAGCGATTTCAAGTTCCATACAGATTCCATGTGGAACTTGGAATTTACTTGTTGGAAGAAGTTAATCATTTTTAGGAATTTGGAATCTACTTTACATATCTTAAAATTTGAAACTTACATTATCATAAGTTTCAAGATTAGTTCTAGGATATATTCAGATTTCACCTATATTATTAATTAAAGATTACAATTCACTAATTATAACTTATATTTAGACATACAAATAATATGAATATTAATAAAGTAAAAATCTTAGTCATAAAATGGAAATTTAGACTAGTGTTTTTAGATTATACACTCGTTATTGAATGGCATGGAATATCGGAGGATCGCACGAAGATATGAACCAAGAAAAATATTGAAACTTGTTCCGGGTTTTAGGTTAGAGTTGCAAATTCCAGGTTCCAAGTTCCTCCAATTAAGAACTTGGAACTTACCCAGCAAAATAGGTTTATCATTTTTTGGAACCTGAATTCTATCGTGCATACTTTAGAACCTGAAACCTATATGTTCCCACAGGTTCGGTTTTTAGGTTCTAGGTTCTTACTTGGAATCATGCTCATCCCTATTTTCTTACAAGCAATATCATTTTTAGCTTTAACTTAATAAGTTGGGTTCAATGTTGAAGATACCGATTATGTGGAAAAGTTTTCAATTTGGTGGACAAGTTGTCGATTGACTACGATTTACAGGCATGTTGTCAATTTTGAGACAATTAATCGACTACTTGGCAACCGGAGACTGTCTAGGATGATCCTTTGCTGTCTGGTGATCTTTTAAGATGATTGTTGGGTTGCCAGGTTGGTAAGTGAATTTAGAGTCTAAGTGTAATCACTTTGTGCTACGATCTACCTTCAGGGGCATTATCTAAAAGATGGAACTACAACCCTTGGTTAAGTATGAGCTTTCCTAAGTCTATATCTTGCGTGACGTTGGGACAGTCAATGTTAAGTCAAATCGAGGCTAAGAGGATTTTTTAATGATAAGTCGCCACTAACTTATTATAGTTAATTAAAAACCAAGTAAGGCATGAGAATGTAACTCACTTTCTACACAATTAGAGAATTTAGAGTTGAAAACTTGATTACACTTATTAATCAACTAGTATCATTTCAATACCTAAACTTATTCATTTCAAGAAGATGTTTGTCAACCAGTTTGCATTGATTTTAAATTTATCAACTAACATGATCATGTAGGTTCACAATCATTAAATTTACAATTAACAATAAAAAAAGGATTAAATAAATTGATGAGAAAAGCAATAATTTAACACTAAGAAATAAGAAAAAAAATGTCATTCCTAACTAAGCTAAATGGAAACAATAGTCAACATATAGAAAATACGCAATCAAATGATGATTGGAATAAAAATGCGCAACCAACGACCCAAATTTTTTTCCTTAAAAGCATGTAAACCTTATTTGTAAAGCTTTAAGAGTTTGTTCAATTTGGAGTACAAATTTTTTCGATCAAGGATTTTCACACATTTTAAAGAAAACTACTCAAAAACTAATTTTTAAGCTTTTTCTTAATTTTTAGAAAAAATAAAAATTCGGATTTTTTAAAAATTTTAATTAATTTTATAACGAATTTAATTTTTTAAATAATTTTTTAATCAGAAAATTAGGGACTGAATATGGGCTGCAATCTGGTCCGTGAATTTGGGCTCAAGGGCAAGGTTGGGGCTTGTCTTGAACAAGCCCACCTCAATTAGAAAACTCACGAAACCCACTTCTAAATATGACACATCTCAGCCCAATCACCTATGTACCCAAACCTTTAAGAAGAAACAATCCCAGACTTGCTGAACCAACTAAGACCCGAATTCACTAATGCTAATTAAGCCCAAACTTACAAAACTCCACTTAAGCCCACCTAACCAACTTCTCTCTTTCCCCTTCACCCTTTCTTCTTTCCCCCTCTCCACTGTTCCCTTCTTTCACGCTCAAGTCCACGTCTTCTAACGAAGCGAACCAACGGACGAGAAATGTGAGATTTGAAACAAAGCTTGTGATTGAGAAGTCAGAACACAAAACAAAACACTTCACCATGAATCAAAACAAAAACTTCGTTAAACTTCCCTCGTCAGTTGCCATATGTGAGCATCATTGTGGTTCTTTTTTTTTTTTTTTTTTTTATATGTTCCACTCTAACTTTCAACTCAGTCTCCGATTTTCGCATCCATCTCTTTGCAGAGCATGGGAATTGAACCCCACTTGAAATTAAACGTTCCCAATCTTAATTCCCCTAAGAAAAAGTGGGAAATCGAACTGCCCATCTCCTCATTCCCATGTAGGAAAGGTGGCCCCAATGATTTCATTGTGGTCCATTCACCATTCAAGATTTCGCAAAATACGGTTACTACGTGACTGGAGCAAACATGACATTTAAAGGAACTCAATAGGCAAACCGGTGTCGATTCAGTCAGGAATCGTTGTAAGGCCTTTGCTTCACTGACGCACCTCATTGCTTAACCACCAGCATACATACAGTTTATCAAAAAAAAAAAAAATAGAGAAAAGGAGGGAAGGGGGGGAGGGGGGTTGCAGAAACATTCAAGGGTAGCCACGAATCGTATCCGAACCTCAACATATCGGTTCAGCAAACGTGCACCAATATATAGAACAAAACAGGGTGTGCTTGGATTTGGACAAAAATGGAGATTAGTACCGCGTGACTCCTACTAATGCAAGTTTTACTTGACCTTTTGTTAATACTCCATCTTCAAGGTGAGCGTAGGTAATGCCTTTTCACAAGTGATACGTAGTAATTGTTAGAATCTTGAACTCCATTCAAAAGAGGGTATTGTGCATTTAAGGTGGCATATCACCTATGAAAAGACACTACTTATGCTCATCTTGAAGAGGGAGTATTGACAGACAGTCAAGTAAAACTCGCAAAATCTTAATCCATTGTTAATTTCTCACACAAGATGCCACATTAAGTAATGATTAGGCTATAGAGTGGTACTTGGTCAAGTATTTTGTCAAGAGTACTAATAGAGTTACTAAAAGTGTCACTAAGGAGTTCTCGCTAATGAGAGAGAGAGAGAGAGAGAGAGACCTATATATTTTCAAATTAGGTCTAATTGAAGAAACAAAGAGAGATTATTAGAGATTTTCTATGAATACTAAGGGAGGGTAAATGTATCATTTGTGTACCAATATATGGTTTTTGGCAACTAAAAAATTAATTTTAAGTAATTTTGTCATAAGTAATACTAATTTGAGGATTTTCATGGTCTTTAACTTTATGGATTTACACATAGATTTGCCGCATCAATCCATGTGTCCTCTAACTTAGTAACTTCATGGTAAAATTTAACGTATTGTCACGTGTGTATTAGTTTGGGATTTTTCGTGGTATTAATCCATTTTTTAAAGATAATTTTTTTTTTCTAAATGTAAGTTTTGGTAGGAAATTTTCTTTTTTCGTTTGTTAGGAAAATCCCTTTTGATGTTTTGAAAATAACAAAATAAATCAAAGGCTACTAACATGTTTAATGATTGAGTAATTAGGTGAAAGATGTACAGGCTGCTATGTAGATGATAGAACATGAGGTTCAGAATGACACAAGTGCAGAAGAAGATGCAAGTTCAAAACGAAGCAAGTTCCGAACGAGACAACTTGACAGAATATAACACATGCCCATAAAGTATAACGACTAGTGAATTGATTTAAATTCTATACAGAGATATAATTAATTGACTTAATCTAATTGATTGGCAAATTAATCTTGAAGAAAAGTTATTTTTAAACAAAAAAGCTCTACTTATGGAAATCAAAACTCTAATTATATTGGCGATTAGAATAAAGTGGAAATTTTATCATTGTCACTCAATGGCCACCAAATCTTCTTGATACAGTTTTGTCCATCGACAAAATGGAAGACAATCATTTAGAAGTTGTCCAACAGCTAGTTTGGAAGTGGAGGAGTATATAAAGGGGAAAATGTCACAAATGGTCCCTATACTATTATTTAATGTGCAATTTGGTCCTTGAACTTTCGATCGGCTCAATTTGGTCCTTGAACTATTGATAAATGCGATTTGGTCCCCGAACATTTCATCGGCTCAATTTAGTCCCTAAACTATTGATAAATGTCCGATTTAGTCATTCGTTACTATTTTTCCTTTTCTTTTTTTTCTTTTTTTGTTACTATTGAACTTTTTTTTGTTACTTTTTTTTTTTTTTTTTTATTTTTTTTTTCGTTATTATTTTTTCTTTTTTTTTCGTTATTATTATTATTTTTTTCAATTTCGTTACTATAAGCAAAAAAAAAAAAAAGAAGGAAAAATAGTAATGAAGGACTAAATCGGACATTTATCAATAGTTGAGGGACCAAATTGAGCCGATCAAAAATTCAGGGACCAAATCGGGCATTTATCAATAGTTCAGGGACCAAATTGCACATTAAGTAATAGTATATGGACCATTTGTGACATTTTCCCTATATAAAGAGATCAAAAGATTAAGGAGCAAGTAAGAGATGAGGCCTAGAATCTAAAATTCCAAAATTCGAGCGTACTTTGGTGATACATTTGTCTTTCGTGAACTTAAACGTTTGCGATCGTGAGAAAAATACAAAAAAAAAGTGACTTAGTGAGATAGTGTGATCTACTACTGAATATTTACATTTAAAGTTGTAATCTCTTATTGATTATATAGTGAAATTTAGCCATAGGCTGTAAGTAAAGGAGAGTGGACATAAACTTGACTAAAGACAAATCATTATACACCTTGGGTGCAATTTCTCTATCCTTACTCTCTTATTGTTTATTGCTAAAAGTCTATTGCATACTCGAAGGTTGCTTTTAAAGTTCGCTCTACCGTATAACGGATTCTGAATCTTATTCTAGAATCTAGACCTTGTGCAAACCTTGATCTTGATTTATTCTATTCCGCATTAATTTATTAAGATTTTATATTATCACCTATTTATCCCCTATAGGTGATATGTGCTAGCAGTATCACCATTGACTCATTTTTATAAGCGATCCAAACGTCAAAAAATGAGAAAAATGTTTTCGGTGAAATAAACATAGCCTAAGATTCCGAGTTGATTCACCGAGTAAACGAATGCATGGTGCCAAAGAAAATGGTCGCTCGATCTAACGCAAAGGAGCCCTTTATTAGACTTGCATTCTACCAAAAATCACATGTAAACATTCGTTTAAGCCTCTTCTGTTTTATATGTAGTGATGCACCACATGCACGAGCCACAAGCTCGATGACGACAAACTCAGCCTAAACTACCTCTCATGGAGGAGAGACCTCGTCTCCCTCTGCAAATTGTCAAAAAGACACAGGGAAAAATGGACAAACAAAAGAAAAAAAAAACAGTTTTCAACGAAGAAAGCAAAAGGCATAATTATTTTGGATAGTATAGGATGCCGACAAGACGATAAACAAAAGTAAGAGCTACGAGAACTGCGTCCATACAACGAATTTCCTCGGGGCCTAACATATTTCTCCCCCGTAATTTCTGGACGGAAAAGAATTGTCGTCGACTCTTCATTCATGCGCAAGTTCAGGGTACCGGCATAAATTGAGTAAAAGAAAAAGAAAAGAGAACGTGCATTTTGCCGTCTTCAGTAAAATACTTTTGCTGACTTCGTCGATGAACGGACATTTTACACATTATTAAAAAAAAAAAAAAAAAAGAAATCGCGGCAGCTTGCTCGCTATAGTGTAAATTACCGGCATAAATTGAGTAAAAGAAAAAGAAAAGAGAACGTGCATTTTGCCGTCTTCAGTAAAATAATTTTGCTGACTTCCTCGATGAACGGACATTTTACACATTATAAAAATAAAAATAAAAAGAAATCGTGGCAGCTTGCTCGCTATATTATAAATCACAGACCCGCTTTGCCTGGTTCGACGAGACAGCAAAGCGTTATGGACACATTTGACTTAGTTAGATTCAACACGGAGTTTCGACTAACCTTTTTTATATTTATTTTTCTAAGTCGCAACCACCAATACTCCTCCCCGATAAATTGGACCCGCTTCGCTTTCTCTGTTTGAGCTATCGCTGTTTCTCGTCTCTCCGATTCATCGTCCTCGCCTGTCCCTCCTTAGTATCGTCGACATCTCTCTCTCTCTCTCTCGCTCTCATGGATTCATCCAAAGAGGTCTCGGTCGAGATCTTCCCCTACATCAGAGTCTACAAAGATGGCACCTTCGAGCGCCTCGCCGGCATTGAGATTGCGCCGCCCGGCCTCGATCCCGAGACCCAAATCGAGTCCAAGGACATCCTCATCCTCCCTGACACCGGCATCTCCGCGCGGATCTACCGCCCCTCCTCCGCCTCCTCCACTGCCACGAAACTCCCCCTCGTCATCTACTTCCATGGTGGGGCCTTCATCATCGCCTCCATCGCCGACCCCAAGTATCATGCCAGCCTCAATGCCCTTGTCGCCGAGTCCAATGTCATCATCGTCTCCGTCGACTATCGCCGAGTCCCCGAGCACCCCCTCCCTGCGGCCTATGATGACTCCTACGCTGCTCTGCAGTGGATCGCATCCGAGGCAGCCCGGAGCGAGCCGTGGCTCAGGGACCATGCCGACTTTGACCGGCTCTTCCTCGTCGGTGACAGCGGTGGTGCCAACATGTCTCACCACTTGGCCATGCGACTCAGGTACGGTACAATAACAAACCCAGAGAAGCTTAGTGAGTCTTTTAGTGTTCATTAGTAACTCTGTGAATTCATTGTTGTCTTACGTATAATTACTATTTTAAAATTTTTAAACAGTTTTATATCGAGCAGACAATTATTATTTATATTTATTATGGTAGAGAAATTTACGTAAAATCCCCTTATTGCATTATCTATCTAAATTTCTGCATCCGTGGCTGATAAGGGATGATGCACTGGGAAGCGGATCAAGCTCTCGGGGATCGGGATGATACAACCGTACTTCTGGGGCGAGAAACCGATCGGAGCGGAGGTGTCGGACCCCGGCCGTAAGGCGTTGGTGGACAGCTGGTGGCGGTTCGTGTGCGTGTCGGGCAAGGGGTGCGACGACCCGCTGATCAACCCGTTCGCGGACGGGGCCCCCGGCGTGGACGGGCTGGCGTGCGAGAAGGTGCTCGTGATCGTGAGCGAGAAGGACATACTGAGGGACAGAGGGAGGCTGTACTACGAGAAGCTGGTGGAGAGCGGCGGGGCGGCCGGGGCGGCGGAGATCATGGAGATCGACGGCGAGGATCACGTGTTCCACATCTTTGACCCGAGCTGCGAGAAGGCCAAGAGGCTCTTCAAGCACGTGGCGGCGTTCGTCAACGCCGAAGGCGGTGATCCCAAGAAAGGTGCATGAAACAAGAGAGAAAGTTGGAAAAACCGAGGGCGTTGTCGATGTTGTCTTATTGCTTTGCTTGTCGCTGCTAGATTTTCTGGTCGTCGCCATGTTGTGGTTGATTGTCGATACATGGTCGGCCATGAGAGTGTAGGCAGCTTTTCTGAGTTCCTGATTATTCTTGTTTTTTTTTTTTGCTGGTTATTGTTTTGAAAACATTAGTGATATCTGATTCGGCATGAGCCTCATGTTTCACTTTCCTTGGAAAGTCTTAATTCATGTAAGGGATAACGATATAAATAATCTTTGAATTTTAATTTAATGTGTAACGTGGTCCCTAAACATTTTATTTGATCCATGGGGTCTTTGGACCTTAGCCTAATATTCAACATAGTACCTAAACTTTTAATTTGCATTGTGGTTTTAAAACTTTTGGTATATGTTCAATATAATCCTTGGACTATATGAAAATATTCAATGTAGTCCTTGATTCTTGAATTAATGGAAGGACAACATCAAACATTTTCATATAATTTGGAGATTAAATTATTTGGACCGCATCCATTCTTGAATTAATGGAAGGACAACATCGAACATTTTCATATAGTTCGGGGATTAAATCATGGACTACATTGGACCACATTGCATATTGGGATCGACCACGTTAAACAAATTAAAAATTCAAGGATCGATTTGTACATTGAGCCAAAGTTCTAGAGCTATTTGTGTCATTTTACCTTCATATAAAGTGAAGTTGGTGCATGACATTTTTTTTCAAGGTATTCATTTATCTATATATATTTTACATTTTGACTTTATCCTATATTAATGGATTATCTTAACCTTCAAACAAATTGAATGTTACATTTTTTTTTTACTAGATCTTTATTTTTTTTTTAAAATATAAATTTTGTCCGATAATTTTAGAAGACTAGTTTTTTGGTCGGTAGAAGACTAGTTTATGTCGATATAAAATAACACAAAGATTGGGCCCATTAAGGGGCCGTTTAACTTGCCAGCTGTTCGGACCAAAAAAATAAAAAAAAAACTTGCCGGCACAGATAATTAGTTATGATCTGGTTTTTGTATAATTGTAGGAGTTTAGCAAAGAGTCACGATATATACGTAAGTTTCACTAGAAACCAGTCCAACAAAGAGCGCCCTCTTCACGATTAGCATCCATCGATTCTTAGTGAAGCATATGACATTTAAGCTTAGTTTATTTGCGAATAATAAATAATTTAAAAAAATTCCTAAAAAAATTCACCTGTATCACTTAAAATAATTAGTTAATGTATTATCAACCACAATTTATATTTAAACATTTTGTGGAAAATGAAAATACTTTTCACCTATTCGTTTTTGTAGGCGATACAAGCTATCGATTCTATTAAATTATTTTCTAAATCAATAATTTTTTGTGAAATAAATGGAGTCTCAACTTGAAGATAGTTTTTTGTTGTGTCTACATCTTTCTCAATTCAATCTATCAATAGAGGACCTATTTTTTTCCTTTAAAAAAACCACCAATTTTAGTTTGGGTTTCAATTTTAATCCTAATTTTTTTTCGTCTCACGGAAGTGCACCTTAGCCAAATTTGATCCCTTTTGAGGTTCCTTCTAAAGACGCCATTGAAAATTCGACGTGTAATTTCATGCGAACTTGGTGACTCATGTGACATCCGAAATTTTCCTTGTAATTCATGATGTTTAAGATATTAAGTTATTGGGAAAATATAATTAGTTTTATAATTGTTAATAGGGATTGATATTCTCTAGAATATGTATTGAATAATTTTCAAATCGTTTAAATTATACTGAGTTAAGGTGTCTTATTGTTCTACATTAACTATAAAGAAAATTTCGGATGGTACATGAGTCACCAAGTTGGTTTGAACTCAAGGTGCTATCTCTCATCATCCTTAAACTCAAGAGATTCTTCTTCTAAAGAGTCAGGGAAAACATCCTATTCTTCATCATTTACACCGTGGTGATCAACTTTTGCTGACACCTCTTATGGTGCAAACTCCATCTTCAATATGAACCATGTGATCCCTTTTGAAAAGTTGCCCAATACTCAGCAAATTCCAAAAAGTTCATGTCACAAAGTAAATATGTGCAATAGTAACATTAATACCATCAACTTGACGAGGGAATTTTTGTGGTCAAGGTTTGGTGATGTATGAAAGTGAATTGATGATTACTTGTACTGCATATTCCACCGACATTTCGCTTCAGGTCATACTGAAAACAATCTGGGCTTAGAATGAAGATTGCCTTGACTAAAATCTGGGGAATGAAACTTGAAGAGAGTGGAAAAGGAGATTTTGTGGATGGGAAAGGTGACCTTCATCTGGAAGATGGTACCGTCTCATTTCCAGTTTGAGGAATGCGTTTCAGTCCGGCTTTAATAGGAAAGAAAAAGACAAAAGGAGATGGAAGTAGGAGAAATGGGGAAAAGAAAGAGGAAAAAAATATAAAAATTACTAAAATTCCTCAAAACCAGTCGTTTTTGAGTAAATATGTCAATATGAGACATTGGCCGTATGACAGGATGGTGGCCCACTTTAACGGAGCCTTCACATCAGTAATTTTCGCTTTCAATTTATCCTAAAAAATTACATGAAAAATCGTTAAAAGATGTAGCACTTCATTATCCTAATACAAAGTTTCCCACATAATTTCAACGGAATGAATCGTTTTTAAGACTTTATATCCATGCACGAACCTAGGGTAAAAATTACCACATCATAAATAGAGTAAAAAGAAATTAAAGTGAGATGAGGATTTTCAGATTTTGTTACTTGCAACGAATAATTATGTTGATTTCATCGATGGATGACTTTTTGGTTACTAGGTAGCGTAAAATAATTTACTTATTCTTATTATTGATTTTTTCAAGAATTTGGATCTTTGACCTTCAAAAAACAACAATTAATCCGAATCCCATGACGGGATCGTCGGATTCATTCGATTAAAAAAGAAAAGAAAAAGGAGGTTATCTTAGACGAGACTTGAAAAGTATTATATTTATAACGACGTTGGAAGACGTAGTTAGACATTGACATTTAACAATGAGTCTAACTAATCCCCCCCCTTTTTTTTTTTTCTGATTTTGTTATAACTCGTAATTACCGAAAGTCCACCCTAGTAAATAGGCCCCGCGCTTTGCTCTCACTGCTTGAGCCGTCGCTGTTTCTCGTCTCTCCGATTCATCGTCCTCGCCGATATCTCTCTCTCTCTCTCTCATGGATTCATCCAAAGAGGTCTCAGTCGAGATCTTCCCCTACATCCGAGTCTACAAAGACGGCACCTTCGACCGCCTCGCCGGCTTTGAGGTCGCCCCGCCCGGTCTCGACCCGGACACCCGAGTCGAGTCCAAGGACGTCCTCATCCTCCCCGACACCGGCATCTTCGCCCGGATCTACCGCCCCTCCTCCGCCGCCAAGAAAGTCCCCCTCGTCGTCTACTTCCACGGCGGGGCCTTCATCATCGCCACCATCGCCGACCCTAAGTATCACGCCAGCCTCAACGCCCTTGTCGCCGAGTCCAACGCCATCGTCGTCTCCGTCGACTATCGCCGAGTCCCCGAGCACCCTCTCCCCGCGGCCTACGATGACTCCTGGGCCGCTCTGCAGTGGATCGCGTCCGAGCAAGCCCGGAGCGAGCCGTGGCTCAGGGACCATGCCGACTTCGATCGGCTCTTCCTCGTCGGCGACAGTGGTGGCGCCAACATGTCTCACCACTTGGCCATGCGACTCAGGTACAGCACAATTACAAACCCAAAGATGCTTAGGGATTTTTGTACTGTTCATTTGTTCTAAGTGACTTTGTGATTTCATTGCTGTCTTACGTATAATTATTATCTTTTAATCGTAAACAATTATATATGGAGTAGACACTGATTTATATGATATTTCTAGTGGAAGAAAGTTACCTAAAATCTCCTTATTTAATTATTTTTCTAAGTTTCTGCATCCATTGCTGATAAGGGATGACGTGCTTGGCGAGCGGGTCAAACTCTCGGGGATCGGGATGATACAACCGTACTTCTGGGGCGAGACACCGATCGGAGAGGAGGTGGTGGACCACGGTCGGAAGGCGTTGGTGGACAGCTGGTGGCGGTTCGTGTGCGTGTCGGACAAGGGAAGCGACGACCCGGTGATCAACCCGTTCGCGGACGGGGCCCCCGGCGTGAAGGGGATGGCGTGCAAGAAGGTGCTGGTGATCGTGAGCGAGAAGGACATACTGAGGGACAGAGGGAGGTTGTACTACCAGAAGCTGGTGGAGAGCGGCGGACCGGTGGCGGCGGAGTTCATGGAGATCGAAGGCGAGGATCATGTGTTCCACATCTTCGACCCGAGCTGCGAAAGGGCCAAGAGAATGTTCAAGCGCTTGGCCTCGTTCATTAACAGTGATGGTGATGGTGCATGACAGAAAAGAGAGAAGTTGACAAGCAGAGGGCGTTTTCGCCTTATTACTTTGCCTGAAGTTCGATCGTCGTGGTCCCCTTTGTCGGTTGTAGTGGTGAAAAAAATAAAATAATGGTCGATACGTTCTTGACCACAAGAATTGCTTGTAGCTTTTGCAATTCCCGATCATTTTCATGTTACTTTCTAGGTGCGGGTTTAACGTTAGTAACCTCTCGATCAACCGGGCGAGAGGCGCGCGTGTCGTGTTCTGGCTTTCGTGGCAAGGTTCGAGACTATGGTTTTTATTAAGCGAACTTGACCCATGACGGTCCTTTTCGAGGTATTAAAATACTTCTAGTGTCTCATCTTCCTTTTTTTGAACTTCATTTATGGATCATCTTGACCTTAAACGAAATTTAAGGTTACTTCTTTTTATTAGACTTTTGTCACGAGCCTTCTCAAATCTTCTTGTAGAAGTATATGTAATTATTATTTTTTTTTTGAAATTGTAGGAATTTAGCAAAGTATCATGATCAGCAGGTGAAAATTTCTGATCAAACAGGTCGGACAAAGATTGCGCGCTTCACGATGTTTTTATCCTTTATGGGCCACGCACGCTCCAGGATAAGCATGTGCCGCCTCTGAGGGCAGCATTAATATGTGGCCTCGAGATGGTCTTTTTATAGGTAACACTGTTTAAGATGTATTGCACCGTACAATTGGAAGTCGCGATGGAACATGCCCAAGATCTTGTCTCATATCACCCTAAAGAGATGATGGGTTGGCGAACGTCCGTTCTCAACTCAAGTTTGTCTTCCTCTATGAGCAGAGGGCCTAGTTTCCTAAAACCGTCGGCTTTAACTCGAATCTTAATTTTTTTTTTTTAATTTCATGAAAATGAACAATCTTTGAGTTGGTACTAAAATATGGCTCTTGTCAAATTTTTGTTCAAGAGGTATCATTAAAGATCCGATATGCATTCCCTGTATATTCTAACAACTCGCACCTGGGTTGAGGTGAAAGGTCGCACACCAATGATATTATTGCAAATCAGGCATCCAAAGGAAGACGTTGTCATCTTAAATTGGGGGTAGAATTCTCTTTCTCCTGTCCATAAACAGATGGGAAAAAATTAGAGCGAGAGAGGACGAAATTGGCCCAAACAAAAGCAAATCACATGCAGAATGTCTTCCCAAGCAAATTCTAACAAATAATATGAAGCATTGAGTGGATTCATGAGCGACGATTGTGACGTTTCAAGCAAGCATCAGTGTGGAGCAACCCCCAAGATCTCGCCGATCCCAAGAAATCCTGCAAGGAGGTTCTTCCGTTGTTCAACATGGAGGATAAATAGTTTATCATAAGTTTTTATTGTGAAATTGCTACAATTTGAGTGTTTTTTAACTATTGTGTGTTTGTTGAAAATTTCTATGAGTTGAATGATGACCGTAGTGTTTAAGGATAATTTGTCGCAACCTTCCCGTAAATGAACTACCAAGGAAAGACTAATGAATTACGAATCATAATGCTTAACACGGACTTTCTCATGCTATCCCAATTGTAAGATAGCAATCGTAAGTTGGTACTTAATCTGACATGTAATTTATCTTACTTTTTTTGAGTCACTATTAATTAGTTATGGTTCGATTAGATGCCTAGGTAATATGTGGGAGTGCATTTTACTTTTGCGAGCTAGAGATTCAATAAATTCGGGGATTTGATTATGATAGATTAATATAATGTTGTTTAGGTACCATTTTGCATTATTTCAAAAATATTTTCTTGCAGCCTTTATCCATTTTTGTATTGCTCCTGTATTGGGCCCATTTTCAACTTATCAAAGCCCACGTAAAATCTCTCCAATACTTTGGTTGTTGGGTTGACTTCAATCTCAAACGTTGCATTCTAACTAACTCTCTCGAGTTCCTTCAAATAAGATCTCATCATATGATATTGCTCCTGTATTGGGCCCCCTCATATAAAGAAGAGCTTTCCATACGGTGTTATAACTTTTTTTAATCAAGTGTTGGAGCAAATCTTTCTCTTGCATATGTTAGCATATTACTATTTCACCTACAAGTTATTCCTTCAAATCTCTGTTTAAGCCTCTTTTGGTTTTTTTTTTTAATAATTTTTAGAAAGTTTGACCCAAAAGCTTAAATTGTAAAGTGTAGGGAGACCATGCATAATATAAAAAGCATATAGATCTGTTGTCAACTAATGTGAAATATTTTAGCACCTCCTCTCACATGCGAGCTGGATGAGGAGTGGTTTGTGAAATTTGATCGACTTGTGTGGACATAGACGCAAAATGGAATGCATCTGGCTCTGATATCATATTAGAAAGTTCAATTCAAAACTTAAGCTGATATGTGGAAAAAGGCAAAAAAAAAAAAAAAAAGACATGATGACTTGTTGTCAACAGATATTGCGCAATATTTCAACATTCTTTCTCATGTGCAAGCTTGATTAGGAGTGGCATGTGGAATTTGATGATGTCCTATGAAATTTGGTTGATGAGGAGTGTGTGGCATGAGTTGCCTTTGTTGGGTTGATATCTTCATTTTTCTTGAAAGGCAAATGAACAAAGAACTCATAATTCTGCCACAAATGATTATAGCATTTTTCCAGAAACTTTGAATGAGATAAAATAGGTTCTATTTGGGCTAAGCGAAAGGGATAGTGCTAATTATGATATCATGTTAGAATGTCCAATTCAAAACTTAATTTATTAGGTGAAGAAAAATCATGTGTATATAAAGAAAATATGGTCAAGTGATATGAGATATTTCAACACCTGTTCTTATGTGTAAGTCAGGTTAGTAGTGATACGTGAAATTTGATTAATGGATATGGAGACACATGCGAAAAGGATAGCACTTGGCTCTGATATTACATTAGAAAGTTTAATCCAAAAACTTGAATTGATAAGTGGAAAAAGACAAACAATATCTAGCTATGTTGAACAATATTATAAGTGACGCGTAGAATTTGACCGTACCCTATGTGATTTGGCGCATGAGGGGTAGGCGCAAATAAGCAAAAATAATAGCACCGACTATAATACTGTGTTAAAAAGTCCAACAAAAAAATTTAAGCTATTAGAAAAAGAAAGATAACATATATTTGTAGAGTATATAATTTTTTTTATCAAGTTATATAGGATATTTCAAAATGTGGCACTGTACGAGCAGCAACCTCGACGTCAACCTAGCTCATTCTCACGGGGAGCGCCTCCCCACTAAGAATTCCTAAAAGGACAGACAAGAAAACAGTTTTCATCGAAGAAAGAATTAGGTACAATTATTTTGAATAAAAATAGAATGATGACGAGACAATAAACAAAAGTAAGAGCTATGAGAAAAACATGCATAGGATATTCCGCAATTATCGCTCCTGCGACCAATTTCCCACGGGCCGAATTATGTTGATTTGGCCGATGAATGGACCTTTTTATGCATTAAAAGAAGAAAAATAGTCTAGCTTGATTGCTCGTGTAAAAGGATTCACACGTTGCTATTACTGATCTTTTCAAGACGTTGATGTGCCACCTATCATAAAGTATAATTAATCCGATTCGATGTAATAAAGATCGTCGGACTTTCAACCAAATGAAATCAGATAGAAAAAAGGTTATCTTCGTCGAGACTAAAAAAAAATGTATTATGACCTCATTTGAAGATGTAGTCTGACCGACCTTTTTCTAACTTGTAAAACTCATAAGTCCCAAAAGTCCTCCTCAATAAATGGGCCTGCTTTGCTTTCCCTACATGAGGAGCCACAGCTGTTTCTTTTCTCTCAATTCATCATCCTCACCTACCTCAAGTTAATATCGTTGACACCTACCTCTCTCTCTCATGGATCCATCCAAAGAGATCTCGCTCGAGATCTTCCCCTACATCAGAGTCTACAAGGACGGCACCTTCGACCGCCTCGCCGGCTTCGAGATTGCCCCGCCCGGCCTCGACCCTGACACCCGAGTTGAGTCCAAGGACGTCCTCATCCTCCCCGACAATGGCGTCTCCGCCCGAATCTACCGCCCCTCCACCGTTCCTGCCACCACGAAACTCCCCCTTGTCATCTACTTCCACGGTGGGGCCTTCATCATCTCCTCCATCGCCGACCCCAAGTATCACTTCTGCCTCAACGCCCTTGTCGCCGAGTGCAACGTCGTCCTCGTCTCCATCGACTATCGCCGAGTCCCTGAGCACCCCCTCCCCGCGGCCTATGATGACTCTTGGGCTGCTCTGCGGTGGATTGCATCGGAGGAAGCCCAGAGCGAGCCATGGCTCCGGGAGAGTGCTGACTTCGACCTCCTTTTCCTCGTTGGCGACAGCGGCGGCGCCAACATGTCGCACCACTTGGCCATGCGACTCAGGTACGATCCAATAACAACCTAGTGATGCTTAGTGAGTTTTTCGTTGTTCATTTATTATAAGTAACTTTGTGATTTCATTGCTATGATACGTGCGTTTAAACAATTTTACATCGAGTAGACACAGATTGATATTAGTTATAACAGTAGAGGATTTTTTATGCAAGAGCTCCTTAATTCATTTTTTATCTAAGTTTGTGCGCCGGTCACTGATAAGGGATGACGTGCTGGGCGGGCGGGTCAAGCTTTCGGGGATCGGGATGATACAACCGTACTTCTGGGGCGAGAAGCCGATCGGGGTGGAGGTGGTTGACCCAGGTCGGAAGGCTTGGGTGGACAGGACGTGGCGGTTCGTGTGCGTGTCGGACAAGGGGTGCGACGACCCGCTGATCAACCCGTTTGCGGACGGGGCCCCCGGCGTGGACGGGCTGGCGTGCAAGAAGGTGCTGGTGATCGTGAGCGAGAAGGACATCCTGAGGGACAGAGGGAGGCTGTACTACGAGAAGCTGGTGGAGAGCGGCGGGCCGGCGGCGGCGGAGTTCGTGGAGATCGAGGGCGTGGATCACGTGTTCCACATCTACGATCCGAGCTGCGAGAAGGCCAAAACGCTGTTCAGACGCGTGGCCTCGTTCATCAACAACAGTGATGGCGAAGGTCACGAGAAAGAGACCGATGGAGTGAAAGGTGCATGAAACCATGGGGGGAGTTTTCCAAGTTTTTCTCGTTGACTTTGCCTGCCGCTCCTAAATTCTCTTGTGGCGGTGAAAAAAGTGATCGTCGATCCCTTCTTGGCTAAAGTATTGTGGGTAACTTCCGCGACTTAAGATGGTTTTTACTATTTATTTGCTGTTTATTGGTATTGACATTTGTAATCTCCGACTCCACCTACCGGGTGAAAGACATGTTGTGTCATATTCTTGCTTTCGTAAGAAAATTCGAGCTTCACATTTTTATTAAGCTGGATGCATATCGGTCATTTTTTACTTTCTTATGGTTTATAGTTTTTTTTTTGTTTTCCCCTTTTAGACTTTATTTATTGATTATCCGAATCTTCAACTAAATGAAATGTTACTTAACTTTTTCTATTTTATAAATTCTCTTCGATGTATCTGTAGAAGTCTAATATTTGTCATTAGTCTAATCTGTGCACCGACGTTTTATCTCGTCCCTTAGGGAGCCATTTGACAAGTACCCTTCAGTCTCTTGCCTTTGAACAGATCATTAGTTATGTAATTGTAGGATTTTAGCGAAGAATCATAATATATAGGTAAGTTTCATATAAAAACCAGCCCAACAAAGAGCGCACTCTTCACGGTTAGCATGCGTCGTTTCCGAGTGAAGCATTAACATTTGGTCTCAACACAGTGTATTCCAGGGAGGATTGTCAAGATATATTAAGTCACAGTGGAACATGCATAAGATAAAGTGTAATACCCCCAGAGAGAGAGAGACTATATATAGTGATTTTAAAGCACCGCATCAATCGTTATCGTGGCCTGTATTTTTTACTCACATCCTCTTGCAAGTTGCCATATATAGTCACCGTCACTTCATTAGTTGATGTGGAACCAAATAAAAAATTTTAAAATCCGATTTTTCTCTCTCTCCTTGTTCCGTTCTCCTCCATCCAGCCGCTTCATCTTCATCTGGGCTTCGTCTTCCTCTGTTCGTCCATGGTGAGCCATCCAAGACGAGCTCCGGATCACCGAATCTGTGGACAACCCATCTCCCGAGTCATGGATAAAGCGAGGCTCATGGCAATCGACAAGGCCAGACCTGGAGGCACGACTCCACATCCAGATTTGGACGAGCAATGACGGAGCCGAGAAGTTTCCGTGGATGTTGTGGGATGTTCGCTAACAATTAATATATCAACTTGCTTTTCTTTTTGATATACAAATGCAACGTCATACAAAGAGATTATATCTCTAGAGAAGATTCCATGGATGTGTTACGTATAAAAAAGGCTCAAAGTGCAAACCGCAATAAAACACTTATCATTTCCTTTGTGAGATTCCTCCCTTTGGCATCAAGCCCTGATTTGTTTCCTCCATAGCCCTAACTATTTCTCTAAAAGCAGCGAGCCCTAATTTTCCCTCCAATCACCAAGCCCTAGTTATTTTCACACGTCGATTGAGCATGTGAGTGAGAGATTATAACAATGTTGATTGAGTGTGAGAGACAGTGACAGCGTGCGAGTTAGCGATCGAAATTTGAAAGTGAGATTGTCCAAGTGTTGGAACGAGGAAAGAGGAGTCATATCAACATCTGAGAGAAAGAACTGTGCAGCATCGTTAGAGTGAGAGAGGCCATGCAGGACTAATTTTTTGAGTTAAAAAGTAATGGCAGAATAAACATTTTATGATAAATGCCACGTAGGACTTGTGATCGGAATTTGTCGCAAGAAACACTTAAGTGATAATTTTTTCTTTGATTTGATGCTTAAGTGATCCGGCGAAAATTTTTGACACAAGAATAAGTGCCGTGATGTCCTTTTCCCCTACTCCGCCCATCCTTGTTCTCGATTTTGTTTTTCTTCTCTCTCCCCCTTTTCCTTATGTAAGGTGGTAGATTGATTGCTCACCACTGACTTTGAGCCACATTTTTGCACCATTCATGCCTGAGAAGGGAAAAATGGTCTTAAAGCAATCATCTTCATTGTTGTTGGTGTCTACCTTCATCAACGTGTTGCAATATATGGCCTGTCTACATGGTATTTCCGAGGTTTCCCACTCCTTACGAGCACAAATTTTCCCAGCCCAATCAAGTGCAAATATAACATCATTCACTTGAACCTAAATTTAGTCCCCTTAGTTGGCCTAGAAATACAATACCCTGACTCTAATCTAATCTTCTCCAACTTCATGCTAATCTTTGCACAAATTGGATTTGTTCATAACTTCTTGAGAAAATTGCCAAAAAAATCTTAAATTTATTGTATGGTGGCAAATTTAGTCATAAACCTTTCAATTTGACCAATTTAGTCCTAAACCTTTTTATAATTTGTCAATGTAGTCTTTTTGGCAAATTTTGGCCTAAATCATTAACATGAATGGCGGCCGTCCTATGTGATACTATTGGCGCTAATGTAGACAATTTTTACAACTTTTTTTTTTAATTGACTTTTTTAGTACTTTTTCTTCCTTACTTTTTTTTTTTTTTACAACTCTGGGCTAGCGACCTTGCCGGTAAACCATCGACCATGGGCAAGGGCCTTTGTGCCCTTGCCACTATTGGCAAGGGCCATATAACCCTTGCCTAGATCAAGCAAGGCTCGATAGCCCTCATCGGCCTAAGTTGGAAATAAATTAAAGAAAATAAAAAAAAAAAAAAATTACAAATTTTTAAAACATATTGGAAAATTTATCCATGTCAATATCAACAGTGCCATGTAGGATGACCAACGTCTACGTTAGTAATTTCTTACCAAAATTGACTGAAAGGATTACATTGGCAAATTGTCAAAATATTTAATATTAAATTGGACAAATTGAAATATTTAGAACTGAACTAGCATATATACAATTAGTTTATGACTTATCCCAACTTCCTCTGCTATCCTCTCCATTAACATTGTGATTATCCCTTCAAACATCTCAATTGTAGCTTTTTCTCTTGATAGCCAAATGTATACATTGAAGGTTTCACTAAAGTTATTATCAACTGCATCAAGGGTTGATATCTACCTTGATGAAAGCCCTACCATATTGCTCAACGCCAGCCTCATGAAGTCTTTGAAACCTTTGGGCACTTCATATTCAAATTAGCCGTTGCCCGGTCAAAATCAATTTCAAAAGTACTTCTCATAGCCTGCTAGGGGAGTTTCCCAAGAGCATCCCTTCTGTGCAATATTTCCCTCTCTTAGGCATTATCTTATCGGGATCGACTCTTAACATCCAACTAAACTTTCATTGAAACTAGTTTGCAAATGGAGATAGCCTTGAATTTGGTTTAATTAGTTATTGCAACGAAAATCACCCAATAAAAAAATGGGTTACTACCACGAAGAATTTCAAAATAGTATGCCTGTGAAAAATTTACCCAAAACTAAAATCTTAATCCGATGTACCCGTGACAAATTTACATTTCGTTAGTTTTTGTTAAATTTTATTGTTGAATTGCTAAATTGGATGCCATTGACAAGTGTATTGATATTAGATTTTACCCTCTGTTTGTCTTGTGATTTTTCGGTATTAATCCAATTTAACGGAAATTAACGTTGGGTAAATTTATCATAAATGTACCAATTTGGGGTTTTTGATGATTGAAAAATTAGTTTTAAGTAAATTTGTCACAAGCGTACCAATTTAAAGTATTTGAAGGTAAAAAAATTAGTATGCGATAAATTTATCATATGTTTATCAATTTGGGCTTTTTAGTGGTTTAAGTCTAAAAAAAAGAAAAAAGAAAAAGCAAATCACATCAATGATTACATTATTGTAGCTTATGAACATTTAAAGACAAAATGTGAGATATTACTTTTTGTTGATTACTTATAAAAGAACAATCCTTGCCTCTGCCGGGAACCCAACGCGCGCCCCACACCCCAACCCGCCCTCTTCTCTCCTTCTCATGTGAGTGAATAACAAGAGAGAAACCAATTCGAAGATGCCGCATACTTAGGGCGCGCATGATAAAATTTCTATTTCTCTATTTCTCAGGACATGTTTGGAACATAAATCCGTTTAGTAACACAATTTTATTATTTTTTTTGGAACAAATTTCTATTCCAGAAATAGATTTGGAGCAGAAATTAGAAGCTAGAATTTTTAGTTTTTCAATTTTTGGAACAAAAATGAGAAATCAAAACTCTTTTTATCGTTCACTTTCGTCATCGCTCATTGCCCACTAGCCACCCATAGGACGTTGGACGCCCACCACCTGTCGCTTGCTGTCGGCTGCCCACCGCTGGTTGTCAGACTCGCCACCAATCGCTAGGCGTCGGACTTCAGCCACCCATCGCTGGTCATCGGCCATCGACCGCCGGGTCGTTCAACTCGCCACTAGACATTGGGCATTGATCGTCGGACACTCGTTGCCGAACACTGAATATCGCTGACCAGCCACCCATCGCCGAACCCTAGACTTCGGACTTCGGCCGCCCATCGCTAGTTGTTGGCTATCGGACGTCGGACGCCGGCCATCGACCACTCGCCACCAGATGTCGGCTGCCGCCAAACGCCCATTGTCAAACGCTGGCCGTCACTGCCCCTAGAAATAGAAATTTTATTATGTTATCAAATGAATTTCTATTCCAAAAACAAAAATTTTGAATCATTATCAAATGCGTTTTTTTCTTAGAAACTCGTTCAGGGAATAGAAATTGATTTATGTTTTAGAAATTTTTTTATGCGTGCCCTTGTCTACCATAACCACCCAAGGAAGTAGGAAAATTTAATTATTTTCATCTTGTCCACCTAGCCAAAACAACATCCCCTTCAATCGAGTCATGAGGAAGCACCCATCTAAGTCCACGGCACGTCTACATCCTGTTAAAACCTTCTTTTTCAACTCATAAGACCTTAGATAAAGCCTCTTAAAGACTTTGGGTGCTGGGTTAATTTCAATCTCAAATTTACAGTACATGCTAACTCTCTTAAGCTTTCTCCTAATAAGATCTCAGCATATCGTATTGCTGATCCTTACATGACTAAGCGCTTTCCAGAGGGCTCTCTATACCCTTTATTTTTATCATGCATTGGGGCAGATCTCTTACATCTGGATATCCATAGTTTAGCTTCCAAGTTATTCCTTTATATCTTTATTTAAACCTATTGTTATAATTAATGCACCGCTTGCCGCACGAGCAACTACCCCGATAATGACAAACTCAACCTACCCCGTGGTCAGTCATGAAGGAGAGCCCGCTCCCCCTCTGGAAATTCCTGAAGAGGCCAAAAAAAAAAAAAAAACAAAAGGATGACGAGAAGAAGCGAGGAAAAGTCAGTTACTCTGAATAGCAATAGAATGATGACAAGGCAATAGACAGCAAGTTAGAGCTTCTAGAAATACATCCATACGGTATTCCACAATTATTGCTGTTGCGACGACTTTCCTTCGGCCCTAATAGGCTAATACACGACCATTTAACAAAAGACAATGACTAGTCCGAATCGATCTGAACGGGATGCTCTCACGATCTCATCCAACCATGTTCAGATTGGTTGTCTTTGATCACATTGGAAGATGCACTTAGGCATTGACATTTACCCGTAAATCTGGCTAGCCTTTTCCCAAAGTTGTTATTGCTCGTAGTTACCAGAAGTTCCTCCTCAATAAATAGAGCCGCTTTGCTTTCCCTGTTCGAGCCATCGCTGTTTCTTGTCTCTCAATTCAGCATCTTCACCTATCTCTGATCAATATCGTTGACCTCTCTCTCTCTCTCTCTCTCTCTCTCTCTCTCTCTCTCTCTCTCTCTCATGGATTCATCCAAGGAGGTTTCGCTCGAGATCTTCCCCTACATCAGAGTCTACAAGGACGGCACCTTCGAACGCCTTGCCGGCTTCGAGATCGCCCCGCCTGGCCTTGACCCCGAGAGCGGAGTCGAATCCAAGGACATTCTCATCCTCCCCGACGCTGGCGTCTCTGCCCGGATCTACCGCCCCTCCTCGGCATCCGCCACCACAAAACTCCCCCTCGTCCTCTACTTCCACGGCGGGGCCTTCATCATCTCCTCCATCGCTGACCCCAAATATCACTCCAGCCTCAATGCCCTTGTTGCCGAGTGCAACATTGTCCTCGTCTCCGTTGACTATCGCCGAGTCCCCGAGCACCCCCTCCCCGCGGCCTACGATGACTCCTGGGCTGCTCTGCAGTGGATTACTTCAGAGGAAGCCCGGGGCGAGCCGTGGCTCAGGGACCATGCTGACTTCGACAGGCTCTTCCTCGCCGGTGACAGCGGTGGTGCCAACATGTCGCACCACTTGGCCATGCGACTCAGGTACGGTAAAATAACAAACCTAAAGATGCCGAGTGTGTTTTCCACTATAAGTTACATTAAGATCTCATCACTGTGTTACGTCTAATTAGAATTGTAAGACATAAAAACTTTATGTTGTGGAGGCACTATTTAATATCGTTGACCGCAGTAGTGAATTTTTTTTGTAAAATCTCCTTATTTCATTATCATCTTCGCTAAGGGATGACGTACTGGGCAAGCGGGTCAAGCTCTCGGGAATCGGGATGATACAACCGTACTTCTGGGGCGAGAAGCCGATCAGGGCGGAGGTGGCGGACCCTGGCCGGAAGGCGTGGGTGGACAGCTGGTGGCGGTTCGTGTGCGTTTCGGACAAGGGGTGCGACGACCCGCTGATCAACCCGTTCGCGGACGGGGCCGCCGGCGTGGAAGGGCTGGCGTGCAAGAAGGTGCTGGTGATCGTGAGCGAGAAGGACATCTTGCGGGACAGAGGGAGGATGTACCACGAGAAGCTGGTGGAGAGCGGCGGGCCGGCCGCGGCGGAGTTCATGGAGATCGAGGGCGTGGATCATGTGTTCCATATCCTCGACCCGAGCTGCGAGGAGGCCAAGAGGCTGTTCAAACGCGTGGCCTCGTTCGTGAACAGTGATGGTGATGATCGCAAGGAAGGAGATCGTAATGTCAAAGGTGCATGAAACGGTTTGAGGGCGTTTTCAAAGTTTGTCTTTTACTTTTCCTCGTTGCTGATGGAGTTTCTGGTCGTCGTCAAGATGTCGCTTGTGTGGTGAAAGAACGTGGTCGTCGATACATTCTTGGCCACGAGAGTCGTGCGTAGCTTTTGTCAATTCCTGATTATTTTACTATTATTCTCTGGTTATTGACGTTTCGACGTTACTGATCTTCTGACCCGCCAACCGGGCCAGAGAAACGCGTGTCATGTTCTGACTTTCCTAGTGAAGTTCTAGACTTTCGTTCATTGAAAGTGAACTTCGTGCACAGCGGTCGTTTCCCAAGCTATTCGTTTATTTATATATATTTTTTACCCTGTTCAACATAAACTTTAATTATTGATTATCTCCACCTTGAACCGAATTAAATGTTACTTTCTTTTGCTAAATTTTTCTTCTCATAAATTTTCGCCAATTTACAGTAATAGTTTATGATAAGCACGTAAATTTCATACCAATCCACTTTAACAAAGCACGCACTCTTCACAGCGATTGGCTCATGTGGCTGCTAAGTAAAGCAATGACGATGCATGCCCAAGTTCTTGTCTCATGTGCGCCCACGGAGCGATGCTGTGGCAACATCTTTGTCAACTCCATTCATCGTGTCCCCCATTGAAAGGAGACAGGAGACCTGCCCCGTTATTTAGTATAAGAGATCATGTCACAGAGGCTCGCGTATAAACCGTCTCCTTTCCTTTCCCTTTCTTGGATAAGAACAAATTGGTAACTGAATTGTTTGAATGGGGATACAAGCAAAGAAGAGAACAAAGGGCTAAATTTCTAACAAGCCGCAGTGTCTACCGATCAAACCAACGCAATAATTAGTCCCGGAACACCGCCACAAAAGATGATACAGAGTTGTGCAGGATGCAGGTAACATAAGATGCCAATTCGGAGGGCCTTAGAAGACTACGGTATCGAGCATGGTCCCTAAGGTCTGAACTATGTTGGAAGACATAAGATTGGAGACGTGCTCCTCAAGGTGCTTCTTGGCGTCTTGCCTTCCCACATTTGCGATTGCTAGCTTCTCCGGTGGCAATTCGTCCTCCTCCTGCACCGCCTTGTTATACTTGATTGCCAAATTCAGCATCTCCTGCAAGATTGGAAGGAAAAAACAGAAAAAAGAAAATCAACTCATTTTGATTGTGCCATAAATAGAAATCAAACAACGTCCGCTCACCAACCAACTGATATGATATTCATAATGAACTGCAGAAAAAGATGGGTTTCCTGTGGCCCTACCATATGGATATTGTGGCCAGCCACTACTCGTTATTGGACTCTAATAAGATACAAACGATCACGAGTTACACTCAATGGCCAACAACCCTCCTCTCACTTTCCTAATCCTGCCACACGGGTGAATTATATATATCCTACATTAACTTAAAGGGATCTAAAAGGAACCCATATTCAAGTCTTAACACTTGAGGCCTTTAATACACTGCCATGCACAATGTCATCCACGTCCATTGCCGTGGATGTGTCCTAATATATCTGTAACACCTGTCCAGAGTATGCACCAAGAATCATGTAAAGTCACCAATCAATTGTTGCCCTGTTGCCTTCCATTGAATAGGTCTTTGCCAATCCATTTAAAAGAGGGTGGGGGGATATCTGCAGTGTACTCTCATTAATAGTTTTTGGAAGAGAATATATCAAAGAATGAACCACACTATGTAACCAATCTATATTGCACATGATCTTAGCTTTTGGATAATAAAGCATGAATCTTTCTCCTACCACCCCCCCCACCACCCCCCCCCCCCCCCCCCCCCCAAAAAAAAAAAAAAAAAAAAAAAAAAAACCCACCTAAAACAAGAATCTGAATTTGCAAACAATCATTTGTTTTGCAAGAAATGACAGCTTTTCAACATCCAGTTCAATGAAATCTTTACGCATTGCAAGCTAATTGATCTTGATTAATTAGGAAAAAATGGACATCAGATGAAAATATGCTTAAGCAAAGGGTCTTGTCTTGCATTGTCTAGAATCCACCTCTAAGTGACTGGCGCAACCAATTCTCCAATCTAGATGCGACAGATTAAGACCTTGACTTACCTGAACAGTCTGTTCATTGGTTTTAGAATGCGTGTCAAAACGGCGAAGCGTCAAGCCATCTGTCCATTTCTTCTTGTGAAGATTAAGTAGCATTTTTTCCTCAAGTTCATTCTTTCTGTAATTGATAGCAATTGAGTAATAGTGTCTGTTCAGCCCATGGATCAATGCCTAGAAACATGAAGTCAACCCCATGAGATAAGATCAAAACTCAAAATTCAAAAAGAATACTATCTGGTCAAAACTCACCTGGATGGACGGTTTGTTGAGATGTCCAAGGTTGGAGGTTGTCTGCCTGGGTTCTTGGCCAAGCATCATGGTTTGTGGGTTGATCAAACGGAAGGCATCAATCACCACCTTCCCTTTGACACTCTGGATGGGATCCACCACTACTGCAACCGCACGCTGATTTAGAGCCTCAAAACTCTGATTTTATAAGAACACAGCACAAGTAAAAAGCAGCCCTGTTAACAATTGGATCAAACTGGAAACCTATAAGCAATTATAGTCTAGCAAAAAACGACAAAAGAAACCAATCACATGATTATCAACCAAGGGTGAAAATATTTGAAATATCCTGAGGTACAACTCTCTGAGTGAATTCCCAAAGCCACAACCTTCAACCGGGGGTGAGCATGGTTCCAGGGTAAAATCAGGAATTGAAGAACAAGACTCGTCTAGGTTCTGGTGGAATTCAGTCCGGTTCCCAGTCCCATTTTTTTTGAACCTGTACTATGTTGTTCGGTTCTCAGTTCCCAGGTAGAAACCGAACTAAACCGGATCAGGATTCAAAAACCAGACCACCTACGTAATGCCCAAACCAAGTCTAATCACAGATCTCTCTTCCAACCACAGATGAGAGCTAAACTCTAGCTCATTTCATTAGCTAATCTCTAGGTGATCAGTCCTTAATCTGCCATCTTGAACAGTAAACAAAAACAAGAGACTACAGATCAAAAACAGTATAAACTCTTATACTTTCTCATTGAACTCTTAGACTTCCTCATTGAGCACCATAGCAATATTAACTCCCGCTAACGATGGGCATGTAATCAATTGCGACCTACTGATAATGTCAAATAAACTCTTTTTTCATTGTTGCTATTGACAAATGGAGAATCTTCATATTTGTTATTGTGTTCACTTTCATTTTGCTTGACAAAAAATAAAATGATAAAAAAGGAAATTGGCCAGTTCCCGGATAGACTCTAGAACCGACTACAGCAGAATTCTATTGTATGTTGAATATGGCCTCCTTGTTCACAAGCCCAGCTACAGTCTATCACCTGACTTAGCAAACCTGATCCAATCATCCACCTCCATCAAGATGAGAATCTAAGTATACAATTAAGGAAATTCATAAAGTTGTTAATTATCATGTCAATGCGTTACCCATTTTTAAATCTATCAATACGTCTACTCAATATAACCGAGTTCATTTGGCTGTGTTGCAAAACGGCATTGTTTTCATAGAGGCTAGGGACAAAATGATATAGGTAACAAGTTGATGAATAAAAGATACTCCATACTTATACTTACAGACTCACATGCCGTACTATCATAACTCTAACTACATCACCAACCAATAGTTGTTGTAAGGCCAAAAGGTCATACCATTTGTAACTACAATTTACATGCTCCCTATAAGAATGAAATATAGGGTAAAAGAGATGACCTGCTGAGTGTTGATGTCCACACCAGAAAGCCAACATCCAAAGCCAGGATGAGAGTGGTACCAACCTACCACCATCTCTGGTCTGCAATGCAGAACACATAATAAGCACATAATACATAAACATATGTCGCGACATATATGCATATAGGAAAAAAACCCAGACTAAGGATGACCGACATTGATAGATAAGGCAGTTGAAATAAAATATAAACCCTAATCACAGGTTACAATTGGAGTTTCATGCTGGTGCCTATCTGACCTGTTGCACGATAGCGTTTGATGATAAAATAGCCAGTGTTTAGCTCAAGAACCATCCACAAAAATTCAGCCCAAGATAAATATATACAATTAGAAAATTGAAGTTCTACCTAGTCAAAGAGGCACATCCTTAGCACATATATATTGTACTGGTGAACGGTGACTAGGATAAACAGCTAGGACATAAAGGGACAAAAATGTCTCATTTTCAGTAAAGATCGCGAAACCTCATATGGATTGACCCAGAAAGCCTTGAAAAAAAAAAATCGTTGTTTGTCAGTCACAAACATAGAATATCTAGCATGAGAATCATCACCATTCACTTTCTGAGTTAATCGAAGCATACAATCTGGCAGATGGAAGATCTATCATATAATATATCAAGCCCATCATGGCCATGACATCCATAATTCTATGCTACCATACCACTTCTTAATTGGAGAGAGAATTGGAGACTATTAATCATTGTTCAGCACATAATTAGATAAACATTCACATATGTATTACACAAGCATTACCATGCGTGATAAACAGAGAACCATGAATTTCAACATGCTCGTAATCTAGATAGGGAAAATCATATCAGCAGATTACCATGAAGTTCGTTCAACATGGAAGTCATCTTAAAAAAAAAAAAACAAAAAGAAAAAAAAGTCAAGCTTCGTTTTTACCAGCAATTAGAATTTTCTCATAACTACCATCTGCAGAAAACCTCATCAGCTTATCATAACCTGAAGGCCTTGTAAAGATCATCAATTCCTTCAGAGAGACCATAATATAAACAACCAAGTCTTTATCAGGTGCAATACCCAGTGTTGCCAGTCCCCAAACCACTTACTTAATATAGAACCATACTTCTTCAGGATATATGCAGTTCACTGAGAAAGCTTGGTAGGTGTGAAATTCTCAACGAGATAGGATAAGAAGATAACTAACTTCTCTAGGAGAAATGCAATTGACTGATGAAAGCCCTGTAAAATTATCTGCTCTAGAGAAACTTCTGCTAACTTCTTGAAAACGAATGCTGTTCACTTCTGTAATTCATCGACTGCTAAGCAAAGTTACAGGAATCAAATTCTGATATTCTTTTTTCATCATATCATTATGAGTCCCCCGGTCTCGACTCAAAAAAATTCCAGACACGGCATGAAAGGATAAGTTAAGCAGCTCCATCTTTAACACTGAGTATCAAATTCAAAATCCATCCAGAAGCTAAGATACATCATTGTCACTAAGTAGTAGTTTCTAACTTCAACTTGCATATAATTTTTCTAAAATTCACTTTCTCATCAAAAGTTAAGCGATCCCCTGAAGAACTACTCTACATTATAGCTTGATGAAAGGGCCTTGATACAATTAAGCAAAAATAGATCGAGAACTGTCCATCCAGTCAGCAAAAAAAAGAAAAAAAAAAAAAGCAAATCGCACCAAGCGTGTGAAGAATTACCTTCCAGTCTGTTTGAGCATGTCAAGCATGTTGGTCTGGAACACATGATCGACCGCCTCGACACTGACACCGGTACCGCTCTGCGGCATAGCAAACACATCGACGACTCGGACGGTGTACTCGTCCACAAACTCCCCAAGCATCAAGCCCATCACTTCCATGGGAACCCCAGCCCTCCCTGGTCGGTCAAATCCAGATCCCAATTTAGAGAAAGCAAGACACTATCCAACGATCATCACACCACAACTAATATCCAACGACCTGCAAAACCACAGAATCGATCCGAAAGCCCAAATTCGAATCCAAAGACACAAACTTTCCCGACCCCTCGACACTAAAAATGGAGGCCCAACAGAAACCACGCGGCAAGAAACCCTAACCGACCCTCCGGCAGCCGTAGAGAAAAGCAACCGGCATTACCTATTAGGTTTTTTTTTTTTTTTCACGTCGAACTGTCGAATCGAGCGACCGCAAGCGAAAGACGAAGCGAGAGAGAGAGAGAGAAGGGGGAAAACTATACCGTGCTTGAGCATCTTGAGGAGGGCGAGGGAGGAGATGTAGACCTGCTCGGAGGAATCGAGGGTCGGGGAGTCCGGGGGCGGGTGGCCCAGAGCACCTCCGGCGCCGGCGAACATTCTCTGAAGCCTCTCCATACCGGACATCCAAGTTCGGGATCAAACCGCGGCCGCGCCCCTCTCTCTCTTCGTCTTCTCGAGTTTCTCTGTTGCTGTGAACCGATGGAAGAGAGAGGAAGCAGGAGGAGGAGGAGAAGAACTTTGGGATGACTTTTGGTGCAAGCCAGCGAGGAGCTCGTGCTGCCGTTTGGGCTTTTGGGCGGGCTCGGAGGATGCGTTTCGGTGCGGAACTGGGCCCGAACCGAACCTCTTTTTTTTTTTTTACCCGAACAGAGCGGGCCTGGAATTCGTTACGAATTGCGACGAATCGCAAGCAAGATGGTGACGGTACAGAACAGAAATCGCTTCTCGAGCGGGACGAGACGAAGCCTTAGCAGCGTCGGGGGCGAAAGACCAGAAGGGGCGGTTCCATCTGAATCCTGTGTTCCGGTGATGTGAAGCAGCGTCCTCTTCCTACCTCCTGCTTCTGCGTGCTCCTTGATTTTGCTTTTCTTAAGGAAAAAAATTTTTTACCATAGCTCCCTCGAAGTTTGATAAAAACACATTAACTTTTTACCATCGAATATTTTCCCATTACAAAAAACTCTCAATTATATTTATAATGACACATTTATTCTAAATTTTTTGTTACACCAAAACCCAGAAATCATATTTTTATTGTGACACATTTACCTTTCATTTTTTCTTAATTGTACCTATTAAGGTACACTAGATGATTTTTTGGTAAAAACAACACAATAACACTTCCAGTCATATAGGTATGACCTTTTTTTTTGGTAAGGCATATAGGTATAACTTTAGAATTTTGGTATAGCAAAACAAGAAGCTTAAATAAATGTGTTACGATGGGTATGATGTACTTTTTTTTTTTTTTTTTTTTTTTTTTTTTTTTTTTTTTTTGTATTTTTATAGCAATTCTCAAGATCGTTATGACATGATCTCATAAATCCTCTACATACACATTTACATTTGAATTTGTGCATTTGACACTGTTCCTACTAAAAAGACACAAGGTCCCATTCAATTTTCCCACCAAGATCGGTTCATCGCACCACATTCCTCATAGATTATCTATGCAACTTTTATTCATCTTCATTGTACCTAATATCGGTTTCCCTTGGAATTCCACATTGCTCGACGCACACATTTATAGAATTGCGAATGATCTAACCTAACACTATAGTATGTTAATCATTGATAGTTGCGATGAAAAATGAGTAATCTTGACAAATCTAAACGAATGATACATTATATCAAAATGAGTAATCTATCTAAATATTTTTAGATAATACTTTTTATGATTATAAAAATTTACATAAATAAAATACAGATTGCCTTATGAGTTGAATACATAATGTCAATGAAAAAAATCACAATTTATTACAAGAAAAATAATATGAAGAAATAAATAACATAATTTAATTCATCTTTAAGGCATACAAGGTAAGATCTAACATCATAATATTGAGCGAATGTTTATAGTAATAAATGACAAATGAAATAACTAAAAATATTCTTTCGTAACTTATAGATCAATTTTAAATATATTTAATATGGAAATAATTATTCTAGAAGTAACTATTTCGTAATCCACTTAAAATTTAAAGAAAGATCACACTTTCCAAAAAAGAATTAAAAAAAAATGTTTGCATCTATTTCGAAGAAGAAAATCCAAAGGTTTTGATTTTTACAATTTATGGATGAGAAAGCATCTTTTTTATTCGAGACATTTCATCCTTATCTAATCAATTTACATTTTTGCCCATTGAATACGATATCAAATTGCAATGCTTGGTTGACTGAGAATTTGGAGTATAATATAATAATTTTAACTTTGCATGTTCTTAGTAATATTGACAAATAACCTCACATGTTTGTCAATTTTAAATCACGTCCTACTTAGCTACGCGGCGCTTATATACTGGCTTCATTCTAATTTTCCTATTTTAGTTCCCTTCAGAATGGAAATTAGCAATTTTATCATCCAACGTTCGGAAAGAAACCAAAATAGATCTCTAAACTTTTTAGGTCTGGCATTTGGACTTATAGTTGCATAGCCCAACACTTTCTGTGTTTTAATATTCAAAGTAGACCTTGCCATGTTCAATTGATATCTAGCATCATCCTATGCACTCTGCAAATTCTAAACTTTTTTAGCTGGTGATGCGTACATTAAATAGAATTTGAATTAATTGACTCACTCTCTTGCGAGGCTTGTAATTAGCAGATTGATCTCTTTTTTACAGAAGGAACATTTTACAAACTATATGTAATGATTTTTCATAATATATGATATCTTCATGGGAAAGTAAAATTCAAAAACTGTGTTTATAGGGAGGGTTTATGAGGAGATTTTCAACTTGGGTTAGAGACTTCTTGCTGATCTCATCTCGTATATTATTAAAATATTTTTCGAGTTTAAATCTGTGAACGGATCTAAAATGCACGGAAAACTCAAAAGGAAAGTGCAAATTGTTGCCAATTTTGATAAGTCAACTTCCTGTTGGGGGTCAACTCTTCTGAGTTTAACAAGAAAGAGGTTTCCTCAGTTGGATCAAAGAAGGGACTCGCATACTTTATATTTATTGAGTTTGTGGGGGTCTTTTGGTTTGGGTCAAAAGAAACTTTTCTTGTGGCTTTGGGCGAAAAAAATGGGTGGGACATTGTTCCGAGATGCTGCACGTTTTGTTCGTTAATTGAATCCATCGAATTTAAGTATTAGATACCGAAAACAAATCTTGTTATAAGATTTCTAAACTTCATTATGAGATCGAGACATTAATTCATGAAAAATTATGAAGGGTTAAACACTGTATGACTCACTTTGTGTGATTAGAGTTTGGAAGATAATGAATGTTTGAGTGACTTGAATGTGATTATAATATTCGTTATATTTTTCTTAATTGTACCTATTAAGGTACACTAGATGATTTTTTGGTAAAAACAACACAATAACACTTCCAGTCATATAGGTATGACCTTTTTTTTTGGTAAGGCATATAGGTATAACTTTAGAATTTTGGTATAGCAAAACAAGAAGCTTAAATAAATGTGTTACGATGGGTATGATGTACCTTTTTTTTTTTTTTTTTTTTTTTTTTTTGTATTTTTATAGCAATTCTCAAGATCGTTATGACATGATCTCATAAATCCTCTACATACACATTTACATTTGAATTTGTGCATTTGACACTGTTCCTACTAAAAAGACACAAGGTCCCATTCAATTTTCCCACCAAGATCGGTTCATCGCACCACATTCCTCATAGATTATCTATGCAACTTTTATTCATCTTCATTGTACCTAATATCGGTTTCCCTTGGAATTCCACATTGCTCGACGCACACATTTATAGAATTGCGAATGATCTAACCTAACACTATAGTATGTTAATCATTGATAGTTGCGATGAAAAATGAGTAATCTTGACAAATCTAAACGAATGATACATTATATCAAAATGAGTAATCTATCTAAATATTTTTAGATAATACTTTTTATGATTATAAAAATTTACATAAATAAAATACAGATTGCCTTATGAGTTGAATACATAATGTCAATGAAAAAAATCACAATTTATTACAAGAAAAATAATATGAAGAAATAAATAACATAATTTAATTCATCTTTAAGGCATACAAGGTAAGATCTAACATCATAATATTGAGCGAATGTTTATAGTAATAAATGACAAATGAAATAACTAAAAATATTCTTTCGTAACTTATAGATCAATTTTAAATATATTTAATATGGAAATAATTATTCTAGAAGTAACTATTTCGTAATCCACTTAAAATTTAAAGAAAGATCACACTTTCCAAAAAAAGAATTAAAAAAAAATGTTTGCATCTATTTCGAAGAAGAAAATCCAAAGGTTTTGATTTTTACAATTTATGGATGAGAAAGCATCTTTTTTATTCGAGACATTTCATCCTTATCTAATCAATTTACATTTTTGCCCATTGAATACGATATCAAATTGCAATGCTTGGTTGACTGAGAATTTGGAGTATAATATAATAATTTTAACTTTGCATGTTCTTAGTAATATTGACAAATAACCTCACATGTTTGTCAATTTTAAATCACGTCCTACTTAGCTACGCGGCGCTTATATACTGGCTTCATTCTAATTTTCCTATTTTAGTTCCCTTCAGAATGGAAATTAGCAATTTTATCATCCAACGTTCGGAAAGAAACCAAAATAGATCTCTAAACTTTTTAGGTCTGGCATTTGGACTTATAGTTGCATAGCCCAACACTTTCTGTGTTTTAATATTCAAAGTAGACCTTGCCATGTTCAATTGATATCTAGCATCATCCTATGCACTCTGCAAATTCTAAACTTTTTTAGCTGGTGATGCGTACATTAAATAGAATTTGAATTAATTGACTCACTCTCTTGCGAGGCTTGTAATTAGCAGATTGATCTCTTTTTTACAGAAGGAACATTTTACAAACTATATGTAATGATTTTTCATAATATATGATATCTTCATGGGAAAGTAAAATTCAAAAACTGTGTTTATAGGGAGGGTTTATGAGGAGATTTTCAACTTGGGTTAGAGACTTCTTGCTGATCTCATCTCGTATATTATTAAAATATTTTTCGAGTTTAAATCTGTGAACGGATCTAAAATGCACGGAAAACTCAAAAGGAAAGTGCAAATTGTTGCCAATTTTGATAAGTCAACTTCCTGTTGGGGGGTCAACTCTTCTGAGTTTAACAAGAAAGAGGTTTCCTCAGTTGGATCAAAGAAGGGACTCGCATACTTTATATTTATTGAGTTTGTGGGGGTCTTTTGGTTTGGGTCAAAAGAAACTTTTCTTGTGGCTTTGGGCGAAAAAAATGGGTGGGACATTGTTCCGAGATGCTGCACGTTTTGTTCGTTAATTGAATCCATCGAATTTAAGTATTAGATACCGAAAACAAATCTTGTTATAAGATTTCTAAACTTCATTATGAGATCGAGACATTAATTCATGAAAAATTATGAAGGGTTAAACACTGTATGACTCACTTTGTGTGATTAGAGTTTGGAAGATAATGAATGTTTGAGTGACTTGAATGTGATTATAATATTCGTTATATTATTCGATCTATGGTAGAAACCTACGTTACTCTCTCTAAGAGTAGGTCACATCACCAAGCCAATTTATGATGTTCAATTTAATTTTTTGTTTTTTTTTAATTATTGCTTGTTCACTTGTTTCTCGTAACATATCCAACCACAGGATAAGGTAATTGAGATTGTTATTGACAATTCGATCGTGTTTTACAAGCTCAGACTAGCACTATGATACAAAACAATAATTAGGAAGAATTAGACTAAAGGTTACGTCCAACGCAGCAATTTGGGGCTTGGAATTTATTCAGGAAGAATGGAAAATATGAAAATAATCAAAGAATGAATGACTTGTCCCCTAGGAATCAATCTTCACGAACTTCAGTATGTTCTTTGTACAAATTATAGCATTCGGTGACTACGATTTGTTGCGACCTAATTTTTGGGTGCACCACCTAAAACTAGGTTAATGGACTACTAAATCTTTAAGCTTAGCTCGGGCTCTCCCAAGCCCATACCAAATCGCGACTTAAAGTTTTAACATGCGAAACACTATTATTTAGGAGTCGCCACTAATCGATTTAGGGTAGGTCGATTAGACACCTAAGTAAAATAATAGGAGAATTATTTTACTCCTACGAACCAGAGACTAAGGGTACGAGGACTTGATTACACTAGATTATCCTAGTGCCCTTTCGGTACCATTTCTTTTTAATTTTCAAAAAAATGTTTTTGAATGCAGCTTGATTTGATTTTAATTCGCTTTCCTAACGTGTGAGGTGATCATACAGGTGCGCATACCACCAATTTAACACTCAAGAAAGCAGTTAAATAATGCAAAACATACCTCAAAACAACGAAAGCATATGCGATGTTAGATCAGAATTCACATCAACAATCCTAGATATGATTCCTAATTAACAAGCAATCAATTTTTTTGTTTTCACTTTATTTAATGAAAGTCATGTGATGCATGCTACTAATCTAATATGACATGGCAACACGACTTAAACTATATGACATGAAGAAATGCTATAATTAAATGCTATCTAAATTACCTAATTCTAATAACATGCAATGCGATGCAATGACGCACGAAATTATTTCAACTTAAAATGACATGCAACATGCAATTTAATATGCAAGCTATATGTCACACGACATTTACTAAATGACTTAGTCTAATGACAAGGAAGTTCTAATTAAATGAACCTAATAAAAACTAAATTACGTGCATTTGACATTTCTATTTTTTACAAATGCGATCTATCTTACAAATTGAAACTAACTTATGCCAAGACAAATTTTGTACTTCTTATGAGATTCGAAATTTAAGAAAAATGCAAAAATGATCTAGCTAGATTAAAATTCTATCTAATTTAAGTTAATGATTAAGTCATATTAAATCCTAATTTAAACTAAGACATTATCTTAATCTAACATGCAATCTATCAAATATGCAATGACGTGCGGAGCATGCCCTAATTCTACATGACATATGCATGATATGTTATATTTTATTTTTTTATAAAATTCGAAATTTAAAATTGCAACGTGATTAAACATGCAACTTAAATTAAACAAAAAATAAAATCCTAAATAAATGCATTTTTTGTTTTATATATTTTTTTTAAATTTGAAATAAAATCTATATTCTAGATATGCAAAATAACAAGAAATATTCTAAAACAAATTGAAACCTAATTCAAATATTTTTGATTTTTCTTAATGATTTTCTAAAACAAGCAATTATCAACTAAATCTTAAGTTTAAACAAACAAGATATTCAACATAATAAAGGATTAAAATAAACGAAAAAATAACCTGTTATCTCACAGGTCAAATTAACGATTACTTTTAACCTTGAACATCACAACAAGAAATCAAAATAATTAAAAATCTGATCCGAAATCTTAAGGATCAAATTAATAATTATATTGATTAAACAATTAATATGCTATCAACAAACCCCAAGAATTAATATAATTAAAAAAATGACCCGACATCTTACGGGTCAAATTAATAATTACAATAATTTTAGGGATAACCCCTATGGATAATGCCTATGATAATCGAACCTAAAAGTCACATTACAATATTCAAGCTTAAACAATAATAATAAAACCAACTAAAAGTAAAGTAAAATAATATAAAATAAGAGAAATAAAAATAAAAGAAAAATGAACAACTTAAAGAAAATAGAGGGCAACAAGTTCGTCGGCGCCGGGCAGGGGGTTTGGGTCGCCGGAGTTCGTGGTTTCGGCGAGGTGGTTCTCGCAGCGATGGTGAGGGGCGTCGCGGGCGGAGCGGCTACGAGCAGCGGGTCGCGGGTCACCGGTGTGAGGCGGGAGCGTGGGCCGCGCGGCGGTCGCGGGGCCGGCTTCAGTGCAGATCCGGGGCGGAGCGACGTCGGCTGGGGAGGCCGCGGACGACTGGGCTGGCGGCTACTAGTGTCGCGGCAAGCTTCGGGGCGGCGCAAGTCGGGAGCGATCGACGCCTGGGTCGCCGTGGGGAGAAGGGCGCCGCGAAGGGCACTCGGGTCTCCCCGGCGTCGGGAGGAGGTGAGCAGGGCACCGAGACTCGGATCGGCACGGGTTGGCGGATCATAGCTCGGCGGCGGCGCAATTTCTCGAACGGAGCAGAAGACCGGCGGCTTGGGTGTCGGGCGAGCTTCGGATCCGATGGCGTGCAAGGGCTGCGCGACGGTCACGGCCTGGCTTCGGCGACAGGCGAGACGGCGGTGCGGGCGCAGCCGGTCGGCGGTTGTGGCAGCATCGTGGTGGTGTGGGCGCGGCGGCACGGCGGGCGCGGACGACTTGTGCGCTCGCGGACGGAGGGCGGCACGGGCGGCTTCGCGCAGAAGATGAACATGGGATCCTTTTCTTCTTTTTTATTTCTTTTCTTTGCTGAAGCCCTCACGTCTTCTCTCTGCCCTCTCACTGTTGTTGCTGTCCTTTTTTAGCAGAAAACTTGGGCTTCTGCTGACTTTTCTTTTCTTCCTCGACAACCCTTCTCTTTTGTGTCTCTCCCTCTACGGAATGAAGGAAGACACCCCAAAAAACCCTAAAAACCAAAGAAATATTTTTTTCCCTCTTTTGTCTTCAGTTTTTTTTTTTTACCTCGAAAAACCGAGAGAAAAGCCTCGAAAAAATAGAATCCCTGTTCCCCCTACTGACTTTTCCCTTTCGCTTTTATTTTTTTCTTCCACCAAGAAAAAAAACCTCCTATTCTTCATCGTACACGGCCCCTTTTATAGCAAAACAAAACGTGATCTTTTTGTTAATATTTCATCTCATGAAGATTGCTTATAACCTCCCGATCACGAAAATTATTTTATTTTCCTTATCTTATGAATATTCTCTCATGATTTCATCATCTATTGCTAAAGATAAGATTGCAATACGGTTCTCTCAATTTTCAAAAAATCATCATAATATTGCATCAAATCTTAATTTCTCACAAGATAATTGATTAAAAAAACAACGGGCTTGGGTTAATTTGTTCCTTTCGCGGGCCTAGCCCGGCCTGCTAAATTAAAGCTCAGAACATTAATTCGAACCCATCCACCACCGGTCCTAAAAAAAAATAAAAGAATGCAAATGCACCTAAAATTATATGCTATGCAATTGAATTATAATATTTTTTTTAGGGGTTAAAAATTAATCCCTAATTTTTATGCAATAAATAAATAATTGTGTACCAAAATTTAGGTGTCAACAGCTGCCCCTCTTTGGAGGTGAGCTCGAAGAGGTTGCCTTCAAAGACAAATTGAGACCTAAATTTTGATTATACACATGCATTGAATGATTTTTTGTTGGATTTTTTATTTTTGATTTTTGATTTTTTGATTTTTTTTTTTTTTCGGAAAATGAATCCCATTTTAAAATGCAATTTATATGATGCATGGAAATGCTAATGCAAAATGCATGATGTGAAAGGAAGGAATGTACCTGCAATTACTTACCAGTCAATACGGTAAAGTATTTTGAGGTACCCGATAAATTCTCGTTACTCCACAAGTACCCAACTCTCACTCAGGTTCCTTGAATAGTGTAACAGGCAATAGATTGAAACATTGAGATTGAGAAGAACATTCACATCCAAAGTGAAATGTTCAACGGAAAGAATTGAGACATCCAGATCAGATCGAGATGTCAAGATTTTCTAAAAGCTCGAAATACCTAGATCCAGCCTAAGATATAACGAGAAAGCTCGAAAAACATTCACATCCAAAGTGAAATGATCAACGAAAAGAATCAAGACATCCGGGTCCAGACTGAGATGTCAAGATATTTGAAGCTCGAAATACCTAGATCCAGACTAAGGTATAACGAGAACGATGAACGAACATTCACATCCATAGTGAATGTTCAACGAAAATAATTGAGACATCCAGATCCAAACTAAGATGTCAAAGGAACATACCTGGAACAACTTACCTTCAAGGAGGATAGAGTAATTCGAGATAGTTTGTGTTACCTATCCAAGACTCGTACCATTCTACGGTTGCCCAGAATAGTAACATGGCTTTGTAAAGAGACTGCTTTCCCAAGACTCGTACCATTCTACGGTCGCCTAAACGGGGATTTACCTTCCAGGACCCGTACCATTCTACGGTCGCCTTAATAGGGAAATAAATATTTGCTTAGGACCCGTACCATTCTACGGTCGCCTAAACGGAGATTTACCTTCCAGGACCCGTACCATTCTACGGTCGCCTGAATAGGGAAATAGATGTTGCCTAGGACCCGTACCATTCTACGGTCGCCTAAACGGGGATTTACCTTCCAGGACCCGTACCATTCTACGGTCGCCTGAATAGGGAAATAGATGTTGCCTAGGACCCGTACCATTCTACGGTTGCCTAAACTGGGATTTACCTTCCAAGACCCGTATCATTCTACGGTCGCCTGAATAGGGAAATGAATACGGAGAAAAATCTTTAGGGACAACTCAATTGAGTGTCGATTAAAAGGGACTTTGGGCTACGAAAGCACGCCAGGTCAATATAAAAGGGACATCGGGCTACGAAAGCACGCTGATTCGATAAAGATGGGCCATGGGCTACGAAAGCACGCCGGGTCGATGAAATGGACGCTAGGCTACAAAAGCACGCCAAGTCAGAAATTCTGGGCTACGAAAGCATGCCGGTTCGATAAAAGGGACTCTGGGCTACGAAAGCACGCCAGGTCAATATAAAGGACACCGGGCTACGGAAGCATGTCGGATCGATGAAATGGACGCTGGGCTACAAAAGCACGCCAGGTCAATTTAAAAGGACAGCTTGACTGAGTCAAGTGTCGAGAATGGGTGGAGATATACTTACCTGATGATATCTCTAATTCTTGGGGATATGTCTTTTGGAACTTATTTATCCTGTGGAAGCCTCTCACCTCCTGGTAGAAATAAATTTTGGAACATCAAGGATGCACCTTGAATGTTCATGATGGTTTCTCATCTCCTAATATCATGAGGCATTTTGAAAGGAACCTGAATGTCAGGAACTCTTCAATCTTTGAGAAAACATTATCTGTCAAACATGATTAGAACAAAAAATGCATTCACCAAAGAAATAAGCAATTAAGGCTATTCTGGAATGCATACTTCAAAATCTACTGAAGCTTTTATCAATTTAATCAAGGTTCATGCATAATGACTTTTGCATCATCCAAATTTCCATTGGAGAGAATTATCGTTCAAGACAATTTTCACTCATGACATGGATTTCTTAAGAATTCTAAATGAGAGACTTTCGGTTAGAAAGGACTTTCACTCACTCTCATTTAGAATGGCTATTCTATGAGAATCACTTAATTTCATCATATCGATATGGGTCCGAGTATTCTCGCAAGCGGTATGATCTTACCAATTTGAGAGGTCTTTAACATGGACCGTAATGTGGGCTTGGTCAACGGCTTAACAAAGGGACTCTTTGAGTCAAGGTTATTGAATGAGCAGTCTTGTAATCATCTCCAGGTTTACAAGTCAAGAACCCTGCAAAATGAGAAAGAAATAATCTTGCTCGCACTTCTTCAAGCGATGCTTATAAACATATGAATTCCTATGTTAATTCAAGTGCCTTAGTCTGAAAAGACTTTGTAAGGGATGTAACATAGGCCGGGTTCATGGGTTAAGAAACGAAATAATCATTAGGCTCAAAATATGTGTGAAGGGTGAGAGTTGGTGATCATCTTTGGCATTGCCACCAGTTTTCTTTTTCACCATCGGGGATTGTCTTCATGAAGTGCCCAATTGATTGTAAAAACTCAGCATTTGAGTTCTTTGAGTATTGCTCTATTGGGATTCAATTCTTGCAATTGACAGTCACCTATCTTGACTTTCTTTTTCATCTATGGGCATTGGCCTTGCTTTTACTAGGCACACCGCTTTGTCATGCCCCTAATTCTCATGCATTTTTTTTCTTCACTTCTTTTCATGAGCATCGGCCTTGCTTTTACCAGGCACACTGCTTTTTCATGCCCCTTAGTTCTATTTTGAATTCAATTCTTGCGCACAATGCATGCATCAAGCAATTACACTTTGAATGACATTCAAACCTTTCAAGAGTCTTCATCTGCCTTTTGCCTTGCCCCAGTGTGGAGGATGATCATCAACTGGGTTTAAAATAAATGAAATTGCAAGCTCAAGTGGGCTATGCAAAAGATATAAGTGTATAGGATAGAGAAAGAAATGCTCTTCGTCATCCTAAGGCACTTAAATTAACACATGAATTCAATGTAATAGCACTACTTGAAGATTGATGCAAGTGAGAGCAAGAAAATTTCAATTCATTTTCTTCACCTTATGATGCTGTCTTATCTTCCAATTTGCCCCAATGTGGGGTAGTTCTTGACAGGGGTAATTTGAAAAGAATATCCATAAGTGTATGGGCTCAAAAGGGTTAAGCAATGGATCACCTGTAGTGTTTGAGATAGAGAAATGAATTGTCTCTCATCATTTTGGTTGTCGTACCTTTTGCGAGAGAACTCTTTACCTTATGAATATGAACCTTCCTACACTCATCTCACAAGTGTATGAATATGGAACTGTGTATAGGATAGGGTTTGCCTTTCATCATCCCGACTCGTCTCATTTAGTATGCTCAATCAATTCCACATCATTCATTAAATTAGTCCATTTTGATGTTCTTTAGTGGACTTGGTGGACAAAACATGTAAAAGTCACCATGCAAAATTCCCTTTTAAAAGAGTCCAACAGCTTTAAGCATGAAAAATTGTCAAATTCAAAACAATTTACCACACTAAAAAAATGGTCTTAAACATTCATGTGGGGGATTATTTCACAATGGGATTGCCTCAGCAATGGATGTCATTGGGTCGTCCTCATCAGTCGAGACTGGAAATCCGCCCTTGCCCCTGCACAAGAGAACGTGCATGAATAGGATACTATGCGGCATCAAAGTGAATTCAAACTCTACATCCATTTTGGCTTGGATCGAGATTTCATTCTAGTCATGTCACTACTAGAATATGTAGTGTTCCCAATTTGTCATCTCTTTCACCAAAGAGGGATGGTCTTCTTTTAATCTCTTTGAAAGTGTGTTCTCAAACTTGTTGAGTAACGGTTGAGCGATTCGATGTGCCTTCATATGCTTTCTCATTAGGCCAAGAAAGTAATGTTCTGAAGCATGAAGTAGATGAGTTAGAAAATTAAACATGGCTAACCTAATGCGTGCTTTTGGAAATGGCTTGAAAAATGATTTTGTTTATTTGGAAATTTTTGGATGAGGAAACATGAAGAAGCCCAGCCCTTGGAATTCTCCTTGGATGATATTTTCTTTTCATTGTTGGATATCGTCACCGAGCTGGTTTGGTGTACCCCATCATGTCCTCAAAGTTTGAAATAAAATTGTAATTTTATTGAATAGAATCAAATGAATTACATTATTGGAATGGAAATTGTGATTCCTAACCCCTAAAAAGAGAAAAAATAGAAAACGATTCCTAGAAAGTGAAAACGGTTCTTAAAAAGCGATAAAAATTCCTAGAAATATATAAAAATTCCCGCGCAGGGGAATGTGCAACAGTAACAAGTTACTCTTGCAGGCTAATGTCCATGTCTTCCGAAGGTCCTTCATCATTGGCTCCTATGAAGGGGTCATCGAACAGACCTGTGATCCCTTCCAGGGTGTCATCAGAGTTCTCTGTCTTTGGAGGCGTCAGATCGTCCATGTCATCCCATCCACTTGGAACTATGTTGCGGGGGTCAAAGTAAAAGCTGGGAGGAGCCGAATATTTCACCAAATAATCGAATTTGCCACTTGGCTGTCCCAAAGTGTCCATCACTTCCACTTCATCTTGCCCCATCTTAGGGACATTGTCAGGCTTAGTTTTTTCGGGAGTGACCAACAGTGGGTCATCTTCCAGGTCAGGCATGTCGCCATTGTTCATTTGGGTCTTGCTTGCTTGCTTCAGGACTACTATCTCAGGGAGAGCAGGTGCAGGAGTCAAATCCGCTCGGAGGGACTGGATTTGAGCTGTCATGAATTGCATAGAGGCGAGCAACTGTTGGAGTTGGTCTTCCATAGCGGAGATACGATCACGCATTTCAGTTTGGTCGGCCATTCTAGCTCTTGATCGCCTAATAATGGATGAATGTGAGGGATCCGTTGTCACCTAAAGAAATAAATGAAAACATGGAAGTACGAGGTGTAAATAGAGAGCTGATTCATGACAACAATCATATTTTTTAGTCACGAAAAATCCACGCATGAAAAGGATTTTTTCTAGAAATGGACTAGGAAAACAAAGACATAGGATGCCTCAGTAAGGATGAAATTTCCTAAACATGAACTAGGAAGAGCCAAGGCATGAATTGAAAACAAATTTCCAATTTTTTTTTGTATTTTCCAAATGTCTCATTGCATGGCAATTTCCTCATTTCATTCTAATTGACAGATGAATCAAATCAATGATTGACCTAGATTGTCATGGACTGATCGAAAAGTACAACAAAATAAATTGCATGGTATAGGGATAGAAGACTTACTTTACCCAAGAAAATCAACGGCAATCACATAGACATGCACATGAGACGTGAGGCTTGATTTCTACTTAAAAGGTTTAACAAAGTGAGCTAAGAGGGTGATCTGACCGTTGCAGTCTCGCATTAACGTGTCAGGCCCCCTTAACTCCGGCTCAGTCGAATGGAATGTCCAATAGTCACGCAGTCTCGCGGATATGAACAAAACACATTTCAACACCATGAAAAACTTTCGGGGAAGAGAAGGTCAACCTCTACATAGCAATCTCGCTTTGGAGGAAGTATACTTCTCAACACCATCCTAGAAATCCTATCGCAGCCCAGGTCCGACCGCAAGTTGTGTGTGCAAATAGTGTAGTGCTAAAGCAATAAAGCATGCACACCAGTTTAAATGCAAACAACACTTCTAATTTGGAAAAATAAATCATTCATCTCACCCCAACCTGCAAGACAAATGTTAGCAAAGACTACTCCCCTTATACCTCCTAATCCGCAAGAACATTTAACACCTTAAATGTTAGGGACGTACCTGGAATCCTCGCTGCCAAACAAAAATATTTTCAAAAGAAGAGAAAATTGGCCTAAGTCCACTAAGAGTTTTAACTCAAGTCCCCAGCGGAGTTGCCAAGCTGTCGCGACCTAATTTTTGGGTGCACCACCTAAAACTAGGTTAATGGACTACTAAATCTTTAAGCTTAGCTCGGGCTCTCCCAAGCCCATACCAAATTGCGACTTAAAGTTTTAACATGCAAAACACTATTATCTAGGAGTCGCCACTAATCGGTTTAGGGTAGGTCGACTAGACACCTAAGTAAAATAATGAGAGAATTATTTTACTCCTACGAATCAGAGACTAAGGGTATGGGGACTTGATTACACTAGATTATCCTAGTGCCCTTTCGGTACCATTTCTTTTTAATTTTCAAAAAAATGTTTTTGAATGCAGCTTGATTTGGTTTTAATTCGCTTTCCTAACGTGTGAGGTGATCATACAGGTGCGCATACCACCAATTTAACACTCAAGAAAGCAGTTAAATAATGCAAAACATACCTCAAAACAACGAAAGCATCTGCGATGTTAGATCAGAATTCACATCAACAATCCTAGATATGATTCCTAATTAACAAGCAATCAATTTTTTTGTTTTCACTTTATTTAATGAAAGTCATGCGATGCATGCTACTAATCTAATATGACATGGCAACACAACTTAAACTATATGACATGAAGAAATGCTATAATTAAATGCTATCTAAATTACCTAATTCTAATAACATGCAATGCGATGCAATGACGCACGAAATTATTTCAACTTAAAATGACATGCAACATGCAATTTAATATGCGAGCTATATGTCACGCGACATTTACTAAATGACTTAGTCTAATGACAAGGAAGTTCTAATTAAATGAACCTAATAAAAACTAAATTACGTGCATTTGACATTTCTATTTTTTACAAATGCGATCTATCTTACAAATTGAAACTAACTTATGCCAAGACAAATTTTGTATTTCTTATGAGATTCGAAATTTAAGAAAAATGCAAAAATGATCTAGCTAGATTAAAATTCTATCTAATTTAAGTTAAGGATTAAGTCATATTAAATCCTAATTTAAACTAAGACATTATCTTAATCTAACATGCAATCTATCTAATATGCAATGACGTGCGGAGCATGCCCTAATTCTACATGACATATGCATGATATGTTATATTTTACTTTTTATAAAATTCGAAATTTAAAATTGCAACGTGATTAAACATGCAACTTAAATTAAACAAAAACTAAAATCCTAAATGAATGCATTTTTTGTTTTATATATATTTTTTTAAATTTGAAATAAAATCTATATTCTAGATATGCAAAATAACAAGAACTATTCTAAAACAAATTGAAACCCAATTCAAGTATTTTTGATTTTTCTTAATGGTTTTCTAAAACAAGCAATTATCAACTAAATCTTAAGTTTAAACAAACAAGATATTCAACAAAATAAAGGATTAAAATAAACGAAAAAATAACCTGTTATCTCACAGGTCAAATTAACGATTACTTTTAACCCTGAACATCACGACAAGAAATCAAAATAATTAAAAATCTGATCCGAAATCTTAAGGATCAAATTAATAATTATATTGATTAAACAATTAATATGCTATCAACAAACCCCAAGAATTAATATAATTAAAAAAATGACCCGACATCTTACGGGTCAAATTAATAATTACAATAATTTTAGGAATAACTCCTATGGATAATGCCTATGATAATCGAACCTAAAAGTCACATTACAATATTCAAACTTAAACAATAATAATAAAACCAACTAAAAGTAAAGTAAAATAATATAAAATAGGAGAAATAAAAATAAAAGAAAAATGAACAACCTAAAGAAAATAGAGGGCAGTAAGTTCGTCGGCGCCGGACAGGGGGTTTGGGTCGCCGGAGTTCGGGGTTCCGGCGAGGTGGTTTTGCAGCGACGGTGAGGGGTGTCGCGGGCGGAGCGGCTGCGAGCAGCAGGGTCGCGGGTCACCAGTGTGAGGCGGAGCAAGGGCTGCGTGGCGGTCGCGGCTGGCTTCGGGCAGATCTGGGCAGGAGCGACGTCGGCTGGGGAGGCCGCGGACGACTGGGCTGGCGGCTACTAGTGTCGCGGCAAGCTTCGGGGCGGCGCAAGTCGGGAGCGATCGGCGCCTGGGTCGCCGTGGGGGAGAAGGGCACTGCGAAGGGCACTTGGATCTCCTGGCGTCGGGAGGAGGTGAGCAGGGGCACCAAGACTCAGATCGGCACGGGCTGGCGGATCACGGCTCGGCGGTGGCGATTTCTCGAACGGAGCAGGAAGACCGGCGGCTTGGGTGTCGGGCAGGGCTTCGGGATCTGATGGCGTGCAGGGGCTGCGCGACGGTCACGGCTGGCTTCGGCGACAAGCGAGACGGCGGTGCGGGCGCAGCGGTCGGCGGTTGTGGCAGCATCGTGGTGGTGTGGGCGCGACGGCACGGGCGTGGCGGACGACGTAGGCGCTCGCGGACGGAGGGCGGCACTGGGCGGCTTCGCGCAAAAGATGAACATGGGATCCTTTTCTTCTTTTTTGTTTCTTTTCTTTGCTGAAGCCCTCACGTCTTCTCTCTGCCCTCTCACTGTTGCTGCTGTCCTTTTTCAGCAGAAAACGTGGGCTTCTGCTGACTTTTCTTTTCTTCCTCGACAGCCCTTCTCTTTTGTGTCTCTCCCTCTACGGAACGAAGGAAGACACCCCAAAAAACCCTAAAAACCGAAGAAATATTTTTTCCCTCTTTTGTCTTCAGTTTTTTTTTTTACCTCGAAAAACCGAGAGAAAAGCCTCGAAAAAATAGAATCCCTGTTCCCCCTACTGACTTTTCCCTTTCGCTTTTATTTTTTTCTTCCACCAAGAATAAAAACCTCCTATTCTTCATCGTACACGGTCCCTTTTATAGCAAAACAAAACGTGATCTTTTTGTTAATATTTCATCTCATGAAGATTGCTTATAGCCTCCCGATCACGAAAATTATTTTATTTTCCTTATCTTATGAATATTCTCTCATGATTTCATCATCTATTGCTAAAGATAAGATTGCAATACGGTTCTCTCAATTTTCAAAAAATCATCATAATATTGCATCAAATCTTAATTTCTCACAAGATAATTGATTAAAAAAACAACGGGCTTGGGTTAATTTGTTCCTTTCGCGGGCCTAGCCCGGCCTGCTGAACTAAAGCTCAGAACATTAATTCGAACCCATCCACCACCGGTCCTAAAAAAAAAATAAAAGAATGCAAATGCACCTAAAATTATGTGCTAAGCAATTGAATTATAATATTTTTTTAGGGATTAAAAATTAATCCCTAATTTTTATGCAATAAATAAATAATTGTGTACCAAAATTTAGGTGTCAACACGATTGTTTCCAATTTGTGTAATTATGTCCATGAGGCCACCTCGCAAGACGAAGGCGTCTCTCATTTGAGAGTAGTTTCGCAAACCTGAGAGAAAAGAAGCAATTGCATTTAGTAACCCGAACTATGCATGCGACCGTCAAACTTCCTAACGACATCAGAAATTACAGTTCCATACCTTGTAAGAGCCTCTTCATTTGTCTTTGGATTACGGGCTTCGTGTCCGCCAGTCTCCAAGTTCACTCTTGAAACTGGCTTCTTCAACAACGTCTTCACCGGTTCTGACTAAGGGTCCGTTCGTTTCGCGGAAAATGACTTCCAGGAAAACGTTTTCCGGATTTTCCTGTGTTTGTTTCACGGAAAATAAACGACTCAAGGAAAATGTTTTCCATCATTGGAAAAAACAACATTCAAAGATGAGAAAAATGATTTCCACTTTTCAAAAGGGGAAAACATCTTCCGTAACTTCTTCCACCTTACTTCTTTTCACCAATACATTTTTGTTTTATTTTTATGCTTTCTTTTTTTCCTTTTTTTTTTCTTTTCTTTCTTTCCTTTTCATCTTTCTTCCTTAGCCTTAGCCGGTCGCGGGCCTGGAATGGAGCTCGTAGCTTACTGGATCTGGAGCTTGCGGCTCGCCAGATCCGGCGAGCTGGGTGGGGCTCAGGCCTCGCCGGAGGTTCGCCGGGCTCTAGCGAGCCGCGAGCTCGCCGGATCTGGCGATGGAGCTCGGGCTCTTAATCCAGGTGAGCCCGAGCTCGCTGCCCGATCCAACGAGCTCGCGGCTCGCCGAGCCCGGCTAACCTCCGGAGAGCTCGGGCGAGATCGGGCGAGCCTCGAGCTCGCCGGATTTGGCGACGGAGTCTTGGTCGGTTGTCGGACAGTCGGCCATCATCGGGCATGCGGCGACGGAGGAAGGAAAAGAAAAAGAAAAAAATAAAAAGAAAAAAAAAGAAAAAAGAAATAAAAATTTCGATTTTTTTAAAATATAAATAATTTAAAATTTATTTTTTTAAAATATAAAAAAATAAAACTAATTTTTTGGTCAATTAAAAAATTAAAATTCAATTATTCAATAATTTTTTCCAAACAATTAAATTAGCTAACAAATGGTGGCAAATATTTTCCACTCAAAATTCGGTTACACTTTGAAAAATATAGTCATTTTTCTGGAAAATGACTTCTAGAAAAATATTTTTCAGAAATGGCTCATTTTTTGCGAAACAACGAATCTAAGTTGTTCAAATTTTTCTTTGTTGCATAGCAAACACATCGACGACTCGGACGGTGTACTCATCCACAAACTCCCCAAGCATCAAGCCCATCACTTCCATGGGAACCCCAGCCCTCCCGGTCGGTCAAATCCAAGTCCCAATTTAGAGAGAGCAAGACACCAGCCAAGAACCGTCACACCACAACTAATATCTAACAACACGCAAAACCACAGAACCGATCTGAAAGCTCAAATTTGACTCCAAAGACACAAACTTTCCCGATCCCTCGACACTAAAAATGGAGGCCCAACAGAAACCACGTGGCAAGAAACCCTAGCCGACCCTTCGGCAGCGGTAAAGAAAAGCAACCGGCATTACCGATGAGGGGTTTTTTTTTTTTTTTCCATGTGGAACTGTCGAACCGAGCGACCGCAAGTGAAAGACGAAATGAGAGAGAGAAAGAGAGAGAGAGAGGGTAAACTATACCGTGCTTGAGCATCTTGAGGAGGGCAAGGAAGGAGATGTAGACATGCTTGGAGGAATCGAGGGTCGGGGAGTCGGGGGGCGGGTGGCCCAGAGCACCTCCGGCGCCGGCGAACATTCTCTGAAGCCTCTCCATACCGGACATCCAAGTTCGGGTTTCTCTGTTGCTGTGAACCGATGGAGGAGAGAGGGAGCAGGAGGAGGGGGAGGAGAAGAAGGAGAACTTTGGGATGACTTTTACTGCAAGCCCGCGAGAAGCTCATGCTGCCGTTTAGGCTTTTGGGAGGACCTGATGATTGCTTGGGCGGGCTTGGATGATGCGTTTCGAAGCGGAACTGGGCCCGAACCGAACTTTTCTCTCGAACTGAGTGGGCCTGGCCCAGCATATCAGGTACATGGCTCGACCATCGGGCCTATTCTTTTGGCGGGCTTGGCCCAGTCTATCAAAGCATGTGAGAAAGTTGTTGGTTGAGTCGGTTGAGCATCCGGTTGGGGAACCAAAGGGGTAGGGATCGGAATCTCTTTCTTACAAATTCAGATCCGGCTAAATCCACTGCTGATTCAAGTGGTGACCTACATCGGATTGGACGACCGACCGATGCCTAGTTGAGCCGATTAAATCGGCGATCTAGTACCAAAACATTGGTCCATGGATGAAAGGGTGGATAATCATAGATTCGGGAGAGGTCTATTGTAGATTAGGGAGAGCTTGATAGCAGTGACCGTATTTTTTGAAATCGTTGTCTCACTACCCATTTTTCCTTAAGATGTAATGGACATTCATACGAAAGTGGACATGGAGTTTACTTCTTTTATAAGTAGAGTAAAGTGAGAGAAGACAAAGATGTAAATATACTTATTGATAGAAGCCCACTCGAACACACAAGATGGGTAAGAGCATATAAAACTCAGTATGGTTTTGAGAAGGTCAAAAAATTTCACATTGACTTAGACAGTGCATGGTAACGTTTCCATTTCTCCGAATTTCTATTCTTTTGTTCCTCGGAACAAAAAAAGAACAGAAATCAGTTTGGTAACGCTAACTTGTTTTTCTATTCCCCAGAATAGAAAGTTAACCCGAGAATAGATTTGGAGCAGAAACGAGAAATAAAAAAAGGTTGCTTCTTGTTCTTGGGAATAATTTCTAGAAATAAGCCAATTTTCTTTTTTATTTTTCTTTTGTTCCTCTCTCTTGCCGCGGCCACTTCCAATCGTCCAAAGCCACCGCCGACCGCCGGCCGTCACCATTGCCTGGTCGTCGCCGTCGCCCGCCGGCCGTGGATCGCTGGGCGACGGCGACGCGACGGTGACGGGCGGCTGGCAGCCGACACCGCCGGCCGTCGGCCGTCGCCGTCGTCGCCGCCGTTGCCCGTCGCTAGCCGGCGGTTGGTGGTCGGTGATCCGTGAGCAAGAATAAAAAATGAATAAATACAAAAAAGAAACTGTTGCGTTACCAAACGCATTTCTATTCTTTTTCTATTCCAAGAGTAGAAATTTTGTGTAGTTACCAAACACATTCTTTTACTCAGAAATTGTTCCCTGGAATAGAAATAGAAATAAACTATTTCTGAAAAAAAAAACTCTTTCCTAGCGAAGAAGCATTGTCATGCGCAGCCTTATATTACAACATTTGTCTTTTGTCAAGTGAGGTAACCTAAATTAATCTCATACACTATCTCTACTATTATTACTACACTATTATAAAGAGAACTTTTATATTTGATATCCACCCCCAAAATTATCAAAAAATAAACCCCAAGATTTGTCATTCATATTAAAAGAAAATCAAAAGGGCAATTTCATGCATTCGATGAGGTAGTTTTTCTGTTGATCAACACTAACTTCGGTAGAACCCCCCTTCGTTATCGTACCTCTAAATAGCCACTCCCTTCTTCAAGGTAACTATCCACTTTCTTTTTAACTAATGAAAACAAAGTCGTACACTTTCTTTTCATGCATAACCACCAAACTACAGTCACACGAATAGCGCGTATATTGCCTATAGTCCACTATATAAATGGTAAAATGAGTTTGGTCTCCCTCCAAAACTACCATCCGGATGAAATAGTGAAGAGAAAAACAAAAGACATGATGGGAACATATCTCTTATAACTTCCTATTTTTCCGTTATCTCATGTGACCTTATAATTAATCATCTTCTTCTACCGATAATCACTTCAATCTAGTAAATGAAACTTGGATGGTTGACTTTTTAAATACCCCACAAAGCAGAGAGTACCCTTCCCCTCCTACCCTCAACTACTTCAATATTTCCCTTTTCATTTGATGGTACCTACTCCATTTCTTTTATATTTAGTCATTTAGAGATTTGTACATGCATATATATGTCATATATTTTTCATTTTGTACTGTTGACAAGTCGTTACATGGTATTAAATCCCACAAAAATGCAATCTAGTCTCGCATAAAATCAACGAAGTTAATTTATTTTAATCATAATTGAAACCAAGTATTTTGGCACTTTTACTCAGTGTTCTTATTATGTGTACATTTATTAATTTTCAATGCCATATGTGAATTTATAGTCTATCCCAAACGGAATTTATTAGAGTGGGTAAGTTGTGTATCTCGATAAAATAGTGGATATGATCAATTCATCTAATTGTGTCACATGAAATCTGTCAATTTATTTTGGGAGATTACAGAGAGTATACGGTATTCATTCTCATATACATACTACATGATACATGGATGGACTTTGCATTAATTTATATCTACTTCTTCAATAGAAATACGATGTGTGTCTTAGTGACTTGCTTTTATTAGAAAGTTTATGGAGGAAAAGGATTAACTATGCACTGGTAGAAATTGAATTCGTTTCAGGTTTTTGCGAAAATGTCACTTCAATGCAAATTGAATTCCTTTCATCATCACCATCATATTTTCTGTACACAATTCTGTGTGCTTTCCACGCAATACGGGACAAGCGAGCGCAACGAAAACATGCCTTTTGATATAGCTCTTTATACAACCCTATATATATAGTGTTTCATTAACTAAAAATGACAAATTTTGAATACACAATCCGTGTCAAATATTTTAATATACTCCACATCCATGACTACTAATTAGTAGTCAATTTTCGGAACCGTAACTACCAATATCAATGTTGAAGGATGTGGGCTGTGCAGCAAACAGATTATGCAGTATACTATATGAAATTTCAAATAAAAATGTGTTAGCATGATTATAAATTCAAAAACCATGCTTTATGTAGGCAAGTTTACGCCTAGATTTTCGACATGGATTAGAGAGGATCTCAACACTCTCCGGTCACAGTCCATAACAGTGAGATTTTTATTCATATAGATGGTGTTTAAACTCACAACAGTCAATATATACAAAACTAATCATCGAGGACAATTAGATTAATTTAAATCCAACGCGGAAATTGATGCTTGGAATTTCATTCAGTAAGAATGGAAAGAATGAAACAATCAAAGAATAAATGAGTTATCCCTTGGGATCAGTCTTCACAAATTGCTGTCTGTTCACTAGACAGATTAGATCGCTTCAAATTTGCGGAGTTATGTCCATGAGGCGACCTAGCAAGACGAAGTTGTCGCTCATTGGAGAGCATTTTCGCAAACCTGAAACCACAATTTAGAATTGCATTTAGTGACCTCGCTGATTATACATTGCCCTGTAACTTTTAATAACTCAAGAACTCATGACATCGTTCAAATAGTTCAATACCTTCTGAGAGTCTCTTCATTAGTCTCCGGGTTACATGCCTCGCATCCACCCTTTTCCAGATCTACCTTTGAAACCGGCTTCTTCAATAGTGCTTCACCAGTTCTGACTAAGTCGTTCAGGTTCTTCTTCGTTGCTATATCCACGGATGCCACGGCCCCGCTTAAGTTATCGTCCTGCCATTCCAATTTTGATTAGCGAGTCAACTCAAGTTCTTCAAGTTGTTAATTTTCTTGATCATTCAAGGTGCAATAAGAATACCTGAATCCGGAGGTAGTTGGCTTCAAGGTGCAGGACCTGGAAGACCGCAGAGAGGTGGAAGTCGACCATATCGGCACTCGCTTGCATGAACACATCAATCAACGGGCTCCCGCCGTTGCAGCTCAACCAGTTCAACACTCCCCACTTGGCCGCTTCACTTGCATCGTACTTCCCTTCAGAATTTCGTGAACCAGTCCCGAGCGATATCACCAAAAATCTTCTGTAATCCATCGGCTTTATAGGGAAGAAATCCGAACTTCCTCCCATGATCTCCTTCGTCACTTCGCCCATTGCAACTAACGTCTGCATGATGAATGATGTGAAGTTAGAAATTATACAAACACGTTTTGTTTAGTCAGGTCTGCCAAAATATAGTTCTTTCCTACCGGATTGTTTGCGGCTACGCCGCCATCTATGAGGTTGAATTCTCTCAGTTTTCCTGTGGAGTCTTGGGTTTCGAAATAATGAGCCGGGAGATAAGTTGGTGCTGCTGAGGTTGAGATGCATATGTCCGAGAGCAAGGCGTCTAGAGTCGGCGTATTCTTCACCTACTCATTTTCCTAAAAAAACAATACCTAGTTGGTTATCTATATGTCATAATTAATAAAGACAAAGGAAATATAAAAATAAGGAAAAAAAAATTGCATGTTAGGGACAAGAAGATGAACCTCGTAGCTAGAAAAGATCGTTGGCTGAAGACGCTTGATGTCGAACGTTGGGATAACGACGTTAGTCAATGTCTGGTGCAATCTTGCGTTCCCGAGTTTCTCTTTCACGAGCTTATGCAGGTATTTTCCATCATATTTTGGGCCAGTCACAGCTTTAATCATCTTCGTAGCAGGCGCAAAAGGACAACTGTTGTTTTCAATTTATAAAGACATTATGTTAGAAAGTCATTCGAGAAAACATTACTTCGTAAACATGACACCTATATAGGCTTGGAAATTTAGGGCACCTGTCTTGAGGAAAGATTTTAGGGCAATTATCAAGGTAAAAATCCTTAATGTCTTTTGCAGCAAATAAGGGGCGATTGTTATCATCAGGGCTGGTTAACATGGCCATGACGAGACCGCTGGTGCTCGTTCCAGCAATAACATCAAAATAATCTGTTATTCTCGGGTCTTCACCATCTAGTTTCTGCACCAGTCCACAAAGATATGTTCTCTAGTTAGGAATCAAAATTTGCATGGGACATGCATGCATGAAAAGGTGAACTGCAAGTGATTATAGCACGCAGCAAAGCGTTTCTTACAAAGAAAGTGCAAAAGCCTTAGCAAATGACTGATGTATATGTAATTATACCTGAAGTTGAGACTCTAAGAAAGCGAGGATGGTTCCTGGGATAAGCCCTCTTATCCCTCCACCATCAATACTGAGAATTGTAATGAGGTTTCCGTAAGTTGGAGGCTGAAGAGGCAAGCTCCTTGTCCTTTCCATGGATACGATCATGTATATGGAGAGAGAGAGAGAGAGAGAGAGAGAGAGAGAGAGAGAGAGACTTTGAGGAAAAGTATTGAATTGCAACTGTGTTGAATTCCAAATATGATGCTTGCAGAGGAAGCTAGAAATGCGAGCTCTATGGCCTTGATCTTGATAAGAAGCAAGTACTTATAGGCTATGCTTAATTCAAAATTTGACCGAAATCGCGCGTAAGATCTTGTTTGGAACTGTTTCAAGTTGGACTGCTGATTCTTCAATCCAAGAAAACCATTAAAAAGTCCGAATTTCAAAGGCTGAATCATAAATTTGTCTTGGGAAGTACGTAGCCGATGATGAGTTTGAGCGGTCACCATGCAAGTGAGAACTATCGTTGAGACTTTCAACGCCCCAGGAGAGACTTGTAGGTCTGAAAAGAAAACGAAAGGCACGGGGATCATTTTGGAAGCAGCCAACCTAAATCCTGATGCTTCGTCCAGCAGGGGGAGTGAATTGGTGCCATGAAATGCTGTGCGTCAAACTCTCGGCTTACAGATAAGAGAGGATGAAATGAGAACTCACCGGAAGATTGAAAATGAAGTTCGCAGGTTTCGAACCAAGACCGGTTGATAAGTTCAATTCACGTCTTTTGAAATTAAAGGGGGAAAATAAAGGAAGTGCATTATTTTACATCCTGTCTGATTTATATGTCATTCTATCACCTTTTTCATCACCACGTCATGTCGAAAGTGCTCCAACGGCTTCTCTACTCGTCCTTAATGAGCTTCAACTAATTTCGCTTCTGAGTAATTTTGCTTTCGTCATAATGTGTGCTATCTTCCTTATTATATTGCTTCCAAATTCAATCGATTTGCTACGATTTGTTGGGATCTTACTGTCCTTTCGATAACCGGATTATAGCCAAGGATTAGCTTATACAATGAAAATGAATATATCTCTTTTTTGTTCTTTCTGGGGTCGAAACTCCGCTTACTTGAGCACAGAGAAACGGTAAAGGGACAAATATATTTCCATACACATTCCTTGATGTTCAATGACATTGATGATACTCCTTTTCAAAATTTTCAAACAATTCATACGCCGAGACATACATAAAATCTCGTTTATGTTTTGGTCCTAGAACTTATTTAGTGATTCCTTCAAGAATCACCCAAAAACACTGTTATGGGATGTTAACCTGGAATTGATATAACTAATCGTGTTTGCAATAAGTCGGCGGGGTCGCCAATACCAACCATAGTCAAAACTTCTCATCACACAAGCAAAAGATGGTGTGTTGAATTCCAATAAGAAATGGTGAAAAATAAATTTGCATCATTATTTGGGAGAGTATATTATAAATCTAAACCTAAAGATCATATGATGAACAAAATCAATCATAATACATGAAAAGTACTATTTTTTAGTGGTTCCAATAGATTTTTGTAATACGATCAATTCGATCTAATAAATATAATCTCGTGGTCTGCGTATTCAAACATCACTCTTTTTGGCGGCATAACAAACGCGTGGAACCCTAATCGGCGGTACTTCTTGCTCTTCCATCTTTGACCATTTAAGCTCGTCGTGGTCCCAGCGTTGCAGGCTTTCCTAAATAGCATAGTCAGTGTAAAACTTAAGAACTGAATCACGTTTCTAAACGTTGCTTCTGGGATTTTCTATTCCCTCTTAATGCATAAATGAACTCGTCAGGCAGAAAGCAGAATAGATGCGGGAAGAGGCGGGATCAGCCACAGGAGACTTGAAGTGGGTGGTCCGGTTTGGTCTGCTCATCGTATCCGTGAAGATCTTCGTCATCATTCACGACTGAGAATCATAAGAACAATAGAAGGTGTTGTGTTAGGTTTTTTTTTTTTTTTTGGTCGAAACAGCAGAAACTATATTGAGGAAATAAAGTTTGTACAACCCACAGCAAGTGCATCAGCACAAACCAGATCCATGAGGTAAAAAGGGGGAAAAACAGCCCAGTTCTGGTTTCACAAAGCCCGACTATGGGCTTTTGCAGCCCAATTAGCCACCACATTTGCTTCACGACAACAATAGCACAGAGTGAGATTAGGAAAAAGGGAAAGCAAAAAGGCAGCTTCGGAGAACAGACACCTCTCCTCCCATGGCGGCTGCCTTTGTCGATTCAACGTCTCAACAAGGAGCAGATTGTCCAATTCAACCAGCACAGTCGCGTGAGTGAAGTCTTGACGAAGTAGGTGACGTAGAGTGAACGAAAAGGCCTGGATCTCCACCTGCAGTGCCGAGGTTACAGCTACACTTTTGGAGAAACCATAAGTAAGTCTTCCTTGGTGATCTCTACAAACGCAAGCTATGGTACCTTCCCTACTTCCTGGTTGATGAGAACCATCAATATTTACCTTTAGGACCCCCAGATCTGGTGGCCGCCAGAGTGATCCCCTGTTTTGAAGCGATCTGCCCTTGCAGGTCAATGATAGAGTAGACACCCGAGCCACATGGGAGTGAGCAAGCGTTGCCTCAGCCACCTGAGTCGGATCAAGAGTGGCACGCCTGAAGATGAATCCATTCTAAGCACGCCAGATCTGCCAAAGAACGTTGGCGATCGTCGCTAGACCAGGTAAGAGGTTCTATTTTCTGACGTTCTTCATGATTCATGTGTCAATACGCTAAATGCTATGAGGTGAGATGTGAATATCGATTCGGGGATATGACCACACACGATGAGTCCATGTACAGAGCAGGAACAAATGTTCTAAGGTTTCTGGTGTCTTCTGATTGCATAGTGTACATCATGGGTTGTCTATGATATGTCGTTGATGCAGATTGGCTCTGGTTGCTAAAGCATTGTGACAAAGTAACCACAAGAAAGTACGAATCTTTGGGGCAGTTGGCATTTTCCATAATTTCTACCATAACCAGGTAGGGTTCTAATAAGATGTAGAAGCTGCTCTGTGTATGTGAGTAGTTGTTGTCTGTGTAATTGCATGATATGCAGTTTTTACCGTATAAACACCATGATTGGTAGCAGTCCATATAAGTTCATCCTTGGCAAAAGTAGGTCTTACCGAAATGCTAGTGATCTGATCTATCACCTTCGAGTCAAAAAATCTGTTGAGCAGATTGCACTTCCAGGTGTTGGTGGTGTGATCAATGAGATCAGCTACCATTTGAGGTTCTTCTCGGACTTTTGGTCCACCTAGTATTCCGATAGGTAGCCACCTGTCCTCGCGTATGCTGATTGATCGCCTACTGACCAACATATAGTGGGTAATATTGCATCCCTTCCACTCAAAAGACTCTGCCAGCCCCAGGATGGGCGAGAGTCTTTTCCTGCAGTGCAGAAATTCGACGAATGGAAGTAGAGTCCTTTAAAGACTTTACCCCATAAGGATAAAGGCTGATGGAATAGACGCCACACTTGTTTGCCAAGCATGGCTTTATTGAAGCTTATTAGATCTCGAAAACCTAAACCACCAGCATCCTTCCTTTGTTTCAGTGCTTCCCAATTTTGCCAATGTATCCCTGATTTGCTTGTGTCATTCTTGTCACGCCCCGATTCTCAGAAACACGCACATCCCTTATCTTTGGTCGATATTAAAAATGCGATATCCCAGGACTACACATCGCCGACCCCTTTCATTTTGTATTGCACATGCGGAAGCAGTTATAAAAATCCCCAGACAATAAAACAATGGGATAGAACAGTAGGACTAGAAACTTAAACCTGAAACCCAACAACCTTATATACAAATATAACAACTCAGTCATACATGTACATATACAAGCCATGCTAAAAAGGTTGGTTTCTACTCAAATTGATTCTATAACAAAAGTCATCAAGATCCTATTCTGAATCATCCTCGAGGTTCTCCTCCAGATACTTCTCTTCGATTTCTTTCTCCTCGGGTTCTTCATCAGGGTCCTGAAATGTTGTCCCACAACCGGGATGAGACTACGTCTCAGCAAGTTCTACCCCCTAAGACCCGATTAGTAAACTAATACACCTTAGGGTTGCCTATGCACAACATGAGTCAGAAAACTTACCTCGACCTCATATTCCACCTGTAGATTAGCACAATTTGTATCGCACAAACTCAGGTAGTAATAATAATTCAAACAATTGGAACGCCAACACTTTCATATAAATCACGATCGCACTCAACACACATTCCAATTATTAATCACCGCCACACAAGGGCATAGCTTACTCGAATTTCGGCTATCTACGACATTACCGCGCAGCATCGCCTCCCCGTGGAGCGCGCGGCATCGTCTCTACGTCGACGGCATTCCCGAAGGAGCATCGTCTCCCCCTTGGAGCACGGCTTCGTCACTACGTCGACGGCATTCCCGAAGGAGCATCGGTCGGTCGGCCCGGCCTACCTCTGCGGCCGGCATCCATTGCGCGGGCATCCCATATAGGGGCACGTCTAGCTCAACAGCTCAGGACGGTTCCTCATTAGCCAACACACGACAAATCAATACTGACCTTTGGACACTTTACATTTCACTCAAATACTCCAATTGCAATAGTAATCCTTAAAAATCCAAATTCAGTGCCAAACCCGACACTTGGGATTTTTCTGAATAAAATCCACATTTTTCAAAATCAACATTCAATTTGCATTATCCACTCATCAAATTCAAATTCTAAATACACAATGATGATCGGCACGAAATTCGAAAGCGTCGACCATCCCGCCTAAATTTCCGGAAAAATAAATAATTAAATAATTAATTTCGGAATTTAATATTTAAATACAAGAAATTCAATTTAGCACAATATAAAGCTCAATTAAATAAACGGATTGCACCACAATCATCAGCATAAAATCCCGGTCACCAGCCATCCTAGTTGAATTTTCGGAAAATAAATAATTAAATAATTAATTTCGAAAATTAAATAAATACATACAATAAATTCAATTTAGACAATATAAAGTTTCAATTAAATAAACGGATCGCACCACGACAATCAAGATAAAATCTCGGTCATTTGGCCATCTCAGTTGAATTTTCGAAAAAATAAATAATTAAATAATTAATTTCAAAAATTAATATTTAATTCCTAAAAATTCCACTTAGGCCCGAATTGCCTAATTAACACCCGATAAGGGTCGGGAAAAATCCCAAGAGACATCCAATAAATACTATGGGCCGTTCTCCATCTAAGTACACTAACCATTTCACTAAAATATAATGCAATTCACTAATAATCCCTAATCCATTATAATCTAACCACTTAATTACACTTAATTAACACTAATCAACCTTTAAGTGTAATTAGCAAACTAAGAAGGCATTAGTGAGCAAAACTCACCCAAAACGACGGCAACGACGCGAGGATCGACTTTCCTCAAAGCGGGCCGAGCATCCGGGCTCGGGAAGGCGGCCAAAACGGGCGAAATAGTTGCTGCAATACCAATTTTCTGCACTCTCGGTTTGCTGCTGGTTGGGGGCGAAGGAGGGCAGATCCGGAGCCAGTTTGGGTCGGAAATGGACGGAGGGGTTGAACCGGACCTAGGCGGGGCTTCATGGTGGCCGGAGGTGGTCGGAGGGAGCTCCGGCGGTGGCTCACGGTGCTGGACAGCAGCTCTAGACGTCGGCCAAGCCAGGGACGACGTGGCTGGAGGCGGAGACGCGCGGGCGTGAGGCGGCGGAGCGCGCGGCGTCGCGCGGGTGGAGCCAACGGCGGCCCGGCGTGGCCGCGGTTCCGATCTCAGGCGACGACGGTGGCTGCTGCTTCTGCTTCGGTTTGCTGGGTTTCCACGAAGAAGAAGAAGATGGAGAAAGCATCGTTGGGAGAAGGAAGAGAGAGGGAGGAGAGAGAAGGAAGAGGGGACCACTTCTTTTCTTTTTCTCTTTCTTTAATCCCCAAAAATGGCCCACCATGACCTCACATGTGATGTCACCTTCCACTCACCTCCAAGCTTCCAAGACAAGCCTTCTAATGGCCCATTTTCTGTCCACGATGGCATACGAATTTCACTTATTTGTACATCAATTCTTTCAATTTCTCAACCAATTCCATTCAATTGAAGCTCAATTAAATCAACCCATGTGTCCTTAACCTTCTTATGACTTTTCCCCATCAAATAATCTAACTTGCTTGCCAAAGATTCAATTAAAAATAGCCCTCTACTAATCTCGAACAAAAACGGCCTTACTTTGCTTTTCTGCCAAAAATCTCGGTTTGTAGAAAAATCTTCTCGAGGATGAGTCGACGTTCCTAATATGAATTGTGACATAACAAAACCTTCAATTTCGAAATCGAGTTCAATTTCTGGTTAATTTCAATCTGGCGCGACTTTAGCGCGTCCTAACCTATCGGGTAGCTTTTAGGAATTTTCTATGCAATTGACTGTGGTTGATTATTTTCAAGCCACAAAGTACATCTTCGACACATTGGCGAATCTCGGTTGTCGTAGAAATCTCAAGGTTTCAAATACGGACACAGGGTACCAAAACGACAGAGAAATCAGTCTAGTGCCGATCGACAAGATTTGTGAAATCAGGTGGAATCACCCACACTTAATCACATGCCTTTGTCGAGTCGACCTATCTCCGGTCTCTAATCGATCTGTGCCGCAATGACCCTTGTAGATTAGTACGGTCGAGCAGTCGTTCCATAGTCAAATTCTCAAGTCTATTGCGTTTAGATTCCTTAACGGCTTCACCTGATAAGCTAGTTATCTCGTGAGTGGCCAACTCAGAGAAGAGAGCTATGGGCGCACAGATGAAAGGCCCGACTTATTCAATTGAAACCAGAATTGTAAAAATCGGGATGTCACAATTCTGCCACTAGAACCATGCAATTCGCTTTTCTATAGATTTGCAGAGAGATATGGGTAATTTAAATATAGACATGGCATATTGTGGTATAGCTTGTACCATAGTCTTAAGAAGAATCCCTTTCCCGCCCTTTGAAATAAGGTTTTCCTTCCATCCTTCCAGTTTTGCATGAACTCTTCCCATGATCCATGAAAACATATCATTTTTCGAGCGCCCCCAGTCAGATGGTATTCCTAAATATTTACCACATCTTTGCAATACTGGTACCCTTAACTCCCTAGCCATATTCTCCTGTAAAGTAGCAGGGCAAGTTTTGCTGAAATAAATACCAGATTTGTTGCGATTAATAGCTTGGCCCGTCGCTAAGTAGTACTGATGCACTATATTGGATAGATTTTGACATTCATGAATTGTACCATCAAGAAAAAAGATAGCATAGTCTGCAAAAAACAGATATGATAGAATAGGACACCATCTATTTAATTTGATACCTTTAAGAACACCCATGTCAACTGTGTTGTTAATAAGATAAGATAATAGATTCGCCATAAAGATAAAAAGATATGGGGATAGAGGATCACCCTATCGAAGGCCCTTGGTAGGATGAAAGTACTGCAAATACTCGCCATTCATTTTGACACAAGAGGATGTTGTTGTGATACACTGCATTACCAATCTGATCCAATTGGAATGAAATCCTAGTTTGTGTAGATAATCATAAAGAAAATCCCATTCCACTCTATCATACACCTTCTGTATATCCATCTTAAGAACATTTGATGGTATCCGCTGCATCCGCAGTCTTTGGAGTTCGTGAGGAGCTTGACTGTTATTATACTTTGCACGTGATGGTTGTAGGTGGTGGCTCTGCCGAAACTCTTACGTGTATTGGCCTCTAGGGCGAATCAAAAGCTTTTGTTTCCATTCAAGATGGAACCAAAATGGACGATTTAACTATGCTATTTTCGAAAACAGACGGATCTTTCTTTTTTTTTTTTCTTTTTTCTTTTTTCATGCCAATCTAATTTGAAATAGTGATTACGTGTAAAAAAAAAAAAAAAACTACTGCAAAAACAAAACCACTGATTACCTGATTTCTCGGTAATTTGATGGTAACATGTTGACATATTTATGAACTTACCAACAATTTTTGAAAGTTTGTAAACGAGCAAGTTTTCTTAATTTTTCTTACCAACTTTTCCTTGCATTTCTTATTACATTGGTTTTCATTACAAAGTTTTATTTGAGTTAGTTACCAATATTTTTTTTAAGCTACCAACTTGTCTCATCTCTAAATCAAAGAAATCGTTATGTTTTACCCACTTTTATTCATCATCCTTATCAATGTCTTTAAATTACCAGTTGTTCCATAAAACTTAAAATTTTTTAATGTGACTTTCCAAATTTTTTCCATCTAAATTGCTAACTATTTATTTGATTTGCTGGCTAATATATATATATATATATATATATATATATATTTGTAAACTTGCTTGCGTTTGGATCTTTTTTCTACCATTAATTTACCAATAATGTTGTGTTATCTAACTCTTATTTAAGTTAGTCACCAACATTTTTCATTTTTCTAAGAGTTAACACCCTAAAAACTCCAAACAAATACACGTGTGACAAATTTACCGAAAGCTAATTCTTTGACCACAAAAACTCTAAGTTGATACACCTTTGACAAATTTACCCCAAGCTGGTATACTTGTTATAAATTTACCCTATATTAATTTTAGTTAAGTTTTATTGTTAAATTGTTAAATTGGATATCACTTGATAGTTGACTAGTGTATTAGTTTGGGATTTTATTTTCCGTTTGTCATAGTTACACAATTTTTGTGGTTTTTTGTGGTATTAATCTAATTTAACGGATTATATATTTGTCATAAATATACCAGTTTGGGGTTTTTGGCAGTCGAACAAATTAATTTGGGATAAATTTGTCATAAGTGTATTAGTTTCGGTTTTTTGTGGTCGTTTGGAGTAAATTTGTCAAAAGTATACCGGTTTATGATTTTTTGTGATCAAAAAATTAGTTTGGAGTAAATTTGTCACACTTGTACCAATTTAGGGTTTTTCAGGTTATTAACCCTCATTCTAATTTACCAAGTTCTCTTACCTCTAATAAAAGATTTTTTTTTATGAACTTTTATTTGCATTTCTTTCCAACTTCTAGAATTTACAAAGAATCAATCAGAGATGAACTGATGACTTTGTGGTACCAGGTCACAAGCTTGAGGCAATGAGAACTTTTATTCATTTGATCACGCTGTACAAGCTTAGACCAGTTAAAAACATACAAAAAAAAATCATCTGAATGTATAATATTGAAAAAAGTTACATCCAATGATGCAGCAAACTTCCCTTCGGAATTTACTGGAGAATAATGGAAAGAATAAAAGAAGTCCATAAAATGCCTATACACAAAAACAATCAAAGAATGGATGACGTGTCCCCTAAGAATCTTCAAGACTGTAGAAATATTCCATGATTAGCATCGTTTCAAATTCGTGGAATTATGTCCATGTGGCGACCTCGCATGACGAAGTTGTCTCTCATTTGAAAGGAGCCCGGCGAACCTGAAACCAAATTGGATAATCGCACTTAAGTAACCTCGACCGGACAACTAATAAACCCTAAACCTTTAAATACATGAAAGAATTTGATTTCATTGTTCTAATAATTCAATACCTTCTAAGAGCCTCTTCATTAGTCTCCAGTTTACACACATCGTATTGACCCGTCTCCAAATCCACCTTCGAAACCGGCTTCTTCAATAGTGCTTCACTGGTTTTGACTAAGTCGTTCAGATTCTTCTTTGTAGCGATATCGACAGATGCCACTGAACCGCTTAATGTGTCGTCCTGTGAGTTTCATTTACGAGAATCAATATATAGTGTGTCGGCTACGGCTAAGAAATCCTCGATGAGGACATCAAGGTCAATGTTATGCAAGTGAAATTCGAGAATGTTAATTCTATTATACCTGTATTCGGAGGTAGTTGGCTTCAAGGTGTAATGCCTGGAAGACCGCGGAGAGGTGGAAATCGACCACATCGGCGCTCGCTTGCATGAACACATCGACCAACGGGTTCCCACCATTGCTACTCAACCAGCCCAGCACTCCCCATTTGGCAGCTTCCCTTGCGTCGTACTTCCCTTCGACTTTATGCGATCCGGTCCCGAGTGATATCACCAGAAACCTTCTGTAATCCATCGGCTTTATGGAGAAGAAATCCGAGCTTTCTCCCATGATCTCCTTCGTCACTTCCCCCATCGCAACCAAGGTCTTTTTTGAGCAACGTCAAATTAGTGATTTAATACTATGTGTCGTCAAGTCACGGTCCACATTAAACAACAATAGGGAAAATTAGCTTTGCATACCGGGTTGTTCGCAGCTACGCCGCCATCTATGAGGTTGAATTCTCTGATTTTTCCCGTGGAGTCGTGGGTCTCAAAGTAATGAGCTGGGAGATAAGTTGGTGCTGCTGAGGTTGAGATGCATATGTCCGAGAGCAAGGCGTTTATGCTTGGCTTTCTCTTTACCTGCTTATTTATCCAGAATTAATAAACATATCTATTTAATTACTTTTCTACATGTAACACGCAAGAAACAATATTTAAAAAAAGCGAGTTATATTTCAGGGACAAGAAAGATGAACCTCGTAGCTAGAAAAGATGGTTGGCTGAAGACTCTTGATGTCGAATGTTGGGATCACAACATTTGTTAATGTTTGATGCAATCGTCTGTTTCCGAGTTTCTCTTGGACAAGCTTATGAAGGTATTTTCCATCATATTTTGGTCCCGTCACAGCTTTGATCATCTTCGTAGCAGGAGCAAACGGGCAACTGTGTAGTTTCGAAAAAGATAGAAGTTATGTAAGAAGAGTTATTACCATAGACAAACAATCATTCATAAATGCAACACCTAATATGGCCTTGATAATTTTGAATCAGCCAGCTGAGCTAACCTGTCCTGAGGGAAGATTTTTGGGCAGTTATCGAGGTAGAAATCCTTAATATCTTTTGCGGCGAATAAGGGGCGGTTGTTCTCGTCAGGGCTAGTTAACATGGCGGTGACTAGACCTCCGGTGCTTGTTCCAGCAATAACATCAAAATAATCTGCGATCCATGCGTTTTCACCATCTAGTTTCTACACAGTCCACAAAGATATATATGTTCTTTAATTAGGAATCACAGGTTGCATGGGGAACGCATGCGTAAAAAAAGTGAGCTTTGTTCAAGTACAAACCTGAAGCTCAGACTCTAAGAAAGCGAGAATGGTTCCCGGAATCAGCCCTCTTATCCCTCCACCATCGATACTAAGAATAGTTATGAGATTTCCGTAAGTCGGAGGTTGAAGTGGCAAGCTCATTGCCCTTTCCATGGATGTCTTTGCTAACTAAATGGACACCAAGTAGAGAAGAAATGGATACCAGCGGACCAAAATTCAGACAAAGTATGTGCTTTTCTTATTTTCTAGAGTGAGAAACAGAGAGAGAGGCTTTGAGGAAAATATTGAATTGCAAATGTGCTTGACTGTGGAAAAGCTGGAAATGAGATAGTTCCGTGATGGCCTTGGTCTGTATAAGAGGCACGTATTTATAGGCTATGTTTCGTTCAAAAATTGACCGAAATGGAACGTACGATCTTGCTTGAAATCATCATAGGTTGGACCGATTCCAAGAAAATTGTTGAAAAGTACAATTTCAAGGCTGATGCAAAACATTTATTGCTTGAGGCTGAGAGCCCTTTCTAGTCACCATGCGGAGTGAAGAATAGAGATTTTCAATATTCGGGAGACTTTAGGTTTGAAAATTCAAAGAAAGGTTTGATGGGGCCATAGTTAGGGAGCAAGAATCTTTATTCGTGATGAAGATACAGCATACATGTAAGAATTTAGATCCAGATACATCACTTTTGAATGGTTTTTCCAAATATATAATGGCTTCTTTCCAATTCATGTCTTCTGCAATAAATTAAATCAACCATCTTTGCTTTATATACACGATGATGAACCTTATATTTGAAAAGATAACGCGTTGGTAGTAGCTCAAGAAATTCAAATTGGAAATATCTTTTTAGTAATTTGGAATTGCTCTCGACGAAACTAGCAATGTAAATAATGTTATGCCCAGCAGATTGAGATATGTTACGGTAAATTGAGAGATGTGTAGGTGAGGAAAGGAGCACACTAGGATTTAAAATGGCCATTAGAATGATGAGGTAACTAAGGTGATTCTTTTCTTTCATCTCTCACATACATTGGGTTTTATCTAAATGTAAATTGATTAAAATAGAAAAAGAGATAGCATGGTTATTTCTTTGGACAAACCCATCTACTTATTATGTCAGAAAGAATGGCGAATGTTTAAGTTTTGACTAAAAAAGAACGGCTAGGTCCTGAGTGGTAACTACTCCAAGGCAAATCGGTTGACTAGTTCCAATTTAGGGTTTCACGCGTGAAGGAAATAGTAATTAATGCAAGTGTAATTTGTAGGCTCCTTCCTCTTCGGGCTGTATTCGATGAACACGTCGAAACCCTGGCTTTAAATAAAGCAGTTTCTTGCTCTTCTGCTTTTGACCGGTAAAGCGAACCTCGTTTCTCATCCCCGTGTCTGCGCATGTTTTCAAAGTTAATTAATTAATTGAATCACGTGTGAAGCTGTGCTTCTGGGTCGTTTTTTTTCCCCGGACTTCATGGGAGAATTGCTAGGCAGAACCAATATAGATGCGAGATGACAGGTCATCCTATCAGATAATAACTTATTCATCTCCAATCAAGCAACGAGAGGGTCGACGGTGGAGGCTTTTGGTGATTCAAAGATGGCCGAAAGTTCAATGGTAATTGAATGTTATGGATAAAAAAGCAATGAAAGCGACGAATGGCCTTTGATGAGACCCTTACCGTTAGCTACAGGTAACATGAAAATTAAAAAAGAAAAAAAAATGATATATGAGTTTGACTTTAAATTTTGAAAACCTAGTTGTATTCCATCTTCAGTAAGTATGCATAGGCTAACAATCAAATTTCAAAAATTTGTGCGTTTGACACTGTTCCTACTAAAAAGACACAAGTTCCCATTCAAATTTTCCACCAAGATCGGTTCATCGCACCACATTCCTCATAGATTATCTATGCAACTTTTATTCATCTTCATTGTACCTAATATTGGTTTCCCTTGGAATTCCACATTGCTCGATGCACACATTTATAGAATTGTGAATGATCTAACCTAATACTGTAGTATGTTAATCATTGATAGTTGCGATGAGAAATGAGTAATCTTGATAAATCTAAACAAATGATACATTATATCAAAATGAGTAATCTATCTAAAAATTTTTAGATAATACTTTTTATGAATAGAAAAATTTACATAAATAACATATAGATTGCCTTATGAGTTGAATACATAATGTCAATGAAAAAAATCACAATTTATTACAAGAAAAATAATATGAAGAAATAAATAACATAATTTAATTAATCTTTAAGGCATACAAGGTAAGATCTAAAATCATAATATTAAGCGAATGCTTATAGTAATAAAAGACAAATGAAATAACTAAAAATATTTTTCGTAACTTATAGATCAATTTTAAATATATTTAATATGGAAAATAATTATTCTAGATGTAACTATTTCGTAATCCACTTAAAATTTAAGAAAGATCACACTTTCTAAAAAAGAATTAAACAAAATGTTTGCATCTATTTCGAAGAAGAAAATCCAAAGGTTTCGATTTTTACAATTTATGGATGAGAAAGCATCTTTTTGATTCGAGACATTTCATTCTTATCTAATCAATTTACATTTTTGCTCATTGAATACGATATCAAATTGCAATGCTTGGTTGATTGAGAATTTGGAGTATAATATAATAATTTTAACTTTGCATGTTCTTAGTAATATTGACAAATAACCTCACATGTTTGTCAATTTTATATCACGTCCTATTTAGCTATGCGGCGCTTATATACTGGCTTCATTCTAATTTTCCTATTTTAGTTCCCTTCAGAATGGGTAATTAGCAATTTTATCATCCAACGTTCGGAAAGAAACCAAATTAGATCTCTAAACTTTTTAGGTCTGGCATTTGGACTTATAGTTGCATAGCCCAACACTTTATGTGTTTTGATATTCAAAGTAGACCTTACCATGTTCAATTGATATCTAGCATCGTCCTATGCACTCTGCAAATTCTAAACTTTTTTAGCTGGTGATGCGTACATTAAATAGAATTTGAATTAATTGACTCACTCTCTTGCGAGGCTTGTAATTAGCAGATTGATCTCTTTTTACAGAAGGAACATTTTACAAACTATATGTAATGATTTTTCATAAATATGATATCTTCATGGGAAAGTAAAATTCAAAAACTGTGTTTATAGGGAGGGTTTATGAGTAGATTTTCAACTTGGGTTAGAGACTTCTTGCTGATCTCATCTCGTATATTATTAAAATATTTTTCGAGTTTAAGTCTGTAAACGGATCTAAAATGAACGGAAAACTCAAAAGTGCAAATTGTTGCCAATTTCGATAAGTCAACTTCCTGTTGGGAGGTCAACTCTTCTGAGTTTAACAAGAAAGAGGTTTCCTCAGTTGGATCAAAGAAGGGACTCGCATACTTTATATTTATTGAGTTTGTGGGGGTCTTTTGGTTTGGGTCAAGAGAACTTTTCTTGTGGGTTTGGGCGGAAAAAATGGGTGGGACATTGTTCCGAGATGCTGCACGTTTTTTTCATTAATTGAATACATCGAATTTAAGTATTAGATACCAAAGACAAATCTTGTTATAAGATTTCTAAACTTCATTATGAGATCGAGACATTAATTCATGAAAAATCATGGAGGGTTAAACACTGTATGACTCACTTTGTGTGATTAGAGTTTGGAAGATATTGAATGTTTGAGTGACTTGAATGTGATTGTCATTTTCATTGTATTATCTGATCTATTGTAGAAACCTACGTTACTCTCTTTGGAAGTAGGTCACATCACCAAGCCAATTTATGATGTTCAATTTAACTTTGCGTTTTTCTTTAAATTATTGCTTGTTCACTCGTTTCTCGTAACATATCCAATCAAAGGGTAAGGTAATTGAGATTGTTATTGACAATTCAATCGTGTTTTACAAGCTTAGACTAGCAATATGATACAAAACAATAATTAGGAAGAATTAGACTAAAGGTTGGAAAGCTCATACTAGCAATATGATATAAAACAATAATTAGGAAGAATTAGACTGAATCTTCACCAACTTCAGTATGTTCTTTGTACAAATTGTAGCATTCGGTGACTACGATTGTTTCCAATTTGTGTAATTATGTCCATGAGGCGACCCCGCAAGACGAAGGCGTCTCTCATTTGAGAGTAGTTTCGCAAACCTGAGAGAAAAGAAGCAATTGCATTTAGGGCGTGCATGATAACCATTCTGTTCCGTAAATAGTTTCGGAATAGAAATAGATTTTTCTATTTCTATTTCTAAAAGAGTTTTTAAGCAAAAATAACTGTTTGATAACGACAAAAAATTTCTACTCTAAAAATAGAAATTTGTTTGATAACGACACAAAATTTCTTCCTTTCGGACGGCGGTGGACCGGCGAATAGCGGTGATGAACGGCGGCGGCTGAGGTGGAGGCGATCGGCGGGGGTCGGCGGGCGGCCGGCGATGGACGGACGGTGGTCGGCGGTAACGGATGAAGGACCGATTGACGAACGATGAGAAAATTTTTTATTTCTCATTTCTGTTCCAGAAATAGAGAAGTAGAAAATTTCTATTTCTGATTTCTATTCCAAACCTATTTCTGGATTAGAAATCTATTCCAGAAATAGAAAAACGGAATAAGTTTATCAAACGGATTTCTATTCCAGAAACAGGTCTGGAATAGAAAAATTGTTCCTGGAATATAAAAATTATTTCTGGAACAGAAATAGGCAGTTTTCATGCACCCCCTTAGTAACCCGAACTATGCACACGACCGTCAAACTTCTTAAGGACATAAGAAATTACAGTTCCATACCTTGTAAGAGCCTCTTCATTAGTCTTTGGATTACGGGCTTTGTGTCCGCCAGTCTCCAAGTTAACTCTTAAAATTGGCTTCTTCAACAAGGCTTCACCGGTTCAAACTAAGGGTGCGCATGGTAACGCTTCTTGGTTGGAGAAGAGTTTTTTTTTTTTTTTCCAGAAATAGTTCTTTTCTATTTCTATTCCGGGGAACAATTTCTGAGTAAAAGAACCCGTTTGGTAACTGTCGCGACCTACCCTCGGGGGGAGGGAATAGGTTTAGGGGTATTGCTTAAATGACAGACCTAAGGCCCATGATTAGACGCGGGCTCTCCCAAGCCCATACCCCGCGTGACATTGTGATATATTTTTTTAGAATTTTGCACAAAAAGGAGTCGCCACTAGCCTATTGGGGTCGGCTAGAAACCAAGTGAGGCACGAGAGTATGCCACACTTCCTACGCAACCAGAGAATCTAGGGTTAGGGACTTGATTACACTAATTGGCTAATTAGTGCCCTTTCGGTACCTAATCTTGTTCATTTTAACAAAATAATTCTTGGCAAGCAGTTTGGATTAATTTTATACCTGTCTACTAACATGTGAGTTGATCATGTAGATGCGCAATCATTAAAATAACAACCGTAGCTACCAAGATCCTAATTGCAGCAAAATTAAATACGTACAATTAAACATAACTAGATATGCAAATTAAACATGCTATAAAATTAATATACGAGTAAATAAAAACCTAATTACACTAAAAGGCAAGACATAGCAAGTCCTAACAAATCCCATCATTTTTGGATTTTCGAAATTTTTTAATTTTTTAATTTTTTAATTTTTTAATTTTTAAAATTTTTAATTTTTTAATTAATTTTTTTTTTTCGGAATTTTTTTTTTAAATATTTTTTTTGGGGCGGGACCGGGTCGAGTCTGGTCGACCTTGTCCCGGTTGAGCAATTCGGGTCCGGGCAGTCGGAGACCGGACTCGGGTTTGGCCCACTAAAAAAACCACACGAATTTAAAAAAAAAAAAGAAATAGGGACAACTCTCAGCCCAAAGACCATCTTGGATTTTTTTTTTTTTACTTCAGCCCACCTGATGGTCCATTTTCTAATATCTCTTTTCAGCCCAATCAATTCAGCTCACAAAACAGAAACTAGCTCGAAACAAAGCCCATTTCTCATTTCTCTATTTTCAGCCCTTTTGTGTGTGTGTGTGTGTGTTTTTTTTTTTTTTAATTTTTATTTTCTTTTGCCCCTTTCGGTCGTCTTCTTCGGCCTTCTCCTCCTGTAGCCGCGACAGGCTGAGGCTTCTGTTGCTCCCTCGCCGGACCGTCGCCGACTGTTCCGTGAGTACCGACAGCCCTAAGGAAAGTCGCTGGACCACTACCGCCCACCGGTCATCCTCTCGACCGGTGCCAGCCCTTGCTGGCTACCTATTCTGGCAACGACTGCCCTATTTCCGATGAAACGAGTCGTCGATTCAAATATATGCCAATATCTCGCGCAAACGTTGGAAAACGCGATGAATACAGGCAAAGCGACAAGGATTCAGCAAACACAGGGGCAAAAATGGGTGGGTCCGGCGTTAAAACGCAAGATACTCCTCGGTTTTCTTTGAGGAATTTTGTCGAACATGTGGCCTGCACTACCGAACTAGAAGGACCCCAGCTTAGCAGAGCGTTGAACACGCTTTAGGGGTCTTAGGATATAACGTAGGAGAACAATGGAGCAAAGTGCAAAGGCGACGTGGACCGGAGCTCACGCGAACCGGTCGGCCGTGAGCTCCGGTCCGGCGTTTTCCAGAAACGAGACCAAGGGGTTCAGGAGACCTACCTTGTCTGGTGGTGGGCTACGGCGGACGACGGTGGGCGGACGAACCTTTGGCGACAACGAGCTACTCCCTCGAGCTCTCTGGTTCGATCTCTCTCCTTTGAACTCCCACTCCGCCTCTCTGTGTGTTGCGGTATACTGGGCTCCGGTGGGGTCGGAGGCAAAGAGCGACTCCGGCAACGATCAATGGCAGTGGTCGACCGTTCAAAGGGATCCTCTCTTCCTCATGCCGGTCCTCTCTCTGTTTCTCTCTATGCTTCGTGCTTCTCTATGGTGTGTCGATTACCCTTTTTTTTTTCCTGCTGTTTGCGCTGCTCTCCTTTTGTGCTCTCTATGCTTTCTTCTGGTTTTATGCTCGACCGGCAAGCGTGCATGGCCTGTGCAGCTGCCAGCTTGCCGGCCGGACTGCCTTCCGACCTGCGGATCACGCCGCTCGCCTGCAACCGATCCCCTTGCTCTCTGCTCTTTGCTGCTGCTCATCCTATTTTCTGCGAGTCGCGTGAAGACCAATCGGGGGAGATGACCAACTCGTTCGCGGGCTGGGCTGAAGGAGAAAAGGGGCTGGGCTGGGCCTAGCGTAAAAGGGAAGATAAAAAGGGGCGGGTTGGGCCACTGCCGAATTCGGCCCGACCCTGCCCTTTCTCTTTTTTTTTTAAACTCTTTTTTTTGTTGTGTTTTTTTTAATAATAATTTTGTGACTAATTCCTAACCTTTAACACTACTTTAAATTAATTAATTTAGGTGAAATTTAGGTGTTAACAGCTGCCCCTCTTTAAATGTAGCCTCGGAGAGGTTGCGATCAAAGACATAAGACACCTAAATTATTTTGATGATAAAACCCTAGGTGCATATGCACGTATCGGGTTGATGGAAATGACTCATAACTGTGAAATCGCGTCTTGTTAGTAAGAGGAAGAAAGACTTCTGGCTACAGAAGCCCACCGGGTCATAAGAAGGGGGAGAAGGACTCCGGGCTACGGAAAGTCCACTAGGTCATAAGAAGGGGATAAAAGGATTCCGGGCTACGGAAAGCCCACCGGGTCATAGGAAGAGGGAGAAAGGACTCGGGCTGCGGAAAGCCCACCGGGTCATAAGAAGGGGGTAAAAGGACTCCGGGCTGCGGAAAGCCCACCGGGTCATAAGAAGGGGGGTAAAAGGACTCCGGGCTGCGGAAAGCCCAACGGGTCATAGGAAGGAGGAGAAGGATTCCGGGCTACAGAAAGCCCATTGGGGCATAGGAAGGAGGAGAAGGACTCCGGGCTACAGAAAGCCCACCGGGTCATAGGAAAAGGGAGAAAGGACTCCGGGTTACGAAAAGCCCACCGGGTCATAAGAAGGGGGTAAAAGGACTCCAGGCTATGGAAAGCCCACCGGGTCATAGGAAGGAGGAGAAGGACTCCGCTATGGAAAGCCCACCGGGTCATAAGAAGGGGGTCAAAGGACTCCGGGCTACGGAAAGCCCACCGGGTCATAGGAAGGAGGAGAAGGACTCCGGGCTACGAAAAGCCCATCGGGTCATAAGAAGAGGGAGAAAGGACTCCGGGCTACGGAAAGCCCACCGGGTCATGGGAAGAGAGGAATGAGGTCTCACCGTGTAACAACAGATTTCGACTGGGTATGATAGTCTCACCGTGTACAAACGGGTTTAGACTGGAGGGGAGGTCTCACTGTGTACAAACGGGTTTCGATTGGAGGGGAGGTCTCACCGTGTACAAACGGGTTTCGACCGGATGTGAAAATACATGATTTAAGGAAAACCGATGAAACCTTTGTAGATGATATGGTTTAAGGTTGACCATGAACCTCTGGAGATGACATGGTTTAAGGCTGACCATTAAACCTATGGTTTTTAGGGAAGCAATTCGCTACCCCCTTGAAAATTGCATGGCTTCATTGAGGAATCCTGTCAAACTCAACTTGAGCATATGTCAATTAGAGATGTCATCAAGAGACGTATTGGCAATATTACAGCATTAATTGAACAAGCTAATCAAGCTAAGTTCGACTTTTTTTTTTTTAAATATTTAATGTCAATTAGCATCATGAGTGCAAAATTGTCACCTTGCTCGGGGATGCATCATTAATCATCAAATTCTCTATGAGACAAGTTCTCATCAGAATGACTATGACTCGTGAAAAAAGACTCATTAAGCATGCCAAACTAGAGCTTCTTAGTCAGAAAGGGTTTCTCACACACTCTTGATAAAATGGCTGCTTGATCCCATCTATTCGCGTGGGAAGTAATAGATTGCTGAGGGTATCTAACATGACCTATGTCAAAGGCTTTCAGAAACATTCGCAATGAGCACAATCTAATCGATCAAAAAGGTCTTTTGAAAGGACCGCAATATAGGCTTGGTTAGGACTTACACAAAGGAATTATCACTTTGAGACCAATAAAGGAACATTTGTCGCTGTCTTCATCGGGTTTACAAGTCGAGAACTCGAAAGATAAGACAAGATAGAATTACTTCCACTCTTTCAAGCAATAGCTTCTTTGTGGCATTCTCATTTTCACTCAAACCATCCCAATCAGAAGAGACTTTGGAAGAGGGTTGTAATGTTGGCTTGGGAGAGGCTCAAAAGGCTTAAACTTTTCAAGGGGTTTTTTTTTTAGAGCCGGTGATCATCATGGCATCGTGACCAGGTTAATCAATCTTTTGAAGTCATTTGGATTCTGGAACACAGCGCATCTCGAAAGTTCTTTTACTAATCATTTCTGCATAGGAGCTTTGCTCCTTTTTTTAATTTCATTTGCACTTGCGATGATTTTTTTTTCACACTAGCACTTTGATAATAATTTTTTTCACATAAGATGTAGTCTTTTGGCTCTTTTTCTCGACGGGCATTGGCCTTACTTTTACCAGGCACACTGCTTTTTCATGCCCCTAGTTTGTCAAACTTTTGCTCTTTGACTTTTGTAGCTCTTATAACTTTCGAGATGCTTTTCACATTTTCTTGTGACTGTCAATTGTATTTGATCAATTCTTATGCCTTGCCCCAGTGAAGGGAGATGATCATCGCTCGGGGTTCAGAAATGAATAATCAGGCCCAAATTGGTTTAGGCAATGGGTATTAGTGTTTGGATAGAGAAGGAAATGCTCTTCTTCACTTTGGGACGAGTCAAGCTTTAATGAGAATCCCTCTGAAGCTATCACCAGAATGTTGATGAAAGTGAAAGTAATAGAATCTTTCTCAATCTTTCGCTCTACAACACGATTGTAACCATTTATGCTACCCCATTGTAGGGTCGTTCTTGACAGGGGTACTTTGAAGGGTCACCTCTTTACTCCGCCGAAAGGAGTAGTAAGAGATTAGTGCAATGCTTGGGATTGATGAAGGAAACGCCTCCATCATTTCGATCTTTGCGCTCAATGCGAATGAGTCATTCGTCCTAAGAGAAGGTTGCCTCTCACTCAACTCTCAAAAGTGTTTGAAGGACACTGAACTCTCAAAAGTGTTTGAAGGACGTGTTTGGAAATAGGCTTGCCTTTCTTCATCCTAAGCACTTCTTGTTTGGCATGGTTAACGTTTGACTCTTTTGCCCGAATAAAGTCATTTTTACGAACCATTTTTCTTGAGGGTCGCAGATGTGAAGCGCACATAGTGACACTAGAGAATAGGTCATACGAATCATGTCATGCATTTTTATTTTTGTTCTTATTCCTTTTGCTTGTTTGTTTTGTTTTGTTTTGCCCCTTTATTGTCTCGACTTACCTCTCAAAAGAGACATTCAACCATTTGTGCGAAAACTCGATGGATTCTCGAGTCAGCTCTTTCCTCTGCCATTTCCTCGTCAGACGGTAGGGTGCCTGAAACACAAATAGATATGCATGCATGTAGCATATGCATCTTATCTACAATGCTATGCATGATGCTATGCGACTTGAATTGTGCATGAAGTGATCCCTCGACCTTGATTTCATTCATGGAAAATATTTCTTGACTGCATCAACGTTTTCAGGTCTAGGCAATTCACTACCATCCATTTCAACTAAAATCATGGCACCACCAGGAAGAATCTTCTTAATTACATACGGCCCTTCATAGTTTGGGGTGAATTTGCCACGAGGATCTGGTATGATCGGAAGCACCTTCCTCAACACCAGGTCATTGACTTCGAAGTGCCTAGGACGCACCTTTCGATTGAAGGCTTTTGCGACTCGTCTCTGATAGCATTGCCCATGACACATAGCTTGCAATCTCTTCTCATCGATCATGTTTAGTTGTTCATGCCTTTGTTGCATCCACTCGGTCTCATCAAGCTTAGACTGGGAAATGACCCTTAGAGAAGGAACTTCCACCTCAATAGGTAAGACCGCTTCCATCCCGTACACGAGTGAAAAAGGAGTTGCCCCTGTAGAGGTGCGGATAGAAGTTCGTTACGCCATTAGTGCATAAGGAAGCCTCTCATGTCAATCGCGATAATTTTCAGCAGTCTTCAACAGGATTTTCTTTATGTTCTTATTCGTCGCCTCCACTGCTCCATTCATCTGAGGGCGGTAGGGTGATGAGTTCAAATGTTTAATTCGAAACTCACTAAGCAAGCCATCCACGACTCTGTTGTTCAAATTAGTGCCATTGTCAGTGATGATCGCCTCAGGTACCCCGTAACGAGCAACAATATCGCGAGGAATGAACCTGGCCACATTCTTGGCGGTGACGTTAGCATACGAGTTGGCCTCGATCCACTTGGTAAAGTAGTCTATCGCCACCAAGATAAATCGATACCCATTTGAAGCTTTGGGGTTGATGGGCCCAATCACATCAATTCCCCACATTGAAAATGGCCAGGATTGAGACATTTGGTGAAGTTCATTTGGAGGGGTATTTATCACGTCTCCATAAATTTGGCACTGATGGCATCGTCGTGCGTGCTGAATGCAGTCGGACTCCATGGTCAGCCAGTAGTAACCGAGTTGCATGACCTTTCTCGCCAAGAGGTGTCCGTTCATATGGGGGCCGCACTCTCCTTCATGCATCTCTTTCATCAGACGGTCGGCTTCTTTAGCGTCGACACACCTTAGCGATGTTGAGTCGAAAGACCTTCTATAAAGGATGGCTCCACTAGTGAAGAATCTTGATGCCAACCTCGAGATATATTTCCTGTATTAGGCTTCGCTTCCTTCGGGGAATTCGCCTTTCTGCAGGTACTTCAATATGTCGTGATACCATGGCTGCCCGTCGGGCTCCTCTTCGACCGTTATGCAATAAGTTGGGTGCCTAAGGATCTCAATTCTCAATGGTTCAATGTCTATGCCTCCAGCTACTTGTAACATTGAGGATAAGGTAGCCAAGGCATCTGCGAACTGATTTTGAGATCTCGGTAAGTATTCGAATGCTATTTCTTGGAATCCTTCCGTCAACTCCTCCAAGAACTCATGATACGAAATCAATTTAGAATCCTGTGTTCGCCATTCACCTTTAGTCTGTAAGATGACAAGGTTCGAATCGCCATAAACTTGCAGCTTCCGAATTTTCATATCGATGGCGGCTTGGAGGCTGAGAATGCATGCTTCGTATTCAGCAACGTTATTCGTACAAGGGAACGTCAATTTAGCTGCGACAGGGTAGTGTTGTCCATCTGAGGAGATAAGGACTGTCCCAATACCAGACCCGGCTAAGTTAACTACACCATCGAAGTACATCGTCCATTTGTCGCTTGATACAAGTAAATTTCGCTCTTCCGCATCATTATCTTCATCAGATGCTCCAGACCATTTGGAACTTTCTACTAACATGTCTGCTATGGCACGACCCTTAACGGACTTCTGTCCCAGGCTTTGAACGTCGAACTCTGAAATTAAGATTTGCCACTTGGCCAACTTGCCAACCAAAGCCGGCTTCTCTAGGAGATACCTGATAGGATCATTTTCGGTCACCAATAAGATTCGGTGATGAAGTGTGTACTGCCGCAGCCCGTGCAAAACCCAAATTAAGGCCACACAAGTTCTCTCAACTTCCGTATAGTTCATCTCGAAAATAGTGAACTTCTTGCTCAAGTAGTATATTGCGCATTCTCTCCGGTCATTTGGTCTTTTCTAGGCTATCATAGCTCCCAATGACTCATTATGTATGGTTAAGTACAAAATCAGGGAAATTTTAGGGAGTGGAGGCACTAAGACTGGTGCATGAGCGAGATAATGTTTTATCTTCTCAAAGGCACCCGGGCACTTGGCATCCCACTCAATCTTCGCATTCTTTTTCATGAGCTTGAAGAATGGCTTCGCCATTTCAGACAACTGACAAATGAACCTCGCCACATAATTAAGTCCTCCCATCAGGTTGCGGACTTCTTTGACGGTAGTAGGGGGTCGTAAATCACAAATAGCTTTAACCTTCGACGTATCAATCTCTATGCCCCTAATACTAACCATGAATCCTAATAGTTTCCCAGATTTCGCTCCAAAAACGCATTTTGCGGGATTGAGGCGCAACTTGAACTTCCGAAGACGTTCGAACAACCTTCACAAGACTTTAACATGATCTTCACCACGTTTCGATTTCGCAATCATGTCATCGACGTATATTCAATTTCCTTGTGCATTATGTCATGGAATAATGTGACCATGGCCCTCTGATACGTTGCCCCAGCATTCTTTAGATCGAAAGGCATCACTTTGTAGCAGAAAGTTCCTTAAGGAGTTATGAATGATGTTTTGCTCCTGTCTTCCTCCTTCATACGGATTTGGTTATATCCAGAAAAACCGTCCATGAAGGAGAATAATTCGAATCCCGCCGTACTGTCAACTAAGACATCGATATGCGGGAGCGGGAAGTCATCCTTGGGACTAGCTTGATTTAGGTCACGATAGTCAACACACACCCCGATTCGCCCATCTTTCTTCATTACAGCACAATATTTGCTACCCAATCAGGGTAACGCGTCACTTTGATAAAATCTACTTTCAACAATTTCATCACTTCTTCTTCGATCTTCTTGGACAACTCTGGTTTAGTTCTCCTGAGTCTTTGTTTCTTGGGCGGCATATTAGGATCTGTTGGCAGCGCATGTTCCACAATTTCGGGGTCCAATCCCGGCATGTCAGCATATGTCCAGGCAAACACATCTTGATATTCTTTCAGAAGATTAGTCATCCTTTCCGCCTCTGGCTCTGAGAGACATGCCCCGATCTTTACTTCCTTGACATCCTCTATATCACCTAAATTTATAATGACTGTTCGCTCTTCAGTCAATGGCTTCGATTCTTCGTGTCAATTCCATTCGCGCTCAATCCCCTTTTGATCATCATCGTCGGTGTCATCGGAACTTGAGGGACTTTCTTCATGCACATCTGAGTCACATGCGTCCTTATCATGATTATGCATAATGTAAGGCCTGAGATGTGATGAGATGAGTTAGAGTAATGTCAACAACAAAGATGATGCATGTCATTTTCAAAAAGTTTTTGAAGTATCTTTGTAAAAATTTCAAGAACTTGTCCTCATATCCTCGGATTTCCTCGTTTTTGCAAAACAGTCAAATAAGGGAGCATGTGGAGGCCTAGGCCTCAGCGACCATCATAGGGCTAGTTTAATGTGCTTCCACATGTCCTTAATAAAACATGTGTCTTTTTATTAAATGAAGAAAGATAAGGCTGTATTTTAACACACACCACCCTCGACCAACGGCTCAAGATCGGGGCTGACCATAGTTCACGTTACAAATGACAAAAACAGGAAATAAAGAAAGAAAAACCACGAGATCTCACGCAGGGGAGAAGACATAAAACGAAAGACTAGGCTAAACGAGAGCCACCCTACTCTGGAGGGACAACCATGACTTCAAAGGACTCGGCTTCCTCGCACGCCAGGATGGTGCATATGACGTCCTCCTCGAATAGCTCGGTCACACCATAGATATCCTCCTCTTCCTCGAACAACATCCTTGGGGGTCCTGGAAACGTCTCTTCCAGCAATAGGGAAAACGGGCTTTGATAGCCCTCGTCCTCTTCAGTCTGGGCAACGCGTTCACTCTGGTCTTTGTACCTATCTCGGCCTCCTCAGGCACCTCGACCTCTATGCCTTCCATGGACTCCTCGGTTGTTATGGCCTCCCCGCTTCTCGACATATCCCAAGCCCCTTCTTTTGAAGTTTTTACGAGCTCCAATGGGTTTTCGCATACCCTGGCCACACGATCCAAGACCCTCCCCAGGATTATATCCGCTTGCCAGCATGATCCTTCCCGCAGCTATAGCTGGCCTAGACAATTCAGGAGCCTTTGTGAAAGAACCCGCAGGCACATGAATCATGGACACCAGCTCTAATGTTTGAAAGCTGGATTCCTCGGTACATTCGGGCTCTACATAAGGGATGGCCGTCTCGTGGTAGATCTTGAAGTCAGACTCTCCATGGACTGTGACAAGCCTGTTGTCCACCACGAATCGTACATTCTGATGAAGGCTGGAGGCAACAGCACCCGCCATATGGATCCATGGCCTCCCTAGCAAAAAATTAAAAGCGCTTGGTATATCTAACACTTGGAATGGGACTTGGAAACGTACAGGGCCAATCAGCAGCTCAAGTTCAATTTCCCCTATCACCTTCTTCTTCATCCCGTCAAAAGCCCGCATAGTTGACTTGTCAGTACGAATTCTTCCAAGATCAATACCAAGACGATGGAGCGTAGCCAACGGGCATATGTTGAGCGCCGAACCATTATCGATCAGCACTCTGCAGACAAGAGTGCTCTCGTGCTTCACCGAGATGTGTAGCGCTTTGGTATGACTAGGGCCATCAGGGGGAAGATCTTCAACAATAAAGGAGATTTGGTCTTTCAGTAGAACGGCCCCAACAAACTCTTCTAATTGGACTTCGTCGATTGATTCTGGCACATGCACCTCATTAAGGACTTTCAACAAAATGTCCCTGTGTTTCTCGGAAGATTTGAATAATTCTAGGAGAGAGATTTGAGTCGGCAGCTTCCGCAGTTGATTCACCACATTGAACTCACTGGACTTTCCTACGGCCAAGAATTGCTTTGCTTCCTCCTCGGTCACGGCCTTCTTTTCTACTCCTTTATCGGGGCGTAACAACGGCTTGATCGCGTGACAGCATCTACCTCAGTTGTTCCATAGTCCCAAGGTACCGCTTTGGGATCGAATTTGAGAGGATTCTCCAACACTATCACTCTATCCTTCTCTTGGGGCGGCAATTCGATCGTGACCAGTGTTACGTTCCCTCCTGTGACTTGGATTACCAACATCCCCTCGACCATAAGGTCTATCACCGTGGTTTCAACAATTTCCATCTCAATGTCGCTGGTGGGCACCTCATCGGATAGTTCAATCACCATCGGGGTTATCATGGCTATCACCCCTTCTTCGTACAAAGCTGAGGTCCTCGAAATTCCAGGCATAACTTTTCTCGTCCGAGATATGCAAGCAAGATTGCAAAAAGATGAGTTGAATGACGATGGCGTTATCATGGATACGACCCTCTCTCCCTCTTCTCCGCGTCGGATTACCCCCATGGCTACCATCCTGCGAACGCAGTCTAGCTTCTCTTCTAGGGTCACATCCTCCTGACTTCTATAGTACCCTGCTAGCACTAAGGACTCATACAACTTGGAAGCATCCACCGCTAGAGGCTGTTGACTCGCTCGCGTCTCCTCGGCAATTGAGTTCACTCCCCCGGCATGATTTGGTAGAGGGTTCCGTTGCACGTTAGGCTGAGCTTCCTTAAAAGTCAAGATGTTCTTGTCTAAAAGCCGTTGAATTTTGTATCTCAGCACGCTGCAATTATCTACATCATGCCCCTTTTCTCCCATGTGGAATTCGCAGGTCTTGGTCATATCGAACCCCGGGAATCTTGGGGGATTGTCTCTAGGTACCTCTTTGCGACCATCCTTTTTTCAAGAAGCATGGGCAACAGCTTTGATAGTGGGCGCAGTAGTGGGGAAAATTCTTTTCGAAATGGCCTTTTGCCATTATCATAAGCCCGTGATGAGCTACCTTGAAACCCCATATGCTTGTGCGCGGGTATTGCGGGCGGTCGAGGAAGAAGCGGCTCTTGCACAAGTGCTACTTCAACTGCGGCTTCCTTATCTTTCTTGTTAGGAACCTCTTTGTGCCTTCGATGGATATCTTCCCCTCGATAAACGCCCACTCGACTCCTTCGGCCAAATCTACCAGCTCTGAAAATGTCTGGCATCCTGAAAACACTAATCCTTTGAAGTATTCAGGGGGTAATGTCTTGAGGAAAAGTTGCTTCATTTCTTTTTCACTCAGTGAAGGCTTCACTTGTGATGCCATTGTTCTCCACCTTTGAGCAAACACTTTAAGCGATTCATTCCTCTTCTTTTCCATCCGAACAAGCTCTTATCTTGTAGGGACAATCTCAGAGTTGAACTTATATTGCTGTAAAAACTCGTCAGCGAGAGCTCTTCAATATCCAGTGCGATAAACCACGACAAGGAAGGGCCGTCCAAGCTATCTTGGAATGTATGTATGAGGAGCGGGACATTGTCAGAGTAACGAGCGATTTTCCTCACGTAATACCTAAGATGGGTCTTGGGGCATCCCGTTCCGTCATACTTTCTTGTGAACTCGAGTTCTTGAAAATTCTCTGGGAAGTTTGTCTTGGCATATGAAGACAACCTATCAGCTCCTTTTAGCTCGTACCCTTGCAAGGCACACAGTCGCTCCTCCATTTTGGCCAAGCGTCTCGCACTTTCTTCATCGAAGCGGACGACAGGTTCCTCCTTTGGAGGAAGATCCAGATTGATGATTGCCGGCATAACAGAAGGGGCTTCCTCAGAAGCACCTTTTTCAGCAGGATCGGTGACATGCGGCTCTCCAGCTGAGGGTGGAGTGTGTCCCGACAAAACGGGAGTAGAGGTTCCAGCTATGGCCGTGACCGGAGGTTCACTGATTTTTCGACTTATCTCAGCCATTAGGGTAGTGAGTTGAGCCAGCTAGCTCTCCATGTTGGCCATGCGTATGTTGACATCTTCATTTTCCATCCTTGCTTTTGCTCGAGTACGGATTGGAGATCTCCTCTTAGCCGTGTTGATAGTTAGACGAAAATAGACAACTTGTCAGTACCTGGAACAAGGGTAGATAAACATATATAAGCACGAGTAGTGATTAGGCGGTTGGCCCATGATAGAGATCTAAATGCCCCAATTTATCCATTTCATCGAAAACTAGGTTGCTACATAATACAGAAAAAGACAATAAGGGAGAACCCCTGAATCACGAAACTATTTTGAAGACGGAAATATGTGGCATGGTCCCATTACACATTACACTTGACGCAATTTAACTAATGAGGACAACTTTCGTTTGTGGCGCCCCACTAACTCGGGTCGACTTCGAGGCACGCTCCTCGGCCTTCTCGAGCTCCCTTTTAAGGCGCTTGATCTCGGCTCGGTGGGTGGTCTTCAATGGCATTTCAAGAATCTTCGGGCGGAGGCTTTCCGGGATCTTATGCCTAAGGATGTACTCCTTTGAGGCATAGTAGGTCTTCTCTTGCCCCTCCAACTCTTCTTCAAGCCATATCAACTTTCGGGGGTGGCACATATCCCACATTAACTTGACTAGCGCAACGGAATCTTCGTGATCTTGACATCCATCGAGGAAGTCTATCCTGAGTGGGTCTTCTTGAATGGCTGGTGGAAGCTGTTGAACCTCTTGGAACTGTCGGGCGACCCGAGTCGGATAATATTCAATGACCCCTGTAATTCCCAACAAAGGAATAGGTCCAGTGAGCCCACACACAAACTGCGCTTCTTGAACTCGGAGCCACTTAGCATGCCATAGGAAATCCTTAGGTCCAGGGTTGGTCATGAAAACTAGCCACTCAGAATAATGATAATCAGGGGCAAACATTTTATTGTCCCTAAACTTTAGGATAGGGTGGTTAGAGTCAGAAATGTCGCTCACGACCATCAAGCTACCAAATTCCTTGACGTGAGAGAAGAACCAGATTTGTAAAAGTTTAGGAGAAGCGTGACAAGCTTGGTTTTTCTTCTCTTTAAAACGAGTAAGGGAAAGGAAAGTTTCGGTCAGGACAGCGTTAACAAAGCCTTTTCCCATACATACCTCACGAACTACCCATGCCACGGAAGGATTAATAGCGTTCCTGCAATGTGGGAATAACATGAACCCAAAGAAAACTAACAGGAAAATCCTATTCTTTTGAAAAGATGGGGCATTTTGAAAAAGCTCATTTAAGAATGAAAACGGGCAAGTTTTGCGATTGGCTTTCAAAAATTTTCTCACGTCCGCTCCCTTAACTTTAAGGAACTCAGATAAAGTTGATGCATGATCAGTACCTACATGTGGGCTAACTATCTCCGACACTAAGGGTTTTCCAATGGCAATGCTGTATTCCTCCAAGGTTGGAGTGAGTTCGTGATCATCGAATATGAACGTGCAAGTTGCGGGCCACCAAACATGCGCTAATGCTCGCACGACACCATAATGCGTCTCTATCTCCAAAAGGGGAAGTAATCGTCTGACGTAAGATCAGACCCAATCATGGCCAGTTAGATCCAATCTATCCCACCACGTATGAAGTTCGACTTTCGGGACAGGAATGATGTGAAACTCGAGTACCCCCATCGTATGCCTACCAAAGTTACGACAAACCTAATTTGTCATGGACCGACCAAGAGAAAGCGAATAAATAAATTGCACCAAAAAAAAAAAGATTTCGAAAAACTTACCTTATTCATTGAGTAGCAATGCTAATGACATAGATATGTGCATGGGCGGTGGTTCGATTTCTACTCTATACGGCTCAAAATGAAGCCATAGGATCACCGGACCGAACCAACAAGGTTGCGGTTAGGTCGGGTTACCCATGCCTTCGGCTTCGTCAAAGAACCGACCCGTGTCACGCAATTGCAGACTGGGGTGGGTACCTTTGACATGAAGAAAGAAATTTCGGGGTAGAGATGGGCGACTCGTATTACGCGGTTGTAGTTGGAGTGGTATCCACCTCAACACCATCCTAAGTGATTCTATGCGGCCCAGGTCCGGCGGCAGGTAGTGTGTACTATGGTGTAGTGTAATGCAAGGGACGCAGGCACGACAATTTATAATCAAACATCACTTCATATCTAAATAAGCCATTCATTCCTACGCCTTCCCACAAAACAACGGTTAGCAATCACTTCACCTTACACCTTCCCTTCAACACGAGCATTAAATAACTGACTTGTTAGGGACGTATTTCGGATCCTCACTACCAAACAAAATATTTTTGAACAAGATTAATTTTGGTTTAAGTCCTCTAAGATTTAAAACCAAGTCCCCAGTGGAGTCACCAAGGTGTCGCGACCTACCCTTGGGGGGAGGGAATAGGTTTAGGGGTATTGCCTAAATGACGGACCTAAGGCCCATGATTAGACGCGGGCTCTCCCAAGCCCATACCCCGCGTGACATTGGGTTATATTTTTTTAGAATTTTGCACAAAAAGGAGTCGCCACTAGCTTATTGGGGTCGGCTAGAAACCAAGTGAGGCACGGGAGTATGCCACACTTCCTACGCAACCAAAGAATCTAGGGTCGGGGACTTGATTACACTAATTGGCTAATTAGTGCCATTTCGGTACCTAATCTTGTTCATTTTAACAAAATAATTCTTGGCAAGCAGTTTGGATTAATTTTATACCTATCCACTAATATGTGAGTTGATCATGCAGGTGCGCAATCATTAAAATAACAACCGTAGCTACCAAGATCTTAATTGCAGCAAAATTAAATATGTACAATTAAACATAACTAGATATGTAAATTAAACATGCTATAAAATTAATATACGAGTAAATAAAAACCTAATTACACTAAAAGGCAAGACATAGCAAGTCCTAACCAAATCCCATCATTTTTGGATTTTCGAAATTTTTTAATTTTTTAATTTTTTAATTTTTTAATTTTTTAATTTTTTAATTTTTTAATTTTTTAAAGTTTTTTTTAATTAATCTTTTTTATCGGATTTTTTAAAATATTATTTTTTTGGGCCGAACCGGGTCGGGTCGGGTCGGGTCTGACCGTCCCGGTCGAGCGGTTCGGGTCCAGTCGGAGACCGGACTTGGGTTCGGCCCACTTAAAAAACCACACGAATTTAAAAAAAGAAAAAAAAGAAATAGGGACAACTCTCAGCCCAAAGCCCATCTTTGATTTTTTTTTTTTTTTACTTCAGCCCACCTGAGGGTCCATTTTCTAATATCTCTTTTCAGCCCAATCAATTCAGCCCACGAAACAGAAACTAGCTTGAAACGAAGCCCATTTCTCATTTCTCTATTTTCAGCCCTTTTGTGTTTTCTTTCTCTTTTTTATTTTTTTATTTTCTTCTGCCCCTTTCGGTCGTCTTCTTCGGCCTTCTCCTCCTGTAGCTGCGATAGGCCGAGGCTTCTGCTGCTCCCTCGCCGGACCGACGCCGACTATTCCGTGAGTACCGACATCCCTAAGGAAAGTCGCCGGACCACAACCGCCCACCGGTCATCCTCTCGACCGGCTACCTATTCCGGCAACGACTGCCCTATTTCTGACGGAACGAGTTGTCGATTCAAATATATGCCAATATCTCGCGCAAACGTTGGAAAACGCGACGAATACAGGCAAAGCGACAAGGATTCAGCAAGCACAAGGGCAAAAATGGGTGGGTTCGGCGTTAAAACGCAAGATACTCCTCGGTTTTCTTTGAGGAATTTTGTTGAACATGTGGCCTGCACTACCGAACTAGAAGGAATCCGGCTTAGCAGAGCGTTGAACATGCTTTAGGGGTCTTAGGATATAACGTAGTAGAACAATGGAGCAAAGTGCAAAGGCGACGTGGACCGGAGCTCACGCGAACCGGTCGGCCGCGGGCTCCGGTCCAACATTTTCCAGAAACGAGACCAAGGGGTTCAGGAGACCTACCTTGTCTGGTGGTGGGCTACGACGGACGACGGTGGGCGGACGAACCTTTGGCGACAACGAGCTACTCCCTCGAGCTCTCTGGTTCGATCTCTCTCCTTTGAACTCCCACTCCGCCTCTGTGTGTGTTGCGGTCTACTGGGCTCCGGTGGGGTCGGAGGCAAAGAGCGACTCCGGCAACGATCAATGGCAGTGGTCGACCGTTCAGAGGGATCCTCTCTTCCTCGCGCCGGTCCTCTCTCTGTTTCTCTTTATGCTTGTGCTTCTCTGTGGTGTGTCGATTACCCTTTTTTCTTCCTCCTGTTTGCGCTGCTCTCCTTTTGTGCTCTTTGTGCTTTCTTCCGGTTTTATGCTCCCCCAGCAAGCGCATGGCCTCTGCAGCTGCCAGCTTGCCGGCCGGACTGCCTCTCGACCCGCGGATCACACCAGTGGCCTGCAACCGATCCCCCTGCTCTCTGCTGCTGCTCATCCTGTTTTCTGCAGGTCGCGTGAAGACCAATCGGGGGAGACGACCAACTCGTTCGCGGGCTGGGCTGGGCTGAAGGAGAAAAGGGGCTGGGCTGGGCCTAGCGCAAGGGGAAGATAAAAAGGGGCAGGTTGGGCCACTACCAAATTCGGCCCGACCCGGCCCTTTCTCTTTTTTTTTTAACTCTTTTTTTTGTCGTGTTTTTTTTTTTGAATAATAATTTTGTGACTAATTCCTAACCTTTAACAGTACTTTAAATTAATTAATTTATGTGAAATTTAGGTGTTAACAGTAACTACACAAAATTTCTACTCTTGGAATAGAAAAAGAATAGAAATACGTTGTTTTGGGCACTTTCTTGGGTTACTGTTCATTGTGCTCTCTATTCAGGCGACTGGCGCATTGTTTCTACTGCTGCTCATGCAGTTGATCTTGGGGTCGTTTATGGTCGGTTGGGGCTGAATTTTGGTGGGAAGTGGAGCCTCCTACCCCTCTTTAAAACCCCCTGAAGCTTATCCAGGTACGTTTCCTTCTTCCAACTTCACATGGCTATTTTAGGGTAGGGTTTTACCCGCCTGGGTCGCTGCTGCGATTTTGCTGGGATGGATCGAGATCAGGAAAGAACCCATAATGTGGATGAAGGGACCAGTTCCCGCGGTCGTTCTCCTATTACGAGTGAAAGAGTTCCTTTAATGGCCTCGTCTACGGACAATCTAAACATTCGCTCTGTTCCTAATGAAGTTGAGGATTCGCGCCTTCCTCGAGCGCTGCTGGTGCGCGTCCCATCCGAAGGGAAAGGTCGCGGTCAAAAAGGTCTCAAGGCAGTGATGGCTCGAAGAATCCTTATGGGAAAACATGGGTGGCTGTTGCAAAAACAGTAGCTAAAGGTTATGACTTGGTTTATACGCCACCGACCCTTGTGGATAACAAACCTGTGATTGAGATAACCGATCAAGATTTGGAAGCTGCAGACCCAAAGCTTCATGAATGTCTTCTGGGTTACTTCCTTGGCCGACGTATGCCGTTCAAGGCTATTGAGGAAGCAATGACGAAAGCCTGGGGACGAAATCTATTTGAAGTTATGTCGAACAGCAAAGGCTTATTTATGTTCCATATCCCGGACAGAGAGTTTCGGAGGAATCTTCTCAAGGGCGGGCAAATTACTATTGCCAGAATGCCTCTTATCCTCCAGCAATGGACGCTAGGTCTTGAATTGAGAAAGGAGACCCACCTCTCGGTGCCGGTGTGGGTGAGGTTGTCGAACTTACCCTTTTCCTACTGGTCTGCCCAATTCATTGGGAAAGTTGCTAGTGTGTTGGGAAAACCTTTGTATGTAGACCAACGGACCGAATAGTTGAAGAGCTTGTCTTTTGCTTGTATTTACGTTGAGATAACAGCTAACCAGACTGCTTGTGAAGTGATTGAGATTGTACATAATGGCAAGAAGTGTGAGATTGGAGTAGAGTTCGAATGGGTGCCTGCTGCCTGTGCTGGTTGTGGCATCTTTGTCCATAACTATACTGCTGCAAAGTCTTCTATTAAACCTTCAGTTAAGCGTGCTGCTGCAGCTCGTCCCAATGTAGAGGCTATGCCTCATGCCCAGGTGGAAGCTGGTGTTCCTACACGGCGAACCAGCCTTGATCCTCCACGTACCTCTGTGGATCCTCAATCGGGCTTTATTCGGTATTTGCCGCGGAAGAAACATCCTCATGACTCTGTTCCTACGGTGCAGCAGCAAGTACTGACAAAGACAATTGATTCTATGGTGCAAAACAATGACATCTCGGCTGGTGTATCCTCGGTTCAAAGTACTGATATGGTGGAAGTCCCTCAGGCTGACCCGCCGACTTACTCTTCTCAACCTGCTCCTGCTCCGAGTCTTGGGGGGGGGGAAGCAAGTAAAAGGGAAGGAAAAAAAAGCAGCAGGCCTCGGCGAATGCTACCTCTTTCGAGCTGACCCCTCCTAGTGATGGAGGGCAGTGCCTCAAATTAAAGGATGCTATACCTATTGAGACCCTTCCGCAAAAGCCTCCCATAGGTCCTTTGAAGCCCTTTGGTAAGGGTAGCTCTACTCGATCCTCCCAGACTGATATAGAGGCGGCTCCAGCCCCTGCTCTGCCTCCTGTTAACTAGGAGGATGATTTGAATAGCTTTGCCTCATCGAGTGAGGATAATGATCATCGGGATAGGCATTTGCCTTCCAAAGCTCCTATAGACTCTACTGGGATTGTATCTATTCAGGATCAGCTACTGCAGATGCATCCTGACCCTTCAGAACTGATACAGCCAATGGCCACCAAGGCGACTAAGTCTAGTCGCAGAGCCTCCAAGTGGAGGTAGGTTCTCTTGCCTTCTCTCGTTGCTATGTTTTTTGGTTTTTGGAATATCAGAGGGATTATGAACCCTATTAGAAGGGCTGAGATTAGGAAGTTTGGATAGCAAATTATGAGTATTCTCCTCGTGGTAGAATCTGGATTGGGTGGAACCCAGCTTCAGTTTATTTTGAGTTGATCTCTTTGAATGACCAAGGTATTCATGACTGTCTGAATGGGATTTTTGCTAATTTCACTTGCTGCATCTCTGCTATTTATGGGGAGCACATGTTTGTGCGCCGTAGGCCTCTGTGGTTAGACCTCATTCATTGTGATGGTTTACTTCAAGATTCAGCTTGGCTTGTTGCTGGTGACTTTAACGAAATCAAGGATCCTTCAGATCGCTATGGAGGCTCCAACACTTGGATTCCCTGTTTCGACGAGTTTAAGCATTGCCTGGCTCAAACAGAACTTGATGATCTCAGAATATTTCGGTCTTCGTTTTACTTGGTCCACTTCCTCCGGCTTAGGCAGGAAGATGCGGAAAATTGATCAGGTGCTGGTCAATACTAAATGGAAAATGGACTTCTCCTATCCTGAGGCGTCATTTCTCAACCAAGGAATTTCAGATCACACCCCTATGGTTGTTAGGGTTGTTGAACCGACTTCGAGGAGGAAGCCTTTTAAATACTTCAATTTTTGGGCTGCCCATCCGAACTTTCGAACCGTCGTGCTTCAGGCATGGAATAGCCAGGTTCAAGGGGTCCCTATGTTTAGGCTTGTTTCTAAGCTGAAGATTCTAAAAACTTGCCTAAAGGCTCTAAATCAGGAAGCCTATTCGAACATTTCCTTGAGGACCCTGGAAGCGAGGGAGGCTCTCCGTTCTACCCAGCTTCTGCTTCATTCGGATCCAGACAATCTCACTCTTGCTGAGCAGGAAAGAGGCCAGTGTCGCACTTTTATTGAGCTTCGAGGCCAGGAAGAATCCTTCTTTAAGCAGAAGTCCAGAGTTAGGTGGCTGAAAGAGGGTGATCGAAACACGAAGTTTTTCCATAATTTCGTAAAACCAAAACATCTTAGCAACCATATTCTTTCTGTCAAAGACAATTCGGGTTCGGTTATCTCGGATCCCAGCCTGATACCGCAAGTGTTTGTGTCTTTTTTCTCGGATCTACTTGCTCCACACACGGGCTTGTCCAAGCCAGCGCTGAATGAACTGACTATGCTTATTCGGAAGCCTCTCTCGGATGACCAGGTATGTTCCCTTGCATCACCAGTTTCCGATTTGGAGATTAAGAATACTCTGTTTTCGCTTGCCAAGGGCAAGGCCCCTGGCCCGGATGGATACATGGCTGAATTCTTTAAGGATAACTGGGACATAGTTGGCTCTTCAGTCCTCGAGGCTGTTAAAGATTTCTTCTCTTCGGGTTGCCTCCTTAAAGAAGTGAATGCCATTATTTTGGCTCTTGTTCCCAAGGTCCCGAACACTTGTGAAGTTAACAACTTTAGACCTATCGCTTGCTGCAACACTGTGTACAAGATTATCATGAAGATCCTCGCGAACCGCATTGCACCGGTGCTTAAGGATCTAATCAACCCGTCCCAAAATGCCTTTGTTAAAGGCAGAAGGATTAGAGATAACATTTTGCTAGCACAAGAGCTGTTTGCTAGATTCCACTTAGACCCATATCTTCCTAAATGTGCGGTCAAAGTAGATTTTCGCAAGGCCTATGACACTATTGATTGGGATTTCCTACAACTTACTCTCTCAGCCTTTCGGTTCCCGCAGTGGATTATCCATTTGATCATGGTCTGTGTGTGCACGCCCAGGTTCTCAATCTCCATTAATGGAGAGCTCCACGGTTTCTTCCCTGGAGGTAGAGGCCTTCGTCAGGGTGACCCGATGTCACCATATCTTTTCACCCTAGTTATGGAAATTTTTTCAGGAATCTTGAACCGTAAGACTTCTACCAAGGAGTTCAAATTCTATTGGAGATGTAAGGTGCCTAAGCTATCTCATCTGTTCTTTGCCGATGACGTATTCCTCTTCTGCCAGGCGGATTGGAACTCGGCAGTGATTCTGAAAAGAAGTCTGGACATTTTTTCCTCTTGGAGCGGACTGATTCCGAATAAGAGCAAGAGTGATATTTTCCTCTCGGGGGGGACCCTTCGCTTCGGAATAGGATCCTATTGGCTTTTGGGTTCTAGGAAGGCAAGCTCCCGGTTCGTTACCTAAGGGTGTTGATTATCTCTTCAAGGTTGGGGAAGGCAGATTGTCTCCAGTTGATTGATCGCTTAACTATAAGAGTCCAATCTTGGACTCACAGATTCCTATCATTTGCAGGGAGACTTTAGCTCATAAGGTCAGTTCTCCACTCGATTCAAGCCTTCTGGGCTAGTGTTTTCACTTTGCCGTCCTCGGTTATCTTGGGGATTGAAAGCATACTTAGACGGTTTCTATGGAAAGGCACTTCCCTTGCTAGGGGGGTGCAAAAGTTTCATGGGTAGACATTTGCGTGCCTCAGGAGGAAGGGGGTCTCGGTATTCGGTCTGTGAAGGATTGTAATAGAGCCTCCATGCTTAAGTATATATGGATCTTGTTCACGGATAAGGAGTCGTTGTGGTGCCGTTGGATTCACTCAAACTTCTTAAAGAAACACAACTTCTGGGTTTCTCCACAACCTTCGGTTTGCTCTTGGGGATGGAAAAAGATCCTCCAACTTAGAAGTTCTTTCGGACGATCGTTTGGCTGGGAAGTTGGGAATGGACGATCGATTTCTATCTGGTATGACAACTGGTTGCCTTGTGGTCCTCTACATTCTCTAGTCCCTGTTGCGTTCTTGATGGACCCAAACCTTCCCGCGCTTGCGAGTGTGGCCACTCTTTATTCCGATGTAGGCAGATCTAGTAAGTCGCGTCTGGAGGATTGGGGGATTACTTTTCCGGCCCTGACATCCACCAATGACCGGTTTGTTTGGCAAGGTGATTCTTCCGAATCCTTCACAATTGCTTCAGCATGGAACCTCATCAGATTCAAGAAAGATCGTGTATCCTAGGCGTCTTTCGTTTGGGATGGAGCCGTTGCCCCTCGGTTTCAATTTCTCCTGTGGCTTATCACAAACAATCGCCTGCCAACGCAAATGCTCCTCCTTTCGTATGGCAGGATTGATCATTCAGTTTGTATCTTTTGTAATGCATAGCCAGACCCTATTGACCATCTTTTCTTTGAGTGCAATACTGCTGCCACCCTTGTCTACTTTTGGGCGTCTAGATGCAATCTTCCCTGGAGAAATAGCACCTGGATGGATAACCTCTCCTGGGCAATGAAATTCCTTGTGGGTAAGGATTTCTTTCATAGTTTGGCCTGGTTTTCTTTTGGTGCTTTATGTTACCTTATATGAAAGAAAAGAAATGCAATGATCTTTCATGGTGAAGCTTTAGCTATCCCTGCCCTCAAGAACCACTTAATCAAGGTGGTGAAAGACAAAGCAATCACTTATAAAAACGTTCTTGCTTCCCCAAGAAACCGAAGACTTCAAAGAGGGTGGGGCTTTGACCCGTCCGTGTTTAATTAGCGCCTTGGGTGTTTTGCGCTGTTGTGAGCCACTCCTTCCTATGCATCCTCATCGCGTGCATGGAGGTTCGGGTGGAGCTGCTTGTGTTTTCTTTGTTGCCGGTTAGCTGTGTTTTTGTACTGCCTGTTGGGGCTTTTGTGTGGCTCCCTTCCACTCTTCCTGTGTCTACAGCTAGAGTGTAAGTTTGGGCGCCGCTTTTTATGTCACGCCCCGAACCTCGAGCTCGCGCGCAACCCTTGGTGGTCGATAGAATTTCGCGACGTTACCAAGACTCGTCGCCGACCCTTTTTATTTTATTGCACATGCGGAAGTGAATTAACTAATCCCCTGACAACAACATACATGGGATAGAAAAGCAGGACAACCGGTTTCGAATCAAATACACTTTTATAAACACTTCAAGCTTATACATAAGGTCTATGTCATAAAGAACTCGAGCCACCTATGCTCCCGACCCTTCCGCTTCAAGCTCCCGGCTCTTCACACTAGGGACCTGAAAATGGTTATTCAATAACCAAGTGAGATATAAATCTCAGCGAGTTCCACCCCTAAGCCCCGGTTAGTACACCAACTCAACTCAGGGTATCTATCCAGAACTACCCCACCACAAGCAACAACCAACGGTCGATTTGCATACAACCTTGCCTGTTATGCCATACCCTGCACGTTATGATTCAACACGATACACGCAATGCACATGGCCATTAGATGATACATTTCATCAATCACATACGAGTCGCATCGCAAGCGATCTCACCGGCCATTGCCACGCCCCCGCACGTTATCGAGTCATGCGTGCGTGCCATAAACAATGTGCTTAACTCCCGCATGACTGAAATCACAAATGCCATGATTCTCATGCATTCTTGCACATTATCACAGTTCATAAACACAATGCATATATTCAATGCATACAACCATTGAAACGCCTTACTCATCTCAGTCAATCACATGGGTCCTGATTATAAGACCAAATCGTTATGACACGTCCCATTCCGTGCCACACAATTTCGTCCCATAATCCGGCGCATCAATAACACTCAAGCATGCATTCCAATTGTTAATCACTCGCCACACATGGGCATAGCCTACTCGCAGATTCGGCTATCTATCGGCGTTTAACCAGGCATCGTCTCCCCCCATGGAGCACGGCTTCGTCACTACATCGACGGCATTCCCGAAGGAGCATCGTCTCCCCCCTTGGAGCACGGCTTCGTTACTACGTCGACAAAGCATTCCCGAAGGAGCATCGGTCCGGTCGGCCCAGCCTCTCCGCGACCGGCATCCATTGCGCGGGCATCCCATATAGGGGCACGTCTAGCTCAACAGCTCAGGACGGTTCCTCATTAGCCAACACACGACAATTCATTATCGGCCCAGGATACTTTGCATTTCACTCAAATGCCTCGATTAAAATAGTAATCCCGGCCTCTTTTCTTCGTATTAAAAACATCCGCGAAAGTAGTCGTGCGTGGGTACACGTCAATTCGAACCAGAAAACTGATACTTTCCTTTTTCAAACTCCACTGTTTGATATAATACTTAAAATCCATTTTCGGTGTCCAAACCCGACACCCGGGATTTTCTGAATAAAATCCAATTTTCCAATCACCACACAATTGCACAAATCATCATTCAATTCATGCAGATGTTTATGCAATAATACATCCAATCACTTCATAGGATTAAACCCACATGAAATTAGAAACTTTTCGTTCTCGGGTGAACAGTGTTTTGTGAACAGTAACTCGTGAACAGTGCCTCGTGAACAGTAAATCGTGAATAGTGTCGAGTGAACAGTAAATTTCCAGAATTTAATAAATGATAATTTAAACTCAGAAATCATTAAAAACATTAATTAAAACAATCAAACAATTAATTAAGCAAAACAAGCTTAATTAAACACATAGGCACAATTAAGCAAATAAAGCAAGATTAAGCTAAACTAATTTAATCCATCCATCTAACCACCTATATTAGAGCTAATACAACTTAATTTAATCACCTAAACTAGAATTAAATCTAACTAAACCAATCCTAAGCAAGTTTAGGCACTAATCGAAGGATTAGGAGCTAAACTCACCCGTTAAGCGGGCCGGAGGCACCGACGCGGCGGCGACGACGGTGGCTACGCACCGAGACCTCTACAACGACGATCCAAGGCGTTCTCAAGCTCAACACAGCAACCACAGCTCGGACTCCCACTGAAAACACTGAAAAATAGCCCTGCCGGAGGAGAAACTGAGTTGAACGGCTTGGCCGGAGCTCCGGCGAGGGGGTTGGTCGACAACCGGAGGCTCCCAGGGGTCTTGGGAATCTTGTGGGTGGCTGGGATGGGCAAAGGAATGGCTGGAATGGGAGAAAACGGGCTGCAAAGTCGAAACAGTCCAGGCTGCAGGCGGACCGACGGACCGGCGACCGGCGGCTTGGGACGGCCGTACAGGACGGACGGAGACTCCGTTCGGGACGAAATCAGGCTCTTTGGAACGGTCTGTCTCTCAAGGTCACGGTGATAGGTGGCTCGTTCTCTGATTCAATGGGGAGGACCACTTTGGACTCGATTCTTCACCGAAGGGTCAGCTGGAGCAGAAACTGGAGAAGAGAAAAATGAGGAGAGAGAGAGCTTCGTGGAATTGGGGACGAAGGAGGGGAGAGAGAGAGTGATGGGAGGGCTGTCAAGACCCCAATAAATGCTTGCTTCAAGTCCCCATGCCATGACATCATCTTCTCTCTCTTCCTTTGCTTTATCCACATGCTTTTAGGGGCAATTTGGTCATTTCCACCTTGCACAAATTACACATCTGACCTTGGGCTGAAATTGGTGGATGGGCCTAAGAAATGGGCTTGTCCATGAATAGGAGTGGGCTTGGAAATTAATTGGGCTTGATTGGGCTCAAAGTTGGACCATGTGCTTTGAAAGATGAATAGTTGGTTTGGCCCAATGGGCTCATTTGCTTGACTTAGGCCCATTTGGTGTCTGTCTCAACTTGGGCCTAAGGCCCACACTGGCTTGACCATTCCCACGTCCTCACGAGCTTGCTTCCTCGGTCCGAAAATCCCTTTTTCAATTACTCGGCTTAACTGGTTTTGTCGACTGTTTGATGTAGCTTCATCCAAAGTCCGTCCCGGACATTCCCGATAATTCGAAGTCAAATACTAAGTTCTCTTGCCATGTCAATTTCGCCTTAATGCCATTTTAGTTACAACTCAGACTGACAGGCGGCTCCAAGGATTCACGCGTAATCGACTCGTGCCAAACCACGTTCAAGACATCTTGACGCATGGACGTCCCTGACTGCATGAGATTACGGAGGATAAATTCTTATTTCAAAGTACACGATCCCTGAAGATCGACATAGGGTCGTTCGAGGGTTCGATAATAGTAAACGGAATCACCCGTCGTTCCATTATGTTCTGCCCGCGAATCGACTTCTAGTCGTCCTTAGAATCGGCCTGCCTATCTACAGGATCATCCTTACGCAAGTCTCACGGTCAAGTCGTTTTCCCTGTGTCGAGTTCTTTAGTTGTACGGGTTCTGTCCTCATTAGCCTTTCCCCTAAAGGTCGTATCTCGGGAGTGATCAATTCCGAGTGAGATCAACCAACAATGCATTGACGAAATTCACTTTCACTCGTCCCTTAGAGGGCTTGAATTTCAGGATGTCACATTTTGTACATTTGTCCAAAGCTTATTTATATATTCTTACCGTTACCAAAAAAAAAAAAAAAAAGAGAATAGAAATACGTTTGGTAACGCAACAGTTTCTTTTTTGTATTTATTCATTTTTTATTCTTGCTCACAGATTGCCGACCGCCGACCGCCAACCACGGCCGCCGGTCGTCGGCGGGCGGCGACCGAGGCCGGCGGTAGCGATCGGCAACCTGCTGCGACGGCGACGGTGATCGGGTGTGGCGGCGGAGGCAATCGGCAGCGGCAGCCGATCGGTGGTGGCTCCGGACGGTTGAAGGTGGCCGCGGCAAGATAGAAGAATAAAAGAAAAATTAAAAAAAAAAATTGACTTATTTCTAGAAATTGTTCCGGGAACAGAAGCAATTTTTTTTTTGTTGCTCGTTTATGCTCCAAATCTATTTCTGGGCTAACTTTCTATTCCCTGGAATAGAAAAACAACTTGGCATTACCAAACGGGTTTCTATTCTTTTTTTTGTTCCGGGAAACAAAAGAACATAAATTGGGAGAAACAGAAACGTTACCATGCAGACCCTAAGTCGTTCAAATTTTTCTTTGTTGCATAGCAAACACATAGACGACTCGGACGGTGTACTCGTCCACAAACTCCCCAAGCATCAAGCCCATCACTTCCATGGGAACCCCAGCCTCCCTGGTCGGTCAAATCCAAGTCCCAATTTAGAGAAAGCAAGACACCATCCAAGAACCATCACACCATAACTAATATCTAACAACATGCAAAACCACAGAACCGATCCGAAAGCTCAAATTCAACTCCAAAGACACAAACTTTCCCGATCCCTCAACACTAAAAATGGAGGCCCAACAGAAACCACGTGGCAAGAAACCTTAACCGATCCTCCGGCAGCGGTAGAGAAAAGCAACCAACATTACCGATTTTTTTTTTTTTTTTTTTTTACGTCGAACTGTTGAATCGAGCGAAAGACGAAGTGAGAGAGGGAAAACTATACCGTGCTTGAGCATCTTGAGGAGGGCGAGGGAAGAGATGTAGACCTGCTCGGAGGAATTGAGGGTCGGGGAGTCGGGGGGCCGGTGGCGCAGAGCACCTCCGGCGCCGGCGAACATTACCGATTTTTTTTTTTTTTTTTACGTCGAACTGTTGAATCGAGCGACCGCAAGCGAAAGACGAAGTGAGAGAGAGGGAAAACTATACCGTGCTTGAGCATCTTGAGGAGGGCGAGGGAAGAGATGTAGACCTGCTCGGAGGAATTGAGGGTCGGGGAGTCGGGGGGCCGGTGGCGCAGAGCACCTCCGGTGCTGGCGAACATTCTCTGAAGCCTCTCCATGCCGGACATCCAAGTTCGGGTTTCTCTGTTGCTGTGAACCGATGGAGGAGAGAGGGAGGAGGAGGAGGAGGCGAAGAACTTTGGGATGACGTTTGCTGCAAGCCAGCGATGATTGCTTGGGCAGGGCTCGGACGATGCATTTCGGTTCGGAACTGGGCCCGAACCGAACTTTTCTCCCGAACCGAGCGGGCCTGACCGCAGCAATTCGATAGAAGGCGCGATCTCCTGAAACAGAAGCCCACCAACTCAATCGACAAGTTCGACTTCGTAAGCTTGGATTTATTATCTACACAGGTGATTGTGGGCTAAATTGAGAGGAAAGCTGTCATTTTGGGGGTTGAATGAAAAAACTTTACAAGTACAGGGATGGGGGCGCAAATGTATAAAACCTCGAGAGCGCGCGTCGGTCCCCGTTTCACCGCGAGTGCTTCCTTCCGAGTTCCGTAGCTCGGAGTCCCAGTCACCTGTAAATTTTGCCGGCGGATTCTCCCCCTCACTTTGTCAATCGCGTTTTCTCGCTGCCGATCCTGCTCGATGCCCGGGGCGCATCCCACAGCCCCTATGGCCGATTGGAGCCAGACGCCCGTGGACCTCCTCCGGCTCATTGCGCGACGCCTCGACACGCAATTCGACGTCCTCCGATTCCGATCCGTCTGCTCTTCCTGGTGTTCCTCGGTCGCACCGAGCCCTAATCCCTTCGGGGACGGCGGATTGCGGATCATCCCGCACGGCAGGGATCCCGACGATTGCCTCAAGGTAGACTTCCTCTCCAGGAGCACCATCTTCCTCCTCGGAGTGCCCCGATCCGGCGACCAAACAGTCCCCGGCGGGTGGCTGCTCAAAGTAGGGGAGGACTTCCCCGGGAGGATGCATCTACTGAAACCTCTCTCCAGCTGCGAATTCGGTCGTCTGCCTGAGGATTTTCCAAGAGTTTTGGACTTAATGAATCTACGCGTGCTGGAGTTAGGCCACGAGTATATGTTGCGGTGCTTGAATTTCCATGACGACCGCCGTCCTGCTGACATACGTTTCCCGGATAAGGTTGCTTTCATGTGTTGGCACTCAACATTAGATTCCTCATGCTTTATCATAGTTGGTTTCATTACTGGGAAAGCATATCTCATTGAACATTCTCTGTCATTTTTCCTTTCTATGAACTATTTAATACTCTCTTGGTGATAGCCTCAGGTTCGAAATCAATTGGAAGCACTGACGGTGTAATGCGGAGGTTGGTCTTCTTGGATATTGGGGTGTTGCTGCAATCGAATCGTTTGTTCACGGCATTGTACATGAATAACACGGTAAGAAAGGGCTAGAGAGGTTGATGCAGCTCACTGTATGGACCCCGAGGCACCGAAGGAAGGCAAGAAGGTAGTTTGGTTAGGTGGCTACTTTTACCCTCTGTACTCACATATGGATGCTTTTTGTATTGTAAGTAATACTTCTAAAGTCTTTCCTAAGCTTGGAGGATGTCAGTCACTTGCCAAAGAGGCAAATTTTGCCGGCAAGTTTTGCCTGAATCATTTACATAGCTATGACGCCTGTTGCACAGTCCAGAAGTTTGTGAACTAGTATTGGTTGCGTGTTGCCCCTATTGATGACAGAGAACCTACCTAAGGCAGAGTTCAATCTTTTAGCCAACTCAGATATTTGACAAACAGAAACAACAATTTCACAAAACATAAACTTCAGTCGAAAGGATCGCATGGATTTCATTAATGGAGCATCCATTTTCTCTTTAGACGAATTCTCGAACCTTCATGTTCATATATATTTCAGGGTTTTACTTGAATTGAATTGCAAGGACAGAACCCATATCCATCCAGATTCATTCCACTGGAAGATTCATATCACCATGGCCCCGATTGTCACTTTCGGCACCTTCATCGAAATCTCTCTCTCGTTCAAGCACAAAGATAAATGGGCAACCAAAGGCAATTTCACATATGCCTGGTTCCCTGATCTTCATAGGCCAATAGGGCGCTTCTCTCAAAACACGATACTAGGAAATTCCAAATCAGTATCATCTTTTCTCTACTCATTTACTCCTGACACATGTACATTCTCTCTACTTCTCCCATACATATAGACCCACCCATGAATTCATGCTGCTAATATTTCCAGCACTTGGACCCAACTCATCGTCAATCTCGTTCGGGTGCATCCCCAGAAACCCGCCTCTCAGTAATGTTCCCAGCATATGATCATATCTCTTCGGATTCTGGTGCTGATGGTTTCTCATCGTGTTTTTTGTGATTGCTGCTGTTTGTGGACGAGGGCATTCTTCCCGGATTTCCACCGAAGGGAGAGGAACAGAAAGATGGGGTCGCAAAAGGAGAGCCGTAAGGCGTGTGCTTGATCGAGAAGGGACTTGGAGCCATCTTCTCTTCTGAATGGGAAGACAAACCAGACATTATCGTCGCCGGTCGAGCCGATCTATCGTGCTTGGAAGGAAGAAGAAGGGGCTCATCGCTTGATCTTGGTCCGATGAGCAATTGAGATCAGAGCTTCTCCGATTTTGTTTCACATGGTGATAATTCACAACATTTGTAAGCTTGGAGTTATTATTTACACAGGTGATTGTGGGCTAAACTAAGAGGAGAGCTATCGTTTCAGGGGTTCATTTGAAATTTATCTTTCGCATCTCTTTTCAGAAATCTTAACGTACTTAATACCATGATCTTGTCATGATTGTAGCCCTTGATAGGTTCTAATTACCTCACACATTTCTCTCATGCGAGATTTGAGCAATGTAACTGTTAATAGGCACGCGCTATACTTGAATCGGCCTAAGGCATGACTTGTGACAATGATAGGTAGTCCCAAACCCATGTGATAAGCTCGAGCTTGATTTCTTTTTTATGTACTCTTTAAAATAATAAAAATCCCAATAAAATTGTCCATATAAAAAAATTCTTCCCTTCTTAATGTTTTTTAAATTTATTTATAGGGAGTCCTAAGTAGGGACCAGCCGCACAAAATTAAAAATACAAAGGGGAAATACGTAATTAATGGTATTTGAAAAGGAAAAAGAAAAAGAAAAACAGCATCGAGATTTTAGCAAGCATAGCCAAAAAAAAAAAAAATTAAAACAAAAAATAAGAACAAAATCGTGATATGAGCATCACCTGTACGTGGATTACCTAAACCCGCTAGCCAAACACTCTCCATTCTTCTTCTCAATCTCCCAAAAGTCACTCCCATCTCCCACCTTCTTCTTCACCCTGTCGAGGTTTCAGAGCAAGCAAAGCAGTATCTCATTCGTAAGCTTGGATTCATTATGTGGACTAAATTGAGAGGAAAGCTTTTCATTCAGGGGGTTGAACGAAGAAACTTTTAGAAGTACGGGGACGGGAGGCAAAAATGTAATTAAACATCGAAAGCGCGCGTTCGTTCATTCCCGCTTCACCGCGATTCCTTCCTTCCGAAGCACGAAGTCCAGTCACCTGTAAATTTTCCCGGCGGATTCCTCCCCTCTCACTTTCTCTCGCGTTTTCTCGCCGATCCCGCGGCCCCTATGGGCTATGGCCGATTGGAGCCGGATGCCCGAGGACCTCCTCCGACTCATCGCGCGCCGCCTCGACACGCGGTTCGACGTCTTCCGGTTCCGATCCGTCTGCTCTTCCTGGCGTTCGTCGGCCGCCCTGAGCCCTGACCCCCTCGGGAACGGCGGATTGCGGATCATCCGGCACAGCAGGGATCCCGACGACTGCTTCGAGGTAGGCTTCATCTCCAAGCACACCATCTACCTCCCCGGAGCGCCCCGATCTGGCGACCAAACGGTCCCCAGCGGGTGGCTGCTCAAAGTCGGGGAGGACGTCCCCCGGAGGATGCATCTACTGAACCCTCTCTCCAGATGCGAATTCGATCGCCTGCCTGAGGATTTCCCGAGAGTTTTGGACTTGATGAATCTGCGCGTGCTGGGGTTAGGGCACGAATATGTGTTGCGGTGCTCGAATATCCGTGACAATCGTGGTGGTGCAGGCGTACCTTTCCCGGATAAGGTTGCTTTTATGGGTTTAGGCAATGGAAATGATGTTGTGATGCTCCGGATTGAGTCAGGGAAATTGGCCATGTTCAAATCTGAGGAAAAACGGTGGTTCCACATTCAGGACCTGCCGTCGCTGTTGCCGTTGCCGTACGACGACGTGATATTGTTTAAGGGGGAGTTTTATGCTGTCGATTGCGCTGGGAGGACGGTGGTTGTCGGGTTGGATTCGGGTGCGACCTTGATTGTGCAGTCAAACTTTGGTGGTCGCAAGAAGTTCTTGGTGGAATCCGTCGGTGAGCTGCTCATGGTCTACATGTATTGGAGCCTGGATGCGGGGAACGACCGCGATGGCGTAGATTATCTTATAATGGAGATGACGCTCCGGTTCAATGTCTACAAGTTAGACAGAGAAGAGAAGGTGTGGAGTGGGGTGAAAGACTTAGGGGATACTGTGCTGTTTATGGGAGATCAATGTGCATTCTCTGCGTCAGCTGCAGATTTAGGGGCTTGTAAAGGGAATTGCATATTCTATATGGATTATGTTGGAGAGGCAGGAAATTCGACCCTTAGGATCTGTGTCTATGACATGGATCGTGGCCGTTTTGGACCTATGGAGTATGCAAGTTATTCAGAGCTGTTCTGGCCTCCTCCAGATTGGATTGCTTCGAGGACCTCAGCAGTAAGCATTTGTTTCCTGGAATTCTTTCAATCATCTATTATATGTTTGTCGGTCCTAGGAAGTATAGGAATTCATATAGGAGCACACTGGAGATTTCCTCTGTTCTGTCAGCATATTCTGATGCTACATTCTATCATCATGTTCTAAATGTATGTCATAGCTACTTCCTTGCTGGCATTAGTTATAAAGGAAAAGTGTTAAAAAACTCATAAATTTATTGCATATGTGCCAAATCTAGTTATAAACTTTTTGATCTAGTGCCAATTCAGTCTTTTGACCGAATATTAATGACTTGGACGCTGGGTGTCCTTTGCAGACAATTTTAATGATATTTTAAAATTTTTTATTATTATTGTTATAATATTGTTTTTCTATTTTTTTTTCCTTTCTTCTTCAGTTGGTGATTAGCCTTAGGCGAGGATCGTTGTTGCCCACCATAGGCGAGGACTCCCCTCGCTGGGCCTCGCCTGGGCGAGGGAAGGCAATGCCTAGCGAGGTTGCCCTGGCCTAGGTGGGGGCCGGCCTTGTTAGATCCAGCGAGTAGAGCCCACGCCAAGGCTCACCTACTCAGGCCTTGTCGGCTTGGGCGGGCGATGGCGACCCTCACCCAGGCAATACGTGAGGCCAGCTTGTGTAGCCATCACCCGTGACTAGTGGCCGATTGGCTGCAAAAATAAAAAGAAAGGAAAAAAAATCAGAAAACCTATAAAAAAATAATTAATATTTTTAAAAATTATTTACGTTAGTCGTCGGTTATGCTACATAGGACGTCCGGCATCTAAGTAAATAGTATCTGGCCAAAATTAGTTGGAAGAATCAAATTGGCACTAAATCAGAAGATTTAGGATTAAATTGGTACCAATATGTTTAGGACTTTTCTGACACTTTTCCCTATTTTTGCCAAAAGGGAAACTGTGGACTATAGTCACTCCTGGAAGAATGTTGGAACTTAACATTAGATTCCTCATGCTTTATCATTGTTGGTTTTGTTCCTGATAAAGCATATTTCATTAAACATTTTCTGTCATTTCTCCTTTCTATAAACTATTTAATACCCTCTTGGCAATAGCCTCAGGTTCGAAATCAATTGGAAGCACCGGCAATGTAATGCGGAGGTTGGTCTTCTTGGATAAAGGATATCGCGGCAATCAAATCGTTCATTCGCGGCATTGTACATGGTTAGAAAGTGCTAGAGAGGTTGATTCAGCTCGCCGCACGGGACCAAGGCAACTCTTATCGACCTTGAAGGAAGGCAAGAAGGTGGTCTGGTTAGGTGACAATACATCCTCTAAATAACTGATTATGAGATTAATGCTTAGATCCACATAGAGGGCCCGCATCATTGCACAGGTCTTGTTATATATTCGACTGTTCATTAAGGATTTCGCTAGATGGTCTATGTTGATTGATGCAGAGGCAGAGAGAGCAGTTTACTATATATAGATATGTATAGATACATTTTGGTCTCACTCCTCTTTTCTATGTATAGTGGGGTGCTCACGGGGTTCAAACCCTTCCCTTTACTAGCAGGGCCGCATGCCCGTTGGCCACTGGACATAGATTAGGAAGGCCATTCTTTTTTGAGCTATAGAATGTGTGGTCTTGTGACTAGTTTTACCTTATGAAGCACCGACACTCTCCATGAATTTTCATGTTTTGTAAGACACTTCAACACATGTCCAACACTCTCGGACACTCTCGGACACTCTCCGACACTCGGTCTCGGAAAATCCGACATTTGGTCAACTTTCCCGACACTCTTCGATACTCGAGTCGGAATTTTGACATACGAGTTTTTGACACGTGATTCTAATATCGACGCCAATTTTAAAAATTCAATAAATGAGAGGTCAAAATATAAAACACAATAATAAAAATAATAAATGGAGAAAGAAGAAAAATATATTCTTATCTTCTAACTCTCACTTTCCGTGATACACAATTCACTCCTTAAATTTTTTTTTTCCTCTTCCAACATATCTAATATGTGAGTCTAGAATATGGATCGATTTTTTTTTCTCCAAATTTTATGAATTACTAAAATAGAGTTGAATTTGTCAAATTGAAACAATAAATGGTATTAATAAATGGCAGATTAATGTTTTTAGTGTAAATTCATTCTAGGCTTATTTATTTATGAATTTGATTCAAATTAATTTGATTGTAATAATCATAAAAATGATAATTTATTATGTATATATAAATATATATTTAATATGCAACGTGTCGGAATTCTCTGTCTTTTGAAAAACGACGTGTCGGCGTGTCGTGTCGTGTCGTGTCGCGTGTCGCGTATTAGTGTCGGTGCTACTTAGGTTTTACCCTCTGTACTCACTTATGGATGCTTTTCTTATTGTAAGTTATGCTTCTAAGGTCTTTCCTAAGCGTCGAGAATGTAAATCACTTGCCAATGAGGCAAATTTTTGCTGTCGAGTTTTTGCTTGAATCATTTACACTGCCATGACGCCCGTGGTACAGTCCAGAAGTATATGGATTGGTATCGGTTGTATGTTGCCTGCAGAGTTCAGACCTATCAGCCAACTCCAGAGAATTTGACAAACAGAAACAACGATTTCACAAAATACAAACTTCAGTCAAAAGGATTATGGGGCTTTCATTAATGGAACGTCCGCTTTCTCATAGAGGAATTCTTGAATCTTTATGTTCATATACCATGATGATCTTTCAGGGTTTTACTTGAATTGCAAGGACAAATTTTCAAAAGTAAAGTAAAAACAAAGTCTTCATAAGTTCGATCCATCTTTTGTCCCCTGATCTCTTCCACAATTGCAAGTCCGAGACTTCCAATTGGTTCCACCAATTTCACAACCCCATTATATTAGTAGGAATTGCCAAGTGAGATTATGAATATTTAGATTTCAATGGGTTCGGTCAAGAACCGCAAAAATCGAGCCAGGCTACAAAGCAAGCAGCGAGAGAGTAGGGACGTACGAGGAGATGGATATTGGGGATGAAGGAGAGGACATTATAAGCACAGTGGCGGAAGGGCCTGCATGTGGACCTAGGGGATCTGATCGACGAGACGTTCAGCTTTGGCATTATTGTTGCCCGCAGAGGCAACGGCAGCTGGTCTAGCCCCACCACGCTCGCCTCCTCCTCCTCCATCGCTCCCTCTCTCCCTCTCTCGTGCTCGGAAGGAAGACGGAGGCTTATCGGTTGATCTTGGTCCGATGAGCAAAGGTGAAACGAGCTTCTTCAATTTCGTTTCGCATGGTGACGACGCACAACACTCAGGAGAGGAGATTGCTTGCGTGACGACACTGTTCGAGGGATCCGTCTTGCATGGTGGCCCAGGCCCAACCACAGCCTGGTCTGGCCCAATCATTCATAAGCTTGGATTCATTATTTAGGGATACATGCACTACAAGTTCTAAAATTTATCATGAAAGTACAATTAAATTTTAAATTTAAAAAAAATATATAATTAAGTTTTAAAACTTGTCAAATTAGTACAATTGAGTTATAACATCCTCGATTCCAATCCCCTAAGAATCGGCCATAAGATCCTGAATGGATTGACCATGGCCCATTGGCCATCGGATCGATCAGTTTGATGGGTAATAGGGGTGAGCGCGGTTCCCGGGTAGAATCGAGAACCGGACACCCGCACCGGAGGGTCCGGTTTGGTTCCCGGTTCTAGAGAGGCCGGTTCCGGTTCCCGGTTCCCTTTTTTTGGGAACGGAGAACCGCCGGTTCCCAAACCTAAAAAATCCTAAAAATCTGGCAGCATCCCAAATGTGAAAAAAACAAAATGCCCTCCAATGATTTTTGAACTTCCACCCAAACCCTAAATCGTTGGTGAACCTCCGCCCAAAACCCTGTCCCCTGACTCCTCCATACCCCTACCTTGAATCCCTCGACAACGCCCTCCCTTGACGACGCCGCTCGCCCCCGGACGATGCCATTGACGACGACACCCCGCCGCTTGCCGCCCTTGAAGTCAATGCCGCTCGCCCCCTGCTTGCCCCGCTGTTGGACACCACTCGCCCCCCTCCCCCTAGCTGTACACCGCTCGCCCCTCGACGACGCCCTCGACGACGACGCCTCGCCGCTTGCCGCCGGCTTGCCGCTCACCCCCCGCTTGCCGCCCTCGGGGCGCCTCCGTAGCATTGGATTCGGCTCTATCGCAGCGCTCTCTCTCTCTCTCTCTCTCTCTCTCTCGTGGCGTGGGTTTTGTGTCTTTTGTGTGTGAATTTTTTATTTCTCTTTCTCTTTCTGGTTTTGTTTCTTGTGAAGTGCAGAATTCAGGTTTCAGGGACTCGAGGAGCTTCTCTCAGCCGCCTTTCGTGCCGGTAATCTCTACTGCCCCCTCTCTCCGTCGTTTGTTCGTGTTGTACTTTAGCCAGCTAGCTAGTACGTCCATGATGGGGTGCGATTGGACCGCACCTTTTGGACTTGATACGGTACGATGGAAGGACACCATTTGTAAGGGTGTCATGGAGACGTATATAAGCCTCCCGAACACAACCGTTGAAAAGGTTGGCCATTCATTCGTACCAAATTTTCTCTCTATTTTCATCAAAGAAGATCAAGGCGATCCATTTCATCTTTGCAAGAACAATCGGCATTTACGCCGTGGAAATCGGGTGTTTTCCTCGTGATTGCATCCAGACAAACGTGAGGTATTGTTGTTCGTGATTTCGTCGGCAATTCAATGTTCGTTTCGGGGCTATTTGCTGTTTGCGCATCGGAATCAGGTAAGTCGTCTTCCGCCGACTTGAATTTCAACATTGGTATCAGAGCCCGATCGTGATTTCTACCTTGTTTTTCATCGAGTTTTCTTTATTACCATTTGATATTGAGATCAAGAGATTGTATTCTACACTGTTTTGGATCTCTGATAGTCGGAATTGCCCCATGAAAAACTCGAAATTGAACCGGAGCGAAGAACGGGTTCGGGGTCGCGTGATCCGTGAGATTTCGGCCATTTTTCGATTCAATTTTTTGGTCAAAATTAATTTTTGAATATACAGGGTGAAAGAGCTCGTCGAGACGAGTCCGGAGATGGGTTGAGCGCCGCCGGGAGACGCCGGACGCGCCCACACGTGCGGACAGAAGCCGCTGCGCGTGGGCGTCACGCGCCTGAGGCGCTGGCGAAGCCATCGCGTGCGCCACACGCGCCGGTCGGCGAACCGCGCGTGCGCGACGCGCGCGCCAGCCGGGCGCGGCACGCGCCGTCGGCGAACCGGCGCGTGGTGACGTCACCGTGACGTCATCCAACGGTCGGTAACCGCCGGGATGACGTCATCGATGACGTCAGCGCCGACGACAGTTGGCCGGCCGGTCACCAGCCGGCGACCCGACCCGACCCGACCAGCGACCCGACCCAACCCGACCCGTTGACCGGTCGACGGTCGGACCGGTCGACGGTCGGACCGGTCGACGGTCGGACCGGTCAACCGGTCCGGCGGTCAAACCGGTCGGACCGATCACCGGTTGGACCGGTCGGAACGGCCAGGAGCCGTTTGGCTCGCTGGCGCGTGCGCCACACGCGCTGCGCACTCAGGTGGCGCGTGGGGGAGCGTGTAAGCTCCGATTGGAGCGTAGTTGGTGGCGTTTGGTTTGTATGAGTGTCCTCTACACTGTGGTATATTTATTTTTGATTTTTGAATTTTATAAATGTATGAAAATGCTTTGGGAACTCTATGTACGCGTATTTTTTTGGGGTTTAATGCAGCTTATTCATTTGTAGCTTGTATTTTCTTGTGATTAGAGAAATGCAGTAGCTAGCTTGTGTGCAAATGATGTATATATGCTGTGTAGAGCTTGGTTCAATGATATGATGTATATATTTTAATATACTTGCAATTTTCTAGTTGCTGGAAAATAAGAACAATGGTAGGAAATCCATTACCTGTTGAATTGCAATTTTAATTATAGTTGAAGCATGATTGTTGTTTATACGTTGGTTATTATCATGCTATGTTTTTGTGTTAAGAAAAAATGTAGAAATTACATAAGGTTATGTAATTATTTTTCCTAGTGGGAGTTTGTAGGTTGGTAGAATTGAAAGAAGTTCTCACCTATAACTCAAAATTTGTGCAAATTAAACTAATTAATGATAATAGAACAATTGTACATAGAAGTTGATTGGGAACATAGTGAACTTTTACCTCTATGTCTTTTGTTGAATTATCATTAATTTAGTTTGTCTTTGCTGCAAATTAAATATGTGTGTTACTCTGTATAGTGTGCTAGTATTGATTCTGCGTTTATTATGTCAATGTGTTATAGCAATTGATTATGGCATTGGCATCCAAGACCATTGTGGCTGACCTCAATAAGGGTGAGAAGCTGAACGGTGACAATTATGATATTTGGCACCGAAAGGTTCAAGATACATCCTTGAGGAGCAAGAGGTTTTGGAAACCCTCAACCATACCATGGATGAACCTGAGCATGGAACTTCAGCTCAACACAGGAGAGATCTGGAAGCTTATCAAGCTTGGAAAAAGAAAAACAGCATTGCTCGCATCACGTTGCTGAGCTGTATGCAAAATGATCTCATGTGTGAGTTTGAGAGTTATGACAAAGCTCAAGCTATGTGGGTTGCCTTGAAAGATAAGTTTGGGGGTACATCTGCCACTAAGCGAGGAGACTCACCATCAAGTTTGACACATTCCGAAAGCGCCCAAATGTAACGATGAGGCAGCATCTTCGGCAGATGTCAAACATGATCCGTGAGCTGAAGTCGGCAGGTCACTCCCTTACTGATGAACAGCAAGTTCAGGCTGTTATAAGGTCTCTTCCTGACAATTGGGAGCATATGAAGATCAATATGACACATAATGAGAATATTGTCACTTTTGATGATATTGCACGTCATTTGGAATTAGAGGATGAGCGCCTAGAGGCTGCGAGATCCTCTACCCATGCTTATGTTGCTGAATCGAGTTCGCGCAAAGCTTCGGGCTTCAAGCGCAAGAGGAATCTTCAGTTCAACAACAAAGGGAAGATGATCGATCGGGCACCCAAGAGGGCTAAGACCTTCCGACGCAAGAAGTGTGGTGGGAAGAAGGACAAGGCCAAGATGGAGTGCCACAATTGTGGCAAGTTGGGTCACTTTGCTCGTGAATGCACTGAGCCGAAAAAGGTACCCCATTACTCAATTACTTTGAGTAATGCTTTTGTTTCTAGTACTGTAATGCTTGCTGAGTCTTATCCAATGTGGACTCGTAGACTCGGGAGCAACAGACCATGTAGCTAGAGACCGAGAAGCATTTGTGGAGTATCGTCGGATACCGCCCGGAAGAAGATGGATATATGTTGGAAATAACTCAAGAGTTGAAGTGAAGGGTATCGGCACATGTAAATTAATCTTACGTGGTGGTCGAAACCTGTTCCGCATGATGTCCTTTATGCTCCAGATATTCGACGAAACTTGGTCTCGTAGTTGTTCTTCTTAGCTTAGGTTATGTATTGAATTTCCATGGTAATTGTGTTGACATTTTGTATGGAACAGTTTATTATGGTTCAGGTCATGTATCGAATGGTTTTATGGTGTTAGACATTGACTATGATCAATACAATGTTAATGTTGATGGTTGTTTTTCTTTAATTGCGTCTTCTAACAATGTTGAGATTGATGCAAGTACTTGGCATGCTAGATTAAGTCACATTGGATTGCAAAGAATGCAAAGATTAGCTAGAGAAGGCCTTTTAGGGTCACTCACTAATGTTAGTCTATCCGTATGTGAACATTGTCTGGTGGGAAAAACAACTAGAAAACCATTCGGTAAAGGGACAAGAGCTGAATTTCCATTGCATCTCATACATTCTGACATTTGTGGTCCTTTGAATGTGACGGCGAGGCATGGAGCCTCATATTTCATCACTTTCATAGATGACTTCACACGTTTCGGTTATGTCTTTCTGATCTCCCATAAGTCAGAAGCAGTAGATTGCTTTAGACGATATATAGCGATGGTAGAGAATCAGTTGAACAAAACAATAAAGGCATTGAGAACGATCGTGGACGTGAGTATCATCGGAGCAATTCAAGGCTCTTTGTGATGAAAAGGGAATTGTACGACAATTGACTATTCCTGGTACTCCACAACAAAATGGGGTAGCCGAGAGAAGGAATAGAACCCTATTGGAAATGGTTAGGTCTATGATGGCGCAAGCAAATTTACCTATCTCCTATTGGGGAGATGCGTTATTGACTGCTGCCTATATACTTAACCGTGTGCCCTCAAAATCGGTCACTTCCACCCCTTATGAATTATGGACTGGTAGGAAACCAGACTTGAGTAGTCTACGTCCATGGGGATGTGCAGCTTATGTTCATGATTCTTCCCATAAACATGGCAAATTAGGTCCTAGAGGGAAGAAATGTATCTTTATAAGATATTCCGAACACTCCAAAGGGTACGTGTTCATAGGTGAACAAGCCGATGGAAGTGTGACCGAAATGGAGTCACGAGATGTCACGTTCTTGGAGAACGATTTTCCTAGTAGAGGTGAGATTGATAAGGACTTTCAATTATATGAGATGGAAGATCCTGATAACACACCCACTGATGTTGTAGAGGGAAATGAAGATTTACCTCAACACACAAGACCTAGTGGGAGTGTTGCATCGCTTGATGAATTGAATTCAAGAGAAATTCAATTGCGTAAAAGTAATCGTAAAAGTATTCCTCGTCGTCGTTTTGAGATTGAAGGGGAAGCATTTATGATTGCTCAAAAAGACGATGCCGAGCCTAAGACTGTTCAAGAGGCTCTCTCATCCTCTGACAAGGAAGAATGGAGAAAAGCTTTGGAAGATGAGATGGAGTCAATGAGGGCAAACCATGTCCGGGACTTGGTTGATCTACCACCCAATCGTAAGGCCATTGGAAACAAATGGGTCTTCAAGATTAAGCGAAGGGCGGATGGATCTATTGAAAAGTATAAGGCTCGCCTTGTGGCAAAAGGTTATACTCAACAAGAGGGTATAGACTATGAGGAAACTTTTTCACCAGTTGTAAGGTTTGCCTCAATACGCCTTATTCTAGCCATCGTTGCACATTTGGACCTTGAATTACATCAAATGGATGTAAAGACGGCATTTCTCAATGGAGAATTAGATGAGGAAATCTATATGAAACAACCAATAGGTTTCATAGCTAAAGGTCAAGAGCATAAAGTTTGCAAGCTTAATCGCTCAATATATGGCCTTAAGCAATCATCTAGACAGTGGTATCTTCGTTTTCATCGAGTAATAATAACTTTTGGTTTCACGATGATTGAAGAAGATCACTGTGTATATGTCAAGCGTCCAAAGATAAATTTGTAATTTTATCACTTTATGTGGACGATATTATGTTGGCTGGAAATGACAAGGTTTTGGTTATCACCATAAAAGAATGGTTGTCCTCCAATTTTGAGATGAAGGACATGGGAGAAGCTACTTATATATTAGGAGTTAAGATCGAAAGAGATCGATCAAGAAAACTCCTTACTTTATCACAAGAGTCTTATATTATGAAGATTCTTGAGCGTTTCAATATGCAGCATTGTAATCCCATTGATACCCCCTGTCATGCAAGGTGAAGGCCTAAGTACTGAAATGTGTCCTAAGACTCCAGAAGAAATCAAAGTGATGGAAACTGTTCCTTACGCTAGTGCAGTCGGAAGTTTGATGTATGCTATGATGGGTCCCATTGGCGTGCATCCAGTAGGAATTGAACCTACGAATTCGCCAATTATGAGTTGGGCGCTTTAACCATTCAGCCATGGATGCTTAGCGGGGATCCTCGTACATGGTGAATAACAAAATTCCAATTGAAATGAAATCTTTAGGAGAAATCAATGCAATTTAGGAGAAATCAATGAAAGGACATCAATTCAAATCCTGGATTTTCGAATTGAGAGAGATATTGAGAGAGATCAAGAATTCTCACTATTTCTTAGATTCATGGACCCAATTCAATTCCGTGGGATCTTTCATTCACATTTTTTCCACCAAGAACGTTTTATAAAACTCTTGGACCCCCGAATTTGGAGTATCCTACTTTCACGCAATTCACGGGGTTCAACAAGCAATCGATATTTCACGATCAAGGGTGTAGTACTATTTGTAGTAGCGGTCCTTATATATCGTATTAACAATCGAAATATGGTCGAAAGAAAAATCTCTATTTGACGGGGCTTCTTCCTATACCTATGAATTCCATTGGACCCGAAATGATACATTGGAAGAATCTTTTGGGTCTTCCAATATCAATAGGTTGATTGTTTCGCTCCTCTATCTTCCAAAAGGAAAAAAGATCTCGAGAGCTGTTTCCTGGATCCGAAAGAGAGTACTTGGGTTCTCCCAATAACGAAAAAGTGTATCATGCCTGAATCTAATCGGGGTTCGCGGTGGTGGAGGAACTGGATCGGAAAAAGAGGGATTCTAGTTGTAAGATATCTAATGAAACTGTCGCTGGAATTGAGATCTCATTCAAAGAGAAAGATATCAAATATCTGGAGTTTCTTTTTGTATATTATATGGATGATCCGATCTGCAAGGACCATGATTGGGAATTTTTGGATCGTCTTTCTCCGAGTAAGAGACGAAACATAATTAACTTGAATTCGCGACAGCTATTCGAAATCTTAGTTAAAGACTGGATTTGTTATCTCATGTTTGCTTTTCGTGAAAAAATACCAATTGAAGTGGAGGGTTTCTTCAAACAACAAGGAGCTGGGTCAACTATTCAATCAAATGATATTGAGCCTATTTCCCATCTCTTCTCGAGAAAGAAGTGGGCTATTTCTTTGCAAAATTGTGCTCAATTTCATATGTGGCAATTCCGCCAAGATCTCTTCAATATGCAGCATTGTAATCCCATTGATACCCCTGTCATGCAAGGTGAAGGCCTAAGTACTGAGATGTGTCCTAAGACTCCAAAAGAAATCAAAGTGATGGAAACCGTTCCTTACGCTAGTGCAGTCGGAAGTTTGATGTATGTTATGATGTGTACTCGACCCGACATATGTTATGCCGTGGGATTGGTGAGCCGATATCAATCAAATCCCGGTCAAGCACACCGGAAAGCAAAGTGAAGAGGATTCTCGAGATACTTGAAGGGCACCATGGACTATCGACTATGTTACCAAGGGAATGATTTACGCCTATTGGGTTATTCAGATGCCGATTGGGGTGGAGACTTGGATGAGCGTAAATCGACTTCTGGATATGCGTTCTTGCTCAATGGAGGTGCGATTTCTTGGAATAGCAAGAAACAGACATGCACGGCCTTGTCTACGATGGAGGCAGAATTTATTGCATGTTCTCGCCGCGGTGCAAGAAGCAAGTATGGCTAAAACGTTTCTTGGAAAATTTAGCCACCGTCACCGAAGTTCCAAGACCGTGTGACAGTTTATTGCGATAGTCAAGCAGCCATTTCCTATGTGAAAGATCCCAAGTATCATGGAAGGACAAAGCACATTGACATAAAGAATAATTTCATCGGAGATATTATAGCGCAGAAAGAAGTGATCCCGCAATACATTTCAACCAATAGAATGGTTGCTGATCCATTTACGAAGGCTATTCCTAGAGACATATTCTTGACCCATAGGATGTCACTAGGATTACGTAGAATGTGATGTCTGTTATTGTAGAGGATCATTGGTTTATATATTTGTGGACAGATGTATTGTACTTGTTTGTTTATTAGTGATTTGATGTTTTATCAATAAGTACAAAATCCACTATGAGACTAGCACAAACACACATATATTATTGAAAAGTATGTCGCAGGCAATGATTGGCTCACTCACACGAGCAATCGCCTCAAGTGCTGTAGTTAGCACGTTGAGATGAGACGTTATGTACAAATAAATGCTGAAGAGCAAGTTTGGTACATAAAATATGTCGCCTTGATTGGAGTCAAGATGAGGTCTGTGATTGGTTTATAACAAGACCGAACATGATAGTCCCACAATCATGTATGCCCGAGTACTTAATTGGGCGCTATAGAAAGCGAGCTGATATAGCACTCGGGCTAAACATGAGTACGTGAGAAGCACGTGACTATGTTTAGGCTAAGATCTGTATGGTGGATATATTTGATGATTGGCATACGCTCTTATAGAAAGAGTAATCCACTATAGCATGTAATTCGTACTACATGTGCATTGTACGACCAATAAGGGAAGATGAGTTAAAATTATCCCTATTTACTTATCGTGTGAGCCCTTGAGGTAATTTGTATTTTACCTCAATTTTTGTGCCCTATGTTACTTCTAACTATGTTCTCGAAGTGAAAGATCAATGTTGCTACTTTAGCATGTTACGGGCGGTCATGAATAGATATGGCCTATGGGACGTGTCTAGGAAAGCAGTTGTTCTGAAATTGAGAGAGACATGAGTGCGAAGGAAGACTATTGTTGTTTTACATCTATCGCGTGTATTTACTAGTCGACCAATTATATCGCCCTATGTGGTTGCGGATATAATTGTAAATACATGGTGTTTTGAGAATAGTCAAGTATAACCTTTAAGGGATAGGTATACTTGGACCGATGTAACAAAATATGCGGGGCACCGTGAGACATCGATTATTTATTTCTATTCGGGGTTGTAGCCATTATGTTATCCCTAACAGGTGCATAATTTGAGCTCCCAAGTGCGGGTGTACTCACCGGTCGCACGGCTTATTTGCCGTATGAATTGTTTTGTAAAGTTGATGAATGTTGAATGCCTTATATTCTTGATAGAGAGCTATCAAGCCCATCCCGTCCGAGTGGGAGATGTTGTACTTTAGCCGGCTAGCTAGTACGTCCATGATGGGGTGCGATTGGACCGCACCTTTTGGACTTGATACGGTACGATGGAAGGACACCATTTGTAAGGGTGTCATGGAGACGTATATAAGCCTCCCGAACACAATCGTTGAAAAGGTTGGCCATTCATTCGTACCAAATTTTCTCTCTATTTCCATCAAAGAAGATCAAGGCGTTCCATTTCATCTTTGCAAGAACAATCGACATTTACGCCGTGGAAATCGGGTGTTTTCCTCGTGATTGCATCCAGACAAACATGAGGTAGTGTTGTTCGTGATTTCGTCGGCAATTCAACGTTCGTTCCGGGGCTATTTGCTGTTTGCGCATCGGAATCAGGTAAGTCGTCTTCCGCCGACTTGAATTCCAACAGTTCGCGATTGAACCTCCTGGTTTTCTTGAATTGCTTATAAGAGGTGATTGGAGTGTTCTGATTTTTTCTTGCTTTATCTCTTATGCCGGTGGCTGAAATAATTGGTGTTGATCAGTAAAATATTCTCACGGAATCTATCTTATAGTTGATTAACTAGTTCGGCAGGCTGATGCACTTTGACTCATTTGTTGCTGAATAATAATCTTATATGGTGTGGATCAGGTTCCCACTAATGGCAGCTTTGTGTTGACAAGCAAAACCAAATCTTTAGTTGGAATGTTGTATCAGTCAATTTTGTGCTAATAACCACGAATACAAGCATAATTAGTATCCTCTGCTTGTAGAGGCGAGGCCAAGGGTGAGCTTGTGGCAAGCGATGGAGACGTAGAAGACGAGGTGGGTGAGGGAGAGGAGGGGGATGGAAATCCAAGCATTATACTGGCCATAAACACTAGACTTGGAGTAGCACTGCCTGTGCGGGGTAATTTTCATGTGCTTGCTTGAAAAGCTGTTTTTTCAAGAGGATCACTTTTTAAATTTTTTGTTGGCGTTCTTTGACTCAATTGGAAGGGCGGGGCAAAGTGAGACTGTATAGGTGCATAATTTTGCGCTATTGCCTGTACAAGTGAGATTTCACTTGTTGTATCATCCAATTGATGCTTGGAAGTTACTACTGTACAGGTAATAGGAAGTTCTTATCAGTTAATGTTGTATCATCCAATTGATGCTTGGAAGTTCTTGACAAGCCCAAGTCTCACTTGTACAGATGCAGCAGTAGGAAAGCTCATCAATTTGGTGACGAAGTGAAGGTTGCCCAAGCTGATGATTCAAGTAATTAGTAAAATTTACTAGTGAGACTTGCCGGATAACATTAGGCAATCGATGCCTGCAAAGTTTTTGAAGGTATAGATATGAATTTGTCACAAGTGCTAGAGAAAAATTCTCGATTTTTTTTTTAACATAATTGTGTAAAAAAAAGAAAAAGTTTTGCGCTTGTTTGTTCGTGGTGTGCCAATTTTAAAATTAATGTCTCGAAATGTAGAAGGGATCGTGTCATATTGGAATTTGAAATTTTCAAGCATATATCTCTCTTTTCCTCCAAGTTCACAAGCATTTTCATTTTCCATTGAAGGTATGAGTTTTTTCCTAAATCCAACTTTGATCCTTGATTTTTTTGCTTAATTGCTGGTAATGTTAGCTACGTTAGGCCTCAATGAACTCTTTATTACCGAGAAAAATTATATTATTACATTCTTCCCAAGTTCACTAGCATATATCGTTTTGTATTCTCTTTGATGAATGATAAGCTTATTTGTTATTGTTGCGTTCTTTTCCGTTTTTTTAAACTAAAATGAACAAAAAGAAGAAGAAGAAGAACCTGTTGGAACCTGGAACCGACCCTAGAACCCGTGACAGGGTAGGTTCCAGGTTCCAAAAAATAAGGAACCTGTACTCGAGGGTAGGTTCCAGATTCCAAGCGGAACCTGTAAGGAACCTGGAACCGCTCACCCCTAATTGGTAATGAATCAAGGATCGGTCATGATCCAATTGACCGATCACGAATTAGTCGAGGTGTTGGCCGTGAATTATCTACCGACCATACCGGTGGGATAGGATCATCATCTCAGAAGATGACTTTTTGATCATGAGGATTGATTATGGGATGATTTTGGATTAGTGGATGGTCACGGCTCGATCCGGCCGGTCATAGTGCTCAGCCGCGGGTGATTCTGCCTGGTTTTGCACTGATACACGGACGATCCAACTCAATCAAATGTGATCATTTCTGACCAAAAATGCATCATTCCCTATTTAATTCTTAGCAATTAGAAATGAAATTTGAATTGGTGACGTCCGATCATGGATCGGTAATTAATGCACCGACCATGAACCATACGGATAGATCAGGTACTAATCGGAATGAGTTTAAGGATAGACTTAGCTATTCCGTCACTAATTCTAAGGTTCATGAGTGCCTTGGCTTAGTGCTAGACTATGGATTGCCTAAGATTGGCCTTGATCGACCGAAGGATCAATGGACCAACCATCTAGGCCGACCGACCGTCTAAGGGAACGGTTAGACCAAGTGTGACGCAAGATGGCCGAACCTCGGGCGTATGTGATTCGGTTTTTCAAGATGTACCTAATGATTCATTTTTCGGCCTCGAAATCAATTTAGATGATGGAATTTTTTAAACTGCCTTCTTGAGAAAGAAAAGGACGAAATAGAGAAGACTCTAAAACACCCTCATTCAATGAAGGGGGTGATGTGTCATTTGACTTTTCAAAAGTCATGATAAGGTCAAAAATATCCTCTATAAGCAAGAAAAGAATGGCTCACATGTGGCCCAATTGGAAAGCGATACCTAAAATTCTCATTAATGACCTAAGGAGTTTAGGTGCTGAGTTGGCAATCTTGATAGCCTTATCTTCAAACTTTATTAAATCTCATTAAATGCGGGATAAAAGTGTTCCAATGAAAAGGCGAAAAGCGAGCCATCATTGATGACGCCTATAAACTAGATCTTTTTGTCACGCCCTGATCCTCCGAGCATGTGCCCATCTCTCGGTGGTCAATTAAATTGCGACATCCCAGGACGCGTCGCTGACCCATTCAATGCACATGCAGAACCAAATAAATAAATCCCCAGACAATATAAAGATGGGATAGAAAAGTAGGGCCAAAATTTTGAAAACTACAATACACCTTTATACAAAGCAGTCTAGGTCATTTACAGAACTAGTCTATATTCACAAAGGTCTACAAAAGGTCGATCCTCAAAACGAGCTGTCCTATGACGGGACTAGTCGAGGTCATTTATAGAACTAGTCTATATTTCTTCGATCCTCTCCACCAGATCCGGACGGACGGGATTTGGACGGGACGTCAGGTTCTCCACCACGCCATTGGGAGGGTCAGCTGGATTCTCGTCCAGAGTAGCATTAATTACCACAGTGGGGATATCAAAAGTCCTAAAGGAGCCCACCCTGAAACCATTGGGTCCGTAGCGGAACCACGCTTTGAATCGATGAGGTATCCTATGAGGCGGATTCTCTTCAACCTAGACAGTGGTTACTACCAGTTCATAGACCTAGTGACTTCCGGGATCGGGGTAACTAGAAACCCGCTCGGTAACCCTTATGGGACGACCAAAACGTTTAGGAGGATTCACCATCTAAGAACCTAAAAGTGTTGAGCCCACGACGGGGTGAGACAACGTCTCAGCAAGTTCACCCCCTAAACTCTGACTAAGAAGGAAATACGCCTAAAGGCTACTTATGCATACACAAAATAAAGGATTTACCTTTACCTCAGTTCCTTTCTACAAGTCAGTACAGTTCATGATCTCAACCAATCCACTCAATTCAAACCAATCCATTGATCAATCAGTCAATCATCTCAATTCCATACCAACAATACTATCTATCAGTTCAATATGACCACTGCTTACACAAGCTGAAATAATCGGTCAATGCTCTCACAAGCTGCAATATATGGTCATAGCTCTCACAAGCTGATATAAATAAATAGTAGCTCGCACAAGCCGATAATATAGATCGTGCTCTCATAAGATGATATAACGATCTTAGCTCACGCAAGCTGATAAGGTATACTGCTCTCACAAGCTGACGTATCAAAACTCATAGGCTAATACAGTATACTGCTCTCACAAGCTGACGTACAAAGGGGCCCAAAAGCTAATAAAATGTATATTGCTCTCACAAGTTGACGTATCAATGCCCATAGGTTGATACAGTATACTGCTCTCACAAGTTGATGTGCAAAGAGTCCTAAAGCTGATAATAAATATGCTCGCACAAGCTAACATGCAAATATGCTCTCACAAGCTGATATTTTACCAAAGTAAAAGTACCGGATAAAAATAATCGTGTGTGGGTACTCGGTCGACCTGAGCCAAAAATACAATATTTTTCTTCTAGAAAATCCCACTATTTAATATAGTCCATAAACACATTTTTGGCGTTGTAAACCGATGCCCGGTATTTTCTAATTACATACCGAAATTACCCAATTTTGGAATAACTACCCAAAATTATAATTCTTACTCAATTTGCACAAATCAACACTCAATTAAATAAACCAATCATACAATTGCAATCAGCACAAAATTCTGGTCACCGGCTTTCTCGGTATAATTTTCAGAAAATAATAAATAATTAAATAAATGCCAAAATTAATTAAACAAATACATTTAAATGCCATAAATGCAAACTTAGGCTGGAAACGCCTAATTAAATACCGAAACGGGCCTGAAAAATTCTGAACCTATCTAGATAAATAATACAACCTATCTAGTTGCTAATTAAACCGATCTAACCACCTAACATGCAATAACTAGTAATTAAATCGTTAATTCGTTCTAACTAACTACATAAACCATATTTAGCCTAAACTAATCAACCCTTAAGCATCATTAACTCCCTAAGCAGATTTTAGTGAGTAAACTCACTGGTTTTGAAAATTGATGAGTTCACGACGACGGACACAGAGACGGGCGACAAACTCCGAAGCGGCGACACCCTGCAAGGTCCGGAAGGGTCCTAAAACGAGTGCCGAAGGTCATGGCTAGGCTGGGCCTTCGGTCTTTGCTTGTTGCTAGACAGGGCTGCTGCGGGCAACGGTTGAGGCCAAAACAGCAAGGGACGAGTGGAGGAGGCTGCAGCGATGAATGGCGGGGACGGACGGCAACAGAACGGCGACGACGGGGCTTTGACTGGACTTCGACGGTTGCCAGGGGTCGCTAGGGACAGTGAGGAGGTGCGAGGTTGGGCAGACGGGGTCGAACAGCTCCGGGAGGGCGAGTGGCTGACGTGCGACGGTTCGGCGGCTCGGGAGGGTGTGCGACGGGCTAGGGGAGGCCGCCGGTCACTCGATGGTTTTCTCTCGTGATTTTGGAGCTTCAAATGTCCACCAATGGAGAAAGCAAGGCTTGTTGAAGAAGAAGGGGACAACAAAGGCTTGGAGGGGCCCACTTTGCTTCCATTCTATTCCTTTGTTCCTAAGACAAGGCCCTATAGCCCTTGGCTGTCTTCCATTGCTCTTTGGTAGCCACCAAGCTTCCTTTGCAAGCTATTGAAGTGGTCCAAAAGTGAAGGACCAAGGGACCTACGGATTTTGCACCTAATTCCCCCAAATTGAACTCATTTCATCTCCAAATGAGCTTAAATCAGTACCTATAAATTCCACTAAGGTGTCTTCAACCAAATTGACATTTTTTCTCGCCGATAGAACCAACTTATATCCTAAAAACGTGACAAAAAACGGTCCTCTAAATTTTCCGGACAAAAACGACCCTATTTTGAATTTTCACCAAAAATCTCGGTTTATAGAAAAATCTTTGGAGGATGAGTCGACGTTCCTAAAATGAATCATGACATAACAAAACTTTCAATTTCTGAAATCGGATTTGAATTCGCAGTTAATTTCAATCTGGTGCGATTTTAGCATGACTTAACCTACCAGGTAGCTTTTAGAAATTTTTAGTGCAATTGACCCATGGTCGATTTATTTCGAGCCACAACGTACATCTTCGACACATTGACGACTCTCATTTGTCGTGAAAATCTCTAGATTTCAATTACGGGCACATGGTACCCAAAACGACAGAAAAATCGGTCTACTGCCGATCGACGAGAATTTTGAAATCAGGTGGAACCACCCACATTTTGATCTCGTATTTCAGTCGAATCAACCTATCTCTGATCTCTGTTCGATTTTGACAATGACGTAATGACCCTTGCAGACTAGCACGGTCGAGCGGTCGATTCCTAGTCGAATTCTCAAGTCTATTGCGATAAAATCCCTTAACAGCTTCACCTGATAGGCTAGTTATCTCGTGAGTGGGCAACTCAGAGAAAAGAACTATAAGCGTGTCGATCAAAAACCGGACCTATCCAATCGAAAACAGAACCTGAAAATCAGGATGTCACACTTTTAGCTGTCCAACTCATTTTTAGGTGTAATTATTGGACAAATAGGCTTGCCAACTAACGATCTTAGGTGGGACACTTGAAATTTGGAAAGGACCATTTGGCTCGGTAATGATGGCGCCGAGTAGTATAAATAGGAGCACCTCTCCTCATTTTTCACCTTGCCATCCACTTTTCCCCTCATTCTCCTCTTGGACACCCTCCTCCTCCTCATGCCCCTCTCTCTCTCTTTCGGCCTTCAAGCAAGCCGCCCTTTCCTTTGTAGTTCGAGTTTTAGCTCGAGGTTTATTCAGGTAAGTGTAGTTTTCTTCATTTCTTTAGTAACATTCGTGATGTCTTTGACCCTAGGAAATTCTCTCTCGAACAAGTCAAGAGTAGGTCGATTGATTCTAGGATGTTTGATGTATTCTACAACTTGTTCATGTTCTTAAAATTTTCTTGTGTGAACGGAATGAAGTCATGGTTCATCGTTTTTGTACTGTACAAGTCGAGATTCGCCCATCACCATAAAATGTGATTTGGTATTGAGGCATACCAAGTTTATGTCTTATATTGGTGCGGGGTTCCTTTATGCTTGTTACTCGAGCGAAGCTTTGGGCTTAGGCTCGTTCGTGAAGTTGTGGATGAGGAAATTCATAATTTCATGGCACGTGCATGAAGCTTGAGTATGCCCTTTAAAAGGGAACTAGTGCTCGAGCAAGATGAGAAAATATGAGAACGGGGTTCAAGTCCTCGAATTCCTGACAATAATTGGGTTTGAGTCCTAGAGGTTGGCAAGAGACTTCGGTTCAAATCCTGAGCATATTAACTAGGTTTGAGTCCTAGAAGTCGGCAAAAAGCCAGAAGCTCGGATAAAAACCCGAATTGAATTGGGTTCAAATCCCAAGACGGCTTCGGGAAGACTTGGGTTCAAGTCTCGAGCATAAGAGAAAACTCAATAAGCATGGCATGCATGAATAAGAAAGAAAGGCCAGAAGTGCATAAGCTCATGGCATGCATCACGCTCATGAATGGTTGCAAGAAGCATGGTTGCATCCTTATAATTGATTTGCCTTTGACACTGTTTGCTTGAGATGTTTTGACTAATGTTGATGATGAAGCGATGTTCTAACCGAAGGTTAGAGGCTATACTTACTAAGTATTCCTAGTACTCACCCTTATTTCTTTTATAGGTACTTAGAATTATGGCTATTGTGCATTTTGGTTGTCCTGTAAAAACTTATATCACTACATTGGACATAATTGATGTGAGACTAATATTACTTACCGAAAAGTGTCGTCTGTCGTGTGGATAGAAAAAGGACCAGACAAGCTTGTCCTGATGCACTTTGAAGCCTGGTTTAGATGGTACAAGGACACTTGGATAGGGCCTCTCTAATGATTTGACAACCCGAACCCAAATCTTAGTGATAATGATGATCCGTTCGAAGATTCGAACTAAGCTTATGTGTAACGGCCCAAGTAGTAAAACAAGGGTTCCCAATTTTGGCTAGTAACCACCATAGCGGAGATAAGGATACCCCAAGCTCTCTTTTGGGTGTGTATAAAATAGAGCTTTGAAGCTTGTAAGATGTGTAAGGTTGGGGAATAGGCTTGTAATCATCACTACATGTGTAATATATAAAGTATGTTAGTGATGTTGTATCTCACATTCCAATGATATTTGTATTGGGGATGTCACGCCCCAAACCCCGAGACACGTAAACAACCCGCCATGGTCATGCAAATGCGACATTCCCAGGTAGTGTTGCCGACCCCATTTTTATTTATGCACATGTGGAAGCGTATTATAAAACCCCTGACAAAAACTCACGAGATAGGAAAGTAAGAAACCAAATCATTCATAAACAAACATGCCTTCAAAAGTAATCACACTAGGGTTTACACATATACCAAAATGGGCCAGTCTATAAAAAGGGATCAGTTCTATCACTACTAGTCGGGCTCGTTTTTTGATCCCACTTCTGACTGATCAGCCTCCGGGGGTTCCGCCATTACGGTCCTGAAATTTTGGCCCAATGGGGTGAGACATTGTCTCAGCAAGTTCAACCCCCTAAATCCCTATTAGAAAGAAAATACCCCCCGGGTGGCCTAGCCACATCACATAGAAGACTTACCTCATCTTAATTCCTTCCTGCAGGTTAGCACAATTTGTATCACACAATCTCAGGTAGTAATAAGTATTTAAACAATTGGAACGCCATCACTTTCATATAAACCACAATCGCACTCTGCACCCATTTCAATTATTATTCACTGCCACACAAGGGCATAGCCTACTCGTAGCTCGGCTATCTACTGACATTAATGCCAGGCATCGCCTCCCCCCTTGGAGCGCGGCTTCGTCACTACATTGATGGCGTTCCCGAAGGAGCATGGGTCCAGAATCTACTACGATCCGCATCCGTTGTAAGGGGCAACCCATATAGGGGCAAGTCCGGCTCAACAGCCCAAGACGATCTCCTCTTAATTATCACACAACAATCCACATCCGGCCCGGGACACTTTGCATTTCACTCAATGCTTCCACTTAAAATAGTGATCCCGACCATTTTTTTTCATATTAAAAATATTCCAGAAATTAACCACGTGTGTGGGGACACGTTAATTCCGATTCAGAAAACCAATATCTCACGTTTTCAAACCTCACTATTTAATATAATACTTAAAATCCAATTTTTGTATCAAAACCCGACACTTGGGCTTTTATGAATAAAATCCCTATTTATCACAACCGACACTCAATCTGCCACATCCATTTGTCAAACTCAAATTCTAAATGCACAGCAGCGATCAGCACGGAATTTTGACCAATTAAGGTCCCAAAATAATTTTCGGAGTTTTAATTTTTCTTATAAATAATAATATTTTAATAATTTCGTAATATAATATGTTATTAAATAATTCCAGAATTTCAAAACATTTAAGCAAATACAAAATAAACACTATCACGTCCCATCAAGGTTTATTATAAAATAAACTCTCTTAGCCTTAATTAATCATGCTTTAAATTAAACAAATCTCTTAATCTAAATCACAATTAAATAAATTAAACTAACCACCTAAGCTTACTTAACTTAGACTAAGCACACTTAGGGCATCATTAACCCTCTAATCAAGATTTAGTGAGTTAAACTCACCCGATTAGCGAGCCAAGCGGACCAAAACGATGGGTTCGCAATGGGGACCGACTTTCCCAAAGGCAGACCTAGCTTTCGGGCCGGGAAGCCGGCCAAAACGGGCCAAACGTCCGCTGCCATACCCATTTTTGCAGCTGCTGTTTGAGGCCGACGGAGGGCGGATCCGAGGTCGGCTTGGGTCGAAAATGGGCGGAGGAACTACAGTGGTGTCGAGCGGCCAACGGTGGGGTCTCACGGTGGCTGGAGGTGGTCGGGACGGTCCCGGCTGTGCTTCAACAGATCTGAAATGGTTGCTGGACAGAGGACCCGGCAAGATGGAGGCGGAGACGGATGGAGCTGCTGCAAGGCGACGGTGTGTGCGCAAGGCTTGGACGGCGAGCGGCGGCAGCATGCGGCTGCTCTGACGGTGCTACAGGCTTCGCTGGTCTTCGGCTTCCCTAGGTTGTTGGGCGTCGAACGGCAGCTGGAAATGGAGGAGAGAGGCGGAGATGGGTGGCGAGGCGCGGGCTACGACGGCGTGCAGCGTGAGGCGGTGACAACTCCGGCTGCGGCTGCGACGGCTGCTGGTTTCCGTTCAAGTCTTCTTCGGTTGCTGGGTTCCACGAGCAACAAGAAGAGAGAGATGGAAGAGGAGCTCGGTGGAGGAGAGAGGGGGAGAGAACCGGTTTCTCTCTCTTAGGTCACCCAAATGTGGGCCACCACCCAGCTATCTTCCACTCACATTTCCTTGACAAAAATGCCCCTTCTAGAAGCCTTTAGGTAGTCCACAATGTTGGGTATATGAGGCATACGAATTTTGCAAGAGAAATGGCACGGTTGGACTTCAATTCTTCTTGAAACAATTCAATCTGGCCTCTAAAAATTCAATCGTCGAGTCCTCGGTCAAATTAATATTTTTCCTCACCAATATAGCCCACTTGTATCCCAATTTCACAATCAAAAACGGTCTTCTGCAAATTCTGATCGAAAACGGCCTTACTTTGCTTTTCTGCCAAAAATCTCGGTTTGTAGAAAAATCTTCTAAGGATGAGTCGACATTCCTAAAATGAATTGTTATATGGCAGAACTTTCAATTTCTAAATTCGGGTTCGATTTCACGGTTAATTTCAATCCGGCGCGAATTTAGCGCGTCCTAATCTATTGGGTAGCTTTTAGGAATGTTTGTGCATTTGACTTGTGGTTGATTATTTTCAAGCCACAAAATACATCATCGATATATTGGCGACTCTCAGATGTCGTAGAAATCTCAAGATTTCAAATACGGACACAAGGTACCAAAATGACAGAAGAATCAGTCTAGTGCCGATTGGCAAGAATTGTGCATTTAGGTGAAATAATCCACACTTAATCACATACCTTAGTTGAGTCTACCTATCTCCGATTTCTAATCGATCTTACTGTGTCGTAATGATCTCTTGTAGATTTGCATGGTCGAGCAGTCGTTTCCTAGTCGAATTCTCAAGTTTAATGCGTTAGAATCCCTTAATGGCTCACCCGATAGACTAGTTATCCCATGAGTGATCAGTTCAGGGAAAAGAACTATAAGCGCATCGGTGAAATGCCCAATCATATCGATCGAAATTAGAACTTGAAATTCAGGATGTCACAGGGGATTATATGTTCATGTTTTCCGCATGCGCATAAATAAGAGACAAATGAATTCGGGATGGCGACAAAGTTTGGGATGTTGCAAAATAACTCGTAGCTCGACCTTCGAGTAAAGGGGGCGTGACACAAGTCTTTTCATTAATACCATCAATATGTTTAACAGAAAATGCTCAAATGGCATTTTTAAATAATATCTCTCTCCTACATGTCATTTTTTTAATTAATTTTTTCTTTGAATCTTATTTAAATATTTTAAATTTTTTTAAAAAAAGCTAAAACATTTTTAAAAAAATGGAAAAAAGAGGAAAAAAAAGAGAAATGACTCACCGGTGGCGGCCACATATCACTAGATGGGCCGTGAAGGTCGCCAGCGCAGCTTGCCCAGATCTAGGTAAGCCTCACTTGGGCCTAGCGAGGTTCAATGGTGAGGCTCCCCAGCCACCCTCGCTGGCCCCTCCAATGATGGGCAATAGTGGTGGCAATCATTGGTGAGTCCTTGCCCTTTTTAGTTTTTTTTTTTTTAATTTCTAGTTTTGTTTTTAAATATTTTAGCTTTAGTTTTTTGATATTATTTAAATAATATTTAAATAAATATTAATAAAAAAATGACATGTGGGAGAGATATATTAATTTAAAATGTCACGTCGGTATTTTCAGTAAAAAAATTGACAGTGTTAAGCGTAAGGACTCAATTGCATCAATTTGATTAGTTTTAGGACTTAATTATACTTTTAGAAAATTTTAGAACCTATAGTGCACATATCTTTATTATTTAAACAGGTGATCGTGGGCTAAATTAAGAGGAAGCTGTCATTTAGGGGGTCCAATGAGAAAACCTTAGCAGTGCAGGGACGGGAGGGCAAAAAATGTAATTAGACCCAGAAGCGCAAGTGGATCCACGTTTCACTGCGAGTGCATTTTCGAAGCTAGAAGCCCAGTCAGACACCGATCTTGCTTGATCTACCGAGAGTAACCCCAGAGCCTATGCCCCCTCGTCCCCGCCATGGCCGATTGGAGCCAGATGCCGGAGGATCTCCTCCACCTCATCGCGCGGCGCCTCGACGCGCAGTTCGACGAGGCGACGCGCAGTTCGACGTCCTCCGGTTCTGATCCATCTGCTCTTCCTAGCGCTCCTCGGTCGCATCAACCCTTAACCCCTTCCGGCGCGGCTGATTCCCGATCATCATTGACGACAGGTATCCCGGCCACTGTACCGGGGTAATGGACATTTTTCCTTAAGATGTAATGGACATTCATACGAAAGTGGACATGTAGTTTACTTCTTTTCTAAGTAGAGTAAAAAGTGAGAGAAGACAAAGATGTAAATATACTTATTGATAGAAGCCCACTCGAACACACAAAATGGGTAAGAGCATATAAAACCCAGTATGGTTTTAAGAAGGCCAAAAAAGTTCACATTGACTTATATTATAACATCTGTTTTTTGTCAAGTGAGGCAACCTAAATTAATTTCATACACTATATCTACTATTATTACTACACTATTATAAAGAGAACTTTTATATTTGATATCCACCCCCAAAATTAAAAAAAAAAAAAAACCCCAAGATTTGTCATTCATATTAAAAGAAAATCAAAAGGGCAATTTTATGCATTCGATGAGGTAGTTTTTCTGTTGATCAATATTAACTTCGGTAGAACTCCCCTTCGTTATCGTACCTCTAAATAGCCACTCACTTCTTCAAGGTAACTATCCACTTTCTTTTTAACTAATAAAAACAAAGTTGTGCACTTTCTTTTCATGCATAACCACCAAACTACAGTCACACGAATAGCGCGTATATTGCCTATAGTCCAATATATAAATGGTAAAATGAGTTTGGTCTCACTCCAAAACTACCATCCGGATGAAATAGTGAAGAGAAAAACAAAAGACATGATGGGGACTTATCTCTTATAACTTCCTATTTCTTCCATAATCTCATGTGACCTTATAATTAATATTCTTCTACCGATAATCACTTCAATCTAGCAAATGAAACTTGGATGGTTGACTTTTTAAATACCCCACAAAGCAGAGAGTACCCTTCCCCTCCTACCCTCAATTACTTCAATATTTCCCTTTTCATTTGATGGTACCTACTCCATTTCTTTTATATTTAGTCATTTAGAGATTTGTACATACATATATATGTCATATATTTTTCATTTTGTACCGTTGACAAGTCGTTACATGGTATAAAATACCATAAAAATGCAATCTAGTCTCGCATAAAATCAACGAAGTTAATTTCTTTTAATCATGATTGAAACCAAGTATTTTGGCACTTTTACTCAGTGTTCTTATTATGTGTACATTTATTAATTTCCAATGCCATATGCGAATTTTATAGTCTATCCCAAACGGAATATATTAGAATGGGTAAGTTGTGAAAATTATGGTAGTTATCTCGATACAATAGTGGATACGATCAATTCATCTAATCGTGTCACATGAACTCTATCAATTTATTTTGGGAGACTAGAGAGAGTATATGGTATTCATTCTCATATACATACTACATGATACATGGATGGACTTTGCATTAATTTATATCTACTTCTTCAATAGAGATGTGTGTCTCAGTGACTTGCTCTTATTAGAAAGTTTATGGAGGAAAAGGATTAACTATGCACTGGTAGAAATTGAATTCGTTTCAGGTTTTTGCGAAAATGTCACTTCAATGCAAATTGAATTCCTTTCATCGTCACCATCATATTTTCTGTACACAATTCTGTGTGCTTTCCACGCAATACGGGACAAGCGAGCGCAACGAAAACATGCCTTTTGATATAGCTCTTTATACAACCCTATATATATAGTGTTTCATTAACTAAAAATGACAAATTTTGAATACACAATCCGTGTCAAATATTTTAATATAATCCACATCCATGACTACTAATTAGTAGTCAATTTTCCGAACCGTAACTACCAATATCAATGTTGAAGGATGTGGGCTGTGCAGCAAACAGATTACGCAGTATACTATATGGAAATTTCAAATAAAAATGTGTTAGCATGGTTATATAATTCAAAAACCATGCTTTATATAGGCAAGTTTATGCCTAGATTTTCGACATGGATTAGAGAGGATCTCAACACTCTCCGGCAACAGTCCATAACAGTGAGATTTTTATTCATATAGATGGTGTTTAAAGTCACAACAGTCAATATATACAAAACTAATCATCGAGGACAATTAAATTAATTTAAATCCAACGCAAAAATTGATGGTTGGAATTCATTCAGTAAGAATGGAAAGAATGAAACAATTAAAGAATAAATGAGTTATCCCTTAGGATCAGTCTTCACAAATTGCCGTCTGTTGACTAGACAGATTAGATCGCTTCAAATTTGCGGAGTTATGTCCATGAGGCGACCTAGCAAGACGAAGTTGTCGCTCATTCGAGAGCATTTTCGCAAACCTGAAACCACAATTTAGAATTGCATTTAGTGACCTCGATGATTATACATTGCCCTGTAACTTTTAATAACTCAAGAACTCATGACATCGTTTAGATAGTTCAATACCTTCTGAGAGCCTCTTCATTAGTCTCCAGGTTACATGCCTCGCATCCACCCTTTTCCAGATCTACCTTTGAAACCGGCTTCTTCAATAGTGCTTCGCCGGTTTTGACTAAGTCGTTCAGGTTCTTCTTCGTTGCTATATCCACGGATGCCACGGCCCCACTTAAGTTATCGTCCTGCCATTCCAATTTTGATTAGCGAGTCAACTCAAGTTCTTCAAGTTGTTAATTTTCTTGAATCATTCAAGGTGCAATAAGAATACCTGAATCCGGAGGTAGTTGGCTTCAAGGTGCAGGGCCTGGAAGACCGCAGAGAGGTGGAAGTCGACCATATCGGCACTCGCTTGCATGAACACATCAATCAACGGGCTCCCGCCGTTGCAGCTCAACCAGTTCAACACTCCCCACTTGGCCGCTTCACTTGCATCGTACTTCCCTTCAGAATTTCGTGAACCAGTCCCGAGCGATATCACCAAAAATCTTCTGTAATCCATCGGCTTTATAGGGAAGAAATCCGAACTTCCTCCCATGATCTCCCTTCGTCATTTCGCCCATTGCAGCTAACGTCTGCATGATGAATGATGTGAAGTTAGAAATTATACAAACACGTTTTGTTTAGTCAGGTCTGCCAAAATATAGTTCTTTCATACCGGATTGTTTGCGGCTACGCCGCCATCAATGAGGTTGAATTCTCTCAGTTTTCCTGTGGAGTCTTGGGTTTCGAAATAATGAGCCAGGAGGTAAGTTGGTGCTGCTGAGGTTGAGATGCATATGTCCGAGAGCAAGGCGTCTAGAGTCGGCATTTTCTTCACCTACTCATTTTCCGAAAAAAACAATACTTAGTTGATTATCTATATGTCATAATTAATAAAGACAAAGGAAATATAAAAATAAGGAAACAAATTGCATGTTAGGGACGAGAAGATGAACCTCATAGCTAGAAAAGATCGTTGGCTGAAGACGTTTGATGTCGAACGTTGGGATAACGACGTTAGTCAATGTCTGGTGCAATCTTGCGTTCCCGAGTTTCTCTTTCACGAGCTTATGCAGGTATTTTCCATCATATTTTGGGCCAGTCACAGCTTTAATAATCTTCGTAGCAGGCGCAAAAGGACAACTGTAGTTTTCAATTTATAAAGACATTATGTTAGAAAGTCATTGGAGAAAACATTACTTCGTAAACATGACACCTATATAGGCTTGGAAATTTAGGGCACCTGTCTTGAGGAAAGATTTCAGGGCAATTATCAAGGTAAAAATCCTTAATGTCTTTTGCAGCAAATAAGGGGCGATTGTTATCATTAGGGGTGGTTAACATGGCCGTGACGAGACCGCCGGTGCTCATTCCAGCAATAACATCAAAATAATCCGCTATTCTCGCGTCTTCACCATCTAGTTCTGCACCAGTCCACAAAGATATGTTCTCTAGTTAGGAATCAAAATTTGCATGGGACATGCATGCATGAAAAGGTGAACTGCAAGTGATTATAGCACGCAGCAAACGTTTCTTACAAAGAAAGTGCAAAAGCCTTAGCAAATGACTGATGTATATGTAATTATACCTGAAGTTCAGACTCTAAGAAAGCGAGGATGGTTCCTGGGATAAGCCCTCTTATCCCTCCACCATCAATACTGAGAATTGTAATGAGGTTTCCGTAAGTTGGAGGCTGAAGAGGCAAGCTCCTTGTCCTTTCCATGTTTATGGGAAAAGAGAGAGAGAGAGAGAGAGAGAGAGAGAGAGAGAGAGAGAGAGACTTTGAGGAAAAGGATTGAATTGCAACTGTGTTGAATTCCAAATATGATGCTTGCAGAGGAAGCTGGAAATGCGAGCTCTATGGCCTTGATCTTGATAAGAAGCAAGTACTTATAGGCTATACTTAATTCAAAATTTGACCGAAATCGCGCGTAAGATCTTGTTTGGAACTGTTTCAAGTTGGACTGCTCATTCTTCAATCCATGAAAACCATTGAAAGGTCCGAATTTCAAGGCTGAATCATAAATTTTGTCTTGGGATGATGAGTTTGAGCCGTCACCATGCAAGTGAGAACTATCGTTGAGACTTTCAACGCCCCAGGAGAGACTTGTAGGTCTGAAAAGTAAACGAAAGGCACGGAGATCATTTTGGAAGCAGCCAACCTAAATTCTAAAGCATCGTCCAGCAGGGGGAGTGAATTGGTGCCATGAAATGCTGTGCGTGAAACTCTCGGCTTACAGATAAGAGAGGATGAAATGAGAACTCACCGGAAGATTGAAAATGAAGTTCGCAGGTTTCGAACCAAGACCGGTTGATAAGTTCAATTTACGCCTTTGAAATTAAAGGGGGAAAATAAAGGAAGTGCATTAAGATTGAAAATGAAGTTCGCAGGTTTCGAACCAAGACCGGTTGATAAGTTCAATTTTCGCCTTTGAAATTAAAGGGGGAAAATAAAGGAAGTGCATTATTTTACATCCTGTCTGATTTATGTCATTCTATCACCTTTTTCATAACCACGTCTTGTCGAAAATGCTCCAACGGCTTCTCTACTCGTCCTTAATGAGCTTCAACTAATTTCGCTTCTGAGTAATTTTGCTTTTGTCATAATGTCAGCTATCTTCAACTAATTTCGCTTCTGAGTAATTTTGCTTTTGTCATAATGTCAGCTATCTTCTTTATAATATTGCTTCCAAATTCAATCGATTCGCTATGATTTGTTGGGATCTTACTGTCCTTTCGATAACCGGATTATAGCCAAGGAATAGCTTATAAAATGAAGATGAATATATCTCTTTTTTGTTCTTTCTGGGGTCGAAACTCTGCTTACTTGAGCACAGAGAAACGGTAAAGGGACAAATATATTTCCATACGCATTCCTTGATGTTCAATGACATTGATGATACTCCTTTTCAAAATTTTCAAACAATTCATATGCCGAGACATACATAAAATCTCGTTTATGTTTTGGTCCTAGAACTTATGTAGTGATTCCTTCAAGAATCACCCAAAAACACCGTTATGGGATGTTAACCTGGAATTGATATAACTAATATGTTTGCAATAAGTCAGCGGGGTCGATACCAACCATAGTCAAAACTACTTGTCACACAAGCAAAAGATGGTGTGTTGAATTCCAATAAGAAATGGTGAAAAATAAATTTGCATCATTATTTGGGAGAGTTTATTATAAATCTAAACCTAAAGATCATATGATGAACAAAATCAATCATAATACATGAAAAGTACCATTTTTTAGTGGTTCCAATAGATTTTTGTAATACGATCAATTTGATCTAATAAATATAATCTTGTGGTCTGCGTATTCAAACATCACTCTTTTTTGGCGGCATAACAAATGCGTGGAACCCTAATCGGCGGTACTTCTTGCTCTTCCATTTTTGACCATTTAAGCTCGTCGTGGTCCCAGCGTTGCAGGCTTTCGTAAATAGCATAGTCAATGTAAAACTTAAGAATTGAATCACGTTTCCAAACGTTGCTTCTGGGATTTTCTATTCCCTCTTAATGGATAAATGAACTCGTTAGGCCGAAAGCAGAATAGATGCGGGAAGAGGCGGGATCAGCCACAGGAGACTTGAAGTTGGTGGTCCGGTCTGGTCTGCTCATCCTATCCGTGAAGAACTTCGTCATCATTCACGACCGAGAATCATAAGAACAATAGAAGGTGTTGTGTTAGGTTATTTGATGGTATCCGCTGCATCCACCAGTCTTCGGAGTTCGTGAGGAGCTTGGCTGTTATTATACTTTGCACGTGATGGTTGTAGGTGGTGGCTCTGCCGAACTCTTACGTGTATTGGCCTCTAGGGCGAATCAAAAGCTTTTGTTTCCATTCAAGATGGAACAAAAATGGACGATTTAATTATGCTATTTTCGAAAAAAGACGGATCTTTTTTTTTTCTTTTTCTTTTTTCGTGCCAGTCTAATTTTGAAATAGTGATTAAGTGTCGAAAATACTACTGCAAAAAGAAAACCACTGATTACCTGATTTCTCGGTAATTTGATGGTAACATATTGACATATTTAGGAACTTACCAACAATTTTTGAAAGTTTGTAAACGAGCAAGTTTTCTTATTTTTCTTACCAACTTTTCCTTGCATTTCTTATTACATTGGTTTTCATTACTAAGTTTTATTTGAGTTAGTTACCAATATTTTTTTAAGCTACCAACTTGTCTCATCTCTAAAACAAAGAAATTGTTATGTTTTACCCACTTTTATTCATCATCCTTATCAATGTCTTTAAATTACCAGTTGTTCCATAAAACGTAAAATTTTTTAATGTGACTTTCCAAATTTTTTCCATCTAAATTGCTAACTATCTATTTGATTTGCTTGCTAACAAATTTTTTTTTTTTTTGTAAACTCACTTGCATTTTGGTCTTTTTTCTACCATTAATTTACCAATAAGTGTTGTGTTATCTAACTCTTATTTAAGTTAGTCACCAACATTTTTCATTTTTCTAAGAGTTAATACTCTGAAAACTCCAAACTGGTACACGTGTGACAAATTTACTGTTGACACCTGTTGACGCTTAAAATTTCCTTTTAATTAATTAGGTTTTACTTTACTTTATTTTATTTTATTTTAGTTTATTTTATTTTATCTTTTTCGGATAATAAATAAACAAATAACAAAAAAACAGAAGAAAAACAGAAAAGAAACGAAAAAAGACAGAAAAGAGGAGAAGCAGCCTCCGCATGGGCCCTCGGCCCATTTCCGCCTCGGCCCGGCCCAGCCGAGTCTTCTTCTTCCTCGCGCCTCTGCAACACACGCGCAGAGGGCGCGACGCCGGATGAGCAGATGAACAGTGACGTGGGAGGGCGGCGGCCGGATGGGACACCGGTTCGGCCGTCGGGGCCGCTCGGCGCGCGAGGGGGACCGGCGGTCGAAGTCCCGTCGACCGGCCACCCCGTCGCCTATAAATAGAGGCGCCTCGCCTCCGTCGAAAAACACACACCAGCCAGCGAAGCTCCGAGGATCCCCTGAGAGACTTCGGGGAACTCAGAGCGAGTAGGGGCGAAGCGATTGGGCCGCGAGCTCGCCGACCTCCCTCCGAGAGACTTCGGGGGAGGCCGGCGGCGAGCGCCCAGATCTGCGAACAGACACGCAGAGGGAGGCACGGAGAGAGAGAGAGGGAGGCAGATCGAGTCGCAGCCCTTGGATACCCCATTGAGAGACGTTAGGGGGGTCCGAGGAGTCACGGCCGCGGATCCGAGCCTCGCCGGAGGAGGAAGTAGAGAGAGAGAGAGAGAGAGAGAGAGAGAGAGAGAGAGAGAGAAGCTGAAGGGGAAAGGGGGTTCGCGTGGGATCGCCGTCGTCGCCGCCCTCGTCACGCCGTTGCCAGGTAGTGTGCTGTCGCTGTCATCGTCGTCATCGCCATTTTCCTCTCTAGCCTAGCCCTCGCTGTCGTCGCCGCCGTCGTCGCCGCTGCGCCTCAGCTCTCTCCCCCCTCGGCGCCGCGATTCAGAAACCCTAGGGTTCCCGATTTTCCAGGTCGTGGCCCCGGGTCGTTGGGTCGGATCCGGGTCAGGAACCGGGTAGGGATTCCGCGATTTCGGGGGCGGCGGGAGTCGGGTCGCGAGCCGGAGCCGGGTCAGTTAGGGTTTCGCCGGGGAGCGGGTTGACAGGTCGGGGTCGTCGGGCCGGGCCGGGCATCTCCAAATGCTCGGCCACGACGCCGTTTCAAAAAAAAAAAAAAAGACGAAAAAATCCGAGTCGGGCCCGTCCGGGTTTGGGTCGCCGGCCCGGGTCGGACCCCACCCGCGGACCCGACCCGGGTCGGCTTTTTTATTTTATTTTAAATAATGTTATAATAAAATAAATAAATAAATAAATAAATAATTTATTTAAAAAAATCAAAAAATCAAAAAACAAAAAAATGATTTATTTTCAAAAAATAACAAAAAATAGTAAAAAATGTTTTACTTTCCAAAAAAATCAAGAAAAATAAAAAATACTTTATTTTTCGAAAAAAAAATATTAAAAAATAAGAAAATATATTAAAAAATATTTTATTTTCAGAAAAATAAAAAAATCAAAAATATTTCATATTTTCCAAAAAATGCCAAAAATAAAAAAAAAGTCAAAATTCATGAAAAAGCCAAAAAATTCATAAAATGCCAAAAATTTTCATAAAAATGCCAAAAAGATTTGTATTTTCTAAAAATACCTAGAAATCCAAAAATCCTTTTTATGTCAAAAAAAAAAATGAGAAAAAGACTCAAAAATGTTTTTCCTCCCCAAAATGCATGGAAAATCCCTCAAGCATCCAAAAAGTTTTAGGGTTTAAACAAGATTAGGTACCGAAAGGGCATTAGTGATTAACTAGTGTAATCAAGTCCCCGATCCTAATTTCTCTAGTTGCGCAGGAGCAAGTATTTCTCCCGATACTTTGCTTGGGTTTCTAATCGACCCACCCTAAACCGATTAGTGGTGACTCCGTTTTAAAATTAACTCGCAGATTAAAAACTTGAACCATTAAAGTCGTGAATTGGTGGACTTGGGAGAGTCCGGGCATAACTAAATTCAACCGAGCCATTAGCCTCCTTAGGCGCTCGTACCTGATTGCGGGCGCCGAAAAAAGAGGTCGCGACAGCTTGGCGACTCCGCTCGGGACAATTTGAGGACTTAGGCCATTTTATCTTGTTTAAACACTTTACTGACTTGTTTTTTTCTTTATACAGGTCAGTAGTTTAGAAGTTTATTTTAATTTTGGTTAAAATAAAATGTTTTGTTATTATAAACGTTGTGCATGCTTTTTGTTTTAACACTACACATGGCACACACAACCCGGCCGCCGAACCTGGGCCGCCATAGGATATTAGGATGGTGTTAAGAAAGATACGACCTCGAACGCGAGACTGCGATGTAGAGGTTGCCTTTCTTTTCCCGAATTTCTTAGCCGAGGTTAAAAGTGGTACGCGCCAACGCGAGACTGCGACGGGCGGATACCTTTTTAATTTCAACAAACCTTCATAGTTAGAAATCGAGCCGCACGTTCCATGTGCATGTCTCTGTGCTTGCCATTTTCTTTAAAAGCAAAAGTAATCTATTTACTTTTACTCAATCTTTTTATTGGCCCATGGCAATTTAGGGTAGGTTTTTCGAGTCTCGATTTATATGCAATGGAAGAAGATGATATCCAGTTCATTCCCGCTCCCAAAGCAGAACTCTTCAGATGGTGGGGTCAATTGGACCAGTATGCCCAAGAGCGTGTGAAAGCCAAAGTCGGTCATCTTCTATCGTTGATCCAAATCCGTGTTCATCCTGAAGTCATACAGGCCATGACACATTTCTAGTGCCCGAAGACGACTACTTTTATGTTCGGTAAGTTCGAGCTAACCCCAACTCTGGAAGAATACAGCATCATCACTGGAATGCCTCTCGAGAAAAGGCTTGTTAGGCCATCAACAGGCATTATCCCGTTGCGTGGGTTAGCACGACTTTTAAGAACTAAAGTCCATGTCATGAGACAAATTCTTGAAAACAACCATAATACCGCCCACTAGCATTTTTGATCGCCTGTTTTGAAAATCAACCCATGACCCAAAAAAGTGAGATTTTTCTCCCGGCCTTTTTCGGGTTCATCATTTTCCCCCATCAAAGAAATGTCATAAGTCCAAAGATGGCATGGATAGTTGATCAAATCTCAAGGGGGAAAAATTATGTCAACATGATCTTAACCGAAACATTCTTGTCCCTCAATCGTTTTAAAGGAAACACGGAAAAAGTCATGCGAGTCTCCCCGAAAATTTTACAAGTCTGGTTCTTTTCTCTTCTAAGTGAATATCGATGCTTCATGCAATCGTCTGAAACAAATAATTTTGAAAATCCATTGCAGAAATTTATGGTTTTAGGACCATATATTCCGAACCAAAGCTGTCTAAACTGGATAAACTTCTTAAGAGACCCGACTCCCGAGGTATTCCAATGGTGTGCTGGTTGGTTCCATGAAAAGAGAGCTCACTTTGCTTATAGACGCTGCCATCCAATTCCTTTGCTCGGCCTCACTGGCTCCGTTTCCTATTTCCCATATCGGGTGGCACGACAATATGGAGCCCTTCAGGAGATCCCGCCGCCTTTCAAGAGGAAGGCCCTTCCACTCTTTTTCACCCATCAAAGCCGTGAATACACATTCGAGATTGACATTATCGAGGAAACATGGAACAAGTGCCATCGCAAAAGGATCGTGGTACCTGAAGGGCTTGAGGGAGAAGAAAAAGCCCACCACGCCTCTACGTCCTACATACACAACCATCGTATCCCGACAAAATGGAAGCCATTGGTCCCTCACTCAATCAGTGAGAGCAACCGGCATGAGCAAGCAGAGTTTATGCAAAGGGATTTGGGAATAGACTGGATGCATATCTCAGAGCCAGTCCAAGGAAGCAGGCATCCACGCAGGAACAAGGCTCCCCGTCACATATAAATTGGCAGTCATGTGCCCCTTAGCGTTAATGTTGTGAAAGTTTTGTCCCATTGTTTAGGGACTTTTGTTTAATATCTAGTATTTCATTCTGTCATTTCAATTTTAAGTTTTAGATGTCAGAAGTTGGCGATCTATAAATCCTCTTTTGATAAGTAAAAGCAGTTAGACTATTGCCATGGGTCAATCTTTGTCTACTTTCATGCTTATTCATGATTTTTGCGATACTAGGTAATTATGAATCGTCAACTATCAGCCACCCGCGAATGGCCTCACATAATAGGGCCTGATCAGAATGATGTACAAATCGCCTCGCCAACATTGAAGACGGCGTAGGACAGATGTCCATTGTCCTTCGACAACTCTCAAAGCAAATGGAATACACTCAAGTCAAACCCAACTCCATAGCTGCTTTAAGCACCGTCATGACACCCGCGAATTTGCCAGAGAATAGCCAACACCATAGACAGTTTGAAAAGATCATGAAAAAGTTAAACCAGCTGCAGGGGCAGAATCCCATGGACCTGTCCAATTACGCCGGCATTGAGATCCCCGAAGAGCTCAAAGCACCTGAATGCGAAAGGTATGCTGATACCTCCCGCCCGGAGACCTACTTGCAGGCCTACCTGGTCCGAAGGATGATTCAATCGTACCAATCAAGCTTGACTGGCCCCGCTTTGCGATGGTATATTGTCAGGAAAATTAGTCCCCTTAAGACCTGGGGGGAACTAATTCATGTTTTTCACCAAGAATATAATATTGACATCAGCCCTCACATCGCCTTGCCCTATGAAGAACCGATGGTCGCGGAGCACGAGGAGCCGTTAGTCGCTGAGATAGGAGAAGAAGATATCAATAAAGCCTCGCATGATAAATGGGCGACTGAGCAGCATCCTATTGCTGAAAAGTTTCCCACTGGGAAAGGCAAGGAGCCTGTGTACGAGGTCAAAGACACAGAGACTGTGCAAGACCAGGGCACGACAGGACAACTCCCCAAGCTTACTGCAAGAGTTAGGGTTCAAAGAATACCGACCCCTATCAACCTAGAAAGTGAAGCAGAGAGTGAAGCTCTAATATCTCTCACTCCCTTTGACAGAATCGAACTGGCGAAACGAAGGGCCTTACTCAAAAGGTCTGGACAAGGAGCCAAGAAAAGAAAGCCTAAACAAATCAATTCAACAGCTACCATTGAGTATAGGCGAAATTTGATAGCTGATGAGCCGCCGCACCAAAACTTCGAGCATTCCCTAGAGTACAACCCTGAAGACTTCCAGTCCCTAGGATACAATCCCAAGGACTACCAGTGTTATACAGATGAAATTAGCCATTCATCATATAACTGCTTTCTACCCACACACAGGGTCGAAAGCCTGTCAGAAGAGGGAACATTCGTCCTTATTCGCTATGATCCCAATGAACTGCTAAGCTTGTCACCTAACCATGAGGATGACGTAAACGCCTTATCCTCGTTTGGTGATTTTGACCCGGAGGAAAGCCATGAGATGAACTCAGGAGAATCTAGCTTCCCCGAAGCAGAAGAGTTTACCATCGCAATGAATATGCAATGGGAAAATCAGTGGCCTAACCAGGATACAGCAGGTCCATCTTGCCCTCATGGGATCATGACACCCGGAGAAATGTGGATACCTAATCTCCGCAAGTATAATGGCACGACTTGCCCCGTGGCCCATTTGCAATATCTTCATGCTGAAATGAGTCAGTACTACAGCCCGATGTCATTCACAACTCAGGCCTTCCAAGAAAGTCTTATAGGGTCTGCATTGCAATGGTTCGTCACAGCAGATATCAATCTCATGAGGGATTGGAATGAGTTGTCTTCCACATTTCTGCATCAGTACCAAAACCAGATTGAACCGAAGCGCTTGCGAAAACTTGGTTCACTTTAGAAGAAGACCAATGGAGGATTTCCGAGCATATGCAAGGAAGTGGGAGACTTTTATGATGCAAACCTACCCTCAATTGGCCGAAGAAGAAATGATAAAGTTGTTCATAGGAGCTTTACCTCGCAAGCATTGTTGTTGGTTGCATGGGTTGCACTTCCGTAACTTCAATGAAGTGATCCTCTCGTGCGAGTACTTTGAGTCTACTGGAGGCGAGGAACTTAAAGGCGCTTGACTCCAGGATCAGCACTATCAAAGCGCTCCTTTTCATAGGAGTTTTCATCGGTTTTGCTTGTTTTTATGTTTCTTATCTAGTGTGCTACTGTTGTATTTTCCATTCTAGTACTTTAATGTACAGTTATAATATTTTGTTTTAAGAGCATGAGGCGGTATTCCAAACCAGCCCGATGATGCTATCCAACCATGAAAAGAAAATATTATCCGAGGAAAATACTGAGGGCTGGGCTTCCTCATGCTTTCTTCCCCCCAAAGTTATATACTTTTAAAAACAAAAAACATTTCGTTACAAAAGTTTTTGTCAAAACAAGATGTTAAATCATGTTTGTTTTTCTAACTCATCCATTTCGTGTCTCGAATATCATCCCCTTTGACTTAGTATGACGGGAAGCATTTGAAGCTGGCACATCGTGTGAACTCGCCGAATTCAAAGACATCCTTTCAAGAAAGCGAGGGCAAACAAAAAGGATCATCCTGTTTCAAAAAGGGTAAGTTTTATTCCCTAAACATAATTTTGAAAATAACGTCCCCTCTCTTCTATGTACAGGAAACAAAAAATAGGAGGTAATAGGCATAGGCATACGGTTAAACTCGAAGCATGCACACCATGGTAGCTCGAGGCAGGATAACCTCCCCCATGCTGCTTTTGCAAGCCATCCTCGGGAGCTCGTGCACTCCACCTCACTCGTATCCAACTCCTTCTCAAGACGGAGCATTATCTTCTCCCCCGACATGCCCGAACAATTAGACGATGCAGTTTCATTGAAGGGATTTCCAGCTTCGACAAGCCAAGAAGCACAAGGAAGAAATTTCTTCTCTTCCTTTGAATTCATTACTGTCAACAGGGAGAAAATCCAGACAGTCAAGGCAATCTATAGCCCCCTACTCTAGACAACGCCTTTAGAATCTGGAAGCTTCACTCCGTGTTCCAGACACATGTTCTTCCAAAAAATAATTACCATTAGAAAACTGGAGGTTTTTTTTATTGTCCATCTCAAATTCCATAGAAGCTTGAGGTACGTGACTCTTTGCTTAATACAGCTATAGTCAAAGACAGAAGGAGAAATTCCATAAAAGGAAGGCGTTGAAGATGAATCAACAACCATCAATCATGCATACATGGCCACAAATGAGAAAAGCCAATCGGAAGAGACATTGAACTTTGTCAAGACGATGAGGCCGTCATCGACATTCAAATATCCCTAGGAGTCAGCAAATATAAACTCTGGGGAAGAGTAATTTGGTATCGTTTTCAATACTCCCAGTATCTGGACTCGCTTGTGACATTTTTTCTCCTATTGACAGGAAACATAGGATTCAAGAATCAAGCTTAATTGTTAATTTGGGCAAATCAAGTGACCCATATCGATTTACCTAACTTGGTATAAAAGGACGTGTCGTCCAAGAGCCGGTTTGGTTAAATAAAAAAGAAGCGCCCTACGGACATCGTCGGCGCCTCTAGCCGAGTGGTACCCGGGAAGAAGCAAAACGGTCCGAAGTCGGGGGTTCGAATCCCCGACGCGGCAGTTAGCCGCTTGGTAAAAAAAAATAATAAAAAAGGTTTTGCTTATCTTGCGCTTGCAAATTACGAGAGAACAGGTGACCTAACAAAGTAAAAGTGCAGGACTTCATATCCTCCTCATACTTCGGGACCATTCAAACATCTATAAACCAGTGAAGGGTAATGTTGTATCGCTCCCAAGATAGTCGACTCTTGAAAGAGCTTCTGACTAACATGACCCCTCTTATCTATTGCAGGATCACCTGATCGTCAAAAATACAGAAAACAAATCAATGAGAGACACGTCAGACCATGATAAGCTCTCCTAAGCCAAATGGCGTCTCAAGTATCGCCAAAACAAATGACGGAAAATCTTCAGGCCTCAACTCACATTTGATTTTGGCCAGACTAATTGATCTACTTGTACATCTTCTCTTCTATAGGGGCAAAAGCATAAGGGCCCGTCAAATCAATAAATCAGATTCCCAATCCTTGGCTGATCATTCTTGTGTCATTTTCCTATAGGGACGATCCATTGACACCCATTTGTGAATAACTCTTTTGATTTTCAAAATTCAACACATTTGTAAATACAATTTCACCAAGTGAATACCCCTAAAGTTGTCAATAGGGTTTCTTAAGTAAAAATCATTCATTTGTTTTGAGAGTACAAACTCTCTCATACTTAAAAATGCTGCATGCCTTCTCCAAATGGATTTTTGCATGATGATTTCGTCTGTCCAAATCACTGATTCCATTGAGGATTATCAGAACAGACAACTAAGTGAAGAATACAAGATTGATTGAGCATGCTAGATGAGGCGCGTCAGAATGATGACAGGCAAGCCATATCCTGCACACAGTCCCCCATCTATGCACTTGTGAGATGAGTGCAGAAGATTCCGTGACTGCAGGGTAAAGAGTTCTCTCGCGAATGGTACGATAACCAAAATAGTGAGAGGCATTTCATTGCTCACCCCCTTTCGAGCCCCATACACTGGTGAAGCTTCTCTCATTAAGAATCACCCTACATTGGAGCATGTCAAAGACAAGGCAAATCAGCATCACAAGGTGAGAAAAGGGATAGAAATTTTCTTGCTCGCACTTGCATCAATCTTCGGGTGTCTTTATTGCATATGAACACTCGCGTTAATTTAAGTGCCTTAGAATGACGAAGAGCAATTCTTTCTTTATGCACTTGTATTCATTGTACAACCCAATTGAGTTTGTAATTTCACCCTCACATGGAGGCAAAACAGAAGTTACTGCTATTCGAGCAAAGCATAATTAGAAGCGCCGGCAAAAGATAAAGACCCAACAGTCTAACAACGGCGTTTTCTTGAACTTGCCTAGATTAGTTCCTCAAGCAACAAAGAACAAAAAACTAGGGGCATGAAAAAGCAGTGTACCTGGTAAAAGCAAGGTCAATGCCCATAAATGAAGAACTCGAATAAAAAATAGGGGCATAAAAAAACAGTGTGCCTGGTAAAAGCAAGGCCAATGCCTCCCAGTAAAAAATACAGCCATTTGTTGCTATTGTGGTTCAATTGATAGAACCTCCATCTGACAGTGAGAAGAAAAACCGGTGACAAATGCCAAGACAACCACCAGCTCTCACCTTTTTACACATCAGTCAAGCCTACATTGCGTCCCATTGTAAAAGTCTCGTCAGACTAGGGCACTTCAATTAACGTAGGATTTCATATGTCTATAAACATCGCTCGAAGAAGTACGAGCAAGATTATTCTATCTCTTTTCGCAGGATTCTTGACTTGCAAAAACCCGAAGATGATCGTGCAGCAATTCCTTCAAGAGTCTTGACCTTGACGATCCCCTTGATAAGCCATCAATCGGGCCTGAGTACGGTCTCGAAGAAGACCTCTCGCACCGGTAAAATCGTACCACTTGCGAGAATACTCGGACCCCCTGGCGACATGATGACGGTGAGATGTGTGGTCCTTATAAATCCTGCATCAATGGTCGGGATAGCCTTTTCCATGAGAGTGAGTGGAAAGTCCTTTCGACTGAAAGTCCCTCACCCGGCATGCTCAAGACATCTACATTTGGAATGAAGGTTGTCTTTCAAAATTTTCCCCAAAGTGGAATTCAAATGGTACAAAGCGACAAAATTGTCATGCATAAATCACATTTGAATTTATGAATTTACAGCATATACAATCATTGTGTACATGTGTGCATGTTGTGTAAATAGCAGACATACTTCCTAAAATCAGAGATATTGCTAGGTAAGCATATCCCTATCCCCATTTGTCTTAAAGTACTTACCACTGTCCAGGTACTCTCTTATTGACACTCAACCTATTTGAGTCGTCCTTTGAGTTTGGGTGCTTGCAACTATCCAAGTATCCCATTGTCTTTGAGTACCCACCATTTGCCAAGTACTCCCTCTTATCGACACTCGACCTATTTGAGTCGTCCCTAGAGTATTGATATTTGCAACTATCCAGGTATCCCCTTGTTTTTGAGTGCCTGCCCCTACTCAGGTGCTCCTTTTGTTGATACTCGACCTATTCAAATTGTCTTTAAAGTTTGGATGCTTGTGACTGTCTAAGTGTCCCTTTGTTTTTGAGTACCGGCCACTATTCGGATACTCCCTTTTCTTGACACTCGACTTGTTCGAGTTGTCTTCATAGCTAGGATGCCTGCAACTGACCAAGTATCCCACTACCTTCGGGTGCCTTTCATTGTCTAGATACTCTCTTTCCGTGACACTCGACCTCTCCAAGTTGTCCTCAAAATTATACCATTGAATACTAGCAGCCATTCAAGTATTCCGCCACATTGTGCACCTGCGATTACCCAGGTATGCTTTCTTACACTTGGACCAGTTGAGTGGTCCCTGATCATATCATTAAATACTTGTGTTCATCCAAGTATCCCAGTACTTTGTACACATGCGGCTACCCAGGTGTTCCAGCCCTTTTAAGTGCCTGCGGCCTTCCAGGTAAGCCCTGTGCTACATTCAAGTTTATGTTACCAGGAGGTGAGAGACCTTCATGAATATGCGAGGCACGCCCTCAATATTCCCATTACCAGGAGGTGAGAGACCTTCACGAATATCCCAGGTACGTCCTCGATATTCCCCTTTTACCAGGAGGTGAGAGACCTTCATGAATATGCGAGCCACGCCCTCAATATTCCCAATTACCAGGAGGTGAGAGACCTTCATGAATATGCGAGGCACGCCCTCAATATTCCCAATTACCAAGAGGTGAGAAGACCTTCACGAATATCCCAGGTACGTCCTCGATATTCCCATTACCAGGAGGTGAGAGACCTTCACGAATATCCAAGGTACGTCCTCGATATTCCCAATTTGCCGGGGAGGTGAGAGACCTTCACGAATATCCAGGTACATCCTCGATATTCCCATTTACCAGGAGGTGAGAGACCTTCACGAATATCCAAGGTACGTCCTCGATATTCCCAAGCGCCGGGAGGTGAGATACCGCACGAATATCCAGTACGTCCTCGATATTCCCCATTTACCGGGAGGTGAGAGACCTTCACGAATATCCAAGGTACGTCCTCGATATTCTCAACCGCCGGGAGGTGAGAGACCTTCACGAATATCAGTGCACGTCCTCGATATTCCCCATTTACCGGGAGGTGAGAGACCTTCATGAATATGCGAGGCACGCCCTAAATATTCCCAATTACCAAGAGGTGAGAGACCTTCATGAATATGCGAGGCACGCCCTCAATATTCCCAATTACCAGGAGGTGAGAAGACCTTCACGAATATCCCAGGTACGTCCTCGATATTCCCATTTACCAGGAGGTGAGAGACCTTCACGAATATCCAAGGTACGTCCTCGATATTCCCAAGTTGCCGGGAGGTGAGAGACCTTCACGAATATCCAGGTACATCCTCGATATTCCCATTTACCAGGAGGTGAGAGACCTTCACGAATATCCAAGGTACGTCCTCGATATTCCCAATTGCCAGGAGGTGAGAGACCTTCACGAATATCCCAGGTACATCCTCGATATTCCCCATTTACCAGGAGGTGAGAGACCTTCACGAATATCAAGGTACGTCCTCGATATTCCATTTACCAGGAGGTGAGAGACCTTCACGAATACTTGAGGCACGTCCTCGATATTCCCATTACCAGGAGGTGAGAGACCTTCATGAATATGCGAGGCACGCCCTCAATATTCCCAATTACCAAGAGGTGAGAGACCTTCATGAATATGCGAGGCACGCCCTCAATATTCCCAATTACCAGGAGGTGAGAAGACCTTCACGAATATCCCAGGTACGTCCTCGATATTCCCATTTACCAGGAGGTGAGAGACCTTCACGAATATCCAAGGTACTTCCTCGATATTCCCATTTGCCAGGAGGTGAGAGACCTTCACGAATATCCCAGGTACATCCTCGATATTCCCATTTACCAGGAGGTGAGAGACCTTCACGAATATCCAAGGTACGTCCTCGATATTCCCAACTGCCAGGAGGTGAGAGACCTTCACGAATATCCCAGGTACATCCTCGATATTCCCATTTACCAGGAGGTGAGAGACCTTCACGAATATCCCAGGTACGTCCTCGATATTCCCATTTACCAGGAGGTGAGAGACCTTCACGAATATCCCAGGTACGTCCTCGATATTCCCCATTTACCAGGAGGTGAGAGACCTTCGTGAATATGCGAGGCACATCCTCGATATTCCCATTTACCAGGAGGTGAGAGACCTTCATGAATATGCGAGGCACGCCCTCGATATTCCCAATTACCGGGAGGTGAGAGACCTTCACGAATATCCCGTGCACGTCCTCGATATTCCCATTTACCGGGAGGTGAGAGACCTTCACGAATATCCAAGGTACGTCCTCGATATTCCCAATTTGCTAGGAGGTGAGAGACCTTCACGAATATCCAGGTACATCCTCGATATTCCTATTTACCGGGAGGTGAGAGACCTTCACGAATATCCAAGGTACGTCCTCGATATTCCCAATTTGCCCGGGAGGTGAGAGACCTTCACGAATATCCCAGGTACGTCCTCGATATTCCCATTTACCAGGAAATGAGAGACCTTCACGAATATGCCAAGTACATCCTCAATATTCCCCTTTTCCAGGAGGTGAGAGACCTTCACGAATATCAAGTGTACGTCCTCGATATTCCCATTTGCCAGGAGGTGAGAGACCTTCACGAATATCCAGGTACATCCTCGATATTCCCATTTACCAAGAGGTGAGAGACCTTCACGAATATCCAAGGTACGTCCTCGATATTCCCAATTACCGGGAGGTGAGAGACCTTCACGAATATCCCACGTCCTCGATATTCCCATTACCAGGAGGTGAGAGACCTTCACGAATATCCAAGGTACGTCCTCGATATTTTTTGCTAGGAGGTGAGAGACCTTCACGAATATCCTGGTACATCCTCGATATTCCCATTTACCAGGAGGTGAGAGACCTTCACGAATATCCAAGGTACGTCCTCGATATTCCCAACCGCGGGGGAGGTGAGAGACCTCCACGAATATCCCAGTACGTCCTCGATATTCCCCATTTACCAGGAGGTGAGAGACCTTCACGAATATCCAAGGTACGTCCTCGATATTCTCAACTGCCAGGAGGTGAGAGACCTTCACGAATATCCCAGGTACGTCCTCGATATTCCCCATTTACCAGGAGGTGAGAGACCTTCATGAATATGCGAGGCACGCCCTCAATATTCCCAATTACCAAGAGGTGAGAGACCTTCATGAATATGCGAGGCACGCCCTCAATATTCCCAATTACCAGGAGGTGAGAAGACCTTCACGAATATCCAGTACGTCCTCGATATTCCATTTACCAGGAGGTGAGAGACCTTCACGAATATCCAAGGTACGTCCTCGATATTCCCAACTGCCAGGAGGTGAGAGACCTTCACGAATATCCCAGGTACATCCTCGATATTCCCATTTACCAGGAGGTGAGAGACCTTCACGAATATCCAAGGTACGTCCTCGATATTCCCAACTGCCAGGAGGTGAGAGACCTTCACGAATATCCCAGGTACATCCTCAATATTCCCCATTTACCAGGAGGTGAGAGACCTTCACGAATATCTAAGGTACGTCCTCGATATTCCCAACTGCCAGGAGGTGAGAGACCTTCACGAATATCCCAGGTACGTCCTCGATATTCCCCATTTACCAAGAGGTGAGAGCCCTTCGTGAATATGCGAGGCACGCCCTCGATATTCCCAATTACCAGGAGGTGAGAGACCTTCATGAATATGCGAGGCACGCCCTCAATTTTCCCAATTACCAGGAGGTGAGAAGACCTTCACGAATATCCCAGGTACGTCCTCGATATTCCCATTTACCAGGAGGTGAGAGACCTTCACGAATATCCAAGGTACGTCCTCGATATTCCCAACTGCCAGGAGGTGAGAGACCTTCACGAATATCCCAGGTACATCCTCGATATTCCCATTTACCAGGAGGTGAGAGACCTTCACGAATATCCAAGGTACGTCCTCGATATTCCCAACTGCCAGGAGGTGAGAGACCTTCACGAATATCCCAGGTACGTCCTCGATATTCCCCATTTACCAGGAGGTGAGAGACCTTCACAAATATCCAAGGTACGTCGTCGATATTCCCAATTTGCCCGGGAGGTGAGAGACCTTCACGAATATCCCAGGTACGTCCTCGTTATTCCCCATTTACCAGGAGGTGAGAGACCTTCATGAATATGCAAAGCACGCCCTCAATATTCCCAATTTCCAGGAGGTGAGAGACCTTCATGAATATGCGGGGCACGTCCTCGATATTCCCATTTACCAGGAGGTGAGAGACCTTCACGAATATCCAAGGTACGTCCTCAATATTCCCTTTACCAGGAGGTAAGAGACCTTCATGAATATGCGAGGCATGTCCTCAATATTCCCAATTACCAGGAGGTGAGAGACCTTCAAGAATATCTAGGTACGTCCTCGATATTGCATCTACGAAGAGACCTTCGAAAACGACCAGGTATTCTTCAAGAATTTGTACTTGTCATCATCCAAGTACCCCTTGGGTACCTGCAAATGTTCAGGTTTCCTCCAAGAATTTGTACTTGTGATCATCCAAGTACTCTTTCAACACCTGTAAGCAATCAGGTATTCTTCAAAATTCACACTTGTGATCATACAAGTACTCTTTCGATACCTGTAAGCAATCAGGTATTTTCCAGTATCTAGTACTTGTGAACATCTAGGTACTCCTTCAACGCTTGCGAACGACCGGGCACCCTCCAGAATTCGCACTTCTGATCATCCAAGTACGCCTTCGACGCTTGCAAAAGCCCGAATATCCTCCAGGTTAGTACTCGTGAATATTTAGGTACTCCTTCAATGCCCGTGAATGTCCAGGTATCTTCCAGAACAGATGCCCAGAGAAAGGTCGGCGCATCTCCCAAGAAAGGTTGGGTACCAACCGGTGTCATTGACTGAGGTCGGGCACCCCAACAAATCGATGCCCGAGAAAGGTCGGCGCATCTCCGAGAAAGGTCGGGTACCAACCGGTGTCCTCGGCGAGGTCGACACCCCAACAAATCGATGCCTTGAGAAAGGTCGGCGCATCTCCCGAGAAAGGTCGGGTACCAACCGGTGTCCTCGACTGAGGTCAGACACCCCCAACAAATCGATGCCCCGAGAAAGGTTGGCGCATCTCCCGAGAAAGGTCGGGTACCATCCGGTGTCCTTGATGATGATCAGGCACCCCACAAGCAGATGCCCTGAGAAAGGTCAGCGCATCCCCCGAGAAAGGTCGGGTAATATCCGGTGTCCTTGACGATGATCAGACACCCCACAAACCGATGCCCTGAGAAAGGTCGGCGCATCTCCCGTTAAGGCGACCGAAGAAAGGTTCGGGTCCTCGACAAACCACTGATTGCTCTAATAGGCGATCGAAGAATGGTTCGGGTCCTGAGAAGGCAATTCCCCGTCAAGGCGACCGAAGAAAGATTCGGGTCCTCGACAAATCACTGATTGCTCTAATAGGCGACCGAAGAATGGTTCGGGTCCTGAAGAAGCAACCTCCTCATGTCACCAAGTAAGATGACACCTTGATACTTGCCAAACTCAGGGTTCACACCCTATCTCACTCACTCCCGGTAAGTAACTCCAGGTATTTTCTTATTTGTCTTAGTATATGTAAAGTTATATTGCTATTTTTCTGCATAGAATAATAGGTCCCAAATGAAATATAATCTGCTACGCATGCATGGATAAAATTTAGGCATCAATTTGTCTTTGAATGCAACCTCTGCGAGCTCACCTTCAAAGAGGGGTTTGTTGATGCCTAAAATTTCCTTTTAATTAATTAGGTTTTACTTTACTTTATTTTATTTTATTTTAGTTTATTTTATTTTATCTTTTTCGGATAATAAATAAACAAATAACAAAAAAACAGAAGAAAAACATAAAAGAAACGAAAAAAGACAGAAAAGGGGAGAAGCAGCCTCCGCATGGGCCCTCGGCCCATTTCCGCCTCGGCCCGACCCAACCGAGTCTTCTTCTTCCTCGCGCCTCTGCAACACACGCGCAGAGGGCGCGACGCCGGATGAGCAGATGAACGGCGACGTGGGAGGGGCAGTTGGCTTCGGATGGGACACCGATTCGGCCGTCAAGGGCCGCTCGGCGCGCGAGGGGACCGGCGGTCGAAGTCCCGTCGAACGGCCACCCCCTCGCCTATAAATAGAGGCGCCTCGCCTCCGTCGAAAAACACGCACCAGCCAGCGAAGCTCCGAGGATCCCCTGAGAGACTTCGGGGAACTCAGAGCAAGCAGGGGTGAAGTGATTGGGCCGCGAGCTCTCCGACCTCCCTCCGAGAGACTTCGGGGAAGGCTGGCGGCGCGCCCGGATCTCGCGAACGGACACGCGAGAGGGAGGCACGGAGAGAGAGAGAGGGAGGCGGATCGAGTCGCAGCCCTTGGATACCCCACTGAGAGACTTTAGGGGGGCCGATGACTCACGGCCGTGGATCCGAGCCTCGCCGGAGGAGGAAGTAGAGAGAGAGAGAGAGAGAGAGAGAGAGAAGCTAAAGGGGAAAGGGGTTCGCCGTCGTCGCCGCCCTCTTCACGCCGTTGCCGGGTATTGTGTTGTCGCCATCATCGTCGTCATCGCCATTTTCCTCTCTAGCCTAGCCCTCGCTGTCGTCGCCGCCGTCGCCGTCGTCGTCGCCGCTGCGCCTCAGCTCTCTCCCCCCTCGGCGCCGCGGTCGAAACCCTAAGGTTCCCGATTTTCCGGGTCGTGGCCCCGGGTCGTTGGGTCGGATCCGGGTCAGGAACCGGGTAGGGATTCCGCGATTTCGGGGGCGGCGGGAGTCGGGTCGCGAGCCGGAGCCGGGTCGATTAGGGTTTCGCCGGGGAGCGGGTTGACGGGTCAGGGTCGTCGGGCCGAGTCGGGAGTCTCCAAACGTTTGGCCACGACGCCGTTTCAAAAAAAAAAAAAAGACGAAAAAAATCCGAGTTGGGCCCGCGTTGCGGGCTCGTCCCGCGTTCGGGTCGCCGGCTCGGGTCGGATCCAACCCGCGGACCCAACCCGGGTCGGCTTTTATTTTATTTTAAATAATGTTTTAATAAAATAAATAAATAAATAAATAATTTATTTTTAAAAAAATCAAAAAATCAAAAAACAAAAAAATGATTTATTTTCAAAAAATAACAAAAAATAGTAAAAAATGTTTTATTTTCCAAAAAAATCAAGAAAAATAAAAAATACTTTATTTTTCGAAAAAAATATTAAAAAATAAAAATATATATATTAAAAAATATTTTATTTTCCGAAAAATAAAAAAATAAAAAATATTTCATATTTTCCAAAAAATGCCAAAAATTCAAAAAAAGTCAAAATTCATGAAAAAGTCAAAAAATTCATAAAATGCCAAAATTTTTCATAAAAATGCCAAAAAGATTTGTATTTTCTTAAAATACCCAGAAATCCAAAAATCCCTTTTATGTAAAAAAAAATGAGAAAAAGACTCAAAAATGTTTTTCCTCCCCAAAATGCATGGAAAATCCCTCAAGCATCCAAAAAGTCTTAGGGTTTAAACAAGATTAGGTACCGAAAGGGCATTAGTGATTAACTAGTGTAATCAAGTCCCGATCCTAATTTCTCTCGGGTTGCACAGGAGTAAGTATTTCTCCCGATACTTTGCTTGGGTTTCTAATCGACCCACCCTAAACCGATTAGTGGCGACTCCGTTTTAAAATTAACTCGCAGATTAAAAACTTGAACCATTAAAGTCGTGAATTGGTGGACTTGGGAGAGTCCGGGCATAACTAAATTCAGCCGAGCCATTAGCCTCCGCAAGGCGCCCGCCCCCGATTGCGAGCGCCGAAAAAAAGAGGTCGCGACAACACCTAAATTTTCCCATTTTTCATTTAGGATTTAATTGTGTATGGAATTAGGAATTAGTCGTTTAAAACAAAACAAAAACAAAAACAAAAACAAAAAAGAAAACAACAAAACTAACAAAAAAATAGAAAAAAAAAGACACGGAAGGGGGCCGGGCCGGATCTCACCTTGGCCCGGCCCATTCCACTTTCTCCCTCCTCCATCTTCAGTGTGAAACCCTAGCGGGGGAGCAGAGGAGAACGCGAGAAAAACACAAAAAAACACAGAAAAACAAGAGAGACACAAGGAAAAAGGGAAAACGGAGTCGAGCATCGAGAGAGAGAGAGAGAGAGAGAGAGAGATAGCTCGAGAGAGAGAAAGTGCGTCGCCGCCGTCGACGCCGCCCAATGCCGTCTGAGCCACCGCCACTGTTGCCAACGAACCACCCAAACGACGCCGTTCGCCACCATCTTCCCTGGAACCCAGATCTGAAGCAGAGGAGAGGGTGAGACGCAGAAGAGGGAGCTCGGCAGAGAGAGCGAAAAACCAAAGAAAAGAGAGAGAAGGAACGGAGGCGGTAGAGGGCAGCAGCGGCGTTGCCCGACGCCGTTCGAGCCGCTGTCCTCCTCGCCGCCTCAACCCGACCCCGTTTGAGCCGAGCCGCCGGCCTCCATCCTTCGTTTGAGCCGAGCCATCGCCGTTGTCACTTGACCAACGCCAACCGCCGCTGTCCCCCCCAAAACCAGATCTAAAGCAGAGGTGCCGCGTGGAAGAGTCAAATCCAGCAGGAGAAGATGGAGAAAGAAAAACCAGGGAAGAAGGAAGCGCCATCGGCGTGGCCCGACGCCGTCGCCGTCCGAACTGCCGCCGCCCTCCGTCCCAATGCGCTGCTTGCTAATCCTCATTGAAACGCCACTCGCCTGAGCCGCTGTCGCCATTCCCGTTGCTGCTGCTGTCATCCACTGCCCATCGCGCCGCCGCCGCCAAGTCGCCTGCGTCTCGAATGTCCTTCTCCGGCGCCGCAAAACAGCAGGGGAGAGAGTAGGCTAACTGGGTTATGGCCGGGTCGGGTGAAAGCGAATCGGGTAGGGTTTTCTCACATTCGGGCCATGTATACTTAAGTTGGGCTTGGGCTGTTTTTGCTTGTGGGCTTAGGGATTTAAGAACTTGTGGGCTTAGGGAGTTGTGGGCTTCATTTTTAAAATAAAAGAGATTGGACCAGATTGGGCCCATTTGGTTGGGCTCAATCCGAACAAAAAAGGCACGACCCAAGCTAGTCGGGCCGGTTTGGCCAACCCCCATTTGGACCGAACTCGGGTCCGGTCCGCGTTGACCGGGTCAGGTCGAACTGAACCCGACCCGGTTCACCTTTTTTTAATTAAAAATTAATTTTAAAAATTAAAAAAAAATTAAAATTTAAAAAAAATATTTTCTTGTAAAAATTTTAAAAAAATAAATTAAAAAAATTAAAAAATTTCAAAAATTTCAAAAATCCAAAAAATGTAGGTTTTGATTAGAAATGGCTATGTATTGTCTTTATAGTGTAATTAGGCCTTTAATTGCTCATATATTGATTATATTGCATGTTTAGTTTGCATATTTTGTTATGTTTAATTACATGTATTTAATTCTGTTACAATTAGGATCTTGGTAGCTATGGTTATTATTTCAATGATTGCGCACCTGCATGATCACTCACATGTTAGTGGATAGGTATAAAATTAATCCGAACTGCCTGCCAAAAAAATTATTTTGTTAAAATGAACAAGATTATGTACCGAAAGGGCACTAATTGGTCAATTAGTGTAATCAAGTCCCCGACTCTAGATTCTCTGGTTGCGTAGGAAGTGTGGCATACTCCCGTGCCTCACTTGGTTTCTAGCCGACCCCAATAGGCTAGTGGCGACTCCTTTTGTGCAAAATTCTTAAAATACCCCAATGTCACGTCGGGTATGAGCTTGGGAGAGCCCGCGCCTAATCATGGGCCCTAGGCCCGTCCTTTAGGCAATACCCCCTAAACCTGTTCCCTCCCCCCGAGGGTAAGTCGCGACAGCTTGGCGACTCTGCTGGGGATTTGGTTTTAAACCTTAGAGGACTTAGGCTAAAATTAATCTTGTTCAAAAATATTTTTGTTTGGCAGCGAGGATTCCAGGTACGCCCCTAACATTAAAGGTGTTAAATGTTTTTGTAAAATGGGAGGTATAAGGGGAAGTGTTTGCTCACCTTTGTCTTGCAGGGAGGTGTAGGAATGTATGGTTTATTTTTATGTACGAAGTGTTGTTTGCCTATTTGATGTGCATGTATCCTTTGCATTGCACTACACCCTAGCACACACAACCTGCCACCGGACCTGGGCCGCATAGGATCACTTAGGATGGTGTTGAGGTGGATACCGCTCCGACTACAAGCATGTAGTACGAGCCGCCCACCTCAACCTTGAAATTTCTTTCATGTCGAAGGTACCTACTCCGGTCTGCAACCGTGCGACACGGGTCGGTTCTTTGACAAAGCCGGAGTCATGGGTAACCCAACCTAGCCGCAACCTTGCTAGTTTAGTCCGGTGATCCTATGCCTCCATTTTGAGCCGAATAGAGTAGAAATCGAACCACATCCCATGTGCATGTCTATGTGATTGAAAAAAAAAAAGACAAAGGTCGGCACCCATTGTGAGTATCATTTTTATTTTTATTTGCTCATTCTGTATTGCATTTTCATCCTGAAATTCGCGGAAATCAATTGAATGCCCTCGATGTTGTAGGCTTTTGATTAAAAAAAATGGCAATCATTCTTGAATGCAAGTTCTAAACACTTTGATTTGGCCCTGTTAAACACATGATTTTGTTAAATTTCTAGTTATGGGCTCGAAATCATTTTGATAAAAAAAAAAAAAAACTTGCAAGTTGTGATTTTATAACTGGGGCATGAAAATTGAAATTGCATTTTTTTTTTTTATCAAATTCTCTCATTCTCACATTTTGGACTAAAATGCAAATCATTCCGTGTGCAAATTTCTCAAAATATAAATCACTTCATTTTTTTGCAAGAGAAATAAGAAAATCATCTCCTAAAAAAAAAAAAAAATTCAATGCCGTTTGCATATGAAACTTTTAGAATAAGAGTGGACGTTCGATTGATAGCCCTCAATCGATCTTTTAATGATGCCCCTTCTCTCATGACAAAATCTTGGTGAAAATCTTTGAAACCCCGTAATAAGGTCTATGGGGCATGTACCGTCGCCTCGATTTTGTTGTAAGAAGCGACCTCATTGAGAGATCATTTTCACATACTCCACATACTGACATTGTCATATTTTTGCAGGTTATGCGTGATGCTCCATGACATTCTCGTGTTTGACCCTAGAGCTAGAGCGAGAGTTGATTTTTACTTTTATCTATACAAGAGTTTCTTGTATTTTATCATTGTATTTATTCTTGTTAAGAATCTTGTTTTCCATTCTAGGTTTTGATTGCGAATCCAATTGATGTTTTTGTAAATCATGCAACTTTTTTTTTTTAATGATAGAATTCAATTTCATGAAAATCATCCCTAAAAAAAAAAAAAACCGAATTTACAAGTGGTTCAAGCGAGTCTTTACGTCTACCTTCCAAAATGAATTTCAAGAAAGCTTTGCTCAAGGCCCTCTCTACATGAAATCGCTTTTTCCGGTAGGATGAGGAGTTTATCTGAGATCGACATCTGCCTCTTCTAAAAGATAAAAGTGTAGGCTCATGGAATTTGAAGATTAAGCATGTGTCGAGGCATCATAGGCACCAATTTTCCATAAAGGCAAAACGAAGCTGAATTCCATTTTAAAAAGTTTCTTTATTTGGAGATTGGGCTTCACCAGCACCAAATTTTTTTTATGAGTTTTATCAAGAGTCGCATCATATGTTACTAAAAGGCTAGTATTAGGGCTCTTGCGCATTTGACAATTAAAGCATTTGAACATTTGGCTGTAAGAGTTTTCTGCAATTAACATTAGAGATTTGTGATGCAAAGGCCTTAGATGCCAAAATAGCCCTCACTTTGCATGATGAGACAAATAAAGAGAGTTGCCAAGTATTCAAAAGAGCGAATTCGAAGGAAGAGTAAACTGTATCGATTCCAATTATTCATTTTTGATACCGTTTCTGACATGACTTTCTTTTCATTGTCAAGGAGACATCAAGAGTGCTAAATTTTGTAACGTTTCCAACAAACGTGATGGAGCATTATTGGGCTTAAACAAAGAAAGATTCAAATGATGAAACATAGGGGCAATATTATCCTTTCCTCCATGAGAGATACCTTGGGATGTTGATCGCTCGATTTTGAAAAGGGATGTATCTTGTTCCTAAACTTGATTCTCTTTAGCATAAAAAATGACATCATTTTCTTTGGTACAGGACAGACTCGAATAGAACAAATGTTTGTCATATAAAGAGTGGGAGAACAACGTTCAATTCAGAGAAAAATCTCTCCTTCACCCACCAATGAAGTGTGCTAGAACAACATTGTCAAATTCATCAAGAAGGATGTATTGTTCCTCAGTTGAACCTAATTAAGTATGGAGATAACCCGTTTCATCTCTTCTTCTTACAGGGTGATAAGTGAGGAAAAAGTTGCACATTGACCGTAAAAGCGGCGCCTTCTACCAAAGAATCAGGAAAACATCAAATGCTTAAAGGCAAATGCAAGTGAAGAGTAATGCCAAGTTACCAAATATCCATGAGGGTGAATCCAAGAGATTTTAGCCCTCAAAGGATAAAAGCGTGTGAAGGGTAATGATGTATCGTTTCCAATGTTTCAACCCCTAAGGATTTTTGCACTAACATATTCTTTTACATTCTTTACAGGGCTAGCGAGTCACCATGCCACAGGTAAGTACCCTTCTTCTTAATTTTTTTTTAAAAAAAAAAAAAAAAAAAAAAAAGAAAAAGAAAAAGAGAATTTCCATTACAAAAAAAAAAAAAAATCCTTTGGCGCTTTCCTAGAGATAAGCACATAAATGAAAAATTGAAAAAAAGTTTCTTCAAACTTTTTAAGCATCATTTTTATCTCAACATTGTTTTGTCATTTTGTGGGTTATTCATTTTAAATCAAATTTCCCTATGGAGATTGATCTACTCAGATGATCTCGGCAGAGTGAGATTGAGACGTTAACCATGCCAAACAAGAAGTGCTTAGGATGAAGAAAGGCAAGCCCATTTCCAAACACGTCCTTCAAACACTTTTCAGAGTTGAGTGAAAAACGAAATTCTCTTTTGACAAATGATTCATTCGCATTGAGCGCAAAGATAAAAATGATAAAAGCATTTTCTTCATCAATCCCAAGCATTGCACTAATCTCTTGCTACCCCTTTGGGCTAAAAAAGATGATCATTCAAAGTACCCTTGTCGAGAATAACCCTACATTGGGGCAGCATAGGAGGTTACGATCATGTTGTAGAGCGAAAGATCGAGAAAGATTCTATTACTCTCACTTGCATCAATCTTCTGGTGGTAGCTTTAGAGGTATTCTCATTAGAGCTTGATTCATCCCAATGCGAAGAAGAGCATTCCCTTCTCTATCCAAACACTAATATCCATTGCTTAAACCAATTTGGGCCTGATTATTCATTTCTGAACCCCGAGCGATGATCATCTCCCTTCACTGGGGCAAGGCATAAGAATTGATCAAATACAATTGATAGTCACGAGAAAACATGAAAAGCATTTCGAAAGTCATAAGAGCTACAAAAGTTCAAAGAGTAAAATTGTTCGACAAACTAGGAGGCATGAAAAAGCAGTGTGCCTAGTAAAAGTAAGGCCAATGCCCGTCAAGAAAAAGAGCCAAAAGGCTGCATCTTATGTAAAAAATGATAATCAAAGTCAAAGTGCCTGCGAAAAAAATCATCGCAAGTGCAAAGGAAATTAGAAAAAGGAGCAAAGCTCCCATGCAGAAATTATTAGTGAAGGAACTTTCGAGATGTGCTGTGTTCCAAAAGCCAAATGACTTCAAAAGATCGATTGACCTGGTCATGATGCCGTGATGATCACCAGCTCTTAAAAAAAAACCCCTTGAAAAGTTTAAGCCTTTTGAGCCTTTCCCAAGCCAACATTACAACCCTCTTCCGAAATCTCTTCTGATTGGGATGGTTTGAGTAAAAATGAGAATGCCACAAAGAAGCTATTGCTTGAAGGAGTGGAAGTAATTTTATTTTGTCTTATCTTCCAAGTTCTCGACTTGTAAAACCCGATGAAGATAGCGACAAATGTCCTTTTATTGGCCTCAAAGCAATAATTCCTTTGTGTAAGCCCTAACCAAGCCTATATTGCGGTCCTTTCAAAAGATTTTTTTGATCGATCAGATTGTGCTCATCGCGAATGTTTCTGAAAGCCTTTGACATGGGTTATGTGAGATACCATCAACAATCAGTTATTTCCCACGCGAATAGATGTGATCAAGCAGCCATTTTATCAAGAGTGTGTGAGAAGCCCTTTCTGACTAAGAAGCCCTAGTTTGGCATGCTTAATAAGCCTTTTTTCATTCGTAGCCATTCTGATAAGGAATTGACTCCTAGAGAATTTGATGATTAATGATACATCCCCAAGCAAGATGACAATTTTGCGTTACATGATGCTAATTGACATTGATTTTTTTTTTAAAAAAAAAAAAGAAGGCAGTCGAACTTAGCTTGATTAGCTTGTTCAATTAATGTTGTAATATTGTCAATACGTCTCTTGATGATGTCTCTAATGATACTTGCTCAAGTTGAGTTCAACAGGATTCCTCAATAAAGCCATGCAATTTTCAAGGGGTTAGCGGGTGCTTCCCTAAAAAACCAAAGATTCATGCTCAGCCTTAAACCATGCCATCTCAAAAGGTTCGTGGTTAGCCTTAAACCATGTCATTTTCACAGTTGGTGGGTTTATCCTTAAACCACGGGTTTGGTGGCTTTTCCTAAACCACACGGCTTATGGGTTCATTCGAAAACCACATTTGTCCACATCCAGTCAAAACCCGTTTGTACACGGTGAGACTATCATACCCGGTCGAAACCCGTTCGTACACGGTGAGACCTTCCTCTCAGTCGAAACCCGTTTGTACACGGTGAGACTACAACACCCGGTCGAAACCCGTTCATACACGGTGAGACCTTCCTCCCAGTCGAAACCCGTTCGTACACAGTGAGACTACCACACCCGGTCGAAACGCGTTCGTACACGGTGAGACCTTCATCTCAGTCGAAACGCGTTCGTACACGGTGAGACTACCATACCCGGTCGAAACCCGTTCGTACATGGTAAGACTATCATCCGGTCGAAACCCGTTCATACACGGTGAGATCTCATTTCCAATTGAAACTCGTTACATGGTGAGACATCATTCCTCCCCTTCTTCTTCTTATGACACGGAAAGCTTTGTAGCCCGGAGAGCTTTGTAGCCCGGAGTCCTTCTTATGACACGGAGAGATTTGAAGCCCAGAGAGTTTTGTAGCCCGGAGTCTTCTTCCTATGACACGGTGAGCTTTGTAGCCTGGAGAGCTTTGTAGCCCGGAGTCCTTATTCCTATGACATGGTGAGCTTTGTAGCCCGGAGAACTTTTGTAGCCCGTAGAGCTTTGTAGCCCGGAGTCCTTCTTCCTATGACACGGTGAGCTTTGTAGCCCGGAGAGCTTTATAGCCCAGAGTCCTTCTTCCTATGACACGGTGTGCTTTGTAGCCCGAAGAGCTTTGTAGCCCGGAGTCCTTCTTCCTATGACACGGCGAGTTTTGTAGCTCGGAGAGCTTTTGTAGCCCGGAGAGCTTTGTAGCCTGGAGTCTTTCTTTCTCTTATTGACAAGACGTGCTTCCATAGTTATGAGTCCTTTCCGTCGACCTGACGTGTGCCTATGCACCTTAGTCCCTTTACCGTCGAAATAATTTAGGTGTCTTCTGTCTTTGAACGCAACCTCTTTGAGCTCCCATTCAAAGAGGGGCAGCTGTTAACACCTAAATTATCCCATTTTTCATTTAGGACTTAATTGTGTACGGAATTAGGAATTAGTCATTTAAAAAAAGAATAAAACTAACAAAAAAATAGAAAAAAAAAAGACACGGAAGGGGGCCGGGCCGGATCTCGCCTTGGCCCGGCCCATTCCGCTTTCTCCCTCCTTCTTTGGTGTGAAACCCTAGCGGGGGAGCAGAGGAGAACGCAAGGAGAAAAACAGAAAAATAAGAGAGACACAAGGAAAAAGGGAAAACGGAGTCGAGTATCGAGAGAGAGAGAGAGAGAGAGAGAGAGAGAGAGAGAGAGAGAGCTCGAGAGAGAGAAAGCGCGTCGCCGCCGTCGCCGCCGTCGACGCCGCCCAACACCGTCTGAGCCACCGCCACTGCTGCTGACGAACCACCCAAACGACGCCGTTCACCGCCATCTTCCTTGGAACCCATATCTGAAGCAGAGGAGAGGGTGAGACGTAGAAGAGGGAGCTCGGTAGAGAGAGCAAAAAACCAAAGAGAAGAGAGAGAAGGAACGGAGGCGGCGGAGGGCAGCGGTGGCACTGCCCGACACCGTTCGAGCCGCTATCCTCCTCGCCGCCTCAACCCGACGCCGTTCGAGCCGAGCGCCGGCCTCCATCTTCCGTTCGAGTCGAGCCGCCACCGTTGCTTGCTTGACCAACGCCAACCGCCGTTGTCCCCCCCAAAACCAGATCTGAAGCAGAGGCACCGTGTGGAAGAGTCAGATCCAGCAGGAGCAGACGGAGAAAGAGAAACCGGGGAAGAAGGAAGCGCCATTGGCATGGCCCGACGCCGTCGCCGTCCGAACCGCCGCCGCCCTCCGTCCCAACGCGCTACTTGCTAATCCTCGCCGAAACACCACTCGCCCGAGCCACGTCGCCATTCCCGCTCCGCTGCCGTCATCCACGCCCATCGCGCCGCCGCCGCCAAGTCGCCGGGGTGTCGAATGTCCTTCTCCGGCGCTGCAAAACAGTAGGGGAGAGAGGAGGCGAACTGGGTCTTGGCCGAGTCGGGTGAAAGTGTCATGCCCCGAACCTCGAGCACGCGCACATCCCACTGCGGTCGATAGAAAAGCAACTTCCCGGGACACGTCGCCGACCCATTCAATTAATTACACATGCGGAAGCGGATAAATAATCCCCGAGACAAAACTCAATTGGGATAGAAAAGCAGGATCACATTTTCAAAACCAACCACATACTTTTTATACATATCAAACCGGTTCGATTACGGGACTAGTCTATTAACAAAAGATCTATAGAAGATCGGTCCTCAAAATTTAAACTGTCCCAAGACCAGCTAGATAGGTCCATTCGCCGGCTCTTCGGTTGGGATCGGCGAAGTCAAAAATCCTCTCGGCGACCCTCACCGGTCTACCAAAAATCTCGGAGGATCCGCCATCTAGGGACCTGAAATATTTTCCCCAAACCGGGATGAGACAATGTCTCGGCGAGTCCTACCCCTAAAACTCGATTTGGAAGAAAATAAGCCCCAAGGTGTTCTAGCCACACAAAGAGGATGGAGGACTTACCTCGCCTCGAGTCTATTCCTACACGTCGGTACAATTCGAACATTTCTCAAATCAAACAATTGATCCAACGATTCAATTCAATCATACCATCAATCTTTCCATTCCACTCCATACTATCTATCATTTAATACCGTCTATCAAACCAGTCGTTAATACGACATATGCTCTCCAAAGCTGTAATATATAGACGGTAGCTCGTTCAATTTGTATAGATAGATAGCTCACCAAAGTCAGAATCGATATAATAGCTCACCAAAGTCAGAATCGATATAATAGCTCACCAAAGTCAGAATCGATATAGTAGCTCACCAAAGTCAGAATCGATATAATAGCTCTCAAAAGCTAATAATTCAATAATAAACTAATCCATACTTCAATTAAATCAATCAATCAATCCAATCAATTCAAACTGGTCATACAAACTAATCACGGTGCTAGAAGCTAACACCGGGTATTTTCAAGTTAAATACCAAAACTTCTCCAATTTCATTCAATTCCTCACTTTGGAATAATTAACCATAATCATCCTTTCCACACAATTTCTCAATTAAACAAGCAATTGGCACAAACTGATCGCACTTCTTTGCGATCGTCTGCGAAATTCTAACGACCGGCCATCCGGCAAAATTTTCAAAATTATTAAATAATTAAATTTAATTCCGAAAATTAAATAATTAATTATTATATTATAATAATATACAATAATAAAATAATATTTAAAAATTCGAAATAAATAAATAATTAAAAATAATTAATTAGGGCTTAAACTAGATTACACTAATTTAAACATATAATTAGCCCTAATTAAACATCCATTAAACTAATCATACAACTAATCTAATTTACATTAAAATAATCTAATCTAATCACCTAAACCTAATTGGACTAATCTAAACACCCCTTAAGCATGATTAACTTGCTAAGCGAGGTTTAGTGGATAAACTCACCGGTTTTGCGCGCCGGTGAGTTCACGGCGACCACGACGCCAAGGGGATCGATAAACCCCAAAGCGGCGACACCAACGGAGGCCAGGAAGGGCTTGAAAACGGGCCACGAAGTCTCCAAAACCTTGCTGTCTTCTCGCTTCGATCCGGGCTGAACTGCAGAGAAGAAACCAAAGCAACTTCAATAGAGAAAACGGGCCGATCGGAGCTCCGGCGAGCGGGTGGTTAACAACCGGCGGCTCCGGGGTCAAGGAAATCTTCTTGGAGGTTGGGATGAGCAAAGAAAGGGTCGGAAAAGGGCGAAACAGCAAGAAAACGTGAAACGGGCGGGAGCGGGGCGGAACGGGGGCGGTCGGCGGCGCGGCTTCTCACCGGATTTCGGGACGACCGGAGAATCGTTCGGCAAATGGCAAGTGCTCCGGTACGGGTTTGGAGTGATCGTCACGGTGGTGGGTGGAGCGTTGGCTGATTCTCACGGAAAGATAACTTTTAACTTGAATCTTTGGCGAAAGATCGGTGGAGCGAAACTAGAACGAGGGGAAAACGAGAGGAGGAAATGGGGTCCGATGGGCATGCGACGGTGGAGGGCTGATCTTTGCTCGGTTCCTCTGGTTTTTGCTGAGCTTCTCTCCTTGAACAACAATGGAGAAAGCCTACAAACAAGGGAGAAGAAGGCTGCTGAAGAGGGGGGTCTCCTTTGGGCTCTCTAGAGCTCAACACTTGGCCAATTCTCCTCACTCATGCCCCCACCACTCTTGGCCCTCACCCTCAGCTTTTTCCTCTCCTTAGCTTCCTCAAGAAGCTTGTCTAAGTGTCCAAAATGTCATGTGCCAAGGGAGTTACGAATTTTGAACATTTGTACACTTAATTAAATCAATTCTCCATCAATTCCTTCCAATTGAAGCTCAATTAAATCGTCTATATGTCCTCGACCTTCTTACGACTTTTCCCCATCAAATGATCCAACTTGCATCCCATAGATTCGATCAAAAACGGCCCTCTGACAACCTCGAACAAAAATGGCCTTACTTTGCTTTTCCGCCAAAAATCTCGGTTTGTAGAAAAATCTTCCGAAGATGAGTCAATGTTCCTAAAATGAATTGTGACATGACAAAACTTTCAATTTCTGAATCCGGGTTTAAAATCACGGTTAATTTCAATCGGCGCGATTTGAGCGCGTCCTAATCTACCGGGTAGCTTTTAGGAAATTTTCAGTGCAATTGACCCATGGTTGATTATTTTCAAGCCATGAAATAATCTTCGACACATTGGCGACTCTCGATTGTCGTGAAAATCTTGAGGTTTCAAATACGGACACAGGGTACCCAAAATGACGAGAATAATCGTTCGGTGCCGGTCGACGAGAATATTGCAATCGGTGGAATCACCCACACTCTAATTACATATCTCGTCGAATCGACCTATTATCGATCTCTATTCGATTCGACGGTGTCGTAATGATCCTTGCAGATTTATACGGTCGGCGATCGAATCATGGTCGATTCTCAAGCCTATTGCATTTAAATTCCTTAACGGCTTCACCGATAGACTAGTTATCTCGTGAGTGATCAACTCGGAGAATTGAACTATAAGCGCATCGATGAAAAGTCTGTCTCATTTAATTGAAAACAGAATCAGAAATTTGGGATGTCACAGAAAGCGAACCGAGTAGGGTTTTCTCACATTCGGGCCGGGTATACTTAAGTTGGGCTTAGGCTGTTTTTGCTTGTGGGCTTAGGGATTTAAGAACTTGTGAGCTTAGGGAGTTGTGGGCTTCATTTTTAAAATAAAAGAGATTGGACCATATTGGACCCGCTGGTTGGGCCCAATCCAAACAAAAAAGGCCTGACCAAAGCTAGTCGGGCCGGTTCGGCCGGCCCCCCCCCATTTGGACCGAACCCTGGTCTAGTCGGAGCCACGTTGACCGGGTCGGGTCGAACTGAACCCGACCCCGTTCACCTTTTTTTAATTAAAAATTAATTTTAAAAATATAAAAAAATTAAAATTTTAAAAAAAATTTAAAAAAATTAACAAATTTTAAAGTATTAAAAAATTTCGAAAATCCAAAAAATGTAGGTTTTGATTAGGAATGGCTATGTATTGTCTTTATAGTGTAATTAGGCCGTTAATTGCTCGTATATTGATTATATTGCATGTTTAGTTTGCATATTTTGTTATATTTCATTGCATGTATTTAATTCTGTTACAATTAGGATCTTGGTAGCTAATGGTTGTTATTTCAACGATTGTGCACCTGCATGATCACTCACAGGATAGGTATAAAATTAATCCGAACTGCCTACTAAAAAAATTATTTTGTTAAAATGAAAAAGATTAGGGACTGAAAGGGCACTAATTGGTCAATTAGTGTAATCAAGTCTCCGACCCTAGATTCTTTGGTTGCATAGGAAGTGTGGCATACTCCTGTGCCTCACTTGGTTTCTAGCCGACCCCAATAGGCTAGTGGTGACTCCTTTTGTGCAAAATTCTTAAAATACCCCAATGTTACGCGGGGTATGGGCTTGGGAGAGTCCGCGCCTAATCATGGGTCTTAGGCTCGTCCTTTAGGCAATACCCCCTAAACATGTTCCCTCCCCCCGAGGGTAGGTCGTGACATTTACCAAAAACTAATTCTTTGACCACAAAAACCCTAAACTGATACACATTTGACAAATTTACTCAAAGCTGGTATACTTGTAATAAATTTACCCTATATTAATTTTAGTTAAGTTTTACAGTCAAATTGCTAAATTGGATATCACTTGATAGTTGACTAGTGTACTAGTTTGGGATTTTATTTTCTATTTGTCATTGTTAAACAATTTTTGTGGTTTTTTGCGGTATTAATCTAATTTAATGGAATATGTATTTGTCATAAATATATCAGTTTGGGGGGTTTTTGGCAGTCGAACAAATTAATTTGGGATAAATTTGTCATAAGTGTACCAGTTTGGGTTTTTTGTGGTCATTTGGAGTAAATTTGTCAAAAGTATACTGGTTTATGATTTTTCATGGTCAAAAAATTAGTTTGGAGTAAATTTGTCACATGTGTACCAATTTGGGGTTTTTCAGGTTATTAACCCTTATTCTAATTTACCAAGTTCTCTTACCTCTAATAAAAGATTTTCCCTCTCTCTCTCTCTCTCTCTCTCTCTCTCTCTCTCTTATATGAACTTTTTTTGCATTTCTTTCCAACTTCTAGAATTTACAAAGAATCGATAAGAGATGAACTGATGACTTTGTGGTACCAGGTCACAAGCTTGAGGCAATGAGAACTTTTATTCATTTGATCATGCTGTACAAGCTCAGACCAGTTAAAAACATACAAAAAAAAAATCATCTGAAAGTATAATATTTAAAAAAGTTACATCCAATGATGCAGCAAACTTCCCTTCGGAATTTAATGGAGAAGAATGGAAAGAATGAAAGAAGTCCATAAAATGCCTATACACAAAAACAATCAAAGAATGGATGAGGTGTCCCCTAAGAATCTTAAGACTGTAGAAATATTCCACGACTAGCATCGTTTCAAATTCGTGGAATTATGTCCATGTGGCGACCTCGCATGACGAAGTTGTCTCTCATTTGACAGGAGCTTGGCGAACCTGAAACCAAATTGGATAATCGCACTTAAGTAACCTCGACTGGACAACTAATAAACCCTAAACCTTTAAATTCATGAAAGAATTTGATTTCATTGTTCTAATAGTTCAATACCTTATAAGAGCCTCTTCATTAGTCTCTAGTTTACACACATCGTATTGACCCGTCTCCAAATCCACCTTCGAAACCGGCTTCTTCAATAGTGCTTCACCGGTTTTGACTAAGTCGTTTAGATTCTTCTTTGTAGCGATATCGACAGATGCCACTGAACCGCTTAATGTGTCGTCCTATGAATTTCATTTACGAGAATCAATATATAGTGTGTCGGCTATAGCTAGGAAATCCTCGATGAGGACATCAAGGTCAATGTTATGCAAGTGAAATTCGAGAATCTTAATTCTATTATACCTGGATTCGGAGGTAGTTGGCTTCAAGGTGTAATGCCTGGAAGACCGCAGAGAGGTGGAAATCGACCATATCGGCGCTCGCTTGCATGAACACATCGACCAACGGGCTCCCACCATTGCTACTCAACCAGCCCAGCGCTCCCCATTTGGCAGCTCCCCTTGCGTCGTACTTCCCTTCGACTTTTTGCGATCCGGTCCCGATTGATATCACCAGAAACCTTCTGTAATCCATCGGCTTTATGGGGAAGAAATCCGAGCTTCCTCCCATGATCTCCTTCGTCACTTCCCCCATCGCAACGAAGGTCTATTTTGAGCAACGTCAAATTAGTGATTCAATACTATGTGTCGTCAAGTCACGATCCACATTAAACAACAATAGGGAAAATTAGCTTTGCATACCGGGTTGTTCGCAGCTACACCGCCATCTATGAGGTTGAATTCTCTGATTTTTCCCGTGGAGTCCTGGGTCTCAAAGTAATGAGCTGGGAGATAAGTTGGTGCTGCTGAGGTTGAGATGCATATGTCCGAGAGCAAGGCGTTTATGCTTGGCTTTCTCTTTACCTGCTTATTTATCCAGAATTAAAAGAACATATCTATTTAATTACTTTTCTACATGTAACACGCAATAAACAATATTTAAAAAAAGCGAATTATATTTCAGGGACAAGAAAGATGAACCTCGTAGCTAGAAAAGATGGTTGGCTGAAGACTCTTGATGTCGAATGTTGGGATCACAACATTTGTTAATGTTTGATGCAATCTTCTGTTTCCGAGTTTCTCTTTGACAAGCTTATGAAGGTATTTTCCATCATATTTTGGTCCCGTCACAGCTTTGATCATCTTCGTAGCAGGAGCAAACGGGCAACTGTGTAGTTTCGAAAAAGATAGAAGTTATGTAAGAAGAGTTATTACCATAGACAAACAATCATTCATAAATGCAACACCTAATATGGCCTTGATAATTTTGAATCAGTCAGCTGAGCTAACCTGTCTTGAGGGAAGATTTTTGGGCAGTTATCGAGGTAGAAATCCTTAATATCTTTTGCGGCGAATAAGGGGCGGTTGTTCTCGTCAGGGCTAGTTAACATGGCGGTGACTAGACCTCCGGTGCTTGTTCCAGCAATAACATCAAAATAATCTGCGATCCTTGCGTCTTCACCATCTAGTTTCTGCACAATCCACAAAGATATATATGTTCTCTAATTAGGAATCACAGGTTGCATGAGGCACGCATGCGTAAAAAAAGTGAGCTTTGTTCAAGTACAAACCTGAAGCTCAGACTCTAAGAAAGCGAGAATGGTTCCCGGAATCAGCCCTCTTATCCCTCCACCATCGATACTAAGAATAGTTATCAGATTTCCGTAAGTCGGAGGTTGAAGTGGCAAGCTCATTGCCCTTTCCATGGATGTCTTTGCTAACTAAATGGACACCAAGTAGAGAAGAAATGGACACCAACGGACCAAAATTCAGACAAAGTATGTGCTTTTCTTATTTCCTAGAGTGAGAAACAGAGAGAGAGGCTTTGAGGAAAATATTGAATTGCAAATGTGCTTGTACTGTGGAAAAGCTGGAAATGAGATAGTTCCGTGATGGCCTTAGTCTGTATAAGAGGCACGTATTTATAGGCTCTGTTTCGTTCAAAAATTGACCGAAATGGAACGTACGATCTTGCTTGGAATCATCATAGGTTGGACCGATTCCAAGAAAATCGTTGAAAAGTACAATTTCAAAGCAGATGCAAAACATTTATTGCTTGAGGCTGAGAGGCCTTTCTAGTCACCATGCGGAGTGAAGAATAGTTGTTGAGATTTTCAACATTCGGGAGACTTTTAGGTTTGAAATTCAAAGAAAGGTTTGATGGGGCCATAGTTAGGGAGCAAGAATCTTTATTCGTGATGAAGATACAGCATACATGTAAGAATTTAGATCCAGATACGGATACAGGGTACCAAAATAATAAGAAAATCAGTTTAGTGCCAACTGACGAGAATTTTCAAATTTAGTGGTGTCACCCATGATTAGCCACACATCTCAGTCGAACCGACCTATCTCTGATCTCAAATCGATTTTTAATTGTGCCATAATGGCCTCTAAAGATGAGCACGGTCAGGAAGCCGATTCCTAGTTGAATTCTTAAGTCTATTGCTTTAAAATTTCTTAATGGTTTCCCCAGATAGTTTAGTTATCTTGAGGGTGATCAGTTCTGAGAACAGCTCTATAGACATGTCAATGAAATGCCCAATTTATTCAGTAGAAAATAGGGTTGAAAATATGGGATGTCACACTTTTTATGAATAGAAAAATTCACATAAATAACATATAGATTGCCTTATGAGTTGAATACATAATGTCAATGAAAAAAATCAAAATTTATTACAAGAAAAATAATATGAAAAAATAAATAACATAATTTAATTAATCTTTAAGTCATACAAGGTAAGATCTAACATCATAATATTGAGCGAATGTTTATAGTAATAAATGACAAATGAAATAACTAAAAATATTTTTTCGTAACTTATAGATCAATTTTAAATATATTTAATATGGAAAATAATTATTCTAGATGTAACTATTTCGTAATCCACTTAAAATTTAAAGAAAGATCACACTTTCTAAAAAGAATTAAACAAAATATTTACATCTATTTCGAAGAAGAAAATCCAAAGGTTTCGATTTTTACCATTTATGGATGAGAAAGCATCTTTTTGATTCGAGACATTTCATTCTTATCTAATCAATTTACATTTTTGCCCATTGAATACGATATCAAATTGCAATGCTTGGTTGACTGAGAATTTGGAGTATAATATAATAATTTTAACTTTGCATGTTCTTGGTAATATTGACCAATAACCTCACATGTTAATCAATTTTAAATCACGTCATATTTAGTTACGCGGCGCTTATATACTGGCTTCATTCTAATTTTCCTATTTTAGCTCCCTTCAGAATGGAAATTAGCAATTTTATCATCCAACGTTTGGAAAGAAACCAAATTAGATCTCTAAACCTTTTAGGTCTGGCATTTGGACTTATAGTTGCATAGCCCAACACTTTATGTGTTTTGATATTCAAAGTAGACCTTGCCATGTTCAATTGATATCTAGCATCATCCTATGCACTCTGCAAATTCTAAACTTTTGTAGCTGGTGATGCGTACATTAAATAGAATTTGAATTAATTGACTCACTCTCTTGCGAGGCTTGTAATTAGCAGATTGATCTCTTTTGAAGGAAGGAATATTTTACAAACTATATGTAATGATTTTTCATAAAATATGATATCTTCATGGGAAAGTAAAATTCAAAAACTGTGTTTATAGGGAGGGTTTATGAGTAGATTTTCAACTTGGGTTAGAGACTTCTTGCTGATCTCATCTCGTATATTATTAAAATATTTTTCGAGTTTAAGTCTGTGAACGGATCTAAAATGTACGGAAAACTCAAAAGGAAAGTGCAAATTGTTGCCAATTTTGATAAGTCAACTTCCTGTTGGGGGGTCAACTCTTCTGAGTTTAACAAGAAAGAGGTTTCCTCAGTTGGATCAAAGAAGGGACTCGCATACTTTATATTTATTGAGTTTGTGGGGGTCTTTTGGTTTGGGTCAAGAGAACTTTTCTTGTGGCTTTGAGCGCAAAAAATGGGTGGGACATTGTTCCGAGATGCTGCACGTTTTTTTTTTCGTTAATTGAATCCATCGAATTTAAGTATAAGATACCGAAGACAAATCTTGTTTTAAGATTTCTAAACTTCATTATGAGATCGAGACATTAATTCATGAAAAATTATGGAGGGTTAAACAGTGTATGACTCACTTTGTGTGATTATAGTTTGGAAGATATTGAATGTTTGAGTGACTTGAATGTGATTGTATTGTCCGATCTATGGTAGAAACCTACGTTACTCTCTTTGTGAGTAGGTCACATCACCGAGCCAATTTATGATGTTCAATTTTTTTTTTTTTTTATTATTATTATTATTTTTTTAATTATTGGTCGTTCACTTGTTTCTCGTAACATATCCAACCACAGGGTAAGGTGATTGAGATTGTTATTGACAATTCGATCGTGTTTGACAAGCTCAGACTAGCAATATGATACAAAACAATAATTAGGAAGAATTAGACTAAAGGTTACATGCAACGCAGCAATTTGGCGCTTGGAATTTATTTAGGAAGAATGGAAAATATGAAAATAATCAAAGAATGAATGACTTGTCCCCTAGGAATCAATCTTCACGAACTTCAGTATGTTCTTTGTACAAATTGTAGCATTCGGTGACTACGATTGTTTCCAATTTGTGTAATTATGTCCATGAGGCGACCTTGCAAGACGAAGGTGTCTCTCATTTGAGAGTAGTTTCGCAAACCTGAGAGAAAATAAGCAATTGCATTTAGTAACCCGAACTATGTACCCGACCGTCAAACTTCTTAAAGACATCAGAAATTACAGTTCTATACCTTGTAAGAGCCTCTTCATTAGTCTCTGGATTACGGGCTTCGTGTCTGCCAGTCTCCAAGTTCACTCTTGAAACTGGCTTCTTCAACAACGCTTCACCGGTTCTGACTAAGTCGTTCAAATTTTTCTTTGTTGCGATATCCACTGAAGCTACTGCACCACTTAACGTGTCATTCTGCAAATTTCGTTTAAAGGCTGAGATTAGCTTGCCGAATTAAGTTAGCGAGCAAATTAGTTAATGATCACTTCAAGGCTTGTTTTGACATGAATATGGCTGATATTGTATATATGTATACCCGAATCCGGAGGTAGTTGGCCTCAGGGCTAGGAAGACCGCAGAGAGGTGGAAGTCGACCATATCTGTGCTCGCTTTCATGAACGCATCGACCAATGAGCTCCCGCCGTTGCCGCACAACATGCCCAGGACTCCCCATTTGACCGCTTGACTTGCATTATACTTTCCTTCAACTTTCGCTGAACCGGTCCCGAGCGATATCACAAGAAACCTTCTATAGTCCATTGGCTTTATAGGGAAGAAATCTGAGCTTCCTCCCATGATCTCCTTCGTCACTTCTCCCATTGCAACCAATGTCTGTACCATGAAGGATGTAGAGTTAGAAATAATAGAATTACCCTTTGTCAGGTCAGGTCTGTTACAAAACAGTTTTCTTCATACTGGATTGTTTGCGGCCCCACCACCATCTCTGAGGTTGAATTCTTTTACTTTTCCTGTGGAGTCCTGGGTTTCAAAATAATGAGCTGGAAGATAAGTTGGTGCTGCAGAGGTTGAGATGCATATGTCTGAGAGCAAGGCATTTATGCTTGGCTTTTTCTTCACCCGGTTACGATCAATTACCCCATAAAAGCAACATGTTCAGTGATTTTTTGTATATTGTTATTCGGACAATATCAAAAGAAAGAATGGATTATATTCCAATTACTGAAAAAAAGGACTAACCTCATAGCTAGAAAAGATGGTTGGCTGAAGACACCTGATGTGGAATGTTTGGATCACCACAATCGTCTATGTTTGGTGCAATCTTGTGTTTCCAAGTTTCTCTTTGACGAGCTTATGAAGGTATTTTCCATCATATTTCGGTCCAGTCACTGCCTTAACCATGTTCGTAGCAGGAGCAAATGGGCAACTGTGGTTTTCAATTTTAAAAGAGATATTATGTTAGCATACAGCCCTCTGAGGAACTCCCGATATGGCCTAGAGAAATGATGAGTTAAATTGTCTAACCTGTCTTGAGGGAAGATTTTAGGGCAATTATTAATGTAGAAATGCTTAATATCTTTGGCAGCAAATAGGGGACGATTGTTTTCGTCGGGGCTAGTAAACATGGCAGTGACGAGACCACCTGTGCTTGTTCCGGCAATGACATCGAAATAATCTGCGAGTCCACAAAGTCATCAGAAGTTGGAACGGGCATGCATGGATAAAACCTGGTACTTCATTGAAACTTGTTCTTCATGCATTAAAAAGAGAGCAAACTGATTAATAACAACCTCAAGCTCAGACTCTAAAAAGGCGAGAATTGTTCCTGGGATAAGCCCTCTTATCCGTCCACCGTCGATACTGAGAATGGTAATGAGGTTTCCATAAGTTGGGGGCTGGAGCGGCAAACTCTCGGACCTTTCCATAGATACGGCGGACTTTCTTTTTATTTGCTAAGAAATAAATATAATGTACTTAATAATTCAAGCAAAATAGAAGCGTGTTGTGTGTTTGTGAGAGAGAGAGGGCGCTTGAGGGGAGAGATCGAACTTCAAATGTGTTGAGGGAGAGCTATTTGGCCTTAGTCTGGGACAAGAAGCGAGTAATCATAGGTTGGTTTCATTCAAACTTTGGCCGAAATCCCACGATCGATCTTGCTCGGATTTGCTTTAAGTTGACCGGAAATTCTTCAATCCGAGAAACTGATTGACTCTCGGCATTGGTTTAAGTTGACCGGTTCTTCAATCCAAGAAACTGCTTGTAAAGTCCAAATTTTAAAGGGAAGCTGAACCATAGTGGCTAGCTGATGATGAGTGGTCCTTCAAGTGAAGACTTCTTGGTGAGACTTTCAACGCCTCGAGAGAGACTTGTAGGTTTGAATATTAATCAAATGGCATGGGGGCCATTTCGGGAGTAGGAAACCCTAATTTCTCACGCACGCGCGTTAGATCTACTCTTTTCTATTTGTAGCTTCTTTAATTCGATTATTACATTCATAGCATTACACAAGGCGATAAATCTAAAGGCAAAAAGATCAAAGGACACGTTGGCGTGCAGCTCAAGTATTTAGAATGGGAATGATATAGGTAGACTATCGGTCACTTTCTACGAAAGTAGCAATATTGACAATGTTATGCGATGCATATAGAGTAATGTTATGATAAAACTTCATCTCAAAAAGTGGGTGGAGAGAGAGAGAGAGAGAGTATTGCTCCTAAAGTGTAAATTAATACACGAAGAGAGGGTCGCTGTGTATATACATTTCTCAAAAAAAAAAAAAAAAAGAAGAAGCAAAAATGACCCATTGATATACCATAATTCAATGATGCGGGAAACCCTTTCAATATTACAAGTTTATTGTGAAAATAAAGCACTTTGAAAGAAAATATGATCTATCAATCTTCCTTATTAGTTTTATCTGAGAGGATAGTTAATATAAATTGTTGAAAGACAACAAAGATATTTGAAAACTGTTGTCATTTGTGCTTTTGTTGTTCTTTAGATAAATATGATAATTCTCGAATTTTCAGCCGCAAATAAGTTCAATTCATGATTTTAAGCTCGAAGGGAATGAGAAAAGAAAAAGAGGATGATTGTACAATCTTTTTTTTTTTTTTTTTTTTTTTTTTGTTATCTTTCCATTCTTTTAAATGTATGTGTCATTTAAATGTCATGTGTCTGAAAGTGTCCAAAAGAGCTTTTCCATTTAATGGTGGAGCATCTTCCATTTTGAATAGTACTTCTTTCTTTAACTCTAGCTTCTACCGTGTTGTCTAATCGCCATTCTAAATCTTTGCCTTAGTCTTGTCATGAGTTGTTGGGATCTTTCTCTCCTTTCTTGAAGGGGATAAAATCCAAGGCAAAGCTTTTATTATGTATATGAACATTATTTTTTGTGATGTGAAGTTGTGTCTTTTCGGGCAAAAAAAGTTGTTTAACGACAATTTTCTCTTTAAAAAATTAATTTTTCTTGATTTATTGGCCTCACTAATTCCGCTTTATATTTTCCATATAAACTCAAGCCCAAAACCTTTCAAATATCTTGTTTTCCTTCTGCTCTTGGAATTTTCAAAAACAATCATTTTGGTATCTCATTTGAAATTCTATCAAGCAATTAGTTATAAACTTATTATACCAATATTAATTTAGTCCTAAATTTTACAGATTTTTCAATGTAAACTTTTTGGATAATTTTTGTTGAACATTATTGATATGGCAGTGTGTCACATAGGATGACTGGTGATAACTAAATCATATTTTTCTTTTCTTTCAAAATTCATCGAAAACACTTATTCATGTCGCAAATCTTCCCATCAACACTACTTATCCATCAAATGCGGAGAAACAGTGACTGTTTTTTTAATAAAAGACAATGTGCTATATACATATCCCCGCTCTGATCACGATCCTATCATTCCTATGGTGCTACGATGAAGCGCACGTAAGCGTAACTTAAAACGCCGTTCTTGCTCTATTGTTTTTGATCGGTTAAGGCTCATCTCATCCCCATGCAGCATGCCTTTCAGGGTTTATAAAATAACAAAAGTGTATTGCCCGATTCGCAACTCTATATCTCTATTTCCTTTTTCCCGCATATAATGTTAGGCAAAAGGAGAATTGAGATGCCAAAGAAAGTAGTCATAGGAGATTGAAGTGACGGGTCAGATCGTATCACTCCGAAAAAGTTCAGGATCGATTTTTCACAAACGAGAGGGTCAACTGAAGGGTGTTGTGTAAAATATTCATTATCATATCTTTGTCATATCCACAAGTCATCTGGGTTCGTCACCGACTTGACAGTGCATAATTGCGCGTGATCATCACAGGTGGAGGTTTGGTGGGAAAACTCTTTGAGTTTGCCTCCAAGGCAATGCAAAGATGGCTGGACGTTGAACGGTAAAGGGGCAATCATATGCTAATGATAATTAAGTGCAATGAACGTGCCAAGGTTCTTTTTTCTAATTTGGGAACCACTGGTCCTCTTGCCGTGGGGAATGTATCTCTTGCTTTGGAGAAGTTAATATGTGGGTCACGAGGAGGGGACATAGCACTTCTTACAATTGGGTCTAGGTTGTTTATGCGTGGCTTAACATGTGAGGCGTCATGTGGTTCCAACAATGATGTGTCTTCGGATGGCTAGAGGCCGAATGGAAAAATACTACTTTCTTCATTTTTGTGGCTCACATCGAGATTACATGTGAGGTTAATGCAGTTGGTAACCCCGATTCCGCAATTCAAAAAGACGCCTAGAATTGTGACGCTTGCGTGCTTTCTTTATAAGGCCACGTTCCAACCATCACGTGCCTTTCGGTATGGATTTAAGCAAAAAGTTAAGATGTTGCGGTGAAAGAATTAGTGAGATATATAATTGAGCTTAAAAAAATATGACAAATACTCCGGTTGGTTTCTTCACTTCAAATATCTTTATTCAGGACATTAGCCAGTATGTTAGTTCATTTAATTTTTGTCAGGGTTGCAAAAATCTTGGCTGCTTGCCTTGTCTGTCTTATTTAGCTGTGTATGCTTCATTTGGATGGCTTTATTCTAGTTTTTCTAATTTAGTTCCACAGCCAATGGGTAATATTTAACTTCATTATCCTAATTTTCTACCATGAAAAAACAATTTTAAGTAGAGTTCTTTTTTTGTATAAAAAAAATAAATAGATTAGCATTTCTCAATTGTTGGGTCATAATTTTGAACTTATGTTAAAAGGCCAATATATCTAAAGGCACTGATTTATCATTCAAGGAAGAAAAGTTTGGAGATATTGATCAATATCACAAACTGATTCTTAAAGATACTAGAATAAGGGGATTAACAACTGTTGTAATATAAATGATCAACTTACTTATTATTTTCCATTGTTATATTGTTTCATTATGAAGTACAATATTTCTAATATCTTTATATAATGGAAATCATCTCAACAGCCGTACATTGAGATCAAGAATTAAACCTCTTTATTCTTTAACATCATAGTTGCATATTGGCTGGAAAGCGTGCAAAATCATGAAAGTACAGCTTCTCATGTCAATTAAGCTATAGCTGATGTGCCATCTTCTATGCGACAAGATAGAATATGCGGATTAATGCACCAGTCTGTGACTTTGACCGCAACTAAATAATTATAATAAGAAGTCGCGACAGTAATGAGAATTTTATTACATAGGGAATTAGCTTACAATCATTCGTGTCTAATGAATGAAGAATTATTAGAAAAAGAATAGAGGAGTCTATCTTGGCCCTAGGGACAGGGGGTTTATTAAAGAATAAAATAATCATATGGAAAAGCAAAAAAAGAAAAGACGAGGGTCAAATGTCCCAATCTTGAAATTACTATGCAAGAGAATCGCTAACCCTCGCTTATAATCACTTCGGTGTATTGGCATGTCCGTGAGGCGATGGCGAAGCTGTCTCTCTTGGGAGAGTAATTTAGCAAACCTGCGTTATGTATCAAAGGGGAAGCTATATTAGTCCAATCAACCTAAAAATGCACAAAGAAATAAATCATGAATTTCTGAAATTGATTATATCTATAGATATTAGATATACCTGGATCCTAAGATAATTGTCGTGGAGTTGTAGGGCTTGAAACACGGCGGAGAGGTGGTAGTCGACCATGTCCGCGCTGGCATGACTGAAGACGTCGATCAATGGGGAGCCACCGCTGGTCAACCAACTCAGCACTCCCCACTTGGCCGCTTCAGGCGCCGTGTATTTCCCCTCAGCCTTCCTAGTTCCGGTCCCGAGGGAGATCACCAAGAAGCTCCGGTAATCCATTGGTTTTATAGGAAAGAAGTCTGAACTCCCTCCCACGATTGCCTTGGTCACCTCTCCCATCGCAACCCGTGTCTTCACAATGGGAATATCATTGATAATTAGTTATTGTTGCGGACATGATAGACTGAACTAATCAACTTATGTGTCGAGTAAATATTATATTGAAATTAATTTGTTTAAGAACGATTCATAGGAGGAATTTCATATGCAAGGAAGCCAATATGATTATATTACCGGATTATTTGCAGCAACGCCCCCATCGATGAGGTTGAATTCTCTCACTTTGCCCGTGGAGTCCTCAGCTTCAAACTGATAGGCCGGGAGATAAGTTGGTGCTGCCAAAGTCGAAATGCATATGTGCGAGAGCAAGGCATCCATGCTTGGATCTTTCTTCAGCTGTCGATAATTTGACAATAATTATGTTAATAATCCTTGTAAGAGTTCATGGTCTAAATATCTTGAAAACTCTAAAGATATTCTTAGATTTCAAGAAGATGATGAAGCAATAAATGACCTGGTAGCTAGAGAAAATAGTTGGCTGAAGGCTCTTGATGTCACGCCCCGATCCTCGGGAGTGTGCCTATCCCTTGGTGGTTGATAAAATTTGTGACGTCCTAGGACGCGTCGTCGACCCATTCATTTTAATGCGCATGCGGAAGCAAACAAATACCCCTGCAACAACCAACACGTGATAAAAAAGCAAGAAACAAATTCACAACCAAAACGCTTTTATAAGGAGCTGGGTTTATATACAAAACTAGTCTGTCTACCAAAAAGCTCGGTGCACAAAAAGGGAACCGTCCTACGACCCACTAGTCGAACACGTTCATCGATCCTTCGAACTCCACCTCCACAAGCTCCTGGGGCTTCGGGTCCTCCACAACCCCATTAGGATATCTAAGGACCTAAAAATGTTAAGCCCACAATGGGGTGAGACAATGTCTCAGCAAGTTCACCCTCTAAACCCTTATTGGGAAGAAAATACGCCTAGGGGCGGCCTAACCACACAACCACATAGGACTTACCTTGCCTCAGTTCCTTCCTGCATGTCAGCACCGTTCATATATACAAAATGGATATAACAATGCACACATCAATTGGAATGTCTCAAACCATTTCAATCAAACACAAGGGTCTTGATTATAAGGCCAAATCATTATGACACGTCCCATACCGTGCCACACAATTTTGTCCCATAATCCAGCATATATCTCAATTATTCATGCGTTCCAATTGATTACTATCTGCATAGGCAGTTTTACCCAACTCACATCGGTCCTCTGGCGTAGCTAGGCTTCGTCTCACTCCTTTGAGCACGGCAACATCCTTCGACACACATCGGGGACGGCATTCCTGAAGGAGCTTCGGTCCAAAATCTACTGCGACCGGCTTCCATTGTCCAGGGGCGTCCCATATAGGGGCAACATCCTACCGACACACATCGGGGACGGGTTCTCTTCACCAGCACAAGGTCAATCAATTCCAGCCAAGGACATTGTACTTTGCACTCACATGCCTCAATTAAGATAACGACCCTGGCCCGTTTTCTTCGTATTAAAAACACTCAGTGAAAATAATCGTGTGTGGGTACACGATCAGATCGAATATTTAAAGTTGGTATCATTCCTTTTAAAATCCCACTATTTGATATAGTATTTAAAATCATTTTCGGTGTCAAAACCTGACACCCGGTATTTTCTAATTAAATACTAAAATTTCTCGATTTTGAAATAAATACTTCAGAAATCAAAATCACCATTCAATTGCACTCAATTACATAAACTAAGCACACCATTGCAATCAGCACAAAATTCCGGTCACTAACTATCCTGGTATAATTTTTGGAAAATATTAAATAATTAAATAAATATAAAAAATAATTAAATAATGCAATTTAAATACCACAAATATTAACTTAGGCCGGAAATGCTAATCTAGCCACCTAAACGGGCCTAGAAAATTTCCGAACATGTCTAGATAAATAGTACGATCTAATTAGCCCATAATAAAGTCGTTCTAACCACCTAACATGCACAACTAAATAATTAAATCACTAATACATTCTAACTAACCACCTAATCCCTAATTAGCCTAAACTAATCACCCATTAAGTGTCATTAACCTCCTAAGCAATGTTTAGCAAGTAAACTCACCGGTTTAGCGATCCGGTGAGTCCACGACAACGGCGACGCGGAGGCGGGCAACAACCAAGCCCACGACGACACCAAGCGAGACCCGGAAGAGCCTTAAAACGAGCCACAAAGCTTTAGCCCTTGTTGGAACTTTGGCTACTGATCTTGGGCTACAGGGACCGGTCGAAGGGGCTAGATGGTGCGGAAACAACAAGGCAGGAGGCTAGGCGGGTAGGCAGAGCTACGACAGACCAGGTGGAGCTGGACGGTGACGTAGGCGAGCTTGGGTAGCGACTGGGGGCTTCAGGGCGTCGGGCTGGCTCACGAGCGACGCGGGACGATCACGGATGAGCAGAGCACGACTCGCGGCGGCGGGCGGCGCGCGATGAGCAGCGACGAGCTCGGGCGACTTCGAGCTGGGCTTGGCTTGGACGGTGGTTGGCTGACATCCTCTGGTTCTGTCAAGCTTCCAAGCACACTCAACAATGGGGAAAGCAGCCCAAATGAAGAAGAAGAAGCTGCTGAAGAGAGAGACCCCAAATGGCTTCCAAGTCTTCAACACTTGTCCAATTCACTCATCACACTTGCCCCCACCACTTCAGCCTTCATCCTCAGCCACTTGCACACCTAAGGCTTCCCCAACAAGCCATTGAAATTGTCCAAAATGTTGCTCCCTGCCGCCCTTGGCTACGAATTTGGATATTTGCCTCTTCAATTTCATTCAATTCCTCTTCCAATCAATCCAATTTGAAGCCCAAAAATTCAGCCAAGGTGTCCACACTAAAATTCACATTTTTCCTCATCAATTGAACCCACTTGACGGCCAAAGATGCGACAAAAAACAGCCCCTCGAATTCCCCGGTCCAAAATAACCTTACTTTGAATATTTCGCTAAAATCTTGGGTTTGCAGAAAAATCTTCGGAGGATGAGTCGGCGTTCCTAAAATGAATCGTGACATGAAAGAACTTTTAATTTCTGAAATCGGATTTAAATTCGCGGTTAATTTCAAACGGGCACAATTTTAGTGCGACCTAACCTATTGGGCAACTTTTAGGAATTTTTAGTGCAGTTCACTTGTGGTCAATTATTTTCAAGCCACATTGTACATCTTCGACTCATTGACGACTCTCGGTTGTCGTGAAAATATTGAGGTTTCAAATATGGACACGGGGTACAGAAATGACAGAAGAATTAGTTTAGTGCCGTTTGACGAGAATTTTGCAATTAAGTGGAATCACCCACACTTTAATCACATATGTGACATCCTGAATTTCAGGTTTTGGTTTTGATTAAATAAGTTGGGTTTTTCATCGACGCGCCTATAATTCTTTTCTCTGAGTTGGCCACTCACGAGATAACTAGTCTACCAAGTGAAGTCGTTAAAGGATTTTAACGCAATGGACTTGAGAATTCGACCATAACCGATTGCTTGATCGTGCTAATTTGCAAGGGTCATTACGGCACTATCATAATCGATCAGAGATATGTCGATTCTACTGAGATATGTGATCAGTGTGTGGGTGATTCCACCTAATGGCAAAATTCTAGTCGAACGACATTGGACTGATTATTTTGTCTTTTCTGCACCCTGTGTCCGTAATTGAAATTTCGAGATTTTTACGACAACCGAGAGTCGCCAATGTGTAAAAGATGTACATTGTGGCTCAAAAACAATCGACCATGGGTTAATTGCACTAAAATTCTTGAAAGTTACCTGGTAGGCTAGATACCGCTAAAATCGCGCTAGATTAAAATTAACCGTGAAATTGTACCCAATTTCAGAAATTGGAAGTTGTTATGTCACAAGTCATTTTAGGAACGTCAACTCATCCTCAGAAGATGTTTCTGCAAACCGAGATTTTCGACGAAAAATCAAAGTTAGGCCGTTTTGGATCAGGAAATTTGTAAGCCCACTTTTGGTCCCATTTTTGGGATGCAAGTTGATTCTATGGGCAAGGAAAAATGTGGATTTAAGTGTGGACACATTGGATGAATTTATGGGCTTCAATTTGGATTGAATTGAAAGATGATTGAATGGAATTGAATGAATTGAAGAGGGAAATGCACAAAATTCGTAGGCCTTGAGGGGTGCAACATTTCAGCCATGTCGGGAGTGTCGCGACCTCTTTTTTTCGGCGCCCGCAATCGGGTACGGGCGCCTAAGGAGGCTAATGGCTCGGCTGAATTTATTATGCCCGGACTCTCCCAAGTCCACCAAATCACGACTTTAATAGTCTAAGTTTTTAACCCGTAAGTTAATTTTTAAAACGGAGTCGCCACTAATCAATTTGGGGTGGGTTGATTAGAAACCCAAGCGAAGTATTGGGAGAAATACTCACTCTGCGTAACTGAGAAATTAGGATCGGGGACTTGATTACACTAGTTAATCACTAATGCCCTTTCGGTACCTAATCTTGTTTAAACCTTGAGGTTTTTTGGATGTTCGAGGGATTTTCCATGCATTTTTGGGAGGAAAAACATTTCTTGAGTCTTTTTCTAATTTTTTGGATATAAAAGGGATTTTTTTGGATTTTTTTTTTGAAAATACAAGTCTTTTTTGGCTTTTTCTGAATTTTTGGTTTTTTTGGATTTTTGGCATTTTTTTGAAAATATGGAATATTTTTTATTTTTTATTTTTTATTTTTTATTTTTCAGAAAATAAAATATTTTTTTATATTTTTCAAAATATTTTTCGAAAATAAATTATTTTTTACTTTTCTCGATTTTTTAGAAAATAAAAAATTTTTCAACATTTTTTAAATATTTTTCGATTTTCTGGAAATTAAAACATTTTTTAATATTTTTTCGAAAATAAATTATTTTTGATTTTTTTTTGAAATATTATTTATTATTTATTATTAAAATATTATAAAAACTGACCCGGGTCGGATCCGCGGGTTGGGTCCGACCCGGCCGACGACCAAGACGCGACGGACGAGCCCGCAACGCGGGCCCGACTCGGATTTTTGTCCTCTTTTCTTTTTCTTTTTTATTTATATTGAAACGGCGTCGTGGCCGGTGTTTAGAGACAACCGGCCCGGCCCGACAACCCGGTCCAATAGCCCGCTCCCTTCGGCGAAACCCTACCCGGTCCCGACCCATACCCGACCCGGCGACCCGGTTTTCATCCGTCCCCCAATTCGCGAAACCCTACCCGAACAGTGGCCCGGATCCGACCCGGGCCGGGTCCGACGCATTCTTCCTCCCTCCTCGTCTATCCGCGGCGCCGATGGAGGGGCTAGGAGGTCGAATGGCGGCGGTCCGGCGCTCGGCGGCGACGGAGGCTAGGGTTTCGACTAAAGGGGGCAAGCCTCCGAACGGCGGCGACGGAGGCGGCGCGCGGGTTGAGACGCGGGGGCGAAACGACGATTAGGGTTCCGAGAGGGAGGGAGCTTCCGTTCGACGGCGGCGGGGGTGACGATGGCGTACGGCGGCCGACGGCGAATGAACTCGTACCTATCTCCGCGAGCCGCACTAGTCGATTTCGCGATGAAGGGCTTTGATTCGGCCGAGTCTTCGAACGATTGCGTGTGTCCGAGTCGGGGAAGTAGCGCCAGCGTCGGGAAAACAGATCGTCGAGGCGCGAGGGCGAAGACGGTTTGACGGCGTCGGGGACCGGTGCTCGGTCACAGCAACGGCGGCGGTCCGGCTCGGGCGACTAGGCACGGCGGATTTCCAGATCTGCGCCCGGATCTCGACCCTCTCTCCTCCGGCCGCGAGCTCTCGGATCGGGGTTCGCTCGCCGCCGATCTCCCCGAAGTCTCTCGGAGGGAGGTCGTTGAGCTCGCTACCCGATCGCTTCGCCCTTGCTCGCTCTTTGAGTTCCCGAAGTCTCTCGGGGATCTCTCGGAGCTTGCCGGGCCGGGTCCGTCGCTCAATGGAGGCGGTGCTTCGGTATTTATAGGCGAGGGGTGGCCGGTCGACGGAACTTCGACCGCCGGTCCCCCTCGCGTGCCGAGCAGCCCTTGACGGCCGGACCGGTGTCCCATCCGACGCGCCGCTTCCCCCACGTCGCTGTCCATCCGCTCCTCCGTCGCGCCCTTTGCGCGTGTGTTGCAGAGGCGCGAGGAAGAAGAAGACTCGGCTGGGCCGAGCCGAGGCGGAAATGGGCCGAGGGCCCATGCGAAGGCTGCTTCTCCCCCTTTTCTGTCCTTTTTTCGCTTCTTTTCTGTTTTTTTTTTTTTTAAATTTATTATCTGAAAAAGTTAAAAATAAAATAAACTAAAATAAAATAAAGTAAAGTAAAACCTAATTAATTAGAATGAAATTTTAGGCGTCAATGTTTGCCCCTCTTTGAAGGTGAGCTCGCAGAGGTTGCATTCAAAGACAACCGATGCCTAAATTTTATCCATGCATGCGTAGCAGATTATATTTTATTTGGGACTTATTATTATATGCAGAAAAAGAGCAATATAACTTTACATATACTAAGACAGATAAGAAGGTACCGTAGTTACTTACAGGGAGTGAGTGAGATAGGGTGTGAACCCCGAGTTTGGCAAGTATCAAGGCGTCGTCTTACCTGGTGATATGAGGAGGTTGCTTTTCCGGGGCTCGAACCATTCTTCGGTCGCTGTTAAAACAATCAATAATTTGTCTAGGACCCGAACTTTTCTTCGGTCGCCTTGACGGGAAATTGCCTTTCCAGGACCCGAACCATTATTCGGTCGCCTGTTAGAGCAATCGGTGATTTGCCTCGGACCCGAACCTTTCTTCGGTCGCCGTGACGGTAAAATGCTTTTCCAGGGCCCGAACCATTCTTCGGTCGCCTGTCAGAGCAGTAAGTGGTTTGTCTCGGACCCGAACCTTTCTTCGGTTGCCGTGATAGGAGATGCACCGACCTTTCTCAGGGCATCTATTTGTGGGTGCCTGATTTGCATCGAGGACACCAGTTGGTACCCGACCTTTCTCGGGAGATGCGCCGACCTTTCTCGGGGCATCATATTTGTTGGGGTGTCGACTTCGTCAAAGACACCGGTAGGAACCCGACCTTTCTCGGGAGGATGCGCCGACCTTCTCGGGGCATCGATTTGTGGGGTGTCCGACTTCGTTGAAGACACCAATTGGTACCCGACCTTTCTCGGGAGATGCACCGACCTTTCTCGGGGCATCGATTTGTGGGGTGCCCGACTGTCATGGACACCGATTGGTATCCGACCTTTCTCGGGAGATGCGCCGACCTTTCTCAGTTATCGATTCGTGGGGCGCCCGAACTCGTCATGGATACCGATTGGTACCCGACCTTTCTCGGGAAATGCGCCGACCTTTCTCGGGGCATCGATTTGTTGGGGTGCCCGACCTCGTCAAGGACACCGGATGGTTCCCGACCTTTCTCGGGAGATGTACCAACCTTTCTCGGGGCATCGTGCGGAAGATACCCGGACATTTATAGGCATTGAAAGAGTACCGGATATTCACAAGTACTAACCTGGAGGATATTTGGGCTTTTGTAGGCGTCGAAGGCGTACTTGGATGATCACAAGTGCGACTCGGAGGGTGCTCGGACATTCGCAAGCGTTGAAGGAGTACCCGATTGCTTACGGGTGTTGAAAGGGTACTTAGATGATCACAAGTAAAAATTCTTGGAGGAAACCCGGACATTGCGGGTATCCAAGGGGTACTTGGATGATGACAAGTACAAATTCTTGAAGAATACCCGGTCGTTTTTCGAAGGTCTCTTGGTAGATGGAATATCGAGGACGCACTCGAGATATTCTTGAAGGTCTCTCGCCTTCGGTAGTTGGAATATTGAGGACGCGCCTCGGCTATTCATGAAGGTCTCTCATCTCCCGGTAATCGGGAATATCGAGGACATGCTTCACATATTCGTGAAGGTCTCTCACCTCCCGGTAATTGGGAATATCGAGGACATGCCTCACATATTCGTGAAGGTCTCTCACCTCCCGGTAATTGGGAATATCGAGGACATGCTTCGGATATTCGTGAAGGTTTCTCACCTCCGGTAGTCGGGAATATCGAGGACGTACCTTGGATATTCGTGAAGGTCTCTCACCTCCCGGTAAATGGGAATATCGAGGACGTACCTTGGATATTCGTGAAGGTCTCTCACCTCCTTGTAAATGGGAATATCGAGGACGCACGGGATATTCGTGAAGGTCTCTCACCTCCGGGAGTTAGGAATATCGAGGACGTACCTTGGATATTCGCGAAGGTCTCTCACCTCCCGGTAAATGGGGAATATCGAGGACGTACCTAGGATATTCGTGAAGGTCTCTCACCTCTTGGCGGTTGGGAATATCGAGGACGTACCTTGGATATTTGTGAAGGTCTCTCACCTCCCGGTAAATGGGGAATATCGAGGACGCACTGGGATATTCGTGAAGGTCTCTCACCTCCCGGCGGTTGGGAATATCGAGGATGTACCTTGGATATTCGTGAAGGTTTCTCACCTCCCGGTAGTCGGGAATATCGAGGACGTACCTTGGATATTCGTGAAGGTCTCTCACCTCCCGCTAATTGAGAATATCGAGGACGTACCTTGGATATTTGTGAAGGTCTCTCACCTCCGGTAAATGGGGAATATCGAGGACGTACACGGGATATTCGTGAAGGTCTCTCACCTCCGGCGGTTGGGAATATCGAGGACGAACCTTGGATACTCGTGAAGGTCTCCCACCTCCTGGCAAGTTGGGAATATCGAGGACGGACCTCGGATACTCGTGAAGATCTCCCACCTCCTGGTAAAATAAACTTGAATGTAGCGGGGCTTACCCGGAAGGCCGCAGCACTTTAAAAGGGCCGGAACACCGGGTAGCCGCAGTGTACAAAATACCGGGATTCTTGGACGAACACAAGTATTTAATGATATGATCGTGGACCACTCAAGATGGTCCAAGTGTAAGAAAGCATGTCCGGGTAACCACAAAGCGCACAATGCGATGGAAATACTTGAATGGCTGCTAGTATTCAATGATACAGCTTTTGAGAACAACTCGGAAAAGGAGGACCTTAACAATGAAAGGCACTCTAAGGTAGTGGGATACTTGGTCACTGCGGGTATCCTAGCTATGAAGACAACTCGAACAAGTCGAGTGTCAAGAAAAGAGAGTATCCGAATGGCCGGTACTCAAAGACAAGGGGACACTTGGGAGTCACAAGCATCCAAATTTTAAAGACAAAGCTTAAACAGTCGAGTATTAACAGTAAAGAGCACCGAGTAGCGGCAGCACTCAAAAACGGGGGATACCCGGACGGTAGTAGGTATTCAACGATGAAGGGATACTTGGTCACCACAAGTATCAATATTCGGGGGACGACTCGAACAGGTCGAGTGTCAGGAAAGGAGTATCCGAACGATGGCCGATACTCAAAGACAATGGGAATACCTAGACAAAAGAGGTATTCAACGATAAAGGGATACTTGGTCACCACAAGTATCAATACTCGAAGACAACTTGAATAGGTCGAGTGTCGATAAGAGGGAGTACCCGGCAAGTGGTGGGTACCCACGGACAATGGGATACCGAGACAAATGCAAGCACCCAAACTCAAGGGACGACTTGAATAGGTCGAGCGTCGAGAAGAGTACCCTGCACAAGTGGTAAGTACTTTAAGACAAATGGGGATAGGGATATGCTTACCTAGCAATATCTCTCGATTTTAGGAAGTATGTCTGCTATTTACACAACATGCACACATGTACACAATGATTGTATATGCTGTAAATTTATGAGTTTAAATGCGATTTATGCATGACAATTTTGTCGTTTTACATCATTTGAGTTCCATCGGGAAGATTTTGAAAGACAACCTTTATTCGGAATATAGATGTCTTGAGCATGCCGATGAGGGACTTTCGTCCGAAAGGACTTTTCACTCACTCTCATGGAAAAGGCTATCCCGACCATTGATGCAGGATTTATAAGGACCACACATCTCATTATCATCATGTCGCGGGGGTCCGAGTATTCTCGCAAGTGGTACGATTTTACCAAAGGTGGGAGGTCTTTGTTGAGACCGTAATGTAGGCTTGGTTGTTGGCTCGTCAATGGGGACCATCACGGTCAAGGCTTATGAATAGAACACTACACGATCATCTCTCGGGTTTGCAAGCTTAGGAATCCGCGAAAAGAGATAGAATAGTCTTGCTCGTACTTCTTCGAGCGATGTTTATAAACATATGAAATCCTACGTTAATTGAAGTGCCCTAGTCTCGAAGAGACTTTTACAATGGGACGCGATGTAGGCTTGATTGATGTGTAAAAAGGTGAGAGTGGTGGTTGCCTTGGCATTTGTCACCGGTTTTCCTTCTCACCATCGATAGAGGCTCTATCAACTTTTCTTGAGAATACAATTGACTGTATTCTTTAGTTGGGGGCATTGGCCTTGCTTTTACCAGGCACACGCTTTTTATGCCCCTAGTTTTTATTCCAATTTTTATTCATGGGCATTGACCTTGCTTTTACCAGGTACACGCTTTTTTATGCCCCTAGTTTTTTATTGCTTGAGGAACTAATCTAGACAAGCTCAAGCAAACACCGTTGTTCATCTTTTGTCGGCGCTCCTGATTATGCTGCTCGAATGGCAGTAAATTCTACTTTGCCTCCATGTGAGGGTAAATTTACAGACTCAATTGAGTTGTACAATGGATACAAGTGCGTGAAGAAAGAATTGCTCTTCGTCATTCTAAGGCACTTAAATTAACGCGAGTGTTCATATGCAATAAAGACACCGAAGATTGATGTAAGTGCAAGCAAGAAAATTTCTATCCCTTTTCTCACCTTGTGATGCTGATTTGCCTTGTCTTCGACATGCCCGGTGTGGGGTGATTCTTGATGAGAGAAGCTTCATCAGTGTATGAGGCTCAAGAGGGGTGAGCAATGAAATGCCTCTCACTGTTTTGGTTATCGTACCATTCGCGAGAGAACTTTTTACCTTGCAGTCATGGAATCTTTTGCACTCATCTCACAAGTGTATAGATGGGGACTGTGTGTAGGATATGGCTTGCCGTCATCATTCCGACGCGCCTCATCTAGCATACTCAATCAATCTTGTATTCTTCACTTAGCTGTCTATTCTAATAATTCTTAATAGAATCAATGATTTGAACCGACGAAATCATCATGCAAAAATCCATTTGGAGAAGGCATGCAGCATTTTTAAGTATGAGAGAGTTTGTACTCTCAAAACAAATGAATGATTTTTACTCAAGAAACCCTATTGACAACTTTAGGGACATTCACTTGGTGAAATTGTATTTACAAATGTGTTGAATTTTGAACATCAAAAGAGTTATTCACAAATGGGTGTCAATGGATCGTCCCTATAGGAAAATGACACAAGAATGATCAGCCAAGGATTGGGAATCGATCTATTGATTTGACGGGCTCTTTTGCTTTTTGCCCCGTAGAAGAGAAGATGTGGAAGTAGCTCAACCAATAGGGCCAAGATCACAAGTGACTTGAGGCCTGAAGGGTTTCTATCATTTGCTTTGATGATGCTTTGTTTGGGAGAGCTTATCAAAGTTTGACATATCTTTTCTTGATTTGTTATTCTTGTTTTTGACAGACAGATGATCCTACAAAAGATAGGAAAGAACGTGTCAGTCATGATTTTTCTCAGGAGTTTAAACAACTGGGAGTGATACAACATTACCCTTCACTGATTTGCAGATGATTGGATGGACCTCAAGTGCGAGCGGGACACGAAGTCCTATGTCTTTTGCTTCGTTAGGTCACCTGCTCTCTCGTAATTTGCAGGTGCAAGAGAAGCAAAAATTTTTTTATTATATTTTTTTTACCAAGCGGTTAACCGCCGCGTCGGGGATTCGAACCCCGACTTCGGACCATTTTGCTTCTTCCCGGTACCACTGGCTAGAGGCGCGACGGTGTCCGTAGGGCGCTTCTTTTTTATTTAACCAAACCGGCTCTTGAACGACACGTCCTTTCATACCAAGTTAGGTAAATCGATATGGGTCACCGGCGATTTGCCCAAATTAACCATTAAGCTTGTTTCTTGAATCCTATGCTTCCCGTCAATAGGAAAAAAAAAAAAAAAAAAAAAAAAAAAAAAAAAAAAAAAAAAAAAAAAAAAATATCACAAGCGAGTCCAGATATTGGGAGTATTGGAAACGATACCAAATTACTCTCCCCGCAGTTTATATGTGCTGGCTCCTAGGGATATTTGAATGTCGATGACGGCCTCTTTGTCTCGACACGTTCAACGTTTCGATTGGCCTTTCCCATTTGTGGCCATGTATGCATGATGGCTGGGTTGATTCATCTTCAACGCCTTCCTTCGTGGAATTTCCCCTTCGTCTTTAACTATTGCAACACTGGGCAAAGTCATGTACCTCAAGCTTCCATGGAATCTCGAGATGGACAATCAAAATCTCCAGTCCTCCGAAGGCAATTATTTCTTGGAAGAATACGCGTCTCGGAACACGGAGTGAAGCTTCCGGATTCTAAAGTCGTTGTCGGGGAGTGGGGGCTATAGATCGCCTTGACTGTCCTGGATTTTCTCCCCGTTGGACAAGAGCCAATTTAAAGAAAGAGAACAGATCCCTTCCTTGTGCTTCTAGGCTCGATCGAAGCTGGAAGTCCCGTTGATGAAGCCACATCATCTAGTTGCTCAAGCACGTTGTGGGGAAAGGACATTGCTCCGGCTTGAGAAGGAGTTGGATACGAGGTGGAGTGCACAGTAACTCCCGAGGACGGCTTGCAAAAGCAGCATGGGGGAGGTTATCCCGCTCGAGCTACCATGGTGTGCATGATTCGAGTTTAACCGTATGCCTATGCCTATTACCTCCTATTTTTTGTTTCCCGTACATAGGAGAGAGGGGTTGTCATTCTCAATATTATGTTAAGGAAATAAGACTTACACTTTTTGGAACAGATGCTCCTTTCGTTTGCCCCCGCTTTTTTCAAAAAGATACCCTTGAATTTGGTCTCGTTCACATGATGCGCCAGTTTCAACTACCTTTTGTCACATTAAATCAAAAGGGGATGATATTCTGAAACATGAAGTGAGTGAGTCAAAAAGACAAACATGATTAAAATTAACATTTTGTTTTGACAAAAGCTTTTGGTGATGAGATACTTCTTATTTTCAAATTATGTCTTTGGGGAAAAAGCATGAGGAAGCCCAGCCCTCAAGATTCTCCTTGGATGATGTTTTCTTTTCATGGTTGGATAACATCACCGGGCTGGTTTGGAATACCGCCTCATGCCTTCAAAATACTAGAATTATACATTAGAGTACTTGAAATGGAAAATACAACAAGTAGCACACTAGACAAGATAAGAAATATGAAATCATAAAAACAAGTAAAACCCATGAAAACTCCTGTGTAAAGGAGCGCTTTGATAGGTTGGTCTTGAAGCTAAACATCTTTGAATTCCTCGCCTTCGTAGATTCGAAGTATTCGCATGCGATGACTACCTCGTTGAAGCTACGGAAGTGTAACCCATGCAGCCAACAACGATGCTTGCCGGACAAAGCTTCTATGAACCACTTCATTAACTCCTCTTCAGCCGCTCAGGTGGATTTGCATCATGAAAGCCCTCCACCTCCCTCGCATATGTTCGGAAATCCTCCATCGGTCTTCTTTCTCAAGTGGGCCAAATTCTCGCAAGGCGGTTCGGGGCCAATCTGGTTTTGGTACCGATGCAAGAATGTGGAAGTCAGCTTGCTCCAATCCTTTATGAGGTAAATATTTGCCGTGAAGAACCACCGTAATGCAGACCCCGTAAGAGTTTCTTGGAACGCCCGAGTTGTGAACGACATCGGGCCATAGTCGACTCATTTCCGCATGGAGATACCGCAAGTGTGCCACAGTAAGGGCAAGTGGTGCCGTTATACTTACGGAGATTAGGTATCCACATCTCTTCGGGGTCATGATCCTATGAGCGCAGGACGAGCTTGATGTATCTTGATTAGGCCACCGGTTTTCCCACCGCATATCCGTTGTAGTGGTGAATTTTTCTCGCTTCTGTGGAAGTTGGATTCTACCGAGATTACCCCATTGCTTTCTTCTTGGTCGAAATTTCCGAATGAGGATAAAGTATTGAAGCTATCCTCATGGTCGAGGACAAGCTTAGTACTTCGTTAGGATCGTAGCGGATAAAGACGTATGCTTCCTCTTTCGACGGCCTTCATCCCCGGATGAGAGTAGGAAACAGATTATACGATGAATCGTCGTTTCATTGTTGAAATAACGCCGGAAGTCCTTGAGATTGTATTCGGAGCCGGGAAGTCTTCTGTGGTTGTACTCTAGGGGATGGTAGCCTTCAAAGCCGTATTCTTGGGAATGCTCGAAGTTCCGGTGCGGTAGCTCGTTGGCGTATGCCGAATTGATCTCGTTTAGGCTTTCTTTTCTTGACCTCCGGTCCGATCTTTTGAGTAAGGCCCCGTGTTTCGCAAAGCTCGATTCGTCAAGGGAAGTGAGAGACATTAGAGTTTCACCGTCTCGATTCGCTTTCCGTTGATAGGGGTCGATATTCTTTGGACCCTAGCTCTTGGAGTAAGCTTGGGAGTCCTCCGCCGTGCCCCACTCTTGAATGTGCTCGTGTCTTTGATCTCGTACAAAGGCTCCTTGCCTTTCCTAGTAGGAAATTTTCCAGCAACAAGATGTTGCTCACCGCCCATTTATCATGCAAGGCTTGATTCACATGCTCTTTTCCTATCTCGCCGATTAACGATTCCTCGTGCTCCGTGATCATCAATTCTTCAGCTATGTCAAGGCCGATGTCAATATCATATTCTTGGTGAAAAACATGAATTAGTTCCCTCCAGGTTTTAAGGGGACTAATCTTCCCGACAATGTACCATCGCAAGGCGGGGCCGGTCAAGCTCGATTGGTACGATTGAATCATCCTTCGAACCAGGTAGGCCCGCAAGTAGGTCTCGGGCGGGAGGTATCAAAGATACCTTTCGCATTCGTGTGCTTTGAGTTTTTCGGGGATCTCAATGCCGGTGTAATTGGACATGTCCATGGGATTTCGCTTCTTGCACCGGCTTAACTTTTTCATGATCTTTTCAAACCTGTCTATGGTATCGGCTATTTTTTGGCGAATATGTGGGTGTCATGATGGTGTTTAAGGCAACCTGCAGAGTTGGGTTCAGCTTGAGTAGATTTCATTTGTCTTGAGAGTTGTTGAAGGACAATGGACATCTGTCCTACGCCGTCTTCAATGTTAATGAGGCAATTTTGTACATCATTATGATTGGGCCCTAGTGCATGAGGCCATTCGCGAGCTATTGGTGACCGGCGATTCATAATTACCCGTTCGTGACGAAAATAATGAATGAGCACGAAAGTAAACAAAGATTGACCCATGGCAATGGTCTAACTACTTTTTATTTATCAAAAGAGGATTTTATAGACCGCAGACTTCGACATCTAAAACTTGAAATTGAAATGACAGAAGGAAATACTAGATATTAAACAAAAGTCCCTAAACAATGGGACAAAACTTTCACAAGATTAACACTAAGGGGCACATGATTGCCAATTTATATGCGACGAGGAGCCTTGTTCTTGCGAGGATGCCTCGCTTCCTTGAACCGGCTCTGAAATATGTATCCAGTCCATTCCCAAATCCCTCTCCATGAGCTCTGCTTGCTCGTGCTGGGTGCTCTCACTGATTGAGTGAGGGACCAATGGCTTCCATTTTGTCGGGATACGATGGTTGTGGATGTAGGACGTAGAGGCGTGGTGGGCTTTTTCTTCTCCCTCAAGCCCTTCGTGTACCACAATCCTTTTGCGATGGCACTTGTTCCATGTTTCCTCGATAATGTCAATCTCGAATGTGTATTCACGGCTTTGATGGGTGAAAAAAAGTGGAGGGGCCTTCCTCTTGAAAAGTGGCGGGATCTCCTGAAGGGCTCCATATTGTCGTGCCACCCGATATGGGAAATAGGAAACGGCGCCGGTGAGGCCGAGCAACGGAATTGGATGGCAGCGTCTATAAGCAAAGTGAGCTCTCTTTTCATGGAACCAACCAAAGACACCATTGGAATACCTCGGGAGTCGGGTCTCTTAGGAAGTTTATCCAATTTAAACAGCTTTGGTTAGGAATGTATGGTCCTAAAACCATAAATTTCTGCAATGGATTTTCAAAATTATTTGTTTCGATGATTGCATGAAGTCTCGAAATTCGCTTAGGTGAGAAAAGAACCAGACTTGTAAAATTTCAGGAGAGGCCCGCATGATTTTCTCCGAGTTGTCTTTAAAACGATTAAAAGACAAGAATGTTTCGGTTAAAATCATGTTGACATAATTTTGCCCCTTAAGATTTGATCAACTATCCATGCCATTTTTGGACTTATGACGTTTCTTTGGTGGGGAAAATGATGAACCCGAAAAAGGCCAGGAGAAAAATCTCACTTTTTTGGGTCATGGGTTGGTTTTCAAAACAAAATCAAAAATGCTAGTGGGCAAGTATTATGGTTGTTTTCAAGAATTTGCCTCATGACATGGACTTCGTTCTTAAAATTCGTGCTAACCCACGCAACGGGATAATGCCCGTTGACGGCCTAACAAGCTTTTTCTCGAGAGGCATTCCAAGTGATTATGCTGTATTCTTCCGTAGTTGGGGTTAGCTCGAACTTACCGAACATAAAAGTAGTCGTCTTCGGGCACCAGAAATGTGTCATGGCCTCGTATGACTTCAGCTGAACACGGATTTGGATCAACGATAGAAGATGACCGACTTTGGCTTTCACATGGTCTTGGGCGACCGGTCCAATTGACCCCACCATCTCGAAGAGTTCCGCTTTGGGAGCGGGAATGAACTGGATATCATCTTCTCCCATTGCATATAAACCGGGACTCGAAAAACCTACCCTAAATTGCCATGGGCCAATAAAAAGATTGAGTAAAAGTAAATAAATTACTTCGCTTTTAAAGAAAATGGCAAGCACAAAGACATGTACATGGAACGTGCGGCTCGATTTCTAACTATGAAGGCTTGGTGAGATTAAAAGGATATCCGCCCGTCGTCAGTCTCGCGTTAGAAAGATATCCTCCTAACTCGGCTAAGAAATTCGGAGAAAAGAAAGGCAACCTCTACATCGCAGTCTCGCGTTCGAGGTCGTATCTTTCTTAACACCATCCTAGAAATCCTATGGCGGCCCAGTCCGGCGGCCGGGTTGTGTGTGCCATGTGTAGTGTTTAAAACAAAGAAAGCATGCACAAAGTTTTATAATCACAAGAAAATCTATTTTAAGCAAACTTAAAATAAATTTCTAAGCTTTTGACCTGCATAAAGAAAAAACCTAAGTCAAGAAAGAATTTGAACAAGACAAAAATGGCCTAAGTCTTCAATTCCCCAAAGCGGAGTCGCCAAGCCGTCGCGACCTCTTTTTTTTCGGGGCGCCCGCAATCGGGTACGGCGCCTAAGGAGGCTAATGGCTCGGCTGAATTTATTATGCCCGGACTCTCCCAAGTCCACCAAATCACGACTTTAATAGTCTAAGTTTTTAACCCGTAAGTTAATTTTTAAAACGGAGTCGCCACTAATCAATTTGGGGTGGGTTGATTAGAAACCCAAGCGAAGTATTGGGAGAAATACTCACTCGCGTAACCAGAGAAATTAGGATCGGGGACTTGATTACACTAGTTAATCACTAATGCCCTTTCGGTACCTAATCTTGTTTAAACCTTGAGGTTTTTTGGATGTTCGAGGGATTTTCCATGCATTTTTGGGAGGAAAAACATTTCTTGAGTCTTTTTCTAATTTTTTGATATAAAAGGGATTTTTTTGGATTTTTTTTTTTTGAAAATACAAGTCTTTTTTGGCTTTTTCTGAATTTTTGGTTTTTTTGGATTTTTGGCATTTTTTTGAAAATATGGAATATTTTTTATTTTTTATTTTTTATTTTTTATTTTTCAGAAAATAAAATATTTTTTTATATTTTTCAAAATATTTTTCGAAAATAAATTATTTTTTACTTTTCTCGATTTTTTAGAAAATAAAAAATTTTTCAACATTTTTTAAATATTTTTCGATTTTCTGGAAATTAAAACATTTTTTAATATTTTTTCGAAAATAAATTATTTTTGATTTTTTTTTGAAATATTATTTATTATTTATTATTAAAATATTATAAAAACTGACCCGGTCGGATCCCGGGTTGGGTCCGACCCGGCCGACGACCAAGACGCACGGGACGGCCCGCAACGCGGGCCCGACTCGGATTTTTGTCCTCTTTTCTTTTTCTTTTTTTATTTATATTGAAACGGCGTCGTGGCCGGTGTTTAGAGACAACCGGCCCGGCCCGACAACCCGGTCCAATAGCCCGCTCCCTTCGGCGAAACCCTACCCGGTCCCGACCCATACCCGACCCGGCGACCCGGTTTTCATCCGTCCCCACCCGCGAAACCCTACCCGAACAAGGTGGCCCGGATCCGACCCGGGCCGGGTCCGACGCATTCTTCCTCCCTCCTCGTCTATCCGCGGCGCCGATGGAGGGGCTAGGAGGTCGAATGGCGGCGGTCCGGCGTTCGGCGGCGACGGAGGCTAGGGTTTCGACTAGTGGGGGCAAGCCTCCGAACGGCGGCGACGGAGGCGGCCGCGCGGGTTGAGACGCAGGCGAAACGACGATTAGGGTTCCGAGAGGGAGGGAGCTTCCGTTCGACGGCGGCGGGGTGACGATGGCGTACGGCGGCCGACGGCGAATGAACTCGTACCTATCTCCGCGAGCCGCACTAGTCGATTTCGCGATGAAGGGCTTTGATTCGGCCGAGTCTTCGAACGTGGTGTCCGAGTCGGGGAAGTAGCGGCCAGCGTCGGGGAAAACAGATCGTCGAGGCGCGAGGGCGACAAAGACGGTTTGACGGCGTCGGGGACCGGTGCTCGGTCACAAAGAACGGCGGCGGTCCGCTCGGGGCGACTAGGCACGGCGGATTTCCGGATCGCGCCCGATCTCGACCCTCTCTCCCTCCGGCCGCGAGCTCTCGGATCGGGGTTCGCTCGCGCCGATCTCCCGAAGTCTCTCGGAGGGAGGTCGTTGAGCTCGCTTTACCCGATCGCTTCGCCCTTGCTCGCTCTTTGAGTTCCCCGAAGTCTCTCGGGGATCTCTCGGAGCTTCGCCGGGCCGGGTCCGTCGCTCAATGGAGGCGGTGCCGGTATTTATAGGCGAGGGTGGCCGGTCGACGGAACCCGACCGCCGGTCCCCTCGCGTGCCGAGCAGCCTCTTGACGGCCGGACCGGTGTCCCATCCGACGCTACCGCTTCCCCCCACGTCGCGTCCATCCGCTCCTCCGCGTCGCGCCCTTTGCGCGTGTGTGTTGCAGGCGCGAGGAAGAAGAAGACTCGGCCGGGCCGAGCCGAGGCGGAAATGGGCCGAGGGCCCATGCGAAGGCCGCTTCTCCCCCTTTTCTCGTCCTTTTTTCGCTTCTTTTCTGTTTTTTTTTTTTTTTAAATTTATTATCTGAAAAAGTTAAAAATAAAATAAACTAAAATAAAATAAAGTAAAGTAAAACCTAATTAATTAGAATGAAATTTTAGGCGTCAACAGGAGGCTTCTTGGGGAAGATTGAGGAGAGAGAATGGATGAGGATGAAGGCTGATGGCTGGTGGAGGCTTGTGAGGTGAGAGAGAGACAAGTGTTGAGCCTAGGGAGCTCTTGGGGTCCCCTCTCTTCAACTAAAGCTTCTTCTTCCTCTAGCCCCATCTTTCTCCATTGATGAGGTGTAGAGGGAGCTTGAGAAACCAAAGAACACAGAGCAGTAGCCCCCCTTGCCGGTCGTACACCTGCCCAAGCCGCCAGACCATTTTCCCCCTCTGTTTTCCTCTCTTCCAGTTTTTGTTCCAGCTGACCTTTCGGTGAAAACTTGAGTTAAAAGTTGTCTTCCCGAGAGAATCAGCCAACGCTCCACCCACCACAGTGACCAGCACATCCAGACTGTTCAGGAGCACTTTGCCGTTCGCTGGAACGACTCGCTGACCGTCTCGTCCAGCCGTTGCCGGTCGTTGGATCGCCGGTCTACTGCCCGCCTGCACTGATTCATATTTTTCTTCATTTTTCTCCAATTCCAGTCCTTCCTTCGCTCGTCCCAACCACCAACAAGTCCCCCTTGACCCCCGGGAGCCGCCGGTTGCCGACCACGCGCTCGCCGGAGCTCTAATCAGCCTGTTTTCGCCATTGCAGCCGCTGGTTTCCTTTCTTAGTTTAGCCAAGAACAGAAGCTGAACCAGCAGGGGTCTTTAGTCTTCGTGGCACGTTTTCAAGCCCTTCCCGACCTTGGTTGGTGTTGCTGCTTGGAGGTTTATCGCCCGCCTTAACATCGCCGTCACCGTGGACTTACCGAAATGCTAAACCGATGAGTTTACTCACTAAACTTTGCTTAGGAGGTTGATTATGCTTAAGGGTTGTAGGCTAAGCATGTTTAGGTAGTTAGATTAGCTTAGTTAAATGTTAATTAGATTATGTGGATGGATTAGTTTAGTGGTTAATTAATTAAGGCTAATTATGTGATTAAATTAATATAATCTTGATTATGCCCATAATTAATTATTTTAAATTAATTAATTATTTCGAAATTATAAATATTATTTTATTACATTATATTAATATAATATATTATTTATTTAATTATTTTCGGAATATATTTAATTATTTATTACTTTTCGGAAAATTGACCGGGATAGCCGGTGACCGGAATTTCGTGCTGACTGTTGTGGTGTGGTTGAATTATGCAATTGATTGTTGGATTCTGAAATTGAGTGGTGATTGTGAAAATATGGCTTTTATTTTGAAAATCCCGGGTGTCGGGTTTTGACACTGAAAATGGATTTTAATTACTATATCAAATAGTGAGGTTTGAAAAGGAGAGATATCACTTTTAAGGTTCAAATTGATCGTGTACCCACACATGCCTATTTTCCCAGATGTTTTAAATATGAAGAAATTATGCCATGATCACTATTTTGATTAAGGCATTTGTGTGCAATGCATGGTATCCTGGGCCTAGATTGATTGGTCGTGTGTTGGTTAAAGAGAACCTGTTCTAGCGTTTACGCCGAACGTTACTAAATCCCACTTTTAGGTTACCCATACATTAGGGTAGCGGGTCGTAGTAGATTCTGGACTTAAGCTCCTTCGGGATAGCCGTCAATGTGACATAGCCGTGCTCAATAGAGAAGAGATGATGCCTGGCTACGCCAATAGACAGCCGAACATGGGAGTCGGCTGTGCCTTGAGTGGCTTAATTAATAATTAGAATGCATGATTGTCTAAGTTTGATGCACCTGATTATGAGACAAAACTGTGTGGCATGGTATGGGACGTGTCATAACGGTTTGGCCCTATAATCGGGACCTCTGTGATTTATTGAGTTGTTGAGGCGTTTCAATTGTTATGTGCATTAATTATATGCATTTGTGATATGAACTGTGCTGACGTGCAGGAAGGAATTGAGGCGAGGTAAGTCCTCTGTTCTCATTGTGTGGTTGTGTGGCTAGAGTGCCCTGAGGCGTATTTCCTTCCTAATAAGGGTTTAGGGGGTGGACTTGCTGAGACATTGTCTCACTGATTATTGTATAACCATTTTCAGGTCCTTAGAAGGTGGTTGTGGAGGACCGAAGCCCCGGAGTCTGTGAAGGTGGAGTCTAAAGGATCGTCGTTTGTGTCCGACGAGTAGGTTGTAGGACAGCTTCCTTTTGAGAGTCGATCTTTTGTAGACTTTTAACCAGACTCATTTTATACCTAAACCCCGTTGTTTATAAAAGTTGGCTTTTGTGAAATCTTCCTTGCTTTCCTATCCCATGTTGTTTGTTGTCAGGGGTTTATTATTTCGCTTCCGCATGCGTATTAAAAATGAAAGGGTCGGCGACGCGTCCTGTGAAGTTGCAAATTTTATCGACTACAAAGGGATGTGTGTGCGCTCGAGGATCGGGGTGTCACAACATATCTCTGTTGAATTGACCTATCTCCGATCTCTGATCGATTTTGACAGTGTCGTATTAACCCTTGCAGATTAGCACGGTTGAGCAGTCGATTTCTGATCGAATTCTCAAGTCTGTTGCGTTAAAATCCCTTAACGGCTTCATCTGATAGACTAGTTATCTCGTGAGTGATTAGCTAAGAGAAAAGAACTATAAGTGCGTCGATGAAAAACCCGACTCATTTAATTGAAAACAGAATTGGAAAATCAGGATGTCACACTTGATGTCGAACGTCGGTATCACCACGTTTGTCAATGTTTGGTGCAATCTTTTGTCTCCAAGCTCTTCCCTCACGAGTTTGTGAAGGTATTTTCCATCGTATTTGGGTTCCAACACGGCTTTGATCATCTTCGTAACCGGTTTGAAAGGGCAACTGTATAATTTTAGGGACATATATTAATTTCGATCAATCAAGAGATAGTTAAACCATGATAGAGATTACCAACTTCTTTATGTTTTTCTTTACCTGTCTTGGGGGAAGATTTTAGGGCAGTGATTGAGATAGAAGTCTTTGATATCTTTTGCAGTGAATACAGGGCAGTTGTTTTCATCGGGAGTGGTTAGCATGGCCGTAACGAGGTCCCCAGTGCTTGTTCTAGAAATAACATCGAAATAGTCCGCGATTCTTGTGCCTTCGCCATCTAGTTTCTGCAAAATTCGTAAAATATTTTTAGCTTGAGATCGGTGTATCAGATATAGGTTATATAAAGATTGGTTGCGTCTTTGCCATCTAGTTTCTGAAAACAGTCTTGTCCTTTTAAAGTTTGCTTAGAACATGCATGCATAAAACCTTTTACATGCATGCATGCATGCATTACGAGAACTACATGCAAATCATCTAAGTGCATATAAATCTAACGAATATTGTTTTGCTCACTAAAATTGATATACAATTATGTGAAGAAAATCGCTAAGCAGATATGTGTAAAGATTGTGAAGCTTGCTAATATACTAACAAGACCAGTGAAATATATTGATAACAGATACGACAAAAGTCGTATGCAGCATGCCCACCTGAAGCTCTGACTCTAGGAAATGAAGAATGGTTCTAGGGATAAGCCCTCTTATCCCACCACCATCGATACTCAGAATGGTGATCGAATTTCCATAAGTTGGAGGCTGAAGGGGTAAACTCGGTGATCTTTCCATTAGCAAATCGAGTTAAATGAAACAAAACGAAAGGAAGTACTAACAAGTATGCACTCTAGGTACCTTTGAGAGTCGTCAGAGAAAGGGAGAAATAGGAAATGTTTTGAACAAGTGTATCAAGTTTGGGAGTAAAGTACACCCCAAGTGCCAAAACTTGGCACGGAGGGACACTTAAGTGCCAAAAGTTAGGAAAGTGATACTTAAGTGCTAAAATCGGAGCAAAATGGATAACTTAAGTGTCATTCCGGCCAAAATCGGGCCAAAATGCCAACGTAGTGATTTTCTAGCGAAACAAGTGCAAAACGGCGTCGTTTTGCATGCTGAGGTGGCTAGACAATACAAAAATGACGTCCTTTTTGTCTGACGTGGTAAAAAAATTAATATAAAATTTAATTTAATTAAATTTAAAACTAAATTTATTTAAAACATTAAGAAATAAAATAAAAATATTAAAGAAAAAGACGCAAGCAGCTGAGGACCTGCCTCTCTCTCTCTCTCTCTTTTAATTTTTTTTAATTTTTTTTTTTAATTTTTAGTTTTCTTAATATTTTATTTAATTTTTAATTTTTTTAAAATAAATTTAGTTTTAAATTAAATTAAATTAATTTTTATATTAATTTTTTTACCACGTCAGCACCAAAACGACGTCGTTCTTGTATTGTCTAGTCACCTCAGCGTGCAAAACGGTGTCGTTTTGCACTTGTTTCGCCGGAAAATCACCACGTCGGCATTTTGATTGGATTTTGGCCGGAATGGCACTTAAGTGATCCATTTTGCTCCGATTTTGGCACTTAAGTGTCACTTTCCTAACTTTTGGCACTTAAGTGTTATTTTGTGCCAAGTTTTGACACTTGGGTGTACTTTACTCCAAATTTGGAGAAGGAGCTAGTTTGCGTAATGGCTTTACAGTGCATGAGCCATTTACGTGATGGCTTTACAGTGCATGAGCCATTCGTATTTATAGTCTCTCATTCCCCTCACATTTTCACTAGGTTTCACGAAACGGTATGATTTAAACTCGACCGGAATCATATGAAGGTGGTTGAATCTGGTTAAGTTGGATGCGAGATTCTTCATTTACGGAGATCATATTGAAAAGTCCAAATTCGAAAGGGCTTCGTCAACATTGTAATCGAATGGCTTTCGGTGGGCATCGAAATTAGGTCTTCACTCGGAGAATTTCTGGCGAGACTTTTAGGAGACTCGTGGGTTTGAAGACAGCTTGCGAGCCGTACAGTAGAGCGAACTTGTACTTGGCCATGATAGTGGCTAGCGATCGACCAAGGGCTCAAATGAGATTAATTTTTGCACTCTGTCTACACAACTTGCTCTCGGGGTTAGCTTTGTTTTCTTCACAAGATTAAATGGACGTTGGATGCACAACGTTTGGTGCATTGCTGAACTACATGGTTTTGATTTAACTAAAGGTTCTCGAAAGGCGACGAATATGCAGTCCTTTCGACAAAGGTGTGAGAACATTAATGAATGCAATCCATCCATCTGAATTCGAAAACCATCGGACATCGATTGATGAAGGCGACTTTGAAATGGTTTGTCATGGAAATTTCAAGAGAGGAGAAATGGTCACACCCAATCAAATTGCGAGCCAAGTTCTCAGTTTTCGGCAAACATTAAAGATGAGAGGAAAATCCCATGGGTCCTTCTTATCCATTTGATTGCTCGGGAAAAAGAGGCATTGACTTTTATTTTCGATAAGTTTGTCTCCATTTCCCGATATAAAGACATCTACTTTGGTTTATCGTGATAATTAACTATCGATCAAAGTAGTCGCGTCCTATTGGCAAAAAAAAAAAAAAAAAAAAAAGTCAAAGTAAAAAAATGAAACTATTCAAAAGAATATGCAGGTATTTTTCTTTCTAGAAAATCCACAAAACGTTTTCTACAGGTACTTAAGGACGATTTTCCGTAACTAATATTGACAATTCGGATGATCTTGAAAACATATGAGATTTTTCAAGGCAGACAAAATTAATTTGCAGTGTGCAAAAGCTAATAACCAGTTTTTTTTTTTTTTTTTTTGTGGTGATATGGACCTCCAGATTAGCTAGATGAATGAACATCGAATGCACAAAGTATGTTGCCATACTCCAGGACACAGAATAATACGACACAAAGCCCGGTGTGTGAGTTAAACATCAATGAAAACCCCATTTGATCCTCTCTTATTATGACTTGAAAGGCCATTGCCAAAGGAAAAGAGGAGAAACTTAGAAATACTAATTCCTCTTCAAATTTATTATTTCCTAACTCGAAGCACACGCAATTAATCTAATCAGGAGCAGTCATCTCGATGGTGGAAATATATACATAGATACATATGTGTGTGCGTATATATATTGTTAAAAAGTGCCTTGTGCTTACTTGTTAAACAATTAAAAAAAAAACAATAGTTAATTTCACCAACTATACTTGTGGTCGCAACCTTCTCAAAAGTGAACCTCTAAAAGGAAAACTAATGATTACGAAACAAACACTTTGTGTGAACTTTTCTAAGCTCAAATAAATCACAATTTGGGATTTTAATTTAATCATTTAAACATGCAATTTAATTTATTTAGAAGTCGTCACTAATTCATTATGGGTTAATTAGAAACCCGAGAAAAGCTTTTGCAAACCATAAAATCCATGGATACAAGATCTTGGTTAGGCTAGATGAATCTCATGCAATTTTGGTATATTTTCTCTTTATTTGAAAATACTTTTGCTAGCTATCTTGGTTAGTTTTTAACTTAAGCCACTAACATACGGGAGGTAATCATGTGGGTGCGCTAGCAAGAATTTAACGACCAATAATCAAAGTACTAAATAAAGTGTTAAGGATAGGGCAACAACATAAATACCCCAAAGCAGGCAAAAGCCTGTCAATTCCAATAATTGTTCTTCAATATGTCAATTGAAAATGCATGCATAGCCTAAATATGACTTCTAAATGACAAGTAAAATTAATATGAACTATTCTAGCATGACATTTAATTTAAATTAAGGTTAATGCCACGAAAAACCTTGAACTAGTATACACGTAACAAATTTACCCAAAATTAATTTTTTAAGTATCAAAACCCCAAAACTAGTACACTTTTGATAAATTTACCTCAAACTAATTTTTTGACTACTAAAAAGCCAAACCGGTATATTTATGACAAATTTACCCTCTGTTAGTTTCCATTAAATAAGATTAATACCACAAAAAACCAAAAATGGTACACTTGCAAACAACGAAGTGTAAAACCCCAAATCAGTTCACTTGTTAATTTGTCATCCACCTTAGCAATTTGACGATAAAATTAATAGAGATTAATGGATGATAAATTTGTCACAACAAATTTGGGGTTGTTCGTAATATTTATCCTTTAAATTATGATCCAAAACATGCAATTATTAAATGGCATGAAATTATGATGTGGAAATATGACATGGCATTTATGATGACATGGCAATGATGATGTGGAAATATGAAACTAATCCTATGTGAGATATGCGCATATATATATATATATATATATATTTGTGATTTTCTTTTAAGGATAAGATAGAAAACTACCTAAAATATGTGATTACCTAATTTAAAATTTCGAATTAATATATATTAAATTCTATTATTAATTAGGAAATTTCCTAATTTCTACATGATTCTTAAACATGCAATTCTAACTAGTAAACTAATCTATCCTGACATGTAATGCATTTTTTTGTATTTTCCAAAATAGAAAAATTCACTAAATAAAAGACATGAAATATAATAAATCATAACAAAATATTCATTAAACTCAAAATAAGAAACAACTAGTATCGAGGATCTAATCTTAAGTCTTAAAGATTGAAATCGTGATATTATATACGACTCAAAAGGACACTTCCTAGTCGTGAACCGACTAAAATCTCAAAATAAATCGTGTAAGAGTTGAATAGCCACAATTTAGGCAATTAAATATTTGAATCAAATATAACTTAGGAAATTTCTGGAAGTGGATTATCGACTCAAGCAACGACCGATAGTGAGGGTGGTCAGAGGTGACCAGTGAGGAACGGCAAGAGCGGGAAACATCGATGATAGGGACTATGAATATCAAAATGGGATGTGTGGATCTTTGATGCTTGATTCCTTCGGCGAAGTTGAAGAACTAAGTGTTGTAGAGCTTCCCTCACAATTTTATTGCATTCTGACTTAGCACGAACGCATACTCGCTGTTTTTGTGAGACCATGCACAGAGCTCTTCAGTCTTGATCCATAAGTCCGATGGTTCGGTTTTCTCATCCAAGATATATTTCCAAATATTTTCTCATCAGTCCACCTAACAAACTCAAGAACAATGTCTTACTATACTCTCCATAAATTCGAGTGCGGTCCAACAGTTAACAAATGCATACTCATCGATTTCGTGAAACTGTGTGCTGGAATTCAAGAACAATGTCTTACTGTGCTCTTCATAAAATTTGAGTGCAATCCAGTGTTTTAACGAATGCGTATATATATATATATATATATATATATATATATATATATATAAATTTTATGCAATCCAGTGTTTTAACGAATGCGTATATATATATATATATATATATATATATATATATATTTGGGGGCCGTGGGAGAGAGGGAGCTCGTCTGTCTTTTTTCTTTGCTCTCTCGTGTCCTTCATTTTTTCTGTTGTGTATTGCCAACCCCTTTTGAACCCTCAAAACATATAGTTATAGCTGTAAGTTTAGGGTTTCTTTTAAGATCAAATCCCTTACTTTCCTATCTTGGACTATAAGAGATATACCCTATCTTTATCAATAGGAAACTCTTCTATTTTCTCTTATTAATTCAAGTTGTGATAATATCAAATTTAATTGCTCCCAAGTTTACTTTTAATAAAACAATTCAAACTTGGTACCCTCTATCTATAAATATTCGATCACCATGAAGATTTAATGGGCTCGTTTTAATTTTTCATCTTATGGGCTTAGCTTAGTTAATTCAATTAAGATTACAACCTCCCTCACTTAAATCCATTAGCTCCAATGCAATTATATGGATTTAATTAAAATACTCATAATATCTATATGCAATTTAATTAATATTTTTTATTTAGGGATCAGGATCTATCCCAATTTTTTTATGTAATTAATGATTAAATGGGTCGTCAAAATTTATGTGTCAATAGTAAGTCGATTGCGCTCGAAATTCCTTTAGTTTCTTTGGTGTTTGTTTCTCAAGAATGTGTGGCGTGGACTTGCTGATTCCTAGGGTTGAAGTTGGTTGAGATTAGTTGATTTGCATTACAAGCTCAAGATATTGTGTGACATCCCAGATTTTCAATCATGTTTTCTATTGAACAAATCGGGCATTTCATTGACGCGCTTATAGGGCTGTTCGTAGAGCTGATCACTTTCGAGATAACTAGACTATTTGGGGAAGCCATTAATGAATTTTAAGACAATAGACTTGAGAATTCGATCAGGAATCAGCTTCTCGAACGTGTTCATCTTTAGAGGCCAATACGACACCGTTAAAAATCGATTTAAGATCAGAGATAGGTTGGTTCGACTGAGACGTATGACTAATCATGGGTGACACAACTAAATTGGAAAATTTTCGTCGGTCGACACTAGACTGATTTTTCTATCGTTTTGGTACCCTATGTCCGTATTTGAATTCTCGAGATTTTCACGACAACCAAGAGTTGCCAATGTGTCGAGTGGGTTCATTGTGGCTCGAAGAAAATCGACCACGGGTCATTTGCACTGAAAAGTTCTGAAAGTTACCCTGTAGCCTAGGTCACGCTAAAAACGCGCTAAATTGAAATTAATCACGAATTTGAGTCCGATTTCAGAAATTGAAGATTCTACATGTCATAATAAATTCTAGGGGCGTTGACTCAGTCTCAAAAGTTTTTTCTGCAACCCGAGACTTTTTGGAAAAAAGTCGTCCTAGGGCCGTTTTTGTCTACAAAAAGCCGGGGATCGTTTTTGATTGCGAAATTGGAAAGCAAGTGAGATCAATTGGTGAGAAAAAAAATATTAATTTGATAATTGAGCTGTCAATTGAATTTGTAAGGGCCAAATGGGATTGAATTGAGAGGGAGGTCAAGTCCAATTAAAGCCAAAATTTGTGAAATTTGTAGCTGCCTCCCTTGCCTAGCCAATTTGGATCAATTCAAGTGTCCTAAAGTGAGCATTGTTGGCTGAAGGAGGGCCAAGGAAGATAGCCTTGGCTGTGGTTGAGTCAAGGGGACCAAATGGTGGAAAATAAGGCTTGTGAACCCCTTGTCTCATCTCTCCTCATCCCCTCTTGCAGCCGGCTAGCCTTCCCTCTCCATCTCCTCCATTTTCACACACTAGCAAGCTAGAGAAGGAGCAGCAAGGCTGTTGGACCGCCCTCACGCCGTCACACGCCGTCACCATCGCCGGAATGCCGCCCCACCACCCAAGCGTGCTGCCCCGCACACGTCTGCCTCGCCGGGCCCAGCTCGCCCCATCCAGCCCTGTTCTGTCATTCCAGCAGCCCCCCTCAGCCTGTGTCGGAGTTGTTTGGTTCACCTCTGACCCCCGTGAGTGCTCGCCAAGCCTCGGTTTTGCCTTTCCAACCTTCCTCGATCCATTTCTTCCCTTAACCGAGCTTGTTGCTCACTTTTCCAGCCAAGAACAAATTAGAACAGAGAGGGTTTCTAGCCATCTTCAAGGCCCATTTTGAGGTGGTTCCGGACTTTAAAAGCTTGGCTCGCCTTGGGAAGAATCGAGCCCCGTTGTGTTCCCGTCGATTTGAACCGACTAGCTCGCCAAACAAGTGAGTTTAACTCACTAAACCTCGCTTAGTAGGTTAATAATCCTTAGGGGTTGATTAGATTTAATTAAATGTAATTAGGTGGATAGATTAGAGTAGATTAGTTAATTTAATTATATGCCGATGCATGTTAGGTGGTTAGTTAGTGTAATTAGCAAGTAAATAGACTCTAGTGTTTATTGAACGAGTCTTGAAAATTTCCCATGTCCGTTTTGGCGTCCAATTAGGCATTACGGGCCTAAGTTGGATTTATTGGCATTTATTTGATATTTTATGTAATTAATTAATTATTTATTTATTTTCCGAAAATAAAATCGGGATAACCAGTGACTGAAATTTCATACTACTATCAGTGATGCTTTCTGTTTATTTAATTGAGTACCGTATTGTGCAAATTGAGTGAAATTAGTGTTGGTGGGTATTTTATTCCAAAATTAGACAATTTTGGTAATTAATCGGAGAATTACTGGGCGTCGGTCTATAGCGCCAAAAATCTATTTTGGGACTACTGAAAATCGTGGGAGGTTCAAAAGTGAAAACCTTGTATTTTGGCTAAGGCCAGTCGTGTACCCACACACGTGTATTTTTATCGAGGATGATAAAAATGGTTAATTGATTGTACGATTGAAATAGGGTATTATACCGGCTCGATGACTCTATATGTCGTCTTGGCGAAAGAACGGTATGCAATAACTGTGGCACCCCTCGAGACGGCCCCCGAGCTGTTAGGGTCGCCACAGATCATGTCCTTTCTCTTTACCTTTAAAGTCTATTACTCTGATACCATAAAATTTGATCAATCCATAAATCCTGGGGGTTTATATCATTTAATTCGGTTGTAGCGCAGTTCATATAGCGGAAGCATATTCAAAATCTCCCTATCCCATACTCAAAATAATATAATGCAATGCACACCAACAACACATTTTATATAGGTTAGAGCTGAACACTTTTATTTACATATCTTGATGAACATCATGAGTCGGTATATCAAAAGGCCAAGGCATTTCTAAGCTCGGCTATATCCAAAAGTACCCGACTCTACAGCAGTAATGTATACCGGTCCATCATTTAGTGTCAGCAATCCAAAAAGCGTCATCTACTGTCTCGACCCACAATCAAATCCAATCCGGTCCGTCGGCCGGTGGTGGCGGTAGCAACCTCAGCAAGCTGCCATCTAGTCGGACGAGAACCGAAATGAACTCCTGATGAACTGGGCCGGCAGAATGGCCTATATCAAAGGTCAGCAAAATCCTCATACGTTTGAACACCAATCCATGCGCTCCAGGATGATGGTACTCTGACATCTCCCACTGCAGGTCAACCAGGAGCCCATAAAATGTACCAGGAGTCGGAGGCAGTAGAGACATTTTCTTTCTAGTCTGAAATGTTAGTCTCTAAGCGGGGTGAGTACAACCACTCAGCAGTAAAATATCTATCAAACTACACAATGCCACAAGCAAGACAACCAAGATTCCATGTGAAATGCACTTATCAACTATGCAATCATGCATATATCTCCATATGATCCATTCAATGCCTTAATGACCACATTTTCAATGCCCAATAGTACCAACTCAAATTCATAGACAATTTATGCACCATGACATATGCACACACATGTACATGATTGATTTCTCATTTTAATATTCGAAAGAATCTCATTTTCCCGGAGACCAGTGTTTGCATCCCTCCGGGCTCTCGCACCCAACCTGGCATCACGAGACTTCCGGCACACACCTCCGGGCATCTCGCACCCCAACTGGCATCACGAGGCCTCCGGCACACACCTCTGGGCATCCGGCACACACCTCCGGGCATCTCGAAACTCCCAAGGAAATCCGACACACACCTCCGGGCATCCAATCGGCGTCTACTCACTCGACCCTATGGGCATCCCGACACTCCCGGGGCATCGTCGTCTCAACCGTCCGATGGTATCATCAACATCACAATATATATACATATATGTCTCACTTTGAAAATATCATTTGATTTCGTATGATATGCTAAATGTCACCGCATCCATTGTATAAATGACGATCCAAGGCATCACAACTCATTGAGCAATTCAATTGTTCTTGAAATAAAACAGTTTTCGAACAAAAACAGAATGCACTCCACTAATTGAAATTCTGGAAAAATTAGTATACGATCTTAATAAATTCTAAGAATTTAACATGTTATAGACAAGGTCTAGGGGAAGAAGTTTTATGAAGAACACCAAGTTAAAAAAAATTCGTATAAATCGCAATGATCCGTGCATCACAGCCATAAATCTTCAAACATCATTATTGCACAATTTTAATAAAAAAAATTCGGTATAACCCCTAAATGAACTCAGAAAATTCTGAAATTTTGATATGTTATAGATAAAATCTACAGGTAAACATTTCGTGAATAACTCGAAGTCAGATTCATTATATATCAAGAGCTATAATCACTATAACTCTCCCTAATCCTCCTTAACAGTTTCCTGGTTTAACACTTTCAAGGAAAAACCGTTTTACCGACCAATACTTGTCCGTCTCTTCTAAAATTTTAGTATGTTACTCTCTAAGATGTCATATACAACTTTCATCAAGGACACAAAGTCAAATTTTAACTAGATAATTTCATAAAATTCACGGAGTTGCAAATGGTCAAGCTGTTTTTCCATGGAACAGTTTGCTAATCCTAAAGAACTACTTCTATCCTTTCGAAATTCCAACATCCAGCATCATAATTCAAGCATCTCCAAAATCCATTACAGTTCACAGACAACCACAGCAAGCATAATGTAGATCAATGGACTTCACTTGCCTTAAGTCCGACGCAACCATAGCAAGCAAAACAGTAACTAGCGGACTTCGGGTGCAGCTCAATTGACGGCAAAGCTAGGCGGTGTCGACGGCGGCAGCAGGCGTGCTCACGGCGGGGTTGGTCTCCTTCTTTCCCTCGCCGATGCACCCTCACCACTCTCTCTTTCTCTCGGACTTTCTCTCTCTTTCTCTCGGTTACTCTCTTTCCCTTGGTTGCTCCCTCGTTCATTCCGCCCCTTTCTTTTCCTTTTAATCTCTTAATTAGCTAGTAATCATGAGGTTTTGCATGGGAAACCTCTGGTGAAGCAAGGGGGCGGCGACACCTCATGCAGTCCCTTTTGCCACTTGTCGATTTTCTTGCATGGAGGTGGCCTCATTCGGCTAGGCCTTGGTCGACTGGATGAAGGGGAAATGTGGACCGGTTTGGATGGTTTTGGGCCTTAAGTATTCAGCCCACATTTGCTCCTAATTTTTCCACTTTAATCCCTGCTTATAATTACATAATCACAAATATTCGCATGGCCATAAATATTACAGCAATACACAAGGATAGTTCAATTCGTAGGGTACATGGCCAAGTATAGAAAATTTCTTATTAATCCGTATTATAGTACAACCTCGGTCTCACATGAGCATATGATGCATTTCCAACAAAACAATAGTCCATTCAATGCTCGGCCCTTGCTTAATTGTGATCCATTGGTCTAATGACTATAATATAGTCCGATGGTGCTTCCATCACCTAGTCATGGGCCGTAGTGTATCTAGGGATCATTATGAAATTTAAGGATGCCACAATATCGGCTCGGTAACTCTATATGTCATATTAGAGAAATGACGATATGCTATACCGGCTCGGTGACTCAATATGTCATCTTGGAGAATCGACATTATGTTTTATATGCTCGGTGATTCTATATGTCATCTCGGAGAATGGATATTATAATATACTGGCTCGGTAACTCGATAGGTTATCTTGGAAAATGAATAGTATATTATAGTGGCTCGGTGACTTAGTGTGTCATCTCGGAGAATGAATGTTATAATAAACTGGCTTGGTAACTCAATAAGTTATCTTGGAGAATGGACAGTATTGAATGCAATGACCGGGGAATGGTCTGATTGACATGTAATCGACTAGGTTGATTGATTAATGTTTTGATCTGTGGCGATTGATTGGGTGCCTATTCGAACTGTGTTGAATTGCAGGTGGAATATGAGGCTAAGGTAAGTCCTCTGACTCGTGATATGCATAGGCAACCTTATGGTGTATTGGCTTCCTAATCGAGTCTTAGGGGGTAGAACTCGCTGAGACGTCGTCTCACCCTGTTGTGGGATAACATTTCAGGTCCATAGATGGCAGCACCTCCACCTCCTCCTGCGCATTTTGGTATACCTGAGGAGATCACTGAGATAGAATATCACTTTCCGATACACCTCCACCCGGAAGGACTAGAGTATGTGATGGTGAAATCCACTGTCTGGGTTGACGTGGGTGGACTCAATAAAGTGCCCCATGAGTACCGGTCGCGGTATCGTCACTATCATGATGGGCGAAGGGAAGATCCTGTACCGGAGAGTGATATACCTCTGTACGTCTTAGAGGTTGCGTTCGGGAAAACGAGGGCATATCCTAAGGATGGATCGGTGGTGGATGCAAAGTATCCCAAACTCGGCGATCCTGAATCTCCGGTATACTTTGACGTGGATTCCAGCTGGAGCGTCGAAGAAGGAGTGATTGTCGAAGAAGAGGATGATCCAGAGGAGGACCCTGAAGAGGATCTAGAGGATGATCTAGAGGAGGACCCTGAAGAGGATCCAAAGGATGATCTAGAGGAGGGCTTAGAGTATGACCCCGATGAAGATTGAGACCCCTACCCCTGTCTACTGACTTGTTGCTGTTGAACCTGTTTGAGTAGAAACTGACTTTTCAGTTTGGCTTGTATATGTATATATGACTTAGTTGTTATATATGTATATAAGAGTGTTGGTTTTTCAGGTTCGAGCTTTTAATCCTACTTTCCTATCCCATTGTTTTATTATCTGGGAATTATTTATATGCTTCCACTTGCGTATTAAAATGAAAGGGTCGGCGATGCGTCCTAGGATGTCGCTATTATATTGACCAGGTAAGGTATGGGTGTGTGCCCGAGGATCGGGGCATGACATATTGAATGAGACCTCTTAATAAGTTGAAGGAGGAAGAAGTTGTGATGTTTATGAGCACTTGAACAATTTCTCCATGGAAAAATTTTCCAACAAGTTTTAAATCTATTGCTTTTTCGTTTATTCAGTTATAAACTTTTCAATTTTGCCAATTGCATTCCAAACATTTTCATGTTTGCCAATATAGTCCATTTGACCATTTTGGCCAGAAACTCTAGGTGTCTTATGTAGTATGGGCAGTGTTGATGTAGATTTTTTTTAAATTATTTTAGTATCTCGAAATTTTTTTAATTAATTTTTATATTTCATTGCCTTTTTCTTTTCTTTTCTTTTTCTCTACCGGTCGCCTAGCCTTGGCAATGGCTGGTGATTGGCCAAAAACAATGGCCAGCGATGGTCGCCCTCTGGCAAGGTCAACCCTCTCTAGCCTTCGGTGAGGGGGAGCTTTACCAAAAGTTGGCAAGGCTGACAGTTGTTGTGAGGCTCAACCTCACTAGCCTCTAGTGAGGGCCAGCCTCACCCAAGGTTGGAGAAATCACCCCATGTCAGATCTTGATGAGGGCGATCTCATTGGCCATTGCCTTTGGCTGATTGTTGACCATGGCCAAGGCTTGGCGATTGGCATAGAAAAATGAGATAAAAAAAGAAAGAAAAGAAAAAAAAAAGACAATAAAAAAATAAAAAAATATTAAAAATTAATAAAAATGTCCACGTTAACGTTGCTCATACCCATAGGTTGCCTTGTGTTCACATCAAAGATTTCTGGCCTGAATTGGCCGGATGAACTACATTAACAAAATGTGAAAATGTTTATGATTTAATTGACAACATTGAAAAATGATAAGACTAAATTGGCAAAAATGTAATAAATTTAATTTTTTTAATAAATTTTCCATTTTTTCCCTAATCGGTAGCTAACTCCAAATTGGTGAAGTCAATGGATTTTTCTCTCTCTCTCTCTCTCTCTCCTTTTGTTTTTTTTTTTTTAATTTCTATAACTACTGAGTATTATCCTTGGTCGTCGAATTTGCTGAGAAGTTTACTCCATAAGTTGGAGGCTGGAGCGGAAAACTTTTCGAGAAGGACTTAATAATACGAACAAAACAGAAGCGCGTTGGGTGTCTCAGAGAGAGAGAGAGAGAGAGAGAGAGAGAGATCGAAATTCAAATGTGTCGGGCGAGAGCTTTTTGGCCTTAGTCTTGGATACGAATCCAGTATATGCAGGTCGCATTTCATACAAATTTTGACCGAAATCCCACGTACGATCTTGCCCGGAATTGTTTTAAGTTGACCGGAGATTCTTCAATCCCAGAAACTGATTGAAAAGTCAAAATTTTAAAGGGGAGCTGAACCATAATGACCAGCTGATGATGAGAGGTCTTTTTAGGGGAGAACTATTGGTGAGACTTTCAACGCCACAAGAAAAGACTTGTAGGTTTGAACAATAAACTAAAGGCACGGGGCCATTTTGGGAGCAGGAAAACCCTAATTTCCTATGCACGTACAGTATACTATTTTCTATTTATATCTTCCGCAATTCAATCACTACATAAATGGCATTACCCCAGATGATAAACCTAAAGGCAAAACGATCAAAGCACGCGTTGGCGGGCAACTCAAGTATTTAGAATGGGAATGATATATATAGACTAGAGGTCACTTTTTATGAAAGTAGCAATATTGACAATGTTGTATGCCACATATAGAGAAATGTTATGATAAAACTTCGTCTTGGAAAATAGGGGGAGAGAGAGAGATATTACATGGATTTGAAAGAACTGCTCCTAAAATATAATCGTTGTGTGGAGAAAAGTTGAATGTACGTAAGACATCGAAATGCCTTCTTAAGAAAAGAAGAAGAAGCAAAACTGACCCATTGAAATATGAAAAATTCAATGATGCGGGAAAACCTTTCAATATGACATGTTAATTGTGAAAATAAAGCAATTTGAATGAAAATATGATGCTTCTATAAACCTTTTGAGTATTATCCTGCAGGGTAGTCAACACAAAGTACTGAAAGAGAGCAAAGATATCCAGAAACCGTTGGCATTTGTGCACAGCCAGAGAAAAAGATACAAAATAATAATAGGAAAGGAAGGGGGATGGGTGTACGGTCCTGTTTTTTCATCCTTTCAAATGTATGTGTCATTCAATCAACTATTAACACAAACATCATATGCCTGAAAGTGTTCGAAACAGCTTATCCATTGATTGGTGGAGCATCATCCATTTGTGAATAGTACTACTGAGTTACATTAACTTTAGCTTCTATCATGTGTCTAATCGCCATTCTTAATCTTGGCCTTACCTTAGTCATGTCATAAATTGTTGAGATCTTTCTGTCCTTTCTTTAAGGGGATGAAATCCAAGTCAAGGCTTTTATTGTGAATATAAAAGTTGCTTTTTTTGGGCATAAAAAGTTTTCAAAGGACAGTTGGTGTGCGTTCTCTCCCTCATCGTCGAGGTTGAGGGTTCGAACCCTCTTATTGCTAAAGTATCTTAAGTGGGGGGCCTTGGTATTGGGGTCCTGGGCTAGCCTCCCTCTATGTACTGATGTCTAAATAACGGCTTGCGGCGAGGCTCGCTGGTCCACCGGGCACTGGCGGGTTGTGTGAACCCGAATAGTGTAAGCGAAAGGGGGTTCCGGCGGATCCTGGATATAAAATGGAAAAAGTTTTCAAAGGACAATTTTCTCATTTTAGAAGAAATTCTTTGATTAGTAGCCTCACTAACTCTCCTTTAGATTTTTCGAATAAATTAATGCCCTGATATTTTCCAATATCTTGTGTTTCTTATGCTCCTGAAATTTTCAAAAGAAAATTTTTGATATATCATGTGAGATTTATCTCATTCTTTCCACACGTCACCGAAAATACTTGTTCATGTCGCACATAAAATTTACCTTCCCATCAATACTACTTATCTACCACAAGCCAAAAAACAGTGACTGGGAAAATAAAGACAGTGTGCAATATACATATCATCGCTTTGATCACTTTCTTATCATTCCCATGTGCGCTACCATGAAGCACTAGCTCAAAACGCAGTTCTTTCTCTTCCCTTTTTGACCGCGAAAGCTCAGCTCATCGCTGTGCTGCAAGTTTTTCTTCGTTTATTAAACACTCAAGTTGAATCCCACGTTTGACAACTCTATATCTCTATTTTCTTTTCCCTGCATATAATGTTAGGCGGCGAGAAATCAGATGTAGAAAAAGAAGCCACGGGAGATTGAAGTGGCAAGTCAGATTCTATCACTTCAAAAAAGTTCAGGATCGATCTTCATGAAATGAGAGGGTCAATTTAAGGGTATTGTGTAAATTATTCATTATCATACATTTGCCATATCCGCTGGTCTTCTGAGTTCATCAGGGGCTTGAACGTGCATACTTGCACATGGTGGTCCCATGTGGAGGCTTGATGGGCAAAGCTCTCTGAGCGAACCTCTAAAGCAATTCAAAGATGGCTGGACGTTGAAAGCTAAAAGGCTATGCTTTTGATAACTAAGTGCAATGAAAGTGCGAAGTTTCTTATATTAAATTTACGAAACTTTTGGTCCTCTTGCAATGGGGAATGTATCTCTTGCTTTGTAGAAACCTTTCTAGAGGTGAACTGTCAAGAGAAAACTAATGAATAATTAAGTGCTTAGTGCGGACTCTTCGAAACTCATACCAATCCTAACTTTGGGGTTTCAATTAAATTATTTAAAATGCGATAATAAATTCAATTTGGAGTTGCCATTAATCTATTATGGGTCTATTAAAAACCCAAGTAAAAACTCTCCTTTAGATTTTTCGAATAAATAAATACCCTGATATTTTCCAATATCTTGTGTTTCTTCTGCTCCTGAAATTTTCAAAAGCAAATTTTTGATATATCGTGTGAGATTTATCTCATTCTTTCCACACGTAACCGAAAATACTTGTTCATGTCGCACATAAAATTTACATTCCCATCAATACTACTTATCTACCACAAGCAAAAAAACAGTGACTGGGAAAATAAAGACAATGTGCGATATACATATCATCGCTTTGATCACTTTCTTATTATTCCCATGTGCGCTACTATGAAGCACTAGCTCAAAACGCAGTTCTTTCTCTTCCCTTTTTGACCGCGAAAGCTCAGCTCATCACTGTGCTGCAAGTTTTTCTTCGTTTATTAAACACTCAAGTTGAATCCCACGTTTGAAAACTCTATATCTCTATTTTCTTTTCCCTGCATATAATGTTAGGCGGCGAGAAATCAGATGCAGAAAAAGCAGCCACGGGAGATTGAAGTGGCAAGTCAGATTCTATCACTTCAAAAAAGTTCAGGATCGATCTTCATGAAATGAGAGGGTCAATTTAAGGGTATTGTGTAAATTATTCATTATCATACATTTGCCACATCCACTGGTCTTCTGAGTTCATCAGGGGCTTGAACGTGCATACTTGCACATGGTGGTCCCATGTGGAGGCTTGATGGGCAAAGCTCTCTGAGCGAACCTCTAAAGCAATTCAAAGATGGCTGGACGTTGAAAGCTAAAAGGCTATGCTTTTGATAACTAAGTGCAATGAAAGTGCGAAGTTTCTTATATTAAATTTACGAAACTTTTGGTCCTCTTGCAATGGGGAATGTATCTCTTGCTTTGTAGAAACCTTTCTAGAGGTGAATTGTCAAGAGAAAACTAATGAATAATTAAGTTAATGCTTAGTGCGGACTCTTCTAATAATTAAGTTAATGCTTAGTGCGGACTCTTCTAAACTCATACCAATCCTAACTTTGGGGTTTCAATTAAATTATTTAAAATGCGATAATAAATTCAATTTGGAGTTGCCATTAATCTATTGTGGGTCTATTAAAAACCCAAGTAAAAACTAAAATGTGGAAGAACACCTTATTTGGGAACTAGAGATTTTCTGGGAACTTGATCACACTAGATAAATCTAATGTATTTTTTATATCTTTTTTCTTTATTTCAAAATTGCAATCAATCTGAGTCAATTTTAAGCCTAAACTACTAATATGCAATAGGCGATTACGGAAGTGCGTAAGCAAGAATTTAATAGTCAATTATCTAAGTGAAAAATAAATGCTTGAGGAGATAGAAAACCCTGATGCACTAAGCAAATCAAAAACTAAGTTCCATTTTGTCCAATGAAATAAAGGCTCTGCCAGATGTTAACTAAAAGAAAACAATGATACAATGCTTATGTAGCCGTATATGCTTTAGATGGCTTGCTTCTAGTCCTTTTTTCAGTTCCCCAGCCAATAGGTAATTATTAAATTATTTATCCTAATATCCTAACATGAAAAAAGAAATTTAACTAGATTCATTGGTTTTAAAATAGATTAGCATTTTTCAATTGTTAGGTCATATTTTTGGACTTATGTTTAGAAGAACAATAATGGCCAGAAAACGAGTAAATTTTTTTTTTTTAAATAAAAAATCTTTCCACTTCAATTAAGTTATAGTCAACCTATGGAATGATTTCTTTTAGTTACATCACTATCTACGGGGCATATTCTCGGTGAAGTGAAATAAAGTCATTTTTTTTTATACAACAAGATCGACTATGTGACTTAATGCACGTGTCCATGACTCTGACCACAACAAAACAATTATAATACGAAGCTGTGACGGTAATGAGAATTCATTCCATAGAAATTAGCTTACAATCATTCGTGTCCAGTGAGTGATGAATAGTAGGGAAAGAAATTGCAGAATCTGAGGCCTAGCCTCCCAAGGGATTATTCAAAAGTACAAAAGTCAATCTTAGCCGTAGGACCAAAGGAATTATTCGAGAATAGAAGAATCATGAGGAGAAAAAATTAATGAAAAGACAACTAGTTTGTCCCCATCTCGAAATTACAAAACCAGCAAAACTATGCAAGAAGATCGCTGGCCCTCGATTATAATCACTTCGGTGTATTGGCATGTCCATGAGGCGACCTTGTAAGGCGAAGCTGTCTCTCTTGGGAGAGTAATTTAGCAAACCTGCAATATATATCAAAGGGGAAGCTACATTAGTCAAACCAGCCTAAAAATGCAAAAACTAGTAAAATCGTCATGTCTTTCTTATCCTGAAATTGACTGTTCGTGATTTCTAATGCATATACCTTCTCAAAGCCTCTTCGTTGGTCTCTTGGTTGGGCGTGGGCTCGAACACTCCAGTCTCCAGATTAACCCTAGAGACCGGCTTCTTCAACAATGCCTCACCGGTTTTCACTAGATCGTTCAGATTCTTTTTCGTGGCCATATCCACAGATGATAAAACACCCGTTAACGTATCATCCTGAAAAAAATCAAGCCATGAAGATGCAATGATCAGCATAAAACAGACCTATGCGTTACAATATTTTGTGGGAATATTCTTCGTCTGGGAATCTTTGAAGAGAATATATGTGGATGCTAGATATACCTGGATCCTGAGATAATTGTCGTAGAGGTGTAGGGCTTGAAATACGTCGGAGAGGTGGCAGTCGACCATGTCCGCGCTGGCTTGACTGAAGACGTCGATCAGTGGGGAGCCACCGCTGGTCAACCAACCCAGCACTCCCCACTTGGCTGCTTCATGTGCCGTATATTTCCCCTCAGCTTTCCTGGTACCGGTCCCGAGTGAGATCACCAAGAACCTCCGGTAATCCATTGGCTTTATAGGGAAGAAGTCTGAATTCCCTCCTATGATTGCCTTGGTCACCTCTCCCATCGCAACCAATGTCTACACAATAAAAAATATCATAGATAATTAGTTTATGTCACACGTTGATTGAGAACGAACTCACGACATTTAAGTACTTTTTTGCAAAGATGATAAAGGATAAACTGAATCAATCAAGTTATGTGTCGAGCAATTATTGACTGTATTTATTGAAATTGATTTCTTTTAAGAATTTTTCATAGGAGGAATTTCATGTTTGAGATTTCATATACAAGGAGGCCAATTTGATTATTTTACCGGATTATTTGCGGCTACGCCACCATCGATGAGGTTGAATTCTCTCACTTGGCCTGTGGGGTCCTTCGTTTCAAACTTATGGGCCGGGAGATAAGTTGGCGCGGCCGAGGTCGAAATGCATATGTCCGAGAGCAAGGCATCCATGCTCGGATCTTTCTTCAGCTGGCGACAATTTGATGAGAATAATGTTGGTTATCCTTGTAAGAGTTCGTTGTCTACATATCCTCAAAACCATAGAGAAATTTCAAGAAGAAGATGAAGAGATGAATGACCTGGTAGCTAGAGAAAATAGTTGGCTGAAGGCTCTTGATATCGAATGTCGGTATCACGACGTTCGTCAATGTTTGGTGCAGTCTTTTGTCTCCAAGTTCGTCCCTCACGACACTGTGAAGGTATTTTCCATCGTATTTGGGTCCCGCCATGACTTTGATCATCTTCGTAACCGGTTTGAAAGGGCAACTGCATAGTTTTAGGGACATTTATTTAATTTCTATCAGTTAAGAGATAATTAAACCATGAAGAGAGATTAGCAACTCCATGTTTTTCCTTTACCTGTCTTGGGGGAAGATTTTAGGGCAGTGATTGAGGTAGAAGTCTTTGATGTCTTTTGCGGCGAATACAGGGCGGTTGTTTTCATTGGGAGTGGTTAGCATGGCAGTGACAAGGCCGCCAGTGCTTGTTCCAGAAATAACGTCGAAGTAATCCGCGAGTCTTGCATCTTCACCATCTAGTTTCTACAAAATTCGTCAGACATTTTTAGCTCAAGATCGATGTATCAGATATGGGTTACATAATTATTGGTTGCATGTACTTTATATATATTGAAAATAGTCTTGTCCTTTGAAAGTTTGCTTAGGACAACCATGCATGCATGCAGGCATTACGAGAACTACATGCAAATTGTTTAAGTGCATATAAATCTAATGAATATAGTTTTGCTCACTAAAATTGATATATATATATATATATATATATATAAAATTCATATTGACAAAATCGCTTTGCAGAAATTTGTAAAGATTGTGGAAGCCTACTAATATGCTATTAGGATCGACGAAATATATTGATAATAGATACAACAGAAGTTGTATATAGTGTGCTCACTTGAAGTTCTGACTCTAGGAAATGAAGAATGGTTCCAGGGATAAGGCCTCTTATCCCACCACCATCGATGCTCAAAATGGTGATCGAATTTCCATAAGTTGGAGGCTGAAGAGGGAAACTCGTTCTTCTTTCCATTTGTAAATGGAGTCAAACGAAACGAAACGAAGTACTAGCAAGTATGTACTCTTGGTGCCTTTGAGAGCTGTCAGAGAAAGGGAGAAAGAGGAAATGTTTTGAGCTAGTGTATCAAGTTGGGAGAAAGAGCTAGTTTGCGTGATGGCTTTCCAATGCATGAGCCATGCGTATTTATAGGCTCTCATTCCCTCACATTTTCACTGGGTTTCACGAAACGCTACGATTCAAATTTGACCGGAATCAATCGAAGTTGCTGGGAAGTTGGAACTGGTTAAGTTGGACCCTAGACTCTTCATGTGCGGGAACCATATTGAAAAGTCCAAATTCAAAAGGGCTTCGTCAACGTTGTGATCAACCTTCAGTCACCGATGCATATGCGAAGAATTTCTGGTGAGACTTTTAAGGAGACCCGTAGGTTTGAACACAGCTTGAGAGCCGTCTATTAGAGTGAACTTGTACTTGGCCACGATAGTGACCAGCGATCGACCGGCTATGTGTCATATACAAAGGGCTTATTTTAGATTTTTTTTTTTTGGCACTATCTAAACAACTTGTTCCTGGACCAGGAAAAAAAAAAAAAACTTGTTCTCGGGGTTAGCTTTGTTTTCTTCACAAGATTAAATGGACGGTACATGAACAATGATTGGTGCATTGCTCAAACGGACTACATGGTAAGACGACTCGTACTATGGTTTTGATTTAATCAAAGTTTCGCAAAAGGAGACGAATCTGCAGTTGTTTCAACGAAGGCCCGGGATCATTAATGAGTGCAATTCGCCCGTCTGAATTGGAAAACCACCGGAGATTGATTGATAAAGGCGGCTTTGAAATGGTTTGTCATGGAAATTTCAAGAGATGAGAAATGGCCAGACCCAATCAAATTGCGAGCCAAGTTCTCAAATTTTCCCTAAACATTAAAGATGAGAGGAAAATCAAGAGAATGGGTATCGAATTTTTTTTTTTTTGTCGATTAGTTTGTTACCATTTCTGGATAAATACCTACTTTCGCATATTGTAGTAGTGACCCTTAATTATAGGACTTGCAGCTTAACGGCAATAATATGTCAAAGTTATAAAGATGGAACTATTCAAAATGATATGCCGGTATTCTTCTTCTAGAAAATCTGCAAAACGCTTCTCACAAGTGCTTAAGGACCAGTAGCTGTAATTAATATTGACAGTTCGTATAACCATGAAAACATAATAGACCTTTTTAAGATAGATAAAACTAATTTGCAGTGTGCAATAGCTAATAGCTAGCTTTCTTTGTATCTTTTGTTATATGGACCCAAGATTAGGCGGATCAATGAACATCGGGTACATGAATTATCTCACTATACTGATGGACACAGTACAGCGCGAGACGGCGCCCGATGTGTGACTTAAAACATTAATGAATACGCTTTTTGATCCTCTCTTGTTATGACTTGAAAGGCCTTTGCTAAAGGAAAATAAGAAAAACTTAGAAATACTAATTCCTCTTCAAATTTATCATTTCTTAACTCCGAAACTCATGGAATTGTTGGAAGATATAATGCTGATCTGGAGAATATCTCAAGTGCTGATCTGGAGAATATCTCAAGAGGTGCTAATCATTTATTTTAGTCAATTTAGGATTAGATCTGATACACGAAATATAATCATTCTTTATAGGGATTGATCTGTACATCACAATACAACGAATGAATATACACAAAAATCTTCCCATGTCTCCTTCTTCTACAAACCTTGTTGTCGTCTTCTTCTTCTACAGATTTTGACATGGTATCAGAGCAGACGCTCTTTACCTAGCTTCCGCAAACTTCTTTCTTGATTGCCTATCGGATAGATTGCCCTTTGTTGCTGCAGAAACTCTAACCTGCAAAACAAAGTTAGCACTCCGGTGTAGGAATCAGTATCTGAATTTTCCTTGAAAAACAAATGACTTCATTTCTCCTTACCTCTTACACTTACCGACACCATGCCTAAAGACCATTCGTCGACGTCAGAGGAAGGGATTCCAGAAGAGTCAGCGATGTAGCAAGAGACTAATGTCTCTGATCTTACTCAAGCACCAAGGATTCAGGCCCAGCCCAACCAGGGACAACCCATTGCGGGGCAGTCCATCCAATGGCTGCCTGTCCAAATGGTGCCTAGCCCATGGTTCTACGGATCCTCGCAGGTGAATCAAGCCCACGGAGAACAGGTCCAGCCCGATGGAGGCTCACCAACAGCACCTGGGGCAAGCTCATCCACCGGGCCGGGTTTATTCTATGCGGGTCATATGCCCGAATTGGGTAATCCGGGTTTGGGATCAAATCCCTACCCGGTTCCGCAACTCGATTTTTTTTCCATATCCGATTGTTGCCGCCAGCGGACGCCCGGAACCCAGCGACCCGCTTTACACAACGACGGCCGATAGACCAGAGCTACGGCTCATCGGCCAACAACTGACCGGCACCGACAATTACGCAAGCTGGTCACGGGAATTCCGGCGAGCGTTGGTAACCAAAGAAAAAGACGGATTTATCAATGGAACGGTTTCGATCCCGTCCGACGAGCGGCAGTCATGACTATGGAGGAAATGCAACCAGTTAGTCCGAACATGGATCGGAAACTGTGTTACCTCCGAAGTCGCGGTCGGATTACCGCCGACAGAGGACCAAAACAGATGTGGGAAAATACAAAATAAATGTACGGGAAATTGGATCGAGTTTGAGTTTTTTCACTAACCCAACAACTTTCAGGTTTGAAACAGGGAAATATGAGCGTAGCCACCATTTACAACAAAATCTCAGCGTTATGGAATGAGTTGGAAGCGGTGGAAGAGAAACTGGAAGGACCGGAATCGACTCTACAACAGTACCGAGCCATCCGGGAAAGAGAAAAAATCATGCGATTTCGCCTCGCCCTAAATGAATCTTACCTTTCGTTTCGGACGCAAATACTTACCATAGATCTGACGCCGACGCTTGCTCGGATCTACCAGCTTGCAATACAGGAGGAGAGCCAACACCTTGCTGTGCTCGACAACCCCAAAGATGGCGTCGCACTCGCTGTTCACGAAAATGCTCTTCAGAGAGGAGTAACGAAGAGGGGGCAATGAGACAGAACAACCAGGCAACTGCTAGGGTTTTCTGGAAACGGTGAAGACCATCGAAACCTAAGGAGAGGATTGGACGGCCACGATCTTTCCAAGCGATCCGACGGTTCACGAGTGTCGCACCCACTAATCGGATTCGGTGGCTACCAAGGCTTCTCCTCAGTAGCATCGGACGACCCACATGCAATCTCACCCATGACAGGATCTGACGGTCCGCGGAATTTCTTCACATCTGGCGGTCCACACGAAGCAGCGATGACTCCTTATTTAAAAATGCCAATTGGACCGCCCTATGCCGCAACATCAAAGGAAATTTCAAAGGCAAAGGTAAACTATATTGTGATTATTGCAAGCATCCACATCACACAATCGATAATTGCTGGAAACTGCATGGCAAGCCCGAAGAAAAAGGGAAAAAGGATTTTTCAACCGTTTTTCAAGTTACAGGTCAATATGTTGATAATTTTAATCAGCCAATTAGCCAAGAGCAGTATCAAGAACTTATGAGGACTTTCAAAAAACTGGATACATCTAACAAGGCTGGGAGCTTCACAGGTACTTCATATTGCTTGATGAATTCAATTTCCAATGATAAATGGATAATTGATTCAGGGGCTAGTGATCACATTGCTTGTAATAAAATTTTTTTCTCAAAAATCCAGATATTGCCCACACCAGCTTCAGTACAGCTTCCCAATGGTAATTCCACACTAGTCATGATGATTGGCAAAGTAAATCTTAGCCCACTCATAACACTCAAGAACGTATTATACGTTCCTGATTTCAATTTCAGTCTAATATCAGTTTCTCGAGTTTGTGAAGAGAATTCGTGCCAAGTCCTATTTGATTCTGATAGATGTATATTTCAAGCCCTTTCGATCGCGACCGATGGGCTTGGGTAGTATCTCTCAAGGGCTATATTTCTCGGATCAAATTTCCCAAAGCATTTCCAATTTATCATATGTTGAATTGAATAACTGTCATTGTGTAATTCTCGCTACCAATGATAAAAATTTCCTTCATCATCAAAGAATGGGTCATAGTGCTTCTTTTCCTTGTTCTCATTGCCCCATTTGCCCATTGGCAAAACAAACTCGTGCACCTTTTCCAAATAGTGTTTCTCGTGCAAAAAGTCCATTTTCTCTAATCCATGCTGATGTTTGGGGCCCTTACCACACACAACATCGTGATGGTTCTTGATTTTTTTTCACAATTGTGGATGATTTTTCAAGAGCCACATGGGTATTTCTGATGCAGTCAAAAGGCCAAGTTTTCCATTATCTGAAAACTTTATTTTCTTTGTCCAAAAATCAATTTGGGAAGTCTATTCAGCGCATCCACACTGATAATGGAAGGGAGTTCTTCAGCAATGAATGTGAAATATTTTTCTCCTCAAATGGAATTCTACATGAAAGCTCATGTATCTATACTCCACAACAAAATGGTATTGTTGAGCGTAAGCACCGCCATTTATTAGAGGTATCGCGTGCTCTGAAATTTCAAGCCTCTATTCCTGAAAATTTTTGAGGGGATTGCGTAGTCACAGCTGCTTATCTGATTAATTGTATGCCGAGTCGTGTTCTTAATGGCAAGACTCCATTTGAAATGCTTTATGGAAGGAAACCGGAAATTCATCACTTAAGAGTTTTTTGTTGTCTATGCTATGTGACCACGGTAGGACCTCGAGACAAGATGAGTCCTTGAGCCCGTCAGTGTATATTTATGGGATATCCCACTTTACAAAAGGGATATAGAGTCTTTGAGCCATCCACTGGAGAGTTTTTTATAAGCAGGGATGTCATCTTTCATGAGGAAATATTTCCTTTCCGAGATAAGTCGGAATCTTCTGCGAATTTCGACAGGGCCACCGACTCTACTCGTTTTATATTAGACGAAGATTTACCTCTTGGCCAACCATACATTCTTACACCTCTAGAACGTGAATAAGAAATTGCAGCATCATCCTTAATTTCTGATGAAAATTCCATGGACGAATCAAATGTGCATTCTTTTATGGGAAATATAGAAGGAGTTGATGCGACATCTCTAAGACCTGTCAATAATGAAGAAATGCCATGCAACGAGGAGATATCTTCCACTTCATAGTCTCAGATGCCCAGACGATCTGGACGCATTACCTGTCCACCTACATGGACAAAGGATTATGTTTGCACGGCTTCAAATTCATCAGGTACACATTATCCTATCTCCACATATGTCTCTTTCCATAGATTATCACCCGATCATATGTGCTACATTAGTCGAGTATTTGAGGAACAAGAACCATCTCATTACAATGAGGCCGTCAAAGACCCACGTTGGCAAGAAGCTATGGAAAAGGAATTGCATGCCTTAATGGAAAATCATACATGGGATATTGTATCATGACCACCACATTGCAAGCCGATTGGCTGCAAGTGGGTATACAAGATCAAGTATAGAGCAGACAGGTCCATTGAAAGATACTAGGCTCGATTAGTGGCCAAAGGTTTCACTTAGAAAGAAGGTTTTGACTATCACAAAACTTTCTCTCCAGTAGCAAAGGATGTTACAGTTCATACCTTTTTATCCATTGCTGCATTTCGTGATTGGTCATTACATCAAATGGATGTTCATAATGCATTCCTTCATGGAGATTTAGATGAAGAAATTTATATGAATATTCCACTGGGTTTACGGAGACAGGGGGAGTCCATGGTGTGTCGTCTCCGTAAATCCCTTTATGGTCTCAAACAGGCTTCGCGACAGTGGTATGCCAAGTTCACCAGTGCACTCACAACTGTGGGTTTCAAACAATCCAAGCATGATTATGCACTTTTTTCTTGGACAAAAGGTACGTCATCTGTCTACTTAATGATATACGTTGATGACATACTTATCATGGGAAATGATGAGCTTGCTGTGAAGAACCTTAAAGAAAATCTCCATTCCACTTTTCATATCAAAGATTTGGGATCACCAAAATATTTTCTTGGAATTGAGATAGCCCGTTCAGAACAAGGTATCTCTCTTAGCCAACAAAAATATGTACTGGAGATTATATCAGAAGCAAGGTTATCAGGATGTAAGCCAGCAACCATCCCTATCGAGCAAAATCTCAAATTAACCACTGCAGATTATGATGTGGGTCTTCAGTCTATAGGAAATGATCCATTGCTCAAGGATCCGTCAAGTTATCAGAGACTAGGAAACTCATCTATCTCACTATGACGAGGCCTGACATTTGTTAAGTTGTTCAGACACTCAGTCAATTCATGCATAGCCCAAAACAGTCTCACATGAATGCTGCCTTGAAAGTTGTGAAGTATTTTAAGAAATGTCCGAGACTAGTAATCCTTCTTTCTTGCAATTGCAATATGGAAATGACAGCTTATTGCGATGCGGATTATGCAACTTGTCCTATGAGTCGAAGATCCATCACTGGCTTTTGCATCAAACTTGGGGAATCCCTACTCTCATGGAAGACAAAGAAACAATCATCGTATCCTTGTCATCGCAGGTTTGAGTATCGATCCATGGCGAAGGCTGTTTGTGAAGTAGTTTGGTTACGAGGCTTGCTTCTAGACCTTGAAGTAAAGGTCAAGGGACCAACCTTGTTATTTTGTGACAATGATTGTGCACTTAAGCTTGCTGCAAATCCCGTGTTACACGAAAGAATGAAGCACATAGAAGTCAATTGTCATTTCACTCGAGAGAAGATTCAAGAAGGAATAATTGAAGCAAGAGAAAACAGAACCATAGAATAGCCTGCTGATATATTTACCAAGCCTTTGTGTCAGAGACAACATTCATATCTTCTAGGCAATCTTGGACATATACAAGCCACCGGCTTGAGGGGGAGTGTTGGAAGATATGATGCTGATCTGGAGAATATCTCAAGTGCTGATCTGGAGAATATCTCAAGAGATGCTAATAATTTATTTTAGTCAATTTAGGATTAGATCTGATACACGAAATATAATCATTCTTTTTTATTATTAGTCATTTGTATTATATAGGGATTGATCTGTACATCACAATACAACGAATGAATATACACAAAAATCTTCCCATGTCTCCTTCTTCTACAGACCTTGTTGTCGTCTTCTTCTTCTACAGATTTTGACAGGAATTAATCTTATTTAGAGCGGTAGTCTTGATTGTGGAATATATGTGTGTATTAAAAAGTGCCTTTTGCTACTTGTTAAACAATCAAACAATAAAATATAATAATATCTAATGTCACTGACTGTACCTGTAATATGTATAAGTAATGCTTTACAAATAATATATAACCCATTGGTTAAATGATTTCACTGATTGGAGAAGTAATAACAATTTAAATGATTTGGCTAGATTAGTGTCCCATTTAATTACTTTGATGACTTCTTCGATTCGACATGTATAATATTCTTCTAATTTTGTTCTATCATTTCATTGGGACGGTGGACTTTTCTCCATCTAGAACTCGAGAAAAGGCAAGTCGATCTCTGGGAAAACTAAGAGATTGACCCATTGGTTTTAGGGTTTGGAAGATCTTCCCTCGCACTTTGGAAAAGTTCCCTCGCACTTTGAAAAGGCCGACCCTCCAAAACGATCTTCCACAGCTAAAGACAATGCTTTGAACGATAAACTTTTCTTCCTGTCTCCATGAATTTCTTCCACCTGATAAGTCTCGCTTCAACAACATAGAATTTTCTCACAATGCTTTCTGTTATTGTAAGTTATGCCTCCATTTTTTCAAAGTACAGTAGACAATCTTTTTCTTTTGATAGAATGACACAAATGATCCCTAAACTTTAGCCAAAGGTACAATCTAGTTCTTAAATTTTTAATTTGTTCAATGTAATTCTTGAGTTTTAATCCAATGTACCTAAACTATATTAAAATGTTCAACATTATCTATGAACTTAAATTAATGGACAGACAACATTGAATATTTTAATATAGTCCAATGACTAGTTTGAACATATATCAAAAGTTTAGGGACCACATTGAATAAATTAAAAGTTCAGGGGTCACATTGCATATTATACCAAAGTTCATAGATCATTTGTGTCATTTTCCCTTTTTCTTTTCTTCAAAGTAAAGTTACTGGTGAAAATTTAAGATGGGTAAGATTGCGAAAAAATCCGGTAAGATCGCAAGACTTTATTCGAGCACCTAAATTCACAAGAATAGCCCATAAAAACTTAATGGGCTTTCGGTGTTGGGACGTGGCTTGTGTTTATGGCAAGAGATACCAAATTGGCAAAGATAATTCGTTATATATGAGCTCTAATACATCAGCCATTTGAATCCTACTATGTGCTTATTTTTCTATTTCTTTTCCCCTATTGGGTTGGATTTTTTAATATGATGAATTTTTCCTCTTTAAACAATAGAGATTGAAGGATAATCATAGGAAAAATTATGAAAAAAATCATCAACCTATTGTACGTATGCCAAAAATATTATCCCGTGTTTTGTTTTGTTTTGTTTTTCAAACTGACAAATGTTATTTTTTGTCACAAATAATCCAAATATCTAACTATATGCTTTCTTTTTATTTTGTGCACTTTAATATTACCGTGTGGGTTATTAGATGTAATTGAAGGTTGAGAAATAGCGAGAGTGTTTTATTAACTCAAGTGTGATTGTAATCTCTAGTGTATCGTTTGATATATAGTGAAATCCTATGTTACCCGCTTCGTGGAGTAAGTCACATTGATTAACCCACAATGTTTGATTTATTTGTTTGATCTATTTATCATTGCTTGACCCCTTCTTTTTTGCAACATAGCCGACCACAGGATTGATAGTGCTAGTAAGAACACCTAAAGGGGGGTGAATAGGTGTTAAAGAAGTTTTTGCAGAACTTAACAACTTAATTCGTCTTATGAGAATAATAGACTGAAGATGTAAAAGATTGTAAACAGTTATATAGGATTACAAATTAAAGTAAAGAGATTAGGAAAAGAGAATTGAAACACAAAGTTTATAGTGGTTCGGCTTAGACCAAGCTTACGTCCACTCTCCCGCACTGATAGCCCACTGGCTGGATTCCACTAAGAACAAAAAGAGATTTTACAGTCTCACGTCCTTGATTCCGCAGTGTAGAAACTCAACCACACTTCCTCAAGGTCTCACAAGTATTTAATCTCTCTTTTGAGTACAACTTAAGCTCAGTAAATGAATCAGCAAAGAACTAGGAGCTTCGGACTTTGGAATTTTTCTTTCACACACCCTCTCGAATAACTTGAGTGTCTTCCTTATATGCTCCTCCATGCCAATATAATCGTTGGCACCTTCCAAAGGAGTTCTTCCAATCTACCCGTTGGACAGAATCAATTAGGGAGATCTCGAGTTAATTAAGGAATGTGATGATAGCCCACCAATCATGCTCGCCCATACAATCAGGATCTAGGTTTCCATAAGTAGAACCTTCCAAGTATACTTCGTCAATCAACAGATCTAATTATCTGAATTGATTTCAATAAGAATAATTGATCACGAGATGCTATCTCTAGCCATGAGATCTTCTTCAACTGTACGAATTAAATCCTTAAAGATATACTCGCATCTGGATAGGTCTTCTTCATTGGATAAATCTTTTCTTCGTCGGTCTAGAAGCTATCGGCGAGAGTAGACTTTAAATCTTGAGTCTGGAGGTCTTCAGACTTTGACAATAGAGTCTGCAAGTCTTCAGACTAGACTGATGGAAACATTTTGTCAACTTCAAAACAACTAAGGAAGTTTTCTCCAACAATCTCCCATTTTTTTATGGTGACAAAACTTTCCTGCAGATTTGAAAACATTTAATCTACAAAACAACACTTAAGCAAAACAAGATATCTCATAAAAGATAAGTAGATTAGGATATGGATAGCAACAATTCTGCAACCACAGAAAACATATTAGTCCTGCAAAATACTATCCTTTCCATAATCACTAACATAGCTTAAGTTACTGCAAGCATTAAAAGATCAAATCCAACAGTCCAAACCACAACCAAACAAAAGATAAGTCAAAAATCCAAACCAAAAGTCAAATATGCATCAATCTTCTCCCCCTTTTTGTCAACAGCAAAAAGTGGAGAACAAATAAAAAGTTGTTTGAAAATAGAGAGAGTCAAAGCTGTTTGGGAAGGCGAACAAGTTGGAATTCTCACATGGAATTCACTGTCTTCTCAAGCTTCCTAATAGTCTCCTTCAGTTGCTGAAAATCTTCACCCTTCACAAGATCTTGCACTTGAGTCTTCAGGGCATTTAACTGAAGTGGCCATGAAAGCATTCTTGAGATCCTGCATCTCATACCCCATAGCATATTGATGTTTCCTTACATCCAATAGAATCTCTAGTAGTCTCAAAAAGTCTGTTGTTTGAGCTGTTGCAGCACTAGGATCAGCCGAGTCGATTTCAGGAGTTTTAAGAATGGAGGGATCCTCAGCAGATTATCCACCATGACTATGAGTGGATGCTTCAGGATAATGAGAGGCATACACATCCTCTGGATTTGCTACAGAGCGACTCACATCACTAGTAAAGATAGGTGAAGAAATACCTTGTTGACCAACAGCTCCCCCTGTTTGGTTGCCTTCAGGTGGAGTAGGAAATATTTCTTCTTGTTCAACTTCAGCTTCAGAGTGATGCACATCAGCAATTCCTACCATATTAGGTTCACTGGACAAGGAGACAGCCAAGGTTGGCTCAAAGGAGTCTTCTTGACCCTAGTCTCTCTCTTCTTCTCTATCTTCTTCTTCCTATTCTCTTCTTTCTTCCTCTGTCCTCCTCTATTCTTCATCATCCTTCTTTGTCTCTTCTCTCTCTTTTTCTCCTTCTTCTGGCTCTTCTCTTGTCTCTTGAAAGCTGACAAAACTTTTCAAGTTTCTTAAGGCTGAAAGAGTCATTTCATCCTCATCCTCTTCATCCTGCAAGATGAGAGTTCTGTTCCTCTTTACTGGAGCATCCATGGGCTCCTTGCCTTTCCTTTGGCTGCAGCAAAATCTTGTCTTGCTTTGACGGGAGACTTCTCCTTCATACGCTCTAACACCTTGTTAAGCTCTTTCAACCACTTTTTTGTGACCATTTTAAATCCAATCACCATAGGAGAAATGTTTGTCAAACATAATGGTGCAGGGATGTGAATTTTAAAATGTCTATAAAGGCGCGTGATAAGAGTAGAATAAGGAAGTTGACCATTATCTTTCACCACTATCCTATACATGTGAAACATGATGATGTGAGGTAGAGAGAATTTGTAGCCAATATTGATGGCATGCATCAATTTTGCTTCAGACCGAGACATATCAGTCTTTGATGTCGACTTAGGTCGGATGCAGTTGATCACGATTTTGTGCAGCAAGATGTTAGAGGCATTCATCCTAGAGTAGGATATCTTGCCTTCAGCATCCCTGTCTTTCACCAATGACAGAGTAGCGTGAGCAACAGATATACTAACTGGTTGGAAACACGCTCTTTCCACCCCAATTAGGTCAGCCAAAGTGTCCATATCCACCAAAAACTCTTTATCCCTCACTGTAAAATAGAAACTGTTTGCATCCAAGAAAGATAAGTTCGAATAAAAGTAAGCTGTGAGTTCTGGATAAGTAGGAGTAGATTCAGAACAAAAGCACTCTAATTGCAAAAGAGCAAACTTCTCTCGCAGATTTACTTTCACTGAATCAAGAAAATCAAAATCAACAGTCCTAGGGTTCATGACCCTTCTCTTCATTAGATCCAAATAAACCCTCTTGTGAATGTTTGATCTGAATAGACTAGATCCATCACTAACAACATTTGCAGTAATTCCTATTCTAGACTGAAAATGGGTATACATACGATCATCGTCATCATGTCCTTGTGGTTGATTAGTATTGCCAAAGTGTGGGTCATTAGGAAAATTAGCAAAGGCTTTTTTAGCCGATCCCTTTTCTACAATACCCATTTTCTCCATATCGCGCAAATATAGAGTTTCATTCCTGTAGCCTCTCTCTCTCTCTCTCTCTCTCTCTCTCTCTCTCTCTCTCTCTCTCTCTCTCTCAGGAATTCATCAATCAAAGACATAGCAGTTCCTCCACTTTTCAAACAAGAGTAGAGTTTGAAAGCAACCTTAGGAGTTAACGTTCTTACAGGTTCAACTCCTTCCAAAATTTCTTCTTCGGGTTGAGTCGGTGGAGAAGACTGACGCTGCTGAGAAGGTTGTTGCTAACTTGGTTACTGTGGTGGAGAAGAATCTTCTTCCTTGGTCAGATCGAAATGCGTAAGACCCTCAGGCATGTGTCGTGGTCCCCTGCTTGCGATTCTCGAAGACTTTCTTGAAGACATTGTCGCTTCAAGGGAAAAATTCACAGACTTGCTCAAAAAGGTGAAAACTTTTTGGATTAAACAACAGTGAAAGTGAGAGCAAGTGGGAGTTCAGTAATTTTAAGGTTTGAGAGTGAAAAATGAAGAAGGCGGATTTCAACAGTATATAAAGCGAGTGAAGCGGAGTAACCGAATCGTCACAAAGGAAAATTTTAGAAATGCATTTTCGAAAAATAATAACTGCCTTTTTGAAAAACTGCATTTTTCGAAAATAAATAATATAAATTAAAAAAAACTTGGAAAAATAATTTCAATCAATTAATGATTAATAACCGTACATTTTCAAGTCTTTAACCGAAAAAAATAAATTACTAGTACCGAAATAACATACAGTCGTAACTCTTGGTCTTCTGAGTCTGAGCACCTTCAGACTTTACCTTCAGACTTTAATGGATAAAGGATGTGATGTTCAGTCTGGTGCAAATAGACTCAAGTAGGCTTTTCTCCAGTGGCTTTGTAAATATGTCCGCCAGTTGGTTTTTTGAATCAATAAAATGAATCATAACTTCTCCATTTTGAACATGATCTTTAATAAAGTGATGTCGAATATTTATGTGCTTTGCTCTTGAATGAAGAATTTGATTCTTTGTGAGATTAATTGCACTGGTGTTGTCACATTTGATCTCGGTGCATGAATCTTCGATTCCAAAGTCTCTCAGTTGTTGTTTTATCCACAGGATTTGAGAACAGCAACTTCCAAGGGCCACATACTCGGTCTTCGCCGTTGTTGAAAGGGCTACTGTACTTTGCTTCCTTAAGAACCATGATACTGTCATGTTTCCCAGCAATTGACAAGTACCGGAAGTACTCTTTCTATCAACTCTGCAACCTGCTTGATCTGCATCTGAATATCCAAGGAGAGTAAAGTCTCATTCTTTGGGATACCACAGACCTAACTTTGAGGTAGTTGCAACGTATTTGATGATGCGTTTTGCAGCACTTAGATGAGATTCTTTAGGATCAAATTGAAATCTGGCACAAATACAAACACTAAACAAAATGTCAGGTCTAGAAGCAGTAAGATAAAGAAGTGAACCAATAATGCTCCTGTAGAGCTTCTGGTCAACTTTCTTTCCTCCTCCATCTTTGTCCAACTTCGAAGAACTTGACATTGGTATCTCAGTCTTCTTGCAATTTTCCAATCCAAACTTTTTAACGAGTTATTTTGCATATTTTTCTTGGTGAATGAAAACTCCTTCCTTCAATTGTTTCACTTGTAATCCGAGAAAGAAAGATAGTTCACCATCATGCTCATCTCGAATTCATTCTGCATAGACTTAGAAAACTTCTTGCACAGGTTTTCGTTAGGTGATCCAAATATAATATCATCAACATAGATTTGAACAAGTATAAAGTTTTTACCTTCTTTCTTAATAAACAAGGTAGTATCAACTTTTTCTTTGACAAAACCGTTTTGAATTAGAAACTTACTTAACCTGTCATACCATGCTCGAAGTGCTTGTTTTAATCCATATAGAGCATTTTTCAGTCTAAATACTAAGTCTGGTCTCTTTGGATCTTCAAATCCGGGAGGTTGTTCCACATAGACTTCTTCTTGGATAAATTCATTTAGGAATGCACTCTTGACGTCCATTTGGAATAACCTGAAATTTTTATAACAGGCAAAAGCAAGTAATAATCTAATTGCTTCTAACCTAGCCACTGGTGCATAGGTTTCATCATAGTCTATCCCTTCTTCTTGTGTATATCCTTTGGCCACGAGTTTTGCTTTGTTCCTGACCACTTTTCTTTTTTCGTCCATCTTGTTTCTGAAAACCCATTTAGCTCCAATAATGGATTTACCTTTTGGTTTAGGAGTTAATTCTCATACATCATTAATGTTGAACTGTCTGAGTTCTTATTGCATTGCTTCAATCCAGCTTTCATCAGCTAAAACTTCTTCTATGTTTTTGGGTTCTATTTCAGAAATAAGTGCCACGGCGCTAGACTCTTCTTGCTTTTTGGATTTGGTGCGTATCCTATCATCAATGTCACCGATGATGAGTTCTTTGGGATGACTAGACTTGTGCTTCTAGTTACTGGTCGGTCTGATAGTTTGATGATCTTCTACTTCAGTTGATTTTTCAAATTCCGTTCCTTGTTGATTTTCAGAAGTCCGAGCTGCTTCAGGGGAGGTAGACTTTCTAAAGTCTGGAGCAGGTTCAGATTCTTCAGGTTGAGTCTGAATCAGTTGATTTTGCAAAGAGTCTTGAAATTTGACATTCATAGATTCTTCCATGGACTGAGTCTTCCTGTTGAATACTCTGTAAGCTTTGCTTGAGGTTGAATAGCCAAGGAAAATTCTTTAGTATGATTTTTAGTCAAACTTACCAGTTCGATCATTTGCATTTTTCAAAACAAAACATTTTCAACCAAACACATGAAAGTAAGAAACAATTGGCTTCTTTCTTTTGAATAACTCATAAGGAGTTTTCTCCATAATAGGCCTTAAGAATACTCTGTTAATAATATAGCAAACTGTAGAAACTGCTTCAGCCCAAAAACGAGAAGAAATATGACTTTCTATTAAAAAAGTTCTTGTCATTTCTTACAGAGATCTATTCTTTCTTTCCACAACTCCATTATGTTCTGGAGTGTATGGAGAGGAGAAAACATGCTGAAAACTTGCCAGAAAGTGAACCCAAGTAAATCGAGAATAATCATCTACGATTACTAGGCAACATATCTTTCCACCAATGCTTTTAGTTCTGGTTGGTCCAAAGAGATCCATATACAAAAGCTGCAAAACACGATTAGTATAAACTTGATTTATTGGTTTAAAGGAATTTCTAACCTGTTTTCCCAACACACATAGTGTGCATAAGTCAGATTTTTGAAACTTTATGTTGGGCAGCCCACGAACAAGGTTCTTGGAAGAGATCTTGGCAATTTGTTTCATGTTGACATGGCCAAGTTTTCGATGCCAAAGATTCGTTTCATCTTGAATTGATATAAGACTTTGAGACCTTTCTGGTTTTATATCCAGAAGATAGATGTTCCCATGTCTTCATCCAGTAAAAGATTGAGAAAAATCTTTATTAGTTCCCGAACATACTCCTTCTTGGAAATTGACTTTGAATCTAGTGTCACACAGTTGGCTAATGTTGAGTAGATTGTAATTTAGTCCTTCCACAAGGAGACATTGTTTATTGTGAGACTTCCAATCTTTACAGTTCCACGCCCAACAATTCTTCCTTTGCTATTTCCACCAAAAGAGACTTTTCCACCATTCATTTGAACAGGTTTTATAAAACAACTTGAATCTCTAGTCATATGTCTTGAACAACCACTATCTAAATACCATTTAACATTTTTCTTGATAGTGACCTGCAATTAAAAAAGAAACTCAAGATTTCTTTGGTACCCACATTTTCTTGGGTCCAGAGGAGTTAGTACAATATGCAGTCTTTGCCCATTCATTCTTAATAGGTCTCCAAACCATAGGACATTCTTTCTCGAAGTGTTCTGAGCTATTGCACTTTGAACATTTGAGAGCACTTCGGCCAACAGGTTTTACAAAGATTTTTTGAAAATGATTTCTGTAAAAAGTTTTTGTAGGTCTTTGTTTGATTCGTTCCTTCACTTTTGGAAAATCAATTAAAGGAATAGTTTCTGAAGTCATTCCCGATCCTGACTTGTTGAAATAATGTCTTTATACTAAAAGAATCTTTTCCAGCTTTTCAGATCCTATTGAAAATCTTTTTGAAATATTTGAAATGTCATTTTTCAAAAATGTATTTTCTTTTGAAAGAGAGTCTGCATTTTCTTTTAAAACAACAAAACTTTTGTCTAAATTTTCAAACCTTTCTTTCCAAGAATTTTCTTGTTGCTTCAGTGTAGAATTCTCCCTTTAAAGTTCAGAAATCCTTTTAAGAGAGGTTTTGAGACTAACACAAAGCTCATCAATGTATTTCGAGACTTTAGCATGAATTTTTAGATTACTTACCTCGATTTCGCTGTCTAAGTCTGAGTCTGTATCAGTCTTAGAGTCTGAGTTTGATTCTAATTTTGCCATTAGACAAATGTTGACATAATTTTCATCACTTTCTTCGCATTCAGTATCACTCAATGTCTATGCTTTGAGAGCCTTCCTGTATTTCTCAGCTTTTCCTTTCTTTTTCTTCAACAGAGGACAGTTGGGTCTGATGTGTCCATTTTTCTTGCATTCAAAACAGATCACATCTTTATTGGCCTTATCATTCTCAGTTGATTTGTTTTGAAACTTTTGAGTGCTTTGTTTCTTCCAATTGAATTCTCTTCCCTTTTTGTTCAGTTTCCTAAACCTCTTTATCATAAGATCTAACTCTTCATCGTCCATATCATCTTCAGAATCTATGACATCAAAATCATCGTTAGATTTCAAAGCAATTGACTTCTTACTATTGACACCCAATATTTTAAAAACCAATAATAAAAAATAAATTCGATTTTGAAAATCTTTCTTGTTGAAAATATATCGTCATTTCAAAATTAAAAAAAAAAAATTCAGTTTTTGTTTGATTTTGGAGACATTTTTTTTTTTGTTGAGTGGTTAAGTGAATATATGAAAATGATCTTGGGTGGTTGAGTGAATTGGAAAATCTTCACTTGCAAAACAAACTCGATTTTTTTTGCTCTATAAATGGAGAGCCGGAGGTTTCGAGAAGAGGGGGGCTTCTCTTTGTCTTTCGTCGAAGGAAAAAATAGAAAAGTGTGGGGGGAGCTTTTCGAGGTCAAAAATGATATAGCTAGTATAAACACCTAGAGGGGGGTGAATAGGTGTAAAAACAATTTATCGAGATACGAAATCAATACTAGGTAGACAATAGAAAGAAAGTTCTCTAAAACAGATTATGATCAAAGTAAAGAGAGTAAGGAAGAGAAAATTGAACACAAGGTTTATAGTGGTTCGGCTTATTCCAAGCCTACGTCCACTCTTCCGCACTGACAGCCCACCGGCTGGATTTCACTATGAACAAAAGAGATGTTACAGCACGGCTTTCCCTTGATTCCACAGTGTAGATATTCTACCACACTTCCTCAAGGTTTCTCACAAGTATAAACTCTCTTTTGCGTACAAGATTTCGCTCGATAAATGAATTGACTAAGAATAAGGAGCTTCGGACTTTGGAATTCTTCTATCGTGCACACACTCGAACAACTCGGAACGTCTTCCTTATATACTCCTTTATGCCATCATACCCGTTGGCACTTACCAAAGGAATTCTTCCAATCTTCCCGTTGGACGAGAATCAATTAGGAAGATCATTCGAGCCATTAAAGGAACATGTCGATAGCCCATCAATCCTGCTCGCCCATACAATCGGGATCTCGGTTTCCATAAGTAGAACCTTCCAAGTATACTTCGCCAATCATCGGATCTTTAATCAATCTTGATTCGAATAAAGGAATCCGTTATGTCATATCCAGCCAAGAGATCTTCGTCAGTCGATAAGATCAAATCCTTAATGAAACATACAATCCTGGATAGAGCTTCTTTGACAAACTACAAACTGTCAATGAGAATAGACTTTGAGTCTTGAGTCCGGCGATCCAGGTCTTTAGACTTTAAATAGTAGAGTCTCGCAAATCTACGAGACTAGGCGATGGAAACGTTTTGTCGGCTTCAAAATATTCCAAAAAGATTTCTCCAACAATCTCCCCCTTTTTTATGGTGACAAAACTTTCTTGCAGATTTGAATATCTTTGACCTGCAAAACATTACTCAAGCAAATATGGATATCTCATAAAGATTAATGGCTTAATGATAACACTAGAATCTGCAACCGCAGAAAATAGGTTAGTCTTGCATGAGAGTAAAGCCATTCATAAGATATCAATAGTACTTAATATAAGCGATCAAATCCAAATCCCAAATTCAGTCCACAACCGAGACACACAAGTCAAGTCAAACATCAAAACAAACAAACTAAAAGTTTAAGTTCAAAGTTTTCAAATCTCGCATCTCTCCCCCTTTTTGTCATCATAAAAAAAAGGTTGAGATGGAAATGGAATAGAGTCAAGATTGCTTGGGAATACGAACAAGCTGGAAATCTCCCAATGACTGGACGATGCCTTCAAGCTTTTTCAAATCTTCCTTCGTTGAGCCACCTCTTCACTCTTAGCATTTGCTTGATTCGAAGAGCAAGGGCTTGGATCTCGATCATTCAAAGAAACTGAAGAAGCTTGTCCCGCATTCTCGCAAGTTCGAACTTCGTATCCCAGAGCATATATCTGACCCCGCATTTCCAAGAGAACATCAAGAATTCCGCGGAAATCGCTGAATTATCGATGCAATCGGCTTCGGCACGATTAGATGGAGTAAAGGCAGACGATGGTACATTAGCATAGTCACGCGAGACTTGGCGATGAAGCATCATGTCCCTCCTCGGGAAATTGAGAGGCATAAATGTCCTCCGGATCTCGCCGGAGAGCGGCCGACTCCTTCACCGGTAGCAGGATATGAGGACATTCCTCTTTTCTCACCATCTCCCCCTGTTTCCATGCCTTCAGGTGGAGAAGAGTGTTCCTCATGCTCTCCTTCCTCTGGATTTCCTCTTTCTTCTTCTTCTTCTTTTTCAAACCTTTCTTCCTCTGCATCTCTTTCTTCAACTTCTCTCTCCTTTGATTCTTTCTCCTCTGCTTCTTTTTCTTCTGCTTCTTTCTCGCTTCTCTCTCCTGTCGTTCCATTGATTCAGGAATAGAACGACTTAGGTTTTTCAATGCCATAGCAGAAATGGTGATGTCATCCTCATCATCTTCATCCTCAATGATGAGAGCTCTTCTCTTTTTGGATGGAGTAAACATAGACTCCTTCCCTTTTCTTTTTCTTTGTCAAAGAGACTTGATGAGGCTTGGCGGGGTTGTCTCCTTGAATTTCTCCAATGCCTTGTTGAGTTCTTTCGACGCATTTTGGACACCATTTTCAGTCCTACCACCATTTTATCACACGATCGAACATAGAGAAATTGTGGAGGCTGAACATTCAAATGTCGAATAACTTTGACACAAGACCTGGATAAGGAAGTTGACCCTTGTCCTTCACCACCGCTCTATACATGTGGAACAAAATAGTGTGAGGAAGAGAAAACCTTTTTCCAGCATTGATGGCGTACATCGCTTTGCCTCCGAGTTTGAAACATCGTCTTTGAAGTAGATTTCGGTCTCGAGGCAATTTATCACAATCTTGTGAAGCGAGAATGTTGAACGCACGCACTCTTGAGTAGGAAATTCTTCCCTCTCGTCCTTCTCGTCCTTAACAAGTTCCAATGTAGCACGAGCAATAGAGACATTAATAGGTTGATATCTTCCTCTCTCAACCCCAATCACATCTCGCTAGCATATCTACATCCACCACAAAGTCCCGATCTCGGACACTAAAGAAATTCTATTCGCATCCAAGAAGCTAAGATTCGAATAGAAATATGCGATTAGTTCAAGATAGGCTTCACGTAGTGTCGAACGTAACTGTTCAAGTTGAAGAAAATGGAACTTTTCCCTCAAATTAACATTCACAGCATCAAGGAAATCAAAATCCACACTCCTAGGGTTTATCACCCCACGCTTCAACAATTTGGAGTATAGATCCTTTTGTTCCTTCGATCGGAACAAGTCTGTCCTTTTTCCCCAAATTTTCGCCGCAACACCCATCTCGGTTGAAATTGGCTGTACAATTTGTCATCATCATTCCCATCTATCGGATTCAGTCCTCCAACACGCGGGTCACTTGGGATATTTGCAAGGGATTCTTCTGCCATCCCCTTAGGAGCAATTCCCAAACGCTCCATATTTCGCAAAAAGATGTACTCATTCCCATATCCCTTGTCCTTAAGAAACTCATCGATGTAGTTCAATGGAGTACCGCTCCTCTTTAAAGCACGATAAAGCTTATAAATAAAAGAGGGCTTTTGAGTTCTTACAGGAACAGCTCCTTCAACGATTTCTTCCTCTTCGCGATGACCAACACCCCGTGGACTAGTTGGTGGAGAATGACGCCGCCGAGAATGTTGTGGGCTCTTCTTCGGGTGACTCCTCTTCCTCGGTGAGATCAAAGTGAGTAGGCCCCTCACTCATTTGCCGTGGTCCCCGCTTGCAATCCTTGAAGAATTTCTTGAAGACGACATCTTTCACAGTCTTGAAAGATTCCGAACTTGACTTTCCCAAGAAAGATGATAACTTTTTCGAAGATTAAACAAGTGAAGAAGACAGGAGTGGAAGATCGATGCTTTTTAGGGTTTTTTTTTTTAACGAAGAGGAACTAACTGTATATAAGTCAGTCGAAGAGAGGCATACCAAGCGTCGTAATGGAAAGTAAAAGATGCCCTTTTTTAAAAAATAACTACCTTTTTCAAAAAATAGATACCTGCCATTTTTAAAATATTAACTCCTTTTTGAAAAAGAAAAGATTGCACTTATCACGGAAATTGAAGATAGCAAAAATCAATTATAGATAGATGATCGTACCTTTCGAGATTTAATATGAGAGAAAATAAAATAACTTACGAGTCAAGAACCTTGTTTGTCCGAGTCCGAGAGTCTCTAGACTTTAACTTCTTCAAGCTTCAGGATGTTGAGTCTGGAACGGATGATTTCAAATTGATCCAAAGGCTTTGTAAATATATCCGCCAGTTGGTTCTTTGAGTTAACAAATTGAATCGAAATTTCTCCATTTTGAACATGATCTCTAATGAAGTGATGTCGAATCTCTATATGCTTCGCTCTTGAGTGAAGGATTAGATTTTTGGTAAGACTGATTGCACTGGTGTTGTCACAGTTAATCTCCGTGCATGAATCTTCAATTCCAAAGTCTCTTAGCTGTTGTTTTATCCACAGAATTTGTGAACAACAACTTCCGAGAGCTACATACTCGTCTGGCGTAGAAAGAGCTACCGTATTTTGCTTCCTTGAAAACCAAGACACCGTCCCGCTTCCAAGTAGTTGACAAGTGCCCGAAGTGCTCTTTCTATCAACTCGCAACCAGCTAGATCGCGTCTCGAGTATCCAAGAAGAGTAAAGTCTCCCTTTTTAGGATACCAAAGACCGATGCTTGAAGTTGAAGCAATGTATTTGATAATACGCTTTGCAAAGCATTTAGATGAGATTCTTTAGGGTCTCGCTTGAAATCTAGCACAAATGCAAACACTAAACAAAATGTCGTGTCTAGAAGCGTAAGATAAAGAAGTGAACCAATGATACTCCCGTATAGCTTCGGTCAACTTTCTTTCCTCCTTCATCTTTGTCTATCTTCAAAGAGCTTGACACCTGGTATATCAGTCTTTTTGCAATTTTCCAATCCAAACCTTTTGACAAGATCATTAGCATATTTTTCTTGATAAATGAAAGTTCCTTCCTTCAATTGCTTTACTTGAAGACCAAGAAAGAATGTTAATTCTCCCATCATACTCATTTCAAACTCATCCTGCATAGACTTAGAAAATTTCTTGCACAGACTTTCATTAGAGGATCCAAAAATAATATCATCCACATATATTTGAACAAGTAAAAAACTTTTGTTTTCCTTTTTGATAAATAAAGTAGTATCTACTTTACCTTTGACAAAACCATTATGTATTAAGAACTTACTTAGTCTGTCGTACCAAGCTCGAGGTGCTTGCTTTAAACCATACAAGGCCTTTTTCGTCCGAATCTTTCGAGTCTCGGTTTCCTTGGGTCTTCAAACCCGGTGGTTGTTCCATATAGACTTCCTCATGGATAAATCCATTCGGAAAGCACTTTTGACGTCCATTTGGAATAACCTGAAATTCTTATAACAAGCAAAGGCAAGTAATAATCGAATTGCTTCTAACCTTGCTCGGTGCGTAAGTCTCGTCATAGTTTATCCCTTCTTCTTGCGTATATCCCTTGGCCACGAGTCTTGCTTTGTTTCTTATGACTTTTCCTTTCTCGTTCATCTTGTTCCCGAAAACCCATTTAGTTCCAATAATAGATTTACCTTTTGGTTTAGGAGTCAACTCCCGACATCATTAATGCTGAATTATCTCGAGTTCTTCTTGCATAGCTTCAATCCGGCTTTCATAAGATAAAGCTTCTTCTATGCTTTTGGGTTCTATTTCGAAATAAGAGCCAAAGACTAGACTCTTCGCATCTTTTGGATCTTGTGCGAATTCCTTCATTAATGTCGCCAATAATGAGATCTTTGGGATGATTTGGACTTATGCTTCCGATTCTTGGTTGATTTTTCAGGTTGATGATCACTTCCTTCATTTGAATCTTCAATAACCACTTGTTCTTTGGTCTTTCGTAGTCTCGATTTGCTTCTTTAGACTTTGTAGAGTCCGAAGCAGTTCGATTCTTCAAGATAAGTCTCGAATAGATTCATTTTGCATAGAATCCTGGAATTTGACATTCATTGATTCCTCCACAGATTGAATCTTCTTGTTATAGACTCTGTGGGCTTTGCTCGAGATAGAATATCCAAGGAAGATGCCTTCGTCTGATTTTTCCTCAAACTTGCCAACTCGATCATTAGGATTTTTCAAAATAAAACATTTACATCCAAACACATGAAAGTATGAAACAATAGGTTTCTTTCCTTTGAATAACTCATAGGGGGTTTTTTCCAGAATTGGTCTTAGAAAAACTCTATTAATAATATAACATGCTGTAGAAACTGCTTCAGCCCAAAAACGTGAAGAAATGTTACTTTCAATTAAAAGAGTTCTAGCCATTTCTTGAAGCGACCTATTCTTTCTTTCCACAACTCCGTTTTGCTCTGGAGTATATGGAGAGGAGAATAAATGCTGAAAACCAGATTCATCACAAAATTTTGTAAAATCTTGATTTTCAAATTCACCTCCATGGTCTGTTCTTATACTTGAAATAACATACCCTTTTTCATTTTGAACCTTTTTAGCAAACTTTTCAAAGTAAGAGAATGTTTCAGACTTACTTGCCAGGAAATATACCCAGGTAAATCGTGAGTAATCATCCACAATTACTAGGCAATATTCTTACCTCCAATGCTTTGAGTTCTGGTTGGTCCAAAGAGATCCATATGCAGAAGCTGCAGTACACGATTAGTGGAAACTTGATTTATTGGTTTAAAGGAATTTCTTACCTGCTTTCCCAATACACATGGAGTGCATAGATCAGACTTTTGATATGATAAATTAGGTAAACCACGAACAAGCTTCTTTGCTGAAATTTTGGCTGTCTGCTTCATATTGATGTGCCCAAGCTTTCTGTGCCATAAGTTCGCTTCGTCTTGAATTGAGATCAGACATTGCGATTCATCTGGTTTCACGTCCAAGAGGTAGATATTTCCATGTCTTCGACCCATAAATGACTGAGTAGAATCTTTACTGGTTCCTGAACATATTCCCTCTTGAAAGTTTATTTTGTAACCGGTATCACACAGTTGACTGATACTAAGCATATTGTAGTTGAGTCCTTCCACTAGGGAAACATTGCTTATTGTGAGATTTCCAATCTTTACAGTTCCAAACCCCACAATTCTTCCTTTGATGTTTCCTCCAAATGAGACTTTTCCACCATTTACTTGAACAAGCTTTATGAAACTATTTGAATCTCCTGTCATGTGTCTCGAGCATCCACTATCACGATACCATTTTACCTTTTTCTTGATAGTGACCTACATTTAAAAAGAGACTCAAGCTTTCTTTGGTACCCATATTTTCTTGGGTCCTTTGGTGTTAGTATGATATGCGGTTTTTGCCCATACCTTTTTAACAGGTTTCCAAACCATAGGAGATTCCTTTTCAAAATGATCTGCACTATTGCACTTTGAACATCTGAGAGCATTTCGACCTACTGGTTTTACAAAAACTTTTTTGAAATGATTTTTGTAAGCATCTCTTGTGGGTCTTTGCTTAATTCTTTCCTTCACTTTAGGAAAATCAATTAGAGGAATGGTTTCCACAGTCATTCCCAAACCAGATTTATTAAAATAAGGTCTTTGTCTTTGAAAGAATTTTCTCAAGTTTCTCGAGATCCTATTGAAAATCTTTTATAAATATTTGATATGTCAATTTTTAAAAATTCATTTTCTTTTAAAATATTTTCTTTATTTTCTTTAAGAGTAGAAACATTCATGTCTAAACATTTCAACTTTTCTTTCAAAGCATTTTCTGTTGTTTTAGTGCAGAATTTTCTTTTTTAAGTTCGGAAATCCTTTTAAGAGAAGTCTTAAGACTAGAACACAGCTCATCAATGTATTTAGAAACTTTAATAGGGATTTTAAAGTTACTTACCTCAAACTCACCATCGAGAATCGAGTCGTCTCGGAGTTTGAATCTGAATCCGATTGTGCCATCGACATATATTGGCATAATCATCATCACTTTCTTCACACTCGTATCACTCCAGGTTTTTCGCTTTAAGAGCCTTTCGATACTTTTCAGCTTTTCCTTTCTTCTTCCTCGAAGAGGACGGTTGGGTCCGATGTGTCCCTTTTTCTTACATTCAAAGCGAGACTATATCTTTGTTTGATTCATCATCCTCAACAGACTTAGTCATTTGCTTTTGAAAACTGTTTCTTTGGATTGAATCTTCTTCCTTTTCTGTTCAGCTTTATGAATCTTCTTATCATGAGAGCAAGCTCCTCATCATCCATATCGTCTTCGAATCGTAACATCAGAATCATCATTGGATTTTAATGCAATGGATTTCTTACCTTTAGGATATTCATCTTCATTGATTCGTTCCACTTCATAAGACTGAAGAGTTCCAACCAACTCATCGACAGATAGTGGCATGATTCTTTGTGTCTCTCTTATTGAGGTCTTTATGTGATTCCAATCCTTGGAGAGTCCACGCAGTAGCTTGTTTACTTTCATGGGATTAGAAATTGGTTGACCTTGATTTTCAAGACCATTCACGATTTTTGTAAAATGACTAAACATGTCAGTTATAGATTCTTCTGATTTCATTTTGAAGGCTTCGTATTGACCGAGGAGAATGTTGATTCTGGTTTCTTTCACTCGATCAGTTCCTTCATAGGTAATATGTAATCTATCCTAGACTTCTTTTGCCGTAACACAAGAAGATATTCTGTTATATTCAGTAGGTGACAAAGCACAATATAAAGAATAAATTGCTTTTGCATCAAGAGCTTGTCTTTTGATTATCTCTTCCTGAGTCATTTCACTAGACTCAACAGTTTCTTTTCCTCTCTCTGAGACAGATGCAACTTTAGGAGTGATTCCTTTTTCTACAACGTCCCATTCCAGAGGATCCTTTGATCTTAAGAATGCTTTCATCTTGTTTTTCCAGATGTTGTAATCCTTTCCATCAAAGTAAGGAGGTCTGGTATTGCTTTGCCCTTCCACTAGCCCTGGAGCTAACATACTAGCCATGGATCTTTAACTCTGAAGTAAAACACTTCAAACAAAGTGAGTACACAAGCTCTGATACCAATTGATATAGCTAGTATAAACACCTAGAGGGGGTGAATAGGTGTAAAAACAATTTATCGAGATACGAAAGCAATACTAGGCAGACAATAGAAAGAAAGTTCTCTAAAACAGATTATGATCAAAGTAAACAGAGAGTAGGGAAGAGAAAATTGAACACAAGGTTTATAGTGGTTCGGCTTATTCCAAGCCTACGTCCACTCTTTCGCACTGACAGCCCACCGGCTGGATTTCACTATGAACAAAAGAGATATTACAGCAATGCTTTCCCTTGATTCCACGGTGTAGATATTCTACCACACTTCTTCAAGGTATCTCAAAATATAGACTCTCTTTTGCGTACAAGATTTCGCTCGTAAATGAATTGACTAAGAATAAGGAGCTTCGAGACTTTGGAATTCTTCTATCGTGCACACACTCGAACAAGCGGAACGTCTTCCTTATATACTCCTTTATGCCATCATACCCGTTGGCACTTACCAAAGGAATTCTTCCAATCTTCCCGTTGGACAGAATCAATTAGGAAGATCATTCGAGCCATTAAAGGAACATGTCGATAGCCCATCAATCCTGCTCGCCCATACAATCAGGATCTCGGTTTCCATAAGTAGAACCTTCCAAGTATACTTCACCAATCATCGGATCTTTAATCAATCTTGATTCGAATAAAGGAATCCGTTATGTCATATCTAGCCAAGAGATCTTCGTCAGTCGATAAGATCAAATCCTTAATGAAACATACAGTCCTGGATAGACCTTCTTCGACAAACTACAAACTATCAATGAGAATAGACTTTGAGTCTTAAGTCTGGCAGTCCAGAGGTCTTTAGACTTTAAATAGTAGAGTCTGCAAATCTTCTGACTAGACTGATGGAAACGTTTTGTCAGCTTCAAAATATTCCAGAAAGATTTCTCCAACAAAAAAATTGTGTCACAAAAGAGAAGAAAAAGAAAGCTCTTCCCCTTTTGTTTTTCTGTTCGAAAGGAAAGACTTTTGGAGAAGAGGAGAAAAGTAAAAGCTTCTGCAAAAAAGTACACAGCAGCAAAGGTGAAAGGAAAGATAAAAAAAAAAAAAAAGCAAAAGAAAAGGAAGAATAGTTCTTCTTCCTCGAAGGACCTTCCGCCGGTGACATCCTCTGCTCAGAAGCTGCGAGCCGACGATCTGCAGTCATCCGCCCAATGCCCACCGCCTGCGGTTGCTGTTTCTCCATCTTCTACTGCTGCTCGGAGTCAAAACCTTGTGACATTGCAGCTACCGTCGGATCTACCTCTACCCACTGCACCAGCAATGACTCGTTGCTGCTCCGCTCCGCTGTCGACGTCACAGCTCGTTTTCGCCACCGCCTGAAGCCATTTGCGCCGCCCGAGCAACGACGCCTCTGCCTGTGACGCCGCGATCTACCCTTGCGATGCTGCTGATGTTCCGCTCCGACTGACCCATAGACGCTCGAGCGCCGCTGCTGTTCTTGCGACAAGCCACGCCTCCTAGTCCAAGCGACGCCCCTCAACCGTGAGCCCATCTCGCCTGCGACTTTTGCCCGACGCCACAGGAGCTCGCGCCGCGCTCCATCTGCAGCTCGACGCTGTTGCCCCGACATCGGCGGATCCCAAGCTTCCGTTTCCACGCCGGAGTGACCGCTTGCTATTGCCGTTCATCGCTGCCCTTCCCCGACGCCATCAGATCCAACGGCCTACACAGCCCAAGTCGTCCGTAGCAGCTTGCGCACCGCATCTCACGCTCGAGCGACCCGCTTGCTGCCGGCCACCTCCACTCCGAGACTCCTCGCCGCGCGCCTGCTGTGCCCTCGCTAGAGTCCTCGCGGGTTCGCCCTCGTCGGAGTTCCGATGCCGGTTGTCTCCTCGCCTGCGCCTACCCCTGTCGACGTCGTTGTCCTTCCCCCATTAGGTAGTTTATTTTTATTTATTTTTATTCTTATTTTCCATTTATTTTATGTTATCTTAATTTATTAGTTTTGTTATTATTGTTCAAATCAGGATATTGGAATGTGATGCTCATTTTATGTATATTTTAGATATTATTCATAGGTTTTTACCCAAAATTATTATAATTATTAATTTGATCCGTAAGATGTCAGATATTTTTTTTTATTTGTATTAATTTTTGGGTATTTTGATAGTATTTAATTGTTAAATCATTGTAATTATTAATTTGATCCGTAAGACCACGGATCAGATTTTTAATTATCTTGAATTCTATGTTGTGATGTTTAGGGTTAGAGTAATTGTTAATTTAACCCGTGAGACAACAGGTTATTTTTTCGATTACTCTAATCCTTTATTCATTGAATATCTTGATTGTTTAGATTTATTGTTTATTTGACAATTACTTGTCTTGGAAAGCACTAAAAAAAAAAAAAATTGCATGTAAGTTTAGTAAATTAGAGCATATAGGTTTAGTAAATTAGAATTTTTTTTAGAATTATATTTTTAGGATTTTTTTTTTTTTTTTTTTATAATTTTTGGAATAGGTTAGGGTTAGACCTAAATAACATTTTTTCTCAAAAATAAGATCTTAGATATAGTTTGCATATTTTAATGTTTAGAGACCTTGATTTCAATTCAGTGCTTTCAATTTTTAGTTCATTGTTAGGGAGTTCAAATTTCAAATAAAATAAGGCGATTAGACCATTGTCATGGGCCATATTCCTATCTTGTCATCGTTTCTTACATTATCTCTTTTACTCCTTAGATAACAACACGGCTCACCTAAGATCGCCAATCCGTACTCGTTCTAGAGCAACAATGGCCGATGACACTTAACAAATGCGTGTTGCTGAACAAGCTCATATCGTTACCCTCGAATCGGAAATGAAGCAAGTCCTTAATGTTCTTGAGCAGCTCTCTAAACAAATCGATTCTCTCCAAGCAAACACCGCCCCATCGGCTCTGCAAGTTGAAGTGGTGTTACCACAACATGCTCCCCTAGCTGATTCGAGAGATAAAGGCAAGAATGTCTCTGTAAGTGGGCCATCATCCTCTGATGATCCCTCCAGTGTCAAAATTACTGACTCGCCTCAAATCGTTGTTGATGATGAGGTGCAAGTGATACATCCGGCTATACCGAAAACCGAGCAAGCAAAACGCTTGGCGAAAATCGAGGAGAAACTTAAGCAGCTACAGGGTGCATTTAGCCAAGACCCAACTGATCTGTCCCATTATGCAAAGATCAAGATACCAAAGAAGTTGAAAATGCCAAACTTTGAAAAGTATGATGGCACCTCTTGCCCGAAGATCCATTTGCAGACTTATATGGTTAGGATGACCCCATATGTTGATAACATACCCCAGATGATTCAACAATTTCAAGCAAGCTTGATAGGACTGGCGCTACATTGGTACATTATGAAGAAAATTAATCTCCTACAGACTTGGAAGGATTTGACGGATGTCTTCTTCAAGCAATATAAGTATAATATTGATGTCACTCCATCTCAAGAAGATTTTTACTTCGCATTGAGAAGAAGAGGACGGAATCTTTCAAGGCATATGTCACGAGATGGAGGACCGTAGCTGCTCAGATTACTCTGGAGCCGACAGAAAAGGAGCTGATGGATTTGTTCATGAAGACACTCCCGCTTGAATATTGAAATCGGATGTTAGGATCGACTGCCAAGTCGTTCAATCAGCTAATCCCTATTGGCGAGCGAATTGAAGTAGCATTGCGTGATGGATGGGCGTTTGATCAAACCAGCTCGTATAGTAGAATTTCAACCAAGAAGGATAAGGAACCTGTAGCGGAGGTTAATGCAGCTTATGTTCAACCACCTCGCCCACCTCCGAACACCCAACAGGGAGGAGCACGATCATTCTTTGGCCAGCAGAGAAACTCTTCCACGAGTCAATTTACGCCACTTCCTAAGCCCTTGTCCAAGATCTTGCCGACCCTTCAAAAGAAAGGATTACTCGCTAAGGAGCCTAAGCGATCTAATCCAGAGCGTTTCCCCAACTATGATCCATCCAAGACATGTGCTTATCATATGGGGGAGGTAGGACATTCTGTTGATGATTGCTATACGCTGCGACACAAAATCCAAAATCTTTTGGATGCCAAGGTGGTCTCATTCCGCGATGCACAGCCAAACATCCAGAATAACCCACTTCCTGACCACCCAGAAGCTGTGAATGCCATTTTCAGTTTTGATGCCGGTAGAAAGAAGAGCTTGAAAGTGCACGTAGACAATGTTTATAATGGTTTAGTTCGAGCTGGATACTACTCAAACGTAGAAGAGCCTACCATGTCTCAGAAGGTGCAAAGAGTTAAGGCAATATCTAAGAAGGGGATGATTGTTTACGCAGATCATGCCGACACAGTTTCAACTATCACTCCAATCATTATTGATCTGGAGGAGGAGTTTTCTGATTTTGAGGATGAGTATACTGGCTTGAACATTGGAGCTAACGATCCCCTAGCTTTCGACATGCCACCGTTGGAAGATGCGTAGGATGAAGATGGTTTAATCATCAACAATGTGCCACCATCAGATGATGAATTGATTCTCGATGTCACGCAACCCTATGCATATACGAATGATAAGGCGATACCATGGTGTTATGATACGGAGATAGATGTGGTCACTCGATCCGGACGCACTTACGCTCAGGCCAACTCACAACCTGTCAAGCCAGTCACTGATGAGGAGGCTAAAGAATTATTAGCTATAATTAAGGCAAGTGAGTATAATGTAGTGGACCAACTTCATAAAATGCTTGCACAAGTCTCCATATTATAGTTGCTTTTGACATCAGAGAAACATCAAAATGCCTTGATGAAAGTCCTTAACGAAGTACATGTCCCAGAATCCATTGAACCTGAGAAGTTGGGGGAATTTGTGGGGACCATTTGGTTAAACGACCAGATTGCTTTCTCAAATGATGAAATCCCAGATGAAGGAAGAGGACATGGCAAAGCCCTTTATATCTCAGCCAAGTGTCGAAATACCTTGGTGTCTCATGTACTCATTGATAATGGATCGGTTTTAAACATATGCCCTCTAGCAACTTTAAAGCGTCTTGGGTATGATTTGGGAAAAATTCGCGCAGCTAAAACTTCTGTTCGAGCATTTGACAGAACCAAAAAAGAAACAATTGGGGAGGTTGATTTAGACTTGCAAATAGGGCCAGTACTATTTAATGGAGTTTTCCAGGTCCTGGACATACCTACAGCATTCAACTTTCTGTTAGGTCGTCCATGGATTCATGCAGCTAGGGCAGTTCCTTCAAGTCTTCACCAAAAAGTGAAATTTGTGACAAAAGGGAAGCTTATTACAATCCGAGGAGAGGATGAGTTCAAGATTTATCACGAAACGGATATCCCTTATGTTGAACCAGATTGTAAAGAAGAATCCAGTTTTCAAGCATTTGAGTTGGTTTCAACCATTCACATTTCTCAAGGCACTACCCTACCCACTCCAAAATTATCAAAATCGGCGATCATGGTAGGCAAGGTTATGGTGGGGAGTGACTTTGTCCCAGGAAATGGTTTAGGTCGACATGGTCAAGGCACTTGCCAACCAATTGAGGCCGAGCAAAATTCACATATGACTGGATTGGGCTACCATGGTAGAGGTGGACGATCCTGTAGAGGAAGAGGACGATGACGAATTGGCTTCACTGTACCCCGTATTAGGTCCAGATTCCCTGGGCCTGCGAAGATGATGCATGAGGAAGAAGGGGCAATCGATACCTATGTTCAATACTCCAAGCCTCCAGGTGCTGATATCGATGTCGGATGGGTAAAGGTAGACAAGCCGGTTGCAGACACCATTCGATCCACTAGAAAGGATGACGCACTCGAAGGAATGACTGAATTGTTCAAAGAAAATTTAGTGTTTGCCATCGACGAAGCTCGAGAGTAGGAGAATTTTAATTATTCACACATTCCCCTGGCACGGGAATTTTTATTACTTTCTAGGAATTGTTTTCGATTTTTTCTTTTTACGCTTTCTTCTTAGGACTTGAATCGCATTTTCCATTCAATAAATTGTAATTGATTGATGAGTTTCAATAAAATTACAAGTTTTATTTTGAGGGCATGATGAGGTACACCAAACCAGCCCCGTGATGATATCCAACCAATAAAAGAAAAGAAAAATCCAAGGAGAATTTTGAGGCCTGGGCTTCATCATGCTTCCTCGTGTCAAAATGTCTCAAAAAGTATTTTTTCCAAAGAGTTTCGAAAAAAAAAAAAAAAACAAAGACAAAAACAAAAATGTAAACTACTCTGTTTGTCTTTCTGATCTATCTACTTCGTGTTTCAGGAACAATCTTGTGGCATGCAAAGGTGTGGGGATGGTCCAATTCAATGCAACATGTGCTGATAATGACGATCCTGAAGACTCGATCAAAGATCCCATTGAGGTGCAGCGAAGCTGGGAACAACATGAAAAAACCAAGGCTCTCACATCCGAGCAGACCGTCACTATTAATTTAAGTGACACTGAAGAAGCCAAAGAGGTGAAAATTGGGGCAAGTCTCCCCAAAGATAGGACCGAGCACCTAATTCAACTACTGAAGGAATATCAAGACATCTTTGCATGGACCTACGCCAACATGCCTGGGTTAGACCCGTCAATCGTAGAGCATTGTTTGCCTACTAACTCGGACGTGCCTCCTAAGAAGCAGAGGCTGCGAAGAACTAAACCCGACCTCTCAAAGAAGATAGAGGAAGAAGTGATAAAGCTTTTGAAGGTGGGATTCATTGAAGTCTCACAGTACCCCGAATGGGTGGCCAACATCGTACCGGTGATGAAGAAGGACGGTCGAGTTCGAGTTTGCATTGATTATCGGGATCTGAACAAGGCTAGCCCAAAGGATGATTTCCCGTTACCGCACATAGATGTCCTTGTGGATAGCACCGCTGGTTTTGAACTATTCTCATTTATGGATGGTTTTTCCGGGTACAATTAGATAAGGATGAAAGAGGAAGACAATGAGAAGACTGCATTTATCACCCCATGGGGAACCTTTCATTATAAGGTTATGCCCTTCGGACTCAGGAATGCAAGGGCAACCTACCAACGAGCCATGGTTGCGTTATTTCATGACATGATGCACCAGGAGATTGAGATCTATGTTGACGATATGATTGCAAAGACTCGACCTGGGAAAAGCCATGTCAAAACCTTGAAGAAGTTGTTTGATCGACTCCATGAATTCAAGCTCCGTTTAAATCCCGCTAAATGCATATTCGGAGCAACATCCGGTAAATTACTCGGATTTATTGTAAGCGGTAAAGGGATCAAGATCAACCCGACTAAAGCTAAGGCCATATGTGAGCTGCAACCTCCGTCAATGGTGAAAGAAGTCCAAAGCCTTTTGGGGAGGTTGAATTACATTGCTCGATTCATTTCCCAACTTTCTGAAACCGCCAAACCATTGTTCAAGCTCCTAAAGAAGAATGCATGAGTCAACTGGGATGATGAGTGTCGTGAAGCGTTTGATAAGCTGAAACAGTACTTGATGAATCCACGAGTACTTGTCCCACCATTCATAGTGAATCATTGGGTGCAATGTTGGTTCAAGAAAGTCCTGTCGATAGAAAGGAACGAGCTATTTATTATCTGAGTAAAAATTTCATTGTATCAGAGCTGAAATATTCTGATGTTGAAAAGACTTGTGCTGCAGTGGTGTGGGTATTGCATAGACTACGACAGTACACGCTACATTACCAGACGTTCCTCGTAACTGAGAACGATCCTATCAAGTATTTACTTGATCGACCAGCTTTGGTTGGAAAGTTGGCTAAATAGCAATTTTTGATCTCTAAATTTGATGTACAATTCATGCCACAAAAATCGGTTAAAGGTCGAATGATTGCTGATCTATTGGCCGAGAATTCAAGAGTTTCAAATGACAATGACTACTCCTTAGATGACCGTGTTTTGAGTGTAAATGAAGACTCATGGACAATGTTCTTTGATGGAGCTGTGAACTTGTCTAATTCTGGCACAGGGGCAATTCCGATATCCCCAGACAGACAACACTATCTAGTAGCTGCAAACTTGATCTTCCCATGCACCAACAATATAGTCGAGTATGAAGCTTGCATCCTCGAGCTTCAAGCTGCAATTGAGATGGATGTGGTTAAGTGAAAAGTGTTCAGAGATTCCGCATTAATCATACTACAAACCGTAGGTGAATGGAAGACTAAAGATGCCGAGTTGCTCCCGTATCATAAGTATCTAGAGAATCTGGTCAAGAAATTCGATGAAATTTCATTCGAATATTTATCGAGGTCTCACAATCAATTCGCAGATGCACTCGCAACTTTATCATCTATGTTGCAAGTCAATGACGGATTAAAAGTCGAGCCATTGAAGATAGAGGTTTTGCCAAGACCAGCTTATTGCATGGTAGTGACCGAAGATCCAGACGGAAAACCATGGTACCATGACATCATGACCTACATTCAAAGGCGAGAGTTCCCAGAAGGTAGCAATACGGCTGACCGGAAACATCTTATGAAACTTGCCTCCAAGTTCTTTATTAGTGGGGATACATTATACAAACGGTCCTTCGACTCCGTCCTGCTTAGATGTGTCAATGCTTAGGAAGCCATTCAGTTGATGGAAGAAATACACGAAGGAGTGTGTGGTCCTCACATGAGCGGGCACATGTTAGCAAAGAAGATTATGAGACTAGGCTACTTCTGGCTAAACTTGGAGACTGATTGCATTCAACATGTCCGGAGTTGTCACCGTTGTCAGATTTATGGAGACAAGATAAATGTTCCTCCAAATGAGCTGCATCAACTGTCAGAATCATGGCCTTTTTCAATGTGGGGCATCGATGTAATTGGCCCAATTAATCCAAAAGCCTCGAATGGTCATCGTTTCATCCTTGTCGCTATCGATTATTTCACAAAATGGATAGAGGCAACATCCTATGTAGTTGTTACCACAAAGAATGTAGTGAAGTTCGTGCGACGGGATATTATTGTCCGTTATGGCGTGCCTAAAGCCATCCTCACAGATAACGGGACAAACCTAAACAACAAGCTTGTCAATGATTTGTTTAAGGAGTTCAAAATTCGTCATTTGAATTCATCACCTTATCGCCCTCAGATGAATGGTGCGGTTGAAGCAACGAATAAGAACATCAAGAAAATTCTGGCAAAAATAGCTGATAATTATCATAACTGGCATGAAAGGCTTCCTTATGCTCTAATGGCGTATAAGACTTCAGTTCGCACCTCTACTGGGGCAACTCCTTTTTCTCTGGTGTATGGCATGGAAGCAGTCCTGCCAGTTGAAGTAGAAATCTCTTCTCTAAGAGTATTGTCTTAGTCTAAGCTAACGGAAGCTGAATTGGCACAACAAAGGCATGACCAACTCAATATGATTGATGAAAAACGATTGAAGGATGTATGTCATGGTCAGTGTTATCAACAGCGGGTGGCCAAGTCTTTCAATCAAAAGGTTCACCCAAGGCATTTCAAAGTCCATGATTTGGTGCTACGCAAGATGCTACCAATTAACTTTGATCCTTGTGGCAAGTTCACTCCAAATTATAGTGGGCCATACATTGTGAAGAAAGTACTTCCTAGAGGTGCTTTAATCTTAGCATAAATGGATGGGCGGGAATTCATGAATCCTGTAAACTCTGATGCTGTAAAGAAATACTATCCATGAATAAAAAGGGTTCGTAAAAGCCTTTCCCTCGCTCAAAGTTGATCAAAACTCAAGTGTATAATGATGCATGTTTTATTTTTGCAGGGGCAAAGAACGGATGTGAACGACAGTGTCTAATTTTTGTAAGGAACCTCTATGAGCTCCCTTACAAAGAGAGGGCAAGACATGGACACCTAATAGTTTTGACTTTATGAGCATGCCCTCTTTATCATTATAGAATGCTTTCACATGATATTGTGCAATTCACATTCCACTTGAAATTTATCAAAATGGATAATTCAGTGAAAGATGCTGAGTTACTTGAACATGCTAAATGATGCTAAATGGGGCGTGAAAGGCAAGCCTTATCCCATACACAGTCATTTGTCTATTCATTGTGAGGTGAGTGTAGAAACATTTTGTGTTTCAAGGTGAAGAGTTTTCTTGCAAAAAGTATGACAACTAAAATGACGAGGGGCAATTCATTTTTCTACTGGTGAACCTTCGTTTAACCCTTCTTTGAGCCTAAACACTTGAAGAATTTCTTTCATACTACCCCTGTCAAGGACCACCCCACATCGGGGCAAATGGAGGTAAGTTGACATTGAAGGAGAGGGAAATGGATAGAAATAATCTTGCTCTCACTTGCATCAATCTTCAAGTCGTGTTATTACATTGAATTCATGTGGTAATTTAAGTGCCTTAGGATGACGAAGAACATTTCTTTCACTATCCTACACACTTATATCCTTTGCATAGCCCACTTGAGCCTGCAATTTCATTTCTTTTAAACCCAGTTGATGACCATCCCCCATACTAGGGCAAGGCAAAATGCAGTTGAAGACTCTTGAAAAATTCGAGTGTAATTGCTTGACGCATGCATTGTACGCGAGAATTGAAATCAAAATAGAACTAAGGGGCATGAAAAAGTAGTGTGCCTGGAAAAAGCAAGGCCAATGCCCATAGATGAAAAAAATTTCAAATAGATGACTATCAAGTTTGAAAAAAAAAAAATCCCAATGGAGCAATACTCAAAGAACTCGAATGCTGAGCTTTTACAATCAATGGAGGCACTTCATGAAGAAAATCTTCAAAGGTGAAAAAAGAAAACTGGTGGTAATGTCAAGATGATCACCAACTCTCACCCTTTACACACATTTTGAGTCTAACGATCCTTTCGATTCTCAACCCATGAACCCAGCCTATGTTACGTCCCTTACAAAGTCTCTTCAGATTAGGGCATTTGAATTAACATGGGAGTTCACATGTTTTAAGCATTACTCAAAGAAGTGCAAGCAAGATTATTTCTTTCTCATTTTGCAGGGTACTTGACTTCTAAACCCGAAGATGATTACATAAATTATTCTTTCAATTCCCTTGACTCAAAGAGTCCATTTGTTAAGCCGTTGACCAAGCTCACATTACAATCCTGGTAAAGACCCCTCAGATTGGTAGATTGTACCGCTTGTAAGAAAATTTGAACTCTTGTCAACAAGATGCTTAAATTGAGTGATAGATTCCCGCATCAATGGTTGTGACAAATAACCCCTTCTAAATGAGAGCGAGTGAAAAGCCTTTTCGCACCAAAAGTGTCTCATTTAGCATGTTCAAGAGATTCACAGCTTAGTGAAAATTGTCTTAATGATAATTTTTCGCGGTGGAAGTTTAAAAAAAAAAAGCCATCATGCATGGACTTTCATTGAATTTTAAATAAATTTTTCCTCAAAGACCAAAAGATGCATCTTTGAAGCCCTATGTTTGTTCAGTCATCTTTGAATACTTGATGAGAATTCCAAGTCCCATTTATAAAAAAATTTCAAATGTCTAGTGTGAATTCCAGATATTTGAACCTTTACACGCTTGATGTGACTTCCAAGTGTTTTGTCTTTTCAAACATCTGATGTAATTTCCAGATGTTTAGTAAATGTTTTCGAATGTCTGACATAAAAATCAGATTTTTGAAATTTTAGGTACTTGATGCAATTTCCAGGTGCTTAGAATCTAATGAGAATTCCATATCCCTAAAGACTTTAAGCCTTTCAATTATCTGAAGGGAGTTCCAGATGATTGTCAAGTCTCATAGGAATCATTTCACACCTAAATCTTCAGATAGGTACGACAGGTACATGTTTTTCTTTGCATTTGCATTTCATTGGGCATAGACACATTGAAATCTATGTTCCTGACCAAATCATTGCATTTACATTGCATTCTTTATTTGAGTCTATTTCTTTAAAATAAAAAGAAAAAGAAAAAACAAGTCATTAACATTTGCATATTCATATTCCTTTTGCATGATTTAAATTTAGGTGTCATTTATCTTTGAAGGAAACCTCTATGAGCTTCCCTTCAAAAAGAGCCAGCTGTTGACGCCCAATATTTTAAAAACCAATAAATAAAATAAAAAATTCGATTTTGAAAATCTTTCTTGTTGAAAATATATCGTCATTTCAAAATTTAAAAAAAAAAATCAGTTTTTGGAGCCATTTTTTTTTTTTTTTTTTTTTTGTTGAGTGGTTGAGTGAATATATGAAAAAGATCTTGGGTGGTTGAGTGAATTGGAAAATCTTCACTTGCAAAAGAAACTCGATTTTTTTTGCTTTATAAATGGAGAGTCGGAGGTTTTGAGAAGAGGGGGAGGCTTCTCTTCGTCTTTCGTCGAAGGAAAAAATAGAAAAGTGTGGGGGGGCGCCTTTCGAGGTCAAAAATTTGTTTCACAAAAGAGAAGAAAAAGAAAGCTCTCCCCCTTTTGTTTTTTTCTGTTCGAAAGGAAAGACTTTTGGAGAAGAGGAGAAAAGTAAAAGCTTCTGCAGAAAAGTACACAGCAGTAGAGGTGAGAGGAAAGATAAAAAAAAAAAAGCAAAAGAAAAGGAAGAATAGTTCTTCTTCCTCGAAGGACCTTCTGCTGTTGACCTCCTATGCTCAGAAGCTACGAAGCAGACGATCTGCAGTCGTCCGCCCGACGCCCACCGCCTGCGGTTGCTGTTTCTCCATCTGCTACTGCTGCCCAGAGTCAAAACTTTGCTACATTGCAGCTACCGCCGAATCTACCTCTACCCATTACACCAGCAACGACTCGCTGCTGCTCCTCTCCGCTGTTAACGTCACAGCTCGTTTTTGCCACCGCCTGAAGCCATTTGCACCGCTCGAGCAACGACGCCTCTGCCTGTGACGCCGCGATCTACCCTTGCGATGCTGCTGATGCTCCAACTGACCCACAGACGCTCAAGCGCGCGCTGCTACTGTTCCTGCGACAAGCCACGCCTCCTGGTCCGAGCGACAACCCTCAACCGCGAGCCCATCACGCTTGCGACTTTTGCTCGACGCCACAAGAGCTCGCGCCGCGCTCCACTTGTAGCTCGATGATGTTGCCCTGACATCGGCGGATCCCGAGCCTCCGTTTCCACGCTGGAGTGACCGCTCGCTATTGCTGTTCATCGCTACCTTTCCTTGACGCCATCAGATCCGGCGGGCTAAACAGCCCAGTTGCCCGTAGCAGCTCACACACCGCATCTCACGCCCGAGCGACCCCCCTACTGCCAGCCACCTCCACTCCAAGCCTCCTCGCCGCTCGCCTGATGTGCCCTCACCGGAGTCCCTTGCCGGTTCGCCTTCGCCGAAGTTCCGACGCCGGTTGTCTCCCTCGCCCGTGCCTACCCCTGTCGACATCGTTGTCCTTCCCCCATTAGGTAGTTTATTTTTATTTATTTTTATTCTTATTTTCCATTTATTTTATGTTATCTTAATTTATTAATTTTGTTATTATTGTTCAAATCAGGATATTGGAATGTGATGCTCATTTTATGTATATTTTAGATATTATTCATAGCTGTTTACCCAAAATTATTATAATTATTAATTTGATCCGTAAGATATCGGATCATTTTTTTAGTTGTATTAATTTTTGGGTATTTTGATAGTATTTAATTGTTAAATCATTGTAATTATTAATTTGATCCGTAAGACCACAGATCAGATTTTTAATTATCTTGAATTCTATGTCGTGATGTTTAGGGTTAGAGTAATTGTTAATTTAACCTGTGAGACAACAGGTTATTTTTTCGATTACTTTAATCATTTATTCATTGAATATCTTGATTGTTTAGATTTAATGTTTATTTGACAATTACTTGTATTGGAAAAGCACTAAAAAAATCAAAAAAATCAAAAAATAAAAATTGCATGTAAGTTTAGTAAATTAGAGCATATAGGTTTAGTAAATTAGAATTTTTATAGAATTATATTTTTAGGATTGTATTTTTTTTTATAATTTTTGGAATAGGTTAGGGTTAGACCTAAATAACATTTTTCTCAAAAATAAGATCTTAGATATAGTTTGCATATTTTAATAATTTTCTTAAAAAAATAGTTTTCTAAGATATGATAGGGGTTAAATCAAATTAATCCTTAAAATAAATTAGAAAATTATTCACTTTAGATAGTTTAATTAGTTTTTTTATTTATTAATTTCGAATATCAATAAAAAATCATAGAAAGAACATGCATATAGAATTATTATGTCATTCATCCCATATCATGAGACACATGCATATTTAGGATTATAAAAATTAGATTGCATACATATAGTGATAGTTTAAGTTATGTCATATGAATTGCATCTCACATATTATTAAAGTAAAATTCATGCATATTAAGTTTAGATTAAGATTGCACAATAATAAAAAATTAGGTGTCATGTCATTTAGAAAATCATGTTTAGAGCATGCATTTTTATTAGCATTTTTTGTAAGTGTTTTTTTAGAGGATAGACCTTAATAAAGTTGTAGTTTATAATTTCATACGAATCTAGCATTTCATTTATTGAATGTTATTTCATTGATTGTGCACCCGCATGACCACCATTTGCATGTTAGTAACTTAGGTTAAAATTAATCAATACTGCCTGCAAAATATTTTTGAAATTAAAATAAAATGGTACTGAAAGGGCATTAGAAAATTCTAGTGTAACCAAGTCTTCGTACCCTTAGTCTCTGGTTCGTAGGAGTAAAATAATCCTCACATTATTTTACTTAGGTGTCTAATCGACCTACCATAAACCGATTAGTGGCGACTCCTAGATAATAATCATTTGCATGCTAAATACTTGAACACCAAGTCACGAATTGGTATGGGCTTGGGAAAGCCCGAGCTAAGTTTAAAACTTAGCAGTCCATTAGCCTAAACTTAGGTGGTGCACCTAAAAAATTAGGTCGCGACACTTACCTTTAGGATCTTTCTCCTCGTTGACTTGCTCCACTTCATAAGACTGAAGTGTGCCAACCAGTTCGCCTACAGAAAGTGGCATAATCCTTTGTATTTCCCTTATTGAAGTCTTTACGTGATTCCAATCTTTGGAGAGTCTACGTAGCAATTTGTTGACCTTCATTGGTTCAGAAATTGGTTGTCCCTGATACTCTAGACCATTTATAATTTCAGTAAAACGACTAAACATATTAGTGATAGATTCTCCTGGTTTCGTCTTGAAGGCTTCATACTGTCCGAAAATTTATACAGGAATAATGGAAAGAATAAAATAATCGAAGAATGAATGACTTGTCGCCTAATAATTCAATCTTCACAATTTCCAGTAATTTGTTTGTACAAATTGTAGCATTCAATGACTACGATTGTTTCCAATTTGTGGAATTATGTCCATGAGGTGACCTTGCAAGACGAAGTTGTCTCTCATTTGCGAGTAGCTTCGCAAACCTGAGAGAAAACAAGCAATTGCATTTAGTAATCCGAACTATACATGTAACCCTTGAACTTCTTAACTACATCGGAGCTTACAATTCGATACATTTTAAGGGCGTGTTTGGTAACGTTTCTGTTCTAGAAAACAATTTTTGAACAGTAATAGTTTTTTTTTTTTTTTTTTTTCTGTTCCAAGGAACAATTTCTGAGTATAAGAACGCATTTGGTAACTGCAAAAAATTTCAACTCTAGGAATAGAAACGCGTTTGGTAAACTTGTATAATTTTTTTGTTTCTTTTAATTTTTAAATATTTTTATTTTCTTTTTCTTTTTTTTTCTTCATTCTTCCTTTTGGCCGATCGCCGGCCTCGGCCATGGCCGGCGACCGACCAACGAGGGCCGGCGACCTCGCCGTGGCTGCACAAGGCTCGACCTCGCCTTGGTTTGGCGAGCTCGAGCTTGCCTAGATTTTGCGAGGCCGACCTCACGTTGCCTGGGCAAGGTCGAGCCTCGCCGGTGAGCTCGCCTGGCCACCAAGGCCACTAGCGAGGCTTGGCCTCGCCCGGGCGATGCGAGGTTGACCTCGCCTTGACTGGACGAGCTTGGCCACCACTGGGTGAGGTCGACCTAGCAGTGGCTCGACGAGGCCAAGCCTCGCCGGTGGCTAGGTGAGCTCGGCCTCACCAGATTTGGGCGAGCTCAAGCTCGCCCAGCCAAGGCGAGGCCAAGCCTCACCGGGGCCGGCAACGCTCCGGCGAGGTTGCCGGCCCTCGACGGCCGGTCGCCGGTCATGGCCAAGGCTGGCGATCGGCCAAAAGGAAGAAAAAAAAAAGAACAAGAAAAATGAGAAGAAAAAAAATTAGAAGAAAAAAAAAAGGTGTTTCTCGAAGTGTTCTCGGGAATAAGAAACAAGTTTTTTCTACTTCTTGTTTCTATTCCAAATCTGTTCCCGAGAATAAAAAAAAAATAGATTTTTTTTCCCAAGAACAAAAGTGTAAACAAACGCGTTTTTGTTCTTTTTTTGTTCCCCGGAACAAAAGAACAAAAATTTGTTCTCTGGGGAACAGAAACACTTTTTGCCAAACACACCCTAAGAGCCTCTTCATTAGTCTCTAGATTACAAGCTTCATATCCGCCGGTCTCTAAGTTCACCCTTGAAACTGGCTTCTTTAACAACGCTTCGCCAGTTCTGATTAATTCGTTCAAATTTTTCTTCGTTGTGATATCCACTGAAGCTACTGCACCGCTTAACGTATCATCCTGCAAATTCCATTTACAGGCTAAAGTTAGCATGCCGACTTAAGCTAGATAGAAAATTATTCAATGATCACTTCCAGGCTAATGTTTTGAAATGATATACGATGGCAACAAATTAGACAATTGGAAATGATGATATATACCTGAATCCTGAGATAGTTGGCCTCGACATGTAAGGCTTGGAAGACCACAGAGAGGTGGAAGTCGACCATATCTGCGCTTGCTTGCATGAACACATCAATCAATGGGCTTCCGCCATTGCTGCTTAACCAGCTTAACACTCCCCATTTGGCCGCTTCGCTTGCATTATACTTCCCCTCAACTTTTGCTGATCCGGTCCCAAGCGATATCACACGAAACCTTCGATAGTCCATTGGCTTTATAGGGAAGAAATCTGAGCTTCCTCCAATGATCTCCTTCGTCAGTTCTCCCATTGCGACCAATGTCTGTATGATGAACGATGAAGAGTTAGAAATTATAGAATTTCGTTTTGTCAGGTCAAGTCTGTTAGAAATAAAAAAGATGTCATACCGGATTGTTCGCAGCCACGCCGCCATCTATGAGGTTGAATTCTCTCACTTTTCCTGTGGAGTCCTGGGTTTCAAAATAATGAGCTGGTAGATAAGTTGGTGCAGCAGAGGTTGAGATGCATACGTCTGAGAGCAAGGCATTAATGCTTGGCTTTTTCTTCACCTGGTCATGATCAATTACCCCACAAAAGCAATGTGTTCAGCGATTTTCTGTATATCATTATTCAGGCAATAACAAAATACAGAAGGAGTAATTCCAAGGACACAGAAAAGGACGAACCTCATAGCTAGAAAAGATGGTCGGCTGAAGTCGCTTGACATCGAAAGTTGGGATCACAACATTGGTCAATATTTGATTCAATCTTGTGTTACCAAGTTTCTCTTTGATGAGCTTATGAAGGTATTTTCCATCATATTTTGGACCAGTCACCGCCCTGATCATGTTCGTAGCAGGAGCAAACGGGCAATTGTACTTTCAAGAAAAAAGAGATACTATGTTAGTACACAGCCATTTGAGAAACAATAATGCACCAATATGGCTTTGAGAAATAATGAGTGAGCTTGCTAACTTGTCTTGAGGGAAGATCTTAGGGCAATTATTGAGGTAGAAATCCTTAATATCTTTTGCAGCGAATAAGGGACGGTTGTTTTGGTCGGGGCTAGTTAACATGGCGGTGACAAGACCACCTGTGCTTGTTCCGGCAATAACATCGAAATAATCTGCGAGTCTTGCATCTTCACCATCCAGTTTCTGCAATAGTCCACAAAATACGTTCTTGGTCAAGCCATCAGAAGTTGCAAGGGGCATGCATGGATAAAACTCGTACTTCGTGATAACTTGTTCTTCATGCATTATAATGATAGCAAACTATTTATAACAACCTGAAGCTCAGACTCTAAGAAAGCCAGAATTGTTCCAGGGACAAGCCCTCTCATCCCTCCACCGTCAATACTAAGAATGGTAATGAGGTTTCCATAAGTTGGAGGCTGGAGCGGCAAACTCTTCGACCTTTCCATATCTGTGATGGACTCTGTTCTTCTTTTTGGGCTAAGCAAGGGATTAATGGACTTAATTATTCGAACAAACTGTTCATGGACTAGCTATACCTACCATTTCTTTTTTAGGGTCAATATCAACAATGAAGTTCATCCAACAATAAACCTAATAAAAATTATAGAGCTACGATACAATCAAATCTAAACAAACAAAATGTTGAATTGAATCGTACCAGTCTCTACTGGGGGATATTACTCATTTTAGTACTTGATGTTTTATTTTCCAATTACTTCTTTAATTAAGAGAAGAAAAATGAAGGGGATAATCCATGAATATTGATATGTATAGTCCATAAAAAAGCATTTTTATTTTTAATTAATTCTTTATAATTCACCGGCTCTTATATCTTTTTATAGGTTCAATAAAAAAATCAAGATATGGAATACTTAAATAGAATTTTCTATTCCTAATTATTCTGAATCTTTCTTCTTTAACCAATATTTCAAACATTCAACCCAAGAAGTTAGAATTGGTCAAATGAATAGAATATGATCAAGTTACTATTTATATTTAAAAGGAAATAAGACACTAATTCATTTTATTAATATTGAATATTAAGTAAAATTTTTATGAAAATGGACAAAAAAATTCAATAGGGATTACTATTGATTCAATTGCGAAAACAGCTCCTTGCAATGGCACTAAGAGAGGCCTGCTAGAGTAGAGCCCTTTTGCAGGCAATGTAAGCTTATTCATATGCATATAGTATATCACTGTATTACCTTATTTCCTCTATGAGGTAGAAAGAAAATTAAAGAACCTACAAATATTGGCAAAAGTACAATTATTGTTAACCAAGGAAAATAATTCGTGGTAAAGACAAGATACACTTGGAAAAAAAACCCGTACTCGATAAAGAAAAAAGAATAATATATTATCTATTTTCAAGCATGGTTTTTTGTCGGTAAAAAAAAAAAATCAATTGTATTCAAAATGTATTAAAGCGTGTATCTGTGTGTCTGTGTGTGTGAGAGAGAGAGGCTTGAGGAAAAAAAAAGAACTTCGAAGGTGTTTATTGAGAGCTCTTTGGCCTTAGTCTTGGATAAGATGCGAGTATTTATAGGCTGCGGTTCATTCAAAGTTTGACCGGAATCCCACGTACGGCTCGCAATTGCTTTAAGTTGAAAAGTCAAAATTTTAAAGGGGAGCCGAACCATAATGGCTTGCCGATGATGAGAGGTCATTCAAGTGAATAATTGTTGGTGAGACTTTCAACCCACAAGAAAAAAGACTTGTAGGTTTGACTAATGAACTGAAGGCATGGGGGCCATTTTGGGAGCAGGAAAACCCTAATTTCTCATATACGTACAGTATAATGCAGAATTTAGGCCACAATATGTCTCTATCAAATGGATTATATGTACTCTTTTATATTGATATCTTCTGCAATTCAATCAATAACATTTATAGCATTACGGATTTTGACAAACCTGGAGGTGGGAAAAGATCAACAAATGCGTTGGCGGTAAGGGTGTGCATGGTCCGGGCGAGCGGTTCCCATCCTAGAACCGGGAACCGCCGCTAAGGACCGGTTCCGAAAAATTGGAATCAGGATCCACCCGTTTGTTGCATGGATCCACCCGCGAATCGGACCGCCGGTTCGGTCCAGTTCCCAGGTGGATCCATGGAACCGGTCTAACAATAATCGGACGGATGGACGAACGGCTGTTGTCGAGGACGATAGCGATTTTCCGGAGTGCCGAATAGAGAAAGGGATGGACGGCTGCTATCGAGGGTTTCTTCGCGAACCCTAGCCCGAGGGGGTTCTTGGGTTTCTTCTCCTCCTCCTCTTGCAACCCTACTTCTTCGCGTGCTGGCCTTTTGAGTTTTGCCCACTAATTGCTCGCTTTGGACTTTTTAACTTTTGGTTCTGGACGTCTCCATTTGCTGGGCGTTTTGTCAAGGGGTTCATGCTTGCCTTCTGATGCTAGGTTTATTAATTAGTAATTTTAATTTTTTTAATATTAAAAATTAATCGGTCTAGTCCGAGTGGGCGGGTGGACGGATCCACCCATGGAACCGGGAACCAGACCGGTTCCCTCAAGAACCACCGGTTCTGGGTGATTCTGATCCGATTCCAGGCGGTCTGGGCAGATTCAGGTTCTTTTGCACACCCTTAGTTGGCGGGTAGCTCAAGTATTTGAAATGGGTACAACATAGATAGACTAGAGGTCACTTTCTACAAAATAGAGATATGGCCAATGTTGTACGCCGCATACAGAGGTATCAGCAAGTGGGTCGAGAGAGACATAACTCGCTTGGATTTGAAAGTATCGTTCCTAAGAGCATAATTAAAAAATCGGAGGACGGTCAATATATATAAGACATATTGGAACTCCTTCAAGAAAAAAAAGAAAGAAAGAAGTAAATCTAGCAAAATAAAGATCCACCGATATCCCGAAATTCAATTATGTGAGGAAGTCCTTTAAATTCTATATGTTCATTTTGAAAATAAAGCTCATTGAAAGGAAATATGATTTTTTATGTATTTTTTTTATTATTATGTTTTATCTAACAGGGTATTTAATGCAAAGTATTGATGGAAAGAAAAGATATTCGAAAACTATCGTTATTTGTGCTCCAGCTGTTCTTCAGATAAATATGAGAAAAATTTATTCAAAAAGTCCTATACCTATGATATGACGGCCAATTCAGTTGTAAACTTTTTAGCTATGTCAATTCAGTCTTAAATTTTTTGAAGAATTGCTAATGTAGTCCGTAATAATTCAATTGTGTCAATTTAGCCTTAATTTTATTTTTTATTTATGGTTTGACAATTTAGTCCTAATTTTTTTTGACAATTTGTCAATAAAATTCTTTTGGCTAATTATCCATACAATAGGTTAAGATTTAAATTGGAAAACTTCAAAAGGCTTAGGACTAAGTTGATCGAATTGAAAGGTTAAATATTAAGTTGGCAAATTGTTAAAGGTTTATTATTAAATTGGCACGATTGAAAAATTTAGGATTGAATTGGCTATCGAATAATAGGGTTAGAAATTTTTGGACAATTATCCCAATAAATATGATAATTTTCGGATCCTCTGTGGGGGATAAGTTCAATCGACAAAAGCTCAAAGGGAGAAAAAAAGGAAGACGGCTGCACCATTTGTTTTTTCATCCTTTCTATTGTATATGTCATTTAGGCACTGTTTGGTAATCATCCAAACAGTGCCTGATTCTGATTTTTTGTTCCCGGGATCAGTTTGGGAATAGAATCGCGTTTAGTAAAATTTTTGTTCTAGGGAACAGATTTGGAGTAGAATCAAGAATAAAAAAAAAATATTGATTCTTGTTCCGGGAACAAAAAAAAGAATCAAAACCAACTCTTCTTCTTCTCTTTTCTTTTTCTTTATCGACCGCCATCCCGCGGTTGCTGTCCGCCGTAGTCCGCTGCCGCCGCCACCGCCGCTGCCGTCGCTGCCGTCGGTTGCCGGCAACCAGTTCGACGAGCTCGTCGGAAGTAAGCCCAGCCACCGGCGAGGCCGAGCCTCGCCGGGGCTAGGTAAACCTCGCGACGCCTAGCCTCGCCGGTGACCAGGCGAGCCTCGCCCAGCTCCGGCGAGCCTCGCCCAGCCCTGCCGGTGGCCAAGCAGGCCTCACCCAGCCCCGACAAAGCCGTCCTGGCCACCGACGAGGCTCGGCCGACGAGGGCCGACCTCGCTGAGGGCCGGCGAGGGCCGGCCACAAGAAGAAGAAGAATAGGAGAAAAAGGGAAAAAAAAAAAAAGAGAAAAAAGTAAAAAGTAAAAAAATTATTTAAAAATTAAAAGAAATTGATTTGGAACATAATCAATGAGCACGGTACCAAATGCAATTCTATTCCAGAATCAGAAATTTTGGACAGTTACCAAACCGCTTAAAATGCTTAGAAATTATTCTCGGGAACAGAATAAAAAGGAAAAATTTCTGATCAGAATCTGTTTCCGGGAACAGAATCGTTACCAAACGCGCCCTTATACAACTTTTGCATCCAAACGTCATGTGTCTGAAAATGTCCAAATAGCTTGTCTTCTTGTTGTGGAGCATCATTTAGTGCGATTAGTACATAGTTACTATAGCTTATATCATGTTGTCTCTAATCGCCATTCTAAATCATGAGTTGTCAGGATCTTTCTGTCATTTCTTTAAAAAGATTAAAATCCAACTTTAGCAAATAAAAAAAACAAAGAGAGATAAAATCCAAGGCGAAGCTTTTGACGTAGAAAAGTTGCCAAAGGACAATTATCTATTTAAACAATAATTTTTATTTTACTTTAATTACATCGCCAACTCTCCTTTAAATTTTTCGTATAACATCGTGCCCTATAAAATTCAAATATCTTGTTTTTTTCCGCTCTGATTTTTCAGAACTTAATTGTCGATATCTTATGTGAATTTTCATCACTTTCTTTAAAAAAAAATCAATGAAAACACTTGTTCATGAGTGTTTCATGTCGCACATAAAATTAATAGAACGATGTAAAATCTTCCAATGAATACTCCTTATCTATCACATGCAAAAAAACAGTGACTGGGATTTTACACATCGTCCTATCATTCCCATGTGAGCTGCAATGAAGCACACGCAACCCTACCTCAAAAACGCAGTCCCTGCTCTGCCGTTTTTGACCGGTAGAGCGCATCTCATCCTGTCCTGCACGTTTTCTATAGCTTATTGAATCACAGAATTGAATTGCACGTTTCACCACTCTATCTCCGGTTTCTTCTTCCCTCATATAATGTTAGGCAGAAGAGAAATCAGATGCCAGAAAATGCAGCCGCGGGATATTAAAGTAACAGGTTTTTTGTTAGTTATTCATTATCATATATTTGCCATATCCACCAGTCTTCTGAGTTCAGCAGGGGCTCGACTGCGCATACTTGCACATGGTGAACCCATGTGGAGGCTTGATGGGGAAAACTCTCTGAGTCTACATCTGAGGATATTCAAAGATGACTGGACGTTGAATGGTGAAAGGCAATTGAATGCTATTGAAATTAAGTGCAATGAACGTGCCTAGGTTCTTTTATTAAATCCACCTACCGCTGGTGCGCTTCCAATGGGGAATGCATCTTTTGTTTTGGAGAATTTACTAAGTGGATCGGAGGAGAGGTAGAGATATAACTTCTTGCAATTGGGTCTTGGTTGTTTATGCATGGCTTAACCATATTGAGGTTTCAAGTGGTCCCAAAAATGATGTGTCTTTCGATGGCTAGAGACCGAAGCGAAAATACTGTCTTTATCCTTGTGGCTCACATCGGTGATTTTGTGATATTAAAACCCGCCTAGAATAGCGACGCTTATGTGCTTTCTTCATAAGCCCACACTTTAAGTTTTGGGTGTCTTTTGATATGCATTCGGGCAAAAATTTAGATATTATAGTTTAGGAATTAGTGAAATCTAGAATGGAGCATATAAAAGATGACATGTACTCCGCTTGAGGTCTTTACTTCGATTATCTTCAATCATGACATGAGCTAGTTATGACGAAATCTATCTAATATATTTCCTTCTAAAACAGAAATTTGCAGTATATTAGTTCATATAATTTTTTTTATATTTCCTTCTAGAAATGAAATTTGGAGTATGTTAGTTCATATAATTTTTTTTCTTCAACGAGTGAAAAAATTCACCTGCTTGTCTTGTCCGTTTGTCTTGTTTAGCTGCATATCCTTCATTTAGCAGGACAAAAATGTGCAATTAGGTTCTTATTTTTCTAAGGTAGAGTTATCATTCCTCAAATTTTAGGTCAAATTGTTTTGTTAATAAGAGTTCCATGTTACCCACATAATTGTAAAACCGTAAAAGTATATCTTCCCGTGTCAATTAAGTCATAGTTTTGTTGACACCTAAATTTTGGTTAGGTATTTTAAATTAAATTGCATAAGAAAATTAGGGACTGATTCGACCCTAACAAAAATTATTTTCGCATCAATTAGATCTTAGCTTTTATTTGCGTCCCTTTCCTATTTTTATTCCTTCTTTTTTCACCTTTTCTGGATAATTTATTAAATATATATTTAAAAAAAAGGGGGGTCCTTATGGGGCTAGGCGTGAAGCCCAGCCCCTTCTTTTTGTTTTTTTTTCCACGTGGGCCCCTAGGGCCCAGCCCTTTTCTCTCCCAGGCCCGGCCCCCTTTTCCTTCTTGTCTTTTTCTTACTCTCTTGTCATCTTCCTCCCCTTCCTCTGCAACGCACGTGCAGGAAACCGGACGCTCGCGATGCCGGGTGGAAAGGCAGACGGCAACGTGGAGCGTCGCAGGCGGAGAGGACATGTCTTCAATGCGGTAGGCGGCCTAGCTAGAGCCACCTGTAAGAGTTTTCCTATGTGGACTAAATTAATTGATATTGTAATTTACTGTTTTTACGGTTACCGTAAAAACAGGGGTTGGTCTAAGGTGAGATAGAAGGTTTTTAATTAGTCTAATATGGGAAATTTATTTAGTGTGGGCGAGTTGGCTGGCCCGTAATGGCTGGCTGGAAACTAAACTCTATAAATAGTCTTCAAATCTCTCCTCTAACCCTAATTCTCACATGTATTCTCACCTAAGGAGCGTTTACCTAACGCTAAACGTGAGGGGGGGCCGCCTCATTGAGCCAGGTGATACGGAGAGGCGATAGAGGAGAATGACTTGATGCGTGGATCCCCTTGATATGTGGGAAATCCCTTTTCGCTTCCGCTTTATGTTCGATGGATCCCAAAACAGGTGCGTTAATCTTTCTACTCAATTATGCATGTTCTTGTTCTGGTTATGGAGATCTTAGGGACTGCATAATTCGCATCCTACATGTGGTATCAGAGCAACCATAACCCTAGAACTTGAATGCATAAGGTTTTTGCCATAATTTGTGATTTTCGAGATTTTTTGTTCAATAAAAGTAAAATTAAATCATAAATTCGGACTGGGCTCAATGAGACGAGCAAAAAGGTTGCCGGCGTGTCACCGGGGGAGGCCTCACGTGCCCCCACGCGCGGCCACGCGCCGCCAGGGCATCGGAGACGCGCCTCACACGCGGTCACACGCCCTCACGCGCTCACACACGCGGGGTGCGGCTCGCGCGTGAGCTCCAAGCGCCATGCACTTAGGCGGCGCGTGCGGGCACGTGGAGCGTCTGTTCGGCGCGTGGCTGGCGGCGATGGACTCGTATCTTCATCCTCTATGTCATGGTGTATTTATTTTACATGTTTGATGATTTTATGGATGTGAAAATACATACAAAGCCCTAAATACGTGTATTTTTAGTATATTTTTGCGTATTTGTCTTGTATTTTTTTTTATGTGATTTTGGAAATACAAGTGTTGAGTTACTGGTATGTTATCACATAAACATTGTAAAAGTGTGATTCATTAATAAAAAAAAAAATTTATTGTGAACTAAAGTTGGCTTAATGAGATACGATCATTAATGGATAGTATTTGAACTATGTATTGAGATGATGAGAACCAGTAAAAGGTTATGAAACTTTTGTTGCTCATGCATACTCCTTTACATGCTGGTAACTTTTGAATGATGGACGTCTTAAGAACCTGTGACCAAATTGATTGTATTAATTAACACATCTGCTAAATGTGGGTAATGCATGTCAGTTAAGTCATTGCATATTGTACCTAAACTCATCTGGTCACTAGTTAATGTCCATTAAGTTGAATATTTTTTATGGTTAAGGAGTATGACAATATTTACGCAAAGCAATAGTATCTATTGTTAAAGTTTAGATATTTGCTTCTCTGGTTTGACTCAATTAATAGGCCATTGGTTGATTACAATGATAATTTGTTACTTAAAATCAACTATTAGCCTTGAAGTCATGTTTTGCCTTATGAAACTCATGAGTGATAATGGATAAGCTATCAGGCTTGTCGATTTGGTGTACCCTGTATTACTATTGATGTTAATTTGTGAGAGATCTTCTAGATCAGCATTCTTTTTCATGTTGTTCTGGTAATATGTAATCGGGGTGCATAAGAGATGATTTCTTCTCCATTATGAGAAGTTTCTTGCATTACTGTAATCGGTGATCTTATTGGAATCTGTCTTTCAGGTTCACTATATATATATATATTTATATATATGTATGATTAAAGATTTTATTAATGAATAAAGCAATGTAATTAGCATGATATGTGATTTTGGTAATATGTTGCCCTTATCACTAAAGTTAAAATCGCATGTATATGGTGTATGTGAGAAATAAGGTTTATATCCCTGATATGAGAGAATTTCAATGATTCAATTGAGTAGTGACCGCCAAAGTGGCACGCTTGATTGGATTTGAGAAATTTCGGTCTCGTACATTGATTGGGGATGTCTCCCGGTCTAATGCATAGTCATACTCCCAAAGGAGGTGATTGTGTATTAGTTCATGGAGGGATACATGATGGTGTGGTGGAGGAGTGACTGATTCTAGTGGTTCATATGCCCAAAGGTGATGAATTCACGAAAGTTAGTATATATTCTCATAACCGCTGTCATGTGGGGAGTGTACAACTGCATGTCATGTATTCTGCCCAAAGGTGATTATATGATTTTGCATGTAACTCTCTGGATGTGTACTTGTACATCAAGTTACACAATTCTCACATGATGCTAATTACTCACATTGCTTGTTATGTGAGCAATAAGGTTTATATCCCTGATATGAGAGAGTTTCAATGATTCAATTGAGTAGTGACCGCCAAAGTGGCACGCTTGATTGGATTTGAGAAATTTCAGTCTCGTATGTTGATTGGGATGTCTCCTGGTCCAAGGCATAGTCATACTCCCAAAGGAGGTGATTGTGTATTAGTTCATGGAGGGATACATGATGGTGTAGTGGAGGAGTGACTGATCCTAGTGGTTCATATGCCCAAAGGTGATGAATTCATGAAGATTGGAATATATTCTCATCACCGCTATCATGTGGGGAGTGTACAATTGCATGTCATGTATTCTGCCCAAAGGTGATTATATGATTATGCGTGTAACTCTCTGGATGTGTACTTGTATGTCAAGTTACACAGTGCTCACATGATACGAATTATATACATTGCTTGTTTTTCGGTCACATTTCTCTAATTAATAACTCAACTATTATTGAGATTTTTACTGCTACAAATTTTAAATTGTGGACATATGATTTGTTGCTTGAGAAAAGAGCAATAGAATTTGCTTACTGTCCATGAAGCATTCCATTATGGAACACTTGAAAAGTGGTTTGTCTCGCAGACTCGCACCGCTATAAAATGATGGAAGCCATAGTGGCTTGTAATTATGTCTTGTTTAATATCAAATTTAGGACACATCTGCAAGATTGTGTTTGAGTCCTAATGGCATATACATCTCGTATATGGTTGAAGAGGTTGTTTCCAAAAAATTTATGTTTAAGGAATAATCTCACACATGTCTAAAGAAAGAGTAGAAAAGTTGACATTATTGATACTCTGTCTACTCTTAATGGTTATTTAAAGACTTCTATTGATTATTGTGGAAGTAAAATGACCGAGGTAAAGAATAAATCGGTTAGAATTAGTCTTGAAGGTTGTCGGGCTTAATAGTGGCCATGAGTATTTTGGCAAGTATGACAATGCGGAATAGCTTAAAGAGTCATTTGTCAAATACTTGGTAAATTCTAGGGTGGTAATTTGATTACTATGCCTGAAAATCCTAACACGAAAATTTGGCTAAAAGGCATGAAGCACCATAATGAACATGGTGATGAATATGATTAGTAAGACTAATTTATCCGGTTTTCTGAGGGTTGATATTATGAAAGCAACTCTTTTCACATACAAAAGATGTTTTCTTACCAAAGTTATTTCATAAACTTCTTTTGAGTTATGGACTGGACATAAATTACTTGAATCATATTAAATTTAGAGATGTCATGCAGAAGTGAGGTTATCTAGTCCAATATTAAGTGTGTTGGAATTTAGATCCACTCGAAATTATTTTGTATCTTACTCTGATTGTTCAAAGGGGTATTGATTTTATGACCCTAATAAAGATACAAGAATTATGGAATCACATATAGTAGAGTTTCTAAAGTTCGACATAGTTATAGAGGATAGCTGCTCTCAGACTATTAAAAATAATAGTACGATGGAGGTTACTGTGTTTTTGTCCTTACCTATACAGATAATTGTGGAATCTCCTAAACCATAGACTGAACTTGTTGAGGTTCAAGATACTATTCTTAATATAGTTAATGGTGAAATTTCTAAAACCTCTCAAGTGTAGAATGAAGTGGTTGTATTAGGAGTTTTGTTAGGGAAAGACGATCAGTTATACCATCATACTATATAGTCTATTTGTGAGAGCATGAATACAATATCCACTACATGGTTGATTTAGCGACATATTTATAAATGTCGTTTTTTATTCTTAGTGAAGTATGTGATTACATGCCATAAAAAATTATAAAGTCTTCACTCTGAAAGAGGGGTGGATATTTAATAGTAAAGAAATAATTATTTCTTTCTAGTATTTTTAAAGATTCTTTCAGAGTGAATGTGATACTAATAGTTTATTTCGATATAAAGTTACACCAAATAGATACAAAATCTATAAAGCAACTTGAGGGTTTTTGCAGCAGATGATTCAAGTAAACTTGTGTGCAGACTTAAAAGTCTTAACTCGTGGTCTTAAACAAGTTTCTAGACAATATTATTAAAGTTTCATAGTGTTGTTATTTTGTTTAATTGGGAACAAAGTAATTCAATATACTGCAAGGTCAGTGGGAGGAAATTTATTTTTCCTCATATTCTATGTACATGATATTTTGCTTACAAGTTGTGACCTTGAGACATCTTATATCCTTTGTACTGAGATCTGTAAAGATTGTTTTTGCCATATTATATTAGATTATCTCAGAGGACATTTGATGATCGTATTTTGGAAATATTCAATTTACATCAATGCAAGCCAGGAATTGCTCCTGTTGTTAAGGGTGATGGACTGAATCTATCACATTGTCCTTATTTAAATATTAAGAAAATCTAGTTAAAGGGTGTACCTTGTGTCAGTGCACTTAAAAGTATAATGTATGCTTGAATTTGCACTAGACTAAATATCGTCCTTGTGACGGGACTTCTAGGCAGATATCGGTTATATTCAAGACGCGATCACTGCGTTGCTGCCAAGAAGGTTTTAAGGTACTTAAAGAGGACAAGAGATTATATGCTAATTTATAGACATGTTCAATTCTTGCAGCTAGTAGGGTATTTAGATGTAAACTTTGCTGGCTGTTGTGATGACATGAGATTAATAATAGAATACACATTTATGTTAGTAGGAAGTGCAGTAAATAAAGTTCTATGTCTACTATGTAAGTAGAGTTAGTAACATTCTTATAGGTTGTTACTTGGACTATTAGGCTCCGAAACCTCATTAAGGAGTTGACCGTTTTTAATTTTATGAATTGACCCATACGGTTGTATTGAGACAATAAATTTGTAGTATTTTTATTAACTACAAAGGTCTCAAGGGGTCTATATATATGACAGTTAAATTTTTTGAACATAAAGAAACGGTATAGAAAGGTGACGTTATAATATAGCATATTTTCACAGATGATATGGTTGCAGATCCACTAACTAAAGGACTATGCCCATGTGTATTTGAGTGACATGTCATTAGTACGGGCCTAGGAGCATCATGAGATGCTGTTGTTTAGTGGGAGCTATTTTGGCTTTACTCTGATAAAGTTTATATATGTGTTCGTTACATTTAGTAACGGTTTGATATGTATCAACTTTTGCATTCAATAAAATATTTTTGAATGTGTTGTCATTATATTGAATACATATTGATAAAGTCTCAAGGTACTGTATAAACCTTGAGTGATGGCTAGGGGCATCCGGTTATTAGCCTTATCCATATGTCTTGTTATACATAAAGAATGGTTAACCATAAGGACAAGACATATGTGGGTTCATGGAACCATAAAGACATTCTCTAATGACACAAGTTTTTTGTGACGCTTAAGGTAAGAGAATGGGCATTCTCTAGTGGCACAAATTTTTATGACACTTAAAGTAAGAGAATGGTGACTGACAAATGGGATCTCTCTATGAGAGATGTTATCCATTTGACACACTACCATATTGAATTCATATCAATAAAGTTGAAAGCACCCGTGACCATGGAAGGCTTTGTGTGTATACATGCAGTTACCGCCATGATTCGGTGTTTGAGACTTTATGGGATAGGATTGACTATTAAGAATTATCTCTAGACCAAAGTGCGCACATAGAGTACGATTTCAATTAATATAGTCCAAGTGGGAGAATGTAAGAGTTTTCCTATGTTGAATAAATTAATTGATATTGTAATTTACTATTTTTATGGTTATCGTAAAAATAGGGTTGGTCTAAGGTGAGATAGAAGGTTTCTTAATTAGTCTAATATGGGGCTGGCTAGTGTGGGCCGAGTTGAGCCTGGCCCGTAATGATGGGGCCCGGCTGGAAACTCTATAAATAGTGCTCAAGTCTCTCCTCTAACCCTAATTCTCACATGTATCCTCACCTAAGGAGCGTTTACCTAACGCTAAACGTGAGGGGGCCGCCTCATTGAGCCAGTGATACGAAGGGCAATAGAGGAGAATGACTTGATGTGTGGATCCCCTTGATATGTGGGAAATCCCTTTTCTGCTTCCGCTTTATGTTCGATGGATCCCAAAACAGGTGCGTTAATCTTTCTACTCAATTATGCATGTTCTTGTTCTGGTTATGGAGATCGTAGGGATTGCATAATTCGCATCCTACACCACCTCGATAGGACGTCGGTTCGGTCGGCCGAGGTCGCTCGGAGAGCGAAGGACCGGCGGTCCGAGCGCCTCCATCGACCGGCCTCCACGCCTATAAATAGGACGTCGCTGGCTACCTCTTCCCTCCTCCCCTACCGCAATGTGCTCTGTTTCTCTTAATCTGTTCCGCGCGTCCTGTCGCTGCCGTCGCCGTAACTCATGCGGTCAAGGACTCCGGAGGTGAGGACATCGGCTAGGGAACGACAGCTCGGCTAAGGATCGAGCCTGCAGTCAGGGCTAGCCAAGGCGACGCCGGAGTGAGCGGGTATCTCGGCCGAGACAAGCTACGCCGCCGTCTCGGCCGGTCAAGTCGCGAAAGCAGAGGAGGGAGAGGACGAGTAGACCGAGCTGTGTCTTGGCAGACGACGGTGGCTGGCTGGACGAAGGCCGAATCGTTGGTCTTTGTAGGTCGGGGTGGCGCCGGTGGACCCCTACGGCAGGGCAAAGGCGCACGACGTCGTCGCGGCCGCTGAGCTGCCGAAGGCGCAGCGGCCCGCGCGAAACCGAGTTAGCCGGGTCGGGCGCGTGACGCGATCGCCCCTAGGGTTTAGGCGTAACGGGCTTGAAACTTGGGCCGGGTGTTCCATTTTAATTAAAAACAGGCTTGGTTTTGTCTTGTGGGCCGAGCGTTTCTTTTGAAAAGAGTGAGGCTTAGTCTGGGCCCGTGCTTCAGGCCCATCCAGGCCAGCCGCTGGCAACCTGGGTCGGTCCCAACCCGGGAATCCGACCCGGTTCGTTTATATTAATATATATATATATATATATTATACATATATATATTCTTATTATAAAAATAATATTTTAATATTAAAAAAATATTAAAAATCAAAACAATAATAATAAAAATAAATTATTTGCAGAAATCAAAAAAATCCAAAATATCTCACTATTTTCCAAAATAATAAGAAAAAGCCAAAAAATGATTTATATTTTCAAAAAAAAAAACCAAAATCCAAAAAATGCTTTTTATGTTAAAAAGAAAATAGAAAAATATCAAAATATGGTTTTCCTCCACAAATGCATGGAAAATCCCTTGAAAAATCGTAGAAGTAGATCTTCTTGTGTCAATTAAGTCATGGTAATGAGAATTTGTTCCTTAGAAGATTGCTTACAACCATTCGTGTCCAATGATTGCCGAACAATAGAGAAATCGCAGAAAATCTATCTTAGCCATAGCCTACAAAGGGATTATTTAAGAATAGAAGAGTCTATCTTAGCCCTGGGCTAGAGGGTTTATTCAAGAATAAAAGAATCATAAGGAATTTTTTATATAAAAAACGACAAATAATTTGTCCCCATGTTGAAATTACAATTCCAGCAAAATTATGCGAGAGGATCGCTGGCCCTCGATTATAACCACTTCGGTGTATTGGCATGTCCATGAGGCGACCTTGCAAGGCGAAGCTGTCTCTCTTGGGATAGTAATTTAGCAAACCTGCAATATACATATAAAAGCAAGCTATATCAGTCAAACCAACCTGAAAATGCAAAATGTAGCGATATTATTAACTTTTTCTTATCCCGAAATTGATTATTCGTGATTTGTAATGCATGTACCTTTTTAAAGCCTCTTCGTTGGTCTCCTGGTTGGACGTGGGGTCGCACACCCCGGTCTCCAAGTTAACCCTAGAGGCGGGCTTCTTCAACAATGCCTCACCAGTTTTGACCAGGTCGTTTAGGTTCTTTTTCGTGGCCACATCCACGGATGATAAAACACCACTCAATGTATCATCCTGAAAAGTCAAGCCATGAAGATGTGACAGATCAGTAATTTTCGTCTGGTCTGGGGAATCTTTCATGCGAATATCTGTAGATACTAGATATACCTGGATCCTAAGATAATTGTCTTGGAGGTTTAGGGCTTGAAACACGGCGGAGAGGTGGAAGTCGACCATGTCCGCGCTGGCTTGACTGAAGACGTCGATCAATGGGGAGCCACCGCTGGTCAACCAACCCATCACTCCCCACTTGGCCGCTTCATGTGCTGTGTATTTCCCCTCAACCTTGCTAGTACCTGTTCCGAGTGAGATAACCAAGAACCTCCGGTAATCCATTGGCTTTATAGCGAAGAAGTCTGAACTCCCTCCCATGATTGTCTTGGTCACCTCTCCCATCGCAACCAATGTCTACACAATGGGAATATTACAGATAATTAGTTTTTGTCACACCTTATCAGAGAACAAACTCTCGGTATTCAAGTCATTTTGTTGCAGAGATTTTAGACCGAACCAATCAAGCTGTGTCGAGCAATTATTGAGATTTCATCGATAAGGAGGCAATACAATTATATTACCGGATTATTTGCAGCTACGCCCCCATCAATGAGGTTGAATTCTCTCACTTTGCCTGTGGAGTCCTTGGTTTCAAACTTATGGGCTGGGAGATAAGTTGGAGCAGCCGAGGTCGAAATACATATGTCCGAGAGCAAGGCATCCACGCTCGGATCTTTCTTCACCTGGCAATAATTTTGACGAGAATAATGTTGGTTATCCTTGTAAGGGTTCATGGTCTGTATATCCTTAAAACCATAAATAAATTTCAAGAAGATGATGAAGAGATGAATGACCTGGTAGCTAGAGAAAATAGTTGGCTGAAGGCTCTTGATATCAAACGTCGGTATCACGACATTTGTCAATGTTTGGTGCAATCTTTTGTCTCCAAGCTCCTCCCTCACGACATCGTGAAGGTATTTTCCATCGTATTTGGGTCCCGCCACGGCTTTAATTATCTTCGTGACCGGTTTGAAGGGGCAACTGCATAGTTTTAGGGACATTTATAAATTTCGATGAGTTAAGAGATAATTAAACGATGAAGAAAGATTAGCAACTCCTTCATGCTTTTCCTTTACCTGTCTTGGGGGAAGATTTTAGGGCAGTGATTGAGGTAGAAGTCTTTGATGTCTTTTGCGGCGAATACAGGGCGGTTGTTTCCATCGGGAGTGGTTAGCATGGCAGTAACGAGGCCGCCAGTGCTTGTTCCAGAAATAACGTCGAAGTAGTCTACAATTCTTGCATCTTTGCCATCTAGTTTCTGCAAAATTCGTAAAATTTTTTTGGCTCAGAGATTGATGTATCATATCTGGATTACATAAAAATTGGTTGCATGTATTTTATATATACAGAAAACAGTCCTGTCCTTTTAAAGTTTGCTTAGAACATGCATGTATAAAACCTTTTACTAGCATGCATGCATCACGAGAACTACATGCAAATCATTTAAATGCATAATAAACCCATTGAATTTTGTTTTGTTCACTATAATTGATAAAAACTTTATTGCTAGGCAAAAATCTCTAAAGATTGTGAAGCATGCGAATTCGCTAACAAATTTGGTGAAATATACTAACAACGGATATGATAAAAGTCATAACTAGCGTACTCACCTGAAGCTCGGACTCTAGAAAATTAAGAACAGTTCCGGGGATAAGCCCTCTAATCCCACCACCATCAATGCTGAGAACAGTGATCAGATTTCCGTAAGTTGGAGGCTGAAGGGGTATGCTCATTGTTCGTTTCATTTGCAAACCGAGGTGAACGAAATGAAACAAAAGGAAGTACTAACAAGTATGTACTCTTGGTGCCTTTGAGAGTTGTTAGAGAGAGGGAAAAGAGGAAATCTTTTGAACAAGCGTATCAAGTTTGGAGAGATAGCTAGTTTGCGGGATGGCTTTACGATGCACGAGTCATGCGTATTTATAGTCTCTCATTCCCTCCCATTTTCCACTATGTTTCATGAAACGCTACGACTCAAATTTGACCGGAATCGGGCGAAGTTGCTTTTAATTGTTTAAGTTGAACCCTAGACTCTTCAAGTTTGCGGGATCATGTTGAAAAGCCTAGATTTAAAAAGACCTCGTCGATATGGTAATGTAGTGGCTTTCAATGTGGATCGGAATTAGGTCTATCTTCTTATCAGTCTTCAGTCATCAATGCACGCGGAGAAAGTTTGGTGAGACGTTTAAGAGAATTGTCGGTTTGCACACAGCTTGAGAGCCATAATAGAGTGCAACTTGTACTTGGCCATGATAGTGACTTGCGATGGACCAATAACGTATCCCATACTAAGGGCTCAATTTAGGTTAATTTGTTCACACTTGCTAAGCAATCTGCTCTTGGGTTAGCTTGTCTTCTTTGTTAGGATTAGACGCTAAAAAATAATGAAATACAAAGTAAAAATGAGAGAGAAATCAAGATACAAGGTTTCTCCTGGTTCACAGTAAAATTAATGCTATATTCAGTAGAGAATTTCATTATAATTAGTACACTGCATGTTAAAGAACACTACCTCTCTCTCCATTTTTTTTTTAGATTTTTCTAGGACTAAAATCCACAATAAGTAGTTTTTGCTTGTGGTGTTCAAAATCCCCTTTAGTGTTAGACAAGATGAATGGATGAAAATAAGATGAAAGCAATTGAAGCTTGTAATTGTAGAATAGGCCACGTCAGACTCTTGTAGTACACTACTTTTGCACTCGGTGGGGAACTCTCTATAAATAGGAAGCCCACCTTCTTGACTTGAATGTAGAGAGAAGAAAAGAAAGAGTGGAGTGTGTTAGAGTGTGTGTGGTGTCTAGTGAGTTTGTGTGTGTGCAGCAATTATGCAATGAATGTCGTGAGAGAGTGGTGTGTGTGGTAAGTGTTGTGTTGGATAAAGAAAGAAGTTAAGCATTGTGTTTGCATGAGCGTGTTAAATGTCTATTGCTTGTAATAACAAAGAGTGCTATTGTGAGTTAGTTTTCACTTGATCCTCAACATTGCACTTCTTTGTTTCAACCTTCAATTACAAGAGAAAAATATTATAAAAGCTCTCTAGCCTTCTTATTGAGGGGAGTATGAACCACATCTAATATTCTTCACAAGATTGAATGCACGATGTCATGACAATGATCATGCATTGCTCAGATGGACAACGTGCGAAGACCATTCTAACTCTATTTTTCATTTAACTGAAGGTCCGCAAAGGCGGCGAATACTCGGTCGTCCTGTGTAAGGCCTGGAAAAATCAACGAATGCAATTCATCCATCGGTATTAGGCATCTGAGATCGATTGATAAAGATAGTTTTGAGATGCTCTGTCGTGGAAATTTCAGGAAAGGACACATGGTCAGACCCAATCAAGATGCAAACCGAGTTCTCGATTCTCAGAGCTTCAAAGATAAGAGGAGAGCTTTGTTTTCTGGGAGGGAGAAAATGAACGCGAATGGGATTGGGTCAAGACATACGGGTCCTCATGCCTTTGAATTCTTGGAAACGAGACGTTGGGTTTACTGTCCATTAGTTTGTTTCCATTTCCTGGAAAATATCTACTTTGGCGTATTCTAATAATGACTTTAGGAGTCGCAGCTAATTACGTCACAGTATATAGGTGGAATAATTCAAAGAATATGCCGGTATTATCTTTATAGAAAATCCGCTAAACGTTTCTTTCTAGTACTTAAGGAGGATTATCCGAGAATTCGTATGATCTTGAAAACATAATATATCTTTCAAAACGGTTGAAATTAATTTGCAAAATGCAATGCTTATGGCTAGTTTTCTCTTATGATATGGTCCTTAAGATTAGGTGGATGGATGACCATTGAGTAGATGAAGTATGTCATTATGCTCATGGACATAGCACAACGCATGATGAATCCTGGTGCATCGCTTAAACATCAATGAAACCTGTCACGAATCTGAGTGAAGAAGGTGTGGGAAATTATTCGGAGAGGAAAATGTGTTGATCTCAATCAATTGTATAATTTGTATACAAGAGTGTATATATTACAAGAGAAGACTCAATAAAAAAGTAAATAAATATTTCCTAATCTTTCTTATCCTAAAATAATCACAATTCCTATCAATTATGATCGACTCAAATCTTCAATCATATCTTCCAACACTCCCTCTCAAGCTGGTGGCTTGTATATGTCCAAGATGCCTAGCTTGTTTAGAATATATGTATGTTGTCTTTGACAAAGAGGTTTAGTGAATATATCTACGGGCTGCTCCGTGGTTCTAATCCCTCTTGTCTTGATGACACCTTCTTGGATCTTCTCTCGAGTAAAATGGCAATCAACTTCTATATGTTTTATCCTCTCATGTAATATGAGATTTGCTGCAAGCTTGAGTGGTGAGTCGTTGTCACAATAGTGTCACGCCCCAATCCTCGAACGAATGCCCATCCCTCACCTGGTTGATTAGAAAGCGATGTCCCAGGACGCATCACCGACCCTTTAGATTTTAATACGCATGCAGAAGCATATAATAAATCCCCAGACAATAAAACAACGTTGGAAAACCACAACCAAACTTTTACATAAAGCAAACTATATAGTATATAATACAATACTATTCATGAGTCTTATCTACTATACACCAATCAAGACTCATAGACTGCAAAAACATGGTGGGACCTCAGTCCTTATCCGGGTCGTACTCGGGATCATCCTGATTCTCCTCAGACTACTCTTCACTAAGTTCATTTTCTTCCGGCTCTTCTTCTTCTTCTTCAAGCTCATCCTCGGCTTCAGCTGCCGGTTCATCCACAAGCTCCTCCACTTTAGGTTCCTCCTCTAGCCATTCCCACTCCTCATCCTCCTCTGGTCCTTCCTCTTGCTCAACCATCTCCCCTTCTTCTTCATTCTAGTTGTCACCCTCGACTGAGTACACGGGAGTACGAGCATTGTCCTCTTCCTGATGATTATTAGCATCCACTACCGACCCGTCCTGATGGTCTGTTGTTCCTTCTCCAACGCTTCTTCTAGCACAAACCTAGGTACGTCACCCTCGGGTATAGGACCCTCTCTTCGCCCATCGAAGTAATGACGGTAACACGACCGATACTCATGGGGCCTCAGGGCAACTTGGCCCACGTCAACCCAGACAATCGACTTAACTAAGACATACTCTAGTCCTTCCGGGTGAGGGTGTATGTGATAGTGGTATGCTACTTCTATGACATCTTCAGGGATACCAAAATGCATGGGAGGTCGAGGAGGTGGAGGTACTGCCATCTAGGGGCCTGAGATGGTTATACAATAATCAATGAGACAACATCTCAGCAAGTTCTACCCCTTAAGACCCAATTAGTAAATCAATACACTATGGGCTACCTAAGAACACACAGATCAGAGGACTTACCTTGGCCTCAGATCCCACCTGCATATTAGCACAATTCAAATAGGCACCCAATCATAACATCACAGATCGAAACCTTGATCAATCGACCTAGTCGTTTACTTGTCAATCGGATCATCCCTCGGTCATTTCCATCCATACTATACAATTTCCAGTATAATATACTTAGTCACCGAGCCACGTGCATTCTCTAAGGTGTCTTATACACCAAGGCGACATACTTAGTCATTGAGCCACGTGCATTCTCTAAGGTGTCTTATATACCAAGGCGACATACCAATCACCGAGCCCCGTGCATTCTCTAAGGCGCCATATTCGCCAAGGTGAAGTACCAATCGCCGAGCCACGTGCATTCTCTAAGGCGATATACCAAATCACCGAGCCACGTGCATTCTCTCAGACGACTTATTCGCCAAGACGACGTACTAACCACCGAGCCACGTGCCATTTCCAAGTGATATATATATATATATATATTCAACGATTCACATGCATTCTCTCAAGTGTCTTATACACCAAGGTGACATAACCGGTCACCAAGCCATGTCATACATCATTTTCTTTCACCATTTTATCATACTCGATAAAATATCATGTGTGGGCACACGGTCGGCCTTAGCCAAAATATAATATTTTTCCTTTCCATAAATCCCACAATTTTTTGTAATCCACTAAAACAATTTTGGCATTATCAACCGATGCCCGGTTATTTTTCAATTGATTTTTCAAAATTATTCAATTTAGGAATAAATCCTAAAATCACTCATAATTCAATTTAGCACAAAATAAAGCTCAAATAAATAAACGGATTGCACCGCGATAATCAGCATAAAATTCCAGTCATCGGCCATCCCGGTCTAATTTTCGAAAAATAAATAATTAATTAAATTATTTCGAAAATTAATTATTAATTACTAATAAATTCAATTTAGGCTCGTATTGCCTAATTGGATGCCGGAATGGACCAGAAAAAATCCCAAGATCCATTCAATAATTAATATAACATGTCTACTTGCTAATGGCTATGTCTCACCACCTAACATGCATTGTTAAGTCACTAATTTAATTTATCTAAACTAATCTAACCCATAATCATGCTTAATTAACACTAATCAACCATTAAGCATCATTAGCAAACTAAGCGGGGTTTAGTGAGTTAAACTCACCCGTTTAACAATCCGCTCGGATTGAAACGTCAGGAACGTCGCAAGGGACATTTTTCTCCAAAGCGGGCCTAGGGTCCAAGGCCCGTAAGCACCTCAAAACGGACCTACAAGTGGCTGCGAGACCCACTTTTTGCTCGCTGGTCGCTGTTGAAAATGGAGAGAAAACAGCTCGGTTTAGCGTGGTGAGGCTCGAGAAAGATAGAATAGGCCAAACTGGGCCTAGATGGAGGTTTACCGGCGAAGAAACGGCTATGGACAGCCCCGGCTAGGCTCGAGACAGCGAGAGGGAGCTGTTGGACGGCGTGAGGAGGCGAGGTCGACTATGGCGCGCGCGCGGGCAGGATGAACGTCAGCGAGCGACACGACTCCAGCGGCGGCTTGGTGTGCGATGGTTACTGGTCTCTTTCTTGCTCCTGTGGGCGGCAAGAATAGAGAGGAGAGGAGAGGAGAGTGTTTTAGCTAGTGGAAGGAGAGAGAGGAAGAAGATAGAGATGAGGAGGAGACATGGGGTCCATATGGCCAATATTTCCACCAAATTGTCTCCTTCAAGCTTGCCCATCAAGCCAAGGTTCCATGGCTGCAAATGAGCCACACACACACTTCTCACAACTCATGAAGTGGTCCATTTGGCTAGGGGGAAGGGGGAGCTACGAATTTTAAAGTCTTGGCTTCAAATTGGACACTCATCCCATCTCAAATCCATGTCATATGGTCTCTATAAATTCAAGTGATGCCTCAATGCTCCCATGGATATTTTTCCTCATCCAAGAATCCATCTTGCTTTCCAAATTTGCTACCAAAAATAATTACTGACTTTATATGCACAAAAACGACTCGGCGACGACTTTTTCCCAAAAAGTCTCAAATGTCAGAAAAATCTTCTGAGACTGAGTCGACACTCCTAGAATTTATTGTGACATGACAGAATCTTCAATTTCTAAAATCGGACTTGAATTCATAGTTAATTTCAACTTGGCGCGTTTTTAGCATGACCTAAGCTACTAGGTAAATTTCAGATAATTTTAGTGCAAATGACCCGTGATCGATTTTCTTCGAGCCACTATGAACCCACTCAACTCATTGGCGACTCTTTGTTGTCATGAAAATCTTGAGGGTCCAAATACGAATACAAGGTACCAAAACAATAAGAAAATCAGTCTAGTGCCGGCTAACGAGAATTTTCCAATTTAGTGGTGTCACCCACGATTAGCCACACATCTCTATCGAACCAGTCTATCTTTGATTTCAAATCGATTTTTAACTGTGCCGTAATAACCTCTAAAGATGGACACGGTCGAGAAGCCGATTCCTGGTCGAATTCTCAAGTCTATTGCCTTAAAATTTCGTAATGATTTTCCCAAATAGTCTAGTTATCTCAAGAGTGATCGGCTATGAGAATAACCCTATAGGCGCGTCAATGAAATGCCCGATTTATTCAGTAGAAAACAGGGTTGAAAATCTGGGATGTCATAACTCTTCTCCTCTTATAAAAATTTCGTCCTCAAAATTTAAACCTTAAAATACTTAAGCAAAAAGGTGGGGGTACAATTCTATCATCGACTCTTCAGTCTCCTATGTCGCTCTTTCAGTACAGTGGTTTTGCCAGACCACTTTGACCAACAAAATGGTCTTTGTACGCAGCACTTGTTCCTTCCTGTCCACAATCTGGACCGGGCTTTCCACATATGAAACACGGTCATCCACGTCCAATTCCTCAAAATTGAGCACGTGTGTCGGATTAGGCTCGTACTTCCTTAACATCGACACGTGGAACACGCCATGCACTTGTGCCAGTCTCGGCGGCAACACAAGACAATACACTAAGGTCCCGATTCTCTCAAGAATCTCGAATGGATATACGTACCTTGGACTCAGTTTGCCTTTATTTCCAAAGCGCGAAGTTCCCCTCATTGGCGACACCTTCAGAAAAATGTGATCACCAACTTGGAATTCCAAACATCTCCAGCGCTTGTCTGCATAACTTTTCTGTTTGCTCTGTGCGGTCTTTAATCTGCCTCTGATTATTGCCACGACATCCACTGATTGCTGGACCAACTCTAGGCCTGTTATTTTTCTTTCCCCAACTTTGTTCCAACACACTGGTGTTCTACATGCTCTGCCATACAACGCTTCAAATGGAGCCATCTGAATGCTTTGTTGATAACTATTGTTGTAGGCAAATTCCACTAGGTGAAGTTGATCTTCCCAACTTCCTTTGAAGTCTATTACACAAGCTCTCAGCATGTCCTCAAGGGTTTGAATCGTCCTCTCAGAATGGCCATCTGTCTGAGGATGATATGTCGTACTGTACTGAAGCTTTGTACCTAGAGCACTTTGCAAGCTTTTCCAAAAAGCGGCAGTAAACCTTGGGTCTCTATCTGAGGTTATCGTAACCGGCACTCTATACATTCAAACCACCTGACGCACGTATAGGTCTGTGTGCCTATCCAAACTCAGGTCTTTTCGAACTGCAATGAAGTGAGCCGACTTTGTCAGTCTATCAACTACCACCCAAATCGAATCATTTCCTCTTTGACTCCTCGGTAGTCCAGTCACGAAATCCATTGTGATGTGCTCCCATTTCCATTCTGGGATTGTGAGAGGTTGCAGAAGTCCTCTCGGCTTGCAATGCTGGGCTTTTACCTGCTGACATGTCAAACACTTGGCGACATGCTTGGCGATATCCGTCTTCATACTCGACCACCAATAATGTTGACGCGGATTCCGATACATCTTAGTGCTTCCAGGATGAATGTTGTAACTACTACGATGTGCTTCAAATAAAATATCTTCTCTACGCTCCACATCGTCAAGTACAACTAAACGTCCTCGGAACCTTAGTGTCCCATCATCGGAAATATGAAAGTCAGCCTTCCTTTTTTAGAGTCCTCATGAAGAATTTTATGTACATATGGATCTGTCGGTTAGAGTTGTTTGATTCTGACCTGAACATCCGGTTCAATTCTGAGGGTGGCCATAAAACTGGAAAGGTGGCCTACCTCAAACTTGAAGACTGAATCTTGAGCTTTCTCGATTAAGTTCCATTCCTTAATCAAGGTATGAGCAACTAAAGATTTTCGACTCAAGGCATCGGCGACCTTGTTCGCCTTTCCTGGGTGATATAAAATATCACAGTCGTAGTCTTTCACTAATTCCATCCATCTGCGTTGTCTCATGTTCAACTCCTTCTGAGAGAACAGGTATTTGAGGCTTTGATAGTTCATGAAGATTTGGAATCTTTCCCCACACAGATAGTGTCTCCAAATCTTCAAGGCAAAGATAATTGCCGCGAGCTCCAAATCATGTGTCGGGTAATTCTTCTCATGAGGTCTCAACTGTTGGGAGGCGTATACATCAACCCTACCATGTTGCATCAGCACACAACCCAACCCTCTAAATGATGCATCACTATAGATCTTGAATCCTCAGGGACCAGATGGAATGGTCAGTACGGGTGCGGTAGTCAGCTTTTCCTTCAGCTCTTGGAAATTAAGCTCACACTTGTCCGTCCACACAAATTTCTCTTCCTTCTTCAGGAGTTTTGTCAGAGGCGATGCTAATGATGAGAACCCTTCCATAAACCATCTATAATAACCTACCAAACCCATAAAACTTCTAATCTCTGTCACTGTAGTCGGTCTTGGCCAATTGATCACGGCTTCTATCTTGCTCGGGTCCACTAAAATTCCTTCGCCTGATATTACATGCCCTAAGAAAGCAACACGAGTCAACCAAAACTCGCACTTGCTAAACTAGGCATATAGCTAATGGACTCTTAGTTTCTGTAGCACTAACCTCAGATGGTTCTCGTGCTCTTCGTCACTTCTCGAGTATACCAGGATATCATCGATGAACACGATCACAAATTGATCTAGGTATTCCTTGAATAGCCTGTTCATCAAATCCATGAAGGCAGCTGGAGCATTCGTCAACTCGAATGGCATCACTGTGAACTCATAGTGACCATACCGAGTAAGAAATGCTGACTTAGGGATGTCCTCCTTCCTAATTCTCGGCTGATGATATCCCGTCCTTAAGTCAATCTTCGAGAATATTAAAGCTCCTTGCAATTGATCGAACATGTCATTGATCCTTAGGAGGGGATATTTATTCTTTATCGTTACCTAATTAATTTGCCAGTAGTTGATGCATAGGCGCAACGAACCATCTTTCTTCTTAACGAACAAAATTGGTGCTCCCCAAGGTGATGCACTAGGACGAATAAATCCTTTATCTAATAATTCTTGCATCTACACCTTCAGTTCTTTTAACTCAGATAATGCCATTCTGTAAGGGGCCTTAGAGATTGGTTTCGTCCCGGGTGCTAACTCAATTACAAACTCAATCTCTCTTTCTAATGGTAATCCTGGCAATTCCTTAGGGAAAACATCTGGATATTCTTGCACAACTGAAATGTCTTCCATTTTCAGTTCCTCAACTGTCATATCCACGACAGTTGCCAGGTATCATTGGCAACCCTCGTCTAACAAACGAGTTGCCTCTTGCAACGAGATCAGGACAATCGAGGGTCCTCCTCGGTTTCCTACAAACTCGAAGCTCTCACCCTCCAATGGGTCAAACTGAATCGCTTTGCGATAACAATCCATTAGCTCTTTGCTTGGTGAGCTAGTCCATGCCAATTATTAAATCAAAGTCATACATGGCTAGGACTAATAAATCTATTTTCCCCACTTGCTCACCAATCATTAACTTGCACCTCGAACAACCCAAAGCAGTAATGACCTTATCTTTCAAGGGTGTAAAGCAGTAATGACCTTATCTTTCAAGGGTGTAGATATGCAAATTGCCGACTCCAATAATATAGGATTAACTCCTATCAACTTAACATACTGATTGGCAATGAAAGAGTGGGTTGCTCCCAGATCAAACAAAGCATAAGTAGGATGGTCATTTAGTGAAACCATACCTATTATCACGTCAGGCGTAGCTTCTGCCTAACCCTGTGTAATCGCATACACGGTGCCCTAAACTGGAGGTCTCAACTGTCCTCCCTGCGGCACAATATGAGGGGCATACCCCCTTTCTATCCCATTGGTGGTGGCGGTGGTAGCTGCGGTTGTCCCCTTAGCTTCTTGGGACAATTTCTGGCTATGTGGCCCTGTTGGCCACATTAAAACATGCACCTGTCCTAGCTGAGCACGGTGCTGACCTATGTCGTCTTCCACAGAAATGACACGGTTCACTCCTATTGGACCTATGCTTACCAAATCCACCATTCTTGTAGGGCGGACCTTGGAATCTGTTTCCAGGCATCGGCCTCTTTCCTTGGCAGATGTTGTCCCTATGGGAGCTGAACCTCGATCCAGATGAGGCAGCTTGCTCATTCAACTCTATCATCTGAGCTCGACGATAGACCTCTCGATAAGCCATCAAGTCCAATGGCAGTAGAGGCTGCTTCAACTCAGAAAGAAGACCATTTCTGAATCTTCGAGCCTTCTCTTTTGGGTCCTCGACTAGCCTGGGAGCATACTGAGAAAGCTCCGTGAACTTGACCCCGTACTGGTCAACCGACATCGATCCTTGACGAAGGTGTTGGAACTCCTCCATCTTTTGTTCTCAAGCCATACCCGAAAAATATTGATCATTGAAAGCTCTTAGGAAGATATCCCACACCGGGATCATTCCTTCAGGAAAGATCGTGTCTTTGGCGGGCTTCCACCAAATGTTGGCATTGCCCTACAACTGATAAACGGCCAGGGTTACCTTTTCAGTTTCTGTGCACATCAGGAGTGCAAAAGTCTTCTCCAGATCCTATATCCACAGTGAGGCGATCTCGGGGTCTCCAGCACCCGTAAATCTTGGAGAACTCAACCTTAGGAATTACTCCACCACCTTGTGGATTGGTCTATCTCTCTGTGCCATAGCATTCTCAGGTTGAGCTTCAGCAAGGGCGACAACAGGTGTGGTGGCAGGTGCAGCAGCAGCAATAGCTTAGTTCAAGGCCGGAAGTGTCACCACGTCTCTCAAAATCTCTAGCGCCTGCATGATCCTTTCCAATTTGGGATCACCAGGGGCTACTACTCTGGCATCAACTACAAGTGGTACCGCTCTACTTGCGCTAGCTTGAGCTGGCACTTGACCGCGACCTCCTTAGGTACCGACCCTGGTCGGCGCTCCACCCCGAGTCATGGCCCTACCGGCCCTCTTGGCAGGAGTTCTTGGCTCCTGATCGCTCATAGTGTAGTCTTAATCTACTAACACCTGCTTCCAATCCAACACCGAATTAGAAACAAAGCGATCCAAACAACGAGCAATTTTAGCACTCAGCTAACATAGACATACACCAACATGAATTTAAAGGCCTTCCTACTACTATCCCATGAACCATTGCTCCATATCACTCCAATCTTGAACTTCGCTCTGATACCACTTAAACGGGATGTCACGCCCCGATCCTCAAACGCGTGCCCATCCCTCATCTAGTTGATTAGAAAATGACGTCTCAGGATGCATCGCCTACCCTATAGATTTTAATATGCATGCGGAAGCATATAATAAATCCCCAGATAATAAAACAATGTGATAGAAAAGTAGGGCCATATTTTTCACAACTGGAAAACCACAACCAAACTTTTACATAAAGCAAACTATATAGTATATAATACAATACTATTCACGAGTCTTATCTACTATACACCGATCAAGACTCATAGTCTACAAAAACATGGTGGGACCTCAGTCCTCGTCCGGGTTGTACTCGAGATCATCCTGATCCTCCTCGAACTCCTCTTCACTAAGTTCATTTCTTTCGGCTCTTCTTCTTCTTCTTCTTCAGGCTCATCCTTGGTTCAGCTGCCGGTTTGTCCATGGGCTCCTCCTCTTCAGGTTCTTCCTCTGGCCATTCCCGCTCCTGATCCTCCTCTAGTCCTTCCTCTTGCTCAAACATCTCCCCTTCTTCTCCATTCCAGTTGTCACCCTCGACTGAGTACACGGGAGTACGAGCATTGTCCTCTTCCTGAGGATTATTAGCATCCACTACCGACCCGTCCTGATGGTCTGTTGTTCCTTCTCCGAACGCTTCTTCCAGCACAAACCTAGGTATGTCACCCTCGGGTATGGGACCCTCTCTTTGCCCATTGAAGTAATGACGGTACCACGATCAATACTCATGGGGCCTCAGGGCGTCTTGGCCCACGTCAACCTAGACAGTCGACTTAACTAGGACATACTCTAGTCCTTCCGGGTGAGGGTGTATGTGATAGTGGTATGCTACTTCTGTGACCTCTTCTAGGATATCAAAATGCATGGGAGGTCGAGGAGGTGGAGGTGCTGCCATCTAGGAGCCTAAGATGGTTATACAATAACCTATGAGACGACGTCTCAGCGAGTTCTACCCCCTAAGATCCGATTAGTAAACCAATACACTATGGGCTGCCTAAGCACACACAGGTCAGAGGACTTACCTTGACCTCAGATCTCACCTGTATATTAGCACAATTCAAACAGGCACCCAATCATAACATCACGGATCGATACCTCGATCAATCGACCTAGTCGATTACATGTCAATCGGACCATCCCTCGGTCATTTCCATCCATACTATACAATTTCCAGTATGTCGCGACCAATTTTTCGGGTGTGAACCACCTATGATTTGGCTAATGGATTACTAAGCCTAAACTTAGCCCGGGCTCTCCCAAGCCCATACCAATTCGCGACTTATGTTCAAATTTTTAACATGCAATTGATTTTCAATTAGGAGTCGCCACTAATCTATTTTTGGTGGGTCGATTAGAAACCCAAGTAAAATAACGGGAGTTTTACTTTACTCCTACGAACCAGAGATTTTGGGCACGGGGACTTAGTTACGTCAGATTTCTCTAACGCCCTTTCGGTACCTTTTTCTTTTATTTTGAAAAATGTTTGGCAAGCAGCTTGAATTAATTTTAATTTACTTTCCTAACATGTGAGGCGATCATGCGGGTGCGCAAACCACCAATTTAACACTCAAGAAAGCAAATAAATAAATTGCAGGACTTACTTATAGCAACGAAAGCATCTGCGTTGTTAGACCAGAATTCATATTAGCAATCCTAGATATAATTTCTAATTAACAAGCAATCACTCAATTTTTGCTTTCACTTTTTTTAAACAAGAGCATAGTCCATATGCAATGCAATGCTTCTAATCTAATATGAAATAATATGGCATGGCAACATGTCCTAAACTATATGAAAAAACTAATGATTTCTTAATGAACATGCAATAATTAAACATGCAATCTAAATTAATCAAGATGACCTAATTCTAATGACAAGGAAGTTCTAATTAAATGAACTTAGCAAACACTAAATGACGTGCATTTCATGAGCCTATTTCTATATGACGTGCACATAATTTTTATTCTAGAAAATGCAATCTATCCTAGAAATTGAAATTAATTTATCCTAAGACAAATTTTATTTTTTCCTTAAAATTCGAAATTAAGAAAAATGCAAGAATTACCCAACTCGGTTAAAGTTCTATCCAATTTAAATTAAGGATTAGGGCAAACTAAATCCTAATTTAAACCAAGATATTATTTTAACCTAGCGACTTCTAACCCAAGATGCAATATATCTAAAAGTCGATTTAAATTTAAAATGAAACATGCAATCCTATTCTAATATGCATGAGAATGATTTTTTTTTTTTTGATTGGTTTCTTTTAATGAAAATTCATAATTAAAATCACTAAAAATAAAAATCTAACTAAAGCGAGACATTATCTATTTTAAGTTAGGAATTTACCAATCCTATCTTAATCTAGAACATTATCTCGTGATGCAATCCTAAAATATTATCTAATCTAGATACTATATGCAGTTTTTTAAAAAACTATCATGCAATTCTTTTTTTTTTTTTTTAAATCTATCTAGACCTAAAATTAAGCATGCAATTTTATCTAACATGCAATGACATGCAAAGAATGCCATAATTCTAATTTTTATATGAAATTCGAAATTAAAATTAAACATGCAATTCACATAAAAAAAATCTCACATCCCGAATGAATGCACTTTTTCTTTTTTTCTTTTTCATGACTCAAAATAAAATCCCTATTCTAAACATGCAAAATAATTAAAAAAAAAAAACAAACCTAATCCTAATTCAGATTTTTTTTTTTATTTCCTTTTCCTTTTACGAAAATAAAACTGACTCAAACACCACGTCATCAAATCAAGCAAGATAATGTTGATATCCAAAAATTGGCGAACCATATCTCGCGCATGAGATCGGGTTGACCAATTTTAAAATTAAATCGCGAATCGAATCTCGGGCTTGAGATTGGATTGTCGATTTTTGTAAGGGATTATGAGTCGGATTTCGGGCTCGAAAATCGGACTATAAATCCCTAATTAAAAGGGCTATTCCATGTCAGAATCTCAATCATACCTCAAGACATATTCTAAAAAAATAAAATAAAATAAGATAAATAAATAAAAGAAATAAAATAAAGTAAACAATAAAAAAAAAAACTACCTAAATTGATTTTCTTTCCAAAAAATCCGCACGGTGAGGTGAACCATGATGGAGGCTCGGCGCGGCACAGCTCGAGGACAGTGGCTGTGGTGGTGACTTGGCGTGGATCGACAAGGCCACGGCAAGTTCGATGGGTGGTCGTACGGGACACCAAGAAACCTGCAAAACTATCGAAAGCTTAGGTAATTCGTTGAGAGGCTTGCCGGTGTCACCGAGTGATCATCGGCAATGAGGATGCCCAAAGTGGATCACGGTGGACCGCTCAACTAAGGTTGAAGATGTCAAGGTGACTCCGCAGCGAGGAAGCTTTGACGATTTTTCTTTTGTATCTTCACTTCTGGACAATACCTGCAGAAGACCAATTCACCGCCTAGATTTATTTCATCAAAATTCTAGCAACTCCTTTGACTGTGGACTCCAGGCTTGCAAGTGGTGGCCACGTGGTATTCACGCTAGTCAGGAGATGTTGACCTCTTTGGACTTCGACGAAACCTGCAAAGAATGAATACGAACGAAGCGCAAAAGCCCGTTTGGTGATTGTTGGTGAGTCAGAAGAAAAAACTTCAGGGCATCGCCAGGCTAGATGGAACTTGCGAGAGTCCTCGCTGACTCCGAACTAGGCTGTAGTGGTTCCAGCGTCCCTGGGGTGTGCTGGTTCGTGGTATAGCAAAAGCAGCAGATCGTGGATCGTCGGGGATCGGAGGGCTGCTCGAGTGATTGCAGATCAGCAGCTTGTCGCGGTGGCAACAAGGTCACGGCAACGAGTCCGTCGTCGACGCAGCAAAGATAGTGTAGCGACGGCAACTCAGGCAGCTCGGGTGTGGCGTCGCGGCAAAGGGCCTCGCAAGATGTGGGGCTCCTTGGATCGGCAATTGTCAGATGGGCTCCGCGTGACCTATGAAACAAAAATTTCTAAGCTCGGCAAAGGGCCGAGAATCGTCAATGGACGCAGGCAAGGACAGCAGGTCTCGGTCTCTCGCTATTGGTGTTGTGGCTTGAAATAGATTGGCGCAGGAGCTCGCGGTGATGCTGATCACGGTGCGGTCTCCTCTCCTCGTGAAAGAAAAACCAGCCTCCTCCCTTGAGGCCACTCTGGTATCCGAGACTTCTAGGGCTCATACCATGGTCTCTCTTTCTTCATGCGTTTCTCACTTGCCGAATGCTTTTGAATTCTGCCCGAGAACTTCAACTTCTTTTACCTTTGCTATCAATCTTCTCTTTTCAAAAGCCTAAAATAAGAATTGAGGAAGAGGTGGCCAGGATGCTTTGCTGGTGTCAGTTGAGTTGCTCATAAAATCGTCAAAGCGGCTGCAGCGGGTTTGGAGATGATGTCGGTGCTGGACTGGAATGTGTCAGGATTGCTGAGTTCTTTGTTATGCAGCGAAATCACTGCAAGTGGCACCGCGGCGATCAAGCTTGAGCAGCTACCGGGGACAGATGCGAAGACGTTGCTGGTACGAGAATTTGGGCACGGCTGTTGAAGGTGAACAACCTTGGCGACTAAAAGTCGAAATCTCCGCTCTCTCTCTCCCGTGGTCTTCTATATTTTGGCCATGTATTCAATGTGTGTTTTAATTCTCCTGTTGCTTTTATAGGAGGTAGGAGATATGCGTTTTAATCTATTTATAGGCAATGAATTAAGGTTTCCAATCTTTCAAAATTGATAGCCACGAAGATTCTTTTTCGCAAACACAATATTTGCAATATTCGTTTTTTTCCACTTGCCCTATCCGAAAAATCCCATCATATCTCGAAAATTTTCAAATTCTTATTTTCTACGATATAATTTTCGATAATTGAAAAAGAACGGGCTTGGGCCAATTTGCTCGCTTCATGGGCTTAGCCCGGCCTATCAATTTAAAACTCAGAACTACTAATTCAAATCCACCCGTCACCAGTCCAATAAATAAATGCAAAACATGTAAATTAAAAAGAAATGCACCTACATCTATATGCTATGCAATTAATTTTTTTTAGGGATAAAATTAACCCCTAATTTTCTATGCAATAAATAAATACCAGATTGTCAAAATTTAGGTGTCAACAGCTGCCCCTCTTTGAAGGTGAGCTCGTAGAGGTTGCATTCAAAGACAAATTGAAACCTAAATTTTGACCATGCATATGCATTAAATGTTTTTTCTCGGGAAATGAATCCTATTTTTTTTTTAAAATGCAATTTATATGATGCATGGAAATGCTAATGCAAATGCATGATGCAGAAGGAAAGAATGTACTCATAGTCACCTACCAATTAGTGCGGTAGAGGATCTTAAGGTACATGATAAATTCTCATTTACTCCACAAGTACCAAACTCTCACTCGGGTTCCTTGAAGAGTGTAACAGGCAATAGATTGAGAAGAACATTCACATCCAAAGCGAAATGTTCAGCGAAAAGAATTGAGACATCCAGATCCAGACTGAGATGATAAAAGCTCGAAATACCTAGATCCAGACTAAGATATAACGAGAAAGCTCGAAAAACATTCACATCCAAAGTGAAATGTTCATCGAAAAGAATCAAGACATCTGGGTCCAGACTGAGATGTCAAGATATTTGAAGCTCGAAATACCTAGATCCAAACTAAAGTACAACGAGAAAGGTCGAAAAAACATCCACATCCAAAGTGAAATGTTTAGACGAAAATAATTAAGACACCCGGATCCAGACTGAGATGTCAAAATTTTTTGAAGCTCGAAATACCTAGATCCAGACTAAGGTATAACGAGGAAGATTGAAGAACATTCACATCCAGAGTGAAATGTTCAACGAAAAAAATCAAGACATTCGGGTCCAGACAGAGATGTCATGATTTTGAATTCGAAATACCTAGATCCAGACTAAGGTATAACGAGGAAAATCGGAGAACATTCACATCCAGAGTAAAATGTTCAACGAAAATAATCAAGACATCCGGGTCTAGACTGAGATGTCAAGATTTTTGTACTCGAAATACCTAGATCCAAACTGAGGTATAACGAGAAAGATTGAAGAACATTCACATCCAGAGTGAAATGTTCAATGAAAAGAATGGAGACATCCAGATCCAGACTGAGATGTCTAATTTTTGGAAAATGGTAAAGAAACTTACCTGGAATATCTTACCTTCAAGGAGGGTAGAGTGATCCAAGGTAGTTGGTGTTACATCTCCAGGACCCGTACCTTTATACGGTCGCCTAGCTTTACAACATTGATTATCTGACCAGGACTTGAACCTCTCTTCGGTTACCTTAATCAGACTGAACCTCGAGAAAAATCTTTGGGGGACAGCTCGACCGAATCGAGTATCGGTGCACTTGAGGGGGGAGGGGGAATACCTGTGCAATGACAAGTATTCAAGGTATGGATAGAGATATACTTACCTGGTAACATCTCTGATCCTCGGGAATATGTCTCCTGCAAAACATGGTCATAGGAGAGGCAACATGCATTTGTTATCACAAACATGCATTAATCCAAGAGAGATTCATGTGTGATGACTTCTATTAATCATGTATCACCTAATTTCCATTGGGAAAGATTTCAAAAGATTGTTCCAATATGAACAAATGAGTATCATGGATGTGTCAAGCGAGGGATCTTTTAGTCAGAAAGGACTTTTCACTCATCCTTACTGAAAAGGCTATTTCATCCTCACCTTTGATGCAGGATCTTGACAATCGCTCTATCTCACCATCATCATGTCAAACAAGGGTCCGAGCAATCTCGCAAGTGGTACGACCTTACCAATCGAGAGGTCTTTAACATGGACCGTAATGCGGGCTTGGTCAACGGCTTAGCAAAGGGGACTCTTTGAGTCAAGGCTATTGGAAAAATGAATGATATTTGTAACCATCTTAGGGTTTACAAGTCAAGAAACATGCGAAATGAGGTAGAAATTGCGTTACTCGCACTTCTTCGAGCGATGCTTAAAACATGTGAACCCCAACGTTAATTCAAGTGCCCTAATCAGAAGAGACTTTGCAAGGGACGTAACATAAGCTGGGTTCATGGGTTAAGAAACAAAAGGATCATTAGGCTCAAAAAGTGTTTAGGGGATCAAAGTTGGTGATCATCTTGACATTTCCATCAATTTTCCTCTCCACCATCAAAGATTTTCTTCACATCTCAACTCCATTAATTGCAATAGCATTTGAGTTTTTTTTTTCTTTTTTTTTTTGGTACCACCTTGTTGGGGATACGACTCACTTCATCAAGTGTTTGATTTTTTCCTTTGGGCATTGGCCTTGCTTTTACCAGGCACACTGCTTTTTCATGCCCATTTTTTTTGCACTCATTTTCTTTGGATTCACACAGCTTCTTTTTTTATCATTCTAGACCATGCCACTCGAATTTTTTCTTTTCTTTGCCTTGCCCTAGTGTGGGGGATGATCACCAACTGGGTTTAATATGAAATGAATTTATAGGCTCAAGGGGCTATGCAATGGATAAAGTGTATAGGATAGAGAAAGAACTGCTCTTCGTCATCCTAAGGCACTTCAAATTATCGTAGAAGTTGCACTGCGAAAGCAATACTCGAAGATCGATGCAAGTGTGAATAAAAAAATTCCTATCATTCATTTCAAATTTGTCCCAATGTGGGATGATCCTTGACAGGGATAATTTAAAAAGTTCTTCACGTGTGTGGGCTCAAAGGGCTAATCAATGGGTATACCGTAGTGTTTCGAGTAGAAGAAGAAAGCGCCTCTCATCACTTCGGTTGACGTACCCTTTGCGAGATCACCCTTTTTCTTGCAGGCATGGAATTTTTCCACACAACTCACTAGGGATTAGTGTATGAACAGTGTATGGAATAAGGCTTGCCTTTCATCATTCCAAAGTATCTCATTTGACACATTCAATTTATCTCACACAATTCATCAAGGAAAACATGCAAGATTTGTAACAAATTTAGACCACTTTGAATCGCAACTCATTGAGGCAATTTATTCATCATAAAAATGATTGCAGTTCAAAACATGACATGGCAAATTCAATCATGGGTAATATTTCTTGACAGCATCGGGAATTCACTTGGGGTGGAAAACTCACGACCATCCATTTCTGCCAGGATCAAAGCACCACCGGGAAGTATCTTCTTCACCCCATATAGGTCGCTGTAATCTGGAGCAAACTTGCCCCTAGTATCTGGAAAAATTGGCAACAGCTCCCTTAGAACAAGATCATTTACCTCTTTAGCTTCTCCAGTGTCATCTAAATTAATAGTGACGGTCTGCTCGGATGTAAGAGCCTTGGCTTTTTTCATGTTGTTCCTAGCTACGCTGCATCTCAATGGCATCTTCGATCGAGTCTTTGGGACCACCATTATCAGCACTTGTTGCATTGGATTGGACCATTTCCACACCTTTGCATATTATATGACCGTCCTTGAAATGGAAAGTAGATGGATCAAAAAGACAAACAGGGTAAATCATTTTTTTTTGAAAGATTTTTTTTTTTTTTGAAATTTTTTGAAAAGCAATTAAAAATGCATTTTTTTTAACATTTTGACACGGGAAAGCATGATGAAGCCCAGGCCTCAGAATTCTCCTTGGATTTTTCTTTTTGTTTATCGGCTGGATAACATCACCCGGCTGGTTTGGTGTGCCTCATCATGCTCTCAAAATAAATGTTGTAATTTTATTGATATTCATCAATCAATTACATTTATTGAATGGAGAATGCAAATTCAAGTCCTAAAAAGAAAGTGAAAAAGAAGAAATCGAAAACAATTGCTAGATAGCGATAATAACTCCTAAAAAACGATAAAAATTCCCACGCAGGGGAATGTGCAAAAGCAATAAGTTACTCTTGCGGGCCAGGGCCCATTTCTTCCAAAAGTCCTTCATCAACGGCATTCATCCTATCCTCATGCTCAGGTAGGGGATTCTTTTAAACATTCGGTTGAGCGATGCTGAAGGTAAACGCCTTAGTGTCCAGTAAGTTTTGGACCTTATGCTTCAAAGTTATGCATTCATCAGTTGAATGTCCTACTTCCCCCATATGGTACTCGCATTTCTTGGAGGGATCGTAGTTGGAAAATTTTTCAGCATTGGGTCGCTTTGGCTCATAGGACAGCAACCCCTTCTTTTGAAGAACCTTTAAGACCTGGGATGAAAGAGGGCCGGGAAGAGGAGTGAACTGCCTCTTAACAAATTGTCGGGGCGGACGGTCGGCCTTCCCCTTGTTGATTCTTAGGGACATAAACAACGGAGGCTTGCTAGATTGTGCATATGCAACATTGACTTATGTGCTAGGTTCTTTGTCTTTCTTCATGGTGAACCTTTTGCCTTGATGGGTTGGCTCATTGAACCATCCATCTCTTAGCCCAACTTCGATCCGTTCACCCACCGGGATAAGTTGATTGAAGTTCTCCACGTAGGTGCTGGCCATCCGGTTTCGGAACTCAAATGGAAGAGTTTTGACGAACAATTTCATCAGCTCTTTGGTAGTAGGCTCGGGAGTGATTTGAGCCGCGATTGCGCCACCTCACAGCATACTCCTTGAATGACTCATTTTTCTTCTTCTCCATCCGCTCAAGATCCTCTCGGGAAGGTGCAATGTCCATGTTGAACTTATATTGCTTGAGGAACGCATCAGCCACTTCATTCCAGGTCTCGAGAAGGTTTACATTCTTCATTATGTACCAGTTCAGTGCAGGCCCAATCAAGCTTGCATGAAATGATTGGATCATGAGGGCTCATTCTTGACATATTGCGCCATGCGTACGTGGTACATCATGCAGATGAGCCTTAGGGCAGGAAGTACCATCGTATTTTTCGAACTCCGGCATCTTAAACTTCTTCGGCACCTTGACCTTCTCATACACGGATAAATCAAACGGGAGTGAACTCTGTGACTCTTGCAATTGCTTGACTTTCTCCTCGAGTTTGGCAACACGTTCATCTTGCTCCACCTTAAGGACGTTATCCGGCTTTGTCTTTTCGGCGGTGATGAACAGTGGGTCATCTTCTAGGTCAGGCATGTCATCATCACCCATTTGAGTATTGCCTGCTTGCTTCGGAATAACTATCTCAGGAAGAGCGGGTGCAGGAGTCGGATTCGCTCGGAGGGATTGGATTTGAGTTGTCATGAGTTGCATAGAGGTGAGCAACTGTTTGAGTTGGTCCTCCACGGTGGAGACATACGATCACGCATTTCAGTTTGGTCGGCCATCTTTGCTCTCGATCGTGTAATGATGGGCGAACGTGGAAGATCCGTTATCACCTAATGTAAATGAATGAAAATATGTAAGTATGAGGTGTAATGAGAGAGCCGATCCATGACAACAATCTATTTTTTAGTTAAGAAAAGTCCACACACGAAGAGGATTTCCTAAAAATGGATTAGGAAAACAAAGACACGGGATGCCCAAAGAGGGACGAAATTTCCTAAACAAGAACTAGGAAGAGCTAAGACACGAATTGAAAACAAATTTCCAATTTTTTTATTTTCCAAATGATTCATTGCATGGCAATTTCCTCATTTCATTCCCAATTGACAAATGAATTAGATCAAATGCCACACCTAGATTGTCATGGACGGACCAAAGTCTTCCAAAGTAAGCAAATTGCATAGTATAGGGATAGAAGTCTTACTTCACCAAGGAAAATCAATAGCAATCACATAGACATACGCATGAGATGTGAGGCTCGATTTCTACTCTATAAGGCTTATCAAGGTGGAGCCACAAGGATGATTAGACTAGCCACGGGCTTATGGACTACGTCGGGTCCTCATGACTCCGGCTTGGTCAAAGAGCCGACCCGGGTCGCGGGCATGCGGACCGAGGTGGGTACTCTTGACACCATGAAAGAAATTTTGGGATTGAGATGGGCGACTCGTACCGCGAGCATGCGGTCGGAGTGGTATCCATCTCAACACCATCCTAAATGATCCTATGCGGCCCAGGTCCGACGGCAGGTTGTGTGTGCAAAGTGTAGTGATAAATGCAAAGCATGCACAACAGTTTAAATCAAGCAACACTTCATATATGAAAATAAACCATACATTCCTACACCTCTCTGCAAAACAAAGGTCAACAAACACTTCCCCTTATACCTCCCATCCTGCAAAAACATTTAACACCTTAAAGGTTAGGGCCGTACCTGGGATCCTTGCTGCCAAACAAAAACATTTTTCAAAAGGAAAGAAAAATTGGCCTAAGTCCACTAAGTGTTTCAACACAAGTCCCCAGTGGAGTCGCCAAGCTATCGCGACCAATTTTTCGGGTGTGAACCACCTATGATTTGGCTAATGGATTACTAAGCCTAAACTTAGCCCGGGCTCTCCCAAGCCCATACCAATTCGCGACTTAGGTTCGAATTTTTAACATGCAATTGATTTTCAATTAGGAGTCGCCACTAATCTATTTTTGGTGGGTCGATTAGAAATCCAAGTAAAATAATGGGAGTTTTACTTTACTCCTACGAACCAGAGATTTTGGGCACGGGACTTGGTTACGTCAGATTTCTCTAACGCCCTTTTGGTACCTTTTTCTTTTATTTTGAAAAATGTTTGGCAAGCAGCTTGAATTAATTTTAATTTACTTTCCTAACATGTGAGGCGATCATGCGGGTGCGCAAACCACCAATTTAACACTCAAGAAAGCAAATAAATAAATTGCAGGACTTACTTATAGCAACGAAAGCATCTGCGTTGTTAGACCAGAATTCATATCAGCAATCCTAGATATAATTTCTAATTAACAAGCAATCACTCAATTTTTGCTTTCACTTTTTTTAAACAAGAGCATAGTCCATATGCAATGCAATGCTTCTAATCTAATATGAAATAATATGGCATGGCAACATGTCCTAAACTATATGAAAAAACTAATGATTTCTTAATGAACATGCAATAATTAAACATGCAATCTAAATTAATCAAGATGACCTAATTCTAATGACAAGGAAGTTCTAATTAAATGAACTTAGCAAACACTAAATGACGTGCATTTCATGAGCCTATTTCTATATGACGTGCATATAATTTTTATTCTAGAAAATGCAATCTATCCTAGAAATTGAAATTAATTTATCCTAAGACAAATTTTATTTTTTCCTTAAAATTCGAAATTAAGAAAAATGCAAGAATTACCCAACTCGGTTAAAGTTCTATCCAATTTAAATTAAGGATTAGGGCAAACTAAATCCTAATTTAAACCAAGATATTATTTTAACCTAGCGACTTCTAACCCAAGATGCAATTTATCTAAAAGTCGATTTAAATTTAAAATGAAACATGCAATCCTATTCTAATATGCATGAGAATGATTTTTTTTTTTGATTGGTTTCTTTTAATGAAAATTCATAATTAAAATCAATAAAAATAAAAATCTAACTAAAGCGAGACATTATCTATTTTAAGTTAGGAATTTACCAATCCTATCTTAATCTAGAACATTATCTCGTGATGCAATCCTAAAAAATTATCTAATCTAGATACTATATGCATTTTTTAAAAAAACTATCATGCAATTCTTTTTTTTTTAAATCTATCTAGACCTAAAATTAAGCATGCAATTTTATCTAACATGCAATGACATGCAAAGAATGCCATAATTCTAATTTTTATATGAAATTCGAAATTAAAATTAAACATGCAATTCACATAAAAAAATCTGACATCCTGAATGAATGCACTTTTTCTTTTTTCTTTTTCATGACTCAAAATAAAATCCCTATTCTAAACATGCAAAATAATTAAAAAAAAAAAACAAACCTAATCCTAATTCAGATTTTTTTTTATTTCCTTTTCCTTTTACGAAAATAAAATTCACTCAAACACCACGTCATCAAATCAAGCAAGATAATGTTGATATCCAAAAATTGGCGAACCATATCTCGCGCATGAGATTGGGTTGACCAATTTTAAAAGTAAATCGCGAATCGAATCTCGGGCTTGAGATTGGATTGTCGATTTTTGTAAGGGATTATGAGTCGGATTTCGAGCTCGAAAATCGGACTATAAATCCCTAATTAAAAGGGCTATTCCATGTCAGAATCTCAATCATACCTAAAGACATATTCTAAAAAAAATAAAATAAAATAAGATAAATAAATAAAAGAAATAAAATAAAGTAAACAATAAAAAAAACTACCTAAATTGATTTTCTTTCCAAAAAATCCACACGGTGAGGTGAACCATGATGGAGGCTCGGTGCGGCACAGCTCGAGGACGGTGGCTGTGGTGGTGACTTGGCGTGGATCGACAAGGCCACGGCAAGTTCGATGGGTGGTCGTACGGGACAGCAAGAAACCTGCAAAACTATCGAAAGCTTAGGTAATTCGTTGAGAGGCTTGCCGGTGTCACCGAGTGATCATCGGCAACGAGGATGCCCAAAGTGGATCACGGTGGACCGCTCAACTCAGGTTGAAGATGTCAAGGTGACTTCGCAGCGAGGAAGCTTTGACGATTTTTCTTTTGTATCTTCACTTCTGGACAATACCTGCAGAAGACCAATTCACCACCTAGATTTATTTCATCAAAATTCTAGCAACTCCTTTGACTGTGGACTCCAGGCTTGCAAGTGGTGGCCACGTGGTATTCACGCTAGTCAGGAGATGTTGACCTCTTTGGACTTCGACGAAACCTGCAAAGAATGAATACGAACGAAGCGCAAAAGCCCGTTTGGTGATTGTTGGTGAGTCAGAAGAAAAAACTTCAGGGCATCGCCAGGCTAGATGGAACTTGCGAGAGTCCTCGCTGACTCCGAACTAGGCTGTAGTGGTTCCAGCGTCCCTGGGGTGTGCTGGTTCATGGTATAGCAAAAGCAGCAGATCGTGGATCGTCGGGGATCGGAGGGCTACTCAAGTGATTGCAGATCAGCAGCTTGTCGCGGTGGCAACAAGGTCACAGCAACGAGTCCGTCATCGACGCAGCAAAGATGGTGTAGCGATGGCAACTCAGGCAGCTCGGGTGTGGCGTCGCGGCAAAGGGCCTCGCAAGATGTGGGGCTCCTTGGATCGGCAATTATCAGATGGGCTCCGCGTGACCTATGAAACAAAAATTTCTAAGCTCGGCAAAGGGCCGAGAATCGTCAATGGACGCAGGCAAGGACAGCAGGTCTCGGTCTCTCGCTATTGGTGTTGTGGCTTGAAATAGATTGGCGCAGGAGCTCGCGGTGATGCTGATCACGGTGCGGTCTCCTCTCCTCGTGAAAGAAAAACCAGCCTCCTCCCTTGAGGCCACTCTGGTATCCGAGACTTCTAGGGCTCATACCATGGTCTCTCTTTCTTCATGCGTTTCTCACTTGCCGAATGCTTTTGAATTCTGCCCGAGAACTTCAACTTCTTTTACCTTTGCTATCAATCTTCTCTTTTCAAAAGCCTAAAATAAGAATTGAGGAAGAGGTGGCCAGGATGCTTTGCTGGTGTCAGTTGAGTTGCTCATAAAATCGTCAAAGCGGCTGCAGCGGGTTTGGAGATGATGTCGGTGCTGGACTGGAATGTGTCAGGATTGCTGAGTTCTTTGTTATGCAGAGAAATCACTGGAAGTGGCATCGCGGCGATCAAGCTTGAGCAGCTACCGGGGACAGATGCGAAGACGTTGCTGGTACGAGAATTTGGGCACGGCTGTTGAAGGTGAACAACCTTGGCGACTAAAAGTCGAAATCTCCGCTCTCTCTCTCCCGTGGTCTTCTATATTTTGGCCATGTATTCAATGTGTACCCTATGCGTTTTAATCTATTTATAGGCAATGAATTAGGGTTTCCAATCTTTCAAAATTGATATCCACGAAGATTCTTTTTCGCAAACACAATATTTGCAATATTCGTTTTTTTCCACTGGCCCTATCCAAAAAATCCCATCATATCTCGAAAATTTTCAAATTCTTATTTTCTACGATATAATTTTCGATAATTAAAAAAGAATGGGCTTGGGCCAATTTGCTCGCTTTATGGGCTTAGCCCGACCTGTCAATTTAAAACTCAGAACTACTAATTCAAATCCACCCGTCACCAGTCCAATAAATAAATGCAAAACATGTAAATTAAAAAGAAATGCACCTACATCTATATGCTATGCAATTAATTTTTTTTTTTAGGGATAAAATTAACCCCTAATTTTCTATGCAATAAATAAATGACCAGATTGTCAAAATTTAGGTGTCAACACAATATAATATACTTAAGTCACCGAGCCACGTGCATTCTCTAAGGTGTCTTATACACCAAGGCGACATACTTAGTCACTGAGCCACGTGCATTCTCTAAGGTGTCTTATACACCAAGGCGACATACCAATCACCGAGCCCCGTGCATTCTCTAAGGCGCCATATTTGCCAAGGTGAAGTACCAATCGCCGAGCCATGTGCATTCTCTAAGGTGATATACCAAATCACCAAGTCACGTGCATTCTCTCAGGCGACTTATTAGCCAAAATGACGTACTAACCACCGAGCCACGTGCCATTTCCAGGTGATATATATATATACTCAACGATTCACGTGCATTCTCTCAAGTGTCTTATACACCAAGGCGACATAACCGGTCACCGAGCCACATCATACAGCATTTTCTTTCACCATTTTATCATACCCGATAAAATATCGTTTGTGGGCACACGATCGGCCTTAGCCAAAATATAATATTTTTACTTTCCATAAATCTCACCATTTTCTGTAATCTAATAAAACATTTTTGGTATTATCAACCGACGCCCGGTTATTTTTCAATTGATTTTCCAAAATTATTCAATTTAGGAATAAATCCTAAAACCACTCATAATTCAATTTAGCACAAAATAAAGCTCAAATAAATAAACGGACTGCACCACGATAATCAGCATAAAATTCTAGTCGTCAACCATCTCGGTCTAATTTCCGGAAAATAATTAATTAATTAAATAATTTCGAAAATTAATTATTAATTACTAATAAATTCAATTTAGGCCCGTATTGCCTAATTGGACGAAAAATCCCGAGATCCATTCAATAATTAATATAACGTGTCTACTTGCTAATGGCTATGTCTAACCACTTAACATGCATTGTTAAGTCACTAATTTAATTTATCTAAACTAATCTAACCCCATAATCATGCTTAATTAACACTAATCAACCCTTAAGCATCATTAGCAAACTAAGCGGGCTTTAGTGAGTTAAACTCATCCATTTAACAATCCGCTCGGATTGAAATGTCGGGAACGTCGAGAACGTCGCAAGGGACGTTTTTCTCCAAAGCGGGCCTAGGGTCTGAGGCCCGTAAGCACATCAAAACGGACCTACAAGTGGCTGCGAGACCCACTTTTTAGCTTGTTGGTCGCAGCTGGAAATGGAGAGAAAATAGCTCAGTTTAGCGTGGTGAGGCTCGGGAAATATAGAATAGACCAAACGGGGCCTAGATGAAGGTTTACCGGGGAAGAAACGGCTATGGACAGCCCCGGCTAGGCTCGGGACAGCGAGAGAGAGCTGCTGGACGGCGTGAGGAGGCGGGGTCGTGTGCGGACCGCGCGCGGCTGTGGCGAGCGCGCGGGTGGGACGAACGGCAGCGAGCGGCGCGACTCCAGCGGCAGCTTGGTGTGTGACGGCTGCTGGTCTCTTTCTTGCTGCTGTGGGCGGCGAGAATGGAGAGGATAAGAGAGTGTTTTGGCTAGTGGAAGGAGAGAGAGGGAAAAGATAGAGATGAGGAGGAGACATGGGGTCCATATGGCCAATATTTCCACCAAATTGTCCCCTTCAAGCTTGCCCATCAAGCCAAGGTTCCATGGCTGCAAATGATCCACACACACACCTCTCACAACTCATGAAGTGGTCCATTTGGCTAGGGGGAATGGGGAGCTACGAATTTTAAAGTCTTGGCTTCAAATTGGACACTCATCCCATCTCAAATCCATCTCATATGGCCTCTATAAATTCAAGTGATGCCTCAATGCTTTCATGGATATTTTTCCTCATCCAAGAATCCATCTTGCGTTCCAAATTTGCTACCAAAAACAATTACCGACTTTATCTGCACAAAAACGACTGGGAAAGACTTTTTTCCAAAAAGTCTCGGATGTCAGAAAAAAAATTTTAGACTGAGTCGATACTCCTAGAATTTATTGTGACATGACAGAATCTTCAATTTCTGAAATCGAACTTAAATTCACAGTTAATTTCAACTTAGCACGTTTTTAGAGTGACCTAGGCTACTAGGTAACTTTCAGACAATTTTAGTGTAAATGACCCGTGGTTGATTTTCGTCAAGCCACTATGAACCCACTCTACTCATTGGTGACTCTCTGTTGTCGTGAAAATCTCAAGAGTCCAAATACGGACACATGGTACTAAAATAATAAGAAAATCAGTCTAGTGCCGGCCGACGAGAATTTTCCAATTTAGTGGTGTCACCCACGATTAGCCACACATCTCTGTCGAACCAGTCTATCTATGATTTCAAATTAATTTTTAATTGTGCCGTAACGACCTCTAAAGATTGACACGATCGAGAAGCTGATTCCTAATCGAATTCTCAAGGCTATTGCCTTAAAATTTCTTAATGATTTCACCAGATAGTCTAGTTATCTTGAGAGTGATCGGCTCTGAGAATAACCCTATAGGCGCGTCAATGAAATGCCTGATTTATTTAGTAGAAAATAGGGTTGAAAATCTGGGATGTCACAAAAAGAGTAATGTCGGACCCTTAACTTGTATCCCAAGATCTAGAAGTAAGCCTCGTAGCCATACTATCTCGTAGTCATACTACCTCACAAATAGTTTTAGCCATAAATCGATATTCGGCTTCTGCTGAAGATAATGACACAGTATATTGCTTCGTTGTCTTCCATGAAAGTAATGACTCCCCAAATTTGATACAAAAGCCAGTGATAGATCTCCTACTCATAGGACATGTAGCATAATCTGAATCGCAATAGGCTGTCATTTCCATATTGCACTTTCAAGAATGGAGTATCCCTAGACCTGGACATTTCTTCAAGTATTTCACTACCTTCAAGGCCGCATTCATGTGAGACCGTTTTGGACTGTGTGTGAATTGACTAAGAATCTGTACTGCATAGCAAATGTCTGGCCTGGTCATGGTGAGATAGATAAGTTTTCCAACAAGTCTCTGATACCCTGACGGGTCTTTTAACAAAGGATTGTCAGAAGAAGATATCCCAGCATCATAATCAACAGTAGTCAACTTGGCATTTTGTTCAATGGGAATAATAGCTGGTTTGCATCCTGATAATCCTGCTTCTGATATAATCTCCATCACAAATTTTCGTTGGCTAAGAGAAATTCCCTAATCTGAACGAGCTATATCTATTCCAAGAAAATATTTAGGTGACCCTAAATAAGGTGCGTTTGGAAAGACTTTTGGGGAAAGTCTTTAGGAAAATGCAAAGACCTTTGAGTTAAAGGTGTTTCCCAAAATGCTAACTGTGTTTGGTAAATTTTAATTTGAAAGCCCTTTGTAAGTACCTTTGAGTAAAATGGTGTTTGGGGGAATTACATTTACAAAGAACTTTAGTGATTAATAAAAAAAATTATAAAATAAAAATAAAAAAGTTCACCGGCCAAGCAGGCGGCTGCTGACGACCTCAAGGTCAGGCAACCTCCGGCAAGGGTAGCCCGACCTAGATCTAGGTCTGCTGAAGGTCGCAGGACCTAGCGGCAACCCAAATCTAGGTCGCCGGAGGTCGCGCAACCTCGCTGCGACCGGTGCGACCTAGATCTGGGTCGCGCTTGAGGTCACGCAACCTTCACTCGACCAGATCTGGTCGCCCGACCTCCGCAAGACCAGATCTGGTCGCGCGGAGGTCGGGCAACCAGATTTGGTCACCACTAGGTCGCGGCGACGCGACTCGTCGAGTCGTGCACCTCACGGGCGGTCGCCCCGACTCGCCGGGGTCGCGCGACTGGCCGGTGATGGTCGCTGCGACCTCACCGACCTTAGCCATGACCTCGCCGGCCTCTCAAGCTCGTCTACGCCGCCGGAGAAGAAGATGAACAATAGTTCATGAATAGTGACATGGGCATTTTGAGAAGGCTAAAAGCCCAAGGCTTGGGCTTTCAGCCTTTGGAATGCCAGCATTCCTTCAAGGGAAGTTTCATTGGGTGTTCCCAAACACCCAATATTTGGGCAAATGGGCTTTGGACCCCTAAGGGGCTTTCCAAAGTGGTTCCCAAACGGAGCCATATTTGATGTGAAAAGAGGAATGTAAATACTCCTTAAGCTTCTTTACAGCAGAATCATCATTTCCCATGATAAGTATGTCATCAACATAAATCATCAAGTAAATAGATGACATACCTTTTGTCCAAGTGAATAGAGCATAATCATGCTTGGACTATTCAAATCTAGCAGCTATAAGTGCATTAGTAAATTTGGCGTACCATTGTCGAGAGGCTTGTTTCAATCCATAAGGAGATTTGCAGAGACGACATACCTTAGACTCCCCATGTCTCCGTAATCCTTGTGGAAGATCCATGTAGATTTCTTCATCTAGATCACCATGAAGAAAGGCATTGTGGACATCCATTTGGTGCCGTGACCAATCGCGAAAAGCAACAATCGATAAGAAGGAACAAACCATGACATCCTTGGCTACCGGAGAAAAGGTTTCGTGGTAGTCAAAGCCTTCTCGTTGTGTAAAGTCCTTAGCCACCAACCGGGTCTTATATCTTTCTACAAAACCATCTACTCTATATTTAATCTTATATACCCATTTACATCCAATGGGTTTACGATGGGCAGGTAATGGTACGATATCCCAAGGATTTTCAATTAGGTCTTATAGTTCTGCCTCCATAGGCTTTTGCTAATGTGGATCATGTATTGCCTCATTATAATTAGAAGGCTCTCGTTCCTCAGAGATACGGCTAATGCAACATAAATGTTCTGATGACAGCCGATCAAATGAAATATATGAAGAGATAGGGTAACGAGTACCTGACAAAATCGATGAGGAACACACATAATCCTTCGTCCAGGCTGGTGGGCGAGTAGCACGACCAGATCGTTGTGGTGGCTCATTCAGCATCTCCAAAGATGATTCTTCAATAGTTGTAGGTTCTATGAAAGCTGTTATCTAAGACTCCTTTTCCATAGGATGGTCTTCAATTGAATGTCCAGTAGAAAACTCATTGGATGTTGAAGGTGACACTGTATCTATTGGTTGATCTCTCGGTGGAGAAACAATAATAAATGATTTTCCAGAAGATAGATCCTCTTCGGACAAGAATTGATGATTAGTTTTCATATCATCTGTAGACGTAGAAGTAGCATCTTGGAAGGGAAAAATATCTTCATGAAAAACAACGTCCCTGCTTACAAAAAACTCTCTGGTAGACTGTTCATAAACCCGATATCCTTTCTTTAAGTTGGGATATCCCATAAATATGCACTGACGAGCACGAGGGCCCATTTTATCTTGAGGCCCTACTGTAGTCACATAACAGAGACAACCAAACACTTAGAGATGACTCAGGTCTGGTTTCCTCCCATACAATATCTCAAATGGAGTTTTCGCTTCTAGAATGTGTGATGGCATACGATTTATCATATATGCTGCAGTGACCACACAATCTCCCCAAAAGTTTTCAGGAATAGATGCTTGAAATTTAAGAGCACGTGTGACTTCTAAGAGATGACAGTGCTTTCGCTCAACAACTCCATTTTGCTGTGGGGTGTAAATGCAGGAACTCTCATGCAAAATTCATTCGAGGAAAAGAAAGAAGCACATTCACCATTAAAATATTCTCTTCCGTTATCAATGTGAATGCATCGAATCGACTTCCCAAATTGATTTTCGAATAAGGAAAGAAAAAACCTCATGTGAGAAAGGACTTGATTTTTGGAGTGCATTAGAAATACCCATGTGGCCCGTGAGTAATCATCTACGATTGTGAAGAAGAATCGTGAACCATCATGATGCAACTTGTGGTATGGTCCCTAGACATCAGCATGAATCAAGGAAAAAATATTGTCTACTCGAGAACTATTGTTTTGGAAAGGGGCATGAGTTTGTTTTGCTAAAGGGCAGATAGGACACTGAGGACAAGGGAATGAAGTAGCGTGACCCAATCTTTGATGATGAAGAGAATTCTTATCATTGGTAGCAGTGTTACACAATGATTTATTGAATTCAATAGGAAATAATTTAAAACAGCTCGGAAGATTGATCTAAAAATACAGCCCTTGATAGATTCTATCCAAGCCCATCAGTTTGCCAGTCGAAAGGGCCTGAAAGAAACATTTATCAAAATCAAACGAGACATGACAAGAATTTTCTTCACAAGCTCGAGCGACCGATATGAGGTTGAAATGAAAATCAGGGACATAGAGCACATTTCGAAGTGTGATGAGGGAACTAAGATTCACAGTGCCAGTCATTGCAACATGTGTGGTGTTTCCATTTGGGAGTTGTACTGATATAGGAAAAGATAATTGCTCAATGTTGGAAAAGAAACCTTTGTTGCGGACAATGTGGTCACTAGCACCTGAATCGATAATCCACGCATCCTTCGAAATTGAGTTCATTAGACAATAGGAAATACTTGTGAAGCTCCAATTTTTATCAGAAGCATCCAATTTCTTCAAGACTTCCATCAACTCCTGATATTCCCCATGAGTAATTGACTTGTCTGCTGGTTGACCCGACACCTAAAAGACGGTTGAAAATTTCCCTTTTTCTTTTTCGCTAGGCTTACCATGCAATTTCCAGCAATTTTCAATTGTATGATATGGACACTTACAATATTCACAATATAACTTACCCTTTCCTTTTTTATTGTTATTTTTCGAGGCTGAAAAAGACCTGTTCATGGGTAGGAAAAAATGGGCCATCGTTGCCCCATATGGGCCATCAGATCGAGTAAACAAATGGCCACGTGGGCCTTCCGATCCATAAAGATTTAGCCCACGTGAACCGTTGGATTCAAGTGTACCGCTGCTTCGTGGGCCGTCAGATCCAACCGCTCCAAAAAACAATCGCGAGCTGTTCGATCGTTCGACCAAATCATGGCCGTCCATCAGCTTCTTGTATCTTCTAAGGTCTTCTTCGAGAAACCTTAGATGCAACCCTCGATGCTCTCTCCCTCCTGTGGTTCTCTACGGTAGGTGAGAAAGAACCTTCGCCGCCAGAGCCATTCCTTCGCCACCTTTCCCGTAGCCTACCACCTTTTGTTAGCTTTCCTCTTGGATAGCAAGTTGGTAGATGCGACCAAGGTTCGGCATGGGCTCCATGGTCAAGATCTGTGAGCAAAACGAGAGGTAAGTTTTGTTCAAAATGAGGAGAAATCTCGTTGCCTTCTCCCTATCCCTCATGTTTTTGTACTGCTATAAAATGGGCTCTGGTCAATCGAACTTCTCTTCAACTACCTCCAAATCTTTCCACAAACCCGAGAGTTTATTATAAATGGTTGCAACAGTCATGTTTGCTTGTTTTAGATCCGAGATCTGCTGTGTCAAGGAAATTTTTTTGACTTGATCCAATTTTCCGTACATTTTCTTAATATTTTCCCACATTTTTCTTGAATCCTCCGTCAGAGGAAGTCCAGCCGCGACTTCAAAAGAGATGCAATTTCCGATCCATGTTCTAACTAGTTGATTGCATTTCTTCCAAATCCGTGCCATTCGCTCGTCGGACGGAATCGGAATCATTCTATCAATAAAACCCTCATTGTCTTTCATTACCGGCGCACATCGGAACTCCCGCGACCAGCTTGAGTAGTTGTCTGGTCCGGTTAACTGCTGAGCAACAATCTTCAGTTCTGGTCCGTCGGCATTTGTTGTGTAGAGGGGGTCGCCAGGCTTCGGCGGCCGCAACGAAGATCTGGTATGGGAGAAAACCGGGTGGAGGATTCGGGTAGGGATTTGTTCCTAAACCCGAACCGCTAAATCCGATTCCATGACCAACATTAAAAAAACCCGAACCCGGGTAGGGATTTGTTCCCATACCCGGTTCACCTGACCCGCCCGTTTGCAGTGGGCTGATGGTTGAGCTTGCCCCGTTGTTGGTTGGTGGGCCTCCATCAAACTGCACGCTACTTTGATAGCTCGACAATGATGTATTTGGGCCTGGCCCATAGTACCATGGATATGGTACCCATTGGTAAGGATGGCCCAAAAAGGGCTGCCCCATATTAAACTGAGTTGGAACAGGTGCCCATTGTGCGTGTTGGGCCTGACTCTAGGTCTGTTGCTCGGACACAGTAACTATTGCCGAGGGATCTTGGATCTGCGAGATTTGTGGCGTTGCCTCTCCCACAGCAGATTAGTCCTTAGAGGCTGAGGTCAGGTTCTGTGGTTTTGTCATAGTGAAAAAATTCTTCTTTCAAAAAATCCTACGGCAACACTATTCTACAGGTTGGATTTTCTTGGCAAGGTGGAGATGGAGCTTCAAGAACGAATTTCTACCGGAGGCTGTTTTGTTTTGCAAAATGGGTGTCACATTAACAAGACAAAAAAGAAACTGAGGCAATTCGGAAAAGAACGCAGAAGCTATGCCAAGATCAGAGCTGCTCTGATACCATGTCACGAATATGAGTGAAGAAGAAGGTGTGGGAAATCATTTGGAGAGGAAAATGTGTTGATCTCATTCAATTGTATAATTTGTATACAAGAGTGTATATATTACAAGAGAAGACTCGATAAAAAAGTAAATAAATATTTCCTAATCTTTCTTATTCTAAAATAATCACAATTCCTATCAATTATGATCGACTCAAATCTTCAATCATATCTTCAATCATATCTTCCAACAAAACCCCTATTATTTCTTCACTCCATAGCATGCGGAATTTGTCTTATCTAGAGCAGTAGTTTGGATGGTGGATCAAAAATAGTGCTCGAGGACATGGTTTTTGTCAAAAAGTGACTTTTGATTACTCATTAACCAAATGAAAGAATATTGAAATTTCTAGTGTCACCGACTGCATTTATAATATGCATAATCAATGCTTGCAAATGTTACATATTGTTATTAAGTATATAAAAGTTATAGCACAAAGTACTCATTGATAAGATCCATGTATGGACTCATGGAGTACCTAATAGTTTTCCTTCAATCAATTTTTCCACCTACCGACAAAAAAGAAAAAAATAATCAATTTTTACACCTTGCCACCAGCCACTATATCCACAAAAAATCATTATTTTGTCAAACAAATTTAATTAAATTCAAGGGACACACCTTCTCTTAGTTTAAAACGTGGGATTTATTGATTTTTTTGGCTAGATTGGTATCCCATATAATCAATTTGGTATGACTTCTTCAATTCGACATGTATAACATTCGTGTGACATCTTGAAATTCAACCCCGTCTCGAATATATGAAATGGGCATTTCGTCGACGTGCCTATAGTCATTTTACTTGAAACCGATCACTCTCGAGTTACCTAATTTATTAAGTGAGTACGTTAAGGGAATAAAAATGCGGCAGACTAGAGAATTCAATCGGAAATCGATCGCTCGACCGTAATAATCAGCAAGGGTCAATACGACACCATATAATCGAGTTGAGATCGGATATAGGTCGATTCGACGGAAACATGTAATTAAATTGCGGGTGATTCCACATGATTGCGATATTCACGGCTATAACCCGATTTTCTATCGATAGTGCACTTGGGACACGTAATTGGAATCTTGTGATTTTTACGACAACCAAGAGTCGTCTACAAGTTGAAGATGTACAGATGTGGATTGAAAATTATTGACCACTGGTCAAACACGCTAAAATCCATAAAAGCTACCCAATATGTTAAGTTGTACTAAAATCGCGTTCGGTCGATTTTAACCACGAAATTGAATTCGGTTTCGGGAATCGGACATTCGAGCGTGTCATGATTCATTTTTAGGACGTCGTCTCATCTTTCGGAGAAATTTCAACGAGTTCGGAATTTTGCGGAAAAATCGGTTTTCGGAAAAATAAGTGAAATTCGGATGGGTGGACCAAGTTGGATTTTTCTACCCTAATTAAGCTTATTTTTGAGAAATTAAAGTTAAGAAAGTATTTGGGAGACAAGGGATGAACATAAGAGGACTTTTGTGGCAAGGTAATGATGGTTGGGATATTTTTTCCTTGACTTTCTCTCCCATCTTTCTTCCCCCTCTCACCCATGTGCACGTTCATCCCCCCCCCCCCGCCCCCACAATTCCTTCTGTCGATTCCATTTGCTCTGCTCACGTTCTTCATCTCCTTCTTCTTCTGTCCAATTCTTCATCTCACGTCTTTTTTTTCTTTTCCCCTCAAGCTACCGCCAACCCTCCTTTCTTCTTCTGCACCACCACCATATCACCACCCAACTTCACGCCCCTCACCATCTCCATCCGCCGTCCCACGCCAACAACTCCTCATCGCTCAGCCATCTCACATCCAAAACAGCAGCACCAATCCACCGCCAGCCCACCATCACGCCGGTCACTGAACAGCCAGCCGTTTGTCCATCGAGCCACTGTCCAGCAACCACTGAGGCCACAGCCGAGCCCAACCAGCCAGCTCAACCAAAACCGATCAGCAACAACCACAGAAGCCGAACCGAGCTCCTCTTGGCTGTGAGCTTGTAGAGCCAACCTCGCCTTCGCTAAGCCTCCGTTGGAGATGCGGTAGGCTCGAGTCTTCACCGCCTTCATGTTACCATTGTTGTGAGGCTGCCACCGTCGAATTCCAGTGAGTTAACTCCATAATCTTTAATTAGGTTGTTAATTGCGCTTAGGGGGTTAGATTAGTGCTAATTAGCTTAGTTAAATTAGTATTAAGTGAGATTAGTATTTAAGATGGATTAGTGTTAATCTAATTTGGTTAAATTATCCTTAAGATGGATTAGTATTGATCTAGTTTGTTGGATTAGTACTAATGAGGGTGATTTAGCTTGGTTTAGTGGATTTCTCCCGGATCAGTTTGCTGGACGCTCGCCGCTTCCTTCTTAAAAAATGTTCTAAACATCTTCAGTTATGATATATATTTTACTCAAGATTTTAGGGATTTAAAAGAATGAGATTTCAGTTTCGTTATATGCAAAACAGAATCTCGGATTATGTTGGAAATAATGACATGTTGGTGTTCAAAGGATTTTTATCAACTCTTAGGGTTCGATTTCGAAAGAGTTTCTTCACAAAAGTTGTTCATCACATCTTTTAGTTTAAGATAGTCAAATTTCATATCAAACGGACAAGTTTTGGATCTTAAACAAAACTAATTTTGGAAAACATAATTTCTGGACACGGACACAGTTTTTGTAACGGTTTGGACGATTTACTGCTCTCATTCTAGGAAGATCTGGGTCAAGGTGCCTTCATGAAAAGTGTTCTTTTATGTGTCCTTTATAACATATTCAAATTTGAAAATTTTTCGAATTCATTTGGTTATGTTTCTGGATTTAAACTTGGAGACGTGCAAGTGGCCTGGTTTCTGCAGGTTAGAGCCGGTTGTGATTTTGTTGTTGTTCTTGGTGTAGTGCTTGCTGGACAATGCATATTTGGTGATATGATTGAATTTTGGCATGCTTAGAACTTATGCATGATGATATATGAATGGTTTGTGCTATGATGAGTGTTTATTGGTCATGCAAAAGATAACCTTATGAGCTTTTAATTAGAAAAACAATGAGGTGTTGGATCGGATACCAAAACTTATTTGCTCAATAAAATAATGAGATTTTAAACTACATGCATGCAAATTTTAACGGATTAATTTTGAGTACGTAAGCACCTACGAATTTATTTCTAAACGTTTTGAACAAAAAAAAATGGATTACCAAACATGGTTTCTCAAGAGAGGAGTTGGAAAAGAAATTAGAAAATAAATATGGGGTCGGGTTTGGACGCCAAGTTTTATATGCTCGATAAAACGAGGAGATTTTATACTAGATGCATGCAAAGTTTAGCGGGTTAATTTCAAATACGGGACCTCGTATGAATTTATTTCGGAAAATTTGAAAAAAAAAAAAAAGGGAAAAGACCACCAAAAACCCCAAACTTTACCCAAAATGACAAATTTAACCCAAACTTTTTTTTTTGTGACATGAAAAACCCCCAACTTTGCAAACTGTAACACATTTACCCCATTAAGGCCATTTTCGTCTTATTCTTTATGTTTTTCCTTTTTATTTTTTTTATTTTTTTCTTCTTCTCTCTTCCCTTCGCCTGCTATGGCGGAGCTAGCAGAGGGAAGTCGGTGTCCGGTGAGGGCTGCCCTCGCCGGCATCAGGCGAGGGTCGTCCTTGCCTGACGCGGTGAGGGCCGCCCTCGCTTGCATCGGGTGAGGGGTGCCCTCGCCAAATCTGGCAAGGGAGGCCCTCGCCGAACGCCGGCTTCCCTTTGTCGACTCCACCATGACCGGCAGAGGGAAGAAAGAAGAAGAAGAAAAAAAGAAAAACAAAGAAAAAAATTTTAAAAAGTAAGAAGACCAAAATGCCCTATAATTTAAGGTAAATGTGTCACACTAATGAAAGTTCAGGATTTTTTGTATCACAAAAAAAGTTTAGGATAAATGTGTCATGATTAGTAAATTTCGGGGTTTTTCATGTCACAAAAAAATATTTGTGGTAAATTTGTCACTTTGGGCAAAGTTTAGGGTTTTTGGTGGTTTTTTCTCAAAAAAAGAAAAAAGAAAAAGGGTTCCCAAATGAATTTTTAAAAGGGGGATTTTTTATGTTCTTGGCTATATGATGGAGGGTAAAGTTGACTCGATTGGTGATGTGCCTACCGGGTTAGGTTAATTAAGTAGTTCAGTTTAATTAAATGCAATTTATTTAATTAATCGCAATTTATTTAATTATTTTTTAGTGTAAATTGTGACGGATTAGCTGTTTTTCAAAATTTTACGCTGATTCTCGTGGTTGAATTTATATGTGAAATTGATTGCTTAATTGTGCAATTGAGTGCTTGGTGATCGTTATGGATTATTATTGCAAAAATTCGATTGTATGGTATTTAATTAGAAAAATACCGAGTGTCGGTTTTTGACACCAAAATTTTATAGAGAATATAAAATCATGGAACTTTGAAACGAGAGTGTACCACGCTTATTGGTTCGATTTAAATATGTGACCACGCACGATTATTTTACTAGGATGATTTTTAATACGAAGGAAATTGGCTAAGTTTTGTCATATTAAGTCATAATAATAAAAAATATTGAGCCGTGAGACGTCAGGTTAGATTTTTTATTATTTTGAATTTTCATGGAAAATTTATGGATTGCTTTGCGTAATTGATTCACATTAAGATAATATGTCATTGTATAAATGGATTATCAATAGGACATGTATCTCGATTCATCATTTGATACTTAATCGTTACGTAGACATAGCATATCATGCATCATATGTCTTGTCTAGAACTTAGGTCCATACACATTTGATGTTTAAAGTAACGCATGTGGATTTTTAAAATTCATATGGAATTAGGATAATTTTCCTTCAATAAAACAAAAAAAAAATGAATAAAATTTTTTATTTAGGTCATATGGATTACATAATATGCATGCCACATGTTGCACGTTAGTTAGTGAGTCATACGTTTAGGTTCAATGTCTTAATGTTCCCCTCATGCAATTTGACCATAATTAATAATAAAGTTTTCATGCATTATTTGATTTTAGTTAAAAAAAAAATTGCATTGCATCATCAGATCAATTTCTTTTCAATAAAAATTATTAAGTCATTTTCTTATCGATTTAAAAGGAAAACACAAAGGTCAATTGGTTGATTAATTAATAGGTTTAATTCATAATTAATCCTATTTCATGTCATTATTATTTCATGAGGTTGCATATAAAAAAACAAAAGATTTTTTTTTTTTGGAATTGCATTATTCTAACGAAAATGTCATAAAAAGAACATGGATGCACATGGAATCACCACGTCGTTCATTATGTACCACATGCATATTTAGGATCACGTAAATCAGATTTCACACATACTATGATGGTTCAAGTTATGTCATAATGAATTGCATCTCACACGTCATTAGAGCAAAAATCATGCAATTAAATTTAGATTAAGACCGCACAAAATTAACATTAAAAAAAACTAAAAAAATTAGGTATCATATAATTTAGAAATCATGTTTTGGGGATGCATTTTTAATTAACATTTTGTAGGCTTTTATTTTAGAATAAACCTCAATAAAGTCGTAATTTGTTTTGCTTAGGTTAGTCATAATTCTTTCAATTTATCAATTGGGTTTATTGAATGTTATTTTATTGATTGTGCACCGGTGTGATCACCCTTTGCATGTTATTGGCTTATGTTAGAATTAATCAAGACTGGTTGCAAAATATTTTTGAAATTAAAATGAAAATGTACTGAAAGGACGTTAGATCAATCTAGCGTAATCATGTCCCCGAACCTATTGAATCCCTGATTCGTAAAGGTAAAGTATTCTCCCATACCTTACTTAGGTTTCAAATCTACCCTAATTGATTAGTGGTGGCTCCAAAGTGAGTAGAATTGCATGTCTAAATGGATTAATTTTTTAGTGTCAAGTTGAGATTAGCAGGAGTTGGGAGGGTTCGTGCTAAATCTTCAGACTTAGTAATCCATTAGCTTTTTCTAGGGTAATTCACCTTCAGGAAGGTCACGAAAATTAGTGACGGCGCCAAAAGATAAAATAAATTGCATGATGAATCAAGTACCATGTTGCAATTGATAGGGCTTAAGAAAATCCGTGCTAAGCATCATCTTAGTAATTCATTCGTTCTCTTTGGTGGTTCACCCTTAGGAAGGTCATGATATAAATCACTATCGCGACCTTATTTTTTCGAGTGCCCTCTTATGCTTGGGCGCATGCGAAAGCTAATGGCTCGCTAAGTATTAAGCTTAGCGCGGACTATTCCAAGCTCACCAATTCATAATTTATGATTTGAGTTTTTAACCTGCAAGTTAATTTCAAATATGAGCCGCCACTAATCGATTCGGGGTGGATCAATTAGAAACTGAAGTGAAATATCGAGAGAAATAATTCACTCCTGCACAATTAAAGAAATTAGGATCGTGGATTTGATTAAATTAGTTAATCACTAATGCCTTTTCAGTATCCAATCTTATTTAAACCCTAAGACTTTTTAGATTTTTAAGGATTTTTAATGCACTTTGTGGAGAATGAAAACCATCTTTTAGGCTTTTTCTGATTTCTTGAAAGTTATAAAACAAAATTTTGGATTTTTCTTATTTTTGGAAAATATAAATATTTTTTTTGGATTTTTCTGATTTTTTTGGAAAATATGATATACTTTTTGGACTTTTCTGATTTCTTGGAAAATATAAAACTATTTTTTTTTTTTACTTTTTCTGATTTATGATTTATTATTATTAAAATAATAATATATATACACGACCCAGGTCGGATTTCTGGGTTGGGACCAACCCGGTCGCCAAGCCCCCAACCTGGCTAAAAGTCTGAAACGCGGGCTCGGCCCGGAACCCTTTTAAAAACACTTTACGTCCATTTTAAAACAAGCAACGCCCAGCCCATGAATTTTTTATATAAAAAAAAAAAAAAACTGGCCCATTTTAAGTTTGTGAGCCTAGCCCGAGATACAAACCCTAGACTCAGCCAGGTCACGCGCCCGACTCGACCGACCCGACTCCGGATATGCCCTCATGCGGCCGCAGCTGCGGGGACGACGATGAACGGCGTTGCCTAGCCACGCGTAAGCTGCAGCGCCTTCTTGCATGCTCGGGTCAAATGGCCACCACCCAACCAGCCACCGCCACTGACCATTGTCGTCGGTCACTGCGACTCCGGCCGAGGCCACTGAACGGAGGGATTCGAAAACCAACTCTTTGGGGCAATTCATCGAACACTTGGAGTTCGTCGGCAAAAAAGGAACAAAAACGAACCCACCAAGGCTCAAAATCACAATGGGACTCAAGGCGAGCGTCGAGCTTCAACTGGAGCAGCCTAATGGAGAACGGCCGAGACCGGAACTCGCATGAGGCAGACGGCCGCGAGCTCCTACCCGACGCGCCCAAAACACAGAGAAAAAAACCAAGCCCTAGCTCACCGAGAAAGGAGGCGTGGCAGTGGGTCGTCGGCCGCAATGCAGGCGCGATAGCTGGCGGCGACGCGTTCCCCCTCGCACACAACCCTCAGATCTCGGGTTTTTCTCTCACCCTCGCTCACGATCTCTCTCAAATCTCGATCCCTTCCTCTCTGATCTCGCTCGACCCGCCCCTCTCTCTCTCTCTCTCTGGGATTTGCTCGCTCGCAGGCCTCCCCTGACGTCTCTCAGGGGAAGTCGTTTGAGCTCACTGCTTCCCTCTCTCTCCTCGTGTCCTTTTTGGCCTCCGCCCAGAGCTCTATTAAATAGGTCGAGGGGGCCGGTCGACGAGGGTGCTCGAACCGTCGGCTTTGGCACACCGACCGACCTTGGTGCGGTCGAACCGGGGTCTCCTCAGCCGCCCACCTGCGTGTTATGCTTTGCATTGAAGGCGTGAAGACACATAGAAGCCCATTTATTTTGCTTAATGATGCATACTACAAATACAAGGCAACTGAATATTTTGCCGACAGTCACCAATTATATAAATGAATAGAAGAAATAAGGAAATGACATTGAAGGAAAGTCTTTATTAGAATGCAGAAAACCATCTTCATCAGTGTGAGCTTTTATTGGTGTTGGGAGATCGAGACTCTCGAAATCTTCTTTCCTCGGAGAGTTTTTCAGCAAACATGCCTCAGAGATATAGAGTTAAGTTTACGTACTAATAGATGCAATATTGATCATGAATGGCCGTGTTCGAGCACCTCTTTAGAGTGTCGGCATTGGTGATTCCTTTGGCGATCGGTTCGGATAACCCCGTTTCGAGGTTTACCCTGGAAACAGGCTTTTTCAACAACCTTTCACCAATCCGCACAAGATTCTCTAGGTTCTCCTTCGTAGCGATGTCGACAAATGAATCTTTCCCAGTTAATGTATCATCCTACATTTGAAAAAAGAAAACGAGAAACAAAGTGAGTGCGCTCCTCGGGTACCTATCTTATAGTACATGGATTAATATCAAATTAATTGGTGTAATTTGCATCCGTACTTTTTCTACATGGACGTATTGTTCATGCATACCTTATCATGTGTCATATAGGTTGATACTTGACAAAAATGATGGTTCTTTCTTAGATTGAATTAGTATCTTATATCAAGCACAAAGTCTAGGTAATCTTGAGACGTTTCAGTACGCACGTATGAGAATTACACGTTTCCTCGAGTGAGCGTGTGAGGTGTACTTTAGTTATGAGATCACCTAATAAGCGATAATAGCTCAATTTTAATTGACCGAGCTTACTTGGATTCTGAGGTAGTTGTCTTCAAAATGGAGTGCTTGGAAAGTTGCAGAAATAAAGTCCACCATATCTGCACTTGCCGTAGTGAACACGTCCACCAAGGGAACTGAACCGCCATGAAGAAGCCAGTCCAAGGTTCCCCATTTCGCGGCCATTTTGGCATTGTACTTTCGCTCTATCTTTGGCGAACCGGTCCCGATTGAGATCACGAGAAATCGTTTATAGTTCGTCACTGCAATCGGGAAGAAATCGGGATTGGCGTTGGCTATCTCCTTGGACACCTGGGCTATAGCCACCAATGCCTAGTACGGGAGTATCAAATGGCAAGAATTAAGTGATGTTTTGATCATATGCCAAGATCAAGGTGTGCCACTATGAAAATAGTGATGATTATGTACCGGATTGTTTGCGGCGACACCACCATCTATAAGGTGGAATTCGCGAGTGCATCCTTGAACGTCCTGATTCTTGAAATAGTGAGCTGGTAGATAAGTCGGGGCAGCAGATGTCCCAATGCAGATATCCGAGAGTCGAGCGTCCAGACATGGAGATCTTACAACCTGAAGGACGAGATTGATAGTTTTCTTAGACCTCCGCACATGTCCTTAAGTCGCAAGACATGCTCAAATACCCAGAGAATCTAATGCTCTTATACTTGAAATTCTGTCAATCAATTTGAATTGGACTTTATCTTTGTAAACCTTCTAATGTATACACGGGGGACTTTCGTTGAATACAAATGCATATTTACCATTTTGTCAAACTCTCAACATGGCTTACTTAATATCATTCCATGGCAACCAAATCTTTGGGACAAGATGGTCTCACATACCCTCTGCAGCATCATCTATCATTAAGCATGCCTGACTATAGAGTATAAAATACTGTTGTAGCCTCGATTCGTCCATTATTATCTCAACTTATGTTTGCCTGAACAAGGAGTGGTCTTGATGATCAAAAGCTTAACTTTTTTAAACGCAATTGTGTAGACAAAGTATACCTAAGATTTGAGAGAGAGAGAGAGAGAGAGAGAGAGAGAGAGAGAGAGAGACCTCATAGGAGGAGAAAATGGTGGGCTGAAGACGGTCGATATCGAAGGTTGGAATGAGGACATGAGTCAATGTATCGTGCAAACGAGCCTCTCCAAGTTTCTCCCTTATTAGCCCATGAAGATATTTCCCATCATACTTGGGACCTGTCAATGACTTCACCAAGTTTCTTACTCTCCCCCACAATCCCCTGGTCAAATCAAATTAGCTTCATCAATACTTGCACCACCAAAGAAGAAGTATGAACAGAAATATTGGTGCTTTAGCTTAACGTACATTAACAACAACTAGGTCTTTTCAATAGATAAACTAAGCCGAGTTACCGAAGTCCAGAGAATCAATAACAGATTGATGTAATTAATGTGGTGATGAATGATGTACCTCTTCTGTGGGAAAATCTTGGGACTGTGCTCGAGGTAAAAGGACCTGATGTCCTTGGCCGCAAAGAGAGGACGATTCTTCTCATTAGGCGCAGTCAACATGGCCGTCACTAGACCGCCCGTGCTCGTTCCTGCTATCACGTCGAAGTAATCCGCTAGTCTAGCATCCTCACCGTCTAGCTCCTGTTAGGCATAAAACAAAACTTTTGGAAGATGGATCGAAACTCACTGGACTTTAATAGGGTAGACCTAAAAGCTAAGCCAATGTTTACCTGGAGTTCAGGCTCCAGGAAACCAAGAATGGTAGCAGGGATGATTCCTCTAATTCCACCTCCATCAATACTGAGGATCGTGATGATGTTACCATACGTAGGAGGCTGGACTTTGGCGAGCGATGCCATGTTTTCGTATGATTGGAAATACCCAGTTGTAGTCAAGACAAGATGAGCGAAACTTGTCAGGTGGTCTCATGTGATGTCTCGTGCTTATATAGAGGTTCAAGCCAGAGATGATGTTCAAAGATCATTCTTTTGAAGACGAGTTCCCTTGGATGAGAAACTTCGGAGAACGGGCAACGCTCGTACTAGTCAAGTCTTCCTGTTTCTTGGTTCGGAGTTGGAGGGGCCCCCCACCTTGCCTTGTCCTTTCTTCCTCAGTTCAAAACTCTTCATCATTCACCACGAGAATACTCGAGATATAAGCAATGTAATCATTGATAAGTAATATCTCAGGCACTTATTAAGTAACTCGACAGGGAATTTTTGTAGATAAGTCTCATAACATAATTTTAAATTAAGATACATTGAATCAAAATCTTTGCATTATTAATCATCGATAAAGAATCAATGCTGTAATGGAGTGAGGACTGCTAGACCTACGCGAGGGATGGCAACCCTCGCCAAGATCTAAGAGATGGTCGCTATCCTCTCTCGTTTTTGTCGAGGGCTTGCTAGCCATGCCCACATGCTAGAGACCTCGTTGGATTGCCGCCGTCCTACTGGCGATGGGGTGGTGGCCACAAGTAGGAAGGAGCCCTCACTATTATTTTTGCCTTTAAAAAAAAAAAAAATCTTTTATCTTTTTCAATTTTTATCTAATTTAATTAAAATCATGTTTAGACAAAATACCCTTGATTAGTTGGAATATTTTGCTGGTGGTGGGTGAGGTTAGGCACTTATTTGAAATAATTATAACTATTGCAGACATTTATTTAAAAAAAATAATGGCATTTTAGACCTTTTTATGAAATGGTTTTCACTTTAAACTCTTATTTGAGAAAATGAAGGCATTTCAAATTCTTATTTGAAATTTTTCCTTATTTTATTAGCACGAGAATTACATTTAGACGAAATCTACAAACCTTTATGTCATTTTATCTATATTGATTAAAAAATACAAATTTTGGTTAACTATTCTATAATTATCATATAAAAGATACATAATCAAATACAACGAAAGTTACATTACTTGATATAGATTACATATCAGAACTAATTATGAATAATAGAGCCAGTTTGTAATTTAAGGGATTGCAAATTCCGGGCTGTATACCGAATCAAAATCGATTATGACAATTAAGTCGTGAATATGACTCTCTCATCAAAGGGCAGACCGTGGAAATGTTTGGAAATTTCAAATGGCCCTAGGAAGAGCGCGAGAAGCACGCGTCATCGTCCACCAGGGAAAAGAGGGAGGACCAAAGCACACTCGACCTAACTGTAGGGAAGTGAGAACAGCGACCGCCCATTTCCTAAGTTTGATTATTATGCTCACACGTGAAGGCCCCAACAGACCACCATATCCGCTCGTTTAAAGCAAGATTCTTATGGCGACATTAAAGAGGATGGAGACGACGACTTGTTCCTTGACTCGGGTCCGTAACACAAAACGACAGCACACGAAGCGGTCGGTACCAGGTGGCAAAATGATCTTTGTCCTCTGTTTTGTGCCACGATGAAAAATTTGATGATAAGCGTCATTTATTATTGGAATGAATATTCTACTAGATGCATATAATGACATCATCAACAACTTCGGGACGAAGGAGCTCGGATAAACTATATTGGCTTCACATCTTTTTTTCAGAGATTCTTTTGCAGAATGTCATAATGAAAAAAGTGATGAATCATAAGCACCTTCAATATAAGTAGAGATGTGTTTAGATCATAGTGGCCATAAGCAAACCCTTTTTCGTGTAAGGCTTAAGCAACTTGAAATAATCTTGCACCTTCAATATAAGTAGAAATGTGTTTAGATCATAGTGACCTAAGCAAACCCCTTTTCGTGTAAGGCTTAAGCAACTTGAAATAATCTTGCTCCAACTCAAAATTTTAAAATTCCATATAGTTATAGTTTATAAGTTATGTTAAACTATTTTGACCTAAAAATCGACTTTTCTGCGGCATCCTAGAATTTCATAAAATCCCTGAATATGCCATGGACCATGGATAGGTGATGGAAGTACCGACATTGTAATTTGTAGCCTTCTAACCCATGATTTGCGATGAGATGGATGGCCAAGTCTTTAATGGATGAATTTTGGAAAGGAAGTTTTATCTTTGGCCATATGTATGATAGATGGGGACTTATGTATTTATAATTTCAAGTATATAGTTATCTTAATTTGCAATTTAGTGCTTTAATTAAATAGAGATTTAATAAATTTTAAAAAGGGGATAAAATTGAATCTCATTAAACTTGGGTCTTAGGCCCAAGAGGTATGGGCCTAAGATGGGCCAAGATGGCTGGCCCATAAGCCCATGAAAGGGGCCATCGACGCACGAGAGGGGGGGGGGGAATCCGGTTTGTGCATGCCCTCCCCCATTTGTCCCAAGTTGATGACCAAGTGTCATCCATGCAAGAATCAATCATTGTTAATGATGAGTAGGACAGAAAGGAAAAGAAAAGGTGGCCGGTTTAGGGAGGAGGTGTGTCGTCCGAAGTGGGAGAGAGAGAGTTACCGAGAGAAACCGAGAGAGAGGAGGAGAGGGCCGCGAGGAAGAAGCGGTGTGTCCGTCGACCGTCTGCCGTGCGTCCGTCGCTCGTCGCCCGTGTGCTCATGCTTGCTCGGTTTGGAGGCAAGTTGGGATCCTTAATCTGCTCTTGCATGTTGTATCTAGCATGTGTGTTTGAATGGTGATGAATTTCGGATGTCTAGGGTGTGAAAAACCGAAGTTTTTAAGAGTGTTGTTTTGAAAGTGTAAACTGTTCTCGAGTAAACAGCCTGACCCAGAATGTTGTAGTGGCTTGCATGCGATGTTTGAGTCGGATTTTGGCTTTGACTTCTTTAAGAAAGTTGTAGATAATGTCTTAAAGTATAACATACTAAAATTTCAGACAAAATGGTTGAGTTTTGAGGGGTGAAACACTCCCTCTACGAAAATGTTAGATCTGAAGCTGTTTTGTTGACCTCTTGGTGATTTTGTGTGTTGCATGTAACTTTTTACTGAGAATTTCACTTTGACTTATTTACGAAAGTTGTAGAGAACATCTTGAAGACTAACATACTCAAATTTGAGGTATAACGAACAAGTATAGCCTAGTGAAACTATTTTTCTTTTGAAGACGTTAGATCTGGAAATGTTGTACTGAGTTCCAGTGACTTCGTGGACTATAAAGTGACTTTCCTTTGAAAATCTCACTTTGATCCCTTAATGAAAGTTGTAGTAAACCTCATGAGGCAAAACATATCAAAAATTCAGAGGAAAATATGGAGGATAAGTAGGTGAAATCGTGATTTTTGTAGACGGCTAAACCTGAAATGTTCGGTGTTAGAAACAGGGGCTTCAACCGTCCATAATTAATTATCTAGGACGAATCTGACTTCGATGTCTTCATGAAAAATCTACTTCAGGGTCTTGAATACCACATATTTAAATTTCATAATTTTTGAAGGTCATTAGAGTATTTAATCGGAAATATTTCAAAAACCGAGTAATCTGACGCGTTCGGATTTTAGTCAGCTTCGATGCATGGGTCATAACTTCTTGTATGAAGCTCTTTCGGAAAAGTGTTCTTCACGAAGTATCTTTCTGTATGTCTTCTCTGCAACATATTCAAATTTCATATTTTTTGAAGTTCAATTGCCTATTTAACCAAAAATGTTTCAAAAACTGTGCAAGCTGTATTGATAGAATAGAAATGCTGTGATGCGTGATCTATATCAAATTGTATGAAGATCTTTTGGTGCAGTGTCCTTCATGAAATATCTGCCATTATGTCTTGACTATATCATTTTTAAATTTTATAATTTTTAAAGACCATTCGGGTATTTAATGGAAATATTTTCTAAGACTGTGCAAGCTGGATTGTGCGAATTTCAAATGCTGAAATTATGATCATTCTGTTTTGGATGAGCCCTATTAATTATATTGGTTGAGGTGATTGAATCTTGCTGAGCATGTAATGATATTTGGCATTGCATATAGAATCAAATGCTGAATTTGACCTTGTTGTCATTACATCATGTGCCATGTTGATGGTTGAGACATAAATTGGTGAATATGAATTATGATGAATGAGGAAACTATGGAGGTGGGTCGATAATGCCCTGGGAGTGTCGGGATGCCGGGATGGGGGGTGCTGGATGCCCGGTTGTATTGTGATACATGCCCGGATGTCCTCGGGAGTTTCGAGATGCCCGGAATGGTTGGGTGCCGGAAGCCTCGGAGGTTTGTGCCCGGGGAATGCCTCGTGATGCCAGTTGGGATGCGAGATGCCCGGAATGTGGGGGTGCCGGATGCCCGGTGGTGTGTGCCGGAGGTTTCTCGCGATGCCAGGTTGGGGTGCGAGTGATAAAAATGTGGGATGTAATTACTGATCCCGGAAAAGAAAGATGTGGTGATCAAATTTAAAGATAAAAGTGGAAATTGAATCATGCACGTATGATATGGTGACATATGCATGACGATATGATATATGATATGATGATGAGGAGTGCATGGTTGTGTGTGCACCTATGGCATGATGGTACATGCATGACATGGTGATGATGAGTGCATGGTTGTGTGTGTGCACCTATGACATGATGATACATGTATGATATGATGATGATGAGTGCATGGTTGTGTGTGCACCTATGGCATGGTATATGTATGACATGACGGTGATGAGTACATGATGATGTATGTACATATGATATGATGACATATGCATGGCCGCAAGGTAAGTTACGCTTGGATGCATGAATGACATATACTATGCTATGATTGTTATGATTGTATTGTGTGATGTATTGAGTGGTTTATTGGATCTTTTACCTGTTGAATGGTTGTACTCACCCCTTCGGGGACCAATATTTCAGATTAGAAAGATGCCGCTCCTCCGGTCACGCGTGGTACATTTTATGGCCTTCCATTTGACGTGGAGGTCGAGTGTTCGGAGATGGATTGCGTTACCATCCCGGTCGACGTTTCAAGGGTTCGTGTGCTGGTGATGTATGATGTGGGCCTGGCTGGGGGCCCGGTCGTCCAAGAGTTCTTGTTGGTCCACATCCGCCGTGACGGAGTGATGCGGGGGATGTTGCCGCTGCCACCGCCCGATGCACCAGGGTGGATGTGATGGCCCGCGTGAGGAGTGGAGAGCTGACACTTTTTGGGGATAGCCGACACTTGTAGATGGAGGATGACATGTGATAGACATAGGGGTCGAGATCTCTTTTGGGTTGTGGCCAAGTCTAGATGAAAAATCTTGGCTTTTCTTTTTTGTTGTACCGACCCGAGAAAATCCATCATGAATATACGTAAATAAAAGTGGTTCGGCTTCATCTTTTCATATGATGTGTACTTGGTGTGCATTGCATTATGATTTTTGGAGGAGAGATGGTGAGATTCGTTTATGCTTCCGCTAATAAGTTGCGCCGGGACCATTAAAAAAAAAAAAAAAAAAAGGAAGCCTATGAACTACGAGGCTTCTACTAAGAGATGTAATTAGTGTTCATTGATTTGGAGCGATGGCAACCTTAGGTGTCTGGGGTGTCACAACCGCTCTTTTTGGTATCGAGCAAATGGTTATAGATTGGAGTGATAAGGAGCCTCATTTGGAAATTGAGGAACATGATGACAATGCACACCATAGGATATTGACTGGAATAGTTGGGTAACTTTGAATAACGGGTGATGAGTAATCACTCGTAGATCCCTAATAGTTATTATTAGTTGCTTTTAGGTACCAGTAACATGGTTATGTTACTTATTTTCCTTAGTGTTGTTGTTTTTAATGAAGACATTGAGTCACAGATATTTCCTGAGGCAAATGCTTGGAAACTGCAGGAAAATCATGGTACGATATGGAAGTCAACATCCATCGAGGGCTGAAGCCTCTACAACAAGGGCTGAACCCCGGATGGAAGATATCCCGCAGACATTGGCCAATATAGGAAATCTGATGGAAAGACAAGCGCAGCAACAACCCGGAGCAGAACGCCGTACTCAGGGACTGGTGGAGCAATTTTTGAAGTTGAAACCACCTAAGTTCAGTGGAATGGGAAGTAATAGGAGGCGGAGCATTGGATTGATGGGATGGAACGAATTTTACGGCTGTTGGACTGCAATGATGTTGAGAAAATAACTTTGGCAAGAAGAGTACCACTGGAGGGAAATGCAAAGTTTTGGTGGAGAGCTTCGAAGGATATAATCTTTCCACCAGGTACTAATGTTAATGGGAAGAGTTTGTGAGAGCTTTTAATAGAAAGCATTTTTCTGACTGTGCTAAAGACAAGAAAATTTCAGAATTTGTTCAGTTAGAACAAAAGGAGCTGACAGTGGACCAATATGAGGCAAGATTTTCTGAACTGTCTAGATATGCTCCTAGACTAATTGAGGATCAAGAAGAGAAAGCTAAGAGGTTTTTGAAAGGATTGAGAACTGATATTAGGAAACAACTAGTGCCTTTGAATATAAGGGATTATCATGAGGTTTATGAAAGGGCACAGTTGGTGGAGCAAGAGCTGGTGAGAGAGCGATAAGAGTTTAAGAGACCGCTGAACTTTAGTGATGTGAGAAGGGGCAAGAGACCCTACCCTGGTCAAGGTCAGACTTGGAATATGAAGAAAAAGAGCAATTTTGGAAATTTTGGGGGAGCAAGAAATGGCCTGAATATGGGGAAAGCACCCTATCAGCCTGATGTTTGTCAAATGTGTAATGGGCGACATGGCCCAGGACCTTGCAATGGACGACTGAGATGTTTTGGTTGTGGACAAGTGGGCCACCTTAGGAGAAGTTGCCCACAAGAAAGGTCACAAATGAGTGTTGGCTCGGTGCGACAGGGACAACAGAGTGCGGTTAGATCAAACCTTTCAAGGAATCCTCAGAGGCCACCAGCGCAAGGAATGGTGTATGCGGTCACCCAAGAGGAAGCGGAAGCTTCCAAAAACGTTATCTTAGGTACGATTTTTATAAATGGCAAGAAGGCATATGCATTATTTGATACGGGTGCTACGCATTCGTTTGTGTCTGAAAGATATAGGCATTTGAGTAAAATACAAGTTACGCCCCTTGAGACGCCTCTTTGTGTTTCCACGCCTTTAAAGAATATGGTATTGTCTACGCTGGTGTGTGGGAATTGTAAGATATCAATGGGAGGAAAGGATATGGAAATAGACTTGGTCGTAATGGCTATGTATGATTTTGATGTTATTATAGGAATGGATTGGCTTCATTAGTATCGGGCCAAAATGGATTGTTATAGAAAAGTGATCCAATTTATCTTACCTGATCAGTCTAGTTGTGAATTTTTGGGAGGTCAAACCAACCTATCTATAGCACTTATCTCAGCAATAGAAGCCCGTGCATTACTTGACAAGGGATGTCAAGGGTACCTGGCCATGGTTAAAGATTATACTAGGGAAGAGCCTAAACTTGATGAAGTTCAAGTGGTTAATGAATTTCAAGATGTATTTCCTGAGGAGTTGCTTGGATTACCACCAGAGCGGAAAGTTGAGTTTGAAATTGAATTAATGCATGGAACAGGACCAATATCTAAAGCCCCGTATAGGATGGCCTTAATCGAGTTAAAGGAATTAAAGGTGCAACTACAAGAGTTGCTTGACAAAGGATTCATTAGGCCAAGTGCTTCACCTTGGGGTGCGCCAGTTTTGTTTGTGAAAAAGAAAGATGGGTCGATGCGCTTGTGCATTGACTATAGGCAACTGAATCAAGTAACCATTAAAAATAAATATCCTTTGCCTAGAATTGATGACCTATTTGATCAACTCCAAGGAAGTTCGGTCTTCTCTAAGATTGACTTAAGGTCGGGATACCATCAGCTAAGAATTAAGAAAGAAGATATTCCTAAGACTGCGTTTAGGACTTGTTATGGACACTACGAGTTCCTGGTTATGCCATTTGGATTGACAAATGCACTTGCTGCATTTATGGATCTAATGAATAGGGTATTTAAGCCTTATTTAGACCAGTTTGCGATTGTTTTTATTGATGACATTCTAATATATTCGAGAGGGCCTAAAGAGCATGGACAACACCTGAGGATAGTTTTGCAAACTCTGAGGGATCATAAATTGTATGCCAAATTTAGTAAGTGTGAATTATGGCTGGACCAGATAATATTTTTAGGGCATGTAGTATCAGGAGAAGGAATTGCAGTAGACCCAGCAAAAGTTGAAATTGTAATAAATTGGCCGAGACCGACGACACCTACTGAAATACGAAGTTTCTTAGGATTGGCTGGTTACTATAGAAGGTCTATTGATGGATTTTCACGATTGGCAGGTCCTTTAACAAAATTGACTCGAAAGAATGTGAAGTTTGAATGGAATGGGGAATGCGAAAGGAGTTTCCATGAGCTTAAAAGAAAATTGACCTCGGCTCCAATCTTGACTATACCAACAGGATCGGATGGTTTTACAGTGTATAGTGATGCATCTCACAAAGGGCTGGGATGTGTTTTGATGCAGCATGGCAAGGTTATAGCCTATGCATCCAAACAATTGAAACCCCATGAACTGAATTACCCAACGCATGATTTAGAACTAGCAGCTATAGTGTTCGCTTTGAAAATATGGAGGCATTATTTATATGGGGAAAAGTTTGAGATCTTTACGGATCATAAGAGCTTGAAGTATCTATTCTCACAAAAGGAATTGAACATGAGACAAAGGAGGTGGATGGAGTTGTTAAAGGATTATGACTATGAGATACGATACCATCTAGGGAAGGCGAATAAGGTAGCGGATGCTCTTAGTGGTAAGTCAGCTATGGAGATGGCTAGTTTAAGAATGGCGGAATGGAGCTTATTAGCAGACTCAGAGTTTAAATTGGAAATGGATTGTCTTACTGGTATGCTTAGTGCATTAAGAATTGAACCTGAAATTATTCAGAAAGTTAAGACATTACAGGAATCTGACCCGGAAATTTTGAAAGTGAAAGATGCAGTGTTTTTAGGGAAAAGACCAGAATTTCATGTCTCTGAAGATGGAGTAGTAAGATGCCATGGACGACTCTGTGTTCCCAACAACGAAGAGGTAAAGGAGGAAATTTTGTCGGAGGCACATAGGAGTAATTACAGTGTTCATCCAGGTAGTACAAAGATGTACAGAAATCTACGTAAGCAATTTTGGTGGAATGGTATGAAAGCAGATACGGCTAAGCATGTTTCTCAATGTTTGACGTGCCAACAAGTAAAAGCGGAACATCGCAGACCCGCAGGACTTTTGAGACCGTTAGACATACCAGAATGGAAATGGGAACATATAACAATGGACTTTGTGCAAGGATTGCCAAGGACATCAAGTGGACATGACTCTATCTCGGGTAATAGTGGACCGTTTGACTAAGTCCAAGTCTGCGCATTTCCTAGCAGTTCGCATAGACTACCCAATGGACAAATATGCGGATATATATGTAAGTCAAGTGGTACGCTTACATGGTGTTCCAGTAACTATTACCTCAGATCGGGATTCAAGATTTACTTCGAACTTTTGGCGGAGTCTTCAAATTGCCTTAGGAACTAAACTCCAATTTAGTACTGCTTTTCACCCTCATACAGATGGACAAACAAAGATAGTAATCCAGACATTAGAGGATATGTTAAGGGCTTGTGTGATTGACTTTAAAGGGAATTGGGATGAAAGATTGCATTTGGTGGAGTTTGCTTATAATAATAGTTTTAAGAAAAGTATAGACATGGCTCCCTATGAAGCATTGTATGGAAGGAGATGTAGGACTCCTGTCTGTTGGAATGAAGTAGGTGAAAGAAAATTGATAGGACCTGAACTAGTACAAGTTACCACTGAAGCTATCGAAATTATCAGGGAAAGACTTAAAACAGCTCAGAGTAGACAAAAAGACTACGCAGATAGGCATAGAAGGCCTTTGGAATTTAATGTGGGAGATCATGTATTCCTTAAAGTATCTCCGATGAAAGGAATATCTCGATTTGGAATGAAGGGTAAGTTAAGCCCTAGATTTGTTGACCTTTTGAGATACTTGAAAGAATAGGAGATGTGGCTTATCGTTTGGCGCTGCCTCCTAAATTAGGAAATTTGCATGATGTATTTCATGCATCGATCTGAGAAAGTACCAGCCGGATCCCGGTCACATACTCGATCATGAAGCCATCAAAGTGGATGAGAAAGTGAGGTACATTGAAGAGCCGTGCAAGTACTTTTGGATCGGAAGGAACAAATTCTTCGAGGACCAAGAGAATCCCATTGGTTAAGGTATTATGGCGACATCATGATATGGAAGAAGCCACATGGGACAATGAAGATCAGATGAAGGAAAAGTACCCCTATTTGTTTCAAAAAGGATACGAGTAATGTCTAATTTCGAGGACGAAATTGTCTAAGGATGGGAGAATTGTGGCATCCTAGAATTTCATAAAATCCCTGAATATGCCATGGACCATGGATAGGTGATGGAAGTACCGACATTGTAATTTGTAGCCTTCTAACCCATGATTTGCTATGAGATGTATGGCCAAGTCTTTAATGGATGAATTTTGGAAAGGAAGTTTTATCTTTGGCCATATGTATGATAGATGGGGACTTATGTATTTATAATTTCAAGTATATAGTTATCTTAATTGGCAATTTAGTGCTTTAATTAAATAGAGATTTAATAAATTTTAAAAAGGGGATAAAATTGAATCTCATTAAACTTGGGTCTTAGGCCCAAGAGGGATGGGCCTAAGATGGGCCAAGATGGCTGGCCCATAAGCCCATGAAAGGGGCCATCGACGCAAGAGAGGGGGGGGGGGGGGGGGAATCGGTTTGTGCATGCCCTCCCCATTTGTCCCAAGTTGATGACCAAGTGTCATCCATGCAAGAATCAATCATTGTTAATGATGAGTAGGACAGAAAGGAAAAGAAAAGGTGGCCGGTTTAGGGAGGAGGTGTGTCGTCCGAAGTGGGAGAGAGAGAGTTACCGAGAGAAACCGAGAGAGAGGAGGAGAGGGCCGCGCGAGGAAGAAGCGGTGGTCCGTCGACCGTCCGCCGTGCGTCCGCCGCCGCGCCATGTGCTCGTGCTTGCTCGGTTTGGAGGCAAGTTGGGATCCTTAATTTGCTCTTGCATGTTGTATCTAGCATGTGTGTTTGAATGGTGATGAATTTCGGATGTCTAGGGTGTGAAAAACCGAAGTTTTTAAGAGTGTTGTTTTGAAAGTGTAAACTGTTCTCGAGTAAACAGCCTGAGCCAGAATGTTGTAGTGGCTTGCATGCGATGTTTGAGTCGGATTTTGGCTTCTACTTCTGTATGAAAGTTGTAGATAACGTCTTAAAGTATAACATACTAAAATTTGAGACAAATTTGTTGATTTTTTGGGGGTGAAACCCTCCCTCTACGAAAATGTTAGATCTGAAGCTGTTTTGTTGACCTCTTGGTGATTTTGTGTGTTGCATGTAACTTTTTACTGAGAATTTCACTTCGACTTCTTCACGAAAGTTGTAGAGAACATCTTGAAGACTAATATAATCAAATTTGAGGTGGAACGAACAAGTATAGCCTAGTGAAACGATTTTTCTTTTGAAGACGTTAGATCTGGAAATGTTGTACTGAGTTCCAGTGACTTCGTGGACTATAAAGTGACTTTCCTTTGAAAATCTCACTTTGATCCCTTAATGAAAGTTGTAGTAAACCTCATGAGGCAAAACATATAAAAAATTCAGAGGAAAATATGGAGGATAAGTAGGTGAAATCGTGATTTTTAGAGACGGCTAAACCTGAAATGTTAGGTGTTAGAAACAGGGGCTTCAACCGTCCATAATTAATTATCTAGGACGAATATAACTTCGATGTCTTCATGAAAAATCTACTTCAGGGTCTTGAATACCACATATTTAAATTTCATAATTTTTGAAGGTCATTAGAGTATTTAATCGGAAATATTTCAAAAACCGAGTAATCTGACGCGTTCGGATTTTAGTCAGCTTCGATGCATGGGTCATAACTTCTTGTATGAAGCTCTTTCGGCAAAGTGTTCTTCACGAAGTATATTTCTGTATGTTTTATCTGTAACATATTCAAATTTCATATTTTTTGAAGTTCAATTGCTTATTTAACCAAAAATGTTTCAAAAACTGTGCAAGCTGTATTGATAGAATAGAAATGCTGTGATGCGTGATCTATATCAAATTTTATGAGGATCTTTTAGTGCAGTGTCCTTCATGAAATATCTTCCATTATGTATTGATTATATCATGTTTAAATTTTATAATTTTCAAAGACCATTCGGGTATTTAATGGAAATATTTTCTAAGACTGTGCAAGCTGGATCGTGCGAATTTCAAATGCTGAAATTATGATCATTCTGTTTTGGATGAGCCCTATTAATTATATTGGTTGAGGTGATTGAATCTTGCTGAGCATGTAATGATATTTGGCATTGCATATAGAATCAAATGCTGAATTTGACCTTGTTGTCATTACATCATGTGCCATGTTGATGGTTGAGACATAAATTGGTGAATATGAATTATGATGAATGAGGAAACTATTGGAGGTGGGTCGATAATGCCCTGGGAGTGTCAGGATGCCCGGGATGGGGGGTGCTGGATGCCCGGTTGTATTGTGATACATGCCCGGATGTCCTCGGGAGTTTCGAGATGCCCGGAATGGTTGGGTGCCGGAAGCCTCGGAGGTTTGTGCCCGGGGAATGCCTCGTGATGCCAGTTGGGATGCGAGATGCCCGGAATGTGGGGGTGCCGGATGCCCGGTGGTGTGTGTCGGAGGTTTCTCGCGATGCCAGGTTGGGGTGCGAGTGATAAAAATGTAGCATGTAATTACTGATCCCGGAAAAGAAAGATGCGGTGATCAAATTTAAAGATAAAAGTGGAAATTGAATCATGCACGTATGATATGGTGACATATGCATGACGATATGATATGATGATGAGGAGTGCATGGTTGTGTGTGCACCTATGGCATGATGGTACATGCATGACACGGTGATGATGAGTGCATGGTTGTGTGTGTGCACCTATGACATGATGATACATGTATGATATGATGATGATGAGTGCATGGTTGTGTGTGCACCTATGGCATGGTATATGTATGACATGACGGTGATGAGTACATGAGGATGTATGTACATATGATATGATGACATATGCATGGCCGCAAGGTAAGTTATGCTTGGATGCATGAATGACATATACTATGCTATGATTGATATGATTGTATTGTGTGATGTATTGAGTGGTTTATTGGATCTTTTACCTGCTGAGTGGCTGTACTCACCCCTTCGGGGACCAACATTTCATATTAGAAAGATGCCGCTCTCTCCGGTCACGCGTGGTACATTTTATGGCATTCCATCTGACGTAGAGGTCGAGTGTTTGGAGATGGATTGCGTTACCATCCCCGGTCTGACGTTTGTACGGGTTCATGTGCTGGTGATGTATGATGTGGGCCTGGCTGGGGGCCTGATCGTCCAAGAGTTCTTGTCGGTCCACGTCCGCCGTGACGGAGTGATGCGGGGGATGTTGCCGCCGCCACCGCCCGATGCACCGGGGTGGATGTGATGGCCCGCTTGAGGAGTGGAGAGCTGACACTTTTTGGGGATAGCCGACACTTGTAGATGGATCATGACATGTGATAGACATAAAGGGTCGAGATCTCTTTTGGGTTGTGGCCAAGTCTAGATGAAAAATCTTGGCTTTTCTTTTGGTTGTACCGACCCGAGAAAATCCATCATGAATATACGTAAATAAAAGTGGTTCGGCTTCATCTTTTCATATGATGTGTAGTTGGTGTGCATTGCATTATGGTTTTTGGAAGGAGAGAGGGTGAGACTTGTTTATGCTTCCGCTAATAAGTTGCGCTGGGACCGTTAAAAAAAAAAAAAAAAGGGCCTATGAACTACGAGGCTCTACTAAGAGATGTAATTAGTGTTCATTGATTTGGAGCGATGGCGACCTTAGGTGTCTGGGGTGTCACATTTTCTCCCCCATCAAATTTTGTAGAGATATATAACGAAGTCTGTAGTAACTGTTTTCATTTCCTTTTGCTCCCACAAAGCAATAAAAAAAAAAGAAGAAAAAACGTAATAAACAATTTTAGAATCATGAGAATGTGGTTGTTATAGACAAATAAAACCCACGTTAACATCGATTTCATGATCTCTTTGACTTTAATCATATAATATTACGTCAATAACTAAAAAAAATTTGACCAAATTTTTGTCCTCACTAGAAAATTTTTTAGATTCGTACTCATGAAGAATGACGAAAAGAAAGAGGACCTCAGGAAGAGAAAATTCTCGACTGAGGAAAGTTCTTTTTCTGGGCTTCGGGGGTGGGGGATGGAGATGGTGATGGTGATGGAAAAGTGGTAAGGAATCTGTGGATGAAAAAATTACATGCAATTACTGCTTTTATTCAACTTTTTATCAATAAATTCTGTGACAAATATGTTTGTCAAATTGATGGAGACATGCAGGGTCAAAAACCAAAAATTATTATGGGTCAACTTTAATTTCGACCATTTTAACGAACTACCAATGATAAGTTCATTAAATTTGGTGGGGCCATCTCAATGTGGCTTCCCTTTCCCATTCTCGATGGCTGTCGAAAGAATCTAGTTACATGAACAGCAATACTATGGTCAAGCAGGAGACATTAGTTAATTTTTCTTTGAGATAATAGTACAAATGGTTTTTAAAATTTGACTAAACGTATAATGTGATCCTTAAACTTTTAATTTATTTAATATAATACATAAATTTTAAGCCAATATGCAATATAGTTCTTAAATTTTTAATTTATTCATTTTAATTTATTCAATATGATTCCTAATTTTTTAATATATGTTCAACTTAGTCCTTGAACTATATAAAGATGTGCAATGTTGTCCTTCTATTAATTCAAATTTAGGACCACACTGAATATTTTCATATAGTTTGGGGATTAAGTTGAACATATACCAACAATCTAGAGATTATATTGAACAAATTACAAGTTTAGGGACTATTGCACATTAGACTACAGTTTAGAGACCATGTTGCATATTTGACTAAAGTTTATGGACCTGCTCATTTTTTCGATATAAAAAGAAAAAAGGTTGTCCTCTTATCATATTTTCTTTAGACCTCTCAAAGAAAATCTCAAATCACTTCTTCTAAACAAAGTATGAAAAACATATGAAGTTAAGGGGATATTTAGGTTCCGTTTGTTTCGTGGAAACTCATTTTTCGGCGTTTAGTTTGCTTAGGAAAATGAGTTAATAGAAAATATTTTCCTAATCAATGGAAAACACATGCTTAAATTTAATAAAATGATTTCCCCTTTGAAAAATCAGAAAATGTTTGCCAAAATATAACTAGATATTAACATTTGAGCGCGGAACTTTACGCTTAAACACTAGAACCCCAACGCTAATTCTAGAGTCTCCATGTCTAAGACTAGGTCTTTGTGCCCGAGCCTAAGAGCCTGATCCCCACATCTGGGTCCATCGAGGCCAAGCCCAAAGCTCTAATGCCTATGCATAATGCCTTGGCACCCGAGCTTGGGTCCATAAAGATAGTGCTCAAGCCCCTAACACTCGAGCTTTGATCTCCGGCACTCAAGCCTAACTCCATAAAGGTTGTGAATAGGTCCTTGGCACTTAGCTTTAGGTCCTCACTTAATGAAACCTTCATTCTTATAAGAATGTTTTTATAAAAAAATTGATTTTCTAATTCTTTTTTTTTTTATTTTCTTTTTCCTTCTTCTTTGGCCAATCGTTAGTCATGGCGGCTGCCCATAGGCGAGAGACAAACTCGGTTAAGGCTAGCAATGCTTGAGCTCATCCGCATAGGCTGGCTCAACTCAACTCACAAGAATTTGGCGAGGTTGTCCCTCGCCTATGGCCAATCGCCATAGCCAACGGCCCACTAAGGAAGAAGGAAAAATGAAAAAGAAAAAAGAAAAAAGAAATATTTACAAAATTTGAATGTTTTTGGTAAATTTCCATGGAAAGTCAAATTTGATTTTGCATACCAAACAATGAAAAATATTTTCTAATTTATTTCAAATTTTAACAGAACTCTTTAAAATATTATCATTTCCCTAAAAAATTACTTCAACCTTTCCAATGATCAGTATGCGACTCTGACGTACAGTGAAAATATAATCTGAAGCGCTCCATTGGATATCATTTTAGCGCCTAGCCTGGCCCGGCCCGGCTCAGATATGAAAGGAAGACCTTGTGACCACGTTATTCTGCTTTCATGCAAAACTTTCGGTGGTCAAATGGATTAAGCCCATCTCGACGAATTGAATTTTGCTCGCCTTCAGTCTTATCCCTTCTGTCCTCGGCGACTTTCCTTCTCGTACTCAACATTTTAAGCGAGCAACGAACGAGAGGACGTGGTGAAGACGGGTAGCCACGAGTTATGACTCGCAAAACACGAGCTTGGAGCGTAGACGTGCAAAGCACACGAAGAGAAATCTCTCGATTTTCCAGTATTTCTGAAAAGAGGCAAAACTTAGTTACATGAAAATAAAGTGCAAATTCATATGTGTGAACCCCCTACTTCAATGTGTCATAGCATAACAAAAACTTAGTTAATACCCCATCCTACGGTATTTCCCGGCCAAAGATAAGATGTCTTGACAAATTGAAAAATTGTCAAATGATGAAAGCAATAAATTCAAGTATTCTCATACTAAATAAATATGGTAAATTAATTTAATTAAAGAAGAAGATCTGAATCCATCAAACAAAAGATGTAAATTCAATCTTGATGGGTCCCTTATCACGAAAGCATAGCATTAAGATACACACAGCCGCGGAAAGAAATCAACACAGTCCATGGAAGAGAGAGTGGGACATTGTCTTTTCAGATGACGAAGTAACTTGTGTGAGCTTCTTACAGTGACTGCGACCAAACATGTCTTACATAATTTGCATATCCTTATCGTATCACGTTCTTTCTCCAGCACATCAAGCTTTTGAGTTTCGGGATACATCCGAATAGACCAACATTTGATTAAGTCTTATTAAAAGAAAATAAGAGCATTGAAGATTTGCCTAAACTGATAAGTAGTCCCTTCTTAGTTATGGCCGTCTTATTCCATGGCAACGCCGAGCGACTATTCTGAGCGCGAAAATAGAAAATGAAAAATATTGGGGGGGGGGGGGAGGGGAGAGAGAGAGGGGGCGAGATGGCGAAGAAGGCGGAGCAGCGACGGCAGCCGGTGGCTATGGGTCCTCAAATGCAGTAATGGCTGGTCTTGAGGTGTAGAATTGATGGCTTCGACGGTGTGACGACGGGCCGAGGTGCAGCTGTTGGGTTTGGAGGGGGCTAAGAAAGGGAGGATGAAAAGAGAGAAAAGTTCAGGGTTTGATGGGATTCGGATTGGATGCGGTGAGGTCTAGAATGAAGTGGAAACATGTCACTAATCTCAAAATGGAGATAACAGATGAGTTCATAATAGATGGGTTCATAGCCCACGATCAAGAGTTTACTTGAAAAGAAGTACGAAATTGTACTCAATCTGGCTTCATAGCGATAAATAACCATTTTCCTCCTTTGTCATTAGAAAATTATGGAATTCTATCGTTTCTTTTCTAAAAATGTGTAATTTTATTTATACCGATATAATTTGTTAATATCACATGTTGCGTTATTGATTCAAGGACAAAAATGTGAAACCTTTTTTCCATGTTGCCAACTGATGCGCTTAAAGTCGTCCTCATTAGTCAAATCAAATTTACTTCGTAAGGTCAATAGACATCGCCATTTCTTTGCAATGGGTGAAGTCTCACGATCTCCAAGAAAATAAGTTAGCTGTAAATTGAAGCTAGATTTACACTCAAATTAAGATTCATGCTAATGTTGCCATTTTTGCAGTTGGTAAAATCTACTTTCGTATCTGGACAAGTAATGTTGCAATGTAAGAGCTAATTGGAGGCTCTCAAAGAATCCAAGATGGTAATAATTCCAAAGCCCAAAATAAGGAGGAATTATACGTGGCTGTTGTCGTAGCACGTCACTTGGGCCTGTTCGGATGGGTTATGATTAGCGAAATAGTAACGATGTGCATAAACCAATCATTACGTTTCGAATTGGGACACTACCTATGTGTATAAAGGAAACTTGATTAGGAAAAATATAGTTTACAAAACCGATCAATCTACTTATATATATTATTATTACAATCATGATATTTTACTACAAGAATATTGCATTCTAATTTTCAAATGACACCAAATATGGTAGTTTGAAAATGAGTTACTAGTTCGATTAGTTCCGGTTTACTCTCTCCCTCTCTCACTCCCCCTCTCCTTGTCTTAGTGCGACACTTCTCCTTGTCTCTCTATATACCCTACGCAACTTCTCGCGCATGTTACATTCAATATGAGCTCGAATGACCTTATGTTGAGGTTGCCAGCAGCGACCTTGATCTAAGGTAGTTTGATCCACTATGGATGACCATGAGTTGAGGTCATGGAGCGTCCTTGATATTAGGATGCTGCGTCGGTACACGCTGACATCGAAACTAACAGAAGTATATAAGAATGAAACTTGGGAGCGTTTCTGCTTGAAAAGGGAAGTTATTTTTGTCCCAAGGATAAAAGTGGGATGTTTTTTAGGGGGGAAATCCGATCGGAAAACAAGGAAATTGGGTTGAGTGGTTAGAGTTAGAGAGAAAAGTGGAAGCCCCCCATTTATGACTGTAGTTTCCATCAATTCTCTGTATCTCTGAAAGATTGAAGTGATTCTCTTTCCTTCAAAACGGCTGTCAATCGACGGCTGCTCTTGTCCGAACCATTGGTTGGGTATAATTTGACTTTTTGACTTTCAACACCTTGGAGATCCCATGCCTTTTGCGATATGCTTTCCGACACCTTTTCCATAGCTTGAGAAGCCAATCATTTTCTCGTAACGAGAGAGAGAGAGAGAGAGAGAGAGAGTGAAAGAGAGGGTTTGAAAATCTCGATTTCTCATCACGAGAGCTTGAGAAGACAGATCAAACTTGGAAATCCCAACTTTAGACTAGTCGGAGGGCACTGGGATTGGGATGTTCAGTTTATAAATATCTTGAAGGCGTGCAGAGAAAACGTAATCAAGATCTTCTAATCCCCAATTAGAATAGCCATTGTTGGTCCGCCGGACTGAACGAATTGAAATCTACGGTGTAAGAAGTGTGCCTTCAGGGGGTAAAGACAAAAGCATTTAAAGTTTTGGAATTTATGTGCTTTTATATTGGTGTAAGAGGTAAAAGTTTAGGTGTTGGAGAGGGGTGAAGTAGAATTTTCTTTTCTACTCTGTCTATTTTCGAAAAAAATTGGCATTTCTAGAATATACTCTCCAAAAAGTCATTTGTCATTAAAAAAGGACGACATTTGTTTGGTATTTGACTAAAATATGAAAATGAATTGAGAATTTTTTTTTTGTTATTTGATAAGGAAAACTTACTTTTGTTTTCCTAAATAGGCATGCACTATTCATGTGATATAAGGGCCACACAATAAATACATTAAATTTTAAATAAAAAAATTTCGAATTAAATTTTCCTAATGTAAATGCTTTTATAGATTGTAAACAATTTAATTTTTTCTCTCTGGAAACTTGGGCTGGGGTGCTCAGGTTAGGTGCCCAGCCTTAGGGTACTTGGGCTCAAGTGCTAGGGTCCTAGGGAGGCTTGAGCTTGGCCACCAGGGTCTCGAGGACTTGGACACAATTGAGCACAAGGGTGAGGTCTTGGGCTTGGCCCAACAACTAGGCCCCTAGACTCAAGTGTTGAGGACTCTAGCTCGGTCGTTGGGGACTAGACGGTGGCCTCAAGGGACTAGAGTTTGGTCGATGGGGTCCCCAGGCCTAGACGTTGGGGTCCTAGTTGTAGGACTTGAGGTTTTTTGTGCCCAACCATTAGGAACTTGAGTATAGGTATCGGGGATCCAAGCCTCACTTTGATGAACCTAAAGTCATATATCGATGAGTCAAGTGTCTTGGCAAGGCTGACAAGGTCTTGGGTACAGTTGTTGAGGTCTTTGGCCCGACCTCAAGAGACCTAGGCCTAGTATCTATTGACTCGAGCCTAGACTCTAGTAACTTGGATGTGGGAGTTGGGTATCTCGGCCTAGCCTAAAGGGAGCCAAACTAAGGTCCACTAGGCCACTACAACTCGAGTTCGGCTGCCGAGGACTCGTACATCAGTGTTGGACCTCCCATACCAGGTAGCAAGATCTCTAGTCCAAGTACCAATGTTTAGTTTTATTTTTAAAAAATGATTTGTGTTTAAAAGAGGAAAATCATTATTTTAATTTAAGCATATGTTTTCTGATAATTATGAAAAAAATTTCCCTTAAATCATTTTGACTAAGCAATCAAAATGTCAAAAAACGAGAAAAATGTATTCCAACAAAAATATTTCTACGAAATAAACAGAGCTAATTATGCTTATTTTCACCTCAAGAAAATAATTTTGCTATGAAATGTAACAAAAATTTCCTTTGCCAATCATTATAGCGCGCTAAATCAAAATCCCTACTTAAGCCAAAAAAAAAAAAAAAAAAAGCTTCGAGAAGGGCATACGTAAAGATTAGATAGGTGATTTTTTTTCTTCGTTGAAATAATCATACCCGTAAAATTGGGATCCAATTGGATTTAGGAAAATGCTCCAGTGGGGCTTTCAAAGCTAAAGACCTTTCTTTCACACAGTGGCGAGCACTGAGCCAAGATTCGATCCTCTTATAGTGAACATAAGACTAATAACATCGTTTACAAAGTGCTCCATTAAACCTTGTTTCATTTTAAATGCTAAGCATGGACATAATGTCGCCCATTTTGTCTAAGAAACAAAGATGGACCGACCTTTCCTTTGGTGATCTGGTGATAAGCGAATCAAGCGTAGACAATTCGTCATTTTGGGGGGTCTTCACAGATTTGTCCACCAAAATAATTAAGCCATCTACACACGTCAGACACTCAACCAATATACTAGCAAATCTCATTGAATAAATGTGAACATACTATTCCACTCTCAAAGCGTGAACTTTCCATCTTCTATAGTAAATGCTCAAACTTTAATGTAAAGATGTCGAATCTCACTTTTTCGTATCAGAAGTACCCTCGCATGGTTGAGCAATCCCACACGAGGGCAGCAAACCCTCGTTTGTTGGTGTCATTATCCTGAAAATTTTCTTCAAAATCTTTCGTAATACAATATGAAACTAAGAAATTGTTAAGAAACAAGGAAAAAAAAAAGACTGATGGGGAGCAGACTGTTTAAACATGACTTGAGCTGGAACAAACTAATTTGTACTGTGGGTTTAATATATAATATAAACCATGTAAACATGTCCTCAGACAAGTTTGGGTGGCTAGGTAATTTCATAGATGTTCGTCGCACACTACCCGTTTCGGGGTGAGATGCTTATACTGGGAAACATGAGCACGTGGGATTCCACAGCCATTGAAGAGCAACTTGCTATCAAGATTGTAACTTGTAAGGACCAGACTCGGCACCTGTTGGATTCGTACCTGAAACGTCTCGTCTTTCAAGCCCAAATGAAAAAGAAAACCTAACTGGCGTAAGATTCCTTTGAGAAAGATATCCATGTCGCCCGCATTCCTGTTCTGGCGACGACTCCCTTGAACGTGGGAGTTGCTGTTGCTTCAACCCCAATGAGAAATGTCTAGTTTCATGGGACATGCAAGTTTTTCTACAACAAGCTTTCATGCCGACTATAGCGAAGCAGAGAATATACCCTCTTCCACCTACAGTCCCCTCTAACCTCCACCCGAGAGAGAATCTTCGGGAACATAATCACGGCACTTCGCAGGATATTCACGTGTCGTAGTTAGCTAGGTATCAACGGTGGACCGAGAATTTGTTAGATATATTGTTAATATAGTCCAAAATAATATGTTTACATACAAGCTCAATAGGTGAAAGCACGGTTATTTAGGTCCATGTGGGTTGGAGCCCAATAACTTGCATATATATAAACTTTAGGGTTCCCCTACGCGGGAGGTAATACTGTTGAGCATTCCAAACTTGACGTATCTTAGTGTAATAGTTCAAGCAACCGAATCAAACCTATAACCTCCAACAATCTTGAAGTACTAAATTCGTGTGTCGGATTTGAGCGAGTAAGGTGTCTTCTTGAAGATTTCGTCAAGACGAAGTCGTAGGTGTAATTTACTTTCGATTTCGACGGTGGTATTGGCCGGGATATGAGTTTGAAGATTCGGGTGACCGAAATTTTTTATTCAAAAACCCAAAAATTTATAGCCAATTTTAGAGGGTGAAACCACTTGGGCTTTGTTCTACTTGTCAATACGAATGTTTTAGTGGTCACTCGCGTCGATCGGAGGTCGGACGGAGAAGTTACTGCACCCAGAAGTTTCTATTGGAATTTTCAGCAAATTTCGGCGACGGAAATTTCCAGCGAGTTTCGGTCACAAGGGAAGTCCATCTTATGGTTTTTGGGTGCTCCAGATTTGTTTTTGGGATTTGTTTTGGCAAATTCTATCTCTATAGAGTGATTTGATCAAGATTAGGGGAGTTATTTGACTTTGTGGCTCCGAAGACTCCAAGGTGCACTCTTCCTAACACTTTGCTCTGATTAAAATGGCAAAGCGTAGTTCTTATGATATTATAAATTTGCAATCATTTGATATTACTGAATTTCATGGCTGGAAATTACATGTTCAATTTGGTATGAAAGAATGTGACATATTCTATACTGTATTAAGTGATTTTGCATCTACCACTAAAGATGTTGATGAATATCAATGGAACAAAGATGAAGATTTTTGTAGAGATTACTTGTTGAACTCTCTAAATCCTAATCTGGCTATGACTTATAGTGAGTATAAGATGGCGAAAGAGATATGAAATCACTTGAACACCTAGTTCCAAAGACAAGAGGGGCTCTCTAAAGCTCTCATAGTGGAGAAATTCTTTGACTTTAAATTCACTATAAATTCAAGAATTACCTATAGTTAGTTGAATTTGAGAACATGAGGAACTAGCTTAAAGATGATAACTTTGATATGTTCGATAAACTCTTTGTCGGTCTTGTGTTGAGTAAGCTACCAACTGAATGGAGTTCTTTCAAGACTGAAATGCACAGACTGAAGGTACAGATGGGATTGGATGAATTAAAGAGGTATATTCACATTGAGGGTCAAAACATTACTCGAAAGAGTTTGGAACAAGTAGGATAACAAAAGTCAGTTGCTAACTTAGTTTCATACTCTAATAAACCTCATAAAAAGTTCAAGTCACTAAAATATGAATCCTCTTTACAGTTAAAGGCCAAAAGGACTATCTCCAAAAAAAAGAAAAATGACAAGTGCCATAACTGTGGAAAGTGGGGTCACTGGGTAGCAGAGTGTAGGTTACCAAAGAAGCCAAATAATAACACACCACAAAATGAGGCCAATATGCTGATTAGTGAATCTGAGCCTCGAGCCTTTGTTGGAATGATGAAGAATGGAAAGGCCAACGTCTCTTCTAAGTGGTGATTGGACAGTGGCACTACTTGTCATGCTACAAATGACAAGAACTTACTAATTGAGGTCACAGAAGTGAAAGACACCGTGGAAAATTATAATTGTGGTGAGGGAGAGGTGACTTATGCTGGAACTGCAGATTTGGTGCTTTTTTCGAGTAAATTACTAACTCTAAAATATGTTAGAGTAGTATATTTACTTAAAAAGAATTTGATATTTAAGAAGTTTACTCGATAAAGCTGGTATGTCTTTTTCAACTATGAATGATAGAGTAACTTTATCTATTAACTCATGTTATTTCGGTTGTGCATTCATAGTTAATGGTATGCATATGTTGAGTTTAAATACTAATAACATAAACCATGTGAATTCTACTTTAATTGATCCAAAGTTGCTACACAATAGACTTGGACATGTGAATTACAGGAAAATGCAACATCTAGCTAAAACTCACAATATTCCATTAAATACTTGTATTTGATTTGATAAATGTGAAGTGTGTGCACAGGCTAAGATCACTAGAAAACCCTTTAAGTTGGTTTCTAAAAGCACACAACTTCTTGAGCTATTACATTATGACATTTGTGACTTTAGAAATTACATTATTAAAGGTGGTCGGAAGTATCTAGTAACATTCATAGACGTTTTTTCTAGATATTGTCATGTCTATTTGTTGAAATCAAAATATGAGGCTTTTGAAAAATTTAAAATTTTCAAGTCTAGAGTAGAAAATTAACTCAACTTGAAAATTAAGAGGTTTAGAAGTGATAGAGGAGGAGAATATACAATGACAAGATTCAAGGAATTTTGTGCTTCGGAAGGTATAATACTTGAAATCACTATTCCTTATACACCCCAATCAAATGGTGTTGCCGAGCGTAAGAATAGAACGTTAACTGAAATGTTAAATTCTATATTACTTATAGTTGGCATGCCTTCCTCCTACTGGGGAGAAGCAATTCTAACTGTTAATCACATCTTGAACATGTTGCCGCACTTTAAATTGTCCATGACACTTTATGAGATATGGCTTAAGCACCCTTGTATATATGATACTCTTAAGACTTGGAGCTGTATTGCTTATGTAAGCATACAAGATCCTAGGAGACCTAAGGTGGGACCTAGAACCATTACTTGTATATATCTAGATAGTGTAGAAGATAGTGATGCAAATAGGTTTTTAGATCTATCTACTAACACAGTGATAGAATCTAGAGATGCAGTGTTCTTCGAAAACAAGTTTATTCGAGATCAAGGCTTGAATGTTTCTGGATTTACAGATATGATTTTAGAATCTCTTGTAGAATCTGAAGCAGGGCCTTCTGACACTAATTCCACACAGATAGCTATTGAACCATTTCTAATTAAAGTATCTATAAGAAAGAGAGTTCCCAAAAATTTTGGTGAGGACTTTGTTACTTACCATCTTGTGGATTATCCTTTCTCCTATCAAGAAACAATGAGATCTAGGGAATCCCTACTGCGGGCAGAAGCCATAGATGATGAAATGAGCTCTCCGCTACAGAACCACACTTAGTAAATTTGCCAAAAGGGGCTAAGGTTATAAGCTGTAAATGGGTATTGAAGAAGAAACTGAATAGTGATGGATCGATAGCTAGATACAAAGCAAATTTAGTAGCTAAAGGCTATAAATATCAGAGTGGTATAGACTATTTTAATGTCTATTCACATGTGTGTCATCTATCAACTATAAGAATTCTTCTTGTTTTGGCATCTATTGAACACTTTGTAGTACATCAAATGGATGTAAAAACGACTTTATTAAATGGAGAGTTAAATGAGGAAATTTTCATGGAACAATCGGAAGGATATGTTATGAAAGGTTTTGAGGACAAAGTTTGTAAATTGAACAAATCCTTGTATGGTCTTAAACAAGCACCTAAGATGTGACATCTTAAATTTGACAAAGTGGTAAAGAGTTATGGCTTTCAGTCTAGTTATTCAGATAAATGCATTTACCATCGTTTTATGTCAAATTAGATAGTCATCATTTACTTGTATTGATGACATGTTAATTTTTGGTTTCGATTATTCTGTAGTGAGTGACGTGAAAGCTACTTTAGCTAAATAATTTGACATGAAAGATATTGGTATTGCTGATATCATTCTTGGTAGGAAAGTAAGCTTTAAACGGCAAGTAATCTCCCTTAGCCAGACTCATTATATTGAGTAGCTACTTTCTACTTGGGGATATGATAAGTGCAAACCGGATGAGACACCATGTGATTATAATAACAGACTAAGTCCTAATGAAGGGACTGGCGTGGATCGGTTAAAGTACTTGAAATTGCTTGGTAGTCTCATGTATGTTATGAGTTGCACTAGACCCGACATAGCCTTTACAGTTGGCATGTTGAGTCGTTTCACTAATAATTTTAGTAAAAAGCATTGGGATGCCCTCAATAGGCTAATGAGATACCTTAAAAGTACTAAAGATTATGTTTATACCTTAAAGGTACTAAAGATTATGTTTTCTATTATTCTGGTTATCCTCCAACTGTGGATGGATATTATGATGCCTCATGGTGCTTAGATATTGGAAATAGTAAGTCCACTAGTGGATATGTATTCACTTTGGGTGGAGTTGTTATTACTTCAAAATCTAAACAATAGACTTGTATTGCATTGTTGTCTATGGAATCAGAACTTTTTGCTTTAACCTCAATCAGCGAAGAGGCCAAGTGGATAAATAATCTAATTATGGATATTCCTTTGACTCGGCTAAAAATTAATTCTTTAAGCCTATTCTGTGATAACCAGGCAGTTGTCTAAGTCATCAAGAATGCTTTCTTTAATTCAAAGCGAAGACATGTGAGACTAAGATATGCGTTGTTGAATTATCTGAGAGAACAATGGGTTGTCACATTGATTGATGTGAGATTGAATGATATCATAGCTGATACTCTCACCAAAGGTATGCCTAAAGATCGATGATTCAAAATTGTGGGGAAAATGGGGTTAAATACTATAGGGCCAAGTATTAATTACCATTTACTTATCTTTTAATTGTGTGTTTTGAATTGTCGAATCTTCCTTTATTGGCCACAATGATAAGCACAGTTTATATGTTTCATCGATATTCACAATTTCTGACTGATTCCCGTTTAGGTGACCATAGAATGGTACGGGTCCTGGAAAATGAATCCCCGTTTAGGCGACTATAGAATGGTACGGGTCCTAGACACAACCAAACAGTGCCATGCTAGGTGACCGTAGAATGGTACGAGTCCTGGGAAAGCAGTCTCTTTGCAAAGCCATGTTACTATTTTGGGTGATCGTAAAATGGTACGGGTCCTGGACATGTAACGCCAATCTATCTTGAGTTACTCTATCCTTCTCAAAGGTAAGTAATTCCAGGTAAGTTTGTTTATCATTTGCATTAGTATTTCCATTCAAAATGGGATTCATTCCCCCCCCAAAAAAAAAAAAGAGTCACTCGGTGCATTTGCATGATCAAAATTTAGGTCTCAATTTGTCTTTGAAGGAAACCTCTATGAGCTCACCTTCAAAGAGGGGCAGCTGTTGACACCTAATTTTGGGAACCCGGTCATTGATTTTTTGCATAAAAATTAGGAATTAATTTTAACCCCTAAAAAAAATACATCAAAACAAATAAAATGAAAAAAAGGAAAAAAAAAGGGGAAAATTGATTTGATTGATTATGCATGGAAGTTTGAAATTCTGATGAATATTCGGATTTTGTTAAATGCAGAAGCAATTTAAAAATCAAGTGAATAAAGGGCAAGAATTTTTACAAAATGGAAGAAATCTGAGCAAAATCGAGCTGATTGCGAAATCACGCTTCGATTTATAGCTTTCATTTAATGTGACAGAAGATGGAAACTCGGAAAATACCATACAAAGCGGCCATCTGAAATCACTATAAAAGAGAACTTCATTTTTTGTGACTAGGGGGGGGGCAAATTCAAAAAAATTGAGAGAAAAATTCGTGCGAGGTAAAGAAACCTTCGTGTGAGAGAAAACCATTTCTCTTTTCTTTCTTTGACAAGAAAAGGGAAAAGGTTAGCAAAGAATGGGAGGTTTTGTCTTTCTCTGAAAATGTGCAGAAGAAAGACAGAGGGAGTGACGTGAGAGATGAGTGAGGAGAGAGAAAAAGAAAAAGAAAAGAAAAGAAAAGGGGGCTACTGTTCATCTTCCCCAAAGAGCTGCCGGCGTCATTGCTGCCCATTGCGCCTCCCTGCGCCTCCACGCTGCCCGTCGCCCTCCACGGCCGCCGGTCGCACCGCTCCGCACCCAGCGCCTCCGCGATCTGCCCGTCACGATGCCCATCGCTCCGCCTCGCTGCTCCGCTCGTGCAGCCAGCCTCGTCGCCTGCAGCTGCCTGAGCCTTCCTCCATTAGCCACCGCGATGCTGTCTTTGCAACTGCGCTGCATTTAGCCTGTCCGTCTCCGCCTCTGCAGCAACTGACATTGCCGCACCGATCTCCCTCGCCGAGCCCCTGCCGTGTCTCTGCCCACCACTGCGCCTCACCCGCGACTTGCAACTCACCCCGCAGCAGCCCACTCGCCATCGTCCTCTTTCCGGCGACCCTAGTGCTTGACGCCGCTTGTCACCCTTGACGCCCGCGCCAATAGCTCGTGCTTCTTTCTGCGACCGCCTAGTGCCCGACGCCCCCGTAGCGCCTCCGTCCGCGACCGCTCGGTGTTTGACGCCCCCTCCTCCGTGTGACGATTTTGCAGCCGCTTTGTGCCCGCTGCTGTGGCACCACCGCCCGTGACGACCCCTCATTGTCGCTGCCCGCCATACCTCCGCCAGTCCCCTTGCCGGAGTTCCGACGTCGGCCACCGTCCGCCCGGTGCCGACCAACCTAACGCTACCTCCCCCTTTTCCTTAGGTTGCTATTTTTCTTTTATTTTTATCTTTCTTATTTTATGTTATTTTACTTTATTTTTATTTTTTAAGTTTTGCTATTATTGTACAAGTTTGAATATTGAGACGTGATTTTCAGGTTATGAATATTGTAGGCATTAACCGCCGGAGTTTTGTCCAAAATTGTTGTAATTATTAATTTGATCTGTAAGACGTCGGATCATTTGTTTTAATTATATTAATTTTTGGTCATTTTGGTAGTATTTTGATTGTTAAATCATTATAATTATTAATTTGATTCGTAAGATTTCGGATCAGATTTTTAATTATTTTGATTTTTTATATGTCGTGATGTTTAGGGTTAGAGTAACCGTTAATTTAACCTGTGAGACAACATGTTATTTTTTCGATTATTTTAATCATTTATTTGTTGAATATCTTGATTGTTTAGATTTATTAATTCTTTGATAATTACTTGTCTTGGAAAAACACTAAAAAATATAAAAATCAAAAAAATCAAAAAATCAAAATCCTTCATCAAAGCATGTAGGTTTAGGATTGCATTTTTAGGACTACATCTTTTAGGGTTCCACGTTTAGGTAATTTTTTGGAATAGATTAGGATTGATTTTTTTTTCTTATATGGATAGACTCTTAAATAATGTTTGTGCATCTTTAATAATCTCATTTTTCTAAAATAGTTTTCTAAGATAGGATAGAGTTTAAGTCAAATTAATCCATGAAATAAATTAGAAAATTATTCATTTTTAGATAGTTTAATTAGGATTTTTATTAATTCCGAATTTCAAATAAAAAATACAAAAATATTAGGTGCATGTTATTAGTTTGCATAATAGGTTCATTTAATTAGAATTTTTTTATTAGTAAAATTAGGTCATGTAGTTAAAATGCATGTTTTATGAAAAAATTATAATTTCAAGAAAACCCAAAAAATAATTGTTTGCTTTGTGTGATGCAATTTATTTATTTATTATTATTTTATTTGAATGTTTAATAGTGGATGAGCATCCGTGTGTTCACCATATTTGCATGATAGTAATTTAGGTTAAAATAAATCTTAACTGCCTGCAAAAACATTTAAAATAAAAAGAAAAAGAAATGGTACTGAAAAGGCATTAAAGAGGTCTAATGTAACCAAGTCCCATACCCTTAATCTCTGGTTTGTAGGAGTAAAATAATTCTCTCATCATTTAACTTAGGTGTCTAATCGACCTACCGTAAACTGATTAGTGGCGACTCCTAGTTAATAATCTTTTGCATGCTAAATATTTGAACCTTAAGTCGCGAATTGGTATAGGCTTGGGAGAATCCGAACTAAGTTTAAAGACTTAGTAGTCCATTAGCCTAAACCTAGGTGATGCACTCGAAATTTAGGTCGCGACATGAACTGAGTCTGAGATTTATTTTGGGTGTTGGGATTTGGATGAGTTTAGACTAAATCTAAAACTCCTAATACTTATTTTGATTTGTTGATGTGACATCCCGATTTTACAATTCTGGTTTCAATTGAATAAGTCGGGCTTTTCATTTGTGCGCCTATAGCTTCCTTCTCTGAGTTGGCCACTCACGAGATAACTAGTCTATCAGGTGAAGCCGTTAAGGAATCTAAACGCAATAGACTTGAGAATTCGACCGGAACCGATCGCTCGACCGTATTAATCTGCAAGGATCATCACGACATTGTCGAATCGAACGAGAGATTAGTAATAGGTCGATTCGGCGAGATATGTGATCGAGTGTGGGTGATTCCACGATCACAATATCCTCGTCAATCGGCACTAGACCCGATTCTTCCGTCATTTTGGGTACCCTGTGTTCGTATTTGAAACCTTGAGATTTCTACAACAGCCGAGAGTCGCCAATGTGTCAAAGATGCACTTTGTGGTTTGAAAATAATCAACCACAGGTCAATTGCATAGAAAATTCCTAAAAGCTACCCGATAGGTTGGGACGCGCTAAAGTCGCGCCAGATTGAAATTAACCGAGAAATTGAACTCGATTTCAGAAATTGAAAGTTCTGTCATGCCACAATTCATTTGAGGAACGTCGGCTCATCCTCAGAAGATTTTTCTACAAACCGAGATTTTTGGCAGAAAAGCAAAGTAAGGCCGTTTTTTATCGGGAAAGTCAGAGGACTGCTTTTGATCGCATCTTTGGGTTGCAAGTTGGATCATATGACGGGGCAAAATCATAAGAGGGACAAGGACAAGATGACTGATTTATTTGGACTTCAATTCGGTTCAATTGGAAGGGAATTGAAAGGAATTGAAGGAAATTGATGTACAAATCCTCAAAATTCGTATGCCAAGGGCCTAAGGACATTTGCACCTATTGCCAAGCTTGTAGAGGAAGATTTGAGGAGAGAGAAAGGGCTGAAGTCATGTGATGTCATGTGGGGGCAAAGCCAATGAAGTTTGGACAAGTGTTGGCTCTTGAATGCTCACCAAGGGAGCCCCCCTCCAACCAGCCTTCTTCTTCCTTGTTTGTAGGCTTTCTCCATTGTGGGAGAAGTGGAAAAGCTCAGAAAAACCAGAGGAAAACCGCAGCTCATCCCCCTCTTCGGTCGCATGCCCGTCGGACCCGTTTTCCTCCCCTATTTTCCCCTCGTTCCAGTTTCTGCTCCAGCCGACCTTTTGCCAAAGATCCGTATAAAAAGTTAACTTCCCAGTTGAACCAGTGAACGAGCCACCCATACGAAGAGGACATCCAGACCGTTCCAACAAGACAAACCTCGCCTTGAACGGATCCGCCGTCCGTCCGTACGCCGTCGTGAAGTTACCGGTCGCCGGTCCGTCGGTCCGCGGCGGTTGCCCGGTTTCGCCATTTCAGCGTTTTCTTCCGTTTTCTTCCATTCCAACCCTACCTCCACCCATACCAACCACCAGCAGGTCCCCCTCAACCCCGAGTGCTGCCGTTTTCTGGCCAACCCCTCGCCGGAGCTCCGGCCAAGCCGTTCAACTCGGTTTCTCCTCCGGCGGGGCTGTTTTTCAGTGTTTTCAGTGGGAGTCCGAGCTGTGGTTGCTGTGTTGAGCTTGAGACAGCCTTGGATCGTTGTTGTAGAGGTCTCGGTGCGTAGCCACCGTCGTCGCCACCGCGTCGGTGCCTCCGGCTCGCTTAACGGGTGAGTTTAGCTCCTAATCCTTCGTTTAGTGCCTAAACTTGCTTAGGGTTGGTTTAGTTAGATTTAATTCTAGTTTAGGTGATTTAATTAAGTTGTATTAGCTCTAAGATAGGTGGTTAGATGGATGGATTAAATTAGTTTAGCTTAATCTTGCTTTATTTGCTTAATTGTGCCTATGTGTTTAATTAAGCTTGTTTTGCTTAATTAATTGCTTGATTGTTTTAATTAATATTTTTAATGATTTCTGAGTTTAAATTATCATTTATTAAATTCTGGAAATTTACTGTTCACTCGACACTATTCACGAGTTACTGTTCACGAGGCACTGTTCACGAGTTACTGTTCACAAAACACTGTTCACCCGAGAACGAAAAGTTTCTAATTTCATGTGGGTTTAATCCTATGAAGTGATTGGATGTGTTATTGCATAAACATCTGCATGAATTGAATGATGATTTGTGCAATTGTGTGGTGATTGGAAAATTGAATTTTATTCAAAAAATCCCGGGTGTCGGGTTTGGACACCGAAAATGGATTTTAAGTATTATATCAAATAGTGGGGTTTAAAAAAAAGGAAAGTATCAGTTTTCTGGTTCGAATTGACGTGTACCCACGCATGACTACTTTCGCGGATGTTTTTAATACGAGGAAAAGAGGCCGGGATTACTATTTTAATCGAGGCATTTGAGTGAAATGCAAAGTATCCTGGGCCAATAATTAATTGTCGTGTGTTGGCTAATGAGGAACCGTCCTGAGCTGTTGAGCTAGACGTGCCCCTATATGGGATGCCCGCGCAATGGATGCCGGTCGCAGTAGAGGCTTGGCCGACTGGACCGATGCTCCTTCGGGAATGCCGTCGACGTAGTGACGAAGCCGTGCTCCAAGGGGGGAGACGATGCTCCTTCGGGAATGCCGTCGACGTAGTGACGAAGCCGTGCTCCACGGGGGGGAGACGATGCCTGGTTAAACGCCAGTAGATAGCCGAACTGCGAGTAGGCTATGCCCATGTGTGGCAGTGATTAACAATTGGAACGCATGCTGAGTGTTATTGATGCGTCGGATTATGGGACGAAATTGTGTGGCACGGAATGGGACGTGTCATAACGATTTGGTCTTATAATCAGGACCCATGTGATTGACTGAGATGAGTAAGGCGTTTCAATTGTTGTATGCATTGAATATATGCATTGTGTTTATGAACTGTAATAATGTGCAAGAATGCATGAGAATCATGGCATTTGTGATTTCAGTCATGCAGGAGTTAAGCACATTGTTTATGGCACGCACGCATGACTCGATAACGTGCGGTGGTGTGGCAATGGCCGGTGAGATCGCTTGCGATGCGACTCGTATGTGATTGATGAAATGTATCATCTAATGACCATGTGCATTACGTGTATCGTGTTGAATTATAACGTGCAGGGTATGGCATAATAGGTAAGGTTGTATGCGAATCGACCGTTGGTTGTTGCTTGTGGTGCGGTAGTTCTGGATAGATACCCTTGGTTGAGTTGGTGTACTAACCGGGGCTTAGGGGTGGAACTCGCTGAGATTTATATCTCACTGGTTATTGAATAACCATTTTCAGGTCCCTAGTGTGAAGAGCCAGGAGCTTGAAGCGGAAGGGTCAGGAGCATAGGTGGCTCAGTAGTTCTTTATGACATAGACCTTCTGTATAAGCTTGAAGTATTTATAAAAGTGTATTTGATTCGAAACTGGTTGTCCTGCTTTTCTATCCCATGTATGTTGTTGTCAGGGGATTAGTTAATTCGCTTCCGCATGTGCAATAAAAGAAAAAGGGTCGGCGACGAGTCCTGGGAACGTCGCGAAATTCTATCGACCACCAAGGGTTGCGCACGCGCTTGAGGTTCGGGGTGTGACAGTTGATCTCAGAACAGATTCATGATAAGGATGATTAACTTGTTTGGATTGCAAATGATGATTGAGTTTAATACTTTACTGCTGAAAAAACTCTTTGACCGATCCGAATTGATTGTCTTGGACTAAATGTGGATTATTCCTGTTTGTTTGAACACTACAATGACTACCATATTGGATTGTGCTGTATGGTGAACATAGGAGGAGATTGTTGGATATATTGTTAATATAGTCCAAATAATATGTTCACATACAAGCCCAATAGGTGAAAGCACGGTTATTTGGGTCTATATAAGCTAGAGCCCAATAACTCGCATACATATAAACTCTAGGGTTCCTCTACGCTGAGGTAATACTGTTGAGCGTTCCAAACTTGACGTCTTTTGGTGTAATACTTCAAGCAACCGAAAAGACTTTCTTCTCTCTCAAACCTATAACCTCCAATAGTTACTTGAGTTGGAGAGCAAGATGGGAAAAAAAAACTTGAATTGGTAGCCCGGCCTCCTTTTTATAGCACTTGTTAGGAAGTCTTTTAGCGAAAACTTTAGTATTCCGGCACTATACCATCCGCACATACGATGGGACTGAAACTGAAGCTATGGTATAGTTTTTGTGCCATTAGGCCAGCTTCCACGGGTCTATATAAACACCTTAGTGAAAGCTTCACTGGCTATCATATTGGCATTCCATTCAATCACGTTCTGGTCTTTTCCCTCTTGAACGCACCTTCATCTCTCGAAATTATGGTGGCAAAAGCTGGTGGATTCTTCTTCCCAGGTCTTCTATTTGTTGCTTTACTCCTTTGGAGTTAAGTCGATCCTGCTAAAGGATGGATTTTATGGTCAAGGAAGTGGGAAAAGAAAGGAGACTATGTGAAGTCAAGCGATGGAACTGCTGGTTTCTCTCCTGGCATGGGTCATCACCACATTTTTCTAAGTAAAACTGATTCCGAATCCACCGATCCGGGTCACAGTCCTGGTGTAGGACATATCGCAAGCAAAAGGAAGGATCAGTGGTCCACGGAACCGGGTCATAGCCCTGGTGCCGGTCATTCCACCGGCCCTGGCGGACAAGATCCAAATCCATGGACTAATTGATGATGATATCGTATAGATTATCTTTGTAAGATGAAGATTCTCGACTGCGCAAGGTGCTCACCTTGGTTTGTCAACCTTATGGGTTGGAACACTGAATATGCACGTCCTTCCACTTAGATAATATATGATCTGCGTCCGTGTATATGTTTAGGCGTGTAGATAAGCGTGTATGTCTATTCCATTGTATCCGGCCACTGTAGTGGTGTAGATGCTCTAATGACCTCGCATGTCCTACCAACATGATTGTGTAAAGCGCATTAGCTGTATTGAAAGTTAATTATTATTGGCTTTTATATCTTGCTTTGTGTACTCGATTAGCCGGTGTACTCTCCTTCCTTGTCAACATTAGATGCTAGACATTATTGTGATAGTCAGAAAATGAGTATTTTAGAAAATATTTTTTAAAAGATGATTGTCTATATCATTTAGAAAAATAAATGAATGGAAATTTTTTTCATTGCCTATGAAAAAAGCTAGGCATAAATTATTATCAATAACAAAAATACTTTTCATTAACTAATTTTTCTCTATAATATAAGTAATTATTTAAAAAAATACTTTTCGAATCATTCATTTCCATAAACGAAGGACCGATATCTCTCGTTTTGCACAAGTAGTCACTACCTCCGCTTGACTGGGTTGCTGCGGGAGCCACCACCACCAGGCCACAACATTGTTCAACCTCTTCCCCTTCCCCACTCATTATCTCTCTCTCTTCAATTTCCTAACTTTATCTTTCCTTTTTATTCTCTCTTACAAATAAAACAAGTTTTTAACCGTAATAATGGACACTGATTGACAACTCGCATTTGCAAATGGCCATATATGTTTCCAATTTATTAATTCAAAGATAAGTTGCCTAACAAGGGAACAAATGCACTATCAAAATCTAGAAAACCTTAAAACTGTAAGTTTAACCACTAGGAATTGAAACGAATCACCTAACAATCTAGCATTCATTCCTAAAATAATTAGAAAGGTAAGGAAATGAAGTCAATGATTATCGCTTAACATATATGGCCAGTTTTTTTTTTTTTTTCCCACTCTCAAACATCTACTACGATCGAGTTATTTTGACTGCTTCAATGGACAATCAAGTACTAAGAATAATGTTTTTTTTTTTTTTTTTTTTTTGCTTTTCTTTGTAAAGTGTATCGATATATTTTCTTTGGCAAACATGTGAAAAAGTACCGAGAAGGTTTTTATGGTATATTTTGAAACATGGAACGAAAGAAACTCACCTCTTTTGTCATTTGTAATTTCCAATAAAGAAACCAGGTTTCATCCTTCAATGGAAGATGGATTGGTCCCACAAAACTCAGTAGCTATGATTGCTAACTGTAGACCATGATTTAAGGGAGAGAGAGTATTTGTCAAGGCTTCATCTTTAGATGGGCATAAAAGTAGAACAATTGATTATTCGCGCATCCCGTCCAAATTTCAAAGTTTACACAAAAGGAGAATTAATTTGTTCTTCTTATTGGGACCAATAGAACGAAATGATCGATCGTCGGATGGACACCAACAAATTATCCATCGAGACAATGAAAGAAACATACGCATCTTTTCGGTTTCACACAGTGTCCCAAAGCTGGTTGCTCGTAGATATTCGAGCACGCGGTGTCGCAATCGGACTCATCACAAGGGGAGTCGGGGAAGATCAGACGGCACATGTTCCCGGCAGGCGGCTTTGCAGAAATCATCCGCTGATTACCAGGAGCAAGTATCAGAGCGAAACCAAACAAGATCACTGCGGCGACGATGGAGTTCCTCATGCTCAGGTGCCTTGAAGTTTTTTCCTCGAGGAATGCCTAACACTGTACAAGAATCTAAATTGCTAAGTCACTTGAATATAAATAGTCATCCCAGGGAATTCCATCGCATGGAAATGGGAATAGAATGATTTTAAGCAATCAGATCCAACGAATTATAGTAAAAAGAAACCGAATCACATTAAAGACGTTGCTGGTAAGTGAATCCGACTTTTTTTTTGGGACCCCCCACAGTGGAGCTTACAATTTTGTGCGAGATGTGTGATTTCCTGAAGGAACTTAAATGGTTGTAAGTTATGAGAGATTCAATTTTCACATTGAAAAGTAAAGTATACATGTAAATATGGGGTTATTTCACAATTATCTAGGCAATTTAAAGTAGTATTTATCCATTTTGTCATAGCGTGTTACTATAATACATCGTTGTAAATGATACCGGCGTTTCATTAGATTTTTTTTTTTTTTGGTCGGTGCGTTTCATTAGATTTACATCGTAGCAAATGATATTGGCGTTTCATTAGATTTGAATGGTTGCATTAAATGTCATATGCATTAAAATCCTAATTCTATGTTTCCTTCATGATTACTTAATGTCCTTAACCAATTTCTTATTGATGCTGGAGACACTCCATGATGACGATTTAAGCATTCTTAGAAAAGTTTCAGGTGCGAAGATCCAGACAGTAGATACTTCATCTTTCATCTTCTCTTGGATCGTACAGTTCATGATTGAGAGTTTGCTAGAGAAAAATAATATTAAAATTGACAGCTTTTGTCACGCCCCGATCCTTGAGCGCGCGCCTATCCTTGCTTGGTCGATTAAATAGCGACGTCCCAAGACGCATTGCCGACCCATTCATTTTAATACGTATGCGGAAACATATAAATAAATCCCCAGATAATAAAACAATGGGATAGGAAAGTAGGATCAATTTTTCACAAATACCTTTTTTATAAACACACAAGTCTATACACAAAGGTTTACAAAAGGGATCGGCTCTCAACAAAAGAGAATTGTCCTACGACGAACTAGCCGGACAAGATCGCCGATTCTTCGGGCTTCACCTCTTAGACTCCGGGACTTCCGGTTCTTCACCAACATCACCTAAGGACCTGAAAATGGTTATACAATAATCAATGAGACAATGTCTCACCGAGTTCTACCCCTTAAGACTCGATTAGGAAACCAATATGCCCTAAGGTTGCCTAAGCACAACATGAGTCAAATAACTTACCTTGGCCTCAGATTCCACATGCAATTCAACACAGTTCGAATAGGCACCCAATCAATCACCACATATCGAAATATCAATCAATCGATCTAGTCGATTACATGTCATCATGACCTTCCCCCGGTCGGTACATTCAATACTATCTATAAGGTCCTATCAAACCAGGATCGCTCACCCAAAGCTGAAAATATAAATATAATAGCTTGCCCAAAGCTGATAGATTAGGGCCTCCAGGCCAAATTAGTATACTATATATGCTCGCCCAAAGCTGATAATATATTGCTCGCCCAAAACTGATACTATGGTATACTATTTATAAGCTTGCCCAAAGCTGATAAAATAGGGCTCCCAGGCCATTATAGTATATCACTACCACCATACAATCAATTTATCATTTTTATCATACCCAATAAAAATAGCCGTGTGTGGGTACACGGTCGGCCTTAGCCAAAATACATTAATTTCACTTTCGATTCGCCCACTCCTTTCAGCAATCCAAAAATAGATTTTTGACGTTGTAGACCGACCCCCGGTAAGTTTCCAATTAATTACCAAAAATTAATTTAATTTAGGAATAAATCCTAAAACCACAATTAATTCATTTAAGCACAAAATAAATCTCAATTAAATAAACAGACTATGCCATGGTGTCAGCATAAAATTCCGGTCACCGACTATCCCAGTCTAATTTTCAGAAAATAAATAAATAAATACGAAAAATGATAAATAAATAGTAATAAATCCAACTTAGGCCCGTAATGCCTAATTGGATGCCGAAACGGACTCGGAAAATTTTTTAGATTCGTTCAATAAATATCAAAACCTATTTACTTGCTAATTACCTTAATCAATTGTCTAACATGAATCGATAAGGCACTAATTTAATTGCTCTACTCTAATCTAATTACCTAATTGCACTTAATTAAATTTACTGAACCCCTAAGCATCATTAACCTACTAAGCGAGGTTTAGTGAGTAAAACTCACTTGTTTATCGAACCGCTTGGTTCAAAACGATGAGGACACAACGGTGGCCGATAAACCCTAAAGCGGGACCGCCAAAAGCGGGCCAAACCGAGGCCGAAATCGGCTACACAAAGCTCCGCAGTTGGGCTGGGTTCTGCTCTTGCGTTGCTAGTAACGCTACTTTGGCTCGGAGAAAGTGAAAGGCAACTGAAGTTCAGAGAGATGCGGGTTACAGCGGGGCTACGGTGCGGCTTGTCACGCGATCCTCAGGGACGCACCCATCCTTCTCTTGGTTGATTTTAGAATGCGATATCCCAGGACTATGTATCGCCGACCCTTTCATTTATATTGCACATACGGAAGCAGTTATAAATCCCCAGACAATAAAAACAATGGGATAGAAAAGCAGGCCATATTTTTCATACTGAAATCTACAACCACACTTTTATACACACGCACCTCATAGTATCTTACAATACTATTAATATAGGTCTGATCTAACACCTATCCACAAGTACACAATGTTCACAAAATGGAATGAGATCTCAGTCCTCATCCGGGTTGTACTCGGGATCATCATCCCGATCCTCCTCAGACTCTTCTTCACTAAGTTCGTTTTCTTCAAGCTCTTCATCCTCTACTGGCTCATCATCAGGGTCATCCAACAGGTAATCCTCCTTCGGTCTCTCTACGAACCTGAAATGATTATTCAATAACCAATGAGACCACATCTCAGCGAGTTCTACCCCTTAAGACCCGATTAGTAAACCAATATGCCATACGGTTGCCTAAGCACAGCACGAGTCAGAAGACTTACCTTGGCCTTAGTCCCAACCTGTAATTCAAGGTTATACACAGATGCCTCATATATAACATCAATCAAACAACCGATTCACGACTTCAGATCAAATCATTGATCAATTGACCTAGTCGATTATATGTCAGTCGGACCATCACTAGATCATTTCACTCCTCACTATATAACCTCCAATTGTACACTCAGTCACAGAGCTACAGTAATGCTCTTGGGCATTGTTTTCGCCAAGGTGACATATGTAATGGACAACACTCGTGCGTTCTTTGATGCGCTGTTTTCATCAGTGATATCTTTAATCACCGAACCACGTATGTCCATAATGATGCATGCAGTAGATAGCAGTCGTGCGTTTTTTAAGGCGCCGTTTTCACCAGTGATTTTCTTATCACTGAACCACGTTTGTCCATACTGATGCAGGTAATAGACAACACTCGTACGTTCTTTAAGGCGTCATTTTCACCAGTAATTTTCTTATCACCGAACCACGTATGTCTATTACCTCGTACTTGATCGATCTCAGCCAAGAGTATTCCCAGTTCCATTTCACGATTCTCTCCACTTTACAACTCATCAATGCATTATTAATGCTAAATAACCATACTCGGCCATCTACCAATCAATCATTCAATTCCACTCAATTTCAATCAATTTAGGAACAATTCCTCAAATTGCACAATCAATTCAATTCAGCACAATGTGGGGCTCAAATAAATAAACGGACTGCACCACGATGATCAGCATAAAATTCCGGTCGTCGGCTATTCTTGCCTAATTTATAGAAAATAAATAAATAATTAAATTAATTTCGAAAATTAAATAAATAAATATTAAAAATCCAATTTAGGCCTCGTAATGCCTGATTGGATGCCAAGACGGATCGGGAAAAATCCCGAGACCCGTTCAATAAATATTAGAAGCTCTCTACTTGCTAACGACTAAATCTAACCACCTAACATGCATCATTAAGTCACTAATTTAATTGATCTAAACTAATCTAACCACCTAAGTGAACTTAATTAAATCTAATCAACCCCTAAGCATCATTAGCAAACTAAGAAAGCATTAGTGAGCAAAACTCACTTGATTAAAAGCATAAATCGGATCACCACACGGCGACGCGACGGCGGCCGAAATCGGGCTTTCGACGACACCGGCGGGCTTGGACCGGGCCTTAAACTTGGGCCCAACAAATCTCAGCCCAACTGAGATTTGTTCTTGATTTTGGGCTGGACCGAAATTGGGCTGGGCCTGCTGAAAACGGACTGGTTCTTGGGCTTGAGCTTGCTTCGCGGGACTCAAGTGGACTTAATTGATGGGCTGAATTCGCTAGTTCCAAAACTGGGCTGGTGAAGATGGGCTTCGCTGGTCTCTTAGGCCTCAAATTGTTGGGCTGCTGCAGGGCTTATGGGCTTCAAATGCTGAGGAGAAGATGGGCTGAAGACCGGCCCAACTGCTGGGCCGAGCAAGGAAGAAGTTGCTGGGCCGCTGCTGGAAAAGATGAAGGACGCGCGGCTTCGATTGAGGAGACTGACATGCAAACGAGCTTCGCTGGGCTCTTTGGTGACTGAATGTGGTAGCTCGGTGGAAGAGGCAGGTTGCAGGTTGGTCGGTCGATGGCTTCGTGCAACTGGTCTTCGGTCAATCTTCTGTGGACGGTGTGAGATGAGCTGGCCGTTGCTTCGGTTATGCTGGGCCAGAAGAGAGAAGACCACGGATGCTGGCAACTGGCATCGAGCTGGGGAAATGGACGCCAAAGGAGCTGCTTCGTTTGTGGGCTGGCGTGGCAAAGGAGAATGGAGGGGTGGGCGTTGGCCAGGTGGTGTCGTTGACTTGGTGAGACGTTGCAGCTGGCGTCGTTGATGGCGTTGAAGACCACTGGCAAAGAAAGATGACGCTGAAGCAAAGGGAGAAGCAGCTTCGATGATCTTCAGTGCTGGACAACACACAAAGGAATGAAGATGCTGGTGTCTTTGGTGGACGCGTGGATGAAGGGGTCAACGGCGAGGGTTTCATGCATGGGTTTGTTGACCAAGGGGGACAACTTATAGTGGAGAGGGGCGGTTGTTTGTGGCTTCTGTGGCTGTGAGAAAGAGAGCATGAGTGGAAGAGAACTCAGTGGGCTGAGAGGAAGAGAAATTGAGGGAAATGAAGCTGCGAGGGAAATGAAAAGGAAAATTGAAGCAGACGGTGAGTTCGACCAAGAGAGAAGAGGAGGCTTGGGCACACGAAGGGAAGCAGCTGGCGTCCAAACGTGCTGAAGATGATTCAATAAGTCAACACCACTTATCCAATGCATTAATGTTTGATCCCCCCTTTTGTCTTCATAAATATCTCTAATGTTCCACATAATTCTTGCTTGCTCAATTAATCACAAATAATCTACTTTTAATGCCAAAAATGCAGCCTCCTTTCATAGCTCCCGATTTCACCAATTTAACTTCAATTTCTTCACTCAATTTCTCCAATTGAGGTCCAATCTTAATGAACAAAAATCCCGTATAATTTTCTATAAGTCCCTGACACTCAAAGGCTTGGTTTGAAAGTCCAAATTTCCTTCAACTGAGCTAAATGGAATTTCCGCTAATTTTCTGTAACGTCCGAATCGATTTCCCGTAAAAATCTCGGAATCTCCGAAAATTTCTTCGGAGGATGAGTCGACATTCCTAAAATTGATCGTGATACCACAGAACTTTCAATTTCTGAAATCGGACTTGAATTCACGGTTAATTTCCATTCAATGCGTTTTTAGCGTGAACTAGGCTACCGGTTAACTTTCAAAAATTTTAAGAGCAAATGACATGTGGTCGATTTTCTTCAAGCCACAATGAACCCACTTCACACATTGGCGACTCTCGGTTATCGTGAAAATCTCAAGTATTCAAATACGGACACAGGGTACCAAAACGATAGAGAAATCAATCTAGTGCCGGTTGACGAGAATTTTCCAATTTAGTGGTGTCACCCACGATTAGCCACACATCTCAGTTGAACCGACTTATCTCTGATCTCGAATCGATTTATATTTGATCCGTAATGATCTTGGCAAATGAGCACGGTCGAACAACCGATTCCTGGTTGAATTCTCAAGTATATTTGCCTTAAAATTCTTAATGGCACGGAAATGATTCCGCTGTCGAACCCCCCCTTTGGTCAACCGCGAGCTTCCCCAGGATAGTGCAGTTATCTTAAGAGTGATCAGCTTTCGGAGAACAACCCTATAGGCGCGTCAATGAAATGCCTGATTTATTCAGTAGAAGACAGGATTGCAAATTTCGGATGTCACATGGCTGATCGTTGAAGGAGTTGTGGCTGATCTCGAGGGTGCTGGACAGTGGAGGCTATTCGGTTTGGCAGAGGTGGAGGGATCGTGGGCTAGCGTGAGCTGCCGGCTGGGCTTCGAACAACAACCAAAGGAGAGAGGGCAGTGAGGAGTCAACAACACAGTTGGGAAAATTGAGGGTTGACTGGCGGAGGCCCCTTCGCGGACGTGTGGCAGCAGCGAAGACTTGGGCAGCTCAGTTGGGACGTGTGGGCTTCAAAGAAAATGAAAGGAATGCAGAGATGGTGGAGGTGAACTGGTGCGCGCGAGGAGGAGAAGACCGAGACAGCTCATTCTTTGACTGAACAAGCAAAATAAAAAGGGAAAATCAGCAAGGGGGAAAGGATAAGGGACAACTGGAATGGTCGGCCATGAGGGGATTATGCGAGAGAGAGAGAGAGAGAGAGAAAAGGTAAAAGAGAGAGACTGGTGAGAGAGAGATAAGAATGAACAAAAGAAAAGTCAATGGTGGAAAGCAAAATGAAGACTTGTTGCAGGTGTGTGGTCGGCCGAGAGAGGAAGGCGTGAGAGAGAGATCATGCGCGTGAGGGGGAGAAGGGGAGTCTACGATTAAAGAGTGGAAAAAGTAAATGAATATTCATGCATGGGCTATCGGATGGATAGGAAGCGTGCATGATAGAGAGAGAGATATACGTGGTCGTGAGTGTGTCTGAAGGAGAAGGAAGAAAAATTGAATAAAACATCTTATACTCACCTTCAACCAATATTATCAATTGGTCACCCAAGGCCAATTTCCACCCCAACTTGTCTCCATTGAAGTCCAGAATAAGACAATCCCTCTAACCCACAATTTCTCTCAAATCCGAATTCTATTTCATTTTTCTCGGAATCCGATTTTTGAACAAGCTTCTCCGATTGAGGTCGATTTGATGCAGAAAAAGCCCACGAAATTTCCCGTCACCTATTTACTCACACTAGATACCAAAAATCCATTCCAATTGGCCAATCCGAATTTCTGTTCGTTTTCCGAATCATCCGATTCGGTTTTCCATAAAAATTCCGAACTCGTCGGAAATTCCTCAAAAAGTGAGTCAACGTTCCTAGAATGACTCATGACATGACAAAACTTTCAATTTCTAAAATTGAATTCAAATTTGTGGTTAATTTCAATCAGACGTGGTTTTAGCGTGACCTAGCCTACTGGGTAACTTTTAGGAACTTTTGGTGTAAATGACCCGTGGTCGATTTTCTTCGAGCCACAATGAACCAACTCGACACATTTGTGACTCTCAGTTGTCTTGAAAATCTCGATGATTCAAATACAAACACAGGGTACCAAAACAATAGGAAAATTAGTCTAATGTCGGCCGATGAGAATTTTCCAAATTAGTGGAGTCACCCATGTTTAGCCACACATTTCAGTCAAACCGACCTATCTCTGATCTCAAATCGATTTTTAACTTTGCCGTAATGGCCTCTAAAGATAAGCACGGTCTTGAAGCCGATTCCTAGTCCAATTCTTACGTCTATTGCATTAAAATTCCTTAATGGCTTCTCCTGATAGGCTAGTTATCTTGTGAGTGGCCATCTTAGAGAAAAGCACTATAATCGCATCGATGAAAAGCCCAACTTATCCAATTAAAGTCAGAATTTGAAATTCAGGATGTCACAGCTTTTTACTATGAAAAATTGTCTAAAAAGTTCTAAACCTTTTATACTTTTGTCAATTCACTTTTAAACCTTTCAATTTTGTCAATCAAGTCCTAAATCGTTTCACTCTTTGCCAATTGAGTCCATCGGCCAACTTTGATCAGAATTTGCTAATATGGACATCGGTCTTCTTACGTGGCATGACTGGCACTGACGTTGACAAAATTTATTATTTATTTATGATTTTCGTTTCTTTTTCTATTATTTTCCCTTTTCTTCCTCTAGCCGGTTGCTACAATCAGCGAGGGTTGGCCTCGCTAACCTTAGGCAGGGTCGCCCTCGTTGGGATCTGGTGAGGGGCAACCTCACTAGCCTCATCAGAATCTGGCAACGGACAACCTCGCTAGCTTTGGGCAAGGCTTGCCCTCCCCAGCCTTTGGCAAGGTTGACTCTCACTGGCCTCTAGCGAGGTCGCCCCTCGTTGGATCTTAGTGAGGCTGACCCTCGTTGGTCGTAGCCTTGGTAGGTCACCGGAGGCTAGGCCACTAGCCATAGGAAGAAAAGGGAAAATAAATAGAAAGAAAAGGAGAAGAAAAGAAATAAAAAAAAAAAAAAAAAAAAAAACATTTGAAAAATATTTTAATAAATTTGATCCATGTTAGCGATTTCCTGCCATAATTGGCCGAATGGACTCAACGGTCAGAATGTTGAAAAATTTATGATTCAATTAGCAAAATTAAAATGTTTATGACTCAATTGACAAATTTACAATATGTTTAGGAATTTTTGGACAATTTTCCCTTTTTTACTACTAATGGCATACATGTAATTTTTATGTTAAAGCAGAGAAAATAACACTACTGCTCATGGTATTCTTGTAAAATCTATCATAATTATAATGTCCTAGACTCCTATTATATATTTGAGGAACATCTTTTGTAGTTGTAACATTGAAAATTGATAGTGATGATGAAGAGATTGCCTAGTGTGTGGCACCATGACTTTTCACTTGCTGATTAATATTTGTGTGTCAGCTTCTCTATTTTTTCTTTATAATAATTTATTTTCCTATCAACCAGTATCAAAATTTGGTTTGGCGAGATAGTGGGAGGATTGATTGGAAGGTAAGGATTCTGGTTTTTGAAAGATGCAATTCGAAGATCTGCTGAATCTTAAGCACTTACATCATCAGCCTTTATCGTGAGAGAAAACATATTTGATCAAGAAAGGAGACTGGGAATTTTTAGGTCAGCAATCTTGGATGTGATTCGTTTCGCCTTCGTCGAAAACATGACTTATATAATAAATCCATATATTATCGATACATAGCTCGAGAAATTTCCCCAGCTTCCCCACCACTTATCCTTTCGCATGTCATTGTGTGATCCTTCCGATTAGAGATCTTGATGGAGTATGAATTCAAAAATATCGAACACACATAATTTAAAAAAAAAATTTGCTGAAGTTTGCCTCTCGCGGGATAAATCTTTGACACTTTAAGTTATACATCAAAGGGTAGAGTTCTTGCAAAGGGATTTATAAGTTAAATTATCCTAAATAGTCAGAGCTTTAACTGATCACACTTGAATACTCCTCTTTAGGAATTTGACCCACATGGATCATGCCTAAGTTGATTGAGATCGAGTCAAGCCACCCCTTAAGTATGTATCGGCAGCAAGCTACAACTTAGATGGACCATGAAATTGAAAAGAAGTTGTTGATACGAAATGTGTTCACGGTGATGCGGAAGAGGACATAAATAAAGTATGGTTTTATTTAAAAAATGCGCTGCTGCAATTTGCTCACTGCATATTCATGCTGTTGTGCTTCTTTGGCACTTGGACATAGGCAGCCTTCTAGCTTTGTTCTCTAATCTCTTTGGTACTTCTGTGGGTTTTTCTCATGTGTTGTTTTTCGTGTAATTATGCATCTTGCACATTCACTCTGCTGCAATTACAGAGGTCTCAAGTACTTATAGTTTCCTTACATGCTCAATTCATTCTCACTGTCTCTACCATCGAACTTCTTTGCACAAGTGACTTTCAAAAAGTATCGAGAGCATTGTTAGAATTTAATTAGTGCCCCTATCTCACGGTTTTCGTGTATTTCTAAACCAAGGATTGTTAAAATATGTCTCGAGTTTGAGTCCAATGTGAAATTTCAAATATTCTGAATTGGATATATTGCGGATGTTCGAAATTCTGCAAAGAAGATCCGAAGATCAACTTCCCAAAATTCGAATCTGTGTTGGAGAATTTGACCGCTAAAATAGGAAAGTCCAATTTTCACTTTCACTTGGATTTGGATTTTGTTTAAAACATATAGAGATATGTTTTGGATAAAATCGTCTAAGATAGGAAACGTAAACCTATGAGAAGTCGGCAAAAGAATAATGGTCTCATTTATATATATATATATATATATACTCGTGGCCGTGGGTGGTAGGAGGTTGATCATGAAGAATTGGTCTTGAAGTGCCGTCTCGTCGCCGAGTGCTTGGGAGAGATTTTCTTTGTCGTTCTTGTCCGTGAATTACATTCAAGAAAGATTTAGTGTTCAAGCTGTAGGAGAAAACTTCCTTATTTGTTTTGAAGTTGACAAAACGCTTCCATCAGTCTATCTGAAGACTTGCAGACTTTATCGTCAAAGTCTGAAGACCTCCAGACTCTAGATTCAAAGTCTACTCTCACTGATAGCTTCCAGACTGACGAAGAAAAGGTTTATTTGATGAAGAAGATCTATCCAGATGTGAGTATATCTTTAAGGATTTGATTCGTACGGTTGAAGAATATCTCATGGCTGGAGATAGCATCTCGTGATCAATTATTCTTATTGAAATCAATTCCGATAATTAGATCTGTTGATTGGCGAAGTATACTTGGAAGGTTCTACTTATGAAACCTAGATCCTTATTGTATGGGCGAGCATGATTGGTGGGCTATCATCACATTCCTTAATTAACTCGAGATCTCCTTAATTGATTATGTCCAATGGGTAGATGGGAAGAACTCCTTTGGAAGGTGCCAACGGTTATATTGGCATGGAGGAGTATATAAGGAAGGAAGTTACGAGTGTGTTGAAATTCCAAAGTCCAAAGCTCCTAGTTCTTTGCTGATTCATTTACTGAGCTTAGGTTGTACTCAAAAGAGAGATTAAATATTTGTGAGATCTTGAGAAAGTGTGGTAGAGTTTCTACACTGTGGAATCAAGGACGTGAGACTGTAAAATCTCTTTTTGTTCTTAGTGGAATCTAGCTAGTGGGCTGTCAGTGCGGGAGAGTGGACGTAGGCTTGGTCTAAGCCGAACCACTATAAACTTTGTGTTCTAATTCTCTTTCCCTATGCTCTTTACCTTAATCCGTAGTCATATATAATTGTTTACAATCTTTTGCATCTTCAGTCTATCTTTCTCAAAAGTCAAACTAAGTTGTTAAGTCTCGCAAAATTTTTTAACACTTATTCACCCTCCTCTAGGTGTTCTTACTAACTTTATCAATTGGTATCAGAGCCTGTGTACTCATTCAATTGAAGTGTTTTTATTTCTGAGTTAAAGATCTATGGCTAGTATGTTGGCTCCAGGTTTGGTTGAAGGCCAGAGCAACACCAGACCACCTTACTTCGATGGAAAGGAATATAGCATATGGAAAAACAAGATGAAAGCATTCCTAAGATTGAAAGATCCTCTAAAATGGGATGTGGTAGAAAAATGAATCATTCCTAAAGCTGCATCAGTTTCAGAAAGAGGAAAAGAAGTTGCAGATACTAGCGAGATGACTCAAGAAGAAATAACCAAGAGACAAGCACTTGATGCTAAAGCAATTTACTCTTTATATTGTGCGTTATCTCCTATTGAGTATAACAGAATATCTTCTTGTGAAACAACCAAAGAAGTTTGGGATAGGCTGCATATCACCTATGAAGGAACTGATTGAGTGAAAGAAACAATAATTAATATTCTAATCGGACAGTATGAAGCCTTCAAGACGAAACCAGGAGAATCTATCACTGATATGTTTAGTCGCTTTACTGAAATTGTAAATGGTCTAGAGTATCAGGGACAGCCAATTTCTGAACCAATGAAGGTCAACAAATTGCTGTGTGGACTCTCCAAAGACTGGAATCACGTAAAGACTTCAATAAAGGAAACACAAAAGATCATGCCACTTTCTGTAGATGAACTGGTTAGTACACTTCAATCTTATGAAGTGGAGCAAGTCAACGAGGAGGAAGATCCTAAAGTTAAGAAGTCAATTGCTTTGAAATCTAACAATGATTCTGATGTCACAGATTCTGAAGATGATATGGATGATGAAGAGTTAGCTCTTATGATAAAGAGGTTTAAGAAACTGAACAAAAAGGGAAGAAGATTCAATTGGAAGAAACAAAGCACTCAATAGTTTCAAAACAAATCAACTGAGGATGATGAGGCCAATAAAGATGTGATCTGTTTTGAATGTAAGAAAAAGGGACACATCAGACCCAACTGTCGTCTGTTCTCAAAGTAGAGACATTGAGTGATACTGAATGTGAAGAAAGTGATGAAGATTATGCTAACATTTGTCTAATGGCAAAATCAGAATCAGACTCAGACTTTGAGACTGACACAGATTCAGACTCAGACAACGAAATCGAGGTCAAGTAATCTAAAAATTCTAAAGTCTCGAAATACATTGATGAGCTTTGTCTTAGCCTCAAAACCTATTTTAAGAGGATTTGTGAACTAAAAAGGGAGAATTCTACACTGAAGCAATAGGAAAATTCTTGGAAAGAAAAGTTTGAAAATTTAGACAAAATTTTTATTGTTTTAAAAGAAAATGGAGACTCTTTTTCAAAAGAAAATACATTTTTGAAAAATGACATTTCAAATATTTCAAAAAGATTTTCAATAGGATCTGAAAAGCTGGAAAAGATTCTTTCAGTACAAAGACCTTACTTCAACAAGTCAGGATTGGGAATGACTTCAGAAACTATTCCACGAGCGGTCAAGGGCGAGTGGCGAGCGGCCTTCACTGAGGGGATGAGCGGCGTCCACCGGCGGTGTTGACGGTGAGCGGTTGAGCGAGGGCTGATAGCGTCAAGGGAGGCAAGGGCGGGGCGAGCGCGGGCCGACTAGTGTCCAGCGGCAGGACGACCGGCGTTCGGCAGAGACTGAGCGGCAAGGCGGGCGAGGGTGACGACATTGAAGGAGGAAAGGGCGAGGCGACGGGGCAACGGTGTCCAGCGGCGTCCGGCGGCGTCCAGTGGCGACGTTAAGGGCGAGCAACGTCCGGCGGTGGCATCGAGGGCGAGCGGCGGTGGCATCGAGGGCGAGCGGCGGTGGTGTCAAGCAAGAACGAGAGAAACTCAAAGAAGAGAAGATGTGAAAGACTGAAAGTGTCGTCTAAGGGTGAACTCATTTGGGGACTTTTTTTTTGGAGCCCTAATCGGTTCCGGTTTCGGTTCTGTTCCCATAGGAACCGGAACCACTGGTTCCCAGAAAAAGGAAACCAGGAACCAGAACCGGTCCCTTAAGAACCGGGAATCGAATCGGTTCGGTTCTACCCAAGAACCGTGCTCACCCCTACTTTGCATAGCCCACTTGAGCCTGCAATTTCATTTCTTTAAACCCAGCTGGTGATCATCCTCCACACTCGGCAAGGCAAAAGACAGATGAAGACTCTTGAAAGTTCAAGTGTCATTCAGAGTGTAATTTCTTGACGCATGCACTGTGCGCAAGAATTGAAATCAAAATAGAACTAAGGGGGCATGAAAAAGCAATGTGATTGGTAAAAGTAATGCCAATGCCCATGAAAAAGAAGTGAAGAAAAAATGCACGAAAACTAGGGGCATGAAAAAAATGATGTGCCTATTAGAAGTAAGGCCAATGAAAATGAAAAAAAAAAAGAGTCATGATAGGTGACTATCAGTTGCAAAAGGTTATATCTCAATGGAGCAGTACTCAAATAGTCAAGATCAATGGCGCATTACTGGCGAAAGAGAAGACCAACGACAATGCCTAGATGATTATCAGCTTTGACCCTTATACACATTTTTTAGCCTAATGATCCTTTTGTTTCTCAACCAATGAACCCAGCCTATGCTACGTCCCTTGCAAAGTCTCTTTAGATTAGGATACTTGAATTAACATGGGAGTTCATATGTTTATAAGCATCGCTCGAAGAAGTGCGAGCATGATTATTTATTTCTCATTTTGCAGGGTTCTTGACTTGTAAACCCGGAGATGATTGCGAAGCTGTTCTTTCAATAGCCTTGACTCAAAGAGTCCAATTGTTAAGCCATTGACCAATCTCACATTACGGTCCTGTTAAAGACCCCTCAGATTGATAAGGTCATACCACTTGCGAGAATACTCGGACCCCTGTCAATATGATGAGATGGAATAATTCTCCTAAAATAGCCATTCTAAATGAGAGTGAGTGAAAGTCCTTTCTAACTGAAAATTGTCTTGAACGATAATTCTCTCTAGTGGAAATTTGCGTGATGCAAAGGTCATTATGCATGAACATTGATTGAATTGATAAAAACTTCAGTGAATTTTGAAGTATGCATTCCATAATAGCCTTAATTGCTTATTTCTTTGGTGAATGCATTTTTGCTCTAATCATGTCTGACAGGTAATGTTTTCTCGAAGACCCAAGAGCTCCTGACATTCAGATTCCTTTCAGAATGCCTCATGATATTAGGAGATGAGAAACCTTCACGAACATTCAAGGTGCATCCTCGATGTTCCAAAATTTATTTCTACTAGGAGGTGAGAGGCCTCCACAGGATATCTGAGTCCCAGAAGACATATCCCTAAGAATCAGAGATATAACTAGGTAAGTATATCTCTACCCATACTTTAAATACTTGTACGGGTATTCTCGACACTTGACTCAGTCAAGCTGTCCTTTATATTGACCTGATGTGCTTTCGTAACCCAGAGTCCCTTACATCGACCTGACGTGCTTCCGTAGCCCGGTGTCATTTATATTGACCTGGCGTGCTTTCGTAGCCCAAAGTCCCTTACATCGACCCCGCGTGCTTCCGTAGCCCGGTGTCATTTATATTGACCTGGCGTGCTTTCGTAGCCTAGAGTCCCTTCCATCGATCCGGCGTGCTTCCGTAACCTGGTGTCATTTATATTGACCTGTCTTGCTTTCGTAGCCCAGAGTCCCTTACATCAACCCGGCGTGCTTAGGTAGCCCGGTGTCATTTATATTGACCTGGCATGCTTTTGTAGCCCGAGTCTCTTACATCGACCCGGCGTGCTTCCGTAACCCGGTGTCCTTTCTATTGACCTGTCGTGCTTTCGTAGCCCAGAGTCCCCTTCATTGACCCGGCGTGCTTCTGTAGCCCGGTGTCCTTTATATTGACCTTGCGTGCTTTTGTAGCATAAAATCCTTTTATCGATTCGGCGTGCTTCCATAGCCCGATGTCCCTCTTTATTGACCGTCGTGCTTTCATAACCCGGTGTCCCTTGATATGACCTGGCGTGCTTCTGTAGCCCAGAGTCCTCCTATCAAATCGGCGTGCTTCCGTAGCCCGAAGTTCCCCTTCATCGACATGGTGTGCTTTCGTAGCCCAGAGTCACGTCACTAATTTGGGAGATATATCCCGAAGGATCAGAGATGTCACCAGGTAAGTATATTTCTATCCATACCTTAAATACTTGTCATTGCGCATTTTCAAGCACCGACACTGGACTCGGTCAAGCTATCCCCCAAAGATTTTCCCCATTCAGGCGACTGTAGAAAGGTACGAGTCCTAGAAAATGACTTCTCGTTTAGGCGACCGTCGAATGGTACGGGCCCTAAACAATATCTGTTGCCTATTCAGGCAACCATAGAAAGGTACGGGTCTTGAAAAATGTTTTCCTGTTTAGGCAACCGTAGAAAGGTACGAGTCCTAGACAAAATTTGTTGTTCTAATAGGCGATCTTAGAAAAGTACGGGTCCTGGAAAAACAATTTCTCTATTCAGGCGACCGTAGAATGGTACGAGTCTTGAAAAAATCAATTTTTTTCGTCAAGGCTACCATAGAATGGTACAGGTCCTTGGAAAATGAATCTCAGGTTAGGCGACTATAGAATAGTACGGGTCCTAGACAACACCTAGTTCCCTATTCAGGTGACCGCAAAATGGTATGGATCCTAAAAAGTGAATCCCCCTTTAGGCGATTGTAGAATGGTACGAGTCTTAGACACAACCAAACACTATCATACTGGATGATCGTAGAATGGTACGGGTCATGGGAAAGCATTCTCTTTGTAAAGTCATGTTACTATTCTAGGCGATCGTAGAATGGTACGGGTCTTGGACATGTAACACCAAATATCTTGAGTTACTCTACCCTTCTCGAATGTAAGTTATTCCAGGTAGGTTCCTCTATTATTTGCATTAGCATTATCATGCATCACATAAATTGCATTTCAAAATTGGATTCATTTTTTTTTTTTTTTTAAAGTCATTCAGTGCATGTGCATGATCAAAATTCAGATCTCAATTTGTCTTTGCAAGCAACCTCTACGACCTCACCTTCAAAGAGGGGCAGCTGTGGACACCTAAATTTTGGTGACCTAGTTATTAATTTTTTGCATAAAAATTAGGGATTAACTTTAACCCCAAAAAAAATGCATAAAAAAAATAAAAGGAAAAAATGAAAAAAAATGGGAAAAATTGATTTGATTGATTATGTATGGAAATTTGAAATTCGATGAATATTCGGATTTTGTTAAATGCAGAAGCAATTTAAAAATTATGTGAATAAAGGGCAAGAATTTTTGCAAAATGGAAGAAATCTGAGCAAAATCGAGTTGATTACGAAATCACGTTCTGATTTACAACTTTGATTTAATGCAACAAAAGATGGAAATTCGGAAAATACCATACAAAGCGGCTATCAGGAATCATTATAAATGAGAGCTTCATTTTTCGTGATTAGAGGGATTTTTCGAAAAATCTTAGAGCAAAAATTTTGGAGAGAAGATTTGCGCAAAAAAAAATTTCTTGAAGAAAAGAGGGCTTTTCTCGATTTTGAGAAAAAAAATTCAAACACAAAAGGGGGAAAATTTTTTCTTTTCTTTTGTTTTGTTCTGAAAAAATGTCAAAGTCAGCAAAAAGCTGTCTTTTTTGCTGAAGCAACAGAGAGAAAGGGCGTTGGAAGTGACGAAAAAAAAGAAAAAGAAAAATAAAAAGGAAAGCAAAACGCAGCAATGTTCATCATCTCCACCGTGCCCGCTGCCTATCCGTGCCGTCCATCGAGCTGCACCGGCCATTGCACCAGCATTCCCTAGCACCGGCCACCGCACCGCCGCGTCGCGCCTCCCTCTCTGCCTTGCCGTTGCTGCACCGACGCCGACGTTTGCAGCTGCGTCCCGGTTGCAGCCTTTCTGCCCGTAGCCTGACATCGCTGCCACGCCTACATCAGCCACACCTTCGGCCGCTCGTCCCCGCGAAGCCACCGTTCCCTCGCCGGTCGTTGCTGCCGACCCGCGATATTCACCCATCGCCGAGTCCAGTCCATTGCTCACCACCGCCTGCGGCGCCTCTACTTGTCCGATCCAACGACACCGGCACCAACAACCCGCGCTACCTCTGCGCCGCTCACCACCGCGCGTCCATTCCTCCCCAGCCCAGCCAAAGCCGCGCCGACCATCGTCGCGCCACCGCGACACCAGCCGCCTCCGCGACTCGCCACCTCACTACTCTGCTCACGCCCACCACCGCTGTCCGGCCGGTCTCGCCGAGACGTCCCGCACCACCGTCACGCTACTGCTGGCCCGTCGGTTGCCGGAACTCCATCATCATCACCTCCTCTAATGCCTCGGCCTCCACCGTGACTCCACCTCTGCGGCAACCAACGTCGGCGCGCCTCGCACCCGTGAGCTCGCCCCTAACACCACCGGTCACCATTCGCACCAACCCGTGATCCAGCTGCTACTCGCCGGTCACTGACGCCGCACCTCCCTGCTACTATTGCCACCCAGCCCTCACCGAAGTCCCGACGCCGGCCACCGTCCGTCTGACGCTCACCAACGCTGTTGCCCTCCTTTAGGTAGTTTAGTTTATTCTTTTTATTTTTTTATTTTATTTGATAGCATTTTTTAGTTTAGTTATTTAAATTGCAATATTGGATGTTAATATTCATAAAATCTTGTAGGCATTGACCTCAAGGGTTTTGCCAAAAATTATTGTAATTACTAATTTGATTCGTAAGATGTCGGATCATTTTTTTAATTATATTAATTTTTGGGATTTTTAGTAGTATTTTAATTGTTAAATCATTATGATTATTAATTTGGTCCGTAAGATTTCGGATCAGATTTTTAATTATTTTGAACTTTTAACCTGTGAGACAACATGTTATTTTTTCGATTACTTTAATCCTTTATTTGTTGAATATCTTGATTGTTTAGATTTAATATTTATTTGATAATTACTTGCTTTGGAAAAACCCCCAAAAAATAAGAAAAAAATCAAAATCTTGCATCAAAGCACGTAGGTTTAGTAAATTAGAATTTTTTAGGATTACATTTTTAGGATTGCATTTTTAGCTAATTTTTTTAAATAGATTATGGTTGGACCTAACTCAGTTTTTTTAATATATAAATAGGGTTTTAGATAATGTTTACACATTTTAATTATCTCATTTTTCTAAAAAAATAGTTTTCTAAGATAGGATAGGGTTTAAGTCAAATTAATCCCTAAAATAAATTAGAAAATTATTCTTTTTTAGATAGTTAATTAGGGTTTTTATTAATTCCGAATTTCAATAAATAACATAAAAATACTAGGAGCATGTTAACTAGTTTGCATAATAGGATCATTTAATTAGAATTTTTTTATTTTTGATTAGTTAAAAATTCATTTTAAAAAAAAAAAGAATTCTAATTTCAAGAAAACCCGAAAAAATTGTTTGCTTTGTGTGATGCAATTTATTTTTTTTATTGAATATTTACTAATGGTTGAGCACCGTGATCACCTTTGACATAATAATAATTTAGGTTAAAATAAATCTTAGCTGCCTGCAAAATTGTTTTTTTTAAAAGAATAAAAAGAAATGGTACATAAAGGGCATTAGAGAAGTCTAGTGTAGCCAAGTCCCCGTACCCATAGTCTCTGGTTCGCAGAAGTAAAATAATTTTCCAATTATTTTACTTAGGTGTCTAATCGACCTACCATAAACTGATTAGTGGCGACTCCTAGATAAAATCCATTTGCATGTTAAAAAACTTGATCCTAAGTTGTGAATCGGTATGGGCCTGGGAGGGCCCGAGCTAAGTTTAAAACTTAGTAGTCCATTAACCTAAACTCTAGGTGGTGCACCGAAAGTTTTAGGTCGCGACATTAGGTAAGCTCGCATCAACCCAGACAATGGACTTAACCAATACAAATTCTAATTCTTCACGGTGCCCGGTTATTGGAATGTGATAGCTCTGCTCTGTGAACTTCTTCGATACGCCAAAATGCTCAGGTGGAGCTGGAGGTGCTGCCATCTATGGACATGAAATATTGTCCCACAACGAGGTGAGACTACGTCCCCCGAAGACCCGACTAGGAAGCAAATACGCCGTAAAGGTTGCCTAAGCACAGCACGGGTCAGAGGACTTACCTTGGCCTCAGTTCCTTCCTGTCAGACAATATAATTCAACAATTATTCAATCAGATCGAATCATCGATCAATCGACCCAGTTGATTACATGTCATCACGACCTTCCCTTGGTCGGTATACTCATTACTACCTATAAGGTCCTATCAAATCAGGACTGCTCACCCAAAGCTAGAGATAGATAGTATAGCTCACCCAATATGATAATATAGTATACTGCTCGCCCAAAACTGATTTATTAGGGCCCCCATGCCAATATAGTATACTATTAATGCTCACCAAAAGCTGACATAGTATTGCTCACTCGAAGCTGATGATGAAAGCTCACCCAAAGCTGATGAGTTGTACTATATAGCTCATCCAAAGCCAATAATAATTTGTACAACTTTGAACACCAAATCAATTTGCCCTTTTTATTACACCTGATAAAAATAACCGTGTGTGGGTACACGGTCGGCCTTAGCCAAAATACCATATTTTCACTTTTGAAAATTCCACCAATTTCAACAACCTATAAATACATTTTTGGCATTGTAAACCAACGCCTGGTGATTTTCTAATTAATTACTGAAATTAAATAAATTTAGGAATAAATTTCGAAAATCACAATCACCCCAATTCAACACAAAATTGGGTTCAATTAATTAAACAGATCACACCACTGCACTCAACATAAAATTCCGATCACCGACTATTATGGTTTAATTTTTGGAAAATAAATAAATAATTAAATAATTACGAAAATTAATTATTAAATACCAATAATTAAAACTTAGGCCCGTAAAACCTACTTGAAATCCGAGACAGACCTGGAACATTTTTGAATCACTCTAGATAAATACTAGAGCTTGTGTAGGCCTTAATTGCACTAACTATCAACCTAACATGCATCGGTAATTAATTAAATTCACTAATCTAATTTAACTATCCATCTAATCCATACTTAATCTAAACTAATCAACCCTTAAGCATCATTAACCTACTAGGAGATGATTAGTGAGTTAAACTCACTTGTTTTGCAAACCGCTCAGTTCAAATCGACGGGGATGCAACGGGGGACGAAAAACCTCAAAGTGGACTTGGCTTTCGGGGCTAGGAACACCTCCAAAACAGGCGAAAGATGCTGTAGGAAACCCACTTGTTCGGGTTTTGTTTGGGACTGATTGGAGTGGCTTCGGCGGCTGGTTAGGCGAGACACGGTCGGCGGAGGCAGCAGGGGTGCTCGGCGGCCAACGGTGGGGACTCACGGTGGCTGAGGTGAGCTGGACGGGCTCCGTTGAGCCTGCTGGATGGTGAGAAACACCAGGACAACGAGCTGGACGCGGCTAAGGCAAAGGGCACGTGCGTGTAGGGGCGGTGCGCAAGGACGGTGTGTGGTAGTTTGGCAAGCAGCTACGGTGGCGAGGGGCTTCGGCTAGTCTTCTCCGGCTTTGTTGAGGTTTCGAAGGGCACAATGAAGGGGAAGGAAGAGGCGGTTGAGCATCTTGAGGAAGAGAGGGAGAGATGAGGCAACAATGGGCCTACCAAGCTTTCAAGCCAATCTCTTTTTCCCATTGCCCATTCTCCTCCACCAGCTGTGTTCCTTGGCTGAAAATCAACCACCAAGGCCTCTTTGAAAGGGTTCAAATGTTGTAGGTGACGGGGGTCTACGAATTTCATGTATTTTCCCTCCAATTGGACACTCAATGCTTCTCAATTCAATTCAATTCGGCCTTTGAAAATTCAACCAGCACCTCATTGATCCAAGTGGTATTTTTCCTCATCAATTGATCCCACTTGAATCCCAACTTCGCGAACGAAAACGGTCTCTAACATTTTCTGGACAAAAACAACCCTACCTCGACTTTTCCCAAAAAGTCTTGGTTTGCAGAAAAAATCTTTTGAGACTGAGTCGACGTTCCTAAAATGATTTGTGACATGACGGAACTTTCAAATTTTGAAATTGGATTGAAATTTGCGGTTAATTTCAATTTAGCGCTATTTTAGCGTGACCTAGGCTACCGGGTAGCTTTCCGAAATTTTTAGTGCAAATGACCCGTGGTCGATTTTTTTGAGCCACAATGAACCCATTCGACACATTGGCGACTCTTGGTTGTCATGAAAATCTCGAGAATTCAAATACGGATACAAGGTACCAAAACGATAGAAAAATCAGTCTAGTGTTGGTCGACGAGAATTTTCCAATTTAGTGGAGTTACCCACGTTTAGCCACACATCTCAATGGAACCGATCTATCTATGATCTCTAATCGATTTTTAACTATGCTGTAATGACCTCTAAAGATTAGCATGGTCAAGTAGCCGATTTCTAGTTGAATTCTCAAGTCTATTGCGTGAAAATTCCTTAATGGCTTTCCCAGATAGATAGTCTAGTTATCTTGAGAGTGATCAACTCTGAGAACAACCCTATAGGCGCGTCAATGAAATGCCCGATTAATTTAATTGAAAGCAGAAGTGAAAAATCTAGGATGTCACACTAGATCTAGCCTATTGCCGGCCCCCGCCCGCAATCCGCCACAGTCGCTAGCCCCTACGTAAGCCTCGACGACCCCAACTAACCCTCTACCCACCATCGTTCGCTCTTGCTGGCAATGATGGGAAGTGGCGAGGGCTGTGCAGGCCCTCGCTGAAAGCTACACCTATTTTTTTTTTTGGTTTTTTAAATTTATTTTAATTAATATATACATTCAATTTTTCGGACAAAATGAAGTTGTTTTGTATTTTTGTTGCTGAGTCAATTTTTCGGCATGCCATGTATACCACTTATATTATTAAAAATATAGCACATTAAATTTCCAGTCACCTTTGCCGAATTTGGTACTTAAACGTCACAGTTTTTTTTTTTTTTAAATGGCACTAAAGAGTACCTTTTAGAAGTTTTGACACTTTAAGTGTGTACTTATGCCAAGCTTTGGCACTTGCGCTGTACTTTAGCTAGAATCATATATTACATTCTATAAGTACATGCAATGCATGAGTCACTATTGAAGACTTCGCATGATCACCCCTCACATGTTAGTTAAAATTAGCCGAGATTGCTTGCAAAACATTTTTGAAATGAAGAGAAATGGTACCAAAATAGTATTAGATTTATTTAGCATGATCAAGTCATTGTATTCAAGAAATTTTTGGCTCATACAAGTAAAATATTCTTCATCATTTTACTTGGGCTTCTAATCGACTTGTTATAGAGTGGTGACTCAAAATTGAATTAAATTGCATGTTTAGATAATTTAATTAAAACCTTGAATTTTTGATTGAGATGAGATTGGGAGAGTTCACGCTAGGCAACCATACCATATCTTTAATGAGCGACTATTCATGCTCGCCTAGTAATATAGTAGCTTTCCTCTAGGTGCTTCACCTCTAGGATGATTGCAATTGCCCCTAATTTTTTCCGATATTTGGTGAATGTCACAAGGAAGAAATCTTGTGATCTAGGCTAAGGGCACCATGTTGTAGTTTTCCGATGGCAGCCTCCGTGGTTCTATCTGGAGAAAGAGAGCGCGAATGAAGGTGGGCATTGAAGATTTAAGTTGAGACATGTTGATACAGAATGACCATAGTTCGATCTGGAAAAAGAGATGATGGATGAAGATGGGCATTGGAGATTTAATTTGAGATAAGTTGAGATATGTTGATAAATAATGATGCCTAAATTAAGGAGAGCAAAACAGATGCAACAATGAGCTCATACATGAGGGAGAAATCATAGATGCACATCTTGTGATATCCTGGATTTTTCACTTCGCTTTCAATTAAATTGATCGGGCCTTTCATCGATGCACCTATAGTGCTATTCTCAGAGTTGATCACTCATGAGATAACTAGATTATCTGGGGAAGTCATTAAGAGATTTTAACGCAAAGACTTGAGAATTCGACCAAGAATCGACTGTTCAACCGTGCTAATTAGCAAGGATCATTACGGCACAATTAAAAATTGATCAGAGACCGGTCAATAAGACCTTGTTACAGTAGTTCTGAGCATTCCCTTTGAGCCAAAACCAGATGTTCTGGATTCATCCCCATATGACTCCACCTGATTACAAAACTCTCATCAATTGACACTAGACCGATTTTCTGTCGTTTTGGGTATCCTGTGTCCATAATTGAAATCTCGAGATTTTCACGACAATCGAGAGTCGTCAATGTGTCGAAGATGTACATTATGGCTTGAAAATAATCGACTACGGGTCAATTGCACTAAAAATTCCTAAAAAGCTACCCGGTAGGTTAGGTCACGCTAAAATCACGTCAAATTGAAATTAACCACAAATTTGAACTCGATTTCAGAAATTGAAAATTCTGTCATGTAACGATTTATTTTAGGAACGTCTACTCATCATTCGAAGAATTTTCGGAGATTCCGGGATTTTTATGGAAAATCGATTCGGATGATTCGGAAAACGAACGAAAATTCGGATCGACCGAATTGAAGAGATTTTTTGACTTGCAAACCGAGTTATTTGGCGATAGGAAATTGTAGAAATTATGTGGGCTTTTTCTACATCAAAATTGGACATCAATTGGGGAAATTTGTTAAAGAAATTGAAGTCAAAAAATGAGTAAATTCGGAGCTTTGTAGGGGGCAGCATTTTTAGGCATCAAAATGGGATTATTTGTGAAGATTATACAAGTATTTGGGGGGACCAAAGTGGATGAGCATAAGGACTTTTAGCGGACAAGCAATTAAGTGGTTGGATAAGTTCCTTGACTTTTTGCCCTCCTTCTCTTCAAAGCTTCCCTCTTACACTACCCCTTCCCTTCTGCTTTCTCCCTCCTCCATTTCTGTTCTATTTCATGTTCATCCGTCGAAGCACCCCACCCCCACCGAAGTTCTTTCTCCTCTCATGCGCAGCCACCTCCACCATTGCTTTCCTTCCATCTTTCCCCCCTCACGCTGGTCAACAAACCAGCCACAACCCCACCAAAGATTGACTGAAGCTCCACGCGGCCTCTCCACTTCTTTGCATGTCCAGCACAGTCCACCGAAGCTACCAATGCCACCTCATCGAAGCCATTTCCATCGGTCTTCTTCCTCGTTGTCAACACCAGCTCGCTCGAAGACCCCGAAGCTGCTCCCTCGCCGTTACACTTCACCGAATCAGCCGCATGAAGCCAGTCGTAAGTTCGACTTTTGGCCCAAAACCATCGTGGGCTTCTTCGAGCAATTTTTCGAGCCTGATCCGTGCCCCGTTGGCGTCGCTGTTTTGGAACTTGTCGATCCTCACCGCGTCCCCGTCTTTTTGATCCGAGTGGATCATTAAACAAGTGAGTTTAACTCACTAATCTCGCTTAGTAAGTTAATGACGTTTAAGGGTTGATTAGTTTAAGTTAAGCATGGATTTGATGGATAATTATATTAGATTAACAATTTAATTAATTATTGATGCATGTTAGGTGGATAATTTAGTGCAATTAGGGCCTAGACAAGCTCTAGTATTTATCTAGTGTAGTTCAGAAATTTTCTTGGCTCGCCTCGGCTTTTACTTAGGCTTTACGGGCCTAAGTTGCTGTTTTTAGCATTTACTAATTATTTCTTTATTTATTTATTTTCCGAAAATTAGACGGGATGGCCGGTGATTGGAATTTTATGCTGATCGTAGTGATGTGATCTATTCATTTAATTGGCTGTTATGTTATGCTGATTTTGTATGATTGTGATTTTAGGAATTTATTTCTAAATTTATTTATTTTCAGTAATTAATTAGAAAATCACCGGGCGTCGGTTTATAGCGCCAAATTTTTTTGGTGGACTATATAAATAGTGGGAATTTTGAAAGTAAAGATATGATATTTTTGGTTGAGGTCGACCATGTATCCACACACGATTGTTTTATCGGGTATTTTCAATACAAGAAAAATAGGCCAATGTACTATGTTAATTAAGGAATTTGAGTGAGGAATACCACGTTCTTGGCCGTGGGTGAATAATCATGTGATGGTCTATAGTCATAGGAAGATAACTATCGAAAGCTGAAATGTTGCATGTTGTGTGTGATGCTATAAGTTAGACCAAGTTAACCACCTCATAGAGGTTGTGCCTATCGGGCTGTAATCAACCGCCGAAGTATGGTTGTGCCCGTTGGGCCGTAATTAACCGTCAAAATATGGTTGTGCCTGTTGGGCTGTAATCTACCACCGAACTTAGAATCGGTTGTGCCCATCGGGCCATAATTTACCACCGAGCTTGGAATCGGTTGTGCCCACTAGGTCGTAATCTACCGTCGAAGATTTAGTAGGCCATGCTCGCTGAGCCGTAATTCAGTGTCGGAGATGAGTGATTGAAATGACCGTGTGATGGTCCTATTGTCTTGGAATCGACTAGGTCGATTGATCGATGATTCGATCTGAATTCTTGATTTGATGTGATGATGTGATTCGATGATTGTATGAATTGAATTGACTTGCAGGAAGGAACTGAGGCCAAGGTAAGCCTTTTGACTCATGTTTGTGCTTAGGCAGCCCTTAGGGCGTACTTTCTTTCTAGTCGGGTCTTAGGGAGTTGAACTTGCTGAGCGTCGTCTCACCCCGTTGTGGGATAACATTTTCAGGTTCCTAGTTGACAGCGGTGGAGGACCCGAAGCCCGAAGTTTAGAAGATAAAGCCCAAAGAATCGGCGAACTTGTCTGACTAGTTAGTCATAGGACAATTCTCTTTTGTTGAAAGCCGATCCCTTTTTGTAGGTTTCCGTGTATAAACCCGTGTGTTTATAAAAAGGTATTTTGCGAAAAATGGGCCATACTTTTCTATCCCATCTTGTTGTTGTCTAGGGATTTATTAATTGCTTCCGCATGCGTATTAAATTGAATGGGTTGGCGATGCGTCCTGGGACGTCGCTATTTAATTGACCAAGGAGGGATGGGTGCGTGCTCGAGGACTGGGGCATGACACATTCGAGTTGGGGTGGAAAAAGTCTTAAATCAAAGAATTGGCGTGATTTACAGAAATTAATATATTCTAGTTGGTTCATAATTCATTGATTTAAATTTTTGAGTGAATATGCATTCAATTGGATATTGGATTTCTACTTCATGCTTTTAACAATAAATATCTAGAAGTCACTTTTTGACACTATACATATATGTATATATATGTATATATATTTATTTATATTTATATTTCTCTTCAAACACAAATCTTGGATGTACCAGCAAGGCTACTACTCTCGATATGTATATATATGTATATATGTTTATTTATATTTATATTTCTCCTCAAACACAAATCTTGGATGTACCAGCAAGGCTACTACTCTCGATAAGACAATTCCATGTGCTACCGAGTTAGGAGTAATAAATTTGACGAGGACTCCCTTTCGCTCCATGTCAAAACAAGAGAGGATGAAACAAGGGTTTCATTAAATCTACCGCTCTCTCTCTAAACACTAGTCAGGATTTTCTCTCTTTTCCCTTGAAGTCACCGTCAATCTGCAGTGCCGTCTCTGAGGGAGGGAGAGAGGGACCTCTCTCTCTCTGTCTGTCAAAACAAATATGTGAATGATCTTTCTTTCCATAGAAAATAAAATAAAATAAAATAAAATAAAATAAAATAAGGGTTTCATTGATGTTTAGGCAACACACCGGGATTTGGTCGCATCGTGCTATGTCCATGAGCATGGTGAGATACTTCATCTACTCAGTGGTCATTCATCCACCTAATCTTAAGATCCATATTATAAAAGAAAACTAGCTATAAACATTGCATTCTGCAATTTAAATTCATCCGTTTTGAAAAATCTATTATGTTTTCAAGATTATAAGAATTGTGGATATTAATTACAGACCATCCTCCTTAAGTACTAGAAAGAAACGTTCGTGGATTTTCTAGAAGTAGTATACCGGCATAGTTTTCTGAATTCTATGCCACCTTTTTACTTTGACATAGTAAGCTGCGACTCCAATAATTAATAGTCACTATTACGATACGCCAAAGTAGATATTCACCAGGAAATGGGAGCAAACTAACTCAGAGCAAAAATCAACGTCTCGTTTACGAGGATTCAAACGCAGAAGAAGGACCTGCATGTCTTTGACTCAATCCCATTCGCGTTCATTTTCTTCCTTCCAGAAACCAAAAGGGTCCTCTCATCTTTAACGTTTTCTGAGAATCAAGAACTCGGTTTGCAATTTGATTGGGTCTGACCATTTCTCATCTCTTGAAATTCCCATGACAGAGCATTTCGAAAGCGTCTTCATGAATCGATCAAAGATGGTTTCCGGGGCCTTTCGCGAAACGACTGAGTATTCTTACAGGCTATTTTTGTGAATTTACGTGCGGGAATAAAATCTTATGATCTTACCGCTCTTACGATTTTCACCTGTTGGAAGATGATTTGATTCTTAGCTCTGATTTTGATCACGGAGACTGTGAAATAATTGATTTGATCACAAAATATCTTCAGAATATTTATAAGATATAATAGGAATTGTAATATTATATGTTTTCTTTTTGTATTATACATATGGGCATGTAAATATACGAAAATTATAGAGAAATACGATTACAATTTCCTCCGATTCTCTTTGTTTCTTGTCATGGTATCAGAACGTAGCGTTCTGACCTAACTTCTGCAAATAACCTGAATTGCCTTCGGTAGTCTTTTCAATTGCTGTCACAAATTTCTTCCTGCAAAACAAATTGACACACCGAGTAGGAATTTATACATTTAAACACCATGCCCAAAAATCAAAACATCAAATCAAGTAGTAGCAACAACGATCAAGAGATGATCCCACCTGTGGAGGAATCGTTCGACACCAACAACTCTCTTGAGAGGCTAGGTTCAGATCAGATTGATCAAACCCAGAATTTGCAGCAGCAACCTTCAGCTTTGTTGCCCACAGCTATTCAACCCTCTGCGCCAATTCAATGGCCACCAATGCAGTGGATTCCAGTCCGAGGCCCATGGGCCGTTGACCCAATCAACAACAATGAGCTATTCACGGCTCATCCGGAGAAGGTACGGACCATGGGCCTCAAATTGATGGATCGGGTTTGCCACATCCAGGTCACAGAACCGAATCGAGTTCTGCGGGTCATGGGATGAATCCCTACTCGGGATTGCAACCTGGGTTCAACCCGTACCCCGTTCTTGATGCCAGTCCAAAACCTTGGGACGCTCTCTACACCTCGCCAGCTGATGGACCAGAGCTTTGAATCATCAACCTACAACTTACCTGTCCAAACAACTACAATGTGTGGGCTTGAGATTTCCGGCAAGCTCTCATGACCAAGGACAAAGATGGGTTCCTTGATGGAACTGTGGCTGTTCCTGACAATGATCGAAGGTGACGATGTTGGCGAAGGTGTAACCGGCTTGTCCGCACCTAGATCAGGAACTGCGTGGCCGTTGATATCGCCGCCAACCGAAGATTCGAAACAAATTTGGGACAACATCAGAGAAATGTATGTGAAGTTGGATATAGTGAAGCTATTTTTGCTCACTCAAGCTCTATTGGATCTGAAGCAAGGGAACCTTTTCAGTTACCACTTGCTTCAATTGACTCTCGACTCTCTAGAATGAGCTCGAGGCAGCTGAGGAAGGGCTCAAAGGACCGGAAGAGACACTCAAATAGTTTAGACAAAATAGAGAGAGGGAGAAGGTTACTCAATTTCTGTTAATTTTGAATCAAAGCTTCTCGGTGTTCCGATCATAGATCCTTGCCATGGATCCCATCCCTCCTCTCGGCCGACTATATTAATTGGCCATGCCAGAGGAAATCAAAGACTAGTCATGACGAGTTACATGAAAGGAATGGAAGGAGTCGTGCTCGTCGCTTAGGCAGGGTCGTAGCAGCGAGCAGTTGGCGCTTTCGAGCCACCGCCGGGCACACAAAACCCATTTGAGTCTTACCAAGTGGCCAAGTCCCCTAGTTGGGAAGAAGATGAAGATTCTAACCCTAGTGCTTCACGGATGAACGATCCAGATCTATAGCTGAAATAGGACGCATCCATGGAGCTTAATCGGGTGGCTCTCAACAGGCCACGTCAACCCAGATATTCAGGCCATCCAACAATCCTCGAGGTACCACGTCATCAAAAGGAAATGGGCAGAATTTTAAAAAATATAAAGAGAAAGGAGAGAAAGATTTTTCTTTTAATCAGGTTATGACCCAAGGGACTTAAAGGGCAAATCAGACAATCACTCATGATCGGTACTGAAATATCATGAGGAGCTTGAATCAATTAAGGGTTACAAATAAGCCTACGGGATTCTCAAGTACATCTATTTCCAAGAACAACAATTTTTTAGTTGATGCATGAATAATCAACTCTGGCACTAGTGACCACATAATCTATAATGAGCGATTCTTTTCTAATAGCTAGAAAAAAAAATTTATCATGATGCTATATTTGTCTGTCTTTCTAATGGTACTATCACTTATGTTACCAAAGTTGGTATCGTCCATCTTAGTCAACATATACCCTTAAAAATGTCCTATACATTCTTGAATTTGAATTCAATCTTATATTAGTTTCTAAGATTTGTGAGAACAACCCTTGCCATGTTGTATTCAATTTCGAAAATTGTCTCTTTCAGGACCATTCAACTGACAAAATGATGGGCTTGGGTAGTGTTGCAAAAAGGTTGTATTTTTGTGTTGGAATTCAAGTCGGCGGAAGACAACTTACCTGATTCCGATGAACAAACAGCAAATAGCCCCGGAACGAACGCTGAATTGCGAATAAATCACGAACAACACTTCCTCACGTTAGTCTGGATGCAATCACGAGGAAAACACCCGATTTCCATGGTGTAAATGCCGATCGTTCTTGCAAAAGTGAAATGGAATTCATTTTCTTCTTTGATGGAAATGAAGAGAATTTTTGGTGTGAATGAATTGCCAACCATCTCAATGGTTGTGTTCGGGAGGCTTTTATACGTCTCCCTTCTTACCCCTCCATTAGTGACTTTCCATCGTAACGCATCAAGACGAAACGGTGCGTTCCATTCACACCCCATCATGGACGTACCGGCTAAAGCTAAAGTACTACATCTCCCACTCGGACATGATGGGTTTGATAGCGCTCTATCAAGAATATAAGGCATTCAACATTCATCAACTTTACAAAACAATTCATACTGGAAAATAAGCCGTGCGACCAGTGAGTACACTTGCACTTGGGAGCTCAAATTATGCACTGTTAGGGATAACATAATGGCTACAACCACGAAAAGATATAAATAATCGATGTCTCACGGTGCCCCCGAGACATATTTTGTTACATCGGTCCAAGTATACCTATCCCTTAAAGGTTATACTTGACTATTCTCAAAACACCATGTATTTACAATTACATCCGCAACCACATAGGGCGATATAATTGGTCGACTAGTAAATACACGCGATAGATGTAAAACAACAATAGTCTTCCTTCGCACTCATGTCTCTCTCAATTTCAGAACAACTGCTTTCCTAGACACGTCCCATAGGCCATATCTATTCATGACCACCCGTAACATGCTAAAGTAGCAACATTGATCATTCACTTCAAGAACATAGTCAGAAGTAACATAGGGCACAAAAATTGAGGTAAAATACAAATTACCTCAAGGGCTCACACGATAAGTAAATAGGGATAATTTTAACTCATCTTCCCTTATTGGTCGTACAATGCACATGTAGTACGAATTATATGCTATAGTGGATTACTCTTTCTATAAGAGCGTATGCCAATCATCAAATATATCCACCATACAGATCTTAGCCTAAACATAGTCACGTGCTTCTCACGTACTCATGTTTAGCTCGAGTGCTATATCAGCTCGCTTTCTATAACGCCCAATTAAGTACTCGCATCCGGCATCTTTCAGGCATACATGATTGTGGGACTATCATGTTCGGTCTTGTTATAAACCAATCACGAGACCTCATCTTGACTCCAATCAAGGAGACATATTTTATGTACCAAACTTGCTCTTTAGCATTTATTTGTACATAACGTCTCATCTCAACGTGCTAACTACAGCACTTGAGGCGATTGCTCGTGTGAGTGAGCCAATCATTGCCTGGCCGACATACTTTTCAATAATATGTGTGTTTGTGCTAGTCTCATAGTGGATTTGTACTTATTGATAAAACATCAAATCACTAATAAACAAACAAGTACAATACATCTGTCCACAAATACATAAACCAATGATCATCTACAATAACAAATATCACATTCTACACAATCCTAGTGACATCCTATGGGTCAAGAATATGTCTCTAGGAATAGCCTTCGTAAATGGATCAGCAACCATTCTATTGGTTGAAATGTATTGCGGGATCACTTCTTTCTGCGCTATAATATCTCTGATGAAGTTATTCTTTATGTCAATGTGCTTTGTCCTTCCATGATACTTGGGATCTTTCACATAGGCAATGGCAACTTGACTATCGCAATAAACTGTTACCGGTCTTGGAACTTCAGTGATATTGGCTAAATTTTCCAAGAAACGTTTTAGCCATACTGCTTCTTGCACTGCGACAGAACATGCAATAAATTCTGCCTCCATCGTAGACAAGGCTGTGCATGTCTGTTTCTTGCTATTCCAAGAAATCGCACCTCCATTGAGCAAGAACGCATATCCAGAAGTCTATTTACGCTCATCCAAGTCTCCACCCCAATCGGCATCTGAATAACCCAATAGGCGTAAATCATTCCCTTGGTAACAAAGACGATAGTCCATGGTGCCCTTCAAGTATCTCAGGATCCTCTTCACTGCTTTCTAGTGTGCTTGACCGGGATTTGATTGATATCGACTCACCAATCCCACGGCATAACATATGTCAGGTCGAGTACACATCATAGCATACATCAAACTTCCGACCACACTAGCGTAAGGAATAGTTTCCATCACTTTGATTTCTTCCGAGTCTTATGACACAGCTCGTACTTAGGCCTTCACCTTGCATGAAGGGGTATCAATGGGATTACAATGCTGCATATTGAAACGCTCAAGAATCTTCATAATATAAGACTCTTGTGATAAAGTAAGGAGTTTCCTCGATCGATCTCTTTCGATCTTAACTCCTAATATATAAGCAGCTTCTCCCATGTCCTTCATCTCAAAATTGGAGGACAACCATTCTTTTATGGTGATAACCAAAACCTTGTCATTTCCAGCCAACAGAATATTGTCCACATAAAGTGATAAATCACAAATTTATCTTTGGACCGCTTGACATATACACAGTGATGTTCTTCGATCATCGTGAAACCAAAAGTTATTATTGCTCGATGAAAACGAAGATACCACTATCTAGATGATTGCTTAAGGCCATATATTGAGCGATGAAGCTTACAAACTTTATGCTCTTGACCTTTAGCTATGAAACCTATTGGTTGTTTCATATAGATTTCCTCATCTAATTCTCCATTGAGAAATGCCGTCTTTACATCCATTTGATGTAATTCAAGGTCCAAATGTGCAACGATGGCTAGAATAAGGCGTATTGAGGCAAACCTTACAACTGGTGAAAAAGTTTCCTCATAGTCTATACCGTCTTGTTGAGTATAACATTTTGCCACAAGGCGAGCCTTATACTTTTCAATGGATCCATCCGCCTACGCTTAATCTTGAAGACCCATTTGTTTCCAATGGCCTTACGATTGGGTGGTAGATCAACCAAGTCCCGAGACATGGTTTGCCCTCATTGACTCTATCTCATCTTCCAAAGCTTTTCTCCATTCTTTCTTGTCAGAGGATGAGAGAGCCTCTTGAACAGTCTTAGGCTTGGCATCGTCTTTTTGAGCAATCATAAATGCTTCCCCTTCAATCTCAAAACGACGACGGGGAATAGTTTTACGATTACTTTTACGCAATTGAATTTCTCTTGAATTCAATTCATCAGGCGATGCAACACTCCCACTAGGTCTTGTATGTTGAGGTAAATCTCCATTTCCCTCTACAACATCAGTGGGTGTGTTATCAGGATCTTCCAACTCATATAATTGGAAGTCCTTATCAATCTCACCTCTATTAGGAAAATCGTTCTCCAAGAACGTGACATCTCGTGACTCCATTTCGGTCACACTTCCATCAGCTTGTTCGCCTATGAACACATACCCTTTGGAGTGTTCAGAATATCTTATAAAGATACATTTCTTCCCTCTAGGACCTGATTTTCCATGTTTATGGGAAGAATCATGAACATAAGCTGCACATCCCCATGGACGTAGACTACTCAAGTCTGGTTTCTTACCAGTCCATAATTCATAAGGGGTGGAAGTGACCGATTTTGAGGGCACACGGTTAAGTATATAGGCGCGATCAATAACGCATCTCCCCAATAGGAGATAGGTAAATTTGCTTGCGCCATCATAAACCTAACCATTTCCAATAAGGTTCTATTCCTTCTCTCGGCTACCCCATTTTGTTGTGGAGTACCATGAATAGTCAATTGTCTTACAATTCAATTTTCATCACAAAGAGCCTTGAATTGCTCTGATAGATACTCACGTCCACGATCGGTTCTCAATGCCTTTATTGTTTTGTTCAACTGATTCTCTACCATCGCTATATATCGTCTAAAGCAGTCCAATGCTTCTGACTTATGGGAGATCAGAAAGACATAACCGAAACGTGTGAAGTCATCTATGAAAGTGATGAAATATGAGGCTCCATGCCTCGCCCTCACATTCAAAGGACCACAAATGTCAGAATGTATGAGATGCAATGGAAATTCAGCTCTAGTCCCTTTACCGAATGGTTTTCTAGTTGTTTTTCCCGCATGGACAATGTTCACATACGGATAGACTAACATTAGTGAGTGACCCTAATAGGCCTTCTCTAGCTAATCTTTGCATTCTTTGCAATCCAATGTGACCTAATCTAGTATGCCAAGTACTTGCATCAATCTCGACATTGTTAGAAGACACAATTAAAGAAAAACAACCATCAACATTAACATTTTACTGATCATAGTCAATGTCTAACACCATAAAACCATTCGATACATGACTCGAACCATAATAAACTGTTCCATACAAAATGTCAACACAATCACCATGGAAATTCAATACATAACCTAAGCTAAGAAGAACAACTACGAGACCAAGTTTCGTCGAATATCCGGAGCATAAAGGACATCATGCGGGAACAGGTTTTCGACCACCACGTAAGATTAATTTACATGTGCCGATACCCTTCACTTCAACTCTTGAGTTATTCCCAACATATATCCATCTTCTTCCAGGCAGTATCCGACGATACTCCACAAATGCTTCTCGATCTCTAGCTACATGGTCTGTTGCTCCTGAGTCTACAGTCCACATTGGATAAGATTCAGCAAGCATTACAGTACTAGAAACAAAAGCATTACTCAAAGTAATGGAGTAATGGGGTACCTTTTTCGGCTCGGTGCATTCACGAGCAAAGTGACCAACTTGCCACAATTGTGGCACTCCATCTTGGCCTTGTCCTTCTTCCCACCACGCTTCTTGCGTCGAAGGTCTTAGCCCTCTTGGGCGCCGATCGATCATCTTCCCTTTGTTGTTGAACTGAAGATTCCTCTTGCGCTTGAAGCCCGAAGCTTTGCACGAACTCGATTCAGCAACATAAGCATGGGTAGAGGATCTCGCAGCCTCTAGGCGCTCATCCTCTAATTCCAAATGACGCGCAATATCATCAAAAGTGACAATATTCTCAATATGCGTCATATTGATCTTCATATGCTCCCAATTGTCAAGAAGAGACCTTATAACAGCCTGAACTTGCTGTTCATCAGTAAGGGAGTGACCTGCCGACTTTAGCTCACGGATCATGTTTGACATCTCCTGAAAATGCTGCCTCATCGTTACATTTGGGCGCTTTCGGAATGTGTCAAACTTGATGGTGAGTCTCCTCAGCTTAGTGGCAGATGTACCCCCAAACTTATCTTTCAAGGCAACCCACATAGCTTGAGCTTTGTCATAACTCTCAAACTCACACATGAGATCATCTTGCATACAGCTCAGCAATGTGATGCGAGCAATGCTATTTTTCTTTTTCCAAGCTTGATAAGCTTCCAGATCTCTCCTGTGTTGAGCTGAAGTTCCATGCTCAGGTTCATCCATGGTATGGTTGAGGGTTTCCAAAACCTCTTGCTCCTCAAGAATGTACTGAACCTTTCGGTGCCAAATATCATAATTGTCACCGTTCAGCTTCTCATCCTTATTGAGGTCAGCCACAATGGTCTTGGATGCCGAAGCCATAATCAATTGCTATAACACATTGATATAATAAACGCAGAATCAATACTAGCACACTATACAGAGTAACACACATTTAATTTGCAGCAAAGACAAACTAAATTAATGATAATTCAACAAAAAACACAAAAGCAAAAGTTCACAATGTTCCCGATCAACTTCTATGTACAATTGTTCTATTATCATTAATTAGTTTAATTTGCGCAAATTTTAAGTTATAGGTGAGAACTTCTTTCAATTCTACCAACCTACGAACTCCCACTAGGAAAAATAATTACATGACCTTATGTAATTTCTACATTTTTCCTTAACACAAAAACATAGCATGATAATAACCAACGTATAAACAACAATCATGCTTCAACTATGCAATTCAACATGTAATGGATTTCCTACCATTGTTCTAATTTTCTAGCAACTAGAAAATTGCAAGTATATTAAAATATATACATCATATCATTGAACCAAGCTCTACACAACATATATAACATCATTTGCACACAAGCTAGCTACTGTATTTCCCTAATCACAAGAAAATACAAGCTACAAATGAATAAGCTGCATTAAACCCCAAAAAATACGTGTACATAGGGTTCCCTTACCATTTTCATACATTTATAAAATTCCAAAGTATAAAATAATTATACCACTGTGTAGAGGACACTCATACGAACCAAACACGACCGACCACGCTCCAATCAGAGCTCGCATGCGCCCCCACGCGCCGCCTGAGTGCGCTGCGCGTGTGGCGCACGCGCCAGCGAGCCAAACGGCTCCTGGCCGGTCCGACCGGTCCAACCGGTCCAACCGGTCCGACCGGTGACCGGTCCGGCCGTTGACCGGTCAACGGTCGGGTCGGGTCGCCGACCGGTGACCGGCCGGCCAAGCGTCGCCGCGCGACGTCATCGATGACGTCATCCCGGCGGTTACCGCCCGTTGGGTGACGTCACGGTGACGTCACCATGCGCCGGTTCGCCGACGGGCGGGCGTCGCGCACGTGCCGGTTCACCACCGGCGCGTGCGCGTGTGGCGCACGCGCGCCGCCGGTACGCTTCGGGCATGTGGCACCACGCGCAGCGGCTTCTAGCCGCGGGTGGGCGCGTCGGCGTCGCTGCGCCCGGGCGCTCGACCCACGGCGGACTCGTCTCGATGAGTTCTTTCACCATGTATATTCAAAAATTAATTTTGACCAAAAATCATTTCGAAAATGGGCCAAAACCTCACGGGTGCACACGACCCCGAATCCGTTCTTCGCTCCAGTTCAATTTCGAGTTTTTCATAGGGCAATTCCGACCATCAGAGATCCAAACAGTGTAGAAAACTATCTCTTGATCTCAATATCAAATGGTAAATGAGAAAACTCGATGAAAAACAAGGCAATCACGATCGGGCTCGATACCAATGTTGGAATTCAAGTCGGCGGAAGACAACTTACCCGGGTTCCGATGCGCAAACAGCAAATAGCCCCGAACGAACGTTGAATTGCGAATAAATCACGAACAACACTTCCTCACGTTAGTCTGGATGCAATTACAAGGAAAACACCCGATTTCCACGGTGTAAATGCCGATCGTTCTTGCAAAAGTGAAATGGAATTCCTTTTCTTCTTTGATGGAAATGGAGAGAATTTTTGGTGCGAATGAATTGCCAACCATCTCAATGGTTGCGTTCGGGAGGCTTTTATATGTCTCCCTTCATACCCCTCCATTAGTGACTTTCCATCGTAACGCATCAAGACGAAATGGTGCGTTCCATTCACACCCCATCATGGACGTACCGGCTAAAGCTAAAGTACTACATTTTGTATCAACTTACTAAAGAATTTTGATTTGTCGTTGCTAAATAAAAGCATTTCATGTAATGCTACTTCTAGCAATAAATTTCTCTGTTTCATCAGCATTTGGGTCATAGTGTTTGTATTACTCACCCAAATTGTCCAAATTGCCCTTTGGCAAAACAATCTAGATTATCATTTCTTGCAAGCACATCTCGAGCTGCTAGTGTTTTTTCCTTGATTCATATAGATATATGGGGTCTTTATCACACCCCACATCATGATGAATCTCGTTTCTTTCTACAATTGTGGATGGTTATACTTGATTCACTTGGGTTTTTCTCATGCAATCTAAAAGACAGACTTTTGCAAATCTATCGAATTTCTTTTCGCTAATTATAAAACAATTTGACAAATCGGTCCAAAGAATTCACACAGATAATGGACGTGAGTTTTTCACCACAGAAAGTAAATCTTTCCATGCTTCTCATGGGAAACTTCACAAAAATTCTTGCATCTATACTCCTCAACAAAATGGGATTGTAGAATGCAAGCATCGTCATCTTCTAGAAGTAGCTCGTGCCTTTAAATGTCAAGCGTCCATTCTTGAACATATTGGGGAGATTGTGTGGTCATGGCGGCTTATTTGATTAATCGCATGCCAACTAAAATTCTTGAAGGTTGATCTCCTTTTGAAATGCTTTTTGGGAAACATCTAGAAATTAGACACTTAAAAGTTTTTGGTTGCTTGTGTTATGCAATGACTGTGGGTCGTCAAGGTAAAATGGATCCTCATGCTATTCAATGTGTGTTCATGGGATACCATCCTCCCTCTATATAAGCGTTACAAGGTTATGGAAATATCCAAAGGTTGATTCTTCATTAGTCGAGATGTTGTCTTTCATGAAGATATTTTTTCATTCCAGGAATCGACAAATTCATTTGAAACACTTAGATCGGAGACTAATCATCAACAATTCTTATCAAAAGAGGATTTATCTACAACTTCACAATATTTTTTGGTTCCACTGAAGCGCACAATCCCAAAATACTCGATCAAGCAATTGAGTCACCTACACTAGTCAATGAAAGGGACCATTCACCAGTTTCGTCTCCAGAGCAATTGTAAGTGAATCCTCTCAAGCACCATCTCCACAACAAATTCTCGAGCCACCTCAACGTTCTGGTCACCATGTTCACCCACTCACTTGGACAAAGGGCTACATATGTTCCACCGTGGATTCTTCAAGTACACATTATCTTGTATCATCTTACGTTTCATTTAATCAACTATCCCCAGAACACGTGTTGTATTAGTTGTATATCTGAGAAATATGAACTTTCCACTTATGAGGAAGTGGCACGTGACCAACATTGGCAAGAGGCCATGGAGGTAGAATTGGGTGCTCTTATGCATAATCATACTTGGGATATAGTTTCATTGCCTCCAGACAGAAAACAGATTGGTTGCAAATGTGTATATAAAATTAAATACGAGGCAAATGGTTATGTTGAACAATACAAGGCTCGGCTAGTTACTAAAGGATTCACACAACATGAAGGGATTGATTATCATGAGACTTTCTCCCCAGTTACCAAGGAAGTGACGGATCACACCTTCCTATCCATTAATACTTTTTGCAATTGGGAACTACATCAGATGGATGTTAACAATGCCTTTCTCATGGAGATCTCGATGAAGTAATCTACATGGAATTGCCACAGGGTTTACGTAGATAGGGGGAGTCTTGGGTATGTCGTCTATGTAAGTCCTCATATAGGCTCAAACAAGCTTTTCGACAGTGGTACACAAAATTTACCGCTGCTCTCACAGGTGCAAGCTTCCAACACTCCAAGCACGACTATGCATTATTCACATGGAGGGAATGTATTTGGTCAATTTATTTGTTGATTTATGTTGACGATATTCTCATCATGGGAAACGATGACCTTGCCATTAAGAGTTTAAAGAGTATTTGCATTTTAACTTCCATATCAATGATTTGGGACCTCCCAAATACTTCACTGGGATTGAGATAGCTACATCCAACAAGGGGATATGTCTTAGCCAATGAAAATTCATCTTGGAGATTATATCTAAAGCAGGATTGTCAGGATGCAAACTGGTGATTATCCCCATTGAACAGAATGTCAAACTTACAGCATTTGATTTTGATAAAGGTTCATCATCACCTAATGAAGACCCATTGTTACGTGATCCATCAGGTTATCAAAGACTTGTTGGGAAATTGATCTACCTCACCATGACTAGGCCTGATATATGTTATGCAATACTAATTCTTAGTCAATTTATGCATAATCCAAAGCAATCTCACATGAATGTAGAACTAAAAGTTGTGAAATATTTGAAGGGATGTCCAGGACTTGGAATCCTATTATCTCGGGATTGTAACTTGAAGATGACAGCCTATTGCAATACTGACTATGCTACTTATCTTATGACCCATAAAATTAGGAAGATCCTTGATTTCATGAAAAACTAAGAAGCAGCCAATTGTATTTCTATCATCAGCTGAATTAAAATATCAAGCTTTGGCAAAAACGGTTTGCAAAATAGTCTGGATACAGGGTCTACTTTTGGATTTTGGACAGGGCAAGCGAGCTTTTTGGTGATAGTGATGCCGCACTCACATTGGCAGCAAACTCTGTATTTCATGAGAAGACAAAATATATATAAGTTGAATGTTATTTCACTCGAGAAAAAATTCAAGGAGTCATTGCAACTCAAGGATTTGGAACTGTGGAATAGCCTGCAGACATCTTTACTAAACATTTATCCCAAAGACAACACAAGTATCTATTGAGCAAGCTGGGCGTCTTCGACATATATAAGCCACCAACTTGAGGGGGAGTGTTGGAAGATGATTTGATTCTTAGTTCCGATTCTGATCACGAAGATTGTGCGATAATTGATTTGGTCACAAAATATCTTCAGAATATTTAGAAGATATAATAGGAATTGTAATATTATTTGATTTCTTTTTTATATTATACATATGGGCATGTACATGTTCGAAATACACATAGAAATACAATTACAATTTCCTCCAATTCTCTTCGTTTCTTGTCATTACCAATAACATTACTCTAAAGAAAAGAACAGGAAATTGTCTATCGTACTTTGTAAAAACAAAGGCAGAACTTAAAATGTGAGAAAGCACTGTGAGAAACTTATATGTTGTTGAAGTAATACATTTCAGGTTGAAGAGATTCATGGAGAAATGAAGAAAGCTTATTCTTCAAAGCAATATCTTAATTGGGGAAGATCGTTCTGGAGATTTAATGTTTTAGTTCTAATCTAGGGGATCGAATTGTCCTTTCTCAAGTGCTAGATCGAGAAAAGTCCCCTCCTGATCAAAAGAGGAACATAGAAACTTAATTAGATGAATATTATAAATGAAGAATCGAAGAAGTTATCCACCCAATTAATTAAATAGGATACTAATCTAGCCAAAATCAAATATATTGTCAGTACCTCTTCAATCGTTAAAAAGATGAATTCCTATTTCTTTTTTTCTGAAAATTGCATTTGCCACACACCATTAAGGGGCGTATCAATAATGTTACAATAAATCCCATGTTTTACAGAAAGAGTAGGTGTACCTTTTCACTTTGATTAAATTTACTGGTGAAATAATTCCTTATTTAACGTCGGACCCCATTGACCTCCATCCCCAAAGTAAAAGTGGATATTTTTCTTCTCCACTTCTAAGGAAAATGAGAAGGTGACATTGCGTGGTCTCTCACCTCAGGTAGATCTCCTATCTGTTTCTTTTTTTCTTGAGCCTTTTAAAGATTTGCTCAAGTCCAAGGAGGCATACCAATAATGGTACAATAAATCCCACGTTTTACAGAAAGAGTAGGTGTTCTATTTGACTTTGATTAAATTTATATGTGAAAATAACATCTTTCTTGGATATAATGGCCGGTGGCAAGATGAAAAAAATGATTGAACCAAAATTATTAGTAACTTTTTTTTTTCCGGAAATCTATTAGGTACTTCACCAGTCCAAACATATATGGATCTTATTAATAAGTGCTTCAATGTACTAATTAAGCATTTTTAATCACAAAATATTCGATTCACATGATATTGCAAATTCAAACTAAAAGTTGCAATATTCTTTAATGAGTAACCGGAAGCCACTTTTTGACAAAACCATACATGATATACGTATCCTAGAACACATATCGTGACAATTCCGCAAGCTGAGGAGTTGGAAAATAATAGGGATTTCACTGATGTTTAAGCGACACACCAGGATTCATCTTGAGTTGTGCTATGTCCATGAGCATAACGAGACACTTCATCTACTCTATGGTCATTCTTCCATCTAATCTTAAGGTCCTTATTATAAAAGGAAAACAGCTATTAGCATCACATACTACAAATTGATTTCGTCCGTTTTGAAAAATCAATCATGTTCTCAAGATTATACGTATTGTCGATATTAATTACGGATAGTCAACCCTGGAAAGCAACATTTTGTGGATTTTTCTATAATCTCAATGCCGGTCTATTCTTTTGAACTATTCCACCTTTTCACTTTGAAATAGTAAGCGGTGGCTCCTATAATTAGTGGTCATTATTACAATCCGCTAAAGCAGCAGGTAGATATTTTTTAGGAACTGGTCCCAATCTAATCGAAAGTAAAAATCAATGTCTAGTTTGCGAGCATTCAAACGCATGAGAAGGACCCGTATGCCTTGAGTCAATCCTATTTGCGTTCATTTCTTCCTTCCATAAACCAGAAATCTCCTCTTTAACGTTTTCTGCGAATCAAGAACTCAGTTTGCAATTTGATTGGGTCTGACCACGTCTCACCTCTTGAAATTTCGATGGCAGAGCATCTCCAAACCGTCTTCATCAATCGATCTCAGATGGCTTGGTAATTCAGATGGATGAATTGCATTCGTAAATTGTCCTGGGCCTTTCGCAAGATGACCGAGTATTTGCCACCTTCTGTGGACTTTAGTTAAATGAAAACTAGAGCTAGACTGGTTTTCCCATGTGGTCCATCTCAGCGATGCGCCAAATATTTTTGATACAATATACATTTGATCTTGCGCTGAAGACAAGCTAAACCCGAGAGCAAATTGTTTAGATAGTGCAAAAAAAAATTTAACCTAAATCGAGCCTTTACCAAGTGATACGTAACTGGTCAATCGCAAGTAACTATCACGGTCAAGTACAAATTCACTCTATTATGGCTATCAAACTGTGTTCAGACCACAATTTCTCCGCATGCGTTGAAGACTGCAGACTCATGGAAGAAAGACCTAGTTCCGACCCTCACCCAAAGCCATTAAATTACAATATTGACGGAGCCTTTTCCAATTTGAACCCTTCAATATGATCCGTCCATGAAAATTCTAGGGTTTAACTTAATAACGATTCCAAGCAAATTCGCACGATTCCAGTCAAAATTGAATCGTAGCGTTTCGTGAAACACAGTGAACATGCGAGGAAATGAGAGACTAAAAATACGCGTGGCTCATGCATTATAAAGCCATCGCACAAACTAGCTCTTTCTCCAAACTGGATACACTAGTTCAAATAGTTTCCTCTTTTCCCTCTCCCCGACAACTCTCAAAGGCACCAAGAGTTCATAGTTGTTAGTGCTTTCGCTTCGTTTCGTTTAACTCAACTTGCAAATGGAAAGAACAACAAGTGTGCCCCTTCAGCCTCCGACTTATGGAAATTTGATCACCATTTTAAGCATCGACGGTGGTGGGATAAGAGGGCTTATCCCCGGAACCATTCTTAATTTTCTGGAGTCTGAGCTTCAGGTGAGCATGCTCGTAATGATTTTTGTCATCTCCGTTGTCAATATATTTCACTGATCTTGACAGCAAATTAGCATGCTTCACAATCTTTATTGATCTATACATAGTGATTTTGTTAACAAGAAAATTCTTATCAATTATAGTGAATAAAACAATATTCATTGGATTCATATGCACATGGACCATTTGCATGTAGTTCTCATAATGCATACATGCATGTAAAAAGGTTTTATGCATGCATGTCATAAGCAAACTTAATAAGGAGAAGACTATTTTTGGTATATCTGATATTTTAATATCTAAATATCAAACCACGTATGCATTTAATAGTTTAAATTTGTAAAACAATTGGTAATGATCTCTCAAAATCTCATATGGTACCAGAGCAGGATGTCCCGAATTCAAATCTTTCCAGACTTCTATTTGCCTTACCAATTACATATTTCCATGCTTTAGGCTAAGACCATAGTCTAACCTCCGCGTGAAGGAGAGTGTTAGAATATTTAAATATTTAACTAAATATTCATCTAATATCTTAAGCTTTTAGAATAATTGATAGTAGTTCTACAAAATTTTACTACATGCAACCAATCTTTATATGATTTTTATGTCAATTGTTTATTTAATATACCAATCAAGAGCTATAAATGTTTTTTGAATTTTGCAGAAACTAGACGGCGAAGATGCAAGAATTGCGGACTACTTTGATGTTATTTCTGGAACAAGCACTGGCGGCCTCGTTACGGCCATGCTAGCCACTGCCAATGAAAAAAACCGCCCTGTATTCGCTGCAAAAGACATCAAAGACTTCTACCTCAAGCACTGCCCTAAAATCTTCCCCCAAGACAGGTAAAGAAAAAAAAAAAGCATAAAGGAGTTGCTAATCTCTATTCATGGTTTAATTATCTCTTAACTGTCCGAAATTAATAAATCTCCCTAAAACTATGCAGTTGCCCTTTCAAACCGGTTACGCAGATGATCAAAGCCGTGGCGGGACCCAAATACGATGGAAAATACCTTCACAATGTCGTGAGGGAGGAACTTGGAGACAAAAGATTGCACCAAACATTGACAAACGTTGTGATACCGACGTTCGACATCAAAAGCCTTCAGCCAACTATTTTCTCTAGCTACCAGGTCATTCATCGCTTCATCATGTTCTTGAAAATTCTTTAGGATTTTAAGGATATGTAGACGATGAACTCTTACAAGGATTATGAACATTTTTCTCGTCAAATTGTCGCCAGGTGAAGAAAGATCCGAGCGTGGATGCCTTGCTCTCGGACATATGCATTTCCACCTCAGCCGCACCAACTTATCTCCCTGCTCATAAGTTTGAAACCAAGGACCCCACAGGCAAAGTGAGAGAATTCAACCTCATCGATGGTGGCGTAGCGGCAAATAATCCGGTAATATAATCATATTGACATCGTTTTTAAGCGAATTAATTTTGCTAAGTTAAGTAAATAATTACTCATCATATAACTTGATTGGATCAGTCTATCATCTCAGCAAATAGTATTTGAGTATCGAGACTTTTCTTTATAAAAAAAAAATGCGGGGCAATAACTAAGTATATACATGATATTCCAATTGTCTAGACATTGGTTGCGATGGGAGAGGTGACCAAGACAATCATGGGAGGAAATTCAGACTTCTTCCCTATAAAGCCAATGGATTACCGGAGGTTCTTGGTGATCTCCCTTGGGACCGGTACTGGCAAGGTTGAGGGGAAATACACGGCACATGAAGCAGCTCAGTGGGGAGTGCTGGGTTGGTTGACCAGCGGTGGTACGCCACTGATCGACGTCTTCACTCAAGCCAGCGCGGACATGGTCGACTACCACCTCTCCGCCTTGTTTCAAGCCCTACAACTCCACGACAATTATCTTAGGATCCAGGTACAACTAATATTTTCAAATATTCAAGTGAAAGATTCCACATAATGTCGCGCACATGGCTGTTTTTATGTTGATTGTTGCATTTTCGCGGCTTGAATTTTCAGGATGATACATTGAGTGGTGTTTTATCATCCGTGGATGTGGCCACAAAAAAGAACCTGACCGATTTGGTCAAAACTGGTGAGGCGTTGTTGAAGAAGCCGGTCTCTAGGGTTAATTTGGAGACCGGAGTGTGCGAGCCCACGCCCAATCAAGAGGCCAACGAAGAGGCTTTGATAAGGTATGTGCATTAGCAAGCACACATGTTTAATTTCCATGCCATGATTTTACTATTGATCACTTTTGGCAGTTTAATGTTGGTTTTACCAATGTAGCTTCGTTTGATATATATTGCAGGTTTGCTAAACTACTCTCCCAAGAGATACAGCTTCGCCATGCGAAGTCGCCTCATGGACTTGCCAACACACAGAAGTGATTATAGTCTAGGGCTAGCGATTTTCTCGTATATGTTTGCTGGATTTGTGATTTGAAGATTGGAAGCCTTTGGCCTTTGTCTTTTCGCTTTTTATTTTCCTTGTGATTATTTTATTCTTGAATAAACCCTTTGGGCTTAGTGCTAAGATATACTTTTTGTTTTTTAAATAAAATCTTTGGGAGGCTAGGGCTAAGATTTGTATTTTGCAGTCCTTGTAAGATAATTTTCTATGGAATAAAATTATCGTTACCGTCATCACTTCGGATTGTACTTATTTTATTGTGGTGAGAGTCACATCTTCCATCTTGTCGTAAAGAAAAATGGCAATACACTTACATCTGGAAATATATGCCCCTCGAATAGTGATGAAACGAAAAAGAAAAATAATTGGATAGTTTGAAACGATAACTTAACTGATTGAGAAAAATGCATTGACATAGTTTGTTATCATGAAAAGAAGTGATTGTTGGATATAAAAAGATGTGAAAAGTGATTATTCATAGTTTATCATGAAAAGTGGTGATAAGATACTTATTTATAAAAGTTGTGTTAATTGGTTGTCTGTAAATAAAATAAAATCATACATTATTTATCACGATTATTCAAAATAATTGTTCATAACAACTCTCCCTTTTACACAACAGTAACATTTCTCTGAAGAAAAGAAAAGATTGTTATAAACAAATACAGAGCTTCAAATGTCAGAAGCATTATTAGAAAACTCGACGTCGTTGAAGTAATGGCATGAGGATGAAGAGATTCATGGAGACAAATATATATATAAAACATTGTCTTTAGCTGGGGAAGATCCTTTTGGAGAGTTGGCTTTCCCAGTGCGGAGGGGAAATCTTCCAAACCCTAGAACCGGTGAGTTTTCACCTAAGAGACCGACTTGCCTTTCTCGAGTTCTAGAACGAGAAAACTCTCCTTTTATAAAAAGATGAACAAAGAAACTTAATTTAGACGAATATTATACATGTCGAATTGAAGAAGTTACCAAATTGATTAGATGGGATACCAATCTAGCCAAAAAAAAAAAATCAAAATCAATAAATCCCACGTTTTAAACAAAGAGAAGGTGTGTCCCTTGAATTTAATTAATTTTTTTGACAAAATAATGATTTTTTGTGGATATAGTGGCTAATGGCAAGGTGTAAAAATTGATTCCTTTTTTATTTTTATTTTTTTAACGGTAGGTGAAAAAATTGATTGAAGGAAAACTATTAGGTACTTCATGAGTCCATACATGTATGGATCTTATTAACGAGTACTTTGTTCTATAAATTTTATATACTTAATAACAATATGTTACATTTGCAAGCATTGATTATGCATATTATAAATGCAGTCGGTGACACTAGAAATTGCAATATTCTCTCATTTGGTTAATGAGTAATCAAAAGTCACTTTTTGACAAAACTCATGTCCTCGAGCACTATCTCTGATCCACCATCCAAACTACTACTCTAGATAAGACAAATTCCACGTGTTATGGAGTCAGGAAATTATAGGGGTTTCATTGATGTTTAAGCGATACACCAGGATTCGTCACGCGTCGTGCTATGTCCATGAGCATAATGACATTCTTCGTCTTCTCAATGGTCATTCATCCACCTAATCTTAAGGACCATATTATAAGAGAAAACTAGCCATAAGCATTGCATATTGCAAATTAATTTCAACCGTTTTGAAAATCTATCATGTTTTCAAGATCATACGAATTCTCGGATAATCCTCCTTAAGTACTAGAAAGAAACGTTTAGCGGATTTTCTATAAGTAGAATACCGGCATATTCTTTGAATTATTCCACCCATATAATGTGACGTAATTAGCTGCGACTCCTAAAGTCATTATTACAATACGCCAAAGTAGATATTTTCCAGGAAATGGAAGCAAACTAATGGACGGTAAAACCCAACGTCTCGTTTCCGAGAATTCAAAGGCATGACAAGGACCCGTATGTCTTGACCCAATCCCATTCGCGTTCATTTTCTCCCTCCCAGAAAACAAAGCTCTCCTCTTATCTTTAAAGCTCTGAGAATCGAGAACTCGGTTTGCATCTTGATTGGGTCTGACCATGTGTCCTTTCTTGAAATTTCCACGACAGAGCATCTCAAAACTGTCTTCATCAATCGATCTCAGATGCCTAATGCCGACGGATGAATTGCACTCGTTGATTTTCCCAGGCCTAACACAGGACGGCCGAGTATTCGCCAGCTTTGCGGACCTTCAGTCAAATGAAAACTAGAGTTAAAATGGTCTTCGCACGTGGTCCATCTGAGCAATGCATGATCATTGTTATAACATCGTGCATTCTGTTTCGAAAAGGCGAGCGATCGAATAATAATATAGACAGAAGAAGAAAATAAATCGAACACTGGATTTACGTAATTCAGTCGTAAAGACCTACGTCCACGGGGAGAGCAGCAGCGAATTACACTATAGATCAAGCGATACAAGGAGATTATACACTCGAGTCACTCAAACACTCCCTCGGTGTTTTCCAAGCCCCAATTACACCCAACAACACACATAGTGTTTAGCCCCGAAATTCCTCAAGAAATAATCTCTCAATCTCACGAAGGAATTACACGCAAATCTTACCACAAGATTTAAATTGGCTACAAACACTAATCTTTCTTGGATGTAATTCACGGACAAGAATGACAAAGAAAATCCCTCCCAAGCACTCGACGACAAGACGGCACTTCAAGACCAATTCTTCATGATCAACCCTATTCCATCAACGACCACAAGTTTATATATATAAGTGAAACTCTTATTCTTTTGCCAACTTCTCATATGATTTTGTTTCCTATCTTATCCGATTTTATCCAAAACATATCTCTATATATTTTAAACAAAATCCAAGTCAAAGTTGAACTTTCCTATTTTAGCGGCCAAATTCTCCAACACATATTTCAAACTTTGGGAAGTTGATCTTCGGATCTTCTTTGCTCAATTTCGAACGTCGGCAACATATCCAATTCAGAATATTCGGAATTTTACATTGGACTCAAACTCGAGATATATTTTAACAATCTCTACCTTGGCTCGACGTTTGAGCCAAGTTGCAATCACTTCGCAAAAATTCAAACTCTGCTGCTACTCTTCCATAGCCCCCGATGGGCTCAACCGCCACGGATATTATCTAAGTCCAAGCCTCACTTGAATTTCGCCATAACCGAGGACCTCATTACAATACCAACTCCACATGCACTTTTAACTGTTCCGCAAGGATTTTCCGACGCAACCTCCTTAACCGCAGAGAAAGCAAAACCACTGTTGCATCCATATCTATCAAGTGATCGAATACGTACCTTGTTAATTTCAACAGTTACGGCAACCATTGGCTCTATAGGCTTCACCTCGCTACAAGCACCATCAGTGTTGATTACTTGCTAGTAATCATACTCGCTACCTCAAGAGTTTCTAGTTGCAACTCCACCTCAAGCTGAACACCGTTCAGATCCGTTTGAACACTACTATAATCACTCCTAGCCAGAAGTACTAGAGACTCGTCAAGTGTAACTTCTCTGCAGTTAACAGGTGAATTTATATCTAGGCACCACAACCGATCGCCTCGCTCACCTTGTGCATAGCCATGGAATATGCACCTTGCCCTCCAATCGAGCTTACCATCACTCACTCGAAAATAACACGAGCAACCAAACATTCTAATAATAAAATAACCAGTAACGTTACCTGACCACACTTCTTCAGGAGTTTGCCATTCAATAGCAGTTGATGGGGATCTATTCACCAAACAGCTCATCGTACTAAGCACATCAGCTAGGATTCTCCTAGCAATACCAGCACTAGAGATCATTTTTCGGGCCGTCTCTAGTAATGTTCTGCTCATCAATTATGTAAATTGTTGTGATTTACTGGCACTAGTGCGGTGTTTCACTATGCCCTCTTTCACGTAGAATTTATTTGCTAGCTCCGAGCAGAACTCTATGCTATTGTCAGTCTGCACATGCTTGATCGGCTTACCAGTCTCCATCTCGATCAAAGCTCTCAACCGCGTGATCCTAACACCAGCATCAAACTTGTGCATTGGCACAAACACCGAGGTCTTTCTCGAGCAATTAATAGATTCTCGAATAGATGCATCCAATGTCTCTGGGCCGAAACTTGTCACTGTCTCACCTTGAAGTTTATACAGGCCTTCGTGCTTGATTCCTTTCATTATCACCAGGGCACCTCGAACAACCTTCAGAACTCCACCTTCTGAAGAATACATGTAACCAACTGAATCTAGGGCACCCAAGGAAATTAAGTTCTTTTTCAATTCTGGAACGTGTCTTACTCCAGTCAATGTCCTCACAATATCATCATGCATTTTGATTTTAACATCACCAACACCCACAACATTGCACTCAGCGTTGTTCCTTAATTGGACTTTACCACTACCCGTGCACTGATAAGTGATAAACCAGTTTTTATTTGGTGTGACATGAAAAGAACAACCAGAATCCATAATCCATCCATCAAACGATGAATCATTAGTGACAGACAAGACATAATCGACATTATCTACTACAACTGCAACATTATTTGCAGAATCAACTATAGTTCCCTTAGCCTTCTCATTCTTCAGCTTAGACAATTCCTTCTAAGATGCCCCCTCTTGCCACAGCTCCAACAGACAACATCAGGAGTTCTAGAATGACTACGCATGTTCATATTAGTACTACTCTTACCCACACATGTTCTAGATCTTCCTCTATTTTCACCTACTAAAGCAGCAGATACAGGTTCACCAGATTCTCTTTTACGGATGTCCTCGCTCAAAATGTCAAACTTGTTGACCTAGAGGAATTACTAACACTAGTAACAGTAGTATTCCAACTATCAGGCAATGAGAATAACAGAATCAAAGCACATACCTCATCTTCAAAGACAATCTCAACTGAACTCAATTGACTAACAATCACATTGAATTCAATGATATGATCTGCAACTGACGCACCTTCAAACATCTTCAAATTAAACAGACATTGCATCAAATAGACATTGTTGATCGCATAGGGCTTCTCGTACATATCTAATAGGGCTTGCATCAAATCAGCAATGGTCTTCCCATTTGTTGACACCTAATATTTTAGAAAATAACAAATTAAATAAAATTCGATTTTGAAAATCTTTGTTGTTGAAAATATATTCTCATTTCAAAATTTTAAAAAATTAGTTGTTGTTTGATTTTTGGAGCCATTTTCTTGTTGAGTGGTTGAGTAAATATGTGCAAATATATTGGGAAATCTTCACCTGCAAAAACAAACTTGAGTTTTTCCTCTATAAATAGAGAAGCCAAGGCTTTGGTTTGGGGGGAGAAGAAATTGGCAAAAAGTGTTCGTGTGTTTTCACGGTGAGAGAATTTGGCAAGCTATGGTGAGGTTTAATAGGGGGCTTTTGGGATGAGTTTTCGAAGCATTCACAAAAGGGGATAGAGCTTTTGTGAGAGAAAAGTCAAAAAAAATGTGAGATGGGGGAGGGTTCGACAGACAAGTGAGAGAGATAGGTGAGAGAGAGTGTCAGGTGAGAGAAAAGAAAAGAAAAAAGAGGAAAAAGTAAAAAGAAAAGATGAACAACTGTTCATCTTCCTTGTAAGTCCCCATTCGGCGTCCCTGTTGCCCACTCCGACGCCTACAACAGCCGCCTCCGAGATCCTCCGCTTTGCCACGCCAGCACCACCATTCTCGCCATAGCCGCTATGCCGGTCTCCCCACGAAGCTCACCACGACGACCCGACGTGCGCGCGCACACCAATCCGCTCCACTTGCCCACTGCCTGCACCGCGCCAAGTCCGAGCTTCCTTGAGTAGAGCCCTGCAGCAGCTCATCCGAGCTGATCGCGCCCGAGCCAACCACTCTGAGTCTCCCTCGCAGCGACACCAGAGCCGCCCCTCACCGCGACACGGCCACCGCTCGATGCTGCTCTTCCTCCGGCCGAGATCCGTTCAGCCCGACGCCTCGTTGCGGCGCGTCTCCACCCCCGAAATGTTACGCCCTCGAGCACCTCCGCGTCCGGCGTCCAGTGAGCTCGCCTTAGACCGCCCGCAATTTGTCTCCATCGTCGCTCAGCAACCCGCAACCCGGCGGACCTTCACTCGATGCCCCACACCGGTGACCAGTGATTGCCCGAGCGCCACACGCCTCTGTCGCCGCACTTCCGCCACTGCCGCTGCACTTCCGCCACTGCCGCTTCATCGATCACCCCTTGCGAAGCTCGCCGCCTTGATCTCACTCGCCGACGTTCCCTGCAACCTCCGACCCGCGACCTGCAGATCTCAAATCGCCCGTCTCCGTTGCAGCCCGACGCCGATCCTCTGCCCGCGCCGCGCCGAGTCTCCCCACCAGCCCAACGAAGCCGCTGTCCATCGCCAAGCGCCGCTCACCTCTACCGGTCCCGCCTCCTCTGCGGTCGCCAAACACGCACTGCCGCGCCTCCATTTTCGACCCGACGCCCACGCCTCTACAGCTCGCGCCCATCAAACCGGTGGTCTGTCTCCACTCAGCCGACGCCACTACACCAACACCGGAGTCCACCGTTGATTTGCTTTGCCGCCGGTCCACTCGCCTCCGATCCGCCCATCGCTGGTCCACGCTGGAGCTCCGAACGCCGGCGACCCCACCCCCCGGTGAACCACCTGCCAAGTCGTGTGAAAAAAGAAAAAAGAAATAGAAAATCAATTTAGGTAGTTTATTTTTTTTATTTTATTGTCATTTATTTATTAATTTTAAATTTTGTTATTATTGTCTGAGTTAGAATATGGTTTGTCAATATTAATATTTGTGCATTTTGTAGGCATTATCCATAGGGATTTTGTCCGGGATTAATGTAATTATTAATTTGATCCGAGAGATGTCGGATCATTTTTTTAATTATATTAATTTTTGGGCTTTTTGGTAGAACTTCAATTGTTAAATCACAATAATTATTTAATTTGGTCCGTAAGACTTCGGATCAAATTTTTAATTATTTTGATTTCTTTGTTGTGACTATAAAGTTAAAATAATTGTTAATTTAATCCGTGAGACAACAGATTATTTTTTTGGTTATTTTAATGCTTATCTTATTTTTTTTGTTTTTGTAAAAATAATTACTTGTTTTTTGGAAAAATAAGAAACACTAAAAAACAAAACGTCAAAAAATCAAAAAAGTATAAAAAATTTAAATCTTGCATTAGAGTTTTTTTAGGCTTAGTGAATTAGGATTGCATCATGTTATTATGTTTTAGTAATCCCATCATGTATTATTTTTTTTAAACTACATCATTATGTTGTTTTCTTTTTTAATAAGAATTATTAAGTAAATTTAAAAAAGAGAAAAAGAAAAAAAACAAAAGGTTATTTATTTGGATAGTTAATAGGTTAGCTCATAATGAATCCCATTTTATGTCATCATTGTTTAGGATAGGCTGCATACATTAAAAAAAAAAATCATTAAAAAAAATCATAAAATGAACATGCATATGGACTTATTATGTCATTCATCCCATATCACCAAACGCATGCATATTTAGGATTATAAAAATTAGATTGCATACATATAGTGATAGTTCAAGTTATGTCATATGAATTGCATCTCACATATCATTAAAGTAAAATTCAGGCATATTAAGTTTAGATTAAGATTGCATAATAATAAAAATTAGGTGTCATGTCATTTAGAAAAATCATGTTTAGGGAATGCATTTTTATTAACACTTTTGAGAAGGTTTTTTTAGAGAATAGACTTTAATAAAGTTGTAATTTCTTATAATTTGTCATTTTAGTTTATTGAATTGATTGTGCACCCGCATGACCATCTGCATGTTAGTAGCTTAGGTTAAAATTAATCAATACTGCCTGCAAAATATTTTTTTGAAATTAACCAAGTCCCCGTACCCATAGTCTCTGGTTCGTAGGAGTAAAATAATTCTCCCATTTTTTTACTTAGGTATTTAATCGACCTACCATAAACCGATTAGTGGTGAGTCCTAGTTAATAATCTTTTGCTTGTTAAAAGTTTAGACTAAAGTCGCGATTTGGTATGGGCTTGGGAGAGCCCGAGTTAAGTTTAAAAACTTGACAGTCCATTAACCTAGTTTTAGGTGGTGTACCGAAATTTAGGTCGCGACATCATTCAAGATGTTAAACGCAACGTTACGAGCCAATGTCAATCGAATAACACCCATAGATCGTCTATCCAGCAAATCTCAATCAGCTTACTTTATCGACTCTGGTTTCTCCTTAAATAAGGGCAAGTGCAGTTTCATCTGGTAAAGATAATCTTCAATTTGCATCTTCTAAAAACTAAAATCATTCCCATCAAATCTGTCGATTTTCACTTTTACTTCTTCTATCGCCATCGATTTGCTCCAACTTAGCCAAGCCTGGCTCTGATACAACTTGTTGCGAAAAGGCAAGCGATCGAACAATAATATAGACAGAAGAAGAAAATAAATTGGACACCGGATTTACGTGGTTTAGTTTTAAAGACCTACGTCCACGGGGAGAGTAGCAGCGAATTTCACTATAGATCAAGCGATACAAGAAGATTACACACTCGAGTCACTCAAACACTCTCTCGGTGTTTCCCAAGTCCCAATTACACCCAACAACGCACGCAGTGTTTAGTCCCGAAATTCCTTAAGAAATAATCCTCAATCTCACGAAGGAATTACACGCAAATCTTACCACAAGATTTAAATCGGCTACAAACACTAATCTTTCTTGGATGTAATTCACGGACAAGAACGACAAAGAAAATCCCTCCCAAGCACTCGACGACGAGATGGCGTTTCAAGACCAATTCTTCATGACCAACCCTATTCCATCCACGGCCACAAGTTTATATATATATAAGTGAAACCCTTATTATTTTGCCAACTTCTCATAGGATTCTTGTGGCACCCCCGAGAACGGCCTCCGATCCGTTAGGGTCGCGACAGTTAACTTACCTTTCATTTGTCCTGATAACATGTCACTCTGATACCAATGAAATTATAGCAGGTCCATAAGTCCTGGGGGTTGAATTATTCAAATCGGTCCCAGCGCAGTTCATATAATTGAAGCATATTCGATATCTCTCTCACCCTCGCTCAAACTAAATAATGCAATGCACACCAACCACACATCTTATAAAAGATAGAGCCAAACCACTTGTATTTACATAACTTTGATGGATATCATGAGTTGGTACATCAAAAGGCCAAGGCTTCACTAAGCTCGACTATAACCAAAAGTACCCGACTCTACAGCAGTCATGATCAATGATCCATCATCAGTGTCGGCCGTCCAAAAACTATCTTCCATTACCCATCACAAGCATCATCACACCCAGCCCGGTTCATCGGTTGGCGGCGGTGGCAACATCCCCATCATGATCCCGTTGCGACGAACATGCATAGATAGGAACTCCTGTACCACGGGGCCATCAGGTAGACCCACGTCGTACATGACTAAGACTCGGACACGGATGAATACTAATCCATGGACACCTACACAGATGTGCTCCGAACACGAGCACTCAACATCAACGGGAATGCCATAAAATGTGCCATGAGTGACGGGTAATAGAGGCATCTCTCAATCTGAAATGTTAGTCCCCAAAAAGGGGTGACTACAACCACTCAGCAGTAAAGATCCATCAAACTACATAGTGCAACAAGCAAGACAACCAAGGTGTCATGAGTAATGCACATATCATTCATGCAATCAAGCATACATCACCATGCAGTCATGTAGTTACAAATATTCACATGGCCATACAATATTGCAACATAAATTAAATGAAAATCCAACTTATAAAGTACACGGCCAAGAATAGAGAATTTCTTATCAATTTATCTTTAGCACAACCTAGATCACACATGAGCATATAATATATTTCCCATAAAATAATAATCCAATCGATGCTCGGCCTTGTTTAATTGAAATCCGTTGGTCTAATGACTATAATATAGTCCGATGGTGCTTCCGATACCTTTTCATGGGTTGCAGTGTATCTAGGGATCGTTATGAAATTTTAGGATGCCACAATTCTGTTTCTTATCTTGCCCGATTTTATCCAAAACATATCTCTGTATATTTTAAACAAAATCCAAGTCCAAGTCAAAGTTGAACTTTCCTATTTCAGCAGCCAAATTATCCAACGCAGATTCAAACTTTGGGAAGTTGATCTTCGCTTCTTTGCTCAATTTCGAACGTCCGCAACATATTCAATTCAGAATATTCGGAATTTCACATTAGACTTAAACTCGAGACATATTTTAACACATTCAATCTTGTGAAGAATATTAGATCTGGTTCATACTCCCCATCAATAAGAAGGTTAGAGAGCTTTTATAATATTTTTCTCTTGTAATTGAAGGTTTTAACAAAAAAGCAAAATGTAGAGAATCAAGTGGAAACTAACTCGCAATAGCACTCTTTGTTATTACAAGCAATAGACATTTAACACGCTCATGCAAACACACTGTTTCACTTCTTTCTTTATTTAATGCAACACTTACTACACACGCCACTTCTCATGGCATTCATCGCATAATCGTTGCACACACGTACTCACTAGACATCACACACTTTAACACACTCCACTCTTTCTTTTCTTCTCTATGCATTCAAGTCAAGAAGGTGGGCTGTTTATTTATAGAGAGCTCCCCACCAATTACAAAAGTAGTGTACTACAAGAGTCTAGCTTGGCCTATTCTACAGTTACAAGCTTCAATTGCTTTCATCTTATTTTCATCCATTCATCTTGTCTAACACTAAAGGAGACTTTGAACACCACAAGCAAAAACTACTTATTGTGGATATTAGTCCTAGAAAAATCGAAAAAAAATGGAGAGAGAGGTAGTGTTCTTTAACATGCGATGTATTAATTATAATGAAATTCTCTACTGAATATAGCATTAATTTAATTGTGAACAAAGAGAAACCTTGTATCTTGATTTCTCTATCTCATTTTTACTTTGTATTTCATTATGTTTGAGCGTCTAACAAAGAAGACAAGCTAACCCAAGAGCAGATTGTTTAGCAAGTGTGAACAAATTAACCTAAGTTGAGCCCTTAGTATGGGATATGTTATTGGTCCATCGCAAGTCACTATCATGGCCAAGAACAAGTTGCACCGACAATTCTCTAGTATGGGATACTCTATTATGGCTCTCGACCTGTGTGCAAACCGACAATTCTCTAAAATGGGATACCCTATTATGGCTCTCGAGCTGTGTGCAAACCGACAATTCTCTTAAACGTCTCACCAAACTTTCTCCGCGTGCATTGATGACTGAAGACTGATAAGAAGATAGACCTAATTCCGATCCTCATTGAAAGCCACTACATTACCATATCGACGAGGTCTTTTTAAATCTAGACTTTTCAACATGATCCCGCAAACTTGAAGAGTCTAGGGTCCAACTTAAACAATTCCAAGCAACTTCGCCCGATTCCGGTCAAATTTGAGTCGTAGCGTTTCATGAAACATAGTGGAAAATGGGAGGGAATGAGAGACTATAAATACGCATGACTGGTGCATCGTAAAGCCATCCCGCAAACTAGCTATCTCTCCAAACTTGATACGCTTGTTCAAAAGATTTCCTCTTTTCCCTCTCTCTAACAACTCTCAAAGGCACCAAGAGTACATACTTGTTAGTACTTCCTTTTGTTTCATTTCGTTCACCTCGGTTTGCAAATGAAACGAACAATGAGCATACCCCTTCAGCCTCCAACTTACGGAAATCTGATCACTGTTCTCAGCATTGATGGTGGTGGGATTAGAGGGCTTATCCCCGGAACTGTTCTTAATTTTCTAGAGTCCGAGCTTCAGGTGAGTACGCTCGTTATGACTTTTATCATATCCGTTGTTAGTATATTTCACCAAATTTGTTAGCGAATTCGCATACTTCACAATCTTTAGAGATTTTTGCCTAGCAATAAAGTTTTTATCAATTATAGTGAACAAAGCAAAATTCAATGGGTTTATTATGCATTTAAATGATTTGCATGTAGTTCTCGTGATGCATGCATGCTAGTAAAAGGTTTTATACATGCATGTTCTAAGCAAACTTTAAAAGGACAGGACTGTTTTCTGTATATATAAAATACTAAACCAATTTTTATGTAATCCAGATATGATACATCAATCTCGAGCCAAAAATTTTTTACGAATTTTGCAGAAACTAGATGGCAAAGATGCAAGAATTGTAGACTACTTCGACGTTATTTCTGGAACAAGCACTGGCGGCCTCGTTACTGCCATGCTAACCACTCCCGATGGAAACAACCGCCCTGTATTCGCCGCAAAAGACATCAAAGACTTCTACCTCAATCACTGCCCTAAAATCTTCCCCCAAGACAGGTAAAGGAAAAGCATGAAGGAGTTGCTAATCTTTCTTCATCGTTTAATTATCTCTTAACTCATCGAAATTTATAAATGTCCCTAAAACTATGCAGTTGCCCCTTCAAACCGGTCACGAAGATAATTAAAGCCGTGGCGGGACCCAAATACGATGGAAAATACCTTCACGATGTCGTGAGGGAGGAGCTTGGAAACAAAAGATTGCACCAAACATTGACAAATGTCGTGATACCGACGTTTGATATCAAGAGCCTTCAGCCAACTATTTTCTCTAGCTACCAGGTCATTCATCTCTTCATCATCTTCTTGAAATTTATTTATGGTTTTAAGGATATACAGACCATGAACTCTTACAAGGATAACCAACATTATTCTCGTCAAAATTATCGCCAGGTGAAGAAAGATCCGAGCATGGATGCCTTGCTCTCGGACATATGTATTTCGACCTCGGCTGCTCCAACTTATCTCCCAGCCCATAAATTTGAAACCAAAGATTCCACAGGCAAAGTGAGAGAATTCAACCTCATTGATGGGGGCGTAGCTGCAAATAATCCGGTAATATAATTGTATTGACCTCCTTATAGATGAAATCTCAATAATTGCTGGACACAGCTTGATTGGTTCAGTCTAAAATCTCTGCAACAAAATGACTTGAATACCGAGAGTTTGTTCTCTAATAAGGCGTGACAAAAACTAAATAACTGTGATATTCCCATTGTGTAGACATTGGTTGCGATAGGAGAGGTGACCAGGACAATCATGGGAGGGAGTTCAGACTTCTTCGCTATAAAGCCAATGGATTACCGGAGGTTCTTGGTTATCTCACTTGGAACGGGTACTAGCAAGGTTGAGGGGAAATACACAGCACATGCAGCGGCCAAGTGGGGAGTGCTGGGTTGGTTGACCAGCGGTGGCTCCCCATTGATCGACGTCTTCAGTCAAGCCAGCGCGGACATGGTCGACTTCCACCTCTCCGCCGTGTTTCAAGCCCTAAACCTCCAAAACAATTATCTTAGGATCCAGGTATATCTAGTATCTACAGATATTCGCATGAAAGATTCCCCAGACCAGACGAAAATTACTGATCGTCACATCTTCATGGCTTGATTTTTCAGGATGATACATTGGGTGGTGTTTTATCATCCGTGGATGTAGCCACGAAAAAGAACCTAAACGACCTAGTCAAAACTGGTGAGGCATTGTTGAAGAAGCCCGTCTCTAGGGTTAACTTGGAGACCGGGGTGTGCGACCCCACGTCCAACCGGGAGACCAACGAAGAGGCTTTAAAAAGGTACATGCATTACAAATCACGAATAATCAATTTCGGGATAAGAAAAACTTAATGATTTTGCTACATTTTGCATTTTTAGGTTGGCTTGACTAATATAGCTTGCTTTTATATGTATATTGCAGGTTTGCTAAATTACTATCCCAAGAGAGACACCTTCGCCTTGCAAGGTCGCCTCATGGACATGCCAATACAGCGAAGTGATTATAATCGAGGGCCAGCGATCCTCTTGCATAATTTTGCTGGAATTGTAATTTCAACATGGGGACAAATTATTTCTCGTTTTTTATATAAAAAAATTCCTTATGATTCTTTTATTCTTGAATAAACCCTTTGGGCCCAGGGCTAAGATAGACTCTTCTATTCTTAAATAATCCCTTTGTAGGCTATGGCTAAGATAGATTTTCTGCAATTTCTCTATTGTTCGTCAATCATTGGACATGAATGGTTGTAAGCAATCTTCTAAGGAACAAAATCTCATTACCATCATCGCTTTGTATTATAATTATAGTGTTGTGTTCAGAGTCATAGTTGAGTCACATCTTCCATCTTGTCGTCTTAAAAAAGGCTATATATAGTACATCATCATAAAAACAATTCTATAGGTTGAAACCATGACTTAATTGACACGGGAAGATCTACTTTTACGGTTTTACAATTATGTGGGTAACATGGGACTATGATATATATTGCTCTTATTAACAAAACAATTTGACCTAAAATTTGAGAAATGATAACTCTACCTTAGAAAAATAAGAACCTAATTGCACATTTTTGTCCTGCTAAATGAAGGATATACAGCTAAACAAGACAAACGGACAAGACAAGCAGGTGAAATTTTTTCAATCGTTGAAGAAAAAAAATTATATGAACTAACATACTGCAAATTTCCTTTCTAGAAGGAAATATAAAAAAATTATATGAACTAACATACTGCAAATTTCCGTTCTAGAAGGAAATATATTAGATAGATTTCGTCATAACTAGCTCATGTCATGATTGAAGATAATCGAAGTAAAGACCACAAGCGAAGTACATGTCATCTTTTATATGCTCCATTCTAGATTTCACTAATTCCTAAACTATAATATCTAAATTTTTGCCTGAATACATATCAAAAGACACCCAATACTTAAAGTGTGGGCTTATGAAGAAAGCACATAATCGTCGCTATTCTAGGTGGGTTTTAGAATCACAAAATCAGGGTTACAAACCGCATAAACCTCATATATAATCACCGATGTGAGCCACAAGGATAAAGACAGTATTTTCGCTTCGGTCTCTAGCCATCAAAAGACGCATCATTTTTGGGGCCACTTGAAAACTCAATATCGTTAAGCCATGCATAAACAACCAAGACCCAATTGTAAGAAGTTATATCTCTATGTCTCCTCCGACCCACTTAGTAAATTCTCCAAAACAAGAGATGCATTCCCCATTGAAAGCGCACCAGCGGTAGGTGGATTTAATAAAAGAACCTTGGCGCGTTCATTAATAGCATTCAATTGCCTGTCACCATTCAACGTCCAGCCATCTTTGAATATCCTTAGATGTACACTCAGAGAGTTTTCCCTATCAAGCCTCCACATGGTGGGGTTCACCATGTGCAAGTATGCGCAGTCGAGCCCCTGCTGAACTCAGAAGACTGGTGGATATGGCAAATATACGATAATGAATAACTTACAAAAGACCCTTCAATTGAGCCTCTCGTTTCTAGAAGATCGGTCCCAAACTTTGTCAAAGTAATAGAATCTGACCTGTTACTTTAATATCCCGCAGCTGCATTTTCTGGCATCTGATTTCGCCTTCTGCCTAACATCATACGAGGGAAGAAGAAACCAGAGATAGAGTGGTGAAACGTGCAATTCAATTCTGTGGTTCAATAAGCTATAGAAAACATGCAGGACAGGATGAGATGAGCTCTAACGGTAAAAAACGGCAGAGCAGGGACTGCGTTTTTGAGGTAGGGTTGCGTGTGCTTCATTGCAGCTCACATGGGAATGATAGGACGATGTGTAAAATCCCAGTCACTGTTTTTTTGCATGTGATAGATAAGGAGTATTCATTGGAAGATTTTACATCGTTCTATTAATTTTATGTGCGACATGAAACGCTCATGGACAAGTGTTTTCATTGATTTTTTTAAAGAAAGGGATGAAAATTCACATAAGATATCGAAAATGAAGTTCTGAAAAATCAAAGTGGAAAAAAACAAGATATTTGAATTTTATAGGGCAAGATTTTATACGAAAAATTTAAAGGAGAGTTGGCGATGTAATTAAAGTAAAGGAAAAATTATTGTTTAAATAGATAATTGTCCTTTGGCAACTTTTCTACGTCAAAAGCTTTGCCTTGGATTTTATCTCTCTCTTTTTGTTTTTTTTTTTTTTTTGCTAAAGTTGGCTTTTATTCTTTTTAAAGAAAGGACAGAAAGATCCCGACAACTCTTGATTCGGAATAGCGATTAGAGACAGCATGATATAAGCTATAGTAACTATGTACTAATCGCACTGAATGATGCTCCACAACAAGTAGACAAGTTGTTTGGACATTTTTAGACACATGACGTTTGGATGCAAAAGTTGTATAAATGACACATACAATAGAAAGGATGAAAAAACAAATGGTACAGCCGTCTTCCTTTTTTTCTCCCTTTGAGCTTTTGTCAATGGAACTTATCCCCCACTGAGGATTCGGAAATTATCATATTTATTGGGACAATTGTCCAAAAAGTTTTAACCCTATTATTCGACAGCCAATTCAATCCTAAATTTTTCAATTGTGCCAATTTAATAATAAACCTTAACGATTTGCCAACTTAATATTTAACCTTTCAATTCGATCAACTTAGTCCTAAGCCTTTTGAAGTTTTCCAATTTAAATCTTAACCTATTGTATGGATAATCAGCCAAAAGAATTTTATTGACAAATTGTCAAAAGAATTTTATTGACAAATTGTCAAAAAAATTAGGACTAAATTGTCAAACCATAAATAAATAAATCAAATTAAGGCTAAATTGACACAATTGAATTGTTAAGGACTACATTATCAATTCTTCAAAAAGTTTATGATTGAATTAACATAATTGAAAAGTTTACAATTGAATTGGCCGCCGTATCATAAGTATAGGACTTTTTGAATAAAATTTTCTCATATTTGTATAAAGAATAGCTGGAGCACAAATAACGATAGTTTTCGGATATCTTTTCTTTCCATGATTACTTTGCATTAAATACCCTGTTAGATAAAACATAATAAATAAAAAAGACATAAAAAATCATATTTCCTTTCAATGAGCTTTATTTTCAAAATGAACATATAGAATTCAAAGGACTTCCTCACATAATTAAATTTCGACATATCAGTGGATCTTTATTTTGCTAGATTTACTTCTATTTTTTTTTTCTTGAAGGAGTTCCAATATGTCTTATATATATTGACCATCCCTCCGATTTTTTAATTATGCTCTTAGGAACGATACTTTCAAATCCAAGCGATGTCTCTCTCGACCCACTTGCTGATACCTCTATATGCGGCGTACAACATTGGCCATATCTCTATTTTGTAGAAAGTGACCTCTAGTCTATCTATGTCGTACCCGTTCCAAATACTTGAGCTGCCCGCCAACGCGTTTGTTGATCTTTTCCCGCCTCCAGGTTTGTCAAAATCCGTAATGCTATAAATGATATTGATTGAATTGCAGAAGATATCAATATAAAAGATTACATATAATCCATTTGATAGAGACATATTGTGGCCTAAATTCTGCATTATACTGTACGTGTATGAGAAATTAGGGTTTTCCTGCTCCCAAAATGGCCCCCATGCCTTCAGTTCATTATTCAAACCTACAAGTCTCTTCTTGTGGGGTTGAAAGTCTCACCAACAATTATTCACTTGAAAGACCTCTCATCATCGGCAAGCCATTATGGTTCGGCTCCCCTTTAAAATTTTGACTTTTCAACTTCAAGCAATTGCGAGCCGTACGTGGGATTCCGGTCAAATTTTGAATGAACCGCAGCCTATGTCGCGGCCTCTTTTTTTTCGGCACCCAATCAGGGGTGGGCACCTTGCGGAGGATAATGGTTGGGCTAAATTTATTAGGCCCGGACTCTCCCAAATCCACCAATTTGCAACTTTAATAGTCCAAGTTTTAAACCCGTAAGTCAATTTTAAAATGGAATCACCACTAATCAGTTTGGGGTGGGTCGATTAGAAACCCAAGCGAAGTATCGGGAGAGATACTCGCTCTTGCGCAACCAAAGAAATTAGGATCGGGGACTTGATTACACTAGTTAATCACTAATGCCCTTTCGGTACATAATCTTGTTTAAACCCTAAGGTTTTTTTTTTTTTTTTTGGATTTTTGAGGGATTTTCCATGCATTTGATGGGGAGGAAAAACATTTTTGGGTCTTTTTCTATTTTTTTGGACATAAAAGGGATTTTTTTTTTTGGATTTTTTGGTATTTTTTAGAAAATACAAGTCTTTTTGGCATTTTATGAATTTTTTGGCTTTTTCATGAATTTTTGGCTTTTTTTTTTTCTGGATTTTTGGCATTTTTGGAAAATATGAAATATTTTTGATTTTTTTGATTTTCTGGAAAATAAATTTTTTTTATTATTTTATTATTTTTGGTATTTTTTAAAAAATATTATTTTATATTATAATAATATAAAAAACGAACCAGGTCGGATCCCCACGTTTCGGGCCCGACCCGGATTTTTTTAAAAAAAAAAAAAACCAATACCGATTTTGGCCCACTTCCATAAAAATTTTCAACCCAACAACAAACCGGCCCATGCGCACAACCCGGCCCGGCGGAACCCTACCGGAAACAGGGAACCGGGTAGGACAAACCCGCGAATCGACCCGATTCGGCTTCCTCTCCCCCCTTCGTTCGCTCGCAGTCGGTGAGGGGACCGAGGCGTCGGATCGGCGTCGATGGCGGCGGTATAGAGGACAGCGCGGTAGGAGGATGCGGCGTGGCGGCACGGCGCGGTGATGGGTGAAGATGCGAGGGGAATGGCGAACGAACGTGACCGAGAACCGGATCTTGCGGTGGCTCGAGGCGGCGAGGAGGGTTTCGAGCGGAAACGGTGACGGCTAAGCGGGGTTGATACTTGTCTCGTGGAGAGGGTATGGTGCGGTGGCGTTGCTGGTCGGCGGTGACGACGACGGGGTAGCGACGGCCGCGACGAGGCGGCGACGGCGGATCCTCGGCCTCTCGAGATCTTGTCTTTGTGTTCCGGATCCGGCCTTTTTCCGTCTCTCTCTTCATGTTTTGCTTGCTGTTTGGCCTTGGCTTCATTGATGAGGTCCTCCGGTCTTCCTTCGATCTCGCTCGGCCTCCACCCGCTCGGATCTCTCCCTCTCGGGCTCGCTTGCCGCCGGACTCCCCGAAGTCTCTCGGGGGAGGTCGTTCGAGCTTCGCGACCCGATCTCTCACGTGCTCGCTCTTTGATTTTCCCCTGAAGTCTCTCAAGGGAAGATCTCCGAGTTCGCCGTGTCTTTCGACGAAGCTTGTGGCCTGCTATTTATAGGCAACGGGGTGGCCGGTCAACGGAGCTTCGACCGCCGATCTTCGCAAGCCGAACGGTCCTCCTTGGCTAAACCGGCGTCCTATCTGAGCTTATCTAGCAAAGCCTACTTAGCATTGATGGCGCCTGAGATCTTATCCTCTCCGGCCGACGTCGGCCTACCCTCCTCGGCCGTAGGTCGTCCTTTGCGCGTCGGTGTTGATGCGCGTGGAATACAGAGGTGGAGAGGGAAGGCGCGAGGAAGAAGAAGAAGGAAGAAGAAGGAAGAAGAAGGAAGAGAGGGGCCGGGCCGAAAGAAAAAGCGGGCTTGGGCTGCGAAAGGGGAAAAGATGGGGGGCTGCCAGCTTTCTTTTGCTTTGGTTTGTTTTGTTTTGAAATTTTTTGTTGTTGTTTTATTTTTTTATTTTTTATTTTTATTATTATTATTATCCGAAAAAGGCCAAATAAATAAAAAAAACCTAATTAACGAAATTTAGGCGTCAACGGCTGCCCCTCTTTTTTAGGTGAGTTCGCAGAGGTTGCATTCAAAGATAAACTAATGCCTAAATTTTATCCATGCATGCGTAACAGATTATATTTTATTTGGGGTCTATTATTCTATGCGGAAAAAGAGCAATATAACTTTACATATATTAAGACAGATAAGAAGATACCTGTAGTTATTTACCGGGAGTGAGTGAGATAGGGTGTGAACCCCGAGTTTGGCAAGTATCAAGGCGTCATCTTACCTGGTAATATGAGGAGGTTGCTTTTCTAGGACTCGAACCATTCTTCGATCGCCTGTTAAAACAATCAATAATTTGTCTAGGACCCGAACCTTTCTTCGGTCGCCTTGACGGGAAAATTGCCTTTCTAGGACCCGAACCATTCTTCGGTCGCCTGTTAGAGCAATAAGTGATTTGCCTCGGACCCGAACCTTTCTTCGTTCGCCGTGACGGTAAAATGCTTTTCCAGGGCCTGAACCATTCTTCGGTCGCCTGTCAGAGCAGTAAGTGGTTTGTCTCGGACCCGAACCTTTCTTCGGTCACCGTGACAGGAGATGCACCGACCTTTCTTAGGGCATCTATTTGTGGGCACCTGATCTGTATCGAGGACATCAGTTGATACCCGACCATTCTCGGGAGATGCGCCGATCTTTCTCAAGGCATCATATTTGTCGAGGTGTCTGACTTCTATCAAAGACACCGGTTGGTACTCGACCTTTCTCGGGAGATGCGCCGACCTTTCTCAGGGCATCGATTTGTTGGGGTGTCTGACCTCAGTCGAAGACACCGGTTGGTACCCGACCTTTCTCGGGAGATGCGCCAACCTTTCTCAGGGCATTTGTTTGTTGGGAGATAGTACTTCGATGATCACAAGTACAAACTCTTGGAGGATACCTGGATGTTCACAGGTATCGAAGGGGTACTTGGATGATCACAAGTACAAACTCTTGAGAATGGAATATCGAGGACGTACCTGAGATATTTGTGAAGGTCTCTCGCTTCTTGGTAAAGGGGAATATCGAGGACGTACCTGGGATATTCGTGAAGGTCTCTCGCTTCTTGGTAAAGGGGAATATCGAGGACGTACCTGGGATATTCGTGAAGGTCTCTCGCTTCTTGGTAAAGGCGAATATCGAGGATGTACCTTGGATATTCGTGAAGGTTTCTCACCTCATGGTAATTGGGAATATCGAGGGCGTGCCCCGCGTATTCATGAAGGTCTCTCACCTCCTGGTAATTGGGAATATGAAGATGTACCTTGGATATTCATGAAGGTCTCTCACCTCCTGATAATTGGAATATCGAGGACGTACCTTGGATATTCATGAAGGTCTCTCACCTCCTAGAAATGGGAATATCGAGGACGTGCCCCGTATATTCGTGAAGGTCTCTCACCTCCTGGTAAAGGGAATATCGAGGACGTGCCTCGCATATTCGTGAAGGTCTCTCACCTCCTGGTAAAGGGGAATATCGAAGACGTACCTTGGATATTCATGAAGGTCTCTCACCTCCTGGTAAAGGGAATATCGAGGACGTGCCTCGCATATTCATGAAGGTCTCTTACCTCCTGGTAATGAGAATTTGAATGTAGCACAAGGCTTACCTGGATGGCCGCAAGCACTCAAAAGGGCTGAAACACCTGGGTAGCCACAGGTGTACAAAGTACTGGAATACTTGGATGAACACAAGTATTTAATGATACGACCCGGGACCACTCAGCTGGTCCAAGTGTAAGAAAGCATACCTGGGTAGGCGCAGGCACATAAAGTAATGGAATGCTTGAACAGCTGCTATTATTTGGGGACAACTCGGGCAAGTTGAGTGTCATGAAAAAAGAGTACCTGGATGGCGGTGGGTACTTGACGATATGGGGATTAGGATATGCTTACCTGGCAATATCTCGGATCTCTAAGAGTATGTCTGCTATTTGCACAATATGTACACATGTATATGCTGTAAATTTAAGAATTTAAATGTGATCTATGCACGATAATTTTGTCAGTTTTGCATCATCTGAATTCCACTGGGGAAGATTTTGAAAGACATCCCTCATTTAGAATATAGATGTCTTGAGCATGCCAGATGAGGGACTTTCAGTTTGAAAGGACTTTCTGCTCACTCTCATGGAAAATGCTATCCTGACCATTGATGTAGGATTTATAAGGACCACACTATCTTACTGTCATCATGTCAACATGGGTCTGAGTATTCTCACAAACGGTACGATTTTACCAATGTGAGAGGTCTTTGTCGAAACGTGATGAAGTCTTGGTCAACGGCTCATCAAAGGGAACCATCAAGGTCGAAGCCGATGGACGAAATGTTGTACGATCATCTCCGAGTCTACAATTCAAGAACCCTACGAAAAGAGATAGAATAATCTTGTTCGTACTTCTTCGAGCGATGCTTATGAAATCCTACGTTAATTGAAGTGCCCTAATCTGAAGAGACTTTTATAATGGGACGCAATGTAGACTTGACTCATGTGTAAGAGAGTGAGAGTTGGTAACTGTCTTGGCATTTGTCACTGGTTTTTCTTCTCACTGTCAGATGGAGGCTCTATAAATTGAACCACAACATCAACTTCTCTTGGGAATATTTTTGACTGGGGGGCATTGGCCTTGCTTTTACCAGGCACACTGCTTTTTTCATGCCCCTATTTTTTATTCCAGTTTTTCATTTACGGGCATTGACCTTGCTTTTACCAGGTACACTGCTTTTTATGCCCATGTTTTTTTCATTCTTGTCGTTAGAGGAACTGGCCTAGGCAGGCTCAAGCATGACACTGTTGTTAGACTCTTGAGTCTTTGTCTTCAGCTAGCGCTCCGAGTTATGCTGCTTAAATGGTAGTAACTTCTGTTTTGCCTCCATGTGATGGTGAAATTACAGACTCAATTGGGTTGTACAATGAATACAAGTGCAGAAAGAATTGCTCTTCGTCATTCTAGGGCACTTAAATTAACGTGAGTGTTCATATGCAATAAAGACACCCGAAGATTGATGCAAGTGCGAGCAAGAAAATTTCTATCTCTCTTCTCACCTTGTGATGCTGCTTTGCCTCCGCTTTGCCCCAATGCGGGGTGGTTCTTGACGGGGGTATGAGAGAAGCTTCACCAGTGTATGGGGCTCAATGGGGTGAGATGTAATGCCTCTCACTATTTTGGTTATCGTACCATTCACGAGAGAACTCTTTACCCTGCAGCCATGGAATCTTCTGCACTCATCTCACAAGTGTATAGATGGGGGACTCTGTGTAGGATATAGCTTGCCTGTCATCATTCTGACGCGCCTCATCCAACATGCTCAATCAATCTTGTATTCTTCACTTAGCTGTCTATTCTAATAATCCTTAGTGAAATCAATGATCTAGATAGACAAAATCATCATGCAAAAATCCATTTGAAAAATGCATGCAACATTTTAAACATGAGAGAGTTTGTACTCTTAAAACAAATGAATGGTTTTTACCCAAGAAACCCTATTAACAGCTTTAGGGGTGTTTACTTGGTGGAATTGTATTTACAAATATGTTGAATTTTGAACATCAAAAGAGTTATTCACAAAGGGCTATTTGCAAATGGGTGTCGATGGATGTCCCTATTGATTAGGGATATGACACATGAATGATCAGCCAAGGATTGGGAATCTGATCGGGCATCTCTGTTTTTTTTTTCCCCGTAAAAGAGAAAATGTACAAGTAGATCAATTAGTCTGGCCAAAATCAAATGTGAGTTGAGGCCTGAAGATTTTCTGTCATTTGCTTTGATGATACTTTGTTTGGGAAAGCTTATCAAAGTCTGACATGCCTTTCATTGATTTGTTTTCCACATCTTTGACGGTTAGGTGATCCTGTAAAAGACAAGAGAGAGCGTGTTGTCACGAATTTTTTTAGAAGTCAAACAACTGGAAGCGATACAACATTACCCTTCACTGATTTCCAAACGATTAAGTGGACCTAGAGTACAAGGAGGACATGAAGTCCCGTGTCTTCCACTTCGCCAGGTCAATTATTCTCCTTAATTGGCTTATGGATGGCACGTCCCTTTACACGAAGTCAAGTGAATTCGATGCAGGTCATTTCTGTATACTAGCTTGGCCAGTATTGATTTGTCAAACCTAACCATTGAGTTTGGTTCTTGAGTCGTGATGCTCTCTGTCAAATAGGGAAAATACGTCAAAAGTGGGTTCAGATAGTGGGAGCATTGGAAACGATACCAAATTACCATTCCCCAGAGTTTGTCTGTGCTAGCTCCTAAAGATATTTGAATGTCGATGATGGTCTCTTTATCTTGGCATAGTTCAATGTTTCCTTCAATTGGCCTTCCTCATTTGTGACCATGTATGCATGATTGCTGGTCGTTGATTTATCTTCAACGCCTTCCTTCTGTGGAATTTCTCCTTCTATCTTTAACTATAGCATCATTGGGCAAAAGTCATGTACCTCAAGCTTCTATGGAATCTGAGATAAAAAATCTCAAGCTTTCTGATGGCAATTACTCCTTGGAAGAATATGCATCTGGAGTGAAGCTTCTACATTCCAAAGTCATTGTCCAGGGTGTGGGGCTATAGATCACCTTGGATCCCGAATTTTCTCCCTGTTGACAGTAATCACTTTAAAGGAAGAGAAGGAACTTCTTCCTTATGCTTCTGGGCTCGTCGAAGTTGAAACTGTAACATCTCGCCGTTTGGGCGTGTCGTGCGACAAGATAGTCCTTTGGCTTAGGATGGAGCTGGGCAGGAGTGAGGCATGTCATGGATGCTTCGATTTCAACTGTATGCATGTACCTATTACGTCTCACCTTTTGTATCCTGTAAATAGAAGAGAGGGGTTGTCATTCTCAATATTATGTTAAGGGAATAAGACTTACCCTTTTTTGAAACGAGATGCTCATTTCTGTTTGCCCCCATTTTCTTGAAAATGTGTTCTCGAGTTTGGTCTATTCACACGATGTGCTAGTTTCAAATACCTTTTGTCACACTAAATCAAAGGGGATGATGTTCTGAAACATAAAGTCAAAGGGTTAGAAAGACAAACGTGCTTAAATTTATCATCTTGTTTTGACAAAAGCTTTTGGGTGATGAAATATTTTTTATTTTCAAAATATGTCTTTGGGGGAGAAAAAGCATGAGGAAGCCCAGCCCTCAGTATTCTCCTTGGATGATATTTTCTTTTTATGGTTGGATAGCATCATCGGATTGGTTTGGGATACCGCCTCATGCTCTCGAAATATTTTCAACTTTATTTAATAGGTGGATTTACATTTTGGAAAAGTGTTTTCAAAAGTTGGTTCCTCAAGCGGAACTGGCATTGAAAATAAAAACAAGCCAGACTTAAGAAAGATGTACAAGCTCCCATGTAGGGGAGTACGCAAGGAAATTAAAAAGGGTTCTACTTGAGCGGGCCTGCACCCATTTTCCCTGACGGTCCTTCGTTGATAGCGCCAATGAAAATGTCTCCAAACATGGTGGTCATGTCATCTGGCCCTTCTTTCTTTGTTGCTAAGGGTGCTACTTCATTGCCTGAATAATACCCGGCCTCCACCAGCCCCTGATAGATGTCAGCGGTATGTGCTTCGACATTTCTGCTCTGACTATCTTCAGATTTGAATACCGCGTTTACTTTGTCGGTGTGATCAGGGAGCGGATTGTTCTGGAATGAGAAAGCTTTAGTTTCTAACAGGTTCTGGATCCGACTCTTGAGGGCAAAGCACTCATCAGTCGAATGCCCCACTTCTTCCATGTGATAGTCGCATATTTTTGACGGGTCATAGTTTGGAAAAACTTTCAGCGTTGGGTCGTTTTGGCTCAATTGAAAGGAGGTTCTTCTTCCGAAGGATTGCCAGTACCTGTGACGGAGATCCAGGAAGAGGAGTAAATTGTATTTTGTTGTTGTAACGCTGGGATGGCCGATGGCTGGTGGTCTGTTGCTGTCTTGCACTTGTCTAAATTGTTGGAGGATGATTGTAGGTTACATTGACATCTACCAAGGGTTCTTTATCTTTCTTCATGTAGATGCAGGTTCAGTGAACCTGCCCGTAGATGCAGGTTCAGTGAACCAACCATCCCTCAACCCTATCTCAATTTGTTCCCCTACTGGAATGAGTTGATTAAATGATTCAGCGATCGTGGTTACCATTCGATTGCGGTACTCGTAAGGGAGGGTTTTGATAAACATCTTTCTCAGCTCAAAATCGGTTGGTTCAGGATTGATTTGGGCGGCCAGATTCCTCCATCTAATAGTATACTCTTTGAACGAGTCGTGCTTTTTCTTTTCGGTACGCTCAAGATCCTCACGAGAAGGGGTAATGTCCATTATGAACTTATACTGCTTGAGGAATGCCTCACTAACTTCGCTCCATGTTTCGAGGAGATTCATGTTCTTTGTAATGTACCACCTAAGGGCAAGGCCTATTAGACTTGATTGGAACAACTAGATCATTAATGGTGCATTATTAACATATTGGGTCATTCGAACCAAGTACATTTGCAAATGAGCCCTCGGGCAAGTCGTGCCATCATACTTCTCAAACTCAAGCATTTTGAATTTTTCCGGCATTTTGACCTTGGAATAAATGGAAAGGTCCGCCAAAGTAGGATCTTGGAGGCCTTGCAGTTGCTTCAGTCTCTCCTCAAGCTTTTCGAGACGTTTGTCATGCTCAGTTTCAGACAAACTATCTAGCTTAGCTTTCTCAATAGCGGTTTGGTGTGGATCATCCTCTAATTCGGGCATGTTATCGTCGGTATCTCCACCTTGATCACCCCTGATGGAGGGTTGTGGTAACAATACCTCGATTGAGGCCTGGGCGGGAGCGATTTTGCCCAGGATGGAGTCTATCTGCTTTGAAAGTTGTTGAAGCACATTAAAGACTTGCTTCATTTCATTTTCCACGACCGCAATACGGCTTGGTACATTTTCTTCGGCCATTCTTGCTCTTGCTTTTGAGCGAGTCTGGATCGGCGAACGTTGACACTCCGTGATTACCTGTCCATGAATAAGCAAGCGTGTGTAAATACTTGGCATAAGTAGGGAGTCAGTCCATGATGACGACCTAATCCTACCCTTTTGCTTATTTATGAAAAGTTGATACATGAAGAGGTTTTCCTAAACAGGGATTGAAAGACAAGGCATGTGACATGTTTGTATGGACTAGAAAGATACTCAATTTGACAGGCAAAGAAAGTATGAATTGCAACAAATTTTGAAAAAAACTTCTATCCCTTTTGAAGCGAACGATTTTGAAGCAAACAAAAATTCTTGCAGAAAGGGACTTCGTAACATGCTTGAGAATAAAAACATTTACTTCCAAATTTAAATGACCATGATATTAAGTCTTAGACTAATCATGGGCCGCTCAATATATGCAGGAAGGTAAGTAAATTGCAAAGTACATGAAAAAAACTTACATCACGCAAGAAAATTGATGACAATCACATAGACATGCGCATGATATGTGCGGCTCGATTTCTAACTGAGAAGGTTTGAAATTAAAAGGATATCCGCCCGTCGCAGTCTCACGTTAAGAGTATACCCTCCTAACCTCGGCTAGAGAAATTCGGGGAAAAGAAAGGCAACTTTTACAACGCAATCTCGCGTTCGAAGCCGTATCTTTCTTGACACCATCCTAAATATCCTATGGCGGCCCAGGTCCGGCGGCCGGGTTGTGTGTGCCATGTGTAGTGTTAAAACAGTAAAGTACGCACACAGTTTATAATCACAAAACATTTTATATATATAAAAAAAATCTAAGCTATTACCCTGCACAAAAGAAAAAAAAAAACCAAAGTCAGCAAAGCATTTAAACAAAGATAAAATGGCCTAAGTCCTCAAAATGTCCCCAGCGGAGTCGCCAAGCTGTCGTGACCTCTTTTTTTTCGGCACCCGATCAGAGGCGGGCGCCTTGCGGAGGCTAATGGTTGGGCTAAATTTATTAGGCCCAGACTCTCCCAAGTCCACCAATTTGCGACTTTAATAGTCCAAGTTTTAAACCCGTAAGTCAATTTTAAAATGGAGTCACCACTAATCGGTTTAGGGTGGGTCGATTAGAAACCCAAGCGAAGTATCGGGAGAGATACTCGCTTCTGCGCAACCAGAGAAATTAGGATCGGGGACTTGATTACACTAGTTAATCACTAATGCCCTTTCGGTACCTAATCTTGTTTAAACCTTAAGGTTTTTTTTTTTTTTGGATTTTTGAGGGATTTTCCATGCATTTGATGGGGAGGAAAAACATTTTTGGGTCTTTTTCTATTTTTTGGACATAAAAGGGATTTTTTTTTGGATTTTTGGCATTTTTTTTTGGAACATATTTTTTGAAAAATGAAATTTTTTATTTTTTTGATTTTCTGGAAAACAAATCATTTTTTATTATTTTATTATTTTTTGGTATTTTTTATAAAAATATTATTTTATATTATAATAATATAAAAAACGAACCAGGTCGGATCCCGCGTTGCGGGCCCGACCCGGATTTTAAAAAAAAAAAAAAAAACCAATACCGATTTTGGCCCACTTCCATAAAAATTTTCAACCCAACAACAAACCGGCCCACGCGCACAACCCGGCCCAGGCAGAAACCTACCCGGAAACAGGGAAACCGGGTCGGACAGACCCGCGAATCGACCCGGTTCCTGGCTTCCTCTCCCCTTCGTTCGCTCGCGGCGCTGGTGAGGGGGACTGAGGCGTCGGATCAGCGTCGATGGTGGCGATACGAGAGGACAGCATCGGTAGGAGGATGTGGTGTGGCGGCACGGCAGCGGTGATGGGTGAAGATGCAGAGGGGAATGGCGAATAGAACGCGACCGAGAACTGGATCCTGCGGTGGCTCGAGGCGGCGAGGAGGGTTTCGAGCGGAAACGACGACGGCTAAGCGGGGTTGATACCTGTTTGTGGAGAGGGTATGGTGCGGCGGTGTTGCTGGTCGGCGGTGATGATGACGGCGGATCCTCGGCCTCTCAGATTTGGTCTTTGTGTTCCAGATCTGGCCTTTTTCCGTCTCTCTCTTCGGGTTTTGCTTGCTGTTCGGCCTTGGCTTCACCGACGAGCTCCTCCGGTCTTCCTTGGATCTCGCTCAGCCTCCACCCGCTCGGATCTCTTCCCCTCGGGCTCGCTTGCCGCCGGCCTCCCCCGAAGTCTCTTGGAGGGAGGTTGTTTGAGCTTCGCGACCCGATCTCTCACGTGCTCGCTCTTTGATTTTCCCCTGAAGTCTCTCAAGGGAAGATCTCCGAGTTCGCCGTGTCTTTTGATGAAACTTGTGGCCTGCTATTTATAGGCAACGGGGTGGCCGGTCGACGGAGCTTCGACCGCCGATCTTCGCAAACCGAACGGTCCTTCTCGGCTGAACCGGCGTCCTATCTGAGCTTATCCAGCGAAGCCTACTTAGCATTGATGGCGCCTGAGATCTTATCTTCTCCGGCCGATGTCGACCTACCCTCCTCGGCCGTAGGTCGTCCTTCGCGCGTCGGTGTTGATGCGCGTGGAATATAGAGGCGGAGAGGGAAGGCGCGAGGAAGAAGAAGAAGGAAGAAGAAGGAAGAGAGGGGTCGGGCCAGAAAGAAAAACTGGGCTTGGGCCTGCGAAAAGGGGAAAAGATGGGGGGCTGCCAGCTTTCTTTTGCTTTGGTTTGTTTTGTTTTGTAATTTTTTTTGTTGTTTTATTTTTTTATTTTTTATTTTTATTATTATTATTATCCGAAAAAGGCCAAATAAATAAAAAAAACCTAATTAACGAAATTTAGGCGTCAACAGCCTATAAATACTTGCATCTTATCCAAGACTAAGGCCAAAGAGCTCTCAATAAACACCTTCGAAGTTCCATTTTTTTCCTCAAGGCTCTCTCTCTCTCTCTCTCACTCACACAGACACACAGATACACGCTTTAATACATTTTGAATACAATTGATTTTTTTACCGATAAAAATTCGTGCTCGAAAATAGATAATATATTATTCTTTTTTCTTTATCGAGTATGGGTTTTTTTGTCCAAATGTATCTTGTCTTTACCACGAACTATTTTCCTTGGTTAACAATAATTGTACTTTTGCCGATATTCGCTGGTTCTTTAATTTTTTTCTTTCTACGGTGGTATACTACATGCATATGAATCAGCTTACCTTACCCGCAAAAGGGCTCTACTCTAGCAGGCCTCTCTTAGTGCCATTGCAAGGAGCTGTTTTCGCAATTGAATCAATAGTAGTTCCTATTGAATTTTTTTCTTCATTTTCATAAAAATTTTACTTGATATTCAATATTAATAAAATGAATTAGTGTCTTATTTCATTTAAATATAAATAGTAACTTGATCATATTCATATTATTTGACCAATTCTAACTTCTTGATTTGAATGTTTGAAATATTGGTTAAAGAAGAAAGATTCAGAGTAATTAGGAATAGAAAATTCTATTTAAGTATTCCATATCTTGATTTTTTATTGAACCTATAAAAAGATATAAGAGCGGTGAATTATGAAGAATTAATTAAAAATAAAAAGGCTTTTTTTATGGAATATACATATCAATGTTCATGGATTATCCCCTTCATTTTTCTTCTCTTAATTGAAGAAATAATTGGAAAATAAAACAGCAAGTACAAAAATGAGTAATATCCCCCGGTAGAGATTGGTACGATTCAATTCAACATTTTGTTCGTTCAGATTTGATTGTGTCGTAGCTCTATAATTTTTATTAGGTTAATTGTTGGATGAACTGCATTGCTGATATTGACCCTAAAAAAGAAATGGTAGGTACAGCTAGTAACAGTTTGTTCGAATAATTAAGTCCATTAATCCCTTGCTTAGCCCAAAAAGAAGAACAGAGTCCATCACAGATGTGGAAAGGTCGAAGAGTTTGCCGCTCCAGCCTCCAACTTATGGAAACCTCATTACCATTCTCAGTATCAACGGTGGAGAGATGAGAAGGCTTGTCCCTGGAACAATTCTGGCTTTCTTAGAGTCTGAGCTTCAGGTTGTTATAAATAGTTTGCTATCATTATAATGCATGAAGAGCAAGTTATCATGAAGTACGAGTTTTATCCATGCATGCCCCTTGCAACTTCTGATGGCTTGACCAAGAATGTATTTTGTGGACTATTGCAGAAACTAGATGGTGAAGATGCAAGACTCGCAGATTATTTCGATGTTATTGCCGGAACAAGCACAGGTGGTCTTGTCACCGCCATGTTAACTAGCCCCGACCAAACCAACCGTCCCTTATTCGCTGCAAAAGATATTAAGGATTTCTACCTCAATAATTGCCCTAAGATCTTCCCTCAAGACAGGTTAGCAAACTCACTCATTATTTCTCAAAGCCATATTGGTGCATTATTGTTTCTCAAATAGCTGTGTACTAACATAGTATCTATTTTTTCTAGAAAGTACAGTTGCCCGTTTGCTCCTGCTACGAACATGATCAAGGCGGTGACTTGTCCAAAATATGACGGAAAATACCTTCATAAGCTCATCAAAGAGAAACTTGGTAACACAAGATTGAATCAAACATTGACCAATGTTGTGATCCCAACTTTCGACATCAAGCAACTTCAGCCGACCATCTTTTCTAGCTATGAGGTTCGTCCTTTTCTGAGTCCTTGAAATAACTCCTTCTGTATTTTGATATTGCCTGAATAATGATATACAGAAAATCGCTGAACACATTGCTTTTGTGGGGTAATTGATCATGACCAGGTGAAGAAAAAGCCAAGCATTAATGGCTTGCTCTCAGACGTATGCATCTCAACCTCTGCTGCACCAACTTATCTACCAGCTCATTATTTTGAAACCCAGGACTCCACAGGAAAAGTGAGAGAATTCAACCTTATAGATGGCGGCGTGGCTGCGAACAATCTGGAATGACATCTTTTTTATTTCTAACAGACTTGACCTGACAAAACGAAATTCTATAATTTCTAACTCTTCATCGTTCATCATACAGACATTGGTCGCAATGGGAGAAGTGACGAAGGAGATCATTGGAGGAAGCTCAGATTTCTTCCCTATAAAGCCAATGGACTATAGAAGGTTTCTTGTGATATCGCTTGGGACCGGTTCAGCAAAAGTTGAGGGGAAGTATAATGCAACCGAAGTGGCCAAATGGGGAGTGTTAAGCTGGTTAAGCAGCAATGGCGGAAGCCCATTGATTGATGTGTTCATGCAAGCAAGCGCAGATATGGTCGACTTCCACCTCTCTGTGGTCTTCCAAGCCTTACATATCGAGGCCAACTATCTCAGGATTCAGGTATATATATCATCATTTCCAATTGTCTAATTTGTTGCCATCGTATATCATTTCAAAACATTAGCCTTGAAGTGATCATTGAATAATTTTCTATCTAGCTTAAGTGGCATGCTAACTTTAGCCTGTAAATGGAATTTGCAGGATGATATGTTAAGGGGTGCAGTAGCTTCAATGGATATCACAACGAAGAAAAATTTGAACGACTTAGTTGGACCTGATGAAGCGTTGTTAAAGAAGCCAGTTTCAAGGGTGAAGTTAGACACCGGCGGATATGAAGCTTGTAATCCAGAGACTAATGAAGAGGCTCTTAACAGGTATCGAATTGTAAGCTCTGATGTAGTTAAGAAGTTCAAGGGTTATGTGCATAGTTCGGGTTACTAAATGCAATTGCTTGTTTTCTCTTAGGTTTGCGAAGCTACTCTCAAATGAGAGACAACTTCGTCTTGCGAGGTCACCTCATGGACATAATTCCACAAATTGGAAACAATCGTAGTCATTGAATGCTACAATTTGTACAAACAACATACTGGAAATTGAGAAGATTGAATTATTAGGCGACAAGTCATTCATTCTTTAATTATTGTATTCTTTTCATTATCCCTGTATAAATTACAAATGCCAAATTGCTGCATTTAATGTAACCTTCTAATCTAATTCTTCCTGATCATTGTTTTGCATGTATTATATTGCCAGTATGAGCTTGCAAAATACAATCAAGTTATGATTACAATTTCATTTACTTATCCTGTGGTCGGCTATGTTGCAAAAAAGAAGGGGTCAAGCAATGATAAATAGATCAAAGAAATAAATCAAACACTGTGGGTTAATCAATGTGACTTACTCCATGAAGTGGGTAACATAGGATTTCACTATTTATCAAGCGATACAGTAGAGATTACAATCACACTTGAGTTAATAAAACACTCACTATTTCTCAACCTCCAATTATATCTAATAACTCACACAGTAATATTAAAGCACACAAAATAAAAAGAAAGCAGATAGTTAGAGATTTGGATTATTTGTGACAAAAAATAACATTTGTCAGTTTGAAAAACAAAAGAAAACAAAACATGGGGTAATATTTTTGGCATACGTACAATAGGTTGATGATTTTTTTCATAATTTTTCCTATGATTATCCTTCAATCTCTATTCTTTAAAGAGGAAAAATTCATCATATTAAAAAATCCAACCCAACAGGGGAAAAGAAATAGAAAAATAACTACATAGTGGGATTCAAATGGCTGATGTATTAGAGCTCATATATAACGAATTATCTTTGCCAATTCGATATGTCTTGCCATAAACACAAGCCACGTCTCGACACCGAAAGCCCATTAAGTTTTTACAGGCTATTCTTGTGAATTTACGTGCTAGAATAAAGTCTTGCGATCTTACTGGATTTTTTCGCAATCTTACCCATCTTACAATTTTCACCAGTAACTTTACGTTGAAGAAAAGAAAAAGGGAAAATGACACAAATGACCTATGAACTTTGGTCCAATATGCAATGTGACCCATGACTTTTAATTTATTCAATGTGGTCCCTAAACTTTTGATATATGTTCAAACTAGTCATCGGACTATATTAAAATATTCAATATTGTCTGTCCATTAATTTAAGTTCATAGATAATGTTGAACATTTTAATATAGTTTAGGTACATTGGATTAAAACTCAAGAATTACATTGAACAAATTAAAAAATTAGGAACCAAATTGTACCTTTAGCTAAGTTTAGGGATCATTTGTGTCATTCTATCAAAAGAAAAAGATTGTCTACTGTACTTTGACAAAATGTAGGCAGAACTTACAATGACAGAAAGCATTGTGAGAAAATTCTATGTTGTTGAAGCGAGACTTATCAGGTGGAAGAAATTCATGGAGACAGGAAGAAAAGTTTATCGTTCAAAGCATCGTCTTTAGCTGTGGAAGATCGTTCTGGAGGGTCGGCTTTTCCAAAGTGCAAGGGAAGATCTTCCAAACCCTAAAACCAATGGGTCAATCTCTTAGTTTTCCCAGAGATCGACTTGCCTTTTCTCGAGTTCTAGATGGAGAAAAGTCCACCGTCCCAATGAAATGATAGAACAAAATTAGATGAATATTATACATGTCGAATCGAAGAAGTCATCGAAGTAATTAAATGGTACACTAATCTAGCCAAATCATTTAAATTGTTATTACTTCTCCAATCAGTGAAATCATTTAACCAATGGATTATTTATTATTTGTAAAGCATTACTTATACATATTATAGGTACAGTTAGTGACATTAGATATTGTTATATTTTCTTGTTTTATTGTTTAACAAGTAGCAAAAGGCACTTTTTTAACCCACCCCACTGTGGGTGAGTTGGTTCGGGCTTCCAACGCCCTCCCCGTTGGGCAAGGTTCGAATCCCAGCTCGCTCCATTTGTGTTACTTAAGTGGGGTGCCGTGGGAGGTGGGTCCCCACGCTAGTGCCCCCATGGTTTATGCTGAGCGCTGTCAGCTGTGAGGTGGTTCCACGACATTAAAAAAAAAAAAGGAACTTTTTGATACACACATATATATTCCCCAATCAAGACTACTGCTCTAAATAAGATTAATTCCATGAGTTTCGGAGTTAAGAAATGATAATTTGAAGAGGAATTAGTATTTCTAAGTTTTTCCTCTTTTCCTTTGGCAAAGGCCTTTCAAGTCATAACAAGAGAGGATCAAAAAGGGTATTCATTATTGTTTTAAGTCACACATCGGGATCCGTCTCGCATCGTACTGTGTCCATCAGTATAGTGAGATAATTCATGTACCCGATGTTCATTGATCCACCTAATCTTAGGTCCATATAACAAAAGATACAAAAGAAAACTAACTATTAGCTATTGCACAGTGCAAATTAGTCTTATCTATCTTAAAAAGTCTATTATGTTTTCATGGTTATACGAACTGTCAATATTAATTACAGCTAATTGTCCTTAAGCACTTGTAAGAAGCGTTTTGCAGATTTTCTAGAAGAAGAGTACCGGCATATCATTTTGGATAGTTCCATCTTTATAACTTTGACATATTTTTGCCGATAAGCTCCAAGTCCTATAATTAAGGGTCACTACTACAATATGCGAAAGTAGATATTTATCCGGAAATGGGAACAAACTAATCGGAAAAAAAAAAAACAATTTGATGCCCCTTCTCTTGATTTTCCTCTCATCTTTAATGTTTACGGAAAATTGAGAACTTGGCTCGCAATTTGATTAGGTTTGACTGTGACATCCCGATTTTCCAATTCTATTTTCAGTAAATTGAGATGGGCATTTCATCTTTGCACATATAGTTCTTTTCCTTGAGTCGGCCACTCATGTGAAAACTAGTTTATTAGGTGAAGCCGTTAAGAAATTTAATGCATCAGACTCGAGAATTTGACCAGGAAGCGACCTTTCGACCGAGCTAATCTGTAAGGGTCATTATTGCACAATTAAAAATCGATTATAAACTGGAGGTAGGTCAACTCGATAGAGGCATGTAATCAAGTGTGGGTGATTCCATCAGATCACACAATTCTTGTCGATCGGTACTAGACAGGCTTTTCTGTCGTTTGGGTACCCTGCATCCGTATTTGAAACCTTGAGATTACCACAACAATCGAGAGTCGTCAATGTGTCAAAGATGTACATTGTGGCTTAAATTAATCAACCATAGGTCAAATGCATAAAAAATTCTAAAAGCTATCCGGTAGATTATGACACGCTAGTGTCATGCCAGAGTGAAATTAACCATAAATTGATATGGAAATCAGAAATTAGGAGTCCTGGTGTGTCACAAATCATTTTAGGAACATTGACTCATCTTCGGAAGATTTTTCATGCAAATCGAGTTTTTTAGCAAGATAATCAAGGTATGGTTAATTTGGTCTGAAAAATTGGTAGGGCCGCTTTTAGTTGTATTTTTGAGATCAAGATGGTTCTATGATCAAGTAGATATGTGAATTGAAGTGTGGTGATATTGGATTAATTTTATGGACTTCAATTAGACTCAATTGGAAGAGAATCGAAGGGAATTGAAGAAACTAATGTACAAGATTTCATGCCATGGCGGAAAATGAAATTGCACCCATTGGAATAGGGTTGTTGGAGATTGAGATAGTGGGGTGTGACATCATCAAGTGATGTCATGGTGGGGCTTGTGTGGCTAGGATCTTGACAAGTGGAGGGTGGATATTGGCTCTTAGAAAGGTGGGACATCACTTCACCTATCACCATCATCTTCAACCTTGGCTTCTTGGATTTTGAAAAGGGAGGAGAGAGAAGCAAGATTTCAACCGGAACCAAGCTTCCCTTCGCCGCTCGCCCGCTCATCGCCGGTGCCGTCACCGTCGCCGTTGTTCGCGCGCGACTGCCCCGCGCTCGCGCGCTAGCTTGCCGGTGCCGCCTCTCCCTTCGTCCGTGCGTCCCAACCGTCATCCAAGCCGTTCCAGCCTGCTGCTCTTGGTCGCCCGCCACCAACGGAGTCTCCGTCGACATCGTCGTCGCCGTCCGGTACCGCCCCGAGCCGTAGCTACTGCCCGCCGATCTCCCTCCGTCCAACCGACCGCCGGCGCACCTCCGTTCGACCAAGGACAGCCACCGGAGTTCCAAGCTAGATCCGGATCTTCAAGGCTCGTTTTAGGCGTCCTTTGGTCCTCCTTTGGTGTCGCGTCGAGGAGATTTATCAACGACCTCGCCATCCTCTTCGCCGGAGACTCATCGGAAAACGATTCTGGTGAGTTTAGCTCACTAAACCTCGATTAGAGGGTTAGTTATGCTTAGGGAGGTTTAGTTTGTGTTAAGTGTTATTAGGTGGTTAGTTTAATTTATTTAAGCGTAGATTAGATTAAGGTGCTTAATTAACTTAAAGTATGTTTCATTTAAGGCTAAGCGAATGTTTGTATTAATATAAGCTTTGATGTGACTTAAAGGAATTTATTTTTGATTTATTTAAGTATTCCGAAATTATTAAAAAATTTAATAATATATATTTACTCGAACTTATTAAAATATTATTATTTAATTATTTTCGGAATAAATTTAATTATTTATTAATTTCTGAAAATTTTGTCGGGACCTTAATTTCTTAGAATTTCGCGTTGATCACTGCTTTGTGTACTCAGATTTTTAATTTGATGAGTGGATAATGAAAATTGAATGTTGATTGTAAAAAATAGGGATTTTATTTATGGCACCCCTTTCCCCCGATCCATTAGGGGTCGCCACAGGTACCCATCACTTGTTGAAATCAATATACCAGTCTAATACCCTTTTAATTAAAGTGGAACCATAGTTCATAGGGGTTGCTCAATTAATTTTTTTTTTTGAAAGGGTTTCAGCGCAGCTCACCAACGGAAACATAAACGAGTCTCACCATCCCTTACTCCAATAACAATAATGCAATGCATACCGATTACGCATCAAATGAAAAGACAAAGCCGAATCACTTTTATTTACATTTTCAAGATGGACATCTCGGGTCGATACAACAAAAGGCCAAGATTTTAAACTATACTTGGCTATGACTCAAAAGAGAACTCAACCCTACATCAGACATATATACCCATCCATCATCAAGTGTCGGCTATCCCAAAAAGTGTCAGCTCCCACCAGTCATACGTGCCATCACACCAAACCCGGTACATCGGGGCGGCGGCGGCAGCATCCCCAGCATCACTCCATTGCGTCGAACATGGACAGACAAAAACTCTTGAACGACAGGGCCCCCAGCTAGGCCTACATCATACATAGCCAGCACACGGACTCGAAGAAACACCAAACCAGGAACACTAACACAAATGTGCTCTACGCACTCAACCTCTTAGTGTCAAAAGGTATACCGTAGAAGGTACCACACGCAATCGGTGGTAACGGCATCTTTTAATCTGAAATGTTAATCCCCAAAAGGGGTGAGTACAACCACTCAATAGTAAAGATCCATTAATCTACACAATTGCAGCAGGTAGAACAATCGAGATGTCACAAGTATAGTGCATATCATTCATGCTATCAAGCATACATCACCATGCAGTCATGCGAACACCCCCGTGCAATCATGCATATATCACCATGCCATATGCACATACCCATGCACATGATTCAATTTTCAAATTTCAGGGGATCTCACTTAATTTTTTTCTTCCCAGGGATTAATATTTGCATCCCTCTTTTATCGCTCGCACCCAACCTGGCATCGCGAGGACCCTCCGGCAAACACCTCCGAGCATCCGGCACTCACACTCCGGGCATCTCGAAACTCCCGAGGACATCCGGCTCACACACTCCGGGCATCTGGCACCCACACTTCGGGCATCCCGACACTCCCGGGGCATCGTCGGCTCACACCTCCGACGGTATACACATCATCATACTTTATTTCCATATATGCATCACATATGCAATCCATCACCCAAAACATTATACCACATAGAACCAATTCTTTTATTTTTTAAAATACATCAATATTCTGGTGAAACAGTATGCACAGTTCCGAAGATAATTTCGATTAAATACCCAAACGAACTCCAAAAATTATGAGATTTTGATATGTTATAAAAATCACTTAAAGGTAAATATCTCATGAAGAACACTATACCAAAATAACTTTACATAATTCGGTACGGTCCATGCACCACAGCTTTCAAAATTTAGCGTTACAGTTTACACGGTTCTGAAAATAATCCCAATTAAATATCTAAAAGAACTCCAAAAATTATGAGATTTTGATAGGTTATAAAAAACACCTAAATGTAAATATCTCATGCATAACATTTTACTAAAAGAACTTCACAAAATTCAGTACGGTCCAAGCATCACAGCTTTCAATATTTCAGCATCACAGTTTGCGTAGTTTCGAAAATAATTTCGATTAAATATACAAAAGAACTCCAAAAATTCTGAAAATTTGGTAAGTTATAGAAAAAACCTAGAGGTAAATATTTCATGAAGACATCTGAATCCAATTCGTTCTAGATTAATAGATATGGACGATTTAGTTCTTCTTATTCTCGGTACTGTTTTTTCCAGATTAAGTACTTTCAAAGAAATTCGACTCACCAACTAATCATGTCCATTTCATCTCAATTTTCAGTATGTTGTTCCTCAGAAGGTCATATATAACTTTCATTAAGGGTACAAGATCAAATTTCAACTGTACGATTTTATAAAAATCACAGAATCATGCTAGGTCGAGACAACGTTTTTCCAGATCCAGTTTCTTCAAAGAAAGACGATTTCACCAACTTAAACTTGTTCATTTCCTCTCAATTTTTGATATGTTATACTTCATGAAGTCCTCTACACTTTTGTTAAGGAGTGGAAGTGAGATTCTGTGGCATCCCGGAATTTCATAAAAATCCCTAATTATGCCATGAGCTATGGATAGGCGATAGAAGTACCGCTATTTGTATTTTGTAGCCTCCTAGTCCATGAGTTGCAATGAGATGTATGGCCAAGTCTTTAAATGGATGAATTTTGGGAAAGGAAGTTTTATCTTTGGCCATGTGTATGTGATAAATTGAAACTTATCGATTTATAATTTCAAGTGTATAGTCATCTTAATTTGTAATTTAGTACTTTAATTTAATAGGGATTTAAGTAATTTTAAAAGGATTGAATTTGGGCTAATTAAGCTTGGGTCTTAGGACCAAGATGGATGGGCCTAAGATGGGCCAAGCTGGCCGGCCCATGAGCTCATGAGGGGCTGTCGACCGTGCGAAGGGGAGGGGGAAGAAACCGGATGCATGCCCTCTCCCACTTGTCCTTTGAAGTGTGCAAAGTGTTCCCCATGCATTGCCAATGATTGCTCATCATTGAGGGCAAGAAAATTTGGAGAGATGATGGCCGGTTTAAGAGAAAATGAGGGGGAGAGAGAGAGGGGTTCGTCCGAAGAGAAAGAGAGGAGAGGAAGAGAAGAAAGGGAGAAGAGAAGAGGAAAGGAGGAGAGCTGTCCGTCGACCGTCCGCCCGTTTGCCGCCCGTTTGCCGCCGTGTGCTCGTCGCTAGCTCGGTTTAGAGGAAAGTTAAGGTCCTCTTGCTACTCTTGCATGTGTGTGTTGCATGTATGTTTGGAGAAATGTCGAATTTTGGGCGATTAGGAGGGAGAAACCGAAGCTAGAATGACTTGTTCTTGAGTGATGTTGCTGTTTTCGCATGAACCGCCCGAGCCAGAATCTTGTGAGAGCTTTCATGCATGTTTTGAGTTCGATGTAGACTTTTATTCCTTCATGAAAGTTGTAGCCAACATCTTAAAATACAACATACTAAAATTTAGTGCAAAATGATGGAGATTTAAGTGGTCAAACTCTCATCCTACGGAGACACTAGATCTGGAACTGTTTTGCTGACCTTGTGGTAGATTTGTGGTTGCAAGTTGATTTTTATCAAGAATATCTCTTAGAATTCTTCATGAAACGTGTAGAGAACATCTTAAAGACTAACATACTCAAATTTGAAGTACAATGAACAAGTATAGCCTAGTGAATCGACTTACTTTTGAAGACGGTAAATCTGGAGACGCGGTACTGGACACCCGAGACTTCATGGACATATATGGTGACTGTTCTTTGGAAATTTGACTTATATCCCTTCATGAAAGTTGTATATGACCTCTTGAAGTAAAACATATCCAAATTTCAGAGGAAATGAAGAAGCATAAGTGGGTAAAAATTCGGTATTTCGGAGATGACTACACTGGACGTTTCGGTATGAGGACCAGAAGCTTCGAACGACTATAGGAAATTATCTAAAACGAATCTGGCCTAGAAGTCTTCATGAAAAGTCTACCTTAGTGTCTTAACTATAACCTGGTAAAATTTCATAATTTTCGGAGGTCTTTTGGGTATTTTAATCGAATTATTTCAAAAACTACACATTCTGTTTTTATCCGAAATTGCATGCTGTGATTGTGTGAATGATATCTTTTGTGTGGAACTTTATTGGGCATGTTTTCTTCATGAAATTGTTATCTTATTGTCTTGTCTATTACATGTCTTGATTTCATGATTTTTGAGAATCATATGGATATTTAATTTAAATGTTTTCCTAAATTGTGCAAGCTGGAAATTTAGTAAATTTCAAAAAGGCATGATATATGGACTATTCTAAATTGTGTGGATCCCATGAATTATATTGTCATTAGTGGTTGTATCTTGCTGCATGTATGATGATGACTGGAAATGCATATAAAAGAATTAAAATGATGAAAGTGATCTTGTTTGCCATTACATCGTGTGCCATGCTGAATTTGAGACATAAAGTGGTAAACATGAATCATGATGAATGAGCAAATTGTTAGTGGCGGCCGATAATGCCCTGGGAGTGTCAGGATGCCCGGGATGGGGGGTGCCGGATGCCTGGATGTATTGAGATACATGTCGGATGCCCTCAGGAGTTTCGAGATGCCCGGAATGGTTGGGGGCCGGAAGCCCCAGAGGTCTGTGCCCGGGGAGTGCCTCGTGATGCCAGTTGGGATGCGAGATGCCCGGAAAGTGGGGGTGCCGGATGCCCGGTGATGTGTGCCGGAGGGTTCTCGCGATGCCGGGATGGGGTGCGAGTGGTGATGTGTGGGACGCAATTGCGGTCCCGGGAAAGAGATGTGGTGATCAAATTCAAAGATAAAAGTGGAAATTGAATCATGCGCATGAGATGTGATGACATACATATGGATGTGTGACATGATGATGATCACCTTGGCATGATGATATGTATGTGACATGATGATGATCACCCATGGCATGATGATATGTATGTGACATGATGATGATCACCCATGGCATGATGATATGTATGTGACATGATGATGATCACCCATGGCATGATGATATGTATGTGACATGATGATGATCACCCATGGCATGATGATAGGTATGTGACATGATGATGATCACCCATGGCATGATGATACGTATGTGACATGATGATATGTATGTGATATGATGATGATGAGTACATGAGATGTGATGACATATGCATGGCTGCGAGGTAAGTTATGCATGGATACTCGAATGACATGGGTTATGCTATGTTTGTATTGTGTGATGCATTGAGTGGTTTATTGGTCCTTTACCTATTTGAGTGGTTGTACTCACCCCCTTCGGGGACCAACATTTCAGATTAGAAAGATACCGCTCTCTCCGGTCACGCGTGATACTTTTTATGGCCTTCCATCTAACGTGGAGGTCGAGTGCTCGGAGATGGACTGCATTACCATCCCCGGTCTGACGTTCGTGCGGGTCCGTGTGCTAGTGATGTATGATGTGGGCTTAGCTGAAGGCCCGGTCATTCAGGAGTTCTTGTCGGTCCACGTCCGCCGTGACGGAGTGATGCGGAGGATGTTGCCGCCGCCACCACCCGATGCACCGGGGTGGGTGTGATGGCCGCGTGAGGAGGGGAGAGCTGACATTTTTTGGACATAGCCGACACTTGTAGATGGAGGATCATACACGAGATAGACATAGGGTCGAGTTGTCTTTTGGGTGGTGGCCAAGTCTAGATAAAAATCTTGGCCTTTCTTTTTGATTGTACCGACCCGTGAAATCCATCTTGAAAAATATATGTAAATAAAAGTGACTCGGCTTCATCTTTTCATATGATGTGTAGTTGGTGTGCATTGTATCATGATTGTTGGAGGGAGAGATGGTGATATCCAATTATGCTTCCGCTAATAAGTTGCGCCGGGACCGTTTTCAAAAAAAAAATGCCTATGAACTGCGATGCTTCTACTAAGAGATGTAACTAGCGTTCATTAGGTATAGCGATAGGTACCTGTGGCGACCTTAGGCGAGTCGGGGTGCCACAAAGACGTTTTGATTGGTATCGAGCAATGGTTATAGATTGGAGTGATAAGGAGCCTCATTTGGAAATTGAGGAACATGATGACAATGCACACCATAGGGTACTAACTGGAAGGTTAAGTAACTTTGAATAACGGGTGATGAGTAATCACTCGTAGATCCTTAGTAGTTGTTATTAGTTGCTTTTAGGTACCAGTAACATGGTTATGTTGCTTATTTCTCTTAGTTGCCGTTGTTTTTAATGAAGACATTGAGTCACAGATATTTCCTGAGGCAAATGCTTGGAAACTGCAGGAAAATCATGGTACGATATGGAAGTCAACATCCATCGAGGGCTGAAGCCCTGCGCAAGGGCTGAACCGCGAATGGAAGATATCCTGCAGGCATTGGCCAATATAGGAAATCGATGGAAAGACAAGCGCAAAGAATGACTGGAGAGCGAATGCCGTACTCGGGGACCGGTGGAGCAATTTTTGAAATTGAAACCACTAAGGTTTAGTGGAATGGGAAGTCCGAGGAGGCGGAGCATTGGATTGATGGGATGGAACAAATTTTCCGGTTTGTTGGACTGCAATGATGCTGAGAAAATAACTTTGGCAGAGAGTACCGGCTCGAGGGAAATGCAAAGTTTTGGTGGAGAGCTTCGAAGAATATAATCTTTCCACCAGTGCGATGTTAATTGGGGAGAATTTGTGAGAGCTTTCAATAGAAAGCATTTTTCTAAGCTTGTGCTAAGGATAAGAAAATTACAGAATTTGTTCAGCTAGAACAAAGGGAGCCGATGAGTAGATCAATATGAAGCAAGATTTTCTGAACTGTCTAGATATGCTCCTAGACTAATTGAGGATCAAGAAGAGAAAGCTAAGAGGTTTCTGAAAGGGTTGAGGATTGATATCAGGAAACAACTAGTGCCTTTGAACATAAGAGATTATAATGAGATCTATGAAAGGGCGCAGTTGGTGGAGCAAGAGTTAGTAAGAGAACAGTCGGAGAATAAGAGACAATCGTCTTTTAGTGATGTGAGACGAGGTAAGAGACCTTACCCTGGTCAAAGTCAGACCTGGAATATGAAGAAAAAGAGCAATTTTGGAAGTTTTGGGGGAGCAAGAAGTGGCCGAATATAGGGAGGACACCCTATCGGCCGATGTTTGTCAAAGGTGTAATGGGCGACATGGCCCGGGGCCTTGTAATGGACGCGAGATGTTTTGGTTGTGGACAAGTGGGCCACCTTAGGAGAAGTTTCCCACAAGAAAGGTCGCAAATGAGTGTTGGCTCGGTGCGACAGGTCAACAGTACGGTTAGATCAAACCTTTCAAGGAATCCTCAAAGGCCACCGGCGCAAGGAAGGGTGTATGCGGTCACCCAAGAGGAAGCGGAAGCTTCCAAAAATCTTATCTCAGTACGATCCTTATAAATGGTAAAAAGGCATATGCATTGTTTGATACGGGTGCTACGCATTCATTTGCGTCGAGAGGTATAGACGGTTGAGTAAAATAGAAGCTACGCCTCTTGAGACGCCTCTTTGTGTTTCTACGCCTTTAAAGAATGTAGTGTTGTCTATTTGGTGTGTGGGAATTGTAGGATAACAATGGGAGGAAAGGATATGGAAATAGACTTAGTCGTAATGGCTATGTATGATTTTGATGTTATTATAGGAATGGATTGGCTTCGTAAGTATCGGGCCAAAATGGATTGTTATGGAAAAGTGATCCAATTTGTCTTACCCGATCGTCTAGTTGTGAATTTTGGGAGGTCGACCCACCTACCTGTAACACTTATTTCGGCGGTAGAAGCCCGTACGTTACTTGACAAAGGATGTCAAGGGTACCTGGCCATGGTTAAAGATTATACTAGGGAAGAGCCTAAGTTTGATGAAATTCGAGTAGTTAATGAATTTCAAGATGTATTCCCTGATGAGTTACCTGGATTACCGCCAGAACGAGAAATCGAGTTTGAAATTGAACTAATGCCCGGAATAGGACCAATATCGAAAGCACCGTATAGGATGGCCTTAGTCGAGTTGAAGGAATTGAAAGTGCAGCTACAAGAATTGCTTGACAAAGGATTCATTAGACCCAGTGCTTCACCTTGGGGTGCGCCAGTTTTGTTTGTGAAAAAGAAAGATGGATCGATGCGCTTGTGCATTGACTATAGGCAATTAAATCAAGTGACCATAAAAAAATAAATATCCTTTGCCTAGAATTGATGACCTATTTGATCAACTCCAAGGAAGTTCGGTCTTCTCTAAGATTGACTTAGGGTCGGGGTACCATCAGCTGAGAATTAAGAAGGAGGACATTCCTAAGACTGCGTTTAAGACTCGTTATGGACATTACGAGTTTCTTGTCATGCCATTTAGATTGACAAATGCGCCGGCTGCTTTCATGGATCTAATGAATAGGGTATTTAAACCTTATTTAAACCAGTTTGTGATTGTTTTTATTGATGACATCCTGGTGTATTCGAAAGGGCCTAAAGAGCATGAACAACACTTGAGGATAGTGTTGCAAACTCTGAGAGATCATAAGCTGTATGCAAAATTTAGCAAGTGTGAATTCTGGCTAGACCATATAATATTTTTAGGGCATGTGGTATCAGGAGGAGGAATTGCAGTGGACCCAGCGAAAGTTGAAATGGTAATAAATTGGCCGAGACCGACAACACCTACTGAAATACGGAGTTTCTTAGGATTGGCCGGTTACTATAGGAGGTTTATTGAAGGATTTTCACGATTGGCATGTCCTTTAACTAAATTGACTCGAAAGAACGTGAAATTTGAATGGAATGGGGAATGTGAAAGGAGTTTCCAGGAGCTTAAAAGAAAATTGACCTCGGCTCCAATCTTGACTATACCAACAGGATCGGATGGTTTTACAGTGTATAGTGATGCATCTCATAAAGGACTGGGTTGTGTTCTGATGCAGCATGGCAAGGTCATAGCCTATGCATCCAGACAATTAAAACCCCATGAATTGAACTACCCAACGCACGATTTAGAATTAGCAGCCATAGTATTCGCTTTGAAGATATGGAGGCATTATTTATATGGGGAAAAGTTTGAGATTTATACGGATCATAAGAGCTTGAAGTATCTATTCTCACAAAAAGAGTTGAACATGAGACAAAGGAGGTGGATGGAGTTGTTAAAGGATTATAACTGCGAGATACGATACCATCCAGGGAAGGCGAATAAAGTAGCGGATGCTCTTAGTCGTAATTCAGCTATGGAGATGGCTAGTTTAAGAATGGCGGAATGGAGCTTATTAGAGTCCGTAGACTCAGAGTTTAAATTGGAAATGGATTGTCTTATTGGTATGCTTAGTGCATTAAGAATTGAACCTGAAATTATTCAAAAAGTTAAGACATTACCAGAATCTGACCCGGAAATTATGAAAGTGAAAGATGCAGTATCTTTAGGAAAAAGACCAGAATTTCAAATTTCTGAAGATCGGGTGGTAAGATGTCAAGGACGACTTTGTGTTCCCGACAATGAAGAAGTAAAGAAGGAAATTTTGTCGGAGGCACATAAGAGTAATTACAGTGTTCATCCAGGTTGTACAAAGATGTACAGAAATTTACGTCAGCAATTTTGGTGGAATGGTATGAAAACAGATACGGCTAAGTACGTTTCTCAATGTTTGACGTGTCAACAAGTAAAAGCGGAACATCGCAAACCCGCAGGACTCTTGAGACCGTTAGACATACCAGAATGGAAATGGGAGCATATAACAATGGATTTTGTGCAAGGATTATCAAGGACATCAAGTGGACATGACTCAATCTGGGTAATAGTGGACCGTTTAACCAAGTCTGCGCATTTCCTAGCAGTTCGCATAGACTACTCGATGGACAAATATGCGGATATATATGTAAGCCAAGTGGTACGCTTACATGGTGTTCCAGTAACTATTACCTCAAATCGGGATTCGAGATTTACTTCGAACTTTTGGCGGAGTCTTCAAATTGCCTTAGGAACTAAACTTCAGTTTAGTACTGCTTTTCATCCTCAAACAGATGGACAAACAGAGAGAGTAATCCAGACATTAGAAGATATGTTGAGGGCTTGTGTAATTGATTTCAAAGGAAATTGGGATGAAAGATTGCATTTGATGGAATTTGCTTATAATAATAGTTTTCAGAAAAGTATAGGCATGGCTCCCTATGAAGCATTGTATGGAAGGAGATGTAGGACTCCTGTCTGTTGGAATGAAGTGGGTGAAAAGAAACTGACAGGACCTGAACAGGTACAAGTTACCACCGAGGCGTTGAAATTATCGGGGAAAGACTTAAAACAGCTCGGAACGTAGAAAGTAAAGACTACGCAGATAGGCGTAGAAGGCCATTGGAATTTAGTGTGGGAGATCATGTATTCCTTAAAGTATCTCCGATGAAAGGAATATCTCGATTTGGAACGAAGGGTAAGTTAAGCCCTAGATTTGTTGAACCTTTTGAGATACTTGAAAGAATAGGAGATGTGGCTTATCGTTTGGCGCTGCCTCCTAAGTTGGGAAATTTGCATGATGTGTTTCATGTATCGATGTTGAGAAAATACCAGCCGGATCCTGGTCACATACTCGATCATGAAGCCATCAAAGTGGATGAGAAAGTGAGGTACATTGAAGAGTCTGTACAGATATTGGATCGAAAGGAACAAATCCCTCTGGTTAAGGTATTATGGCGACATCATGATATGCAGGAAGCCACATGGGAAAGTGAAGATCAGATGAACGAAAAGTACCCCTATTTTTTTCAAGAAGGCACGAGTGGTGTCTAATTTCGAGGACGAAATTCTCTAAGGAGGGGAGAATTGTGGCATCCCGGAATTTCATAAAAATCCCTAATTATGTCATTAGCTATGGATAGGCGATAGAAGTACCGCTATTTGTATTTTGTAGCCTCATAGTCCATGAGTTGCAATGAGATGTATGGCCAAGTCTTTAAATGGATGAATTTTGGGAAAAGAAGTTTTATCTTTGGCCATGTGAATGTGATAAATTGGAACTTATGGATTTATAATTTCAAGTGTATAGTCATCTTAATTTGTAATTTAGTACTTTAATTTAATAGGGATTTAAGTAATTTTAAAAGGATTGAATTTGGGCTAATTAAGCTTGGGTCTTAGGCCCAACATGGATGGGCATAAGATGGGCCAAGCTGGCCGGCCCATGAGCCCATGAGGGGCTGTTGACCGTGCGAAGGGGAGGGGGGAAGAAACCGGATGCATGCCCTCTCCCACTTGTCCTTTGAAGTGTGCCAAGTGTTCCCCATGCATTGCCAATGATTGCTCATCATTGAGGGGAAGAAAATTTGGAGATATGATGGCCGGTTTAAGCGAAAATGAGGGGGAGAGAGAGAGGGGTTCGTCCGAAGAGAAAGAGAGGAGAGGAAGAGAAGAAAGGGAGAAGAGAAGAGGAAAGGAGGAGAGCTGTCCGTCGACCGTCCGCCCGTTTGCCGCCCGTTCGCCGCCGTGTTCTCGTCGCTAGCTCAGTTTAGAGGCAAGTTAGGGTCCTCTTGCTACTCTTGCATGTGTGTGTGTTGCATGTATGTTTGGAGAAATGTCGAATTTTGGGCTATTAGGAGGGAGAAACCGAAGCTAGAATGACTTGTTCTTGAGTGATGTTGCTGTTTTCGCATGAACCGCCTGAGCCAGAATCTTGTGAGAGCTTGCATGCATGTTTTGAGTTCGATTTTGACTTTGATTCCTTCATGAAATTTGTAGCCAACATATTAACCTACAACATACTAAAATTTGGCACAAAATTATGGAGATTTAAGGGGTCAAACTCTCATCCTACGGAGACACTAGATCTGGAACTGTTTTGCTGACCTTGTGGAAGACTTGTGGTTGCATGTTGATTTTTATCCAGAATCTCTCTTCGAATTCTTCATGAAACGTGTATAGAACATCTTAAAGAATAACATACTCAAATTTGAAGTAAAATGAACAAGTATAGCCTAGTGAATCGACTTACTCTTGAAGACGGTAAATCTGGAGACGCGGTACTGGACACCCGAGACTTCATGGACATATATGGTGACTTTTTTTTGGAAATTTAACTTATATCCCTTCATGAAAGTTGTAGGGGACCTCTTGAAGTAAAACATATCCAAATTTCAGAGGAAATGAAGAAGAATAAGTGGGTAAAAATTCGGTATTTCGGAGATGACTACACTGGACGTTTCGGTATGAGGACCAGAAGCTTCGAACGACTATAGGAAATTATCTAAAACGAATCTGGCCTAGAGGTCTGCATGAAAAGTCTATCTTAGTGTCTTAACTATAACCTGGTAAAATTTCATAATTTTCGGAGGTCGTTCGGGTATTTTAATCGAATTATTTCAAAAACTGCACATTCTGTTTTTATCCGAAATTGCATGCTGTGATTGTGTGAATGATATCTTTTGTGTGGAACTTTATTGGGCATGTGTTCTTCATGAAATTGTTATATTATTGTCTTGTCTATTACATGTCTTGATTTCATGATTTTTGAGAATCATATGGATATTTAATTTAAATGTTTTCCTAAATTGTCCAAGCTGGAAATTTAGTAAATTTCAAAAAGGCATGATATATGGACTATTCTAAATTGTGTGGATCCCATGAATTATATTGTCATTCGTGGTTGTATCTTGCTGCATGTATGATGATGATTGGAAATGCATATAAAAGAATTAAAATGATGAAAGTGATCTTGTTTGCCATTACATCATGTGCCATGCTGAATTTGAGACATAAAGTGGTAAACATGAATCATGATGAATGAGGAAATTGTTAGTGGCGGCCGATAATGCCCGGGAGTGTCGGGATGCCGGGATGGGGGTGTCGGATGCCCGGATGTATTGAGATACATGCCGGATGCCCTCGGGAGTTTCGAGATGCCCGGAATGGTTGGGTGCCGGAAGCCCGGAGGTCGTGCCCGGGGAGTGCCTCGTGATGCCGGTTGGGATGCGAGATGCCCGGAAAGTGGGGGTGCCGGATGCCGGGTGATGTGTGCCGGAGGGTTCTCGCGATGCCGGGATGGGGTGCGAGTGGTGATGTGTGGGACGCAATTGCGGTCCCGGGAAAGAGATGTGGTGATCAAATTCAAAGATAAAAGTGGAAATTGAATCATGCGCATGAGATGTGATGACATACATATGGATGTGTGACATGATGATGATCACCTATGGCATGATGATATGTATGTGACATGATGATGATCACCCATGGCATGATGATATGTATGTGACATGATGATGATCACCCATGGCATGATGATATGTATGTGACATGATGATGATCACCCATGGCATGATGATAGGTATGTGACATGATGATGATCACCCATGGCATGATGATACGTATGTGACATGATGATATGTATGTGATATGATGATGATGAGTACATGAGATGTGATGACATATGCATGGCTGCGAGGTAAGTTATGCATGGATACTCGAATGACATGGGTTATGCTATGTTTGTATTGTGTGATGCATTGAGTGGTTTATTGGTCCTTTACCTGCTGAGTGGTTGTACTCACCCCTTCGGGGACCAACATTTCAGATTAGAAAGATGCCGCTCTCTCCGGTCACGCGTGATACTTTTTATGGCCTTCCATCTGACGTGGAGGTCGAGTGCTCGGAGATGGACTGCATTACCATCCCCGGTCTGACGTTCGTGCGGGTCCGTGTGCTAGTGATGTATGATGTGGGCTTAGCTGGAGGCCCGGTCATTCAGGAGTTCTTGTCAGTCCACGTCCGCCGTGACGGAGTGATGCGGAGGATGTTGCCGCCGCCACCGCCCGATGCACCGGGGTGGGTGTGATGGCCGCGTGAGGAGGGGAGAGCTGACATTTTTTGGACATAGCCGACACTTGTAGATGGAGGATCATACACGAGATAGACATAGGGTCGAGTTGTCTTTTGGGTTGTGGCCAAGTCTAGATAAAAATCTTGGCCTTTCTTTTTTATTGTACCGACCCGTGAAATCCATCTTGAAAAATATATGTAAATAAAAGTGGCTCGGCTTCATCTTTTCATATGATGTGTAGTTGGTGTGCATTGTATCATGATTGTTGGAGGGAGAGATGGTGATATCCAATTATGCTTCCGCTAATAAGTTGCGACGGGACCGTTTTCAAAAAAAAAAAAAAATGCCTATGAACTGCGATGCTTCTACTAAGAGATGTAACTAGCGTTCATTAGGTATAGCGATAGGTACCTGTGGCGACCTTAGGCGAGTCGGGGGCGCCACAAATTCCCACTAAAAAGATGCATGCAGCTCACAATCTCACGTAGGGTCGGACTGATTTTTCTAGAAACAGCATGCACAGCCAACAAATTTCTCCCCATTGCTTCGAAATCTCCTTACCTCTACCACATCCAACATTCACCATCCGTCATACACACATCACAGCTAGCAAAAGGGTAGAGAAACAGACTCCACTTGCCTCTAGTCCAAGCGAACACAGCAAGCAAACGAACGGAGGGAAAGGCGGCACGACGGCGGGACTCGGCGCACGCATGGCAGCGAACGGACCTCCACCTTCCCTCTCGCATGCACGGTTCTCTCTTTCTCTCTTTCTCTCTTCCTTTCCTTTCTCTCTTCGTGCGACACCCCCACCCCTTCCTCGCTTAATTCGCCCCTCTCCCCCTCACTAATTTCCTTCCCTTAATGATTAGCCATCATTGGATTTTGCATGATTCTTACACTTGGCTACAAAGAGACAACACTTAGCAATTCCATGCAAGAGAGGGGGGGTTCATCCGGCTGGGCTTGGGCCTTTTGGTCGACGGCCCATTGGGCCCCTTAGGCCAGGCCCCTCCCTCCAACCGGTCGACGGCAGCCCCCTCCCTCCTTTTGGGCTTCACGGGCTAGGCCCTAATGGCCGAATGATGGGGGACTCTTGGATTTAAGAAAATCAACCAATTCTTCTCTACTCTTTTCCCCATTTAAACATCACCTAAGTAAACACCTAATTACCAATTTAAATGGCCATAGAATTATGTAACAAAATTAATAATTCCCAACTTATAAAGCGTACGGCAAAAATTCCTTCTCGAGCTTCTATTTCTTCCGTCAAAGAAGATTCGGGAAAAGATAGAATAGGAAGACGTGTTTCCCTATCAAATAATGGTTCATCGAAAAGCTCGGCCAAAATCTTATTGCAAATTATGGGTCAAATGGCTACAATATAAATTGGTGGTGCTTCCATCGTCTCCACATGGCTCACAGTACATCTATGGATTATCATGAAATTCTAGGATGCCACATTATTCATAAAATCCCAAATGTCGGGTTTTGACACCGAAGATAGATTTTATGTATAATATCAAACAGTGGGGTTTGAAAAAGGAATGTATTGGCTTTCTAGTTTGAATGAACGTGTACCCACAAATGATTATTTTCACAGAGTGTTTTTAATACGAAGAAAACAGGCCAAGGTCGTTATCTTAATTGAGGCATGTGAGTGCAAAGCATAATACCCTTGGCCGAAATTGAATGATCGTGTGCTGGTTAAGAGAACCCATCCCCAGTGTGTGTCGGTGGATGTTAGCTATCCCTGGTGTGTGTTAGTGGACTTGGGTCGCAGTTGATTCTGGGCCTATACTCCTTCGGGAACGCCATCGACGTAGTAACGAAGTCACGCTCCAAGGTGGGGAGGCGATGCCTGGCATTAATGTCAGTAGATAGCCGAACTGCGAGTAGGCTATGCCCTTGTGTGGCAGTGAATAAGAATTGGAACGCATGCTGAGTGTTATTGATGTGCCAGATTTTGGGACAAAATTGTGTGGCATGGAATGAGACGTGTCATAATGATTTGGTCCTATAATTAGGACCCCCACTTTTTATTGAATTGATAGACTGATGTGTGTCGGTAGGTTATGCTTGTGTGAGCAATATTGTGATTGACAAAGACATTCCAATTGATGTGTGAAATTGCTATATGGCTATGGTTGTGACATGAACTGTGCTAACCTGCAGGAAGGAACTGAGGCGAGGTAAGTCCTCTATGTGGTGTAGCTAGGCCATCCTTGGGCGTATTTTCTTTCTAATAGGGGTTTAGGGGGTTGAACTTGCTGAGACAATGTCTCACCCCATTGTGGGCCAAAATTTCAGGACTGTAGATGGCGGAACCCCCAGAGGCTGATCAGTTAGAAGTGGGATCGAAGAATGAGTCTGACTAGTGGTCATAGGACCGTTCCTTCTTTTTGATGGACTGATGCCTTTTTGTAGATTGAACCTTTTTGGTATATATGTAATCTCTGGAGCGAATATCTATGAAAGCATGTTTGTTTAGGAATGAGTTGGTTTCCTGCTTTTCCTATCCCGTGAGTTTTTGTCAAAGGCTTTATAATACGTTCCGTTTGCGCAATAATAAATGAATGGCGTCGGCGACACTACTTGGGAATGTCGCATTTGCATGACCATGGCAGGTTGGAAAGAATAGGGACTCTAGCGTATCATCTTGCACTACCGCCGAGGTTGGCACAAGTGCATGACATCTTTCACGTGTCGATATTAATGAAATATGAGCCTGATCCGACACACATTCTAAATTTTGAATAAATAGAAGTGGACGACAGGGTGTCGTACGTTGAAAGCCCGGTTCAGATTGTGGATCGCAAGGAGCAAGTTCTGCGCACCAAGACCATCCCATTGGTCAAAGTGGTCTGGCAACACCACGGCACTAAAGGAGTAACTTGGGAAACCGAAGATTCGATAAGACAATTGTACCCCCACCATTTTGCTTAAGATTTGTAATGGCTTAAATTTCGAGAACGAAATTTTTATAAGAGGGGAAGAGTTGTGACATCCCCATTTTCCAATTCTATTTTCAGTAAATTAAGATGGGCTTTTCATCTTTGCACATATAGTTCTTTTCCTTGAGTCAGCTACTCATGTGAAAACTAGTCTATCAGGTGAAGCCGTTAAGAAATTCTAATGCATCAGACTCGAGAATTTGACCAGGAAGCGACCTTTCGACCAAGCTAATCTGCAAAGGTCATTAGAGCACAATTAAAAATGGGGATTTTATTCATAAAATTTCAAATGTCGGGTTTTGACACAAAAAATAGATTTTATGTATAATATCAAACGGTGGGGTTTGAAAAAGGAATGTATTGGCTTTCTAGTTTGAATGAACGTGTACCCACGCACGATTATTTTCACAGAGTGTTTTTAATACGAAGAAAACATGCCAAGGTCGTTATCTTAATTGAGGCATGTGAGTGCAAAGCACAATACCCTTGGTTGAAATTGAATGATCATGTGCTGGTTAAGAGAACCCATCCCCAATGTGTGTCGATGGATGTTAGCTGTCCCTAGTGTGTGTTAGTGGACTTGGGTCGCAGTTGATTCTAGGCCTATAGTCCTTCGGGAACGCCGTCGACGTAGTGACAAAGCCGCGCTCCAAGGTGGGGAGGCGATGCCTGGCATTAATGTCAGTAGATAGCCGAACTGTGAGTAGGCTATGCCTTTGTGTGGCAATTAATAACAATTGGAACGCATGCTGAGTATTATTGATGCACCGGATTTTGGGACAAAATTGTGTGGCATGGAATGGGACGTGTCATAATGATTTGGCCCTATAATCAAGACCCCCATTTTTGATTGAATTGATAGACCGATGTGTGTCAGTAGGTTATGCTTGTGTGAGCAATATTGTGATTGATAGAGACGTTCCAATTGATGTGTGAAATTGCTATATGACTATGGTTGTGATATGAACTGTGCTAACCAGTAGGAAGGAACTAAGGCGAGGTAAGTCCTCTATGTGGTGTGGCTAGGGCATCCTTGGGCGTATTTTCTTTCTAATAGAGGTTTAGGGGGTTGAACTTGCTGAGACAATGTCTCACCCTGTTGTAGGCCAAAATTTTAGTATTGTAGATGGCGGAACCCCCGGAGGCTGATCAGTCAGAAGTGGGATCGAAGAATGAGTCCGACTAGTGGTCATAGGACCGTTCCTTCTTTTTGATGGATGATGCCTTTTTGTAGATTGAACCTTTTTGGTATATATGTAATCTCTGGAGCGAATATCTATGAAAGCATGTTTGTTTATGAATGAGTTGGTTTCCTACTTTTCCTATCCCGTGAGTTTTTGTCAGAGGTTTTATAATATGTTCCGTTTGCGCAATAATAAATGAATGGGGTCAGTGACACTACCTGGGAATGTCGCATTTGCATGACCATGGCGGGTTGTTCGCGTGCTCGGGGTTTCGGGGCGTGACACTGACCATTTCTCATCTCTTGAAATTTCCATGACAACCATTTCAAAGCCGCCTTCATCAATCAATATCCGGTGGTTTCCCAATTCAGACGGACGGATTGCACTCATTAATGGTCCCAGGCCTTCGTCGAAACAACTGCAGATTCGTCACCTTTTGCGAACCTTTGATTAAATCAAAACTATAGTTCGAATAGTCTTACCATGTAGTCCCTTTGAGCAATGCACCAATCATTGTTCATGTACCGTCCATTTAATCTTGTGAAGAAAACAAAGCTAACCCCGAGGACAAGTTTTTTTTTTTTTTTTTTTTTTTTGGTCCAAGAACAAGTTGTTTAGATAGTGCCAAAAAGAAAAAAATCTAAAATAAGCACTGATATATGACACATAGCCGTCGATCGCTGGTCACTATCGTGGCCAAGTACAAGTTCACTCTAATATACGGCTCTCAAGCTGTGTTCAAACCTACTGGTCTCCTTAAAGTCTCACCAGAAATTCTTCGCATATGCATCGGTGACTGAAGGCTAATCACAATGTTGACGAAGTCCTTTTGAATTTGGACTTTTCAATATGGTCCCCGCACATGAAGAGTCTAGGGTCCAACTTAACCAGTTCCCAGCAACTTCGATTGATTCCGGTCAAATTTGAATCGTAGCGTTTCGTGAAACCCAGTGAAAATGTGAGGGAATGAGAGCCTATAAATACGCATGGCTCATGCATTGGAAAGCCATCACGCAAACTAGCTCTTTCTCCCAACTTGATACACTAGCTCAAAACATTTCCTCTTTCTCCCTCTCTCTGACAGCTCTCAAAGGCACCAAGAGTGCATACTTGCTAGTACTTCGTTTCGTTTCGTTTGACTCCATTTACAAATGGAAAGAACAACGAGTTTCCCTCTTCAGCCTCCAACTTATGGAAATTCGATCACCATTTTGAGCATCGATGGTGGTGGGATAAGAGGCCTTATCCCTGGAACCATTCTTCATTTCCTAGAGTCAGAACTTCAGGTGAGCACACTATATACGACTTCTGTTGTATCTATTATCAATATATTTCACCAATCCTATTAGCATATTAGTAGGCTTCCACAATCTTTACAAATTTCTGCAAAGCGATTTTGTCAATATGAATTTTATATATATCAATTTTAGTGAGCAAAACTATATTCATTAGATTTATATGCACTTAGATAATTTGCATGTAGTTCTCGTAATGCATGCATGCATGCATGTAAAAGGTTTTATGCATGGTTGTCCTAAGCAAACTTTCAAAGGACAGGACTATTTTCAATATATATAAAGTGCATGCAACCAATAATTATGTCACCCATATCTGATACATCGATCTTGAGCTAAAAATGTTTGACGAATTTTGTAGAAACTAGATGGTGAAGATGCAAGACTTGCGGATTACTTCGACGTTATTTCTGGAACAAGCACTGGCGGCCTTGTCACTGCCATGCTAACCACTCCCAATGAAAACAACCGCCCTGTATTCGCCGCAAAAGACATCAAAGAGTTCTACCTCAATCACTGCCCTAAAATCTTCCCCCAAGACAGGTAAAGGAAAAACATGGAGTTGCTAATCTCTCTTCATGGTTTAATTATCTCTTAACTGATAGAAATTAATAAATGTCCCTAAAACTATGCAGTTGCCCTTTCAAACCGGTTACGAAGATGATCAAAGCCATGGCGGGACCTAAATATGATGGAAAATACCTTCACAGTGTCGTGAGGGACGAACTTGGAGACAAAAGACTGCACCAAACATTGACGAACGTCGTGATACCGACGTTCGATATCAAGAGCCTTCAGCCAACTATTTTCTCTAGCTACCAGGTCATTCATCTCTTCATCTTCTTCTTGAAATTTCTCTATGGTTTTGAGGATATGTAGACAATGAACTCTTACAAGGATAACCAACATTATTCTCATCAAATTGTCGTCAGCTGAAGAAAGATCCGAGCATGGATGCCTTGCTCTCGGACATATGCATTTCGACCTCAGCCGCGCCAACTTATCTCCCGGCCCATAAGTTTGAAACGAAGGACCCCACAGGCCAAGTGAGGGAATTCAACCTCATCGATGGTGGCGTAGCCGCAAATAATCCGGTAAAATAATCAAATTGGCCTCCTTGTATATGAAATCTCAAACATGAAATTCCTCCTATGAATAATTTTTAAAAGAAATCAATTTCAATAAATACAGTCAATAATTGCTCGACACATAACTTGATTGATTCAGTTTATCCTTTATCATCTTTGCACAAAAGTACTTAAATGTCGAGAGTTCGTTCTCAATTAACGTGTGACATAAACTAATTATCTATGATATTCCCATTGTGTAGACATTGGTTGCGATGGGAGAGGTGACCAAGGCAATCATAGGAGGGAATTCAGACTTCTTCCCTATAAAGCCGATGGATTACCGGAGGTTCTTGGTGATCTCACTCGGGACCGGTAACAGGAAGGCCGAGGGGAAATATACGGCACATGAAGCAGCCAAGTGGGGAGTGCTGGGTTGGTTGACCAGCGGTGGCTCCCCACTGATCGACGTCTTCAGTCAAGCCAGCGCGGACATGGTCGACTACCACCTCTCCGCCGTATTTCAAGCCCTACACCTCCACGACAATTATCTCAGGATCCAGGTATATCTAGCATCCACGGATATTCTCTTCAAAGATTCCCAGACGAAGAATTTTCCGACAAAATATTGTAACGCATAGGTCTGTTTTATGCTGATCATTGCATCTTCATGGCTTAGGATGATACATTAACGGGTGTTCTATCATCTGTGGATGTGGCCACGAAAAAAAATCTGAACGACCTAGTCAAAACCGGTGAGGCATTGTTGCAGAAGCCGGTCTCTAGGGTTAACCTGGAGACCGGAGTGTGTGAGCCCACGCCCAACCAAGAGACCAACGAAGAGGCTTTGAGAAGGTATATGCATTAGAAATCACGAACAGTCAATTTCAAGATAAGAAAGACATGACGATTTTACTAGTTTTTGCATTTTTAGGCTGGTTTGACTAATGTAGCTTCCCCTTTGATATATACTGCAGGTTTGCTAAATTACTCTCCCAAGAGAGACAGCTTCGCCTTGCAAGGTTGCCTCATGGACATGCCAATACACAGAAGTGATTATAATCGAGGGCCAGCTATCTTCTTGCATAGTTTTGCTGGTTTTGTAATTTCGAGACGGGTACAAACTAGTTGTCTTTTTATTAACTTTTTCTCCTCATGATTCTTTCATTCTTGAATAATTACTTTGGTCCTCGGCTAAGATTGACTTTTCTACTTTTGAATAATCCCTTGGGAGGCTAGGCCTAAGATAGATTTTCTGCAATTTCTTTCTCTACTATTCATCAATCACTGGACACGAATGATTGTAAGCTTCTATGGAATGAATTCTCATTACCGTCACAGCTTCGTATTATAATTGTTTTGTTGTGGTCGGAGTCATAGACACGTGCATTAAGTCACATATTCTATCTTGTTGTATAAACAAGATGACTATGTTTCACTTCACCGCGAATATGCCCTGTAGATAGTGATGTAACTAAAAGAAACCATTCCATAGGTTGACTAAAACTTAATTGAAGTGGAAAGATTTTTTTTTTTAAAAAAAACAAAAGTTACTCGTTTTCTGGCCATTATTGTTCTTCTAAACATAAGTCCAAAAGTATGACCTAACAATTGAAAAATGCTAATCTATTCTAAAACCAATGAATCTCGTTAACTTTCTTTTTTCATGTTAGGATATTAGGATAAATAATTTAATAATTACCCATTGGCTGGGGAACTGAAAAAAGGACTAGCAGCAAGCCATCTAAAGCATATACAGCTACATAAGCATTGTATCATTGTTTACTTTTAGTTAACATCTGGCAGAGCCTTTATGCATTGGACAAAATGGAACTTAGTTTTTGATTTGCTTAGTGCATCGAGGTTTCCTATCTCCTCAAGCATTTATTTTTTACCTTTGATAATTGACTATTAAATTCTTGCTTAGGCACTTCCATAATTACCTATTGCATATTAGTGGTTTAGGCTTGAAATTGACTCAGATTGATTGCAATTTTTAATGCAATTTCGAAATAAAAAGAAAAGATATCAAAAATGCATTAGATTTATCTAGTGTAATCAAGTTCCCAGATCTAGAAAATCTCTAGTTCTCAAAGTAAGGTGCTCTCCCACATTTTAGTTTTTCTCTTGACGGTTCACCTCTAAAAAGGTTTCTACAAAGCAAGAGATGCATTCCCCATTGCAAGAGGGCCAAAAGTTTCGTAAATTTAATATAAGAAAGTTTGCACTTTCATTGCACTTAGTTATCAAAAGCATAGACTTTTAGCTTTCAACGTCCAGCCATCTTTGAATTGCTTTAGAGGTTCGCTCAGAGAGTTTTGCCCATCAAGCCTCCACATGGGATCACCATGTGCAAGTATGCACGTTCAAGCCCCTGATGAACTCAGAAGACCAGCGGATATGGCAAATGTATGATAATATATAATTTACACAATACCTTTAAATTGACCCTCTCATTTCATGAAGATCGATCCTGAACTTTTTCGAAGTGATAGAATCTGACATGCCACTTCAATCTCCCGTGGCTGCTTTTTCTGCATCTGATTTCTCGCTGCCTAACAATTTATGTAGGGAAAAGAAAATAGAGATATAGAGTTGTCAAACGTGGGATTCAACTTGAGTGTTTAATAAACGAAGAAAAACTTGAAGCACAGTGATGAGCTGAGGTTTCGCAGTCAAAAAGGGAAGAAAAAGAACTGCGTTTTGAGCTAGTGCTTCATGGTAGTGCACATGGGAATGATATGAAAGTGATCAAAGCGATGATATGTATATCGCACACTGTCTTTATTTTCCCAGTCACTGTTTTTTTGCTTGCGGTAGATAAGTAGTATTGATGGGAAGGTAAATTTTATGTGCGACATGAACAAGTATTTTCGGTGACGTGTGAAAAAATGAGATAAATCTCACATGATATATCAAAAATTTGCTTTTGAAAAATTCAGGAGCAGAAGAAACACAAGATAATGGAAAATATCAGGGCATTAGTTTATTCGAAAAATCTAAAGGAGAGTTGGTGAGGCTACTAATCAAAGAATTTTTTCTAAAATGAGAAAATTGTCCTTTGAAAACTTTTTGTGTCAAAAAAGGTAACTTTCATATTCAATAAAAGCCTTGACTTGAATTTCATCCCCTTAAAAAAAGGACAAAAAGATCTCAACAATTCATGACACGATTAAGATAAGGCCAAGATTAAGAATGACGATTAGACACAACATGAAAAAAAAAGTAAAGTTAATGTAACTCAGTAGTACTATTCACAAATGGATGATGCTCCACCAATTAATGGATACGCTGTTTCGGACACTTGCCATGTTTGTGTTAATAGTTGATTGGATGACACATACATTTGAAAGGATGAAAAAACAGGACCGTACACCCATCCCCCTTCCTTTCCTTTTATTATTTTTTTATCTTTTTCTCTCGCTGTGCACAAATGCCAACGGTTTCTGGATATCTTTGCTCTCTTTCAGTACATTGTGTTGACTACCCTGTCGGATAATATTCAGAAGGAAGATTTATAGAAGCATCATATTTTCTTTCAAATTGCTTTATTTTCACAATTAACATGTAATGTTGGAAGGGTTTCCGCATCATTGAATTTTCGTATTTCAATGGGTCAGTTTTGCTTTTTTTTGTTTTGAGAAGGGATTTCAATGTCTTACGTACATTCAGCTTTTCTCCGCACAATGATTTATATTTTAGGAGCAATTCTTTCAAACCCAAGTAATCTCTCTCTCTCTCTCTCTCTCTCTCTCTCTCCCTATTTTCCAAGACGAAGTTTTATCACAACATTTCTCTATATGTGGCATACAACATTGTCAATATTGCTACTTTCGTAGAAAGTGACCTCTAGTCTATCTATATCATTCCCATTCTAAATACTTGAGTTGCCCGCCAACGCGTGCTTTGATCTTTTAGCCTTTAGGTTTATCATTAGGGGTAATGCCATTTATGTAGTGATTGAATTGCCGAAGATATAAATAGAAAATAGTATACTGTGCGTGCATAGGAAATTAGGGTTTTCCTGCTCCCAAAATGGCCCCGTGCCTTTAGTTTATTGTTCAAACCTACAAGTCTTTTCTTGTGGCGTTGAAAGTCTCACCAACAATTCTCCCCTTAAAAGACCTCTCATCATCGGCTGGCCAAATGGTTCATCTCCCCTTTAAAATTTACTTTTCAATCAGTTTCTGGGATTGAAGAATCTCCGGTCAACTTAAAACAATTCCGGGCAAGATCGTACGTGGGATTTCGGTCAAAATTTGTATGAAATGCGACCTGCATATACTGGCTTCCTATCCAAGACTAAGGCCAAAAAGCTCTCACCCGACACATTTGAAGTATCTCTCTCTCTCTCTCTCTCTCTCTCTCTGAGACACCCAACGCGCTTCTGTTTTGTTCGTATTATTAAGTCCTTCTCGAAAAGTTTGCCGCTCCAGCCTCCAACTTATGGAGTAAACTTCTCAGCAAATTCGACGACCAAGGATATTACTCAGTAATTATAGAAATTAAAAAAAAAAAAAAACAGAGAGAGAGAGAGAAATCCACTGACTTCACCAATTTGGAGTTAGCTACCGATCAGGGGAAAAATGGGAAAATTGATTAAAAAAATCTTAAATTTATTACATTTTCCCCAATTTAGTCTTACCCTTTTTTCAATGTTGTCAATTAAATCATAATTATTTTCACGTTTTGTCAATATAGTTAATCCGGCCAATTTTGGCAAGAAATCTTTTATGTGAACACAAGGCAACCTATGCGTACGAGCAACGTTGACGTGGACAATTTTTATTAATTTTTAGCAATTTCTTTATTTTTTACTATCTTTTTTTTTTTTTTTTTTTTTTTCCTTTTCATTTTTCTCTGCCAATCGTTAGGCCTTGGCCATGGTCAACGATCAACCAAAGGCAATGGCCGTTGAGACTGCCCTCGTCGAGATTTGACATGGGGTGCTTTCTCCAACCTTGGGTGTGGTTGGCCCTCACTAGAGGCTAGTGAGGTTGAGCCTCGCTAGCAAGTGTCAGCCTCTCCAACTTTTGGTAATGTCATGCCCCGATCTTTGAGCGCGTGTCCATCCCTCGTTGGTTGATTAAATTGTGACGTCCCAGAACGCATCGCCGACCCATTCATTTTAATACGCATGCGGAAGCGTATAAATAAATCCCCAAACAACACAAAGATGGGATAGAAAAGTAGGATCACAATTTCACAACCAAAACAAACCTTTATACACAGCTGACTAGTTTATATACAATACTAGTCTATAGACAAAAGTCTACTCAAGCGGAAAGTCTACAAGTCCTCTAGGTGCTCGAATCCCCAACTGAACACCCCGAGCTCTCCTGGGGACTTGGGTCCACCACTGCACCACCAAGAGGGTCAATTGTACCGCACGACAGAGCTCCTCAACCGCATCACTTGAAGCGGTGAAGTCAGTAGTAGAGAATGGCAAAATCCATTGGGAAGAGAAGGTGTCTGACATGGATGGCAGATTGAGGAAGGATTAATAATTTTTAGAACTTTCATGATTTATTTATAACTTTTAATCTAGCAAATCAACTATTCATCTAGCTTAACAAACATTAGACATGATATTTAAAATCATATCCTATCATTTTCATATCGAACGTTATCTTATTCAACAAAAATGTTCAGATGACCAAACACAATCTTAATTATGCCAATTTAGTACTAAATATTTTGACATAATACCATTAATCCTAAATTTTTTGATCTATTGCAATTTAATTTTTCTAGCTAATTTTGGTCAAATATTGCAGACATGGACACTGGTTGGCCTATGTGGCACGATTGGCCTTGATGTGAATAAATTTTTATAATATTTTAATATTATTTTAATTATTTACTTCCTTATTTCCTTTTTTTCCCCCTCCCTTTTTTCCTTCCCTTCCTTCTTCCTCTTGGTGACCAGCTAGAGGTGAGGGACCTTGTCACCCTCTGGCAATCCTCACCAGCCACTAGCAAGGCTGACCCAACCTCTAGCGAGCTTGCTAGGGGTCACTAGGGTGACCTCACACTCGGCTAGTGAGACTTGCCCTCGTTGGATCTAGCAAGGGTCGAGACTCGCTAGATTCACTAGCCATGGGCCAGTCCCAACCTTGCCCGATTCGATGAAATTGAGCCTTGCCCAGCCACGATGAGGCTTGAGCCCTCGCCAAAGGCCAATCTTCGACTCGACGGCCTCTTGCGAGGGCTCAAGCATTGCTAATGGCTGGGCAAGGCTCGACCCTCGCCAACCCAATGTGAGACCGCCCTCGTGGCCTCTAGCAAGGTTGGGGCTCGCCTAGCCATGGTAAGGCACCATTGTTGGCGAAGGCTAGCTTCGCTAGTGGTTGGCAACCCTCTCTAGAGGCCAATGAGGTTGAGGGTGACCTCGCTAGCCCTTGCCTTTGGCCAATCGACGACCAACTAGAGGAGAAAAGAAAGGGAAGGAAAAAAAGGAGAAAAAGAAAAATAAATATTATTAAAAGTTGTCCAATCAATGATGGTCGTGCCACATAAGGTTATCAGTGTCTACATCAGCAAAATCAGGCCAAAATTAGTTGGAAGAACTGAATTGACACTAGGTCAAAAAGTTTAGAACTAAATTGACATCAATAAAAGGTTTATGACAAAATTAGTACAAATACAATAAGTTTAAAACTTTTTTGATACTTTTCCCGATCTTTCTTATACTACTGTAAGACATCTTTTATAATTGCATAACCACAGTGACAACAGTGATGAAGAAGTTCCAGGGCATCGTGGAGATTGTCCATAAATACTTTAGACCTTCCAGTGAAAGTAGTTTAGCGTCTGTGGTATTCTAAAAGTGAGCTTAGAAACATAAAAGACTCGACTCCACTATTTCAATTGATGATGCACGAGAATTTTGCTGCAGTTCATAATTTGGCAGGTTGGAGTATTTGTGTTGTATATGGAGGAGTGTCATAAAATATAGAGAAGTGCGGACACAGTTCTTAGCTACCAACCTTTGCGAGCATCGACTAAGATTTTAGCTTTCCCTAAATGATCGCTACCTCTTGGGAAACAATCTTACACTCTATCGAAGCTATGATCTATGTTGATTTGACGCTCACTTCAACACGAATAAGCTTCAATAGTTTTCCACCCGATTGTATATGTATGAACTGTCTATGTTAAGCAGGGTGATAATGCAATTTCAAATACAAATAAAGCTCTAAGAATGTCTTCTAGGATCCCTTGACATTATTTCAGACATACGATCCTAGATAGCTGAAAAGACTAGCATATGACATGGTGTCACATGTCATTATCAATTGTGTTAACATTAGAACATTTTCATTGGTAGACACATTAATTTCCGAGAAAATCGATATCTTCCATCAACTGGACCAAACAAAACATCCTCCCAAACCATAACTTGCAAAAATAGCACAGAAATTGTTGCCTTAGTCATGAACCACATGAAACATTCAAGTTGGGAATGTTGTACTATTAGGATCATAAGAGTTGCGCTAGTTCAACACTTTGCTTCCCAACGGCCATGTGGAACTTCAACATCCTTGTTGCGAAAAGCAAGCGATCGAACATTAATATAGACAGAAGAAGAAGAAGATAAATCGGATACCAGATTTACGTGGTTCGGTCATAAAAACTTACGTCCATGGGGAGAGCAACGACGAATTTCACTATAGATCAAACGATACAAGGAGATTACACTCTCGAGTCACTCAAACACTCTCTCGGTGTTTCCCAAACCCCAATTACACCCAATAACGCACGCAGTGTTTAGCCGCGAAATTCCTCAAGAAATAATCTCTCAATCTCATGAAGGAATTACACGCAAATCTTACCACAATATTTAATTGGCTTGTGATAAAGCTAGTAAGAACACCTAGAGGGAGGTGAGTAGGTATTAAAGAATTTTTACGAGACTTAACAACTTAATTCGACTTTTGAGAAAGATAGACTGAAGATACAAAAGACTGTAAACAATTATATATGACTACGGATTAAGGTAAAGAGTATAGGGAAAGAGAATTAGAACATAAAGTTTATAGTGGTTCGGCTTAGATCAAGCCTACGTCCAATCTCCCGCACTAACAGCCCATTGGCTGGATTCCACTAAGAACAAAAAGAGATTTTACAGTCTCACGTCCTTGATTCCACAGTGTAGAAACTCTACCACACTTCCTCAAGGTCTCACAAATATTTAATCTTTCTTTTGAGTACAACTTAAGCTCAGTAAATGAATTAGCAAAGAACTAGGAGTTTCGGACTTTGGAATTTTTCTTTCACACACACTCTCGAATAACTTAAGCGTCTTCCTTATATACTCCTCCATGCCAATATAACCGTTGGCACATTCCAAAGGAGTTCTTCCAATCTATCCGTTAGACAGAATCAATTAGGGAGATCTCGAGTTAACTAAGGAATGTGATGATAGTCCACCAATCCTGCTCGCCCATACAATCAGGATCTAGGTTTCCATAAGTAAAACCTTCCAAGTATACTTCACCAATCAACAGATCTAATTATCGGAATTGATTTCAATAAGAATAATTGATCACGAGATGTTATCTCCAGCTATGAGATCTTCTTCAACCGTACGAATCAAATCCTTAAAGATATACTCACATCTAGATAGATCTTTTTCATCGGATAAACCTTTTCTTCGTCGGTCTGGAAGCTATCAGTGAGAGTAAACTTTGAATCTAGAGTCTGGAGGTCTTCAGACTTTGACGATAGAGTCTGCAAGTCTTCAGACTAGACTGATGGAAACGTTTTGTCAACTTCAAAACAAATAAGGAAGTTTTCTCTAACAATCTCCCCATTTTTGATGGTGACAAAACTTTCCTACAGATTTGAAAACTTTTAACCTGCAAAACAACACTTAAGCAAAACAAGATATCTCACAAAAGATAAGTAGATTAGGATAAGGATAGTAACAGTACTGCAACCACATAAAACATGTTAGTCCTACAAAATATTATCATTTCCATAATCACTATCATAGCTTAAGTTACCGCAAGCATTAATAAATCAAATCAAACAGTCCATACCACAACCAAACAAAAGATTAGTCCAAAAATCCAAAAATCCAAATCTAAATCCAAATATGCATCAAACTTCTCCCCCTTTTTGTCAATAGCAAAAAGTGGAGAACAAAGAAAAGATTGTTTGAAAATAGAGAGAGTGAAAGAAGTTTTCGAAGGCGAACAAGATGAAATTCTCCCATGGAATGCACTGTCTGTTCAAGCTTCCTAATGGTCTCATTCAGTTGCTATAAATCTTCACCCTTCACATGATCTTGCACTTGAGTCTTCAGGGCGTTTAACTGATCTTGCAAAGACACTGAAGTTGCCATGAAAAGCGTTCTTGAGATCCTGCATCTCATACCCCATAGCATATTGTTGTTTCCTTACATCCAATAGAATCTCTAGCAGTCTCGAAAAGTCTGATGTTTGAGCTGTTGCAGCACTAGGACCAGCCGAGTCAATTCCAGGAGTTTTGAGAATAGAGGGATCTTCAGCGGATTGTCCACCATGACTATGAGTGAATGCTTCAAGATAATAAGAGGCATACACATCCTCTAGATCTGCTGCAGAACGACTCACATCACTAGTAAAGATAGGTGAAGAAATACATTGTTGTCCAATAGCTCCCCATGTTTGGTTGCCTTCAGGTGGAGTAGGAAAGATTTCTTCTTGTTCAACTTCAGCTTCAGAGTGATACATATCAGCAGTTCCTGCCATATCAGGTTCACTAGATAAAGAGACAGCCAAGGTTGGCTGAAAAGAGTCTTTGTGACCCTGGTCTCTATCTTTTTCTCTATCTTCTTCTTCTTCTTCTTCTCGTCTTTCTTCCTCTGTCCTCCTCTGTTCTTCATCTTCCTTCTCGGTCTCCTTCTTCCGGGTCTTCTCTTGTCTGTTGAAAGCTAACAAAACTCTTCAAATTTCTTAAGGCTGAAAGAGTCATTTCGTCCTCATCATCTACATCCTGCAAGATGAGAGTTCTCTTCCTCTTTACTGGAGCATCCATGGGCTCCTTGCCTTTCCTTTTGACTGCAGCAGAGTATTGTCTTGCTTTAACAGGCGACTTCTCCTTCATGCGCTCTAACACCTTGTTAAGCTCTTTCAACTGCATCTTTGTGACCATTTTAAATCCAATCACCATTGGGGAAATATTTGTCAAACATAATAGTGCAAGGATGTGAATTTTAAAATGTCTAAAAAGACGCGTGATGAGAGCAGAATAAGAAAGTTGACCCTTATCTTTTACCACTGTCCTGTACATGTGAAACATGGTGTGAGGTAGAGAGAATTTGTAGCCAATGTTGATGGCATGCATCAATTTTGCTTCGGACCGAGAGACATCAGTCTTGGATGTCGACTTTGGTCAGATGCAGTTGATCACGATTTTGTGCAACAAGATGTTGGAGGCATTCATCCTAGAGTAAGATATCTTGCCTTTAGCATCCATGTCTTTCACCAATGACAGAGTAGCGTGAGCAATGGATACACTAATTGGTTGGAAACATGCTCTTTCCACCCCAATTAGGTCAGCCAATGTATCCATATCCACCAAAAACTCATTATCCCTCACTGTGAAAGAGAAACTGTTTGCATTCAAGAAAGATAAGTTCGAATAGAAGTAAGCTGTGAGTTCTGGATAAGCAGAAGTATATTCAGAACAAAAACGCTCCAATTGCAAAAGAGCAAACTTCTCTCGTAGATTTACTTTCACTATATCAAGAAAATCAAAATCAACAGTCCTAGGGTTCATGACCCCTCTCTTCATTAGATCCGAATAAACCCTCTTGTGATTCTTTGATCTGAATAGACTAGATCCATCACAAACAACATTTGCAGCCACTCTTGTTCTAGGCTAAAAATGGGTAAACATACGGTCAACGTCATCCTGTCCTTGTGGTTGATTAGCAATGCCAAAACGCGGGTCACTAGGAAAATTAGTAAAGGCTTTTTCAGCCGATCCCTTTTCTGCAATACCCATCTTCTCCATATCGCGCAGAAATAGAGTTTCATTCTTGTAGCCTCTTTCTCTCAAGAATTCATCAATCAAAGACATAGAAGTTCCTCCGCTTTTCAAACAAGAGTAGAGTTTAAAAGCAATCTTAGGAGTTAACGTTCTTACAGGTTCAACTCCATTCAAAATTTCTTCTTCAGGTTGAGTCGGTGGAGGAGACTAACGCTGTTGAGAAGGTTGTTGCTGACTTGATCGCTAAGGTGGAGAAGAATCTTGTTCTTCGGTTAGATCGAAATGCGTAGGACCCTTAGGCATGTGTTGTGGTCCCCTGCTTGCGATTCTCAAAGACTTTCTTGAAGACATTGTCGCTTCAAGGGAGACATTCACAAACTTGCTCGAAAAGGTGAAAACTTTTTGGACAACAGTAAAAGTGAGAGCAAGTGGAGGTTTAGTAATATAGGGTTTGAGAGTGAAAGACGAAGAAGAGGAATTTCAACAGTATATAAAGCGAGTGAAGCAGAGTAAACGAATCGTCACAAGGAAAAGTTTATAAATGCCTTTTCGAAAGATAATAACTGCCTTTTTTGAAAATAGATAACTGCCTTTTTGAAAAAAGATAACTGTCTTTTTGAATAACTTCCTTTTTCAAAAATGAGTAAATACTATAAATTTAAAAGAACTTGGAAAGATAATTTCAATCAATTAGCAATTAATAAATAATGTACCTTTTCAAGTTTTTAACCAAAAATTAAATTACTAGTACCGAAATAACTTACAATCGTAACTCTTGGTCTTCTGAGTCTGAGGATCTTCAGACTTTACCTTTGTGTCTGAGCACTTTCAGACTTTAATGGATAAAGGATGTGATGTTCAGTCTGGTGTGAATAGACTCAAATAGGCTTTTCTCTAGTAGCTTTGTAAATATGTCCGCCAGTTGATTCTTTGAATCAATGAAATGAATCATAACTTCTCCATTTTGAACATGATCTATAATAAAGTGATGTTGAATCTCTATGTGCTTTGCTCTTGAATGAAGAATTGGATTCTTCGTGAGATTAATTGCGCTAATGTTGTCTCATTTGATCTCGGTGCATGAGTCTTTAATTCCAAAGTCTCTCAGTTGTTGTTTTATCTACAAAATTTGAGAACAGCAACTTCCAAGGGCCACATACTCTGCTTCTGCTGTTGAAAGGGCTATCGTACTTTGCTTCCTTGAGAACCATGATACTATCCTTTCCCAGCAATTGACAAGTACTAGAAGTGCTTTTTCTATCAACTCTGCAACTTACTAGATCTGCGTCTGAATATCCAAGGAGAGTAAAGTCTCCTTCCTTGGGATACCACAAACCTAACTTTGAGGTAGTTGCAACGTATTTGATGATGTGTTTAGTAGCACTCAGATGAGATGCTCTGGGATTAGATTGAAATATGGCTACTGGAGCGTAGGTTTCGTTATAGTCTATCCCTTCTTCTTGCGTATATCCTTTGGCCACGAGTCTTGCTTTGTTCCTGACCACTTTTCCTTTTTCGTCCATCTTACTCCTGAAAACCCATTTAGCTCCAATAATAGATTTACCTTTTGGTTTAGGAGTTAATTCCCAAACTTTGTTAATGCTAAACTGTCTGAGTTCTTCTTGCATTGCTTCAATCGAGCTTTCATCAGCTAAAGCTTCTTCTATGCTTTTGGGTTCTATTTCAAAAATAAGTGCCACAGCACTAGACTCTTCTTGCTTTTTGGATCTGGTGTGAATCCCTTCATCAATGTCACCAATGATGAGTTCTTTGGGATGACTAGTTTTGTGCTTCCAGTTACTGGTTAGTCTGACAGTTTGCTGATTTTCTACTTCAGTTGATTTTTCAAATTCCGTCTGTTGTTGATTTTCAGAAGTCTGAGCTGCTTTAGGGGAGGTAGATTTTGTAAAGTCTAGAGCAGGTTCAAATTCTTTAGGTTGAGTCTAAATCAGTTGATTTTGAGAAGAGTCTTGAAACTTGACATTCATAGATTCTTCCACGAACTGAGTCGTCTTGTCGAATACTCTGTAAGCTTTACTTGAGATTATGTAACCATGGAAAATTCCTTCGTCTGATTTTTCTTCAAACTTACTAGTTTGATCATTCACATTTTTCTAAACAAGACATTTGCAACCAAACACATGAAAGTAAGAAACAATTGGCTTCTTTCTTTTGAATAACTCATAAGGAGTTTTCTCCATAATAGGCCTTAAAAATACTCTGTTAATAATATAGCAAGCTGTAGAAACTGCTTCAGCCCAAAAACGAGAATAAATATTACTTTCTATTAATAGAGTTCTTGCCATTTCTTGCAGAGATCTATTCTTTCTTTCCACAACTCCATTCTGTTCTGGAGTGTATGGAGAGGAGAAAACATGCTGAAATCCTAATTCATCACAAAATTTTGCAAAGTCTTGATTTTCAAACTCACTTCCATGGTATGTCTGTATGCTTGAAATAACATATCCTTTCTCATTCTGAACTTTCTTGGCAAATTTTAAAAAGTAAGAGAAAGTTTCAGACTTACTTGCCAGAAAGTGAACCCAAGTAAATCGAGAATAGTCATCCACGATTACTAAGCAATATCTCTTTCCACAAATGCTTTTAGTTCTGGTTGGTCCAAAGAGATCCATATGCAAAAGCAGCAAAACACGATTAGTAGAAACTTGATTTATTGGTTTAAAGGAATTTCTAACCTGTTTTCCCAACGCACATGTTGTACATAAGTCAGATTTTTGAAATTTTATGTTGGGCATCCCAGGAACAAGGTTCTTGGAAGAGATCTTGGCAATTCGTTTCATATTGACATGGCCAAGCTTTTGATGCCAAAGATTCGCTTCATCTTGAATCGATAGAAGACATTGAGATTTTTTTGGTTTTATATCCAGAAGATAGATGTTCCCATGTCTTCGTCCAATAAAAGATTGAGAAAAATCTTTACTAGTTCTCGAACATACTCCTTCTTGGAAATTGATTTTGAATCCAATGTCGCACAGTTGGCTAATGCTGAGTAGATTGTAATTTAGTCCTTCCACCAAGGAAACATTGTTGGTTGTGAGACTTCCAATTTTTACAGTTCCATGCCCAACAATTCTTCCTTTACTATTTTCACCCATATGACTTGAATCTCCAGCCATATGTCTTGAACAGCCACTATCTAAGTACAATTTAACATTTTTCTTGATAGTGATCTGCAATTGAAAAAGAAACTCAAGTTTTCTTTGGTACCCACATTTTCTTGGGTCCAGATGAGTTAGTGCAATATGCAATATTTGTCCATTCCTTCTTAACAGGTCTCCAAACCATGGGACATTCTTTCTCAAAGTGTTCTGAGCTGTTGCACTTTGAACATTTGAGAGCACTTCGGCCAACAGATTTTACAAAGACTTTTTGAGAATGATTTCTGTAGAAAGTTTTTATAGGTTTTTGTTTGATTCGTTCCTTCACTTTTGAAAAATCGATTGGACCACTCGCCCGGCCGCCCCTAACACTGCTCGCCCGGTCGCCCTCGAAACAGCTGTTGTATAGGAAGTTGTGCATTTATACAAAGGTTTTTGCTAAGTTGACTTGTTGCAATGTTTTCATATGATTTGCCTTTCTTCTGCCCTCATTAGACCTTAGCTATCGCATTTCTTTTTTAAAAAAAAATTACAATATCCCGGTTGCCTTGTGTCTGACATCTTTTCCTTTTAATGTACTCTTCAGAGTTCATAAACCTTGTGTCATCTGAATCAAATGAAGTTTGTAATCGAGAGGAGAAAAGAAGGATTGCTCCTGAGCATGTACTCAAGGCATTAGAGGTGCTCTTCTTGTTCTTGTTCTTCATTGAACACACTCCTGAGCATGTGATCGAGATTGAGTCATGATAGGCTGGAATTTTTCGATTCAGTAAACATCTGTCTCGAAGGTTTTAAACAGAATGCACTGCTTTCATATCCGGTGTCCCTTAGTTGTTATATATTGTCTAATGTGCAGGATAATGGCCTTGTGCCCATTTGAACCTGAGATTCTTCTTGATGGAGACCACCCTACTGAGAGGACTCTTGAAGTGGCAGAGAAGGTTTGGTCTGAGGTCTTTTTCTATTTGGTTGAGAACAATGTTTTGTTTGAGGGTATCCAGCTTAAACCTAGCATGGTAACTCCTGGAGCTGAGCATAAGGAGAAGGCTTCTCCTAAGACAATTGCCAAGTACACTCTTACAATTTTGAGAAAGAGAGTTCCACCTGCTGTTCCAGGAATCATGGCATGTTTATGTTAACATTTCTACATCTTTGCAGCCTATTGTAGTACATATAAGCCTAATGATTTGGCAGGCTGGTCGTGTGTTGTCATGAGGGTTCCATGTTCTTTATAGCTGCAATGTGTCTAATTGTAATGTTTCTTTACATGATAAAAACAGATGATCTTTCGGGCCTATCTGCTTATTGTTATATTGTCTAGTCTTCTCGGCATCAATGCAATTGTAGCTTTGGATGGGATGCTGTTGTTAGAAGAACTAATCTAAGCAAAAGAGGTTATTAGTTTTCTGTATCATGTTCTTTGTATTGAAGGGAAATAGGAATCGTATTCTCTGCTTTGACTTCCTTCTTTTTACCTTTTGATAGGGTTTGTGTTGATTCCTTAACAACTTGGCAATTTTTAGTTTCCTAAAGAAAAAAAAAACTGATTTCCATCAATTTGGTGGTGAAGGAACTCTAAAATGGAAGGAAAAAGAATATCCTTCTTGTGCTGGAAAAAGGTCTAGATAAAGCATCTATTGAGGAATCAACCTCTTCTTGCCCAACATAGCCCAAGAAAGCAAACAGACTTGAAATCGCTAATGAAAATTTGCTTATATACGTCTCTTTCCTTATATTTCAGATATTAAATTGGATTTATAAAGATAAATTTTAAGGCTTTCTATTTTGCAACATTTGAGGAATCAATATGACAAACTTTTTCCTGCGTTGTGTGAAGATCACCCTGACATATTTCCTCCAGAGTTTTGTATGTGGGAACAATTTTTATGGGCTTGCGAACTTTGGTAGTCTAACAGCATGAAAATTCAGTTTGCTCATGGAGCACTCCAGACTTGCCTAATCCCCATTGCTGGATTTCTTAACCATTCAGTATGTTGTTTGACTATTCTCATTTTATTTTCATGATTTCTTAGGTCTCATGAGCATTTCTCAACATGTTTGTTTACCATTTTGATGTGGCTATCTTCCAAGGGGTATCAATTTAGTCTGACTGAGACTCTTTTCTTGGATCTGACCTCATCGCAGTTGTAGAATTACCATTAAGTAAACAGATGATGAACACCAACTTTATGATTTGCAGAAATTTCTTGAGCATGACTTTCTTCTTGAGAAACTATCTCGTGAAGCTCCAATATATGTCATCATGGAAGGAAGTGAACCACCTTTCTTCACGCGCTTCTTCTCATGGGACTCCGCAAAATCTGCTGTAAGTAATTGTAATCATTATACATCTGAGTTTTTGCTGTCCTAGAATTCTGATTGATTTTTTGTTTTCCTGGTGAAGATGCATGGGAACTCATTCCACGGAAAGCTTACAATTGTTAAGCATGGTGGTACAGCAACTATTGATGTAAGACTTACGTACTTTGAAGCTTCTAAACATGCCTGCTTGAATGATTCTTAGTTGTTTAGGACTATCATGCATATCCACTTCTTATCAACTTGTTTATGCTTGTATGTGGATATCTTGACTCTTTAAGGAACTCATGCTTGGTCCAAGTTTGTTGCTTGCATCAGTGATTTTCTTATGTTTGTCACAACAAAAGTTGCTAAGTTGCCATCCTTTTTCTGATCTTGGCTTGAGCTGACATAGAAGCTTTGGTTTGTCTCTTTCCTTCTTCGTTATAATTCAAATCTGAAAATGAAAAAAAAAAAACCTGTTGGAACCTAGAACCGACCCTGGAACCTGTGACAGGGTAGGTTCCAGGTTCTTGGTTCTGATGGGTAGGTTCCAGGTTCCAAAAATGAGGAACCTGTACCCGAGGGTAGGTTCTAAGTTCCAGACGGAATCGAACCCGAACCTGGAACCGCTCACCCCTAATGCAAAGGGTATAAGTATGTAGGATAGAGAAAGAAATGCTCTTCCTCATCCTAAGGCACTTAAATTAACACATGATTTCATTGTAATAGCACGACTTGAAGATTGATGCAAGTGAGAGCAAGAAAACTTCAATTCATTTTCCTCACCTCATGATGTCATTTTATCTCACAGTTGCCCCGATGTGGGGTGATTCTTGACAGGGGTAATTTGAAAAAAATATCCATAAGTGTATGGGCTCAAAAGGGTTAAGCAATGGATCACCTGTAGTGTTTGCGATAAAGAAATGAATTGCCTCTCACCATTTCGATTGCCGTACCTTTTGCGAGAGAACTCTTTACCTTGTGTATATGAACCTTCCTACACTTATCTCACAAGTGTATGAGTAGGGGACTGTATATAAGGTAAGGTTTGCCTTTCATCATCCCGACTCGTCTCATTTAATATGCTCAATCAATTCCACATCATTCATTAAATTAGTCCATTTTGATGTTCTTTAGTGGAATTGGTGGATAAAACATGTAAGAGTCATCATGCAAAATCTTTTTTTCAAAAGAGTTCAACAGCTTTAGGCATGAAAAATTGTCAACAAACAGTTTCCCACACTACAAAAATGGTTTTAAGCATTCATTCAAGGATTCCTCTACAATGGGATTGCCTCAGCAATTGATGTCTTTGGATTGTCCCTATCATTCAAGACTGAAAATCCACTTTTGCCCCAAAATCTATCATGCCCCCAATCTGTCACATTAACTCTTTAGAAATGTGTCCTTAACAATTGGGCCAATTGCAACCTGGTGTGCATTTTCAGATGCCTTCTCATCAAATCGAAAAAACAATGCTCTAAAACATGAAGTAAATGAGTCAGAAAATTAAATAGGGTTAACCTAATGCATGCTTTTGGAAATGGCTTCAAAAATGATTTTTTATTTTTTTTTTTTTTTTTGGAATTTTTGGATGAGGAAACATGAAGAAACCCAGTCCTTAGAATTCTCCTTGGATGATATTTTCTTTTTATTGTTGGATATCGTCACCGGGCCGGTTGGGTGTGCCTCATCATGCCCTCAAATTTGGAAATAAAATTGTAATTTCATTGAATAAAATCAAATGAATTAGATTATTAGAATGAAAAATGCAAACAAGCAAACCCTAGAAACAAAAGCAATAATTGAAATCTCAAAGAGTAGGAAATCCTAAAAACTTGAAATCCTAGAAAGCATAAAAAAAGACTCATTCGTAAAGGAGTGTGAAGATATGAACTTCTTCACTCAATAACAGCAGTTGTGCCTCCATCATGGTTGGAAAGAGGGCTTTTCTGATTACTACTAAAGAAAATGATTTTATGAATATTTACATCCAATATTGCAATTTAAATAACTAAACTTAAAAATGCTATCAAATAAAAAAAATAAAAAGAATAAACTAAACTACCTAAAGGAGGGCAACATCGTTGGTGCGCGCTGGACGGATGGTGGCCGGCGTCGGGACTCCGACGAGGGCTGGACGGCAGCAGCAGCAAGGAGGCACGGCATTGGTGACCGGCGAGTAGCAGCTGGATCGCGGGTCGGTGCAGTAATGGTGAGCAGTGGTGTAGGGGCGAGCTCGCGGGTGGAGAGGTGCGCCGGCGTCGGTTGCTGCAAAGGCAGAGTCGCGGCGGCTGAGGCTGAGGCATTGGAGGAGGTGATGCGAACGGAGTTCCGGTGACCGACGAGGCAGCAGTAGCACGACGGTGGTGCGGGACGTCTCAGCGAGACCGGCGAGACAACGGTGATGGGTGCGAGCGGAGCAGCGAGGTGGCAAGTCGCGGAGGCGGCTGGTGTCACGGTGGCGCGACGATGGTCGGTGCGGCTTCAGCTGGGCTAGCGAGGAACGGACGTGCAGTGGTGAGCAGCGCGGAGGCAACGTGGGCTGTTGGCGCGGGCATCGTTGGATCGGACAGGCGGAAGCGCCGCGAGCGGTGGCGAGCAATGGGCTGGACTCGTCGATGGGTGAGTATCGCGTCTCGGCAGCAGCAACCGGCGAGGGAATGGTGGCTTCGTGGGGACGAGCAGCCGAAGGCGTGGCTGATGCAGGCGCGGCGGCGATGTCGGGCTACGGGCAGAAAAGTTGCAACCGGGGACGTAGCTGCAAACGTCGGCGTCGGTGCAGCAACGGCAAGGCAAAGTGGGAGGCGCGATGCGGAGGTACGGTGGCCGGCGCGAGGGAATGCTGGTGCGGCGGCCGGTGCAGCTCGGTGGATGGCGCGGATGGGCGGGGGCACGGTGGAGATGATGAACAGTTGCTGCGTTTTGCTTTCCTTTTTTTTTTTTTTTACGTCACTTCCAACACCCTTTCTCTCTGGTGCTTCAGCAAAAAAAGACAGCTTTTTGCTAACTTTGACATTTTTTCGTAACAAAACAAAAGAAAAGAAAAAGTTTTCCCCCTTTTGTGTTTGAATTTTTTTTTTCTCAAAATCGAGAAAAGCCTCTTTTCTTCACAAAATATTTTCGCACGAATCTTCTCTCCAAAATTTTTGCTCTGATTTTTTCGAAAAATCCCCCTAATCACGAAAAATGAAGCTCTCATTTATAATAATTCCTGAGAGCCGCTTTGTATGGTATTTTCCGAATTTTCATCTTCTGTCGCATTAAATCAAAGCTATAAATCAGAGCATGATTTCGCAATTAGCTGGATTTTGCTCAGATTTCTTCCGTTTTGCAAAAATTCTTGCCCTTTATTCACTTAATTTTTAAATTACTTCTGCATTTAACAAAATCCGAATATTCATCAGAATTTCAAATTTCCATGCATAATCAATCAAATCAATTTTTCCCATTTTTCATTTTTCCTTTTATTTGTTTTGATGCATTTTTTTAGGGGTTAAAATTAATCCCTAATTTTTATGCAAAAAATCAATGACTAAGTCGCCAAAAGTTTAGGTGTCAACACCTAAAAAGGTGCTCCATCAATACAGGGCGTGGTATCGCCATTATAGTGATGGACGAAGGGAAGGCCCAGTACCGGAATTTGATATACCTCTATATGTGATGGAGGTCGCTTTTGGAAAGGGTACTGCCGACCTTAAGGATGGTTTAGTGGTGGATGCGAAGGATTCCAAGCTTGATGGTGATTCTGATTCTCTGGAGTACTCAGCCGTGGGCTCCAGTTGAAGCGTTAAAGAAGGAGAGATTGTGGAGGATGACGAACCAGAGTAGTTTGGAAACCCCCACCCCTATTTGCAAACTTTGTTTTCTGAACTTGTTGAATAGGACCTGACTTGGTAGCTCACATTGTATATATATGCACTTTGGTTTGCAATGTATATAAGTGTGGTTGTTTTTAAAATCCGAAATTTAGAGTCCTACTTTCCTATCCCATTGTTCTATTGTATGGGGATTTTATATATGCTTCCGCATGCGTATTTAAAATGAATGGGTTGGCGATACGTCTTGGGACGTCACTATTTAATCAACCAGGTGAGGGATGGGTGCGTGCTCGAGGATCGGGGCATGACATCTAGGGCAAGGGTCAGTACCCTCGCCTAGATTCGATGGAGGGTTGCAACCCTTGCCCCAAATCTAGACGAGGGCTTCCAAGCCCTTGCCGGCGGTCAGCAAGGGTCGCTGGCCCCTCCCTAAGGCCTGATGACCTCGGTTGATCCTCCCTCCAACCATTGTCGATCCTTGCCAGTGGTGGTGGGGCGGCAGCTATGCAAACCCTCATTGAATGCTACTACTACTTTTTTATTATTATATAAATTTAGTTCTTTTAATTCATTTAATTATTATTTATATTAAAATTCAAATCCCGAGGCAAAACCACATTGTTTTCAGCTTATATAGCCACTTCAGAGCCACAAATGACGTTGTTTTGTACTTAGCCATGTCAATGCGAAACGATGTCGTTTTACACTTAACTCGCTGGAAAGATGCCACGTCAGCAATTTGGTTGGAAATTTTCGTCATTGACACTTAAGTATCCTATTCTTCTCCGATTTTGGCACTTAAGTGTATTTTTTAGAAATTTTAGCACTTAAGTCTCCACTTGTGCCAAGTTTAGGCACTTGTGGTGTACTTTATCATGATCAATTGAATGAATTTGGATCACATTAAAATATAGAAATTTGAATGTAAATAGATAATGTTGAATTGCGGATAAGGCATATCTCATTTTTGAACGCGTCATCAAATTCATGGATGATAATTATGTCCATCTCATATATTGCATACCGCATGTTTATTTAGAACTTAGGACGCATGTCTATGATTTAAGCTCTGGGGCAATGCATGCTAGCGTTAGAATTCATAGAATAATTTAAGTAATAAAATAAATCAAAAAATGACATTAGGATCCGTCACATGTCATTTAGGAAAATAACATGTGTTAGGATTAAATTAAACAAAGCTACCTCAAGCGTTCCCTACCGGTAGCTTTGTTAGTAATTGCATTCATTGTTAAGAATTTTAAAAACATAAAAATAAAAATGAGACACCATGCCCCTATGGAACGTGATATTAATAATTACAATCATGGATAGCATTACATCATTAAGTTATTAACCATATCATAATTTAATGAGAATCATTAGGTCATATGTGGAGTTCTGGGATTTAATTTTCTTTTTTTTTTACAATATAAAAGAAAATACAAAAATTTAACATTTCATATAACTTGTATTATAAGATTAATCCATGATTAATTCTATCTCATGACGCAGCATTCACGACATATCATGTTCTTAGCTTTAGGAATTAATTTCACAACATTGCTTATAGTCAACTCATTATAGCATAGCATGCATGAGATTTATGACGTCAAGATATTAATATATAATAGATTAGGTTGTTGTGACTTTCCCATAGATGAACCACCAAAGGGAAGCTAATGGATTACTAAGCAAACACTTAGCACTGATTTTGTCAAGCCCATATCAATCACACGTTTGTTTCCTAAATCTAAACTTGCAAAATTATTGTTGTTTCAACCTTTCTTTTTCCAAATTGGGGGGGGGGGGGGGGAGGGGGAAGGAAGAGGTTTTGGGGTATTACTAAATAGGTGGACCGGCACGCCCTAGAGTAGGTACGGGCTTTCCCAAGTCCATATCTCGCGCAATGTTGGATTTCATTTTTCTAGTTCTTAACAACTTAAGTATTTTCTAAGAGTCACCGCTAGCTTATTGGGACCAGCTAAATACCAATTGAGGCATGGAAGCGTCATCTCAATTTCTTCACAATAAGAGATTTTAAGAACAGTGACTTGCTAATACTAATGTTTCTATTAACACCCTTGCGGTACCATTAACTGGGAAGAGTGTTTATCTAAATGGCTACACAATCTTGATATCAATTGTCATCCTAAAGGTATCAAAGTTGCTAAGTGAGCATGCAAATGTTTTCTTAAGGTTGTTTTCCCTAAGATCTAGTCTAGTCCTAGCCTAGTTTAGGAAAGAAATTAACACTCAAATTATCCAAAAGCGGTGCGGTAAACAAACATTCAAGAAATTGAAATGATGTGAAAGTAAATGCGAAAAAGGAAAGCCTAATATAAGTTGGGCAAAAAATATTATATGGCCATGTTGTCATGGCCCAAGATAGTTCCTTCACTAGCAAAATGGGAGTAAAATATGCATGAAATTACACTAAATGCATGAAGCTACTCTTAGACAATTTGAATCTATGCAAAATGGATTATTTACAAAAATGGTTATAAAATACCAAGATAGCATTATTAGGAAAACGACTTTACAAAAATTAGGAAAATTTCATAGATGTCATCTTTGTCCTAATTTAATAGGGATATGTGTACTACAAGTCCTAAAATTTTCAAAAAGTACAACCAAGTCCAAAAATTTGTCAAATTGGTACAATCAAATCCTTCGATTAACCCCGTTGACTTGTCTAATGAAAAATGTTGACATGTCATTTTTTAAGTAATTTATTTTTCCTACATGGCATTTTATTACTTTTTTTCTTTAAATAATAGTAAAAAATTAATAAAAAAAGCTAAAATAAATACAAAAATGGAAAAAAAAAAGCTACAAGATTGTGGCTAGAGGCTGCCATTGTCGCCCATCGCCGGAGGGATCGGCGAAGGTCGCCGGCCCCAAGAGATGGAGTAGGGGCGGCCCTTGTCAGCCCGAGCAAGGCCATTGCTAGCCCGAGCAAGGTTGGTAAGGCTTGCCCAAATCTAGACAACACCTTGGTTGGGGCTAGTGCGGTTCACCCAAATTTGGACAAGCCTCGCTCAAGCATAACAAGGGTCGTCGGCCCTTTCTTGGGGCCAACGAGGCTCGACCGGGCGATGTTGGCCCTCACTCAAGGCTATCAATGGCTAGCCACCCTTCGGCTATGGGTGGTCATGGCAGCCTCCGGCCATGATCTTGCACTTTTGTTACCATTTTTTTAAAAATTATTTTACCTTTTTTTACTATTATTTAAGATTTAAAGCAAAAAGTAATTAAAAAAATACCATGTAGGAAAAAATACATTTATTTAAAAATGCCACGTCACCATTTTCCATTACACATGTTGATGATGTTAACAGAAAGATTCGATTACACAAATTTGACAAGTTTTAGGACTTAATTGCATATTTTGAAAATTTTATAACTCAATTGCATTTTCAAGACAAGTTTTAGAACTTGTAGTGCACGTATCCCAATTTAATACCATCCAACATTTTTATATTATTTTTTGAAATTTTTATATTTTTCTTTTTTAAATGTTTTTTAAAAATTTATTCACTAAATCGATCTATGCTTGATCTACATGAACATGGACCAACTCATGAATTTCACAATAACCAAGCTCGAATTGACCGTTTCAAGATCAAAACTTGGTTTGTGCATTTCGTCGAACAGTTCGTGCGCATTAATCCACCACAAACAGCTTCCTCAAGCCATATTCATGGCCTTCAATCATGATCCATACACAATCTTACATGAAATCAAAGTATTAAAGTTATATTACTATCTGCAAAGAATAAGATTAGCCAGAAATTATAGACTAAAATGAACAAGAACATTGCTGGAATTAGACCCAAATATGTGGGTTTGAGTTGTTCTTGCTAATTTGGGTTTGAACCCATGTCAAGCAAATAAGTTGCATGTCTAGATTCAAGCCCCAACACTTATCACATGCGAGATCTACGGAAATTTGGGTAACATTTACTTTTAAAATGCAACAAAAATATTGGAAAATGATCAACTAAGCACATCGAAACAACCTCTTTAAGAAGCATACACGCATGGTCCTCAACTTGGTTTTTGGCTCAAATTCTAAATGACCTCATGGTTCACATAGGGATTTAAATACCAAACCAAGCCGATCTCAGCATCATTTGACTTCCATATAATATTCATCAAGCCCATGAAAAAAGAAAACGCATGCAAAGGGGAATAGCAAGTCAAAAATGCAGGGCTCTTGAAGAAGGTTTAAAATTAGAGAAAAATTCCAGCCCCTAAAATCAGTTTTCTAAGCTAGTTTTCCTCTTAATTTTTTATAATCCACACATGTTCAGACTTTAACAAAAATACATCTAGGATCCTCACCTTTCTTCATAATTTCTTTTTCATGTGGCTCTTAGCCAAGGAAACCAAGAAATTATCCTCTAGATGTGTCTAGAATTTGGCTCCTTCAAACTGAAAAGTGAGGGCAAAAGAACGGCTCACATGCCAAAATTTAGCACAAAGGGACACTTAAATGCCAAAACTTATGAAAGGGACACTTAGATGCCACTTTTTATGAAAAATGGGACACTTGAGTGCCACATCCGGCGAACCTTGCCGGAAATCCTACATTGCATTTTCTTATTAATTTTTTTTTCACTTACGTGGCTCGTCGGAAGGCTAACACAGCAAACTGCATAGGAAAACGAGGTCATTTTGACACTGTTTAGCGACATCAGCATGCAAAACAACGTCGTTTTGCGCGCAGCTCGCTGGAAAATTGCCACGTCAGCGTTTTGTCCGGATTTTCTCACCGATGGCATTTAAGTGATCTATTTTGCTCCGATTTTAGCACTTTAATGTCACTTTTGTAACTTTTGGCACTTAAGTGTCCCTTTGTCCCAACTTTTGGCACTCTAGGGGCCCGGGTGTCGAAAAATGAGATTTGCAAAGAAAGAAACTGACAATGAAGGTTTTTCTTGGTCTCCAAACCTAGACTCTAGGAGCTCTTTCGTCGACCAAATTGAAAAATACCCTATATATATATATATATATATATATATAAACTATATATATATATATATATATATCATAGTTTATGTTACAATTATGGCTTTCCTCATATGTCCCTCATTTTTCTAAAAAAACGCTCACTTTTTCTCACCAGTGACCGATTGGGCTTAGCATTAGGAAAAAAATTTCAGACTTCCCTTGCTCGCCAAGAGGCTATTTTTTTTAGGGGACTATAGGAGGCCTTTTTTTTCTCCATTTGAAATGTGTGACCAATGGTTGGAAAGATCTTTGACTAAAATTTCATTCTTTAGTTGAAGGTTTTGGCTAATTTTGAATGAAAATTTGTGAAAATTTCATTTTTCTCTCCAAGGGTCAATCTGGAATTTCTTGGTTGAGTGGTTTTTGAGTTGCTTGTGGAGGTTTTTTTTTTTTTTTAGAACGACCGTGAGCTCTATCTTTGCCTCTTGTCTCCAAAATTTTATATCCAAAAAGAGTCTCATTAAGCTTATCTACTGGATTAAATGATCTTTTGATTGGTCCTTGCCCACCTACCAAGCTTTTCAACCGAGCTCCTTCACTAACTCTCTGACTTCTGTCAAATTTTGAAACTTTTGCAGCTGTTGAGTGAGTAGATTTGGATGAGATTTTCATGTGCCTCCAATAGTTTATCCCTGGCCCAATTTTCGTCCATCTGCACTCCTAATGATGGTCTCAAATAAAGATCAGGATGATTGGGCAATTGAGTTGGATATGGTGGGGTCGTAAAGTGGCTCACTCAACAACTCCGAATTGAAACCAAATTATGGACTGGGTTTTGGCAACTGGTTTGAGTGCCTTAACCCATCAATTTGGCTGCTGTTTTTTTGTTAATTAGCAAGATTGTGTGTAGTTCTTTGAGCCCTCGATCATACTTTACCATTCTTTTTTCCCAATTTTGTGAAACATCCCTCAAAGGTGTCCATTGTCTTGCTAAAGAATGTCTAATTTAATGCAATTTGGTCCTTTTGGCCCGATTTGATTAATTTGACCTAGACCAAGTTCAATTTCAAGATTAATTAGGGGAAATTTTTAAAAATGATGATTTAAGGGTTTGGGATTAATTTTGTAAAATTTACAAATTGGTCACCCAACTTTTGAAATTTGCATTTTTGCCCCTCATTTACCGTTTCAATTGAAATTTGATCCCTCAAGGCTTGGTTGGTCACACATAGATCCTCAACTCCAACTTTTTCTTCTTCTTTTCTTTTCCCTTTTTTCAAAAAAAAAAAGAAAAATAAATTCATTTAAAAACTATACTAAATGCTTTGGTAATCTATATGCAATAATTTGACAAGAAATATTTTTGTGGAAGAACAAGTTTCCATTTTTCGGAAATGATATTTGGGTAGAAATTTAAGTGTCAATGGCTGTCTCGATGGATCATGAATAAGGATCCATCTCTATTTTCTCATGCATATTAGATTTTTTAATCTTTCCACTAATTTATTTTCTATTTTGATTATTAAATGTTTCATTATTGATTGCATACTCACAAGATCATTCTCCATATGTTAGTGGATTGAGATTAAAATTGGCAAGGACTGCTTGCAAAACATTTTTGAAATAAAGAAAAAAAAATGTGAAAGGACGTTAGATTAATCAGTGTAATCAAATTCTCGTAGTTATTTCAACCAAAAAACAAAGTTCTCATATTTATTAATCTCTGGTTTGTGGAAGTAAAATGTACTCTCACTTTTTTTACTTGGTTTTCCAATCGACCTATGATAGATTAGTGATGGCTCTAAAAGGTAAAATAAATTGCATGTTAAATCAAGTACCAAGTTGCAATTGATAGGGGTTAAGAGAATCTAGGCCAAGCATCATCTTAGTAATTCATTAGCTTTTCTTAGGTGGTTCACCTTTGGGAAGGTCGCGATGTAAATCACTCTATTGGTTGATAATTGATATAAGAGTTAGTAATTTAAAGCTTCAATTAGTTCCAAATAAAAATTCGTAAGTTAGTTAAAAAATTTGCTACGCAAATTATAGGAAAAAAAGTTGGTAATTTCTTGAGAGTTTTGGTAGGACACCAACAAGTTATCTGGAAAAAAAAAATTGCCCATCATTTTTATTTCAATTTTTAACACTTATCAGCAATTATTGAGACTTATTAACATGGAGAAATTCATGTCTCTCGTATCTTTACTCTGTCTTTTCCAATGCCGATACGATATCGCAAAGTACTCAGTAAAGACACATAGAAGCCCATTTATTTTGTTTAATGATCCGTACAACATATACAAGTTAACTGAATATTTTGCAGACAATCACCAATTATATAAATGAATAGAAGAATTAAGGAAATGACATTGAAGGAAAGTCTTCATTAGAATGCGGAAAACCGTCTTCATTAGTGTGAGCTTTTATTGGTGTTGGGAGATCGAGACTCTCGCAATCTTCTTTCCTCGGAGAGTTTTTTAGCAAACCTGCGTCAGAGATATAGAGTTAAGTTTACGTACTCATACATGCGATATTGATCATAATTTAATTCATTGATTGTCATGAATGGACGTGTTTGAGCACCTCTTTAGAGCGTCAGCATTGGTGGTTCCATTGGCGATCGGTTCGCATAACCCTGTTTCGAGGTTTACCCCTGAGACGGGCTTCTTCAACAACCTTTCACCAATCTGCACAAGATTCTCCAAGTTCTCCTTCGTAGCAATGTCAACAAATGAATCTTTTCCGGTTAATGTATCATCCTGCATTTGCAAGGAGAAAACGATAAAAAGATGTGAGTGCATTCCTCGAATACTTATCTTATAGTAAGTGGATTAATATCAAATTAATTGGTGTATTTTGCATGCGCACTTTTTCTACTTGGACGTATTGTTCATGCCTACCCTTCTCATGCGTCATATAGGTTGATACCTGACAAAATTGATGGTTCTTTCTTAGATTGAATTTGTATCTTATATCAAGCACAAAGTCTAGGTAATCTCGAGACGTTTCAGTACGCACGTGTGAGAATTACAACATTTTCTCGAGTGAGCGTGTAAGGTGTATTTAGTTCTGAGATCACCTAATAAGCGATAGTAGCTCAATTTTAATTGACCGAGCTTACTTGGATTCTGAGGTAGTTGTCTTCAAAATGGAGCGCTTGAAAAGTTGCAGAAATATGCAAGTCCACCATATCTGCACTTGCCGTAGTGAGCACATCCACCAAGGGAACTGAACTTCCATGAAGAAGCCAGTCCATGGTTCCCCATTTCGTGGCCATTTTGGCATTGTACTTTCGCTCTATCTTTGGCGAACCGGTCCCGATTGAGATCACAAGAAATCGTCCATAGTTCATCTCTGCAAACGGGAAGAAATCGGGATTTGCGTTGGCTGTCTCCTTAAACACCTGGGCTATAGCCACCAATGCCTAGTACGGAAGTATCAAATGGCAAGAATTAACTGATGTTTTGATCATATGCCGAGGTCAAGGTGTCCCACTATGAAAATAGTGATGATTATGTACCGGATTGTTTGCAGCGACACCACCGTCTATAAGGTGGAATTCGCGAGTGCATCCTTGAACGTCCTGATTCTTGAAATAGTGAGCTGGTAGATAAGTTGGGGCGGCGGATGTCCCAATGCAGATATCCGAGAGTCGAGCATCCAGATATGGAGATCTTACAACCTGAAGGACGAGATTGATAGTTTTCTTAGACCTCCGCACATGTCCTTAAGTAGCAAGACATGCTCAAATACCCAGAGAATCTAATGCTCTTATACTTGAAATTCTGTCAATCAATTTGAATTGGACCTTCTCTTTGTAAACATTCTAATGTATATACGGGGGACTTTCGTTGAATACAAATGCATATTTGCCATTTTTTCAAACTCTCAGCATGGCTTACTTAATATCATTCCATGGCAACCAAATTTTTGGGCCAAGATGGTCTTACATATAGCTCGATCCCTCTGCAGCATCATCTAGCATTAAGCATGCCTGACTATAGAGTACTCAAATAGCATCGACTCGTCCATCATTATTTCAACTTATGTTTGCCTGAACAAGGAGTGGTCTTGATGATCAAAAGCTTAACTTTTTTAAACGCAATTTCATTGACAAAGTATACCTAAGATTTGAGAGAGAGAGAGAGAGAGAGAGAGAGAGAGAGAGAGAGAGAGAGAGAGAGAGAGACCTCATAGGAGGAGAAAATGGTGGACTGAAGACGCTCGATGTCGAAGGTTGGAATGACGACATGAGTCAATGTATCATGCAAACGAGCCTCTCCAAGTTTCTCCCTTATTAGCCCATGAAGATATTTCCCATCATACTTGGGACCTGTCAATGACTTCACCAAGTTTCTTACTCTCCCCCACAATCCCCTGGTCAAATTAGCTTCATCAATACTTGCACCATCAAAAAAGAAGTATGAACAGAAATATTGGTGCTTTAGCTTAACGTAAGTTAACAAGAACTGGGTCTTTTCAATAGATAAACTAAGCCGAGTTACTGAAGCCCAGAGAATCAATAACAGATTGATGTAATTAATGTGGTCATGAATGATGTACCTCTTCTGTGGGAAAATCTTGGGACTGTGCTCGAGGTAAAAGGACCTAATGTCCTTGGCCGCAAAGAGAGGGCGATTCTTCTCATTAGGCGCAGTCAACATGGCCGTCACTAGACCGCCTGTGCTCGTTCCTGCTATCACGTCGAAGTAATCCGCTAGTCTAGCATCCTCACCGTCTAGCTCCTGTTAGGCATAAAACAAAACTTTTGGAAGAAAGATCGAAACGCACTGGACTTTAATACGGTAGACCAAAAAGCTAAGCCAATGTTTACCTGGAGTTCAGACTCCAGGAAAGCAAGAATGGTGGCAGGGATGATTCCTCTAATTCCACCTCCATCAATGCTGAGGATCGTGATGATGTTACCATACGTAGGAGGCTGGACTTTGGCGAGCGACGCCATGTTTTCGTATGATTGGAAATACTCAGTTGTAGTCAAGATGAGCGAAACTTGTCAGGTGATGTTTCGCGATGTCTCGTGCTTATATAGAGGTTCAAGCTAGAGATGATGTTCAAAGATCATTCTTTTGAAGACGAGTTCCCAATGGATGAGAAAATTCGGAGAACGAGCAATGCTCGTACCGGTCAAGTCTTCGTGTTTCGTGGTTCGGAATTGGAGTGGCCCCCCACCTTGTTTTGTCCTAAATTTCTTCTAAGTTCAAAACTCTTCATAATTCACTTCGAGAATACTCGAGATATAAGCAATGATTTCATTGATAAGTAATATGTCAGGCACTTATTAAGTAACTGGACACGGAATTTTTGTAGATAAGTCTCATAACATAAATTTTAAATTGAGATATATATGAATCAATATCTTTGCATTATTAATAATCGATAAAGAATCAATGCTGGTCTAGAGTGAGGGCCACTAGACCTACGCGAGGACCGACAACCCCCGCCAAGATCTAGGAGATGGTCGCCACCCTCTCCTGTTTTTGGCAAAGGCTTGGTAGCCCTCGCCCACGTGCCAAAGACCTCGCCGGCCATTGCCACCGTCCTATTGGTGATGGGGTGGCAACCACAGGCGGGAGGGAGCTCTTGCCCTTATTTTTGCGTTTAAAAAAAATCTTTTATCTTTTTCTAATTTTTAATCTAATTTAATTAAAATCGTGTTTGGACAAGATACCCCTAATTAGTTAGAATAATTTGCCAGCCGGCGAGGTTAGGCCCTTTTTGGAAATAATCATAACTACTTCAGACTTTTATTTGAAAAAAATAAGGGCATTTCTAACCGTTTTATAAAACGGTTTTTACTTCAATCCCTTATTTGAGAAAATAAATGTACAGCAGGCTCTTATTTGAAATTTTTCCTTATTTTATTAGCATGGGAATTACATTTAGATGAAATCTACAAACTTTATGTCATTTCATCTATATTGCATTAAAAAATACAAATTTTGGTTAACTATTCTACAATTATCATATAAAAGATACATAATCCAATACAATGAAAGTTACATTACTTGATATAGATTACATATCAGAACTAATTATGAATAATAGATCCACTTTGTAATTTAAGGGATTGCAAATTCCGGGCTGTATACGGAATCAAAAATCGATTATGACAATGAAGTCGTGAATATGACTCTCTCATCAAAGGGCAGACAGGGGAAATATTTGGAAATTCTAAATGGCCCAAGGAAGAGCGCGAGAAGCACGCGTCATCGTCCACCAGGGAAAAGAGAGAGGACCAAAGTACACTCGACCTAACTGAAGGGAAGTGAGAACAGCGACCGCCCATTTCCTAAGTTTGATTATTATGCCCAAACGTGACTGGCCCCAACAGACCACCATATCCACTTGTTTAAAGCAAGATTCTCATGGCGACACTGAAGAGGATGGAGACGATGACTTGTTCCTTGACTCAAGCCCATAACACAAAACGACAGCACATGGGGCGGGTGGTACCAGGTATCAAAATGATTTTTGTCCTCTGTTTTGTGCCACGATGGAAAATTTGATGATAAGCGTGATTTATTATTGGAATGAATACTCCACCAGATGAATACAATGACACCACCAACTTTGGGACGAAGGAGCTCGGATAAACTATAATGGTCTTACATCTTTTTTTTAGAGATCCTTTTGCAGAATGTTATAATGAAAAAGTGATAAATCGCAAGCACTTCAATATAAGTAGAGATGTGTTTAGATCATAATGGGCATAAGCAAAACCTTTTGGTATAAGGCATACGCATCTTGAAAAAATCTTGCTCCAACTCAAAATTTTAAAATTCTATTAGTCTATAAGTTATGTTAAACTATTTTGAACTAAAAATCAGCTTTTGTACCCATAAAATTTCGTAGAGATATGCAACTAAGTCTGCAGCAACTGTTTTCATTTCCCTTTGCCCCCACAAAGTAATTAAAAAAACTTAATAAGCAATTTTAGAATCATGAGAATGTGGTTGTTATAGACAAACAAAACCCACATTATTATCGATTTTATCATCTCTTATTACTAAAAAAAAAAAATTGACCAAATTTTTGAACTCACTAGAGAATTTTTTAGATTCGTACTCATGGAGAATGAAGAAAGGAAAGAGGACGAAGGAATGTCATTTTTCCGGGTTTCACGTGTGGGGGACGGAGATGTTGATGGTGATGGAAAAGTGGCACGCAATCCCTGGATGAAAAAATTACATGCAATGACGGCTTTTATTAAACTTTTATCAAAACATTCGCGACAAATATGTTTATTGATTGAGACTTGCAGGGTCAAAAACCCAAAATTACCATGGGGTCAACTTTAATTTCGACCATTTTAACGAACTATCAATGACAAGTTCATTATTCAACCGAAAAAAAAAAAAAGATAAGTTCATAAAATTTGGTGGGGCCATCTCAATGTGGCTTGCCTATCCCATTCTCGATGGTTGTCGAAAGAATCTAGTTGCACAAATAACAATACTAAAGTCAACGGGAGATGAGAAAAGTATCAAAAAAATCATAAACCTTTTATGATTATATTAATTTAGTTTTAAATTTTTTTATTAATGTCAATTTAATCATAAGCATTTTGATTTTATGCTAATTCAATTCTTCAGATTAATCTTGGCCAGATTTTGCTGACCGATCACTGATCAACTAACATGGCACGGTTGATACTGATTTAGACAATTTTTAATAATATTTTAATATTTTTTCTTTTCCTTTTTCTTTTTCTTTTTCCTTTTCCTTTTCTTTTTTTCTTCTTTTTTTTTTTTGTACTTTCTCCGCCTCCTTCCTCTAATTGATTGTCGAACCTTGGCAACTGGTCGCCGGCCTCTAGCATGTCTCATGGCCACTAGTGAGGCTCCAGCCCTCATTAGAGGCCGCAAGGGCTGCTCGCGCTGGGCAACAAGGTTCGCCCTCGCCGGATTTAGCGAGGTCGAGTCTCGTCCATGGCAAGCGAGGCTTAACCCTCGCTAGGTCTGGCAAGATCAAGCCTCGTCCAAGGCCACCTCTCGCGGCCTCACGCTGGGTTGGTGAGGCTCGCCCTCACAAGATCTAGCGAGGTCAAGCCTCACTGGCCATGGGCGAGGCTAGACCTCGTCAGATTCGATGAGGCCGCCCTTGCTGCTTGGGCAATCTTGGTCGAGGCTCGACCTTGCCAGATCCAGTGAGGGCAAGCCTCGTTGCCTAGCGCAAGCAACCCTCGCGTCCTTTGGCGAGGGCTCGAGCCTCGCTAGTAGTTGTGAGGCTCGCTAGAGGTCGACGAGGTTGAGGTTGACCTCAGTGACCATCGCCTTTGGCTGGTCGCCAAGGTCTGACGACTAGCTAGAGGAAGGACAAGGAGAAAGGAAAAAAGAAAAAGAAAAGGAAAAAGAAAGGGAAATGAAAAAGAAAAAAATTCAAAATTAAAAAATATATATATTACTAAAAGTTGTCCACGTTACAATGATCGTGATACGTCAGCCAACAGGCACCCAGTGAAGAAAATCCAACTAAAATTAGGCGAAAATAACTGAATTGACACCAAGTAAAAAGGTTTAAGATTAAATTGGCATAAAGTAAAATGATTTAGAATTAAATTTGCACCAATAAAGGGTTTACGACTAAATTGGCATAAAATGTTTAGGACTTTTTTTACACTTTTCCCAACATGAGACATTAGTTAATTTTTCTTTGAGATAATAACACAAATGATTTATTAACTTTGTCTCAACATGCAATGTGATCGTTGAACTTTCAATTTATTTAATATAGTCCCTTAATTTTAAGCCAATATGGAATATAGTCTTTAGAATTTTAAATTATTCGATGTGGTCCCTAAACTTTTTGTATATATTCAACTTAGTCCCCAAACTATACGAAGATGTGCAATGTTGTTCTTCTATTATTTCAAATTCAGGGTCACATTGAACATTTTCATATAGTTTAGGGACGAAGTTGAACATATACTAAAAATACAGAGACCATGTTAAACGAATTACAAGTTTAGGGATTATAATGCATATTAGACTGCAGTTTAGAGATCACATTGTATATTTGACTAAAATTCAAGGATCATTTGTATAATTTTCCCATTTGTCTTTCGATGTAAAGGAAAAAGGTTGTCCTCTTATCATATTTTCTTGAGACCTATTAATGAAAATCTCGAATCACTTCTTCTAAACAAAGTATGAAAAACACATAAATTTTAGGGGATATTTAGGTTCTTTTTGTTTCGTGGAAACTCTTTTTTTGACATTTGGTTCAATTAGGAAAATGAGTTAATGGAAAATGTTTTCCTAATCAATGAAAAACCTATTTTTAAATTTAAGAACATGATATCCTCTTTGAAAAATGGAAAATATTCGCCAAAATATGACTAGGTATTGGCGTTTGAATATGAAACTTTACACTTCAATATTGGAACCCCAATGGTAGTTCTAGAGTCTCCATGTCTGAGACCAGGTCTTTAGCACCTCAGCCTAGGCACCTAGCAACCACATCTGGGTCCATCAAGGCCAAGCCCAAAGCTCTAGTGCTCGTGCTCCATAATGATAGTGCTCAAGCCCTAGAGCTTGAGCTCGATCGGCACACAAGCCTAAGTCCAAAAGGCTGTGTGCAAGTCCTTGGCGCTTGGCTTCAGTTCCAATGAAACCTTCATTCTTATAAAAATATGTTTAGAAAATTGATTTTTTACATATTTTTTTTTATATTCTTTTCATTTCTATTTTCCTTCTTCTTCGGCCTATGGTTGGCCACGATGGCTAGCCATAGGCGAGGGACAAACTTGCCTAAGGCTAGCAAGGCTTGAGCTCATCCGCGAAGGGCGAGACTCCACCTCTCCCGGCAAGGTGGAGCCTCACCCAAGGCTGGCGAGGTCGTCCCTCCCTTGTGGCTAGTGGCCATAGCCAACGCCTAGACAAGGAAGAAGGAAAAAAGAAAATAAAAGATAATAACAAAATTTGTATGTTTTGATAATTTTTCTTGGGAAAATTTTATCGTATTTTCCATATTAAATGATAGAAAATATTTTTTAGCTTATTTTCATGTTTCAGCCAAATTCTAGAAAATATTATTAATTTTCTGAGAAATAACTTCTTAAAAAATATTTTTCAGAAATGTCAAACATCCTAGGAGAACCTTTCCACTGATCAGTATGCAACTCTGGCGCACAATAGAAAGATAATCTGATAGCGCTCCATTGGATATCATTTTCGCGCCTAGCTTGGCCCGGCCCAGATATGAAAGGAAGACCTTGTGATAAAAAAAAAAAGACCACGTTATTCTGCTTTCATGCCAAACTTTCGGTGGTCAAATGGATAAAGCCGATCTCGACGAATTGAATATTGTTCGCCTTCAGTCTTATCCCTTCTGTCCTCGGCGAGTTTCCTTCTCGTACTCAACATTTTACGCGTGAAACGAACGGGAGGACGTGGCGAAGACGGGTAGCCATGAGTTGTGACTCGCAAAACACGAGCTTGAAGCGTAGACGTGCAAGGCTCAACTTAGTTACATGAAAATAATCCGATGTAGCATAGTAAAACAAAACCTTAGCTTATACCCCATCCTACGGTATTTCCCGGCCAAAGATAAGATGTCTTGACAAATTGAAAAATTGTAAAATGATGGAAGCAATAAATTCAAGTATTCTCATACTAAATAAATATGGTAAATTAATTTAATTAAAGAAGAAAATATTGAAATCCTGAATCCATCAAACAAAAGATGTAAATTCAATCTTGATGGGCCCCTTATCACGCACGAGAGCATAGCATTTAGATAGACACAGCCGCTATTGAAATCAACATAGTACATGGAAGAGAGGGTGGGACATTGTCTTTTCAGATGACTAAGTAAACTTGTGTGAGCTTTTTACAGCGACTGCGACCAAACATGTCCTACATAATTTGCATATCCTTATCATATCACCTTCTTTCTCCAGCACATCAAGCTTTTCAGTTTTGGGATATATGTTACGTCAATATCCGAATAGACCAACATTTCATGAAAATAAAATAAGGGCATTGAAGATTTGCCTAAACTGATAAGTAGCCCCTTCTTAGTATTCTGAGCGCGAAAGTAGAAAATGAATATATATATATATATATATATATATTTATATATATATATTGTGAGGGGGAGGCGGGGTGGTGAAGAGAGAGAATAGAGGAGGAGGCGAGCTGGCAAAGAAGGCGGAGCAGCGACAGCAGCCGGCGGCTATGGGTCCTAAGCTGCAGTAACGGTTGGTCTTGAGGTGTAACATTGATGACTTTAACGGTATGACGACGGGCCGAGGTGCCGCTGTTGGATTTGGGTTCATAGCCCACGATCAAGAGTTTACTTGAAAAGATGTATGAAATGGTACTCAATCTGGCTTCATAGCGATAAATAACCATTTTCCTCTTTTGTCTTTAGATAATTGTGGAATTTTATTGTTTTATGTCTAAAAATATGTACTTTTATTTGTACCGACCTCATGTAGCAATGCCACACAAATTTGTTCAGATTCAATGGAGGTTCGATTCTTTATCATTTTTAGTATCCAAAATTGAACAACTTGCTCCAGTATCTATAAGAGCAATAACAGTGATATTACATGTTGTGTTGCCGATTCAAGGACAAAAATGCAAAACCTTTTTTCCACGTTGCCAACTCATGCGCTAAAAGTCGTCGTCATTAGTCAGATCAAATTTACTTCGTAAGGTCAATAGACATCGCCATTTCTTCGCCATTGAAGCTAGATTTACACTCCTCAAATTGAGATTCATGCTAATATTGCCATTTTTGCAGAGCTTACAGCTTTGATAAAATCTACTTTCATCTCTGGACAAGTAAGGTTGCAATGTAAGAGCTAATTGGAGTCTCAAAGAATCCAAGATGGTAATAATTCCAAAGCCCAAAATGGGGAGGAATTATACGTGGCTGCCAATTGTAGCACGTCACTTGGGCATGTTCGGATGGGTTATGAATAGCGAAATAGTAACGATGTGCATAAACCAATCATTACCCTTCGAATTCGGACACTTTCTATGTGAATACAGGAAACTTGATTTGGTATAGTTTATAAAACTGATCAATCTACTTATTTATATTATCATTACAATCACGATATTTTACTACAACAACATTGCATTCTAATCTTCAAATGATACCAAATATGGTAGTTTGAAAATGGGTTACTATTTCGATTAGTTCTGGTTTACTCTCTCCTTCTCTCACTCTCCCTCTCCTTGTCCAAGTGTGACACTTCTCCTTGTCTGTCTATATAATCTATGCAACTTCTCGCGCATGTTACATTCAACATGAGCTCGAATGGACTCAGGTCAAGGTTGCTTGCGGCGACCTTGATCTAAGATAGTCTGATCCACTATGGAAGACCATGAGTTGAGGTCATGGAGCGTCCTTGATATTAGCCTATTAGGATGCCGCACTGGTACATGCTGATATCGAAACTAAGAGAAGTATATAAGAATGAAACTTGGGAGCGTTTCTGCTTGAAAAAGGAAGTTATTTTTGTCCTGAGGATAAAAGTGGGATGTTTTTTTTTAATTTTTTTGGGGTTGGGGGGGAGTCCCATCGGAAAACTAGGAAATTGGGTTGAATGGTTAGGGAAAAAAGTGGAAGCCCCCCATTTATGACTGTAGTTTCCATCAATTCTCTGTATCTCTGAAAGATTGAAGTGATTCTCTTTCCTTCAAAACGGCTGTCAATCGACGGCTGCTCTTGTCCGAACCGTTGGTTGGGTATAATTTGACTTTTTGACTTTCAACACCTTGGAGATCCCATGCCTTTTGCAATATGCTTTCCGACACCTTTTCCATAGCTTGAGGACCCAACCATTTTCTCATCACGACAAAGAGAGGGACAGAGAGAGAGAGAGAGAGAGAGAGGTTTGAAAATCTTGACTTCTCATCATGAGAGCTTGAGAAGAGAGATCAAACTTGGAAATCCCAACTTTAGACTAGTCGGAGTGCACTGTAATTGGGATGTTCAGTTTCTAAATCTTGAAGGCGTGCAGAGAAAACGTAATCAAGATCTTCTAATCCCCACTTAGAATAGCCACTGTTGGTAGGCCGGACTGAACGAATTGAAATTTATGGTGTAAGAAGTGTGCATTTAAAGTTTTGTAATTGATGTGCTTTTATTTTGGTGTAAGAAGTAAAAGTTTTAGGTGTTGGAGAAGGGTGAAGTAGAATTTTCTTTTCTACTCTGTTTATTTTCGAAAACTTTGGCATTTCTAGAATATACTCTCCAAAAAGTCATTTTTCGTTAAAAAAAAAAAAGGACGATATTTGTTTGGTATTTGACTGAAATATGAAAATGAATTGAGAATTATTTTTCGTTATTTGATAATGAAAATTTACTTTTGTTTTCCTAAATATACATGCACTATTTATGTGATATAAGGGCCACATAATCAATACATTAAATTTTAAATAAATTTTTATCGACTTAAATTTCCCTAATGTAAATGCTTTAATAGATTGTAAACAATTCGATTTTTTTCTCTTAGGGGACTTGGGCTGGGCTGCTTAGGTTACGTGCCCAACCTTAGGGTACTTGGGCTCAAGTGCTAGGGTCCTAGGGAGGCTTGAGCTCGGCCACTGGGTCTCAAGGACTTGGACAAAATTGAGCACAGGCGTGAGGTCTTGGGCTTGGCCAACCACTAGGGTCCTAGACTCAAGTGTTGAGGACTCCAGCTCTATCGTCGGGGACTAGGTGGTGGCCTTGAGGGACTAGAGTTTGGTCGATGGGGTCCCCAGGCCTAGACATAGGGGTCCTAGTTGTAGGACTTGAGGCTTCTTGTGCACAACCATTAGGAACTTGAGTATAGGCATTGGGGATCCAAGCCTCACTCGGATGGACCCAAGGCCATACGTTGGTGATTTGGGCATGGAAAGTGTCTTGGCAAGGCTGACTGGGTTTTGGGTATGTTTGTCAAGGTCTTTGGCCCGACCTCAAGAGACCTCGACCTAGTCTCTATGGACCCGAGCCTAGACTCTAGTAACTTGGATGTGGGATTGGGTATCTCGGTCTAGCCTCAAGGGAGCCAAACTCAGGTCCACCAGCCACTACAACTCAATTGCCGAGGACTCACACATCAGCGTTGGACCTCCCGTACCTGGTAGCGAGATCTCTAGTCCAAGCATCAATGTTTAGTTTTATTTAAAAAAAAAAAATGTTTTATGTTTAAAAAAGGAAAATCATTATTTTAATTTAAACATATGTTTTCTGATAATTATGAAAAAATTTCCCTTAAATCATTTTTACTAAGCAATCGAAAAGTCAAAAAATGAGAAAAATGTATTCCAACAAAAATATTTCTACGAAACAAACAGAGCTAATTATGCTTATTTTCACCTCAAGAAAATAATTTTGCTATGAAATGTAACAAAATTTTCCTTTGCCAATCATTATAGCACGCTAAAACAAAATCCCTACTTAAGCCAAAAAAAAAAACTTCGAGAAGGGCCTAAGTAAAGATTAGATAGGTGATTTTTTTTCTTCGTTGAAATGATCATACCCGTAGCAATTGGGACCCAATTGGAATTAGGAAAATGCTCCTGTGGGGCTTTAAAAGCTAAAGACCTTTCTTTTGACACAGTGGCGAGCACTGGGAGCCAAGATTCGATCCTCTTATAGTGAACATAAGAATAATAACATCATTTACAAAGTGCTCCATTAAACCTTGTTTCATTTTGAATGCTAACCATGGACATGATGTCGCCCATTTTGTCTAAGAAACAAAGATGGACCGACCTTTCCTTTGCTGATCTGGTGATTACCGAATCGAGCGTAGACAATTCGTCATTTTGGGGGGTCTTCACAGATTTGTCCACCAAAATAATTAAGCCATCTACACACGTCGGACACTCAACCAATACACTAGCAAATCTCATTGAATAAATGTGAACATACTATTCCACTCTCAAAGCGTGAACTTTTCATCTTCTATATTAAATGCTCGAACTTTAATGTAAAGATGTCGAATCTCACTTTTTCGTATCAGAAGTACCCTCGCATGGCTGAGCAATCCCACACGAGGGGCAGCAAACCCTCGTTTGTTGGTGTCATTATCCTGAAAATTTTCTTCAAAATCTTTCGTAATACAATATGAAACTAAGAAATTGTTAAGAAACAAGGAAAAAAAACAGACTGATGGAGAGCAGACTGTTTAAACATGAGTTGAGCTGGAACAAACTAATTTGTACTGTGGGTTTAATATATAATATAAACCATGTAAACATGTCCTCATACAAGTTTGGGTGGCTAGGTAATTTCATACATGTTCGTCGCACGCTACCCGTTTCGGGGTGAGATGCTTATACTGGGAAACATGAGCACGTGGGATTCCACAGCCATTGAAGAGCAACTTGCTATCAAGATTGTAACTTGTAAGGACCAAACTCGGCACCTGTTGGATTCGTACCGGAAACGTCTCGTCTATCAAGCCCAAATGAAAAAGAAAACATAACTGGTGTGGGATTCCTTTGAGAGAGACATCAATGTCGCCCGCATTCCTGTTCTGGCGACGACTCCCTTGAACGTGGGAGTTGCTGTTGCTTCAACCCCAATGAGAAATGTCTAGTTTCATGGGACATGCAAGTTTTTCTACAACAAGCTTTCATGCCGACTATAGCGAAGTAGAGAATATACCCTCTTCCACCTACAGTCCTCTCTAACCTCCACCCGAGAGAGAATCTTTGGGAACATAATCATGGCACTTCGCAGGATATTCACGTGTCGTAGTTAGCTAGGTATCAACGGTGGACCGAGAATCTTGAGTTGGAGAGCAAGATGGGGGAAAAAAAAAAAAACTTGAATTGGTAGCCCACCCTCCTTTTTATCGCACTTCTTAGGAAGTCTTTTAGCGAAAACTTTAGTATTCCAGCTTATACCATCCGCACATACGATGGGACTGAAACTGAAGCTATGGTGTAGTTTTTGTGCCATTAGGCCAGCTTCCACGGGTCTATATAAACACCTTAGTGAGGCTTCACTGGCTATCATATTGGCATTCCATTCAATCACGTTCTGGTCCTTTCCCTCTTGAACGCACCTTCATCTCTCGAAATTATGGTGGCAAAAGCTGGTGGATTCTTCTTCCCAGGTCTTCTTCTTGTTGCTTTACTCCTTTGGAGTGAAGTCGATCCTGCTAAAGGATGGATTTTATGGCCAAGGAAGTGGGAAAAGAAAGGAGACTATGTGAAGTCAAGCGATGGAACTGGTGGTTTCTCTCCTGGCATGGGTCATCGCCACATTTTGCTAAGTAAAACTGATTCCGAATCCACCGATCCGGGTCACAGTCCTGGTGTAGGACATATCGCAAGCGAAAGGAAGGATCAGTGGTCCACGGAACCGGGTCATAGCCCTGGTGCCGGTCATTCCACCGGCCCTGGAGGACAAGATCCAAATCCATAGACTAATTGATGATGATATCATATAGATTATCTTTGTAAGATAAAGATTCTCGACTGTGTAAGGTGCTCACCTTGGTTTGTCAACCTTATGGGTTGGAATACTGAATATGCACGTCCTTCCACTTAGATAAGATATGATTTGCGTCCGTGTATATGTTTAGGCGTGTAGATAAGCGTGTATGTCTATTCCATTGTATCTGTGTCTGACCACTGTAGTGGTGTAGATGCTCTAATGACCTCGCGTGTCCTACCAACATGATTGTGTAAAGCGCATTAGCTGTATTGAAAGTTAATTATTATTGGCTTTTATATCTTGCTTTGTGTACTCGATTAGCCGGTGTACTCTCCTTCGTTGTCAACATTAGATGCTAGACATTATTGTGATAGTCAGAAAATGAGTATTTTAGAAAATATTTTTTAAAAAGATGATTGTCTATATCATTTAGAAAAATAAATGAATGGAAAATTTTTTCATCGCCTACAAAAAAAGTTAGGCATAAATCATTATTGATAACAAAAATATTTTCCATTTACTAATTTTTCTATATAATATAAGTAATTATTTTTTGAAAAAATACTTTTCAAATCACTCATTCTTATAAACAAAGGATCCAATATCTCTCGTTTTGCACTAGTCACTGCCTCCGCTTGACTGGGCTGCTGCGGGAGCCACCACCACCAGGCCACAACCTTGTTCAACCTCTTTCCCTTCCCCACTCATTATCTCTCTCTCTTCAATTTCCTAACTGTCTCTTTCCTTTTTATTCTCTCTTACAAATAAAACAAGTTTTTACCCGTAATAATGGACACTGATTGACAATTCGCATTTGCAAATGGCCATATATGTTTCCAATTTATTAATTCAAAGATAAGTTGCCTAACAAGGGAACAAATGCACTATCAAAATCTAGAAAACCTTAAAACTGTAAGTTTATCTACTAGGAATTGAAACGAATCACCTAACAATCTAGCATTTATTCCTAAAATAATTAGAAAGGTTATGAAGTCAATGATTATCGCTAAACATATTTGGCCAGTTTTTTTTTTTATTCCCACTCTCAAAAGATCTACTACGATCGAGTTATTTTGACTGCTTCAATGGACAATCAAGTACTAAGACAAATGTTTTGTATTTTTTTTTTTTTTTGGCTTTTCTTTGTCAAGTGCATCGATATATTTTCTTTTTCAAAAATGTGAAAAAGTACCGAGAAGGTTTTTATGGTATATTTTGAGACATGGAACGAAAGAAACTCACCTCTTTTGTCATTTTTTATTTCCAATAAAGAAATCAGGTTTCATCCTTCAATGGAAGATGGATTGGACTAAATTTGGATCCACATGGATCGGGTCTATCGGGGCCCTTCATTATGGGAAACCCATTTGAATTTCTCGTGAATCCCACAAAACTCAGTAGCTATGATTGCTAACTGTAGATCATGATTTATGGGGGAGAGAGTATTTGTCAAGGCTTCATCTTTAGATGGGCATAAAAGTAGAACAATTGATTATTCGCGCATCCCGTCCAAATTTCAAAGTTAACACAAAAGGAGAAATAATTTGTTCTTCTTATTGGGACGAATAGAACGAAATGATCGATCGTCAGAGGAACACCAACAAATTAATCATCGAGACAATGAAAGAAACAAACGCAGCTTTTCGGGCTCACACAGTGTCCCAAAGCTGGTTGCTCGTAGATATTAGAGCATGCGGTGTCGCAATCGGACTCATCGCAAGGGGAGTCGGGGAAGATCAGGCGGCACATGTTCCCAGCAGACGGCTTTGCAGAAACCATCTGCTGATTACCAGGAACAAGTATCAGAGCGAAACCAAACAAGATCACTGCGGCGACGATGGAGTTCCTCATGCTCAGGTGCCTTGAAGTTTTTTCCTTGAGGAATGAATGCCTAACACCGTACAGGAATCTAAATTGCTAAGTCACTTGAATATAAATAGTCATCCAAGGGAATTCCATTGCATGGAAATGGGGATAGAATGATTTTAAGCAATCGGGTCCAATTAATTATAGTCAAAAGAAACCGAATCACGCTAAAGACGTTGCTGGTAAGTGAACATTTTTGTACCCCTCAAACTGGAGCTTGCCATTTTGTGCGAGATGTGTGATTTCATGAAGGAACTTAAATGGTCGTAAGATATAAGAGATTCAATTTTCATATTGAAGAGTATACACGTAAATATGGGGTTATTTCACAATTATCTAGATAATTTTAAGTAGTATTTATCCATTTTGTCATAGCATGTTACTATAATACATCGTAATGAATGATACCAGCGTTTCATTAAGTTTACATTGTAGTGAATGATATTGGCGTTTCATTAGATTTAAATGGTTGTATTCAATGTCATATGCATTTAAATCCTAATTCTATGTTGCCTTCATGATTACTTAATGTCCTTAACCAATTTCTTACTGATACAGACACTCCATGATGACGATTTAAGCATTCTTAGCAAAGTTCCCGGTGCGAAGATCAAGACAGTAGGGGCCCTGTTTGGTAACCATCCAAACAGTGCCTGATTTTGATTTTTTGTTTCCGGTAGCAGTTTGGGAACCGAATCGCATCTGGTAAATTTTTGTTCCTGGGAACAAATTTATATTTTTTTGTTCCTGGAAGTAGATTTGGAACATAATCACGAATAGAAAAAAAGTTGACTCTTGTTCCGAGAACAAATCTAAGGATCGAAACCAACTCTTCTTCTTCCATTTTCTCTTCTTCTTCTTCTCTTTTCTTCTTCTTCATCGACCGCCATCCCGATGTTGCTGTCCGCCGCCGACCGCCGCTACCGGTCGCCGGCAACCAGTCCGGCGAGCTTGCCGGAGGCTCGCCAGGCTAGGGCGAGGTCCGACGAGCTCGCCGAAGGCAAGCCCAGCCACCAGCGAGGCCGAGCCTTGTAATTTGGCGAGGCCGAGCCTCGCCGATGGCCAAGTGGGCCTCGCCCATCCCCGGCGAGGCTTGCCCAGCCCCGTTGGTGGCCAAGCGAGCCTCCCCTAGCCCTGGCGAGGCCTGCGTGGCCATCGGCGAGGCGACGCTCCAATGAGAAGAAGAAGAATTATTTAAAAATTAAAAGAAATTGATTTGGAACATAATCAATTAACACAGTTCCAAATGCAATTCTATTCCAGAATCAGAAATTATGAACAATTACCAAACGGCTTAAAATACTTAGAAATTATTCTCGGGAACAGAATAAAAAAGAGTTATTCTATTCCAGAATCAGAAATTATGAACAATTTCCAAACATTAGCCAATAAAACATTTGCCTGGGAAGACTTACACTTTTGGTAGACTAACACCCTACCTTTTACAACCTTTTGAATCCTAGCCAACAGAAGATGATGCTCAATCGACTTGTTTTGAAATCGTCTGCGGTTGCATTCCATCCATATGTAATAGATTGTCGCTAAAAAAGATAGCTTGAGGAGTCTTGTCTCCAAATTTTTACCCTTGGTGGCCCCGATCATCCATTGAAGTTCTAAATTTCACCTCCTACATAGCGCCAAATTCCATTTTGTGCCAAAATACCACACCATACACTACTTGTCCAGCTGAACTCAAAGAATAAGTGGTTTATATCTTCTGTACCAGTCATACAAAAGTTATATTTAGTATTTGTTGAAGACAACCACCGTGATATGGCTACTGCTGTTGGTAGTCTATTTCTACAAAGAAGCCCACCAATAAAATTATGCTTGCTAATACCACTGGTCCAAATTAATTGATACCAGTCCACAGCCGGTCCCTCTTGTCTTAATTCCTTGTATATCTCTTTGCAACAGTTTGTCTGGTTAGAGATAATAGGTGTTAGAGCAGGTCTTAGCTTGAGAATACATCGCCAACTCCAAGCCATACTGCCCTTTATGTTGAGTTGCATAATGGGAGTACTCTTGCATTTAAAATGATGAACCCAAGTACTCCATAGAGATGAAGACGGAAAGTTGATGAAGCGCCAAAGCATACAACCCATCAATACTTTATTCCAAAGTTTTAGATCAAGCAAGCCTAGTCCTCCATCTTTTTTTGGTAAGCATACTACACTCCAAGCCTAGTCCTCCATCTCTTTTATTGGGAAAAATTGTCCAAAAAGTTCTAAACCTATTACACTTTTGCCAATTCAGTCATATACCTTTCAATTTTATCAATCAAGTTCTAAACATTTTCACTTCTTGTGAATTGAATCTATCTAGCCAATTTTGGTCGGAATTTGCTGATGTGGACATTGCCTTCTTATGTGGCATGGTTGGTGTTGACACCCAATATTTTAGAAAATAATAAATAAAATAAAAAATTCGGTTTTGAAAATCTTTCTTGTTGAAAATATATCCTCATTTAAAAATTCAAAAAATTTAGTTATTGTTTGATTTTGGAACCTTTTTATTGTTGAGTGGTTAAGTAAATATGTGCCAATATATTGGGAAATCTTCAACAACTTTGAGTTTTTTTCCACTATAAATGAAATGCGAGGCTTCAGAACCGAGGGGGGGCTTCTCTTCATCTTTCATCGAAGGAAAAAATAGAAAAGTGAAGGGAGAGATGGTACGTGCGGAGGGAGAGAAGTTATTGTAGGCTTTCCTTTGCTGGTTTCAAAGTCAGCAAAGGGAGCACTTTTTCTCCTGCTGAAAAGTGCAGCAGAGCACGGCAATAGAGAGAGAGAGAGAGAGATAGGTGAGTGAGACGTGTGAGGGAAAGAGAGAGAAAGTCAGCGAAAACAGAAGAAGAAGGAAGAGACCAGCGCCTGCTGTTCGCGCCTCGATCCGGCGCCCCACCACGCCCGCACTCGCACCGCCGCGCCCACACCACCGCCGCTTCGCCATATTCCCCCCGCGAAGCTCACCGCGACGACTGACGCCGCACCTTGCTCGCCGACGCTCCCTACAACTTGCCAATCCGACCACCGCCACTCTGCCCGTGAGCCAGCATCCCCGACACCACTGCTAGACCACCACCGTGCCTCTGGGAGCCTTTCCCTAGCACTCTGCCTCAACCCGATGCTGATGCTCCCTCCGCAGCAGCCCGAACCAGTCCCAGTAGCTCGATGTCCCTGCCTGCAATGTTGTTGCTCCTCTGTTCCGTCCAGCAGTGACCCCTGACGCCACTGCTCACCACACCACTACTGCGACCCGCGACCCTGCTGTTCGCCGGTCATCGACGCCGCGCTAACGCTTTTTGAAGCCAAAAACCAACAACCCGACGCTGCAATCCAAGTTGCTCCACCCACGAGCCAAAACCTAAACCCACTGTAACGCTGGTTTTTCCCTTCGTCAGAGCCCAACGCCCGAATTCCGCCATTGAACCCGACGCCACCGTCGCTCCTACAACCCGTGACCCACGACTTGCAGCTCTCCTATGCCTCTGCCCGTGAGCTCGCCCCAACGTCACTGCTCACCACCACCACAACAACCCGCGACCCACTGGCTTTGCTCGCTAGTCGCTAACACCGTGCCTCCCTTGCTACTGCCGCCACCCAGCCCTCGCCGGAGATCCGACGCCGGCTGCCTCCTCGCCCTCGCCCACCCCGTCGACGCCGCTATCCTCCCCCTTAGGTAGTTTATTTTTATTTTTTATTCTTATTTTTCACATATTTTATGTTATCTTATTCTATTTATTTTTTAATTATTGTTCAAATCAGCATATTGGAATGTGATGCTTATTTTATGAATATTTTAGATTTATCCACGAGGCGTTTGCCCAAAATTATTATAACTATTAATTTGATCGTAAGACGTCGGATCATTTTTTTTTTTAATTATATTAATTTTTGGGTATTTTGTTAATATTTTAATTGTTAAATCATTATAGTTATTAATTTGGTCCGTAAGATTTCGGATCAGATTTTTAATTATTTTTGAACTATTTGTCGTGATGTTTAGATTTAGAGTAATTGTTAATTTAACTGTGAGACAACAGGTTATTTTTTCGATTATTTGAATCCTTTATTTAGTGGATATCTTGATTAGTTTAGATATAATTTCATAATTGCTTATCTTGGAAAAAACAATAAAAAAATATAAAAAAAAATGCATTCGTTTAAGATGTTAGTTTTTTTTTTTTTTTAAATTTGAATTGCATGTTTAATTATTTGGAAATTTTAATTTCGAATTTCATAAAAAAAGAAAAATTAGACTTAGGGCATTCTTTGCACGTCATTGCATATCAAGATAAGATCGCATGTTTAATTTTCATTAAGTTTAGGTTTTTTTTCTAGATAGATTGCATTTTAGGTTAGGGATAACATTCTAGTTTAAATTAAGATTTGGCTCAACCTAATTCTTGAAATAAGCTAGATAATATCTCAATCCGACTAGATAATTTTCACAACTTTCTAATTTCAAATTTCATGGAAAACACAAAAAAAAAAAATTATCTTAGAGTAAATTCATTTCATTTTCTAAGATAGATTGCATTTTCAGAAAAAAAAAAATCATGTGCATGTCATATAAAATTAGGTTCATGAAATGCATGTCAATTAGTTAGTTTGCATGTTAGGTTCATTTAATTAGAAATAGCTTGTTAGTAAAATTAGGTCATATAGTTTAAATGCATGATATATGATAAAGTTCTAGTTAAAAGAAAAATCCAAAAATATTTGCTTTAGTGTGTGGAATTCACTTGGTGCAATTTATTTTATTCAATGTTTAATAATGATTGAGCATATGTGTGATCACCTCATTGCATTATAGTAATTTAGGTTAAGATAAATCCAAGCTGCCTGCAAAAACATTTTTGAAATTAAAAAGAAATGGTACCGAAAGGGCATTAGAAAAATCTAGTGTAACCAAGTCCCCGTATCTTTAGTCTCTGGTTCGTAAGAGTAAAATAATTCTCTCATTATTTTACTTAGGTGTCTAATTGACCTACCGTAAACTGATTAGTGGCGACTCCTAGATAATAATTATTTGCATGTTAAATATTTGAACCTTAAGTCGTGAATTGGTATGGGCTTGGGAGAGCCTAAGCTAAGTTTAAAGACTTAGTAGTCCATTAGCCTAAACTTAGGTAGTGCACCCGAAATTTTGGTCGCGATAGTTGGCAATGACTTAGACAAATTTTATTATTTGTTATTTTTTTTTTCAAATTTTAAAACTAAATTTTTATGTTTTTAATTTCTTTTTTTCTTTTCCCCCACTTTCCTTCCTCTAGCCAATTGCTACAATCAACAAGAGTTTATCTCCCTAGCCTTAGATGAGGTTGCCCTCGCAGGATCTAGTAAGGGGCGACCTTACCGACCGTGCCGAAATTTGGCGAGGGATGACCTCACTAGTTTTGGGCGAGGCTCGCCCTCACTAGCCTTAGGCAAAGGCCGACCCTTGCTGGCCTCTAGCGAGGTCGCCTCTAGCGAGGTCGCCCCTGGCTAGATCCTGGCAAGGCCGACCCTCACCAATCAAGCCTTTAGCAACTTGCCGGAGGCTGGGCCACTAGCTAGAGGAAGAAAATGAGAAAAAAAAATAAAAAGAAAAGGAGAAGAAAAGAAAAATAAAATAAAAAACATTAAAAAAATAATTAAAAAATTCGGAAAATATTTTAATAAATTTTGTCCACTTTAGTGCCAACGTCCACGTCAATTATTTTCGGCCAAAATTGATTGGATAGATTCAATTGTCAAAATGTTAAAAGATCTATTACTCAATTGGTAAAATAGAAAGATTTAGAACTCAATTAGTAAAAGTGCAATAGGTTTATGAATTTTTTGATAATTTTCCCTTTTTACTACTAATGGCATACATGTAATTTTCATGTTAAAGTAGAGAAGATAACACTACTGCTAATGGCATTCAAGTAAAATATATCATAATTATTATGTCCTAGACTCCTACTATATATTTGAGCAACATCTTTTGTAGTTGCAACTTTGAAAATTGATAGTAAAAAGAGATTGCCTAGTGCGGTACAATGGTTTTTCCCTTGCTAATTAATATCTATGAGTCACCTTCTCTATTTCTTCTTTTCAATAATTTATGTTCATATCAACTGGTATCAAAACTTGAAACTTGGTTTGGTGAGATAGTGGGAGGATCGATTGGGTGATAAGGATTTTGGGTTTTAAAAGATGCAATTCGAGGATCTGCCAAATTTTAAGCACTTGCATCATCAGCCTTTGTCGAGAGAGAAATCAAATTCAATCAAGAAAGGAGACGAGGAATTGTCAGGTCGGCAATCTCTAGATGCGATTCGTCTCGCCTTTATAAAAAACGTGACTTATATAATAAATCCATATATTATCAATACACAGCTCGAGAAATTTCCCTAGCTTCCCCACCACTTATTTTTTGGCATCTATGGTGTGATCCTTCCGATTAGAGATCTTGGTGGAGCATGAATTCAAGAATATTGAACAAACATAATTAAAATAAATAAAAAAATTGCCTAAGTTTGCTGCTCGCAAGTTAAATTTTTGACACTTTAAGTTATACTTCAAAGGGTAGAGTTCTTGCAAAGTGATTTACAAGTTAAAGAATCCTAAATAGTCAGTGCTTTAACTGATCACACTCGAATACTCCTCTCTGGGAATTTAATCCACATGGATCATGCCTAAGTTGACTGAAATCGACTCAAGCCACCCCTTAAATATGTATCGACAGCAAGCTACAACCTAGATGAACCATGAAATTGAAAAGAAGTTGTTAATACGAAATGCGTTTACGGTGATGCGGAAGTGGACATAACTGAAGTATGGTTTTATTTGGGATATAAGCTGCAATTCGCTCACCGCATTTTCAGCTGTTGTGCATCTTTGGCACTTAGACACAGGCAGCCTTCTGGCTCTGTTCTCTGATCAATGGCATGTCTGTGGGTTTTTCTCATGTGTTGTTTTTTGTGTAATTACGCGTCTTGCGCATTCACTCTACCTCAAGTACAAAGGTCTCAAGTACTTATAGTTTCCTTACATGCTCAATTCATTTTCACTGTCTCTGCCATCGAACTTCTTTGCACAGGTGACTTTCAAAAAGTGTCGAAAGTGTTGCGAAAAAACGAGCGATCGAACAATAATATAGACAGAAGAAGAAAATATATCAGACACTAGATTTATGTGGTTCAGTCGTAAAGACCTACGTCCATGGGAAGAGCATCAGCGAATTTCACTATAGATCAAGCGATACAAGGAGATTACACACTCGAGTCACTCAAACACTCTCGGTGTTTCCCAAGCCCCAATTACACACAATAACGGACGCAATGTTTAGCCCCGGAATTCCTCAAGAAATAATCTCTCAATCTCACGAAGGAATTACACGCAAATCTTACCACGAGATTTTATTGGCTACAAACACTAATCTTTCTTGGATGTAATTCACGGACAAGAACGACAAAGAAAATCCCTCCCAAGCACTCAACGACTAGACGGCACTTCAAGAACAATTCTTCATGATCAACCCTCTTCCATCCACGGCCACAAGTCTATATATATTTAAGTGAGACTTTTATTCTTTTTCCAACTTCTCAAAGAATTCTGTTTCCTATCTAAAACGATTTTATCCAAAACATATCTCTGTATGTTTTAAACAAAATCCAAATCCAAGTAAAAGTTGGACTTTCCTATTGTAGCGGCCAAATTCTCCAACGCAGATTCGAATTTTTGGAAGTTGATCTTCGGATCTTCTTTACTCAATTTCGAATGTCCGCAACATATCCAATTCTGAATATTCAGAATTTCACTTTAGACTCAAACTCGAGACATATTTTAACAATCTCCACCTTGGCTCGACGTTTGAGCCAAGTCGCAATCGCTTCAAAAAATTCAAACTCTGCTGCTACTCTTCCATAGCCCCCGATGGGCTCAACTGCCACAGATATTATCCAAGTCCAAACCTCGCTTGAACTTCACCATAATCGAGGACCTCATTAGAATACCAACTCCACATGCACTTTTAACTGTTCCGCAAGGATTTTTCGACCCAACCTCCTTAACCGCAGATAAAGCAAAACCAGTGTTGCATCTATATCTATCAGGAGATCGAATACGTACCTTGTTAATTTCAGCAGTTACGACAACCATTGGCTCTACAGGCTCCACCTCGCTACAAGCACTATCCGTGTCGATTACTTTGCTAGTTCTCATACTCACTACCTCAGGAATTTCTGGTCGCAACTCCACCTCAAGCTGAACACCGTCCAAATCTGTATTAACATTGCCACAAACACTCTTAGCCAAAAGTACCGGAGACTCATCAAGGGTAACTTCTCTGCTGTTATCAGGTGAATTTATATCTGGGCACCACAACCGATCGCTCCGCTCACCTTGTGAATAGCCATGGAATATCCACCTTACCCTCCAATCGAGCTTACCATTACTCACTCGAAAATAACACGGACAACCAAACATTCTAATAATAGAATAACCAGCAACGTTACCTGACCACACTTCTTCAAGAGTCCGCCATTCAATAGCGGTTGATGGGGATCTATTTACCAGGCAGCTCATCGTACTAAGCACATCAGCTAGGATTCTCCTAGCAATACCAGCACTAGAGATTATTTTTGGGCCGTCTCTAGTAATGTTCTGCCCATCAATTTTGCAAATTGTTGTGATTTACTGGCACTAGTGCGGTGTTTCACTATGCCCACTTTCATGTAGAATTTATTTGCCAGCTCCGAGCAGAATTCCATGCTATTGTCAGTCCGCACATGGTTGATCAACTTACCAGTCTTCGTCTCGATCAAAGCTCTCAACCGCGTGATCCTGACACCAGCATCAAACTTGTGCATTGGCACAAACACCCAGGTCTTCCTCAAGTAGTCAATAGACTCTTGAATAGATGTATCTGACGTCTCCGTAGCGAAATTTGTCACCGTCTCACCTTGAAGTTTATACGAGCCTCCATGCTTGATTCCTTTCATTATCACTAGGGCACCTCGAACAATCTTCAGAACTTCACCTTCTGAAGAATACTTGCAACCAGCTGAATCTAGGGCACCCAAGGAAATTAAGTTCTTTTTCAATTCTGGAACGTGTCTTACTCCAGTCAATGTCTTCACAATACCATCATGCATTCTGATTTTAACATCACCAACACCCACAACATCACACTCAGCATTGTTCCCTAACTAGACTTTACCACTACTCGTGCACTGATAAGTGATAAACCAATTTCTATTTGTAGTGACATGAAAAGAACAACCAGAATCCATAATCCATCCATTAAACAATGAATAATCAGTGATAGACAAGACATAATTGGCATTATCTGCTATAGCTACAACATTATCAGCAGAATTATAATTCCCTTACCCTTCTCATTCTTCAGCTTAAGGCAATTCCTTCTAAGATGCCCCCTCTTGCCACAGCTCCAACAGACAACATCAGCAGTCCTAGACTGGCTATGCCTATTCATATTAGTACTACTATTACCTACACGTATTCTAGATCTTCCTCTATTTTCACCTACTAAAGCAGCAGATATATGTTCGCCAGATTCTCTTCTACGGATGTCCTCGCTCAGAATCAAATCTCGAACCCCATCAAACGTCAAACTTGTTGACCCAGAAGAATTACTGACAGTATTCCAACTATCAGGCAATGAGGATAACAGAATCAAAGCACATACCTCATCTTCAAAGTCAATCTCAACTGAACTCAATTGACCAACAATCACATTGAATTCATTGATATGATCTGCAATTGACGCACCTTCGTTCATCTTCAAATTAAACAGACATCGCATCAAATAGACCTTGTTGATCGTAGAGGGCTTCTCGTACATATCCGACGGGGCTTGCATCAAATCAACAGTGGTCTTCTCCTTCAGGATGTTAAACGCGACGTTACGAACCAATGTCAGCCGAATAACAACCATAACTTGTCTAACTAGCAAATCCCAATCAGCTTGCTTCATCAACTCTGGTTTCTCCCCAAATAAGGGCAAGTGCAATTTCATTTGGTAAAGATAATCTTCAATCTGCATCTTCCAGAAACTAAAATCCTTCCCATCAAAGCTGTCGATTCTCACTTTTACTTCTTCTGTTGCCATCGATTCGTTTCAACTTAGCCAAGCCTGGCTCTGATACCAATTGTTGCGAAAAAAAAAAAAAAAAAAACAAGCGATCGAACAATAATATAGACAGAAGAAGAAAATATATCGGACACCAGATTTATGTGGTTTAGTCGTAAAGATCTACATCCACGGGAAGAGTAGCAGCGAATTTCACTATAGATCAAGCGATACAAGGAGATTACACACTCCAGTCACTCAAACACTCTCTCGGTATTTCCCAAGTCCCAATTACACCCAATAACGCACGCAGTGTTTAGCCCCAGAATTCCTCAAGAAATAATCTCTCAATCTCACGAATGAATTACACGCAAATCTTACCATGAGATTTAATTGGCTTCAAACACTAATCTTTCTTGGATGTATTTCACGAACAAGAACAACAAAGAAAATCCCTCCCAAGCACTCGACGACTAGACGGTGCTTCAAGAACAATTCTTCATGATCAACCCTCTTCCATCCATGGCCACAAGTCTATATATATTTAAGTGAGACCTTTATTCTTTTGCCAATTTCTCAAAGGATTCAATTTCCTATCTAAAATGATTTTATCCAAAAACATATCTCTGTATATTTTAAACAAAATCCAAATCCAAGTAAAAGTTGGACTTTCCTATTTTAGCGGCCAAATTCTCCAACACAGATTCGAATTTTGGGAAGTTGATCTTCGGATCTTCTTTGCTCAATTTTAAATGTCCGCAACATATCCAATTCGGAATATTCGAAATTTCACTTTGGACTCAAACTCAAGACATATTTTAATAGAAAGCATTGTCATAATTTAATCAATGCCCCTATCTCACAGTTTTCGTGTTTTTCTAAACTGAGGATGTTGAAGTTCCACACGGCCGTCGGGAGTGTTGAACTACCACAACTGTTATGATCCTATCAGTACAACACTCTCAACTTGAATGTTTTAGATGCCATAAGCATTCCAGACCTATTTCTTCATATTACAGTTTTGTTATACTTGATGTACTTAATTTCTTCCTTATTGATGCTTGAGATATTCTATGGCGATGATTCATTCATTTTTACCAAATTTTCAGGCGTGAACATACAGAAAGTAGATACTTCATCTTCTCTCTTGTAGCATGTGGTTGATGACTAAGGCAACAATTTATGTGCTACTTTTGCAAGTTATGGTTTGGGAGGATGTTTTGTTTCGTACAGTCGATGGGAGATATCGATGTACTCAGAAATTAATGTGTCTACCTATAAAAATGTTCTAATGCTGATACAATTGATAATGACATGTGACACCATGTCATATGTTAGTCTTTTCAGCTGTCTAGTATCGTATGTCTGAAATAATGTGAAGGGATCCTAAAAGACATTCTTAGAGCTTTTATTTATATTTGAAATTGCTTTATCACCCCACTTAACATAGACAGTTCATACATATACAATCAGGTGGAAAACTATTGAGGCTTATTCGTGTTGAAGTGAGTGTCAAATCAACATAGATCATAGCTTCGATAGAGTGTAAGATTGTTTCACATTCTTAGTCGATGCTCGCAAAGGCTGGTAGCCAAGAACCGTGTATGCACTTACTCTATTTTATATGACACTCCTCTATATACAACCACAAATACTTTAACCTACCAAATGATGAACTGCAGAAAAAATTTTATGCATCATCAATCAAAACAGCAGAATCGAGTCTTTTATGTTTCTAAGCTCGCTTTTAGAATACCACAGACACTAAACTACTTTAACCGGAAGGTCTAAAGCATTTATAGACAATCTCCAAGATGCCTCTGGAACTTGTTCATCACTGTTGTCATCGTGGTTATGCAATTATAAATGATGTCTCACAGTAGTATAAGAAAGATCGGGAAAAGTATAAAAAAAGTCCTAAACATATTACATTTGTACCAATTTCATCCTAAACCTTTTATTGATGTCAATTTAGTCCTAAATCTTTTAACCTAGTGCCAATTCAGTTCTTGCAGCTAATTTTGGCTGGATTTTGCTGATGTGGACACTAAGCGGCTTAGGTGGCACAACCGGCATTAACTGAACAACTTTTAATAATATTTTATTTTCCATTTTTCCCTTTTTTTCTCCTTCCCTTTATTTTTCCTCCGGTTGATCATCGACCAACCAAAGCCAAAGGGCTAGCGAGGTGAACCTTAACCTTGTTGGCCTCTAGAGAGGGTTGCCAGCCACTAGCAAGGCTTGCCTTCACCAACAACGGTGAAGGGAAGCTTCGCCATGGCTAGGCGAGCCCCAACCTCGCCAAAGGTCACAAGTGTGGTCTCATGCTGGGCTGGCAAGGGTCGAGCCTTGCCTAGCCATTAGCGAGACTTGAGCCCTCGCCAAAGGCTGCCAAGTCGAAGGCCAGCCTTTGGCGAGGCCTCAAGCCTCACCATGGTTGGGCAAGGCTCAACCTCCCCTGATCAGGCGAGGTTGGGACTAGCCTATGGCCGCCGAGGCTCAACTCTCACTAGATCCAATGAGGATGAGCCTTACCAGCCCAGTGTGAGGTTGCCCTAGCAAGCTCGCTAGAGGCTGGGCGAGCCTTGCTAGTGGCTGGTGAGGATTGTGAGAGGGCGGCGAGGTCCCTCACCTCTGGCCAATCGCTAGGAAGAAGAAGTGTAACACCCCGAACCCTGAGCACGCGAGCAACTTGCCATGGTCATTCAAATGCAACGTTCCCAGGTTAAGTCGCCAACCCAATCAATTCTTTAATGCACATGCGGAAGCGTATTATAAAATCCCTGACAAAAACCCACGGGATAGGAAAAGCAGGAAACCAACCCATTCATAAACAAACATGTTTCATAGATATTCACTCTAGAGTTTACATATATACCAAAAAGGATCAGTCTACAAAAAGGTATTAGTCCACCAAAAAGAAGGAACAGTTCTATGACCACTAGACGGACTCGTTCTTCTATCCCACTTCTAACTGATCAGCCTCCGGGGGGTTCCGCCATCTACGGTCCTGAAATTTTGGCCCACAACGGGGTGAGACATTGTCTCAGCAAGTTCAACCCCCTAAACCCCTATTAGAAAGAAAATATACCCAATGATGGCCTAGCCATACCACATAGAGAACTTACCTCGCCTCAGTTCCTTCCTGCAGGTTAGCACAATTCAAATCACTCAATCGTGTTCATATCACTCAATCATGTGCAATAACACGAACTTAAACAATCGGAACGCAATAACTTTCAGATAACCAACAACCACAGGGGTCCTGATTATAAGACCGAATCGTTATGACACATCCCATACCATGCCACACAATTCTGTCCCATAATCCGGCACGTTAACAATACTCAGCATGCGTTCCAATTGTTATTTATTGCCACACAAGGGCATAGCCTACTCGCATTTCGACTATCTACTAACATTAATGCCAGGCATCGCCTCCCCACCTTGTAACGCAGCTTCGTCACTACGTTGACGGTGTTCCCGAAGGAATATAGACCCAGAATCAACTGCAACCTAAGCCCGTTGTAAGGGGCATCCCATAAAAGGACAAGTCCAGCTCAATAGCCCAGGACAATTTCCTCTTAATTATCACACAACAATTTCATATTCGGCCCCAGGACATTTTGCATTTTACTCAATGCTTCCACTTAAAATAGTGGTCCCAGCCATTTTTTCTTAATATTAAAAATATTCCAGAAATTATTCACATGTGTGGGGGCATGTTAATTTCGAACCAGAAAGTCAATATCTCACTTTTTCAAACCCCAATATTTAATATAATTCTTAAAATCCAATTTTGGTATCAAAACTTGACACATGGGATTTTCTGACTAAAATCCATATTTTTCACAATCAACACTCAATTTGCAATATACATTCATCAAATATCAAAAAATGAATACAGCTGACAATCGCGCAAAATTCTGAGAAAATAAGGTCCCGAAATAATTTTCGAAATTGATTAAATAATTAATTTTATTCCAAAAAGTAATTAAATAATAATATTTTAATAATTTCGAATAATAATATATTATTAAATTATTTAATAATTTCGAAATATTTAATAAATCAAAAATAAATTCCTATAAGTCACATCAAGACTTATATTAATATAAACATTCACTTAGCCTTAAATTAAACACACTTTAAATTAATTAAACACCTTAATCTAATCTACACTTAAATAAATTAAATTAACCACCTAATAACACTTAACATAAACTAAACCTCCCTAAGCATAATTAACCCTCTAATCGAGGTTTAGTGAGCTAAACTCACCGGAATCGCTTTCCGACGAGTCCCCGACGAAGTAAACGGCGAGGTGGTCAGAAAACCTCCTCGGGGCGGCACCAAAAGAGAGCCGGAAGGCACCCAAAATGGGCCTTGAAGTTCCAGATCTTGGCTGGAACTCCGGCGCTATCCAAGGCCGAACAGTGGTGCTCCGGTCACCGGTTGGGCACGGGACCGGCGGGACAGGGCGGCGGCGGCGGTTGCTGGTGGTGGCTCCGGCGGCTTTCCGGCGGCCTGGGCGACGGCGGGTAGCTCGGGACGACGATGGACGACGGTGGATGGCGCGCAAACGAGGGCTGGAGGCTCGGGTGGAGCAGCAAGCTGGCCGGCCAGCGGGTGCGTGGGCGACTTGCGCAGACGGTGGCGACGGAGACGGCGACGGCGGTGCTGGCGACGGTCGGTCGAGTGGACGAAGGGGGGCGTTGAACGGGGCTGCTAGACGACGAACACGGCTGCTGGGCGGCGGACGAAGGCAAAGGCGACACCGACGAGCTAGCACGCGGGCGCGGGGCTTGGGCGCGAGACGAGCGGCGGCTCTCGCAACGGTGACATGCGAGCGGCGACCGAGCGGGTGATCGGGCTGGGCGAGCTAGTCTGGTCGCACCTCCTCTCTCTCTCCTCCTCCAAAGTCCAAAGGTAGAAGATGATGTTGATAGGTGGAAGTGAAAGCCCACCTTTTTTAGAGCAAATCCACACTCTCCACTTGTCACAACCCTCTTCACTTGGCCCCAACCACCATGACATCACATGATGTCACATTCCACTAACTCAATCCTCCACAACATCTTCCAATGAGTGCAATTTCTTTTTCCGCCGTGGCACACAAATTCAAATTCTTGTACATCCATTTCATTCAATTCTCTTCCAATTGAGCCAAATTGAAGTCCATAAAAGTAATCCAATGTCACCACACTTTAATTCACATCTTTACTTAACCATAGAACCATTTTAGATCTCAAAAGTACGACCAAAAGCAGGCCTACCAATTTCCCGAACCAAATTAACCATACCTTAACTATTTTGCTGAAAAACTGAATTCGATCTCAATTCACGATTAGTTTCACCCTGGCACGATACTAGCACGTCCTAATCTACCGGGTAGCTTTTAGAAATTTTCATGCATTTGACATGTGGTTGATCATTTTCAAGCCACAATGTACATCTTTGACACATTGGCGACTCTCGGCTGTCGTGGTAATCTCAAGGTTTCAAATACGGACACAGGGTACCCAAACGACAGAAAAGTCGGTCCAGTGCCGATCAACAAGAATTGTGCGATTTGGTGATTCGCTCGATCACATGTCTCTGTCGAGTCGACCTATCTCCGGTCTCTAATGGATTTTTAACTGTGCCGTAATGACCCTTGCAAATTAGCTCGGTCGAAAGGTCGCTTCCTAGTCAAATTCTCAAGTCTGATGCATTAGAATCTCTTACCAGCTTCACCTGATAGACTAGTTTTCACATGAGTGGCCAACTCAAGGAAAAGAACTATATATGCGAAGATGAAATGCCCGTCTCATTTTATTAAAAACATAATTGGAAAAATCAGGATGTCACAAGAAGGAAGGGAAGGAAAAAAAGAGAGAAAGGGAAAAAAAAAGAAAAAATAAATAAATACATATAATTCAAATATTATTAAAATTTGTTCACATCAATGCTGGCCATGCCACATAAGCTAACCGACGTCCACATCTACAACATCTTATGAAAATTAGGCAAAAAGAACTTAATTGGCACTAGATCAAAAGATTTATGACTAAATTGGTACTAGGTCAAAATGCTTAGGACTAAATCGGTAACATTAAAAGGATTATGACTAAATTAACACAAATGGAATGAGTTTAGGATTTTTCTAACACTTCTCTAAGAAAGATCGGTATTAGTGCAACCAGGTAAACACATATTGTCCCTTTGATAGATTGCAAGATGTTTTCCTAGGAGATAAGAGGTTGTCCAGGAAAGCCGAAATCAAGGTCAGTGCTTTGCTCTGGTTATTAGGTTGGAACAGTGTGTCCAGCTATGACTGTAGATAATGTCACCCCTTTCTATCCAACTACATATCCTCTGACGTGCCAAAAAATGCAAAGTGACTAAGAAAAATATGTATCCTCAATGGAGAGAGCAAATTGTCTCTCATGTGTGTCTTACCTCGCCGTTGGAATGCCATGGACGCCACGGTGTTTCAGCCGGAATGACTAAGGCATCTATAAAAAATCTGGAAGATGTCATTGGAATTCGCCCATCAATGCCCCCACTGTGCTTATGGCTATGCAATTAGAAAATGATGCTTAATACTTGGTTAAGAAGACTGGTAATATCTATCTTGAAGTCAATAAATTTGATGTGGCTGGAGGCATGCAAAGGGAAGAAAAATACACATTGAAAATATGGACTTGGGAAACCATATGTGTCAACGCAATTTTATATTTTCAATCTCAATTTTCTTCAGCTTTATAGGGGTGGTATCATCCAAACTTTATGTTGTTATGATGTTATGAATTTAAAGTTCGCAATTTATTCTGAGGCTTACGTGCAGGAGAACCGTTGTGTGGGTTTGCATATAAAGCTACTTGAACCTCCGGACGATTCAAATACGAGATAATTATCAAAGAGAACATGAATGGCATGAACCTGGAATAGAAAACGTGAATTTACTAATAGCTATTTCAATTGGCTTTTACCTGAAATTTTTCACGTACGTCAATGAAATGATGATAGGAGAGATAACTTATCATTAGTTTTCAATCTTGAACAATACGGTTCGCGCGTGATTTATAACGCAAACATCTATATTTTCAGTGTAAATCAGGCCATATTCAACTTAATTTCAGATATTCTAACTGTTCAAATTCGTCCGATCTAATCTAAATTTCTCCCCCGTCATATGTTTTTATCTTGGCTTACATCCAATGAAAGCTTGGAAGTGACCACTTACAAAACCAGATGAGCTGGATTTAGGTCCTAATTAGGGCTGTTAATGTGTGAGGAGGGTTAGGTTTGTATTTGGTCGAAAATGGTCCGACACAAATCCATTCATTTAATCCGTTCACTCATTTATATATAATATAAATTAAGTAACCCATACTCGACCCGACTTGTACCCCCACATTACTAAAACACATAGACATTTAAAAAAAAGTACTTTTATGCTATGCATGTAGTGTGTAAATGAAAAAAAAAATTATAATAGTTTATAAGGTTTCAAATAAGATTTTCAACTTATTTACAACTTTTTTTATTACAATTTTTTCGAGTTTCACAATGAATAATCTAACATTTCTTAAAATCAATAAGTCAATAAATATTGACAAGTAAAATTATATACTAATTTTACGATTTTCTAAAGCTTGAAAAATCATAAATCTTTTACTATTCTTTAATTTTGGAAAAAAAAAAAAAAAAGGAGAAGATCATTAGTTAATGCCAAAACTGGAAAATCAGTTGCCTTACCTGAAAACCCCCGACCTGAGTCTGAAGACAAGTGAAGAGAAACTGCAGGTGGCTTCGGCTTTAGACCCATTAAAAACCCATATGGCATTAGATTTTATTACTCAAACGCATATCAACCCATTTAGCAAAATTTAGTTAACACATATATGACCAGACCCATTAAATATAAGTTAACAAATGTATTGTCAACCCCATTTTGTTACCTCTAGTCCTAATGGATTGCAGATTTGGGGCATAGATTTTGTAGATATCTAAATCACTAGACTCATGATCACCTCGATTTTTATATTATTCAGGCAATTAAAAAACTCTCGGAGACAAAATTTGAACTCTTCGTCACTATCGCTTGTCTTAATAAATTTGTCATGTTAGATTAGTTTAGAATGATATATATGAAATTATATCCGACGTGGACAAATAAACAGTCAACATTTTTATGCTTCTGTGCGCAAGTGGAGCATGTGTATGCCTTGTAAGTGGCTAGTGTGTGCATGTGTGCACACCACGTGTGCACGTGCACGAAAATTTATTCATTATAAGACATATAAATGGGGAAAAACTAATAAATTCATAATTATCTTAAAAGTTAGCTTGATGTGATTTGAAAATGGCATTTTCGCTAGCAAATTAAATTTACTAATATCAGATAGTGGGTTAGGCACAAATTATCTATTTGTGACTTTTGCAGTTTTGTGACTAGGAAGAATGTCTTAGGGATGCAGTCATCATCCAGAATGACTCGAGAGAATATCTCAGATATTGGTCTTCTCAATTATGTAGTAATTTAAGTCTCAAAATGCTATGTTAATTTTTTTTCTTCAAAAAAAAAATTGTATTCATTACTCAAATGGACATATAAGAAGTGTGTAGTCTTTGTGACAGAAAATTGAAACGGAGCAAGAATACTGAAAAGTAAAGCTAAATCCAGAAAATAAGGATGATGAACTGAAAACCGACAAAGTTAAACACACTCTTATTCCACAAAAATAGATCTATTAAGTAAAATAATTGGCGGCTGATCAAGAGATCTCATGTTTTTATCAGTAATAAATACAAGTCAAAAATTCTTTCTCTAATAATTATGACATTGTCAATTGATGGTGCGCATTTAAATTTGGCTTCCTCTATACCATCGTCGTATAGGATGTCTCCCTCTCTCTTCTCGGTCTATGTTAACATTAAATAGGTCGACCTTTTCTTGCTTGAAATAATTGCCCCCGTAGCAATTGGGACCCAAATGGATCTTGGAAAATGCTCCTGTGGGGCTTTAAAAGCTAAAGACCTTTCCTTTGGCAAGTGGTGAGCGCTGAATTAAGATTCTGTCCACTTATATTGAGCATATCAATAATAACATTGTTTGCTATGTGATCCGTTAAACCTTTCCTTTTTCTTTTTTCCTTTTTGAATGCTAACCATGGACATAATGTCGACCATTTTGTCTAAGAAACAAAGATGGACCGACCATTCCTTTGGCAATTTAGGATGCGCATGACAAAATTTCTGAAATAGAAATTGATTTCTGGCCAGAAATTGATTTCTCAATTTCTATTAGGACAAGTTTACGAGCGAAAACCCGTTTGATAACGACTCAAAATTTTTATTTCGAAATAGAAATCCGTTTGATAACAGAATAAAATTTCTATTTCTATGAATCATGTTGTCCCCATCCTTTTACCTCACTCTTCTTGGTGCTTGTGATGGTAATTTAATTTGATAAAAGTTGGTAAATCACTTTAATTTAGATTGGTAATTCGATAGAGTAGTTAGGAACTTCAAAACATTAGCAATTTATGTAAATAAAAGCTAGTGATTAGTATAAAAAATGCTAATATGCAAACTATAAAAGATTTGGTATTTTCAAATGCTAATATGCAAATAGTGGATGTATTTATTCTCCTCATTCAAGATTCGGGTTCAAGTCACTACGCTTTTGCGCAACTCGCGAACATCATTTTCAGATATAATTGCAATCGTGGAACTATTGTTACTATACTTTTTCTTTTTCATCAGCTCATGGCCATGGTGGTTCGAGACAGAATAGTATCGGATTTTCAGATATAATTGCAACATAAGCATTTCGGTAAACTGTGCTGGAACTATTCAGCTGCAGAATGTTCAGCTATAGTTTCATAGAACTTGGGCGCAACTGAAGTTGGACATCTTTCTCATAAACTGCAAAGACTTTTTAAGACTTTTAAGTGGAATTGGATTAAATGAATCATGAAACCACATTCGTTACCTTCTAACCATCAGTTTCCAGTGGTGCTTTGCTAAGCACATGATACAAGTGAAGGTGCCAACAAACTTCCTAGGTCTGCCGCTATTAATAAAAATGTATATAACTGGCCAAAAAGAAACAAAAATTAACCAAAAAAGGGCAATATTTTTACATTCCGAGAACATGTCAAGGGATGCCAGCACCCTCCCTAGCCTTCATAACAACCTCCTCTGCAGTGGTGCCGATGATCTTGTTAGCATGTTTCAACTCTACGCAAGAATAATTTCCATCTGCATCCTGAGTCGGTTATTCTCTTATCAAAATTTGAAGAAATGTTGAACAAAGAGTTTATTTTTTTCTTACTGTTAGACAAGCATCGAACAGACAGTCTTATTGCTTACTTCCTATTGGATCATGTCGTCACACAAATGAAGAAGGGTGCCTCTTCCACTATCAAGTTGTTTGTCATAAACAGAACGGGCAATTAGGTTCTGATATGCAACCACATTTTTCTGAAACCTGCATGAAGTCCAGAATATACTATTATGGTGCAGTTATAGAAGTCGAGAAAGAAAGTGAATAAAGAAGAAAGGAGTAACAACTGCTGCAAGCAATTAATACGTGAAAATAGAATCATGATGGTTTATCACCATCTTATTTGAAAAGAGAACCAACTATCCATGTACAAAAATCATTGCTATAAGGAGAGGAAGTTGTAAACCTGTAAGTTCTCTCATGTGTACAGTGAACCACTGGATGTATCAGAACTTCTGAAAGGGAAGAGGAACCACATAACAAATTTATCATCATCCATGTTGGGGACGAGTTAGGTTTGCAAAATGGAACTTACGTGAGGTATGTTTTATCGCAATATCCAACAAGTGCAGATAGGATGCCGGAAATGATCCGAATGTCAGCTTTTGGCATTTGAAGGGAAGTCAAGACGGTAACCTGAGAGAGAGAGAGAGAGAGAGAGAGAGAGAGAGAGAGAGAGAGATGGAGTTGGGTGTATGTATAATAGAAAAGAATGTCAACTATTGCATGAATTTGCTACAACTCACCAGACCAATCACAACAGAAACAACAAATTTGACCCAGTCCACTGGTGTTAAGCTTGGAATTTGCTTTTTTGGCTATCAAACAAAATCTTCAGACACAGCTTACAGAATGATGTTGGAGCAATAAGAAGACACACCTTGATCAAAATAGAAGTTCTAGCTCGCATGCATGAGAGAGGGAAAAAGTACAACTCACAAGTACAATCTCCATATCTGCCATTGGAATGCTCTTGAAATGCTTCAGATATATTCCCCTATCCATATCTGCTTCGTCGCTTGCTTGCCTGTAAATTCACGTTCTTGTTTTATGTTTGTAGACAACCAGGAAACTTCCAAATGCCTCAGTCTAGCAAAGGATAGTCTCTCCTTCAATATACGAGAAAATATTATTTCACAGCATGCTGTGATGAGTACATAATCTACTCAATCTTTAGAGACAAAACATGCACATTTTGTCTACAATAACACCTGAGTCCAGAAACATTATATTTACCTGTAAAGAACAATTATCCTCTCAAAGGTAGGTTCTTGGATAGTGTTCTTGCTGAGCAGATTAGAAATACTGGTGGCATGCAAATGAAGAATAACATCAGCTACAAAAGGTTGGGGCATCGTGCATGCAAAGCCAGGAAGAAAGACAGCAACGAAAAGGTATTTATCTCCTCAGTCTAAGCCTCCATTGAACTATAAATGGATAGGGCCATCAAGTTGTTAAGAAAGTAGCTCCAAGCACTTGATACATTCGACTATCAGACAAAATAAAACCGCCTACCAATGAACTACTAATGTTACTGAAACTAGTAGTGACCTACCTTGTGGGTTTTAACCATAAGATAATTTAAGCTAAATAAGATATTAAAGCTACCTATCACGTCCACTAATGAGACAATCCCCTCCCTCCCTCCCTCTCTCAATGAGATGATTTTAAGTTACTTATCATGTTCACCAATGAGACAATCTCACTTCTCAGAAAATGTGAACTCTCTCTCTCATAATTTGATATCAACTAAAAAAGCACAAGGAATTCAGCAAACTGTCAAGTTTGAGTCTGGTAATCGATGTCACATTATTTAAAGTTAATGCATGCTTAGTGTGGTTCATTTATGCATTAACAGTTTCTTAAGGTGAACAGAAATTATGAAAACAAGAATCAGAAGCTACATTCTAAAGATAGATTCAAACTAGACTACAAATACAAAGGAGAGAAGATGTTCAATCGCCGCAATGATACGGAACAATTCGATATTCACAATTTTCCAGCGAGCAACAATGTCAAAGACAAAGAAAGTCTGAATTTCTCTGATTCTTTTATTACAATTGACAATGTAAACAAATTCAATGCAACCAATAGAATTGCCCTAATCTTTGTCTAATGGAAGCTTTCTTCCTCCTAATGGGGAAAAGAGCGGATAACCAGAGGAAAAGAGCGGACGCGGACGAAAGCTGACACATGAAAAGAGAGGCGAGAAGGGAAGGATTGATCGAACCTCGTTAGGAATCATGGGGGAAAGTTCCAAAGAAGGCCACGAACGAACGCCGACGTGAGCAAATTGAATAATGACGGAGATGGGCGACGGCGACTGGAGTTGCAGAATCGAAAGCTGAAAAGGGACGCGGACAGAGGAGGCGGGTTCGACGGGATGACCGGAGCAAATTGGACGGTCTGCGGACGGCGACGGCGAGATGAACGACAATCTGACCGGCAAGAGGACGGCAACGGCAAATGGAGTTGCGGAATCGAGAGCGGAAAGGGGACGCGGACAGAGGAGGCGGGTCCGACGGGACGACCGGAGCAAATTGGCCGATCTGAGGATGGCGACGGCGAGATGAGCGGCGATGGCGTCGAAGTCGACGGCGAGGATGAACAGCTTCGAAGTCGCTAGGGTTTTTGGTTGAGGTGAGGAGAAGGAATGGGAAAGCAAGGGTAGTGAGGAGAGGAGTCGACGTCTCTGTTGAAGGAAGAAGGATGGATAAAACGAGAAACAATTTCTATTTCAGAAATAGAGAAGCTAAAATTTTTAGCTTCTGATTTCTCCTCCAAAATAATTTCATAAATAGAGAAATCAATTTGCGTTATCAAATGAATTTCTATTCCAAACCTGTTCCGGGAAACAGAGAAGCAGAGAAATTGAGAAACAGAAATTTTACCATGCGCAGCCCTAGTGATTACCAAATCGAGCATAGACAATTAGTCATTTTGGGGGTCCTCATAGATCTATCCACCCAAAATAATTAATCCATGTACAAGATAATCAACCATTAAAGTAGCAATCTCATTGAATTAATGTTAACATAATATTTCACAACCTTATCAAATTTGATATTAGTGTAGGATCACTGCCAACTGTTTTAAAATTTTAAGTTATTAGATGAAAACGTGATTTAATAGTTAATTATTCCAATAACATCTTCTAGGTCAAATAGCTTGAACTTTAAATCTCATGTTTTTGCATCAAAAGCACCCTTGCATGGCTGGGCAATCCCATAGGAGGGGCAGTCGACCCTCGTTTATTCGTGTCATTATCACGAAATTTTCTTTAAAAATTATCGTAACACAATATGAAACTAAGAAATGGTTAAGAAAAAGGCGAAAAAATGACTGATGTGGAGAAAACATTTTAAACATGACTTGAGATCAAACACACTACTTTGTACTGTGGGCTGATTATATAAAACCAACCATGTAAACATGTCCTTATAAAGATGAAACAGGTCTTTAGAGTTCGGTGCATGCTCTCTTGCTTTCTCTAAATTTACCTATAGATTAAACAGGTAATATCATCCATGTCTGTCGCACACTGCCTATTTCGTGGTGAGATGCCTGTACTGGGAAACACGAGCACGTGGGATTCCACAGCCATTGGAGAGCAACTTGCGATCAAGATTGTAACCTGTAAGGACCAACCTCTGGCCCTGTGGGATTCGTACCGGAAACGTCTCATCTATCTATCAAAGCCAAAACGAAAAAGAAAACTTAACTGGTGTGGGATTGCTTTGAGACAGGCGTCCATATCATGCCGACTCCCTTGAACGTGGGAGTTGATGTTGCTTCAGCCACGATGAGAAATGTCTAGTTGCATGGGACAAGCAAATTTTTCTACAACAAGCTCTCATGCCGACCATGGCAAGCAGAGAATATACTCTCTTCCACCTACAGTCCCCTCCAACGTCCACCCAAGAGAGAATCTTTGGGAACATAATCGTGGCACTTCGCTGGATATTCACGTGTCGTAGTTAGCTTGTAGTGCTAGGTATCAATGGTGGACCGAGAATCTTGAGTTGGAGAGCAAGATGAAAATATTAATTTGGAAATAAGGAAAAGACGAAGAAGGTAATTTCCAATGAAATTATTGTACCATTGGCAAAACTTGAATTGGTAGCCCGCCCTCCTTTTTATGGGAACCCTTAGTAAGTCTTTTAGCAAAAACTTTGGTATTCTAGCATTATACCATCCGCACACACGATGGGACTGAAATTGAAGCTACGGTGTAGCTTTTGTGCCATTAGGCCAGCTTCCACGGGTCTATATAAACACCTTGGTGAGGCTTCACCGGCTATCATATTTGCATTACATTCAATCACGTTCTGGTCCTTCCCTTCTTGAACACACTTCCTCAGATCGCATCTCTCGAAATTATGGTGGCAAAAGCTGGTAAATTCTTCTTCCCATGTATTCTTCTTGTTGCTTTACTCCTTTGGAGTGAAGTCGATTCTGCCAAGGGAAGGATTTTATGGCCAAGGAAGTGGGAAACGAATGGAAACTATGTGAAGTCAAGCGATGGAACCGGTGGTTCTACTCTTGGCCATGGTCATGGCCACATTTTGCTACATAAAACTGATTTTGATTTCGCCTCTCCGCGTCACAGTCCTGGTGTAGGACATCTCGCAAGCAAAAGCGAGGATCGGTGGTCCACAGAACCAGGTCATAGCCCCGGCGCAGGCCACTCCACCAGCCCTGGAGGGCAAGATCGAAATCTGTAGACTAATTATGATATCATATAGATTATCCTTGTAAGATGAAGATTCTCTACCTCGCAAGGTGCTCACCTTAGTATATCAATCTTATTGATTGAAATACTGGAGGAAGCACTCTACCCATTGAGGATGCACGTCCTTCTACTTAGATTTGATTTGCATCCACGTATATGTATAGGCGTGTATGTCTATCCCGTTGTATCTGTGTCTGGCCATCGTAGTAGTGTAGATGCTCTAATGACCTCGCATATCCTACCGACGTGATTGTGTACAGTACATTAGCTGTATCGAAAGTTAACTATAATTGGCTTATATATCTTACTTTTGTTCTTGATTTGTCGTAGTTCTCTCTCCTTCGTTGTCAACATTAGATGCTAGATATGATTGCGATCGCGATACGTCGGCTGCGACGATAATATGTTTCGTTTTGCTCAAGCACCCTCTGCCTTCGCTTGACTAGGCAGATGGCCGCTGCAGCGGGAGCCACAGCCAAGACCAGGCCACAACATTGTCCAGCCACTTTCCCTTCCACTCTCTTTACCTCTCTATTCTATTTCCCAACTTTCTCTTTACTGTTTATTCTTTCTTACAAATAAATCAACTTTTTTTAACGGTAATATAATTAATTCATACGAGCCAAATATCTCTTTTATTAATGGGGACTGATTGACAATTCGCATTTGCAAATTGGCATCTATGTTTCCTATTATTAGCTCAAAGATAAGTTGTCTAACAAGAGAACAAATACTTATCAAAATCTAGAAAACCTTAAAATTTTAAGTTTTACTACTAGGAATTGGAACGTAACATTCTAACATAGTTCCTAAAATAGTTTGAAAGAGATAAAATTGTTCAAAAAATCTTAAACTTATTGCACTTATGCCAATGTAGTCTTAAACATTTCAATTTTACCAATTGAGTTTTAATGTGAATACCAGTCGTTCTATGGGGCATATGGGCGACACTGATGTAGACCCTTTTTTTAATCTTTTAATTTTTTTTTTACAATTTTTTATATTTTTTATTGTCTCTCTTTTTTTTTCCTTTTTTTTTCATTTTTTTCTCCGTCGGTCGCTAGGCCTTGGCAATGACCAGTGAACAACTATAGGAAATGATCCGCAAGGGTTGACCTTTCCAACCTCAAGCGATCGTTACCCTCTCTCCAAGATTTGGCAAGGACCAACCTTAGTGAGAGATTGCCCATCGCTCTCATTATCAAGTCTGGCAAGGGTGCCTTGCCCAAAGTTAGCAGGGGGCGACCTCGCCAACCTTAGGCAAGGCTCGCCCTTGCCAAATCTAGCGAGGTTACCCCTCACTAATTGTTGCCCTTGGCTAATTGCCAATCATCGCCAAGGCTCAACAACCGGTGAAGAAAAAAGTGAAAAAAAAAAAGGAGGAAAAAGAAAAAAGACAATAAAAATTAAAAATATTAAAATTTCTATAAAATGTTCATGTCAAAGCCAATCATGCCCTGTAGGACGCTCACGTCCACACTAGCTATTATCAGCCAAAATTAGTTTGATTGACTATATTAGTAAATTATCAAAAAGTTTTAAGACTTAATTGACAAAATTGAAATGTTTAAGACGGAATTGGTTAAAGTGTAATAGCTTTTAAAAAAATTTCAACAATTTCTCATAAAACGAACTAAATAATGATTGTAGAACAAATTTGGCTAGTGCTTTTTCCTCCCACTCTCAAAAGATCTACTACGACAAGTTATTTTGACTGCTTCAATAGACAATCAAGTACTAAGACTTACGTTTTGAAATTTTTCGGTTTTCTTTGTCAAGAGCAAAAAAAGTACCGACAAGGTTTTGTAAGATATATTTTGAAACATGGAAAGAGAAGATAACCCCCCCCCCCCGGGGGAAAAAAAGCAACTATTTTTTTATTTTTTTATTTCTGATCAAGAAATTAGGTTTCTTCCTTCCGTGGAAGATGGATTTGACTACTACATGGATCAAGGAGAAGCTTGTCTAAAAAGTTTAAAACCTACTGCAATTTTGCCAATTTAATCTCGAATCTCTTAATTTTGCTAATTGAATCATATATATTTTCACATTTTGTAAATTGAGTCCATCCGACTAATTTTGGCCAAAATTCTCTAACATTGACACCAATCATCTTATGTAGCATGGTCATCACTAATGTGGATGATTATCAATAATATTTCAATACTTTTTATTTTCATTCTTTTTTTCTTCTCTTCTTCCACCTCTAGCCAGTCGCCAAATAAGAAAGTCGAGAAATAATAGAATATTCTAAAAAATTATCCACATCCAATGTCAACTGCATCACATAGGTTAGCGTTTATGTTAGCGATTTTCAGTCAAAATTAGTTGAATTGACTCAATTAGGAAAAGTTTAAAAAGTTTAGAACTCAATTTGCAAAATTAAAATGTTTAAAACTGAATTGGCAAAAGTGTAATAAGTAGAGAACTTTTCGGACAATTTTGCATAGATTAGGAGGTCCATTTAAATTTCACGTGGATCACACAAAAATCACCGGGTGTGATTGCAACAATTGACCATGGTTCGAGGGAGAGACTTTGTCGAGGCTTCATTTTTAGATGGGCATACAAGTAAAACAATTGATTATTTAAAGCTATAATATAAGGAGAAATAATCTATTCTTTTTATTGGGACGGATAGAGCCAAATGATCGATGTTCCCACGAACACTAACAAATTATCCTTGGCGACATTGAAAGAAACATTAGCAGCTGGTCGCGTCACGCCCCGATCCTCGGGCACGCACTCATCTCTCTCCTTGGTCGATTTAATAACGACGTCCCAAGATGCATCGCCGACCCTTTTCTTTTTGATATACGCATCCGAAACCATATAAACAATCCTTAGACAATAAAACAATGGGATAGGAAAGTAGGATTCCAAAGTTCCACTTTAAAAGCAACCACCCCTATATACATTGCAACTATAGTGCAATTATATACAAGGCGAATTGTTCAGTCAGGTTTTAAACCACAAGTTCATAAAACAAGGTCTGCAAAAAGGGAATCGACTCCCATCAAAAGAGAATCGCCCTATGACTAACTAGTCTAATGGGATCGTCAATTCTTCAGGCTTCTCCTTCTACACTTAGGGCCTTCGGTCCTTCACCAATGCCAACCAAGGACCTGAAATTTTGGCCCACAACGGAGTGAGACATCGTCTCAGCAAGTTCAATCCCCTAAACCCCTATTAGAAAGAAAATACACCCAATGGTGGCCTAGCCACACCACATAGAGGACTTACCTCGCCTCAGTTCCTTCCTACAAGTTAGCACAATTCAAATCACTCAATCATGTTCAAATCACTCAATCACAGATAGTAATAAGAACTTAAACAACTGAAACACCAACAATCTCATTTCAAACAATCACAGGAGTCCGGATTATAAGACCAAACCATTATGACACGTCACATACCATACCACAAGATTCCACCCTATAATCCGACACATTAATAATACTCAGCATGCGTTCCAATTGTTAATCACTGCCACACAAGAGCATAGCCTACTCGCAGTTCGACTATATACTAGCATTAATACTAGGCATCGCCTCCCCACCTTGGAGCGCGACTTCGTCACTACATCGACGGCGTTCCCGAAGGAGTATAAGCCCAGAATCAACTGCGACCCAAGCCCGTTGATGTGGGGCCTCCCATATAGGGGCAAGTCCGGCTCAACAGCCCAGGACAATTCCTCTTAATTATCACACAACGAAATCATACTCGGCCCCAGGACACTTTGCATTCCACTCAATGCTTCCACTTAAAATAGTGATCCCGGCCATTTTTCTTCATATTAAAAATATTCCAGAAATTATTCACGTGTGTGGGGGCACGTTAATTTCGAACCAGAAAGCCGATAACTCACTTTTCAAACCCCACTATTTAATATAATCATTAAAATCCAATTTTGATATCAAAACCCGACACTTGGGGTTTTCTGAATAAAATCCATATTTTTCAAAATCAACACTCAATTTGCAATATCCACTCATCAAATTCATAATCTAACTACACAGCAGTGATCAGCATGAAATTTTAAAAATTTAGGGTCCCAAAATAATTTTCGGAATTTAATAAATAATTAAATTTATTCAAAAAATTAATTAAATAACAATATCCATATTTTTCACAATCCACACTCAATTTATAATATCCAACCATCAATTTGAAAATCCAAATACACGGCAGCGATCGCGAAATTACGAGAATTTGGGGTCCCAACAAAATTTTCGGAATTTATTAAATAATTAAATTTATTCCGAAAATTAATTAAATAATAATATTTTAATAATTTTCGTAATATAATATATTATTAAATAATTCAATAATTTCAAAACATTATTTAAATCAAAAATAAATTCCTTTAAGTCACATCAAGACTTATTATAAAATAAACCTTCTTAACCATAATTAAACATGCTTTAAACTAATTAAACGTCTTAATCTAAATCACATTTAATTAAACTAATCTAACCACCTAAACTCACTTAACTTAAACTAAAAACACCCTAAGCATAATTAACCCTCTAATCGAGGTTTAGTGAGCTAAACTCACCGGAATCGCATTTTGATTAGTTCCCGGCGAAGACAACGGCGAACCCGATGACAAAACTACTCGGGGCAAGGCCAAAGGAGGACTAGAAGAGCCTGGAAACACTCCTCGAAGCCTCACGGACTTGCTGGCCGGAGGTTGTTGGTCGCGGGCGGAGGAGGGCGGCACGGCGGTCGGTTGGGCGGAGAAGGACCGACGGGAGCTCGGGCAGCTTGCTCGGACCTCCGGCGAGCAAGATGGCGGCTCGTGGCGGCTCTGCGACGGCGGCAGCTCGGGACGACGAAGGGCGACGGTGGAGGTTCGAGCGGAGGCGGCGCAACGGCAGAACGGCGAGCGGTGAGGCGCGCGGGTGACGCACGCAGACGAGCGGCGACCGCGGTGGCGACGGCGACGGCTGCGACGAACGGGCGGCCGGCGAAGGGGCGGCGTCGAGGCTGGTCCGGTCACACGGTTCTCTCCTCCAAAATTCAAAAATAAAACCCTAAGAAGCAAAAGGTTGAAGATGGAGTTGAGGGGTGAAGTGAAATCCCAACTTTTCAAGAGCCAATCATCACCCTCCACTTGTCAACATCCTAGCCACTCTTGCCCCCACACCATGACATCACTTGTGATGTCACAATCTACTAACTCCAACCTCCCACAACCTTATTCTAATAGGTTCAATTTCATTTTCTGCCGTGGCATAAAATCTTGTACATCCAATTCTTCAATTCTCTTCTAATTGAACCAAATTGAAGTCCATAAAATTAATCCAATGTTACCACACTTAAATTCACATAATCACTTGACTATAGAACAAACTTGAGTCCCAAAAACACGACCAAAAGCGGGCCTACTAATTTCTCGAGCCAAATTAACCATACTTTGATTAATTTGCCGAAAAACTTGGTTTGCATGAAAAATCCTCTGAAGATGAGTCAATGTTCCTAAAATGATTTGTGACACACCATGACTTCCAATTTCTGAATTCAATCTCAATTTCACGGTTAACTTCACTTTGGCACGATACTAGCGCGTCCTGACCTACCGGGTAGCTTTTAGAAATTTTCATGCATTCGACCTGTGATTGATCAATTCGAGCCACAATGTACATCTTTGACACATTGGCGACTCTCGGTTGTCGGGATAACCTCAAGGTTTCAAATACAGGCACAGGGTACCCAATCGACAGAAAAGTCGGTCCAGTGCCGACTGACAAGAATTGTGCGATCTGGTGGAATCACCCACACTTGATCACATGCCTCTATCGAGTCGACCTATCTCCGGTTTCTAATCAATTTTTAATTGTGCTGTAATGACCCTTGTATATTAGCTCGGTCGAAAGGTCACTTCCTGGTCAAATTCTCGAGTCTGATGCATTAGAATTTCTTAACGGCTTTATCTGATAGACTAGTTTTCACATGAGTGGCCGACTCTAGGAAAATAACTATATACGTGCAGATGGAATGCCCGTCTTAATTTACTGAAAATAGAATTGGAAAATCGAGATGTCACAGGTCGAGCTCACACAGCGTGACGAAGCTGGTTGTTCGTAGATAGCCGAGCAAGTGAAGTTGCAATCAGACTCGTCGCATGGGGACTTGGAGAAGGTCACGCAGCACAAGTTCCCTGCGGCCGGCCTTGCAGAAACCATCTGCTGAATACCAGAAGCATGTACCAAAGCGAAACCAAACAGGATTACCGCGATGACAATGGAGTTCTTCATGCTCAGGTGCCGTAAGTATTTTTCTTAAGGAACGCCTAACGCTATACAGGAATCTAAATTCCTAAGTCACCTGAATATAAAAAGACTCATCACAAGGAATGGAAAGAGTAAGCAATCGGGTCCAATTAATTGTAGTCCAAAAAAACCAAATCGAATTAATGACGTTGCTTTAACTGATCTCTCTTGAATACTCCTTTTTCAGGAATTTAATCCACATGGATCATTGCCTAAGCTGACTGAGATCGAATCAAGCCGCCCCTGCCTCGGCCAGAATGGGCACACGGTGGTTGCAGCAGGAGCCACCGCCGCCACCACCGCCAGGCCACAACATTGTCGAATCTCTTTCCCTCCCACTCTCTCCATCACTCTTATTCTTCTTTTTAACGTTCTCTTTCCTTTTTATTATTTCTTGGGAATAAAACATTTTTTTAGTGTAATATAATTAATCCATATGAGAAAAATATTATCTGGATTTTGTATTTTATTTTACGAAAGCGGCATTTACACCTCTTTCAATAAACCAACGGGGAAGGATTTACAATTTGCATTTAAATGTATGAAACGCATTGGAGAAAAAAATTGAATTTCCTAAATTTTGCGCGAATCGTATTGCTCAAGATTGAAAATTAACTATAAATTATCCCTCCTATCGTCATTTCAATGAGTATGAGAACTTACCAAGTCAAAATTGGGAGACTCACGAAAAAGTCCCTCATCTATTGGACTTAAGTTCATTCAATCATAAATCTTTTAATTATAATAATTGAATCTTAAACTTTTTCAAGTTTATCAACTGAGTCCATACGACCAATTTAGCTAAAAATCACTAATGTGGATGTCAATCATCTTATTTGACACGGTCGGTGGTAACATGGACTTTTTAAATAATATCTTAATAAATTTTTTAATTTCTTTGTAATTTTTTTCTTTTTTTATTTTACTTTCTTTACTTTTTTCCCCCTAGACATAGGGTGGGGATGACCTTGCTGGCATTGGGCAATTGGGAAAAAAAAAAAGTAAAGAAAAGAAAAAAGGAAAATTTCCAACTTATTATTAAAAAAAAAAAGTCAATGCCTGCGTTGGCCATACCACATATGACGATTAGCATCCACATCAGCAATTTTCAGTTAAAATTAATTAAATGGACTCAATTAACAAATTTTGTACAGGTTTAGGACTTAATTGATATAATTGAAAAGTTTAGAACTAAATCAGTATAAACACAAATAAGTTCATGACTTTTTTGTTAATTCTCCTCTTGAAAGGCTACTTGAACCTTCGGAAAATTCAGATACGAGTCAACATAATTGTCTAAACAAGGGTCACAGTCATGAACCCAAAAATAGAGAACATAAATGGCATAAGTGAGCGGATGACTAATTTTCTAATATTTTCCAATAGATCAACGGTATTAGTAGCTATTTCAATTGGACTTGATGGTATTTTCACATACGTCATTGAAACGATGATAGGAGCGATAACTTATCATTAGTTTTGAATCTTGACCAATACAATTCTTCGATGATAGAAAATGCTAACATCTGTATTTTCTATGTAAACCAGATCGTATTCAACTTGATTTTCGATATCTGATAGTTCAAATTCGTATGATTTAATCTAAAATTTCTATCCTGTCATATGTTTTCATCTTGTTTTGCATCCCATGAAAGCTTGGAAGTGATCACTTACAGAACCAAATGAGCTGGATTTAAGTCCTAATGGATTGCAGAGTGGGGCATAGATTTTGTTGATATCTGGATAACCAGGCTCTTTGATCATCCCAATTTTTATATTCATAAAGCGATTGAAAAATTTCAAGAAACAAAATCATACACCTGCATTGTTCTCGCGAGTCTAACTACATTTTTCATGTTATTAATTTCAAAAAAAAAATAATATGAATCTATATCTGGACATGGAAAAATAAAAGTTAAGTTCATTTTTATGTACTTGGGGTGCACAGGTGTACCATGTGTATGGCTTGCAAGTGGCTAGTGGGTGCATATCGTGTGAAAAGTGTGCACACGACGTGCACGTCACGTAAATTTATTCATTATCAGACATTTAAATGGGGAAGGACTAATAAATTCATAATTACTTTACAAGTTACCATTCAACTTGATGCGATTTAGAAATGGCATATTTATATCTAGTAAATTTAATTTTATAATATCAACTAGTTGGTAAGGTACAAATTATTTGTTTGCTACTTTTGCAGTTTTGTGAGTTGGGAGAAAGTATTCAGGGGCAGTCATTATCGAGAATGACTCGTGAGAATATCTCAGACATTGATCTTCTCAACTATGTACTATTTTATGTCTGAAATAATGTCATGGGAGACCAAGAGACATTCGTAGAGCATGTATCATCCCTTTAGAGTCACATCAATCGCCCATGTTAACATTGACACAGTTCATACATATGCCTTCCATGAGGCTATCTAGTAGCATGTGATCATATATTGTGGCCTTGGTAAAGCGTAAGATAGTTTCCTAGGAGATCGGAGGAAGTTGTCCCTGAAGGAAAGCCGCAATCAAGGTCAGTGCTCGCTCTGGCTGGTAGCTTGGAACTGTGTGTCCAGCACCTCTGACTGTAGTTAATGTCAGCCCTTTATATCCAATTACATATCCTCCGACCTGCCAAATGATGAAAAGTAACAAAGATAAATATGCATTGAAAATTAGAGAGCGCAAATTTGTCTCTTGTTCGTGTCTTACCTCGCCATTGGAATGCCATGGACGCCAAGCTGTTTTAACTGGAAGCTTTAAGGCATTCAAAGAGTATCTAGACGATGTCACTGGAACTCGCCCATCAATGTCGCCGCTGTGGTTGTGGTTATGCAATTAGATATGATGCTTAATACTTGGTTTAGAAAGACTAGTAATATGTATTTTGAAATGAATGAATCTGATGTGGCTTCTTTGGAAACTTCACCGACTTTCATCTTGATGATCGTTAAACTATCGGTACAATGAAACCATTTGGGTTTTTAGTGGTAGATACCTGTATACCCATACATCGATTCCACTTGCTATGAGTTGCTGGATTGTTGGTAGAATGGTTGCCGGGCTGTCTGTCCAAGGAAAGCCACTGGAGACATGCAAAAATGGATAAGAATACACATTGAAATCATGGACATAGGAAATCGTATGTGTCAATGCGGTTTCTAAATTTCCAGTCTCAATTTTCTTCAGCTTTGTAGGGATGATATCATCCACACTTCATGTGGTTATGATGCTATGAATTGGAGATTCACAATTTATTCTCAGGCTTACGTGCAAGCGGACCATTGCGTCGGTTTTGCATGAAGAGCTGCTTGAACCTCCGGACGATTCAGATATGAGTCAACATAATTATCAGAACAAGGGTCAAAGTCATTAACCTGCAATAGAGAACATGAATCACATAAGTGAGCAGATGACTAGTTCTCTTATATTTTCCAAATGATCGAATGTATTACTAACTATTTCAATTGGCTTTTTTTGAGGATTTTCACATAGATCATTGAAATGATGACAAAAGAGATGACTTATCATTAGTTTTCAATCTCAGCATAATATGATTCACGCATGAATTAGGATGCAAACATATATGTTTCTTGCATTAACCAGGCCACATTCAACTTGTTTCAAAACATTCTGATTGTTCAAATTCATCTGTTCTAGTCTAAAATTTCTCCCCTCATGTTTTTATCTTGTGTTACGTTCAATGAAAGCTTGGAAGAGATCACTTACAGAACCGGATGAGCGGGATTTAGGTCCCGTTGGATTGCAGAATGGGGCATATATGTTGTAGATATCTAGAGAACCATGCTCTTGAGCACTTGTACTAGTATATTGGTCACAGGCGCTTGAAAACTTCCCGGTGACAAAATCACAATTCTTCATTATTCCCGCGTGTGTTTCATCTGAGTTCAAGGCATGCGTCCAGAAATACTCATACATTCCCTTGAGGCACATATTGTCATCTATCCATGCGTTTCCGATCTGCAACAACCATTAAATATATTTATAGGACATTTGGATAGCATACTATACTTTCTTTTGAATAGACAAAGGCCAAGTAATGATTTTATTCAACATACAGCGATGCCTTTAAGGTTGATGTGCATTTGATTCGGATTCTTATTCCTTGAGACAATAGTATAAGCAAGTTGAGGCACGTAGTGACCCGCATAGCTCTCCCCAGTAATGTAGAAATCACGCGTTTTGTACTGGGGGAACCTGTCTAGCCAATTCACAAGGAATGTATAGGAATCGTCTGCAGTGCTATTGTCTCCTGCTTTTGCGTAGTCAGAGGACGTGTTCGAATATGAAAACCCAACTCCGGCGGGGGACTCCAAGAAGATCACATTTGCCACTGCACATTTCATAAGGTATTGGGTTAGGGATTGCGATACTTGACCGTATATCCCTCTCATTGCCTAAAGAGCAAGTGTGGAAAGATTGGTCATATATCTTATTACAGTAACCTCTATAGCTTTCAGAATGGAGTTGCAAATTACCATTGTTCCAGGCATAGTTGTTGCGATAAAGAGTTTTCCCGTCACTGTGGACTCTGAAAGGTCCTAGTTCTTCCATAGCTCCATAGCCAAGGGATGAGCATCCAGGACCTGCGCAGGACGTGCCTATCATAATCCGATCCTTCATATGTCCTAAATTGGTTTATCCACTTATAATAACTCTAAAGATGGCACAATGACCATATCTCAGGAACAGTTTATCAAGAAGATTCATTCTGTTATCGTAATGACAGAGACGACCACTAAAGATATTGTGACTTAGTATTGTCATTAGGCATTAGTTTATGCCAGAATAGCTACAACGAAAGCAAATCAGTGGGGCTTCTGGAAGGAAAGTGCACTAGGACTTTGCAGGTGAAAAGTAAAAATGGTCCAATATAGGCTTGTGCTCCTGGTTGGCTGGTCATGGCGATTCATCATTGAAAACTGGGGAAGAAAACACGCCTGGACTTTTTGGGAGTGGCATGAGTTTGAGTGGGAGACGTCTCTTCTGGGACTATGGGCGGGTCCATTAAGGTTGCCTAAGCACTACAGCGACTGATGCTCGCTCATAACAAAGATATGGCTGGTTTTTGCTTGCCAAACTGAGTGGGGATATCTGGGACATACATTATGCGCGCATGCAGTGCTTCCTCCATTGAAATTGCGTTCTCATTAAGGATATGAAAATCTTGTAGATATTATTTTATTGCATCATTTTCTATTAATGAAAGCTGAACATATTTTTCTTTTGCAATAAGACAGACGAAAAATAAAAAAAAATTGGAGCTCTTGTCTTGTACTGAGCAAACCTTTTGTTTGTTCCCTAAGCAAGCGCAGAGAGTAAAACGGTGGGAATCGATGATGGTAATGATCTTCAAGTCTTAAGGAGGATAAGTCAATCGACAATGGTTGTCAATGACAAGTGAAAATGCCCAATGACCACTTCACTACACAATACCAGAGACTTGGTTCAAAGGATCCATAAACATGTTACTAATCCTCCTAGAATCAAGATTATTATGGACATATCTACAGTGTTCTAGTGGGGAGGAGTAACATGAACCTCAACTATGGTTCCATGTATGTATGATCAAGATCGAGTTCTGAGAGTTAGGAAGATGCACATGTTAATTACCTCCATTGAGCCACAGCACCAGAGGCTTGGTGGAAGAATTCTGTGGAGACTCCACGAAATAATAGAACAGGGCCCTTCCGGCCTTCGGGTTGACTGTGACGTACCCTGCATACTGATCAAAATCCACTCCGTCCGGTTGTCCGGGCAAAGTGGTGATCTTGTCCTCTTCCATCAATCCTTTTTGTGGTCCGACATAAACGCTTGAAGCCTTCTCCAAGTTCCATGGTTTGGAATCAGGAAGGTTGCGGGATTTTCGGGATTCCAGCAGCTTTTTGAGGTTGTTCAATTGGTCGGCTCTGCATGAGATTGGAAGAGCCAGTTGGCAGAGAGCAAAGAGCATGACCAGCTTTGTGAAGGCTAAGAGCGTCATGTTCTTGGAAGCTGATCAGCAAGAATCGAAAAAGAAGCAGCTGTAATGAATTCCCGATGAAGTTTGAGAGAACACTGCATTAGGCAGGAAGCAGCTCGCAGCAAGTGCATTTATATGTCAGGGGCATGGAATTAACAAACAGGAATTATTGGGCACGGATGATATGTTAACTAAATGGTCTCAAGCATTAATCAAATCAAGACTTTGGCTTGGTCTTAGTTGGTTTCTAGTATCCTTGATTTTTTCCCGAAGAATCATTCGATTAGTCCCGCTATCATCATTAATTAGCGATACAATCTCGGGCCATAAGGGGCACGAAGGTACAAAAAGTATAGAATTGAACATAAAAATGTTTTCCCATTGAAGCCCCAAAAGTGGTGTCCAACTACTAGTAGGATGCTTTATGGGTCAATGCATTAGGATAAGAAATTGGATTAAGGGTTGCTTGCGTTTGGCAACGGACACGCCGTGTCTTGCTTTGACTACTCATCTGGATAGACCAATGGGAACGCAAGAGAGAATTTTGCTAACGAGTATTCCGGAATTGAGAATTGTCAATGGGCCGAGTTTGTATAAGACCAAACCCGGCATGGAACAAGTCCAATTAAGTCATGTTTCAAACCGAGCCGAAAAACGATCCCCGATGAACCGACCCGAAATGATAGGCCCAGTTCGGTTTGAATATTCGGGTCCAACGGAGTTATTTCATTGACTAATTCAATGCCTTAATTAAAAAAAAAAAAAAAAAAAAAAAAAAGTTGCTCTGCGACCGGTTGCCAAAAACCCGCTGGCTATTCTTTATGGATTTTCGCCATTATTCTTTCATGGGAGAATTGTACTACTTCGCGTCCAAAAAATTAGATTTTTTTTTATTCGTGTTGATAAATCCCAGAAAGGGTTGTCAAGTGTGAATGTTGTTAATAGCAAATAAATATATATATAATATATATATTTGACTTTTGTAACTTGTTGGCAACTTATCAATTTCATGAAATTATCAATTTTTAATAGCTTGAAAATTTTCAAATTATACTAAATATCAATTTTTGGTTGCATAGCCTACTCATACTTCAAATTTACTAATTCTTATATGAACTTACCAAATTAAATTAAAGTGAATTACCAAATTTTGTCAAATAAAATTAGGTCTAATTCCCTTAAAAAATTCCCAAACTTTGGATCTAGCCTCAAATCTACATCTAACTTTTTGTTTCTCAAAATAAATCCATCACTTTCATTTGAATCCGAAATATATTCTCGTCGTCAAAGCCATCATTAGTTATTTAAGGTGGCATCCGCATGTATAGTCCCACTAGACAACATAACAGAAAAATTTAGAGAAAAAAGAAAAAGAAAAAGAAGAAAAGGCAGAAAAGAAAAAAAAAAAACTTTTGTTTTTTTTTTTTTTTTTTTTTTTTTGGAGTGGGGTGGGGCGGTGCCGGGGGGATGGCCTCTCAAGCTAGAAGCTCCTAGTTGTAACAAGCACGAAAATTGATTGACCATGTAGAGCACACGAGTAGGTAGAGATGGGGACCAACTAGGGGGGGAGAGAGGGGAAAGGCCATATGGCGCCACTTACCTAAAAGCTCACAAGCTTTATCAATGGTTTAAGCAAGCCGCTTGAAAATGGGAAGACGCTAGCTTAGAATTACAGGTAGACCTCAAAAGTGAGACCTTAGCATCAAGCCAAAATTTGTAAGAGTGAAACCGCTGAAAACAAGAACAGTCGCGGGCAATTCTCTTGAGGGTTAAGATAGGTAGCAGATAAGCAAGCGAGAGTGATGCCATCATTTTGCTTTATTGCAAGTTAATCTCTAAACCCAATTCACATTCTTGAAAGATACCAGCTAACATGGACTGAATTTGAACTCCAAATGTTGGGTTACACTCCCGAACAATTTTCCAAATCAAATTCCAAAACACATCAACTCAAATCACTACAAAAACAGAGGTCATTTTCTGGATAACAAACGAAAACTGAGCTCTGTTTGCTCGTGTTCCACGCTCAAACATCATGCTGAGCGACTATGGCCGTTGCACCCGAAGTTTGAGCGCCCATGGCCACCCGCAAGCTGGAAGCATGAGCACCCATGGGCCGCCTCTCTCTCTTAGTTTTTTTTTTTTCCCCCTTTTCTTGCCTTTTTTTTTCCCTTTCTCTTTATCTCTCTCAATTTTTCTTTTTCTTTTCATTTATATTATCTAGTATGGCATGTCATGTTGGATAACTAATATTGACTTTGACAAGGAGGATATAATTGGGACTCAAATGAAAGTTGTGAATTTTTTTTTTAGAAAAAAGAAAGTTTGAGGTAAATTGAGACTGCACCTAAAGTTTATGATTTTTTAGGGAATTAAGCTAATAAAATTATCAACTAGTTTTGAGTTACCATTTCTCATCTAAATTACTTACCAACTTTTAATTACTCCTTTAAATTTCCAAACTTTTTTATTGAGTTATCAATTTTTATTTATCTTGGTTAGAAGCTGTTGTGACCTTTCCATAATTGAATCACTCTAGGGAAAGCTAATGAATTACTAAGCCAAAGACTTAGCACAAATTCTCTCAAGCCTTGCCAATTGTAACTTAATACTCGGTTTAACGAGCAACTTTCTTACCATTTGGAGTCACCAGGGTCAATTAGGAACCTAAGCAAAGTGTGGGTGAATACTTTACTTCTGCAAACTAGAAATTCAATGGATTTGAAAATTTGATTACGCTAGAATAATATAACATCCTTTTGGTACCTTTTCTCTTTATTTTCAAAAATATTTTGCAAGCAATCTTGATTAATTTTAACTTAGGATACTAGCATGCGAAAGGTGATTATGTGGGTACACAATCAATAATGTTACAACCAATAATCAAAACAGTAAATAAATTACTAAAATAAGGCCTCAAACAGCTTTATCATGGTTATTCTCCAAGTGTCTACAAAGTGTTAATTGAATATATATATATATATATATATATATATATATATATATATATATAAACATGATTTCTAAATGTTATGCAATTCTAATTGATTTTTTTTCTTTTTGTAGTCTTTATTTATAGAACTTAATTATATGCAATTTTAACCTAGGTTTAACATGACTGATTTGTTACACATGTGACATGCAATTTATATGACCTAATTCAAATGACAAGCATAAATTAGTATGAGCTATTCCAACACGGTATGCAATCTAATTTATATTATCCTAAATATGTAATCACTAAATTACATGGCACGAGGACATAAAATTTATGACATGGCAACATTGATGACATAGTGTGATGATGTGGCAGCAGGCAACTAATTCTATAAAATATATCCTTACCATATCTTTTTCCCTTAAAATTAAAATGGAACTCTATCCAAACATAAAATCATCAATTTAATTTAGGAAATAATTTAAAATAAATGCTATTATAAATTAGAAAGCTTTGCTAGAATACTACATGATCCTCGATATGCAATTTTAACTAATTTTTTTTTTTGGGTTTTTTCTTTTAATAAAAAGTTAAACTATATCAAATGCAGCTTTAATCTATTATGCAATGCATTTTTCATATCTTTTCAAATTAGGAAAATTTACTAAAAATCAATTGAGTCAAATTAATAAACCATATAAGCCATATATGCACCACGACTCAAAGCGGAAAATCAAAATAATCAAAAATCTGATCCAACCTATCACAGCTCAATATCATTGATTATAGTAATTCTCAATACAATAACTTTCCTAATCAGATAATGCCTAACGATCACGAATCAAATCACCTCAGAATTCAATAATTGTAAACTAGGTAGCAAAATAAACCAAATGAATTTTCAGTTTAGAAAAATTACCTAGTTAGGAAAATTTGTTTCTGAAAACTGGACCAGCGGCGTTATGCACCGATAACGATCACAGTGGCTGGCTGCCGCCGGTGTCAATGCTCGGAAGGCACCGGAGACTTTTGTAAACCGCCGGAAAACCAGAACAGCGACGAAGGTGAATAGGGAGCTGTGACGATGAGATTGGACTTATAGCGAACTCGGCCGTGAGGACTGCTGGGGGTGACGAAAGTTCTCTGCGAAACCTGGAATCCAAGGTATCTCGCCGAAACTTGACTGGGGAAAAAGAAAATGCGTCGTAGCCGATGCCTCCAGAAAATCTGCAAGAACAAAACACAACTCAGCTGGAGCTCGTATGGATGGCTGCTAGACGTCGCTGGGAACTAAGGTGGATGCGAGGAACGAACCGGCAAGGTGACCACAAGACTGGACTGTCAATGGGAACTCATTGGAACTCGCTTGCCGGTCTGTGGATTGCTTGAAATTCACTGGTTTGGGACGACAGAGCTGCTGGATGCTGATACGAGTGTTGACTTAAACAGCAATTGCGAATGATTGGCGGTGTAAAGCTACGGGATCTCCGCTGGACACCATGCTGAGACAGCTGAATACGACCAGAAGCTCTTGCAAATTGCCGAGGCTAGACAGCGAGTGACGATGGCGCGGTAGCGACGAACGCGCGGATGAAGGAACAACTTAGTGCGCTACCTCTTGAGCGTCGTGCGTCTCGGTTCTACGTGGAAGAAAAACCGGCCGCCTCCGAAAGTTTTTCTTCGTGTTCTTTTGGAGTCTTCCGTAAACGCGTCTCTACCCCGTTCTCACTCACGTCTCTCTCTTGCCTTTTATTTTTCCATGGAAAAAGTGTAAAGTTGACCGTTCTTCTCGTGAATGGAAAACAAGAAGTTTTACGGAATTTGGATCGTCCGTTTCACGACAAATGGACTAGTCAGAGAAAACCCTTTTTTATCAATAAAAATAATATCTTTAAAAGTGGAGTAATTGATTTCCTCTTTTTAAAAGAGGAAATTATTTTCCATCCTCTTTTTTTCGCTGTCTCCTCCGTACACTCTTTTGCATATTTTTTATTATGTTTTTTCAAAAGAGAAAATTATTGTTTTTTTTTTTTTCTCTTAAAAAGTCGATTTTTTTCTTCTCTTTTGATTTTTTCCTCAGCCGATAGTTGGCCATGGTGACAACTAACAAGCTCGAGTCTCGCTAGATAAGGCAAGTTCGCAACCTTTGACACGAAGGCTGGAGCTCGCTCAAGGCTAGCGAGCTCGAGCCTTGCTAGATCAGGCGAGCTCGTGTTCGTCAACAAGGTGGATCCTATATAGACTATGCGCTAATCCCTTTCTAGTACTCATGTTATTATAATTCCTCTTTTGCCTCGTGGGAAGTAGGCGCAATGGCACAAGCGAAAAATCTTACGACAACCCACTTTCTTGTTTTGTCCCCTTGCAAATTTTTCAGTACCCTTTTTCTCATTTCTAAAGTATATCCCTTTGATTCTTTTTACCTTGCCCGCACGTTTACGTTCACCAACAAATCCCTTCGAGACCAATTCAATACGTTGACGTGGATAAGCGTTAAGAGAATATATGCCCAAGTCTCTCCACATTGCATTTCCTCTCACCTAAATGCTGTCGTGAATCATGACCATGAATACGCCTCTCATTTTTTACCCTAATATATGCTTCCCAGTTGGTCTTCTTTTAACCGAAAATTTGATAAAATAAAGTTTAATTGCGTTCAAACTTGATTAAGCAAATAACTTTCCAACATGTATATTTCGGCCATGAAGGGGACAATAAGGGCACACATGACAACTATTCTATTTCTGTTCCAAAATAATTTTCTATTTTAAACTTGTTTCTAGAATAGAAATCCGTTTAGTGACGCAATTTCATTTTTTTATTTTCAAAACAAATTTTTAGTCCAGAAATAGATTTGGAACAGAAATGAAAAATAAAACTCTTCTCATCGCTCGTCCTCTTTGTTAGTCGGCCACCCACTCATTGTCCACCGCCACTATCCACCATCACCACCCACCGCCCCTCTTGAGAAAGAGAAATTTTGTGTCGTTATCAAACAAAATTATATTCCGGAAACACAAATTTTGCGTATCAAATATATTTTTTTGTTTAAAAACTCATCTAGGAATAGAAATAGAAAAATATATTCTCTTCTAAAAATTAATTTTTGGCTAGAATGGTTATCATTTTGTGCCTTTCATTGGCTCATTTTCAATTAAGCTTAGCACCTCCCGCCACCGGTCCATGCACAGAGAAATTTATGGAAGGATTTCAAAAGGAGCAGGTAATTAATAACAAGATAGAACATCTAGTGCACTAAGCATGTGTTCGGTTTCTGATCAAGCAACATGGGTTTTGTTAGTTACCATTTCCTTGATTGGACATCCATGTGTGGTGAGCTCTAACCGGAACGAAACCTGAGAATCAAGGCCAAGACATTGTAGGGTAAAAATGTCATTCCTTACAGATGTATAAAGAATAAAATACAGACTAATTCTTTAATAAACTCTCCAAGAGCTTCGCGTATGAGAAGGTCCTTAACAAAACCGCATGAAACAATGTCCTTTCCAAAGTCAGGATCGATAATTTGAGACGAGGCTTTCGGCACATCACTTTCAGCTATCTGAGCCAAAACTGCAGAAATACTCTCTACAATTACAAGAGCAGATAAGGTACACAGAATCACGTCAAGCTTATAGATGAACGAGAAAAATATCAGAGGAGAACAAGCGGTGAAAACTTAGCAACAAACTTAGCAGTCAATTTCGCGCGGTGCATCCAGGAAAGGCAATTATATTTGGCCCTTAATTACTTAAAGAGAATAAACTCTAATCTACTTCTGTATCTACTCAGGGCCATTCAAATTTTGGTTTTGACAAGGGGAAGCAAGAGTGGTTGGTTTGGGTGGGTTGTCAATAATATAATTTAGATTGTTACTATTGACAAATAGTAAACTTTCATTTTTTATTGTTGCGTTCACTTTTATTATGCTTAATTTAAAATGAAACAAAAAAAAAATTAGCCGATTCCAAGTAGACTTTGGAATCATTAAAAAGAATGGATTCTAGGATATGCAATGTAACTTTCATATTTTATTTTAAAAAAAAAAAAAAAATCGGTTTCAAAAAGTAAGTTCCAAATTCTAAGTGAAATCTGGAACCCCTCAACATGGACTTTCCGCCCACCATGGCTGCTTTGTCAAGTTCACCCAAGACGAGTCCTTTGACTGGCTAAGGAACTCCCTCGGCAAAAACGAAGGGTTCCTCAACACCTTCCGATTTACAACGTGGTGGTCGAACATGTGGGTCGGGTTTGTCCGGGTCAGACCTATAGACTTAAAATAAGTGGGTCCTGCTTAATGTCCCGGAGATTTCGCCCTTCTAATCGTCCCGATTGAGTGCCTTCCAAGTCGGCCCTCCACCGAAGTGGGACAGGCATTTTTCAATATGCAAATGGTAGGAGCTAAAGAAAAGGCCGACATGTCAGCTCGAGTACTATGCCTGATTCGACTTTTTGAATTTTAATGGTTGCTGACCAAGCGTCGCATTCTCAATGATTCTCGAGTACAATGGCAAGGCATTCTCGCGTCACGATTAAGATTCAGCGAGCTCCAAGCTGAAACAAGTGAGCAAGATCCGTGTGCACGTAGAATTCCATGTTCGCGCTGCCATAACAAAAGAAAGAGGTACAAAAGAGAAACAAATTGCAGCAGGATCATTGCCTTTCACTGTGTACTTTCTAAGAGGTTGGTTGGAGCTTCCCATTTATAAAAGAGGAGAAGAGTACGAGCGTGGAAGTGAGCCAATAACTCGGGGCTAAGGGTCAGTTTAATAACGTTTCTGTTCTTGAGAATAATTTCTTTTTAAAAATAGTTTTTTTTTATTTCTATTCTCTAGAACAATTTTTCAGTAAAAGAACGCATTTAATAACTATACAAAATTTATATTCTCTGAATTGAAAAAGAATAGGAATATGTTTGGAATGATTTATAAATTTTTTTGCAACTTAGAATTTCTTTTAATTTTTTAATAATTTTTTAGAGATTTTTTTCACGGCGGGCGGCGGCAAGTGGCGGCAGGCAACAACGGGCGGTGGCAAACGGTAGCAGTGACAAGCGACGATGGTCGGACGGCAGAGGGTGGTAAGTAACAAGAAAGAAGAAAAGAAAAATAATTTATTTCTCCAAATTGTTCTCGAGAATAAGAATTTACTTTTTCTACTTCTTATTTCTATTCCAAATCTATTCTCTAATCACTTTTCTATTCTAGGGATTAAAAAAATTAGTTGACATTATCAAACGAATTTTTGCTATTTTTCTGTTTCGAGGAACAAAATAGTAAAAATGAGGAGCAAATGGAGCCTAAATCTCTAGATGTTGTTATCATTGATTATTCCCCAACCTAAATACTAGTCAATGGGTGCACATAATAACCATTCTAGTTCTATTCCAAAACTATTTTTATGTTCTAGATTTGTTTTTGGAATAGAAATCTATTTTTTCACGACCAAAAAATAAAGTAATTTCATTTTTCAATTTTTAGAATAATTTTTTAGTCCAGAAATATGTTTGGATGAGAAGTAAAAATTTTGTACTTCTCAATTTTTAGTATAGAACAAAAATAAAAATTCTTCTCATCACTCCTCCTTGCTACTAACCGCCTGCCCACTCGTCCGAGGCTATTGCTCGCCGTCTGCCGCCTACCGCTGGTCGCTGCCCCCTGCTCGCTATTGCTACACCACTGATTGCCACCAACACTAGCTACCCCCTATCGATCACCACTACTAGCTGCCCCCCGCCGTCCACTGCCACTCCCACTCGAGAGAGACAAATTTTATGTCGTTATCAAACAAATTTCTATTTTGGGGATAAAATTTTTGTGTATTTATCAAGTATATATTTTTGCTTAGAAACTCATCTTGAAAGAGAAATAAAAAAAAAAAAATTAATTTCCATTCCATAAATCAATTTATAGCCATAATGGTTATCATTCACGCCTTAACTTGCTAGATAACATCTACTTCCATAATTTTTCCATCCATATAATATTTGTTATGATGTGCATCAGATCGAATGAAATCAGTATAAAAGTATGTACCTCTCCTGGGCATCCTACCAAGGGTACCAAGGGGTCCTAACCGTTGCACCCGACTTTTGTAGAGAGTACCGCATTGATGCCACCGAAATCTTGTTGTCTACATCACCACTGCAAATTACATGATGCCACAAGTATAATTAGCTCGACGTGAGATGCAAGTTAATTAGCTTGACCAAGAAGAATAGGTGTCTTACCTATATATCCAGACCGCAAGCATTCATTAGCTCCTGGATGATTGGCAGCACCATCAATGCTTCTTCGTTCCAGAGCCGACTAATTAGGTCGCTATAGTCATGATGAAGAACCCAAAATGAGAAGCATAAAATGGTGAGGCAATGAATGGGTACATAGTATATAACAACTCTATTGAAAAGGTTTTTTTGAGTGAAGACAAGCATGTAAAGAGCCAACACATGCAAGATTCCCAAGGAAAAGGAAGGGTGGTGAGGTTTGCGTGAAGCGATCTCTAAACTTCAAGTGCATTTAAGTAGTGTTTCGCCGGTTTTGAATCCCACAATGAAATATCTTTCACTAGATGTTATATTTTCATTTTTATTCGAGAAAACTTAGGTTCTATGCTAGTTTTGAACAGAGATGGTCAAATGCTAATGGAGCTATATATTATATAATCCCATATCTTATAAAGTCGCTTAATATAAGGTCAAAATCAATGATAATGAATGTTGAAATCCAATCAACAGTTTGATCCAAATTCATTTTAACATACTAATGAAAGCCTATTAAAATCAAAGTGATTTGTATAATGTTGAAGCTAATTCGACAACACTGGATATTAACAGAAGTATTTAGAAAGTACTACTTTCAAATGAGTTCGAGGACACGACGTCAGAATCTAATCAACGACGTTGGACAGTGGGAATAATACCTAGTTGACACTAACTCTAGGTGAATATGAGGACACAACGTCGGAATCTAATCGACGGCGTTGAATGGTGGTAACAACACCTAATAAACATTGCTCCTAAATGAGTTTGATAATACAACATCGGAATCTAATCTACGCTGGAACAATAGAGACAACACCTAGTGGTCATTGTTCTTAGATAGGTATGAGGATATAACGTCAAAATCTAATCGACGACGCTGAATGGTAGGTCAGTACTAGAATCTAATCAATAGCACTACCCGGGATATAGACACTCACCGAAATTGAATCTACAATAGGAATCTCAAGCTATAGCAAAACTAGATTAGGCTAAGATAGAAAGGTAAGATAAAATAGATTTGTATTTTGTTCGGGCAAGCTTCTTTGTTGGATTGCCTACAGTATTTATAGGTCAATTCAATAATCGTTGATGGTGGGTTGCTTCCTCCTTAAAAGTCGCTCCACGTTCTATGTTGGACTGCCTTATCCATATCTGATTGCTTTCTGACCTATTCAACGTTCTCATGGCTTGTTCAGCAAGTATTAATCGACCTTTTGATTTTGGCACCCTTTTAAGCATCAACTGTTCCAAGCCAAATTTTGCCATCAATTCCATCTAAATGTTATGTCTTCAAAAACATCTCTTAACTTGGACACATGGTAATCAACTACTTTATTATCAAATCATGTATCTCTACTTATAAGTCCATCAAAATCTAGCTCAAGGGCTCTCAAAATCCTTGGCCATCCTTCATTTTTATGATTACCATGGGCTAGGTTGATGTAAATCACAGCCCTTGCATGTGATAGTGAGGATGATTCCAAAGGCTTTTTTATCCCTTGTTGTCAGCACGTCACAACAACGGTATTTTTGGGTGTCAACAAGTAGGGATGGACATAGTACCTGGAGCATAGGTTGAATTCTTGGATCTATTTTAAGCTCTTGTATGCCAGTAAGTTCGCCATGCTGAAGAAGCTTACAAAGTAAAAATATAGAAAGGTGCAACACTTGGTGTTTAATTTAGGATGAAACCTCGGGGCATAGAAGTTGTAGATGTCGATGTTGCTAATGGCATTCTTTGCCTTGTGCAAAATAAGGTCTAGGCATTCATCAAATAGGGTCTTTGGGGACGAGAAATTGCAAGATGGATAGGATGTCAGTGTTCAATTCATCGGGAACAAGAGCGTGCATCCAGTAGTAATCGACAACTCCAATGTGAGATGTTTCGAAGTCTTGAAAAGGGTTGCCCATCTGAAAAGAAAAAGGAGCAAAAACAAAAGAAAATAAAAACAATCAACGTGAACTTAGATTACTACATATATCAACAAATATCACTCGACAAAATTTTAATAATATTGTGGCGGCACATCCCGAAGATGACAATGCATTCATTCAAAGGTGCATCAAATGCAATAATTTGGAGGCTTTGTATATGCAAGGGTTGGTATGTGTTTAATTACATGATTTAGCTCTCTAATTTATTCCTTATAATTTTGTTCAAAGCTAGAAATTGATCATCGACAATTTATGTATGCTGCAGTATGAGTATATAAGTCTCATGAAGATGGAGCAAGGAATAAAGCTTTACGAAGAGGTCTAGGCAAATTAGGCACCTTGGAACTTTATAGATTGTCGTGCTCCTCCTTGTCGGCGAGGTTAGTGAGTTATTGAAGGAAAGAGTTTGATTGTTGAGACAAGCCTACATGAGCAGGCGAGTGGTGAGATGCCGCAATAAGTGTCTAGACTCTGTGCCAACATGTAGTGGAACAATGCAACAATCTTTAGAGAAGACCCCGCTCACTATGGCTGTCAGATGCAAAGTGAGCACTACAAGAGAAGAGGATGGGTGCACAACATCAACCATTATGACAACATTAAATGTGAAGAATTCATTTGTTGAGTGGAGATAAAGCTCATCCATCAGTATCGTTATGGCTCGTGATCATAATATATTTATTTTGTCAATCCAACCTAGTTTCACAAGATGGAAACAAAGAAAATGTGGAGAGGAGAGAGAGAGAGAGAATATAAACAATTTGAAGCATGGAGTCATCCAAAATTTAGGAGTTGTGTTGTTGTAATTGGTGATGCAACAAAAGCAAATCATAATTTTGCAATAACATCAGGTCTCTAGAAATCCACATAGAATTAAATAAGGAACAATAAAATGACACGGATACATGGTGAAATTTATTAGTGTATTATATATTGGCTCTCCTCATAGACGGAAATTTTGATATTTGAATTGAATCACATAAATTTCTCGTGTCCTTTTATTATTCCTCGTTTGATTTCTCTATCGATTTCTATAGCACTCGACTTAATTGCAAAGTTACGATCCATTCTTGATGGATCGTCAATTACAACAACATGAGTCCTAAAATTTTGACAACTTCATTCTTCAAATGGCTATTCTCTCTCTTCTTTCTCCACTTTTCCCTTGTTTTCATCTAGTAAAACTAGATTGTGTTCACAAGATAAACCTATCGTAATCACGGACGATGGCAATACTTGTGGAGGATCTCTATCTTTTTGGCAAATGCACTGTTCGCCCTCAATGTCGTCATAATGGTCGACGTCATACACCTATCATCTCCTCTTACAATGCTCGCTTTGTATTTGGCAATCATAGCAAGCAGGTTTTCATGCGCGATGTCCAGACACTTCTTGCGACATTCCACTACTTGCCTACTCATGTAGACTTACTCAACAGTCAAACTCCTTCCTTCAATAATTCGACACCCTTGGTGACAAAGAGGAGCCCGACAACATAAGAAGCTCCAAGGTTCTTGATTTAAGTAGCCTTCTTCATTAGCTCCATTCTTAGCTTCATCTTCATTAAACCTGCACACTCATACCACAACATACATAAATTGTTGATGGCAATTTCTAGCTTATTATAGGAAATAAATTAGAGTTTTAAATCATGTAATTAAACATGTACTGGTCCTTTTGTATACAAAGCCTCCAAATTATTACATTTGATGCACCTTTGAAAGATGCGACCACAATATCACCGAAATTTTGTCGAGTGATATTTGCTGATATTTGTAGTCTTCTTTAGCTAATTTAGTGAAGATGTTACAACCGCAAGATAGAATATTGACGAGAATAGGATTTCATGATTTACTTACTAATATTTATCAAGCTTTAAATTGGTATTATTTCTAGAAAATGCTTCTACTCTTAAAAAGCATCTATACTTTTCTATTATCAGATTTCCAATAGTATAGAAGGTTGATTATACGTCAAAATAAATGATTAATTACCCTGAAAAACCCCAAACTAGTACACATGTGACAAATTTACTCCAAACTATATTTTTTACCACCAAAACCCCAAACCGGTACACTTATGACAAATCTACCCTCTGTTAGATTCCATTAGATTTTGCCATTAACTTTGCTAATGTGGTTGGTGACATGGCAAGCCATGTGGAAATAACTTAATTTTTTTTCAAAATAATAATAACTTTGTGACAATGAAGGGAAAAATAATAAATTACCTCACAAATAATAATAAATTCTCATTTCTCACCCACATCTATTATTTCTTCAATTACCTCACATTCTCTCTTCATTATAACACAAAAAAAACAAAAACCCTAGTAACAAATTCAGTTCAGTTCATTTTCCCCAACAAACGCCCTTCTTCCTCGACAAACACCCTTCTTCCCATCGCCACTTCCACTTTGCTTGGTGGCGGTCTTGGGTTTATATGTCATAGGTTTCATGTTGTCAAGGTAGGAAAACGAGAGCTCTCTATTCCACGTCACGTTCGAGCTCTATGTTTCCGAGGACCTCCTCTCTTTCATTTTTGTTGGATCTTTCAGCCATATCCTTCTAATCGTGGCTGCTTCACACGTTTTTGGTTTGTGACAAACTTGGCTTTATGTTTATATGTCTCGGCCCCACATGATTAACTGCTTGTCCGCAATCTGTTTGCATGCTTACATATTACTTTTGCTATTTGGTCATTCTTTTTAGTTCATGTCCTTATTAGCGTGACGTAGTCTTCCCAACCTTGAATCATAAGTGCGTCGAAATTTTAACATGAAACTTGCATGTGGATGGTATGATTGACTAGTACATCACATGCCCAATGAAAATGCCGGAACCAAAATCACTTAAGCTTGTCACTAATTTCAGGTGTATTTTGAGTGTGATTCTACATATCTAATGAGATTTCATAAATATGCTTAGTCCCTAAAGAGTACGTACATTTGAATATTAGAATATTACGCTGACTTTAATACATGGATAATATATATATATATATATATATGTGTGTGTGTGTGTGTGTGTGTGTGTGTGTGTGTGTGTGAGTGTGTGTGTGTGTGTGTGTGTGTGTGTGTGTGTGTGTGTGTGTGTGGGCTAGATTCCACAGAAGTTAATATAAGACTTTCATAAATTTACTCTGCATACACTTATATGTACCCATTTATTATATAAATAGTGACTTGAGCTTAGTTAACCCCACTTAATAAGATTGAAATTCTTGTTTTCTTAATAAATAAGGCGGGGGAGATGTCGATTGGCAATTTGTAAAGCAAATGTTTGCTTGTGGAACATAAAATGATTATATTCTCAGTACCTTTTACCGCTTATGCAATTTGTTACATAACCTAGCGTATCTAACCGGTACTACAAATATGTGTCAATCTGAGTGCCAAATGTAAGCAAGTAGTTAACAGGTGCCATCGTGGTGTGATTGTGTAGTTTCTTGTTCCTTTAACATCATATCAACATTTCCAACAGTTTTATCAACATAGTTTGGTTAACCTTGTTGCAGATTTTTGCTATGCCCGAAATAACTCTAGGTCTCTTTCTAGACGTAGGTGCCTCATATTTCCTATCAATGCTCCCAGGACATCTTGGTAATGACCAACAATAGAAAATGGCATTTTATTTTCTCATCAAGTTTTATGAGTCAATGTTGATTGAAGATAAAAAGTTTCCAACTTCGAAAATACCAAGCATCTTGTTTGCCGAATTCGATTTTCTCATCTCGTGTCAAACTTGATCATCACATCTTTGCTAGTTATTTGTGAGAGGTTTTTATAAACTAATTGGTTTGTTTGTTATTCCCTTGCAGATGTCTAACAAATTTACAATTGCACTTAACCTAGGTGAAGTTATGGAGTTTGGAGACATCACAAAGTACACAGCTACCATGTAAAATATCTCTATTGTTGTAAGTCGATGGTAGTGAACCATAATACAATTGTTAAGGCTATTCTCGTTCTAGGATACTCAGTTGAAAAGTTGTGGTCTTATGTAATTTTTGAGAAGTAGTCTTACGTAATTTTTTTGTGATGATCAAGTGTTAGAATTGGTGGGTCTAGGATCGAGTTTTGGTGTTATTGAAGTACATATTGAAGGACCTACTCTTGGTGATGATAGTAGTTCTTCTACTAATTGTCATAATAGTGAGAGTGATAGCTATAGGGATAGTGAACCAGAGCAAAATCCCGGTACATTATCTTTAAGTGATAATGACTACATTCTTAGTGGTGGTAACGAGGATTTCTTTCTTACTAGGCGAATAAGAAGAGAGGTTGATGATGCTGCTGCTATTATTAATATAGTTGCCGTTAGCATTCTTGAAAATAAGAATGAGGGTGAAAATGATAAAGACACTGATCTAGAAGGAGACGAGAATTCAATCCCTCCTAGAAATCTATGACCAAAGAAGATCGAAAACCATTAGATATGACCCCAAATTTGATCATAAAGACATACAATTTAAAATATGAATGAGATTTGCCTCACGTGCTCAATTCAAGAAAGTTGTGCAACTTTATGCAATCATTAATGGATTTAACATTGGATGGAAGAAGAGTAAAGCAAAAAAAAAAAATTGATGGTAGGTGTGAGAGTGGTTGCGAATGGAGAGTTCATGCTAGCTTGATGCAAAGTAAGAAGACCGTCATAAAAACTGTTGGAAAAGAACATTGTATATATGGCTTGCGGAGTAGTTCTTGCCTAAAATTATAACTAACTTGAAGTATACAACATTACAAATGTAGGCGGATGCAATGGAGATGTGGGCATTGACACTGAATAAGAGCATTTGTTATGAAACAATTACTAGAGCTGTTGAGATCATTAGAGGTCCATTTGGTGAGCAATACAAGTTGTTGCATTATAAGGTTGAGTTGATTCGATGTAGTTAGAATAGCACATTTGACTTGGAACTTGGACGATATAATACATTCAAAAGATTCTATATGTGCTTCAAAGAATTGAAAGAGGGTTTTATAATAGGCTAGAGATGAGTAATTGGATTGGATGGATGCTTTATGAAGACTTTAATTAAGGGGATGTTTCTTTGTGTTATTGGTTAGAAATGGAAACAACCAAATGTTTCCAATTGCATGGGCTGTTGTTGAAGCTGAGACTGGAGAATCTTGGACTTGGTTCCTCGAGCTACTAGTGAAAGACTTGAATTTGGGACAAGGTCTTAGCTGGACCTTCATGAGCAATCAACAGAAGGTAAGATTGCACACAAGTTTTGCTAATAAAAGTATTTGTTGTTTGTAGACTAACTTATTTGCATGTCAAATAACATGTTGCGGGGCCTGCTCAATGCAATCTCTAAACTCTCTCCATGAGCAAAGCATAGAAATTGTGCTCGGCACATTTATGCCAACTAGAAAAAAACTATACAAGGGAGAAATATTTAGGAATTGTTTTTGGAGAGCTGCGTATTCGACATACAAAGCCAATTTCAATATGGCAATAAAAGAAATGAAGGAAGAGTCTATTCATGCATATGAAGACTTCATGAGACAAGGCCTAGGACACTTTTGTAGGGCATTCATCAAGTGTGGACAAAATTGCAATGCTATTGAGAACAATTTGAGTGAGACATTCAACGCATATATATATATATATGCAAAGAAAAAGAATTTCTTATTATTGATATGTTAAAGGGCATAAGAAAATTACGTGGCAAAAATGTATGAGAAAGGCCAATTGATGGTTGGTTCAAGAGATGAGATTTGTCCAAGAATCAGATTGAAGATTGAGGAGGAAAAGATGAAGTCTAGGTTTTGCATTCCAAGGCCATCTACAGCTTCCAAATTCAAAGTTGAAGTAAATGATGATACTTTTATAGTTGATCTGAATGAGAAGACATGTACTTGCATATAGTGGGATATATCAAGGATACCATGCAACCATGCTATCTCATGCATCAACTTCATGAAGTGTAACTTAAATTATTATGTAGCCGATTGTTTCAAGAAAGCTGCATAAGAGAGTTGCTATCAATTTGCATTAGCTACCTTGAACGGAAAGCGACCAACGACCAATGAAGAGCCTTTATTGCCTCCGCCATTTAGAAAGCTTCCAAGGAGGCTCGAGAAAGACAAGAAGAGATCCAATGGTGAGAAGAAAAAGGATGAGAAAAGCAAAAGAATGAGGAAGCCAAGGGTCACCAACACTAATCCTACTAAAATATCAAAATCTGGTATTACCATAAAATGCTCCAATTGTCATGATATTAGACACAACAAGACAACATGCCCCCAACCTCCAACACCTATCCAGATTAAACTACAACATGCCCCAACCTCCGACACCTATCCAGATTAAACTACCTGTAAGGAAATTCACACACAAATGTGATACATTTTCCCTTAGAATGCCTTATATATGTCTATTATACAAGGCAAAAGAGGTAGGCCAAGGAAGCATCCAAAGCAACTAACCATTAAAGGAGGGGCATCAAACAAACAAAGTGAAAGTACCTCAGTTGGATCTATCATGGGAAAATTAAATATTGTCAATTCTGAGAAGAGAATGGTGAGTAGTCTACTAGTAAAATTCATATGGTTTTTGATAATACCAAAGTAAAATGTTAATATGGTTCATCTTCTTATAAGTTCTACAAGGATATGGATTTTATAAATCTGAAGCCAATGGAAACTCATATTTGAGGGTGAACAATTTATTTTTTTTAAGCATTTTTTAATCCACTATGATTAGCATAATAAGATTATGTTTTTCCCTCAATTTTCAGATGCCTAGCAGTAACATAGTACGAGAAATTCGTCAAGGTGGTGCAAATCATACAGTGGATCTTTCAAGCCAAGTTTTGGCCCCCTCAAACTGAACAATCTCAAAGTAAAGCAAGGCAATGAACTTGTAGGGAGAGTTGGATTTTGAGTATAAAGCTTGTCCTATAAAGCTTGATTTGTAAAGCTTGTTCAAGTCCAGCATATATTGACTTTTTTTTTTATGGTATTTGATATGAAACATGTTTTTGGACCTTTATTATCTAGTGTGGATTTGCCTTTTTTTTTTTTTTGGCTAATTATGCTTTGTAAAGCTTGTTCAAGTCTAGTATGAAGGCTATTTTGTAAAGCTATTTCAAAGACATATTGATCGGTGGTTTTAGTTTCGTTCTCTCCATTTTGTGTAGATGATGTTATTTGCATTTTGATGATGAATTTGGTCAATTGCATATGGCTTGTATGCTGGAACTATTGCTTATGGCTCATTATGAATAGCACTTCTTTTGAATATTTGTGCATAAAATCTATCTATCTTTTAGTTAATTGGCATCCTCTGCGGCACAAGAATAAAGTGCACATGTGGTAGTTTTTGAATAGTTTTCTAATAAAGATTCCAATAGAAAGAAAAAAAAAATCAAGTATTAATGATATGGAGGCAATGTTGGAGTAATCCGGAAAATAAAATTGATTGCACATCACATTTTGGTCAAATTTGGGAAAATTGAAGGAGGGTAAATGTGTCACACGTGTACCAATTTAGGGTTTTTTATGAAAAAAAATAATTTATGGTAAATTTGTCATAAATTTATCAGTTTTTGGTAAATTTATCATAAATATATTAGTTTTGGGTTTTTAGTGGTATCAAACTTATGAATTTCCACATCTTTACCAAAAAAAAAAAACTTATGAATTTCCACATTGCTTGCCATGTCAACAATCACGTCAGCAAAATTAACGGCAAACTCTAACAGAAGTTAACGGATGGTAGATCTGTTACAGGTATACCAGTTTGGGGATTTTGGTTGTCAAAAAAATAATTTAGGGTAAATTTGTCACAGGTATACCAGTTTGGGGTTTTTCAAGATATTAACCCTAAAATAAAAAATTAATCATTTGTTGTATCAGAAAGCTAGCTCCCATGAAGCTAAAGAAAATTAATTAGCGCCAGATTGTCAAAAGAAACTTAATTAAACCAAACCCAAGTTTTTTAAAAAATTCTCTACAATCATCAATCCTTTAATCAATCAATCACCTGTTGGAGAGTACTTTTTCTAAGGAGCAGATTAGATTGGTTCCTTATTCTTGAACATGAAAATTGGATTCTTTTAAATTTTTTGGTCTTTGATTATACAAGGCAGAAGTCGAGGAAATACACTGAATTTGATTAGAGTGATCGAAGTGAAGAAAACAACTTGAAACTCAGGCGATTATTGAAGAGTAAATTGTGTTATGTCTTTCAATATATGCTTATGTCGAACTGAATCCTAGTAGGATTCTATTTAGGGCAATTAGATTTAAGAGGCAGTATCGAGTTCCGTATATGGTTACAAGGTAACCTTTTAGATAGCAGAAAGCTTTCGCCTTTGCGTTGGAGCCACCTTACCTGCTAGGCAACCTTGGTGAGCTAATAAAACTATGTTCCTTATTCTAATATGTTGGTGCTCGCACAACAAACACTCCCCAAGCTCCCCTATATATATTTTTCTTCCCTACAATGAGGAAATACACTCTTAAGTTTACATCCTAGTAGTCTCGAGGTCCAAATTGAACTGGGATGAAAGCCTTTTAAGAACATGCACAGGTCCAAGAATTCTCTTGTAAGTTTGTTTAGGTTGGACATGCCAAAAAATCGTGCATTTTAAATTTACTCATTACTTTCCTTTCAAAATTAAAAAGAAGTAATTGAAATTGCAAAAGATTATAAGAAACGCCAAACCATATAATTTAGAAGTTGCACATTTAACATTGCCTAGTTGGATGTGTAATAATTGAACCTAGAGTCTATTTCTTTAATTATTTTCAGTGTCATTTCACTTCTATATTGAGTGAGAGGAAAGTTGTTCTCTCTCTCTTTTTCTTTTTTCTTTTTTTGGGAATGCTTGAGTGAGAGGGATATTGCGACCTACCCCTCGCAAAGGAGGGAAATAAGTTTAGAGGTACTTGCTAATAAAGCGTGGACTCTCTCTAAGTCCATATCTCGCATGACATTGATTTTCCTAATCTATGTATTTAAAAGGAGCCGACATTAGCCATTATTGAAGGTCAACTAGAAAGCTTAATCAAGACACGAGAGTGTTGTCATGATGCATGCGCAACCAAAGATTTCAGGATTAGGAACTTAATTACCCTAGCTATTTAACTAGAGTCCTTTCGGTACTTAAACTTGGCCATTTGCTAATCAAAATATCAGGGCAGCTTATCGAAAATTTTAAGATTCATCCTAATCATTCTGAAAATGAAAATGGCAATCAATATTTTAAAATTGCGTAATCAAGTATAATCAAATTAAAATGAACAAGCAACATCCTAGCATCGTCTCTGAAAAGAAAAGAAAACAACACAACACAACCCTATTGTCAAGCCCTAAAGGCTTGTTCAAATTTGGGTACATTTTTTTATGAAAGGATTTTCAGATTTTTTTTTATAGCTAAACTAATACTAAAAATCTAATAAAACTAGTTCAAACTTAATTTCTAAGCTTTTTCTAAATTTTTTTAAATTTTCTGATTTTTTTAATAAAAATATTTTTAATATTTTTTAATATTTCCTAATTTTTCAATCCGAAAACAGGGGTCCGGGCTGGGCTGTTGAGCCTACTCCAAATATGGGCTGAACTTGGACTCTCGGGCTTGGGCCACGAACTTAAAACACGAGAAGCCGAGAAAGAAATGGGCTTTGCTACTGGAGACCAATTCAACTTTAACCAGACCCAGCCTATATCTGAAAATTCTCAAGCTAAGCCCAAACCTATCAATCTAACTTTAAACCCGCATCTACCAGAGCCCAAGCACTCCCTAGCCCAACTTAAACCTCTGACACGCCGGAACAACCCGTCCTCCGACCGACGACGCCTACCACCGACGCTGTACGTTTATCGGTCGTCCACTCCGACCGGCACTCGTTGGCCGATTTCCCGCCGCCGGTTGACAGCCACACCACGGATAAACATCAGACAAACCATGGTGACAATGAGGACGTTGCGAACGACTACACGGCCGGCTCCCCAAGGTCGCCCCACACCCCTGGAACGTCCTCATAGAACACGACGCACGTGGACGACTCGATCTCGGCCGAAAACGGGAGGACGAAAACTAGATCTCACTTACGCATTCTATCGAACAGGTGGAATACGTTAAAGCAACGAGAGATTTCGGCTCGACCGAGACTCAAATCCAAACTGGAACTTTCAACAAAGCAAACCAGAACACATAGAAGCTCAACGGGGATCGGGCGGGGGCGGAGCTCGCGTGAGCCGGACGGCCGCAAGCTCCGGCCCGACGCGCGCGAAACAGGGAGGAAAACAGAACGCAGACAAGGGCCTACCGGGTTCAGCTCGAGTCAGCTTTGAGGACGTCGGTTAAGGGACTATCGGGTGGTCTCGACTGGAGATCTCTCGCTCTCACTCAGTCGGCCCCTCGCTCGGGCTCTCTCTCTCTCTCTCTCTCCCTCGGTCTCACTCTCGAGCCTCCAAAACGAACCCCCGTCTCACTTTTAAGCACCGGCGCGCATGGCCTCCTGCCATGCCAGCTGACGCTGCCGGCCTGTCCCCCGACCGAACGTCTCACGCGACGCTCGCCCTGGCCTCTCTGTCTCTGTACCTTCCTCTCTGCCCTTTCTGCAGAATGCGTGAGAGCATGAGGGAGAGGGAGTGCGTGGGAGACAAGATGGGAAGAGGCCGGGCTGGGCCTAGGCGCAAAGAAAGGGGAGGAAAAGAAAAGGATAAGAGCCTGACCGTAGCACGATCTCGCATTTTTTTCTTTTTTTCTTTTTTTAATAATCATTTGTTCAATTAATTAATTTTTCTCTTTTTTATGTGATAAAACTTCAATCACTATTAATGCAGATGCTTCAAATGTCCCATGCAAATTTAATGGAAATTATTTTTTGTTAGGGATCAAAAATCAATCCCTAATTTATTGTGCAATTAATAGATGATTAAATTAATCCTAAAATTTAAGTGTTAACAAGGGAAAGACGTAAACATTGGAAAACTACGAATGCACATGCTATCCACTAACCGTGTCTATCACGCATGATGCATACTTTTCAAGACTTTAGACACATTCTATCATTTATCAAAGGTTTCCCATGAACTATGCTGTGTCAATAGCAAATGCGGATTTCTAGCTAAGGAAGATTGGGTATGCAATTGAGTCGTCTAGCAAATGAAATGGAAACTTGAAAGTCTATAAGACATCAGCGCTCCCTACCTGTTGCTTCTAGTGCAGCTAATAATATATTATCATGGCATAACATAGTTTTATATTTATTGTTGAGTGCGGGTGGAAATTAAAATCAATATTCGTCCTATTTAATGTACTTTAACATGCTCATGGAAGTTTGGTTCATTTCAAAGATGTTCACCATTTGAAATTTGACCTTCTTCTTTTCATGCTTTTCAAATATTGCCTGGAAACCTTGCCTACAACTTTCCACAAACGTTTTGTTTGGTCTTATGATGATTGTTAATCTAAAGTCTAAAAAGCTCGATACTTATCAGGAAAGTTAGTCTCCTTGTGTGAAGAGGATGACTTAGAGATTGCAGAATTGGTTCAATGTACAAAAAAATTGAAAAAAAGTTACTCCTCTGAAAAGCCCAATATCTACCAGGAAAGTTAGTCTCCCTGTGTGAAGGGGATGACTTAGAGATTACAGAATTAATTTGATGTACAAAAAATTTGAAAAAAAGTTACTCCTCTAGAAAGATTGAGGAAGAAGATGAAATAGGATTAAGAAGTGGAAGTAGATGGGGGAAAAGAAGAGAAGAAAGAAGAAACTGCTCAACCCACATGAGGAAGGAGGACAGTTGGTTGATAATGGTACAGTCTATACTTCAGAATAAAAGTTGAGCCAAATGCACCTAAGAAGTTGAGATAATAAATGACAGAAGCTAGTGATTATGTATTTTGACAAAATACTCTTGGATGTTTCTTTCGTGCTCTCTGCAAGATTTCTTTCCCATGTCTAGATTAGGCATTTATAATTGTTTTTTTTTTAATAATCGACGAGCTTGAAATTGGACCATCCATTTTAGGATAACATCACCAAAAATCTCAAATTAATACATCTATGATAAATATATATCCTAAATTAATTTTAATATAAGAAAAAATTATAAATCAGTACATCCACATGTCCCGGGTAATTCTAAACCCAATAAATGTGTCTTGAGGATGCCAATTTAAAATTTCTGGTTATATTAAAATTGATTTAAGTTAGATATATCATGGATGTATTAATTTGAAATTTTTTATAATGTTCTCCTAATGTTGAAGTCCGATTCAAGGTTTGCTAATGCAAATCCTGCTCTTTTAAGAAGAAATTAAAAAAAAAAAGGAATTATAAATGTTTAAACTAACATAAAAAAAAAAAAATATAGCAAAGAGCACAAAAATAATATCCAAAAATAAAATGTCAAAATGCCTAATCACTAACTACATTTATTATCTTTGCTTCCCAGTTGCATTTGGTTCACCTTTTAAACTCAATTCGTTTCACCGAAAATATGATAGTTCTTAAAAAATATCTTCTAGGAAGCCATTTTCTAGAAAATGACAATATTTTCAAGTGATTGTCTGAAATCTAAAAATGAACAAGAAAATATTTTTTGCCATATGGCATGAAAAATCTGATTTGATTTTTCTCTGTGCATTCCTTTTTATAATATTTATTTTATTTTTTAAAATATAATTTATAATTTATAATTTTTTCTTTTATTTTTTATTTTTTTCGTTATGTTCTTTAATTTTTTTTTTTCCCTTTTACTCCTCCTTCTTTCACTAGAAGTTGGTGAACCTTGACCAGTGAGCGCAAAGCCTTTTTTGGTGAAAGAAAGTGCTTAGTCCAGAGGTGAAAGAAAGAGTATGGAAATGTTCTCTGCTTTTTGAAATGCAGAAAACATTTTCCCCATTTTTCAAAGTGCCTCTTCTATTGACCAGAAAATATTTTCCTTAGCTAATTTATTTTCCGTGAACTAAACATTGAAAAATTTAGAAAAGGTTTTTCCAAAAAAATTATTTTCCGTAAAATGAACGGAGTCTTAATTTTCTCACTTTTTTTATCTAAAGTATAAACTGTGCCCTTCTTGACCAATTGTCCTTCTTGCTCATCTTTTTTTATCAGTGGCTTGAGCCTTTCATTCTTTCTTCTTTTCTTCTTCTTTGTCCACTTCCAATTTTTAATATTGTTCTTCTTCTTTCCCAATCTTTCTAGAGGAGTAACTTTTTTAAAATTTTTTATATGACCAAATGACTTCTATTAACATAAATATCGACATAAGCAAGCAATGCTAACTCATCTTGTATTTTTCTCTTTTATGATATGCAATATGAATAATGCATGGGATGCAATTAACAATTAATCATATCTACATGACATGATTATTAAAAAATTAATTCTAAATGACGCGCATTTTATGACATGCTTGCTATGGGGCTAATTAACTTTAAACCTACATGCAATCAATATGATTCTAATGACATCTTTTGTTTGGTATTTGTTTAATAAAAAATATGAATTATCATAATTCTATATGCATTATAAAATAATAGGCGTTACCCTATATATAAAAGCAATAACATATGAACTATGAATGTGCCCTAAATATGTGACGATTAACAAATTTCATGAAGCATTCAAACATATGTCATCTGCAAGGTTATTGATACAATTTGAAGACATATCATTTTAAATGGCAAAAATTTATATAGTCCACTACGCATAATGAAACATAATGACGAGATAATGAGACAATACTAAGGGTCCGACTTTTGACTTTTGGGCGCAAAAGTCTTAGCCCTGATATGTCTTGATTAAAGACATGGACCGATCAAGACTCAGTGAAATAGCAGAGGTTTCAGGAAAGAAAATTTGGGCTGGGTTGACTAAATCACAAGCATCAATCATGCCCTACAAACATGTAAATCAATTTAGTTTAACACTGTCACGGAATACGTAAATAAACTTGCTTAATGCTAACATGTAGGTGCGCATTCCCAGCAAATACCAATTAATCACAGCTCTTCACTTCCGATTTATGAAGCGGATAAATTATCGCGAGTACGTGTGCTCGTGAATTATTGACCTTATAGCTCAAAGCCAGACATGATGCTTATCAAATAAGACATGATTAGCTATCTACCGAAACATCTCAACATGCAGATTTGTGACCAATGACCAATCGCGGTTTAGACCAGAGAAATTAAACATCCAAGTTGAGGTCTCGTCCGCCACATACAATGCTCAAAAGAGTAACATCACCCTAATATTGAAATCTGATGTTGAAACTTGGAAATAATCATACCTGGAATGACAGCAACGAGCAATACCGACGCCCTACAACCAGTGAGGCGAGTGTCGGGATTCGGCAAATGAAGGTGGGAAACAAAATGCTTGATTTGGCCAGAAGCTTAATGCTGTTCCGGGTGTAGCGGTGAGGCCGGTGAGAGCTTCGGAGTGGTTGTGGTCGCCAAAGGGAACCCAGCAAGATTGAATAAGCACAGCGGAAGTGTCGGGGAGAGGTGCAGCCAGGAACCTACGGGAGATTGTTGAAAAAAAGATGCAAGCAGCGATGAAATTGATTGGTGATCGCCTATAGGAACCTGCAATGAAAGATGCAATGAGGAGATGGATGATGGCGGACTGAACGACAACATGGGTTGGATGGACTACAGCGGTGATGCAGCAGGGCAGCATGTGATGGCTAGTCACAGTAACGGAAGGCCTGAGAAACACCGGAAAGGACTGGGCACGGCAGCACTACAGGAAGTTGAATTGGATAGCCCGCCGGAGAGTCACCAGGAGCGTGTCTGCTCCCCCGAGATGCCGCCGATGTGGAACTAAGGACTGGAACTAAGCCGCCTGGATTCACCGGAAGGTGTCACGGACGCACTGGTGGAGCAGCGAGACTCTTCGCCACAGACCTGCTGGGCGCGCGCCGTCGCTTGCTGGATGACCACCAAGGCGCAGAGAGTTGCCGGATGCGGCAGAGAGCCTCCTGGACGCGGCGGAACAGATAGGACGCGCCGGAGTCTCGTCAGACGCGATGCAAGGAAGAACAACTGAGAAAGTTTTGCCGCGAAACTTCTCTGGAATTGTGCCTCTTCCTCCTTTTTAACCATGGGATTGCCATCCACCAAATCCTTTCGGTTTCCTCATCCTTTTCAACTTCCCCCGAATATTTTGCGTTCATCCACTCGATATTTGACGGGGTTTGTTGTTCTTTTTTGAAATTTTGTATATAACCGAATAAAATCCAATCTCCATCTAGATCTCTCAGTCAACTCGACTCGATGTTTGAACGAGCCCATTTAAATTCTTTGGTTCCCCCGCTTGAATTTCTAATCGATCATCTTGTGCCCATCACCGACTCTTTGAATTCTCATGTTCGACTCTGTCTCCACCGAATTTGATGCAAGATGGTATGATCTTAATTACGAAATACAAAAAATTGCAAAAGCTGAATATAAGTGCAAACATTGATATATTTGTTTTTGGGTTTGGTCAATCCTTAATTTTTTTATGCAGTAAATGACTAAATGAAGGTCACCAAAACTTAGGTATAAGTGTTATATGGATATCAAGCACCAAATCCAATAATGAAAAAACACTCTCAATCCTCCCTTCTCTATCTTCTCTGGCTCTCGCCCTGTCGACCCAACTACAAACCTGACCAGCCACCATCCCCTGTGTACTGCCGCCTTAAGCCAGCCACTGTCGCCGCTGGTCGCACCTCTGCTTCTCCAGTTCTTGAACATGGTCGCCGGCCCCTCCTTCTCGCGTAGCTCACTTGCACCGCCCGCCACTCAATTCATGCGAAATAATAGCATTATCGGCACTTGGTAGCACTTCATGCAGGGCATCATACTATGAATCGGTTTTCGTGATCCACTTTGCTGGGTCTACTATGAAGTACTACAAGACCGTACTTGTTGGAACAGTATAAGAGTCTTGAAAAGGTTGGATCGGTCTTCGCGATCCACTTCCACAAATTATGCTGCATGAAGTGTTAATAGGAAAGATATCTATTTTTTAACGAAAGACTCGACTCCTATTTCAAATGAATTTCTGAAAATTCTTTTTGATTTTTTATTTCGAGAAACCATTTTATTTATTGGTGCCAAAAAAGATATGGGGTATAAAAATGGAGAATCCATGTTCTCTTTTTTTAAGATCTTGGAGATTGTATAATGAATACTCTCAAATTATTTGTTTATACAGTAGTAATATTTTTTGTTTCTCTCTTCATTTTTGGATTCCTATCTAATGATCCAGGACATAATCCTAGACGTGAAGAATAAAAATGCCTTTCTTTTTACTTGTTTAATTTTTCAATGTTCTTACTTAGGATTTTATCTATTGTACATCCTTATTTATTATATTAAATATAAATAAAATAATAAAAAAAGGAAATGTTTGGGCATGAACATATCACTTGACTCTGATAATTCTTTACTGATCTCGACGCATGGTAATCCATTTTCAAGAAGTTGTGGTATTTTGAGCAGAATAACTAAGCATTTCTCGTTTGGTTGGGACTATGAATTACTACGGACCTTACTTATCCAAACAATAGTTTAACCTTTTGGTTACAATATGAAAACGGAGTATAATGTGAAATAAGAAAACAAGAATGAAAGTAGTAAATTATAAGGATGCATACTCCCTTTCGCAATTTAAATTTCTTTATCATAAACATAAATAAATAAATAAATTCTATTCATTTCCCAAATCTTTTTAATATGTTTAGATTTTAATTCAAGACTGCCCTTCAAACTAAGCAACTCGTATATGATGGGCTTGAGCCCATTCACTGATTTTCGGTTTGGTAAGCGCAATCCTGTCCTCAAGCAATTGATCAATCTGTTTATCATCAGTTGGGCTGGTCCTTGGACATCTCAAAGCTATTTGCACCCAATGAACGCAACATCAGCGCGACCAATCCAAGCTCCTAAACATACCGAAATCAACATCCAAAAGTCGTCCGGCTTATCACAAAGCGTCATTGCATCTTGCTGGCCCCTTTCCTTGCGAACCTGTCTCCACACGTATGTCGCATACGCTGTTCCCACACAGATAGGCATCGAGCGATCCCGGAATGGCAATTGCATTATGTAATGTAGTCCCGGAAAATAAAAAAGTCCTACGTTGTTAATTAGGGGTAGGAGACTCGGAAGAAGTGAGGAATCCAAAGCCCCAAGTGAAAAGGGGGACCATTCTCCTTTTTCAATTGTTTTTTTGGGGGGGTGGTTTGGCGTGGGGGGTTGGGAACTGCCGAAACCAAGACTAGAGGGGAAATAATAAAAAGACAAGGACCGATCCATGCACGACCGACGACGCGGAATTAAACAATGGTTTTTTGGGGGGCTTCTCTTTGTCTCATTGTTACATCCCACGCTTGTCTTCTTGAATTCCATCCACAATACAAAATGCGGAAAGTGTTTTAGCAAAATAATAAGAGTGTATCACCACCAAAGACCAAAGGAATAATCTATCGGCCACGGATAGAGAACTTTAAGGTACACCACCAACGTGTTGGATAAAGAACCAAACTAATTTAAGGTTCACCGTCAAAGTGAATTAGATAAAAAAAAATCGAAAATGTCTCGCTCGAGAGAGATTCTCATGTATTGTCAACTCAAAATTCTACAAGCGTAAAATTGAGAATACACATCTTTTTTATAGAGAGACTAAGATACTAAACTAGGAATCATCAAATTAGGAAACCAACTTGAGCTAAGATACCTACTTAAATTAGAAAACTACCATTCAACCTCTAATTTAGCTAAAAGAGTCTTTATTCTTCAATTTCTAGAAACTCAATTTTGGACGCTTTCTTTTCATTGGACCCATTAGATCATATTGGGGGAAATCTCCCATCACTTGTGTAAAGGTCAAACGGTCTTTAATGAAATTCGATGCTCCCGCATCATCAAGCAATGTAGGCTCCTCATATCTCTCTCTCCTCTGCCAAAGTCTGGTAATTATCGCGCGCCCTAGCTAACATGTGGACATTTTTCCCTATTGCCAAAAGGATAACCACCTTGACTTTTGTTTTCTGTTCCTTTTCTTCTTCTTTTTTGTTTCAATTTATGGGTGTTTTGCCACTGGAATTCGGTTCGTAGTTAGAGATATATAGGTGCAGTTAGGTAATTTACATTTTACTCGCAATTATTCTTGCAAATATTTGTACTTTTGCAACGCCAAAACTAGTCCTAATTGGCAACTTACATATCACTGCCCTAGAGACTTAATATATATAAACAAGCACCTCATAATCATTGATCAAGTAATCTCATTGCGGGAGGTATTCGTCAATGATTAGGACTTATTTTATCATTAATGAAACTATAAATTATGCAAGTGCCGACGTGTGGCGTGTCTCTTCAAATTCCGCATACGTCATATAAATTATATATGTGGGATTATATTGAATTTAACTGTAGAAATATGGTGTGCTTTTGCAAATCGATGTGCTGCCATTGTTCAATTAATGCACTAAACGGGCCAAAGAATGCCATCACGTCGTCCTTTTTTATGGGAGGTATAAAATACGATTGCGTTAATAAGGGAAATAGTACTGCATCCTGGAAAACTCAAAAATCAAACTGATGTTGAGCTTCTCGGATCTACTGAAAATGCCTGTACCTTCCATTTAGTGCGGGCAGAGCAAACCACACACGTTTCAAACCAAATCTGAAACGGTTCTCTCGCTCGTATTATGTTGACATTTTTATCGCATAATGACCACTGTTTAGCTCTCTCCAATGGGAAACAAGCATGGGTATTGGCTCTCCCTTTCGTGAGCAAGAAACCAAGCATTTCGTGCATGAAGTCGTAGATCTCGACAGCGACGGCAGACGTACGTGTCTTAGCTACGTGCACTATAGAAGATTATCAAGATCGTGATGTATGGGAAGCAAGTCCGGCCGGAGGACCATGATACAAAGAGGGGTTCTTTTTATTGAGATCGTAGGGTGGGGTATCAACTGGCTTTTGATCGTTTAACTCGCGTGTTTTCACTTGATGGAGGTGGCAAAATGCCGAAACCAGGACGGAGGGGAAATACTAAATCAGACAAGGACCGATCCATGCACGCCCGACGACGCAGGATTAAAACAATCGATTCTAAGGCATGTTATTGTCTTATTATTGCATTCCACGTCACGTCCATCCCGTCCATCCCATCCACAATAGAAATGCTTTGCTCTTCTCCTTCCGTAAGGAAGAAATCGCTCTCTCTCTCTCTCTCTCCTGCTAAAGTTTGGTGATTATTGCTCGCCCTAGCTAGTAGCTCACGTGTAAACATCTTGCCCCAGGAAGTAGGTTCATAGGTAGAGATATATGCGTAGGTACAATAAGGCAATTTACATTTTACTACTGCTGACTAAGTCGTAATTACTCTACAAATAATTGTACTTTTGCAACGCCAAAAACTAGCTCTTATTGGCAACTTAGATATCACTACTTTATAGACTTAAATATACATCTATAAACAAATACCATCATGTGAAACCTACTTGATCAATGGTTATGATAATGTTGATCTACATAGACTAAAATTATGTGATATTTTTTCTTGAAATTGATGGACTTTGATTGCATGGATGAGATTTTGTCGCTGATAAAACTATAATTTAGAACGTCTCTTCAAATTCAATTCCACATAGGTTGTATATACTTGTGTACGTGAGATTATATGAGATTTAGCTGTAGACGGAACTAGTGTGCCTTTGTCAATTGGTATGCTGTCCTCGTTCAACAAGCACTTTAAATGGGCCTGTAAAACTGCCATCTCTTTATTTTTCTGTGTTATAAGACCACATCACAGAAAACTCAAAAAGGGGATCTGATGTTGGAAGCGAGGCAACGCAGCGTCATTTTTACAAGTGATGCTGCAAACATGCATATATTGGAGATGGTTCTCTTGCAGGTTTCGTGTGGACATACTTCGTTGCCTGATTACCGGTGATTAGCTCTCTCGAACCCAAAACAAGCGTTAGCATTTGGTCGCTCTCTTTCGTGAAGAAGAAACCAAACATTTCGTGCATGAAGTCGTAGATCTCGATAGTGACCGAAAATGATCGTATCTTAGCAATACACGCTAGAGGAGACTGTCAAGATCGATTCATGGTAAGCAGGTCCAGCTGGAGACCATGATATAAAGAGGGGTTCTTTTTTATTGAGATCATGGAGTCGGTATTAACTAGTTTTTCATCATTTGACTCACATGTTTTCAATTACATAATTGCACGGCGATTGCATTATATTCACTTTGGCTATATTGAGCTTTTTTAGATCAATAATGGTGGCTTTATTTATGTCACCTCAATGGGTTTGCACTTTGCAGGACCAACAGAAGTAGACAGCTTACCAGTCGTTCATAATGGTATCATTACAAAAAATCTAGAAGCTCAGAAGAGATACAGCTTTTAGAGAGAGCCATGAAAATTATACTACATCTCAGTGAAATCGACAATTCACAAACATTTTTTCTAATGTTCCGTGAACTTTAATTTAATGTGCAATATAACTTTTGAACTTTAAAATTATTCAATATTGTCCATGAACTTTAGCCTAATATGCAATGTTATTCCTAAACTTTTAATTTGTTCAATATAATTTTTAATTTTTAATACATGTTTAATTTAATTCTTGAATTGTACAAAAATGTTCAAGGTTGTCCTTCCATTACGTCAAGCCTAAGGATAACATTGAAAATTTCATACGCTTCGAGAATTAAATTGAATATGTATCAAAAGTCTATAAATCACATTGATAAAATTAAAAGTTAAGCACGACATTACATAATATGTTAAAATTCATGGACCATATTGAATAATTTAAAATTCAGTAACTATATCGAAATCATTTATGTCATTTATCCTTTTCATATTAAGATTGGCTCTATCCACCGTAAAAATTTTGAAACAAGCCCATCATATCTTTTCACTTTTTCTCTTCTTTTCTTCCTTTTGAAAGGGGAACTTTTATAGGCTTTTTATAAAATCTGCCTTCTGCAACAAAGTCCCTGTGGCTCTTTTCCAGTTTCTATAATGGCCTGACCGCCCAAATAAAGTGAGACTCCAGAAACCCATGGGAAGATGCGCATGGGAGCATTCTAGGACCACCTGGCTGTACAGACTGAGCAAACCATGGTCCTCGATTCTTGTATCCCAAATTTATACATCTGCCTCAATCAATTCCATGTGGTCCACAACGTAGAAATAGAATGTTCTTATTGACATTCACTTCATTTTTCCCTCCGTGATTTCATGCCAATTCAGTCGTGACGTTGATCAGTCTTGCACTACGTAAGTTTAGGGGTAAGTAGAATCTGCAAATTACTCCAACACCTTCTATCAAATCAGTTTAAGTTAATTTTTTGAGTTAATACCTCTTTTCTATCCCGACGATCACATATAGCACAAGTCGACCAATGATCAAGAAACCACCCAAAAACCTACCTTGAAATCCACTGGGCTCTATGGCCAAGAGAAGATGTCATTAGTTCTTTGGGTCTCACTAAACCATATTATAAATTCTATATGTGGTAAAAGGTATCGCAAGCTTTTGATAAGATAGCCCAACTGATTTTGCAATAATAGAACCAGTGTCTGGCTAATCACTTGAGACATGTTATGAGATCAGCTCAAAGGACAATAACAGGCAATATGAGACCGACGCTCAACGGTGGAGATAATGGCCTTTGTTGAATTATATGGTGCATAATTTATGAGTTGACTAGAAAAAGTAGCTAGGGCGAGCCCAAAACCATAGAGAGTTAGGTCGTGATTATAATGCCTTGCATTAGTCGTTGATCGACTAGCGCCAGAGCTCTCTTTTACACCAAGATCAATCACGCAAAGAGGTTGTCATCTACCTACCTAATTTTTCCTCACCGACATTACTAAAGACCATATGGGAAATTAGATTCTCGTACTGTAGGAGAGATTGTGCTGAGTTTGACTAATTAGAGGGAGGAAGGGAAAAGGAGAAGGACTAGGAATAGGAACAGTGCCAAGCGGGAGTAGAGAGCTTCAGTGCCATGCACGATCTTACTGTCTTCATTTCACGATCATGCTCTCTCCTTTCCACGTCCCCCACAACAGTTAAAAAAAAAAAGAGATTCAAAAGTAGTATTCGTGCACAGCACAAGAATCTAGCGAAGGTACACGCAATTGGGTAAAATGTCTCTCTGTCCTTTTTCCCTTTGGCCAAAGAAGTTGACCTGTGGGGCGCGAATCTGTGTGCAATCCAGTGCACCATCACCAGCCTTTTTCTGAAAATCTTTTGATTATTTTACTAATTTTGAGACCAGACAAGAGAATAGCGGACCCATGGTTTGAGTTACAGTCGATGTTATAAGTATCGTTAAGGCTTGAGAAGGGCCTGAACCAAGCAATTTGCATGTATCTTACGATATTGGTCTGTGTTGAGTTAAAAGAGGCAAAGCCAGGTGGGTTGTTAATGAATATATGATAGCTGGAGCATCTGATGTTTTGTTTATCTTGGAAGGAACAAAACCGTAGTGAAGAGAATCAACTGAACAAGAACTAAGCGATTGAGTTCTCAACTAATGACACTGACTTGATGTTGTCTTTTGTGACATTATTATATTCTGGAATTAGATCTCCAAGAGATGTAGTATACATAAGGTAACTTTGGAATACAGGGAGGGAAAAATAGTAGAAAAAAATTATGCATGTGGGACCGAGTGTCTTGTCTTGTAATGGAAACAGCAAGGGCCACACAAGTAAGGTCTAAACAGAAAACGGGAAAATGAAATGTGTACGTAGTACATAAAAAAGGAAAAAAAAAAAAATTAAACTTTATAACATTTAAATGCATCTGCTTATGACAGAAAACCTAACGCGTGTCCTCAATGGCATTTATCCTTTTTCTCCTCTCTATGGTTGATGTAGGATTTAGGATCTCTCTCTTAGTTTTTCCTTTATATGATGGGGTGATCCAGATTACTTCTTATTGAATCCCTGATATTTGCTAGTCCTTTTAGCCCATGTGAAATTAAGTCGCGAGTTTCGTCCTAGTAGATGGTTCACAATGAATTATCAGTGCTCCATGGATAGAGGAGAACAAACTTGTGACGTGAATTCACACGTCCAAGTCCGTTCCTCATCTACCCAAACCGACCCCCTCGAAGTAAAACTCTTTAAACTTTACCTCGCTTCTCAAGCGAATCGCACATTTATATCTTGAATAGGACAAAGCATGCATGTCATGCACTTTTGGTTGAGCATAATCATTGAACTTGATATGCTTGATCTAACAGTTAAAAAGGACAACTCCAATGCACATGATCTTATGACCATTCTCTTTTTTTTTTCTCTCTTCTTTTCCTATGGACGAACATCATCAAATGAAATATGTCCTCATTACCAAATTTGCTACTGAATTGGAACTTTATAAAAGGCCCCTTGTATGTTCACACTCCGCGTGGTTACGACAAGTGGCCGATTCAAGACTTTGCCACTTGTCGCCTTCTTACAAAAGGGGCAATTGATCCCCGGATAAATGATTCACAAGAAACATTATTTATTATTATTATTATTATTTTCAGAGAACCTACTCATGTGATTTTCTCTAAATTATTATCCCAATTGGTACTAAAAAGGGTGGCCCTAATCACGTGGCCTTTCCTCTAACTTTCCAACCGATCCTTCCTCAAATTTAAAAAATGCGTGGATCAGGACAAAGAAGTCCCAATTCCATGATTATACTAATCCGTCCATTAATAAGTTTTGGTGGTTAAAAAAGCTCCAAAAAAAGATCTTAGAAAAAGGAAAAAAAAAACAGAAAAATCAGAAAATTACAACATTTCGCCCACCCACCATGTCCTGTCGCAAACACCATCATGGCGGCCCTTGTTTTCACCTCCCCCCTCCATGTGTGCATGCTCCATCGACAATTACATTTCAGTACACAAACTCTCTCTCTCTCTCTCCCCTCAACCAAGATGTTCCATTAATGCGCGTTGCAGAAGCGGCAGAATCGAACGTCCCGCTCCTCCACGAACGCTTCTGCTCCAGGGAAGATGTCCATTTCGCCTGGACCGTGCTGTGATCATGCTCGGAGTTAGCATCGTCCCATGAATTGAATGCCGTTTCTGAGCGTACTTGCTGCTCCTAGATTAATGACGGTCAAGGAGAAAGAGCTGTTGACTCCACATCGGCATGCCCAATTCTGTGTTAGAAGCATTTAGTCAGGCCGCAGTCGAAATCATCCGATCCCCGGTAAGGCAATGGAACAGTGGGCCGGACACGCAAAATCGCCTCAAAGAAAGAAATTTCTGGTATTCATGGGCGGGCGGCACGAAGCAACCCATAAGAATCCAAATTTACAATTACTAAACATATTAATAACATCTCAAGAACACATGCAAATCATTATTATCATCATGAAACCAATTCTATTGATCAGTGACCGCTAGAATTCTAAAAGAGAAACGGGATGAATTGAAATTTGCCAATTTAGATATGTTGAGTTGGCAATCATGTGATTTAGGCAGCTTTTGCCTTCAGACACCGCCCGAGATGTTTTTTGTTTTTTATTTTTTTACATGTATTTATTTATTCTTGCTTTCCTTCTCTCCCCTCACTTCACTTCCAATTTCATCGTCTGCGACAAGACAATATGATCGGATTCTTCTGCAAGCAAACTCATTTGTATAATAGTGATAGAGAACTCTGACTCTCCCTCCACGGTCAACCCACCATTAAACAAATGGTTAATTTCTCCAGGAATCCTCAAGAAGACAATCTAGCTGGTAATAATGCCTTGCATGTGCAAGTTTCTTATAGTCCAATCAAAGGTTTCAGCATAGAAGGGACAATCATATGGCAAAGCACATCAGAAATTGGAAACATATGATCGACGACCTGTTGGTCGGCCCAAAGCCTGTGCTCGAAAGGCATTATATCCCTATAAGTTTGGGTTGAGTTGAAAACTTTACATTACAGTGTCCAATTTAAAATGCATATTCCAACAAATTCGCTCTTGACGGTGAAGTGCACAAGGGAAGGATTTTACTTTCAACCTGCCGCCAAAAAGGGAGCTCTCTCTCTCCTCTGTTTTCTCTCTCTCCCTGGAATTCGATAAATCTTTCCAGTCCAGCGAAGCATAAGAAGACACAGCGAAAAGCCCCCACAATCTCTCCTCACCATCATCATCCTCCTCCTCCTCCTCCTCTGCCCACCTACGTATTCACGCTGGATCTTCCTCGTCGTGCTTCCTCCATTTGACTTTCAGACTCCCCTCCTCTGTCTCTTCTGCCTGGAACTCCAAGCTCTGCTCCCCCTTTTTGTTGGATGGGATTTATCCTCGAAGGTTCGATCTTGGCTCGATGCAATGCCGACACGGATACGGAAAAGCGAAAGCTTTTCCCATTATAGAATCGAAGTGAAACTGACCCAACGTTGTTCTTGTCCTCAGAGCGCGGATTGCGAAGAGCATGACGATGAATGTCAGAGGTGGAGGAGGGAGTAGGCTGCAGCAGTCAACGAGAGCTCCAGCGAAGCATGGCAGAGTAAAGTCCACAGTTTCCCGAAAGTTTTGTATCTCCGTTCCTTAGGCAATTGATGTCGATGTTGTAATGATTTTTCTTTTCAGTGGTGATTTTGAAACACCGGTTGTATAGCAGCAACAAGCAAAGTGCTTAGCTTTTCGACTATGTCAGCGTCGATTTTCTCGGTTTTTACCCGGGAAAGATGGATTTACTGTTTTTAAGGACGAGGCTCGAGGAACTGAATCGCTTGTGAATGCATTCATTTTCACGAGAATCGGGGATTGACTTTATATACGTTGTAGTTTAGGAAAATGCTTTTCAATTTTCCCTCGTCATTTTCACCGGTTCGTCTTCTGTTCACTCCTTGCTTGCTGTATGAATCTTCTGCCAAATTCCAAATTTTCTCGAGAAAGCCTCGACTTTTCTCTCTTCCTTTTGCTTATCTAATGTATGTATTCCCAGGCATTAAAAAATTGAAGGTGACCCATTTCCTTAATGCTCTCTGATAATGTCTGAATCTTTGTCAATTTTTAGTTTTTCCTACTTCTGCTTTTAGTTCATCTTCTTGTCATTTGAAGAAGCTCATCGTTTCTTTAATTATTGGATAACAGAGGGTGGAAATGTTGGCAACCAAATCTGTGGATGCAACGAAGTCAACTGCTAGTCAGCGAAAATCGAGCAGAGAGAGAAAATTGGCGCTGCAACAGGATGTATGCATCTTGTACTGAGCTTTTGTTTCCACAAATTCTTCTATGATGACTCTAGTCATTCGCAATAAAAATCACCAATTTTGTCAAATTTCTATTTTCCAGGTGGATAAGTTGAAGAAGAAGCTCAGACATGAAGAGAACGTTCACAGGGCTCTTGAGAGAGCTTTTACAAGACCTTTAGGAACTCTGCCTCGGCTCCCCCCTTATCTCCCAACACGTGTTAGTTAATGTTTCGTGTTTCGTGGATTTATATTTGAATGTGACTGTTTGATTATGGTGATGAATGAACTGTGTGTTGGTTTCTGAATTTTAGACTCTAGAACTTCTGGCCGAGGTTGCTGTATTGGAAGAGGAGGTTTTGCGGTTGGAAGAACAGGTGGTACATTTCAGGCAGGACTTATATCAGGAAGCCGTGTACATTTCATCATCCAAGAGGAAGATTGTTGACAGTGCATCTGATTTGCATAGACCAAACCCAATGAAGAATCTTAGACCTGAACAGCCCAGAGTCCAAGCTCAAATTGCCGGCGTCTCCACGCCCTCTGGAACCCGGCACTTGTTGTCTCGCCCTGGTGCGCTCGGATTCCCAAATTAACTTCGCCTCTCTACAAGAATGCATTGCTGGAACTTAGAGCGTCAATCTCATTCATCTATGTTGCTTTTCAGCAGATGCATGTGGGGAAGATAAGCAAGCATGCACTAATTCTACAATTGACAAGAAGGAATCTGCCGGACATAAAACCCATGGAGTCAAAGTTGCTAGAAAGGGACGCCCTGTAGATAATGGCTTGGCAGAGAAGTATTTGGAGACTCAGAAATCACAGGTCTAGTTTTTTTACTTCTTGTCATTATTATGTTCAACTACAACAGCCTAGTTCTCGTTATTTATGTTCTGTGGATCATTGAATATGGAGTTTCTGAATGTCCAGCTTGAGAGTAGAGCAACAGACCTAGAAAAGGCAAAAGCAAGGAACCGAACAGATTCTGATGATGGAGTGCAAGGTGATGAAAATCCGAACAAAATCTCTGAGAATGTTTTGAAGTGCCTGTTGAGCATATTCTTGAGAAAGAGCTCAAAGAAGAGCAAGGTTACAGCTGAGATCTCATCATTCTTGTCTACGACTATGTCTGAGGAGGGCAGTGCAGAAATGGACTTCCTTGATCCCTATGGCACGCGTTCAGAGTATGGAAAGAAAGATATTGGCCCATATAAGCATCTTTATTCAATTGACGCTGGCTCAATCAATCCAAACAGAACGACTAACTGTGTATTTTTAGAGCAAAGGTTAAAGTGAGTCATCACTAATCGAAGTTGATTGATTTCTCATCTTCTTGACAGACATTTGTCGATGTAACAGGAGATTTTTGTCTTCTGATTTTCCAGAGTCCTCCTCGGAAAACTTGCGCGTGTCAAGTTGGAGAATCTCACTCACCAGGAGAAGCTTGCATTCTGGATTAACATTTATAATTCATGCATGATGAAAGTATGTAAGGGTATTCCTGGCGATTATTACACTGTCTTTGTTTTTTGCTTCTCATCAAATTTAAGGTTATTGATAATCATAATTCACTTGGCATGAAGTCTCTTATATGACCATCGACATTGTTGAATTCTTCCAGGCATTCCTCGAACAAGGAATTTCAGAAAGTCCCCACGTGGTTGTTGCGCTGATGCAGCAGGTATAACCTTTAGAATTCTCCATGAGCAATGAAGTGCCAATAAAATCCATTAATCATGTAAAAAAATTGATTTATCTTTACTTCTGTTTCGACATATTTCGCCTGTGAATTGAGCAATAGCTTATGAGGACCTTTGATCCGAGCATCCCGGTGACTTACATTCAGTTTTCCAAATTTTTGTCTAGGCAACGATAAATGTTGGAGGACACCTTCTTAACAGCATAACAATCGAGCACTTCATCCTCAGACTTCCTTATCATTTAAAATATGTGAGTCACATCCATTTGACCTTCATGAAGGTCATGTTCTGGTTTTGAATTCTACTGAGTAAGCTTCCTGGTCTTGATTTCAGACCTCCACAAAGGGTACAAAAAATGCGGAATTGACAGCGAGAAGAATCTTTGGATTGGAGTTATCTGAACCATTGGTGACTTTCGCACTTTCCTGTGGAAGTTGGTCGTCTCCTGCTGTAAGTTTAATGCATGGAATAGAACCACCATTCTTTTCTGTTATAGTCCTGCATCTATCATTTTTCTAGGTTCTCTTGTTCCACGCAATCATTGCTCTTTAGTTCGTTACATGCACATTTCTACAGTAGAAGCATCTCTTCTCACCTTGAGGCATCTGCATCTTATGCTTGTTTATGTTCTTACTTATTATGACCTTCTTCCGAATGAAGGTGCGAGTCTACACGGCATCGCAAGTGGAGAATGAACTTGAAGCAGCGAAAAGAGACTATTTGCAGGCTGCAGTCAGAATTTCTGCCGAGAAATTTGTGATCCCAAAGCTGCTGGACTGGTATCTGCTTGACTTTGCCAAGGACTTGGACTCCTTGCTCGATTGGATTTGTCTTCAGTTACCCAGTGAACTAGGAAAACAAGCAATCAAGTTTCTTGAAATGGGAAAAAGCAATGTTCCTTCGAAGTTTGTTCAGCTTGTTCCCTATGATTTCACTTTTAGGTACCTTCTATACACACAATAAGTTCTGGTTTTATTAATTTGCTAGCCTCAATATAGGTTCTTCGCACAATCTGGGTTAATAATGTATATTGCAGTTAAAATTATAATTGATTCTCATAAATCTCGGGAACTAATTCTTCAGCCAGACTGTGCTTCCTGTAAATGGATCATGGGAGGAAATGTAAATAATCAATGATGCTGGGATTGATGTTCTGAAAACGCGTGAATATTGAAAAGCAATGACTTGAAGAGACCATGTTAATTCGAGGATCAATGAAGTCTTGTATGTCTGTTTTTCTATTTCCTACTTTCATTTTCGTGTTCGGGTTTCCCAGTTTAGCATACCAGAAGACCCCATTCACACACCCACGCCTTAATCCAACTAATCCTGAAGGGACTTAAGATGAAAACTACAGGAGTACATTGCATCTACATGTTAGTTTCGTCATAGGCAATTATGCATTCGAAGCAGATGTCAACCGCCTCAATCAGTGATGAATTGTCCGTTTCAGGGACAGATGTTGACTTTTTTAGCAGCACTAGTGTTACATCACTTTCAGTTCAATGCAATGACAACAAACCACATAATGAAACCGAAGGGTTTAATGGGAAGTTGTGGGCATTAAAGAACATTAGGTTTGAATAGTAATGACGCTTTCCTTTGTCTGGCAATGTTTGTAAATGAGACTTGCATTGACAACAACGGGCAAATGGAGGCAAAAAGAGGGATAAGATAAGACATTGGGGAAATTTTCTATGGACTCCCGCATTCAAGGACAGCTATTGCTGCTGAAGAAAGCATTTGCAATCTGGTGAGGCTTAGGTATCCTCAGTGGTCCCGGAATCACTAGCCATAAGCTTCCCGAAGGAACGGGTCACTTGATCAGTGTTCATGACCGTTTACCAACCCCGTGATGTTGACGCATTCCAGCTTTTATTCGTGCATGGTAAGAGCACAAACTATAGTTGACATCCAATTTCCACTTAGCAGCATGATCTGAATACCCGGATGTGGCTTGAACAGCAACTGCAGCGAGAGAACTTAAATGCATCACACGGCAACACACGTTTCACCTGGTTAATGCAATAATCGGCAAACACTTAGAGAGAGATGGAGAATCGACTGCAGTTGCTACTGAAAATCAGGATGCTTTGAAGGATGGCCTATTGGAATGTTTAGGCGTGTCACATGCTGGAGAAATTCCGTTCATACAAGTGGTCCTAACTTAGCTGTTTTCCCATAGTTCTGCATAACCCCAAAACCATTCACACCTCCATCAAATTAAAGCAGACCGCGCTCGAAGTTGCTTTTGTCGGTCACTACAAGACTTTGACAAAAGATAAAAGGCCCAGAAGCTGCCATGGAAGTACTTGAGGGTGTTCTTTTATCTCTCATCACTTTCTTCGCAAGAAAAGATCGGACTGTAGAAATGACCACCAGCCCAGCAAATACTGACAACACAAATTCCATGGGACACTATATGAACAGTTAAGTTAAAGCTCAACAGTTTTCAGTGTCTAAAATCGAATCTTGCCATTGAGGGTGGGAATAATGTTCCAACGGGAAAGATAGATCATGGCCTCGAAGGGATAATTCGAGTGAATTGTTATCTTCCAAAGGATGGATATGTCCATGTTTGACAAGTGAAAACGACTCTCCTTCACCCTCTGTCGGCAATCGGCTATTATAACCTGAGAAGCACCGACGCTCTCCAAAAATCTTTGTGTCGTGTTAAACACTTTGACACGTGTCAAAAAATCTGACACCTAATCAATTTTTTCGACACTCGAGTCGAAATTTCGACATGCAAGTTTCCGAAACACGATTCGACATGCAAAGTTAATTTTAAAAACTTTCAATAAATGAAGGGTCAAATATATGTGAAAAAAATAAAAACCAATAATAAAAATAACAAATTAACAAAGAAAAAAAAAACTTATACTTTCTTCTTTTCTCTTCTCTTTTAACTCTCACTTTCCATGATACACAATTTACCCTCAAATTTGTTTTTTTTTTCGACACGTCTTACACGCAAGTCTAGAATGTTAATTACTTTTTTTTTTCTTTCCAAGTTTTATGAATTTATTAAAATAGAGTTGAATGAAACAATGAAGGATATGAATAAATGGTAGATTAATGGTTTTAGAGTAAATTTATTATAGGATTTTATTATTTATATATTTGTGAATTTGAATCAGATTAATTTGATTGAAATAATTATAAGATAATAATTTATTATTTATATATAAAATATACATATAATATACAATGTGTTCCAACGCGTCGGAATTCTCTATTTTTTGATAAACGACTTGTCGGCATGTCGTGTCGTGTCCTGTCGCGCGTCGCGTGTCGGTATCAGTGCTACTTAGATTGTAACTCAATAGGGGGTCGGACCTACATAGTAATTACAGTCATTCACTAAAGTAAACTTCCATTTCTTTGTAATTGACGTACTTGATAGTAATACAACTAACTTTTAATGAAGTGATGGCGTGACAGATTTGTGATTAACTTTTTAGATGCCACATTGAATGCACGTGTGTTTTCTAACGAATCTGATCCACCAATTAAGGTATTGAGTTATTTGCAAATTGTTGAATTTTGGGATTGTGGAGTTCGAGGTGTCGGTGTCGGGCAAGAAATGCACGTTTTCTTGCCCGAAACTTTGGTTGTTCGGGGCAACATAGCTTTGTGGACGTCGGCAAAGTTGCCGAACCATATAAGTTCATGCGTCATTGTTCTCCACTTTTATCGATAGGTGCGGCCACAACTTTCACATTTTTATTGGGCCTTGGCTCATATAGCGAGGCCCAGAAGGCAAGAAGTCCATAAAGGGATTTGACGTCAAGAGAAGAATGCCCAAGCGAAAGCGGCGGGCCCATGTGGTGGACTTCAGGCTCATAGCACAGTTTAGCCGGTCCTCGGAGGGTTATGATGACAATTGGGCCGCCACACGCCACACCGAGCTCCCATGGCCAAGCCGAGGAGGCTTCTTTGCTTATGGCGTGCAAATTGACAAGGGATGATAGAATAAATGATTTATGAACATTGATCCAATATATAATATGATCATTGAGTTTCAATCCAATGTAAAATTTTGGTTCTTTAGACCTTTAATTTGTTCAATGTGATCCATAAACTATTGATAAATTTAATGTAGTTCGTAAACTCTATGAAAATGTTTAAAATTTCTTAATCACATTGAATATTGGACCAAAGTTTCGAGATAATATTAGGGGTAAGCATCGGTCTAGAATCAACCATGAACTGACCTTGGACTGGTCCAACCCTGCCGGTCCTAGTTCGGTTCCCAGGGAGATTGAGTCGGTCATTGGTCCTAGGATTTTTTGGACTAGCACCGTGCGGGTTGGTGCTTGGTTAGGGTCGGTCTAACCCAAACCAACCCCGATTCTATATATATATCTAATATTTTATTTATAATTTTTTTATAAAGAAAACTATAAAATAAACGACGTCAACAACATTAAACGGCTCTTTAGTGAGCAGTTCAAATAATTTTACACTATTATTTAATAACTTAGATTTTTAATATCTTTTGTAGCGTCAATAGCTATAATTTATAAATGATGAAAATATTTTTGTGAGGAATCTTCATGGTGTCCAAAAGGACATAAATAACTCATCACGGCATCCCCCTCCAGTACTCATTTTTTTCTGTCTTATTTGTCCTCTTAGTTTTTAATTTGCCAAAATCGAAAGAGACAACTTCTCCACTTGCCACTTGACACTCGACTCGCTCGCGTTGCGTCACTCGTGCTTTGCTCACCGCTGGATGCTCGCCCTGCTTGTTGCTCCCCACTTGATGCTTGACATTCACCCGCTCAACGCTCACCACTTGCTTCTCTTAGTTGACCTTGCTCGTCATCGAACTCATTGGATCGGTCCAATCCTCGATCGCCTTTTTAAAGAGTACAAAAAATGAAATACAAAAATTATCGATTGGTCCTAAGTTGACTCTAGAATCGAATCGAACTCATTGGGTCGGTCCAGTCATTGGTCACCTTTTTAGAGAGTACAAAAAATGAAATAAAAAAAATTATCGGTTGGTCCCTGCACAGAACCCATTGGGTCAGTCCGATTCTCGGCACCAAGCTCAATAAGGTCGGTCCTCGATCCCAAAAATTGAGAACCAGCATTGTGTGAGTTGGTCCTAGAATTAGGGGGCGGACCGGTCTAACTCGTACCATGCTCACCCCTAGATAATATTGAACAAATAAAGAGTCAAGAGATAAAATTGCATATTAGATCAAAGTTCACATATCACATTAAACAAATTAAAAATTCTGGGGCAACAATTGCACATTGAACCAAAGTTCAATCATCATTTGTGTCATTTTTCCAATTGATAAAGTCCACAAGAGGTTCAAGCTAGTCTCCGGGAGCTTAGAAAAAACCGTGTATCATCACTGATTATTGGATTTCCAATTGATAAAGTCCCCCCACGTAATCCCGAACATCAACGAGCACGGTACTCTTCCGGGCGAGCAATTTCAATCTCCATTATCGGTCTATGCACAAGTATTTGCTTTTCGTATGCACTTAAAGATCAAAGATCCTCACGGTTGTTTTTTCTACCCACTTTCAACTGTTCATCTTCCTCATTTTCCCCCTCTTTAATCACCATGTCGAGTGCAAATTCAGTACAGCAATTCCTCGAAGCAAGTGGCCAGACAAGCTTGACTTTTGTTTCAAGATTGACGGAATATCCCAAGTGGGTCGTTACGAGCGACAAATACGCATTATCAAATTTCAGCCTCGACCATCCAAGTCTATAACATTCTGCAGCTACTAGAAAGATTCGACGTGTTTCTGGATGGTCATCAAGGGGGGTAATATCAAACTGCTTCTCGACGTTCTGCATAAGTACAAGAACCAATCGCCAACTTAGAGGTCTCCACAACGCCATGCACAAAACGTTGGCCATTTCAGCTCTTCTTATCATTTTCAACTTTTTGGCTCATCTGCGACCACCTGTTCTCTGCAATATTTTATGCACTCTGCAACGATACAATCAAGTCAGGCGAATAGCGTGGAGGAGATACGCATGGAGTTTGTATATAGGTGATCTCCAACCTACGCCGTTTCGTTTTTTAAAGCTGTCGGGCGCAATCACTATGTGTGCTAGGGGTTTCGATGGCATAAAATATTGCAGCTGTACTTTCTTCATTCAGCTACGCAAGGCCGACCATAATTGTATGACGGAAAACGATTTTATATCGCCATATACTTTTCATGGTCAACGACAACTTTATCCAACACCCACGCACGCTCGAGTGCATTTGTCTTTATTTTGCGTGGATCCTCCACGTCGTATTTCTATATTACTGGTTATTAAATCCGTGCCTTCCAACAATGTAGGTGGCACAAATGTTACCACAACTTTCATATGATGATCAATTTAGTATCATAATGTTACAAGCATTAATACAAGTGCCATAACTTTTAAAAGCAAATAAGTTTAGCGGCATCGGCAATTTTTATGTCAAAAAATTACCGGTTCGTTTGATAACCATTTTATTCTTGAGAATAATTTATGCTTAAAAATATATTTTTTTTTTCTAATTCTATTCCTCATACGAGGTTTTGAGCATTCAAAAGTGTTTAATAATTGTACAAAATTTATATTCCCGGAATTGAAATGCGTTTGGCACGACCATCGAATTTTTTTTTTTATGATTTAAAATTTCTTTTAATTTTTTTAAAATAATTTTATTACATTTTTCTCTTCTTCTTTTTTTTCATTTCTTTTTCCATTTTCTTCATCTTCTGCCTCGGCCATGGTCGACGATTGGCTAGACAAGATCTGCAGCCTCAGGGGAGCCTTGCTGGTGGTTGGGCGAACTCGACCTTGATTTGGCGAGGCTTGACCTTGCCTAGCCATCGCGAGGTTGGCCTCCCTATGGCCAAGTGAGGTCGGCCTCACGGGGATTGACAAGGCTCTGGCAAGGTTGCTGGCGATTAGCTAGAGAAAGAAGAAAAAGAAAAGGAAAAGAAGGAAGAAAAAAATTACTTGATTCTTAAGTTGTTCCTAGGAACAAATAAGCAATTTTTTTTTTACTTGTTAATTCTATTCCATATCTATTCTCGGGAACAAAAAAGTTACCAAATAGATTTATGTTCGTTTTTTTATTTTGGGCTACAAAAGAATAGAAATAGTTACTATTGGATTGGTTACCAAATAGGGCCATGCTAACTTTTGGCAAGTCAAATCGAATGATTTAATATATTAATGATGCGAAGTGGGATTATTAGGTAAGGAAAATTGGTGATGCCATCGAAGTGATCGGTTTCGATAGTTATAACACTTAAACGAACACTTGAAATGTTATCACGAAAGTGCACGCCTTACAAAAATTATGACACCGTTAATATCTTTTTTCTCAATAAAAGTTCAATTCAAGTGTAGCTTAATTCAAAACTAACAATGTATTAATTAAAAGGTTAAGGATTTCATTGCACTTCTTAATATAAGTTTGGATTTGATTGCACCAACTAACAAGTTAGGCACTCAAACGCATTTCAAACATCAATTTTAGGGTTATTATATACTTTTCCCAACAAAGAAATAGCATAATATACCACAAACACTGCAAGACATAAGCAAATCCTTAAAAGACTTCATCTCAATTCTTATTCGGTTCTTGGGATCACCGAGATATAAAACATGGAGAGAGTATCCCCTTCTCTTGGAAAAGACAAAGATACAAAGGGAATTAACCAAGGAATTGGGATTAAAAAATCCATATAACTGAAATTGACACTGTATATCTTGCATAACATTATATACATTTAGGTTATGTTTCCCTTGTCCAATCTAGGTCTCTGATTAATGAATACAAGAGTTGTTTTTCATCGATGAAATTGTCAAAGGATAAAGGGAAATATGGTTCTATTTGGAGATCAAAAGTATAGAAATTAAACTTATATTGCACATCTCGGCCCGGAGCTAAGGGAGACGATCTAGGCAAGTTCAACAAATATATTATTTTGTTTGGAACGAAGAACTCTCGCGATATTTTTTGTGAAAAATGAATGATTTATAAATTATTTTTCCAAAAGCAATTGTTCAGTTCACAAAAATATTTCATACAAATATTTTTCATTAATTGATTATTTTAAGTGATAGAAGCGATCATTTAAAAAAAATTAAATTATTTATTTTTTGCGAATTTGAACGCATTCACGGTCAAAGATATATGATTTTCTTACTTTCTAAGGCACATAACATTCAGATTCCTCCTCTCCAATATTTTACATATTTTTATAACCATCTCTAGAAACAGACTTCAGCCCATAAGGCCACTTGTGTCAGAAACTTACACCAGACAGCTGTCTTGGGAGGAAACTAGATGATTTCTAATGGAGAATATTCTTTCATGTATGTACGAAGTCCAAATTCTAGAAGTCTTGACAATTCCGATCACTTAGATCTTTTCTTTTATTAAGCACATGTTCCCAACTCCCGATATGATAAATGTGTGAATGCATCTTATCTTATCCCAGCTTGGTTAATTTCATCAACCGATGATGTCATGTAATTTCTATTGTGCAAGTTTGGAAATAGTCCACGTTTAACTAATCACTATTGGACCAAACCTATACTTATAGGTCGCTTTCACAGCTTCCTACCAGGCCAGATGGTTATAGTTAATTGAAAATTCTTACATGTATCAAGAACACATGAGTTCAGTGCATATCTCATACGATCCGACGAGCGATGGCATTGAGCCAATTACACCATTTATGGAACAATCTCATCCTTACTGATATAAATCTAATATGTCAATCTCAAATAGTATGTTTGATTTTTCTAATTTTGATCTGGTTGAAGTTCTTAGAGATTTCAACAACTTGCAGGATTGTACAAGTAAAATATTCTTCCTTGACAAGGACCACTTCGATGAAGTCTTGTGAGGATGAGGTATCTCCTAGGGAAGTTGCTTTGTGAGGGCCAAATCTATATGGAATTCTATCCTCACAAACAATAAGTCAAGTCGGTAATAATCAATGATTGTGCTTGTCCATGATTCATTTCCTTTTTCTTTCTCTCAATTTTTCCCGAAATACCTCTCTATGCTTGAGAGTTGTAGCACCATAATGATGCATAGTGGCTACTCAAGTTATCAAACAAGATTTGTGGCAATCCTTTCTCTTTCTCCGAGTTTCTGTAGACATGTGAGAACAAGACATAATTGCATTAATAATAACTCATCATTGCCAAGAAAAATTGAGATAGTCTAAAATTAAAGAATAATTAATTAAATTTAGAGACACCAAAAATACTAAATTATATCCGTTGTGACATATTTACCCTTTTTTTGTGACACCAAAATTCCCAAATTTATACATATGTGATACATATACCCCAAACTTATAAATGTAGTCCAAACCTTTTTTGTGATATAAAAATCCTAAACTTGTATTTATGTGACGTATTTATAAATAAATTTGGTGTCATGGAAAAAAATTTAGAGTTTTCGGTGTCACAAAAAAGAGTTTGGTAAATATGTTACACATGTATAAGTTTAGGGTTTTTGGTATCACTGAAAAATAAGGTAAATGTATCATACAGGTACAAGCTCAGGGTTTTTGGTGTTGCAAAAAATAGTTTTGAGTCAATGTGTCACAGTGGGCAAAGTTGAGGATTTTTTTTAGCTTTCTTCCTTTAATTTATCCTATCGAGAAATTGATGCATCTCACCATTAGGCCTATTAGTATCGAGAGCGCGCAGTAGAAGCCCAAAACTTTCACCTGGGGAGATCTCCAAGAGAAAACCCAAGTTCGAACCTATCAATATATCCCATGGGACTTACCTTCATTCTAAAGCTTAAGCCAATGAGTTATGTAGGGTGCGCATGCCAACGTTTCTATTCCAAACCGGGAACAATTTCTGAGTAAAATAAGGTGTTTGGTAATTATACAAAATTTCTATTATTTGAATAGAAAAAGAATAGAAATGCGTTTGGTAAAAAATTATAAATTTTTGTATTTATTTTTTTTCTTCTTACTGGATCATCGACCGCCGCCGCGCACGACCGCGGCACGATCGTTGCATGACTGTCGCATGATCGTCGCACGACCGCCGCACGATCGTCGCACGACCGCTGACCGCTGTCGCAGGATTGCCACCCACAGCCCACTGGCCATGGGAGGGGGCGGTGGCCAGTGAGTTGTGGGCGGCGGTCCTACCGCAACGATCGGCAGCGACAATCGACAGTTGTGCGGCGCTAGGCGGTGGTCGTGCGGCGGTTGGCAACGGCAAGCTACCGGTAAACTAGGGGTGAGCGCGGTTCCCGGGTAGAACCGGGAATCAGAGAACCGAACCGGAGGTTCCGGTTCGGTTCTCGGTTCTTAAAGAACCGATTCCGGTTCCCGGTTCCATTTTTCCGGGAACCGGTCGCGGAACCGGTTTCGGAACCGGTTAGGGTTCCAAAAGGAACCCCCTCCATCCATGGCTTATTTCTGTTTCTCGTCCATTCTTTACCCATTGTTTTCGGATGTCAATGGTTCTTGGAGATAAGTTTGTGGATATATAAATGGCTTCTTGAGATCTTCTGGAGAGCATGCAATCTAACTTAGTATCCTTTCTTGGTATAACAGTCTGAGTCCGCGCTGCTTGATTCGTTGAGAAGACTCCGGTCTTTGACTATCACTATAAATACATTGAAGGTTCGATTGAAATTCTATAGGGAGTGGTACATGCTTTCTGCATCAACACTTGGTAATTTAATTTGTCCAATTTCTCACAGAAAACTAAGATCGGGATAAGTGTCAACAGTCTCCGAAGGAACTGCGGATCAAAGCCGATTGCTCAGCTTGCCCACGACATTACTATGTACGGAGTGAAACGCCTGTTTTTTTGCATAGTTTCTGGTTTATAGCATAGGCTAAGGTCATTTTTCCATAGAATTTTCCCGTCGAACTTGGTCCTGCAAGAGCACGATGGTTTCATACTAACTGCTTGATTCTTTTCTTGGCAGGAGATGGAAGGCTATGGTCGAAGAGATATGCCGCAGCACAGAGGATGTTGCTGGTATTAATTTGCACTCAAGATTGGTTGAGAGCCATTCGTGTACCGCTTGATGTTGAAGGGTGTATTGAGAATGCAGAACAATTTGAGTTGGGTAAGTAATGTTTATATTTCTATATATTGTAATTCTTTTTGTATATTTGATAAGTGAATATTTTATTTAATCTCTTCCTCTTTTTTTTTCAGATATGGTTGGTCTTAATGCGGAGATTATTGTCGATAAATAGAGTTGGTGGTGTCGCATCTGCAATGGGTCCAACGGTTGAGAAGTCAAGTAAGGTTTTTTGTTGGCTTTGTGCTGCTTTAACTGTGCAGAAGTTGATTGATGAGCAACTTTGTTTGTCGTAATCTTAATGCAGACTCCTCTTATGTACATTGAATTTTTGAACTATGTTGTCAAAGAATTTAGGAGCCTTTAGATGGGCAAAATGGCATGCTTCATGGAGTATTATCGATATTGATTTTTTTTTTTCTGTCTTTACTTAGGATTTTGACTGATTTTCATTCATGTTTTTGCAAGGTTTTGTTGTGCCAAAGGAATCACAGGGAAAGGTTGCAGAGTTCACACTATGGAGTAGATGAAAATTTGAGATCTTGTTGGCACTTCTGATTTTTCATCTCCTTAGTATATTTTGTTTTATCATTTTCATTTGACTCAGCTGATAAGGCATATGACATATGGCAAATGTGACGATTTAAGCTTTAGTGCACATATATTGACATATGTGGGCACAATAATTATAGTTAATCAAGCATCTCATTTCCTCTTTGGAAACTTCTTATTAGTTTTGATTATGTATGTCCAAATTCTTGGCGATCGGCATTGGTATGTTTGCTAAGATGTGGAAAGTTACCGTAGAGTATGCGCGTACGTTATATATATATATATATATATATATATATATATATATATATATTTTTTTGTAAAGTTTTTTTTTTGAGTACGTCATAGTTCAAATATGAAAAAAACCAAAAAAAAAAAAAAAAGAACTTGTTGGAACATGGAACCGACCCTGGAACCTGTGATAGGGTAGGTTTCGTGTTCTCGGTTTTGACGGGTAGGTTCCGTGTTCCAAAAAATGAGGAACCCGTACCCGAGGGTAGGTTCCGGGTTCCAGACGGAACCGAACCGGAACCTGGAACCGCTGGTAAACGGTGGTGGTCGTCGGCCGGTGGGCTATGGGCGGTAGTTGGTGGGCTACATGCAGTGGCAATTGTTGCCGGCAGTCGTCAACGTTCACCTACCGACGGTGGCCGCAGGCGGCAGAAAGTGGCCGACGGTTGGCAGGCGGGCGCGGTGGCCGCAACAAGGAAGAAAAACAAAAGAAAAATAGAAAAGAAAAAAAAATTATCTCTAGAAATTGTTCCGGGAACAAGAAACTATTTTATTTTTTGTTTTTTATTTCTATTCCAAATCTATTCCACAGCCACTTTTCTATTCCGGGGAACAAAAGAATAGAAATCGGGAGAAATAGAAACGTTACCATACAAGCCCTTATATATTAACTAGGATATATTAATTACTCAACACCACATCAATTTTGAATCTGTTAATATATCCAATTGGACTCACTTCCACTCAGAAGCTTAAGCCAATGAGTTATGTGTCAACTATGATATATTAACTACTTAACATCATATTAATTTTTCGATGTGGGATTTCTCCACATATGTATCCTAATAATCTATTCCTCACATGTAAGCTCTAGTGTTAAGTTTGCTCTTCCTTAATTTATGTATTCTTCTGCATCAATTTATGGGCCCGCATTGCTATATCACAATGCCCACCTGCCTAAAAACCACAACCATGGGCTCTGATACCAATTTGTTGGGAGCGTACAATAGAAGCTCGATACTTTTACGGGGGGAGATCCTAATAATCTCTCTCTTACGTGTGAGCCATAGTGTTAGGTTTGCTCCCCCTTAATTCAGATATTATTTTGCATCATCTTATGAGCCCGCGTCTATGAGCCCGCGTTGTTACACTACAATGTCCACTTGCCTAGAAATCACAACCATCAACTCTAATACTATTTTGTTGGGAGCACGCAGCAGAAGTTCGATACCTGAACTTAAGGAGATCATCAAGAGGGAGCCCATATCCGAGCCCGTTAATATATCCAATTTGACCTACCTTTACTTAAAAGCTTAAGCCAATAAGTTATATGTTAACTAAAATATATTAACTACTTAATACAATATCAATTTCCAATGTGAGATTTCTTTAACATAACTCATACATGTATCCTAACAATCTCTCTCTCATGTGTAAGCTCCAGTATTAGTTTTGCTTCTCCTTAATTCATATATTCTTCTACATCAACTTATGGGCCCGCGTTACTACATCACAATGCCCATCTGCCCAGAAACCGCAACCATAGGCTTTTTTTATACCAATTTGTTAAGAGTGCATAGTAGAAACTTGATATTTTCACTTGGGGAGATCCTATTAATCTTCCCCTCACGCGCGAGCTCCACTGTTAGGTTTGCTCTCTATTGGTCTAGGTATTCATTTGCATCAACTTATGGGCCCACATTGTTATACCACTACGCCCACCTTCCTAGAAATCGCAACCATCGGCTTTGATATCATTTTTTTGGGAGCGTGTAGTAGGAGTTCGATACCTTGACCTAAGGAGATTGTCAAGAAAAAGCGTAAATTTGAACCCGTTAATATATCCAATTGAATTCACATTCACTCAAAAACTTAAAAGTTATGTGCCAATTAGAATATATTAATTGCTCAACACCACATCAATTCTTCGATATAGGACTTCTCTAATACAACTCACATGACGAGCTTGGATTGGTTGCTACATTCAAAATAACACATGTAAATAAAAATGAACTTGTAAAACTTTATCTACATATATCAAGTGCATGTGGGACAGCATCAGTACCATAAACAAGGGTCCAATAAACTGTTGAAAAGTTACTGTTTAGTGAGTGGCAATCAAGATAACTCATGGCGCCTGCCTTGATATGGGCCAACATCAATCGAAAAGAGACCCTCTCCACATCATTCAAAAAGCCAACAGTCCATTCACAAGATCTCTCGGTCTCTCCTTTTGCCTTATTAAGAAACCTGCAGCCTCTCTTACCTCTCATGCCATCCCTTTTCCCCACATCTCCAGAAAACTTTACCTTACCCTCCAAGCCACCACCAGATCACCACAAGCCCAGGAATAAAAATCAATTCCTTTGACCGAATGATTTCTATTCAACTCAAGCGTGGAAGCTAAACAAGAGAGGGAAAGATCAACCCGAGTGATGCCACTCATTACGCATTGTTTTCACCCTTACCTCACTCCTTTCCTTCCCTTAAATTTTAATCTGCTCCTTCTCTCCTCTTGTACAATTACATACGTCCACGTCTCCAACCTTCTGCCGCAAGGAAAATTCAGCTTCGCTGATGGGTGGGTCACCAAGATAGATGGCAGCATATTATAATGGTCTGCAAAAGGACAACCCAGACCCATCGCATTATCATAGGTGTTCAAGGGAAACGAGACAGCAGCCCACAAGGTACACCCACATGCAGACGCAAATCAGAGCAAGAAAAGTATAAAGTGGCGGCTCCTGATCTTGACTTCATGGGTCAGCAATCTCTGCTCCCCCCCTCTTTTTGTTCTTTCTCTCCTGCTTCCTCTCCCCACCCCTTCATATAATTTCTCTCTCTCTCCCCATCTCTCAGTCTCAGCGATAATTCTCCTTTCTTTCTTTCTCTCTGTCGAGGGAACTTTTGCCAAAACTCTTCACCATGGAGGTGATGATACCGCCGAGCATGGAGTTCGACTTCAACAGCGCGCGTTCCTCGCCGCAAGTGAGCGCTCCGTCGACGCCGAAGCGCTTTGGTGACTGCTTCTTTAGCGCTCCGACCAGCCCTGCTCGGGTGGCCGACTTCTACCGCGAGTTTGCTGAGTTCTCGGAGAACCTGAGCGACCCTTCTTCTTCTTCTTCGTGTTCGGCCACTGTTCCATTCGTTTGGGAAGAGAAGCCCGGCACTCCGAAATCACCGCAGCCGAAGACTTTCGGTAGGGAACCAGTTGATTATAGAGATGATGGTGATGATGGATTCAACTTCGCTTTCGACTTGAGCAAGGACTCCGAGAGGCAGTCTCTTTCGGCCGAGGAGCTCTTCGACGGTGGGAAAATCCGTCCGCTCAAGCACCCGCCCAGGCTACAGAGCAACCGCTCGGCTCTGACGCCTCCGAGGAGCCCGCACGCGCCATCGCCCAAGAGTCCGAGATTGCAAGCCAGAGGCAGGAGTTCATCGAGAGCGAGGAAAGAAAGCGACCCTTTCGAAGCAGCGATCGAGAACGCTAGGAGGAGCGCAGAGCCCCACCAAGCCAGAGGCAGAGAGAGGTTGCAAGGTTCCAATTCTGGCCGGAGAGCGGCCCGGTCGCTGTCCCCGTACAGGGTATCTGCCTATCCCTGGGAGGAAGAAGAGAAACAGCTGACCAAGCAGACGCCGATGTCCAAGCCCCCCTGTTTCCCGGGTCCTTCGGCTTCGGCTTCGTCGAAAGGGTCGTCCAAGAAGTGGAGTTTGAAGGACTTTTTGCTGTTCAGAAGCGCATCGGAGGGTCGGGCTACAGACAAGGATCCATTCAGGAAGTATGCGGTGGGTGCGCTCAGGAAAAAGGAGGACGCGGCGAGGAACGCGAGCTTCCGTTCCATCGACAGCCCCACCGGATCGATATCGCGGAGGCGAGGCCCGGTCTCCGCTCACGAGCTGCACTACACCGTGAACAAGGCCGTCTCGGACGATCTGAAGAGAAAGACCTTCCTTCCTTACAAGCAGGGGATCCTGGGGAGGCTGGCTTTCAATCCCGCCGTCCATGCCCTGGCTAACGGATTCGGGTCCTTGTATCGGCAATGAAATCTCATCTTAATACGATTGTTTCGTCCGTCTGGAAATCATAGTTTTGTTTTCATCTTCGCTTGTTTTCCCTTCGGTTATGTAAAGAAAATTTCTTTGTTCCGAAAAGTGTAGAGTTCTTTACGAGAGGAACATGTTTTCGTATATGTTGTACGATGAAGGAGAAGATCCTGTTCTTTTAATGATCAATTGAGCTCCTAATCTTTTTTCCACTGCAGATGGATTAACGTCCTCGTGGTCACATATGTTAGGCAAGAAAGTACAGATTTCCTGTAGCATATGTTACTGCAGCCAAGGTTTGATTGAGCAAATTTAAGCAGACCGCCTCTATGATTACGTGCATATTGTCGCAGATCCTATACACAACGCCTTTGGGCAAAGAACTCTATAAGCGCTTAACTAAACTGCCCACTGAGATTTATTATTTCGCTATCTAAGCATCACGAACCTGGAGCAAAGGTTCCTCCGAGACGGGGATTCTGGAAGCAACCCATTAAAGAGTACAGTGTTTACGTGTAAATCTGGAGACCGTCCATCCTCATCTCAATTAGGGAAACGAAACTATGTCATAGAAATGTCTTATCAGACAATACGCGTGTGAATGAACATGTGATTTAGGCCATGTGATGATATCCCCTGTTTGACTAATCCATCCAACAGGTCGGCTTGGGGATTTGATTATTCATGCTGCGTTTTTTGCTATACCTACCAATCTAGCAACCTGAATGCAGAGAGTATGATACATCCCCAATACTTCCCTCTGCACTTTTCTGAGTTCTTGAATGTGTCCCGCATGTTTCGGCACAAACCCAGTTACGAAATCTTCAGCGTCGACTCATAATCGAATTGCGAAAGTGATGGTACGTTAAAGAATCCTGAAAAAGACTCTAAAAAGGGCGAAAAGAACTTGCTGATGATTGCAAAATCTGACTCTGTACTTATTATTTTATCTCAACACTTGGCGTCAGCAAAATATTTCTTTGAAAAAAATGGTCGGAAGGATAGAACTCCCGTCGACTTTCTAGAAGCGGCAGATTTCAACACCTAACATGTCACATGCTTCCACCCGAACAGGAAAAGGGAAACAAAAACTCACCATAAAGATTACTATAGATCAGCCGTCTAACTTGACAAAGTCTTGGTTCGTCTAGAAATTACAACTTGAAGCTGTTGTTTTTTGTTGAAACTGAGCTTATGATACATGCCGGGTGATAAAGGACAAGAAGCAGGTTACCAAAAACTCAAACATCAAGACACATCACGGTATTGAAACAACCAAAATCTTCACAAGAATATTATATGTTTGATGATATGTGAAGTTGATCCTATTTGGAATGACCCAAATGGAAGTTTCGGCCCCTTTGCCATATTGGGTACCCGAAATCCAACATAAAATGGCCTTATGACACAGCACAGTGACAACACCAACTATATTGAAACTCCTACTTGAAAGTTCAGATTTCATTTTGCAGTTCTTTATTTTTCACCAGCTTCCGAATTTGACTACAGATCAATGCCGCATCTGGTGCAGTATCCCAAACGGGTGATACGAAGTTGGGCACTGCAAAGGAGACGGACTTCTTGCAGCCTGCTGGTACCAGTAGCCCTTTCTGCAATAACAAAAGCGAACTCAATTTGCACTTAGTGAAAAATAGAAGGTCACGCAGAAATTGACGGTCATATTTAAGCATAATGGGCAATAAAATGATGCGCATGAACATTCCAAAGTCATGCGCAGCACAGCATCTTGTGATTAACAATTGCAGACAGTAGAAAGCAAGGTTTCAATCCTCCTCTCAGATGCCAACAAGTTACTAACAATAGAGGAGAGATCACTACCTTCATGAGACAAGCTCAGTCAAGGTTATCAATTTTGATTGGTGTGATCTCATCGGCAACATCAAAGCGTCCTACCAAACGTGCAAAAAACAGCATCTGTTGTTCCAAAGTGAATTTGATATTTTCAGCCTGCGTAACATTGCATGTCAATTTCCTGCGTTGCACATACAACAAATGACTTTTGCTTATGTAAGACTCAAGAAGAACAATACCTTGCGAAAACCATGCTGCTCACCTTCGTATTCCACTAATGCAACAGGCAGACCTTTCTGCTTCAATGCCACATAAATTTTGCGAGCCTGATCTGGTGGTACCACCTGCAAGAGGTATTAGATATTAGATAATTGCCAAACCGCCAAGCAGCAAAGTTGTCGAAATGCCAGAGATGTGATGAGCAATCTGAAGGCCATCGATGACCATTTACCTACCAATCGAAAAGAGAATGTCAAACTTATCTGACACTACTTTATACATTAGGACATTAAAAGAGGACCCTCGTTTTGACACTGGACTTTCTTCCCCCTTTCCTTTCTTTCTTTACTTTCTCAAATTCTTGGGGAGCAACAGGAGAGGGGCAGGGAACCATCGGAAAGAGTATGGCTTGCGTACCTTGTCTTCCAACCCTTGAAATAGAATTATGGGGCAAGAAAATTTCTCAACAGAATTTATGGGCGATCTCTCGTAGCAATCCTTCTCAGATACTGTAGCGCAACGAATGGAGGATCAGTGTAAGGACTTATCTGAGTAGAGATAATCACACACAAAAGCTCATCTAAATTACCAACAAAATTGTCAAGGTAATGAGATTCAAATTTGTGTGTTTCTGCTTTCAGCATGTTCAAATCAGCAACCTGTTCATCAAAATAACTGATTGAAAAATATCCCTATATAACATTGTGAAGATTCAATCCTTAAAATAATGATGAGTTTATAATTGAATCTCCAGATGTACCAAAAGAAATGGGGAAATTTATGTATCCCGACTTCCAAGTAAACACCAACTACGATTGATGCACAGTGCCAAACTGTTATGAAATATGCCTTATGATATTTCCTAGATCAGAATACTAATGTTCTTAACAGACGGCTATTGCCAGGAGACTTTCCAGGAGATCCATTTAATAGCAAGACACAATGAAGATGCTTTATATCATTCACCAGCAACAAGTGTCACCAAAAATGATCAATGATTATGTTATAGTCCATAGCTCTTTCAGATGTTTGTAGGTTTTGTCAGGGTAAGATAAAAACGACTTCCTTCTGGTGCCCCAGAAATTAGCCAGTTCCCCTACATTGGTGCCGAATGGTGAATTTAACTATTCTGAAACTGACTATAAAGCAAATGAACTCACACCATAGAGTGATGCTCCAGGTCTGAAAGTTTCTCTAAATGCTAGGGCAGCTAAGGTCGTATACCCACCAGCAGAGACTCCAGTGATGCATAGACGATTGCCATCCACTTTTCCACTTTCCACCTGGATGATAAAAGCAACTTCACCATACTGAGATAGTATTCCACTACCCAATGAGCACTAACTGAAAGTTGCCTACCAAAAATTTAGCACAACTACAACAGTCATCAACATCAACTATACCCCAGCAACCCAATAGCTGCTCTCTGAATTCTCTGCCGTAACCTTGAACAAAAATTTTATGACATTTTTCAGCAGCAATGAAGCAGATCAGTTAAACGATGGGCCAAAGCTAGCAACATTTGCAGCCATTTATGTTAACCAACTCCATGAGGAATTGGTGAGAATAAAGCATAGCGCTGTTGAAATAGTATTGGTGCTTCATTACCAACCAAAGTCAGAAAACAAGTTTTGCAGAAATCAAGAGAAAGATATGAAGCAGAAACTTTTCTTTTAGAGACAAACCAGTGCTTCCACCGTAATTGACATCCACGAAGGCCCATCCTCTGCTAGTCCAGTATTGAATACTCAGGTTTAAAACCCCTCGTGTTTCACGCGTGGGGCCTCCTGTGCAATTTTAAGTATGATTACATAAACACTTATTTATAAGTAGATCTACACAAAAACATTGATGGTACTAATTTCCCACGAAAGAATATAGAGTTGGCAAGGTAAATTCGAGTATGACAAGTTCTGAGTTGCAATTTTTCCGGTACCATGGCTTTTTAACAACAGTGGAGGCTTTTCTTCCTGACTAGCTTGATAAAAATGATTAGATGGAGGATAGAAGTATGCATAAGCATTTTGACCAGGAACTATGGTTGGAAATTCAATCAGCTCTGGCAAGCTAAAATAAGAGTCGTATTTCAGACTGTCAGGTGAAGATGACCATATTATCCGAAAATCAATGACTTCTGACCTTTCATCATTGAAAGACACCTGCAGACCATAAACAAGAGAAAATCATGACAACAATGGGAAATGCAAATTACTGCGGCACTGTCCACGCTTCATCAAATATGAGGAGATTACTAAGGTAAAGTATTGCAAGCACCTTAGCCACAGATGATGGAAGTACTCCTGACGCACCCTCAATGTAAAGGCAATTGTTCCCTGCAGTCTGCAAAAACAGAAAGTGCACAATTTACTCAACCATCAGCTTGAATAATAGTTACAGCAACTCATCATAATGAAGGTATTGAACATACTATGTCTTGTATGTCCGTGAATGGAATGTCGAGCGACACTAATGAACTCTGAAGAACATCAATAATAGCAAGATGAGACCTTCCCCTCTGCCTTGATTTTGAATAAATTTATATGAGAAATCATACAATAATTTGCTTTAAGGATAATGTTAACGCGTTAGATCATCACATAGAAAAATCTCACCTGTAGCTGCAAGCAATCAGGGTTTTCTGTTCATCACTCTGAATGACTTCATAAGAATTCATGCCAAAAACCCATAATGGCCTTGCAAACTCAGCATTTAATGGACAAAGAGGCAGGACCTCGTCTGCAGATTCAATCTGTTGAATCATGAAGCACATTGAAGATATAAATCAGTTCCTTTCCAAAACCATGATCGATGAGGCTATTATCATACAAATGGCGGTTCAAAAGGCTCAAATATGTAATAATGGCTCAGTCACCTGCAGAAAACCCAGACTATAATAATTTCTCCTTATTTATAGTTTTCACAGGGTGACCTCCAAAGTCCTCACGATTTGACTGATGCAGTCAGAATTCTTATGGAGTTTGATATGGAAATTAAGGAGATCAATCAAATTTCCAGCATAAATCAGCATTTTAAAAACTCGCTTTGGAATGGCTACAATAAGGCATGGTCGCTATGAAAGATCTTTAATGACATGAAGCACCTAAAATATCTAGACTTTTCAAATTCGATAAGCATGAATGCCAACGGTCCAGGGCTAAGATAACAAGTACTTACCCACTTATAGAGATTCCAAAATCCATTCTGTCTATCAGTAATGAAAAATAGTTCACCTGCACGTATTCAAAGCACAATGTAATATCTGCCACAATTTCAAGCCACTTAACTTTGACATTTCATTTTATGTTTTCCATGAAATATTTATATACCCACAACTTCTACTGTAAAATATCTTTAGCCTGAACTCAATCATCCGAGCAGAGTGAAAAGGAAGAAAAATCGCAAACATGAAGGAAATAAATCACCTTACCATTAAGCAGAGACATACCAGACAAAACCAGATGCATATTGTAGACTACACATGTTTGAGGGACATTATAATGTGGAAATACCAATGAAAAGACTGGAGAACATCATCCTTTCAAGACGTAAAAATAAGAGCAACATACTCAGATCATCCTGAAAGCAACATAATAAAAAAAATTAATCAGGATGACCCTAATTTCCAGGCAGATTAGCTAAAATCCAGAATAGGCCAATTAACATTCGATAATTATTCTGGGGGATCAGGCTCCTTTCTTGTTCATTCACATCACAGCAATATTACAACCTTGCATTTCTTTAGCATTGAATAACATCAGGTGACAAACGAACTTGTATAATTGAATGAGAAATCAATTTTGCAGCAATTCCAAAATTTAATTCGGCAGCCAAAAAGTAGAAGTACCTTCTGGAGACCATTTAGGTTCAGTTGGTGACTTGACATGTTTAGGATTATGATCAGCAACACAGAGACGCTTATAAATATCTCTGCATAGAAGTACTAAGACAATCAATGTGATAAGGCAATGATGTGAATATAGCACACAGATAAATTATAAGGAAAGGTTACATATGTGTCTTAATAATAACAATGAAGAGTTGATCAGATTAAGCCGACTGGAAAATGCAAAGAGTGCAATGAGTACTGCACTACAAATTGCAACTCACTGGGCTCACACTCACCATTAGCCAGGCTGTTCTAGGCTAAGGTGAGAAGTTTAATGTGCCGCGTGAGATGAAAGGTTTCACGACCACTCAAAGCTCAACAACATGGTTACAGATGGTGATCATGGTCAGTTCTATGTATTCAAAAATAAGAAAATTACCTGTTAGGCAATGCACCAGGGTTCTCTAAACCTAAACTCTATCTAAAGAATATAGTACCTGGCATTCCTTGTTATGTTCTAGAGTATTCTCAAACTCCATATACAAACTACTATGACAGTGCACCTAAGGTCACATTGCAACGTCTGTTGTAAAAGTGAGAGTTGTTGCAACAATGTAAGTGATAATGGCTTTGCTAATGGACATGAGGAGGTTAACCGATCAAAAAGAACATCAATCTCCATACCCAGCCTCTGAGATGTACCCAACCCAGAGCTCTGCTTTGTCCCATGGCATATTGGGATGACCCCACTTGATCCATGCTATCTTTTCACCCTTTGGATCCATCCGTGGAAAAGCATAGAAATCATTGCCGCTGATTAATACTTTGGGATCTAGATTCCACGCGATAAAATGAAAACACAATGGATGGAAAAAGACAAAAAGAAATCAGTAAGTTTCTGGTACTGTAGTGAACAAATTAATGCAGCAAACAAGTAATGTGGCACGTCCAACAATTATGTACCTTGCATATCCTTCTCGCCAAGGCCAATAGCTACAACCGTAGTGGTTGGAATCAAACTGTTCTCATGCCGATCTATTTCCAATCAGGAAAATGCCTGTCTTATAGTCCCCAATAAGTATGAGTGACAAAATAAGCTCCTGAAAAGAGTGACTTACCTTCCCTTACAGTGACATAACGGCCAAATCTACTATCGAAAACTCCATCTGCATAACAAACTGAAGGCCCCCCATAGTCTGGAGTAATTGGCAATGGAAGAGATTCTGTAGGAGAAACAGAGTATATAACCACAGAGAATTGCGATGCCTATTGATGAATGGCGTACTGCTCTATAAAAACTTCTATAAAACACAAAGCTCCGGTAAGCAAAACTCGAATTAGGAAAATCCAAGTGGTTTTGTCAATTCCAGGCCACAACATTTTATTGCAATCATGCTTCCCTCGGAGTCACCGCTTACCAGAAGTTAACTAAAACTGTATTTTACAGACTATGGAGATATTAAATGGGAAAGGAACTTCACCGCAACATTTCTAAAGAGGCATATTCTATCCTTCAAGTTCAGTTCTTTATCCTCCCCAATCGTATCTCAACTTTCTCCCATCATTAAAGATCTAAGCATGGAGCTACCAAATCCACGTGTAAACTTCTTGTGAAGAGACTGAATACTACAATATGAAATCCCACAGGAAGCAGACCTTCATCAAGCATTACAGCAACTACCGAGCTTACCTTTTAGGTGTAAGGACTGCTTGTACAGCCTCTGATCCTTGTAATTGTAATTCGAGAAAACAAGAGTATCCCCCGAAATGCTAAAAGCACCACCGCCATATTCCTGACACAGAGTCCTCACTGCAAACTCTTTCGGCGTAATATCAACAGGTTCATCTCCTGGTTTTTCCGGTTCTTTCACAAGAACAGAGCGTCTAATAGCCAGTATAACTATCCATAAGTCAGTAAACTCCTGAAAATTCTCAAGACTCATTCATCTAACAAAACCATAAAATTACAACCTGACAATCCTTGCACATCTATACTGCCAGAATACTCAGTTTAATTTGTGTGTCCTTATTAAAAATATACGGTACGTGTAGTTACGTACCCTGCTTCGTTAGGACGGGACTCGAGCCAGATGAGACAGCCTTCACCATCAACGGAGATGCCACCGAGCCTTTTGGAGGCTCCGGAGACGACGTCAGCGGTAATGGGGGACTTCCAAGAGCCATACGGAGCTGTGACTCTCTCTCTCTTAGCCGTTGTTTCCAAGTATGGCAGTGAAGAAGCCATGGTCTTTTGCTTCCTGAGTTGGGTTTGATCCACCAGACTGGGCGACAAGAATTCTAGTAAGAGGATTGCACTTGGACTGATCATGTCTTAATCTATGCTAGGAAGGTTTTCATTTCTTGATGGTCAATCATACTTACATGATAATGTTGTTTGAAAAAAAAAAAAAAAGGCAGTTCCTATCAACTAAATAGTGATACCAACTCAAGGTCACTGTAGTTTTGCTGAATCATTTTTGCATCTGCTACGGGAGAGAGTACTAGAGCAGCGATGGAGCACTGCATACCAGTTCAGAAATTGCCTGAGCAGGCAGCAGCTTTTGCCATCTTTTTCCTTATTCATAGTCAAGGTCAACATTCAAGTAGATACAACTTCACACAAAATCTTAAACTTACAATTAAACTTACAAGATATGGGCCAAACTAAAATATATTAATTACTCCAGACGACACGAATTCTTCAATGTAGAAGTCTTTCCGGCACATCACCACGTAGTGAACCTATTGTGCACAACCAATCAATGTGGAGGAGAAAGAAAAGAAGACCAAAACCCTATGCCACGTATGACGTAAATACCGCAAGGCCAGCGTCCGGGTCAAATGGCTCTCGCGGTCATAGCCACCGTCGCTCGCTGCTCTCCTCTTTCCTTCCCCAAGTCCAACTTCAGTCCTCTCGCTCGAGTCCTCGTAGCCCGGTCGTCGTCGTCGTCGTCGGTCAAACCGCATCTCAGGAAGTACAAGGCCATGGCTTCTTCTCTGTCGTCCTCCGAAACGGCAGCCAAGACTGAGAGAGTCACAGCTCCGTACGGCTCTTGGAAGTCCCCCATCACCGCCGACGTCGTCTCCGGCGCCTCCAAGAGGCTCGATGGCATCTCCGTCGACGGCGACGGTCGCCTCCTCTGGCTCGAGTCCCGTCCTAGTGAATCGGGGTACGAAACTCCACTTACCATTTTTTCGTGATATGAAGAATAAACCAATTAAACTGAGTGTTCGGGCAATATTCAGTTTCTGGGTATTGTGAATTGGTGCTGGAATGATGCTTTCGTGGATGTGAAACGATTGTCGGGTTGTTATCTTTATCGTTTTGTCATTCGAATGAGTCTCGAGATTTTTCAGGAGTGTACTGACTTGTGGATGGTTATGTTGGCTATTAGACGATCTGTTCTTGCGAAAGAACCGGAAAAACCAGGAGAGGAACCTGTTGACATCACGCCGAAAGAGTTTGCAGTGAGGACTCTGTGTCAGGAATATGGCGGTGGTGCTTTTAGCATTTCGGGGGATACTCTTGTTTTCTCGAATTACAAGGATCAGAGGCTGTACAAGCAGTCCTTACACATAAAAGGTAAGCTCAACAGTGGCTGTAATGCATGGTCAAAGGTGGGATTTTAAATTGTAGTTTTCAGTCTCTTCATTAAGAAGTTTATGCATGGATTGGAAGCTCCATGCTTAGATCTTAATTGATGGTAGACATGTTGAGATACGATTGGAGGGGGAAAATAAAAGAAGTTGAAGCATAAATATGCCACTTTAGAAATGTTGTGATTAAGTTCCTTTCTTGTTTCATTTCTCCTTAGTCTATAGAATACAGTTATTGTGAGCGATGACTCCTACGGAAGCATTCTTGCAATGACATGCTGTGATTTTTATGTTTCGCTTAATGAAGCCTTGTGTTTTATCGAATTTTTTATGGAGCAGTATGCCGTTCATCAATAAGCATCAGTGATTCTCTGTTGTTGTACTCTGTATCTCCTACAGATTCTCCTCCATTGCCAATTACTCCAGACTATGGTGGGCCTTCAGTTTGTTATGCAGATGGAGTTTTCGATAGTAGATTTGGCCGTTATGTCACCGTAAGGGAAGGTATGTCACTCTTTTCAGGTGCTTATTTTATTGCTCATAGTTGTCAGAGACTATAAGACAGACGCTTACCCAATTGCTTTTACATGGATATAGATCGGCGTGAGGACAGTTTGAATCCAACCACTATGGTTGTAGCTGTTGGCCTTGGTGAGAAGGATATACAAGGTAAATGATTGCTGGACGTGCCAGATTAGTTGTTTGCTACGTTAATTTGGTCACTACAGTACCAGAAACTTACGGATTTCTTTTTTTTTCTCCCTCCATTTTGTTTTTTTTTTTTTTTTTGGGTGCAATTTAGAGCCCAAAGTATTTATCAGTGGCAATGATTTCTATGCTTTTCCACGGATGGATCCAAAGAATGAAAAGATAGCATGGATCGAGTGGGGTCATCCCAATATGCCATGGGACAAATCAGAGCTCTGGGTTGGGTACATCTCAGAGGCCGGGTATGGAGATTGATGTCCATTAACAAAGCCATTGTTGCTTACATTCTTGAATTTCAAATTTACTTTTGACTTAGTTGCAACAATCCTTTCACTTGTTCGACAGACATGGGTTGTTTAAACAAATAAATGCTAATATGAGAGTCCCCTTAAACCTGTTATTCCGATGTGACCTTATGTGTACTGTTTTAGTAGTTCATATATGTAGTGTAAGAAAACTTCAGATTATATCAATAAATTTTAGAACACTATCCATTTTTGGATAGTGTTGATGTTCAGAGATTTTTCCTATCACATAATTTCCATGTGTTTTAATACAAAAAAGTGACTGTAATTTCCATCTGTAACCATGCTGCACATTGAACTTGTTACCTTAGCCTTGAATAATGTTTGGCTATTGGCGGGTATGAGCCAAGTGAGTTTCAACTGTGATACATTACTTATTGCACTCTTTGCATTTTCCAGTTGGCTTAGTCTGATCAACTCTTCCTTGTGATTCTTTAGGCACACTTGTAACCTTTCCTTATAATTTATTGATGTGCTTTATTCACATCATTGCCTTGTCTTGTTGATTTTCTTAATACTTCCATGCAGAGATATTTATAAGCGTGTCTGTGTTGCTGGTCGTGATACTAAACATGTTGAGTCACCAACTGAGCCTAAATGGTCTCCAAAAGGTACTTCTGTCTTTTGGCTCAGATTAAAATTACTGAATGGTGCAAATTGATTTCTCATTCAATGGTACAAGTCCATTTGTCACCGGATGTCCTTTGATGCTGAAGAAATGTAAGATCTAGTATTACTGTGTTGTGAATGAACAAAAGAGGAGCCTGATCCCCAAAATAATCGTCAAATGTAAATGGCTTATTCCCAATTCTAGCTGATCTGCCTGAATAACAAATAAGGGTCACCTTAATGAATTTTTTTTATTATGTTGCTTTCATGATGATCTGAGCATGTTGGTCTTATTTTTAACAAGTTGAAAAAAATGACACTACAGTTTTTTCTATTGGTATTTTTATGTTATAATGTCCCTTAATCATGTATTATCCATGATATGTATATGGAGTCATCTGGTATGTCTCTGCTTACTCGTGAAGTGATCTATATCCAACATTTTTTGCAAATTTTCTTCCTTCTCACTCTGCTTGGATGATTGAGTCGGGCATGCTAAAGCTATTTTACATTAGAAGTTGTGGACATGTAATGTCTCAGTGAAAACGTAGAAAGAAATTTCATAGTGAAGTGGCTTGAGATTGTGCTAGACATCACATTGTGCTTTGAACACATGCAGGTGAACTATTTTTCATTACAGATAGACAGAATGGATTTTGGAATCTCTATAAGTGGGTAAGATCTTAACCCTGGGCCATTGCAGTTCATGCTTTTCGACTTTGAATAGTCTAGATATTCTAGGTGCTTCATGTCATTGAAGATCTTGCATAGCGACCATTCCTTGTGGTAACCATTCCAAAGCAGGTTTTCCACATGGTGATTTATACCGTAATTATGGTTGAACTCCATCCAGACTCAGACTGCATCAGTCAAATAGCATGGCTTTTGGATGTCACACCGTGAAAATTATAAATGAGGAGAAATTATTTTAGTTGTAGATTTTCTGCAGGTGATTGAATCATCGTTACATATGTGAACTCTTTCAACTGCCACTTATACAGTCATAGCATTATCAATGATGTGGTTGGAAAGGAACTGAATTGTATCTTTTATGTGCTTCATGATTCAACAGATTGAATCTACAAATGAGGTCCTGCCTCTTTATCCGTTAAATGCTGAGTTTGCTAGGCCATTATGGGTTTTCGGTATGAACTCTTATGAAGTTATCCAGAGCGACAAACAGAAGACCCTGATTGCTTGCAGCTACAGGTGAGCTTTCTTCCATGTAATGATCTAAGGTGTTAACATTATCGAAATACAAATTATTGTATGATTCTTCATATCAATTATTAGAATCTGCTTGCAGGCAGGGGGGAAGGTCTCATCTTGCAATTATTGACGTTCTTCAGAGCTCATTATCATTGCTTGACATTCCATTCACAGACATACAAGACATAGTATGTTCAATACCTTCTTTTTGACGAATTGCTGTTACTAATTTTTTTAAGCTGATGGATTGGTATATGGTGCACATTCTTCTTTTGCAGACTTCAGGAAACAATTGCCTATATGTTGAGGGAGCATCAGGAGTACTTCCAACATCTGTGGCTAAGGTGCTTGCAATACTTTACCGTAGTAATCTCCTCATATTTAGTGAAGTGTGGACTGTGCTGCACTAATTAGTATTTCTCATTGTTGTTATAATTTCCTTTTGTTTATTGTCTGCAGGTGACTTTCAATGATGAAAAGTCAGAAGTCATTGATTTTCGGATTATATGGTCCTCTTCACCGGACAGTTTGAAGTACCAGTCTTATTTCAGCTTGCCAGAGCTTATTGAATTTCCAACTGAAGTTCCTGGTCAAAATGCTTATGCATATTTCTATCCTCCATCTAATCATGTTTATCAAGCTAGTCAGGAAGAAAAGCCTCCACTGTTGTTAAAAAGCCATGGTACTTCAATAGTTGCAGCTCTATTCCTGTCATTTTTCAATTCACCTTGCCAACTATATATTCTTTCATGGGAAATTTGTGCCAATATTTCCATTCACAAGGATCATAAATTGACCTTACTTGTCAAAGTAAGTCTTTATTTTCATGTAATCTTGATTGATTAGTGATTTTTCAGACTAAATATAAGTAACTGGCATCAATCTTAAATATAATAGATGCACAAAACAAGTCAATATATACAACTGATGCTGAATGAAGATGTGACCAATTTAGGGGCACTTACATTTTTCAAAATTAATTTGATATTGTATAGTCAGTTTTGCGCTTCTCAAGTCATATATTGTGCAATGGATTTTAATGATTGCTTGACACTCTCAATGACATACATGCTTGGTATATATTCATGGCATGTTTCTTAACAATTCAAGCTTTCTCAGAAGTGATTATTCAACATGGTATCAGAGGTTCAAGTCAAAAGTCTGATCTTGGCACTCCCTCTTGTTGCCATTCTGTTTTTCACTCCCATTTATCTACTGATTGCTGTTACTTCGACATACATTGGAGGGGAAGGTGCTATCGGTGTGTTCTTAGACAACTTGAGTTTTTCAGAAAAATGGTCTTTTTGACAATTCTAAATATAACTGGTACCCCCCCCCCCCCCCCCTCTCCAAACCAAAAAAAAAGGGGGAAAAATTGGCAGGAGTAACTAGCAATTAATTTTTTCAAGCAGCATTGTCATGCATCAATGCCTAATCGTATAGAACTAGTTATTCGTAAGGGTTTATGTAATTTTGCTTAAAACTGCACAGGAGGGCCTACGAGTGAAACACGAGGAGTTTTAAACCTGAGTATTCAGTACTGGACTAGCAGAGGATGGGCCTTCGTGGATGTCAATTACGGTGGAAGCACTGGTTTGTCTCTAAACAAGAACTCTTTCTGCTTCATATCTTTCTGTTGATTTCTGCGAAACCTGTTTTCCAACTTTGGATGGTGATGAAGCACGATTATTATCTCTAACAGACCTATGCATTATTCTCACCAATTCCTCATGGAGTTATATTGATGTAAATGGCTGCAAACATTGCTAGCTTTGGCCCATCATTTGATTGATCTTCTTCGTTGCTACTGAAAAATGGTACAAAAATTTTTGTTCAAGGTTATGGCAGAGAATTCAGAGAGCGGCTATTGGGTCGTTGGGGTATAGTTGATGTTGATGACTGCTGTAGTTGTGCTAAATTTTTGGTAGGTGACTTTCAACTTGGTAGTTCTGTTAGTGCTCCTTGGGTAATAGCATGCTGGAACTATTTCAGTATGGTGAAGTTGCTTTATCATCCAGGTGGAAAGCAGAAAGGCGGATGGCAATCGTCTATGCATTACTGGAGGCTCTGCTGGTGGGTATACAACCTTAGCTGCTCTAGCATTTAGAGAAACTTTCAAAGCTGGGGCCTCCCTCTATGGTGTGAGTTCATTTACTTTGTAATCAGTTTCAGAATAGTTAAATTTACCATTTGGCACCAATCTTAGGAAACTGGCTTCTTTCTGGGGCCACCAGGGGGAGGTCGTTCTTATCTTACCCTAACAAAGCACACAAACATCTGAAAGAGCTCTGGACTCTGGAGATTAATTCCTTAACATAATCATCGATCATTGTTGGTGACATTCTTCTAGCTAGTGAATGATATATAGCATCTTCATTGTGACTTGCTATCGAATGGATCTCCAGGAAAGTTTACTGGCAGGAGCTGACTATTAAGAACATTAGTGTAGGGATTTATGAACTAGCAAACTGTGTATTTTCATACAGTTTGGCACTATGCATTGGTCGTAGTTGGTGTTTACTTGGAATTTGGGATACTTTAATTTTCCCATTGACTAAAGATTCATTTATATTTCATCATTATTTGCTGCAATTTCAATGCAATTTTCACAACATTGACAAAGGGTACTTTTCCGTCGGTTATTTTGACGAACAGGTTGCTGATTTGAACATGTTGAGAGCAGAAACGCACAAATTTGAATCTCATTACCTTGACAAACTTGTTGGTAATTGAAATAAGCTTTGGTGCATGTTTCATCTCACCTCAGATAAGTCTTTATATCAATCATCCATTCATTGCACTACAGGATCTGAAAAGGATTATTACGAGAGATCACCTATAAATTCTGTTGAGAAATTTTCTTGCCCCATAATTCTATTCCAAGGGTTGGAAGACAAGGTACGCAAGTCATGCTCTTTCCAATGGTCCCCTGCCTCTCTAGTTTTACTCCCCAAAAATCAAGAGAAAAGTATAGAATGAAGAAGGGGGAATAAGTCCAGTGTCAAAATTAGGGTCGTCTTTTAATTTCCTCATTTATGAAATTGCATCAGATAAGTTTGACTTATCTTTCCACTTGATAAATAAAATTTCATCAATGGCCTCAAGATATTTCTCTTTACATCTCTGGCATTCTAACAACTTTGATGCCTAGCGTTTTGGCAATTATCTGCTACATCTTGCAGGTGGTACCGCCAGATCAGGCTCGCAAAATTTATGCGGCACTGAAGCAGAAAGGTCTGCCTGTTGCATTAGTGGAATACGAAGGCGAGCAGCATGGCTTTCGCAAGGTATTGTTCTTTGTGAGTCTTACATAAAGAAGTCATTTGTTGTGTGTGCAATGCAGGAAATTGACGTGCAATGTTTCGCAGGCAGAAAATATCAAATTCACATTGGAACAACAGATGTTGTTTTTTGCACGTTTGGTAGGACACTTTGATGTTGCCGATGAGATCACGCCAGTCAAAATTGATAACTTTGACTGAGCTTGTCTCATGAAGGTAGTGATCGCTCTTCTATTGTAAGTAATCTATTGGCATCTTAGAGATGAATTGGAACCTTGCTTTCTACTGTCTGCAATTGTTAATCACGTGTTGTTGTTCTGGTCCATGACTTTAGACTGTCCATGCGCATCATTGTATGTCCATCCTGCTTGTATACTTGGCCAGATTCCAAGTATGAGAATTGGCTTAATGATGCAATGGCGTCAATTACCTGTCATGGTTGAATATGATGGTTGAATTGCCCCTCATTCTTGAAATTGATTTGATCATCACATTCCAGCTGCAATTGTGCACTTATGCTTCCATTGAGCTTCAGGGCTTTTTGCGTGACCTTCTTTCGCCAAGCATGATTTGAATCCGCCTTTATCATCACAGAAAGGCCTTTATCATCACAGAAAGGGCTACTGTTAACAGCAGGCCGCAACAATTAATAATACAAAAGGATAGAAGAAATTAGAGCCCATATCTATCGGGCAAAACTCTTGAGAGATCATGGCAAGGGTATGCTGGGATTGAGATGAATGAAGCCCCAAATCTAGCACACATACACGGACGACTTCTGGGTTTCCTAGAGGTTGGTCCTTCTGGAAACGATACGAGGCTTTGTAACCGATTGGATTCAGTGTTGCTTACGCCATTCTCGATCTGTTCTTTCACTTACCAAGATTGACAAAACTCATGCTTTCGATGAGCCTGAATTAAAAATCAGATGTATCGCAAGAGGAAACCCTTTTAGATTTCTCTTCATAACATCATACCATGTCTTTCTTCCTCCCTTTTGTTTGGTCTTGGGTGATGAGAGAAGAATACATTCCATCACCTAAAGTTGGACAAGTTTTGTTCAACGTTGTTAATGAAAGACTCAAACCTAACTTGATCCTTGAAGGATTGGCTTGTTGGTCAGTCAAACGAGCATCGTGTGCTGCCCTAATATTTGTGCTTCCATAGTCGGAGACCTTAAAAGCGAAAGGAAACTCGGGAAAAGTGTACCATCAAAATTAGGTTGAGAACTTAACCTCCAACGTCATTAGACACGTGCTGTGAAAATAAAGTAAAGGAACACGGTCAAAATTTGACGATTTTCCTAGAAAGAAACTTAGTCTGCGATCATCGATGTAAAACAACTTAGCAATCTTTGGGATTTATCTAACAGTCGTTTTCGATTGCTTTTGTCACGCCCTAAACCTGAGCACGCGCATATCCCTCGGTGGTCAATTTAAAAATGCGAAGTCGCCAACTCATTCTTTTTTTTATCTTTTAATTAAACGCATGCGGAAGCCAATTAAATAAACATCCGGCCAACAAACAAACATAGGGATAGTAGAAACGCAACAAATGTTGCCGAAAACCACATATTCATTTATTCACTGTTACCCTAGGAAGTTTAATAGGAAAAATGCCAAAAAAGTTCTAAACATTTTGTCTTTATGCCGATTCAGTCATAAACCTTTTTTTTTTGTGCTGATTTAATCCTAAACATTTTTACGTTGTACCAATTCAGTCATTTCCAGCTAATTTTGGCCAGATTTTGCTGATTTGGACGCCACCAACCGATGTGGCCCGATCGCGCGCCGACGTGGAAAACTTTTAATAATATTTTAATATTTTTGAATTTTCTTCTTTTTATTTTTATTTTTTCTTTTTTTCTTTTTCTTTTTTTCTTCTCCTAAAAGATCCATGGAGTTTTACTATTCCTTGCACTATTGGGGATTCTTACTTTGAAAAAGCATTATGTGATTTAGGTGCAAGTATTAATTTGATGCTTTATTTAGTTTTCAAGAAATTAGGATTGGGAGAGGTAAAAGCAACCACGGTGTCACTTCAACTGGCTGATCGATCAATTAAATATTCGAGAGGTATTGTGGAAATGTTTTGGTAAAAGTTGACAAATTTATATTTCCTGCAGATTTCATAGTTCTTGATATAGAGGAAGATTTTGAGGTACCACTTATCTTAGGTCAACATTTTCTAGTAACATGAATAGCTCTTATTGATGTACAACAAAGGAAGTTAATTCTTAGAGTTCAAGATGATCTTGTTTCATTTAATGTTTTTAAAGCAATGAAATATCCATCTCGATGATAATTCTTGTTTTAGAGTTGAGACATTTGACAAGTTGGTGAATAAGATTTTTTAGGAAAATATTTTTAAAGATCCACTTGAAGCATGTCTCGATTCGACCAAGGAACAAAGATATTCAGAATGAGGAGATAAAGGAGTATGCAAATTTCATAGAGACAATTCCACCATATTCAAGGCAAAAGGCAATTAAATTTAAGGAGTTGAGACAATACATAACAAAGCTTAAACCATCAATTGAAGAGCCTCCAATTTATGAACCCAAACCCTTACCTTCTCATTTGAAATATGCTTATTTAGATGGAGTTTCATCTTTACCAGTAATTATATCTTCTTCTTTGACAGATTTGATGGAGGAGAAACTGCTTAGAGTATTAAGAGAGCATAAGGGGGCAATTGGATGGAAAATAGTTGATATGAAGGGAATTAGTCCTTCAATTTGCATGCACAAAATTTTGATGGATGAACAATATAAACCCACTATCCAACCTCAGAGGCATTTGAACCCGAAGATGCAAGAAGTAGTGAACGGTCAACGTTTGAAGCCCTACGTTGAAGGTGGTTACAACAAGACCACCATTGAACTTCATCCTCCAGATTAACGACATCTGGCATAGTTGGGCTGAAAACAATAAAACAAGTGCTTCTTGGGAGGCAACCCAAGTATTTTAATTATGTTTTTTTTTACAGAAAAAAAAGATTAATTTTTCTCTGTTTTATCCAGGTTAATTTTTAGGGAGCACATTTCAAGAGTTTAATTATCAAGGTCATCAATGAAGTTATCCTACAACCAAGGGAATTTTCTTCTTCCTATTTCTATTATTCGCATTGAGGACACTGCTTCATTCAAGTTTGGGGGAGACAAAAAAATTTTATTTAAATTTTTTTATCATGATTACATTCTTGATTGTGAATTTTTGCGATTCTTAGGAAAATTTAAATTTTATTTAAACTTGCAATTGATGTGTGAGTTAATTTTAATTCTGATTATGTTGATCCACTTATTGAGCACTAAAAGTCCTTAATTTTTGAATTGTGTATAAATTTAGAGAACATTCACGTAAAGTATGTGTTTTTCTTAAATTTCACCAAACTCTTAGAATTTGTTTGATTTTCTCTTGAGGCGAAATCCTAACCTAAATCTAACTGAGAAATGATTTAGGCAATTTTTTGATTGATGAGCCTTTCAAGCTAACCTTGTTTATTTATCCCTAGTCACCACGTTGAGCCTTAATTATTACCCAATTTTTCATTAGCACCCATATATATTTAGCCTAGCCGTTATCAAATTATATCATTGTCCCATGCCCTATGAACACGTTGATTTTTTGGGATAAAAAAAATTATTTGAGCTTAATAGAAATTTGGAAGGAATGATGGAGTATAAAAAAAAAAAAAGTGATTGCTATGGTTGTTTGAGGTGTATAAAAAAAAATTGCTTTTATGGTTCTCTATCCAACTTTCAATTGAGTGAGCCTTTTGGATACTCAATGGGTTGGAAATTTTCATGTTATATTATGAGATACTTTGGGAGAAACTCCACCATAAAGCAATTCAAAAAGAAAAAAAAAAGAGAGAGAAAAAAAAGAAGAAGAAGGAATGATGATATCTGGTGGCAGAAAAATTATCTTGAATGAGTGAAATTGGACAGTGACATTGGCGCTAATTAGATCCTAGAAATCAACGTGTTGATGGGTGATTTGAGCTTAAAATTACCCTTATCTCACCTTTAGTCCAACCTTACATTACAAACCGAGAAAAGTCCTATTGATTTTTTGTTGGATAATTAGTTACATTAGTGGAGAGAGGAATGAACAGCAAACCTATGAGATTTGGTCATAATTATTGAGAATTTTTTAGAGGTTGCATATCAATGTGAATTTATCTAGATTGCATATAATTCGAAAAAGATGAGTACTCTCACACACACACTTGGATCACATAGTTATAAATCAATTTCAATGTTTAGATGAAATTTGTGTTTTTCTTTGAATTGTGAATTTGAGCAATTATGAAAAGATTTCATGGAGGAGGTTGTTAGCTTGATTATGTGTTATGTCTTGATTCTGCTCGAGGACAAACAAAAGGTTAAGTTTGGGGGTCTAATAACTCTATAAAAATAGAGTTATTTTACCTATTTTAGGCAACAATTAATGCAATATCTATGAGAAAATATTTTAATTTTTTTCTGATTATTTGAATTTTCCTTATCTATGCAGAATAATGATATATGAAAAAGATAAGGAAAAAAATGGCAAAACTCATGAATTTAAATCAAGCAGTAGTGGGAGATAGATATCAAATCAAAATCCTTTTATTTACTCTCTGATTTTGTGCGCAATTGCTTGGAGATAAGGATCTTGAATATATCCTATGAAGAGGAGAACATTAAGAGAGAGATAGCTAGGTTTAAGCTAGTTTTTCTACTATATTGTTTTTCATTCTTCTAAGAGTTTTTCAAGTATTTTGAAAAGAAGACAACATAATTCTTGTTCTTTGATTCAAGATGCTGGGTTTGATTTATATTTTTATTTCTTCTTCTACTATATTCTAATTTTCTTTTGTTAGGGCTACGATGTAGCCTAACCATGATGATGTGAATTTCATAATTTCTATGTTTTGCAATTGATTTCATTCATGTGAGTTATATATTATTGTGCTTAATACTTTTGAGTAACTGACCATCACTTGAATGATTTGATGTGTATGTTTGAGAGTGAGAAGTGATAATATGTAATTGCTCATTATAATATATAACCATGAATTAAACGTGGATAGAGATATATCGCGTTATTTGTGTAGCTTTCGGTGATAAGGTGATCCAAAAGACTTATTGTAAACCACTTATGTTTATTTTAATTCACATAGAGATATAGTGGATTAATAAACTGAGTAGGTTTACTATACGTAGAGATATGATAGTAAATAGGTTAGGAAATTCCGCTATCACATGTTTGATATTGTTTTTGTACCCACAACAATCTGAAATTCATATCTAGTGGTTATGGTGAAATCGGATGCTTTAACATATATATCTGATTGATTTACTGCATTTAGTCTACAAATTTTGTTTTTAATTTATTCTCAATTATATTTTGATCGGTTAGATAAATTTTAGAATTAATCTATTTCAGTATTTAATTAGTTTATTAATTATCGATCTTTGTGGGACGATACTCTTTCTTATCATTATATTATTTTTTCGACACGTTCACTTGCGTTTAGAATTTTACAAACACAAATATAATTATCTCCTCTTAGAACTCATACAAGCTACTACCAGTAAGACTCCTCAAGTAGCCCTCAAAATCTTCACCATATAAACTAAACCAACACTAACCGACCAAAAAAAATAAATAAATAAACCAACACTCAACTGATTCAAAGGCAATTGAGGAAATCAGTCTTTTCTTCGACTCTAGGATGTGTCTCATACCAGTCAATGTTCTCCCGATACTATCATCCAATCTGATTCTAATGTCGTCAACACACAAAATAGAGAAGAAATCTTTATAGATGCCCAGTGGGCATTGCCCACAATCTTTTCCTTTCTATGTGCCTGCTAGTATTTAATAAGGTTTTCGTTCTTGAGTTCACGCAGCCCACCATAAATCTAAAGCTCACTTAGTTTTTCCGTGGCTTGCTTACAATGTGCTTTACTTATAACTAATGTTTTACTATTCAAAAACCGTCGCGCCTATTTGCTCTACGACAATCAAAGCATTTGATGGAGAAGAAATTTTTCTAGGTGCCCATAATCTTTTCCTTTTAATATGTCTGCTAGCATTATGTAAGGTCTTTACATAACGGTCTTTATTCTTGACTTCACGCAATCTATCGTAAATCTCGCGCAAGTTGATTTCTTTATATTTCCATGCTTCCACCCGAACAGGAAAAGGGAAAGAAAAACCCATCATAAAGATTACTACAGATCTAGACCTGAGCAGGTCTTTCTGACCACAGGGAAAGTCCTGGTATTCCCTGGACCTAGGGAAGAAAAAGATCTAGGTTCACCGCGGGGTATTGTCCTCCCCCGGCCCTGATTCCCGCGACGCCTTCCCTGGTTGAAAGCCACCAGGCGTGGTACAGGAAAATGAAGGGCAGCTGGTAAGACCTGAGCAGGTCTTTAAAAGGCTCTGACCACAGGAAAAGTCCTAGTATTTCCTGGACCTGGGGAAGAAAAAGATTCAGATTCACCGCGGGGGAATGGAAAACCAATGGGAATCCTTCCCGGCCCTGCCATAAAGATTACTACAGATCAGCCGTCTCACTTGACAAAGTCTTGGTTCGTCTAGAAATTACAAGTTGAAGCTCTTGCTTTCTGTTGAAACTGAGCTTATACATGCCGGGTGATAAAGGACAAGAAGCAGGATACCAAAAACTCAAACATCAAGACACATCACGGTATTGAAACAACCAAAATCTTCACAAGAATATTATATGTCTGATGATATGTGAAGTTGATCCTGTTTGGAATGACCCAAATGGAAGTTTCGCCCCCTTTGCCATATTAAGTACCCGAAATCCAAAATAAAATGGTCTTATGACACACCAAAGTTACAACGCCAACTATATTGAAACTCCTACTTCAAAGTTCAGATTTCATTTTGCATTTCTTTTTTTTTTTCACCAGCTTCCGAATCTAACTACAAATCAATACTGCATCTGGTGCAGTACCCAAACGGGTGATACAAAGTTGGGCACCGCAAAGGAAACGGACTTGTTGCGGCCTGCTGGTACCAGTAGCCCTTTCTGCAATAACAAAAGTGAACTCGATTTGTGCTTAGTGAAAAATAGAACGTCATGCAAAATCGACCATCATATTTAAGCATAATGGGCAATTGACGCGATTTAATTATGAAGCCAGTTCTCATACTTGCAATCTGGCCATTTATGAAAGCATGATGGACATTAAACGATGCGCATGGACGTTCCAAAGTCATGCGCAGCACAGCATCTTGTGATTAACAATTGCAGACAGTAGAAAGCAAGGTTTCAATCTTCCTCTCAGATGTCAATAAATTACTAACAATAGAGGAGAGATCACTACCTTCACGAGACAAGCTCAGTCAAGGTTATCAATTTTGATTGGTGTGATCTCATCGGCAACATCAAAGCGTCCTACCAAACTTGCAAAAAACAGCATTTGTTGTTCCAAAGTGAATTTTATATTTTCAGCCTGCGTAACATTGCATGTCAATTTCCTGCATTGCACACACGACAAGTGACTTTTGCTTATGTAAGACTCAAGATGAACAATACCTTGCGAAAACCATGCTGCTCACCTTCGTATTCCACTAATGCAACAGGCAGACCTTTCTGCTTCAACGCTGCATAAATTTTGCGAGCTTGATCTGGCGGTACCACCTGCAAGAGGTAGTAGATATTAGATAATTGCCAAACTGCCGAGCAGCAAAGTTGTTGAAATGCCAGAGATGTGATGAACAATCTGAAGGCCACCGATGACCATTTACTTACCAATCGAAAAGAGATTGTCAAACTCATCTGACACTACTTTATACATTAGGAAATTAAAAGAGGACCCTCGTTTTGACACTGGACTTTTTATCCCCTTTCCTTTCTTTCTTTACTTTTCAAACTCTTGGGGAGCAACAGAGAGGGACAGGGAACCATTGAAAAGAGTATGGCTTGCGTACCTTGTCTTCCAACCCTTGAAATAGAATTATGGGGCAAGAAAATCTCTCAACAGAATTTATGGGCGACCTCTCGTAGCAATCCTTCTCAGATACTGTAGTGCAACGTATGGAGGATCAGTGTAAGGACTTATCTGAGTAGAGATGAATCACACACGAAAGCTCATCTAAATTACCAACAAAATTGTCAAGGTAATGAGATTCAAATTTGTGTGTTTCTGCTTTCAACATGTTCAAATCAGCAACCTGTTCATCAAAATAACCGATAGAAAAGCATCCCTTTATAACATTGTGACAATTCAAATTATAATATAATGATGAGTTTGTAAATAAAAATCCAGATACACAAAAAAAAAAAATGGGGAAATTTAAGTATCCCGACTTCCAAGTAAACACCAACTACGACCGATGCACCATTTACTGTCATGAAAATATGCCTTACGATATTTCCTAGATCATAATGTTCTTAACAGCCGGCTCTTGCCAGTAGACTTTCCAGGAGATCCATTTAATAGCATGACACAATGAAGATGCTTTATATCATTCACCAGCAACAAGAGAGTCACTAGAAATGATCGATGATTATGTTATATAGTCCATAGCTCTTTCAGATGTTTGTAGGCTTGGTCAGGGTAAGATAAGAATGAACTCCCTCTGGTGCCCCAGAAATAAGCCAGTTTCCCCACATTGGTGCCAAATGGTGAATTTAACTATTCTGAAACTGACTACAAAGTAAATGAACTCACACCATAGAGTGAGGCTCCAGCTCTGAAAGTTTCTCTAAATGCTAGGGCTGCTAAGGTTGTATACCCACCAGCAGAGACTCCAGTGATGCATAGACGATTGCCATCCACTTTTCCACTTTCCACCTGGATGATAAAAGCAACTTCACCATATTGAAATAGTTGTAGTGTTCCACTACCCAATGAGCGCTAACTGAAAGTCACCTACCAAAAATTTAGCACAACTACAACAGTCATCAACATCAACTATACCCCAGCAACCCAATAGCCGCTCTCTGAATTCTCTGCCATAACCTTGAACAAAAATTTTATGACATTTTTCGGTTGCAATGAAGCAGATCAGTCAAACAATGTGCCAAAGCTAGCAATGTTTGCAGCCATTTATGTTAATTAAACTCCATGAAGGATTGGTGAGAATAATGCATAGCGCTGCTGAAATAGCAATGGATCATTACCAACCAAAGTCGGAAAACAGGTTTTGCAGAAATCAAGAGAAAGGTATGAAACGGAAACTTTTCTTTTAGAGACAAACCAGTGCTTCCACCGTAATTGACATCCATGAAGGCCCATCCTCTGCTAAAGTCCAGTACTGAATACTCAGGTTTAAAACCCCTTGTGTTTCACGCGTAGGCCCTCCTGTGCAATTTTAAGTATGATTACATAAACACTTATTCATAAGTAGATCTATACGAAAACATTGGTGGCACAAATTTCCCACGAAAGAATACAGAGTTGGCAAGGTAAATTCGAGTATGACAAGATCTGAGTTGCTATTATTCGAGTACCATGGCTTTTTAACAACAGTGGAGGCTTTTCTTCTTGACTAGCTTGATAAAAATGATTAGATGGAGGATAGAAGTATGCATAAGCATTTTGACCAGGAACTTCGGTTGGAAATTCAATCAGCTCTGGCAAGCTAAAATAATAATTGTATTTCAGACTGTCTGGTGAAGATGACCATATTATTCGAAAATCAGTGACTTCTGACTTTTCGTCATTGAAAGTCACCTGCAGACCATAAACAAAAGAAAATCATAACAACAATGGGAAATGCTAATTGCTGCAGCACTGTCCACACTTCATCAAATATGAGGAGATTACTAAAGTTAAGTATTGCAAGCACCTTAGCCACAGATGTTGGAAGTACTCCTGATGCTCCCTCGACATAAAGGCAATTACTACCTGAAGTCTGCAAAAGCAGAATGCGCACAATTTACCCAACCATCAGCTTGAAAAATAGTTACAGCAACTCATCATAAAGAAGGTATTGAACATACTATGTCTTGTATGTCTGTGAATGGAATGTTGAGAGACAATAATGTGCTCTGAAGAACATCAATAATAGCAAGACGAGACCTTCCCCTCTGCCTGTGTGCAGATTTTAAATAAATTTATATGAGAAATCAGACAAGAATTTCCTATAAGGATAATGTTAACACGTTCAATCATCACATGGAAAAAGCTCACCTGTAGCTGCAAGCAATCAGGGTTTTGTGTTCATCGCTCTGAATGACCTCATAAGAGTTCATACCAAAAACCCAAAATGGCCTTGCAAACTCAGCATTTAATGGATAAAGAGGTAGGACCTCATCTGCAGATTCAATCTGTTGAATCATGAAGCACGTCAAAGATATAAATCGGTTCCTTTCCAACACCATGATCGATAAAGCTATGAGCGTACAAGTGGCAGTTTAAAAAGCTCAAATATGTAATAATGGCACAGTCACCTGCAGAAAACCTATGACTATAATAATGTCTCCTCATTTATAGTTTTCACGGTGTGACATCCAAAGTTCACGCTATTTGACTGATGCCGTCAGAATTCTTATGGAGTTTGATATAGAAATTAAAGAGATCAACCAAATTTCCAGTATAAATCAGCATTTTAAAAACCCACTTTGGAATGGCTACAATAAGGCATGGTTGCTATGAAAGATCTTTAATGACATGAAGCAACTAAAATATCTAGACTTTTCAAATTCGATGAGCATGAATGCCGACGGTCCAGGGTTAAGATAACAAATACTCACCCACTTATAGAGATTCCAAAATCCATTCTGTCTATCAGTAATTAAAAAAAGTTCACCTGCACGTGTTCAAAGCACAATGTAATATCTTTGACATTTCATCTTGTGCTTTCCACGAAATATTTAACTACCCACAACTTCTGTAAAATAGCTTTCGCATGCCCCCGAACTCAATCATCCGAGCAGAGTGAAAAAGGAAGAAAATTCGCAAAAATGAAAGAAATAAATCACCTTACCATAAAGCAGAGACATACCAGATAAAACCAGATGCATACCGTAGACTATGCATGTTTGAGGGACATTATAACATGGAAATACCGATAAAAAGACTGGAGAACATCCTTTCAAGACGTAAAAATAAGAACAACATACTCAGATCATCCTGACAGCAACAAAAAAAAAAAAAAACTAACCAGGATGACCCTAATTTTCAGGCAGATCAGCTAAAATCCGGAATTGGCCAATTAACAATTCGATGATTATTTTGGGGGATCAGGCTCCTTTCTTGTTCATTCACATCACAGCAATATTACAACCTTGCAAATCTTCAACATTTAATAACATCAGGTGACAAACGAACTTGTATAATTGAATGAGAAATCAATTTAGCAGCAATTCCGAAATTGAAATCGGCAACCAAAAAATAGAAATACCTTCTGGAGACCATTTAGGTTCAGTTGGTGACTCAACATGTTTAGGATCATGACCAGCAACATAGACACGCTTATAAATATCTCTGCAAAGAAGTACTCAGACAATCAATGCGATAATTGATGTGAGTATAGCGCACAGATAAATTATAAGGAAAGGTTACATATGTGTCTTAATAGTAGCAATGAAGAGTTGATCAGATTAAGCTGACCGGAAAATGCAAAGAGTGCAACAAGTGCCGTATTACAAGTCGCAACTCGCTTGGCTCACACTTGCCATTGGCCAGATTGTTCTAGGCTAAGGTGAGAAGTTTAATGTGCTGCATGAGATGGAAGGTTTTGCGCTCCACAACACGGTTGCAGATGGTGATTACGGTCAGTTCTATGTATGATAATATAAGAAAATTACCTGTTAGGCAATGCACCAGGGTCTCTAAACCTAAACTCTATTTTACCTGGCATTCCTTAATAAGTTCTAGAGTATTCTCAAACTACATATACAAACTACTATGACAGTGCACCTAAGGTCACATTGAAACATCTGTTGTAAAAGTGAGAGTTGTTGCAACAATGTAAGTGACAATAATAGCTTTGTCACGACCCGAACCTCGAGCGCATGCACATCCCTCGGTGGTCGATAAAAATTTTGCAACGTCCCAGGAAATGTCGCTGACCCATTCAATTTATGGCACATGCAGAAACATAATAACAATCTCCAAACAAGATCAAAGTGGGATAGAAACGTAGGATAATATTTTCACAAACACACTTATAATACAGCAACGTATATATACAGAAAAGTCTAACACCACATGAATCTATTTCAAAAAGAAGAGCTTTTAGGCTATCTACGTTCTGAGCTCCTCGTCAACGGGACCAGAGTCCCCTATGATCCTGTCAAACTTCTCAATAACCATAGGGTGAACTGTCACCCACTGTCCAAATTAGACGGAAGACCCGTCGACATCTGGCAGGGACTAAAGAGAAACCTAAACTTCACTTCTTGTGAACCCCTGCACCTTGCTTGACGATCCTCCATCTAGGAACCTGAAAATGATTATACAATAACCAGTAAGACAATGTCTACTCCCTAAACCTCGATTAGGAGAAGAATACATCCACGGGCAACCTAACCACATTTCCTCAAACTCATCTAGTACCGGTATTCTCCTGCATGTCAGTACCAATTAATTTGCATATAATTGTAAGGAAATCATATATCATTGGGACATCTTGACATGTACACACACACACACACACACACACACACACATATATATATATATCATCACCATTTCACGGGCCCCGATTATCGACCAAATCGTTATGGTACGTCCCATATCGCACCACACAATTCCGTCTCCTAATCAAGCCCCTCAATTTCAATCATTCATGCGTCCCAAATGATTATGACCTATTGGTCACAGCCGACTCAATAGTCAGCGGTCTTTCGGTTTAACCGGGCTTCGCCTTGCACCATCGAGCATGGCAACGTCTACATCTAGATAGCATTCCTTATAGGAGCATCGGCCCAGCCTCCACTGCGACCGGCATCCGTTGACTTTGGGCATTCCCAAAAGAGCATCGTCCAGCCCCAAAGGCTCGTGACGGCATCTCATATCATCCGTGCATTCATTCAATTTTGGCCTAGGATACCGTGCATTGTACTCAAATGCTTCAATTAAAATAGTGATCCTGCCATATTTTCTTCATATTAGAAATACATCATAAAATAATCGTGTGTGGGAGCACGGTAAAATCGAACTAGAAAATTTGTATCATCTCTTTTAAAATCTCACTATTTGATATAGTAGCTAAAAACACTTTCGGTGTCCAAAACCCGACACCCTGGTATTTTCTAATTAAATACTGAAATTCCGCCATTTTGAATTAAATAATAACAATTAACAATCATCACTCAATTGCACAATTTAACAGTCAATAGCATAAATTGGACATACTACTACAATCAACACGAAATTCCGGTCACCGGCTATCTTAGTATAATTTCCGGAAAATATTAAATAAGTAATTAAATTATAATTAAATCATTTAAATTAATTATTTAACCAATTACCATTTACCAAATTTAATTACTAGCTACAATCGATCACCATCTGAATCAACTATTTAAATACCTAACTAAACTAATTTATTACACTAACCTCGTAGGCTACTGTGCTAATTGAATATTTAAATTCCTAACTAAATGGTCTAACCAACTTAACTAACCAGTCTAACTATTTAGTTCTATCTCAACTAACTTGGCTAACTAGTACTTACCTTAATTAAACTAGGTGCCAATCTTACTTAACTTAATCACTCACTTAATAAATGTAATCAACCCCTAATCAACACTTAGGAAATTAACTCACCTAAATTAAAACTAACGACTTCCGACGGCAGCGGAGCGACGGCAACCAAGTTTCGGCCTCTAGGGTGCCGGAGGGGGTCCGGTCGGCCCGGAACAGGACCGTGAGGCCCTCGGTTCACGGCTGAGAGGGGGTCCTCTCGGCTGGTTCAGGTTGTGCAGTGGCTGCACGGCAACCATGGGGGCGAGGCAGCGGCACCGTGGTTCCGCTTGGTAGATTGGTGGGCTGAACCGGCGCAACTAAGGTCCGGCGACAGGGCAGCAGCAACGGCGAAGGGTTGGCAGTTTCCGGTGAGGTCGGTGAGCTAAAATTGAAGAGGGATGAGCTGTGGAGTGGCTACAGCAACTGTGGACAGAGGCGTTGAACTTCCGGCGCAAAGATGCAGAGATCACGCCGGTTTTGGAGGACTGCCAGACTGCTGGTGAGGATGGTTGAGAGGCAATTGGAGGCCAAACAAAAGAGAAATGGAACATGAGGGGCAGCTTGGTCGAGGGGTGTGCTAGTCCAAAAACCAGCAGCATCGAAACAGAGTCCTCTTTTTTTTTTTTTTTTTTTGCTGCTGTGGTGCCGGCAAAGGAGAAACAGGGGATGCCGAAACAGAGGAGGCTGAACCACTTAAAGAAGAACAAGACAAGGAAATTCACGGCAAGGAAAAGGAGAGGAAAAGGAAAGAAAGAGAAAGGGAGAGGGAGAGAGAGAAAATTGGTCGAGCGACGCAAGGGGGGGGAGGGGTTTCGCACGGATGGGGGGAGAGAGAAGAGAAAAGAAACCATGGAGGTCCCCTCCATATTTCCACAACTTTTGGCTATTTTCCATGGAATCTAAGGCCCTTTCGCTCTCAAGGAACCTACCATCCCAAAGTGACTTTCTCTTCCCCAAATGAAACTCAAATGAAGGTGGATTTCCCCATTGCATGAAGGCATCCGAATTTTGCAACCTTGTCCTTAGATTTTCCCCTTTTTTTCTTAGCCATTTAACGACCTTAGGTGAAAAGGATAAAGCCTCAATTCAATCCTTATAATTCCCATCTCCAATGGTTCCACATTGAAGACCAAAAATCCATTTAAATTATGGCATTTTCCATATTCACTTAACTCGTTGCAATTTGAATTTCCCACCAAAATTTCAAGTTTGTCAAAAGGTCTTAAGAGGATGCATCAACGTTCCTAGAATTAATTGTCACACAGTAGAACTTTTAATTTCTGAAACTGGATTAAATTTCGCGGTTAATTTCAATCTGACACGATTTTAGCGTGACATAAACTATCGGGTAGTTTTTAAGAATTTTTGGTGCAATTGACTCGTGGTCGATTATTTTCGAACCACAATGTACATCTTCGGCTCATTGGCGACTCTCGGTTGTCATGAAAATCTCAAGGTTTCAATTACAGACACAGGGTACCAAAACAACAGAAAAATCGGTTTAGTGCTGATTGACGAGAATTTTGCAATTAGATGGAATCACTTTACATACCTCAGTCGAATTGACCTATCTCCGGCCTCTGATAGATTTTTGACTGTGCCGCAATGACCCCTGCAGACTAATACAGTCGAGCAGTCGATTCTTGGTCGAATTCTCAAGTCTGTTGCCTTAAAATCCCTTAATGACTTCCTCAAATAGATTAGTTATCTCATGAGTGATCGGCTCACAGAATAGCACTATAGGCATGTCAATGAAAAGCCCGATTTATTCAATTAAAATAAAAGTGGAAAATTAGACTGTCACAGCTTTGCTTTGTCCCATGGCATATTGGGATGACCCCACTCATATCCATGCTATCTTTTCACCCTTTGGATCCATCCGTAAAAAAAGAAATCAGTAAGTTTGTGGTACTGTAGTGAACAAATTAATGCAGCAAGCAACTAATGTGGCACATCCGACAATTATTTACCTTGTATATCCTTCTTCATAAGGCCAACAGCTACAACCGTAGTGGTTGGATTCAAACTGTTCTCACGCCGATCTATTTCCAATCAGGAAAGTGCCTGTCTTACAGTCCCCAATAAGTACGAATAACAAAATAAGCTCCTGAAAAGAGTGACTTACCTTCCCTTACAGTGACATAAGGGCCAAATCTACTATCGAAAACTCCATCGGCATAACAAAATGAAGGCCCCCCATAGTCTGGAGTAATTGGCAATGGAGGAGATTCTGTAGGAGAAACAAAGTATATAACCAGAGAATTGTGATGCTTATTGACGAATGGCATACTGCTCCATAAAAACTTCGATAAAACACAAGGCTTCGGTAAGCAAAACTTGAATTAGGAAATCCAAGTGGTTTTGTCAATTCCAAGCCACAACATTTCATTGCAAGTATGCTTCCCTCGGAGTCACCGCTTACCAGAAGTTAAGTAAAACTGTATTATACAGACTATGGATAAATTAAATGGGAAAGGAACTTCATCGCAACATTTCTAAGGAGGCATATTCTTTGCTTCAAGTTCAGTTCTTTATCCTCTCCAATCGTATCTCAACATATCTCCCATCATTTAAGATCTAAGCATGGAGCTACCAAATCCACGTGTAAACTTCTTTATGAAGAGACTGAAGACTTCAATATAAATTCCCACAGGAAGCAGACCTTCAACAAGCATTACAGCAACTACTGAGCTTACCTTTTAGGTGCAAGGACTGTTTGTACAGCCTTTGATCCTTGTAATTCGAGAAAACAAGGGTATCTCCCGAAATGCTAAAAGCACCACCACCATATTCCTGACACACCGTCCCCACTGCAAAATCTTTCGGCGTAATGTCAACAGGTTCATCTCCCGGTTTTTCCGGTTCTTTCACAAGAACAGAGCGTCTAATAGCCAGTATAACCATCCATATGTCAGTACACTCCTGACAATTCTCGAGACTCATTCATCTGACAAAACCGTAAAAATTACAACCTGACAATCGTTACACATTTATGGAAGCATAATTCCAGCACCAATTCACGAGACCCAGAAACTCAATACTGCCCGAATACTCGGTTTAATTAGTGTGTCGTTCTTATTAAAAATATATGGTATGCATAGTTATGTACCCTGATTCATTAGGACGGGACTCGAGCCAGATGAGGTAACCGTCACCATCGATGGAGATGCCACCAAGCCTTTTGGAGGTGCTGGAGACGACGTCGGCAGTGATGGGGGACTTCGAGGAGCCGTACGGAGCTGTGACTCTCTCACTCTTAGCTGTTGTTTCCGAGTATGACAGTGAAGAAGCCATGGTCTTTAGCTTCCTGAGTTGGGTTTGATCCACCAGACTGAGCGACAAGAATTCTAGTGAGAGGATTGCATTTGGACTGGTTGATCATGTCCCTATCTATGCTCGGAAGGTTTTCATTTCTTAATGGTTAATCATACAAAAATGATAATGTTGTTTATAATAAATTAAAGGTAGTTCCTATCAACTTAACAGTGATGCCACCTCAAGGTTACGTTAGCTTTGCTGAATTATTTTTGCATCCGCTAGGGAAGAGTACTAGAGCAGCAATGAAGCACTGCATCCTAGTTCAGAAATTGCATGAGAAGGCAGCAGTTTTTGCTTCTTTTTCCGTCTTCATAGTCAGTCAACGTTAAGCTAAATCCAGCTTCACTCAAAATCTTAAACTTAATAAGATATGAGCCAAATTAAGGTATATTAATTACTCCAAACGATGTCAATTTTTTGATGTGGGATTTTTTCTGAGACATTACACATGTATTTGAACATGACTATCACATAGTGGAGCCACATTGACACTAGTTAACAAAAATTTTATTACATAATTAGTTAGTGTGTGCTATTTTCTTTAATATATATATATATATATATTATTTTTTTTTTGGTCGAATCTTTAATATATTTTCAAAACAGTGACATGATATCATATTTTCCACAACCAAACAATGTCAAGCAAAGACCAAAAGCCCATGCCACATGCGACATAAATACCGGACGGCCAATGTCCGAGCGAAACTGCTTCCGCAGCCATAGCCACCGTCGCTCGCTGCTCTCCTCTTTCCTTCCCTAAGTCCAACTTCAGTCCTCTCGCTCGAGTCCTCGTCGCCCGGTCGTCTTCGTCGTCGTCGTTGTCGTCGATCAAACCGCATCTCAGGAAGTACAAGGCCATGGCTTCTTCACTGTCATCCTCTGAAACAGCAGCCAAGACTGAGAGAGTCACAGTTCCGTACGGCTCTTGGAAGTCCCCCATCACCGCCGACGTCGTCTCCGGCGCCTCCAAGAGGCTCGATGGCATCTCCGTCGACGGCGACGGCCGCCTCCTGTGGCTCGAGTCCCGTCCTAGTGAATCGGGGTACGTAACTCCTCTTACCATTTTTCGTGATATAAAGAATAAACCAATTAAACTGAGCGTTCGGCAATATTCATTTTCTTGGTATTGTGAATTGGTGCTGGAATGATGCTTTCTTGGATGTGAAACGATTGTCGGGTTGTTATCCTTATGGTTTTGTCATGCGAATGAGTCTCGAGATTTTTCAGTAGTGTACTGACTTATGGATGAATATGTTGGCTATTAGACGCTCTGTTGTTGTGAAAGAACCGGAAAAACCAGGAGAGGAACCTGTTGACGTCACGCCGAAAGAGTTTGCAGTGAGGACCCTGTGTCAGGAATATGGTGGTGGTGCTTTTAGCATTTTGGGGGATACTCTTGTTTTCTCGAATTACAAGGATCAGAGGCTGTACAAGCAGTCCTTACACCTAAAAGGTAAGCTCAGTAGTGGCTGTAATGCACGGTCAAGGATGGGATTTTAAATTGTAGTTTTCAGTCTCTTCAATAAGTTTATGCATGGATTGGAAGCTCCATGCTTAGATCTTAATTCATGGTAGACATGTTGAGATACAATTGGAGGGGGAAAATAAAAAAAGTTGAAGCATAAATATGCCACTTTAGAAATGATGTGGTAAAGTTCCTTTCTTGTTTCATTTCTCCTTAGTCTATAGAATACAGTTATTGTGAGCGGTGACTCCTACGGAAGCATACTTGCAATGACATGTTGTGGTTTTTATGTTTCACTCAATGAAGCCTTGTGTTTTATCGAATTTTTTATGGAGCAGTATGCCGTTCATCAATAAGCATCAGTGATTCTCTGTTGTTGGACTCTGTATCTCCTACAGATTCTCCTGCATTGCCAATTACTCCAGACTATGGTGGGCCTTCAGTTTGTTATGCAGATGGAGTTTTCGATAGTAGATTTGGCCGTTATGTCACCGTAAGGGAAGGTATGTCACTCTTTTCAGGTGCTTATTTTATTGCTCATATTTGTCAGAGACTATAAGACAGACGCTTACCCAATTGCTTTTACATGGATATAGATCGGCGTGAGGACAGTTTGAATCCAACCACTATGGTTGTAGCTGTTGGCCTTGGTGAGAAGGATATACAAGGTAAATGATTGCTGGAAGTGCCAGATTAGTTGGTTGCTACGTTAATTTGTTCACTACAGTACCGGAAACTTACTGATTTCTTTTTTTTTCTCCCTCCATTTTTTTTTTATTTTTTTTTGGGTGCAATTTAGAGCCCAAAGTATTTATCAGTGGCAATGATTTCTATGCTTTTCCACGGATGGATCCAAAGAATGAAAAGATAGCATGGATCGAGTGGGGTCATCCCAATATGCCATGGGACAAAGCAGAGCTCTGGGTTGGGTACATCTCGGAGGCCGGGTATGGAGATTGATGTCCATTAACAAAGCCATTGTTGCTTACATTCTTGAATTCCAAATTTACTTTTGACTTAGTTGTAACAATCCTTTCACTTGTTCGACAGACATGGGTTGTTTAAACAAATAAATGCTAATATGAGAGTCCCCTTAAACCTGTTATTCCGATGTGACCTTATGTGCACTGTTTTAGTAGTTCATATATGTAGTGTAAGAAAACTTCAGATTATATCAATAAATTTTAGAACACTATCCATTTTTGGATAGTGTTGATATATAGAGACCCTAGTGCATTTCCTATCGCATAATTTCCATCTGTTTTAATACAAAGAAGTGACTGTAATTTCCATCTATAACCATGCTGCACACTGAACTTGTTACCTTAACCTTGAACAATGTCTGGCTATTGGCGTGTATGAGCCAAGTGAGTTTCAACTGTGATACATTACTTATTGCACTCTTTGCATTTTCCGGTTGGCTTAGTCTGATCAACTCTTCCTTGTGATTCTTAAGACACACTTGTAACCTTTCCTTATAATTTATTAATGTGCTTTATTCACATCATTGCCTTGTCTTGTTGATTTTCTTAATACTTCCATGCAGAGATATTTATAAGCGTGTCTGTGTTGCTGGTCGTGATCCTAAACATGTTGAGTCACCAACTGAGCCTAAATGGTCTCCAAAAGGTACTCCTGTCTTTTGGCTCAGATTAAAATTACTGAATGGTGCAACTTGATTTCTCTTCAATGGTTTAAGTCCATTTGTCACCGGATGTTCTTTGATGCTGAAGAAATGTAAGATCTAGTATTACTGTGTTGTGAATGAACAAAAGAGGAGCCTGATCCCTGAAAACAATCGTCAAATGTAAATGGCTTATTCCCAATTCTAGCTGATCTGCCTGAATAACAAATAAGGGTCACCTTGATGAATTTGCTTTATTATGTTGCTTTCATGATGATCTGAGCATGTTGGTCTTTAACGAGTTGAAAAAAATGACACTACAGTTTTTCAATTGGTATTTTCATGTTATAATGTCCCTTAATCATGTATTCCATGATATGTATATGGAGTCATCTGGTATGTCTCTGCTTACTCGTGAGGTGATCTATATCCAACATTTTTGCGAATTTTCTTCCTTCTCACTCTGCTTGGATGATTGAGTCGGGCATGCTAAAGCTATTTTATATTAGAAGTTGCAGACATGTAATGTCTCAGTGAAAACGTAGGAAGAAATTTCATAGTGAAGTGGCTTGAGATTGTGCTAGACATCACATTGTGCTTTGAACACATGCAGGTGAACTATTTTTCATTACAGATAGACAGAATGGATTTTGGAATCTCTATAAGTGGGTAAGCTCTTAACCCTGGGCCATTGCTGTTCATGCTTATCGACTTTGAATAGTCTAGATATTCTAGGTGCTTCATGTCATTGAAGATCTTTCATAGCGACCATTCCTTATGGTAACCATTCCAAAGCAGGTTTTCCACATGGTGATTTATACCGTAATTATGGTTGATCTCCTTAATTTCCGTATCAAACTTTATCCAGACTCAGACTGCATCAGTCAAATAGTGTGGCTTTTGGATGTCACTCCGTGAAAATTATAAATGGGGAGAAATTATTTTAGCTGTAGGTTTTCTGCAGGTGATTGAATCATCGTTACATATGTGAACTCTTTCAACTGCCACTTATACAGTCATAGCATTATCAATGATGTGGTTGGAAAGGAACTGAATTGTATCTTTTATGTGCTTCATGATTCAACAGATTGAATCTACAAATGAGGTCCTGCCTCTTTATCCGTTAAATGCTGAGTTTGCTAGGCCATTATGGGTTTTCGGTATGAACTCTTATGAAGTTATCCAGAGCGACAAACAGAAGACCCTGATTGCTTGCAGCTACAGGTGAGCTTTCTTCCATGTGATGATCTAAGGTGTTAACATTATCGAAATACAAATTATTGTATGATTCTTCATATCAATTATTTAGAATCTGCTTGCAGGCAGAGGGGAAGGTCTCATCTTGCAATTATTGACGTTCTTCAGAGCTCATTATCATTGCTTGACATTCCATTCACAGACATAAAAGACATAGTATGTTCAATACCTTCTTAATGACGAATTGCTCTTACTAATTTTTTTAAGCTGATGGATTGGTATATCGTGCACATTCTTCTTTTGCAGACTTCAGGAAACAATTGCCTATATGTTGAGGGAGCATCAGGAGTACTTCCAACATCTGTGGCTAAGGTGCTTGCAATACTTTATTTTAGTAATCTCCTCATATTTAGTGAAGTGTGGACTGTGCTGCAGTAATTAGTATTTCTCATTGTTGTTATAATTTCCTTTTGTTTATTGTCTGCAGGTGACTTTCAATGACGAAAAGTCAGAAGTCATTGATTTTCAGATTATATGGTCCTCTTCACCAGACAGTTTGAAGTACCAGTCTTATTTCAGCTTGCCAGAGCTGATTGAATTTCCAACTGAAGTTCCTGGTCAAAATGCTTATGCATACTTCTATCCTCCGTCTAATGATGTTTATCAAGCTAGTCAGGAAGAAAAGCCTCCACTGTTGTTAAATAGCCATGGTACTTCAATAATTGCAGCTCAGTTCCTGTCATATTTCAATTCACCTTGCCAACTTTATATTCTTTCATGGGAAGTTTGAGCCAATATTTCCATTCACAAGGATCATAAATTGACCTTACTTGTCAAAGTAAGTCTTTATTTTCATGTAATCTTGATTGATTAGTGATTTTTCAGACTAAATATAAGTAACTGGCATCAATTTTAAATATAATAGATGCACAAAACAAGTCAGTATATACAACTGATGCTGAATGAAGATGTGACCAATTTAGGGGCACTTACATTTTCAAAATTAATTTGATATGGTATATTCAGTTTTGCGCTTCTCAAGTCATATATTGTGCAATGGTTTTAATGATTGCTTGACACTCTCAATGACATACATGCTTGGTATACATTCATGGAATGTTATTTAACAATTTAAGCTTTCTCAGAAGTGATTATTCAACATTGTATCAGAGGTTCAAGTCAAAAGTCTGATCTTGGCACTCCCTCTTGTTGCCATTCTGTTTTTCACTCCCATTTATCTTCTGATTGCTGTTACTTCGACATACATTGGAGGGGAAGTGCTATCGGTGTGTTCTTAGACAACTTGAGTTTTTCAGAAAAATGGTCTTTTTGACAATTCTAAATATGACTGATAGCACCCCCCCCCCCCACCCCCCCCCCCCTCCAAACCAAAAAAACAAGGTAAAAATTGACAGGAGTAACTAGCAGTTAATTGTTTCAAGCAGCATTGTCATGCATCAATGCCTAATCGTATAGAACTAGTTATTCATAAGCGTTTATGTAATTTTGCTTAAAACTGCACAGGAGGGCCTACGAGTGAAACACGAGGAGTTTTAAACCTGAGTATTCAGTACTGGACTAGCAGAGGATGGGCCTTTGTGGATGTCAATTATGGTGGAAGCACTGGTTTGTCTCTAAACAAGAACTCTTTCTGCTTCATATCTTTCTGTTGATTTCTGCGAAACCTGTTTTCCAACTTTGGATGGTGATGAAGCACGATTATCATCTCAACAGCCCTATGCATTATTCTCGCCAATTCCTCATGGAGTTTTGTTGACATAAATGGCTGCAAACATTGCTAGCTTTGGCCCATCATTTGATTGATCTTCTTCATTGCTACTGAAAAATGGTACAAACATTTTTGTTCAAGGTTATGGCAGAGAATTCAGAGAGCGGCTATTGGGTCACTGGGGTATAGTTGATGTTGATGACTGTTGTAGTTGCACTAAATTTTTGGTAGGTGACTTTCAACTTGGTAGTTCTGTTAGTGCTCCTTGGGTAATAGCATGCTGGAACTATTTCAGTATGGTGAAGTTGCTTTATCATCCAGGTGGAAAGCGGAAAGGCGGATGGCAATCGTCTATGCATTACTGGAGGCTCTGCTGGTGGGTATACAACCTTAGCTGCTCTAGCATTTAGAGAAACTTTCAAAGCTGGGGCCTCCCTCTGTGGTGTGAGTTCATTTACTTTGTAGTCAGTTTCAGAATAGTTAAACTTACCATTTGGCACCAATCTCAGGAAACTGGCTTCTTTCTGGGGCCACCAGGGGGAGGTCGTTCTTATCTTACCCTGACAAAGCACACAAACATCTGAAAGAGCTCTGGACTCTGGAGATTAATTCCTATAACATAATCATGGATCATTCTTGGGTGACATTCTTCTAGCTAGTGAATGATATATAGCATCTTCATCGTGTCTTGCTATCAAATGGATCTCCAGGAAAGTTTACTGGCAAGAGCTGACTATTAAGAACATTAGTGTAGGCATTTATGAACCAGCAAACTGTGTATTTTCATACAGTTTGGCACTATGCATTGGTCATAGTTGGCGTTTACTTGGAATTTGGGATACTTTAATTTTCCCATTCACTAAAGATTCATTTATAATTTCATCATTATTTGCTGCAATTTCAATGCAATCTTCACAATGTTGACAAAGGATATTTTTCCGTCGGTTATTTTGACGAACAGGTTGCTGATTTGAACATGTTGAGAGCAGAAACGCACAAATTTGAATCTCATTACCTTGACAAACTTGTTGGTAATTCAAATAAGCTTTGGTGCATGTTTCATCTCACCTCAGATAAGTCTTTATATCAATCATCCATTCATTGAACTACAGGATCTGAAAAGGATTATTACGAGAGATCACCTATAAATTCTGTTGAGAAATTTTCTTGCCCCATAATTCTATTCCAAGGGTTGGAAGACAAGGTACGCAAGTCATGCTCTTTCCAATGGTCCCCTGCCTCTCTAGTTTTACTCCCCAAAAATCAAGAGGGAAGTATAGAATGAAGAAGGGGGAATAAGTCCAGTGTCAAAATTAGGTCGTCTTTTAATTTCCTCATTTATGAAATTGCATCAGATAAGTTTGACTTCTCTTTCCACTTGATAAATAAAATTTCATCAACGGCCTCAAGATATTTCTCTTTGCATCTCTGGCATTCTAACAACTTTGATGCCTGGCGTTTTGGCAATTATCTGCTACATCTTGCAGGTGGTACCGCCGGATCAGGCTCACAAAATTTATGAGGCACTGAAGCAGAAAGGTCTGCCTGTTGCATTAGTGGAATACGAAGGCGAGCAGCATGGCTTTCGCAAGGTATTGTTCTTTGTGAGTCTTACATAAAGAAGTCATTTGTTGTGTGTGCAATGCAGGAAATTGACGTGCAATGTTTCGCAGGCAGAAAATATCAAATTCACATTGGAACAACAGATGGTGTTTTTTGCACGTTTGGTAGGACACTTTGATGTTGCCGATGAGATCACGCCAATCAAAATTGATAACTTTGACTGAGCTTGTCTCATGAAGGTAGTGATCGCTCTTCTATTGTAAGTAATCTATTGGCATCTTAGAGATGAATTGGAACCTTGCTTTCTACTGTCTGCAATTGTTAATCATGTGTTGTTTTGCTGGTGCAAGACTTTGGACTGTCCATGCACATCATTGTATGTCCATCCTGCTTGTATACTTGGCCAGATTCCAAGTATGAGAATTGGCTTAATGATGCAATGGCGTCAATTACCTGTCATGGTTGAATATGATGGTCGAATTGCCCCTCATTCTTGAAATTGATTTGATCATCGCATTCCAGCTGCAATTGTGCACTTTTGGTTCCACTGAGCTTCATGGCTTTTTGCATGACCTTCTATCTTTCGCTAAGCATGATTTGAAACCGCTTTTATCATCACAGAAAGGGCTACTGTTAACAGCAGGCCGCAACAAGTTCGTTCGCTTTGCACTTTAATAATACAAAAGGATAGAAGAAATTAGAGCCCATATGTATCGGGCGAAACTCTTAAGAGATCATGACAAGGGTATGCTGGGATTGAGATGAATGAAGCCCCAAATCTAGCACATATACACGGACGACTTCTGGGGTTCCTAGAGTCTGGTCCTTCTGGAAACGATACAGGGCTTTGTAACCGATTGGATTCAGTGTTGCTTACGCCATTCTCGATCTGTTCTTTCACTTACCAAGGTTGACAAAACTCATGCTTTCGATGAGCCTGAATTAAAAATCAGATGTATCCCAAGAGGAAACCGTTTTAGATTTCTCTTCATAACATCATACCATGTCTTTCTTCCTCCCCTTTGTTTGGTCTTGGGTGATGAGAGAAGAATGCATTCCATCACCTAAAGTTGGACAAGTTTTGTTCAACGTTGTTGATGAAAGACTCAAACCTAACTTGATCCTTGAATCTAGGCATTAAGGATTGGCTTGTTGGTCAGTCAAACGAGCATCGTATGCTGCCCTAATATTTGTGCTTCCATAATCGGAGACCTTAAAAGCGAAAGGAAACTCGGGAAAAGTGTACCGTCAAAATTAGGTTGAGAACTTAATGCCCAACGTCATTAGACGTGTTGTGAAAATAAAGTAAAGGAACACAGTCAAAATTTGATGATCTTCCTAGAAAGAAACTTAGTCTGCGATCATCGATGTAAATCAACTTAGCAATCTCTGGGATTTATCTGATAGCCGTTTTGGATTGCATTATTTGTTGTTTGCTTGAATAACATCTATATACATTCAGTTTCTTAGTCATATGGTCAAAAAACACATTTCTCTTAGTCAAAACCTTTAGGCTTCTCTTATATGTGTCCTAAACTCATATACCACAATTCAAATCTCAACCAAATGCATCTACCGTTTTAACGGCAAATATCATTGTCTCCTCTTAGAACTCATACAAGCCACTATCACTAGGACTCCTCAAATGGCCCTCAAAATCTTCACCATATAAAGTAAACCAACACTAACCGACCCAAAAATAAAAAAAAAAAGTAAACAAACACTCAACTGATTCAAAGGCACTTGAGAAAATCGGTCTTTTCTTCAACTCTGAGATGTGTCTCGTACCGGTCAATGTTCTCGTGATGCTGTCATCTAATCTGATTATGATGTGGTTAACATACAATCCAAGCATTTAATAGAGAAGAAATCTTTCTAGATGCCCACAATTTTTTCCTTTCTATGTGCCTTCTAGTATTTAATGAGGTCTTCATTCTCGAGTTCACGCAGCCCACCATAAATCTAAAGCTCACTTTGTTTTTCCATGGCTTGCTTACAAGGTGCTTTACTTGTAACTAATATTTTACTATTCAAAACCCGTTGCACCTATTTGGTCCACGACAATCAAAGCATTTGATGGAGAAGAAATTTTTCTAGGCGCCCACTGCCCATAATCTTTTCCTTTTCATATGTCTGCTAGCATTCAGTGAAGTCTTTACATAAAAGTCTTCATTCTTGACTTCAAACAATCCATCATAAGTCTCGCGCAAGTTGATTTCCATGCTTCAGAAGTTCTTCTTCGTTAAATAATTGCATCCTTTCTTTCATCTTTCTTCGTGCACATACCTTGAATCAAGACTTTCTTTCAATAGTCCAAAGCTAACAGCCAAATCTAGGAACTATCAACCAAACGTAACGTGCTCAAATCCAACTATCAAAACTTTATATTATTCAAACATCTCGCTGTCTTATCCACTCTCGCTCGCTGCTCTCCTCTGTTCTTCCCCGAAGTCCAACTTCAATCATCTCGCTCGGATCCTCGTCGCCCAGTCGTCGTCCGTCAAACCGCAGCCCGGAAAGCATAAGACCATGGCTTCTGCACCGTCGTCCTCAGAAACAACTGCTGAGAGACAGAGAGTCACAGCTCCGTATGGCTCTTGGAAGTCACCCATCACCGCCGACGTCGTCTCCGGCGCCTCCAAGAGCCTTGGTGGCATCTCCGTCGATGGCGACGGCCGTCTTGTCTGGCTCGAGTCCCGTCCTAATGAATCCGGGTATGTTACTCCACTTACCATTTTCTTTAATAAGAAGGATAAGCTAATTAAAACAGAGTGTTCGGGCGATATTGGGTTTCTGGGTACTGTGAATGGTGCTGAAATGATGCTTTCGTAACTGTGTAATCTTTATGGTTCGTGAAATGAATGAGTCTGGAGAGCTTTCGGGAGTGTACTGACTTATGGATGGTTATGTTGGCTATTAGACGCTCTGTTCTTGTGAAAGAACCGGAAAAACCAGGAGATGAACCTGTTGACATCACGCCGAAAGAGTTTGCAGTGAGGACTCTGTGTCAGGAATATGGCGGTGGTGCTTTTAGCATTTCTGGGGATACTCTTGTTTTCTCGAATTACGAGGATCAGAGGCTGTACAAGCAGTCCTTACACCTGGAAGGTAAGCTCAGTGGCTGCTGTAGTGCGTGTTGAAGGTCTGCTTCCTTTGGGATTATAATTGTAATCTTCAGTCTATTCACAAAGAAGTTTACAGTTGGATTTGGTAGCGCCATGCTTAGATCCTTACAGATGGTAGACATGTTGTGATATGATTGGAGGGTAAAAAGAACTGAACTTGAAGCATAGACTATGCCTCTTTAGGAATGTTGTGGTAAAACTTCCTTTCCCATTTCAATTCTCCTTAGTCTCTAGAATACAGTTATAGAAAGCAGTGACTCCGACGGAAGCAAACTTGCTATGAAATGTTGCGGATTGGAATTGAGAAGGCCACTTGGATTTTCCTAGTACACGTTTTGCTGAGTGAAGCCTTGTGTTTTATCGAAGTTTTTGTAGAGCAGTATCTCATTCATCAATGACCATCACAATTCTCTGTGGTTACTCTGTATCTCCGACAGATTCTCCTCCATTGCCAATTACTCCAGACTATGGTGGGCCTTCAGTTTGTTATGCAGATGGAGTTTTCGATAGTAGATTTGGTCGTTACGTCACCGTAAGGGAAGGTAACTACTCTTTGAAGGAGCTTATTTTGGTGCTCCTATTTTCTGGGGACTAATGAATAGGAACTTACCTGACTGCTTTTATATGGATATAGATCGGCGTGACAGCAGCTCGAATCCAACAGCTACAGTTGTCGCTATTGGCCTTGGTGAGAAGGATATAAAGGGTAAATAATTGCTGGGCATGCCAGATTAGTTATTTGCTACATTAACTTGTTCACTGCAATACCAGAAACCTACTGATTCTTTTTCTTTCTTTTACCCTTCATTTTGTTTTTGTATTATTGGGTGGAATTTAGAGCCCAAAGCATTAATCAGTGGCAATGATTTCTTTGCTTTTCCACGGATGGATCCAAAGGGTGAAAAGATAGCATGGATTGAGTGGTGTCATCCAAATATGCCATGGGATAAAGCAGAACTCTGGGTTGGGTACATCTCAGAGGCTGGGTATGTAGATTGATGTTCTTTTTTATCGTTCAACATTCTCATGTTCATTAACAAAGCCATTGTCACCTACATTTTCTTATTGCCAACAGATGTTAGATTTTGTTGCAACAATTCTTTCACTTGTGAGACAGATAAGGGTTGTTTAAACAAATTCATGCTAACAAGGGAGTCCTCTAACCTTGACATTTCCATGTGACCTTATGTGCACTATTATAGTAGTTGATTCATGTAGTCTGAGTATATTAAATGTCAGAACATGTTCTTTTCAGGTAATGTTGATGTTTAGAGACCTAAGCAAATTTCCTGTCACATTTTTATCTTATTTTTTAGTACATAGACTAACTGTAAACACCATCTGTAACCATGGTCTTGAGCTTTGAGTGGTCGTCAAACTTTACATATCATCCTGCTCATTGAACTTATTACCTTAGCCTAGAACAGCCATGGCTAATGGCGAGCTGTGAGCCAAGTGAGCCAAGTGAGTTGCAACTTGTGATTCAGTACTTATTTGCATTTTCCTGTCACTTTGTCTGATCAACTCTTCATGTGATTTTAAGACACTCGTAACCTTTCCTTATATTTTATCTATGTGCCATATTCACACTATTTTCTTGTGCATTGAATTTCTTGGTACTCCTATGCAGAGATATTTATAAGCGTGTCTGTGTTGCTGGTCGGGATCCTAAATATGTTGAGTCACCAACTGAACCTAAATGGTCTCCAAAAGGTATTTCTATGCTTTGGCTTCCAATTTGAATTTCGGGGTTGCTGCAACCGAATTTGTCATTTAATGATACATGTTCGTTTTTCACCTGATGATCTTCAATGCTGAAGAAATGTGAGATTGTAATATTATCATGATGTGAATGAACAAAAAAAGGAGCCTGATCCCCCAATAATCGTTGAATGTAAATGGCCTATTCCCAATTCTAGCTAATCTGCCTGAATAACATATGGGGGTCGTCTGATTAATTTGTTCATTGTGTTGCTTTTGTGATGATCTGAGGATGTCAAGTCTTATTCATAATGTGCTGACAGGATGAAGTTCTATAGTTCTTTTCATTGGTATTTCATGTTTTCCCTTAAATATGTATCACTTAAGATATGCATCTAGAGTCCTCTAGTATGTCTCTTGCTTACTGGTGATTTATTTTTACACTTCTGCGATTTTTCTTCCTTTCCACTCTACTGGGATCATCGAGTCTGGAGGCATGCTAAATCTATTTTACTGTAGAAGCTCTGGATATGTAATATTTCAGTGAAAACATAGGAGGAAATGTCAAATTTAAGTGGCTTGAAATTGTGGCAGACATTACATTCTGCTTTGAACACATGCAGGTGAACTATTTTTCATTACTGATAGACAGAATGGTTTTTGGAATCTCTATAAGTGGGTAAGTTCTGGTCACCGAACCCTGAGCTGTTGCTATTTATGTGTGTCGAGTTTAAAATGTCCAGATATTATAGATGCTTCAATTCATTGAAGATTTTTTTTAGCGACCAAGCGTGAAACATTAAAGAGGATAGTCAAAGAAGGAAACACGATTTTTTTGGTAAAACCCTTTCGAGAATTAGAAAAGGGAAAAAACATGGTGTCGGCAACAATTAGCATCAAGTTTCAAGTCCCAATTACAAAAGAGATTGCCACAATATATAGCAAGAGTCAAAACCATATAAAGTTATAGAGAAAATTACATGTATACGTTTAGTAGCAGTACTTTCCTCTCTACTTAATGGCACTTTCCTCTATCAGACTTCACATCTCCATCAATCTCCCACTTTGAAGCTGATCTTTGCTACAACAATAGTCTCTCATAGTTTTCCCTCATTTTTGTAACCTAAATTGTCCTAGTGCGGTGGCACCTTCTCATCACTAACCAGAGCACAGTTTCAGTTTCTCAGCAGTGACAACCTTAGTTAATATGTTTGCTGGATTCTTCACATCAAGGACCTTCTTCAATTACAATGTTCTATCATCTATTAACAAACGAATATGGTACTTCTACTAAATGTGTTTTGTCCTTGAGTGAAATACTAGATTTTTTGCAAGACGAATAGCTTACTGTCATTAAAAAGGAAATTGCAATCCTCCTCCCTACTTATCTCCTTCAGAAAATTCTTCAACCAAAATCTTCTCCTTACTAGTTCTAGATATAGCAACATACTCTACTTCAGTGGTAGAGAGGGACGCACGCTTCTGAAATCTAGACATCCAATTGATTGCAGTGTCACTCACCGTAATATCATAACCTTAAGGGCTCTTCTTATTGTCCATGTCACCACTAATAACTGCATCAACAAAGCCTTGTAAAGTCGCACTATTTTTCACAAAATAAAGTAACATACTTAAAGTGCCTCTTAGATATTTTAATAACCATTTTACAGCTTTCCAATGCTTTTCCTAGATTAGTCATATATCTACTCACAGCTCGTACTGCATGAGCTATATTTGGTCTAGTACTCACCATAGGATACATCAAAGTGCTGATAGCTGACGCATGAGGCACCCTAACCATATAATCTCGCTCATCATCTCTCTTTGGCGACTACTTCTATGAGAGCTTGAAGTGACTTCCTAAAGGAGTGCTTATGGGCTTTGCATTCAGGATCCAAATCAGTCCAACACCTTCTCAATGTACTTTTCTTGAGACAACTTTTTCCTTAGAATCTATCTTGCAGGGTCCTCATCCAAGAATCTAATGTGCGGCTCGAAGTCCATTTCAAACTCCTTTGGCAATTGTTGCTTCAGTTTGTTGATCTCCCTCATGCTAGATCCTGCAATGAGCATATCATACACATACAACAACAAAATAATATAGCAGTTACCAAATTTCTTGAAATAGCAACAATGATTAATTTCACGTCTAGTGAACCTGTTACTGCAAGTGCGTCAAATATCTTGTACCACTATCTAGAAGCTTGTTTTAAATGATGCAAACTTGTACTCAGCTTGCTGACGATAGTTTTCTTTGCTAGGAACCTGAAAAACTTATGATTATTCCCTGTAGATATCATTCTCTAAGTCTTCATGGAGGAATGCAGTCCTTACATCTAATGCTCTAGATGTGAATTCTTAGTGGCAAAGGTATTCAACACTGGCCTGATAATAGTCAACTACAAAACTAGAGAGAGAATTTCTATATGATCAACTTCTTTCTTTTGCTAAAAACATTTCACTACTAACCTCACTTTGGACCTCTTGTTACCTTTAGGTATTTGACCTTGTATGCCCAATTGTTCTGCAATGCCTTCTTCCCATCTAGTAACTAAGTTGACACCCAAATTCCGTTCTACTCGTGTGAATCAAACTCATCTCGCATTGTCAACTCCCACTAAACAGAAATTTTAACCTGCACTACTTCCCAAATTTTTTTTGGTCCGCCAGCATTTGTCAAAAGCAAATAATGCAATGGTCTAGAATACCTTTATACACGGTTAGATGTTCTGCTAAATCATCTCAAAGTGAGTTTGGATGTAGGTAGTTCTTGTTCTGGTTGTTAATCAGAGTCTATAATAGCAGTTTTATGATCTCTGATCAGAACACTCTTAAAAATTCCCTTCAATTTAATCTCTTTAATCTCTTCTGTGTTTTCTCACACTAGATTCTACAACAAATTTGTCCTTTTACGTAACATCAATCGTTCTTATTATTTTCCTGTTTTGGTCATTTCAAAACCAATAGCCAAAGTAACCAAAGTCGTATCCAATGGAAAAACATTATCTAGATTTTGCATCAAGCTTGTCTCTATTTTTAAAAATCTATGTGCACATATAAGGCACAACAAAAATTTTCAAATGCGAGAGATTCTCTCGTTCTTTCTGGTCCATTGTTTTGGTAGTTTGAAATCAAGTGAAATTGAAGGTCTTATTTCATCAAATATGCTCATGTGCTAACTGCATCTGCCCAAAACGTCTTGGGTAATATTACATGCATCCTCATACTTCTTGCACACTCATTCAAATTTCTATTCATCCTCTCAGCAACTCCATTTTGCCATGGTGTGATGGCAATTGTTCTTGTCATCCTCAATCCACTCTCTGCATAAAACTACTTGAACTCCTTGCTATTTTTGAATCATTAGACGGATCTTCTTCTAACCACCATTGTCATACCTTAGACATTTAATTATCAGATCGACCTCTTTCTCTACTTCAGCTTTCCATCTTTTAAAAGTAGCAAAAGTATCAAATTTATTATATAGTAAATAAACTAGTACCTCTCTGGTGGAATTGGTAGTGAATGTGACGTAGTTGCTCGTAACTCCAAGGGAAGGAACAGGGGCTAGCTCTTAGACATTTGTGTGCACCAACTGTAACTTGTTTTTCTTTAATTCTCTTCCAATTTTTGAAAAATTGACACGTTTTTGCATGCTTAGAACACAATCCTCACATAGACCCCTATCTATGGACTTAAGATTAGACAATTTTCCCTTTAATGATAACACTTTCACCCCTCATTTGCTCCTGTGTCCAAGCCTTCGATGCTGCAGTGTACAATCCCTTTCCAAGCCAGGAACTGCTACTATATCTCTATTGATTTCACTCATGTATTTGTTCCCAACTTTGCTCCCTAGGACCATTAACAATCTTCCCTGAGCCATTTCTAAAAAAAGGTTTTTTGTAACCCGTGTTGTCTCAGTGACCTATAGAGATTAGATTTCTCTTAAGCCAAGATTATATCTAATATCACGCAACTCTAATTAATACCCATTAGCAGTCCCTATGTTAACATCACCTTTACCCATCATATCCAAAGCAAAATGAACCTTTCTAAACTTCCTAGCAACAATACTGTGCATTCATTCTCTACACGAAGTAGAGTGAAACGACGTGCCCGATTCTAGAATCCATGACTCAATTGGACTTTTAATAATAAAAATTAAGGCATCATGGACAAGTGCCTTTTCAAAGGTTGCATTGACAGCTTTCTCCTCCTTTTGATTTCGATACTAAATTTTCTTCTTTTGGGCTCTACAATCTTGTTTCAGATCCTGTTTTTCATAATTCCAGTAGATTATTCCACCATGAGGTCTCAATTTTCATATCCCTCTAGACTTCGATCTACCACAGTTCCATTTTGACCTCGTTGATTACTTCTCTCTCTGCCTTCAGTACTCAAGGCAATGCCCGAAGATTCACCCAACTCTCTTTTATGAATATCCTCTGAAGAAATTTAGGAGAAATTACTATGAGTTTTTATTCTCCAAAGAATGAATATTTACATGAGGCATCTAACCTTTTTATAGCTGCTACAATACCTTAAAACGTAGTAAACAAATTCCTAAAAGCTAACAAACAAAATCTGGAAAAATAAAATCTGGAAAATCTGGAAACAAAATAATCAGAAAATCCGATTCTGATTTTCATCACTCCCCCTCAAGCTAGGTTATGAATGTATATCATACCCAACTTGCACCTTGGAGTCTCGAAACTATTTCTTGATAAAACCTTGGTCAATATGTCCGCTGTTTGATGATTGGTTGGAACATACGAGAACTTCAAGATTCCTTCCTCAAGTTTTTCTTTGATGAAATGTCAATCAATCTCCCCATGCTTTTGTTCTATCATGATGAATTGGGTTCGTGGCAATCTCAATAGCAGCTTTGTTGTCACATAATAATGACATAGGATTGGTATTAGTGAATTCTAGTTCATTTAAGATTCTTCTCAGCCATATGCCTTAACATATTCCTTGACGCATTGCTCTAAACTTCACTTCAACGCTGCTCCTAACAACAACAGGTTGCTTCTTGCTTCTCCAAGTAACCATGTTGCCTCACATGAAGGTACAATATCCTGTTGTCGACCTTCGGTCCATGAGAGATCCAGCCCAATTTGCATCCGTGAATATCTCCACGTTTCTCTCCTCCGTTTTCTTAAAGTAGAGCCCTCTTCCAGAACTTTTCTTCAAGTACTGTAAAAATCGAAAAACTGCCTACATGTGTTTCTCTGTTGGTCGGTTCATGTATCTACTAACCATACTTACTACGAAACCAATGTCTGGCCAAGTGTGCGAGAGAGATTAGTTTGCCAACTAATCTTTGATACTTCCCTTTGTCCGTTAATGGTCCTTCTTCTTCCATCTTAGTTTTATTTGTAGAATCCATGGGTGTGTTAGCTGGTTTACACCCAAGCATACCAGTTTCCTTCAAAAGATCAAGAATATATTTGTGTTGGGAAATTGCAATTCTTTTCCGTGCCCGAGCTACCTCAATACCTAGGAAGTATTTGAGTTGACCTAGGTCTTTAACCTCGAATTCTTCTGCCAAGATATTCTTCAATTTTCCAATCTCCTCTAGATTGTCACCAGTTAAGATTATATCATCGACATATACAATCATTACTACTCTTTTACCTTCAGCTGACTTCTTGACAAACATTGTATGATCTGTTTGACATTGAATGAAATTCAACTTCTTAACAACCCTTGTTAACCTTTCGAACCAAGCACAAGGTGATTGCTTTAAGCTGTATAGGGATTTCTTGAGTTTGCATACCTTGTTGAAGCTCTCTTTAGTGTCAATTCCCGGTGGAACCTCCATAAAGACTTCTTCCTCCAATTCCCCATTCAAGAAGGCATTCTTTATGTCTAATTGATATAGGGGCCAGTCCAAGTTAGCTGCAAGGGAGAGCAACACCCGAATGGAGTTTAGTTTGGCCATCGGAGTGAAGGTTTCTTCGTAGTCTATACCATATGATTGCGTGAATCCCTTAGCAACCAGCCTTGCCTTGAAACGATCAACACTACCATCAGCATTGTGCTTAACTATAAAGACCCACTTATATCCCACCAATTTCTTTCCAACTGGCAATTCTGTATATTCCCAAGTATTATTTTTCTCAAGTGCATGAATTTCCTCAAGAATCGCTTTTTTTTCCACTTGGATTGAGTAAGTGCCTCATGGATATTCTTGGGAATTTGAATGTTGCTCAACGTTGAAACAAATACCTTGTATTTAGAAGACAACTTTTCATAAGACACAAAAAATTGTTAATGGGATGTTGAGTACACTGTCTCTTCTCTTTCCTAAGAGCAATAGGCTAATCAAGATCATCAAGTATAGCAAAATTTTCTGAGCTTATAGGAGCATTACCTTCATCTATTGTGGGTCTTGAACTTAGGTCTATCTCTTGAGCCGGCTTTGATGTAGTACGGTCTTCCAACTCCTTTTGAGTTTTCCGCCTAGAGTAGACAATTACCTCTTTATTTTTGTCTTATATAGCATCTTGAATGGGTAGACACGGAAGACAAGCAGAATTGGTATTTGTTTGTTGTGACCCGAGTGAATGAAAAATGTCCCAAAAATAATATTCCTCACAACTCTCCCCCTGAATGGTATTTTTGGAGTGAAAGGGCTGGTGCTCAAAGAATGTAACATCCATGGTGGTATAAAAATGCTTTGTTTGTGGGCAATAACACTTATATCCACTTTGATTTGGAGCGTATCCTAGAAACACACATTTGAGGGACTTAGGATCTAGCTTGCTACGATGTTGCTGATTTATATGAACAAATGCTATGCAACCGAATACTTTGAGTGGGATATGTGAGGCAAAATGAATATGTGGGTAGGTATGAAGTAGACTCTGAAATGGTGTTTGGAAATCTAGGACACGGGAAGGCATACGATTGATGAGATATGTGGCTGTCAACACTGTTTCTTCCCAAAAATGTTTAGGAATATGGGTGGTTAACATAAGAAAACGAGCGACTTCCAAAATATGCCTATTTTTCCTCTCCGCTACTCCATTTTGTTGTGGAGTGTCTACACAAGAGCTAATATGTATGATACCATGGCTGTTTAGATATGACCCGAGCTGTGAGTGAAAGTATTCTCTCCCATTATCCGTTTTGAAAACTTGGATTTTTGTGCTAAATTGGATTTGGATCATTAGGTCGAAGGTTTGAAAAATTTGGCCAATATCTGATTTTTCTTTCATTAAGAAAAGCCAAGTGAGTCTTTTATGATCATCAATGAAAGTAACAAACCACCTAGAACCCAGAAATGTTATTGACACAAGAAGGCCTCCAAATATCGCTATGAATCATATGAAATGGATGAAAGATTTATAAGGTTACAAATGATACGAACTGCGAGTATGTTTGGATAATTGACACACCTCACATTGAAGTTTTATTGAATCTTTATTGAACAAAGAAGGTAGCAACCTTTTTAAATACGAGAAATTTGGATGACCTAACCTATAGTGCCACAATCTTACGTCACTCTATTCTTTAGCACGAGATGCTACATATGACATCTTCTTGTTTTTCCATTATGAGGCATTAACTCGCAGAAGATAGAGACCCGCATCCATCTCAGCACTGCCAATCGTCATCCCCGAGTTCAAAACCTAAAATTCACATGAGTATGGGAAAAATTTAATAATGCAGCCTAAATCTTTGGTTAACTTGCTAATGGAGAGAAGATTATAGCTAAGTTTGGGAATAAATGATACTGAATTCAGTATTATATCTTTTGAAATAACCACTGATCCAACACTAGCCACCTTTGAGCAAGAACCATTAGCAATTCAAACACTAGTGCCATTTTAACATGGATTGTACTCGTTAAACACCGTGATATCTCCGGTCATGTGGTCAGATGCTCCTAGTCTACAACCCAAGAGGTGATCTTCTCCTGTTTAGCACTAAAGGCATTTAGAGAATTATCTCGTTGAGCTATCGTTGCTGTACTAACCCCTTCTGGATGAATTGCCTTCTGAACTGATTCTTGTAGCAGTTTTTTTAGCATCTCCAGTTGCTCTTTGTTGAAGGGACTCGAATCTACCGAAGCGATTGTTTTGGTTTGGACTACGTTGCTTCTGCTCTCTCGATTTTGAGTAGGATGTGAGGCTGATGGGTTCCAATCATCTGGCCGACCATGAATTTTCCAGCATGTGTCTTTTGTGTGACCCGTTCGTTTGCAATGATCACACCATGGACGACCACCCCTTCGCTAGTTGTTGTTGTTTGATTGAGTGCCTCGACTGTATGATGGTTGAGATCCTCGAGCTATTAGAGCAGAATTTGCTGGATTGGTCTGGTTGTTTGAAGAACCAAGCATCACCTTTTGCCGAGTCTCTTCTCTCCTAACCTCAGCAAAAACTTCTCGTACACTAGGTAGCTCTTGATTCAAGCCTAACAAAAATTTGTAGATGCGTTCTCGATCTTCAATCTGCTTGTACCGCTTGCTATCTTCAGGACAACTCCACATCATGTCTTCCAACATGTCAAGTTGCTGCCAATGACGTATGAGTTGGTTAAAATAATCAGTGACAGAAGATTCCCCTTGTGTTAGATCATGGAGAATGCCCTTGATCTCGAAAATGGCCGAGGTGTTGTCTTTGTTTGAATAAGTTTCATGAACAGCATCCCAAGTCTCCTTTACTGTCTTGTAGTACATGAAATTCTCCAACACATCACTATGTTATTTTCCGCCTTCCATGTTTGATATTTTGGGCTCGTCTCCTCAGGTTGTACGGCAGCTCCAGTTATTCTTTACATTTTCCGCAAACGAAAATCATGACAGAATGGGACCATTGATTGAAGTTGTGACCAGTAAGTCTATGACCGGTGATGAGAAGAGTTCCACCTTCGGATACGTTGATAGGTTGGGTAATGTGAGGAGAGTTCTGAGCTCTAGGATATGAGGTTTTACTCTCAACCTCGCTTGCCATGGCAGCTCTAGGGTATTTTGTCATGGTGGAAACTCTCAGAAATAAGGTAGAAGAGAATGGTCTAGATCGAGCTCTAATACCATGAAGAAATTTAGGAGAAATTACTCTTGAGTTTTTATTCTCCAAAGAATGAATATTTACATGAGGCATCTAACCTTTTTATAGCTGCTACAGTACCCTAAAACATAGTAAACAAATTCCTAAAAGCTAACAAACAAAATCTGGAAAAATAAAATCTGGAAAATCTGGAAGATCGAGAAGAGAAGATCTAGAAAATCTGGAAACAAAATAACCAGAAAATCCAGTTCTGATTTTCAACATCCTCACTGAGAATCAAATCTCATATCCTCTCTTATTTTGACTAGACAAACTGTTCACTACAGTCACATTTGTACTCCAACTTCTAGGGAGAGAAGATAACAAAATCAAAGCTTTTGCTTATCATCAAATTTGATTTCCACCAAACTCAATGATCATTTTGAATTTATTGATGTAATGTGTCACGGAAGTGCTTTTGTGTATCTTTTGATTGAACAATCTTGTATGATGCAGAGGGCTTTTCGTACATGTTGGACAAAGCCCTCATCAATTCCGGCATTGTTTTCTCGTTGACAATGTTGAAGGTGTTTCGCACCAACATGAGATGAATCACAGAAAAACTTTTCGATCTAACAATTCCTAGTCTTCTTGATCGAATCTGGTTCTCTCCCAACAGAGACTGATGCAGTTTTTTGAAAAAGCAAATCTTGATCACTTCTAGAACCAAAATCTTTGCCGTTGAAATGATCAATTTTCACCTTACTTTTGTCCATCCTGGTCACCCCCGCTATTCCGCCTTACCAGACTCCAGTACCAATTGTTAGGAGCGTGAAATGTAAAAGAGAAAAATTATAGATACATACAAGAATTTTAACGTGGAAAACACTTTCAAAATGATAGTAGAGAAAAACGATGGTACTGCACTAGCCAATCTTTTCACTATTAGTATCAGTATCAAGTTTCCAGTTACAATTGCAGGAGCAATTATCATATGTAGCAAGAATCTAAGGCATACAAAGTTATGGTGAAGTTACTTGTATGCCCTTAGCAGCAGTACTTTCCTCTCTGCTTTAATAGCACTCCACTATCAAACTCCACAACTCCATCACATCTTATAGTAACCAAGCCAAAGCGGGTTTTTTCCGATGGTTAGTCATACTGGAAATTTAATCGATCTCCTTAATTTCCATATTACACTTCACAAGAATTTAGACTGTACCAGTCAAATAGTGTGGACTTTGGATGTCACACTGTGAAAACTATGAATGAGGAGAGTCTATTATAGTTATAGGTTTTTTGCAGGAGATTGAGTCCTTATTGCATATGTGAGCTCTTTTAGCTGCCATTTATACTGGCATAGCTCCATCGATCATGGTGTTGTAAGGGAACTACTTTATGTCTTTGCTATGCTTCATGATTCAACAGATTGAATCTGCAAATGAGGTCCTGCCTCTTTATCCATTAAATGCTGAGTTTGCAAGGCCATCATGGGTTTTTGGCTTGAACTCTTATGAAGTCATCCAGAGCGACGAACAGAAGACCCTGATTGCTTGCAGCTACAGGTGAGCCTTTTTTCTGTTTTAACATTGTCCTAATAGCCCATTATTGTATCTTACCAATCTATTTAAAATCTTCCTGCAGGCAGAGTGGAAGGTCTTTTCTTGCAATGATCGACGTTCTTCATAGCTCATTATCATTGCTTGACATTCCATTCACAGATATACAAGATATAGTATGTTCAATACCATCTCCATGATGAGTCGCTGTAACTATTTTTCAAGCTGACGGTTTGGTAAATTGTGCACATTCTGCTTTTGCAGACTTCAGGGAATAATTGCCTTTACGTCGAGGGAGCATCAGGACTACTTCCAACATCTGTGGCTAAGGTGCTTGCAATACTCTACCTTAGTAATCTCCTCATAATTGATGAAGTGTGGACAGAGCTGTAATAATAGCACTATCTCAGTATTAAAATTTCCTTTTGTTCATGGTTTGCAGGTGACTTTCAATGATGAAAAGTCAGAAGGCATTGATTTTCAGATAATATGGTCATCTTCGCCAGACTGTTTGAAGTATGAGTCGTATTTCAGCTTGCCAGAGCTGATTGAATTTCCAACTGAAGTTCCTGGTCAAAATGCTTATGCATACTTCTATCCTCCATCTAATCATGTTTATCAAGCTAGTGCGGAAGAAAAGCCTCCACTGTTGTTAGAAAGCCATGGTACTTGAAAAATTGCAACTCAGTTATTGTCCTACTTGAATTCACCTTGCCAACTCTATATTCTTCTGTGGGAACTTTGTACTACCAAACTGGTATTTTCATTCACAATAATCATTAATTGACCTTACTTGTCAAATCAAGTCTTTATTTTGATATAAATCTATGATTCATTGGTGAATTTTCAGACTAAACAAGTATCCAGCATCAGTTATAGACATTATAGATTCACAAAACAAGTCAGTGCATATGCAACTGATGTGAATGAAGATGGAGTCAATGTAGGGAACATATTTTTTCAAAACTATATTGATATGGTATACTGTACACAGCGTTGCCCCTCTTAAACACCTGTATTGCAATGTTAGTCATTTATTGGAATGGAATATAATGATTGCTTGGCACTTTTGTTGACATATATGCATGGTATACATTCGGGGCATGTTTTTTGACAATTCAAGCTTTTGGGGGAAATGATTATTCAACCCGGTATCAAAGGTGTTAAAAGTCCAAATCTCCTCTTGTTGCCATTCTGTTTTTTACTTTCATTTATCCTCTGATTACTGTTAAATTTGGTTATTTTCACATCTAAGGTCTAGCATACACTGAAGGGGGAGTGTTAAGACATATCTTGACATTAATTATGGGCATAATTTTGAACAACTTAGGCTTTTCCAGAAAAGAATGGTCGGGGAGTGTTTTTGACAAATTTGAGAATAATTTTGAACAACTTAGGCTTTTCCAGAAAAGAATGGTCTTTTTGACAAATTTGAGAATCTCCTTTAAAAAAAAAAAAAAAAAAAAAAAAAAAAAAGATTAGTGGGAGTAACTGGCAATTGTTTGTTCCAAGTAGCATTGGCATGCATAATCATATTGATCTGGTTATTCAGGAGTGTTTATGTAATTATGCTTAAAATTGCTCAGGAGGGCCTACTAGTGAAACACGAGGAGTTTTGAACCTGAGTATTCAGTACTGGACTAGCAGAGGATGGGCTTTCGTGGATGTCAATTACGGTGGAAGCACTGGTTTGTCTCTATATGAGAACTTTATGCTTCATATCATTCTCTTGATTTCTGCAAAACCTGTTTATAATGAACCACCCTTACTATCTCGACAGCCCTATGCTTTATTCTTGTCAATTCCTCATGGAGTTTAATTAACATAAATGGCTGCAAAAACTACTTGCTTTGGCCATCATTTGATTAATCTTCTTCATTGCTACTGAAAGATGTCACAACTTTTCTTCAAGGTTATGGCAGAGAATTCAGAGAGCGGCTATTGGGTCGCTGGGGCATAGTTGATGTTGATGACTGTTGTAGTTGTGCTAAATTTTTGGTACGTAACTTTCAACTCGTTTTTCTGTTAGTGCTCGTTGGGGAATATAATACTGTTCAGTATGGTGAAGTTGCTTTGATCATCCAGGTGGAAAGTGGAAAGGTGGATGGCACTCGTCTATGCATTACTGGAGGCTCAGCTGGTGGGTATACAACCTTAGCTGCTCTAGCATTTAGGGAAACTTTCAAAGCTGGAGCCTCCCTCTATGGTGTGAGTTCATTTACTTTGTAGTTGGTTTCAGAATAGCTAAACTTTAATCGGTGCCAATATCGGGATACTGGCTTATTTATGGGGGCATCAGAGGCAGGTTGCTCTTATCTTACCCTGACAAAGCACATGAACATACAAAGGAGCTCTGGATTCTGGGGATTTATTGCCTTCAACATAGTCATTGATCATTCTTGGTGATTTGCTTGTTGCTAGTGAATGATATATAGCATCTTCATTGTGTTGGTATCGGATGGATCAACTGGAAAGTCTACCAGCAAGGGCCAACTGTTAAGGACGTTAGTTTCGTGACTCATAAAGTACCAAAAGGCGTTTCATTACAGTTTGTTACTGTGCATTGGTCATGGTGTTTACTTGAAATTCTAGATATTTAAATTTCCCCATTTCATTTGATTCTAAAGAGTCATTCATTAATTCATCCTTTATTTCTGCTATTTATGCATTGAATTTTCACAATGTTAAAAGAGATTATTTTGCTGTTATTGTGTCAAACAGATTGCTGATTTGAACATGTTGAGAGCAGAAATGCACAAGTTTGAATCTCATTACATTGACAACCTTGTCGGTAATTCAGATAAGCTTTTGTGTGTGTTTCATTTCTTCTCAGATAAGTCTTTATTCCGATCATCCATTTGTTGCACTACAGGATCTGAAAAGGATTGCTACGAGAGATCGCCTATAAACTTTGTTGAGAAATTTTCTTGCCCCATAATTCTATTCCAAGGATTGGAAGACCAGGTACGCAAGTCTTACTCTTTCCAATGGTCACCTGCCCCTCTGCTGTTACTCCCTGTTAGAATATTTAAATAATAAATCACGCATTCATTTAACAGCTTAAACTTTTAGAACAGTTGGCAGTGGTCCCAAAAATCTCACATAGTATCAGAGCTAGGAGATCCTGAGTTCGAATCTTTTAGGTCCCTATATTTAAATAATAAATCATGCCTTCATCTAATAGCTTAAACTTTTAGAACAGTTGGCAATGGTCCCACAAAATCTCACTCCCCTCTAAACGAGGGTCCTCTTTTTTTTCCCCCTAATTTATGAAATATCATCAGATAAGTTCGACTTTTTCTTTCCAATTGATAAGTAGATGTGATCAATGGCCTTCAGATTTACTTTGTACATCCCCCTAATTTATGAAATATCATCAGATAAGTTCGACTTTTTCTTTCCAATTGATAAGTAGATGTGATCAATGGCCTTCAGATTTACTTTGTACATCCCCCTAATTTATGAAATATCTTCAGATAAGTTGGCTTTTTCTTTCCAATTGATAAGTAGATGTGATCAATGGCCTTCAGATTTACTTTGTACATCTCTGGCATTTTAAAAACTTTGCTGCTTGGTGGTTTAGCAATTATCTACCACATCTTGTAGGTAGTACCGCCAGGTCAGGCTCACAAAATTTATGCGGCATTGAAGCAGAAAGGTCTGCCTGTTGCATTAGTGGAATACGAAGGCGAGCAGCATGGTTTTCGCAAGGTATTGTTCTTCTGGAGTCTTACACAAACAAGTCATTTGTTGTGTGTGCGGTGTACGGAATTGACATACAATGTTTTGCAGGCTGAAAGTATAAAATTCACATTGGAACAACAAATGCTGTTTTTTGCACGTTTAGTGGGACACTTTGATGTTGCCGATGAGATCGCACCACTCAAAATTGAAAACTTTGACTGAGCTTGCCTCATGAAGGTAATGATGTGCTCTTCAAATGTTAGTAATCTGTTGGCAACGGAGAGGAGGATCGAAACCTTGCTTTCTATTGACTGCAAATGTTAATTATACATTACTGGGCTACACATGACTTCGTCCATGCGCATTGTTGTATGTCCATCCTGCTTTAAAATTGGCCTGATTGCAAGTATGAGAATTGGCTTTTTAATGCAATTGTGCCAATCACCCGTTAGGGTGGAATATGACGATCAAATTGCCCCTCATTCTTGAAATCTATTTGATCACTGCATTCCAGTGCAATTGTGTGCATTTTGGTTCCATTAAATTTCATGGGTTTTTCCGTGATTCAGCACCAATTAAATTGACTTTTGTCATCGCAGAAAGGGTCACTGGGAGCGGCGGTCCCCAATAAGTCCGTTGGCTTTGCAGCCTCAACTTCATGTCACCTGTTCAGGATACTGCATTAGGATGCGGTATCGATCTCTAGATCAACTGGAAAGCTGGTGAATTTAATGTACTGCAAATTTTAACCTGGACTTCCGACTAGGAGTTTCAATATTGTTGGTGTTGTAACTTTGCTGTTCCTTCAAACCATTTGATCGCATGATCCGTAGTGAGTGTGGGTGAAGTTGCTCAACGAATTTGAATGTGTTTGATATGTTTGTGGTGTCGTACCTTTCCAATATGTTTGCGGTATCTTCAAGCTATTTAATCGTGTGATGCGGGCCTAGTCCGGTTTGGCCTGAATATTTTTACCTAAAATATATGTTATAAGCAGGTATGGGCAATACAAAAGGCCCAACCTTCGGCCCAATTCAAGCCCGCCCGATAATCACCTGAAACTATGTGTAATCAATGCAGTGAAGATGAATATGGTTAACAAATATTCAGCTAGCACTCTTGTTAACAAGACCCTGACGGCGCTATTGGACGAATTCTGCACAAAAGACGTATGGTTATTCAATACTGGGCCTATGAAGTTAGAAAGCTGCATAAGTCGGTTGATCATGTCCCACTCAATGCTTGGAGGGTTTTCATTTCTTAATGATCAGCAAGACTTTAGTTATAATATGTATTATAGATTAAAGGTAGTGTCTGTCAACTAAATGATGCCTACTCAAGGTTACTGCCCTTTTGCTGAAATGAGATGGTTACTATTTGCCTTTCTTGGGGTTGTAATTTTCATTTTGTGGCTTACCACATTGGTTTTGATCCTTCTGATGTTTCTTGGGCTTTAATTCCAATTCATCTTCAATGCATAGCGATGTAGTGCACTCATTTTGTGTAGGGCCGTCCCTCGTCTCTTTCTCAGTAAACGTTGTCATGAATATGGAAAAGACTCGTAATCGTAAGAGCCAACGAGAGCATGCAATCCACTCCATGCTAAGTCACCACTAAGTAGTCGTCACATCAACCGCAATTCGATTTGATAATAAATCGAATCATCTCTACACGCGGTAACCCGTCTAAATGCATGGATGAGCTATCACTAATTCTTTAGTCAGAAGAGTCTTACCTGTCACTATTATCGCATAGGAAATTTTAATTTCCAAATTGAGAAAAATAAAAAGAACCCAAAGTTCAAAATTCTGTCTTTCTCATCACCCCACCTATCTCCAACTAGTCATTTGCTCTGGCATCCAGCCAGCGACGGCGACAGGGATTGCGGCTTCAACTCCAGTCACCTCTCTCTCTCTCTTCCGGAATTAATTATCTCTGCTTCTTATTGATAAATCGACAACTCTCATTTGTTATCACATCATAATTTCAATCCATGACTTTCCCCCTTAAAACTTTATTTCATGGTTTTGAAGTGGAGAGCACAGAAGGAATTTGTTAAAATGTCAAAGTAATGATTGTACTTTTTCACTTCACTTCTTCCCAACAGTGACTTAGAAACCAAAGAAAAAGAACGAAAAATTGAAACCTTTCGGGTATGTTTATGGATATGATTATGAGACTTTACAATTTCTTTTTTCCCTATTTGCTTTTTAAAAGTACTTTGAAATTCATTGATCTACCATTCACCCACCTGATGTTCTCTATAACAACAGCTATGAATTCATAACTTCATATTTCATTTTACAATCTACGATGTCCTTGATATATTTTAATAGCATTACATAATATATTCTTTTTGGGAAGTAGAATCAAATTAGTGGAAAACTACTTCCTCTTAGTTTTCATGCTGACAACTAAATAAGGGAAAATCAATCACTTTCCTTAAAAATGAATTTCGGGTAAAAATATTTCTTTCAACATATATTTTTTCTTGAAACAAATGCACCATAAGCCTTTAGATTAATCTATGTTAATGTATAACAAGTAAGTCGAAGTTGTCGATAGACCCTTGAATGGTTAGGATCCCAAATAACTCTTGTTGAAGTAGCTAAAGATGGGATTAGAATCAGCCTGGCCTAGCCTGGCTTCCAAATCTACAAGTGATCTGACTCTTTCCGAACTTTGAACTGGCCATAGTTCTGTACGCCTAATTCTAGTTTTGATTATCCAACTAACGTAGTATCATTTCAACATCGTCGACCCCCCAAAAGATTGAACTTTATAATCAAATTTGTTGATCGGTATTAGATATGTGGAGTCAACATAGAAAATTATTTTATTAGCTAAATGAGTTTATTGACAAATACATGCACAAAGCAAATGAAACAACCTAACTCTCATGTGCCATTAGATCTATAAAATTTTTAGACTTACGGGCGACACTGATAATTGACCATTTTGGACTTATTTTTCATATTCACGATGCTCGTGATTTCCATTATCTCTATTCCGTAGCGTGATGGACCTTAAAAATCAAACTCTAGATCAGTCCTGCTTTCAATCAACACAAGATTATCCCCTTCCTATCAGGTTCAACATTAGAACGCAAAGAAAGGAAGGAGACTTTCTAGAAAACCCAATTTCGAGAGAACTTGAGTTTATTGACATATACATGCACAAAGTAAATGAAACAACCTAACTCTCGCGTGCCATTAGATCTATAAACTTTTTAGACTTACAGGCAACACTGATAATTGACCCTTTTTGACTTATTTTTCATATTCACGATACTCGTGATTTCCATTATCTCTATTCCGTAGCGTGTTGGACCCTAAAAATCAAACTCTAGATCCGTCCTGCCGACTTTCAATCAACTTGGGATTATCCCCTTCCTATCAGGTTCAACATTAGAACGCAAAGAAAGGAAGGAGACTTTCTAGGAAACCCAGTTTCGAGAGAACTTGAGATTTTTATCGATAATTATAAAAGCATTATTAGGCAGTGGACATGCATGCTTACGGCCCCACTAGAAATTGTCTTCAGACGACATCGGCCATATCACTTGTAAAGCAGACACCTTCTCCAAGGCAGGAACGCGTCCCTGTTCGAACTAGGAACACAACCCTAAAGGAACAGCTGCCTCGCACCTAATTGCTCCTCTTCCTCATTAAAGATAATCCGTGGGCAACTACTGGTACAAGGAAACAAGGCAACATGTCATGCTTGTGTCCTGGTACTTTGGCCCTAAGGACCGAAGGGATCGCCCCACCTCACGATGCATTTTCCCGAAAGGAAAAATCTGGGGAGGACCCGCACAGGGAGGAGACAGCGAGACCCATACCCACGCCAATTTCAATAATGGCCGACTTATACTTGCGTAGGATTTCGCCAATAACGCCCCAATCATATCTTTCTCTCTTCTTCTCCGCTTTGATTATCACATTGGGCAAACTCTCAAGAGAGCATGACTAGTGTATCCTAGGGTTGGTGCTAATGAAACCCCATATCCAGCACACATGCAAGGATGACTTCTGTAGTTCTCAAAGATTGGTCCTTCTTGAACGGATACCGGGGTCCGTAAGCGATTGGCTCGTTCAGCGTTCGTGCAGGCTTCCACCGATAAGCTCACTTACACTTAGGCCATTCTCGATCTTTTCTTCTTTTTCAGTTACTATCGTGAAGAAACCTTATGCTTTTGATGAGCATGAATCAACAATCAGATTTTTCCCATCGCGAAACCCTTTTAGGTTACTCTCCCAAGTCCCAACATCATATTATGTCTTTCAAGGGAAAATTGTTCAAAAACTCTTAAACTTGTTGCACTTTTGTCAATTTAATCATAAATATTTTAATTGTGCCAATTGAGTTTTAAGCATTTTTACACTTTGCCACTTATCTCCATCCGCCAATTTTGATAGGAAATTATTAACTTAAACGCCGGTTGTCTTACATAGCACGACCAATACTAATGCGGACAATTTTTAATTATTTTAATTTTTTTCAGCTTTTTTATTAAAAAAATTAGTTTTTTATTTTCCTTCTTTCCTTCTTTTATTTTTTTTATTTTTTTCCTTTTCTCTTCTTTTTTTCTTTTCTTTTTTCTTTATTTCATTTTTTCACTTCTTCCCTCCCTAGCCTAGGGGAGGGTAATCTATCTAGTCTAGGTGAGGGCGGCCCTCGCTTAAGGACAGCGACCTTCTCTGGCCATCAACAAGGCTCAACGATGGCCCACAAAAGGAAAAAGGAAAAAAAAAAAAGAAGAGAGAAATGGAAAAAATCAAAAATATTAATGTAGGACGATCAACGCCCACGTCGCCGATTTCTAACCAAAAGTGGCTAAATAGATTTAATTGGCAAAACATGAAAATGTTTATAATTTCAATATCATAATTAAAAATTTTAGAGCGAAATTAGCAAAAGTCGAATAGATTTGTATCTTTTTGGACAATTTTTCCTATCTTTTTGCCTCCCTTTTGTTTGGTTTTACATGATGAGAAAAATATACATTCTAGTGACCGAAAGTTTGACAAACTTTGTCCAACGTTGTTAATGCAAGACTCAAACCTAGGTTAATGATTGAATCTAGAACATATAAAGATCTAACCTTTTAGACAGTAAAAGTAGTATCATGTCCAGCCCTAATCATTGTGCTAATTTGATTGGAGACCTTTAAAACAAAAGTAAACACGAGAAAAGTGCACCATAAAAAATATGTGAAAAACTTAACGTACGTTTTCTTTTTTGGCCAAATGACATCCGTTAAGAAAATAAGTAATCAAATTCAATAATAATTAGACACACTTCCTTAAAAAAAAAAATTACCAAAAAGTTTTAAACTTATTGTTCGAATGTCAATTCAATATTAAACCTTTCAACTAAATTAATTTAATACTAAATTTTCTTGACAATTTACCAATGTCGTTCTTCCTAATTATGGTCAAAAATCACTTATGTAGACACATGTTGTCCTATATAGCATATGGACAATTTTCTCAAATTTTAATAATTTTTTCTGAATTCTATCTATTTTCATACTTTTTCACTTTTCTTTTATTTCCTTTTTCTTCTTTCTTTTTTTATTTTATTTCCCTCCACTTGCTCGCAGCCTTAGTGGTGGTCAGCATCACAAGGGAGAGCCCTCACCTGGCCTAGATTTGGCGAGAGCCTCAACACCCTTGTCAAATCTGGGTAAGGGGCCGCGAGCCCTTGCAATGGCCGGCAAGAGCATCGCAGCCCTCGTCCAAGCCCTCGCTAGCCATAGTAAAAAAAAAAAAAAAAGTAAAAGAAAGACAAGGGAAATTTTCCAAAAAAATTATTTAAAAATTGTAAAATTTGTCAACATTAACGATTTCCCGCCAAAATTAGCTCAAAGGGCTACATTAGCAAATTATCAAACGATTTATGATTAAATTAGCTAAATTAAAAGGTTTATAATTGAATTGATAATATATTATAAGTTTATCACTTTTGACAATTATCCCCCTAGAACAAAATCATGACAATTTATGGTCATTCAAGTAAATCAACTTTGCAGTCTCCGTGGTTTCTCTAGCAGTCATACTAAACTACACTATTTATTGTTCGTGAGTCAATAACACTTGCATACATGTAGTTCTCCAACCACATGACCATACAATAGTTTTCCTCTCACCCAAAACCTTCAAGCTTCTTTCAAATGTGCTCAAATGCATATGCCACAATTAATATCTCGACCAAATGTGTGACATCTCAACAATGATTTATGTCATCGTCTCCCTTGGGAACACATATAAGCCACTACACTTGACTACTTTCTTTATCACCAGGACATCTCAAATGGCCTTTAGAACTTCACCTTCTGAAGTAATTGATGCCTAGCTTAATCAAGGACGATGAAGGAAATCGGATTATTCTTCAACTCCAAAATCTATATCATACCAGTCAATGTTCTCACAATATTATCATGTCATACTAGTCAATGTTCTCACAATATTGTCATGCATTTTGATTATGACATCATCAAAACTAGCAACATTGCACCGAGCATTGTGCCCTTTCTATATTGCATTAGTAAGTAATATACTAGTTCTCAAGCACATTTCATATCCAATAACCATCTATCAAATGATAAATCATCAATGACAAACAAAACATAAATAACACTATCTAATTACTGATATATCATCTATAGACTCAACTCTAATTCTCTTTAACCTTTTTCATTCCTCAGCTTCAAGGAATCTCAATTAATATGCCTCGTATTGCCACAATGCCAAAAGACAACGCCACTTATCCTAGTCCTCCAAAATACTTAATATCATCTAGCTTCGACTTTGGAACATGCATCATGATGGCAGGTTCCACTTGCATTATTTTGTGAAAAAGAGACTCGTGAATAATTTTCTAAAAGCTATAGTGCGGCAAGAATATTATTCAAAGGCTAGCCATGCTCCAGAAACAAGATATGTGAAATAAAACAGAATTTACATACATATAGACACACACTGCCCCACTCATTGCAGCATTTCAGATAACTATCTTAAATTTAAATCATTTAATTTCTAAAGAAAGGCTGTATATGCCGACCCTTCCTTGCTTGGAAGAATCGTCGATGTCTGCTTTTTTTTTTAAACTTGCAGGAACGAAATTCTAAGAATCATGTCAAGGCGATAGACGGTCTCTATAGGCACAAACATTAGCAACTTAGAGCTCCGTTTATTTCGAGATAAATAATTGAACATTTTATTTAAAACGATCATTTATACCGCTTGAAATAATTAGCAAATAGAAATTATTCTCATTATCGACAATAATTTATGCCTAAATATTTTCATGAACGATGAAGATATTTATTATTTTTTCAAATTTATTGACAATATAAGTGATCATTTTTTAGGAAAATATTTTTCAATTTAATCATTTTTCGTAAAACAAATGGAGCTTAAGATTGCACTTCATTGGTGGAATTGAAATTATCCATTGAAGGTATTGGGTGTCTTGGATCCTCATATGCTTGTGGTCATGCCGTCTTGATCAGTTAGGTTTTGCTTTTCTCGAAGTCGCCAGCTTTCATTTCGTGCTGATGATCAAATAAGTCTGGCAAGCAAAGCGTCTCTAAATGCTCACATGTGGACTAGAGGACCCCATCATGGGCACAATAGCCAGAAGGCAAACGACAACGCGTTTTAGATTGGAGAACCATTCAGAGATTGCTTTATTTGCTTGCATGAAACTCTCACTTAAAGGTTGAAGTGATTGCAGAGCCAAAATTGATAAGGATTTTGCAGAAGGAGAAGATCATGGTTGTGGTCGGATGACTTTTAATCAAAATAAAAGCGAGGTCTAGTACAACTTATCACATCATCGACACAATCAACTATTTCAAAACTCCAGTACATCATTTCATGTTGGTCTTCATCAGTAGTTCATACACTTTCCGAACTCATGATGTTTTCACTGCTTTATGTCATTGAATTGGGACTTTTCTGCCCTTAATCAAAATCATAGCTTCTCTCTATAACAGCTGTTAATATGAATTCCGATTATCTATGCAGGGTCCAACTTATGCAACACACATGAAATCTTTAGCCCCTCGTACCATCTTTGCCTTGGCATTGTTCTGATTTGTCTAACTTTATAGATGGACAACAGTGCACGTTGCCAAAATAGAAACTCTCGCTCGACAATCATGGAACTAACTTGTGAACATATGTAAGTTGGTCTATGGAAATCACAATTATTGCAGTTGTTGCATACCTTGCATCCTATCTCTGGTCTCCAGTTTCTCAAGATTGCTGAACCTTTTTTTTTGTTTTCAAATTGAAAACCCCACAAAACCCCACAATAAACTTTCTGGCATCACAGGACTTCATGGATGACAATGCACCTGGACCAGAAATATGATGCCGACGCTATTATGCTTCTTTCTAATTAGTCATAGTCACACCAAAGGGGGCCCTTCTTATTGGCACTGTACCTGTTTTTGCTTGGACATTTATTCCAAAAGATGCACAAATTTTTTCGAGGTCCAAAAAAAAAATATATTCATAAGGATCTTATGAATTCACTTCTATGCTTCTGAGCATATACTAGACCAGCAATAGGAATAAGAAATGTGCCTCAAGAAGGATGGTTTATAACCGAGTAACTTACAGTTAGCATCATAGATGACAAGATTTTGTTAAAAGTTGAGTAGGGGCCAAAACCCAGCAAACAATTAGGCAACTTAGCAAGGGCGGTGAAGAGAACAGCTGGAGGAAAAGAAAGAGAAGCCGCGATGACTCCAATAATTAGTGGGGAGTTCGGATGATGGAGATGGAAAAGGCATAAAGCAGAGAAGGGTGATGTTGATGATCCAATTGGAGTGTGATCAGAGAGGCACATGGTGAAGCCACATCGCCACACCTTCACCTTCTCTTTTTGACAATTTCTTTTTTTTGTCCCGTGCAATGATCGATCTAAAAGGACCGATAAATTAAGTCGGTATATTAGGTTGTATGACGAATCATACATTGCCCTTTATACAAGATGGTCATATTTGACATTCAAATAACAATCTATTTGGTCATTCAGAAAATCAATATAGTAAATCATTTTTTTCCACTAAGCCAATTCTTTTTATCGGTGTTTCAATAAGTCAATTTAGTAAATAGATTTTGATATATCTAACATTATTAACACAAATCGTCCATGAACTTTGGTCCAATATGATTTATGAACTTTAGCTCAATGTGCAATGCGGTCTTTCAACTTTCAATTTATTTAATATGATCCCCGAACTTTAGGTTCATGTTCAACTTAATTCTTAAGTTATATGAAAATATTCAATATTGCCCCTCAATTTAAATTATTGAAAAAATAACATTGGATATTTTTATATAATTCAGGGACTAAGTTGAACATGTATTAAAAGTTCAAGAATTGCATTGAACAAATTGAAAGTTTATAACCACATTACACATTAGGTTAAAGTTTAGAGGTTATATTGAACAAATTAAAATTTTAAGGACCACATTATACACTAGATTAAAGTTCTTGGACTATTTATATCATTATCCCTTATCTCACGACTTTTGAGATTTATTTTTTTTTCTATATCAAGCTTCCCCACATGTGGTCCGCTTCCTCTTATCTCTTTATCACATACAAACCCTCCTCCTTCCTTTTCGTCACTTGGTCACATCATGCTTTTTGAGTCCCCATTGTTTTTCCTCTCCTCTCTCTCTCTCTCTCTTAACCAACTTGAATGGGTATTGAGGATTGAGTCCTCTCTCTTCCCCATTACAAAAAGATTCCCAGAGAACAATCCCTAGCCAAATGACCAACCAACTCCCCCAACTTCTTTTACCCTTTCTCTATATTTATCTTCTTTGTTCCTTTGCATAATCAATCAGTCGCGCCCTTCGACTCCAAAGATCACATTCTTTTATTTCCTCTCATTTGGCAGTAGGGATATATACTCTTTGTTGCCTCTATACACCAAATTGAACTGTTCTCCAACACCATGCCGCCGGTTCACTCTAGTCCATACTTCCAAATGGACAACCCCCCGGCCATACTATCGCTACTCCGGCATGCAACACACACAGGCCCCAGGGAGAAGCGGCCCAAGTCGTCGTCCTCCTCGACAGGCGGTGTCTTCCGCCTCTTCAAGCTCCTCCCCATGCTGACCACCGGGTGCAAGATGGTCGCGCTCCTCGGGCGGCCCCGGAAGCCGCTCCTCAAGGACGGCGCGACAACAGTGACGATCTTCGGGTATCGGAAGGGCCGGATTGTCCTGGCAATCCAGGAAGACCCTCACTGCATGCCCATCTTCGTCTTGGAGCTTCCCATGCTGACCAGCGCCTTCCACAAGGAGATGGCGAGCGAGATCGTGAGGATCGCGCTGGAGAGCGAGACGAGGACGCACAAGAAGAAAGTGATGGAGGAGTTCGTGTGGGCCGTGTACTGCAACGGCAGGAAGATGGGCTACTCCATCCGGAGGAAGCAGATGAGCGACGACGAGGTGCACGTGATGCAGCTCCTGAGAGGGGTGTCGATGGGAGCGGGCGTGCTCCCGTCACCGCCACCGTGCGAGAAGGAGGGGCCAGACGGAGAGTTGACGTACCTACGGGCAAGGTTCGAGAGGGTGGTCGGGTCGAAGGACTCGGAGGCCTTGTACATGATCAACCCGGACGGGACGCAAGGGCCGGAGCTCAGTATTTTCTTTGTCAGGGTTCGCTAGGCCAGTAATATCGTGCCGCGGACGATACTTTCTACTCTTGTAACATTCTAGCTGATGACTGATTTCTCTCATCTTCTTCTTCTTGTTCTTTTTCCTCTTTCTTGGGGTGAACAATCTTGTAACATATGGTTCATTCGAAAAGGAAGGGATGTCGGATGAGTCGTGACTACTTTCAGTCCGGTTACAACTTAGATTATGCACGAGAGCAAGTGATTTTAGCCTTATAAATTGCTCCCGGAGAGGTCCGGATTCCAGGCCCAGCTCAATGTCTTGGGCTAAACAGTTCTGTCACCATGTTGTCTATAAGTTGGCCACGTAATGGCAATTTCGCCTCTGACGAAATAAAGATTTGGAGCCCGATATTGCATTGTTTGTTTTTAGGTGATGGAATTGCTACTATTCTCAGTTTGGTCCATCGCTTGATAGCAAAGTAATGGAGATATAATGTCAAAAACATCCTTGTTCTCTAGTATATTAACAATTTAGTAACAATGTTACTCATTATGCTGTGACTATTATAAAATTATATAAGACATAGCTAGTCATATTATAGTAGAGTTCATAATATATAGTGATCATGTATTGATTACAATGGCAAAGCATTGGTATTTATTTTTAACATAACTCCCCTATTTCAAGTAAGTTATCTTTCATCGACTAGGCGAAAGTGGCATTCAAGCATCGTTATTTTAATTACCCCTCTTTCTATTATTACAAGATAATAGACTGAAAATGCTTAATTGTGCTAATTTATTTTATAGGTTATGCAATATCTTAGCTGGATTCTAAGAATATACAAATTTTTGTATTAGGCACAACAATGTACTATTGTAATTAATATAATGTTAACTTATATTTATGGTACATAATCATACTCATATAATTATTAGTTTATAATTTTATCAATCGAATCATGTAATACAACGTAATTATTTTATTAATATAATATTACTCTTGTAGATAGCTTTTTAGGGTCATCAAACTTCAATTATCCAATGGGTAAAGTAAGAGAAACAAAAGAAAGAAGGGTGCTTTGGGATGACGTTACAGCATGTAATATCCATTACATTAGTCGGAACGATTTTGATCTTTGATTGGAGGGGACGGGGATCCAAAAAAATTGCTGCGTGCACCTTGTGGATGCGTTCATAGTCCATGTAAACAAGTTAGGATCCAAATCTGAAAATATCCATCGCATACATTGATCTACATGCATAATCTATTCGAACTCATCGGGCATGGGAATATATCCGAGGATCATCCGGACCAGCGTGCGTCAACACGGGTGTCTTTCACAGTGAGCAAGCCCTAGGGAGGTAAACTCTTGAGTTCATGAAACACACCATCAATGTCATGGACCGAGTAAAGCACGAGTCCGAGCAAGCGATTCAAATGTGGAATTGCTTGTATCTTGCGGTGTGAACAATCAAACTGGTACTATGCACCTAATCCACACGGTAATCCACTTTTCCAACTGCTAATGAGTCAATCCCGCAAGGTTCTTGTGGATATTACTGCTTTTTTGCTGACCTCAATGGGTAAAATAGCCACTCCCACCACGCAGAAGCCATGCATTATAAATTTGGGCCTGAATTCTAGGTCATGCTCGATCATGCAACGCGCCTACCCCATATTTCTCCGCGACCACTGCTATGAGTCGTCGATAACCTGGGATTTAGCATCTTCCTACTCAATTTCCTGTCAGATTTGTTATCGTTCAGACTTGTCTTCAACGGTCATCATCCAGACACGCATCGGTGGTGCTATGACATTGGGTTCGCTCAAAACAAACGGTACACATTGTTCAAACGGGACATTTTGATTGCAGGAATGAACCTCTTAACGTCCGAGAGAAGATCACCGGTCGTCCATTCCCACCTTTCTCATTATGTTAAAAAGAAATGTTTTTATGGCCACAAGACAACAAACAAGGAATGATTGAGCGCGACAAACCTTTCTGGTACCAGAACAAATGTAGGTGAAAAAACTAATCATTCTAGGTTCTTCAATACCTTGCTCTAGTTGACAGAGGGTCGTCTACTTTTAATTTGCTTCTTGATCTTTTTCCCCACTTATACACCTTTCTGAAGGATAGATATATTGATTTTGCAGTTATAGATTTGCACATTTATTTTTCCATAATTTCTTTATACTTAAGACATTTTTTTAGAAATTCAAATATTGAGAGAAAAGTCAAAAAAAAAAAGCCAACGCAAACGGGCTACACTTTGGTTCATGTTGTGTATATTATAAGTGAAATTGTTGAATCATTTTATAGCCAAAATAGATATCTTTAGAGCCTATTTGGTAATTTGCCAAATAGTGCCTATTCTATTATTTTGTTCCCGGAACAAAAAAAAAAAAAAAGAACATAAATCCGTTTAGCAACGTTTTTGTTTCCAAGAATAAATTTGGAACATAATTAAAAAGTAAAAATTAGTTATTTCTTTGTTTCCAAAAATAACGGTAGAATCAAGCCTTTTTTTTTTTTCTTTTTCTTTTTTCTTTTCTTTTCTTCTTCTTCTTCCCCTAGCCGTCGTCGGCCTCGACGATGGGCGGTGACCAACCAAACAAGGGTCGGTGACCTCGTTGGAACCTTGCCAAAGCACTCTACGAAGCCGAGTCTTGTCGGCCCAAGTCTCGCCATGGCTAGGTGAGGCTCAACCTCACCTAGCGAGGTAGGTGTCGCCCGGCCATGGCAAGGTCCATGAGGTCGCCGCCCTCATCGGCCTAAGGCCAACAACTGGCTAAAGGAAGAAGAAGAAAATGAAAATGAAAAAAGAGAAAATTGCAATAAATTATTTAAAAAATTAAAAATAACTTTAAGTTATAAAAAAAAAAATTTGAAAGTCGTATCAAACGTATTTTTATTAAAAGCATGTTTATTTTATGAATAGAAATTTTGTACAGCTTACCAAATGCCTTTGAATGCTTAGAAACTTGTCTAGAGAATATAATTAGAAAAAATTATTTCTGAGCGGAAATTATTCCTAGAATAGAATGGTTCTCAAATACATTCTTAGTGACCCAAATGACATGGGGATTAATTGAGAAATCAAAGAGAAATAAAGAATGGAGCGACTAGGATTCAATGCATAAGATTATGCTTGGTGAAATTCATGTAGTATTATGTGTTCTAAGCTTTAAAATATCTTGGACAAATTAAATTAGCAAAAGATTTGTTTTAGAAAACCATGGGAACAGTATAAGTGCTCTTAAGCTATTTGAATGAAAACTTTAAAAATATTTATTGTGCCTTGTGAAGAGAACACAAAAGAATTAACTTAAAAATTATCTTAGGTCCATGTAGAACATGAAAAAATAATAATAAAGGTTCAATGTATGACATTTTGCAATGTCTTAAAAGTTGATGTCGTGCCTCTTATAACACGTTCTAAGATATTTAAAAACTTACATATTTTGGGATGTTCACAACGTTTTGCTCCGATTTATGGTGTAGCGTCATAAGCCTTAGTAAAATGCGTAAACTACTAAAAAATTACATTGTTTAATATTTGTGGCGTTAAGTAATGGATCACGACTAAATCTTGTACGCTTTTGTGAACATTGCAAACTAATGAAGAATTAAAATAATGTAATAGTAATGGCTTTTTAAATTGCCTTACGGCGAAACATCATAAGCCTTTGTAAAAAGTTGTAAAATGTTAAAAAGAATTGCATTATCCTAATGTTTTACGACAAAACGTTGTAAGCCTTTGTAAAACGTAGTAATATGAGGACAACACGTCGGGCAAATTAGGGCAAACACATCAATACACAAGAACAATCACACACCGATCCCAAAGTGTGAGGTCTAATTTGAAACCCTAAATTTACCTAGCTATAGCTAATAAAAATAGCTCCAAAAACGATTGATCTTTTAATCATTTGATCTTTACTTGAGTGTACAAAACAAATGTTGAGATGTAAAACAATTAATATATCATAGTTGACATAACTTATTAATTTAAGTTTTTGATATTAGAAAGTCTCATATTGAAAAATTAGTATGGTGTAAAATAATTAATATATCATAATTGATCCATAACTTATTAATTTAAGCTTTTGAGTAAAAGTTGTTAGAATATTCAACCCAGAAGCTTAAGGCACGAGTTTATTTTTACAAATTTCCAAATATTTTTGGGGTCTAAATATAAATATATGAAAAAAATAATAAAAGCTAAAACAAATTTCCAATACTTCTAGACTTTTCTCAGTTCTCAGTCGCACGCACGCACCTGAGGAGGCACCTCTCGACGCTCTCGTTCTCTTCTTTCACCGTGAGTCTCTTGCCGGTGTTGCTTCGCCGGCCGCGCGGCCCACCCCACCAATCGCTGTAGTCCCCCACGCCTCAGCCCCACCCGTCACCACAGCCGCCTCTGACCTTGCCTTCATCACCCCGAGTGAGCGACTAGCGCCTCTGCCTCTCACAGGCATTGCCGCGTTGCTGGGAGTTCTCTCCGTTCTTCTGCTAGTGGTTTAGGTGGTTTTAGTTGAAGATTTTTGTTCTTTCTTTGGTTGCAGTGTCATCTGGAGCAACCCTTCTTGGCCTTTGGCTTGGGTTCCCAGAGTTTGAAACAAATTTGCCGATGCCCTTCGTCATCGGTCTTTTGGGGAAATGGATCAATCGGTGGTTTTTTGCTAATTTATTTTTGAAGTTAAGAAGCCCTGTTCTTGTTATGAGTTTTAGCTTTTCATCTATCTGTACCGAGGCTTCATTTCTAACCAGTCATGCCTATTACTGAAGGACATTCATGTTCTATCAAAAACAAAAAATTGAACAGCTGCTTGTGTCCTGGGGTCTTTCTTTTTGTCCTAATTTTGTGTCGAATGCGCTGGCATACACATTTGTTGTATGCAAAGGAAAACGTGATTAAATAGTTGGGGGGAGAGAGCAATCTGAATTAGTTGCTTACTATTCATGTTCTAGACTCTTTTTATTATTACTTATGTATTTATATATAAAAATATTTATTTATATAACGTGTCGTGTCGAAATTCTTTACTTTTTTAGAAATGACGTGTCAGCGTGTCGTGTCGTGTCGTGTCGCGTGTTCGTGTCGGTGCTATATAGTAATCCGGCTTGCACATGAGTGGGGGTGTTGAAATATTATCCTACATTAATTGACAATGAATCCTAAATGCTCTTTTTATTTATATGGTCTTATCTACCTATTAGTTTAAACTTTTGGATTTAACTTTTTAAGATGATATCAAAGTAGGAGGTCTAGAGTTTAAATCTTTCCATATCTTATTTGCCTTCCCAATTAAATATGTCAACACTTAATACTACGAAAAAAGACCCAATTAAGCATGAGGGTAAATGATAAGATACTTACATATTAAACTACACATCCATTTAATAATTTAAACTTTTAAAACAATTGATAGTTATCCCATCAAATCTCACAAAAGTAAGTCTAATTGGATGTGTTGATGGATTTGGATTTAGACTTCCTCTTAGTGATTCCTCCCTCAACAAATGGTATCAGAACCAATAATTGATTGGCATTTTGTATCGGTAAAATACTCCCAATGTGTATCGGTATTTTGCGAATATATCAAAAGAATCTCATTACTAGCACAGCTTCCATGTAGCTTTCATGGTTTAGTCTAGCAAAAGAAACTTGAGTGAGGTGGGTGGTGTAATGTAACAACGCAATCCTGATGGAAATCTTCATGATTTGGTTTAGATAAATATATTAGGAATGATGGCGGGCATTTTAATTGTTACAATCAACACATGCAATAAAGTAGAGTTTCTAATTGAGACATATTGACACAGAAGAATATTTGAATTATTAAGAAGTAGACCTAACATTGAATCATACATGAGGAGAAGATTGTATCATAACTCATTAGTTTAAACTTTTGAGTGATAAAAGTCCAATTAAATATATTGATGAGATTAGACTTGAGTTCCCTCTTAATAATCTTCTCAAATGAAAATATCAAGTTTCTATTGTGTGCTCCAACAAAAAGGAGAACCATAAGAAAAAGATGGTGAAAGTATCGATTTCTAGTGCATGCTCTAACAAAGAATATAATTTGAAGTGCTCATACTTGCACTCTGATTTGGGGTGCTCGCAAGGAATAAACGATCCCTTCATTCATTACCCTCGGAAGAATGCCCAAGATTTATTATTTGAGAAACCGAAAACTTATGGAGAGTGTTATTTGCTTGTCAACCGCTCAAATTGGACAAAACACCATCAATGGTTAAAAGTTGACTTAATGGGAACCGCTGATTCTGGTTAACAAAGAGAATCAGATCCAACGATACATTCTTTTTAACTAAATCCAACGATTAACTCGGTCGAGTTCTGGTATATCAGGAGTACCTTAGCCTCATCCCCGAGTCACCCCCGCTCACACCTCTCGATCTTCAGGCCACACTGACCTGAAACAGCCGATGCTCATTCCCGCCGACTTGCTCACATGAACGGTTTAACCACATCGGTAGGATCTTTTTACCCCCACCAAAATTTGGCATCGTGCTGGCGTACGAGAAAGAGTACAAGAGGGAGGGGCGTGGGGACGAGGACTGGCCACAACACGACAAGAGGACCAACCACCCCCATAACCAATTGTTGACCATTCCGCACCGCTTCAGGACAGGACAACGGCTCACGCGGTTTTGGCGGGGACCGTACGTTTCGTGGGGCCTGGTCCGACCGGCAAATGGGTTGGGGGGGGAGACAGTTCGGGCCCAACTGATTCGTCTCAGCCGCAGCTGCGAAAAAATCAAACGGCTTGTGCAGACAGATTGTCTCCGCCAGCCTTCCTTCCGGGTTCCGATCAGAGTCAAAGGGAAAAAAGTACCCATTGACCACCACACGTGAAACTGCCTAGCGCCCCCTTAGAGCCTATAAAAGATATTTGAGAATCAAAGGATGACATTATCAGTATGGTACAACCCTCGCCCACAACTGGTATGGACTTCACTTACGTAGCATCAACCTCTCCAAGAACGTTCATATCGTATCCGACACGCGATCAACGAGTGTCAAAAAGTTTGACATGTGGTCAACTCTTCTCGACACGAGAGTTCGGAATTTCGACACATACACGGGGTCAATTTTAAAAATTGTCAATTTTAAAATTTTTCATAACTTAAAGGGTTAAAATGTAAATATATGAAAAAAAAAAAAAAAAAAAAGGATAAGGACCGTGGTTGCGCGCAGCGCCGTTGCCATCGTTGGAGGGGGCTGGCAACCTCCCCAACCCTAGGTGACGGAGGGGGGAGGCCCTCACCAGTGATGGCCTAGCGAGGGTCACCGGTCCTCACTTGGGGCCGACGAGGCCTCAGCTAGAGGCGAGGGCCGAGGAGGCTTGTTAGCCACAGGCGAGGGCCGGCATCGCCTAGATCTAGGCGAACCTCGTTGGCCCTAGCCAAGCGTCGCCCAAATTTGAGCGATACCCACTCGAGCCTTGCTCGGACCGGCGAGGGCCAACCCCCTCCAACGATGGTAGTAGCAAGGGCAGCCGCATGCCCAGCCACCCACAAGTCACAAGACTCATGACCCTGCCTTTTTTTCTTCTTCTTTTTTTTTCCAATTTTTTTAGAATTATTTTAGCTTTTTTAAAAGTTTTTTACTATTCTTTAAATAAGATTTATAGAAAAAAAATTTTCCACGTAAGATAAATTAATTAATTTAAACATACTACTTCAACATTTTCATTAAACAAATTAACGGTATTAATGGAAAGACTCGATTGCACCAATATGATAAGTTTTACCACTCAATTACACTTTCGCGATAAATTTTAGGACATGTAGTGCACATATCCCTAAATTTAATAGTGAAATGTCGATTTCTCGTTTTTTTCTCCAAGTTTCATGGAATGCGTTGAATTTGTCAAATTAAAATAATAAATGAACAAATGTTTAATTAATGCTTTTACTAGAAATTAATTCTAGACTCTTTATTATTATTTACTTATTTGTGAATTTATATATAAAAATATTATATAACGTATCCGAACATGTCGGAATTCTATATTTTTTTAGGAATGACGTATCGGCGTATCATGTCGTGTGTCGCGTGTCCATGTCGGCACTATATAGGGCTTCACGGCCTCGCCTAATGGTGGGCGAGCTTTGGCAACTCTTGCTGGCCACAATAAAAAAAAAAAAAAAAAAACAAAAGGAAAAGAGAATAAAGAGAAAAAGAAAAGAACAAAATGTAAAAAAAAAAAAAGAATATTTAATAAATAAAAAAATTATTTACATCAACACCAACAACACAACTTAGGATAGTCGGCGTTCAAATTAGTGATTTTCTAATCAAAAATTAACCATATTAATTATATTGACAAATTGTTGAAATATTTTGAACTAAATTGGCAAAATTGAAATTTTTAATATTGAATTGGTATAAATATTATAATTTTAGAATTTTTTTTATTATAATTATCCCCTTAATTATAAGATTTCGAAGTCTTGAAAGTACACTCAGCGAATCCTTTATGAAATAGAATTTTTATGCAATTTTGGGACATCATTATCCATACAAAGATCCGTGGCTTCTATCTAATGAGCTAACAAATGCAATAGTTTTTAACATTTCCTTTTATCATTATCCCGTCAATCATAAGATTTCGAAATCTCGAAAGCACATTCGATGATTCCTTAAGGCGCGTCTCGGTTTGCAATTTCGGGACATCATTATCCGCTTGAAGATTCGTGGCTTCTATCCAGTGAACCAACCAATGATGTCGCTAGGCCTTTAATATAAATTAAGGTAACAACACTATCCGATGCACTAACGCTAGTCGGTGGCGTCGGATTTGGTGCCGGGTCCGAAAAAGTGACAGCTGGGGGGCGTCAACTACCCAAACCGCTCGTGCAGCCCGAAAGGCTTGCTTTCCGCTCACGAGTCCGTCGCAAAACGACAAATCTCCTTAAATGGAGGCCACGTGGGCGGCTGAGATGTCATCATGACCGTCCCCCTCCCCGTGTTCAGATTGCGGTGGGAAGCGTGGGAGGGGGGAGGAGCGAACTTTGGCTTTCCCTAGTTGGGACTGTCTGGGCGTATTTACTCTCCATTTCCATGGTTTGATTTGATAGATGCCGGCTGATTTTTCATTCTCGCGGAAAGACCAACTTGGACCCAAAAAAAAGAAAGAAAAAGGAACATATAATTTAGGGATCGCAACAGTAAATAGAAATACCAGGAAGAAATTTAATAATTTGAAAAATACATGAATGAAACAAGACATGATTATAGATCTATTTAGTTTTGATTCATCTCGTGCTTGTGTTTGTATCATTCAGCGCGAACATGTTTGCTCCATTTAGCCTTCAACATGCATGGAAAAAGGAGAATTTCAATTAGTAGAGTGCTTCCAAAAACTTCAGGATTTTGGGTATTAACCTAAAGTGTGAAAATATGTGATCATGAGGTAAATGTGGACATAAAGATTCAAATTCAAGATTTCTTAATTCTCATATCATATAAGATTTCGTGGAACTAATGTTAATTATTTAAAATTTTAAGCTGCGAAATAAAATTGTGATTTATTATTTAAATATTTTAATATATGAAATAACGTTTTAATGATTTTAGTATCTGAAATTTTAAAACGAAACAGGATGAAAAGTGGTAAAAACAAAGTAACCAAGGGCATCGAGGACGATTGAGTACACTTTATTAGGGATTACGGAAGAAAGTGATTACAGTAAGAATTTCGCCAGACACCACCGAATCAGTCGAAGATCCATAGAAACCTCAGGCAATTGAAAATTCGAACCATATCTCTTTTATTATTTCTTTTTCACAGCCACAAAAAAAAAAAAAAAAAAAAAAAAAAAAAAAAAAAAAAATTGGTATTCTTTTGGAGTGGTACGTCGAAGGAGAGGGCTGAAATCTCGCATCGAGTCACGTGAGATTCTTCCAGGCTGGTAGTGGGGCCCAACCTTCGTGGAAGACGTCGAAGTCCTGCCCGAACTCCAAGTTTATTTTAAGGAGCCTTCTCTCTCTGTTTCCCTCGAGCAGCCAATCGATAGCCGTTGATTCTACCGTGATGCAGTGAGAGAGAGAGAGAGAGAGAGAGAAAAGATCAGACGGATTTGGACTTCCAGCTGTGCGACTGACGGGGGGCAAAAGGCGAGAGGCTTAGGAAAATCGGGCCAGGAATTCAAAAAAGCAAAGTGCCCCGGGGAGAGGAGCCGGGCCCCGCCGGCACCGCCGTTTAGCCGAAGCGGGAGGGAAGAAAACGTTTAGGATGTGCGCAACAGCTGCTCGCTGCCTGTCATGTTTTAAACGCTCCGCAACCAACGTTCGCCTGCCATGCCCATTGCCCCGTACGAGAATGATTTCATTGCGCTTGGACCCCTCCCTTGCCCCCCCTTTCTGTCGACAGATATTTTGCTCAAATTGGAATAACATGGCGACTCCCAGGCAGAGAAATTATTGCTTTACCTCAAGAGAGGCGGTCCATTTTCTAGATTGTATCTTTGAAAATGTTCGACCCGTTGTATAAAAAATGCGGGTTAATCTTGCTCGGTTGGTTAGATTTTGTATTACCGCACTTTTTTGTAGGAGTCGCGACAAAATGCGTGTGATTCCGATGGATGGAAATTTGTTACTTTAGAATGATCGTGAAACTCCCCCTTGTTATGTTTTGGACTTGGCTAATTAGAACCATGGGCTCAATCAAAAAGGGAGGACCTTCGAGTGGGCAAATGTCATGGTGTGAATTTGGTCTTTTTCTTCCTTTCATTTAGTGGATGAACTCTATAACTTTGTTAGGTACTTAACCGTTAATATATAGTCGCTGCATCGCATATGTTATATTATAATTCCTACATAAAACAGTAAAATAAGTAAAATTATAAAAAATTTACAACTAATGGTAAAATTTCTATGCGAATTTACTCGGGTTTTTTATCCAAGATGAGCAAATTTGGGTGAGATTAAGTCATTTCCTTAAACATAAGCCAACCGGTAACGCAGTCGACGTCCAACACAGCAAAACATCAACTCCGTCCTTTCACTCCAGAAATTAAAGTACGACCATTATGATTGACTGGTCTCCGCCAGATTGAAAAAGAGAATCCTAAAAGGATATTGCAACCTGGTTAGAACATTTAATTGGAAATTAAAGCCCCATCTCCATTTATTTTTCCCCCGCTAACCCTACCGAACTTTGCAAGAAAGCCACTTTCCTGGAAGTAACCTCTCTCTCTTTCTCTTTTCCAGTTATAAAAGCCTAGCATTTACAGGTTCCGAGTTCATGAACCTGTCCCTCTCTCTCTCTTTCTCTCTGCGTGCCTCTGTGTACATATAAACACCACCTCGCCGCTCCAGCTTCTGAAAGAGTACGCCAGCCGAGACCCTTCTTCCTTAGGTGCAGGAATGGAAGGTTTCAATGCGGGGTCGTCCTCCACCTGCTCCTCCTCCGACTCGGACTCCTCCCTGTCCGGCAACGCCGCCGCCGCCAGGCCGGATCGGATCAAGGGCCCCTGGAGCGCCGAGGAGGACCAGGTCCTGACCCGCCTGGTGGGCCGGTACGGCCCCCGGAACTGGTCCCTCATCAGCCGCCACATCCAGGGCCGCTCCGGCAAGTCCTGCCGCCTCCGCTGGTGCAACCAGCTCAGCCCCGCCGTCGAGCACCGCCCCTTCTCCGTCGACGAGGACGAGGCCATCCTCGCCGCCCACGCCCGCTACGGGAACCGCTGGGCCACCATCGCCCGCATGCTCCCCGGGAGGACCGACAACGCGGTCAAGAACCACTGGAACTCCACCCTCAAGAGGCGGCTCCGGGAGCGGCAGGCGGAGCCGCACTCGAGCGGCGGCGGCGGGGGCAGCAGCAGCCCCGGCGCCGGCTTCGGCTCCTGCTCCGGCTGGTGGTGCTCGGGCAACGGCGAGGAGGAAGACCCGATGACGGCGTTGACCCTGGGGCCGCCGGGAGGGGGTGGGGACGCGGCGGCGGAGGGGCGGAGGGGGAGGGGTTGCCGCAGCCGGAGGGGCGGTTCTGGGATGTCATGAAGGACGTGATCGCGAAGGAGGTGAGGGAGTACATGAGCTCCGCCCTGGCCGAGAGCGGCGAGACGGGGTCGGCATTCCATTGAAGCGGGGGTTTCCCCCCCTTTTTTTTTTCATCTTCTTATTTTTATCTAACGGAGAATTGAAAGTGTAAATACAATCTGATAATGTGTGGTACGAAAGTGTACGACGTTTCCAATTTTATTACTGAAGTTGTAGTTTTAACTTATGCTAGTCTTCTTGGACGCGGTGCCCAATTAATTTTTATCCATTTGCGACGGTATAAGCTAATTACCAAATGCATATATCTAATTGCACGGAGCAATAAAAAAGTTTGGACATTATCTTCTTTGTTTATCACTATAGAAATACTACTCTGATAGTGAATCTTTGAATAAATATTTAGATTTTTTTATTTGAGAAATAAAGAATGAAGTTGATTATTATAGTATAAAGACGATTGAGCAAGTTCATCAAGTGCATTTTCTTAACAGAAAGTGAGTAGGTTTTTTACTTGGTTTTACCTTTTGTCTTTTTTCTTCGGTTATTACTGTCTTTTCTCCTCTTTGCTTTAAAATTAGAAAAATACGTCTGCAAGCGATGAACGGAGCTCTACAAAAATGGAACAAGTAGCACTGTTGACTCATATACTGTAGAACCAACCATGTGCATTCTGTAAATGAATTTAAGTAGTTTTTTCTCCCTTTTTAGATAGTGGGTATTTTTTATTTAAAAGGTATCGAACAGTTTTTAAAGATACTTTTGACGGTTTGCAATTTTAGCCTGGCTAAGATTTTCTTATGAGAAAATAAATTAAAATGGAGTACAAAAAGAAGATATTTCCTTTTAAGGATGGTAGATCATGAAAGGGTTAATATAGAAAAAAAAAATGAGACAAACCTCCGTTTTTGCTTAGATAGAAGATATGTCGGTGGACTTACAATCATTTTCTACTTCCATTTTCCTTCAAGTGAGAATTGAGCTAGGACTACCTACATCTCTCTCTCTCTCTCTCTCTCTCTCTCTCTCTCTCTCTCTCCACTTCCATTTTCCTTCAACTTTTATCGATAGAACAAATTTTTTTCACCAAACTTATATACATGTGATATACAATTTATTTCAATTTTATCCATAGTATATTTGTTATATCGATAAAAGTTCGAGGTCTTTTATGGGGTATATGTGTCATCATGAGCAAGTCCATGTTTTTAGTGACACTAAAAATTTCAGAGTATTTGCACCATAGTTTGAGATTTCTTTGTGGTATTTTTTTCTTTCTTTCTTTATTTATTTTTTAATTATTTCCCTCCACTGTTTGCCACCCTCAACACCACCACCTACCCTCACTAGATTCAATAAGGGCGACCCTTGCTTGTGGCCGACAAAGGTGTCCTGACCCTCACCGATGGCTAGTGATTGGCTTAGAGAATTAACAAAAAAAAAAAGATAAGGAAAAATAATTTAGAACATTTAAAAAAAAAACTTGTAAAAATCATCTAAGTCAATATCAACAATGTCATGTAAGATGATCAGTGCTGACCAGATCGCTATGTTAATGATTTTCTATCAAAATTAGTCAAAATGACTAAATTGGCAAATCATCAAAATATTTAGAACAAAATTGATTGAAAGATTTAGGACATAATTAGCTACTACAATAGACTTGGGACTTTTGGACAATTTTCTCCCCCGCACTCAACAATTCTCTCTTCACTTCATTTTGGACATTCGCTTCTTTTTGGTCAACAAATTTGGAGGAGGAGGAGTGGACGAAAAGGTTTTGAATACGTTTACTGAGAAGGACTGATTACTTTTTAATTTAAGAAATTGGGATTTTTACTTTAAACCTTGAGAATTTGGCACATCACCACCCATAAATTGGACGACATTCTCTTTTCCTTTCTATTACTTTCCTTTCCTTTTTTTTTTTTTTTTTCTTTTCTTCTTTCCCATCCATGTATGTGAATCTTTTACACGTTCTTCTGAATTTATATGTATTAGGGAGACTAATTTGGAAAAATGATAGGGATATTCAAGAACAAACTCTCTTTTTTATTGGAAACGTTCCTTTAATAAGGTTCCTAGGAACTTTTGTAGAACAGTATATGTCTTCAAGGCAGCTGCCGCGAATCTAACCTCGCGGCCTTGGGTCCAAGTTCTCTAGGCTCAGGTGACTTCCGATCTCGAGATGCTCGAGTCCTGTCTTCCTTCTCTCAGAGAGAGAGAGAGAGAGAGAGCGACGGGTGATGGAGGCGGGCGTGACGGGGGCAGGGAGCAGGGGACGATGTACTAGGGCATGGGGGGAAGCTGGCCACGATGGAGTTGGGAAGCAAAGGGGCGAAGGAGACGAACGGAGAAGCTAGGATTTGAGCTTTGGGAATAAATTGCTCCAAATCATAGAAATTGTTTGATTGATTCGACATGGTTGGGCCAATTCAGTTACCTGCTGTACAGGTTCGTCGTGTATCCTGTTAAACGATTTAGCCATGTCCCTTTTGCTCCGTGAATATATTCAGAGACACGTTCATGACAAGTAAAAAAGGAGATCATGATTATTCTTCACGTTTTGCGCGTTTTGGAGCATGTACCCTTACAGGGAAAAGCAAATAGGCTCACCAAGGTCCACTCTGAAAAGATAATATCACAATCAAAGAAGTACGGACAAATGTATTTGCGGGAAGATTGTTCAAAAAATTCTAAACTTATTGTGTAATGATCAATTCCACCTTAAATTTTTCAAATGTACTAATTTAATTATAAACTTCTTGATAATTTGCCAAGTAAGTCATTTCGATCAATTTTGATTGGATATAGCTGACGCGAACGTCGACTAATTTATATGACATGAACTATGCTGACGTAGATGATTTTTTATTTTTATTTTTAAATCTGATTTGTTTTTTTCCTTTTCTTTTTGCTAATGTCTGGTCACCATCCACCAATTATAGACAATGGACAGCAAGGGTGAAAGTTAATAAGGACCATCCTCGTCTAGGTGCCCAGGTGAGGCTAGGCCTTGTTGGCCATCACCTATGGCCTGTGGCTGGTGACCAACCTTTAGTGAAAAGAAAAGGAGAAAAAGAGAAAAAGGGAAAAATTCAAAATTCAAATTTTCTAAAAAAAAAATAAAATAAAAAAACTATATACATCAAAACCGATTATGTCAAGTAGGTCGGCCGGTATCCATGTTAACAATATCCTGCCAAAATTGATCTGAAAGACTAAATCGACAAATCATTAAAAGGAAATTGGCACAATTGAATTAGTATTGAATTGATCACCGTACAACAAGTTTGAGACTTTTTTGGACAAAAGGTTAATTAGATATTTTGCACCTAAGACTCGGGCTTTGTCATCTCTATAATCCTAAGAATATATTATTGCTAAAGATGAGAGAGGAAGTGTAATACGCAGGTTTATCGCTCGAAGCCCACACGAGCAAAACAAGATGGCATAAAAACTTATAGAAGCCGAGCACGCTAGTTTCAAGAAGGCCAACCTTAAAAACCGAACCATGTCGGAAGCAAAGTTTAACTCATCTACGCGTACCTGACGTGGGACATTAGTTCACCTAAATCCATCACACACTCGTTTACATCGCCGAAACTTTAACCTTTTGCCGCGGGCTTTAATTTATCTTTCGATAAGTAAAGTAACGACGATAGATACCGAAGCAAAAGTAAGGATTAATTGAAGGAGAGTATGTTATTGCTCTCGTTGTGACGATGATTTAACTTCCCCAGTATAATCATTCATTGGCTCCGAACAACAAGTAATCAATATTTCAGGATCAAGCCTATTGACAGCGGCGGCGGCGGCGGCGGCATGTGTTTTGTAAAAGAAATTTCCAAAAAGACTGAATGATTTATACGTTTTCCGGCTTCCATAGGCAAGGTCTAATTCATCAGAGTTCATAAAAGGAACAATTTCATATTTTTGCTTTTACCTTCCAAAAATTCATTTCTATCTTGCATGAAGTATTAAAGTGATCTCTTCCTTCGGTCAGTAAAGAATAATAATTGGCTACGCGCATTGTGTTGTTTTGATATGCTTATTAACAACAATGAACAAGAACAACCTAATGAAAAATTTCAACGTGATTGATTTCTTGTTCTAAAGAGGAATAAAATAAAAATTCATTGCTAGATGGAAGGGAATAGAGATAGACACTATGATATTATTGGCTTATTATAACAACCGTGGCAATGCCATACAACAAACACTTGCACAACAGACGTTACGTTTATACAAGGAACAATTTATTTATAGAAAAAAGAAATTATTTGCTTTAATCTCTTTTTATTTTGTTCCCAGTTATTGTCGTCCATTTTCTAGCTAGGGCAGAAAAGTAGACCTCTTATTCATTATCAGTCCCAACAAAAGCACTCGAAGCACACCGAACCAAAAGGAGGGTGTCCACTCCTTCAGTATCATCGATCAACCTTGCAGACGAGGCAAGGGCACGGCAAAGAACTTCATCATCCCGGCACTGCAGTCGTCACTGTCGGACGAAGCAAAGTAGTACAGCCTCGTCGTGGTCAATCCACTTCGACACCATCGCCGCCGCCGTCCTCGGCGCTCGCGATGAGCTTGGCGTCCTTGAAGTCGCACTTTATGAAGCTCCACAGGTTCGGCAGCAAGTAAACGTTATGGGGTGCCTCGTACTTGAACACTGCATCCATATAATACCATCCATAAGCGAAGCTACAGAGGGAATTTTATAGCTAATGAAGTTCGAATATTCATAGCTAACGAAGAACTTAATTTACGTGTACTGCCTTTAAGTTACTGACCGAGTGTGTCGTTGATGTAAAAGGGGCTATTCTTGAGAGCCCAGTCAGTGTAGTTGAAGCCGGGACGCCAGTTTTCGGACCCTCCGACAACGATGCTTCTGGCCTCAGCCGCCATCGCGACGGAGAGCACGAGGACGAATGCTTGGAAGGCGTAACGGAATCCCATCTTCATCATCGAACTATCGATCCTATCACTCGAATTATCACGAAAAGATGCGAGAGCAAGATGAGGAACTCTTGTGTGCCGTTCGAGTTTTGTCCAGCGGGGTTTATATAGAGAAATTCGTCGGACAAATTCCAGAGGACGACCTCAGCAAAACCCTCTTTTCCTCGCTTGCATTCATGGAAGACGGATTCAAACTGCGCATCGAGGCTGCAAATTCAATTCCAAGTTTTCGTGCCGCATGATGTTCGTCAGTCTTCTCCGCTATCCCTTTCTCATTTTTCCAATTCGCCTCCGTGGCATCGCTTCTTGGCCTTCCGATCATGAGCAAGAGAGATCTGAGGGGCGTGATGGTAAGTCCATATAGTGGTTGAAGAATTTCTCAAGTAGTTTTTCGTGAGCTGAAAATGGTGAATGAAGATATGATTAGGGAGGCGCTGGAGGCAAAGTGGGGGTTGGTGGACATGGTCTGGGTCTCTCGTTCCAACGGTCAAGCATCGGTGCTTGAGCGCCAAAATGGACGAACCGTCGGCCCGGCCCGGCCCATTTTCTAGAATGGGCCGGACTGGATCTTCGGGCTCTCCTCCAAACCATCTGTTTTACAAGGTTGCAACAAAACCCGCATTTGTCCAGCAAGTCCTAACATATTGTACCGCAACCAATTCAATCTTAAACCTTTTAACTAAGTTAATTGAGGTCTAAAACTTTTGGCAACTTGCCAATTTTTTCCTAAATCTTCTAATTGTGTCAATCTAATTCTAAATTTTTTGATGAGTTGCCAATTTTTTTTTTCTAAATCTTTTGCGATTTGTTAATTTAGTCATGTTGGCCATTTTACATGACATGGCTTTAAGACGTGGACTCTTTTTATAAAATAATTTTGAACTTTATATTTTTCTTTGCTTTTTTTTTCCTTTCCTTCTTCCTCTCGTTAGTCGCCTCAGCCTAGTGAGGCTCAACTGTTGCCGAAGGCTAGCGAGGTCAAGCCTCCTAGCCCACTCATTAAAGAGGCCAACCTCACCAATGGCCTGACAAGGCCAACGTCCCCAGTGACCCTCGTTGGCCTATCCTTTAGCTGATGGATGTGTCAGCAATTGTTGAGACTGGGTGACTAGCTAGAGGAAGAATGAAAGAAATAAAGAAATCAAACAAATAAATTTATTTTTAAAAAAATGTTAAAAAATATTCACATCTTTGTTGGCCTTACCATGTAGAACGGCCAATGCAAACTAGATAGCCACGTCAACTATTTCTAATTAAAATTGGCAAATTATTAAAAAAACTTATCACTAAATTGGCAACTCATCATAAGATTTAGAATTAGATTTGAATAATGAAAAGATTTATGACTAAATTAGTCATGGTATAATAAGTTTATTATTTTTAGATAATTTTCCCCATTTCGCAAGCATAATGAGCTGGCGGTAAGATGCCCCAGGGAAGACCTGAACAAGAACAGTGTTTGTCGTGATTTGAATCCATTAACATGGGTCGGGAGGCGTAATCTGCTGACGATTCTTCTTGGCTAGGCCCCTCGAGTTTCAATGTTATTTCATGGCCAGCAATTTGTCCCTTAATTGTGCCCTCTCGTGTGATTTATTACACGCCATCTTCTTTCTTTCTCTTTCAATGAAAATTTAAACTCAAACGCTACAAGCAAAATTTACTCTTAAAAGTCGTGGGATAGAAAAATAGTGAAGAAGAATGAATCTTACCTTTTGATCACGATGTCCAGGGTTACGATTTTTTAATGGAAGTTATGAAAAATTGCAAGGAGTTACGACGAGTTACGGTTCGAAATATATTCGCCGGACTGTAAAACTGCCCAGGAGCACGGTACATGAAAGGCTGTCCAGAAACGTCACAAACCAAAATCATCAGCATCTTCGGACGTCATGAAGAAGAAGAACCACCCTAGAGACGGAAAAAGGACGAGAAGATGAGGTTGAAAATGTTGGGCAGAATCCTTTCGACAAATCTTTGCTTTCCCAAATGCGCATTGCGATATATGCATGCACTGCATGCCATATTTGCTTCCTACTTGTTAAAAGCATAAAAACAAAACCTTATCCATATTCCAAACGACACCCTTCTCTGTTCGCCCTGTTGGGTTTGCTGTTTTAACTTTTAGAGAAGAAAACGTCCACAGCTTAAACTAAATTAGCGCATGAGTCATTGCATCGTTCAACAAAGAGTGTTACAAGCACAACATTCTAGTGAATCTATGCATAATGTACAAGGAAACTGAAGCACCCTCACAGAAACCTGGTGGGAATCAACTCGTGTATTCTGAGAGGGAAGTGGTAGAACTCGTCGTTCCGGACGTCCCCTTCCCTGTGCTGGAAGGGCTTCCACCAAGGTTTTCCTCTCTCGTTTGCCATGCGCTTCGCCTCGAGCGTGTTGTCCAACAGCACTCCGACTATCATCGCCACAGTCGGAGCCGAAGAGAAGATGGTATTCAAAATGTCGTTGAACTGCACGCATCGCATAAAGTCATATCATGCCCATACGTATATATACATATATAACCTATCGCCTATCCGCAGTGTAAACTAATTGAATGACTACTAGCCAACGAACTAAACCCAGTTGTTGGCACGTGCAGATTCAAAACAGTAAGAATAAATAAATCACATCCTCACACAGAAGTAAAACTCTCTTTTTTTCACTGAAGTTTAAAACAGTAAATTTAAAAATGGGAGAGATGACACTAACAAAGCCATGACATAAATGGAATTATGCCCCATTTAGCATTGATGTCCTTCTTTAAATATAGCTCCATTTACGCTCACTCCCAATTTTTGTTAGTTCTTTTAAACATCATCACTGGGAAATAATTGAAGAGACAACAAAGAACCAAGCAAACTAGGACAGGGAGGAAACCAATCTGTACAACTTACCCATCCACCTGGAGTTTTAACAGGTCCATCACCATTTGGAGAGGTGTTCTGGACAAAATACTCAGCTATTGATATCCCAAGGAAGAGCGTGATGCCCAAAACATACTGGTTTCGCATAGAGTTAGTATTTGTAAACTGTGTGAATGAGATCCCTAAGGCAACTACAAAAGAAAAGAGAGTTTTTAGTCTATGATTCATTGATAAAAACAATGAACAGAAATGGAGATGCTTGAGTTGAAAGTGCCAACATACCAACAATGCCTAATACAACACAATATATGGCGCCAAATATTGGTAGAGGAATAGATGCAAAAAAGGCACCGAATTTCCCTGACAGACAAGGAAACACAGTCAAATGCCACATCATATGATGGTCATAAATACCACAGTGGAGCCAAATTACATACCAAATATGGAGAAAAAGATCATGAAAGCAGTTGATATCTGCACCATTCTTCTGCTCCCTATGCGAGTCACTCCAAGGAGACCAATATTTTCTCTGCAATCATATTTGCAAAACAAGTATGTGAGATCCCTCTTCTAAATTATCATATGAATATGTTGCCAAAAATCAGTAAAGATGATACAGCACAGAATGATACGGGTGAATCTTGAATTTGCAAGTAAAAATCACTTCCCCCCTAGGGGGGGGAGAACTACTTGGTAAGCCTTTATCACCCTCATGGCTGAATAACTACAAAATAAAGAGTCAAAGCAGAAAAAAGGGGGGGGAAGGAGGGTTCCATACACTGATGCAGTTGTACCCACAACAGAACCAAATATCCCTTGAACCAGCATCCCAACACCCTACAACACGAAAGGACACATCAAGTTCAATAGCATCAATAGTTTATTTCCCACAGAAATTTGATAATAACATAGCAAATAAAGCAAATCTGCAACTCTACATGTAGGCCAATACTCCGGCTGAGCACATGTGCTGGCGGAGGTGTCGCACCCGCAAATCGGGCTGCTGCGAAAAATGCACCTGTTGACTACATTGAAGTTCACCAAACATATCAATAAGTCAAGCGCTTACAAAAATGGACATATTTTTAAACGACTAATGCAAATAACACCTCCGCAGAAGAAACAAGTGCTGCACCCATCATCCCAAAGACATGGCTTGCTCTAAATATGGGAGTACCCCACTGAAATGGGTACGGAATCCTAATCCTGCATCAGAAACCAAACTCTTTTCTCTAGAAGAAGTTCTAGGGAAAAGTAACAGGAGAATAGAAAATAATTGCCACTAGAGGTGTCTTTTATCGGAACATACCAAGGAGCAGATGACAAAAGATAGGAGCGATCTATGCGGCAACTTGTTTTCGTCTGCTCTTTGACATTGTTGTAAGCTCCAGACACAGTAAGGATTGCGGCAAATGCCCATATTATACCAATGCAGAAGAGCAAAGCATATCTCTCCGGCACATGACGATGGTGCTCAGGCAGGAGTTGCTTCAGATACTGTAATAAAAATAGAAACCCGCTCTTATATAAGGAACAACATATTTTCAAGTACAGCACTTTCAATTGCGCTATTCCATTATACCTGTTGAGATAAGACGAGAAGAATTAGCATCGGCAGGCCAATCTGGACACAGTTAGCCAGCTGCACAGGAAGATTACATCAGCAAAAATGCACAAGCCATCACTATACTACAGAAAAGCTGTGAATGGCATTCTTGAATGCAAGGTCCAGTCTAGTCAGAGTTTGTTTGCTATGTAAGCAAATAATAAACTTATTATGAAACAACTAATCTTTGTCCTATACTATAAAGCAGCTTTGCTAGAATCTTTTTTCAACCACTAATGGCTCTAGATTAAAGCAGGTTTTCCAAGGCATTCAACATTTGCTGCAGCCCATAAAGTGTTGACTTCCAGTAAGGAAACTTACCATTGAAAAGCCCCTTGTGAACAAACCAAGACTCAACGCAGGAACCACTGCTGCAATTATAACTGGACTAAAGAACCTGGATTTGAGTTTCAAAATTTGGAATTAGTAAACACAGATAACATAAACTTAGCAGATTAAAGATAAATAAAACAATTTACATATAGATTCTCCTGAAGAACATGAGTTACACAATACATTGAAAGGAAAAGATAGAACTAACTTGGTGAAGTTTCCCCATGCCCTGCTGTACCCAAGGATAATGTTCACAAATGAAGAAACAATAAGAGACCCCTGAATGGTCCTCATTGAGTAGAGAAACCTCTGCAAGCACACCACAAATTCATCACCTGAAGGTCTGATTGCAAGGAGTTGGGACACTGCTCTATGGTACAAGAGCATGATACCCAAGAGGAAAAAAGAACGTATGATAAGAAGTGCAGAACATCAGCAATGCATCACATAGTTGGATGAAGCACCAAAATATAGGGGAAATAAAATATGCAACGACAGAATCATAGTCCTCCTGAGAAGCATTTCTAAGGAGCTGGCTTTGGGAAGCAAAGGTTGAATAATTATATCGATCATTGTGTTGAACAGGACCTTCTAATCTCTGTCATGCTTTTCTATTGAACTTGCATGAATTTCAACTACTTTTAACTATCAATCTTTAAGATACAAGTTAGACTTATAACTTTAACTCCTCCTGATTTTGTACACAGTTTTTGCTATGCTCCAAAGAACACATACTATCTTCAAAGGCTGATGGTGACGAACAAATGTCTTAAATCCAACATATAAGTATATCATATCTTTTTGCTGAATTTTCTTTGTTCGGTACATACATCATGCTCTGAATTGAAGGTTTTGTCCAAAGTGTCATTTATAATCGATAACACCGGCAGATAAAAAGCAAGTGATGCTCCCATGACAGTAGGTAGCCTTGTCCCGATAAGGGTCTGAAGCAGAGTGTTGATTGCCGACATAAAAAGCATTGACTGAATCACGTGCCCCTTGTCACCCTGTTTGCAGATTGCAAGACTAAATCACATGTTGTACTTAGTCAAATAGTGCCTTAATAAATACCATATATGGATGAGCTTACATGGTTCCCACCCATTCGAGGCACAAGAATGCTGGCAATCATGACAATAGTTCCAAGCATCACAATATAGTGCTGAAATGCTAATACAATTGCTTGATCTGTAAAGTTAGTTCAAGAACACTCATCAGTAGATGTTTTCTTCAATATCAGTTCACAGGCTCGACCCTGAAAGCAATAATTTTTACGAAACCTAAGTTGATGTCTCTGCTTAGAAAGCTTAAAGGGTCAATCAGCATAATCTTCAAGGAATCCTCGGACTAATGGTATCCTCAGCAACGACAGAAATAGGAGAAAAGCTTCGTATCTTTTACACATGAACCAAATGAATCGGAGGACAAGTAGATTCGGATCGAAATGAACACAAAGCACGTAAAACGAATCTTGCATACCAAAATACTTTCCCCAGGTAAAGTAAAGGAATATAAACCATACCATAAAGCATGCACCTTTCTGGCAGAATATCTTTACCCTTATGAGTCTAAGCAGTCACAGATTCAAATCGACTTTCTCTTTTTTGCTTTTTTTTGTCAAAAGATTCAAATACAGAGAGAGAGAGACAGAGAGAGTGTGTGACTGACACCATCTGGGGTTAGAGTGGATGCAATAGTCGAGCTGCAGGAGCTGTTCGTTCGGAGGAAAAGTGGGCCCTCTGGAAAGACCGAGGTTCGGCGGCGGCCGCTGATGCTGCTGCTGCGGCGGCGCCGACTGCTGAGGCGGAGGCCCATGGTTGTGGTTGTGATTGTGATTCGCAGTCTCTCCCATCCTCTTTAATTCCTCACACGGGGGAGGCTTCCCTCAGGCTGGACTCCTGAGCGTTGAGCTCGCTGTACAGCTCCCTTCCTTCCTTCCTTCCTTCCTTTGTGGGTTCCTGCTAAGCAAAGCTCGGATCAAGCTCAGCCCGACGCAAGAAAGATGGTTGAGGAGTTTGAGAAAAGAAGGGAAGAGTGTCTCTGGCAAAAAGCAAAAAGTGAGTCCTTTCTTTCTTGGGTTGAGATCGACCCCCGAGTACCGAGAGAAGCAAAGTAATAATATATCACTATTAGCCGTTTCTCGGTGCTTCTGAACGGTCGGTGGGACTGAATCAAGATCGGGGAAATTTATTGCAAACTCATAAAGAATTCGATAACATGGCGTACTGCGATTATAATATTAGTGGGGAGTTGGGGGGATGAAGTACCGGGAAGCTCCGAACGAGAGAGACCGAGACGATGGAGATGGAGGAATGGGCAAGGAAGAGGGAGACATGGGGACGGCGTTATAGCAGATAGTCGTGTACCGACAGACCATGAATGCGACGTGCGGGCGACAGGGACGGGGCTGACGTTTGCGCCTTGTCCTGGCGGAAGGCGAATCTTTCCGAGGTGGCTTTGCCTTTGGAACCGCAAACGCGGTCCTGGATTTGCATGACCAACATTAAATCACAAATTTATGGTTTCACTTGAATTTATAGTTTCGTCCGCAGACTTCTCCAGCCGATTCGTGCACGGGTTTGGAAAGAACTCAGCTTACCGGACCAAACCCAATTAAATCACAAATTGTATGGAGTTACAAGCCATCAAAAACCCAAAACTTTGTTAATTATGAATTTTTATGACAAAAAAAAATCTCAAAATTGTATTTGTGTGACACATATTTTTGGTGTCCCATAAAAAAATTTGAGATGAATATGTCACGTAAGTATAAATTTTGGATTTTTTATGTAGCAAAAAAAAAAAGAGTAAAGTATCACATAAGTACAACTTTGGAGTTATTGATATCACAAAAAAAAATTATGGTGAATTTTTCTCTGTTATCAAATTTAGCATTTTTTGTGGCTTTTTTGCTAAATAGGGAGTTGACATTTAAGTAACAGGGTAAATCTTACTTAACAACTTGATTAAATCATTGATGACTTAAAAACACAACATCCAACCATCCTTTGCGAACAATACAAAGTTCTCCGTAACAAATAACTTAGTTTTTAACAGAAAAGGAGCAGAAGCATAACTCAATGTCAAAACAAATAAAACACAACAAAAGAATGTATATATAGAGAGAGAGACAGAGAGAAAGAGAGAGAGAGAGATTTGGTTTGGTTCAATTTGATCGTTTTTGGAGCCGTCAACCTGAGACCAACCAAACTGATAAAGAAATAAACCGAACTTTAGGTCTGGTTTGGTCCATATGTTTTTCAGGCTTTTTTTTTTTTTTTTTTTTATCAACACCCCTACTGTAAATTACCAGCTTGTGCTTTTAGAAATCCTAATTCCCCACTTTTATGCTCATACCATTCAAGAAGAGAAATTAACATAGCCTATCTAGGAAAGACTAAAATAATCTAAGTTGTGTTTGATCGTCTACATTTTCAGTTAAGATATAATGAAATAGGATAGGACAATATATGAAATCCATAGATTTTGTGTATCATATCGACTATTTGGTAAAACGTAGTAATAAAGCCAGATATTTTTAATCCTATCTTATTTAATATGAATGACATATAAGTCTAAATGAACTTGAAAAGACACAAATGATAATTGTAAGATTATCTTATGATTCACTATTAAAGATACTGTAAATGCATAAACAAGGTAACTTCCATCAATCAAACCATAATAATTGTACAACATAAATATTAAACAATAAAGCTCATTGAAGCATTCTAGAGCCACAGTCTCAATTATGACAAGAAATATAAATAGGCTATAGCAACATCAATAAGGTAGATTAGCTAGTAAATGCCAAATCCACTTAGAGAAGGAAAACATGATCATTCACTTTCGCAATTTCGAAAAGTATAGTGTTTTGACTCTCTTACCACTTTGTGAAACCTTAACGTGAATTATAGAGTTACAAATGAGAAGGAATTTCGATTCTTTTGCTGCTTTTGTGGATTTTTGACGTGAACTAAAGAGTTGTGGAGAAGGAGGAGTTTTGACTCTCTCGCTGTTTTCGTGGAGCTTTGATGCAAACTAAAAAATTACGAAGGAATTGTAAAGTTTCAACATGAGCTAGAGATATGACAAGGAGGATTTTTTTTTTCTTTCCAAATCCATTCCCCCTCATTCTTCAAAAATTAGAAAGATTATTGTCAAGTTTTAATTTGTTCATTTAAAATTTGGGTTCCTCTATTTCATGTTTTAATTAAAAAAAACTTGTATTTTTCCATCTTTTATTTCTTTTTTATTCCTTCCACCATTTCTTAATAATAATAATAATAATAATAATAATAATAATAATAATAATAATAATAATAATAATAATAATAACAATAGACACGCATAATATATATTTTAAAGTAGAAAAATTCAAATATATAGATAAGATAGGAATAATTAAAAAATAAAAATATTTTTTTGTAATTTTGAATTTTGTTTTTATATGATAATTCATATTTATATTATATTATATTAATTTAAAAAGTTTTTTTTATCATGAAAACTAACTTTTATATCATGAATATAAGATATCATATTCACATTTTTTTCACCTTCTTCATGAGATATTTTTATCTATACTATATCCTCTTATATCATACTCTATCTTATTTTGGGTAGGGTCAAATATTTTTCTCTTATTCTGATTTTTATCTTGGCTATTAAACATAGCCCTAGAGTGCTACGGGGTGCACAACTAGAAAATTTTCAATGGAATGATTATTGACACGATCTTTCGCATCCATCACTATTCAATTAAATGATTATGTATTATGCTAAATATGAAAAATAAGTTCTCGATTTTTCAAGTAAATATTCCCATAAGGCGCCTTCACGAGAATTGTTGAATTAATTTTGTGGACAAGCTGACAAGAAGTTGAAACGAGGGATTGGTGTATAATACTTTTTACGTAAAATGTTTCTATGTGAAATGGGTAGAATAAATTTTTTTTTTTTTTTTAATGCACTTTAGCATTCAGTATTTGGCAATACAGCAAAAACATATTTAATGATGAATGAGCCCAGTTTCTCTCAGTGAGGTACGTGACATTATAATAGCTATTATTGTAATTTAATTTTGTTAATTTGTAACCTATCAGGCACCATGAATTTTTTTTTTTTAAAAGGCACCATGAGTTCAAAGTCGCTATCTTATCTTATCTTATAAGATAAAGTAAAAAGAAAAACAACTTTATAATATGTTGACATGTGCATACGTAGCATGTGTCCCGACTAGATAGAAGGAAAGAGACTACAGTAATATAAAACAAATTAAATATGTGTACGATAATAAATTTATAAAATATCAATAGAAAAAATTAAATAAAATATCATACTATCAAATAGAAGCAAACTAAAAAATTATTAATCTGAAAATGAATAAATAAAATCAATATACTTGAACCAATTTAGATAATCTAAAACATTGGGAAATTATTGGTAATATACAGGTATGGAAATAGCTTTTGCAAATTTTTCTTAGATTTTTGTGGTAAAAAAAAAAGCTTTATTAAAGTCCTAAAAGTTATCTATATATCTTTTATATTACGAGAGAATTTTTAAATTTGGTGCCCACTTTAAATTTACTATAATATTCTTAAGGCACTATGGTTATTACATTAAAAAGGACTTCCTTCTCTACATCAATCGAGTGTATTTAGAATTTTACTTCGAGTGCTCTCGATAAAGTTTGAAATTAAGATCACAAAAAGAGGAGCAAACTTTTTTTCCATCAAAGATAACATCTAGTGATTCTTACTTAGGAAAAATTATCTAATCAATCCCACACTTATTATAAGGATGCTAATTCAGTCATAATTTTTTAAATTTTTACCAATTTGATTCTAAACCTATATGCGAAATTTCAATATAATTATTCTAATTAATTTTAGTGGGAAATTACTGATTTGACGATCTAGTTATCGTTAGTTATCTCAAGTGCTATATCGTCACGTTAGTGATTTTCGATAAAAAATATTCATAATAATAATATTAGAATTTCACATAGAGATTATTATTAAATTAAGAAAAGTAAAAAATTTAAGATCGAATTGATATATTTACAATAAATTTATAACTGATTGAATTACTTTTGTGCTTATCCTTCTTACTTGTGATATGACACTAATTGTGGGCCCTTTTACTTTACCTTTGGGCACTTTTACTTTACCTCTGTAACGTTTTGATTCAACACGACTAAAAGACGATATAATGATTGCCATCCAGGACAACATTCATTTTCAATCGGGAAATCAATACCCATTTTTCGTGGTTTGGTGGGATGTCACACAGGTGAATAGTTTTTGTTGGTTTCTTCTGATTATCTTCTTTGAAGATCTTTGGACCCACTTTTGCCTTTCAAATAGGAATTGATGATATCTCTTTCGAGCCATAGTAAAATTTTCAGCTTAGGGGGTGGCTTCAAGTATGTTTCAATAATTAGATTTGGAAAATTGAATCCCGAAAGCTGTAGGAAGTCACGGAAAACTCCCGCAAACTTTTGAGTCAGCACAACTTCTTTTTGACTTTCACGCATTTATCTTTCATTTTACGACTGCCATTAACCTAGGAAGTACCGATACTCTCAAAAAGCCTTCGTGACACTCGGTTAACATGTGTTAGAAAATCCGACACCTGGTCAATATTTCCAACATTCTTCAACACTCAAGTCGGAATTCTGACATACAAGTTTCCGACATATGATTCGACATGTGAAGTCAATTTTAAAAATTTTCAATAAATAAATGGTCAAAATATATATGTAAAAAATAAAAATCAATAATAAAAATAACAAATTAGGAAAGAAGAAAAATCTCTTCTCTTTTAATTCTTACTTTCCGTGATACACAATTTACCCTCAACTTTTTTTTCTTTTTTTTTCTTTCGACACGTCTAACACACAAGTCTAAAATGTGAATTACTTGTTTCTTTTTCCAAGTTTTATGAATTTATTGAAATGGAGTTGAATTTGTTAAATTGAAACAATGAAGGATATTAATAAATAGTTTATTAATATTTTTGGTGTAAATTTATTATATGATTTATTTATTTATTTATTTGTGAATTTGAATCAAATTAATTTGATTGAAATAATCATAAAAATAATAATTCATTATTTATATATAAAATATACATTTAACATATAACGTATCTCAACGTGTCGGAATTCTCTATTTTTTTCGAAACAAATGTGTCGTGTTGTGTCGTGTCGCGTGTCGCGTGTCAGTTTTATTTAGCCATTAACTATCTGTTTGTATTGCTTGTTAGAATACGTAATGCACGTGATTTTTAAGGGGTAACCGTATATATTTATCTCATGCTTCGAATGAAATGTCACATTTACCCTTGATTTATGTGAAAAATGAAAAAAAAATAAAGTAAATGATGAAAATAAATTAACTAAGGTATCAATAATGAGATTAGAAAGTATAAGTAGTTATAATTTTATCTTTATACCAATAGAAGTAATGAGATATTTTGTGAAAAAGAAACATAATTAAGTGAAAAAGAAACATGCCTCAATAACAAAAAAGTCAAGTGACAAAAACTGGTTTGTCATTACTTATTTGTAAATAGTTAAATAGAGAAAAGAAGAAGAAGCGATTGATGAATACAACATATTTAGAGAAGTACATCATTCTCTTTTGTAATTGATTCTTATATATTTTGTTAATCAATAATCATTTAGATTAATTAATTCTTTAAGTATGCATAATGATTAATCCAATTTTCCCATTTGACCTTTTTATTATCGATGTCCTTTTCCCTTTTCTTGTAATAATTTATTCTTGTAAATTCTATCCTCGTGCATTTGCACCGTTAGAACCACAAAGGGGGATTACATATCTGAGAATGAACCTTGAAATATGCCAATGGTTTGTAGGGTGCAAAACCCTATTGGATTAATCTTTACCTACATATATTGTGTAACTTTTTGTTTAGCATTTGATCATGTCATTAGGTCTCACTCAGATTCCCAAGCAAAATAACTTGCTCATTACTATGGTGACAATCTGAGTAAATTTGAAACTTTTTTAGGACTGATTTTGATCAATACGCCTAGATTATGCTTGATGAATCAGTACTTTGGTGAGAATGCAGAATCTAGCAATGACAGATTGAAAGTTCTTGCGGTGAACAAGATAATGTGTTGGCCGGATAATCTTTCTTCAACAATAACGCTAGGAAAAATTAACCTTGGTTGGAAAATCAACGGCCTCGACGGCAGCCTCGTGGTGGGTGCCCACCACCCGTTTGTAACCAGCGACCCAAACGCCATTCTGGATTGAGAGCTTTGGCCCGTTTGGGCCCCTGCTGTCGGCGAACAGGCGTTGGGGATGGTCGATGGACTTGGCCTTGAGGAAAGAGAGGAGCTGTGCTCGCGTGCTTCCAACGGGGAGCAGGCTCAAAACGACGTGATTCAGTGAGAACAGATGTCGTTCCAGTCCTTGATCTTAGTTGGGAACAGGTGCTTCCCGAGTGCCAAAGCGACAACGCTCTCGAGACTCGCCCTCCGTGACAATGAATTCAATGAGCGTGGCGTTCCTTTCTATTGATAGAGACGGGGCATACAATTTACACTACGTCCTGTCACACAAATATCCAATTCAAAAAAAAAAAAAAACAATAGTCACACAAATGAAGTATATGGATATATAAGGTCTATAATTCATGCAGTTGTATAAGGCCAAAGTGAGAACCCAAAATGCGGAAGTACAATATATGTATCCAAGCTGATTTGGGATGTATTTGATTTTGAAAATGCAAATCTCAAATGAGTTTATTCACATAGATACTTACGGATTGAAAGAAAAATTTAAGTGATCAAGAACTAGATATTCACAAAACTTCTATTAAAAAAATGGCAAAGAGATGGGATGTCACGAACATGTGATGATAAATGATACAATACAATAAGATATTACGTCCTCTCTAATTGTGCATTGACAAATTTACACATCAAAACATATGCAATAAACCATACATCCTCTCATGTCAGTTCATATATAGTTAGGGTTACTGATGCTCTTGTTCGATGTATGATCAGCCAACTAGCGGATTGAGCACCTGACCCACAAACAACAGTGTGCCAGTCATATCCTCTCTCACCAAGAACAGGAATGGGTGATCGGCGACAAAGTCTATCTTCTCCGAAAAAGCCAAACCCAACAACCGAACAACCGCAGCAGAAGCAGCTGCCGCTTCTGTTCCTTCTTCATTAACTTCAATGAATGATTTCTGAAATATGCTTGAGACATAGAGATTCCTGCCCTCCGGAGAGTCCACCATCTCGCTTAATCCTCCTCCACCCGAAAATGGCAATTCTAATCCCAACTTCTTCAGATCCTTTGAAGCTTCAAACCCGAAGGAAATCTTGAATCTTGGGATTCGGAATTCCCCCACTTCCACTTTGTTGTAAGGAAGATGACTATCCAGAAAGCCAGATTCAGAACAGACTTTCTCCACAAAAGCTGGGAGTCCATCTCTCGCATCTGGAAGAAATAAGTACATTGAAAAGTGACGCTTGTCCTCCCCTTTCTTATAAGGAAGTCCTAAGACTAAAAACCATCGTAAGCCCCAACGATCTGCTTGTTCTTACTAGTCAGGAAGGGCTTGTAAGAAGTCATGAAGGGTACTTGAACAGAATTCCCATTGAGAAGGAAAAAGTCACTGTCCTTTGTCTTTGAAGAGTCAAACTTGTCATTCCAAGCACCTTTGAAGTAAAGGGCATTCACAAAAATGAGTCGGGTTGAACTGTCAACTGAGCCAGCCGGAGAACCTCCTTTATGAGGCCACTGGTCTCCTTCTCAGCCCACGTATTAACCTCGCTAGTCACCTCAACAGCCTAATGGGTTCTTCTAATCAGTATATAGAATAGTAGGTGACACAAAAAGCAAGCAGCTAACACCATTGTTCAACAAATAGAAAGGACAGTCATGTAAGAACTTAGAAAAGATTGCAATTCAATTGAAATTCTAGCCATTTATGGAAGGATGAAAGTGATGGGTCAATACTAAACTTAATTAGCACAGAACCACATTCTCAACCATGACTCAGGAAAGAACAAAAGCATCAGTCTACAGGAACCATCGATATAGAAAATTAGGCAATGAAAATAACATTAGAGAACTAAGAAAATAGTAACCCTGTCAGCAAAGAAATCCCTACAAAAAAAGGTCACCCTGTTTCTATATTACCATGCACCAACAAAGTGAAAGATTGATATTCAAAAGAGGACTGCTGGAAGTCCTACCAAAGGCAACAAAGCAGTACTCATGGCACATATCTGAGAATCTGACTAGTCGAAATCGCACTACATGAAGCATTTGACTACAAAAGATGTTTTATAACATGGTGATTGCATGATAAGTCAGTTCTTCAATATCCTTAAGTTAAGCACTTTGTGAAGTCCAGTAGCAAAAGCTGCAGAACTAATGGCCAATTATATTTTCCAGAAACATCTACAATGACAACATCTCACTCCAGTTTACAGACATACTAAAATTGCTTGATCGTGACAAGTATGCAAATACCAAATTAGAAATAGCAGTGTAACCGACTATTGGGGACACACAGCTGGAGGGCAATGTATTCTGTAATAACTATGCTTAGTTTCTTTTTCTATGGCTATGGTAAGAGGTGCACGGGAGCCAGGTGCAATAACAATATTTGCCTCTTCTACAAATGCCCATGTAATTAATCTGTGGAAAATCAGTACATTGATGATGAATGGGAAGGTTAGGAGGGTAAAACTTGTAGCACTAGCGAATTGCATTCTGGGAGCATAATGTTTACGTCTTTAACAAGCAAAGGATATGATGGAGAATAGGAAATCATTATAAAGCATGTACAGGGCACGACTGAGGTCCCTTCCAACTGGATAGCTTCAAGCAACATCATCTAAAGCCCTGATCAAGTAAATTTTGTATGATTGTTTGGGAGGACCAATTGACCGACGCATCTCAACCGGAACTTTCTTCATTTGTAGCTTACCAAGATTTTGTGACTATTCATCAGATTTACCCATTTATGTTCATGATGTAGGCCTCTAGCAAAAGGCTACAATGAGCTCAACGTAGGGGATTTACATATTGGTTGTGCAAGTCTGGAGTATATTTCACACCTAGCAGAAATCCAAAGTAAGCCCACGCGTATTCAACCCAAAGACAGAAAAAGAGCCAGACCCAACCTTGGTTTTGAAATCAGCTAGGTTCGTGGCCGCCTTATAAGACGCGTCCACCACCTGTTTGAAAGAAGGCCTGAGAGGCAACGACTGATCGACCCAAACGCCGTTCTCGAACGACACCCCTGGGCGTCCGCCGACGGCGACGAGCTGGGAAGCCAGGGAGTGGAGGTGGTCGGCGGACTTGGCCCTGGGTGGGCCCCGCGGAGCCGGCGGCGATCAGGCCGAGCACGGCGTGGACGGAGAGGGGAGAGAAGACGAGGTTGGAGTCCCCGGCCCCGGTCAAGAGGAGGTGCTTGGAGAGGGCGAGGGCGGCGTCGGTCTGGCCGGCGATCGACTCTCTCAGGTCCATCGTCGGGCAGCCGGCGTCAACGCGAGAAAGAAACACGCGTTTGACCGAGAGCTCTGGCTGGGATCGAGAGAAAGAGGAAGAGCGAGAGGAACATGCATAGACGTTACCAACATATCCCGGGAACGAAGAACAGTGAGGCTCCCTCTGCCAACGTTTCTATTTCCTCAAATTACTCTTCTTTTTTTTAGTTTTTTGTTTCGAAAAATAATAGAAATGTATTTAATAACGTTGGCTAATTATTCAAAAATCTGTTTAGTAACGTCGGTTAATTATTCTACGCTCCGAAACAAAAAAAATAGCTGATGAATAGATTTAGGACAGAAATAAGAAATTAAAAAAAATTGTTTATTATTTTCGGGAACAATTTCTAGAATAAGCTTTTTTTTTATGGGAGAAATATATCAGAATTACCTTAACTTGTATACGGACGCTCACTTTAAATGTTATAACTTTTCACTAACTCACTTAAGTATCAAAATTGGAGAAAACGATCACTAAAGGTCTTCGGCGATAAATTCCGGCTAGAGCAATTATGTGACTTTTATAATTAATTTTTTTATCTGATGTGGCATTTTTTAGCACTAAAGTGATCACTTTTTAAAATAATTGATACTAAAGTAATCATTTTTAACAATGACTGATACTGAAATGATAATTTTTTAACTTGCTATACATCATCGTTTTAGGGTTTGTTGACAATGAAATGATTACATTTTAACTTACTACATGATGTCGTTTAGAGATTATATGCTAATGGAAAGCCATGTAGGATTGAGAAATTAATAAAATATTACCACGTCAAATTTCCAGCCATGCAGATCGAAGTTGGCACTCAAGTGATTATTTTTTTTAAAAAGTAGCACTTAAGTGAGCTAATAAAAAGTTGTAACACTAAGGTGAGTATCATGCACAAGTTAAGGCACTTCTAGTGCACTTTTCCCTTTTTTTCTTTTCTTTTTTTGTCTTTTTTTTCTTCTTCCTCATCTAACCAGTCACCGTCGCTAACTGTCGCTCGCCGGTCGCCACCACCACTGGCTAGAGGAGGAAGAAGAAGAGAGGAAAAAAAGAAAAGAAAAAAAGAAAAATATAAAAAATAATTAAAAAATTAAAGGGGTAATACGCTGAAAAATCTCAAATTTGTACATTTGTGACAAATATGATATCCGCTAAATTGGATTAATATCTCAAAAAACCACAAAAATTGTATAACTATGATAAATGAAAAATAAAATTTAAACCGGTACACTAGTTTGATAGTAAAATTTAACAGAAATTAATAGAAAATAAATTTGTCAAAAGTGTACAAGTTTGAGGTTTTTTAGTTTGAGATAAATTTGTCACAGGTGTACTATTTTGGAAATTTTCAGGATATTAACCCAAAATTAAAAGAAATTTTAAGTCAAAAAATTTGTAAGTTATACCAAACACATTCCTGTTCTTTTTCCATTTCAGAAATATAAATTTTATATAGTTACCAAAAGTGTTATTTTACTTAAAAGCTGTTTTAGAAAATAAAAATATATACTAAAGTGGATCGGTATTGGCCAACTAATGAAAGCAGATCGTGGTCCATGGAGTCCCAAGAAGGTAAGAACTCCAACCCTTTACTGTTACTAATGAAGGCATAGAGACTCATGCTTTAAACAAAAAAATCACCTTCAATTTCATAACAAAACCACAGAAAAGAAGTCTTAATATTTTACAAGAACATTCCATTTCAGAAATAAATTGCCTTATAAAAGACAAAGAAAACCAGCTTGAATTTTTAAAATAAGATTTAGAATTCAAAAGGATAGAAGAAAATCTTTTGAAACCTAAAGTTGTAGAAAAGATTGCTTCCTTACAAAAATACATAGAGAAAACCATATGCTCTACCTTACCCAATGCCTTTTGGGAAAGAAAAAAGCATATTGTAGACCTACCTTATGAACATGATTTTTCTGAAAACAAAATTCCTACCAAAGCCCGCCCAACACAAATGAACCAAGAAGTTTTAAAATTTTGTCAAGAAGAAATACAAGATCTTTTAAATAAAAAACTCATAAGAAAAAGTCAATCACCTTGGAGTTGTTCTGCTTTCTATGTCAATAAAAATGCTGAACTAGAAAGAGGAGTTCCTAGGTTAGTTATTAATTATAAACCTCTTACTACGGCCCTTAGATGGATAAGATACCCTATCCCTAATAAAAAAGATTTATTGAATAGACTCCATAATTCAAAGATATTTTCTAAATTTGATATGAAATCAGGATTTTGGCAAATCCAAATCGAAGAAAAAGATAGGTATAAGACTGCTTTTACTGTCCCTTTTGGACAATATGAATGGAATGTAATGCCTTTTGGTTTGAAAAATGCCCCTTCTGAATTCCAAAGGATTATGAATGATATCTTCAATCCTTATTCGAGAATACATCATAGTTTATATAGATGATGTTCTAGTATTCTCTTCCAATATAGAACAACATTTTAGATAGTCTTTGTAAAAACATACACATAGATCGAGAGCCATTCATTGGCATCCTTCTTGTTTCTACAGAGTGGTCAGGCCGTAAGTCCACGAGTGGCGGTTAGACCGTTGGTTTAGCTCGTAACGGTTCGAAGAAGGAACAGTTCCGATCTTAAGTATGAGCTTACATAGAAGATCTACATCTTCCTCTAGTTCTCTATCACAAATGGACTCAGATCCAAGTCCTATACATAGAGAAGAAGTAAGGATAGAAGATTTCAACAAATCTATAGAGAATTGGGAAATTCCTAAAATACAGCTTAAGGAAATATACAAGCAATCAAAATTAAAGTTTTTCAAAAAAACAGATTATGTCATAACTACTGAAGAAAGAGATGTTCCTCTTTCTAATTCTTATGAAAAAATACATCTTTTGAACAAAGAGTCCATTCTTAAGCATAAACAAAAATACAACTACATTCATATAGGACTAGTCCAAGTAGGAGTCAAACCTCTTACTAAAGAAGGCATTAATACTTCCATTCTCTTAGTCTTACGTGATTCACGTCTTTATATATATATATATATATATATATATATATACTTATTTATTTATTTATTAAAAAAATGTTTTTCGGAATAGAAATGTTATCAAGTGCACTCTCAATACCTCCAAATCATTTTTGCTGTGTAGAGAATCGGTTGGAAGAAATCAAAACCAAGGATTGAAATCGTGATAGCGTTGCTACTGATGCGAGAGATAAGTGATAGGGTGTGCCTGAGTTTTCTCGGGGGAGGAAACCCACCAACACAAGGAAGAAAGCTGCGCAATGACATGATGAGATGAACGGGGTACTTCTTGGCTTTTGCTACAGAAGCTGTTGCTCCTTCAAATTGGAAACTCTTGAAATGAAACGAAGTACGAAGCTTAACCACTGGGCTCTACCTTCTTTCTCACTAACTTTACTTGTAACAATAGCATGTAATTTTTTTGTTTTGATTTACATTAAATTTTTCACTAACGTTATTTGTAATCTTTTTGCTTTAATGATTCTCTTTCAAATCATATATTAATGTGAGTATCATTATTGATGGTTGATGTACTTGAGTGGGAATTCCATAATTAAGTTACCTGTACCCGGTGATCTAATATGTGATTAGTGCCCGATTCTTGTATATGCATCGGTTCCTTAACTAATAAACTAACTGAGAAGCTTCTCACTTCTTTAACTTGAGCTTCCAGCTATGCAACCAATTTGAAGAAGCACTTAAATCTAATTGAAAGACATTGGAGATTGTTGTTTTGTCTGTCTTAGTAGTTGAAGGTAACTAGATGCGGTTTTTGACTTTGCCTCTGCAAAGTAGCTTAAGAACTCTAATATATAATTAACACAGACAAGTGCCACAAGATGAAACAGTTTAAAAGATATAATTCACATGACAGATTTGTAAAGTAGTTGCATAGTTTGGATGACCATGAAAAACTTTGTGCTTTATACAAGTTTAGTACAACTTTTTGTCACATGTCTGAGTACTACCACGACCTTGTATTGCCGCAACAATCAATCATGACAGTAAACCGGGCATTCTCAACAGTTCCTGGGATTGAATTTATTGAGCAAGAATAGAAGGGGCAAAAATGTCAAAAAGTGTTAAACCTATTACATTAGTGCGGATTTAGTTCTAAATATTTTATTGGTACCAATTTAATTCTAAACATTTTAACCTAATACCAGTTAATTTTGGCCGAATATTGTTGATGTGAATGTTGATCAACTTACGTCGCATGGTTAACGCTGATTTGAGCAACTTTTAATAATATTTTTCGATGTAGTTATTTATTTATTTTCTTTAACCTTTTTTCCTTCTACTTTCTTTTTTCCTTTTTCCTCTTCCTATAGCCAATTACCAAGGTCAGTGATGGGCTAGAGATGTGGGTTAGTGAGGGACCTTGCTAGAGGCCTCAACCTTGCCTTCGGCTGGTCACTGAGGTTCGGCAACTAGATGGAGGAAGAAAAAGAGAAAAAAAGAGAGAAAATGAAAGAAATAAAAGAAATAAATCAATTCGAAAAATATAAAAATATTATTAAAAGTTATCCATATTAGAGACCTGTGTCACATAAGCTGTCCGGCGTTCACATTAGCAATATCTAGCTAAAATTAGTCGGAATGATTAAAATGACATTAGGTCAAAAAGTTTAGGATTGGCACTAATAAAAAAATTAATATTAAATTGATAAAAATGTAATAATTTTAGGACTTTTCTTATACTTTTTGCAAATAGAAGTTCCCGCAACCTTTCAAGGTCTTGCGGTGATATATGTGTTCAAACTGATTATTCGTACGGTTGTGCAAAAAGAAAGTGAGAATCCAAGGTCTTGCGGCAATTTGTGTGTTCAAGCTGATTTGGAATATTTAATTTTGAACATGCAAAGTTCTAACGTATTTATATGCACTGATTAGAGATTGAAATAAAATTTTATTGATTAAGGACTATAAACAATATCCAAATACTTTTTTTAGGAAAAATATAGATAAGTCGCAAAACTAAAGTCCAAGTCCAATCGTCAACAAATAGATATTTTTCAAATAATTCAGAACCAGCAATCGAGTGATCCCTCAAAGAAAAAACATTTTATCCCTTCGAACAGAACATTACTCAATTCAACTCACTCGTCTAATAAAGAAATCGGCATAGTACAAGTCATCAGTAAAGGGATAGGAAGACCATAAGTGTCCATGAACATGTGATAACAAAAAAGGATTAAAAAATGGAGGAAATAAACTAACTGCGATGTCAATACTAAGATTAGAAACTAAAAGTTGTCATAATTTTATCTATATACCAGTAGAACTAATGAGATATTTTACGAAAAAGAAACATAATCAAGTGAAAAGGAAAAATGCCTCAATAACAAAAAAGTCAAATGACAAAAACTGGATTCTTATTATTTATTTGTAAACAGTTAAATAACACAAAACAAAAACTGATCAATACAACATGTTTAGAGAATTACCTTAAATCTCGGTTATCATCTCCTTTTAAGCTTTGAGAACATCATTTTCTTTTGGAATTAGTTCTTACATATTTTGTTAATCAATAATCTTTTAAATTAATTAACTCTTTAAGTATACATAATGATTAATCAATTTTTGTCATTTGACCACCTTTTTCCCTTTTTAGTCGGTCTGTGTTAATTATTCTTCTTAAATTATTTTATTTATTTTATTAAAGTGGCTATGCTTATCAACTTTTAACAAATTTTGATTGTTCAATATGATCATTGACACTTATTTTTTCCATGTAAATTATTGTAATTAAATTAGTTTTTACCCATTTTCCGTAATTATTTTCGTTTGTTACAGCAATAAAGGGTAAAGAAAAGAATTGCTTCAAAAGTTGAGATGAGAATGTACTTTCATCTCATAAAAGTATGTACATCATAAGTTAACAGACGAAATAACAAAAGATTAACGGTTTTGGCAAAATGAAGTTCAGAGAGTATTGTATAGCACTTGAAATTTCAAAGGTAGACAGGTCCTACCCCTAAAGTTCAAGGGGTTTGTACACTTTCCCCTTAAATTAAATGAGTAGGAGATTCATGAGATTTCTAAAATAATCATCTTATAGCATCTACAATCTTAAGTGGCAGGCCTAAAACTAACAGTTAAAAGAAGGCTCTATAATAATGTATTGCTGTAAATTCTATACTCGTGCATTTGCAACGTTAGAACCACAAAGGGGGATTACATGTCTAAGAATAAACCTTATACTATGCCAAGGGTTTGTAGGGTGCAAAACCCTATTGGATTAATCTTTACCTACATATATTGTGTAACTTTTTGTTTAGCATTTGATCATATCATTAGGTCTCACTCAGATTCCCAAGCAAAATAACTTGCTCATTACTATGGTGACAATCTGAGTAAATTTGAAACTTTTTTTAGGACTGATTTTGATCAATACGCCTAGATTATGCTTGATGAATCAGTACTTTGGTGAGAATGCAGAATCTAGCAATGACAGATTGAAAGTTCTTGCGGTGAACAAGATAATGTGTTGGCCGGATAATCTTTCTTCAACAATAACGCTAGGAAAAATTAACCTTGGTTGGAAAATCAACGGCCTCGACGGCAGCCTGTGGTGGGTGCCCACCACCCGTTTGAAACAATTCCGGAGAGGCATGTAACCAGCGACCCAAACGCCATTCTGGATTGAGAGCTTTGGCCCGTTTGTGCCCCTGCTGTCGGCGAACAGGCGTTGGGGGTGGTCAATCGACTTGGCCTTGAGGAAAGAGAGGAGCTGTGCTCGATTGCGTCCGACGGGAAGCAGGCTGAAAACGGCAGGGATTGAGTGAGGAGAGAAGATGTCGTTCCAGTCCTCGATCTTAGTTGGGAACAAGTGCTTCCCAAGTGCCAAAGCGACGTCGTCTTGGCTGCAGGTCGATTCTCGGGGGCCATGCATAGCATCGCCGAAAGAAGAACAATGGAGAGAGCGTTTGATCCAGACTCGCCCTCCGTGACAATGAATTCAATGAGTGTAGCATTCCTTTCTATTGATCGAGACGGGGCATACAGTTTAAACTAAGTCATGTCACACAAATATCCGACCAAAAAAATGTCATACATACAAAGTATACGGACATATAAGGTCTATTATTCATGCAGTTTTGTAAGGCGAAAATGAAAATCCAAAATGCTGAAATACAATATATGTATTCAAGCTTATTTGGGATGTTTTCGATTTTGATATCGCAAATCTCGAATGAGTTTGGTCGCGCATATACTTATAGATCAAAAGAAAAATTTAAGTGATCAAGAACTAAATGCGACATTCACGATACTTCCATTAAGAAAAAAATAAATAGAAGCGGCAAAGAGATGGGATGTCCACGAACATGTGATGAAAATAGATACAATAAGTCGCGTCCTCTCTAATTGTGCATTGATAAACTTAAACATCAAAACATATGCAATAAACCATACAACCTCGTGTTAGTATGTATATAGTCGGGAATACTGATGCTCTCGTTCTACGTATGATCAACCGGCTTGCGGATTGAGCACCTGACCCACAAACAACACCGTGCCAGTCATATCCTCTCTCACCAAGAATAGGAACGGGTGATCGGCCACAAAATCAATCTTCTCCGAAAAAGCCAAACCCCTTAGCTTAATAACCCCAGCAGAAGCAGCGGCCGCTTCTGTTCCTTCTTCGTTAACTTCGATGAAGGATTTGTGAAATATGCTTGAGACATAGAGATTCTTGCCCTCGACAGAGTCCACCATCTCCGTTAATCCTCCTTCACCCAAAAACGGCAATACCAATCCCAACTTCTTCAGATCTTCTGAAGCTTCAAACCCAAAGGATATCTTGAATCTCGGGATTCGGAATTCCCCCACTTCCACTTTGTTGTAAGGAAGATGGCGATCCAGGAAGCCAGATTCAGAACCGACTTTCTCCACAAGAGCTGGGAGTCCATCTCTCGCATCTGGCAGAAATAAGTACATCGAAAAGTGACGCTTGTCCTCCCCGTGCTTATAAGGAAGTCCTAAGACTTTAAAACCATTGTAAGCCCCAACGATCTGCTTGTTTTTACTAGTCATGAAGGGAACTTGAACAGAATTCCCATTAAGAAGGAAAAAGTCATTGTCTTTTGTCTTCGAAGAGTCGAACTTGTCATTCCAAGCACCTTTGAAGTAAAGGGCATTTGCGAAAATGAGTCGGGTTGAACCGTCAACTGAGCCAGCCGGGAGAACCTCCTTTATGAGGCCACTGGTCTCCTTCTCAGCCCACGCATTAACTTCGCTAGTCACCTCAACAGCCTAATGGGTTCTTCCAATCAGCAAATAGAATACTAGGTGACACAAAAAGCAAGCAGCTAACGCCATTGTTTAACAAATAGAAAGGACAGTCATGTAAGAACTCAGAAAAGATTGCAATTCGATTGAAAGAGCCATCTATGGAAGGATGAAAGTTACGGCTCTACTAATCTTAATTAGCACAGAACCACATTCTCAACCATGACTTAAGAAAGAACAAAACCATCAGTTTCACAACTTAAAATAGTATAGAGGAACCATTGACATAGAAAATTAGGCAACAAAATAAACAATAAAGAACCAAGAAAATAGTAACCCCGTCAGCAAAGAAATCCCTACAAAAAAGGGTCACTCTGTTTCTATAACTCCATGCACCAACAAAGTGAAAGATTGATATTCAAATAGAGGACTGCTGGAAGTCCCACCAAAGGCAACATACTTGTACTCAAGGCACATGTCTGAGAGTCTGACTAGTCAAAATTGCACTCCTTTTAGTATTTGACTACACAAGATGCCTTTTTAACATGTTGATAGCATGATAAGTCAGTTCTTCAATATCCTTAAGTCAAACACTGTGTGAAATCCAGTAGCAAAAGCTGCAGAACTAATCGCCACTTATATTTTCCAGAAACATCTACATTGACATATCTCACTCCTGTCAACAGCCATACTAAAATTGCTTGATCATGACAAGTATGCAAATACCAAATTAGAAATGGCAGTGTAACCTACGATTGGGGATTGCACCGCTAGAGGGCAAAGTATTCTGCAATAACTATGCTTAGTTTCTTTTCTAATATGGCCATTTTGATTTCTCTATATATATATGATCTATGGCTATGGTAAGAAGTGCATGGGAGCCAGATGCAATATCACTATTTGCCTCTGCCACAAATGCCCAAGTAGTTAATCTGTGGAAAATCAGTACACTGATGATGAATGGGAAGGTTAGGAGGGTAAAACTTGTTGCACTAGCGAATTGCATTCTGGGAGCATAATGTTTAAGTCGTTAACAAGCTTAGGATACGATAGAGAATAGGAAATCCTTGTAATTCATGTACAAGGCACGATTGAGGTCCCTTCCAACTTGATAGCTTCAAACAACATCTAAAGCCCTGATCAAGTAAATTTAGTATGATTGTTTGGGAGAACCAATTGACCACCATGGAACTTTATTCATTTGTAGCTTACGAAGGTTTTGTGACTATTCATCACTATACCCATTTATGTTCATGATGTAGGCCTCTAACACAGGGTTGCAATGAGCTCAATATAGGGGATTTACACATTGGTTGGGCATGTTTGGAGTATATCTCACACCTAGAAGAAATCTTCAGCAAGCCAACAATAAGGAGCTAATGCCTTAACCAGAAGGTTTGGTTTAACAAGTCAACCAATTACAAGCAGCATTTCAAATCCCAAACTAAAGAAAAATTAGAAGAGGAAATGATTTTCGTAAGTGTTTCCATAAATAAAACATGCACCCGCAATTCAATCCGCGGAAGAGTGTTAAACCCACGAAACAGCAAGTGGGTAGAACAGCTACTCGCTTAAAATACCTAGGTGCAGTCACTCAAACCTCTCAGCACCATCTGACCAAAGAAACTAAGAAAGCCCACACGCATTTGACCCCCAAAACAGAAAAAAGAGCCGGAACTAACCTTGGTTTTGAAATCGGCTAGGTTAGTGGCCGCCTTATAAGACGCGTCCACCACCTGTTTGAAAGAAGGCCTGAGAGGCAACGACTGATCGATCCAAGCGCCGTTCGCGAACGACAGCCTGGGCCCGCCGGCGGCGCTGCCGTCGGCGAGCACGACGGCGACGAGCTGGGAAGCCAAGGAGTGGAGGTGGTCGGCGGACTTGGCCTTGAGGAAAGAGAGGAGCTGGTCCTGGGTGGGCCCCGCGGAGCCGGCGGCGATCAGGCCGAGCACGACGTTGATGGAGAGTGGGGAGAAGACGAGGTTGGAGTCCCCGCCCCGGGTCAAGAGGAGGTGCTTGGAGAGGGCGAGGGCGGCGTCGGTCTGGTCGGCGATCGATTCTCTCAGGTCCATTTTCGGACAGCCGGTGTGGACGAACGCCAGAGAGAAGCACGCGTTTTACTGAGAGCTCTGGTTGTGAATTGTGGTCGAGAGATCGAGAGAGAGAGAGAGAGAGAGGACCGAAGAGGAAGTGCGACCGACGCGTTGCGTGGCACCACCACCTCGTGCTTCCGGGAACCTGCGCTGCACTTGCGTCGTGGTCTCCCTCGGGCTGAGAATGGGTTCGCATGATGGGCCATTTTTGTTCAGACAAGGAGGCCTGTGGGATCTGTTCGCAGGTTGTGGCTGTCTCTATGGGCCGAGGACTTTTGACTGAAGAATCGACGAGTTACTTCTTGGCATGACACGATGAAATGAAACGAAGTACGAAGCTGAACCACTCAGCCGTAGCTTCTGTCTCACTAACTTGACTTGGAACAATAGAAAGTAATTTTTTTTTTTTTGGGTGTTGATTTACATTGAATTTCTCGCTAACTTTTCTTGTAATCTTTTTGCTATAATGATTTTCTTTCGAATCATGTATTAATGTGAGTATCATTATTGATGATTGATGTACTTGAGTGGATACTCCAAATTTAAGTTATTTGTATTTGGTGACCTAAAGAGTTGAATACATGATCCGTGCCAGATTCATGCATATACATCGGTGCCTTAACTAGTAGACTAAACGAGAAACTTCTCATTTATTTAACTTGAGCTTCAAGCTATGCAACCAATATGAAGAAGCACTTAAACCTAAATGAGAGACAGAGGAGATTGTTGTTTCGTTTGTATAAACAGTTGAAGGTAACTCTCCCTCCTTCATTCATGTAGTGGGGGCGATCGAAGAGAAGCTGATGCATGGGGCAACTAGATGCGGTTTTTGACTTTGTCTCCGCAAAGCAACTTAAGAACTTTAAAATATGATTAACACAAACAAGTGCCACGAGATGAAACGGTTTAAAAAATATAATTCGCATGACAGATTGGTAAACTAGTTGCATAATTTGGGCTGACCATGAAAAACTTTGTGCTTTATACAAGTTTAGTATAACTTTTTGTGGGATGTCTTCTCAGTACTACCACGATCTTGTATTATGCGACAATCAATCATGACGGTAAAACGGGCATTCTCAATGATTCATGGAATTGAATTTATTGAGCAAGAATAGAAGGGGGAAAAGTGTCTAAAAATCCTAAATCTATTACATTAGTGCCTTAGTTCTAAACCTCTTATTGGTGTCAATTTAGTTTTAAACATTTTGACTTAGTATCAATTTAGCCATTCTAGTTAATTTTGGTCAAATATTACTGATGTGATGACAGCCGATTTACGCAATATGATTGACGTTAATGTAAATAATTTTTAATTATATTTTTTTATTAATTGATTTTATTTATTTCTTTTCTTTTTCCTTTCGTTTCCTTTTTTTTTTCCCTTCTTCCTCTTCCTCTAGCCGGTCACTGAGGTTGACGACCGGCCAGAGGCGAGGATTGATGAGGGACCTCTCTAGAGGTTGTGAGGGCAGCCTCGCACTAGGCTAGTGAGGTCCCTCGCTGACCCTCGCCTCTAGCCGATCAGCAAGTTTTAGCAACTAGCTAGAGGAAGCGGAAGAGGGGGAAAAAAGAGAGAAAGAGAAATAGAAAAGAAAAAGAAAAAGAAAATATTTATTATTAAAATTTGTCTATATTAGCACTAGTCGTCCCACGGCACAGCCGGCGTCCACATCAATAATATTTGATCAAAATTAGCCCAACTGACTGAAATAGCACTAGGTCAAAATGTTTCGGACTATATTGAAACCAATCAAATATTTAAGATTAAATTAGCACAAATATAATAAATCTAAGAATTTTTTTAAAAATATTTTTCCCAAATAGAAGTTCCCGCAACCTTCCAAGGTCTTGCGGCAATATATGTGTTCAAGTCGATTATTCATGCAGCTGTGCAAAAAGAAAGTGAGAATCCAAGGTCTTGCGGCAATATGTGTGTTCAAGCTGATCTGGGATATTTAATTTTGAACACGCAAAGTTTTAACGTATTTTATATGCACTGATTCTTAGAGATTGACATAAATTTTATTGATTAAGAACTATAGACAATATTCAAGATACTTTTATAAGAAAAAGCATATAAAAGTCGCAAAATTGAAGTCCAATTTTAGTCATCAACAAATAACAGGTTATCTTTCAAAGAAAAACATTTATCCCTTCGAACTGAACATTAGTCAATTCAACTGAACGCGGCATCGTGCAAGTCATCAGTACAGGGATAGGAAGACCAAAAGTGTCCATGAACATGCGATAATAATTCATACGAGGCAATAAGGTTAGCATTTTGTAATTGTGCATTATTAGATTAATACATCACACGTATGCAATAAACCATACAACCTCTCATGTTAGTTCATATCTAGTTAGGAATACAAATGCTCTTAATCCACACCACATATGATCATCCGGCTAGCGGATTGAGCACCTGACCCAGAAACAAAATCGCTCCGGTCATGTCCTCTCTCACCAGGAACAAGAATGGGTGGTCGGCGACAAAGTCTATCTTCTCCGGTAAATCAATACTCCTCAGCGTAACAACCCCAGCAGAAGCGGCGGCTGCTTCTGTTCCTTCTTCGTTAACTTCGATGAAGGATTTATGAAATATGCTTGAGACATAGAGACTTCGGCCTTCAGGAGAGTCCACCATCTCCATTAATCCTCCTTGGCCTAAAAACGGCAATACCAATCCCAACTTCTTCAGATCTTTTGAAGCTTCGAATCCAAAGGATATCTTGAATTTCGGGATTCGGAATTCTCCCACTTCCACCTTTTTGTGAGGCAGATGGCGATCCAAGAAGTCAAATTCAGAACTGATTTTCTTCACGAGAGCTAGGAGTCCATCCCTTGCATTCGGGAGAAATAAGTACATTGAAAAATGACGCTTGTCCTCCCCTTGCCTATAAGGAAGTCCCAAGACTTTAAATCCGTCATATGCCTGGAGGGTCTGCTTGTTCTTACTAGTCATGAAGGGAACTTGAACAGAACTCCCATTAAGAAGGAAAAAGTTGTTGTCCCTTGTTTTCGAAGAGTCGAACTTTTCATTCCAAGCGCCTTTGAAGTAGAGGGCATTCGCAAAAATGAGTCGGGTTGTACCGTCAACTGAGCCAGCTGGGAGAACCTCCTTTATAAGGCCATTGGTCTTCTTCTTAGCCCACGTATTAACCTCGCTAGTCACCTCAACAGCCTATGAGTTATTCTCATTAGAACAGAGTAACGTTAATACCTCGCTAGTCACCTCAACAGCCTATGAGTTATTCTCATTATAACAGAGTAATGTGTGATACAAAAAGCAAGCAGCTGATGCCATTGTTTTAACAAATAGAAAGGACTGCCATAAGAACTTGAAAAAAAATTGGAGTTCAACTGAAAATCGAGCCATTTAGATAAGGATGTAAGTTACAAGTCAATACTGGAGTTAACTAGCATAGAACAACATTCTTAACCATGACTTTGGAAAGAACAATATCATCATTTTGGCAGCTTAAATTAGTATAGACGGTCTGCTGATTTTGAAAGTTAGGCAAAAAAAGGAAAAAGAAAAATGATAGAGAACCAAGAAAATAATTGGTACATAAAAATGGGTCTGGCCATCTGCAAAGAAATCGCTGCAAAAAAGGGGTCGCCCTACATTTGTATATCTCCACGCACCAACAAAATGAAATGCTGATATTCTGATAGACGACCGCTAAAAGTCCCACCAAAGGCAACATAGGAGTATCCATACCACTTGATCTGCCAGTCTAACTAATCGAAATTGCAACTAATCTGAAGTATTCAACAAAGCAAGATGTTCTTTCACAAGGCGATTGCATAATCAGTCAGTCTCCAAGATTTTTGAGCTAAGCCTTGTGAGAAAACCATTAGCAGAAGCTGCAGTACTAATCTCCGAAAATATTTTCCAGAAACACCTATTATGTCACATCTCACTCCAGTCTATAGCCATACTAGAATCGCTTGATGATGACTAGTATGCAAATACCTAATTAGAAATACCAAAGTCACCTATGTTTGGGGATGACACAGCTAGGGGCCATGAACTCTCCAAAAACTATGGTTAAATTTCTTTTCCTAATATTGTCATTTCGAGTTCTCTACATTTATATGATCTATGGGTATGGCAGGAAGTGCAGAGTAGCCAGAAGCAATGGCAATATTTGCCTCTGCTACAAATGCCCATTTAGTCAATCTGTGGAAAATCGGTGCATTGATGATAAATAAAAAGGTTAGAAGCGTAAAGCTTGTTGCATTAGCGATTTGCCTTCTGGGAGCATAAAGGTTACGTCTTCAACATGCTTAAAAATGTGATAGGGAAATGGAAATCTCCGTGAAAACACTGCAGCTGGTTTGGAGGGCACGACCGAGGTTCCCTTCAAACTTGATAGTTTCAAGCATCATTATAACCCTTGATGAAGTGAATTTTATATGATCGGTTGGGAGAATTAGGGCGCGTTTGGTAACGTTTCTGTTTCAGGGAATAATTTTTGAACAAAAATAGTTTTTTTTTTAATTTCTATTTTAGGAAACAATTTTTAAGTATAGAAACGCGTTTGGTAACTCGCAAAATATTTCTACTCTAGGAATAGAAACGCGTTTGGTAAACTTGTATAATTTTTTTGTTTCTTTTAATTTTTTAATATTTTTATTATATTTCTCTTTTTTTTCTTTTTTCTTTTTCCTTTTTCTTTTTCTCTTTGAACGGTCGCCGCCACGGCGGTGGCGGGCGACTGGCTAGGCAATGTTCGGCGAGCTTGCCGGAGGCCAGCCTGGCCTCGGCGAGGCTCGGCGTTGCCAAATCTAGGCGAGGTCGAGCCTCACCGGTAGCCTGGCGAGATCGTCGCTAGCTAGGCAAGCCTCGCCAAGCCACCGGTGAGGCTCGGTGCCTCACCTCACCCAGGCGGCATGAGGTCGGCCTTGCCTTGGCTTGGCGAGGCTCGAGCCGACGAGCCTCGCCATGGCTCAGCCTCTCCGGGGGCCAGCGACACTCCGACGAGGTTGTCGGCCCTCATCTGGCCGGTTGCCGACGTCGGCCATGGCCAAGGCCAGTGACTGGCAAAAGGAAGAAGAAGAAGAAGAAGAAAAGAAAGAAAAAAAAAGAAAAAAAAAAAAGAGAAGAAAAAAAGTGTTTCTTGGAAGTGTTCCTGGAAACAAGAAATAAGTTTTTTCTACTTTTATTTTCGTTCCAAATCTGTTATCGGAAACAAAAAAAATAGATTTTTTTGTTCCCGGGAACAAAAATGTAAACAAATGTGTTTCTGTTTTTTTTTTTTGTTCCCCGGAACAAAAGAACAAAAATTTGTGTTCCGGGGAACAAAAACAAAAATAAACAAACACACCCTTAATTGAACAACGCATCACAATCGAGCTTTTTCCTTTTGAAACTTATCAACAGATTAAAACATGCATTCACATTTCAATCTACGGAAGTGTTAAACCCATGAAACAACAATTGGGTAGAACACCTACTCGCTTAAAATATCTAAGCGCAGTTACTCAGGATGCGTTTGGTAACCATTCTATTGCTCAGAACAATTTCCGCTCATAAATGATTTTTTTCTGATTTTGTTCACCAGACGAATTTCTAAGTTCAAAGACGTTTGATAATTGCAAAAAAAAAAAAAAAAAAAAAATTACATTCTTAGAATAGAAATGTGTTTGGTACCACCTCAAATTTTTTTGCAACTTAGAATTTCTTTTAATTTTTAAATAATTTTATAACTTTTTTTCTCTTTTTTTCTTTTTTCCTTTCCTTCTTCTTTTTCCTCTAACCGATTTACTAGCTTTAGTGGAGCCTTGCCGACCCTAGCAAGGTTGAACCTCATTGGTCCAAGCCTCATGATGGTTAGGTGAGGTCGAGCCTCACCGGTGGCTGGGCAAGCTCGACCTTGCTAACCGACCTCACGGTGGCTGGGCGAGGCCGAGCCTCTTGTAGCCATGGTGAGGCTTAGGCCAACAAGGATCCGACAAGGTCGCTGGCCACAAAGAAAAAAAAAAAGAAGAAAAGGAAAGAAAAAAAAAAGGAAAATACTTTATTCTAAAATTATTACCGGAACCAAAAAAAAAACAATTTTTTTTTAATTCTTGATCATGATTCAAATCTATTATCGGGAACAAAAACTTTACCTAATCGATACCGTTTGGCACGTTACTAAACATGCCCTTAACCTCTCAGCAACATCTGACCAAAGAAACCAAGAAAGCCCACACGTATTCGCCGAGAAAGAGAGGACTAACCTTGGTTTTGAAATCGGCAAGATTAGTGGCCGCTTTATAAGACGCGTCCACTACCTGTTTGAAAGAAGGCCTGAGAGGCAACGACTTATCGATCCAAACGCCGTTCGCGAAAGACAGCTTGGGCCCGCCTGCGGCACTGCCGTCGGCCAGCACAACGGTGATGAGCTGAGAAGCAAAGGAGTTGAGGTGGTCGGTGGATTTTGTCTTGAGGAAAGAGAGGAGCTGATTCTGGGTGGGCCCCGTGCAGCCGGCGGCTATGAGGCTGAGCACGACGTGGATAGAGAGGGGAGAGAAGACGAGGTTGGAGTCCTTGGCCCCGGTCAAGAGGAGCTGCTTGGAGAGAGAAAGAGCGACGCTGGTCTGGTTGGCGATCAATTCTCTAAGGTCCATTTTTTGGGGAGCTGGAGCGGGTTTGGAGAGAGTTTTTCCCATGAGAAGTAGCTCACTGGCTGCCTTGTAAAAAGCACTAGAGAGCCGCTCTATAGAAGTGAACCTAGACCTGCAAGTTATGCAGCAACTACTAAATTCAAGTTAAGAGAAAGAAAAAGAGAGAGGGATCGAATCTCCGAGTATTGCGTTGGAGACGGGTGAAGAGTAACGGTGAATTATGTATTGCCTGACACGATAGCAGAGAATCAGCACCTTAGAAGTTAGTATATTGACAAGATAAGCACAACTTTATGTTTCTCAAAAGAAAGAGATTTTTCATCGGCCTTTATTCCACACTCACCAATCACTCAGCAACAGGATTAAAGATCAGACCCGCGAACCAAATTGTGCTGGAATCTTTCTCCATGATCAAGAACAAAAACAGGTGGTCGGCCACAAAGTCGACTTTTGTTACAACCGAAAAACAAGCAGCACCGAATGTCACAAGATCAGCTGAAGCTGCCGCTGCTTTGGCTCCTCTTTTGTTGACTTCGATGAAGCATTTGTGGAATATGTACAAGACAAAGAGATTCCGTTCCTCCACCAGCTTTACCATCTCAATTAAGCTGCCTTCTCTGCCGTCGAAGGGCAATTCCAATTCGAGCTCCTGCAGAGCCCGAGGCTTCAAACCCTAAGGATATTTTACAATTTGATCCTGAACTTGCTTACGTCGATTGACCAGCGCGGGAGATAGCCAACTACAGACTCGCGTTCCGAGCTAAGCCTCTCCACTAGAGATGAACATTTACATGGAGAAATCACACCTTTCCTCAATGCCTTTCACTCCCTTATGAGGAAGACCCAAGACTTTGAAACTGTCATGAACGCCAATCGGTCGCCTGTGGTTGCATTGGTGATGAAATTCGTCGATCCTGATCTTGATCCTCGGTTGGTGGCATGTCCTATATACACCTCGATTTTGATTGTATTGTATCCTTCATTTGCGTTTACCATCAATATCCATTTTGCATACATCCATCCCCATATACTTTGATTGAATGATTTCTTCTGTTACCAATCTTGCATCGCATCTCATATTTCCATTAAAAAAATAAGAAAAAGAAGGAAATGGCTAATGGTCGTCGATATGGACCAAACGTTGAGGCTCCTACAACATGGGAAAGAAGCCTATGAGACATGATAAAAGTGCAACAATCACAAATGGAGAGAGACATCACCCTCCTAGAAAAACAACTAAAAGGTGGCAAGAGATATTCAGCTAAGCCTTCAACTAAAGCTTTTCAGCAAGCCTCGAAGATAGTTATTTGTATGAAACTGATATATTATATAGTTTGTTGAATAGGCTGTCACGGAAACTTTTCGAAATCAAGTTCCTTCGATTAGAATGATTTTGACGAATTAGCAACTTTCAATCTTGGAAATGAGGCAATGACGAGATCCAAGGGCAAAATCTTCTACAACCTACGGAGATTAATGCGGAAGCATCAAACTTTGTCAATCAGTTTAAGTTGAAGATGTCGATTATGCGAAAAATTTGTCAATTCAATGGACAAGTTGTCGATTTCATGGTTGCCGATCGGCTACCAAAACATTGTTATACAAATTTATTGTTGATTTCGAGACTTCCTACCAACTACGTATTGACTAGAGGTTGTTCTCATCAATTTCTATCGCTATTCCGTGATCTTCTACGATGACTATTCAGCTTCCAAGGATGGTGCACGAATTTGGAAGAGTCAAATATCAAGTTTCTATGTCTTTAATTGCATTTCTAATTTCTAAATGTTTTTTTGCATTATCTAGTTCTTAGGTCTTTATTTTGTTTTCTAATTCTCACATCCTTAATGTTGGGTAGTGCCCGTGTCTTTGATGTTTAGTCTATTTCCTATGTAATAACTTCTCTATATAATGAGGTGAATTCTCAATTTTAAGACAATGGGTTTTGAGTATATGAATATTTGAGATTTTCCTCTATGTGAGTGAATTCTTTTGAGAGTGAATTACTTATGATTTATGTATCCTTGGAATGTAGATTCTTCCTCAGTGGTGAGCCAAAGAAGCACTGTATTATCGGCTAGTGATTTTCCTGTAGGCCTTGATGGTGAGCTTCTTCAATCCTGAAGTCATGTATCCTTGGTTGGAGATTTCTATAGGCCTTGGTAGTGGACTTTGTTAATCCCGATCTTGACCTCGACTGGTGGGCTGGTGGGGTGTCCTGTACGCCTTGGTTCTCATTATATTCTATCCCTCATTTGCATTTACTATCGATATCCATTTTACATACATCCATCCCTATACACTCCAATTCTATCGACATCACTCAAAACAACGCTTGCCTACTTCCCGTAACCACATCATTGTTAACTTCAATGAAAGATTTATGGAAAATGCTCAAAACATAGAGATTTCGACCCTCGGGAGAGTTCACAATCTCTGTCAATCCTCCTTCGCCCAAAAAACGGCATTACTAATCCCAACTCCTTCAAATCTTCTCAAGCTTCAAAGCTAAATGATGCCTTGAATCTCGGGATTCAGAATTCCCCCACTTCCAATGATGATCTAGAAATCCAGATTCAAAACTCACTTGCTTCACGAGAACTGGGATTCCATCCCAAGCATCAGGGGAAAATATGTACATCAAAAAGTGACACTTGTCATCCCCTTGCTTATAAGGAATTCCCAAGACTTTATAATCATCGTACGCTTGAAGGATCTTGCTCGTTCTTACTAATCATGAAGGGAACTTAAACAAAAACCCCATTCATAAGGAAAAAGTCCTTATCCTTTGTTTCCGAAGAGTTGAACTTGTCATTTCAAGCACTTTTGAAGTAGAGGGCATTTGCAAAAATGAGGCGGGTATCGAGCCAGTCGAGAGAACCTTAATCATAGGGCCGTTGCTCTCTTTCTCAAACCTCGTATTAACCTTGATAGCCACCTCAATAGCCTAGTGGATTATTCTAATCAGTACATGGAAAACAAGGATATCATAGTAGCCACTCAATCTCTCAGCAGTCAGCACCATCTGTGTAAAATATGGGTTTGAAAAGTTAAAAAAAAGAGGGAAAAAAGGAGAAAAGAAAAAGGGTTGAAAAGTCAAAATAAAAAGGAAAATAAGTGAGTGGGGGACGCTCACTCTTTTTAAGAGCCCGAGGCAGTTCGGGAAAAGAGAAGGAAGAGGAGAGACGGGGAAGAAGAGAAAGGGCTTTGCACTTTCACGCCACGGGAACCTCACCAAACTGACTCGACTATATAACACAATACTTGGTAAGTGTTGGCGTCCTCGTTTGTCCAATCGAGAGAGTTTTCGAAAATAGAACTTAAATTCGAAGTTATGTAAAAATTAAGTCATGAAATCCGATTTTTGAGTTTTTGTGGAGCTTTGGGATTTCTTGGGAATGGTTAATTATGGTATTGTGGAGCCACGCATTTAACAAGCGTCGTTTTAAAGTTACGGTTTTGTTGGAATGAGATTTTAGGGTTTCACGTTTGAGTTCTGCGTTGAGTTTAGGTTCGAATAATTGCTTCGGATAAACGATTTGTTAGCACGTCGTAGTTGTTTTGTTGGCGTTTAGGCATAGTTTAACTGTTTCGTAATTGAAGTAGAGTTTTATTTGATCTTGATGCCAATTCTCATTTATTGTTAGGATTCGAGCGCGTCAGCTTGAGTAACCACCGTAGGTTGGTTTTCAGCTTTTCCATGTGAATAATACTATTTCTTTTGTGGTTTGTAGACTCACCTCTTGAAAGTTATGGAGATTTGATGTATCATAAGTTATTGAAAGCATATTTTATTGCATAAATCTAGATCGAGCATCTACTACGATTTGATATTTGTGAATGGTTCACCAAATTTTTTTGGAGAGTTGTTGCAACAGGTTATATATATATATATATATATGTTGATTAGTGAACTCGGTTTATAAAATGTGTTGCCAAATGATATGTGAAATTTATTCTATTTTAAGAAATGAGTTTTGAAATGTTTTGAAAAATGCTTTATGAAAAGCATTTTTGGTGAATGAGTCAGGTTGTAGAAAGATTATGTGTCTTGATTTGTGAAACCTATATTTTGATTTGGCTTTGTGAATTATGGAGGTTATTGTGAATTTGTATTGATGCACAATATCATTGTAAGCCCGGTGAGGGGTTTGTGGGTATACGTATACTAGTCTAAGATATCCTTATGAGTCAAGCCATCAGCTAATAATAAGTGGAGACCTAACTAAGAGGGCTACCTTGGTCGCCCTGTCACCAGACATTGTGTCATGACCATAGTTTGATATTGAGCAAAATATTGGTCGATGAATGGATCATTAGTGTGTGTTTTAATGAAATGAATCAATGGAATAGACTACTGATGTGTGGCATGAGATTAGTCAATGGAATGGACCATTGACGTGTATTTTTTGAAATTGACCGATGGGCTAGAATATTGGTGTTTGCTTGTTATTATCTTATATAATTCTAGTTTGAACGTATTATATTAAAGTAAGAAATATTACATTTTGGTCTTGAAAGTTTGCTAAATTTCTAGATTTGAAGAAAGTGAGTTATGCTTATGTTTCAAATGTGCATAGTGATTGCTCGTTCCCCTTAGAAGAAATGTATTACTCACTAGGTTGTGTTAGCTCATTCCTTTTTTTTTTTTTTTTTTTTATCATGTTTTTCAGGTCTCTCAATTAGTGGATGATAGAGCGAGAATGTCATCATGGGGACTTTTTTTTTTTTTTTTTTTTTTTTTTGGTCAAATCATCATGGGGACTTTTAAGAGCTAAACTTTGGATGGTTTGAAGCTGTGTCCTTCAGGTGAAAAAACGACCGTGCCACCCCCATCCCTATAAGATTCGAGGTGTGACATTTGTGGTATCAAAGCATAGGTAATGATATTTAGGTGTAGATTTTTATGGGACATTGCAAGGTACCGTGTCAGTTTATAGCGCATGTTAGTCTCTTGTTACTAGGATGTACGTTTCATTTTAGGTCCAAATGATCATCGGTCTAACCCAAAGATCAGGAAAGCCAAAGCGACTTAGCAGATTTCAAGTTTGGTGGCGTTGCTATCGAATCCAAGGTGGAAACTCTAGATCCTTTCTTCCTTCGAAATCTATGTCCGTTCTTATGCATTTCGACTTTCAAGGTTTTGAGGATTTGGATTTAATGAGCCTTTTATTTTCTAAGATATGTGATATTGAACGGAGAAAGGCCCAAGAATCTAGGCTTTAATTGCAGAATTTGAGAAAAGGAATGGATGAAGCAAAAATAAGAATGAGCCTTTGAGACTTTAAGGTGTGAAGAGACAAAGAAAGAACTTGAATTAGAGAAGCAAAGAACAATGATGGGGAGATGCATATCTCCATTTGATGCAAATTCTGATACCGAGTTCCTTTGTTGCAATCTGCTGTTGTTTTTCTCGTTCAACTCCAACAACAATCTCATAATTTAGTGGAGTGCTCTCTCATGAGAGAAAATGTTGCGTTCGTCTAAGGACATTAACATTCCAAGATGCAGGAATGAAGTAGAGGTTTAGAGATATGGTGCATCGAGAATTTTCACTTAGTTTGCATCTTAAGGGCTTCACATGGAAAATTTTATTCTGGGAGGAAGTTCCAGGCTAAGAAATAGAGAAGTTCTTGTCCTTCTTCAATCTATGCATTATACCCATCAAAAGACTGTACAAGTCATAGGAATTTTGAATGGGGGAAAAGTACCACATCAGCTTGTTTGCATGTAAAGGGGAGCATGTTGCTCATGTTTTAGATGTCACATTTGGCGATCATCGTTGAATCACCATGATGTGTTCATATTGGACATTTTTTCAAAAATATTTCTTTTTAGTGGGTGCAACTCTAGCATACGAGAAAGAGCTAGAGCTCTGGAAGTTATTCACTACATTAAGAAAATAAGCATTATTGAAGCTGTGAGGTGGCAACAATAGAGAATGGGAAGTTTGTGGGCGATGCTGATGTCGACGAGTTCTAGAGTTTATTTGGTGGCTATGCTCCAATATCTTGAAATTCACCATCTGCATTCCAGAAGCAAGAAATTTTTGAATTTGTAAAATAATTCAGTGCAAAACAATGACTCAGGGGGAAACTATTTGAAGTGGCAAAAGAGCTGTTGAACCAAGAACTGTTTGACAAAGATAACTAATATTTGTTGGACTGTCATATTGAGATTTTTGTATGATGGGGAGGTGCACCTCAATGATGGAATGGAATTTATCGATTTAAGCTACAGGAGATTTTCCCCGAAATGAGAGTAGTTCAACTGAACTCATGTGACCTTATTAACTGAAGAAGTAGAAACTTTCAGTTTTTGACCAAGTTACAAGTCTTATATTCCGAAACTTCCAGCAGAAGTGGTAAAGTGCGTTGAAGTTTTCAGGAAATTTTACCAGACCTAAAAACAACGGATCGAGATCATCTCATGGAAGCAAATGCAGGAATGGAGGCCAAATCTTATAAGAGGAACAGGCTGGTTCGGATACGCCATGATCTGATAATGTGCCCTAGCCCCAAAAGCACTTGAATAGCCAGATATGTCAGATTTGTGGTGATACCGTTGGACTTACAGCCAATGGCGATGTCTTTGTTGCTTGTAATGAGAGTGCATTCCCAGTGTGCCGTCCCTATTATGAGCACGAGAGGAAGGATGGTAATCAGTGTTTTTCCTAGTGTATGACTCACTACCAAAGGCATTAGGGAGTCCTCAAGTGGAAGAAGATGGTTTCAAGGACTAAAGAGCGAGTTCAATGACAGCCAAGGAGATGCCACGAGGCGCCAATAGCAAGGAGGAGATCCTGATCTCTTGTCTTCTTCTAAACATGAATCTCAACATCCAATGCCATTTTTCATAAATGGGCAGCCAATATATGATGACATCCCTTATGTTGCACCTAAAAATCAATCTATTTAGACAACATTTGGACCTTTGGTCCCTTCTAATAGGCATTTAGTTCATTCTGTTGATCCTATACAGCTAATTCTTGTGCGAATTGAATTATTGATCGGAACGAAAGGGTTGAAAGTTAGAAACTCAAGCAGGAAAAGAACATTCTCCACATGACCAATTGATATCTGGAGGAAAATGAGACTTAGAAGGAACTAGTTCTAATATAAAAGAATTTTAGACGGCTAACGATGATTGTCTACCTTTGAGCTGCGTGGTGCTTATACCATCATCACTGTTGGAAATTATGATCCATTTTCTCTAAAACTATCTAGAAACTACTAACTTAATCACGACAGCAAGAACCTTCGTAGCAGCATCCACGTTAAAGATTGTCTAGAATTGTTAAGAATGGAGTTTGTTAGCTGAATCTAGAAGATTCACGTGGGAATGCAAGCAAGCAAGCTGAAAAACCAGAAAAAACTCATTCCTTTGTAATATAAACCTTCATAATAAAAGTCCTGTTTTTTACTCATACTCCCTTGCGTTGTAGTCCACTTTTATTCACAAATACACACTTGCACACACACGCTTCCGCAAAAACATCCAACAATGGTATCAGAGCCACGTCTTTGGTTGGTATTGAGCGTTTGTCCTACCTACCCATTCCTCAAACTACCATTTCCAAATACCCACTAACTAAACCATGGTCAACTCTACCTCATCCTCATTTCCCATCCCCATTTTTTATGGGAACAACTATGACTTTTGAAGCATAAAAATGACTACATTCTTGATGGCCCAAGACTTATGGGACATCATGGAAAAAGGTTGCGAGGCTCCGCCAGAAGGTGCAAGTGTTTCGAAGGATCAACTACAAAAGGATGCAAGGGCGCTATATTTTATCCAGCAAGCACTCTCGGAAACCGTATTTCCAAGAATTATTGGAACGAGGATTGCAAAAGAGGCTTGGGATATACTACGAGAAGAATTTCAAGGATCGGAAAAGGTACGCACTATTCGCCTTCAAACTTTGAGAAGAGATTTTGAAAATTCTAAAATGAAAAATTATGAGACCGTACAAGAATATTGTGGAAAGTTAAAGGAACTCGTTAATCAAATGAGAGGCTATGGAGATGGGATAATTGATCAAAGGGTTGTTGAGAAAATATTGGTGTCACTTACCAAAAAATACAACTCCATAGTTACAACTATAGAAGGAACTAAAGACTTGACGACCCTATCAATAAGTGAATTAATTGGCTCTCTAGAAGCACATGAGAAAAGACTAATGGCACAAGATGAAAATTCAGTTGAAAGTGCCTTTCAATCTAAAGTAAATATACGGTCTCATCAATCTAAAAATGGTGGAATGAGCTCATGGAAAAATAAAAAAGGAGGAGAAACTATACAAAGGAAAATTATCCACCTTGTGGTATTTGCAAGAAAACAAATCATCTGGAGAAGGATTGTTGGTTTAAAAATAAAAACAATGCTACTTTTGTAAAAGATATGGCCACGTAGAAAAAGATTGTCGATCGAAAACAAATAATCGAGCAAACTATGTAGAAAAAAAAGAAAGTGAAGAGAATACATTCTACACAGGCCAAGCGGCAAATGATAATAAAAATGAAACATGGTACATTGATAGTGGGTGTAGCAATCACATGACGGGGGATGAATCTATATTCACTGATATTGATAAGTCGGTGAAATCCCAATTAAAGTTAGGCAATGGTGTATTAGTAGATGTCAAAGGAAAAGGCATCATCGCAGTGGAAACAAATAAAGGCCCAAAATATATACATAATGTATATCTAGTGCCTCGTCTTGCACAAAATCTCTTAAGTGTGGACCAAATGATACAAAGTGGGTATTCTCTATATTTTAATAGAGATGCTTGCATTATCTATGATAAATATAAAAATGCCATTGCCTCTGTTAAGATGAAAAATAACAATTTTCCTATTCGATGGAAATATGTCAAAGATATAGCCATGAAAGCTCAACTTGATGATTCAAGGCTATGTCATCGAAGATTTGGCCACTTCAATTTTGCTGGACTAAAAACTCTCCATCAGAAAACTATGATGAGAGACTTTCCAACTATTTCAAAAATTTCAAATATTTGTGAAGGTTGCCTCCTTGGAAAACAACAGAGACAGTCCTTCCAATCTGGAGGTACATGGAGAACTAAGAAGCCATTGGAACTTGTCCACACGGACGTGTGCGGTCCGATGAGGACACCTATACCCAGTCAAAATAAATATTTCATCCTATTCATTGATGACTACACAAGAATGACGCGGGTATACTTTCTTTGAGAAAGATCAGAGGTTTTCTCTATCTTCAGAAAATTCAAGAGCCACGTCGAGAATCAAAGTGGCCAAAGAATCAAAGTCCTAAGGAGTGACAGAGGCACATAATACAATTCAAAGGAGTTCAATAAATTTTATGAAGATGAAGGAGTCCATCATCAACTAACTGTTGGCTACGCCCCAGAATAAAATGGAGTAGCCGAAAGAAAAAAAATAGAATCGTCATGGAGATGGCAAGGTCCATGTTAAAGGAGAAAGGACTTCCTAACTCATTCTGGACAGAAGCAGTCTACACGACTGTATACATCTTAAACAGGTGTCCAACTAAAGCAGTCCAAAATAAAACTCCAGTCGAAGCATGGAGTGGACGGAAGCCTTCAGCAAAGCACCTCAAGGTGTTCGGATGCATATGCTATGTCCACATCCTTGCTCAAAAAAGGACTAAGCTAGATGAAAAGACAGAAAATGGAATATTCATCGGCTATAGTGACCAATCAAAAGGATATCGGGTTTACAACCTGTTGGGAATAACGGAATTCTTTAAATCAGATTCGACACTAAATCAAACCCCTAAAACGAATGTGGAAGACTAACCCAAGAATCACATGTATCACCGATCGAAGATACACCATGGAATCGAGCGTACCTTATTGTCCATAGATTAAACACCAATGTTGAAGTTCGAGGAAGAATCCTGATCCCGTTCTACCGAGGAGCGTATTGTTGCTATTAGGAGGAGAAACTTTGAAAAGACGTACGTTCTTTTTGGGAGAGGGAGAAAGTGAAAACGTACGTACGTCATATCTGTTCCCTTTCTTTTCTTTTCTTTTCCTTAAAGCGTCTCATCCAAAAGACACATCCCCTCAACGTAACACCTCTTCATATCTGAACCCTTCATCCATGGGCCCTTATCTTGCGGGTCGGGCTTTTAGGCCCAACATGGGCGGACGGGCCCACTTAGGCCCATCAACACATAAATAAAAACCATCATCTAACACTCGCACATGGTGGGCCGAACAGGATCCTCTTTATCATTCTCTGCAACATTCATACCGGTGAATAATCCGTGTGACCAGCATACTTTAATGGGCATCACACTCTGAGTAGATTTAGTATGTAGTACCCTAGATCGATCGATCACATTTATATCTCTTTTGATCTCTTTTTAAACAATGATATATTGTATTCACAATTATGATTATCCCAAAGACAATCATAATTGGTTGACCAGTGAATACAAAACTAGAATGTGATTCTCCAAATTCGATATTCCTCTTTCCTTCAAACTCTCAATTTCAGTTCAACTTGCTTTTCTAGAAATGTTCCATTAGATCGAATCAATTCATGACTATTGGCAACATCCTAAGATAGCAAACACTGAATAGAAATCTTGAGAATAAGTAAAGTCATGAGGGCACTAAAATGAGGAACTCATTTCCTCAAGAGTCTCACACGGCATAAAAGTTGAGATCAAACTTTTGCCACTCTTATTGGTCGTCTCATGCATACGTAGTATGAAATACGTATTACGGTATTAACTCATTTCCCATGGAGCGTATGTCTACACCATCAATACCGTACAGATGATAGTTCAGACATACCTAATGTCTAACTTGAGTTCACATATCTACTCATTCTAGAATTCATCAAAACCCATATCTGGCATCATAGACAGATAAAGTAAAATATGTGGGTTATTTTACTTTCGGACATAGTAAATATTATGTCATCATCTTAACACTCAGTTAAGGCGACAAATATATTTTAAGCTTGAGCTCTCGATTATCACCTAGATAATAAGCTTAAAAAACCGTCTCATCTCTATTTATCACATAGTAAATAGAGGCGATTACTCGTGTGAGTGGGCTATTTCATCTATCCGACATACTTTCTCAACTTTATATAATGCACTGAGTATTAAGATGCATAAACGTCAAAACAAAGGTTCATAGGCATTAATAAAGAAAAACACAAATTTATTAAATGTGAACACTTCAGGGAAATTACAATATTCTGTACATCAGCCTCTACGTAGTCCTAGAAATTTTACATGACCACAAAACACATCTCTAGGTATTGGCTTTGTCATAGGATCTACTACAATTCTATGCGTAGATATATACTATAAGTTCACATCCTTTCGTGCAACCATATCCTTAACAAAATTATACTTTGTATCTATATGTTTGGTCTTGCCATGATATTTTGGATCTTTGGTGTACGATATAGCTGCTTGGCTATCACAGTTAACCAATAAGGGATTTGCAGCATACCCAATAACACCTAAATGATCCAAAAATCTCTTAAGCCAAACACCTTCTTGTACTGCTACTGATAATGCCACGAACTCAGCTTCCATCGTGGACAAGGCTATGCACGTTTGCTTCTTACTGCTCCATGATATGGCGCCATTGTTTAGTAAGAAAGCAAAACCAGAGGTAGATTTCCTTTCATCTAAATCTCCTCCCCAATCAGCATTTGAATAGCCTTCAAGTCGCAGATTCTTTCCTTGGTAATTCAGCTTGTAATCAGCAGTTCCCTTCAGATACCTCAGTATTTTTTTAACGGCTTTCCAATGTGTTTGACCTGGATTGAATTGGTATCTACTCACCATTCCAACTGCAAAACATATGTCAAGTTTTGTACACATCATAGCGTACATTAAGCTTCCCATGGCACTAGCATAAGGAACATGTTTCATTTGTTCCTTCTCTTGTGGAGTCCTTGGACACAGTCTATGACTTAATCCTTCACCTTTTGCAATAGGAGTATCTATGGATTTACAATCTTGCATACGAAATCGTTCAAGAACCTTATTTATGTATGTTTCTTGCAAAAGAGATAATGACATCTTCGAACGATCTCTTGAAATCTTAACTCCAAGAATGTATGCAGCCTCACCCATATCTTTCATCTCAAAGTTGGAAGATAACCAACTCTTGACAGTATTAAAAAACTCCATATTGCTTCCGGCAATTAGTATATCATCAACATATAATGATATGATCATAAATTGATCTTTAGATCTTTTGATATATACACAATGATCATCATCAATCATTGTAAAATCATATGCCATTATGGCATTATGAAAACGTATATACCATTATCTTGACGACTGCTTAAGGCCATATATCGATCTCAAAAGTCGACATACATTTTCTTCTTGGCCTTCCATAATGAAACCAACAGATTGTTCCATATAAATTTCTTCATCTAATTCTCCATTGAGAAAAGCAGTATTTACATCCATTTGATGTAACTCAAGATCCATACTTGCCACTATTGCCAGAATAATGCGAATCGAGGTAAATCTTACTACAGGAGAAAATGTTTCTTCATAATCAATTCCTTCATGTTGATTATACCCCTTCGCCACAAGGCGAGCTTTATGTCTTTCTATCGAGCCATCAGCTTTACGCTTTATTTTGAGAACCCACTTGTTCCCAATGGCTTTGCGTCCTTTTGGAAGATCAACTAGTTCCCAAACATGATTTGACTTCATTGACTCAATCTCCTCTTCCATTGCATGCATCCATTTTTCCTTACTAGGGTAATTTAGAGCCTCATTAACATTTCTTGGCTCATCCTCATCTTGTGGAGCAACCATAAAAGTTTTCCCTTCAATGTCAAAACGTCAACGGGAAATACTTTTGCGACTTGTTCGCCATATGGGAGATTGTACATACTACACTTTGTACATCATTCCCCATCATGCTCCCACTCAGATTAGATAATGACGATATCATCTCATCATGTGGTTGTAATTGAGAATAAGTTGAATTAAATTCATCACTTTTTATGTTACTCTCACTTGGACGAACTCCACTAAGTTCATTATCTTGATCCAAGGTTTCAAATAGGGAGTAATCCTCACCTATTTCGCCCTTCTTAGGAAATTCATTCTCTAAGAATGTGACATCCCGTGATTCGAATTCAGTTATACTTCCACTTTCATGCTCACCTATGAACATATACCCTTTCGAGTATTCAGAGTATATTATGAAAATACTCTTCTTTCATCTGGGACCCAATTTCCCAAACTTGTGAGAGAGCTCGTGAGTATAGGCGGCACAACCCCATGGTTTAAGAAAACTTAAGTCCGATTTTCTGCCTGTCCATAACTCATATGGAGTGGAAGTAACTGATTTGGAAGACACTCGGTTAAGTATATAGGTAGCAATTAATAACGCATCACTCCAAAAAGTGATAAGTGAGTTAGCATGTGCCATCATTGACCTAACCATTTCCAGTATGGTTCTGTTCCTTCTCTCCGCAACAACGTTTTGTTGAGGAGTATATGGAATAGACAACTGTCTTTCTATTCCCTTTTCATCACATAATTTTCTGAACTCATCAGATAAATATTATCGACCTCGATCGGATCTCAATACTTTTATTTTCTTGTCTAATTGATTTTCTACCAAGTTCATAAACCTTTTGAAACAACTCAATGCTTCAGATTTATGAGAAATCAAATAGACATATCCGAATCAAGTATAATCATCCATAAATGTGATGAAATAAACAGCCTCATGCCTTCCTCTCACATTCATCGGACCACAGACGTCATAATGAATTAAATGCAAAGGAAATTCAGCTCTTGTGCATTTTCCAAATGGTTTTCTTGTCGTTTTCCCTACTAGGCAATGCTCACATATAGGCAAATCAACTTTTTCAATATTGCCTAACAAGCCCTCTTTGGCTAGTGTATTCATACGTTGTAAGCCAATATGACAAAGTCTAGCATGCCACACATTCGCATCATTATTATATGAATTAGAAGATGTGAAAAGGGAATAACAAACATTAGCATTACTATAGTCAACATTTAGTACAATGAAACCATCTAGAAAATAACCACTGCCGTAGTAATTTGTATCCAAATACAAATCCACACCACTATTATGAAAGTTCATATTAAAACCAAGCTTTACCAACACTAAAACAAACACTAAATTCCGACGAATCTCCGGAGCATACAACACATCATGTAGGAACAAAGTGCGTCAACCACACATGTTTAATTGACAAATGCAAATTCCTTTTACTTCGGCTCTGGAGTTGTTTCCTACATAGATCCACTTAATTCCAGTTGATATTCGTCGGAATTCCAAGAAGAATTCTCTATCCTTCGCTACGTGGTCTGTCGCTCCTGAATCTACAGTCCATAAAGGATTAGATTCAGCTAAAAATACAGAACTTGACACATAAGCAAAGTTCTCAATAGTACAAGGCGTGTGTACCTTCTTTGGCTCGCGACAATCGCGGGCATAGTGACCTTTCTGGTCACAGTTATAACACTTCACCCTTGTCAGCTTCTTCACTCGAGGACGTTTTCCTCTCTTATGTTGGTTAACTTTTGGTTTCTTGCAAGAAGGACTTGATCCCTTGCATTTCCACATATTGAATGAATCAATGCGCTTGTGCTTAGAGCTCGAAGCCCCTTTTGAGCTGAAAGCAACACAGCAAATATCTGTATCCCGCTCAAATGCCTTGAGGCAGTCCTCTGCTAGCTCAAAGTGGCACACAGCATCCTCAAGTTCTTCCATAACATGGTCAAGAGCTTTTATTGCTCCTTGCTTTTCAAGCACATATTGAATTTTCTTATTCAATATTTCACAATTCTCGCCGTTCAATTTGTCTTCTTTATTCAAATCAGCAATTATAATCTTAGTTGCTAAAGCCATTGATCTGAACATATCAAACACATATGCACGAATTATTAATGCCTATCATTTATGCATCCATTTTGCACAAACCCATTATATTAATGAATAATTTCAAGTAAGGTTTCAGAATCAAAAGGTCACTATGTTTCCAATCATCATCCAAAAATCCTAACTTGGAATTATTATTAATATAACCTTCTATGCAAAATAATTTCTTTGAAGTTACAAAAACTTCTATGATTTACCCACAACAGTTAATTATAATAGAAGCAAATAATATTTGACATCCAATAATGATAGAATAATTATGCTTTCACATAATGCAACTAACATATCAGTTGCTACACCAACAACTAGGTAGAAAATATTTACATAAGATGTCCATAAAGCATACTAAATAAAAACAACTTGAAACATCTAAAACCAAGTCATTATACTACAAATAGGGAAAGCTTCTACTTGGTTCAATTTCTTGTTCTTTTCTTTTGTAAAATTTTCATGCATTCTTGACAGACACGGAAAAACTGACGGATATCCCTTAGGATTTCTCCTTCGCACGTTCAACCCCCGCCTAATCGAAGTCATTCCTTGGGTCGTAGTCTTTGTGGCTCCAACCCGATGATATTCATCTACAAAAGCCATCACTAACCTCTTATACCTAGTGGCTTTGTTGACCTCCCATAAGCGATTCAACACTCCTTGCCATACGGTGGAAGAGTGTTCATGAAAAATCGCACCATCTGAGAATCTGGCATGGGATAACTGTTCCATATGACTTCTTGTATCTTTTTGTTGACCTCAAGAATATGATCAATTATATTGTCACTCTCCCATCGATAATCATTCAAATCGGCTATCATCCCTGAAAGTCTTTCCTTTTGTTCATCTGTAATTGTGCGAATAGATGCGCGCGCCTTACGGGGAAGCATTGTTCCTGCAACAAATGTAGAACAAAAAAAAAATTAACATATAATCCATAATGAACAAAAAGGGAAAATACATAATTTTCCATGGTTCCCGCAACAAATGCAGAACAAAAATGGATTACTTATAATCCACAACAAACAAATTGGAAAATACATAATTTTCCTCTCTCCTTTTTTTTGGGGGGGGTCAACGCCGGTCAACGGTGGTCAACTCCAGTCAACGATCAACGGATGACCGGGTTGAGTCAACGGGTCAATGGGTCGGGTCAACAATCAAGGTCGAGTCGGGCCGGTCGGACCGGGTCGAACCGGTTGGGCCAGTCGGATGAACCGGCGGCGCGTGCCACGCGCGTGCGTGGCTAATGTCACGATGATGTCGGCGGCGCGTGCGCGCGGCACGCGCCAGTCGCCGCGCGCATGCGTCGCACGAGCCAGTGGCAGCGCGTCCAGCATCCCCCGGCGACGACCCACCACTCGTTTTTCTCGTATCAATGAGACCTTCAACTCTACGCTACCAGAAACAAACTTCGACTTACAGATTCTCAAAAATACTAGGGGGAACAGTACGGTGTCGGGATTTTCATCCACAATCGACCGGCGACGGCTTTTCTCGAATTTCGACCAAAAAACAAATCCATCAACATAAAAAGGGATCGGGAAACATGAACTAATACTACGATACCAATGTTGGGAATAACGGAATTCCCTAAATCGGATTCGACACTAAATCAAACCCCTAAAACGAATGCGGAAGACGAAGTCAAGAATCACATGTATCACCGATTGAAGATATACCACGGAATCGAGAGTACCTTATTGTCCACGGATTAAACACCAATGTTGAAGTTCGAGGAAGAATCCTGATCCCGTTCTACCGATGAGCGTACTGTTGCTATTAGGGGGAGAAACTCTGAAAAGATGTACATTCTTTTTGGGAGAGGGAGAAAGTGAAAACGTACGTACGTCATATCTGTTCCCTTTCTTTTCTTTTCCTTAAAGCGTCTTATCCAAAAGACACATCCCCTCAACGTAACACCTCTTCATATCTCAACCCTTCATCCATGGGCCCTTATCTTGCGGGCCGGGCTTTTAGGCCCAACATGGGTGGACGGGCCCACTTAGGCCCATCAACACATAAATAAAAACCATCATAACCTAAGAATCAAGAAGCTTATGATTAGTCGAGACGTTGAGTTCGACGAAAATGCTGCCTGGAATTAGGAGAATGAGAAGATTGAGAAGAAGTACATCACCTTGCCAGACATACCACGTGCTCAAGAGGAGTCAACGTCACAAGAAGAAGGAGAAGTACTGGATTCCACCACTCACGACATAACTCCATCAAGCTCTCCAAGGGTGACGCAAGAAGAATCTACTCCAAAGTCTCCAGTATTAAGGGTAAAAGCCCTTAGAAGAATTTACGACATGTGCAACTTTGCTATTTTGGAACCAGAAAACTACGAACAAGCATCCAAAGATGAAGTCCAGATAAAAGCCATGGAGGAAGAGATCAAGATGATCGAGAAAAATGAAACTTGGGAGCTTGTCGATTGACACGAAGACAAAGAGATCATTGGCGTCAAGTGGGTTTACAAGACAAAGCTCAATGCGGATGGATCAATCCAGAAGCATAAAGTAAGGCTTGTGGCGAAAGGATACTTGCAACAACCTGGTATCGACTATACTGAAACATTTGCCCCCGTCACTCGCCTTGATACTATTCGAGCACTCATAGCCCTAGCAGCACAAAAAGAATGGAAGATCTATCAACTAGATGTGAAGTCAGCATTATTAAATGGATATCTTCAAGAAGAAATATATGTGGAACAACCACAAGGCTTTACCGTAATAGACCAAGAAGAAAAAGTTCTCAAACTCAAGAAAGCCCTATATGAGTTAAAACAAGCACCACGTGCGTGGTATAGTAGAATTGATGAGTACTTCATCAAACAAGGATTCAGGAGGAGTATGAGTAAGCCGACACTCTACATCAAGACCCAAGGTAAGTCCGACACTCTCATTGTCTCTCTATATGTAGATGATCTCATATATACAAGAAACAATGAGACAATGATCCAAGAATTTAAAGAAGAAATGATGAAGACTTTTGAGATGACGGACTTGGGCTTGATGCATTAGTTCCTTGGCATCGAGATTGACCAAAATGAAGGAGTGTTTATCTCGCAGAAGAAATATACTGAGAACCTCTTGAAGAAATTCAAGATGAACTATTGCAAAGCAGTTTCAACCCCACTCATGACAAATGAAAAACTATTGAAGGAAGATGGAGCAAAAAAAGCTGATGCCTCCCTCTACAGAAGTTTGATTGGCAATCTGCTATATCTCACTGCTACATAACCGAATATTATGTATGCGACAAGTCTACTATCACGATTCATGCAAAGTCCAAGTCAAATTCACTTTGGAGCTGCCAAGTGAATTCTCAGATATTTACGAGGAACTATAGATTACGGCATTTGGTATCGGCCAAGTACAAACGCCAAGCTCATTGGCTACACTGATAGCGACTGGGCAAGTTCAGCTGATGATAGAAGAAGTACTACATGTTATGCATTCACACTGGGTTCTGGAATATTCTCATGGGCATCCAAAAAACAAGACTCAGTGGCACAGTCTACTGCAGAAGCTGAATACATCGAAGCTGCTATGACCGCCAGTCAAGCAATATGGCTTCGAAGAATTCTAGAAGACATTAGAGAAGCACAGATGGAATCAACTCCGATACTTTGCGACAATAAGTCTGCAATCGCTATATCAAAGAATCCAGTATTCCATGGAAGAACCAAACATATAGGCATCAAATATCACTTCATACGAGAGGCGCAAAATAACAAAGAGATCAAGCTAAAATATTGCAAAACCGAGGAACAAGTAGCAAACATCTTCACTAAAGCAGTATCGCGAGCCAAGTTTGAGACATTGCGGGAAATGCTTGGAGTAACACGAAATTGGATCAAGGAGGAGTGTTAAATTATTGATCCAATTTCTAGAAACTTCAAGATTGATATTAGCTATAAAAGACAAGAAAAATCCTTAAACAAGAAAATCTAGCTTAGGTGGCAAAGAAAGTGTAGAAGCACATGTGTAGAACTCTCTAGAAGAAGAAAGGATAAAACTACAATCTAGAATTTCCTAGAAGAAGCCAAGTTGAAAAAGAAAATCCTAGAACAAGCTAGAGAAACTTACGTGGGCAACAAGAGTACTTGGAGAAAAGAAAAATAGTTGTCTTATAGCTGTACTACGGCAGTGAAAAAAGTCAAATTTATCATACTTGTGGTCGGTGGAGTTGCTCTATAAATAGAGCCTAGAATCATTCATGTAGAGGGTGAGAGGAGCATGAGAATATACTCCATATCATGAAGCTCCTCCACCAACTATTCCTTGTAAAATTATTTTCATAAACTAATGAAACTATTTTCCCCCATATCTTTTTATATCTTTCAATTTACAAACTATACTATACACTTGCACACATCACTAACCAAAAATTATAACTAATACCAAAACCATGCTTCCGCACGCACACATCCAAAAAAATTTTAACATGGTATTAGAGCTAGATGCGCCAGCTAGGCATAAGGGACCATGAAGCCAAAGCTAGGCATACTTGGATGGTTATGGGCGTTTGTCCTCACCATACTCAACTAAAAAGGCTAGAGCCCGAGCGAGAGCCAAGAGAGCCACAGCCGGAGCTAGAGCCAAAATCAAAGCCGGGCCGAAGCCAGAGCCTACGAGTGCCAGAGCCAAAGCCCGAGCTAAGAACTACAAGTAAGAACATTTTGATGGCCCGAGACATATGGGACATCGTTGAAGAAAAATCATGCACATTCAAGACAAGTGCAAGTGTTCCGACAAGAGAATGCAGGGATCGTGGAATGAAGACGGCATAAAAGGCATAGAAATTTCAAGGTACGTCCAAAATTTTATGATACAATGTCCGAAATATCCCGAAAATGGATCAAGGGGAGTGTTGGAAATTATGATCCATTTTCTCTAAAACTATCTAGAAACTACTAACTTAATCACGAAGGCAAGAACCTTCATAGCAACATCCACGTTGAAGATTGTCTAGAATTGTTGAGAATGGAGTTTGCTAACTGAATCTAGAAGATTCACGTGGGAATGCAAGCAAGCAGAAAAACCAGAAAAAACTCCTTCCTTTGTAATATAAACCTTCATAATAAAAGTCCTGTTTTTTACTCATACTCCCTTGCGTTGTAGTCCACTTTTATTCACAAATACACACTTGGACACACACGCTTCCGCAAAAACATCCAACAATCACCAATCTTGGGGTTTATCTCCAAAAGAAAAAAAAAAATCATTGAGGTACCAATACTAGTCCAGCAACTCCGATCCTTATTGTAGCAGCATTCATGGAATAGGGAAGACTTCTACCATCTACTAATCTAGCAACTCTTTCGAAGGAAGCGATTCGTATTATCAGCTGCAGCTATGAGGAAAAGACTGAGTAGGGCAAAGAGATTGGATGGATATATGGTTCTGTCACAAAAAATATCTTAACAAGGTTTAAGATGCATGTGCGAGGTTGGATCTCTATTTACTAGATGCCTCCCTGCCCTGCATTCAAGGATTCTATAACTTGGACTGCCATCATTAAGGCATATGGAATTAGTCACGTGTATCTAGATGCATGAATGATGCGAATCTAGAGAAGAGGCAATCCAAGCTCTGGTTGTTGTTGACTTCATGCCTAAGCTCGGTGGACTTGATTCAGGCATGTGAAAAAGAATCTGACTGCTCAGATTGTTCTACCGCACGATGGACTCCTGCAATTGCATTAAGCAACAGTGGCCAGCTAATGAGCGTTTAATGAAGGGCCAATACCTCTCAAATTTCTTTATTGCTCTGGCTTACTTTTCCATCCCTCTAGAACTCACCTATTTTGTTAAGAAATCTGCGATATTTCTGTATAGATGGGATCTTGATCAGTTTAGTGCCTTCATAGTTCTATGTGGAGCAACCCACTTGATCCACTTATAGACATTTACCATGCGCTCAAGAATTGTACTAGTGGTTACGACCACTACAAGGGTTTTCAATGCGGTGGTATCGGGTGCTACGGCTCCCATGTTTGTGCATATCATCCTTGATCTACTTAGCATGAAAACCAAAAAACGATTTTTGAAAAAACAAAGCTGCAGAACTTGATAGGGAAAAGGGCTTAATTTGTACTCGAGGAAACTGGCAAACATGCCAGGATGCTAACGCACCAAATCAGAAGCACACTTGACAGACATACTATTTGAAAACTACGCTGGGTGAACGTGGCTGAGCTTGGCATTGGAAGAGTGTGCCCTGTGGATGCCAACGTGAAGTGGCTTGAATCCAGTTGGATACACCATACCCATTCATTTTTCCTGTGATCAATCATGTATTTATAGCAATCGTAGCTGAAAGTATCACCAAATGCACCTGTTACAAGATTACGTCCTCTTGCGGAGAAATAAATTCCAAGTAAGGTTGTTACTGTGCGAGTTCCTCTGCTGCATCTCTCTAATTTCCAGAGTAATGACTGGCCTGAGTTTACAATGAAACGGTATGCTTTATGGTGTTGATGCTTCCATCAGACAGTATTAGGCGGTGGCATGTCTTTGAGCTGGAGCTTGTTGAAGTGGTAGCTGATCATATTGTAGTTGCTCTTTCCCAAGTCGCAATACTCTAAGAGTCTATGTAGGCGAGGGATCTTCTCATGCAGCAAAAAGTTGCACTCCATATGTGCTTGCATTGATTTTTGGCTATTATGAACCATAAAATGAGAACTCCCATGCATCCTAACTTCATGGTACTCGTTCAATGAATAGGAAGAGGAATGACATATACGAATTCTTAAAGAATTGATTCTTTTTTCAAGCCATGCTAGAAAGACTTTTCTACCTTGAAAAGAATACTCAGTACGAAGATTTAAATGCATTGCACGTCACAAATCATCGTGATTATTGAGAATATATATGAAGACTCAATGGCAGATGCCCTCACCAATTTGAGACAAGGTATGTCTAAATTTGAAGCGTGAAATTTTTTTAAAGGAGGGGAGAATGTAAAATATGGGTTTGAAAATTAAAAAAAAAAGGGGGAAAAAAAGAAAAGAAAGAGGGTTGAAAAGTCAAAATGAAAGGGAAAATAAGTGAGCAGGGACGCTTACTCTTTTAAGAGCCCGAAGCCGTTCGAGAAAAGAGAAGGAAGAGGAAAGAAAAAGAAGAAAGGAAAGGGGAAGAAGAGAGAGGGCTTTGCGCGTTCACGCCACGAGCACCTCTCCAAGCCAACTCGACTACGTAATGCAATGCTTGGTAAGTGTTCATGTCCCTCATTCATCCAATTGAGTTAGTTTTTGGAAATAAGGCTTAAATTTGAAATTATGCGAAAAATGAGCTCTGAAATCCGATTTTTGACTTGTGGAGCTTTAGGATTTCAAGTTTGAGTTCCGTGTTGAGTTTAAGTTTGAATAATCGCTTCGGATTAGCGATTTGTTAGCACCTCATAATCGTTTTGTTGGTGTTTAAACCTAGTTTAGTTGTTTCATAATTGAGGTAGAGTTTTATTTGGTTTTGATGCCATTTCTCATTTAATTGTTGAAATTTGAGCCTGTCAACTCGAGTAACCACTGAAGGTTGTTTTTAAGCTTTTCCAGGCGAGTGATACTATTTCTTCTATGAGTTTGCAAATTCACATCTTGAAAGTTATGGAGATTTGATATATCATAAGTCATTGAAAGCATATTCTATTGTATAAAATTTGAATCAAGCATTTACTACGATTTGATATTTGTGAATTGTTCGCCAAATGTTGTTGGAAAATTGTTGCAAAAGGTTGTGTGTGTATGTGTATGTTTATGAACTTGATTTATGAAATGTGTTGCAAAATGGTATGTGAAATTTATTCTGATTTAATAAACGAGTTCTAAAATGATTTGAGAAATACTTTACGAAAAGCATTTTTGGTGAATGAGTTAGGTTGCAAAAAGATTATGTGTTTTGATTTGTAAAAACCTCTATTTTGGTTTGCCTTTGTGAATTGTGGAGGTTGTTGTGGATTGGTGTTGATACTCAATAGTGTTGTGAGCCCAATGAGGGGCTTGTAGGTATGCACATACTAGTCTCTAAGATATTTTTGTAGGCCCGAGCTACCGGCTAATAATAAGTGAAGATCTAACTAAGGGGGGATCTTGGTCACCTTATTACCAAGCATTGTGTCTTGATCGTGGATTGCTATTGAGCAAAATATTGGTCGATGGATGGACCATCGACATGTGTTTTAATGAGAGTTTTAATGAGATGGATCGATGGGATAGACCATTGATGTGTGGCATAAGATTCATCAATGAAATGGACCATTGACATGCATTTCTTAAGATTAACTGATGGACTGGACCATTGGTTTTTTTTTTTTTTAATATCTTTTACAAGTCTACTTTGAACATATCATGTTAAAGTAAGAAATATTACATTTTGGTCTTAAAGGTTGGCTAAATTTTTAGATTTGACGAAAATAAGTTATGTTTGTGTTTTAAATGTGCATAGTAATTTTTCAATTTGCTTAGAAGAAATGTATTACTTACTGAGCTGTGGTAGCTCATTGATTTCTTCTTATCATATTTTTCAAGTCCCTCGGTTAATGGACGTCAAAGGGAGAGGACTTTTGGGAGCTGAACTTTGGGTGGTTTAAGGCTGCATCCTTTGGGTGGAAGAACGGCCGTGCCACCCCATCCCTATAGGATTCGGGGTGTGACAATCTAACCAAAGAAACCAAGAAGGCCCACAGGTATTCGACCCCAAAAACAGAAAAAGAGAGAGGGCTAACCTTGGTTGTGATTCAACCAAAAAAAAAAAAAAACTTGGTGATGAAATTAGCAAGATTAGTGGCCGTCATGTAAGAGCCAGTCATTGGCGCTGCCGTCAGCCAATGCAACGGTGACGAGCTGAGAAGCAAGGGAATGGAGGTGGTCGGAGGATTTGGTCTTGAGGAAAGAGAGGAGCTGGAGCTGGGTGGGGCCGACAGAGCAAGCGGCGATCAAGCTGAGCACGACTAGGATGGAGAAGGGAGATGTTAAAAATTTTGGATGTGTGCGTGCGGAAGCATGGTTTTGGTATTAATTATAGTTTTTGGTTAGTGATTGTTGTGTGCAAGTGTATGATATAATTTGTAGTGGATGGACAAGGGATAAACTAGAATAATTGAAGGACAAAGAACATGGGATATGGGAAATAGTTTCATTAGTTGGATAAAATAATTTTACAATAATTGAAGGAAATGAATAGTACAAGATGTTTTGGTAATGGAGAAATATTTCATGATATAGAAACTATCTTAGTTCTACTCCTCCACACCGGTGGAGGTATAAACCTCACACACTCAAATGAATGAACTACAAATAGGCGTGAGTCACCGCCTTAGTACAACATTCTAGATTTCTATAGAATGTTGTCCATGTAGGCTTCATCTAGGAAATTCTAGATCGTAGTTCTTCTAGAGACTTCTACATTTATGCTTCTACATATTTTTTTTTGCCACCGAAGCTAGATTTTCTTAAGGATTTTTCTTGACTTTTCTAGATAATATCAATCTTGAAGTTTCTAGAATGTTTTAGAGAAAATGGATCACAATTTCCAACATGAGAGAAGACGAGGTTGGAGGCCTTGGCCTGGGTCAAGAGGAGCTGCTTAGAGATGGAGAGGGCGACATCGGTCTGGTTGGCAATGGATTCTCTCAGGTCCTTCTTTTTGGCAGGGGTGTGAATGTGAGAAGAAGCACGCGTAACTGAGCGCTCTGTTTATTCTCAGCTTGCTGGGGGTGATATTGCATTGGTGTTTTATCAAGGAAAGGAGACGCTTCTCTGCATGGCTTGTTCCTTGATTAAGTTGAGAAAAAGAAAGATACAGAGAGGAATCAGATCTCCGCGCATTGTTTGGGAGAGAGGTGAACAAAGAGTGTGACCAACGCGTTGCGCGGCACGATCTGGTGATTCCCAGAATCTGCACTGCAATGTTAAAAGATGGGCAGGGAGAAGAACGGGTGTTCTAGATTTCTTTTATTCCCCTTCCTTCTGATTTTTACGTGCTCTTTTCATTCTGATATTCGCATAGTTAAAGTAAACGGGCAAATGTAAAATCAGGTAGACTATGCCTTTTTCACTTTCTTGCCAGAATTTGGGCATCTTATTGTCATTCTAATATGATGTTTAACTAAAGCTTATGGATGGTTGTTGGTGTTGGATGCATGAATAATTAATTAATCAAGAAGAAACGGATCCAGTTATATGAAAAAGCTGGGGGGAGAGAGAGAGAGAGAGAGAGAGAGAGGTGTCGAGGGATCACTTTAGGGTTCAACAAATATTGGAATATCCATTAAGATTATTTAAAATAGAAAATCAATTAATTAATGTAAGCCCATATTATAGGAAATTTCCAACATTCTGGCATTAATTCTTATTTTATTTTGAAAAAGATTTTATATTGGCATTCGGGTTAATAACTGAAAATTTTGTTTTATGGGCCACAACTTTAAAAATAATATTTGCATCTCAAAACCAATCCAATCCTATATAACCTCATTATGCATCTATCAAGTTCATAATCAATAATAAGCATTATATTTTCATGGAACTAGTAGTGTAGTAAGAAATAGACATGTGATCAAAATATACACTATTTCTTATCGGTCCTTAAGAATGACAAGCATTAACGCAATTTCTAAACAACATGACCTGCGATTTCTCTAAGACTCCAACGACGTTCATCACACCATTTTTAAGGATAGAATCGAATCAAAACCAAATTGAAAATAAATGCTTTAAAACCAATCATCCCAAATGTATAATTTCCTCCAAACTATATAACTCCCACTAACAAAAGAAATCAAAAGATTCTAAAACACCCATATTCTTTACATATTCTTTAAATAAAACGTAAGTCAGCAATATGGACTTAGTTCTAATATTCTCAATTACAATGTCTCCCTTTTTGACCAAATCTTTAAGGTATAATATTTGATCCAATTAACATTTCAAACGTGGCATTGTTGTTATTTATAACAAAAGTAATTGTTTATCACACATAATGCAATAAGATCAATTATGGGCAATGAGCAATCCAACAAAATAATTAGCACATCACAAACTCCCCTTTGGGCAGAGTGTATAATGCACCATTATTTTCCACAACATGAAGCTTATGAAACAATAACAAAGAGAATTACACATAATTGTCAATGATTCATCCCCTTTGGGTAGACAAATCATTTTAATTATACATCTCCATGATATCAATATATAGAGACGACAAAGGAGAATTACATATAATCTTCAAGGATCAATCCCATTTGGGCAGACAAATCCTTTAAATTATACATCTCCATTATCTCAACATAGAGGGGAATTACACATAACTCTAAAAAAAACTTATCCCCTTTAGGCAGATAAACCTTTTGAGTCACACATCCCCATCATTCATCTCTAATACATCAATATAGAGGGGAATTACACATAACTTTCAAAAATTTATCCCCTTTGGGTAGATAAATCTTTTTGAGTCATACATCCCCATCTTTCAACTCTAATATATCAATATAGAGGGGAATTACACATAACTTTCAAAAATTTATCCCCTTTGGGCAGATAAATCTTTTTGAGTCATACATCCCCATCTTTCAATTTTGGAATTTATCTTCATGCAATTTTCAAATTAATATACACAATAACCCCCTTTGGGCAGGTAATTGTATATACTAATTTTTATCAATAAGGAACTTCAACAATTTATGCCCAAAATTCATCAAATAATATGAAGCACTTTACAACATGTGCTTCCCAAGATCATATTGCATTTATCAAATAACAATTTTTGCCACAATTTTATGTGCCTATTTCTACAAGAAAGTATAGATAATCTATACTAAATTAGGGAAAGTGGATATTGTTATCCTATCCCTCATACCCTATAATAAATTTCCATAAATTAAAATTGGAAATATAGGCACAAAATTATTTTTCATTGAATTAAATATGGATAAAAATAAATAATTCCAAATAAATATTTAAATATGCCAAAATTAAAATTTACCATACCAAAAAATCAGAAATTAAAAATTAGGCATATTAAAAAAAAATTGAAACAAAATGGGTCTTAGAGAACCCTAAACACATCCCCATGCCCCATTCCGTATGTGTGGGGCTAGCTCGATTGGGGATCTTTATCAATCTCCATGGTGCTTCAATAAATAAGACACTTTTGCACCCAATCAAAATCCAAGACGAATTAATCGAAGAAAAGAAAAAAAAAAAAAAGGAACTAAATCGTCCATATCCAAGCTTCAAGAAATTATTGTTCTTGTCTTGTAGCTTCAATCTACTGCTACTCGTCTTCAAAAAACTCAAACAATAATACATAATACTAGAACCTCTAAAATCACTAGCCGTGAGGTGTTGCTCACCATGATAACATCCCGTGACAACAAAGATAGGCAATGGGAGACTCTTAAGAGACTATAACAGCAGAAAAAGTCCTCATTCTTATGATGGAACTCAACTTCATCGCAATATCATCGCTGACCAAGCATTGTTCCATCAAGATATCTTTTAATTAACGGAGGATCTCCAACCACAAATCAATGCCACTCAACATTGACAAGAACAACTATTCACATCACACAGCATTAACTAAAGGAACACTAACATCAAGACAAAGAAAAACCAACAGAAATCTAGTCTAGAATCCTACGTGACAATATTTGAATAGTAGGATTGTCGAATCGACTAACACGATAGTTAAACATCAAAAAGACACTCAAATGAAATTTTTGAAGAAAGTTTGCAATCAAAATAGTCATTCCTAGGGTTTTGTTACCAAATTGTATAAAACTAAAATAGTTTTAGCACTTTTAATGGCTAATCCTCATTATCTACTTACAATAATTTCATTCTGATGGTGTGGACTGCAAACGTGATGCAGGATAATGGACCCCACGCAACAGGTGTATCTATTGCATTTAAGAACTGCTGTCAGGCTGTCAGCATCTCATATCCATTGTGCTACTTATACACATTGTAATCATAAAATCACTAGCCACAACATCAACACATTACCCTGGTAAATCATAAAGACGGAATTAAAGGACAACCCAAGAATTGGCCTCGCTCATGCTACCCAAAAAGACCACCCTCCTTTTTCTTTTTTCTTTTTTCTTTTTTTTTTTTCTTTTTTGGCTAAAATGACCTAACCGTAATTGGCCTCTGCCACCCCACCTAGAATCCAAAACTCATGTAACTTTACATCATGAAGAGAATCTCCAAACCCTGTAAAAAACCATAAGACCATCACCACAACGAGAAAAACCATCACTAACGGTCTTCGATTCCCGCGGAATCATCCGCTTCCATCTAGCTACAAACGCCTCACACAAAAACAGAACTACTCAAGAAGCCATCGTTCCGACTACTTTTTCCTACTGCTCAGCCAAAATGGAGATCTCATAAAGAATTATCAAATCATACACTCAATTCACACACAAATCAAAATCCCTAGCAAGCATGCCACTTATTCTCATGCAAAACCACCTGAAGTAATAAAATCCCTAGTCCCAACAGCATTAAAGTGCCAAAGAAGAACAATACTCAAAAGTAAATCCACATCCGCACGCCACATTGCAAACGAAGAACCACCTCAACAAATCACATTCCAATCGAATCTGAACTCACAAACCCCCCCCAACTCCCTGACACCCGAAACAGGAGCCCTAGGATTTCGCGAGGAGGCGCGGGACCGCGCCCAATCACACCGTCCTTCTTGCGCGGTGAGTCGGACGTGCTCGTTGTTGGTGGGTTTCCGGCGTTTCGTGCATGGATCATTAGAAAATCTAATATTTTGATGTCCAATCAACTCAATGTGCATGCATTATTTTTATTCAATTAAACAAACAACGTCAGCTCCTCCCCGCCATAAACACGGCCCCGGGGCATAAAAGAAGAAAGACCCTTCATTCCACAGTTTCCGAACATTACTTTAAAAAGAAAAACTTTTGATTCAAGAGATCAACTTAACCCTTGAGCAGGCTCACGAAACAAAAGAATCTCCGCAAACCCATCATCCAAAAACGCCGAATGTCAGCATCTAAAAGGGTCATTGCACCAAAACAAGAATGCGAAACATGCGCATAAGAGGCTATCAATAGCAAAGCAATCCAAATCCATACTATTACGGATATATTCTTCAAGAACATTACTGTAATTTGATAGTTTGACCATAGTGTGCATATGGATCTGCTTATTATCTCAGCAAAATAAAGGAAGATACGAATGCTGGATAAAGTATCTGGGATAGTTTATGTATCTTTTAGATTAACGAGTATGCTAGTCAAATACCTTGATCAGTTGATTCTTTATTAGTGACTGGTTTCTGTTTCTTGTATTATACGAACTCTCCATATTGAATGGAGCCTCTCAGCTTTACTGAAATCTTGGAAAATTAATATGGTATTCATAGTGGTCCATGATGAAAAAGTTCTCACAGAACAGACACTCGACAAATTCTGTTCAGACAACAAGCAGAAACGAATGACGGAGGAACAGAGGACAGAGGACCGAAGTACACGTAATGCGTATGGACTAAAAGTTTAGAACCTTTTTACGTATAAACCCTAAAATTTCAAAGTTAAAATTCTCACTCAATTCTCAATGAAATCATACAAATTATATATGGTTGGAAAGATCTCGACATGTAGAACAAAAGCCCTATGGTTTCAGGATCAATCAGGCAAAAAATCTACACGAAAAAATAATGCCCATATTTGGCTCAAAGAGGAGGATTTCGAATTTATCCATAAAAAAAAAAAAAAAAAAAAAAAATTGGGTTCTACAATCATATATGATCGGCTCTGATACCACATGTAAAAAATTATTCACATGAATAATTAATTAATCAAGAAGAAACGGATCCATATATGATTGTAAAACACCGATATCAATAAACACAGCGGAATTAAAGCGTACCTGTTTGAGCCATTACTTCACTTGAAGAAAATAGATCAATCTAATAAACAGTGATCTATCGAAATGCCATATCTTCCTCTCTATGACCTATTTCGGTATAGCTTTCAATGGGATTAAAGCAACCGATAGGTATAATCTATCCTTTTATAGGCTAGAGAGGGGAACAAACCCTAATCAATGTGGCGTGTAATGGGCGCCCTTCCCATTACGGGCTGAGTTAAACACAATTGCCTACACTTTGCTGCTCAACTAGGCCCGTTATCAATAGATGCCAATACCCAATTCAATCAGATCACTTTAGGGTTCAACAAATATTGGAATATCCATTAACCCGATTATTTAAACTAGAAAATCAATTAATTAATGTAAGCCCATATTATAGGAAATTTCCAACATTGGAATGATGACAATATCGCAGGTCCTCCAAAGGAATCTCCTCTTGATTTCGTGAGGAAATCAAAGGGCGTGTTTGTTTGGTGCAGTCGAATTCACATCATGTCTGCAGTCACCTCCTCTTCTATTCCTACCCTTCATAGAGTCGACGCCTTATTCTTTCGAATCCCAACTGACCAATTATGTTTTCGTCGGAGTTATCGTTAGAGATGTTGCTATCGTCATGTATGGCATCATTTTGCATGCCTTGTCCTCTAATGCACATACAAAATATATTTGCCATATCGCCACATCGAGATCTGATTCTGCACAGTCGTCCAACCTCGGAAGCAGAATTTAAAACTCGAGGGATGACATGAGAAGACTTTCAAAAGAGAGGCATCCTGAAAATCTGACGGCCACCATCTTGGGTCCGCCATGCACGGGTCCTTACAATGGCAACATCCGGATGAGCAATGCACACAAATTCGAAAAAAAACCCGATCACCTGAAGACGAATATATGGCCAACAGATTCTGGGCATCCATTTTTTGTCATGCCAGCTTTGGCTGTTCTAGACTCTGGCTCGTAACGAATGAACTTGCACTTGCTACTACATCACAAGGAGAAAAATGCCAAAACTACGTTTTCGTGGAAGTAGGTCATATCCTCTTGACACGTCCCTCTTAACCACCTCTGCAAATATTGTTTATTTGCTCCTGGAAGATGACCGTTTTGTCTTCGTTTAAGAGTGTTTTCATGTCCCTTTTAGCTCACTCTTTTGCCTTCAGAAGACAGTATACATCTCTCTCACCAACCACCTCTCAATTCTGTCTCCATTTGTGACAAGATCTCGTCTTCTTTATACGAAGAATAATGGGGTTCTCTCATTATTTGCTTTTGTACAGGCAAGCGCAGGGTTGACTTGGGACAGAATCTACTTACACATATACCTCGTCTGTAGGTAATAATACATTGCAGAGGCAAATCAAAAGAGAAATGAAATGAAAGGGAAGTAAAACCCTAGAGCTCTTTGAATAATTTAATGAAGGGGCGGCAGGGCAAGAAGGCAGAAGACGATAATGAGACTAAGCTCAATGGAACCGCGGTCTTCATCATGAGGAAGGTAAAATGATCTGTCTTTGACTGGATTCTAAAAAAATGAAGTTGTTGAAAATCAAATGTGGCAGCAGATGTCATATAAAAGCACGCCTGTTGCTCTGCATTATCTCTTAATAATGGAATTGATGCAGATCCAAGCATTATTAGGCGTTGACTATCTTATGATACAACATGGTTTTCTACATAATAATATTTTCAGTGGGTGTGTATATATATATAAGTTAGGTCGCAGTTGGTCGTCGCCGAACAGATCATTATAGAGACCCGTCGCGCACATTTAGTTCCAAGTCCAAAGAGCTAATGTTGTGAATTGTCAATTACAAAGTCAAGTCTTTTGAGATATTTTGAATGAAGAACTATGATAGTTTGTTAATTGTTATACACATAGTCGAGTTTATAATATAGTCTTCTCTTTGTATATAACTACGCCCTTGAGGAATTCTTTCAAGTAGTAATCGAAGTTGGAGTCGATGATGTCGTGCTCCTTGAGGCACAAAATCCCAATTAGTTAGGACTGATACTTCGTCTTTCAAGTATCTTCATAAGAACTGAAAGTCGGGCTTCTCCTCTCATGCCTCTGAGTTATTAAAAATAAAAAATAAAAATAGGTTACAAATTTTTATCTCACAAGTAAGTTAGACTTTAGCCTAAGTCTAAAGGACAGAAATATATAATTGGGAAGGCCAATAGGAGCTTGGAAAGATTTGATCCTACAACCTTAATTCAAATATCATGTGAAATTTTGTGAAATCACTACTGACTATTCCAAAAGTTTTAAACTAATAGATGAAGTTATGGTAAAATATTTAATTAGTCTAACAATACCGTGAGAAATCACGCAATATAAACTTTGTAAGGTCACAAAGAATGTCTGTTTATGAGAGGATCAACTTTAGTTTTTATGTGTCCCTCAAATTACAATTCCAAAGGTTCATGAATTGTCAAATTTACTTCAAATGGGTATGTTCATGTACTTGTGGAAAATAAACTACATCGCTTTGGCTCTTAATATCAATTAGGCACACTTGTTATTAAACTTCAGACCAAGCCGAAATGCTTCACCAATATGTCCCACCGTCCTAACAAAACGATTAATCGTTTTGATGGCCCGTACCATTGCTGCTTTTTCTAGGACAGGACAAGATCATACAATAATGTAATAATGTTATAAGGACCGGCTCAACTAACCAAATCAACCGTTGAATCGCCTTCCGAAAGAATAGTTTACTTCGCTATGGGAATAAGATCGAGTTTGAAACCCATAATAAAATGAAAATGGACACCTCAGTGCTGGTGTCTGGTACAGGGGAAGTGAAAGCGAAAGATTTTGCATTAAGGAACGAAGAGAGAGCCGGTAAGCCTTTTGAAACTCGGAGATGCTTTCCGATCCTATCCTGTTCTAGGTTTTGTCAGCACGTAGAATTGACAATGAGCACATTTTTTGTCTATATATATAAGCGAAAAGGTTCCCTAGAGAAAGCAACATAACCAAAGCGTCCGCACATCACCTCAGTAATCGCTCCCTTAAGCCCTTCCTTGCTTGAAATGCAAGCCGAAAGCTCTTCGAAAATGGTAAGCTTCCCATCGAACTTCAGTCACGACAGCTGCTGAAGTATAATTCCCTGTTCCATGGCTTACTCTAGGAAAATCTGAAATTGAGAGAACAATATTTTTCGTGTGGACGATTTGCAAACTTAGCATCAAGACTGTCGACCAAACACCGAGGCTTTTCTTCTGATGTGCTTTATGTTCTGTCCTAACAGGAAAAGTATAGGGCTCGTAGGACCCATCTGCAGAAAGAAGCGAGACGGGGAGGCAACCGGGCCGCTCTCTTTGTATACGGTAATTTCCGTGCATGGATCCTAATTCTCAAGCTTGTTTATCTGAATATTTCTGACTGCGGAGTCCGACTGTATAAGTACGTGTGTTTCTGATGCAGCGACTGAAGGACTAGAGAACATGGCGTTCATAGCGAACGCAGTGAGCTTGGTGACCTACTTTTACGGTTACATGAACTTCAGCCTGACCAAATCGGCCACCACCCTTACCAACTTCATGGGGACCTCCTTCCTCCTAGCCCTCTTCGGGGGCTTCATATCCGACACCTACTTGTCCCGTTTCAAGACCTGCGTCCTCTTCGGCTGCATCGAGTTGGTGGTACGTGCTTTTCGTGCACGACTCTGTGCTCATACGTAGAATGTTCCTGATGCACATATACGGAGCGGGTTCTCTGATAGGCAGTAAATACACTATATATTAATTAATGCCTGGAAGACATCGTCACGTTGTGATCAGCCCGCATCCTAATCGAGTTTTCAATATCTTATTAAGCACCTGACTTTCTTCTCTGTGGTTGACATTTGTAACAGACAAGAATCTAACTTTTCACTTTTGTTTAGGATCCTATTTGACAGTAGTTTTGGAAGGATTTGGCCCGGCTATCTGTATCAATGAGAACGATATTATACTCGTTCTGATAGACTGAGCCAATCACGACTCAAAAACACACAATATATGGTAGAACTCAGGAAACATATGATCGAGTCATTGACCAATTTGTTTGTCATGATTGATTCTTGTTAGAAGAATCAGCTGTTAGTGTAACTGATAACTTTGGCAAAAATTGTATTACAGTTAGTTTGCTGAACCAAGTCAACATCCGTTTTATATTCAAGTTAACTGTGCTCTTAGTTTAAGAAAAGTAAGCTTTCGCCCCTCTGACGTTTCTTCAAATTATTGTTAAGAAAAACTATATGGTCTACCTAATACATGCTGACAAGCTAAGAGAAATAGATTGCAGCGTCAAGAATATCTTCTGTTGACTCGAATTCAAGTTTGGGATGAATTGCAACTTAAACCAACTCATACAGAGCGATTCATTCTCATGAAATTCAAAGGCATTTAATAATGAGCCTAGGCGATCAGAAGTACAAAATAAATGAATGATCTTCATTATGGTGATTGCTTTAATAAACAGGGGTATGCCCTCCTTAGCAGTACAAGCACATTTCCACCAGCTGAGGCCGATCCCTTGCAAAGGCATTGCCCCGGACCAAATGAACCAATGCCATGCTGCTGACAGCACCCAGGTCGCAATTCTCTACACGGGCCTGTACCTAATCGCATTCGGGACAAGTGGGGTCAAGGCTGCTCTGCCTTCGCTCGGGGCTGACCAGTTTGACGAGAAGGACCCGAAGGAGGCGACCCAGCTGTCCAGCTACTTCAACTGGCTCCTATTCAGCCTGACCATCGGGGCCATTATCGGCGTCACTTTCGTCGTGTGGATAGGCGCCAACCAGGGCTGGGACTGGTCTTTCGGTGTCTGCACCATCGCTGTTCTGTTCGCCATGGTGTTTGTATGCATGGGAAAGTCTCTCTACAGGAACAATGTGCCCATGGGAAGTCCCTTCGTTCGGATTATGCAGGTATGAGAACAAAAATTGGAGAATATATCTGCCAGTCCGATGTCTCTGATAGTAAATTGTCATACGGGTAGATGACACAACATCCACTGAAAGTACTGTTGCAGGGTCTCAATGTAAATTTTCGAATATTGGATGGTGGCTATGTGCATAAGCAAGCATGAATCGTCTCTGCAAGTTCAGAGTGGTGATCTTAATGCATTTTTATTGAATTCAGGTACTAGTAGCTGCCACCAAGAAGAGAAGTCTCCCAATCCCAGCGATGACAGATGAACTGCACGAGGTGCATGACAGGGAACCAGGGGTGAACGATGAAATTCTTCCCCGGACAGACCAATTCCGGTACATATCAGTTGCATTTACCCCAGAGACCTCATGAACATTTGACCTTTCACATTGCAGCTTGTAGTTGCTAGTAAGCTCACCCTTGGTATCCAACGAATTAATTTGCAGATTCTTGGATCGAGCAGCAGTTGCTCCCAGTCCTGGTAGTGGATCAACTGCTGGACCCTGGAGCCTGTGCACGGTGTCACAAGTCGAAGAAACAAAGATCATGCTCCGCATGTTTCCAATCGTACTCAGCACGGTGTTCATGAACACTTGCCTGGCTCAGCTCCAGACCTTCACGATCCAGCAAAGCACAACCATGAACCCCCACATCTTGGGATTCAAGGTCCCAGGCCCCTCAGTCCCGGTCATCCCCCTGCTCTTCATGTTCATCCTAGTCCCTATGTACGAACGCATCTTTGTCCCCATTGCCAGGAAATTCACCGGTATCCCCACCGGAATCCGACATCTACAGCGAATCGCTGTAGGGCTAGTGCTCTCAGCCATTTCCATGGTGGTGGCTGGAGTGGTGGAGACCCACCGCAAGTCGGTGGCAATCCACCACAACATGGTGGATTCCACAGAGCCCCTGCCCATGAGCATGTTCTGGCTTGGCTTTCAGTACGCAATATTCGGAGCAGCCGATATGTTCACTTTAGTGGGTCTGCTGGAATTCTTCTATGCAGAGAGCTCGGCTGGGATGAAGTCACTGAGCACTGCTGTCTCGTGGTCCTCTCTGGCATTCGGGTATTTCCTAAGCACGGTGGTGGTCCAGGTCGTGAACAAAGTGAGCGGCGGATGGCTCACAAACAACAATCTGAACCGGGACAAGTTGAACTACTTCTACTGGTTATTGGCAGGACTGAGCGTTTTGAATTTCGGGTTCTATTTGGTGTGTGCATCTTGGTACAGATACAAGACAGTGGAGACGAAGGAACGAGCAAACGGTTTGAGTCTGACTACTGTTGATTCTAAAGCAAAGGGCTTGGCTGGGGGTGATCCTGATTCTAAGGCAAGCATAACAGTGTAGGCTTTAGAGATTTAGCTTAAGTTCATTAAAATCCCACTGTACTTTTCATGTCATATATTCTATGGCTTCATCACCATCATTATACTACTCTCGAACTGTTTCACTCCGAAAACACCTCTCAGATCTGGATTTTTTTTTTTTTTTTTGGTCCTACAGATCTGCATTCATTGGTTTGTTTTTCTCTTTTTTGTGGTGGGGGTTAAGAATGGATCGCATTCATGAATCTCTCGCTTCAGATAAAGAGTGGAGGCAAGCTCAAAAACTTCTTTCAAGCCGTGGCCACAGAGCTCTTCCTAACTGCTAAAAGAAGAGTATCAATTAAACTTATTTTATGTAAGAAAACGCGATAACCACTAAATAAGCTTATTTCATGAAAGAAAACGTGCCCTCGCGTACATGAATTACATTTGACAAGTCGAACTGACTCGCGTACATGAATTACATTTGACAAGTCGAGCTGAGACATGCGTCCTGTGAAGGTGACACATACGTAAGGAATGACTAAAGTAAAATAACGTGCAAGCCGGCAGAGCAGCAGCGAGCTGCTGAAGAAAATAATCTATTGATCCCCTTCAAGCTGTTCAAGAATGCCTTCGGCATTCTGATGAAAATAACCAAGGATTGCGTGCCATAAACTAGGAACGGCACATATATTTGGTTTGCATTCTGATTAAATTTCGTCACTCCTTTCACTAAATCAACACACACACACACACAGGGATATGCACTTCACAGAATGTGGAAAATTTATCAGTTTATCCACTTCAAACACAGATGAACATAGTGGCCCTTACTGCACAAATCTTAGATTTTCCCCACTCTCTCTTATAAATGTAACAAACTGTCATTACAGGTAGGAAAAAATGCAACACTGGCTAAGTAAACCAATGAACAAACTATTGGATCAGTCTCTCTTTTTGTTTTTCTTTTTCCCTTTTTTTGGGTTTTTTGTTTTTCTCTTTTTTTTGGGATCTTTTTTCTGTTCATTTTACCTCTCACTATTCACATGATGGATGAGACAATCCATCAAAAAAACAGGCAAAAGCAAGCTGCCTGCGCAAGGTCAAAGGAAGACTCGAATATGTTCATATATGCTCGACAATGAGCCAGAAAGAGTGGAGAATAATTGTCAAAATCACCACCTAAATTAGATAAGGAGTCAAAAGCCGATTGCCCTTTTAAGCGAGCATGAGGCTGTGTCAGGAAACGACATGCTTATTTGCAGATAGAGGATCATATCTAGTGTCCGAGACCCTGGAAGGAGGCCAGTACCGGAACACTGATCTGCCAACAATGTTCTCAATAGGAAGTGGACCCCTGCAAGTATCAAAACTTCACGTCAGAATCCGCATTAATCAAATTTAGCAGATGACAATCGAATACACAAATATACAACCAAAATGATAATCACTCTGCTCGACTATGAAAACTAAACAGAACAAATCTCCTAACATTCTGAAAATAACTAATAGAAGGTGCATGCAGAAGTTGCAAAAAGTCTCTATTCCCCCTAATGCAATTTACTTGATTATCACTTTACACAAGAACAAGTATAAATTAGCGAAGACACAAAACTCACCAGTTATGGGAGTCAAAACTGTTGTTCCTGTTGTCTCCCATCACAAATACATATCCTTCAGGAATACGCTGCAATTAATGAGAAACAGTCAGAAAACTTGATCAAAATGTCAATTGTGCGATGCTATTAGTAAATTAAGTTGTTACAACTATAAATTAGCATTACCATTTGTTCCATCTCATAAGAAAGAGGCTCTAAAATGAATTCTTCATCTTGAGCAATGCCGTTCACCAATAGTTTACCATTGTGAACCTACAATAAAAACCACCAGTCATTCAGAGTTAGTACGAGAAGAAAAGCAGTCTTTACATGCATTAGAGTGGACAGGAGGGTATATTTAAAAAAACCAAGTCAGAATAAAAGATGCAGGATTGAAGATAAAGACTTACTTCAACAAAGTCCCCAGCCTTTGCCACAATTCTCTTTATGAATACATCAGCTGAACTGAAGCCAATTTCCTGCACGCCACAAGCAAATCAAGAAACTAATAAGCAATGTGCAAATTTTGCAGAGGAACCACAACTTGGTTGAACGCAATTTTGCAAATCTCATTAAAATTCGACCAAAAAAAAAAAAAAATCTCATAAATAGGAACCTGCAATATTGGTGGCGCCTTGAATATCACTATATCCGAAACCTCTGGTTTTCTGAAAAAGTATGAAACCTGGTGGCAACAGACACCAAACACCAAGGAAACAAATCGGGTTAGTATCACTAAACACGTTAGGTCTTGACACAAAACAGATCCACGAATGCAAATCCTATGCAAGTGGACGCAAATTGCAAACTTCATGAGATTCGGTCTATGTGGAATGCACAGATCAATATCATAATATGAGGAATTAATATGCAGTTACCACAAGGTTATAAATCTAACTTGGACGGAAAAACTAAAGAGCCTATAAAAGAGGTCAAAAACTAAATCTCGGATGAATTCGTCAGTTGCCCTACACAATAATCATCTACAAAATTCCTCCCGTGCTAAAGCCAAAGACCCATTTCCATCCACTGCTGTACAAACCATGCTCGCCATATCAAATTCAATTTATATGCTACATGTTGCTACCCCTCTAATCTGGTCCAGGGCCCCAAAAATTTCAGTCCTCACCACTATGCGATCATATATAAATCAGATAGCCGAACAAAAGAGACTAATTGAAAGGAGAGCCTTACCTTCTCCGCCAAAATGCGGTCGCCTACATCCAGAGTTGGTTTCATGGAAGTGGAAGGAATCGACCTCGGCTCGGCCATGAACGACCTGAACATCAAACTCACGGTCAAAGCAGTGAAAGCCGCCTTGGCTTCCTCGGAGTAGTCCCCGAGCAGCCGCGCCAACCACCCGCTCCTTCCGGCCGAGTGCCTGTGAACCTCCTGCATCTTCATGCACTCGCCATCGCCACCGCCGTCCTCCCTCTCCCAACGCGCGGTCCCTCCCTTATCCACATCGTTACACGCCGAGCCCGGCAACGCCTCGTTGCAGGGCAGCCACTTGGACCCCTCCAGGAAAGGGATTATCGCGGACACCTTGATCGGCGAGATCCCGAGGATGCCCATCGAATTGGCCGAGCACGAGTTCGAAGACAGAGATCTCATCAGCGAGACCAACCCGGCCACGATCGGGCTCTTGCACTCGGCCCCGACGACCCCAGCGGCGAGCGTCGAGTACGAGCTGCCGCCGCCGCCGCGGCCGCCGGCCGAACAAGTCGGGAAGCCGAACCGCGGCCTCGCAGGGGGTCTGAACTCGGGGGGATCGGGCTTCTGGCCCGGACAGAAGACGCGGGACCGGACCCAGCACTCCGGTAGGAGCCGGCAACCATTGAGGCGTACTCCGGCGTTGGTCGCTATGTTCTGGACCATGTAGCCGGAGTAGCCGAACGTAACGCGAATCGCCATAACTGCTAGTCGTAGAAACCAGACGAGGGCTAGATACAGAGTTCTCTCGTTGACTAAACCGAGGTGCAAGAGGAACCCTAGTGAAATAACAACGCCATCTCCAAGATTCGAATCGAGGAGCTGGAGGCGGCGCGGAATCGAGGCCGGTAGCCGGGATCAGGGAGCGAAAGAAGAGGACGAAGGGGGGTGGTGGGGGGAATCTACGGTTCCGGCTACCGCGAAAGATAAGGTCTTGCCACGAATCCGATGATGGGTCGTGACGAATCGGGGGCGACGGATCGAAGGCGAGCGAGATTCCGCTTTCTCTCGACAGAGAGAAAGCAGAGGGAGGAGGGGATGGGAGGTTGCGAAAATGGCAGAAAAAGTACAGGGGAGATGACGATGACGAGATTAATAGGCGGCGGCTGAGCGTTGGGGTTCCGGAACTGGGTCCGGACTTGGCTCTATTTACGGGACGAACCCGGCCGGCACGTGTGAAATTTGGGGCGACGGCCGGGGATAGTTCGGTAAATCCGGGAGCGCTGTTGACTTTGACTGGGAGTGTCGGGCTTTTCTGCACCTTCCCGGCTGCTTACCTCGCTGGCCCCGAGAGGCCAGGAGGCTCTCCTCAAAAGACGATAATGCCCCCCCTCCAAACTTGGCTAATCTCTCGGGGGCTGAGGGCGAAATCGGCATTGCGCGGCATCTACCCACCTCAAACCTAGGTTTGTCCTTTTCCGAGGAAAGCACCGAAGCTTGCGAAAGAAGACTTGAGTTTTATAATATTTTCCCGAAAAGATATCACTAACGCTCTATCATTCGGTCCTGTCCCCTCGTATATGCCAAACCAGAAAATTGCGCATTCGCGAGGATTTCATCCTGGCCGATTTCCGAAATTAAACTTCATCCAATCTTTATTTATTTCGAAAATCTTACGACTTGCTAAATTCAAAAGATCAGAAACCCCTAAAGCAATCGCAGCGCCAGAAAAAGAGAACCTATCCTGTGAATCTGAAGTGGGACATGCCGAACATAGCGCCCAAGATAGTTTGGGGTTGCTCTTAAATTGGACGTGATGTACCGACGAGACAGGTACAAATCAGAGGAGGGTGGAGGCCAATTCCGAAATAAGATAAAATGGAGGGTCCCACGTCGAAGAATCAAAAGCTTTGAATAATTTTGCTTAATTGGCGCGACCGCAAAGTCGGCCCTGCTCGCCACGCAAGCACATAGGTCATCCGAGGATGCGTCTTCGAATTTCTCGATTTCTTTTCTATCGTCGTGAGAAGTTGTTGGAAGGTGGAGCAAGGCCGTTTCGTCCAATCATCAAATCCCTGTACTTTGCGTTCGGGGACGGATCGGATGCTGTGCGACCAACAGAGCCACGACGTCACCGAGGAAACATATCTGCGGATGGATGGTGATCCCTCTCCTCTTTGGCAGTTGACTTCCCGACAGAGTTAATTTCGATCGACGGCCGGACACTTTGTGACCCGGAATTTAGGGAAATTATCCCGAAAAATCTTGACCCTACTGTACGGCGGTTAATTCGATCACGAGTTCTTCGGATTTTGACTAATTTAATTTTAAATCTCACGACGATTTCTCAATGTAATCTTTCTAGCAGCAATCGCTGAAGTGGTCGCTAGCCGTCCTACGGTGTATAACTGACGCTCATGCGGACATTTTTTTTTTTTATTTCTTAACAATGTTTTTGTATTTTTCTATTCTTTTATTTTATTATTTTCGCAGCGCCACTCGATGATTTCCGATCAAAATAGGCATTTATAATTATATAGGCAAATCGATAAAGAATTTAGAACTAAATTGACCAAATTGAAAGTTATAACTAAGTTAGCTGCTATACAATAAATTTGAGGGCTTTTTAGACAAAGCCCATCCAAAATCAAGAAAACTTTGGAGATTGTTGAGTTCAATACGTGACCTATGGTCTTATTAGACCGGCACATCACTAAAACAAGCCACTCATGTAATTTTGAGCGTCGATTTGTGCTTTCATAACTCTCCTGCAACCAAAATCACATGGATTAAGGGAGATGACTAATCTAGGTATGATTAAGGATCGCAAAAAATCTTACTAATTGAGTAAGACTCAGGGAAAATTACAAAAATCACTCTTTAATTTTACTTCTCTTATCCCAAAGATTTCAACTTATATTCAAATCGCTATGGAGTATATATTCTTTATCTCTTTCTATCTTACTATTTTTTATCATTGGTTTTATCCATACTCTCCCCCGGCAATGTGAACATGAGAAAAAGTAGTGGCAAAATGGTCAACATCATTCTTAAAAAAAAGCCCGAGAAAGAGAAAGGAAAGGGGATGAATAGCGACACCACGTGTGGTTGAAATTGTCTCAACAAGTTCCTTCCTTTTCTTTCGAAATTACACAAAACCCCTCTAAATTCTGAAGACAGTCCACGTTTGCCAGTCAAATTTCGTTCGTTTGTTGCTTGACAAAAATCAATATCATTCACGCAATGTTCACAGAAAAAGAGAATACGAAGATGCTTCAATATGCACATTTTTTTCACATCAATATTGGTAGTGTATATCTAAATACTCCTATAATGTCTTACATGCTCTAGTAAAGTGCCCCATCAACTGTAAAGAAAAAAACACAATTTTTTTTATATAATAAAGAAAGAGACTTGATATTTTGTTTTGATTAATGAAAGTAAATAATAAAAAAATTCGCCAAGAAAGTAAGGATAGAAATGGTGAAGGATGGATATGTTATTACAGAAGTAATGATGAAGAAGAGGCTTGTTTTTATTTCTAAATAGCCTCAAGTTTAAATTTAAAGGAAAGCCACGAAAGAAAGTAGTTGAAGGAAGCTGTGCAAACACGGGAAGCAGTAAAGTCAATTTTGTCTGTGTAGTAAAACGTGAGTGGATTTAGTCGCAAGGGGGAAATAGCCCCCACCCTACCTTTTTTGGATCAATTATTTTTTGCATCCAAATACTAGATAAAAAATGAGTATCCAATTTTCGTAAGTTGACTTTTTTTTTTTAATGAGGACTTTTTTCCTTCTAACTTAATTATGTTTTTTTTTCCTATAATATATTAGTAGTTCTAATAATAATTTCATCAAATTTTAACGCTTTTGACATCTTAATGTTATTATTGATGTTTAAATGTCATGTGTTAATACTTTTGTTTTTTGGTCCTCTATTATCTTTATTTCTTTCTCGACTTTTGTACCATGTGATATATGAGAGAGTTCTTTAAGAAAAATACAAATGAAAATAAAAGTTCAGGAATATAATGTGTAGCATTTAAAAAAAAAATTCCAAGTAAATGTGTACCGATCGTAAAAATCCGATGGAATAGGCTATTTTATGTACCAAGATAGTAAAAAGAGAAATTTTCTTGGTGCGCATTGTTCCAGCTAAATACTTGCCGGCCAACTAATAACTATGTCATGGAATAGGCTATTTTATGTACCAAGACAGCAAACTTAGAAGACAATCGCCTGACAAATTTTTTCTTCAGCATAATAGATTATAAATACAAAAGGAGATACAAGATCAATAAATCTTGATTCAATACTTCAAATTACTCCAGCCTAAGCTATTTTTGCTGCCATGGTGGAGTTGCACAACCAAGTCATTTTACAAACATTAACTAAAAAAAATGGTTTCAATAACAAAAAGTAGTTGCTTATTTTAACAATCATTACCCATTAAATTAAACCTTTTCCTAATTTACTAAGAAAGCGGGTTGACACAACAGCTCAGACAGAAGCATCGTGAAAGTAACTGACTATGACCCACATTCCGCGACAAAATAGCCACCTATCTATATTTCCAATACACAAAAATCTCCTTTTATCTTTCCTAGCTATGATACAAAGTCTTAAACTCACACCATCCTCCAAACCCTACATGCTGCTGAATTCTTCCATGTGCACTAGTAGGAGCTTACTTGCTTTTGAATTTTGGAATCGTGAGATGACCTTCCACCTATGTCCTTTTATGAATTTCTAGAAGCTATGGTCTTCCCTCCTCCATGTACAGCAGCAATTGCTCGCCGTCTGTGCTTGTTCAGGCGCTTTACCAACTGAGCATCATTCACATTCTCTTCACTTTCATCCTGCACCGGGTGGAAATGGAACTCTCTCATTACTGAAGCTAACAAGAAAGAGCAATAAACGACGAGTGATGACTACGAAAAAACTTCTTAAAAAAACATAACTCGCTTTTCGTTTTCGATAAACCAGAGATGACTCACGACAAACACATGAAAAAGCAGCAAACACAACAATTAGCAAACACGATACTAGTCCATTATCTCCTCCAAAAAAACAGTTGACAGCAACCCAATCACTCAAGCTAAAATCGCATGTATTTAATTTGTGTTCAGCAACATATCGGATGCCTGCAAACAACGTTAATTTCGATTGACGGTCCACATGCAACCAGGAAATCAAGGGAACTATCTCCAAAAGTCATGAGCCTGTCATACAGCGATTAATTCGATCATGAGTTGTCAATTTCGGCAAGTTCAATTCTAAATTCATTGACGATTTATCAATGGAATCCTTCAACTAATTGTGACCGAAAATCGTTGAAGTGACCACTTAGGGTGTGTTTGTTTGTGTTTCTCGAATGTGTTCATGAACACATTTTTGTTTTTTTGTTCCGGGAATAGAAAAAGAACATAAACGCGTTTGTTTAGGTTTTTGTTCCAAATCTATTTTTTTGTTTCCGGAACAAATTTGGAACAAAAACAAGAAACCAAAAAAAAACTTGTTTCTTGTTTCAGGAACACTTTCGAGAAACAATTTTTCTCTCTCCTCGTTTTTTTCCTCTTTCTTCTCTTCTTTTTTTCTTCTTCTTTTTTCTTTGGCAGGTGGCCGGCCTCGGCCATGGCCGGCGACCGGCCGTCGAGGGCCGGCGACCTCGCCGGAGTGTCGCCGGCCAAAAGGAAGGAAAAAGAAAAAAGGAAAAATAAAATAAAAATATTAAAAAATTAAAAGAAACAAAAAAATCATACAAGTTTACCAAACGTGTTCTCGTTCTTTTTCTATTCCAAAAACAAGTTTTAAACTAAACGTTTTTTTTTGTTCAAAAATTATTTTCTATTTTGGAACAATTTTTGAACAGAAACGTTACCAAACGCACCATTATCATCCTATGTGATACAATTGAATTGACGTTGACAATTTTTTTCAATTTCTTAATATTTTTTTTACAATTTTCTATTATTTTCTTTTTTTTTATTTCCGCAGTGCCACATAAGACAACGGGTAGCCACTTCAGCAGTTTCTAACCAAAATCGATAAGAAGGGACTATATAAGCAAATTGACAATATGTTTAAGATTAAATTAGCCAAATTGAAATTTTTATGATAGAACTAGCCATTGTACAAGACGTTTAAGGGCTTTTTGGACATATATGCCCCCCAAAATCAAGAAAACTTAGGAGGTCGTCCATGAGTTTATTAGACCGGTAATGTAACTTTGAGCATTGATTTGTGCTTTCATAACTCTCTCGCAACCAAAATCTCATGGTTTAATGGAGATGACTAATCTAGTTAGAAGATTAAGGATCATAGTGGACGCACTATTTTAGCAGGCAAAAAATCTTATAAATTGAGAATGACTTGGGGAAAATTATGAGAATCAATCTCCAAATTTACTTCTCTTATCCCAAATATTTCAAATTTATATTCAAATCGGTACGGAGCATCTATTCTTTATCTCTCTCTATTTTACTAATTTTTTCTTTGGTTTTGTCCATTCGCTCCCCATTGCTATGATTCGAGTTCTGTCATGCATGTGGACGAGAAACAAGCAATGTGAAAATGAGAAACGTAGTTGCAAAAAAGTCAACATTGTTCTTTAAAAAAATCCCAAGAAAGAGAAAAAAAGGTTATGAATGAAGACACCGCGTCTGGTTGAAATTGTCTCGACAAGTTATTCCTTTTACTCGGAAATTACATAAAACCCCTCTAATTTCGATGGCGGGCCACGTTTGCCAGTCAAATTTCGTTCGTTTGTTGTTTGACAAAAGTCAATATCATTCAAGGAATGTTCGTGGAAAAAAAAATACGAAGATGCTTTAATATGCACAACTTTTTCACATCAAATATGCGCAACTTTTTCACATCAATATTGCTAATATATTTCTAGATATTCCTATAATGTCTTACATGCTCTGTGATAAAGTGTCTCGTCAATAGTAAAGAAAAAATATAAATTTTTGGATATAACAAAGAAAGAGACTTGGTATTTCGTTTATATCAATAAAATTAAATAATAAAAAATTCGCTAGGAAATTAAGGATAGAAATGATAAAGGATAAGTAAGTTGTTATAGAAGGAATGATGAAGAAGAGGCCTGTTTTTATTTCTAAATAGCATCTAGTTTAAATTTAAAGGAAAGCCACAGAAGAACATAGTTGAAGGAAGCTGTGCAAACATGGGAAGCAGTAAAGTCAATTTTGTCTCTGTAGTAAAACATGAGTGGATTTATCGATGTTTAAATAGCCCCACCCGACTTTTTTGGGATCAATTATCTTTTGCATCCAAATACCAGATAAAAAAAAATACATTACGAGTATCCAATATTTGTTAGTTGACTTTTTTTTTTTTTAGTGAGGACTTTTCCAACTTAATTATATTTCTTTTTCCTGTAATATATTACTAGTTCTACTAACAATTTAATCAAATTTTAATGACATCCTAATATTATTATCGATGTTTAAATATCATACGTCGATACTTTTGTTAATTTGTCCTCCATTATCTTTATTTCTTTTTCAATTTCTGTACAAAGTGATAAACGAGAGACTTCCTTAAGAAAAAAAATAGATGGCGGGCGATGTAACGGAGGATTAGCAGCCGTAAAAAGATAACAGTTCGGGAAGGTAATGTGTAATATTTAGAAGGTTCCAGGTAAATGTGTGCCAACCGCAAGGGTCCAGTGGAGTTTTTGAGTAATTCCCCCAATTTCTTTTTCCTGGATCTAGGTTTTTGTCTTGTTGGGCTATGTCTTTAGGCCCAACTTTTCTTTGAGCCCAGGTGCTATCTACCATCATAGGGTGACTGTAGTGGGCCTCTGAGTTTTCCAAGATCCATCCCATGAATCGAGGATGTCCCGTAATGGCAGCTCTTTTTGCGTTATCTTGTCCAACACCAAGGAGAGAATCCGAAGTGTTTATATGCTTGATTCAAAGAAAGGAACAAGGGTAAAACAACATTCACTATTTCAACTTAGTGGGTTAGGGAAAGGGCACAACCGTGGTGCGAGGCATTTCCGTGTCCTGCTTTATATAAGGATGAGGTGTTTCAGATTTCGTTTAGATTGCACTTGAAACTCAAGTCAGAGTATATTCTTCACTTTTTAAAACTTGAAATTTACCCTACATACCCTCGATCCTGGAACCTACCTTATTAGGGGTTCAAGAGTCGGTTACGAGTCTACCCAAAAACTGACCATTTTTTTTTTCATTTTAATTAAGCAAAATGAAAGGGAAAGCAACAACAAAATTGAAAGATTTCCGTTTATCAATAGCACATTCCATGAACATTAAAATTAAATTAATAATCAAAAATTCAAAATTAACATAAAACCCAAATTATTGAACTCAGTCCTCAATCATCCATTAAAAATTGCTCCAAATTCTTATCACCTGAAATTAAAAGAAATAACAAAAATGGTTTTCATTTAATAATAGTTTTAAATTAAAATTACTATTACTTATACTAAAATAATTACTAGAAAGCCTCACCATGTATATTCATTCCACTTCAACTTGCAAACTCTATTAAATATCACCTTATTAAGGCAATCCATATCTAAAAAGCAAAGAAATTAAATAAAACATTCACTCATTAAATATACAAATGAATCACAGCCTAACAAGATACAGACATCACTCGCACAATTTAAACTTTTTTGCATTACCGATGCGCTGTTCAACATTAATTGGCACAATAGCTCTTATTCATTCAAAAGAATACATCGGGTCCCTTGTCTGTAAATACAATGTCAATTGTTCATTTGGACTCAACTTTCCGCCTCAAGAGCGCGGAGTAAATTCTTATTGTGGATTAACGATTACCAAATGCTTGTAATGTGGTCGGTGTTGCATTATTCGTATCCTGGGCTCGCCAACTTAGTTTAGCCGCCGGAGTGGATTCGACCGGGTATTTGGCAATCTTACTCGCAGATCTCATTTCCGATGATCGCAATCTCATTTCTAAAATATTCTCTTTGGATACTCGTGTCTTGTAGCCCAATGAATCCTACTGCGATGGGTTGCATTGCACGGCGGGATCTGTCTTGTCGAGGAAGGCTGGCATCACTTGCTTTCGCAAGCAAAGAGAAGGTCCGCTCTCGTCAGCGATATCACTGAACAGTTGGGAAGAAGGTGGTCATTGACTCCTCGATTTGAGAAGAAGGTGGCGATTGACTCGTCGATATGAGCTTTTAACTGTAGCAAAGTAAACAGAGTTCTTACCCAGAAACTTCCTCTGTCGCAGTACGAAGGAAATTGCACCTGCATGTTGATCGTGACGATAGCGAAGTTTTGCAGTGGTGATGGCCTTCTTAGATATTTCTCGCTGCGCCTCTTGCCATTTGGTCCCTGCTCTTGCAGGTACAGTCTTTTGTATGCATCTATTCCGCATTCTCAGTTCTCGGTTCCCAAAAGCTTGAAACCGAGCCTGTTCCCACGGTTCTCGTTCTTCAGTTGCCGATTCTATCCTAAAATCATGTTCACACTTACTTACGTGGTCCTGAGTCGGCACCTACTTAATCGCGATAATTGCCACGCGGAGGTTTGATTTCCCAACAACTTGCGGGCAAAATTGAGATATTAGAAGGTTAATGAGTGGGAGAACGGGTCTTCTTTTAAATATCTAAAGTGTTGGGATTCAATGCAGAATAACAAGGAAATAGAGAATAGAGTGAGAGAGAAAATTCGAGAGATAAGGTCTTAAAATAAGGTTACATTCAGCAAAGGATTTCACTATAGTTGACATAATGCACTTCTTTGTTACATCTCTTAATTATAAAAGAAAGAGATTATATATACCAGTAACTATTTATAAACCCAAATCCAAACTTTAAAAAAAAAACATTGACTCAAATTATAGAAGTCTACTGACGACTTAAGGACACTGCTCTTGCAACTTCGCGGAGGTAGTCCCAAGACCCCCATCCGCTCACCATGGAGTGTGTGTGATCCCTGTATTTCACTATGGATGGAAAGTATTAACCACACCCGAATATTAGGTGGGACTCGGATAGGAGATGATGCTATGCAAGACTGGTCGTGGAAGCAGTCACTTTTGGTCAAATCGCACCATATCGAGGCTATGTACTCGGTATACATTCAATGCTTATCCTATGATGACCGTTTACACAATCGAATCATGTGCGTTTGGTGGGGGAGATGATGCGCAATCATCATGGATGCTTCTTCAGGTGTCAAAGCAATCATCACTCGACATTCTCTATTCCGATTCGAACCGTGCATTGGCGCCCGTGGTATACAGCATAATAAGGTCGTGGAAGAATCAATGCTTCGAGGGTGGGTAGGCCCAAAACAATCAATGACGGATCCACCAGGGACGAGAATGAATTGAACGTGTATTGATAAATACACAATTGGATGATGACAAGGAAATGAATGATATCCCACGACAGAGAATACCGTCGGCATGTGCATAGATGCGCGCTTTCCACATTTATTTGGCAACATGGTCTCGTCCAAAAAGAAGATTAACGAGATTCTCGCTCTAGCAACGCGATGGAAGATTACGTACGTAAGTGGACCGTTAGCGAGGTTAGCAAGGTGATTTTGCCGAAACTGCATTAGCCGCGCAAATGCATTCGTTATCGCGACGTGTTTGAATAGTGCAAGTCGCAGAGCTTCGCCGAGACCAGTCCCGCCTTATATATCATCAAGCATCATCAAGCTATGAACTACTTTTGGTACTCGATTCACATCGCCAGCATCACTTGACAGACACTAAACCAAATCGAAGGGTCGGCGAGTTGAAATCGACCGACACGCTTCTCCTCGTGCGTCAACATACGCTCTATTAACCTCGCGATTGGCAGGCCTAAGCCATGATGCGAGAGCGATTTCTCCGTGCCATCGAATGAATCAAACGCTAACTCGTCCGTCCGTGTAAAATGTTAAACACTCTCTGCCCTTCCATCTGTCCATTCCAGCCATCACCAAACCATATTTAACCCCCCAACAAAAGAGAAACTAAACACAAGCAACGAGAGATCGCATCAAACCAAAACAAATTAACTTCAATTTCGATGTCCAAATTCGAGATTTACACAGGGCAGTCATGGACCAAACCGCAGAGTGGAAAACAAAAGACCGACCGAACATCGTTCGCCTACGCTAAACCATCATATCATTCCGGTGGTCATCGCGATATCTTCCTATGTAACCTGTAATTTAAAACCTATTCAGTGAATACTTATATCCCCAACCTAAATCCCCCACCCGGAAAAAAGAAAAGAAAAATGGAAACCCTGATGCCACCCTTGACTCTCGACCCTCGGCCACCAACTCCGAAACCCGACACGGGAAAAGCACAGCAAAACGACGAGCCACGCTACTCACTTCAGGCCCTGACCCGGCATCGATATCGCGAGCTCCGGCCAAGCGAACCCGTCCCCGTCCACCAGCCCTCCGCCTTCCCCGCTCCCCATCTGCCACGCGTTGCCTCCCGCCGCCGCCACGGGCCCCCGCCGCCGCCCCCTCCGCCGCCGCCATACACGCCCCCGCCGTCGACGAAGCCGACCTCGCTGAACGGCCAGACCCCCTCCCGAACCCGAACCCTAGGCCGTCCAGCCCCGTCCCGAGCCCCAGCCCGCCCAGAGCCAGAAACCCCTGGCCCCCGGCGAGCCGAGCAGAGAAGTGAAACCCTGGTGGCCGGAACCGACACCGGGTCCCGCCACATTCTCGGTCCTCTTCACCTGATCGCCCGAGCCCACCTCGGACTTCACCTGGGCCAGGAGCAGGCCCGGGTGGTCCCCGTGCAGGGGCTCCTGGGTCATGGAGGAGGAATTGGAGTTTGAGCAAGGAGACGAAGACGGAGGCGGGGCCAGCGAGCGGGGCCGCTTCGAGGAGGAGGAGGAGGACGCCTTGCGGGAGCCGCCGCCGATGGGGACGTTGCGGAGGGTGCCGCCCTGGGTCCAGTAGCGGCGGCAGGACTTGCAGAAGTGGCGGGGCTGGGAGAGGTTGTAGTTGTTGAAGTAGCAGAACTTGGTGTTGGTGGAGTCGCAGCGCGGGCACGGCAGGGCCTCCGTCTGCGGCGGCGGGTGGGGGTGCTGGCCAGCAGCCCCGGCGGCTGCGGCCTGCGGCCGGGCTGGCCTGCGGTCGCCGGCGTCCGAAGGCATGGTTGTGCTGCCTGCGGAGTGTGGAAACGAAGAAGCTTGGAGAGAAGAGAGAGAGAGAGAGAGAGTGAGGGGAGTGGTTGAAACGTGAAGGAGAAGGAAGGGAGAACGTGGCGGAGGAGGGCGAGAGGGCGTATTTTTAAGCGGTGGTTGTACTGTACGATGTCCCCCCAGGAGAGGACACGTGGCGTGAGGTTTCTTCGGGTTGAGTTTCCTTGTGGACCGGGGTCTTCGGGGTTTGGCTTCTTCTCCTCCTAGTCTTGGTCTCGTTGGGTAGCGCGGGATCCGGTGGATGTCGGTGTAGGGAAAAGCTCCACTCGAGTCGCTCCACGTGGCCGCCCCCCCCTGAAGACGATTTAAACTTATTATTTTTCGGTCAAAAAAAGATACAGTAGTTCAGTAGGTTTCTTGTTTTTTTTTTTTTTTTGTTTTTTTCCTAACTAGTTCGGCTCGGTGGGCGACATTATACGCACCGCAATTGTTAGGAACAAAACTGTCTCGTTGGCGGAGCGATTTAGGCTGCGCGAGCAGGCGACAAAACGGCGGATGTTATGTTTCAACATTTGGGAGCTGGAAAAAGCCGGATGCAGACTGGTCCAGACCGAGGAGAGTAAAAGAGCGAGCACCGTCCAGCCCCCGTACGGGAAGCGTTGTTTTGGGGATGGGGACGATGGGAACGGCACCGCCGAGCATTGGGGATCGAGAGAAGTAAAGGGAGGCGGGCGTTTCTGGGCGTGCACCAGGCCGCCCAGGCAGACGCCTTCTTCTCGAGACAGAGGGAGAGAGAGAGAGAGAGAGGGACAGCATGATTTGATGTCGGGCAGCGTGGGGAAGCAATAATTGGGGTCTCGGTCTCTCTCTCTCTCTCTCTCTCTCATCATTCAATGGCACGCCATCATCGCATGATGCTGCCGCTGTGATTATTTCGTAGGTGGGCTGTCCACCACCACGTCCGACGTGCGTCGCACCGTAACAACCCCCCTCCCCCCTTCCGGTGTTTTTTCTCGGCTCTGCGCCGGATTTCTCGGCCTCCGTGATCTCTGCCCCGCCCCGAGACTTTTTCGATCCTCGCCCTGCCGCTTCTTTCGCTTTTTTTCCTTTACGGCGTTTTTCTCTCGTTCTCTGTTTCTTTATCAACCGTCGCGACGGCCGTTTGGAAAGTATATACATTGTCTTGTCATAGGGAAACTGGAAAAGAAAAGAAAAGAAGTCGCGTAGCTCCCGAGCTGCTGAAAGCATGGGAGACACCGGACGAAGGTGGTTTTCTCTCTTTTGGTTTTGACTAAGGTGAAGCGACCAGACCGGTCCACACCCAACCGAAACCGCTGCTGCACACTGCACAGTCCTGCTCGATGACACTCGGATTCGATCCTCGACCGGCGTACAGATTTTTTACTGGAATTGGACCGGCACGCCACCCAGCTGCACCCTCCCTGCCTCCCCCCACAGTCCCAAGATACTCTCTCTCTCTCTCTCTCTCTCTCTCTCTCTCTCTCTCTGTGCAACGTCCCTTTCGGCGGCCCCAAAAAACTGTAACCGCGCCTCAGTCCTTTCGCGGAAACCCCACCGACGAAGCATGTTTTCTCGCTCCCGTTCCTTCCGAAATGCTTTAAAAAAAAAACTCCCGAAAATCAAATCAACGTCTCCTCCTTGTGCATGTCCCTATTCCTGATCCGCGCGCCACACTGTTCGACAAGCTCTAGTTCCCAGGTGGCGATAATCTCTTTTGTCCGCGCGCCCTCTTTCCTCCCATATTTCTTTTGACGAGACCCGGCTCGAGAATCGCGACGGAAATGCTTCGTTTAACCCGCGGAGGGGAATTTCGCTCCGAGTGCTGCGGTTCTGTCCCCGTTAATCTATTGTACGAGGCTGACGGGTTCATGGATGATGCATCTAAAAATCCGTAAGAAAGTTTCGGACAGGTTCGGTCCAAATAAAATATTTATCTCGGTGGGATTCCAACGCATCTTATGATCATTCTCCGCCTTCTTCCTTTGGACAACATGGTACATCTGGATTCAGTATCGGATTGTGTTCCTTAAAATAAGAAACTGCACTTTGAACCTCTTGAAATTCACGTGCACGGCACTACGCCGTCCGTTCATGCTTGGATCACGGGCTATCTCCCACGACATGTATAGGCACGGACCCTCCAATCGACATAATCACGTGCATTTTATCGTAATTTCTATATGATATTACCGTGACTCACGATAGACACAAAATGTTTTCGATCAACAATCAATCGACAAGTGTGCTTTGTTACTCTCGCTTGAACAAATAGCCTCCACCTCTCCTTAAGATTAGATCCTCGAGAATTTTTATAGAAACCCCCTTTGCCCTAGTTGTGTTTTTTCTTGCAAAGGGCATTACATAGATCTATTATTGTTAAAATATATAAATAATAAAAACAAGCTTTTATCTGACAAATTAAACAGTTGGTAATAGCATCATAAATTTTATCTATTTTGCAAAAAACATTGCCGAATGTGGATTGACGGATAATTGATCACAAAGCGGGGGCTAGTTCACGGTGGTTCACAGCTAGCGAAGTGGTACTTATGGCCTAGAAATGCTACAACTAGTGATGTTTAGCCGGAAAATCTGCCAAAAAAAAAAAAGAATACCGGGGATGTTGTTTGCTTGGCCTCGGTTCGTGATGATGCAGCAAGGACAACGGCTGGTCGCTGTCATGTCGCTTGGTTGCTGTAACGGATCATGGTCAGGCGCGATAGTGGGGATCTGCCTCAATCGGAAACAGTAGGAGGATCAGAGACGATGCAAGTTCATCAGCCTGCGTTGCGGTGGGGCTACTAAGCATGGTGCAGGGAGGCTGGTCTCACAGCAGCTCGTGGTAGAAGCGATCGATGTCGGAGTCGATTGCACGATAGAGAGGCAGCAAGGCCACGGCCACCAGAGTTGGCAAGCCTCGTCATCCTCGGAGGGGCACCAAGTAGCGCACGGACAGCAGAATCGTCGTCGTGTGGGCACCAGGCAGCGGCGGACTTTGGCAAAGCATGGATTCGGCCTACGACCCTCTCTCACTTTTGCTCTCTGTTTCACGTATTCTCTCTATGTGCTCTCAAGTTTTGAATTGCCGGCCTCTGAATTTTGCGGTACAATGTAGAAAAAAACTAGGCTGATCTGCAGGCTTAATTTAGGCATTTTACAAAGTGATGGACTCTAAAACCTAAGGCCTAGTTCTTGATTAATTCCAGTGGGCTGAGTTCAATTAAGCTCGATAAGGCCCGCCCTTTACCTTATGAAATTCGGCCATTCTCCTTGCTTGGGCTTGGCTGAATTTCGCTCCCTTCATACGGGCTCAGTTTATTTAATTAAGCTCAAAACCATCTACTGCTGATCTGATTATATATAATTCATAGAAATGTGATCCTAATGACTATATGCAATATAATTATTATTTTTGTTAAGGGCCGGGGTTGATTCCTAATTTTTTTACTAAATGGAATGCCAAAATTCAAGTGTCAACATATCTCAAGTTTGATTAAGAGGCACCACCGCCCGCAGTGGCTGCGCTGGATAAGCGCCCCCATGAAGTCTTCGTTGGATGGAGGGGTTCGAATCCCACGTACCGCAAATCGCGCGACTCAAACGCGGCTGGGTCTGTGGTGGTGGCTCGATCCGCCCGGGTTTCCGGGCCACGGCCACGGCTACGACGGGGTTCGAGTCATCAAAAAAAAAAAAAAAAAATTGATTAAGAGGCTGAACATTTGATCGGGTGTCTTTAAAAATAATTCTTTGTGAATGATGTGGAGAGTCGAAATTGTCACTATACCTAGGATCAATGTCAGTTCGCCTTCTCATTCATCTATACAATTACACAGAGAGAGGGAGCCGAACCAAGTCGGGTCCATGTTTTGCTCCCTTTACATGTATCGAACGTAATCCCCCGGAATATCAGAAAATGACGAAACAACACGACTCAAGTTCAAAACTTCATTCTACTCGAAAGATGTACAGTCTGTTGCTATGGTCATGCCACTTTAAGTGTGCATCCTAGGGCACATTTCAAGCCGTGTTTGCACCTTCATCATAATCCAAAAATTGCTACATCTAGCAAAAGTTTGTGCGCAACGTGCACGCTTTGCTTGCTCGCTCTCTTTCAGATCATATAATTCCAACTGGGGCAGGGTCAAAAAGTGAGTGTGGGGAGAGACGGAATAGCATTGTCTTTAGTAACCGGGGAATGCCGGAGGCGGAGGCGAGGCGTACCGGGAGCCGAATTCTGGGGGCAGGATGAATGCTGGAGTTGGAGGCGGTGGAGGGGAAAAGACAGGATTTGGTGGTGGGGAATGTACTGGTGGTGGAGGCGACAAGAGTGGCGGTGGTGAGGAATGTACGGGTGGTGGACGCGACAAGACTGGCGGCGGTGGTGAGAAAACTGGTGGTGTTGGCGGTGGTGACTGAACTGGTGGCGGAGGGGACTTGATCGGGGGTGGTGGTGAGTGAACAGGTGGTGGCGGCGGTGGCGGCGGCGGCGGCGGAGAGTGCACCAGTGGGGGAGGTGGGGAGTGCGGCGGTGGAGGAGGAGAATGGATTGGTGGCGGCGGTGGAGGCGAACGTACAGGCGGTGGAGGGGAATGTACTGGAGGAGGGGGCGGGGAATGTACAGGAGGTGGTGGTGAATGAACAGGAGGAGGAGGAGATCGAACAGGCAGTGGTGGTGTTGACTCTGGTGGAGGAGACTTTCGAGAAGCTGGCGGCGGATGCACCTTGCGCTTGCGAGGGGATGGTGTTGAAGCTGGAGGCTTCGGATTCGACGACGGCGATGGCCCTCCGCATCTGGATCTGCCGCAATCGACAGGCTTCTTCACCACCGGAACACAAGCCTTGGCAGGCCTTTGCCTTGGCCGCTCGGGCAAGCAATTGCTGCTGTCGTCCAGGAAAACGCCTCTCCTGGAAGGCGGCTCGCAAGCTTGATCCTCGCCATTAAAGTAGTTGTTCGAAAACGTGAAGTTCGTCAGCTTCGGCAACCCGCAAATGCCTCCTGGAACGAACCCCGTCATCATGTTTCCCGAGATATCCAGCAGCTCGATCGCGGAAAGGCCCTGGAAGCTCTTCGGCAATGTTCCTATGAACGAATTCGACGCCACATCCAGGACCGTCACGTTCCCAAGCATCCCGATCTCGGGTGGCAGACATCCAGCAAGGTCGTTGTTCGCGAAGATGACCTCATTCAATGTGTTGGCCATCTTGCCGATGCTTCTAGGAATGCACCCTTTCAGATCATTGTTGGCGACGACCACGACAGAGGCCGGGGAGTTTCCGAAATTTTCGGGAATCGTGGACGTGAACCGGTTGTTGTTCAGGAAGATCGCGTCGAAGTCCTTTTCAAAAAGCTGAGGCGGCAATTTCCCCTCGAAATCGTTGTACCTGATGTCGAGATACTTCAACTGCGGCAAGGACAAAACTACTTTCGGAAACAGTCCGACGAAGCGGTTGTTGCTTAGGTCGAGCTCGTAAAGGATCGTGAGCTTCTCGAAGCTCTCAGGAATGACTCCGCAAAACCGGTTCGAGTTGATGTGGAAAAGAGCGAGGTCGCCCAACAAACCGAGCTCCGGTGGCAGGTATCCCGCGATATCGGCATGGTTAAGGTCGACGCCCGCAACGACACTCAGGTTCGGGTCGTCGAGAGCCGGCGAGCAGAAAACCCCGTTGTACTCACAGACGCCGGGCCCTACCCAATTCCCGGTCGTGTTGAGAGGGTCCGAGTACATGGCCTCTTTCCACGCCCGGAGAGCGATGTATGCTCGCCTGAGCCTGGAATTGGCGAAAGTCTCGTTCACCTCGACCATGAATTCATAATTGTCGGGCAACTCGGCGTTCTCGCGGAGTGCCAAGAGCTGGCGGCGGGCGATCAGCGACGCTTCGGCGGTCGATAGGCAGGAGGAAAACGTGAAGTAGGAGGAGAACAGGAGGAGAGCAAGCGAGAAGCAGCAGCGCGAGGCCTGCATCTTCCGAAAGGGCGGCGCCACCCTGGCAGGCCCAATGCCGGTTCTTGCAATTCGCAGAGGACGAAGACGAACAATGCCGGCGATTTGAGAGGCCGTCGAGGCTCCGTCGACAGTGTCCCCTCCGCAGTTCGATTCCTTCGACGGGAAGAGATCGCTTCTGGCGCCACAAGATACGGCAGTTTCAATCTCTATGTTCGGCGTTCGCCGACCCCTGCGATGATTTTAAAGGCGTTTCCGGCGGAGATGGACACGCTTTGGCTACGGATATTCGTTTGGATAGGCATCGGTGTTCTCGTTCTAGATTGGCGCATTCGACGGTTGTCGTCGGCCGCAGGATGAGCGGACTTCGGTTGCCCCCATGTCTAAAAATGAACACTCAGATGATGTCCCCCTGCCGGATCACCGCCTCCTGCGGAGGGCTGCGCTTGATTTGAGGGCGGCGGTTGGATTTGAGAAGATAACCTTCCAATTTCTCCTCTTCAGGATATATAGGGGGTTGATCAGCACTCGAATGCTAGCCAAAACAAAGCAGCAGAGATGCCTAAATACATCGATAAATGGCTAGAATCTCACTGAATTTACAGTGGTCCAGGTTAGAATCTAGACTTTGGTCAGAGGATGAAAAATCCAATTCCAGCATATTTTCCCTGGAAGTAAATTCCATTTTGATTGATAGGGCACTCAAATTTTCAGCTGGTTGGGTATAAGATTATCTCAGTTTTATAAATTTCCTCCAGCAATTTGGGTCTTTTAGCAAGTTTTACACATGATTAGGTCTTACTTATTTGAACATTTAATCTGTTCTCGTTATACTTTTGATATTATCAACGACAATGTCATAATACGGGATAAATGTACTCATGCAATGATCCTGCCGAACCCATCATTTCTAAAATATACTTGGTTCTAGAATGAGTGATACTAGATTCAATAAGACCAGTTTACAAAAATTGATTTACTGAGTAATAAATTAAGTTTATTTATGACCCCTTTAAATAAATTGGTTATATTCAAGAACTAATGGTAACTGGAGACTTTGCCTAGTGCTCAGGATCTCAAGATCTAAATCTCTATGTATGAGGAGGACGTGATCGTGATCCTAACAAGTTCTCCTCCGGTATTAAGTAATAAAATAAAGAAAAATTTGCAACTTTAATTACATTGGCTTCTTCGTTACATGTGTAATCGATACTTTCGAAATCAAACAGTTTCCTTCTTTTTAAAGAAAAAAACACGTTGGAGATATACTATCATTAACAGACAATTGAGAATAAGGCAAGAAAGGGGCGACGGAATCGCTAAAAAAGGGACAGCTAATCTTTATCCTAACAAGGTCAAAGACAAAAGTACCAGGTGTTCCGAGAAAACATTTTCTTTTTAAACAAATTTTCCGTTTATTTCACAAAAAAATATTACATCTTTTAAAAATATTTTTCAAAAAAATAACAATATTTTTAGGCATTTAGCAAAAATTTGAAAAATAACTGGAAAATATGTTATGTCATTTGAAAAAGAAAATCTGATTTAATTTTCCTAATTACACATACACTATTTGGGTACTAGTAGTTTGCGCACGATTGGGTAAAGAAATTAGACATAGGCACCGGAATCTCGAGCCTTGAGCTCAATGGACTCGAGCTCAAGCATGGGTGATATGAGAATGGGCATCAGGGTCATAATCTTGGCCTCTATGGACTCGAGCCCAACCTCTATGGACATGGGCCTAGCCAACGAGGTCCTTGACATGACCTCGATGGACTCGATGCAAGCACTAGGGACTTAGGCATGGGCATCAAGGTCCCAAGCCTTGGCCTCAATGGACCTGGGCTCGGGCTTAAGGGAACCAAGCATTGCCTTCTGGACCAGGCCTAGGCGTGGGATCCTCACACGAGTATTGGAAAACTACACTCGACCTTTGTGGAACTAACCTAGATGCTAAGGCATCGATGCCTCAAGCTCGGCCTCAATGAACCCAAGCCCATGCATTGGAGACCTGAGCGCAAAGGTTTTGAACTCAACCTCAATGGACCTTGGCACAAGCACTAGGAACTTGCGTCTAAGCACAGGGGACCTAGTCTTGAACACAGGGACCCAGTCTTGAACACGGGGACCCGAGCATAGATAGCGGGGTTGCAAGCCAAAATTAGTGGACCTTAGCTTAGGTGTTGAGGACCTAGTCCTAGACGTTGGGGACCTAAGAATGAGCATTAGAGTTCATGTGCCCAAGTGAAGAGTTTTTGGTCCATCAATTAAAATTTCATTACATTAAATATAGATTTTCCATTGATGAAGAAAATATTTTTTGTCAACTCATTTTCTTTAGCGATCCAAACGCTGAAAAATAAAGTTGTGAAACAAACGGAGCCTTAATAACTATCCAAAGATACTCATTAACATGACTCTTAAATCATTTTAATCTAGCTAGGCCTACCATTCCTCTCTTGGATTTTCTGCTTTCGAACGGATCGGGCCCGACTGGTCAAGCACGTGGGCAAGGCCCACAGGGTTATAATTCTCTAGTCCTCCAATAATAGAAGCAGGCAAGCGAGCGAGCAAATCAGAAAATAAAAAGGACATGAGCATGTTGTTGTAATATAATAATCAACGTGGAGTTCATTAATTGAAGCTAATCGATTAGCTACGACTCCTCATTGACAATTAGGTCAGCAAAAGGCGATCAAGACAAGACCCCACTTTCGAAGATTTTTTTGAAAATTTGCATGGTGATTTTTCGTCCTAAGATCTCTCTGCTCTGCTCTGCTCTCGAGGATCGTCGTCGTCCGAGGAGCCTCTTTTGTCTCGAAGCTTTGGCGTGGCTCCACTGGAGTCAAAGGCCCTCTCCATGATCGCTAGGGAAGTAGACGAAAACTTTATGGGGCAAAGGAGGGATTTTGAATGAGAATGATAGGAAAAGGGCCAATTCAAAGGACGCACGACCCAAAAGCAAAAGCGGAAAAGCGATTGGAGGAGATAAAAGTTGGTCCTCATTATTGAGCAGCCCTGAAGGTGGAGCTGCGTACGTACTTTCTTTGAAAAAGGTAAGTAGTAGCTTAGCTTGGGGATGTGCTGTGGTAGTGATACGGACTTTGTCTATTTTCGTTCGTGCCGGCAAGACGGCGGCCGTCGGATGGGCGCCGTCTTGTCTTTCTGGCGTTGGATCTCTGACGGGTTCCCTCACCTTGATAGATTGTTGAGATTGGATATTAGATCACGTATTTATTTAACAGTTTAAGTTATGTCACAAAATTCAAATCATTGAAGACCCATTTGCTTTCCCAATTAAATATGTCCATGTTTAGTAACATGCAAAAAAATCAGACTAAGCATAAGCTAGGCAAATAGCAGACTAAGCACGAAAGGGAGTTGAGTTCGTGAGTAGAGTAGAGTTCTTCAGCTATGACGCTCTAAGTTGCAAGATTAACAATTTGCAATCACACCCGACGTCGACATGGATGATATAAGAACGCATGCATGCCACGACGGTCTGTATTATTTTACTTCACGACATAGTTAATGATGCGTGCTCTTATCAAGACGCGATTAAATTAAGGCTTTGGTTCGGGGATTCTTGAACGAAGCTTTTCTAGGGTTTATTTTTACTACGGGGCAGGACATGCTGGCTCGAAAAGCCCCCCCCCCCCCCCCCCAACATAACTCGTCGTTTCATCATTTTAATCAATTTATAAACCCAAAGCTTTGTCGACTTGTTTAGGTATTTGATGAGGCTACAGCAAATGATGATAAACTTCGATATGATCACATGAAATGATGGAATAAGAAGCTCGTCGACTTGTTTCGTACGACAGCCATTACTCATTAATTAGCTTGAGATAGAAAATTAGTGCTGATTCAGACGACTGTCGGGAGGGCTTTTGAAGATGCGAACGTGAGATTAGCGTGAGAAGTTGGCGGTGCCTAACGTGCATGGGGGGATGAATCGAATGCAATTATTTTAGTATTTGAGGTTGGAGACACGAAAATGTACAAGTCACGTTCAAATTATCATATCTACAGTGTTTCTGAGCCATAAAGTAAGGACGTGAGTTAGGAAAAGCTGTCGATTCTGTATGTTCAAGAAAAATATTATCTAATTTTTCTTTATAACTACACTAGATATATTAGATTTGGTCATTGAAGTGCAATTAAATTGTAAAACTTACGAAATTTTAAAACTTGTTATATTTGTACAATCGAGTCATCCCGAATTTTAGTCTAATTAGATTAACGGAAAATATTATTGTGGTTTTTTTATTAATTTCTCTCTCAAGCATGGCTTTTTATTTATTATTTTTACTTTTCTACGTGGCATTAACCTTACTAAAACATGTAATATAAGATTAAAACAATGTTGTTTAGGCTGAAATCCTAATTTTTAACTAGTCTAATTAGATTAACGGAAAATATTATTGTGGTTTTTTTTATTAATTTCTCTCTCAAGCATGGCTTTTTATTTATTATTTTTACTTTTCTACGTGACATTAACCTTACTAAAACATGTAATATAAGATTAAAACGATGTCGTTTAGGCTGAAATCCTAATTTTTAACTAACATCTTAAATTTCGACCAAAGAAAAAAAAAACTAACATCTTAATTGAATTAGATTAAAGAAAAGCTATTTTTTCCTTAAAAAAAATAAAAAGGAAAGAAAAAAAAAAAGACAAGGGCTACATGCCCTTGTTTTTGCCGTAGAAAAGGGTTGGCGAGGGCTCGGTAAGTGCCGCAATTGATTAATTTAAGTTGAATATCTTACGTGAAAAATCCATGCTTAGCATTTTTTTTCCACCGTTCAAACGTATCGAATTAGAAACCAAATTAGCAAATTCCATTAACTTGAATCAATGAAATGACCACATTAAATATTGTCATATAATGTAGAATGAAATTGAGCAATTATCAAAAGTTCATATACTATATTGAATAAATTAAAATTTTAAAAGCGATATTGCACATTAGGCAAAAGTTATTAGATCACGTCGAACAAATTAAAAGTTTAGAGATAATATTGCATATTTGGTTAAAATTCAATAACCATATTGAACAAGTTAAAAGTTCAATGACAATATTTTATATTTGGTCAAAACTTAGGGACCATGTGTATCGTCATCCATAAAAGTATATAATCACAATATCTTTACCGAGAATTGTCTCCAAAAGTGACATAGACAACTCTAATGTACAAGGGATTAATTATTTTCTTTGCAATCAGCACATCTCTTGCGCCCTTTTTTTAGCTTCCCACTGGAATTTGAGCTTGCCTCGTTAACTGTCACCTCAACAAAAGGTATAACGTTATTTCTAATGTCCCGATATTAGTAGTTATTAAAAATTCATTTCATCGAAAGAATTTTATTATCTCTTCTCAATATTACTCGTAAATTTTTCCCATGTTATAACGAAAAATTTTAAAAAAATTCTAACAGGAATCTGTCAATGGCATGATGTGATGCCATTTTTGCTTTGCGGATCACGTCACCCGTCTTTAGACCTTCTCCAGTTGCTTCATTGAGGCCGCCCATATAGATTAGGGACGAGTCCCCACCTTGCTAAAGTGATAAATTCGAACGGCAGCCTCGTGTCTCAATTTTTTTTCTATCTTTCTTTTCCTCTTTTTCCTCGAACCAAATTAATGTTACCATAGATAGATCATGGACATTCTTTTGTTCAAAATCAATTGCGGAATTCACTAGAATCCAATGCCCACCATTGACACTAACCCATCATTGTATTTATCCCTAATGGTGACGCAATTCGCTTTCGTGGGCCTTTTGCCTTTGATGCAGCGATTGAGATGTTTAGATTACCCGACTCAATTTAAGATATCATAATCGACAAAGGAAATCTCGATTATTGATGAATCTACATCTTTTCAAACGATGATGTAGTATAAAATTGGATGATATTGGGAAAAGTATAAAAAAAGTCATAAACCTCTTGTATTGATATCAATTCAATCATAAATCTTTCAATTTGACAAATTCAGTCCTAAATTTTTTCACATTGTTACCAATTGAGTTCATTCGATTAAATTAGGCAAAGAATTGCTGATGTAGACGCCGATTGCTATATATGGCACAGCCGGCACTAACATTGACAATTTTTTTTTTAATAATTTGTTTGATTTTATGTATTTATTTTTCATTCCCTTCTCTTTATATCAGTGGTTGACACAGGCCATGGTTGACAAGGGTCGCCCTCACTTGAGAAAGGGTTGCCCTCGCCATCCCATATGAGGCTGCTTTGACCTGGGAAAAGGTCAGCCACCTTGGCACTTATGGTAGTGAGGACAACCCTCATTAGCCATGATCTTTGCCGTCCACAAGGAGTGAAAAAGAAATGAGAAAATTATTAAAGAAATATTCATATTAATATCAGCTATACTATCTAAGACCATTGACGTTTACGTCAGTCATTTCCTACTTAAATTGATCAAATGAACTCAATTAGTAACAACGTAAAAATATTTATGACTAAATTGGTCAAATTAAACAACTTATGATTGAATTGGTGTTAATATATTAGCTTTGTGATTTTTTGGTACATTTTGCAAATGACATAGCAAACCAAATTTACACACTTCAATAGAGAAAATCCGGCCAGACTCGGAACACAAGAAACCAAAAGCAGAGACGCAATCCTTTGATTACCATCGTTTGCCTTTTGATCATTTCAAGGATATTGTACCGCTGCGCTGCTATTTGACCCGTGAGAAAGATATGATTTTAAAAAAAAAGGAAAAAACAGAAGAAAAGTCAATTTCGCAGTCCAACTCAAACGTTGCTCCACGAAGCATACTGCAAATGACCGGATCGGACCTAATGGCTAGGCACGACTCCCCTGCGTCAACGCGCACGATAAGGCGCGCGAGGATCGCCGTCCGACGAGAGGAAAAACACGAGAGAGGGCAGGTCAACCCCCTACCCGAAGACGAGACGAGATCTCCACGATCGAACGGGGATCGGGTTGACCGTCTCGCGGTCGCGCCCCTCCCTCCGTCGGTCCGGTCAAAAGCCGTCGCCGGTCGGTGGTTTCTCTCGTCCTTTACGTCTTCTCGCTCCATTTGACCCGTGCGCGAGAAATTCGACGGGGAGACCAAAACGAAAACGCCACGCCATCCTCCATCGAAAACGAAAACGGGAACAGCAGCAGCAGCGACAGCAGCAGAGCCTCTCTCTCTCTCCCCGTTTTCTCTTGTCGTTTAACGGAACCTACGCGACACGCGAGGAGGGCTCGAGAGATTCTCTTCCCCCCTCGGAGTTTTCGGAATCCAATGCCCAAAAAACGACCCCCACAACAACATCCACGTTGCCTTCCCACGATGCCCGACCCGGATTCCCAATTTTGGCCCCGCCCACCGATCGAATTTACATCTATAATCCACTTATATGTATTATTAGGGCGTTCATGAGGCAAAAGGAAAAAAAAAAAACTATACCCATTACGATACTTTTATCTTAATTTTTTTCTGTGCTACGAAAAAGTCACGACCTTATATATTTATATGACATATATCAATGTTCATATGGTGTCCACATAACTTAAATGAAATAAAGTAAGTTGTATTGACTGAAAAATCATTTAATAGAATCTCGATGGAGAGTTGACATGTTGCATAATATACAAGATTGAGTTTTTTATTTTATTTTATGTTATGAGAAAAAAAGTTAGGATAAATATGTCACGATAAGCATACGGATGTCACAAAAAAAAGTTAATGGCAAATGTGTTATGGTGGGTATAATTTAAGTTATTTTGTGGCTTTTTTCCTTATTAACAAAAGGACAAAACATGCTCAAAATGTCAAATTCGATAGACACGAATGTATATGATGCATTCTTTGTTGAGAAGAAAATCGGATTAACCTCTTTGAGGGGGCATCAATCTCACCATCATTGAATCTATGGAGTAGGAGGAAGGCAAGCAATGCACTGAATTTTGAATAAAGTGAGAATTCTGCGACATGGTATTCCGAAAAGTATAAGGGATTTTCATAGATCAATGATAAGATGTGTGCCAACGCATGATGGCTACTAGTAGAGTCTTGTAAAGGGTTCTAGGGAGATTTTTCTTTTTAACGATTTTTCTTTTGAGTTTGCTCTTACTTAATTCATCGATGGAATCGATAAAATGATCCTACTCGTGCATCTTAAATTATGACATAGTCTTACTTATTTCAAGCCACAAGAAAACCACTTTTTTGAATTCTAAATGCTATCGTCAATGGCTTATCTTTTAATCGTACCAAGAGATTTAATCAATTCGACGCCCTTAAATAATAGTAGATCGGAAGAACCACGAGAGCCAATCTTCTTGACCCGGCGTGACTTGCTCCCACGTGCTTTCTCCGCCTACACATCTAGAACTTAAAATAACCAAGATTGTGTCTGACCCCGTACTATTATAATTGCCCGTATCGAGCCAAATTAGTTGGCATCGATTTTGAAAACTGTTGGGTTGACCAGCCCTTGGCTAATGGCGACAACTCAACTAGTGAAGATCTCTCTCTCTCCTGCCTCCCAAAAGTCCAATAGAGAAGAAGAAGAAAACCCCTCAATCCCTCCTCACCAACGAATTATATTTTTATAAAAACGAGAGAAAACCAATAAAGAAAAAAGAACCCTAAATTATTTTATGTAAAAATAATGGGAGTAGTCGTCCTATTAGGCAAAGGGGCACGAGAAAAAACAAATAATTTTTGGTAATAATTCTGGTGGTGCTGGAATTCCGAAAATGCCCTCCGTCCCATGGTCCAAGGAGCAGCTAGGGTTTTTGGGGAGGTGGCATTCAATGTTGTTTTTCTCCCCCCTTAGTTGTTGTCCTAACCTACTCAGCAAAGGTCGTGTATTAAATGAGATTCTTTGGTCCCATTCCCATGTCAATAACGTCCATTCAACTTCCTTGATAGAATCCACGACCTTGTCCATGTCCATGTCCTTGGCATTAATGTTGGCAGATGCTTCAAACCCCCACCCCCACACGAAATCATCGTGAGAATTTTAACCCTCGATCTTATCTCGTTCCGGCGATCTGACTTGTCTTATTTTTCTTGATGGTGATGTGATTTGTATTCTACCACCCACTCGCCCATCGTGCCGAGAATTGATGTTCGAACAATGAGCCGGTTTTCTCGCGCAATGTCCTCCTTTTATACTTTCTGAATTGTGAATATTCAATGTCGATTGGCCTTCTGTCAAGAAAAAAAAGCATCATAATCCAAAGTCAATTTGGCATGCATCATAAAATCGTAAGCAATTGGACCCAACTATCATAAAGCTCTCTTTGAGTGTACAAATTTCTAGAAGTGGAATTGTATTTTCAACAATTCTATCCTTCAATCATTCAAATTCAAACAAATGTAAAAATTCAAAGTAAATCACAAGAATCCAATTGCAGACTTTTTTTAACCCAAGTTTTTTTTTTCGTATGCTTGTTTCACTCCTCTTGTATAATGATTTCTTTCCAATGATTAATAACGTATAAAGTCTAGAAAATTCATTGAAGTTAATTTCGATATGGAACTCCACCAACACGAAATATACTGAATCTTCCCCCCACACTTATGTTTTTTTTGGGTCTGAAATCTTCTCCCCAATTCAGGTGCCGCGAAGTCAACAGCCCCCATTTTGAATTTTTAATCGAGATAATCAATCCGGGGAGGGTCGTGCCATACCGGCTTTGTGCGTACGTCCGCGGTGTGTATAATTTATTCATTAATTATCATCTTTTTTATAGGAAGCTTGAAATAAATAAAAAGTAGAGTGAAAAGAACGCAGGGGGCAAAATGGGGAAAAGGGAGCAGGAGGGGATGCGTAATAATGGCGAGCGGGGGGTGGGGGTAGCGCAAAAGGAGAACAGGAGCATTGAATGCTGGAAATGTCCTTATTGACCCTCCCTGTCGTAAATGACGAATTTAATGACACTCTCTCTCTCTCTCTCTTCCCCTGCCATCTCCAACGATTGCTGTAAAACGCATTTTCTCTCTCCTTCTCACTTTTCTCTCAGCTCTGGACACTCTACACTCGCAGAAGAGAGAGAGAAGGAGAAGGAGAGGGAGAGGTTGGTGGCGGATTTTACTGATTTGCCGAGGAGGGGGAGGTGGAGTCGTTGGAGCTGTTCTCGCTTGCCCTTTCTCTGTCGCTTCTTCATCGAAGGACGTGAAAAAATTCGTGATTTTTTCCGGGTCGTGTCTCCTCTGTTTTTGCCCCCCCCCCTCTCTTCCCCTTCTCGCCGAGCAAATTTCGGTTCTTTTCGAGCCCGTTGCAGTCGCTGGGCTCCGGTTCTTGCAGGGGCATTGATGGGTACTCGGTAGCCTGCGAGTCGCGCCGGCCTGAAGAGATTCGCGAGCGCGCCCCCTCCGGTTGCGGTGTTGAGCTTTCGGGTTTGAAGGGCGGCGCCTTAAATTATGGGCGGGGGCTTTGAGGGGGTGTTAAAGAAGCTTGATGGTCGCTTCTGATGGAGAGCAATAAAGGTTCGGTTCTCACTTAGATAAACCCATCCTCCGCTTTGGTCTCTTTCCTTTTTCTCTTTTTTTGAATTTTCTTTGCTTTAAAGTCGTGGCTTAGTTAGCCCAGGAAAAAGAAGGAAAAGCGTTCAAAGGATATTAATGCTGGAAATCTTTGGTGACTCTGCTTGATGTTTTTTTTTTTGAAATGTCTCAGGTCGTAAAGCGGAGGGAGGGCTTCTTTCATCAGTCATCAGCTGGAGCTAAAGTGTTCTGTGCGTATGGCGTCTCTCTGTTTGGGCAACGGAAGTTGAAAAGCACAGAGAGAGAGAGAGAGAGTTGGTTTTCCTCCTGGGAATCTCATAGACCCCTTCGCTTTTGCTTTCTCTTTGTGATTTGAAATTTGGCGGATCTGCTTTTGATCTTTAGCCCTCACTTCGGACTTGAAATAAAAGTTGGGTTCTGGTTTGAACCTGAGAAAGAATACCGGGTCTGTCACTTTCTTCGTCTTCTTCTTCTTCTTCTTCTTCTTCTTCTTCTTCACTGTCAGCTCGGTGTTGAGTGTACTGGTGGGGAGCATTCATGCATCTTTCACTATGGAAGCCCATATCTCACTGTGCGGCTATTATATTCTTGGAGAAGAGGAGCAGGAGGAGAAAGGGATCTGCTTTCGACGACGGCAAGCGCAAGCCGTCGTCCACGCTGCGCCAGCTGCAAGAGAGCAAGCTTCGAGAGGCTCTAGAGGAGGCTTCTGAAGATGGGTCCCTCAAGAAGTCCCAGGACATCGAGACCGAGTCCCTGAATCAGGACAGCAGCATCGGGAGATCGAGATCTCTCGCCAGGCTTCATGCCCAGAAGGAGTTCCTGCGTGCCACGGCCCTCGCCGCGGAGCGCATTTACGGCAGCGAGGACTCGATTCCCGACCTGACGGAAGCGTTCAACTTGTTCCTCACAATGTACCCCAAGTTCGAGTCCACTGAGAGAATCGACCACTTGAGATCGAACGAGTACGGAAACCTCTCCGAAGCTTTTGCCAAGGTATGCCTCGATTATTGTGGATTCGGGTTGTTCTCTTATCTTCAGACCCAGCAGTTTTGGGAGTCGTCGGCATTTACCTTGTCCGAGATAACGGCCAATTTGAGTAACCATGCTTTGTATGGTGGGGCTGAGAAAGGTAGTGCAGAGCATGATATCAAGACTAGGATCATGGATTACTTGAATATTCCTGAAAATGAGTATGGACTCGTGTTTACCGTGAGTAGAGGGTCTGCATTTAAGTTGCTGGCCGAGTCTTATCCTTTCCAAACGAATAAGAAGCTGTTGACTATGTTGATCATGAGAGCCAATCTGTCAATTGGATGGCTCAAAGTGCTAAAGAAAAAGGTGCTAAGGTACATAGTGCCTGGTTCAAATGGCCTACTTTGAAACTTTGCTCGAGGGAGCTGAGAAAGCAAATATCGAGCAAGAAAAGGAGGAAGAAGGATTCTGCCGTTGGGCTTTTTGTATTTCCTGTTCAGTCTAGGGTAACTGGTGCCAAGTACTCTTACCAGTGGATGGCGCTTGCACAGCAGAACAATTGGCATGTTTTACTCGATGCAGGTTCATTGGGTCCGAAGGACATGGATTCTCTTGGCCTCTCCCTCTTCCGACCGGATTTTATCATCACATCATTTTACAGGGTGTTTGGGGCTGACCCAACGGGATTTGGGTGCCTCTTGATTAAAAAGTCTGTGATGGCCAGCCTGCAAAACCAGTCTGGACGCACTGGCACTGGAATGGTGAAGATTGTCCCTGTGTTTCCCCAGTATTTGAGTGATTCTATGGATGGTCTTGATGTATTTGCGGGATTTGAAGATGAAGTGATGAACGGTAAAGAAGAACTCACGCCTGAAGCTCAAGGTGGGTCAAGTATGCCTGCATTTTCAGGTGTCTTTACATCCAATCAAGTGAGAGATGTCTTTGATACTGAGATGGAACAAGACAACAGTTCGGAGAGGGATGGGGCGAGCACCATATTTGAGGAAACGGAGAGCATTTCGGTTGGAGAGGTCATGAAGAGTCCTATATTTAGCGAAGATGATTCTTCTGACAATTCATACTGGATTGACCTAGGTCAAAGTCCCTTTGGTTCTGACCATTCTGGCCAATTTACCAGGCACAAAACAAGCCCGCCATTGCAGCAGTCGTGGATTTCAGTCAGGAGAAACAATAAGCGCGTCTCACCTAAGCCTGCATCAAGGATATCTATGAGCCCTATTTACGATGAGCGCAGAGTCAATCACAGACTGCAGGAAGATCCCGTGTTGTCTTTCGATGCAGCTGTGCTATCGGTGTCGCAGGAGTTGGATCGCGTGAAGGGAATTCCTGAAGAGGAAGAACTAGATTCTGCTGTTGGAGGCAGGGAAGTTTCTGCAACCTCCCATCATTCAGGGGAGATTCAGGAAGAACATGAAATCCAGGGTGAACCTGGGCTGAACGGTTCCAAGTTGAGTGCCAGCAGAAACGGATTCAATTCCAGTCAGTGTCATGGTCTCCAGAATGGCCAAGTGGAGAGTTCCTTGAAATCGGATTTTTGCCGAGAAGTGAAAGAAAGTGCTATTAGGAGAGAGACGGAGGGTGAGTTCAGACTTTTGGGTGGAAGAGAGAGAAGTAGATTCTCCATATTAGAGGATAGCAACCGGTTTGCGAGCATGGGTCGCAGGGTATCTTTCAGTGTGGAAGACAACCACACAGGAAGCTCGAGTCACTTGTATCATCCAGGGGAAGCTTCCATGACTTCTCTTGGCGATGAAGAGTCATTGAGTAATGGGGACTATGATGATGGACAAGAGTGGGGAAGACGAGAGCCGGAGATAATCTGCTGGCATCTTGATCACGTGAACATGTTGGGTCTCAACAAAACCACTTCGAGACTACGCTTTTTGGTCAATTGGCTCGTCACTTCCTTACTTCAACTGCAGTTACCCAATTCAGATGGGGCTGTTAAAATTCCCCTTGTACAGATATATGGCCCCAAGATTAAGTACGAGAGAGGCGCTGCTGTGGCGTTCAATATACGAGACAGCGGAGGAGGAGGGTGGGTCCACCCAGAACTTGTTCAGAAGCTGGCTGAGAAGAACGGAATATCATTAGGGGTTGGAATTCTTAGCCACATACGGATAGTAGATGCCCCGAAACAGCGGCTTGGGTCTCTTGATCCTGAATCTATGGCCTTATGCAAGCCGATGGCGAACGGATACCAGGGAGGGAAGAATGCGTTCTTCCGAGTTGAGGTTGTTACTGCATCGCTCGGTTTCCTGACCAACTTTGAGGATGTCTACAAGATGTGGGTGTTTGTTGCCAAATTCCTCAGTCCTTCGTTTGGGAACGCAGATGCTTTGTCTACTGTACTGGAGGAATCGGAAACGTAGTAGTGTAGGAAGGGGTATCCATGGGTTTTTCTTTTCAAAGTCCTCAATGCAGGCCACCGGTGCTTTTTGCAGCAGATCGTGGTCAGAAGTTTTTGAGCTCGACGCACGGGTTTCACTGGTTGATTCTATAGCAAACAGCAGATCATGTAAAGGTTTGGTTATCTTTCTGGTTTTTTTCTCCCCTCCCTTTCGGGGGGGCTCTTTCACTGGAGACGATCCTCGTGAGGAGATGAATTTGTTTATTCTTGTGGTGACATTACATCTTCTGAATGTCTTCCCTTCCTATGTATTACCCATGATTCGGTTCCGTGTAGAGTTTGATGTACTGATTAGCATATAGAAAGTTCAGGAAGTAAAATGGGATTTCGAGATGAATGTCTCTAGTTGATACCACTCAGTACCTGCAACATAGTTTGTTCTGTGTGATGACTTTGAATGAACTCCTCCATCCTTCCATTGATGCGTGATGTAAAAGGAATGAAGTCTTTGCCTCCTTACATATAGAAAGAGGACAATCTGTGAGCCAATTAGTCCTCTGAGACACAGAATTATGGTTCAAATGCACTTTGACCTGTATTCTCAAGCTCACGTGCAAAGTGGGATGTCAGTGTTTCAAATGGATCGTGGAGTTAGGGGAATCTGTGTCTTTAGTTGGGTAAGGTTTGGCTGGCTGGTCCATGAGGGGGGGAACCAGTTGTTGAACAGTTAGGGCGGGAGGGGGTTGTTTTCTGACACTGGTCTTGTCTTATTATGTGGGATTATGGGAAATGTTCGTCGCGGGTTGACTTTTGTCAATCTAGTTTCTCCCGAATCTCTTTACGAGTCTCGAGATAAAACAAAACCCAACAATTTCGCTCCCCGCGCTTTCTGTCTTTCGACTGTGTTCTCCCGAGGATTTTGGACTCGTCTGAAATTGGATGGATTCCTTTCGCGAGTCTCGTGCCTCGTCCTAAAATATCATATGGCTTTTGAAAGCCCGAAGGACCAAATGCAGTGACAGATTAGCTATGCAGCAAAAGATTTGAATTTCGACTGCCGGTCGCCGGCCGGACGAAGACTTCGTTATAGTTAGTAGGCTAAATCATCCAACTTGTCCTTCTAAGGCCTACCAGATTGTGGGAAGCCAACACTTTCTGCGATAAAACTATAGCTAGCCCTGTCTTCACGAGCTCCTTTTCTCTTTTTAGTTGGATTGACGGCATTCGAAATTCGGGGTGACTCGATTTCTGGGGTTCATGTTCAAATCGGTAGGAGGTTACGGCATGTTTAGATGTTGGCTTTCAGTCGGTGACGCATCTGCTCAACTCGTTCTTTGTTGATTTTACACTCCACCAAATGCTCGGGGAAAAATACAATGACCTCCAAGCAAAACTATGCCTACGAATTCTTAGCTGAAAATGACACTCTTTGGAGCATTGCGCATGCTCATAAAAGGTGACGGGTCTTGTTAGGTCTCATCACGAGTGGTTATCTCCATTTCTTTTCGACTTGTTCCTTATAACTTTTTTGGATGAAACTTGATTGATTTGATGGCGTTGTCAATTAGAACATCGTTCATCTCAAACTGTTATTTGACGTTATTTATATTAGGGTACACAAACTGTGGAAGAAGCTATATCATTGTGGAAATTTATAAAGTTCATCATCTAAAGAGAAGAAAAGAAAACCAAAAGGAATCTTCCTAGTCTCCAAAGTTGTATTTATTTTGATTTTTCTCTACTCTAAGATAATTTCTTTAATATTTTCAAAGACTTTATTAAAATACTTTCAAAGCATAATAACGCATGCTGAGCTACATGATTTGCAAAGAAATACTCTTTGAACCCTCATCGGGTGAAATATTTTAGTACCTAAAAAACCAAATGAAAATTCACATATGCAAATTGCTTTAGCATTTCCAAACAGTCACGCGAACCTTATTTATCATATCATTTGGTAGTATCATTTAGAGCAACACTATTGTTGACACCTAAATTTTACAATTTTATTTAGGATTTAATCGTGTACAAAATTAGGAATTAGTCGCTAAAAAAATTAAATTAAAAAAATGAAATTATTATTATTATTAAAAAAACCTTAGGGGTCGGGTCGGGCCGGATCGGGCCTTGGCCCGGCCCAGCCTTCTCTCCCGTTCAGCCTCCCTCGCGCGGCCCGCCAACTGGTCATCCTCCTCCTGCAGTCCTTCGCGCGCGCCTGCAAAAAAGAAGAAAAGCAGCAACGGTAGAGGGGAGCAGGGGGAACAGCCGAATCAGGGGGACGATCGGCTGGAGATGGCGGTCGCGGATCAGGCCGGCAAGGGCAGCTGCCAGCTGGCACGGCAGGGGTCTTCGCGCGGACCTGCAGAAGAAAAAACGGGAGAAAGAAGGAGCAGAGAAAACAGGGGATCGCCGTGGAGCAGATGGTGGCGTCATCCGCGGGTCGGATCAGTCCGGCTGGCAAGCTGGCGGTGGCAGGGGCCATGCGCGCCTGCCGGTCACCCTTAAAAGAGAGGGGCTCGCTCATTTGTTCAGGGGCTGAGAGAGGGCAAGAGAGAAAAGGAGAGGACGAGCTGAAGAAGAGAGGGGCTCGAAGGACAGCTTCGCGGTCGCCAGTCGTCCGCCCGAGAGACGCCGTCCGCCGCAGCGCTCCCCTCCGAACCAGGTAGGTCATTCCCGAGTACGTCTGCCCTTTTTTTTTTGGCGGGGCGTCGGGCCGGAGCTCGTGGTCGACCAGTTCGCACGAGCTTCGGTCTCGGTCCTCGCCCGAAATTCCGCCGTGCTCATGTTCATTCCTCACACAGCGTATGTGTGCTTATTGTTGTGCTTTATGCAAATATTTGTTTGTGTTTGGTGTTATGGCCGACACTTGTTATTTTTGTTCAAACTCAAGTTAAATGCTGCCCTGAACCGATCTGGAATAGTGCTTGTATATCGCGTGACGATCTTGGCCTGAACCCGAGCCCCGAATGAGTCTATGCTTACCCCTCTGGTTAGTCAGTTTTATGTGTTCCATGAAATGCCTTAATAAAAAACCGAAGAGCAGTGTATGTTTTAACGCAAGACCAACTCGTTTTTGGCCCCATGCCTGCTGAGTCCTGCTTGCTTTGCTCGTATTTATGGTGTTTTCGTAGTGTCCGTGGGAAATATTCGTGCGTATTCAAGTCGATGAGGTTTTTCTTCGCGCCGAAAAATGGGTTAGTGGTCATCGGAATAGGTGGCCAACAGTGGTTATCGTCGGTCGGAACGAATGACCGGCGCCAAATGGTAGCTTGGCGGCCCCCCAAACACCGGTGAGGGTTCGCCGTGGTGTTGATTTTAGTTCGGTGAGGATGGCGCAAAATGAGGAAGAAGCGTCGGGGAAGAAGAAGACGCACGAAGGAGAAGGCACGTGAAGAAGAACGCCAGAAATAAAAAAAAAACAAGGAAAAAGAAAAAAACTAGAAAATTTTAAAAAAAAATTTAAAAAAAAAAGAGAAGAAGAGGAAAACCCAAAAAAAAGGGGAAGAAAGGACAGTAGATGGGTGTTCGGTGAAAAAGGCCAGAAGGGAGGGGAGTGCAGTGACTAGGACAAAACAGGAAAAGAAAAAAAAATCAATTTTCTTTTTAAAATTAAAATTAAAAAATAATAAAAAATAAAAAAAATCAAAAAATTTAAAAATAATTCGAAAATAATAAAATTCAAAAAATTTCCGAAAATTCAGGAGCTTTCGGAGAACATTAAAACTTTCAGAAAATATTGAAAATTCGAGTTTTTTTAAATAATAATTAAAAAAATTAAAAGATTGAAAAATTAGAAAAAAAATGTCAGAAAGCTCAGAATTTTATTTGAAAAATTTTAAAAACAAAATTTCCAAGCTATTTTCTTAAAAAATGGAATTTTCTTAACTCTAAAGCGTACCAAAAATCAAGTAAGCCCTTAGGGCTTTACCTTAGAATTTCAATATCGCGCGAGATATAGGCTTGAGAGAGCTCGTGCCTAATCATGGACCATAAGCCCAATCTTTAGGCGATATCCTAAACCTATGCTCTCCCCTCGAGGGGTAGGTCGCGACAACTATGTATACTAACAAATCTTACTGACACTTACTAAGTGCAGTGTTATGAAAAAGACATTCATTTCAATTTATGGATTCAACTTATTGTAATACCCAGTTGAAACTTGCCAGATCACTTTTAGCAAAGGAGGGTTTTAGTGAGATTTTTCAGTACATCCTGCATTTTTGTATCAATAATGGGATCTTGAAAGGAGGCAAAAAAATTTGAAGGTTTATTTCGCAAACAAGGAAGAGTAGTCATGCTAACAAAAAATTGGAAATTCTATAAACCCCACAAATTAGACCCGGAAAACTTTCACATCTTGGCTGGGCTGGGCTTGGCTTCCCTTCAAAATGAATCTCAATGCCCAGAGAGAGAGCACAGCAACCCGGCCAGCCCGACCCGACCCGACCCGGCTCATTTTACGTGGTTTTTGCATGTGACAAGTACGACATTAAAGTAAAATTTTGCGCCTTGAGATTGAGGGTCTGAAAATGGATCTACGGGCCCGCAAATTAACAATACTCATCGACAGTTCTCCTTTTCTCCTCTCACAGATTTGGAGAGTTCTCCATTTAGGGTTGTGTTTTTTCCTTTTTTTTTCCTATTCGTCTGACTTCGCATGATGCTCATCGGGGAGAAATGAATTTCTTTTTCTGAAGCACACAAAGCTCAAAGCACAAGCAGGATACTACGGCCATGGAGGAAGCAGTGAAACGACCCATGTTCTTCAAGTTTTTTATGGCCGAGCACAGCTCCGAACGAATGGTACGTCGCTTCTTCTTTTTCGCCACATGGATGTTTATGCGAACAACGCCACATGGACTGGTTTTTTCGGTCATATTCGTTCCTTTGGTCTTCTTATTCGGTTCTCGTCTTCGTCCTACCGTTTAAACTTCGCTGTTGCTAGCTTCGCGACCTCGATGACCTGCTGCCCACAGGTCGGTCGGGGCTTGCGGTGGCAGGTCCGCCACAGGAGAGCCGAGATCTGGAAGCCATTGGCCATGTCAGTATGTGATAGAGTTTCATTATTAAGGTTCTAAGCATCTTTCTTAATCCCCACAGAAAATCCCCCCAGGCTTTCTAGATTACATCAAAGGCCGGAGGCCTCGGGCGGTTTCGCTAACCGGCCCGAGCGGTGATTCCTGGACGGTCGGCCTGATTGAAGAAGAGGGTGCACTCTTTTTCAGTGGAGGGTGGCCCAAGTTCGTGGAGGATCACTCTGTACAGACTGGTGACTTCTTGGTCTTCCGGTACGACTGCGAAGCTGGCTTCGAGGTGCGAGTGTTCGACCCTACTATGAGCCCGAGGGAGGCTTCTTTTTTGGCCTGGAATTCTCATCAAGTCACTACTGAGTCGATCGGATCTACTGGGGTCGGGCTGGTTAAACGGGGTAAAAAAGAAAATAAAAACAGCTACTTAGATTGTGAATGTAATCGCCAGTTTAGATGCCTTTTCTTTATGCGTTTTGTACGCTAAAATTCTTATTAATGATCTTCTCAGAAAGCGACACAGATGGAGCAAGAGGATCATCTGATGCCGATCACTTCTCTTTTCAGATAACCATGAAAGCGTACCACATCAAGCAAGCCATTTTGGTAAGTTCGAGCCTACGATCCTTCTCTTTTGCTACGAACCACTCGGTCGCATTTCCCGTCCATCTTGTCGATTGTATTGATAGAAGGAAATTGCTTTGTCTTATTGTTGGTAGCCAATTCCTCGATCTTTCTCCGAACGTCATGTTCAGTGCCACAAAAATTATGCGAATGTCGTGCTGTGCGACGAAGGAGGGAAGCGGTGGCCGGTGTGGTTGATCTGTAGGAAGGACATCACCAAGTGGGAGAGCTGGGTCTTGAGCAAAGGCTTTCCAGCTTTTATCCGTGACAATCGGGTTGAGGAAGGCGACACTTGTACCTTCGAGCTTGTGGATCAATCTTTGCTGCGAGTCCGCATTTCTAGGGCATAGAAGGAGGGAGGCGAATCAAGGGAACTTGTGGATCAATCTTTGCTTGTGGATCAATCTTTGCTGCGAGTCCGCATTTTACTTCTGTCATGGAGTTCTAAGTTATTTAAAAAGCGAAAAGACAAAAGAGAAGGAAAAAAAAAACGAAAAAAGATTGGCGTCCTGATCATTCTGACAAGTTTCGTTTGATCTAGTTAACTAAAAGTGTGAAATTAACTTACAATCCTCTACGGAAAAGGATATTCATATGATACATTTTGTCAAATTTTGAAATTTTATGAAAATTTCATATCTCCATCTAATTGTCTATATTCACACATTGTGCAAAGCTTTAGATTTAAATAAAAGTCAAAATGTGTATGTCATAAAAGTTAAAATAAAATTAAGGAGAAATGGATCACTAGTATAGTCAATATTTACACTAGCCGTCTTATCCGCCTTTGATTTTGAGGACTATTACTAACCATCTCTCAAATTAATGTTGTAAAGGTCACTTGTTTATATATGCATATGTTTTTTACAACGGTAATGCATGTTGTAATTACTCTTAAATGAGAACGTAAAATGTAATATCAATTGCATAAATGGTAGGCATGATTGGTTCTTGGTTCTTGAAATTGGGAACTGGGGATTCGGTCTAGTCTAATGGAACGAGTCACTATTTTTTTCTTTCATGTTTCCATCAAGATATCTTATTGTCCAAAACATGACCACAAATAAATTCAGTGGTTGAGACACATCTTATGCTTTCATTCGGATATCTTATTGTCCAATTACACGCCCCTATTTTCTCGAAAACTATAAATTAAACCCATTAATTTTTTTTGAAGAAATAAGAAAAATAAAAAGTATATGTAGTCGGATTGGCCTGATTCCCGTCTGGTCTGGTTCCCCTTTGGAATCAGGAATTGGACCGACACTCCCGGGAATTGGATCCAACCGGTTGGTTCGATCTTGTCTTATCAATTCCCGATTCGGGCGATTCATTTTGCACACCCCTCATAAATGGTGGTCAAGGCTTTGCGGAGACCAATGAGTCAATAATACCCATATGCGATCTCTATAAACATAAAGGGAAAATTCCAAAATACCCTTCATGTTCGACTCATTTTCTCGAAAGAAATTAGTAGAGTGAGACTTTTCCTAAAATTGCTCTTGAAGCCACTGATGTGCTCCAATTCACCCTTGGCTCATTGCCATTGCTAAAAACCACCGACAAATACAATCGCGTGCAATTTCTGGCCGTTGGGCGAGGGTAATTTCGCCCCCGAAAATTCATTTCCCCCGGGGAATTAATAGAGAAATTGATATAGAGAGAGAACTGGGGTTTCAAATTGAGGGCACAATGTAAGTGAAATTCGTGCCTTTTCTTCTCAAGCTAACAATGCGCGTTCAAGATTTCCCGTTTCTCCTCCTCTATATTTCGGATTTGGAGATTCGTTTCGTTGACATGTGACCGTCAGGTGCTCAACGGACGATGCCTTTCGACAGGCGTCAATAGCGGCCGGGGGAGTCTCTACCGAAAGAATCTCTTTATGAATCTCGAGATCAAACAAAACCCAACAATCTCTTTTCCTTGTTTTCGCTCCCCGCGCTTTCCGTCTCTCGACTACATTGTGTTCTCCAGGATTTTGGACTCGTCTGAAATTGGATGGATTCCTTTCACGAGTCCCATGCATCGTCTTAAATATTACAAGTTGATGGATGCGATATTAGCAACGAGCCCAATTTGGTGTGGGGTTCTTACGGATACGAAAGATATGGTCGCAAGTTGTAGCTGGATTAACTACATTTGAAATTCTGAGTGACTTGAATTCAGGAGTTTATGTTCAAATCGGTAGTAGGTTATGTCATGTTTGAATGTTGGCTTTCGGTTGCTCACATCTGCTTGACTCATTCATTGTTGATTTTTACACTTCACCAAATGCTCCGGAAAGATACAATGACACTATACCTACAAAATCTTAGGCAAAAATGACACTCTTTGCGAGCATTGCATGTGCTCATAAAAGTTGATAGGGCCTCGTTGGGTCTTATCGCGAGTGATTTTTTCACTTTTCTTTTGGCTTGATCCTTATAGCTTATTCTGATGAAACGTGACTAATTTGATGGCATTGTAACTTGGCACATTGTCCATCTCAAATTAATATTTGAACCTTACGCATGTTATTAAGGTATGAACATGATCGCGTGAAAAATAAAAAAATGTTCATTATCTAAAGAAAAGAAAAGAAAAGGATAAAACCCTAAGGAAAATTCTCGGTCTCTGAAGTTTTATTTATTTTGATTTTTTTCTACTCTACGATAAATTTTTCAATACTTTCGAAGACTTTATCGAGATATTTTCAAAGCATAATAACACACACATTTAGCTACACATATGCAAAGACACATTATTTGAACGCTCATTAGGTGAAATATTTTCTATTCCTAAAAACTAAATGAAAATTCGCATACGCACACTACTTTCGCATCATATGTCACCTTTTACTAAAATATAACTCCAAACAGTATTGTAAACCTTGTTTGTCGTATCATTTGATAGTATCAATCTTAGCAATACTACGTATACTAGCAAATCTTATTGACATAGACTAAGTGCGGTGTTTTGAAAAAGACATTCATTCAATCCGTAGATCCCACTTATTTCAATACCAATTGAAACTTGCCAAATCACTTTTAACAAGTAATAGTGAGATTTTTCAAGTACAACCGGCATTTCCGTATCAATAGTGGAATCTTGAAAAGAGGGAAATAAATTGATGGTTTATTTTGCAAACAAGGAAAGATAGTCACACTAACAAAAAAATTCGAAATTCTAAAAACTTGATCCGACAAATTAGACCCGGGAAAACTTTCACATGAAGTTGATCGCATGCTGCGTTGGGCTGAGCTCATATTCAAAATGAATCTCACTACCCAGAGAGAAAGAGCGCAGCACCCGACCCGACCCGACTCGACCCGAATTTAGAAGCGGCAAGAGGCGTGTCGTTTCGCCACTGTCTGTGGCCCTGTGGGGTGAGGGCATTTCACCGTATCAAAAGAGCCTGCAGCTTTTCAGCAATATATGCTCTGCAACAAAAACAGGAGGGAGGACTCCATGCCGGTCCGAAAATGGAGAGGATCACGATACTGCCCTTCTCGTGGGAGCTCTCCACCGCGCACACATGGATAAGGAAACAGAAGAAGGACGACGACAGAAGAGTACTCAAAGGACCGGTTTTGGTGGCGACTGTTGAATTTCATATATTGCACAAGAACATCACCTTCGGCTCCTCTGCCCATCCGAAACAAAAGCCCTTCTCTCTCTCCGTAAGGGTTGCGGCTAAAAGGAGATAGAAACAAAGACCGACACTTTATGTTCTTTCTCTGACCAACCAATAGAAACCCACATCCGACAGACAAAACAAATTATACTACAATGGGGGATGCAGTGAAACGACCCATGTTCTTCAAGTTTTTTATGGCCGAGCACAGCTCTAAACGAATGGTACGTCACTTCTTCTTCTTCTTCGCCATATCTATGTTTATGCGAACAATGCCACATGGACTGGTTTTTTCGGCCATATTCGTTCTGGTCTTCTTATTCGGTTCTCGTCTTCGTCCTACTGTTTGAACTTCGCTGTTGCTAGTTTTGCGGCCTCGATGACCTGCCGCCCAGAGGTCGGGGCTTGCCGTGGCAGGTCCGCCGCAAGAGAGCCGAGATCTGGAAGCCATGGGCCATGTCAGTATGTGATAGAGTCTCGTGTTTAAGGTTTTAAGCATCTTTCTTAATCCCCACAGAAAATCCCATTAGCCTTTCAAGATTACATCAAAGGCCGGCGGCGTCAAGCGGTTTTGCTAACCGGCCCGAGTGGTGATTCCTGGATGGTCGGCCTGATCGAAGAAGAGGGTGCGCTCTATTTCGGTGGAGGGTGGCCCAAGTTCGTGGAGGATCACTCTGTACAGACTGGTGACTTCTCGGTCTTCCAGTACGATGGAGAAGATGGCTTCGAGGTGCGAGTGTTCGACCCGACTATGAGCCCCAGGGAGGCTTCTTTTTTTGCCTGGAATTCTCATAGAGTCACTACCGAGTCGATCGGATCTAACGGGGTCGGGTCGGTTAAACAGGGTTAAAAAAAAAAACAAAACAGCTATTTAGATTACGAATGTAATCGCAGGTTTAGATACCTTTTCTTTATGCCAATTGCTTACTAATAATGATCTTCTCAGAAAGCGACACAGTTGGAGCAGAAGGATCATCCGGTACCGATCACTTCTCTTTTCAGATCACCATGAAAGCGTACCACGTCAACCAAGCCATCTTGGTAAGTCCGACCTTGTGATCCTTCTCTTTTGCTACGATCCGCTCAGTCGCATTTCCTGTCCGGCTTGTCCATTGTATTGATAGAAGCAAATTGCTTTTCATTGTTATCGGTAGCCGATTCCTAGATGTTTCTCCGAACGTCATGTTCAGTGTCACAAAGATTATGTGAATGTCATGCTGTGCGACGAAGGAGGGAAGCGGTGGCCGGTGTGGATGATCCGTAGGAAGGACATCACCAAGTGGGAGAGCTGGTTGTTAAGCAAAGGCTATCGAGCTTTTATCCGCGACAACCGGGTCGAGGAAGGTGACACTTGCACCTTCGAGCTCGTGGGTCCATCTTTGCTGCGCGTCCGCATTTCTAGGGCATAGGAGGAGAGAGGCAAATCAAGGGAGCTGGACTATATTCTGCAGTCAAAAGACAATGGCCAAATCAGACTCATGTGATGTAAAATCTTTCCGTTGTTTGGACTTTCTTGTGCGACTCCATGCCGAGTTATGTTGCGGAGCTTGAGATTTAGGTGTTGCTAGATTGATTCAGTGCCAAGCTTGTCATTCCATATTGCATCTTTTGAAATTTCATTCTCTCTAGAACATCAATTCCTGATCCCGTAGTTGGTGAATTACTCTGATCAAAATCTCATGTCGATGGTTGGCAAATTTCTAACTAGACCAATGTAATAGGTTAGGTCCCGACAACTTTCAAATCATATCTTGAGTGACAATTCCACCAAAAAAAATACGTGAAATACAATCACGAACCATAGGGTACGTCAATACATGAAGAAATGCTCAGCTGAGCTGTAAAGCTGGAGCATCGTCGCGCATGGGCTTTCGGAGGTATAATGCAGCGCGGCCAAAGTCTCGGATCAAAGCACAGAGTATGTCTGCTACTGTCCCTACCCTGCAAATGCAATGCAACCGTGGTACTAAGTGATATGCATGTTGGCTCAAAACAGGTAAAAAGAGATGTGCTCTCCCTACGCACCTTCTTTTGGTTTTCTCTTTTGACTTTCAATCTCGTCCATTCATTCGTTGGAGACGATCGTGGCAGAGACAAAATAGAGGATATGGCGTCTGCTTCTCTCTTTACAGCTTAGAGAGACAAATTGTATAGCTTTCTTTCGTTCTTTCTCACTAGCTTGCTTCCTCCAGTTCGTCTTCAATGGCCGAGGGACCTCTCATCCCGAGATCTTTCTCCTGGGTCATTGTCCCTGGTTCCCACGACAAGCTCGTAATGACCTCTCTCTCTGTCTCTCCACCCGCCAAGCGAAGCTTCTTTTTTGATGGCCATATTACAGTCCCTTCCAGTGGCTCTCATTAAAGAGCTTGACGGCGACCTGTGCGTCGAACCGGTCCTAATGAGCAGTATCAGTTTGTGGCACGTCGGAAATGTCGAGTATCAGTAGATACTTCAGTCCAGTGCGTTTGGCAAAATGCCGACGCTCTGGATCGGAGGATTGTACATCAATCTAGATTCATTAGCTTTTCTCTCAATGTCGATCAACTGAGATAAGGGCGACAGTAAGTGTAGCTGAGCGACAGTAAGTGTAGCTGAGCAATTTGCTTTGTTTCTTAAATGCGACGGGCCATTCCGGTGAAGCTCGGGGAATCCGACAAGCTCGCCCGAGTCACGACCATCCTTCAAGGTCTAAGATTGTTGGCCGACTTTGATCTAACGTAGTTTGCTTTGTCCATCGCCACTGTTGCGAGTTGTCGTTGCCGGATCCTCTTATTTGAGGACGTCCAATGCACGGAATTTTTCTGGGGGCTAATCCAAAATCGAGTCCCAAGTTTTTTATTTTTGTCATAGAGTTCTAAGTTATTTAAAAAGAGAAAAGACAAAAGAGAAGGAAAAAAAAAACGAAAAAAAATGGCACCTCGATGATTCTGACATGTTTCGGTTGATCTAATGAATTAAAAGTGTAAACTTAACTTACGATCCTCTACGGAAAAGGATATTCATATGATATATTTTGTCAAATAATTTTATGAAAAATTCATATCTCCATCTAATTGTCTATATTCACACATTGTGCAAAGTTTTAGATTTAAATAAAAGTCAAAATGCGTGTCATAAAGTTAAAATAAAATTAAGGACAAATGGATCACGCATCGCTAGTATAATCAATATTTACACTAGTGGTCTTATCCGCCTTTGATTTTGAGGACTTACTAGCCAATCTCTCAAATCAATGTTGTATGAGGTTGCTAGTTTATATATGCATATATTTTTGACAACGCCGATGTATGTTGTAATTACTCTTAAACAAGAAGGTAAAATGTAAAAATCAATTGTATAGGGGCGCGCAACATGGCAACACTCTTGAAAAAATAAAAATTCATTCGGTTTTTTTGTTTTTCTATTCTCTGGAGCTCTTGGAATAGAAACAAAAAAAAAAAAGCTTCTTATTTCCATTTTAGACATAACGTCATTTTAATTAATTTTTCTATTTCTTGCAAATAGAAAAGTGGTTAGAGAATAGATTTGGAACATAAAAAAAGAGAAAAAGAGAAAAAAAAAAGAAAAGAAAATTCTAAGAAAATTATTAAAAAATTTCTAGACATAAAATAATTTTTTTTTTCTTTTTTTTTTCCTATTCTTGGAATATAATTTTGTGTATTCTTCTACTTGTTCTATGAAACAAAAATATTACCAAATAGGCCCTAAATGGTTGCTAGTCTTGGCCGAATCGAGGATCTAGTCTACTAGCCTAATGGAACTAGCTTTTTTTTTTTTTTTTTTTTTTTTATATACCGATGTTTTATTAGAGGATCAATATCAAATTTAAAGAGAGGAAAAAGAGACTTCTATTTCCTCATAAACAATAAACTAAATGTACTTTAAAAAAAAAATTCTAAGAAAATTATTTGAAAAACTAAAAGAAGTTCTATGGCACAAAATAATTCATTAGAGTGGGAATTTTTTCAAGATAGTTCTCGAAACTTCTGATGTGCTTCAATTGACCCTCAGCTCATTGCTATTGCTAAAAATCACCAACAAATACAATCGCGTGTAATTTCCAGCAGTCGGGCGAGGGTAATTTCGCATTCGAAAATTCATTTCCCCCTAGGGAATTAATAGAAAAATATATATAGAGAGAGAACTGGGGTTTCAAACTGAAGGCACAATGTAAATCAAATCCGCGCCTTTTCTTCTCAAGCTAACAATGCGCGTTCAAGATTTCCCGTTTCTCCACCTCTATATTTCAAGATTTGGAGATTCGATTCGTCGACACGTGACCGTCACGTGCCCAGGGGACGATGGCTTTCGACAGGAGTCAATAGCGGCCGGGGGAGTCTCTTGGAATTTCGCCACGCTTATCAGAAATATCAACAGCAGTTAAAAAGAGGACACAGCTTCGAGTCTTTTGACGACGCAGACGACGACAACAGCGTACCGTGTCAGTGGAAGCCACGTGGGATTTGCGGAACGATGACCAGCATTTTCTTTGGGGTTCTCTCCTCTGCCTCGACCTCAGCTAAATTTAATCTTTGCCGTAACTCCGTCCCGTCATCAACTCCCGCGTAACAGTAACTGCTGGTCTGGCTCCGCTACCGCGATGATCCCGTGCTCTTGACCTGTTCTGTTCTCGTTCGCGTTAGGGGGTACTCTGGCAGAAGGGGAAAGAGAAATTTCTTGAGCTTCTTGAATCGCTCTCGCTCACCACTTTTGAGTAGGAGTGCTGTTCATCTACTCTTTCTCTTTTTAATGTCTCCTTCCGATTTCTTGAACATTTCTTCAGATTGGGTCATTCTTTGTTCTGTAAGAAGTTTCTTGATTTTTTTCAGGTCAGCAAATGGAGGGGACATGCAAGGAATGCAGAAGCTGGGAGGAGGAGATCTACTGGACCCATTTCCATTCCATCCATTTCTGCCAGTTCCTTCATGGTGACTTTCATCAGCAGCTTGTGAGTCTGCTCCTCCATTTACTCCTCTTATTTCCAGCAAGAGAGAAGGGGAAAGAAGGAATCTTTTCTTATATCGGCTTGGAAACTGAAGAAGGCGACTGTTTTTGTCGTGAGCTGATCTTGTTTGTCTCTGGACCTTGTTGGCTTAAAATAGAGGGTGTCTTTGTGGATTATATCTTGCTTTTAGGTCAAACAGATTTAGGTTAAGTCAGCAGTAGCATCAGTTAGTAAAATTTTTCCTCATTATAAGTGGCCGATCACAAATTTTCTTTCACGATGTTGAGTTTCTGAGCCTTTTAGTTTGGTGGCAAGCATGAGTCAGTCAAACTCGCTTTGGGGACCATGTAGCAGAGTCATGCCTGGGAGAGGCCCGACTGATATTAGCTAACGATGATGGGCACAACACAAAATCCCTGTGACCATCAAGATGCCAATGACGCTTTTATTACGATCTCTGCTGTAATTGTTAATATTGATGTTGGTTCTTTTTCATTGATTTCAATTCTTGTGCATAGAGTTCTGTGGTTTTGTCGCATATTTGTCGCGGTCCCTTCTCTTGAAAGTCGATAGTTAGATATTTCTCTGTGCACAGGCTATACCCAAAAAATTTGCCGAGAATCTGAGAAGCAAGTTACCTGAAAATGTGGTTTTAAAGGGTCCTAGCGGCGCGACATGGAAAGTTGGCACTGTGGCTGATGACGAAAACTTGCTTTTCAAACACGGTTGGCAAGATTTCGTGAAAGATCATGCACTGGAGAAGAATGATATTTTGGTATTCAGGTACAACGGAGAGTCCTCTTTTAATGTCTTAGTGTTCAACCAACACAGTTTGTGTGAGAAGGAGGCTGCGTATTTCCACAAAAGATGCAGCCACAATCTGACGGACAGAGAGTGCGGTACGAAGCGAAAACTCGGGGATTCTTCAGTCGAGGCTATGCATACTCCCGTGTCTCGTGATGTGAAACGAACTCTTACTGAGGATCCCCGGGAGGACGGGACTGTGACGGTAGCTGATCGCAACATATTATCTCAAGCCAAAACTTCTGAAAACTTGATCGAGGCGGGTGCTTCAGGGAAGCCACGTAATAAGAAGAAGGCTACCCCAAAAAAGAAACTGTCTGTCGCTTTTGATTGTCTGGAGGAAAAACCAGGTACTTGACTTAAGAACCACACACTATGTTTTTGATTAATCAAGTGGCAAATAAAATGTATGGCGTATTTTTTTTTTTTTTCACTTTCTTTTATCTAAGAAATAAGATGGATAATAGTTAGAAACTGTAATTCCACGAGTGTAAATTACGAAATGGAGTTCTAGATTTTCGGCACAAACATCTCTCAAAAGTGGTTTATCTGCAGCCCAAGGTTCTAATTGTTCGCGTTTTTAAATGTATGTATGTGACAGGTTCAACACCAAAGTCCCTGTTTATCGGTTCACGGGGCTCTCCAGTTTACGTATCCAACAGAAGACCTGTCACAGAAGAGGAGGAATCCTCTGCCTTCAAGCTTGCGCGGGCTGCAGCATCAAGCGATAGCTTCTTGGTAGTTATGCGACCCACGCATGTATACAAGAGATTTTATTTGGTAAGTTTCTGTACTCCTAGTCCATCCTATTAGCTTCTTATACATTGCAGCCTTTTCAGCTAATATGTGATATTTATTGTTGATCTTTGTACAACACAGTCAATTCCTACTGATTGGGCAACAACGCATATGGATCGCCGCAACCAGGATGTGATTCTTCGTGTTGGTGAGGGCACATGGCATGCCCGGTACAGGCTCACAGGCCGTGGGAGTGGGGGGCTGTCTTCTGGATGGAAGAACTTCACTTTGGAGAACAACTTGGAGCAGTCTGATGTGTGCGTTTTCAATCTCGCAGACAGCATCAGTAAGAACATCATCCTGGATGTCACCATCTTCCGCGTGGTTGAGGATGTAGTGCCTCTGACCCTGGTGAATTCTTTCCCTGTCTAGAGGCCATTGAAAGCTATCTTAAAATGGTCTAGTCGAACAGTGCAAAGTCTTCCCCATAACTTTTTAGCCTGTGGTGGCCATGGTTGAATCCAGAGCCGTTCGGCATTTTGGCTACTCTTGGGCAATGGACAATGTCTTCTTATTGTGCTTTCTTTTTATCGTGAACAGTGGTCAATTCGGTGAAGGAACTCTGAATATGTAATATATATAACATCGAACTCAATGTGTGCTAGTTTATGGTGTTTCAGTAAAGCAAATTCCGTTTGACCTAAAAGCCTTTAGCGTTTCGAGATAGCTGGTGGCCTCGTGCTAACTCTTACGAGGCAATATTCTCTCTTCACTGTATATGAGGATTTCAGAGTTTCAGCTGGTTCAGGGTCAGACAAGAAACCGCATTGAGAATTTCATCTAATACAGGTCAAACCAGAAATGGCCTTCTTCATTATCAGTTGATGAAGTGATCTGCCATTATCATGAAATCCAGGAGCACATGCTAATATGATAACTCCGAAAAAGGAGGAGCAAGACAAATCAGATGAGGCGATATCTAGGAATGCTTGTTTGAGTTATTTCTTTTCACAGTGTTGTGATATGGACCGACGTATATGGGGGACTTCAGACGGTCAAAATCAGTTGAAGGTGATGTTAGCGATCGTTTATGCAGTCAGTCGTATTACGCGATTTCACACGTTTAATTTTAATCTGACATAGTTTCCTGTTATGTCGTTGATTTTTACTATGTATTGATAGGAACCCATGTATAGTCTACTAAAATCAAATGTATCGTATCAACAAAAGACGTCGCTCTTTCATCAATCCACTGATTGCCACGAATCTCCTCTTCTCATGCCTCAACACCAGAGAATCCCGATAGCAGTCATTTTGACTAGTTTCTACTTGGAAGTTTGGCTAAGCACAACCGCCGGAAGCTGCCGGCGGATGGCCCATCTTCTGGCCATCTCCTGGCCCCAAACTCACACTCTAGACCTTCGGTGCTTCGGCTGACAAGTACAGACCCATCTTCAGGATCTGCGTCGGAGTGCCCCCGATGGTGGTGGTTTTTAGTCGGCAGGCCGCCTAGGAGTAGTCATTTAAATGCTAGTCATTTAAATGCTCCGGTATTCATAGTCATTTCAACCGAAGCTAGGAATATGTGGTCAGTGCAAGTTAGAGTTCGATATGACTTTTGTGTCAGATGTTTGGGCGAGGGATTTAGTTGAAGGCGGATTGGACGACCGAACGAAGCTCTAATACCAATGTTTGATTGCTGTAGATTTTGGTGTTGGTACTTGTATGAAAGCAACAAGCAGTGACGTACACGAAGCTTTAACGAGGCTTGCTGGCCTCTCCTCTTCCATCCATCCAAAACCTATTTATAAGCTTAATCCACCGGTTTGTCCATGCCATTCTGTTTTCAACCTTGCACCACAAACTTCTATCGCCTCCTATTAAACTAGAGACTTGTAGAACATTACTCATAAGAATTCTAGCCTATAATAGAAGATTGATCAATATTTCAACGAGTACCTCGTGTAGACCCCTAAACTGAAAGGTACATGGAGATTAGGCGTTGCTGGTTGGCCTATCTTCTTACCATCCCAAGCCTAGTGGTGACCTCAATCCGCCGGCTCATAGATGCAAATTTAATCTCTGGATTTGTCACAATCTTCAAGTATCCTCCGAATAAAGCTAGAGACTTGGTAAGACACTGATCCCATAGGAGTTTAGGCTTAGAACATCGATCCAGAATAAAGGAACTTTGCTCTTTCAACCCTTTCTTTACAGCCACCATGGATCTCCTCTTCTCGTACCTTAACACCAGCAACATCGGAATCCTAACGGTGATTCTCTTGACGATTTGGTTCCTCCAGAGGTCGTCTAGAGCCGGCAAAGCCAAGCTACCGCCGGAAGCCGCTGGGAAATGGCCCCTTTTCGGCCATTTCCGCCTCCTAGCGGGACCCAAACTTCCGCACGAGGCCTTGTGCGAATTGGCCGACAGGTACGGGCCCATCTTCAGAATCCGCATAGGGGTGTACCCGACGTTGGTGGTTTGCAGTCACGAGGCGGCCAAAGAGTGCTTCACGGCGCACGACGTCGCGGTCTCTTCGCGTCCCAAGCTCATGAGCGGGAAGCTCTTGAGCTATGACTATGCAAATTTCGGGTCCGCCCCGTGTGGGGCGTTTTGGAGCGAGATGCGGAAAGTGACGACCTTGAAGCTGCTCTCCAATCGCCGGCTTCGGCTGCTGAGTCATATCAGAGAGTCAGAGATGGAGAGTTGGTTGAAAGCTATGTACAGGTAGGCCTGACCAAGTTGGAAAGTAATCCATAAAATTACACCATCTGATGTTTCCAAATAAAAGAGAGAACAATACTCAGTTCCTACACATGAAAGACCAAGAAGAGATTTAACAGTTATGTAATGAGATGTACATCAATGAAGATCAAGTTTAAGAACACGATACATGATCATTATTGTTGAAGTATCTTGCCTAATTTGTCTATTGGTGTGTATGCTTTTGGTATAATTGTGGTCTCCTTCTACTTATAAATTTATTTGGGTTTGACATTATAGTGTGGTATTAGAGTTAGATTCTGCCTGGTTTATTTCATGTGTAGCCCCATGCGCCAATTTCGGTAGTTAGTCCTAATTCAACTTGCATGTGAGAAGTTGCGTTGTCTAATGTCACTTAGGAGTGTTAAAGTATCTCAAAATGCTCGTCTACGTTTTATATGCTCTTGGTATGAATATGGTATTCCTTTCTTTATAAACTTAAATTTTTGGGTCGAGTATTCTAATAGATACGGGTGGGCACAAATTGATACTCACTTGCTCACGTAAACTACCACTCCCTGATCAGGAGGTGGATCGAGACGAAAGATGGCACGGACCATGCGCAGTTAGAGATGAAAAAGTGGTTCGGGGACTTGAGCCTCAACGTGACCTACGAATGGTCGTAGGGAAGCGCTACTCCATCAGCAGTGCGACGGCAGGCGACGAAGGGAAGGTGGGGCGGTGCCAAAAGGTAATGAAGGAGTTTTTCCACTTGGCGGGGCTGTTCGTGATGGCGGACGCGGTCCCTTTTTTGGAGTGGCTTGACGTGGGAGGGCATCAGAAGGCCATGAAGAGGACGGCGAAGGAGGTGGACAGTATGATTCAGGAATGGTTGGAGGAGCATCGCCAGAAGAAAAAGGAGGAGGAGGAATCATCGGGGGGTGTTAATGTCGAGCAGAACTTCCTGGACGTTCTGCTTTCGGTCCGTGTTGAGTCTAAACCAGAGGATGTTGATGCTGATACGATCAACAAAGCCACGACCATGGTATTAGATACGCATTTCTTACGCTACCTATTCCTTGCCACATCGGATTTACTTCATTTTCGAAGGCTTTAAACCCGAATATATGGATGCTGCACAATTTCGCAAGCTTTCGACACGTTACACAGTCAAGAAAATTAATCACGCAGAGAGACATATCTTATGTTCCCAGCGTTAATATTAGCAATAATCTCGTAACTACATTTATTCATTGATGCTGCAGGGTATGATCGCAGCAGGCACGGACACGACCGCCGTCACCCTAACATGGGCTCTCGCCTTGCTCCTGAACAACCCGCTCGCCATCAAGAGGGCCCAAGCTGAGCTGGACGTCCACGTAGGAAGGCACAGGATGGTCAAGGAGTCCGACCTGAGCAAGCTCGCCTACGTGGAGGCCATAGTCAAAGAGACCCTCCGCCTCAACCCGCCCGCCCCGCTCTCGGGCATGCGCGAGGTCATCCAGGACTGCACCATCGGAGGGTACCGCGTGCCTGCGGGCACGAGGCTCATCGTCAACCTGTGGAAGCTCCAGAGGGACTCGCGCGTCTGGGAGCGGCCTGATGAGTTTGAGCCCGAGCGGTTCTTGACCGGTGCGCATAAGGACGTGGACGTGAAGGGCCAGCACTTCGAGCTCATCCCGTTCGGGGCCGGCCGCCGGGCTTGTCCTGCGGCAAGCTTCGGGCTTCAAATGGCGCAGCTGACACTGGCCAATTTATTGCATGGGTTTGATGTGAGGACCGGTCAGGACAATGGCGCTGTGGATATGACTGCTGTGGCCGGGCTGACCATCGACAAGGCCACTCCGCTTGAAGTCATGGTGAGGCCGCGCTTGTTTCCTTCTGCTTACGAGGGATTTGGATCTTCTTCTGTAAATTAGGTCCTTCATTGACGACGAAGAAAGAATAATCCAAATGATAATAAGAGTTTCGTGTCAGTGTAAGTGGGTAATGAGATCAAATATCTCCAGAACGATACCTTTGTACTCCTAGAAAATATCTGGTGCAAACTAATCCCTGTCTTTAAAAAAAAAAAAAAAACTAATTCCTGTCTCTCTTGTCTTCTCTTCACCAGCCAAATATAGCAGGACCACATGTCAATTTAAGCATGAGTACTTTCGGAGCAAACAATATAAAGAACTATGTGTAGCCAAGCATTGCCGCCGCCCTGTTTTTATTTTTGACCGCCTCGATTTCGGATGTGAATTTCGTCAAATCTGTGAAGGAACTATGTGTAGCTTCTAGAGTTCCTTTTTTATAGTAAGCAAATTCTAAGGTAAAAAGCCCCTTTTGCGTGCATTTGGAGAACGGGATTCGCGGGTAAATTCTTTTACGAGAATTTCCATCTCGTGTAGCGCCGACAAAAACCTAAATTCTTCATTCTTTCAGCTACTTTCAAGTTGAATAACTTAAAGGTTGATTACCCACTGATTAGATAAAGGTAATCATCCTGAATAAAGGGAAATCAGTGCACGTAACAATCTCCTAATAAACCAAAATTGACTAACAGCAGTAGCTGAATTTGTCTCGTCATGAGACTTTTTCAAGTACACATTGAATTTGAATGTGATAACCTTTCTTTTCATCAAATGTGATAACCTTGAGCAGGAGCCACTCAAGCCGATGGCGCCGCCCTACAATCAGACAAGACAAGATCTACGTTATGTTTTCTTCTTAGATTTTAAGGTGATTTGACAAGGACATTCCAATGTAAATGAGAGGACTATTCGTAGACTGCTAAAACCGAATATAACTGAACAAAGGACTTTGCTCTTTCAACCCATTTCTTTAGAGCCACCATGAATCTCCTCTTCTCGTGCCTTAACGCCGGTACTATTGGAATCCTAACAGCATTGCTCTTGACGATTTGTTTACTCCGGAGGTCATCTAAAGCCGGCGAAGCCAAACTAGCGCCGGAAGCCGCTGGAAAATGGCCCCTTTTCGGCCATCTCCACCTGCTAGCAGGACCCAGGCTTCCACATGAGGCCTTGGGCGATTTGGCTGACAAATACGGGCCCATCTTCAGGATCCGTGTTGGGGTGCACCCGGCGTTGGTCGTCTGCAGCTGGGAGGCAGCCAAGGAGTGCTTCACGGTGCACGATGTCGTGGTCTCTTCGCGGCCCAAGCTCATTAGCGGGAAGCTCTTGGGATATAACTATGCGAACTTCGGCTTCGCCCCGTATGGGCCGTTCTGGCGCGAGATGAGGAAAGTAACGGCCTTGGAGCTGCTCTCCAATCGCCGCCTTGAGCTGCTGAGTCATATCAGAGAGTCAGAGATGGGGATTTGGATGAAAGCTATGTACAGGTAGGCCTGACCAAGTTTGAATTAATCCATAACGTTACACCATCTAATGTTTCCAAATAAGAGAGAACCGATCGGGGTTAATTCTGATTTCCTATGCATGAAGAAACAATAATAGATTAACAGATCTGTTAAGTCCTAACAAAGTAAGAGATGCATATTAGTACAGATCGAGTTTAAGGACACAGTAAATGGTTACTAGATCATGCGAGGGTGCATTTCTTCCAGTAACATTAATCGATCTGATCCATGAGGTATGAGCGCAAATTAGAGATACCTTTGATGACATTAACTATCACTCCCTGATCAGGAGGTGGATCGAGATGAAAGATGGCACGGACCTTGCCCCAGTGGAGATGAAACAGTGGTTTGGGAACTTGACGCTTAACGTGATCCTCCGAATGGTCGTGGGGAAGCGCTACTCCATCGGTGGTGCTGTGGGGGACGATGAGGGGAAGGCACAGCGGTGCCAGAAGGCGATGAGGGAGATGTTCCGCCTGGCAGGGCTGTTCGTGATGGCGGATGCTGTCCCTTTTATGGAGTGGCTCGACGTGGGAGGACATCAAAAGGCCATGACGAGGACGGCGAAGGAGATGGACAGTATATTTCAGGAATGGTTGGAGGAGCATCGCCAGAAGAAGGAGGAGGAGGAGGAGACTTCACCGGGTGGTGTTAATGTCGAGCAGGACTTCATGGACGTTCTGCTTTCTGTCCTGGATGAGTCTAAGGCAGAGGATGTTGATGCTGCTACGATCAACAAAGCTACAACCATGGTATTAGATACGTTTTTCTTACGTTATACTTTCTTTTCCTAGTCCAAACTTTTCCTGCCATATTAGATTTACTTTATTTTTGAAGGTTTTAGTACCGATTATTTGGATGTCACTTTTTCAAAAGATGACTTATGGGGATGCGTCAGCATTTGATTGTTGCTGTTGCAGACTTTGGTCGCAGGAGGCACGGACACGACCGCCGTCACCCTAATATGGGGCCTCGCCTTGCTCCTAAACAACCCGCTCGTCATCAAGAGAGCCCAAGCTGAGCTGGACGTCCACGTCGGAAGGGACAGGCTGGTCAAAGAGTCAGACCTGCGCAAGCTCGTCTACCTCCAAGCCATAGTCAAAGAGACCCTCCGCCTGTACCCGGCCGGCCCTCTCTCGGGCATGCGCGAGTTCACCCAGGACTGCACCATCAAGGGGTACCACGTCCCCGCGGGCACGAGGCTCATCACCAACCTGTGGAAGATCCAGAGGGACCCGCGCATCTGGGAGCGGCCTGATGAGTTCGAGCCTGAGCGGTTCCTGACCGGTGCGCACAAGGACGTGGACATGACAGGCCAGCACTTCGAGCTCATCCCGTTCGGGGCCGGTCGTCGGGCTTGTCCGGGGGCGAGCTTCGGGGTTCAAATGGCGCAGCTGACGCTGGCCAGTTTGCTGCACGGGTTTGATATGAGGACGGCTCGAGACGATGGCGTCGTGGATATGACTGCAGTTGCTGGGTTGACCGTTGGCAAGGCCACTCCGCTCGAAGTCATGGTGAGGCCTCGCTTGTCTCCTTCTGCTTACGAGGGATTTGGATCTTCTGTGAATTAGGTCTTTCATCGATCGAGAAGGAAAGAGCAATCCAAACAATATCAGGAGTTTCGTGTCAATGTGAATGTGTCATGAGATATAAGGGCGATGGAGATCCATATCCCGGATGTTATTTAGAGATTTTCTCTTTATATGAGAAAAGACATTAGCTATATTGATATAGTAAATCCCTCGATGATCAAGATAGTTCATTAACTTCATGAATTAGGTAAATGTCGAGCCAGAACTCAAGTACATAGTAATTTGCTCCTGCAAATTAAGTCCTAAACTGCCACCTGTAAATTTGTGTGGACATGCACACAAGCAGGGCAGTACTCAGCTGTGTACTCTTCATTTAAACTTGCCATTCTTCACTGTTTGCTCCCCCGATGGCGTACTCCTGCGAAACAGCTCCTGCTAATTAAGTCCATCTCTCTCGTCTTCTGCTCACCGGCCAAATACAGAAGATATATGTCAAATGTCAATTCGTGAGAACTTCAGAGCAAACTCGATAACCATGTAGCCAATAAAAGTCTGGTTGTTCTGAATTAATGACTTAAGAGGTGGTTATGCGTATGATAATTATTTTATTATTTTATTTTATTTTTATTTTTATATTTTTCAAAATAAATTTGGAATAGAAATTCGTTTGGTAGCGCAATTTCATTTTTCTATTTTTGAAATAGATTTTTACTTTAGAAATTTGGACTAGAAATTAGAAGTTAAAACTTTTTACTTTTCTATTTTTAGAACAAAAGTGATAAATGAAAATACTTATTATCGTTTTACTCTTGTCACATTGGCTGTTCGCCATCGGACACTGCCGTAAGCTATTGGCCATTGATTGTTAGTCGCCCGCCGTGGATTGCTCACCGCCGGACACCGGACGTTGGGAGAATTTTTTTATCTTTACCAAACGAATTTTTTTTTCGGGAACAAAAATTTTATAAGGTTATCAAACGCGTATTTTTGCTTAAAAACTTATCCGGGGAGTAAAAATAGAAAAATTAATTTCTAAGTAGAAAATTAATATTTGAAACAAAAAGATTATCGTACGCATCCTAAACTCCTAGAGCGAGAGGAAATCCTCGCCTAGATAGGGCATAAGAGTCCAAACCACTTGCGTGCCCTGTCATTTTCTCGGATGCAATTTCTACCTGAAAAATAATTTTCTTGGATTCTAGCTTATATTTTATATGTTATCTCTTGTCGGGGATAGCCTCCAGGAAGCAACGATTGTGCGATCAGATTCAGCAAGATGATGGATTCACCTGGTTGCTATCTTAATATATTAATCGACTAGTGCGCTGCGGTGTCGTCTCACTTTTCCTAGTAGGTTATTAGCTTATAATAATGCAAATGTTTTCTGTATGTTTTTGATTTAGATAAGTCATTTCTATCCCCTCGATATCGATGGTGACAAATATGGCTTCCGTAACCACAAGTTTAAACACCCCTCATCTATAAATGATTAATCTTAGGTACAAAATCGAATAATATTTTTCTTATAGACATGCTTTGATTATTATATGGATGTAACCAACGAATTTCTGGGGGCACTTGTTGATCTTATCTAACAATGAAACACCTTCAATTCTGATGCATTGATGACACATGATATGAGTAAAATGATGTATTAAAAATGACAAAATTTTATTTATCGAGATGTTTAACAAGTGTCTTAGAGACACATATTGATAAAATCTTTATCATATAGCTATAACAAGTCGTATGTTTTGTGGCTGACTAACTATTGAAATTGGTAGTAATAAGGATGCCTTGATTATAGAGGAAGAGATGCACAACCTATGTAAAACATATCGTCCTACTGGCGTATACTCTTTGTGGGTTGCTTATTGAGAAATTGGAATAAGGATTTCTACTTTCTGGAATTGTTTTCCCTCTCATCTTCCATATATAATTTTATTTAATTTTCTTAAATTAAATATAAGTAAGGATATTCAATAATAAAATAATCCTAAAGTCATGTGTAACGATCTCCTACATTAGGGAGAATTACTAAAACATTTTAAATTTATTGCAATTATGTCAATTTAATTCCAAATACTTTTTTTTATCAATTGAGTCATAAATATTTTTCATGTGTGCCAATTCAATCAATCCGTCAAATTTTGGCCATTTAGCATTGACATGGATGTGGCTATGCTACGTGGCGTGCCGGCATTGACATAGACAATTTTTACCAATATTTTAATATTTTTCTAATTATTTATTTGTTCTTTTCTTTTTTTCTTTTTCCTTTTTTTTTTTCTCTTCCCTTCATCTTCTTTCTCTGGCCAGAGACAAGCAAAATAAGTTGAACAAACACAAATGTAATATATGGAAGAGGAAAACTTTGTGGTTTAGCAAGACGTCAAATCTCTTCTGATCACCATTAAAGTTAGAGACACAAAACCTATACACGGACAAAGTAAAGAGGTATCAAATCTGCAAAAGCATATATATTTAACGCTCAAATTATAGATTGGGAGAGGATGGCTCCCCAATTCAAAATTAAATTGAGAGTGTTCAAGCTCTCAAATCTAAATTGGGAGAAAAGAAAACATATAAAAAAGAACAATAAAACACTCCTTTATGGCTGAAGGTCGAAGAAGACAAGCAACTGATGATTTGAAACCACGCAACGCCCTCAACTTGGGATTTGACAAATTGCAACAATTAAAAGATCAGTTTGCCGGGCTCCAAAATGACGAAAATTAATTTGGTCTGAGCTTTCAAAATGAGTAGTGCAAATGGGCTCACACAGGACTCACGGGCTTGATGAGATTGAAGGCCTTTATGGCTAGAATTGCAGTTGTTGATCATGTAAAGTCCACGTAATCTACTGAGGCCTAATGACGAGAATGCCCTGCCGAGACCTAGCCCCACGAATTGTAGTCATTAATCATGTTGGTCCCACAGCCCACACAATCAATGGCAATAATTGGCCTATTTTATATAGACGAGGATCCATATAAGTATTTACCTTAAACTTAAGGACAAGTAAAATTTGAGTATCTAAATTAAAAAGAGGAAGTAGTTAAGGGTTTAGAACATCTCCTAAAAAAAACCCCCTTTTACTCGGTGAAATGAGCACACTCAATTGGGCGTCGAAAAGTCTCCAACGGTCCGGATTGGTAATGATCGGGGCTACTTGACTTGCCTAAATTTGAGGGATGGGATAGTTACCAAAAAAGTCCTAACTTCATTGTAATTATACCAATTTAGTTTTAAATCTTGTGAAAATTTGCCAATTCAGTCTATCTGATCAATTTTGGCAGAAAATTGCTAGTGGATATTAGACGTCCTATGTGACACTGCTGGCATTCATATAGATAATTTTTTTAATTTTTTTCCATAATTCTTTTAATAATTTCTCTGTTTTGTTTTCTTTCTTTCCTTTTTTTCGTTCTTCCTTTGCGGTCTCCAGCCGAGTCTCCAATTGGTTTGGGGCAACGGAAGTTCGCCCATAAGTAAAAAACTTGTGTGAGTTTTCCTATGAGTTCTTAAACTCTTTCCCTTTTTTGCTTGGTATGGTTCTATGAAAGAATAACATTTTGGCTAATCCTAATAGTATATTTTGCACTTATCACTATGTGAAACTTGTGTACTAGAATTATGCTATTAGAAAGTCTTTCTGTGGTTTGAATCAAAATTTAAAGGAGAGTTTAGTGTTTAAAAGATAGTCCCTATTATAAGCCCGAAGAGCCATTTTATGTGGGATAGCATACTTGTCACTAAATTTATCTTCGAATTCTCTGATTCATAGGGCCCCCTTTATGGTATTGATCGATCACAGGTGAGGGCCAACCTGCCAGTCGAGTGAGGTTTTGAAATATTATTAAAAATTATCTACGTCAGTGCTGACGGCCAACTTTAATATTAGCGATTTCTGACTAAAATTAATCGGATAGACTCAATCAGTGAAACTTGAAAATGTTTAGGACTTAATTAGAAAAAATGTAATATTTTAGGACTTTTTGGATAATTTTTCCAATTTTTTGAACAAACATATTACTATGGTATCGGAGCACAAGTCCAAGGTTTGAATCTTGACATTTTCTCTCAATTTTCTCTGCCTGTAATTCTTGTTGATATGTTTGTTTTATGTTCCGCTGGTCCTCCACATCCAATCTCCAGCTTACACGCAAGGGTGGGTAATGAGAAATGTATTACTAGTACATTGTTATTACGTATATTAGCTTAAATATTTAAATTGGACATTCTCCATGCATTTGTCAAGTTTAGATACTTGGATGAAATATTAAAGGCAGGTGTGCCTTCATTGTCATCTAGAACAAAAGTCCAATTGCTCCAACTTATGTAGGAATCGTTCTCAAATAACCCATGAGATGTGCTTTTCTCGTGGCACTCAGGAAATGATCAATAATACCTCGAGGCTTTGCAACTTCTTTAAGTTCAATCGGAACATAATTTATACTTTAATCGTGATTTGCGTAAGTAATCAATAGTCCTCGGAGGAGAAACTGCATAAGTCATATGCTCTTCCTTCAGAAATAGTAACCCGCAACTCAGTGATGAACGTTCTTCTATTGGAGACTCTGCTTCAAGACCCGAACTCCAAACCTCTAAATGGAGTGATCCTAGCCATCCTTAAAAAAATTACCAAAACAGTCCTAAATCTATTACAACTTTTCCAATATAGTCCAAAACCTTTTTTTTTTTTTTTCTGTCCAATTCAATCATAAACCTTTTATAATTGTGTTAATTCAATCCATTTGACAAATTTTGGTAGGCCATTTGGCCAACACTGACATGGACAATTTTTGTAATAATATATTTTTTTCTTTTTCCTCCTCCTTCCTTTGGCCAGCTTTGGCCAACTGGCCAAAGGCGAGCATCAACCAGGTCAGCCTTGCCGACCACCAGGAAGGGCAAGCCTCACCCAGCGATAGCGAGGCCGCCCTCGCCATGGCCAAGCAAGGCCTTGCTTGCCTCTGGCATGGGTGAGCCTCGCTCGCCATGGGCAAGTCATGGCCTCACCATAGTTGGGTGAGGTCGAGCCTTGCCGGATCTGGTGAGGTTGGGCATCGCCATGGCTAGCAAGGGTGAGCCTCGCCTAACTATTGGCAGCCATCGCCAGAGGCCGCGCAAGGTCACGGCCTTCGACCTTGACCTTTGGCGAGGTTGGGTCTCGCCCATGGCCAATGAGGCTTGATCTTCACTAGATTTGGAAAGGGCGAGCCTCCCCTAGCCATTGGCAACCCTCACTAGCTTAGTTAGTGGCCTGGGCGAGGTTGCTCAACCACGGCTAGGCTTCCTTGAGGCTGGTGAGGGCCTTGCCTCTGGTCAATCATTGCTGGCTACTAGATGGAGGAAGGAGAAGGAAGTGAAGAAAAAAAGAAAGAGAAAGAAAAAAAGGAAAAAAGAAAATTAATAAAAAATTGAAAAAATTAAATATTATCAAAAAATTATTCATGTCAACGTTGGCTAGTCGGCTAGTGTCCACGTTAGCACTGGCTGACAAAAATGACCGGATGGATTGAATTGACACAATTGTAAAATGATTAGTACTGAATTGACAAAAAAAAAGGTTTAGGATTGAAGTGAAAAAATTGCAATAAGTTTAGGACTATATTGGTAATTTTCCCCATCCTATCAATCCATGTATGATTCAAGTTGAGTTGCAAGATTTGTATTTTGCATTTGCTTCAAAATAACAAACTGTATAGGTAAGTATTGTTTCTATGTAATTTCGTCAGCTCTACGTTAGTAAAAAACAATACACGTATGTTAGTCAAACCTCTCTCTCTCTCTCTCTCTCTCTCTCTCTCTCTCTTTTAATAGTAGTTGCTTTACTTCTCTTGCTGCATCATATGCATTCTTTGTGAGTTTTGGCACTAACTTGTAGATACATAAATTTTGATCAAGCAGCTATATATTAATTTTTATTTTAGTGGGTTGAATATAATATTAGTGAGAAAAAAATGTGGGCGATATGAAGTGGATTGCATGAAAAACGTGAATTGCAATTTCTGTTTGAGCGAGTTGAATTTAATATTAGTGGTAAAATATATGGACGATACGAAATGAATTGCATGAAAAACGTGGCTGCAGAAGCTGCGTTCAGGTGATTCCAAATGTTCCGCATTGATAAGGTTCAATCTCCAATAGGATATGATAGACTTGGTCCTATTTCTCGTGTGCTTAATATACTTCTCAGTACATGATGTGTCCAATGAAGAAGGAGAGGGAGGCGGGGGTGGTTGGAAGGATCATAGTTTGTGACATGTCCCTACCATCATTTATGAGGTCGAAATATTTCTTTGGATGTGAACTTTATAAATATGGTAACTATTGAAGAATGAGTTAATATTTTTTACCCGGGTTATATATGAAATTTCTTAAGTTGCGTTCTTTAGCTATTTTATGTCAAGTACTATCATTGAGTACCTGGAGAGCACATATTAAATATATTTAATAAAGAAATATCTTGATTTTTCATGTGCTGATTGTACATAACACTAAAGAGATGGTGCATTGGAAATTACAAATTTGTTTTGATTGTATGTTTATTAAGTTTTATGAAGCATTCATCAATAAATTCCTTCTATATTGAGACAAAAAACTACTTCGCCAAGAGCAACAATTTTTTTTTTTTTGCTTTATGACTTTAGTACCGCAATGTCTCACAAGCAAATGACGGAAGAAATATACGTTCGAGTAGGATTGTCACATATATATGGGATGAGTGATACAATCATGTGATGCCTTGTTTATACTGTTTCTTATAGTATATGTGTTTAATATATGTTAGCTTCTGAGAGTATTTGGAAGGAGCGTCATAATTTGTGAGATTAGTCGAGTAACCTGTGAAGTTAAAGAATATTACGTTATATGGAAATTATTTAATTTGTGTTGTATTAATTAAGGTTACCTTTGTCAAGTGTTTAGGTATATTGAGTTCCGGAGACTTCCATGTTCTTCTTTATTAAAGTTATGGTTTTCTTTATGAACTACCACTTTCGTTCACGTATAATTTGCTATAAGTAACTTAACATAAACTTACTAACCTGTACTCATAGAAAGTATAGTGTTGTAGTGTATTTTCTTGCCAAACGTAGACATTTCGTAATGTATTTGATGTCCTTAGATTTATCATTATACTACATCTTTCTGAGTTTTCACAAGTTAAAAAGAACTTGCAATATTTCCAGCATTGTCTTCTTTTCAGATTTTCTCGCTTAGAATACGTTCTGCATCCATTTAATTTAAAATTGATATAAGTTTTTCCTTGTCTTCAACAGTGTCGATCCACCGTGGCTTTCCTTTCAGCGTGAAACTCATGACAATTTTACGTACTTCGTCAGCCAAATTATTAATCGACGCATGTAACGTTGTGAAGACACGTGGGTATTGCTTTCCCTTTCACCAAGAACAAAACTCCAATGACTCTAACTTACGTAGGAATCCTTTTTCCATAACACGTGAGACGCGATTTTCCCGTCGCACTCGGGGAGGAATCAATGATCTTCCGAGGCTTTGCAGCTTCTTAAGCTCAGTTAGCAACGTAACCTATAAATAGCATGCTCGTCTTTCCAAAATAGCAACACACAACCAAACGATCCCTCTACCGAATTCCAAATGGAGTCTCTGCTTCAAGACCTGAATTTCACCCACTTGTATGGAGTGTTCCTAGCCATCCTGATCCTCATCCTATCGATCCATGTATGGTTCAAATTAGGCTCGTCTCGCAAGCTCAAAACGCCCCCAGTAGTTGCAGGCGCATGGCCCGTCATAGGGCATTTGCCCATACTAGCCAAATCCCAACATCCTCACAGGACCTTTGCGTCCATGGCCGACGAGTACGGACCGATCTTCACCGTCCGGGTCGGGTTGTTCCCGGTCGTAGTGGTTAACAGTTCTGAGGTTGCCAAAGAATGTTGGACCAAGCACGACCTTGCCCTTGCTTCTCGTCCACGACTATTAGCCACCGAAGTTATGGGCTACAATAATGCCTTTTTTGGATTTTCCCCTTACGGTCAGTATTGGCGCGAAGTGAGGAAAATTGCCAACGTGGAGCTGCTCTCTAACCGGAGGATCGAGTCGCTTGTCAACCCCATAGTAGCCTCGGTGACCGATGTCGCCATTAAAGAGTTGCACAAGCTTTGGACCGAGAAGAAGAATGAATCAGGTACTCTCATTTATACAGCGTAAGTTTAAAATTCTTTATTCAATGAAACGATTGAACTACTTATGTAGAGAATTAAACCAAGCCAAGCATTTTCGGTAAACACAGAAGCGTGTTTTCGATTTGAAAAGTCTAACACTATGCCTGTCTCTACCACAGGCCATATCTTAATCGACTTGAAGCAGTGGTTCGCAAGCTTGTGTCTGAACATCGTCATTCAAGTCGTAGCCGGTAAGGGCTACTACAGTGGTATTGCCACCGTGGATGAGGAAGAGGAGCGGCGGTGCCACCATGCCTTGAGGGAATTCTTGCATTACCTGGGGGTTTTCACCGTGGCGGATGCCCTTCCTTTCTTGAGACGGTTGGACTTGGGTGGCCATGAGAAGACCATGAAGAGGATCGCCAAGGATTTGGACTCGATCCTAAGTGGTTGGTTAGAGGAGCACAAAAGGAATAGCGAAAGCTCGAGCGAGAAGAGGGGTCATCGAGATTTCATGGACGTCATGCTTTCGACCATTAATGACAAGGAAATGGGAGGTTACGATGCCGATACAATTATCAAAGCTACGTGTTTGGTACGGCCGCTCTTAGTATTACTGCTTTCTACTTTAAATGCGCATTTGTGTGCATACTGCATGGTTCATGCTTGCTTATTTTTGCCCTAGGATAAAGTCTCGCTCTTAATCTAATCACTGTTCGACAACCCGCATGTACTAGTGAACTGTCGTCGCGTATGCTGAACTTTGATCCGTATGCACCGCTCTTGAGGAAAGGCTTCTGTACAAGACGCATATATCATGAGACTCACCCGACATGATGTTGCTTATTTGATATGTGAACGGGGAATACTATATCTCTTGCAACAAAAGCTATCAATTAATATATCAGTTAGCAAGTTCTTTTGACTAGAAATCGGTTCATCAAATGCAAACCATAAGGAGATTGAAATCGGTTGACGTATGATATCAACCAAAAAGAGCTTTACATTGAAGAATTGACGTACAGCGAAATTGAGTTTGAACTTAGGCGCTATCATAGAAATTTCATAAGATGAGCATCTGACTTCTATTACACCTTATTTGTTGTTCTCAGTGATTAAGACTGCAAGGTAATGTTTAACACATATCGTACTAACAGACCTATTATATCAACTAGCAAGTTTTCTAACAAACGTACAATTATATGTCGCCGTTTAACAGGAATATAATATTTTTTGATTTTTATTTTATAGAACAAGTTATGGGCCAAAGGAAATCCGATTTATGAGTAGTAGAGTGACGCTGTCATAAGTTTTTAAAGATTATGAGTTTTGCTTATATTCTCGTCTTTATTTTTCTCAAAATTTATGTCAGGATGTAAGGTGATTTGTTTTAATTTAAATTGATTATCATTAGATATCTAATATGTATTTCTTTTTTGAAGGCCATGATATCAGGTGGTACTGATACTACAATGGGCACCCTAACTTGGGCGGTCTCTTTGTTGCTAAACAACCTTCACGTTTTGAAGAAGACTCAAGAAGAATTGGACACTCAAATTGGTAAACAAAGATATGTCAATGAATCAGACGTTGCCAACCTAAGTTACGTACATGCTTTAGTGAAGGAGACCTTGCGATTACACCCTCCAGGCCCGCTTGGCGTGCCGCACGAATCAATCCAAGATTGCGAAATCAATGGGCACTACGTGCCTAAAGGGACGAGGTTCATGTTCAACATATGGAAAATTCAAAACGATCCAAGAACATGGTCTGAACCCATGGAGTTTAAGCCTGAGAGGTTCTTGAGTAACCACAAAGATATTGACGTGAAGGACCGTAATTTTGAGTTCTTGCCATTTGGAGGTGGTAGAAGAATTTGTCCTGGAATGTCCTTTGGCCTTCAATTTGTGCATTCTATGCTTGCTAGGTTTCTGCATGCATTTGAGATATCAACTCTTGACAATTTGCCGGTGGATATGTCGGAGACTTTCGGAATAACAATTGAGAAGGCGACACCGCTCAGGGTAATGCTCACACCGAGATTACCTGACGAGGTCTACGAATTTCCATGAAGCACCGGAAGATAGAGAACAAGTTGATGGGCAAGTTACTACTAAATAAAGAGGCCCTTCATGTCTAGCTTTTATCCAGTCATTATTAGTTGCAGGTTCAGATAATCGATAGTTTAGATCCAATGTCTGTCCCAAATAAAAAGGAACTGAGTTGGTGTGGTTCACTATGGTGATAGAAACAAATAATTTAATCTGTCGCTCTGATTATCTATCATTTGTCTTCTTCTTCCAATTATCTCTAATTTGCATGAGTACGAAAGGGGAATCTCCATTAAATTTCGACCGTTCTTTACCAGATTTTCGGCTTCGAAACACCAACTTCATTAGGAAAAGTAATCCCGAATAAAAAAGCAAACCTATACGCAGTTCATTGTAGGTAAAAACTAATGTAGCCCAAGAGTTAGTCACACGCATTGATGCATGTGGAAGGCTTCCGGTAAGAACTAATGTAGAACATTCGAAGTTTCATTACATCTAAACTTTGCTATGTGGAAAGGGAAAATACTAATTCAGCTATTGATTTATTGTATAAATATCAATTTAGTCTTAAATTTTTAATTTGGCTGATGTAGTCCTAAACTTTTACAGAAATTCTATTGTAGTTTTTCTAGCCAATTGTTGCTAAAAATTGCTGAGTAACCATGGTTGATGTGGCTGGACTCTAAGTCAGCAATTTTCGATGCCAATTGACTAAAAAGTTACATTAGAATTTCTTGCAAAAATTATAAATACTCGACAATATTGAAAAGTTGAAATTGAATTAACATTCTTACAATATTTTTATGATTAATTTGACAATTATGCAAGTGCGGTGTGGTGTATTTTACCACTCGTAGAATTATATTTACCATGTGGTTCTCCATTGTTTACCATCCCATGTATAAAGTTTTCCCTTTCCTTTCTTTTTCTGCTTCGGAGGAGAGTCAAGCGCGCATTAATTAAAAAAAAAAAAAAAAAAAACGCTCGTCTTCACTTATAAAATGGGATAAGTCTCACTACCAAATAATTCGAAACCACTTGATCACAAGTTCAAATTCTGCGGTCGCTCCTCAATCTTAGGAAATTTCGGCTCTCTGTGGCGTAGGTTTGATTTGTGCCCCAGATGTAAGATAAATCCGGCTTTACTATAACTCATATCTGAAGATGGGTGATGATGGGCTCATTCAAAATAAGTAATGACTATGACTCAAATTGAAGACAAGGTCATCGACATTGATTCTCACCGTTTTCACCGATAAAAGGAAGAGGAGAAAATTATCAAAAACAGTTTTAAACCTATTGTAATTTTTTCAATTCGGTCATAAATCTTTTTTTTTTTTGGTCAATTAAGTCCTAAATCTTTTGTAATTATGCTAATTTAGTCAATCTCACTAAATTTGGCCGATTGACAATGATGTGGACACTAATCGTCCAGCCAATGTTGACGTGTCAATTTTTTAGTACTTTTTATTATTTTTTCCTTTTCCTCCCTCCCTCTCTCTCTCCTTACCCTAGCTGGTCACGTTGGCCAACGAGGGCTGGCGAGGCCTTACTATCATAGGACAAGCTTGGCCTCGCCTAGCCATGGCGGGGCCCAGCATCACCGTCGCTTGGTGTCACTTGGTGATGCCTTGCTAGACCAAGCGACAGGGTTGCTCGATCCTTGTGGCTAGGCAAGGCCTTGCTATCACAGGACGAGCTTGGCCTTACCCAGCCATGGCAAAGCCGACCTTGCCGTCACCATGCGAGGCTCACTGTTGCTAGTAGTCGTCGCCTTTGGTCGGTCGCCGAGGTCTAGCGATCGGTTGGAGAAAGAAGGAAGGAGGAGTGGGAGAAAAAGAGAGAAAGAAATCAGCGTTGACTATTTAGCCGGATGGACTAAATTTGTACAATTACAAAAGATTTAGGACCCAATTGTTCAAAAAAAAGTTGAGAACTAAATTGGAGAAATTACAATAAATTTATGATTATTTTGATAATTTTTTCAAAGGAAGAGTCAACGTCGCTGCACCGATAAATTATTGCTAAACCTAACTCGTCATACTGTAGTTCGTGCGTCGTAAATGAGAAGTCCAGCTGACTCGGCAAGCCAATAACCAATTTGGGGTGGAGATGAAGCTCTTGTCTCTTGTACAACTTAGAAAGTCGGGTTTCACGCCGATCCAAATAGGCAATTCACGTTAATCACGATGTTTCCTCTATTTTACAGCTGCTGACATCTCTTTCAATTATTCTCCTTTTATTGTCTTTTCTTTTGAATGATTTAAGGTATCCGAACATTGGACTTGACTAATCAATGCACGCAAGTACCGCATAATGACATGTTCAAGTCCACGTCCGCGCCAACACTGTATGATGAAAGAGCCCCTTTTTATTCAAAATGACATCTCCATCTTTGAGTCAGGAACCCCGTTGTCCTTTTTAAAATTCTTTTCCCTTTTCTCTTTTGATGGGGTCATGTTAGCTCATTTTCTCAAATTTTAGTGGGCCTTACAGTTCACCTCGCAATGAAATTGTACATCTTATTTAGCAGATTAACAGAAACTGACACGTCTGTTACTTTATTAAAATTGATGGCATCTCGATTTGGAGATTTATAATCTAAGTAGCATAGTCTATTAAGGCATCTTACAACTAATGCAATTAATAGGATTATTAGTTTCCAAATACAATACCCCTCTCGAGATAATTGCCAAAAAAAAAAATCCTAAATATATTATCTAGATGCCAATTTACTTTTAAACATTTCAATTTGGCCAATTAATCCTAAACCTTTTAACAACATGCCAATAAAATTCTTCTAGCCAATTTTGGCTGGAAATAGCTGACTTAGATGCTAGTCATCTTATGTAATACATCCAGTGTTGACGTAGATAATTTTTACAATTTTTTTCAATTTTTTTATATATTTTTATTTAGTTCTTTTTCCTGGTGGTTAGCTGCAAGCAAGGCAGCCCTTGCTAGTGGTTGACGAGGGCTTCCAAGCCCTCATCCAGTGGCTGGCGAGGACTTGGTGACCCCCGTCGGCCATAATAATAAATAAAATAAAAGAATAAAAGTAAAATAAAAAAATAAAAGATATTCATAATTTTTTTAGGGATTTGTAAAAATTATCCATATTAAAGTCAGTTGATATTCATGTTAGCAATTTCCGTAAAATAGGTTTAAATCTAAATGGATAAAATTGAAATGTTCATAATTGAATCGGCATCTATACCATAGATTGATGAATTTCTTTTTAGTAATTTTTCCAACCCCTTTCACATCGTTTATTAATAAAGGTACATGTATTGTACACTAAAGAAACGAGAAAATATCATTTGGGCTCAACTGAATTAAATAAGTCCATTAAAAAAAATAATGAACTTCTGTTAGGTGGTGGCCGATGTTAGACAAATCTATTATCCATGGCTGTAACGAATTAACTAAATAAGTTACTTGATTGTAAATGGTAAAATCATCTAAAATAAATGTAAAGGTTGATTTAAACGGCCGAAACTAAAGCAAAATTTACTCTATTTTTTACAAATAAAAAATAACGTAGTGGGTTTTTCAACACGAATTTTTTAGATATAGTGGTGATCCCTTGATTTACATGAGTGGGATCACCACTCAAATGATTTGTTTTGGAGTGCGCTAGCATGACCGTGCACTATTATTTTTATGAGAAACACAGCAGTTTGAGCCATCCATTGTATTTTTGTTTAATGGGCAATCGGACATAAATTTGCTGTGAAAATTATCTATTATGCATGTGCGTAGTATTTGAAGAAAGAGCCTTGTTCGCATGATCTATAACGGTGAAATGCCAGTCACAAAATCAAAGGAGGGCCTAATTTCGATCTTTATATCGTCTTTTCCATTTTCAACATTTGCGGCTGAGGTTTCATTGTCCCTTTTCTAATCAACGGCACAGTTATGCAGGCATTTTCTTATTAAGATGGGCTCCATGCGGTTCCTTCTTGACTTGCATGCGAGGGTTATTAATGTGTAGTTAATATGTGAGACAAAACAAGCCTACATGCACAATTTCCATGTAAGGCCAAAAGAGAGAGCAGCTTGTGGGTCGTTTATTATTATAAACCTTTGCAATTACTATAAATGATCAATTATTTGAAAAAAAATGACCTAACTATAGATACTTGGAATGGAAGAAATATCTAGGGCAGTTGTGCTTTCACTGTCAGCTGGAACGAAAGTCTAATTGCCGCAACTTATTTCAGAATTGTTTTTTCCATAACACGTGCAATGTGCTTTTCCCGTAGCTCTCAGGAACAGTTCAGTGATCCTCCGAGGCTTAGGCAACTTCTTAAGCTCAATTGAACATAATCTGTGAATTAACAGTACTTCATAGAAATATTTAATGATCCTACGAGGGAATGTGTATAAGTGTATGCTCTTCCTTCAAACACACTACACACCACTCAATGATGAACCTATTGCAATTGGGCTCTCTGCTTCAAGAAATGAACTCCACTCACTTCTACGGAATGATCCTAGCTAAACTCATCCTATCAATCCATGTATGGCTCAAATCAGGCTCATCTCGCAAGCTCAGAACACCACCAGAAGTTGCAGGTGCACTGCCCGTCATGGGGGCATTTGCCCATACTAGCAAAATCCCATCTTCCTTACAGGACCTTTGTGTCCATGGCTGACAAGTATGGACCGATCTTCACCATCAGGCTCGGGTTGTTCCCGGCCGTAGTGGTTAGCAGTTCCGAGAAAGCCAAGGAATGTTTCACCAAGCACGACCTCGTCCTCGCTTCTGGTCCACAGCTATTAGCCACTGAAGTAATGGGCTACAACTATGCCTTTTTCACGTTCACTCCGTATGGTCTACACTGGCGTGAGATGAGGAAATCGCCACCTTGGAGTTGCTCTCCAACCGGAGGATCGAGTCGTTGCTCAACCCGGTACTGGCCTCGGCCACGGATGTCGCCATTAAAGAGTTGCACATGCTTTGGACCGAGAAGAAGACTGATTCACGTACTTTCGCGTATATTGCGCAAGTTTGAAATGCTTTATTTTCCCTTTTATACGGTGGTGTAATCCATTATATCGTAGTTATCGGCTGAAATTGGAATAGAAAATATTTTATAAAAAAATTCAACTACTAGTGTATAGACACAAGCCAAGCCAAGTGATTTCGGTAAAGTGATTATGTTCTACGGTAAACACAGAAATGTGATTTCGGTTAGTCTAACACCATGCTTGTCTTTACGGGAAAATTCTCCAAAAATTCCTAAACTAATTGCATTTTTACCGATTTAATTTTAAACCTTTTAAATTTGCCAATTGAATCATAAGCATTTTCATGTTTTTCCATTGAGTCCATCTGACTAATATTGACTCGAAGTCGCCGACATGGACGTCGATTGTCCTATGTGGCACGGCCTCTGTTGACATAGACAATTTTAGCAATATATATATTTTTTCAAATTATTTTCCCTTTTATTTTATTTTATTTTATTTCTTTTCCCATTTTCCCTTTGCCGGCCATTGTCAGGCCACATTGATGGCCAGTGTAGGTTGCTGGCCTTAGGCGAGGGATGCCTAGGCTTGGGTTGGTGAGGGTAGCCCACGTTCACTCGGCGAGCATGACCCTTGCTAGCCTAGGCCCAGGCATCCCTCACTTGAGGCCGGCAAGGGTGGCCCTTGCTTGAGGCCGACGACCTCCGCCTGCCATTGACAAGGCTCGGCGATGGCCGACAAAGGAAAAAATGGAAAAAAAAAAGAAGAAAAAGAAAAGAAAAGAATGAGAGAAAAGGAAAAATAGAAAAGAAGAAAAGAAGGAAAAGAGAAGAAAAGTAAAAAAGAATAAAATTAATAACAAATTTGAAAAAATATTAAAATATTATTAAAAAGTTTATCTCAATGTCGGCGGTGCCACATAAGATGGTAAATGTCGACATAAGCGATCTCTAGTCGATAAACTCAATTAGCAAAGTGTGAAATGGTTTATAATTCAATTGAAAAAATTAAAAATATTTAAAATTAAATTAGTAAAAGTGTCGCGACCTAATTTTTGAGTGCACCACCTAAAACTAGGTTAATGGACTACTAAGTCTTTAAGCTTAGCTCGGGCTCTCCCAAGCCCATACCAAATCGCGACTTAAAGTTTTAACATGCAAAATATTATTTTCTAGAAGTCGCCACTAATCGGTTTATGGTAGGTCGATTAGACACCTAAGTAAAATAATGGGAGAATTATTTTACTCCTACGAACCAGAGACTAAGGGTACGGGGACTTGGTTACACTAGACTATCCTAGTGCCCTTTCGGTACCATTTCTTTTTTTAATTTTCAAAAATATTTTTGTAGGCAGTTTGAATCAATTTTAATTTACTTTCCTAACATGTGAGGTGATCACTCAGGTGCACAAACCACCAATTTAACACCCAAGAAAGTAAATAAATAAAATGCGGGACTTACTTATAGCAACGAAAGATCTGCAATGTTAAATCGAAATTCACATCAATAACCCTAAATATGATTTCTAATTAACATGCAATTTCTTTTTTTGTTTTCACTTAATTAATGGAAATCATGCAATATGCAATGCAATATTAATTAAATGACTTAATTCTAATGATATGCAATTTCTAATTAAATGGACCTAATAGCAATCTCTAAATGACGTGCATTTCATAAATCTAATCCTATATGACATTTACATGACATTATTTCCTAAAAATGCGATCTATCTTAGAAAATGGAACTAATTTATTCTGAGACATTTTTGTATTTTTTCATGAAATTCGAAATTTTGAAAAATGTGAAAATTATCTAACTAGATTAAGATCCTACTTAATTTGTATTAGGAATTAGGTTGAGCCAAATCCTAATTTAAACTAAAATATTATCTTAACCCAAATAATTCTAAAATGCAATCTATTTAAGGAAATACCTAAACACATGATAAATTAAGAAAAATATTATCTAAAATTAAACTAAGTGCAATTTTACCCTAATATGCAATGCAATGCTTTTAATCTAATATGAAATGATATGGTATGGCAACATGTCCTAAACTATATGAATGAGCAAAATTTTTTGTGATTTCTTAATGAACATGCAATAATTAAATATGCAATCTAAATTATCCAAGATGACCTAATTCTAATTTTTCTTTTTCTTTATGAAATTCGAAATTAAAATTAAACATGCAATTCACGTAAAAAAAAAAAAAATCTAACATCCTAAATGAATGCACTTTTTCTTTTTCTTTTTTCATGACTCAAAATAAAATCCCTATTCCAAACATGCAAAATAATTAAAAAAACCTAATCCTAACTCATATTTTTTGATTTCCTTTTCTTTTTACGAAAATAAAACTGACTCAATCACTACGTCATCAAATCAAGCAAGATAATGTTGATATCCAAAAATTGGCGAACCATATCTCGCGCATGAGATCGGGTTGACCAATTTTAAAATTAAATCGCGAATCGAATCGGGCTTGAGATTGGATTGTCGATTTTGTAAGGGATTGCGATCGGATTTGGGCGCGAAAATCGGATTGTCAATCCCTAGCTTGAGGGACTATTTCATGTTGGAATCTCAATCAAACATTTAAAGGAACAATTCCACTAAAAAACAAGATATAAAGGAAAATAAAATAAAAAAAAAGTGAATAAGTAATAAAAAAACTACCTATTTCCTTTTCTTTTTTTTTTTTCTTTTTTCCAGGCACGTGCTCGTGGGTCTCCAAGGGGAATGATCCACCGCCAGTCTGATTTCCGGCGAGGGCAGCGACGGGCAGAGGCAAGCTGACCGGCGGTGTGGACCGGTGGTGTGGGCTCCGATACAGCAGATGCGCGAACCAAGCTCCGGTTGCTGGGCGGCGTCGAGCGAGCGGGCGGGGACGTTGGGTTGTCGGCAGCAGCAGAGGTAGAGGGGGTTGTCGGGTGCTGGGTCGCGGACGGAAGGCGGGCGGCGCTAGCGCGACGACGAACTGTTGCGGGGCAGGTCGGGAGCGACGGTTGCGGCGGCGGCTTCGGCGGACTGGACGTCGGGGCGGCGCGGGTTCGCTTGGCTCTAATTTGGGTCACCGATCGGAAGGGGAATAGCTGCTGGGCGATGGGCGATACTCGATGGGGCAGAGCGGTGGGTCGCGCAGCAGAGGCGCGATTGATCGGAAGGGGGAGGCGCGGCGTGAAGCTCAGATCTGCTGGTGTCGGGGCTCGGGCGGATGAGGCGTCCGACGAGCAGGGGCGTCGGGTCGCGGTGCGCAGGGACTGGTGAAGCGGCAGCGGTGGTGGTGCGGCTCGGGGTCGAGCAGCGCGGAGGCGGAGGCGTTGAGTGAGCTGAGACAGTGCAGGGGGCGAGGCAGCTACTGGCGATGATCGGCTCGGGTTGCTGCCGCGGCGGTGTTCGCATGGTGGTGGTATGGTTGCGGACGAGCGACGCGGAGGTGCGAGCGAGGCGGACGGGCGGCGGTGGCTGGCGAAGGGCACTCGTGGAGAAGAAGAACAGTGCCCTTTGCTTTTTTCTACTTTTTCACCTCTGCTGTCTTCTGCTGCTGCCTTGTACTTTTTCAGCAGAAGCTTTTATTCTGCTGACTTTTTCCTCAAAGTGGAGAAGCTCCCCCTTCGGCCAAAACGAAGTTGCCCCCACCTTTGTTTTTTTGTGTGTTTTTTGTCCTTCCCCCTAGCAATCGAGAGAGAACCCAACGTGACCGTATTTTTTCATCTGTGTGGCCCTCCTTTTTTCGACCTCCGTGTACATTGCTTTTATAGGTAAAAATAAGTGATCTTCGTAGAATATTTGATCTCGCTTTTTTTAATATATACGAAGATAATTCATAACCTCCCGGTCACCAAAATCCTTTTATTTTCCTTATCTCCTTAATATTTTCAACGATTTTATCACCTAAAGACTAAAGATAAGATTGCAATCCGATTTTCTTAAATTCCAAAAACCACCGCAATATCATATCAAATCTCGATTTAGATAATTTTGGTCATTAAAAAAAAATGGGCTCGGGCCAATTTGCTCGTTTCATAGGCTTAGTCCGGCCTGTTAATTTAAAACTCAAAACCACTAAATCGACCCATCCACCATCGGTCCAATAAATAAAATGCGAAACATGTAAATTAAAAATAAATGCACCTAAAAATTATATGTTATGCAATTGAATTATAATATTTTTTCTTAGGGGTTAAAAATTAATCCCTAATTTTTTATGCAATAAATGACTAAATGGGTCGCCCAAAATTTAGGTGTCAACAAAAAGTATAATATATTTAAGACTTTTTGGATGATTTTCTTCCATGTTTACCACATGCCGTATCTTAGTTGACTTGAAGCAATGGTTTGCGAGGTTGTCTAAGAACATTGTCCTTAAAGTTATAGTTGGCAAGGGCTACTACAGCAGCATTGCCACGGTTGATGAGGAAGAGAAGCGACAGCGCCACCATGCCTTGAGGGAACTCGTGCAAAACCTAGGGCTTTTTCCGGTGGCGGACGCTCTTCCCTTTTTGAGATGGTTAGACTTGGGTGGCCAGGAGAAGTCTATGAAGAGTACAGCTAAAGAATGGGGCACGATCCTAAGTGGCTGGCTGGAGGAGCACAAAAGGAACAACATAAACCCGAGCGAGAAGAGGGGCGATCGAGATTTTATGGACGTCATGCTTTCGACCCTTGAGGGCATGGACATCGGAGGTTTCGACTCTGATACAATAATCAAAGCTACATGCATGGTATGCTTGTTTTCCCCCGCTTGGACCCACTGCTTTGTACTCCAAAGCGGTACAACCGTCAATTTTTCCAGAAGGAGATGGAGATCAACTGACGTTTTGGCGTTAAGTGAAAGAGTTTTACATTGACAAATTAATGTTCTATATGAATTTAGTCGAATTATAACTTATTAAGATAAATTTTTAAGACAAAGAACGGTCCTACTAAATAGATTATTGAATTTGAACTTAAGTTCCATCCGAGGAATTTATAAGAAAATATCGAATTTCTACTATACCTTATTTGTATTACTATAACAATCAAGATTGCAAGGTGGTTTGTAACACACATTGCAGTAATGGATCTTGTCTATGGGCTAGCAAGTTTTTTGATGTATCTACAATTATGTGTTGTTGTTTTACTTGACTAATATTTTTGGACTTCTATTTTATAAAACAATATCGGTGTTCCCTTTGAAACTGTCCATGGTCTCGGCCAAAGGAAATAAGAATTATAAAGGAAAATGACATAAGTAATCTATGAACTTTGACTCAATATGCAATGTGATTCATGCACTTTCATTTGTTCAATGTGGTCTCTAACAAATTGTTCAACATGATCCCTCAATTTTTGGTACATATTCAATTTAGTTCCTGAATTATATAAAAATATTTATTGTCATTGAATATGAATTAACGGAAGAATAATATTGAATACTTTCATATAATTCAGTAACTAAATTGAACATGTATAAAAAGTTCATAGACTACATTAAACAAATTAAAAATTCAGAGACCATATTGCACATTAGGCTTAATTCATGGACCATTTGTGTTATTCTCCCGATTTATAACATGTACTTTAAATGATTTGTTGTTTATTTCCTTGTCTTTATTTATTTCAGAAATTGTGTTGGCACATTAAGTAATTTGTTTCAATTTTAATAGTTGTCATATAGACTAAATACTTAGTAGGATATAATTTCCTTTTGGTTGATCTATTTCCTATTTTTATAATTATAGTTTCTTCATTTAGACATAAATATTCACTATGTTTCCTCATAATGTAGCTTATCCCTTAGATTAATGACTTATTTATGAGAGAATTTTCTTTGAATTTACGCCTTCGATTTGAATTATCTGTGTTCATCATCTTATCTACTGCACCACAGAGTTGCCGAAAAACGAGTTGACAAGAACTTTTGTTTTGACAGTTTTGCTGTTTGCCCTATTTTGTCCATATATCACTCCTAGAACTAATATGTATTTCTTCTTTGAAGGCTCTTGCAGCGGGTGCCACTGATACTACAATAACCACCATAACATGAGCAGTGTTTTTGTTGTTAAACAATCCTCATGCTCTAAAGAAGACTCAAGAAGCACTAGATGCTCAAATTGGTAAAGAAAGACATGTGAAAGAGTCGGACATTTCCAACCTAACCTATCTACATGCCATAGTGAAGGAGACCCTCCGACTATACCCCCAGTCCCATTGGCCGTACCACGCGTATTGACTGACGATTGCATCATCAACGGGTACCATGTGCCCAAAGGCACAAGGGTGATCTTCAACTTATGGAAAATCCAAATCGATCCAAGAGCATGGCCAGAACCCATGGAGTTCACACCCGAGAGGTTCTTGAATAGTCATAAGAAAATTGACGTGAAGGACCCTAATTTTGAGTACTTGCCATTTGGGGGATGGTAGAAGAATTTGTCGTGAAATGTCCTTTGGCCTTCAATCAGTACATTCTATGCTCGCTAGGTTTCTGCATGCATTCAAGGTATCAACTCCCGACAATTTACCGGTGGATATGTCAGAGGGTACAGGAATAACAATTGCCAAGGCAATGCCGATAGAAGTAATGCTCACACCGAGATTACCTAACGAGGTCTATAAATTTACATGAAGCATCGAAAGAATGAGAAGCAAATCGATGGGCAAGTTACCACTAAATAAATAAGCTCTCCTTGTCTAGCTTTTATCCGGTCATTATTAGTTGCACATTCAGACAATCAGTGGTTTTGATCCAGTTATTTTTTCGTGAATATATAAGAAAAGGATTGGTGCTTCACTATGGTGAGAGAGATTTATTAATATTAAGTGTTATTTCAAGCCTTTCATTTAGACTAATTTTTCAAGCGCATGTATCCTTGAACGAGGATAATAATACGCCACGAATATCCATTACTACAACTGATTATGGCAGAATGTAAAATCCTAAGGGACACGGCTAATATGTCAATTTAGTCCTAAATATTTTCACATTTTGCTAATTAAATTCATCTGACTAATAATATGCCACGAATATCCATTACTACAACTGATTATAGCAGAATGTAAAATCCTAAGGGACACGGCTAATCTGTCAATTTAGTTGACTATCTCATGTGGCGTGAGAAACGCTGATGTAGATATTTTAAATAATTTTTTAACAATTTTTTGTTTTATTTCTTTTTCTCTTTTTTGTTTTCTTTTTTAATTTTAGGCAATCCTCGTTGACCACTAGGTGAGGGCTAGCAAGCCCTCGCCAAATTTGGGTGAGATGCGGCTACCGAGGGCTTGGGTGCAAATTGCGACCTTAGCTAGTCAAAATTAAAGATAAAAAGAAAAAGAAAATAAATATTTTTTAAATGATAAAAATTGTTTATCTTAGCGCCGGCTATGCCATGTAAGATGATTGGTAGGCATGTTCCAATTTTCTGGCCAAAATTGATTGGAATTACTCAATTAACAAATTGTAAAAATGTTTCTAACTAAATGATTATAAATGAAAGGTTTATGACCAATCCTGAATATCACTGTCTCCATTCTTTAAAAAAAATTCAAAACAAGACACACTCACTCCCGGCTAGAAAAGGAGAGGAGACCGCGAGCAGCCAAGGAATTCGCGCCTCCTTTTTTCGTTCATAAGGGGTCCCCCGAGTATACTAGATAAGAACCTACCGTTTGCATGCACCTTGATCATGTTGTACCTCCGTCGTGGTCCGATATCATGCCCTCCAAGCATAAAACCAATTGCCATGACTGAATATGCACGTTTTTCCTACACATCTGAGCTCTTATTCCCTGTTATCAATCGTTTTTCGTGGCAAGTTCGCTCTTTGGTCAAACAGTATGATTAGCCTTTCTGTCGTGCCCAATTGTTCACTACGTAATTCTCAAGTTGCACACTTGTTCTCCCAAGTCTGAACTAAAGCACGTGACTGTCTAATAATGTTCTACGCAAGAGTTAGATTTGTTTGTTGTCCACCTCATATGACTAATGAGAATTATTATCACGAGTATCCATATCAACAACAGGCGTGTGGTCATGTCCAGTTCATTTGACACTTCCCAGGCCAATCCCTATGGCTCGCGGAAGCGTCGGAATGATTGACGTTTGATTCAAGGCCATCGCGAGCCCGAGAATGCGCAAAATGGTTCGCCGTCCAGCATGCAAATCGTGTTTGGGCAGCAGCTCCGTAGCTTCATCTCGGTCTCTACTGTCCTTCAATGCGTCTCGGGTCTTTCAATGGCCCTTACGGCCCGCGGACTTATCGGGGTGATTCGAAGTGGATATGGGTTGATTCCGTGTTTGAAGGGAGCCCAAGGCAAGCTGCCGAGACCATTTGTGGGCTGGACAGCGAATACTCAGCCCCTAGTCCCGCCTTGTGGCGTGCCCCAAATGGCTGCCCCGTCGTTTCCTTTTAATTGCTCCCATGTTCTCGTGTCATCTCGCATGTCCACATCACGTTCGACTCAGATTGAGTTCTAATTTCCTGCACTGCATTGCATTTGTTTTCATTCTCCTCTGGGGTGCAAAAACTCCGGTGAACTAAAGTCCATGATGCAAGCGTCTTTGTTCATTTGTCCGTGGTATTGTTTTGAGCAAAATCTGGAGTTATATTACAACGTCATTCAGGATGTATATGATTCCGCATTTGCAAAATCCTTTGGAGTCTCCAAAATCCATTTGGCAAATGCAAATGTTGTTTGGCAAATTATTTGGGTTACTTTAGGGGGATGTAATTGTATCTTAAAAGCTCTTTAAAGATTTATAGCCTAAGGCAGGTTTAGAGATATTTTGGAATGCTACATTTTCGAAATATATATATACATATATACATATATATATGTATATATACATATTTGTCTTCACTCAATTTCATAATTTTAAAAATTGAAAATCCTCGCTTTGCTTTAGCCATGGACGAGCAACCAGAGAGTAGCCAACGTGCCGCCATCAACAGGTTGGGTGACCTTAAGCAAGGCTAGGTGATGGCTGATTTGGCTCTGATGACGGCTGAGTTCTACCAGCAAATGATTTGGTGTTTTTTGTAATTGAAAAAATTAGCAAAGAATGCCTATTGTAAATGACTATTTGAGAGTAGATTGAATGACAATGTTAATCTCCCTCTTATGGTTCGTGATGGGACGCCTACACCCCCACCTCCTTAGCTGGCACCTGTGCCGTGGTGCTGTCGGAACTCAATCGCAGATACTGCCCCTCCACTAGTATAAGAGAAGGGCAAAGACGACGAGCGTGGCCAAGACAATGCTCAAGATAGCGGCAAATATGGGCTTGTTGTGGTTTTCTCCGGACCGTGATATGGCAGGGGATAAGCCATAGTGAAGTTTTGGCGAAGATGCCTAGCCAACATAACCATGTCTGCAATCCAAATAATATGGGACTTAAAAGTTATGAGTCGTAAATGTCATTCGATATTGCTAAGTGTCATGCAATGGCTTTTGAGGAGTTTATTATGGTCCTAAGGCTTATCCTAACTGTACTAAAAAGGAAAACAACAACTAATGTGTCGAAAGTGAGAGCCAAACACCTAAGCATTTAACGGCTCAAAGTAAAAGTGCGGAAATAAAAACCCGATTTGTTGGGGAAAGAGTACACGTGGCTACGTTTTAAGCCCCATAAAGCTAAATTCATATCAAGTTTAATTCCTTACCTAAAAGATTAATCTACTAAAACTAAATTCATATAAGAAGATGACTCACTAAAACCCCTAAACTAAAGGTGGGTCATGCAACTGGCATTAAGCTAAATTAAATAACAATATAAAAAAAGCTAATAACCTAAACAAGGCCTATGTCTAGAACAATTTCTAATTTTTTTTTAATATTTTAATAAAAAATTCGATTTTTTTAAAAAATATTTTTTAATTCCCAAAATGGGACTCGGGCTGGGCCCTTAAGCCCAATCTGAATAATTTCAGATGTGGTTTTGCTGGCCTGAGCCATGGAGCCAATTCGAGCCATCTATACTCGGCCCATTTAAAACCAAAGCCAAATGAAGGCCACTCAGCCCAGATCGAACTAAACCGAAAACTGGTCCAAATCCACTTCAGTCCAAACTCACATAAACCAATCAAGCCCAAACCCATTAAACTCACCTAAGCTCGTGAAATGGAGACAAGCCTATGGAGGCAATTCATGCAAAGAGGTCCCGATTCCATTATACAATGAGATGCAAGCGATTTTCGCTGTCAAGATGCAAAGAATGCTGTAACCGAAGTAGGAGGAGGCGGCGGTGGTGGAGGAAGCACCTCGAAGAGCAAGAAAGCATCTTCATCTCCGCTGTCTTCTGACGAGGACGGCGATGGTGAGGATGGTGAGGGCGAGAAGGGAAAGAAAAAAGAAGAAGGCTAAGGGCAACACTGGCACGAGCAACCGCAGTAGCGGAAGCAGCAACCAAGTGAGGAAGATATTGGAGGAGTTCATGAAGCAACAGGACACGGATGGAGGCGTAGTGGGGGGCGGCAGACGAGGCGCAAGTTTGATTGGATAAAAGGGGCGATTCACCATCTAATTTCATAAAAGGGAAAATGTCACAAATGGTCTATATACTATTACTTAATGTGAAATTTGGTCCATGAATTTTCAATCGGCTCAATTTGATCCCTAAACTATTGATAAATGTCCGACTTGGTCCTTGAACTTTTGATCGGCTCAATTTGGTCCCTGAACTATTGATAAATGTCCGATTTAGTACTTCATTACTGTTTTTTTTTTTTTGCGCTTCTTCTCTCTTCCCCCGTCGGCTCCGGCGGAGGCGTCTGGCGAGGGTTGCCCTCGCCGGCGTCGGGCGAGGGCCGTCCTTGCCGGATGCAGGTGAGGGCGGCCCTCGCCGGTGTCGAGCGAGGGGCTCCTGCACGGATCCGGCGAGGCAGCCCCTCGCGGCGTGGGCGAGGGCTCCCTCGCCGACGCCGGGTGCTCCTCGCGACGTCGGCGAGGGCTCCTCGGCGAGGAGCACCCGGCGTCGGCGGGGCTCCCTCGCCTGCATCTGGCAAGGACGGCCCTCGCCGGATGCCGGCTTCCCTCCGCCGGAGCCGGTGGGGGGAAGAGAGAAGAAGCGCAAAAAAAAAAAAATAGTAACGAAGGACTAAATTAGACATTTATCAATAGTTCAGAGACCAAATTGAGCCGATCGAAAGTTCAGGGACCAAATCGGGCATTTATCAATAGTTTATGGACCAAATTCAGCCGATCGAAAGTTCATGGACCAAATTGCACATTAAGCAATAGTATAAGGATCATTTGTGACATTTTCCCTTTCATAAAAGCACATATTTACACAAACAAGTATTCCGCTCCGTTTGAGCCGGAACTCATGGTGGGACCCGCAGCTGCAACGTGGGCCCACCAAACAGCCAAGGCAGGGAGAACGGTGAAGGAGATGGAGTGGATGGGACGAGGGGGGCTCTCGAAAATGAATGCGTTTGGTTTGGTTTTGGTAATGATCTTTTAGATTCTTTGAAATGTAAGTATTATTTGGTAAAGTGTATTTTAAAAATACAGTAAAAAGAAATTTTATTAGAAATGTCATTTGGTAAAAATTATACTTTGTAAAGGATTTTTGTTAATTTTTTCATTATAAAAAACCTCAAACTATTTACCGACGGAACTCAACTGTCACCGGTGAGCCAAATTAGCCATTAGTGAGCCTTGCCTAAGGTTGCCCGACCTTAGACCATTCATCAATGTTACATCAGTGGCACGGCATGCTGGTTGTTCATCGGTGATTGAGACTAAGTTAGGATTTTCAAAGATATTTTAAAGAATTATGAAGTTGAGTGAGGGCAAAGTTAGAAGAAAAAAAATTATTTGCATTTCGGAAATGTAGGATTCCAAAATATCTCTAAACCTAGCTTGGGCTAAAACATTTAAATTTGGAGATGCAATTTCATCTCTCCAACAAAAAACCAAAGATTTTGTTAAACAATATTTGTATTTGTCGAAGGGGTTCTGTGGCCCCAAAGAGTTTTACAAATGCTGAATCAAATGAACCCTTAGTATGAGAAGTGCAAATGCCACTTTACATTACTCATTTGTGGATTGAAGGAAAAATTCATTGGCGACATGCTTTCATAATCTGTGGGACACGTGTCACGCCCCGAACCCCAAGACACGTGAACAACCCGCCATGGTCATACAAATGCGACATCCCCAGGTGGTGTCGCCGACCCAATTAATTTACTATGCGCATACGGAACGTACTATAAAACCCTTGACAAAAACTCACGAGATAGGAAAGCAGGAAATCAACACATTCATAAACAAGCGTACTGACATAGATAAACATCATTCCATAGATTACATATATTCCAACATGGTCAGCTTACAAAAAGGGATCAGTTCACCAAAAAGAAGGAGCGATCCTTAGACTACTAGTCGGACTCGCTTTTCGATCCCACTTCAGAATGAGCAGCCTCCGGAGACGAGGGGTCCTCCAGCCTACCATAAGGAGGGTCATCTACTCCTTCTCCTAGGATGGCTTCCATGACAGCAGATGGAATATCAAAACTACTAAGTGGACCAATCCTGAAATCATTGGGCCCAAAACGAAACCAAGCCCTATATCTATGAGGTACCCTAATGCCAAGCCCTCCACGGACCCGCACCGTGGTCCTAACCAGCTCATAGATCCAATGGCCCTTAGGATCGGGACAATCGAACTTCGGGCCGTACTATGCACGGGAAGACCATAACGCTCCGGGGGTTCGCCATCTACGGTCCTGAAATTTTGGCCCACAACGGGGTGAGACATTGTCTCGGCAAGTTCAACCCCTATACCCCTATTAGAAAGAAAATACACCCGGGTGGCCTAGCCACCTCACACGAAGGCTTACCTCGTCTTAATTCCTTCCTGTAGGTTAGCACAATTTATACCACAAAATCTCAGGCAATCATGAGAATTTAAAATAATTGGAACACCAACACTTTCATATAAACCACGATCGCACTCAGTACACGTTCCAATTATTATTCACCGCCACACAAGGGCATAGCCTACTCGCAATTTAGCTATCTACCGACATTAATTGCCGGGCATTGCCTCCCCCTTGGAGCGCGGCTTCGTCTCTACGGCGACGGCATTCCCGAAGGAGCATAGGTCCAGTCGGCCTAGCCTCTAATGCGACCCGAGCCTCGTCACCAAGTTTAGAATCAGGTCCAGTTGGCCTAGCCTCTATTGTGACCCGAGTCTCATCACTAAGTTGACGGCGATTCTAAAGGAATACAGTCCGGTTGGCTTAGCCCTTCTTGCGGCCGAGTCGTTCAACCAAAGACACACGACAATCAAAACCGACCTCCGGACACTCCACATTTCATTCATATACTCCAATCACAACATTAATCCTTAACGTCCAATTTTTGCATCAAAACTCGACTCTTGGGTTTTTATGAGTAAAATCCCTATTTATCATATTAAATAGTCGATTTGCCACATCCATTCATCAAATTCAAATTTTAAATGCACACCAGCGATCAGCACGAAATTCTAAGCAATTGAGGTCAAAAATAATTTTTTTTAAAATTTTTAAATTTTTTTTTTTCGGAATATAATATATTATAAAAAAAACTCCAGAATTTCGAAGTATTTAATTAAATAAAAAATAAACCCTTTTATGTCCCATCAAGGGTTAAAATAATATAACCACTCAATTATCTCTAATTAAACACATTCTAATCTAATCACACCCCTTAATCTAATCCACAATTAAAATAAACTAATCTAACCACCTAAACTTACTTAACTTAGGCTAAGCACACTTAGGGCATCATTAACCATCTAATCAAGATTTAGTGAGTTAAACTCACCGGAATTGCTTTCCGACGAGTCCCCGGCGAAGAGGACGACGAGCCCGACGACAAACCTTCTTGGGGCGACACCAAAGGAGGCCGGGAAGACACCCAAAGTGGGCCTTGAAGTCCTAGATCTAGGTTGGAAGTTCGGCCACCGGTCCAAGGCCGAACGGAGGGATTCGGTGCGTCGGGTGAGAAATCGGCGGAGGCGGCGGCGGCGGCTCGAGCGGGAGGGAGCGGCGGCTCCGGCGGTCCTCCGCGACCTTGGCGGCGCAGCGGCAGCTGGCCGGCGGAGGGGCGCGAAGTGGGGCTCGGGATGACGAATGGCTACGACGGAGACGGGCGGCGGGCGCGCGGGCGGCGCGCGGACGGGGACGGGCCGCGGCGGCGACGGCCGTGGACGGACGGGCCGGCGAAAGGGCGCGTCGGCTGGCTTTGGCTGGCGGATCTCGCTCTCTCCCCCTTTCTCTCCTCTCTCTCTTCCCAAGCTAGAGGTTGAAGATGATGTTGATGGGTGCTCCTTTCCAAGCAATCTCCACCCTCCACTTGTCCATTTCTTCTTCAATTTGGCCAACCATGACATCACCTTATGTCATCTTCCACTAACTCAAAACCCTCACAACTTCATGCCAATGGGTGCAATTTCCTTCTCCGCCGGGGCATGAAATTTTGTACAACAATTCCTTCAATTCCAATCAATTCTCTTCCAATTGAGCTAAATTAAAATTCATAAATTAATCCAATGTTCCTAATAAGGTTTGTGACATAACCAGACTTCCAATGGCTGAATTCACTTTCAATTTCACGGTTAATTTCACTTTGGCACAATATTAGCGCGTCCTAACCTACCGGGTAGCTTTTTAGAAATTTTCGTGCATTTGACCTGTGGTCGATCAATTCAAGCCACAATGTACATCTTTGACACATTGGCGACTCTCGGTTGTCGTGGAAATCTCAAGGTTTCAGTTACGGACACAGGGGACCCAATCGACAGAAAAGCCGACCCAGTCTTAGGCCGACCGACAAGAAACAGTGCAATCGGTGGAATCACCCACACTTGATCACCGCTTCTATCGAGTCAACCTATCTCCGGTTTCTAATCGATTTTTAAGCGTGCCATAATGACCCTTGCCATTAGCTCGGTCGAAAGGTCGTTTCTGGTCAAATTCTCGAGTCTAATGCATTATAATCTCTTACCGGCTTCACCGATAAATTAGTTTTCACATGAGTGGCCAACTCAAGGAAAAAGAACAATATGTGCAAAGATGAAATGCCCATCTAAATTTTACTGAAAATAGAATTGGAAAAATCGGGATGTCACAACACGATAAAAGGGTCCCTATTTTGCTAGAATTTAGAATGTAACTTTTCCATTGTTGTATTTAAAGAGAGCTCGAATGTGAGGGACATACATCCATGAAGAAATTGTTGGGAGTGCACAGTAAAAGTCCAATATATTCACCTCGGGAGATTGTAAGAGGGAGTCTAAGTTCAAGCCCGTTAATATATCTAGTTGGACTCATATTTACTTAAAAGTTTAAGCTCATAAGTTATAGGTCAACTAGAATATATTAACTGCTTAACACTGTATCAATTCTCCAATGTGAAATTTCTCCAATACAACTCACTCACACATGCATCTTAACAATCTCCCTTTCACATGTGAGCTTAGTGTTAGGTCTACCCCTCTTAATTTAGGTATCTTTTTGGCCCAACTTCATCCTCATGGGCTTGTGTTACTATACCACAATGTCTACCTGCCTGGAAGGCACAATTATTGGCTTTCATATAATTTATTAGGATCGCGCAGCAAAAATTTGATACTTTTATTTGAGGAGATTGCCAAGAGAGAGCTTAAGTCCGAGCCTATTAACATATCCAATTGGACCCACATTTACTCAAAAACTTAAGCTAATAAGTTATAGGCCAACTAAGATATATTTACTACACCACACCATACCAATTCTCCAATGTGGGATTTCTCTAATACATTTTACTCGTACGTGCATCCTAACATAATGTGATTATTTACATTGTTTCTCAAAGTATATATACTTTAATATATAATAAAATTATATAAAAAAATCGGTCTTGTATTATTAAGTTTCCCATTTTAAGCATTTGAGTATATTTAGCTCGAGAGTTTGCCATGTTTTTCTCTATTAAAGTTACTGTTTTTTTATCATCTACTTTTGTACACATATAGTTAGTAAATTAAGTAACTAATGGTAAACTTACCATTTTTAACTTAACCAAATTGCAATGTTATAGTGATTTTTCTTACAAAACGTACTCATTTCATTGTGAATTTTGATATCTTTAGATCTACCATTACGCTAGGTCTATCTAAGTCTTTTACAAGTTGAGTGAACTTGCAATGTTTCCATATTTTAGTGCTCAGTCTTGCAAATCGAAGGATAACTTATCAAAATTGTCTTCTTTCGTTTTTCCCTCTTAGCAAGTAAGTTCCGCGATGTTTCTAGGCGGCTCTCACTTGGGTTTACGAAATTGCGAAAATTGCTAATGTAATGTATCTGTCTCTTTACTACTTTTATATTTCTCTTGTTGACCTAGACTTTTGAAGAATCTATTACAGCAGCCGAGAAATTGTTCAGGTTTTATGCTTATTCATCTCGTTGTGTCCTCAGAAAAGAATGATAGAAATAGATTTTTAAATGAGTACTAGATACAACTTTGTTTTGTCCACGTTTATTGATTTTGATATTCCAAGTAGCCATCTTTTATTTAAGAATGGTATCAGAGAGCATGTGCATATTTACATTGTTTTGTCGAGCCGTGACCACCTATATTCTCCTCACCTACTCTAACTCTGGCTGCGTCGATCAAGTGCATTCACAAGTCAGACTTGGTTATTTTATTGTTCTCCTTTACTTTACTTTAATGTTTTTTTTAAAGGAAATATTTAGAGAAGCTAACCATTTGCGCTTTGTCTTGTCTGTTACTTACATATGATACATATATGAAAGATTCCAGCCCCTAAGCTTGGTAAATATAAATAGTCGTGTTCCACATCAACGCTTTAGGTTTTCCATATAAGTAAAAGTCGCTTAACTCTTTTTTGCTTTCACGGAAACTTTTGCTGGTGAACGATCTCACATCAGGTGTGGTGCCGGCAAATTCCCATGATGCTGAACCACTTGCAGAATCAAGAAATACGATCTACATTCATTTAATCTGATAAGGCAAAGAAAACACTGGTGAGATTCAAGTAATATTTAATAGTGTCAAGCCATAGTGGCTTTCTTTCATTGGGAAACCTATGACAAATTTACCCTACTCAGTCAGCCACATTGTATAATGGCTGCATAAGACTTCGCAATTACTATAAGTCATTGATTATTTAAATAAAGATGTAAGTATAGATACTTGGATGAAATATTAAGTGCGGTTGTGCATTCATTGTCATATAAAACAACTGGAAAATAATTTGTATTTAATTGTACTTGATAATCGAAAATCGTAGGAGGGGAGATGTATAAGTCACATGCTCTTCCTTCAAAAACACTAACACAAAACTCGATGAACCTATTGCAAATGGAGTCTCTGCTTCAAAACCTGAACTTCACCCACTTGTATGGAGTGATCCTAATCCTCGTCATTCTATCAACATATGTATGGTTCAAATCAAGCTCATCTCGCAAGCTCAAAACACCACCAGAAGTTGCAGGTGCATGGCCCATCATAGGGCATTTGCCCATACTAGCAAAATCCCATCTTCCTCACAAGACACTGGCGTCCATGGCCGACGAGTATGGACCGGTCTTCACCATCAGGCTTGGGTTGTTCCCGGCCATAGTGGTTAGTGTGGCATCCCAAAAATCCAAGACAAGTTCTAAGGTGTGTTAAAGCCTATGATTAGGTAATGAAATTACCTATGGTCTATGCTTTAGCCATTAGTCTCCTTTTAGGACTAAGTGATATATGCTTGCGTTCATGATATTTTAAATTTGATAAATTAATGAGAATGATCTATGCTTGGCTATGCACTTTATAGACTAAGTTTCTATAAATAAAATGTTACAAGATTTTGGCCATGTGGAATTTAGTAATTTAAATTCTTAAAAGAAAGAATAAGAAAGGGTAAAATTGATTTTTTATTTAGGTTGGGCCTTAGGCCCAATAGCTTGAGCCTTTGGTGGGCCGAATGGCCGGCCCAATTGAAGTCCCTGAATGGGCTGCCGTCGGCCACAAGGGAGGCCGGCCCAATCCAAGCCCAATTCAAGCCCAAGCCCATTGCATGTGGCATGCCAAGTGGCAAGAAGGGACTTGCATGCATTGGCCATTGGAAGTGGCAAGTAATCATTGCCAATGATGAAGATTTGGGGAAATAAAAGGAAGAGGGAGAGAGAGAGTGGCCGGTTGGTGGTATTCAGCCAAGTGAGAAAGAGAGAGAGAGTGAGTTGCGAGAGAGAGGGAATCGCCGAGAGGGAGGAGGAGTCGCCCGTCGCCGCCCGCACGCCGTTCGTTCGTTGCCGGTGTGCCGTCCTTTTTGCTGCTGTTCGTTCGGTTCTACAGGCAAGTTGGGACTGATTTCCACCCTTGCATGTGTGCCTTGCATGTGTGATTCGTTGGTGGTAGGTTTCGGATCATAGGGAAGGCAAAACCGAAGCTAGAATGTGATTTGTTCTTGATTTTGCTTGCTGATTTCGTGAGATCCGCCTGACCCAGAATCTTGTGAAGGCTTGTATGCATGTTTCGAGTTAGATTTTGACTCTGATTCCTTCATGAAAGTTGTATCCAACATCTTAAACTACAACATACTAAAATTTGAGACAAAATGATGGATATTTAATGGGTCAAACCTCATCCTACGAAGACACTAGATCTGGAACGATTTCGCTGACCTTGTGGTAGATTTGTGGTTGCATGTTGATTTTTACTAAGAATATCTCTTCGACTTCTTCATGAAACTTGTAGAGAACATCTTAAGGACTAACATACTCAAATTTGAAGTAAAATGAACGAGTATAGCCTAGTGAGTCGACTTACTCTTGAAGACGGTAAATCTGGAGACGCAGTACTGGACACCCGAGACTTCATGGACCCATATGATGACTATACTCTGGAAATTTGAATTATATCCCTTAATAAAAGTTGTAGGGGACCTCTTTAATTAAAACATATGCAAGTTTCAGAAGAAACGAAGCATAATAAGTGGGTAAAAACTCCATATTTCGGAGATACATACACTGAACGTTTCGGTATGAGAACCAGAAGCTTCGTACGACTATAGAAAATTATCTAAAACGAATCTGGCCTAGAAGTCTTCATGAAAAATATACTTCAGTATCTTAACTATAACCTGGTAAAATTTCATAATTTTCGGAGGTCGTTCGGATATTTTAATTGAATTATTTCGGAAACTGTACATTCTGTTTCTATCCGAAATTGCATGCTGTTCTGTGAGAATTGTATTTTCTTGTGTGGAACTCTATTGGGCATGTGTTTTTCATGGAATTGTTATCTTATTGTCTTATCTATCATATGCCTTGATTTCATGATTTTTGAGAAGCTTATGGATATATAATTTAAATATTTTCTAAAAATGGTACATGCTGGAATTTTGTAAAAAGGGCATGAAATATGGACCATTTTAAATTGCATGGACTCCATGAATTGTATTGATTGGGTGATGGTGTCTTGATGCATGCATGATAATGAATTGAGATGCATGTATGAATTCAATGATGAATATGATCTTGAATGCCATCACATCACATGCCATGTTAAAAATTGAGCTATAATTGAAGATGAGAATTGAGATAAATGAGAAGGCCGTCGGAGGTGTGAGCCGACGATGCCCCGGAGTGTCGGGATGCCGGCTAGAAGGGTACGGCCGGTTGCCCGGTGGTCATGAATGGATGGATACCGGAGGGTCCTCGGGAGACCGAGTGGTATCGAGATGCCCGAAGAGTGGGGGAGCCGGAAGCTCGGCATGGTAATTATGCCGAGGGATACCTCGCGATGCCGGTTTGGGTGCGAGATGCCCGGCTAGAAGGGTACGGCGGTTGCCCGGTGGCCTTGAATGGCTGAATACCGGAGGGTCCTCGTGATGCCAGTTGGGGTACGAGATGCCCGGAGAGTGGGGGAGTCGGATGGTCTGAATTGTATCTTGGATACATGTGGGATGCAAACATTGGTCCCGGGAAAGAGAAATGTGGCGGTCCAAGATAAAAATTGAAATTGAATTATGCATGATGATATATGCATGATATGATGATGATGTTATATGCATGGATGCATGGCAATGATGATGGTACATGTGATATGATGATGATGCTATATGCATGGATGCATGGCAATGATGATGGTACATGTGATATGATGATGATGTTATATGCATGGATGCATGGCAATGATGATGGTACATGTGATATGATGATGATGTTATATGCATGGATGCATGGCAATGATGATGGTACATGTGACATGATGATGGTAAGTGTATGACATGATGGTAATGACTGTATGATGATGTATGTACATGAGGTATGATGACATGTGCATGATGCCATGGTATGTTGTGCATGGATGCCTGTATGACATGTGATGCTATGATTGTGATGATTGCATGGCATGATGCGTTGTGTGGTTTATTGGTCCTTTACTTGTTGAGTGGTTGTACTCACCCCTTCGGGGACCAACATTTCGATTAGAAAGATGCCGCTCCCTACGTCACGCGGGGGTGTCTTTTACGGCCTTCCTCGGACGTGGAGGTCGAGTGGGTGGAGATCGACTGGCCTACTATCTCCGGTCTTACATTCATTCGGGTTCGCGCCGTAGTGATGTATGACGTGGGCCTAGCTGAGGGCCCTGTCATTCAGGAGTTCATATCCGTTCACGTTCGTCGAGATGGAGTGATGCGGGGGATGTTGCCACCACCACCGCCTGATGCACCGGGATGGGTGTGAGGGCCCGTGCGTGTCAAGTAGGAGCTGAAACTTTTTGGGATGGTTAGCCGACACTAGTGATGGGGGATCTTGCACGTTAGTCGTAGTGGGTCGAGTGTTTCTTTTTGGGTTTATGGCCGAGTGTGGCTACATGTCCTGGCCTTTCTTTTGATGTACCGACCCAAGGAAACCCATCTTGAAAATACGTAAATAAAGTGTCGTGGCTTTGTCTTTCCTCATGATGATTAGTGGTGTGCAATTGTATCATGGTTGGTGGAGGGGGAGATGGTGATGTTATATTTTGCTTCCGCTAATGAGTCGCGCTGGGACCGTTTTCAAAAAAAAAAAAAATGTCCATCATTTGCGACGCTTCTTCTAAGAGATGAGATTAAGTATAGCATTAGGTGCCTGTGGCGACCTAAGGGGGTTCGGGGTGCCACAGTTAGTACTTCCGAGATAGCCAAAGAATGTTACACAAAACATGACCTTGCCCTTGCATCTCGTCCGAAGCTATTAGCCACTGAAGTTTTGGGCTACAACTATGCCTTTTTTGTGTTGGCTCCTTACGGTCCGTATTGGCGTGAAGTGAGGAAAATCGCCACCTTGGAGTTGCTCTCTAACCGGAGGATTGAGTCATTGCTCAAACCTATAGTGGCGTCGGCGACGGATATTGCCATTAAAGATTTGCACAAGCTTTGGACTGAGAAGAAGAATGAATCAGGTACTTTCATGTATATAGCATAAGCTTAAAATGCTTTATTATCCGTTTTATATGGTCGTGTAATCCATTATAGCATAGTGATCAGCTCAAATTAGAGGATAAAGTATATTATGAAACTACTGGCGTAGAGAAATAAGTCAAGCCAAGCATTTTCAGTGCAGTGATTATGTGCTACAGCAAATATATGGAATGTGCTTTTGATTTAAAAAGTCTTAATACTATGCCCGTCTCTACCACAGGTAATATCTTAGTTGACTTGAAGCAGTGGTTTGCAAGGTTGACTATGAACATTCTCCTTAAAGTTGTTGCTGGTAACGGCTATTACAGTGGCGTTGCCGCGGCCGATGAGGAAGAGGAGAGGCGGTGCCACCATGCCCTGAGGGAATTCTTCCAATTCCTGGGGACGTTCACCGTGGCAGATGCTCTTCCATTCTTGAGATGGTTGGACTTGGGTGGCCAAGAGAAGTCCACGAAGAGGACCGCCAAAGAGTTGGACACAATCATAAGCGGTTGGCTAGAGGAGCACAAAAGGATTAACAAAAATTTGAGCGAGAAGAGGGGTGATCGAGATTTCATGGACGTCATGCTATCGACCCTTAATGGCATGGACATCGGAGGTTTTGACGCTGATACAATCGTCAAAGCTACATGCTTGGTACGCTTAGTTTTCCCACTTTTGGAATTACAGCTTTCTACTTCAAATGCTGTGCGCCCGCACATAATTCATGCTTGCAAAAAGTTTCCCTCTTTACCTAATCAATGTTCGTCAACCCGCCTGTACTAGCGAATGGTAATTGAATATGCTGAACTTCAATCTGTATGCACCACTCTTAGAAAAAGTCTTCTGTACATGACGTATATATCATGAGACTCAAGAGACGTAGTGTTGCTTATTAAATTAAGTGAACCTATTAGTTACTTAGGATTACTATATCACTTAAGCAAACAAAATATATAAATTAAATAGACGGCATGGACCTTTCACAAGAAATTAGTAGAGTAAATTTGCTCCATCAAAACAGATAAACTTCCTCGATTCAATGGTTCATCAAATGCTAACATAGTGTATTTCGTGGCACAACCAAGAACTTTCCACAAAGGAAATGTAGATTGGTTGCATAAGTGTTAAGTGAAACGAGTTTTGCATTGAGAATTAATGTTATGTAAAACAGCTAATATATATTTAGTTGATTCACAACTCATTGAGAAAATTCTTTGAGTGAATATATGTCTTGCTTGATATATTATTCATTTTGAACATGTTCCATCCTAGAAATTTTTTAAGATAATTACTGGACGTCTACTGCACTTTGTTCGTGTTACTACAATGATCAAGATTGCGATGTGATGTTTAAGAGACATCACATTGACCGACATTTTATATCAGCTAGCAAGTTGTCTAATGGATGTACAACTTATATGTTGTTGTTTTACTTGAAAAATATTTTTGGACTTTCATTTTATATAACAATACCGAGTCTTTTCTAAAACTGAACAAGTTATGGGTAATGAGAATCCAATTAATTACTAGAAGAGTGGTGCGAGCCTATTTACCAGAAATTGCAATTTTTGTTAATTTCATTTTCTTTCTTTCCATTATGTTTGGATATTAGGTAATTTGTTTCAATTTTTAGTATTTTCATTTAGTTATTAAAGGTTTACGAGGATGGAATTTCTTATTGGTTTATCTATTTCCTATACTAATGTTAGAATTTCCTTGGATTTTTTTAGATATAACTAATTATTATTTTTCCTTGTATTATTGCATCTCCTTTTAATTAATGACATAATTATGAGAGAATTTTTTCTAAAGTTGCGCCTTTGGGAGTGTTGTCCCGTCGTGCGTGTTGCTGATTGATCTATATATAATTTATCATTGGTTGTGGCTACGCCACGACATGGACGATGAAAGAGTTAATGTGCACTTTTGTTTTGACAGTTCTGTGATTTGGTCTATTTAGTCTTCATATCTCACTCTTACAAATCATATGTATTTCTTCTTGAAGGCTGTTCTATCAGGCGCTACTGATAGTACAGCGATCACCCTAACATGGGCAATCTCTTTGTTGCTAAACAACCGTCACGTTCTAAAGAAGGCTCAAGAAGAACTATACACTCAAATTGGTAAACAAAGACATGTGAACGAATCAGACTTCACCAACTTAACTTATCTATATGGCATAGTAAAGGAGACCCTCCGATTACATCCACCAGTTCCGCTGGCCGTACCACACGTATCAACTCAAGATTGAATCATCAACGGGTATTATGTCCCCAAAGACACGAGGTTGATCTTGAACTTGTGGAAAATTCAAACTGATTCAAGAGCATGGCCTGAACCAATGAAGTTTAGGCCTGAGAGGTTCTTGAATAGTCATAAGGATTTGGATGTGAAGGACCCTAATTTTGAGTACATGCCATTTGGAGGTGGTAGAAGAATTTGTCCTGGGATGTCCTTTGGTCTTCAATCGGTGCATTTGGTGCTTGCTAAGTTGCTGCATGCATTCGAAGTATCAACTCCTGACAATTCGCCGGTGGATATGTCGGAGAGTTTTGGAATTACGGTTGGCAAGGAGACGCCGCTCGAAGTAATGCTTTCACCAAGATTGCCTACAGAAGTCTATGAATTTACATGAAACACCAGAAGAATGAGAAATAAGTCGACGGCCAAGTTACCACTATATAAATAGGCTGTCCATGTGTTGCTTTTATCGGGTCGTTATTAGTTTCTGCATTCAAACAATCGATGACTCCTATTCAGTATGTCCTTTGTGAATAAATAGAAACTATGTTGGTGCTCTAAATGTGTTGCTAATTTAGCTGCGCTGATCAGAATGGAGTGTTGGATGTATAGGAATTTGCTGGGAAATAATAAACTGTGCCGCTAGATATAAAGTGTTTTGCCAAGCCGTTCCTATGTGTTAATTTTTAATATCACATATCCCAGTTCGTATCTGGCATTAATTTCAAAAAACTTAGAGTAAAACGCCAACTGAGGATGTTTCTTTTGAATGACTTTGCTGTACATCGACCTATCTAGATTGATTTCTATTCTTTATTCTGGACACTTTATATATTTTGCAGAATTTATGATATGACTCTTGTTTTATCCGAACGATTTGTGATCTCCCAAGTATCAAATGTTGCCGCACGAAATCTTAAGTGATCATAATTTTCTCAAACTTTTATGATATCTTTTAGTAACAAACGTGGAAGGAAAACTCACTAGTAGAAATTAGAATTAGCTGATAGCGTATAGGGAAACAAGGTCGAGTACTCTTGTTTGTTAGTCCGGAGCAAATGCAAGAATACAAAATTTTTGCTATATCACTTTCTCCACATTTAGGGCTTGTATGTTTCACTTCAAGCTAAAGAAGACATTGGGCAAAATTTAAAGTATTATTTAAGTTAAAAAATTACGAAAAATAATGTATGAATTTACATGATTTGCATTTTGCGAAAGTTTTAGTATTTATAGCTTTTAAAAGTTAAAATGCATGAACCCAAACATTATAATTAAGTAAGGATTTAAGTATATAATAATCCAGACAGACTATACTTTTTTGAGTGCATAATTCCTATTTATTCAAGAGAGACATATTAAATTGAAGTCACGATGATAATACATTAGCTAGATCTGGAGAGCCCATAGAAAATTATTTCGTTACACTTATAAATGTTCTTCCCAAAATTTGCCCAAAAGGGATCGTCTGCGTGATTTCGTCCTCAGTGGAAAAATGTCTGTTGAAGTCAACAATTTTCTCCGTTTCTCACTTGCTATTCTAGGCTACCAATTTATGCTTTTCGTGCTTTTTTTAATTTCTAACGTGAAAAACCAATTTTCTCATGAGAAAATTGTCTAAAAAGTTTTAAACCTATTACGCTTTTCCTAATTTAGTTCTATTTATTTTATTTCATTTTATTTTTTTCCTTCTTTTCCTTTTTTTTTTCAACTAAGGTCGGTGAGGGTTGTTGGGCCCTCATTGGCCACTGGGCAAGGGTCACCTAGCCCTCTTTGGTTGCTAGTAAGGGCCGCTGGAACCTCGCCAACTGCGGGTGAGGATTGCGCAGCCCTTGCCCACGGCTACAATGGCCTTTTGGGCAAAGGTTGTGGGCAATGCATCTTTGCTTTGGTTTGCGCGAGGCTAGCTTTGCCGGCCCCAATAAAAATATTATTAAAAATTTACCCACATTAGCACCGGTCGTGCTATGTAGGATGACTAATGTTCTCGTTAGTGAATTTCGGCTAGAATTGACAGGATGGACTAAATTAATAGAATTTATGATTCAATTAGTAAAATTGAAAGATCTATAACTGAATTGACAAAAGTACATTAAATTTAGGACTTTTTGGATAATTTTCCTATTTCCTTGCAAAAGTTACAGTGCTCACTATAAAGAAAAGGATTTCGATCTTCTTTCAATTTAGATAGATTTAACTGTCATTAACTTTCTTCGGTCTGTGTTACTTCTTTTGACCAGACAGATCTCGCACGGTCTAGGTCATTGTTTTATCTTTGATATGATCATAGTCATCGTATAAGCAACGTTCGCAAGTAAAGAAAGAAGTTGATTTAGAAATGACCTAACTTCCAAGAATAGTTAATTTGGATTGATTTGAAAGATGGACAAGTACTCGAAAGTCTATGAAATATATATAAAAGACGTTGTTAACATAATTTGCCTAAAAGGATTCACCTGTGTTGTTCTCATTTTTGTCCTCAGTGGAGGCGTCGTTTTCACAATTTGTCTGTGTTACTTATTTCTTTTGACTGGACAGATCTCGCATGGTCCAGGTCATTGTTTTATCTTTGATATGATCATAGTAATTGTATAAGCAATGTTCGCAAGTAAAGAAAGAAGTTGATTTAGAAATGACCTAACTTCCAACAATAGTTAATCTGGATTGATTTGAAAGATGGACAAGTACTCGAAAGTCTATGAAATATATAAAAGAGATGTTGTTAACATAATTTGCCTAAAAGGATTCATCAGCGTTGTTCTCATTTTTGTCCTTAGTGGAGGCGTCGTTTTCACAATTTGTCTGCTATTCTAGGTATCGGTTTATGTTTTTCCTGGTCTTTTAATATGAAACGTGAAAAACCAAATTTCTGATTGTTTGTTGAGTCTTAATCATTGTATTTTCTATTTAGAGTTGCAGTTGACAGACATGCGTGTGTAAACACATAAATTGCAAACTCTTCCTCCATTACAAATCCCATCAACGGGGAAAAAAATTCTCCAAACTGATGCCAGTGATGAATTCTGAGCAGCCGTCTTGTTCGAAGAAATTGATAACAAGAGGCACCTGTGTGCCTACAAAAGTGGAAAGTTTTCTCAGGCTGAAATGCATTATCATTCAACTTTCAAAGAAATCTTGGCGGTAAAAAATGGAATGAAAAAATTTGAATTCCATCTCATTGGTTACCACTTCTTGGTAGAATTGGTTATGGCATCTTTCTCTCAGATGACCAAATTCAAGCAGAAGCAAATTCCAAATTCTGAACTGCTTCGATGGGCTGAATGGTTTTCAAAACACTCTTTCGAGACCAAACATATTGCTGGGAAGAAGAATGTGCTTGCTGACTTCTTATCATGACCAAAAGTACTAGCAGAAATCAACATGTACATCATGAGACATGCCTTTCATACTCTTCATCACAATGAGAAGTACAAGATTGAGAAGATCACAGATTGGCCAAGTTGGAAATATCCCCAGGAGATCATTAAGCACATCCAGAATGACAGTCTTACTGAAAATCTAGATAATCTTATGTGGCAAAGTCACATAGATCTATTCAGGTTCAATGGAGGTTCGATTCTTCACCCTTTTGGATTAAATACAGACTATCCATTTATCCATCCCTTAATATGGAAGGAAGATGATTTTCCTGATCAACTCAGATGGTTATTATGGTACTTAACTAATAAGTACTTAATAGCTATTGAAGTTCCAACCAGAAGGTTCATTGCAAACCTCACCAGGATATTCGGACTCGGCAGAGGAAACATTGAAAAAGAAAGTGACAAAAATCTCTTAGATTTCCTCAACTGGTGTTATCCTCCCACCCACTGGAAATATCTTTTGCTGAAAGAACTAAGAACCATACAACCAAACCCTGAGGTCCATACTATTTTGTTTTTCCGACGACCATGGGCTTTTGTCACCAATAATGGCAACATCATCAATGCCCCTCTGAGTATCGGTACCTCATCATATAAACCTGTTCCACACAGTGCAGAGGCTAGAGTTCACAAATCTTATCTAGGACCCGTGGGATGCTGTGAACACCAATACCGAGAACTCCAGAGAGTCTTGTGTTAGGAAAACAAGACTATTCTTGAAGATGCATGGAACTATAATGTACCCACTGCATGAGATCATTATGGCCTAGCACCAGAAGCCAAGGAAGCGCTCGAGCAATTCAGACAGGCTGCATCATCACAAGAACACGAAATGGCAGACACAGACAACTTTGTTCAGTCCTCTTAGGATGCACAGTCCCTTCAAGACCCCTATGCTAGATGGGGAGGTCCTCTTTCCCAAGACCCCTACGACCAAGGACCTTTGTCTTTATCTCAAGGCATGAACACATCCTTTTACGCACAACCATATAATTGACCTCAGCCAAGCATTCCTGTAGACAATACAGACTGGGCACAAGAAGAAGCATCTGCATCTACGTCACATCGGTTGAACCAGATCCTTTCACCAGAAGACCTAGTAGCACTTGAACAAAAATATGATGAACACCTTCTAGCAACAGTACACAGCTCAGATAGCTCGGACTATGACTACAATGCTCATGACGGACGAGATCGTTGAACAAGACCACTGTCCGTACAATTTCACTGTAGCAAGTTACTATTCACTTTTACTGTAGTAGTAAGCTAGGGAAACCATTGTTCACTTTCACTGTTCATATTGTGCGAATAATTCCCTACTGAATGCTTTCGGTGCCTTTGTTTGTTCCAAGACCAGCGAGCTTGGTCCTTGTCTGTGTGTGACCTCTTATTGTCTATAAAAGGCAGGAGGATGTAATGTGTTGGGCAGAGTCCCTTGAAGTAAAGTGAGTGTTTTGTGAAAATTCTCTCATGGCTTTCTAAACTCATCTTCTTCTCCAGCCTGGTAGGTTCCTCTGAGAAATGCAGCTCGGATAGTTAGAAATGTTATCATCCTGGTTCTATTTGGGTGTTTCTAGGCTCTGAACTAAAGGCCAGAGTAGTTTGCTGCTAAAAGGCTGTCCTTGAGAGGCTTGAACAAGAGTTGTTCGCCCAATGTGGGAAGGCATACTTGCAGGAAACTGACTTTGTTCTCCCTGATTCTAAGTCTAGGTCCATTCAGTGGTATCAGAGCCATTGTATCATTTGTAATATCTCTGTTCCATGCACTTAGTAGGTGAATCCAGTGATGAGAAGATTTCTTTCCATCATGACAGATCCACAAATACTTGAAGCACCAGTTTCTCTCGCTCCATCTCCATCCTCTACAACCCCTTCAGATTTCCGTGTTTCCAATGCTTCCAAGATAGACTATCTTTATGAAGTCTCTCTTAGTGATGAAACCAAGATCTCTGAAACTCAACTTCCTCTGATGAACCCGTATTATGCTTTCACCAAAATCCACCTCATCATTTTCCCCCATCCGCTCTATTCGTCAACTTATTCGACAAACTCCAAAGGAAGTAAAAGAGTACGTTCAGTCCTTTAAGTTCGATCATCACCTCATTCCTGCTACTGAAAAAGAGTACTTTGTTACTCTTCAAATTCCTCCAGAATTCCCCAGACAATGGATTCAACAAGGATATTCTCATGTCCATTACGACGCTATTTGTCTTGCTCTTACTTTCCATGGTCGCAAGGGCTTGCCAGTCGTGGCAAGAATAGCTTTATTGGATACTCAGTTTCTTGAATACCAGCATGCTTGTATTGGAACCGTCCAAACCACTTTAAATGTTGGAACAGTCTTTGTGACTTTGTATCCAAACTTCAATATTGCTTTATCAGATCCACAGCTACTTTCGTTCTTGAAAGTTCAAATCCACTTCTTTGGAGCACCCTGCATCGCCGATTCTCGTTGCTGCAACTTTACACTACCAGATGGTTTATCGTGTACAGAACCATGCTCTTGATTTAAACTTCCATAATGGAAATGAAGATGCTTTATTCATCTCCATGCAGAATGATCAAGCATCCTGCATTCATGTTCCTAGGCAGATTCGGAAGGAAAAATTGGCTACTCTTCTTCTAGAAACATGGATCACCAACTATGGAAAACTACACCAGCATAACAAGCCTTTCCAATCATCTGACTCAGGGTTCATTCGAAAGAAAGATGGCACTGTTTCCATCAAATTTGGTAAGGAAAAGGAAGAAAGTCCTTCCATCTTCCAGACTCTCTTTATGATTGAACCATGTGTTCCCAAGTCAATTTCTAAACCAGATCCAAAAAAGCTTGTTCGACATTTCAATAGTGATGGACATCCTGTTCATTACTACAAAGACAAGTATGGTCATTGTTTTTGGGACCCTTTTTGTCAATGTTCTTATTGCATAAACTCTCCTGATGAGTTTGATCCATGTGCAAGACCTCCACCACGGAGGAAACATAAGAAGCCAAAAAAGATCCTATGTACCAAAGGTATCTGAATGGAGATCCCTCTGTTGATACTCTTGGTGAGTGCGACAAATTCCAGTTCATGGTTTCCTATGCTCCACCTCCACCACCATACTTCACCACTTCAACACCAGTTTTACCAACCCTACCATCATCACCAACTCCTTCTCCTCCTCAGAAAAAACCAGCTCTTTCTCCGTTCTATAAGCCAATTGTAAAGTGGGCTAAGAAACATTCCTATCCACTTGAAATTCCAGCAGAAAAACCACCCAGCTCTTCCATTGCCATGTTTCAAGAAACAGACTTTCCTCCTCTTGTTCGGGAAAGTTCTAAACTCTCGTTTCCCGCTCCAGAAGAGTTTATTGATTCACAAGGCAGATAAATGCATGTTCCTAAGATACCTACCCTCACTGACGTGGATGAGCATGGAAGACAGAAAAGAATTCCTGCTATTGAAGCCATCCTAAATTGGCAATCCGAGACTCTTCTTGCACACAACAATGCTTTTAAAACTATTGATTCCAAAATCGGAAATATGCAACAAGATCTCCGAAGATATGATGAAACCACCAAGAAAATGCTTTCAGACTTCTAGAAAAGGCTTCATGCCTTAGAATCTGGACAATTTTTGGGGTATCATTATCTTGAAAGCCCTAGAGCTGAGATAGAAAAGCTCAAGAAGCAAATCCAGATCCTTGAAGAAGGAAGGCTCAATCCATTTCTGACTACTTTGAGAACAGAGCCTCTTCCTCCTCCACCACCTCAGACATCTATCTTTGCTGGTATCACATATATTCTTGTTAGACAAGATAAGATAAATGTGGCGGAAATGAGAAACCGTTTCAAGGAATTAGACATACTAAGGAAAGAAAAGGGAAAGGAGAAAAGGCCCGAAGAATCTTCGCTTGTCATAAGAGAAAGGCCAGATCAACTGATGCTGTCAAACCCATTTGAATCTTTTCTTAGAGATTTGGGTAATCAGGAACCACAACCTAATCCTGTTACTCCACAACCCTCACTACAGATTGATCATGTTACTCCAACAGACCAGGTTCTGCCTCCTATAGACCAACCTTTCTAAACATCTTTAATGCTGAATCAAATTCAGTATCCCTTTCATCTTCCCTACCATTGATTCCTGGCCAATCGTACCAGTAACTTCATCAATATTCATGGCTGATCCTCCAGACCATGACATGGAATCAAACCCTTCTGAACCAGAGATTGTTCAGCCTAATAATTTCTCTCAGAATGTCTCAACCTCATCAAATCAGTTTTTCACCATTGATGACATTCCTAATCACAAATGGCCAGAAAGGCTAGAAGAATTTCATACTTGGTTAAATACCCAAGCCATTACCAACCAGGACAAGTATGATATCTATTTAATTTCGTCACAAGGTTTACAAGCAGCCTTAAACTTTGGTGGCAATCTGTGGGAGAACAAGATCAACTTCATTTTTTACTCTCACCAAACTTTCAGCATGCCATCACCCTTCTATACCATTTCTTTGTGGGGAAACCTGTTGACCTCATTTAATTCAAAAGAAGAGAATTTTTTGAAAGAAGGCGCTGTTATTTTCGGAAAAAAACATCTGGATAGGCATTATCGTGAAATGCTTAAGCTCTTTTATCAAATTGGAGCTGATGCAAATTTGAAACATGTATTTTTGACCTCCTTTCCTAAAGAATTATCTCAAACAGTGGAGAGGGCTTTTCTATCTAGACCAAAGAGGATCTAGGATGTTCCATTGGGAGAACTCCAACAAGAAATCCATTTGTGTCTAGAAGAATTGTGTATAAAGCGACAAATGATCCAGACTTATGTCCATGACAACAAAGAACTTGATAGGGCCTGTTCTCGCCAGAACTTGAAGATCAAATGCTCCAAAAAAGATTGTGATGGTTTTTGTGGAAAATCCTCCAGAAAAAAGAAACACTTCAAGAAGCTCTGGATTAAATCCAGGCATGGCTCCAAGCACTTTCGAAGAAAGAAGAAATGGCATAGGCCGGTGGCTAGGCTTGCGTTTGGTGAGCTTGCTGGATCTCGCCCTGGCCTGGCGAGCCTCCGGCGAGCTTGCCGGACTGGTTGCCGGCGACCGACGGCGGCAGGCGGTGGACGGTGGCGGACGACAACGGTGGCGATGGCAGCAGATGAAGAAGAAGAAAAAGGGAAGAAGAACAAGAAAAAAAAGAGAAAATATGTGCTTGTGTGGCACCCCCGAACGGCCCTCGATCCGCTAGGGTCGCCATAGTCCACTTGCCTTTCTCTTGACATGATAATATATTACTCTGATACCAAAGAGTTATAATAAGTCCATAAGTCCTAGGGGTTTATATCTTTTAGATCGGTCCCTGCGCAGTTTACATAGCGGAAGCACATCCATCAACTATTCCCCATCCTGAATTATAAAGCAATGCACACCAACTAAAACTTTTATAAGTTAAAGCCGAACACCTTTATTTACATAAATCAGATGGACATCTTTCGTCGGTACACCAAAATGCCGTAGTCTTCTATACTCGGCTATACTTCAAAATATGACCGACATCTTTTCCAACAGTCGTATACATAAAGTCCATCGATCAGTGTTGGCGTTCAAAAGTTCCTTCCTCTGCTATCCTCCTTCTCGCGATCATATCCAACCACTTGGTCCATCTGCTGGTGGCGATGCAGCAGAGGTATCTTGTCTAGTCTGAAATGTTAGTCCCCAAAATGGGTGAGTACAACCACCCAGCAGTTGAAAGATCTACCAAGCTATACTATGCAAACTATCACAATCCAAGTCCATGCAAGATAGATAAAACAGGTAATCAAAGAATGAGTGTGCATCAGATCGATAAGACTTTTGAAAAGCAATGGCAATGCGTTTCAAAACTAGAATGTATCATTTCAGCAACACAAGTCCCGATTATAGGGCCAAACTGTTATGACACATCCCATTCCATGCTATACAATTCAATCCTATAACCAGACCACACACACACACACACACACACACACACACACACACACACACACTTAGTAGAGCCATTAGTTTTAATATTCAAAAGGTTTCACTCCCCCAGAGGACTAATGTTTGCGTCCTTCTGGGATTTTGCACCCACCCTAGCGTCGCGAAAGCCTCCGGGCATATATTCAAAATACAACCGGGCATCCGGAGCGTGTTACGTCACACCTCCAGGCATCTCGCACCCCACCTGGCATCACGAGGAATATCCGGGGCCATAAAACTGGTTACCCATACCCTCCGGATTTATGTACCGACTAGCATACAACCGGGCATCCCGAACCTCCCGGGGATAACCTCTGAGGCACTGCGGACCCCAGGCATCCAAAGGGCATCGACTCATTCGAACCTTTGGGCATCCCGACTCCCGGGGCATTGTTGACCCGAGGGTCCAACGGCAACATTAACATCTTAAATTATTTCAATACCAAAACACTTTCAATGCAACAATAGCAGGCTTTGAAATCATATGCCATTTCTATGTCAAAGAAATCCATTCACAAAATTTCAGCAACATAATATCAATTCATAAATCCATTTCCACGTTTCACCTTCAAAGCATTTCAAGAATCCATGTGAAAATCTTGGATTGTACTTGAGCCTCACGGCCAAATCCCAAAAGAATTATCAAACACAAATAGATTGAATTCAGCACATTGGTAATTCGAAGCTACACTCCCGACTTCAAGATTTTCAAAGGCTGATTTGTGCAAAGATTTGAAATTTCGAAGGCACCAAAATATTTTCTCTTCTTTTTGAAACATTGATGCATGGTGCCTCGGTATATAGAAATTTCAGCAAGGTCGGGAGGTTTTTCAAATCATTTTATAGCTGATTTTTGTTCAAAAGACGATAACTAATTTCGAAAACTCATATGGTGAACCGAAATATCAACCCGATCTCTAATGGTTTTAAAAGAATTGATACAGAATTTCAAATATGAAAGCACCGTACATTTTCTTAAAACAATTGAGGCCGGTGCCGTGGTAAGTAAAACTTCAAATACGGATCGGGAGGTTTTTCTTTTTCAAATCAAATCAATGGCCAAATTCTTCAAGATTTCATAGTCATAAAATCTGTTTTGGATGAAGTCCAAAGAATTCGAAACCAGATATGAAAAATCCAAACATTTCCTCAACCCTTTAGCCTCAAAACAGTCTCGGTCGCTCAATAAATCATCATTCAGCATCAAAATCCAACAATCCAGCCTATCAATACACTTTTTAAGACAGCAACAGCACTACACAACATAGATTAGTAGACTTCAACTTGCCTTAGGTCCTACGACTCAACGGCAACAAAACAGGAGGGTTGCGGATCGCGGACATGGCTCAACGGCGATGTAGGCGAGCTGTGTCGATGGCGGCAGCGCACGGGCACAGGCAGGGGTAATCTTCTTCCTTTCTCCTCACGCTTGCTCGCTGCTCACACTCAAATTCTCTCGCTTAATCTCTCTCTCTCTCTCGCTCGAATTTCTGCTCGGTTAGTCTCTCTCTCTTGCTCGCATGTACGAGCATTTTGGCCACTGGTTTTGCTAAAAACCAGTCAACGAAAGAGTGCTTCGATGGCTGCGGCAACGATGGGCAGGCATACCATACGTGTCCACCAGCCGAGCTTCCTCTTAGACGCATGCCACCTTGCGTTCCCATGCAAGGACGTGGCCACAACATTTTGTTTTTTTTTTTTTCCAATTCTTCATTTGCTGGTCGACAACAGAGGAGCAACGTGGTCACCCCGGCTTTCTCTTGGTCAACAATTTCCTTCTTAATTGACCACCACCATTACGTGTGCATGGCCCAAAAATCTAAAGTCTTCGAGCAGCGTGAGAGAAGCCATTCAGCGTGGGTTTTTAGTCAAATGGGCTTCTTTGGTTGGCTCCTATAAACGTGGTTTTCAATTGCCGCATGAAGAAGGGAAATTTGACGTGGCTAATTGGTCCTTCGTGCATGGCCGCGCATGAGTGCTCCGATGGTCTCATAGGAAAATATGTTAGATGTTTCGGGACGTTAGGTGGAGATGAAACAGTGATCACATGTGGTGCCGACAATGACGATGATACGACGGGGTCCAACATCGGTGCCGATGACAACGAACTCCGATAACCGTTTCGTCAGTCCGCGATGTATCGTCATTTTTCCAAGGTCGGCAAAAATACGGATGCCACAGCTTGATTCTAGAATTGTTCATAGGAATAAGAATCAACTTTTTTTTTTTATTCTTGATTCTACTCTAAATATGTTCCTGGGAACAAAAATTTTACCAAACGCATTTTTGTTCTAAATTTATTTCCGAGAACAAAAGAATAGAAACAAGCACTGTTTGGCAAGTTGCCAAACATGCCCTTAATGTGTCCCTCTTATTTCTTTTCAATTTCACGTGGTCCAGTGTTTGTCACAGCACATTAAGTCGAATTTTATCAGGGTTCAAATGTTCTTGATGAATTTCTATGTATTCTTTTTGCTAGCAAACATCAGATAAATTGTTTCTTATAGTGTATATACCTTAACCTAGGCTAGTTTTGAGGGTATTTGGGAGGACCGTCGTGATTTGGCTAGATTAGTCAAATGAACTATGAGGTTCGGCAATATTGACATTCTAAAACAGAATGTTTAATTGGTGTCGTATTAGTTAAGTTTTCCCTAAATAAATTTAGCCGGAGAGATTTCCATGTTTTTCTTTATTAAGGGGACTTTTTTTTTTCCCTGTATGAACTACTTTCGTACCAGTACAATTAGTAAATAAGTTCTACTAAATGCAAATAAGTAACTTATCGTCAACTTACTATTTTGTACTTCGCCAAATTACAGTAGTGATTTTTTCTTGCAAAATGTACATATGTACTATATTGGGACGTATTTAGATTCACCATTACACCACATATGTCTGTATTTTTTCAAGTTAAATGAACTTGCAATTATTGCCTGTTTTGGTGCTCTGTCTTGGAAGACAAATAATAATGGCTTTTCACCACTGTCTTCTTTCGTTTTTCCCTCCTAGAAAATACGTTCTACCTTCAGTTATTTTTTAAATGGATATAAATGTGTTCTATCTTTTTTAACAGTGGCTTTATTTATCACTACCATACTTCATCGATTAATTAAATAAAGACCTAAGTATAGATACATGGACGAAATATTAAGGGTGTGCTTTCGCTCTCATCTAGAGCAAAAGTCCAGTTACTCCATCTTATGTGGGAGGAATCGAAATAATAAATTTTTCTCGTAACATAAAATTTATCTTGAGTGAAATTATTTGTATCTTGATGCATATAATGTACAGGTTTTTTTTCTATGGCAGTTGGAGTTGGTCGTAGCACTCAGGAAATAATAAATTATCTCTCGAGGCTTTGCAAGTCATATGTTTTCATTTTAAGCTCAATCTGTGGAAAAAATAAATGAAGAACATGATCACAAAATTTATCTTGAGTGAAATTATTTGTATCTTGATGCTTTGACATAATAAAGCATATAACAATTCCATTTGTCTTGATTACTCCTTCTTGGCATTTACAGGTTTTTGGTCATGTGACTATGGCAGTTGGAGTTGGTGAAAGAAAGGTGACAAGGGCATGGTGATTGACGATTCTTATGACAAAGAAAAAAAGAAAAAGAAAAAAAAAGACTTCTGCATTGACTTGCCAAAGACTCCACTTGTTAAGATATTAAGCAGATCCATCAGCATTGTACTTGATCTTATATACCCATTTGCAACCAATGGGTTTCCGATGAGCAGGTAATGGAACTATAGCCATGTTACAAACGATCAAATGAAACATAAGAGGATTTAATTAAGAATGGTAGGCAGTAACATAACATAGGCATCCGAGGTCCCCAAAAAATCTCAGGTATAGATGCTTGGAATTTAAGGGCACGTGCAACAGGTATTTTCATACATGAGAAGAAAAGAATAATTGACAGTCATAACTAGAAAACATACACGAATGATCCACGAGCGATGAGGGGTGTGATAGGGACCCCATATATTTGCAATGATGAACCTATTGCAAATGGAGCACGTGATTGTTTAGCAAGGGGACAAATTTTGCATTGGGGATGTGGAAAAGAAGCGCTATGACCCAAACGTTGATGGGAAAGGATGATTTTATCATTGGCAGTAACATTACACAATGATTCTTTATTCATGGAAAATCGCGATAAATCAAAATTTTTGGGAAAATTGGTCCAAAAATACAATCCTTGTGAAAGACTACCCAAGCCCATCGTTTGCTAGTCGAAAGGGCCGAAAGAGACAAGTGTCGAGAATTAAAGAGAATACGGCAAGAATTGTCCTCACATGCCTTTGATACCGAGATAAGATTGAATTGAAATCGAGGAACATAAAGGACAGAAGGGTAATCAAAGGATTAAGGTCCCTATCTTTGTGACACATATGGTATTTCCATTTGGAAGCTTCAGTTATAGGGAAATGATTTTTATGGGTATGAGAAAAAAACTTTCATCACGAGATAATGTGGTCACTAGCACCTGAATCAATAATCCATGCATCATGAGAAATAGAGTTGAGGCAATATGAAGTACCTGAAAAACTTGCCCCTTTATCAGAAATTTCTCCTTAGTGCTCTCATGATTTGTTGATATTGATTTTGAGTAATCGACCGATCGTGCCTAGTGACTTGATTAGCTGATGATTCTTTCTTTCCCTTCTCCCCAGGCTTGCCATGTAATTTCCAACAAGTTTCCATTGTATGATGTGGCCGCTTGCAATAATCGCAGTATAATTTCCCTTTTCCTTTAATATTTCCTTTTAAGGATGATGTGGCGTTGCGAGAGCCGTGTGATGCTTTAAAATTGTGTGCCATCATGGCTTGTTGAGGGCCATTTGACTGAAGCCATGGCTAAATAATAGCCATTGGATCTTTGGAGTCCATCATAACCGTCCACCCCAAAAAAATTAGGGTTTCCTTCTCCACTTTTAGTTACAGCAGCAAAACCTCCTTTAGTTGCAGCGGCTGAACGACGGTCCCATTCTCCATGGAGACCAAGTTGCTTCTCGGCCAAACCCAGGATAGGAGGAAGGCCGTCGGTCGACGGTTGTCGAGATCCGAAACCGCCAAGCCCCGGTGAGAAGAGGCCGGTCGAAGACGGTCCAGACCCGAGAGCAGCAAGTGCGATCCCTTCTCCGGATCGTGCGTGCTCGGTTGCGGCTGCCCTTTGGCTCTCTTCTTGGACCGCCGGTTGGTAGATCCGCCCCAGCGGCGGTGCCGGCTCCATCGCGAGGATTTGAGACCTGAAATGTGAGTAGCTTTCATTTAATATCAGCAAAAAACGGGTTGCTTTCTCCCTTTCTCGAATCGCTCGATATTGTCGAAGCGTTTCCTCTGGCCCCTCGAGTTGCTCTTCGGCGGTCTCGAGTTCATTCCACAAGGCCGAGAGTCGATTGAAGCACGTTGTCACGGACTAATTTCCTTGTTTCAGCTCCGAGACGGCTTGGGTGAGGGAGAAGATTTTGGCCCGGTCGAGCTTTCCATACATCTCACGGATGTTATCCCAAATCGTCTTTGAGTCTTGTTGGTGGAAGCCCGGCGGCTACCTCGGGAGCCAAGCAATTACCAATCCACGTCCGCACGAGTTGGTTACATCTTCGCCAATGTCGCCGTAAGCGTTCATCCGCCGGAAAAGGCACGGTTCCATCAAGGAACCCATCTTTATCTTTTGTGACCAACGCCCGTCGGAGATCTCGAGCCCAGGTACTGTAGTTTTCGGGTCCACGAGCTGTAGGGTGATGAGTTTCAGTTCGGGTCCGTCCCCGGAGATGTATAAAGTGGGTCGCCGAGCTCTAGTCGGCCACCGTTGGCCGGAACAGGATACGGCACAAAATTGGGTGCCGCAGTCGGGTAACGATTCACTCCCGATTCTTGCGGAATGGGTTCGAGTCTTGGACCTGGAGCCGTCCACTCCATCCCGGTGCTGCCGTTTCCTTCTTCTCCAGATGTGCCATATGGAGCCCATGTCTGGTTTGACCCAACGCTCCATGGACCTTGAACGGGAAACCACTGTATAGGAGCCCACTGGGTCGGGCCTGAAACATGTACTGGAGCAAGAGGTGGTTCGGCAGAATGTTGAGCTGCAAGGTGCTGGTCTTCGGTGGGATCACTTTGATCCGAGTCTTGGTTCTGTGGTGAGTTCGAATGTTCCTCCATTGAAGAGTTTCCTCCGACTGTGTTCTTATTCTTGGCCATGATGTGAGAAACAAATTCCAGCCAAATGCTGATTTGTTTTGCACAGCTTTGTTTGCAATAACAGATCAGAGAAAAAAAATGGAGGCAATTTGAGTGGTCTGCGGAAGCTAGGTTGAAAAATATGGCTCTGATACCATGTCAGAGTTTGGGGAATAGGCCAAGAAGAAGAGGAGGAACGTTTTTCTTATTGTATTCAGTCATATGTTTTACATTGTATAAGCTCCTATTTGTAGTACAACAAATGTCTAACTGTGGAAAAAGTAAATGAAGATACATTAAATCAAATCTAATCTCGGATCGATATAATCTGTTGATTATAATCGCTCGCAATCTTGGATTGATATCAATCACAATCTTCTCAGTTCGATCACAATCTCAGGCTCGATCCTCGCATATCTCCAACAGATCCACAGCTCAATGATGAACCTATTGCAAATGGAGTCTCTGCTTCAAGACCCGAACTTCACCATCTTGTATGGAATGATTCTTGCCATCCTCATCCTATCAACCCATGTCTGGCTCAAATCAAGCTCATCTCGCAAGCTTAAAACACCACCAGAAGTTGCAGGTGCATGGCCAGTCATAGGGCATATGCCCGTACTAGCAAAATCCCATCTTCCCCACAAGACCCTTGCATCCATGGCTGACGAGTACGGACCGATCTTCACCATCAGGCTCGGGTTGTCCCCCGCCGTAGTGGTTAGCAGCTCCGAGATAGCCAAAGAATGTTTCACCAAGCACGACCTTGCCCTCGCGTCACGCCCACAGCTATTAGCCTCTGAAGTTATGGGCTACAACCATGCTTTTTTTGCGTTTTCTCCTTATGGTCTGTATTGGCGCGAGGTGAGGAAAATTGCCACCTTGGAGCTGCTCTCCAATCGGAGGATTGAGTCATTGCTCAACCCTGTAGTGGCTGCGGCAACAGATAGCGCCATCAAAGAGTTGCACAAGCTTTGGACTGAGAACAAGAATGATTCAGGTACTTTCACGTGTATGGCATAAGTTTGAATTGCTTTATTTGTCTTTCATGTGGTGGTGTAATCCATGACTTCAAAGTTATTGGCTCAACTTGGAGGGGATATCATTTAACTACTAGTGTAGAGAAACAAGCCAAGCCGAGCGTTTTTAGTAAAGTGATTATGTGCTACCACAGCCATAACACGATTTAAAAGGTCTAACACTATGCCCGTCTCTACGACAGGCCATATTCGTGTTGACTTGAAGCAATGGTTTGCAAGGCTGTCTATAAACATTGTCCTCAAAGTTGTAGCCGGCAAGGGCGACAACAGCGACATTGCCACGGTGGATGAGGAAGAGAATTGGCGGTGTCATCATGCCTTGAGGGAATTCCTGCAATTCTTCGGGTTGTTTCCGGTGGCGGATGCTCTTTCTTTCTTGAGATGGTTGGACTTGGGTGGCCATGAGAAGTCCATGAAGAGGACTGCCAAAGAATTGGACACAATCCTAAGTGGTTGGTTAGAGGAGCATAAGGGGAATAGCAAAAATTTGAGTGACAATAGGGGTGATCGAGATTTCATAGATGTCATGCTTTCGACCCTTAACGGCATGGAAATCGGAGGCTTCGATGCCGATACAGTTATCAAAGCTACATGCCTGGTATGCCTTGTTTTCACTCTCTTGGAATTTACTGCTTTCTATTTCAAATGCGTAGTGTGTGCGCATCAGGACAAAGCCTCACTCTTAACCTACTCTTGCATCCTACTGAATAAATTATCGAGATTGATACATAAAATGGATATCAAACTTCAATTGCAACTTGTTTGTGTTACCACAGTGATCAAGATTGCAATGTGATTTTGAACAGACATCGCCCTAGTTTTCTAACGATCTACATTTTACATATGTTGTTGTCTTACTTGGACAATGTTTTAGGACTTCTATTCTATAAAATAATATCCGATTCTCTTCTAAACTGAACAAGTTATAGGCCAAAGGAAATCTGATTTAAGACTAGCAGAGTGACGCGAGTGTATTTTTTTCAAAGATTATAATTTTTTTATTTGTTTCCTTGTCTTAGTTCACTTTAGAAATTATGTTAGCATATTAAGTGATTTGTTCCAATTTTTAGTGGTTATCAGTTAGATATTTAAGATTTAGTAGGATAAAATTAATTTTGAGTTTATCTATTTCCCATTTTAATATTGTAATTAGCATTTGTTCTTTTTAGGTATAAATATGCATTTTGTTTCCTTCTAATGTAGCTTGTTCTTCTGAGTGGTGACATAATATGAGAGAATTTTCTTTGAATATGCGTGTCGCGACCTAAATTTCAGGTACACCACCTAAAACTAGGTTAATGGACTACTAAATCTTTAAACTTAGCTCGGACTCTCCCAAGTCCATACCAATTCGCGACTTAAAGTTCAATTATTTAACATGCAAATGACTATTATCTAGGAGTCGCCACTAATCCATTTTTGGTAGGTCGATTAGACACCTAAGTAAAATAACGGGAGGATTATTTTACTTCTACGAACCAGAGACTAAGGGTACGGGGATTTGGTTACACTAAATTTTTCTAATGCCCTTTCGGTACTATTTCTTTTTAATTTCAAAATATTTTGCAGGCATTATTGATTAATTTTAACCTAAGATACTAACATGCAAATGGTGGTCATGCGGGTGCACAATCAATGAAATAACATTCAATAAACCGAAATGCTAGATTCGTATGAAATTATAAACTACAACTTTATTAAGGTCTATCCTCTAAAAAACATTTACAAAAATGCTAATAACAATGTATGCCCTAAACATGATTTTCTAAACGACATGACACCTAATTTTTATTGTTATGCAATCTTAATCTAAACTTAATATGCATGGATTTTACTTTAATGATATGTGAGATGCAATTCATATGACATAACTTGAACTATCACTATATGTATGCAATCTAATTTTTATAATCCTAAATATGCATGCGTTTCATGATATGAGATGAATGACATAATGATTCTATATGCATGTTCTTTTTATGATTTTCTATTGATATATAAAAAAAATTAAACTATCTAAAGCGAATAATTTTCTAATTTATTTTAATGATTAATTTGATTTAACCTCTATCCTATCTTAAAAAACTATTTTTTAATTATTAAAATATGCAAACTATATCTAAGATCTTATTTCCGAGAAAAATGTTATTTAGGCCTAACCCTAACCTATTCCAAAAATTATCAAAAATGCAATCTTAAAAATATAATTAAAAAATATTCTAATTTACTAAACCTATATGCTCTAATTTACTAAACTTACATGCAATTTTTATTTTTTATTTATTTTTTATTGCTTTTTCAAGAGAAGTAATTGTCAAATAAACATTAAATCTAAACAATCAAGATATTCAACGAATAAAGGATTAAAGTAATCGAAAAAATAACCTATTGTATCACAAGTTAAATTAACAATTACTCTAACCCTAAACATCAAGACATAGAATTCAAGATAATTAAAAATCTGATCCGTGGTCTTACGGATCAAATTAATAATTACCACGATTTAACAATTAAATACTATCAAAATACCCAAAAATTAATATAACTAAAAAAAATGATCCGACATCTTATGGATCAAATTAATAATTATAATAATTTTTGGGTAAAAACCTATGAATAATATTTAAAATATACATAAAATGAGCATCACATTCTAATATCCTGATTTGAACAATAATAACAAAATAAATAGAATAAGATAACATGAAAACAAGTAAAAAAAAAAAAGAATAAATAAACTACCTAATATGATTTTCCTTTTTTTTTTCTCTTCTTTTTTCTTCCAAATGGGGCTTGGCAGCTTGTGGTGGTTCGCCTGGATGATGGGTTGCCAAGGAGTTGGTCGCTGGCGTTCCGGTGAGGGGCGGCAGCAGGTGTCGGAGCTCCGGCGAGGACTGACCAGCACTCAACAAGAAAATAAAATCAGCGAGCAGGGGCTGTTGCCTGGGTCAAAAGACTGCTGCAAAAAAAAAAGAGAGCTGGTGTAGGAGCGTCGCTCGGAGGGAGGAGTGGTGAGGTGCGCCGCGGACATCGGCGGAATAGCAGTAGCGTGCGGCTCGAGCTCGGAGCAGTGGAAAGGCATCGGCCGCTTGGGATTGTAGCGGAGACTCGGCGTTAGTGAGGCGTCTGGTCGAGCTAGTGAACAACGACGGTGAGGCTGGGCGGAGCCATGGCGTCAGCGAAAGTAGGGGCACAATCGTTGGGCGCGGGCTGTTGGCTTCACACACTGGGTCGTGGCTGCTGCAGATCAGGAAGTGGCAGCGCAGTGGGCGACGGGCGGACCAGGATCAGCGTCGGGGTCGTCGCGTGGTGAGGGCAGGGAGTCGGCGAGCGGAGCAATCGGCAGCAAGCTCGGATCAGGAGCGGAACTTCGACGGGTGCTGCGGCTTTCGGCGTCCAATCGCAGCAGCGGTGATGCTCGGAGATGGCGAGCAAGGTAGAAGCAGGAGCTCAGTTGTAGATCTCGTGGGTGAGCAGGGCAGCGGCAGCGCTCGAGCGTGCAGTAGCTCGACCACCGATGACGTCACGGGTCGGCGGTAATAACAACCAGCGGCAAAGGGGCGCTCAGATCGTCGGAGCAGTGGCGGAACTACAGAACAGAAGCTTCGTCGCGGCTGAGAGGTGAATCGGCGGTGGACGACACGATCGGCGGGAATCCTCAAAGAAGACGACACTGTTCCTCCTTTTATTTATTTATTTCTCTCTCTCTCACCTGTCTCTATCTCTCTCAGCCAAACCCTCCCACGTCTCCCTCACTCTCAGTTTTCTGCTTTGCCTCACGTCATCTCTCTTTGTATCTTCTCTTCTCTCCACCTTCTTTCTTTTGACTTTTCTCCTTACCAAAACTCTGTTTTCTTTTGTGAACTTTTCAAAAATCGAATGAAGAAGCCCCCCGTTCAAGGCTTTGTACTCTCTATTTATAGCGGAAAAATTCAACAAACAAGTGAAGATTTCCCAATATTCGCTCAACTTCTCAACAAAAAAGTGGCTCCGAAATCAAATGACTGAATTTTTTTTGAATTTTGAAATGAGAATATATTTTAACAAGAAGGATCTTCAAAACTGAATTTTTTATTTTATTTATTGGTTCCTAAAATATTGGGTGTCAACAATGCGCCTTTGAGAGTGCTGTGCCCTTGTGCTTGTTCGGATTGATTCATCCATGTTTATCATTTGTTTCTACCGTACCATAGAGTTGACGACAAAGGAGGTGATATAGAGTTTTGTTTTGACAATTTTTGATTTACTCTATTTAGTCTTCATATATGGCTCCTACAAATAACATGTATTTCTTCTTTGAAGGCGATTATAGCGGGTGGTACTGACACTACAATAACCACCCTAACATGGACAGTCTCTTTGTTGCTAAACAACCTTCATGTTCTAAGAAAAACTCGAGAAGAACTAGATGCTCAAATTGGTAAACAAAGGCATGTGAAAGAGTCAGACGTTACAAATTTAACTTACCTACACGCTATAGTGAAGGAGACACTTCGATTACATCCTGCAGCCCCGCTCTCCTTGCCACATTTATCAACTGAAGATTGCATCATCACCGGGTACTATGTGCCCAAAGGCACGAGGTTGATCTTCAACTTATGGAAAATTCAATCCGATCTAAAAGCATGGCCCGAACCAATGAAGTTTAGGCCTGAGAGGTTCTTGAGTAGTCATAAGGATATTGATGTGAAGAACCCTAAATTTGACTACATGCCATTCGGAAGTGGTAGAAGAATCTGTCCCGGAATGTCCTTTGGCCTTCAATCGGTGCATTCAATGCTCTCTAGGTTCCTGCATGCATTTGAGATATCAACTCCCGATAGCTCGCCTGTGGATATGTCGGAGGGTTTCGGAATAACAGTTGACAAGCTGACGCCGCTCGAAGTATTGCTCGCACCAAGATTGCCTGACGAGGTCTACAAATTTACATGAAGCACTAGAAGAATGAGAAACAAGTCAATGGGCAAGTTATTACTAAATAAATGGGCTCTCCATGTCTAGCTTTTATCTAGTCAATTATTAGTTTTATATTCAGACAACCGACGATTTCAATTCAGCATGTCTCTTGTAATAAATAGGGAATAGGTTGGTGCTTCACTATGGCAAGAGAAACTTATAATGATGTCCAACGCGCTGATCAAGATGTAGACTTGGATATATGACATTTGCTTTGAGATGTCCGGTATATCATTTGTAGTGGTTATCTTATTTCGTGTCAGCTTAAAATACTCCTCCATACTTAATATGTTCATTGACGGAGCCCGGATTCAAATTGAGGTGGGGGGGGGGGAGAGAGAGGCGAAATCCAATGATCATAATGTCTTCATTTGCGGAGTTGCAAATTTCTCTCGAATGTGAAATTTTGGTAAACATAAAATAAAGATATCTTATTGATCGCTATACCCTAGGAACGTCTATTTAGATGTCGTGGACTAACCATAAAATTATGTTGGATAAGCGGAACGTGTTAATTATCAGCGCTTAGGTTGAGCAGTAACAATAGGAGAAGACTAATCGCTCATTTTTAAAATGATGAGTCTTCTCCTCTTACTTGGTTATCCAAAAGACACAAATATTTAATTAATTTTGGTTCGGACTAATCGCTCATTTTTAAAATGATGAGTCTTCTTCTCTATCTGGGTTATCCTAAAAACACAAATATTTAATTAATTTTGGTTCGTGCATTCGCAATGATTCCGTGAGCACGTCAAGGCGACCTCAAGGTATGTTGTCTGAGGTGGGATTTCACTTTAGCGCCTTAAAAAGTCGTACTTTGGAGAGCACATTAGGATAATATGAAGCAATTTCCTTGTTTTAATGCTCTGTCTTGCAAAACAAATTATAATAGCTTGTAGGTATTATTTCTTCTTTTCTAATTCGAAAGGTTTAGAATTGAATTGCTCTCCATGTAATAGAGTTTATGATTTTTTTGGACCGGATAACATGATATTGGCTAATATTAGGAGTGATATGTCCGAATTAATGTGTGTTATGTGGATTTACATATCTGAATTAATGTGTCTTATGTGGACTTACGATGGGATTGAGATAAAAATAAATAAATTAAAATGACATATGGCCAAGATGCAGTGGTCAGCCAATTCATGAGGGAGAGAGGCAACAACTGCAACTGTGGCCGTCACTGGTGCCAATGGCACCGTCACTACCATACAAACATTGGAGCATTATACAATTGTCCTACTCCAATTTTCTAGATAAATCATCCAATCTTATATAGACTACCCCCTCTAAAGTGCACCTCCAAGTGCTAGATGAAGTAATTTATCTTGCCTTCACCGTGTTATGCAGACTATCAAACACATCCTAAAATAAATGGCTTTCGAGTTCCAGTAACAGTAGACAAATTATTATCGAAAACCTGTGTTAAGAAAAGTTATCATATAGCATGAAATAGCTTACCGAGTGTTGATGGTTTGTTTCACAAACAAACCATGAAGTGCCTTTTTTTTCATAGAAAAAAGTGTGAGTGTCTGAGCTAATATATAAGTGTGGAAGTTTTTTGTCGCGACCAAATTTTTGGGTGAATCATCTAGAGTTTGGCTAATGGATTACTAAGCCTAAACTTAGCTCGGGCTCTCCCAAGCCCATACCAATTCGCGACTTAGGTTCAAGTTTTTAACATGCTATTGATTTTCCAATTAGGAGTCGCCACTAATCTATTTTCGGTTGGTCGATGAGAAACCCAAGCAAAGTAATGGGAGATTTACTTTACTTCTGCGAACCAGAGATTTTTGAGTTCGGGGACTTGATTACGCTAGCTTTCACTAACGTCCTTTCGGTACCTTTCTCTTTTATTTCGAAAAAATGTTTTGCAGGCAGCTTGAGTTGATTTTAATTTACGTCCCTAATATGTGAGGTGCTTATGCGGGTGTACAATTCACCAATTTAACACCTAGATAAAGCAATGAGTAAATTGCAGGACTTATCTCATGGCATCAAAAGCATTTGCAGTGTTAGATCAGAATTCACATCGACAGTCCTAGATATGATCTCTAATTAACACGCAATTACTTTTTTTTTCTACTTGTTTAATGAGAATCATGCTTTATGCAATGCATGCCACTAATCTAACATGAAATAATATGACATAATAATATGACCTAAACTATATGATGCAAATGCAATGTTTTTGTGTTTTCTTAATAAGCATGCAATCTATCATAGATAATAAAATTAATTTATTCAAAGACAATTTTTTTGGTATTTTTTCATGAAGTTCGAAGTTAAAATCGTCTAATAATTATATGTGCAATCTAAATGAACCACATGACCTAATTCTAATGACGGACAATTTCTAATTGAATGAACCTATCAACAAACACTAAATGACGTGCATTTCATGAACCTAATTCTATATGACATGCGCATGCTCTTTTTTGTATTTTTTTTATTATAAAAATTCGTAACCAAAATATAAAAAATCTAACTAAAGTGAGATATTATTTATTTTAAGTTAGGAATAGAGTAATCTGAATCCTATCTTAACTTAGAAAATTATCTCGTCATGCAATTTAATTCAAAAGATATTATCTAACCTAGATACCATCTAAACATGCATTTAAAATTTTTTTTTTTAACTATTCTATCATGCAATTCTATCTAAGAAATCAATTCTAATCTACATAAATGAAAATGCATTTTTTTTTTGTATTTTTAGGATAAATAAAGTAATTAAAAGATAAGCACCAAATCATTCACGATCATCAAAGATATTATCCATCGTTCAAATCTGGAAAAGATATCTAATCAACTTGATTATTTTGCTAATAAAATCGATAAATTAATCTTAAGCCTTAAAGATCAAGATATCAATTTTATTCCCGCGTGATTAATTATTCCATCCAAAGCCTTATAGATGGAATAAAAAATTGACGTGCGGTTGTGGATTAGGCAATAAATCCTAAATGGAAATACGCCTATCATTCAGATATGCACATAAGATATTGAAAAGCATATATTAGGCAATAAAATATCCAAATCAAATTTAGATAAGATAATTACCTAATTCCGCAAATAATATTACCAAATTTGAATTGAACGGAATTTGCTCAATGGATGATCGGCGGTGTGTGGTGGTGCTCATGTGGCTTCTCAACATGATTTGGGGCTTGAAAGTGAGGGATGACCGTGGGCTCACGGTCAACGAACTTGCAAAAATAGGAACTTCGGGATCGACTCGGTTTGGATGCGAATGGGAACGGTGACTTTACTATTCACGATGGGGTTTTGGATGACAGCGTTGTCTGATCAGCGTCACGAGGAAACTACAACGTTGGGGGAGCAACAATGTTGTTGGGAATTTGCTGAATCTCGATTGGTGGACGTAAGCAGCAATGGCAGCAGCTTCAAACAGGCGATGTCGGGATCAATAGGAGTATTGGCTCATCGGTAGGGCTCAGACAGCAGAGCGGTGAGTGAGGCTTGTGACAACGGTCAACGGTAGTGAAGCGAGGACCGCAAAGTCGAGGCTCTCAGTGAGGGGACTCCTGTCCTTGGCCGTTGATCGAGGCTCTCAACTAAGGGTACTGTAGGTACGGTTTGCAATGGCGAAGCAGCAAGCAAGGATTGTCGGTGGTGAGCAGCTCTCAGTTGTAATGGATGGGTGAAACAGCATGTGGTCTGGTCGTCGATGGGCAGGAGCATATCACAGTAGTAACAACTTCATCGCGATGACTCAGGAAAGCAGTAGACTGTCGTGGTAGTTGGGCCCAAGCTTTATTCATATGAAGATGTCGTAGCTATGCAGGGCTTCCAGTGGAGCGGCGAAGGGAAGCTCGACAGCAAGGGGCTCGCTCGGGCTGAGGCACGGCGGAACAGAGTTGAAGGCGCAGCGACCCGCTCAGGCTCTGTTAGCGTCTGGAGCAGCGATGGCGGGGCAGAGCTTCGAATGGCTGCAGGGCGGCGAGCAGCGAAGGCTCGGTTGGTCACTTAGGCGAAAGGACTCGGAGCGGTGGTGGCTGGTGGCATGGCGACCGGCTCGGATCCGTTGCGGCGTCAGCGCTCGGGTGGAGGGTGCGGTGGTCGACGTGGAAGAGGCGGGTAGCAGCGGACGCCAGCAGATGCGGGAGTAGCGAAGGCTCGTTGAGGTAGGCGGAAGCGAGCTGCTGGCGTTGCACTTGGGGCTGGCTGCCGGATGTGGGCGGCGCAGGAGCAGTGGCAGCCGGAGGACGGCAGGCGGAGGTTTGGGGGACAGAGGCCGACAGGGCGCCGGGCTGCCCACGAAGAAGACGACTATAGCTTCCCCTTTTTCCTTTTTTCCTTTTTTTTCCTCTTTTCACTCTCTCACCTGTCCCCTCACATCCCTCTCTCTGCTGTTCACATCTCTTCTGCCTCCTGACCTTGACCTTGGCTTTTCCCTTTAGGAATTCTTTTCCCTTTTTTCTTTTGTGCTGCTTTTCCCTAGGAATGAAGGGAAACCAGCCCCACAAAAGAGCTTTTTCTCCTTTTGTGTGTTGTTTTTTTGACCCCCCATTTTTGTTGGAGAAAACTTCCTTATTTGTTTTGAAGCTGACAAAACATTTCCATCAGTCTAGTCTGAAGACTTGCAGACTCTTTCGTCAAAGTCTGAAGGCCGCCAGAATGCCAGACTCAAGATTTAAAGTCTGCCCTCATTGACAGTTTCTAAACTGACGAAGAAGACTTATTTAGATTCGAGTAATTCTTTAAGGATTTAATTGGAGCGGCTAAAGAAGTTCTCATGGCTAGAGATAGCATTTGAAGATCAATTATTCGTTTTGAATTTAATTCGGATAATTTGGATCCATTGATTGGTGAAGTATACTTGGAAGGTTCTACTTATGGAAACCTAGATCCTGATTGTATGGGCGAGTAGGATTGGTGGGCTATCATCACATTCCTTAAGTAACTCGAGATCTCCCTAATTGATTATGTCCAACGGGTAGATTGGAAGAACTCCTTTGGAAGGTACCAACGGATATGAAGGCATGGAGGAGTATAGAAGGAAGATGCTCTAGTTATTTGAGTGTGTGTGCGATAGAAAAATTTCAAAGTCTGAAACTCCTTGCTCTTTATTGATTCATTTGTTGAGCATAAATTTGTACTCAAAAGAGAGTCTTGATACTTGTGAGGCCTTGAGGAAGTGTAGTAGAGTCTCTACACTGTGGAATCAAGGACGTGATACTGTAACGACTCTTTTGATTCATAGTGAAATCCAGCCGGTGGGTTGTCAGTGTGGGAGAGTGGATGTAGGCTTGGATTAAGCCGAACCACTATAAACCTTGTGTTCTTATTCTCTTCCCTGAACTCTTTTTTTTTTTGTTCGTAACTTTATTTAATTGTTAGAATCTGATTTCCTCTGCAAAGTCTATTGTTAATCAGACTCAGGTTAAAAGTAAAAGTTTTATCCCATATTTTGCAAAATCTGTTTTCGCACCTATTCACCCCCCTCTAGGTGCTCATTCTAGCTCTTTCAATTTTGACGTTGTTGACACTTAATTTGAATTTTCAAAACAAAAATCAAAAAATTATTAATTAAAAAAAAAAGGGATGCGAGGGGTCGGGTCGGGCCGAATCTAGCCTTGGCCCAACTCGGCCCTCCTCCCTTCCTCTCTTCGCTCGGCCCGACCCACGCCGAGCTTCTCCCTTCTCTCGGTGTCCTTCGCACTCGACCTGCAGGAAAAGCAAAACGAAAGACAAAGCATTGAGCAAAGGAGAAAGAAAAGGAGGGGGGAAGTAGAGAGAGAGAGAGAGAGAGAGAGAGAGAGAGAGAGAGAGCTGGAAAAGACTCGCCATTGCCGTTCCTATCGCCTTTACTGCCCGACCAACCACGACCACTACTGTATCCCCGAACCCAGATCTGGAGCAGAGGCGCCGTGTGAAGAAGCAACGCAGCGGGAGAGAGAGAGAGAGAGCTCGAGGGAGGAGCAGAGGGAGAGAAGAGAAGAGAGAGAAGGAACGGAGGGGAGGAGGGTAGCGGCGGCGCTGCTTGACGTCGTCCGAGCCGCCGTCCGAGCCGTCGCCGAGCTCGCGCCTCCGCCCGACGCCGTCCGAGCCGCCACCGCCTTTCGTTTAGACGCACGACTTGCTAATCCTCGCTGAGCCGCCGCCCTCCCGCCCGACGTCGTTTGAGCCTCCCTCGCCGTTCCTATTGCCGTTGCGTCGTCCCGCGCCACCGCACCGCAAGAATCGCCGCCGAGTCGCTGGCGTCCCGAACGTCCTCCTTCGGTGCGGGAGCCTCCAATCGGGTAGGGTTTTTGGCGAATCGGGGCCGGGTTTGGGCTCGTGGGCTTGTGGGCTTCCTTTTTAAAAAAAAGTTTAGATCGGACTGGGCATGTACATTATGCCCAGCCCAGCTAGGTTTCTGCCGGCTTGGGTTGCGCTGCCCAATCCGGTCTGGGTTCGGGCCATTTTCAATGAACCGGGTCGGACCCAACCCGGGATCCGACCTGGGTCGTTTTTAATTTATTATAATATTATGATATTGAAATAATATTTTTAAAAATAAAAAAAATATAATTTTTAATTTTTTTAAAATTAAATCAAAAAATTAAAAATTTCGAAAATTAAAAAAATGTAAGGTTTGGTTGGAAATTGCCATGTTTTGCTAATTAAGCATTTATTTACTTACACGTTGATTTTATCGCGTGTTTAATTTGCATATTTAATTATGTTTAATTGCACTCGCTCAATTTTATTGCAATTCGGATCTTGGTAGCTGTGATTATTATTTTAATGATTGCGCACCTGCATGATCACATCATATGTTAGTGGATAGGTATAAAATCAATCCAAACTGCTTGACAAAAACCCTTTCTTTTAAAATGAACAAGATTAGGTATTGAAAAGGCACTAATTGGTTAATTAATGTAATCAAGTCACTGACCCTAGATTCTTTGGTTGCGTAGGAAGTGACGAAGTGAGGTATACTCCCATACCTCACTTGATTTCTAACCGATCCAATAGGCTTGTGGTGAATCATTTTTGCGAAATTCTTTAAAATATCCTAATGTCACGCGAGGTATGGGCTTGGGAGAGCCCGCGCCAAATCATAGGCCTTAGGTCCGTCCTTTAGGTAATACCCCTAAACCTGTTCCCTCTCCCCGAGGGGTAGGTCGTGACAGTTTGGCGACTTCGCTGGGGACTTGGTTTTAAACCTTAGAGGACTTATGCCAAAATTAATCTTGTTCAAAAATATTTTTGTTTGGCAGCGAAGATTCCAGGTACGTCCCTAACATGGGTGTTAAATGTTTTTGTAGTTGGGAGTTATAAGGGGAGGAGTGATTGTTAACCCCTTGTCTTGTAGGTGTGGAGTTGTGAATGAATGTTCATGTTTTGAATTTATGAAGTGTTGCTTGTGTTAGAGAAAACTCCTTTGATGTTTTGAAGATGACAAAACTTATCTACATTATGTTCTGAAGATTTCTAGAATTCTATGTCAAAGTTTGAAGACTCCCAGACTTTTGTGTCAAAGTCTCTTTTACATTAGAAGTCTGCTCACTCTGACAAATTCCAGACTGAACATAAGTGAAGAATGAAGACTTATCTAGACGCGGTATTATCTTTCTTTCTTTAAGGGTTCAGATCATATGGATTATATATGATCTTCTGGTTGGAAATATCACCTACGAGATTGATTATCTTTATTGAAATCAATTTAGATACATCAAATCTTTTCGGAAGATAAGTAAATTTGGAAAAAATCTACTTATGGAAACCAAGATCCTAATTGTAAGGATTGATGGGCTTTCATCACAATCTTCAAACGGCTCAAGATCTCATTGATTGATTCCGTCCAATGGGTTGATTGGAAGCATTCATTTGGAAAGTGCCAATGCTCGAGAATGCATGACGGAGTATTTAAGGAGGACTCTCCAATTGTTCGATAGAGTGCGTGAAAGAGAAATTCCAAAGTCTGAAACTTCCTATTCTCTTGTTACTTCTCACACTGAGCTCAAAGTTGTACTAAAAAAAGAGAGATTTATAGTGTGACTTTGTGAGAGAGTAGTAGAGACTCTTTACTATGAAGTTAAGACCATAGATTGTAAATTCTCTTTTGATTCATAGCGGAAACCAGCCAGGAGGCTGTCAGCGTGGGAGAGTGGACGTAGGCTTGATCTAAGCCGAACCACTATAAATTATGTGTTCTTATTCTCTTCCATAAACTCTTTTACTTTGTTCGTAGTTCTGTTTATAGTTAAAATATGAACTCGCTCAAAGTCTGTTGTTCTTCAAACTCAGTTTCAAAAGAAAAATATTTTTATTACTCTTTGCGAAAATTGTCTTCACACCTATTTACCCCCCTCTAGGTGTTCATACTAGCACTCACAATTGGTGTAGAGCTTGTGTGCTTAATTATTGAAGTGTTTTACTTCTAAGCTAAAGATCCTTTATGGCTAGTATTTTGGCTCTAGGTTTAATTGAAGGTCAGAGCAACACCAGACCCCCTTACTTCGATGGAAAATAGTACAATATATGGAAAAACAAGATGAAGGCATTTCTCAGATCTAGAGATCCTATGGAGTGGGATGTTGTAGAAAAAAAAAGGGATCAATCCTAAATCAACATCAGCTTTAGACAGAGGGAAAAAAGTTATTGATGCTGATAAAACAACACGAGTTGACTTGACCAAGAGACAAGCTCTTGATGCGAAAGCAATCTACTCTTTATACTGTGCCTTATCTCATACTGAGTATAACCGAATTTCTTCTTGTGAAACAACAATGAAGTTTGGGACATATTACATGTTACTTATGAAGGGACTGACCGTGTGAAGGAAACCAAAATAAACATTATGCTTGGATAGTATGAAGCCTTCAGAATGAAACCTAGAGAATATATTACTGATATGTTTAGTCGCTTTACAGTGATTGTAAATGGCCTGGCTTATCAAGGTAAGCCAATCTCAGGACCAATGAAAGTCAACAAATTGCTGTGTGGGCTTTCAAAAGATTGGAATCATGTGAAGACTTCAATTAGAGAAACACAAAGGATCATGCTTCTATCAATTGATGAACTGATAGGCACACTGTAGTCATACGAAGTGGAGCAGATAAATGATGAAGAAGATCCTAAAGGTAAGAAGTCAATTGCTTTAAAGTCTAACATTGATTTTGATGATACAGATTCAGATGATGGTATGGACGATGAGGAGCTAGCACTTATGATTAAGAAATTCAGAAAGTTGAATAGAAAGGGAAGAAGATTCAATTGGAAGAAGTAGAGCACACAAAATTTCCAAAGGAGACCGACTGAGAACAATGAAACCATCAAAGATGTGATATGCTTCGAATGCAAGAAAAATGGGCATATCAGACCTACCATCCTCTTTTGAAGAAGAAAAAAGAAAAACTAAGAAGTACAAAAAGGCACTCAAAGCTGAAACTTGGAATGACACTGAGTGTGAGGAAAGCGAAGAAGAATATGACAACATATGTCTAATGGCTCATTCCGAATCAGACTTAGAATTAGAAATAAATTTTGATTCAGACTCTGACAAAGAAATTGAGGTTACTATCAAAAGGAAGATCAAATGGTATTTGGATAGTGGCTGTTTGAGACATATGATAGGAGACTCAAGCTGCTTTATAAAGCTTGTTAGACTGAATGGAGGAAAAATTTCTTTTGGTGGAAACAACAAAGAAAGATTGTAGGATGTGGAACTGTGAAGATTGGAAGCCTGACTATCAATAATGTTTCCTTAGTGGAAGGTTTGAACTACAATCTACTAAGCATAAGTCAGCTTTGCGATACTGGGTTCAGAATAAATTTCCAAGAAGGCATTTGTTTTGGAACGAGTCATGACTTCTCTCAATTTTTCACTAGGTGAAGGCATGGCAACATTTACCTTTTGGATGTAAACCCAAAAAATTCTCAGTGCCTTATTTCTATTCAAGATGAAGCAAGTCTCTGGCATTGAAAGCTTCGTCATGTTAACATGAAGAAAATTGCCAACATTTCTTCTAAGAAACTTGTTCGAGGCTTTCCTAATCTAGCTTACTAGAAGAATGAGTTGTGCACTCCCTGTGTCTTGGGAAAACAAGTCATAAGTTCCTTTAAACTTGTGAATCAAGTCTCTACCAATCAAGCTCTGCAACTTCTTCATATGGACCTTTTTGGCCCAACCAGAACTCAAAGTATTGATGGAAAGAAATAATGTCTAGTAATCTAGTAATCGTGGATGATTACTCTCGCTTCACTTGGGTTTACTTTCTAGCAAGTAAGTATGAAATCTTCTCTTATTTCTACAAGTTTGCCAAGAAGGTTCAGAATGAAAAGGGTTATACTATTTCAAGCATACGAACTGACCATGGAGGTGAGTTTGAAAATTAGGACTTTGCGAGGTTCTGTGATGAATCTGGTTTTCAGCATGTTTTCTCTTCTCCATACACTCCAAAACAAAATGAGGTTGTGGAAAGGAAGAACAGATCCTTACCAGAGATGGCCAGAACTCTCTTAATAGAGAACAAAATATTCTCTCGATTTTGGGCAGAAGCAATTTCCACTGCTTACTACATTATCAACAGAGTATTCTTGAGGCCTATTCTAGAGAAAACTTGTTATGAAGTGTATAAAGGAAAGAAGCCGAATGTTTCTTACTTTCATGTCTTTGGCTGTAAATGTTTTATTTTGAAGAATGCGAATGATTGATCTGGAAAGTTTGAGGAGAAATCAGACGAAGGAATCTTCCTTGGCTATTCGACTTCAAGCAAAGCTTACAGAGTCTTTAACAAGAAGACTCAATCCGTGGAAGAATCTATGAATGTCAAGTTTCAAGATAATGTGGAAAATTTACCAAATCAGACTCAACTTGAAGACTCTGAACACGTTCCAGAATTTACAAAGTCTACTTCCCCCGAAGAGGTTCAGACTTCTGGAGAACAGTAACAAGCAGAACGAAAAGATTCAACCGAAGTAGAGGATCAACAAACTTTCAAACAAAATAGCAACTGGAAGCACAAGTCAAGTCATCCTAAAGAACTCATCATGGGCAACATTGACGAAGAAGTTCGCACCAGATCCAAAGGAAGAGAAGAGTCCGGTGCTCTAGCACTTGTTTCTGAGATAGAACCAAAAGGAGTAGACGAAGCATTATCTGATGAAAGTTGGATAGAAGCTATGCATGAAGAACTTAGACAATTCAGCATCAATGATGTATGGGAGTTGATTCCAAAACCCAAAGACAAATCCGTGATTGGAACGAAATGGGTTTTCAGGAATAAGATGAATGAGAATGGAAAAGTGGTCAGAAACAAAGCAAGACTCGTGGCAAAAGGATATACATAGGAAGAAGGGATAGACTATGACGAGACCTATGCACCAGTAGCGAGGTTAGAAGCAATTAGATTAGTACTTGCTTTTGCTTATTTTAAAAATTTCAGGTTATTCTAGATAGATGTCAAAAGTGTATTCCTGAATGGGTTCATACAAGAAGAAGTCTATGTGGAACAACCACCAGGATTTGAAGATCCAAGAAAGCCAGACTCAGTCTATTGATTGAAAAAGGCATTGTATGGACTGAAGCAAGCATCTTGAGCCTGGTATGAAAGGTTGAGTAAGTTTCTAATTCAAAACGGTTTTGAAAAGGGAAAGGTTGATACTACCTTATTTATAAAGAAAGAAGGAAAAGATTTTTTACTGATACAAATTTATGTAGATGACATTATTTTTTATTCTCCTAACGAAAGTCTCTACAAGAAATTTTCAAGATCTATGCGGGATGAATTCGAAATGAGCATGATGGGTGAGTTAACTTTCTTTCTGGGATTACAAGTCAGACAATCGAAGAAAGGTATATTCATTCACCAAGAAAAATATGCCAAAGATCTCGTCAAGAAATTTGGGTTAGAGAATTGCAAGAAGACAGAGACATCAATGTCAAGTACTTGAAACTGGACAAGGATGAAGAAGGAAAGAAAGTAGATCATAAGCTATACAGAAGCATTATCGGTTCACTTCTCTACCTTATTGCTCCTAGACCTGATATTCTATTCAGTATGTGCATCTGTGCTAGATTTCAGTATGATCCCAAAGAATGTCATTTAAGTGCTGCAAAACGCATCATTAAATATGTTGCGACTTCTTTAAAGCTGGGTCTATGGTATCCTAAGGAAGGAGACTTTACCCTCCTTGGATACTCATATGGTGATTTAGCCGGTTGTAAAGTCAATAGAAAGAGCACGTCTGACACTTGTCAACTGCTGGGAAATATGTTGGTATATTGGTTCTCAAGGAAGCAAAGTATTGTAGCATTATCAATAGCAGAAGTAGAGTATGTAGCTCTTGAGAGTTGTTGCTCTCAAATCCTATGGATAAGACAACAACTAAGAGACTTTGGGATTAAAGAATCGTGTACCGAGATCATATGCGACAACACCAATGCTATTAATCTCACCAAGAACCCAATTCTTCATTCAAGGGCGAAGCATATAGAGATTCGACATCACTTTATAAGAGATCATGTCCAACATGGGGAGATTATGATTCAGTTCATTGATTTGAAGAATCAGCTGGCAAACATCTTCAAAAAGCCTCTGGAGAAAAATTTATTTTAGTCTATTCACAGCAAGCTGAATATTATTTCTCTTATCGATTAAAGGCTGAAGTTGTCCTCTTCAATCTAGGTATTTTAACAAGAACAAGTACATTCGTATTCAAATCATTGCTTGCCTATTTTACTTTTAGAAGTTATCTTTTTCGAATTTTGAATTTTTGGCGTTTTTATTTTTAGTTATTCCGAAAAGGCATTTTCTTTTGTGTCGGAAATAGCAAAAAGGAAGAATTGTAGGGATTGGAGGCTGTAAAGATTGGAATCTCACAATAAGCAATGTTTTCACTTAGTAGAAGGACTCAAACTACAATGTCCTAACGATATCGATTATTTGTGTGATGCGGTTTCAAAATAAACTTTCAGAGGGAATATGTTCGGGAACCCGATAAAAGATTCTACTCAGTCATTTATGGGTCGAAGACATGGAAATATCTACCTCTTGAATACGTGAAACCGGATGAAACGCAGTATCGTCTCAATTCAAGGCAGAGCGAACTTATGGCACGAAGCTTGGACACATCAACATGAAGCGAGATAGCTAAAATTTCTTCAAAGAAGCTTGTTAGTTTTACCCAATTTATCATATCAAAGTCTGGTTATGCACTCCATGCGTATTGGGAAAGCATGTAAGAAATTCTTTAAACCAATAAATCAAGTTTCAACTAATGGTATGCTTTAAACACGCATATGGATCTCTTTGGACCAACCAGAACTCAGAGCATTGGAGGTAAGAAATATTGCCTAGTAATTGTGGATGATTACTCGATTTACAGGTATATTTCTGGCAAATAAATACGAAACATTCTTTTTACTTTGAAAAGTTTGCTAAAAAGGTTCAAAATGAAAATGATATGTTATTTCAAGTATAAGAACAAATCATGGAGGTGAATTTGAAAATCCAAGATTTTACAAAATTTTGTGATGAATCTGGTTTTCAGCATTTATTTTCCTCTCCATATACTCCCGAGCAAAACGGAGTTGTGGAAAGAAAGAATAGTCGCTTCAAGAAATGGCTAGAACTCTTCTAATTGAAAGCAACATTTCCTCGCGTTTTAGGTGGCAGTTTCTACAGCATGTTATATCATTAATAGAGTTTTTCTAAGACCAGTGCAGGGGAAAAAACCCCATGAGTTATTCAAAGGAAAGAAACCCATTGTTTCATATTTTCATGTGTTTGGTTGTAAATGCTTTATTTTGAAAATGCAAATGATCGAGTTGGCAAGTTTGAAGAAAAATCGGAGACGCGAAGGCATCTTCCTTGGATATTCTATCTCGAGCAAAGCATACGAGTCTATAACAAAGAAGACTCAATCTGTGGAGGAATCAATGAATGTCAAATTCCAAGATTCTATGCAAAATGAATTAGTTGAACTCATCTTGAAGAATCGAGACACACCGGACTCTGCAAAAGTCTAAAGCGGCTGGAACTCGAAGACCAGCAAACAAGTAGTTGCGAAGATTCAAATGAAGGAAGTGCTCATCGGCCCTGAAAATTAATCGATGGCGGAAGCATAAGTCCCGGTCATCCCAAAAGATCTCATTATTGGCGACATTAATGAAGGAATTCGCACAAGATCCAAAGGCGTGAAGAGTCTAGTCTTTGTGGCTCTTATTTGGAATAGAACCCAAAAGCATTGAAGAAGCTTTATCGATGAAAGCTGGATTGCAGCTATGCAAGAAGAACTCGAGACAATTCGGCATCAATGATGTGCGGGAATTGACTCCTAAACCAAAAGGTAAATCTATTATTGGAGCTAAATGGGTTTTCGAGAAACAAGATGAACGAGAAAGGAAAAGTCATAAGAACAAAGCAAGACTCGTAGCAAAGGGATATACGCAAGAAGGGATAGACTATGACGAGACTTACGCACCGATAGCAAGGTTAGAAACAATTCGATTATTACTTGCTTTTGCTTGTTATAAAGAATTTCAGGGTTATTCCAAATGGATGTCAAAAGTGCTTTCCTGAATGGATTTATTCATGAAGTCTATGTGGAACAACCACCAGGGTTTGAAGACCCAAAGAAGCAGAGACTCGGTATTCGGGCGAAAAAGGCCTTGTATGGTTTAAAACAAGCACATCGAGCTTGGTACGACAGGCTAAGTAAGTTTTTGATTCAAAATGGCTTTGTTAAAGGTAAAGTAGATACTACTCTATTTATCAAAAGAGAAAGCAAAAGTTTTCTGCTTGTTCAAATATATGTAGATGATATTATCTTTGGATCTTCTAATGAAAGTTTGTGCAAGAATTTCTCTAAGACTATGCAGAATGAATTTGAAATGAGCATGATGGGCGAACTAACCTTCTTTCTTGGACTTCAAGTGAAACAATTGAAGGAAGGAACCTTTATTGATCAAGAAAAATATGCTAATGATCTTGTCAAAAAGTTTGGATTGGAAAATTGCAAAAAGAAGTGAAATACCAATGTCGAAGCTCTTTGAAGATAGACAAAGATGAAGAAGGAAGAAAGTTGACCCGAGAAGAAATACAGGAGTATCATTGGTTCACTTCTTTATCTTACGCTACAGACACGACATTTTTGTTTAGTGTTTGCATGTGTGCTAGATTTCAAGCGAGACCCTAGAGAATCTCTTAAATGCTGCAAAGCGAATTATCAAATACATTGCTTCAACTCGAAGCATTGGTCTTTGGTATCCTAAAAAGAGAACTTTCTCTTCTTGGATATCTTTCGAGCCCAGCGAGATCTAGTAGTTGCGAGTTGATAGAAAGAGCACTTCGGGCACTTGTCAACTACTTGGAAACGGAGGACGATTATCTTGGTTTTCAAGAAAACAAAATACGGTAGCTCTTTCAGCTGAGCAGAGTATGTAGCTCTTGGAAGTTGTTGTTCACAAATGCATGGATAAAACAACAACTAAGAGACTTTGGAATTGAAGACTCAAGCGAGATTAAGTTTGTGACAACACCACGCAATCAATCTTACCAAAATCCAATCCTTCACTCAAGCGCGAAGCATATAGAATTCGACATCACTTCATTAGAGATCATGTTCAAAGTGGAGAGATTTTGATTCGGTTTGTTGACTCAAGAACCAATGGCGGATATATTTACAAAGCCTTTGGAAAATCAATTTGAAGTCATCCGTTCCAAACTCAACATCCGAAGCTTGAAGAAGTTAAAATCTAGAGACTTTCGGACTCATACAAACAAGGTTCTTGACTGTAAGTTATTTTATTTTCTCTAATTATTAAATCTCGGAAGGTACGATCATTTTATCTATAATTGATTTTTGCTATCTTTAATTTCCATGATAAATACAATCTTTTCTTTTTCAAAAAGGGTAAATATTTTCAAAATGGCGGGTATCTATTTTTGAAAAGGCAGTTATTTTCAAAGGGCATCTTTTACTTTCCTTTACGACGCTTGGTATACCTCTCTTCGGCCCTATATCGGTCGGTTCCTCTTCGTCCAAAAACCCTAAAAAGCATCGATCTTTCCTCTGTCTTCTTCACTTGTTTATTCTTCGAAAAAGTTTTCATCTTTCTTGGGAAAAGTCAAGTTCGGAATCTTTCAAGGCGAAAGATGTCGTCTTCAAGAAAGTCTTCGAGGATTGCAAGCGGGGGACCACGACAAATGAGTGAGGGACCTCTCATTTTTTGATCTTGCGAGGAGAGGAGTCACTTGATCGACAACGAGCCCATGACATTCTCGGCAGCGTCATTCTTCTCCAATTAGTTCACTGGTCTTTGGAATTTCCGAACAAGTACATTCGTATTCAAATCATTGCTTGCCTATTTTACTTTTAGAAGTTATCTTTTTCGAATTTTGAATTTTTGGCAGTTTTTATTTTTAGTTATTCCGAAAAGGCATTTTCTTTTGTGTCGTTTCAACTTCCTGTTTTTGACAGCTTTTTATCTCCTAAAATGATTCATTTCCAAATCTGTCTCTCAAAACCCTAATCGCTATTCTCTTCTCGTTCGTCTTTTACTCTCAAGTTTGTTATGCAAGTTTTCATCTTTTCTTCACTCGAACCTGTCTGTGAAATCTTTCAAGCCTGCATCCATGTCTTACCAAAGGAAATCCTCTCGGATTGCAAGCAAGGGGCCTCGGAATGTGCCAGAAGGGTAGACACATTTTGATCTCACTGAGAAAGATTCTCCGTGCAACTCTCCACAGCAATCTTCGCAGAACTCGCCGAAGAACTTTACACAGAATCCTCCGCGCCAACCTCTGGAAAAGGAAGTCGAGCAAGATGCAGTACCTCTTAGAACCTCGAGACCCCAGGTTCTTTATAAGCATTACACTTATTTGAAGCAAGGTGGTACTCCTATGACTTTTATCACTAATTTTCTAAGAGAAAAAATTGAAGGCGAGTGTCGAGTGGCGAGCGAAGAAGTTGTTTTTTCGATTTTAGCAAATTGAAGACTAAGAGGACAAACAAGACAAAAGAGAACGAATGCTAGAGGAGGATGTCATAAGGTGCATTTTTGGACACCGTGAGAACTCCTCACAAAAACATTTTCCTCCTTCGTAAATTATGACTATTGACGCCATAAAAGACATTAAAAACCTAAGTTATCAAAGAACAATGTAAAATTACTTGAGCTCTTCACTAAAGAACTGTTTAATGTTGTTGACGCCGTTTATTTTAAGGTTTTCTTTATATAAAAAAGTTATAAATAATATTATATATATATAGTCAGGGTTAGTCTGGGTTGGACTGACTCGGAACTCTTAGGACCGAGGACCGACCAGCACAGTGCTGGTCTAGAAATTCTAGGACCAAGGACCGACTTAGTCTCCCTAGGAACCGGATCAAGACCAGCAGGGTGGGGCCTGTCCAGGGTCGGTCCAGGGTTGACCCTGGACCGATGCTCACCCTACCTTAGATTCGTTCTAATCATCCTGAAAACAAGGATGATGATGAGAGGTTTTATTCGAATTTTCAACCTAGAATGGGTGTTGCTGCTGATGTTCCTGGAGAGAGAACGAGATTGTTTCGTTCTAAAGAGCACAAAAGGGTTTACACCCAAATGCTGAAGAGAGGGGTCATGAACCCTCGAACTGTTAATTTTGACTTCTTAGACTCGATCAAGGTTAACTTGAGGGAAAAGTTAACCTTCCTTCAACTCGAGAATTTTTGTTCAGAGGCGGCTGTTGCATATCTAGAATTGACAACATTTTTCTATTCGAATATGTCTTTTCTTGATTAGAATCGAATCCAATTTACTATGAGTGATAAAGCATATGTGGTGGATGTTGACACACTGGCAGACATTATTGGGGTGGAAAGGAGTGGTTTTCAACCAATCAGTGTCTCATTTGGTCAAGCAATGAGATTTCTTGTCAAGGACATATTACTAGAAAGAGGCATCACATACTCTAGACTGCCAGCCTCAAATGTTCTGCTACACAAAATTGTCATTAACTGGAATAGACCGAAGGCTGCATAAAAAACAGATGTTTCCAGATTTGAAGCAAGACTCATGTTTGCTATTTGCAATGAGATATGCTTTTCTCTCCCTCATACTATCTTGATGCACATGTATAGGACAGTTATAAAGGGCAAAGGACAATTGCATTATTCTACGCTGGTTACAAAGTTGTTTAGACATTTTCAAATCCAATTTCCTGCCTCACTTTGCTCTCAAACTGTTGCTCCTATGGTAATAGGACTGAAGATGATTTCGAAGATGAGGTTGAAAGATCTAAAAAAGGCTAATGAGCGCTTGAAGAAGGAGTCATCAAGCAAAACCAAGGAAGATTCTGCTGGAAGAAAGAGGAAAGGCAAGGAAGTTGTGCATGAACCTATAAAGAAGAGAGGATCACTTTTCCTGCAGGACGAAGGGGATGAAGATGATCTTATAATTTCTGCCATTGCCTTAAAGAATCTTCAAGGTTTTGTTGGTTTTGAGAAACCAATGGAAAGAGAAGAAGGAAACAGAGAAGAAACAGAGCAAGAAGAAGAAGAAGAAATAGAGAAGGAAGAAGCAGAAAGAGAAGAAAGAGCAGGAGTTGAAGAAGAAGAAGAAGGTCATTCTGAAAAGAAGGATGAGGATGACTCTTATGAAGAGACAATTGCACTATCTTTATCTGAGGATTTAGAAGCAACTAGGAGTGGACTAATAGGAGTACGTATTAAGAAAGAACATCACTCTCATTCTAAAAACGAGAAGACACAAGAAGAAGGAATCCCTTCTCCACATGTAGGCATAGAAACAGGGGGAGCTGCTGAGAAAATAGGGATTTCTTCTCCTTATTTTGCGAGTGATGGCATAAGTCGATCTCCTGCAGACCCAGAAGATGTTTATACTTCTCAATTTCCTGAAACTAACATTGAAGAATCTACTTCGAGTCATGGTGCTAGACAAGTTGATGTTCCCTCATCTCTCAATTCTCCTCGAATTCAATTCGCTGAAGCTAGTGTGCAGACTGAACCAATGCTGACTATCCAAGAATGATAGAGTTCCTTTTGGAAGTTAAAGCTCAGCAATACGCCATGGAGATTGAGATTCAGAAACTTCACACTGCGTTGAGATCTTCTTCTGATTTTCACATTGGAAAAGGTACAGTCTTTTTAGACACTCAGGTACAGACCTTGAATCAACAAGTCTCTCAGATTGTGGTGAAGAATAATCAGGACTTTCAGATTCTCGATTCAAGTCAAGAATGTTCATCGCCAGTGCCAGAAGGTTGAGGAGGCAGTTTAGTCCATGGGGGATTTCCAACTAGTTCAAGTTTCTCGACAATCTTGATTCCTTTTATCTATTTTCTATTTTGACTTTCTCCACTTTTTGCTGTTGACAAAAATGGGGAGAATGTTGCAGATTTGAACTTCTGAACTTAACTTTGAACTTAACTTGTTGCGGAGTTGATTTGAGTTTGTTTGATGTTTTGAACACTTATACTCTCCAGCAATCCTTGTGGTAGTGATGTTTATGGATGTGGATGTTTAAATCTTGATGTGTGTCTAATTTTTCAAGATTAACATGTTTTTTATGGTTGCAAAATCGATTCTATCCAGATCCTTAACAAAATGTCTTTATAAGATATCATGTACTGCTAAGAGTTGTTTTGCAAGGTATAAATCTTTAAATCTGTAGGGAAGTTTTGTCACCATAAAAAAAAGAGAGATTGTTGGAGAAAACTCATTTGATACTTTGAAGCCGACAAAACTTATCTACATTCTGTTCTGAAGATTTCCAGACTTCTATATCAAAGTCTGAAGACTCCCAGACTTTTGTGTCAAAATCTGTTTTACATCAGATGTCTGCTCACTCTAACAAATTCCAGATTGAACACAAATGAAGAATGAAAACTTATCCAAACGCAAGATTATCTTTCTTTCTTTAAGGGTTTGGTTCGTATGGATTATATATGGTCTTCTGGTTGGAAATATCATCTACGAGATTGATTATCTTTATTGGAATCAATTTAGATACATTAAATCTTTTCAGAAGACAAGTAAATTTGGAAAGAATCTACTTATGGAAACCAAGATCCTGATTGTATGGGCGAACAGGATTGACGGGCTTTCATCACAATCTTCAAACGGCTCGAGATCTCCTTGATTGATTATGTCCAACGGGTTGATTGGAAGAATTCCTTTGGAAAGTGCCAATGGTTGAGAAGGCATGAAGGAGTATTTAAGGAGGACTCTCCAGTTATTCAATAGAGTGCGTGAAAGAGAAATTCCAAAGTCTGAAACTTCCCATTCCCTTGTTACTTCTTACATTGAGCTCAAAGTTGTACTAAAAAAGGAGAGATTTATAGTGTGACTTAGTGAGAGAGCAATAGAGACTCTTCATTGTGAAGTTGAGATCACAGATTGTAAATTCTCTTTTGATTCATAGTGGAAACCAGTCATGAGGCTGTCAGTGTGGGAAAGTAGACGTAAGCTTGATCTAAGCCAAACCACTATAAATTCTGTGTTCTTATTCTCTTCCCTAAACTCCTTTACTTTGTTCATAGTTCTGTTTATAGTTAAAGTCTGAACTCGCTCAAAATTTGTTGTTCTTCAGACTCAGTTTCAAAAGCAAAATATTTTTATTACTCTTTGCGAAAATTGTCTTCACACCTATTCACTCCCTTCTATGTGTTCATACTAGCACTTACAGCTTACCTATAAATTGTCATGCCTGCGTTTCCTGCATTGCACTACACCATGGCACACACTACCTGTCGTCGGAGCTGGGCCGCATAGGATCACCTAGGATGGTGTTGAGGTGGATACCACTCCGACTGCAACCATGTAGTACGAGTCGCTCATCTCAATCCCAAATTTTTTTCTTGATGTCAAAGGTCCTCACCTTGGTCTGCAACCACGAGACACGGGTCAGTCATTTGACGAATCCGGAGTCATGGGTAACACGAGCTAGCCGCGATCTTGCTGGTTCGATCCAGTGATCCTATGGCTCCATTTTGAGCCGTATATATTAGAAATCGAATCACATCTCATGTGTATATCTATGCAATTTTTTTTTTCAAAAAAAAAAAAAAAAAAAAAGAGAAGAAAAGTAGAGAGAAAAGTTGTCCCCCACTGTAAGTATCATTCTTCTTTTTATTTGCTTTTTTTAATTGAATTTTCATCTTGGAATTCGCGGATATTAATCGAATGCCTTGTAGGCTTATGATTAAAAAATTGGCAATCGCTCTTGAAGTGAACATTGAATGCAAGTTCTAAATACTTTAATTTGGCCCTGTTGAACACATGGTTTTGTTTAAATTTCTAGTTATGGGCTCAAAATCGCATTTTTTTGAGTTGCAATTATACATTGGGACACAAAAATTGAAATTGCATTTTTAATCAAATTCTCTCCATTTTGTGTATTGATTTCTCAAAACAAAAGTCACTTCATTTTTTCTAGAAGTAAATCATAAATCAATCTTTCAAAAATCAATGCTACTTTTGCATATGAAACTTTTGGAATAGAGTGGATATTCGATTGATAGTCGTCGATCGATCTTTCAATGATGCCCTTTCTCTTATGATAAAATCTTGGCAAAATACTAAAACCCCGTCATAAGGAGGACTATGGGGCATGTGCCGTCGCCTTGATTTCATTGTAAGAGGCGGCCTCATTAAGAGATCATTCTCTCATTCATATATTGTGGCATCCTAAAAATTTCATAGCGATCTCTAGATGCATTATGACCTATGAAAGGGTGATGGAAATGCCATCGGACTATATTATAGCCATTAGACCAATGGATTACAATTAATCAAGGCCGAGCATTTAATGGACATTTGTTTTGCTAGAAAATCTATCCTATGTCCATGTGTGATCAAAGATTGTGCTAAAGGATAATTTGATAAGGAAAATTTTGTTCTTGGCCATGAACTTTATAAGTTGGATTTTATGGATTTATGTTACAAAGTTTTATGGCCCTATTAACTTGCAATTAGGTATTTTTATAAATAAGAATTAGGGTAGGTCATTAAAAGAAGGCGTGGACCGATTTTCTTAGGCCGAACCAGCCCACATTCCCCACCGTTTGACCGGCCCAAGAAGCCCAAAGGGCTGTCGACCAAAGGAGGAGAGACTGGATGGCCCAAGTCCAGCCCAAAGGAGGCCCATCAACTTGCATGGAAAAAAATGACAAGTGGCAAAGAGGATTATCCAAGTGTCCATTGCCATGCAAGGTTAATGATTGCTAATCATGAAGGGGAAGAAAAGAGGAGTGGCGGATTGAACTAGGGGGAGGAGTTGTTGTGCGAGAGAAAGAGAAAGCCGAGAGAGGGAGAGTGAAGTCTAGAGAGAGGGAGCGTGAACCGAGGGAGAGGGGAAGCCGAGCGTGAGCCGTGAAGGAAGGAGGAGATCGTCGACGCCGCCTAGCCCCGCCGTTTTTGCTTGCTGTGATTTTCTTTGGATTTAAGGCAAGCAGAGTCCATTGATCTACACTTTGCTTGTTGTGATTGTGTGTGATGAATGGTAAATTTCGGATGTGGTAGAGGTGAGAATTTTCGAAGTTATAGGAGTTGTGTCTTAGCCTAGTATTCTGTTTTCTGGAAAAACTGTCCGACCTTTGGTGATTTCGTGAGCTGCATGCAATTTTATAGTTGGAATATGACTTCAAGTTCTTGATGAAAGTTGTGGAGGATTTCTTGGAGAGTAACATATCAAAATTTGAGAGGAAATGAACAAGTAGAGGTCGGTGAAACTATTTTTCTTTGAAGAGATTAGATCTGGAAAACCGTTATGTTGACCTAGCGTGATTCTGTGAATTTTATAAAATTATCTGGTTGAAATTTGATCTTGTGTCCTTGATGAAAGTTGTAGATGACATTATAAGGAGTAACATACTAAATTTTGAGAAGAAACGGACTTGTGTAGGTCGGTGAAACGAGTTTTATCCGAAATGGTTAGATCTGGAAATTGTTGCCGAGGGTTAGGGACGGTTATGGTGATTATAACTTTTAATCTATCACGAATTTGACTTTGAGTTCTGCATGAAAATTTTAACTCTAGGTTTTTATATAACATATCAAAATTTCAGTATTTTTGGAGCTGATTTAAGGTTTATACCGAATTTGTGAATGAAACTGTGCAAAGGCGATGTTCTGAAATTTCAAAGGCTGTGATGCATGGACCGTAGTGACTTGTATGAAGCTCTTTTGATATGGTATTCTTCATGAAATATTTTCCTCTAGATCTCGTTTATGACATGTTAAATTTTCAGAATTTATTAAGATCGTTTATTAATTTTTCCGAATTTCAACTAAAGGAGTGCATTCTGTTTTATCCGAAAATTGCTGTATTTTCAAAAATAAAGGAATTGCTCTATGAGATATAGTGTCTTGAGTGGTTAATTATGCTGCATATGTGGTGACATTTAGCATGTCATATAACATCAAAAGCTGGTTTAGACCTTTGATATTATTGCATCAAATGCCATGTTGAAAGTGAGACATATATGTGAATATAAATTGTGATAATGATGATACCGTCGGAGGTGTGAGCTGACGATACCTTGGGAGTGTCGGGATGCCCAGAGGTGTGTGCCGGATGTCCTCGGGAGTTTCGAGATGCTTGGAGGTGTGTGCCGGAAGCCCTGGAGGTGTGTGCCGGGGGGATTCCTCGTGATGCCAGTTGGGGTGCGAGATGCCCGGAAGTGTGTGTCGGATGCCCGGAGGTGTGTGCCGGAGGCTCCTCGCGATGCCAGGTTGGGTGCGAGCGATAAATGAGGGATGCAAACACTGGTCCCTAGGAAGAAAAATGAAATGAGATCCTTTTAAAAATTAAAATTTGAAATTTGAATCATGCGCATGGATGTGTGCATGTGGCATGATGCATGAATTGCCTATGAAATTGAATTGATACTATTTGACATTGTGAATGCGATTATGAAGGCTTGAATGGATCTCATGGGGATATATATATATATATATATATATATATATATGATTGTGTGGATGATATGAATCATGCGTATGTGTGTGCATATGGCATGGAAAGAATCTCATGGAAATACAAACATGACCGCATGGTGGTATATGCGAGATGGCATGGAAATTTATGTATGATTGCATAGTGATATATGCACGATTGCATGGTGATATATGCATGACTGCATGGAGATGTATGCTTGTTTGCATGGACGATATGTGCCTTATTTGTGATACCTTGATTGTTTGATGCATTGTAGTTTCGTCGATGCATCGTGTAGTTTGGTGGATCTTTACCGCTAAGTGGTTGTACTCACACACGTGAAAAACAAAAAAAAAATATAATAATAAATAAACTACCTAATTTGATTTCCTTTTTTTTTTCTTTTTCTTCCAAATGGGGCTTGGCAGCTTGTGGTGGTCGCTGGGGATGATGGGTCGCCAAGGAGCTGGTCGTCGGCGTTCCGGTGAGGAGCGGCAGCAGGTGTCGGACACCGGGCGGTCTCGGATGGAGATCGTCGGGCGAGTGGGGGGATCTCCGGCGACTGGTTTCGGCAGCTGCTGTGGAATCGTCGCACGGAAGAGGAGGCGTCGGACATTGAGCGGTCGCAGACGAAGGCGCTGTAAGTGCGTCGGGTCGGAAATGGAGGCGCGGCAAAGGCGAGTTTAGCGGCCCGACGAAGAGGCGGGATCGCGAGAGGTGGCGGCGCTCGGCGATGGGCGCGAGCATGGTGGACTTCGGCTCGGCTGCGCGAGCGTCGGCAAAGGGCGTCGCGGACGTGCGGTCTAGTGCGGCGGATCTTGGATCGACGGCGACTGACAGATCCGGACGGGAAAGGGGAAGTAGCGTGGTCGCGGATGGGCTTCGTGGGCTGCTGGTGCGATGCTGCTTGTCGCGGGGCAGAGTCGCGGGTACGTTGGTGGCGGAGCAACGCGAGAGGTCTGGGCGCTGCAGCGGCGTCATTCGGGCAGGGGACACGTTAGCGGAGCTCGGCGTAGGATATGGCGGGTGTCGGTCTGCTTCGTGCCAGAGCAAAGGTAGCGGCGACGGTTGTCGGGTTGATCAGAGGCGTCGGAGCAGAGGCGGGTCGCGCGCGAATCAGGATCTGCTGTCGTCGGGGGCCGCAGCGTCGAGCATGATGAGAACGAGGAGATCGGCCGAGCGGAGCCGGACGCGAGCACCGTAGGCATTTGGGCTCGCGGGTTGTTGGAGGCTAGGCGCAGGAGGAAGCAGAAACAGCGGCGTCGACGGGCTTCAGTGGTGCTGCTGCGACGGCGAAGGCGCGGTGGAGGCTGGCGAGGACGGTTCCGGCGTCGCCTAGTGCGGTGGCGGACGAGCTGTGACGCCGTACAGAGCAGAAGCGGATGATCGGTCAAGCGGATGCGGATGGGGGAAGAAAGTGAACAAGTAGGGAATTTCATTTTTCCTTGCCAATGATCGGTCACTTCTTTACTATCACCCCTTTCCCTTTTCACTTTCTTTCTTTGTTTTCACCTTTTTGCTTTTCTCTTTTTCGATCAAGAGAAAAACGACCTCCCCTTGCTCGGTTCTGAAGCCTCACCTTTTATAGTGAAAAGCTCAACCAAAGTTGTTGAAGATTCGCAAATATTCACTCAACCATCCAACAATAAAAGGATCCAAAATCAAATAAAAACTGAATTTTGAATTTTAAAATGAGAATATATTTTCAACAAGAAAGATTTTCAAAACCAAATTTTTATTTTATTTTTTTATTTTCTAAAAAATTAGGTGTCAACAATTTGCCCCTCTTTGAAGGGAAGCTCGTAGAGGTTTCCTTCAAAGATATATGACACCTAAATTTAAACCATGGAAAATAAAATATGAAATGAATATGCAAATGTTAATGACTTGTTTTTTTAAGAATAAAGGATGCAATGTAAATGCAATGATTCGGTCCGGAACATAGATCTCTATATGTCTATGACCAATGAAATGCAAATGCAAAGAAGAACACGTACTGTCGTACACTGCGGGGATTTAGGTGAGACGACAAACATTTGGAACTCTCTTCGATAATTGAAAGGTTGAAAGTCTTCAAGGATCGGGAATTCTCATCGATTCTAAGCACTTGGAAATTACATCAAGTACTTGAAATTTCAAAGATCGATTTCGATGTCGACATTTGAAAACATTTATTGAACATCTGGAAATCACATCAGATGTTTGAAAAGACAAACACTTGGAAGTCACATCAAGCATTTACAGGTTCAAACATCTGGAACTCACACTAGACTTTTGAAAACATCTTATAAATGGGTACTTGGAATTCTTATCAAGTACAAAGATGATTGAACAAACTCAGGGCTTCAAAGACGCATCTTTTGGTCTTTGAGGAAAAATTCAATGAAGGCCCATGCATGATGGCTTTATCGGACTTCCCTTTGGGAAAAATTATCACTAGGACAATTTTCAGTTATATAGCGAATCTCTTGAACATGCTAAATGAGACACTTTTGGTGTGAAAAGGCTTTTTCACTTGCTCTCATTTAAGAGGGGTTATTTGTCCCGACCATTGATGCGGGAATATATCACTCAATCTTATCATCATCTTGTCGACAAGAGTCCGAATTTTCTTGCAAGCAGTACGATCTACCAATCTGAGGGGTCTTTACCAGGATCGTAATGTGAGCTTGGTCAACGGCTTAACAATAGGACTCTTTGAGTCAAGGGAATTGAAAGAATAATTTCTGTAATCATCTCCGGGTTTACAAGTCAAGAACCCTGCAAAATGAGAAAGAAATAATCTTGCTCGCACTTCTTCGAGCAATGCATAAAACATGTGAACTCCCATGTTAATTCAAGTGCCCTAATCTGAAGAGACTTTGTAAGGGACGTAACATAGGCTGGGTTCATGGGTTGAGAAACGAAAGGATCGTTAAGCTCAAAGATGTGTATAGAGGCCAAAGTTGATGATCATCTAGGCATTTTGCCGGTCTTCTCTTTCACCAGGGATATGCCATTGATCTTGACTCTTTGAGTACTGTTCCATTAAGATACAATCTTTTGCAACCGATAGTCACCTATCATGACTCTTTCTTTTTCTTTTTCATTGGCCTTGCTTCTACTAGGGACATCACTTTTTTTATGCCCCTAGCTTTCATGCATTTTTTTCTTCATTTTTTCATGGGCATTGGCCTTGTTTTTACCAGGCACACTGCTTTTTTATGTCCCTTAGTTCTATTTTGATTTCAATTCTTACGCAGAATGCATGCGTCAAGGAATTACACTTTGAATAACATTTGAACTTTCAAGGGTCTGCATCTGTCTTTTGCCTTGCCCTAGTGTGGGGGATAATGATCAATTGGGTTTAAAAGAAATGAAATTGCAGGCTCAAGTGGGCTATGCAAATGATATAAGTGTGTAGGATAGTGAAAGAAATGCTCTTCGTCATCCTAAGGCACTTAAATTACCACATGAATTCCATATAATAGCACGACTTGAAGATTGATGCAAGTGAGAGCAAGAAAATTTCAATTCATTTTCCTCACTTCATGATGTCATTTTATCTCCCAGTTGCCCCGATGTGGGGTGATTCTTGACAGGGGTAATTTGAAAAGAATATCCATAAGTGTATGGGCTCAAAAGGGTTAGGCAATGGATCACCTGTAGTGTTTGGGATAGAGAAATGAACTGCCTCTCATAATTTTAGTTGTCGTACTTTTTGCAAGAAAACTCTTCACCTTGAAACACAAAATGTTTCTACACTCACCTCGCAATGTATAGACAAAGGATTGTGTATGGAATAAGGCTTGCCTTTCATGCCCCATTTAGCATCATTTAGCATGCTCAAGTAACTCAGCATCCTTCATTGAATTATCCATTTTGATAAATTTCAAGTGGAATTGACAAATTGCACAATATCATGTAAAAGCATTCTATAATGATAAAGAGGGCATGCTCATAAAGTCAAAACTATTAGGTGTCCATGTCTTGCCCTCTCTTTGTAAGGGAGCTCATAGAGGTTCCTTACAAAAATAAGACACCGTCGTTCACATCCGTTCTTTGCCCCTGCAAAAATAAAACATGCATCATTATTTGAGATTTGATCAACTTTGAGCGAGGGAAAGGCTTTTACGAGCCTTTTTATTCATGGATAATATTTCTTTACAGCATCAGAGTTTACAGGATTCATGAATTCCCGCCCATCCATTTCTACTAAGATTAAAGCACCTCCAGGAAGTACTTTCTTCACGATGTATGGCCCACTGTAATTTGGAGTGAACTTGCCACGAGGATCAAAGTTAATCGGTAGCATCTTGCGTAGCACCAAATCATGGACTTTGAAATGCCTTGGGCGAACCTTCGATTGAAAGACTTGGCCACCCGATATTGATAACATTGACCATGACATATGTCCTTCGTCTTTTTCATCAATCAAATTGAGTTGGTCATACCCTCCGTTGTGCCCATTCAGCTTCCGTCAACTTAGACCGAGACAATACTCTTAGAGAAGGGATTTCTACTTCAACCGCGGGACTGCTTCCATGCCACACACTAGAGAAAAAGGAGTTGCCCCAGTAGAGGTGCGAACTGAAGTCCTATACGCCATCAGAGCGTAAGGAAGCCTTTCATGCCAGTCGAGATAATTATCAACTGTCTTTGCCAGAATTTTCTTAATGTTCTTATTCGCTGCTTCAACCGCACCGTTCATCTGAGGGCGATAAGGCGATGAATTCTAATGACGAATTTTGAACTCCTTGAACAAATCATTGACAAGCTTATTGTTTAAGTTTCTCCCGTTATCCGTGATGATGGCTTCGGTGCACGCCATAACGGGCAATAATATCTCGTCGCACGAACTTCACGACATTCTTTGCGGTAACAACTGCATAGGATGCTGCCTCTATCCATTTTGTGAAATAATCGATAGCGACAAGGACAAACGATGACCATTCGAGGCTTTTGGATTAATTGGGCCAATTACATCGATGCCCCACATTGAAAAAGGCCATGATTTTGACAGTTGATGCAGCTCATTTGGAGGAACATTATCTTGTCTCCATAAATCTGACAACGGTGGCAACTCCGGACATGTTGAACGCAATCACTTTCCAAGGTCAGCCAGAAGTAACCCAACCTCATAATTTTCTTTGCTAACATGTGGCCGCTCATGTGAGGACCACACACTCCTTCGTGCATTTCCTCCATCAACTGATTGGCTTCCTTAGCATTGACGCATCTAAGTAGGACAGAGCCGAAGGACCGTTTGTATAATGTATCCCCACTAATAAAGAATTTGGAGGCAAGTTTCATGAGATGCTTTCAGTTAGTTGGATTGCTACCTTCTGGGAATTCTCGCTTTTGAATATAGGTCATGATGTCATGGTACCATGGTTTTCCATCCGGTTCCTCTATCACTACCATGCAATAAGCTGGCCTTGGCAAAACCTCTATTTTTAGAGGCTCAACCTTTAACCCATCAGTGACTTGCAGCATAGAAGACAACGTCGCAAGTGCGTCTGCAAATTTATTATGAGACTTGGCAAGTATTCAAACGAAACTTCCTTGAACTTTTCCACCAGATCTTCTAAATACTTGTGATATGGGAGCAACTTGGCCTCCTTGGTCTTCCATTCACCTACAGTCTGCATTATGATTAGTATGGAATCTCCAAACACTTTTAACTTGACCACATCCATCTCAATTGCAGCTTGAAGCTCGAGGATGCAAGCTTCATACTCGGCTATATTGTTGGTGCATGGGAAGATCAATTTTGCAGCTACTGAATAGTGTTGTCCGTTTGGGGATATCAAAATTGCCCCTGTGCCAGAACCAGACGAATTCACAGCTCCATCAAAGAACATTATCCACGAGTCTTCATTTACACTCAAAACACGATCGTCTAAGGAGTAGTCATTATCATTTGAAATTCCTGAATTCTCGGCCAATAGATCAGCAATCACTCGACCTTTAACCGATTTTTGTGGCATGAATTACACATCAAATTCAGAAATCAAAATTTGCCATTTAGCCAACCTTCCAACCAAAGCTGGTCGATCAAGTAAGTACTTGATGGGATCGTTCTCAGTTACGAGGAACGTCTGGTAATGCAGCGTGTACTGTCGTAGTCTATGCAATATCCACACCAAAACCGCACAAGTCTTTTCGACATCAGGATACTTAAGCTCTGATACAATGAACTTTTTACTCAGATAATAAATAGCTTGTTCCTTTCTATCGACAGGACTTTCTTGAACCAACATTGCACCCAATGATTCACTATGAATGGTGAGGTAGAGAATCAAAGGATGCCCCGGTGAGGGCGGGACAAGTACCGGTGGATTTATCAATCTTGTTTCAGCCTTATCGAATGCTTCACGACACTCATCATCCCAGTTGACTCGTGCATTCTTCTTTAGGAGCTTGAAGAACGGTTTGGCGGCTTCAGAAAGTTGGGAAATGAATCGAGCAATGTAATTCAACCTCCCCAAAAGGTTTCGAACTTCTTTCACCGTTGACGGAGGTTGCAGCTCACATATGGCCTTAGCTTTAGCCGGGTCGATTTCAATCCCTTTACTGCTCACAATGAATCCAAGTAATTTACCGGATGTTGCTCCAAATACGCACTTAGCGGGATCTAGTCGAAGCTTGAACTCACGGAGTCGATCAAACAGCTTCTTCAAGGTCTCGACGTGGCTTTTTCCAGGTCGAGTCTTTGCAATCATATCATCAACATAGACCTCAATCTCTTGATGCATCATGTCATGAAACTGTGCTATCATGGCTCGCTGGTAAGTTGCCCCGGCATTTTTTAGTCCGAAAGGCATAACCTTATAATGAAAGGTTCCCATGGGGTGATAAAGCGTCTTCTCCTTGTCTTCCTCTTTCATTCTTATCTGATTGTACCCGGAAAAACCATCCATAAATGAGAATAGTTCAAACCAGCGGTACTATCCACAAGGATGTCTATGTGTGGTAACGAAAAATCATCTTTTGGACTAGCCTTGTTCAGATCCCGATAATCAACACAAACTCGAACTCGACCGTCCTTCTTCATCACTGGTACGATGTTGGCCACCCATTCGGGGTACTGTGAGACTTCAATGAATCCCACCTTCAAAAGCTTCATCACTTCTTCCTCTATCTTCTTTGAGAGGTCGGGTTTAGTTCTCCGCAGCCTATGCTTCTTAGGAGGCATGTCCGGGTTAGTAGGTAAACAATGCTCTACGATTGACGGGTCTAACCCGGGCATGTCGGCATAGGACCATGCAAAGATGTCTTGATATTCATTCGTAGTTGAATTAGGCGCTCGGCCTCATCTTTGGGGAGACTTGCCCCAATTTTCACCTCTTTGGCTTCTTCAGTGTCACTTAAATTAATAGTGACGGTCTGCTCGGATGTGAGAGCCTTGGCTTTTTCATGTTGTTCCCAGCTTCGCTACACCTCAATGGGATCTTTGATCGAGTCTTCAGGATCGTCATTATCAGCACTTGTTGCATTGGATTGGACCTTCTCCACACCTTTGCATGCCACAAGATTGTTCTTGAAACACGAAGTAGATAAATTAGAAAGACAAACAGAGTAATTTACATTTTTGTTTTTGTCTTCTTCCTTTTTTCGAAACTCTTTGGCAAAAACACTTTTTGAGACATTTTGACACGAGGAAGCATGATGAAGCCCGGGCCTAAGAATTCTCCTTGGATTTTTCTTTTCTTTTATCGGCTGGATATCATTACCGGGCTGGTTTGGTGTACCTCATCATGCCCTCAAAATAAGACTTGTAATTTTATTGAAATTCATCAATCAATTACAATTTATTGAATGGAAAATGCGATTCAAGTCCTAAGAAGAAAGCGAAAAAGAAAAAAATCGAAAACAATTCCTACAAAGCAATAAAAATTCCCGCGCAGGGGAATGTGCGAATAATTAAAATTCTCCTACTCTTGAGCTTCATCGATGGCAAACACTAAATTTTCTTCGAACAATTCAGTCATTCCTTCGAGTGCGTCATCCTTTCTAGTGGATCGGATGGTGTCTGCAACCGGCTTGTCTACCTTTACCCACCCGACATCGATATCAGCACCTGGAGGCTTTGAGTATCGAACACAGGTATCGATTTCCCCTTCTTCCTCATGCATCATCTTTGCAAGCCCAGGGAATGTGGACCTAATATGGGGTACAATGAAGCCAGTTCGTCCTCGTCCTCTTCCTTTACAGGATCGTCCACCTCCACCATGATAGCCTAATCCAGTCGTATATGAATTTTGCCCGGCCTCAATTGGTTGGCGAGTGCCCGACCATGTCGACCTAAACCATTTCCTGGGACAAAGCCACTCCCCAACATAACCTTGCCTACCATGATCGTCGATTTTGATAATTTTGGAGTGGGTAGGGTAGTGCCTTGAGAAATGTGAATGGTTGAAACCAACTCAAATGCTTGAAAACCGGATTCTTCTTTACAATCTGGTTCAACATAAGGGATAGCCGTCTCATGATAAATCTTGAACTCATCCTCTCCTCGGATCGTAATAAGCTTCCATTTTGTCACAAATTTCACTTTTTGGTGAAGACTTGAAGGAACTGCCTCAGCTGCATGAATCCATGGATGACCTAACAAAAAGTTGAATGCTGTAGGTATGTCCAGGACCTGGAAAACTCCATTAAATAGTACTAGCCCTATTTGCAAGTCTAAATCAACTTCCCCAACTGCTTCATTTTTGGTTCCGTCAAATGCTCGAACGAAAGTTTTGGCTGCGTGAATTTTTTCCAAATCATACCCAAGACGCTTTAAAGTTGCTAGAGGGCATATGTTTAAAGCCAATCCATTATCAATGAGTACACGAGACACCAAGGTATTTCGACACTTGGCTGAAATATAAAGGGCTTTGCCATGTCCTCTTCCTTCATCTAGGATTTCATCATCTGAGAAGGTAATTTGGTCATTTAACAAAATGGTCCCCACGAATTCCCCCAACTTCTCAGGTTCAATGGACTCTGGGATATGTACTTCGTTAAGGACTTTCATCAAGGCCTTTTGATGTTTCTTCGATGTCAAAAGCAACTCTAATATGGAGACTTGTGCCGGCATTTTATGAAGTTGGTCCCCTACGTTATACTTACTTGCCTTAATTACAGCCAAGAATTCTTTAGCCTCATCATCAGTGACTAGCTTGACAGGTTGTGAGTTGGCCTGAGTGTAAGTGCGTCCAGACCGAGTGACCACATCTATCTCTGTATCATAACACCATGGTACCGCCTTATCATTCGTATATACATAGGGTTGCGTAACATCGAGAATTAATTCCTCATCATGATTAAACCATGTTCATCTGACGCATCTTCCAACGGTGGCATGTCAAAAGATAGGGGATCGTTAGCTCCAATGTTCAAGCCAGTAAACTCATCCTCCAAATTAGAAAACTCCTCCTCCAGATTAATAATGATTGGAGTGATAGTCGAAACTGTGTCGGCATGATCTGCGTAAACAATCATCCCCTTCTTGGACATTGCCTTAACTCTTTGCACCTTCTGAGACATGGTAGGCTCTTCTACGTTTGAATAGTATCCAGCTCGAACTAAACCATCGTAAACATCATCTACACACACTTTCAAGCTCTTCTTTCTACCGGCATCAAAATTGAAAATGGCATTCACAGCTTTTGGGTGGTCAGGAAGTGGGTTATTCTGGATGTTCGGCTGTGCATCGTGGAATGAGACCACCTTGGCATCCAAAATATTTTGGATTTTGTTTCGCAGCGTATAGTAATCATCAACAGAATGCCCTACCTCCCCCATATGATAAGCACATGTCTTGGATGGATCATAGTTGGGGAAACGCTTGGGATTAGATCGTTTAGGCTCCTTAGCGAGTAATCCTTTCTTCTGAAGGGTTGGCAAGATCTTGGACAAGGGCTTAGGAAGTGGCGTAAATTGATGCCTGGAAGAGTTTCTCGTTGGCCAAAGAATGGTCGTGCTCCTCCCTGTCGGGTGTTCGGACTTGGGCGGGGTGGTTGAACATAAGCTGCATTAACTTCCGCTACAGGCTCCTTATCCTTCTTAGTTGAGATTCTCCTATACGAGCTGGTTTGATCAGACGGCCATCCATCACGCAATGCTACTTCAATTCGCTCGCCAACGGGGATTAGCTGATTGAACGACTTGGCAGTCGATCCTAACATCCGATTTCGATATTCAGGCGGGAGTGTCTTCATGAAGAAATGCATCAGCTCCTTTTCTGTAGGCTCTGGAGTAATCTGAGCAGCTACGGTCCTCCATCTCGTGACGTATGCCTTGAAAGATTCAGTCCTCTTCTTCACAGTGCGAAGTAAATCCTCTCGAGATTGAGTGACATCAATATTATACTTATATTGCTTGAAGAAGGCGTCAGTCAAATCCTCCCAAGTCTCTAGCAGATTAATTTTCTTCATAATGTACCATTGAAGCGTCGGTCCTGTCAGACTTGCTTGAAATTGTTGAATCATCAAGGAGATGTTATCAACATATGGGGTCATCCTAACCACATAAGTCTGCAAATGGATCTTCGGGCAAGAGGTGCCATTATAATTTTCAAAGTCTGGCATTTTGAACTTCTTTGGTATCTTGATCTTTGCATAATGGGACAGATCAGTTGGATCTTGGCTAAACGCACCCTGTAGCTGCTTAAGTTTCTCTTCGATTTTCGCCAAGCGTTTTTCTTGCTTGGTTTTCAGTACAGCCGGATGTATCACTTGCACCTCATCATCAACAACGATTTGAGGCGAGTCAGTAATTTTGACACTGGAGGGATCATTAGAGGTTGATGGCCCACTTACAGAGACATTCTTGCCTTTATCTCTCGAATCAGCTAAGGGAGCATGTTGTGGTAACACCACTTCAACTTGCGACGCTGGTAGGGGCGGTGTTTGCATGGAGAGAATTGATTTGTTTAGAGAGCTGCTCAAGAACATTCAGGACTTGCTTCATTTCCGTTTCGAGGGCGGCGACGCGAGCTTGTTCAGCAACACGCACTTGTTCGGTGTCATCGACCATTGTTGCTCTAGAATGAGTACGGATTGGCGATCTTAGGTGAGCCGTGTTGTTACCTAAGGGAGAGTAAAAGAGATAATGTAAGAAATGATGACAAGATAGGAAAATGGCCCATGACAAAGGTCTAATCGTTTCATTTTATTTGAAATTTGAACCAAACTCCCTAACGATGAACTAAGAATTGAAATTCAAATCCCTAAACATTCCTAAAAATTGAAAACACTGAATTGAAAACAAGGTCCCTAAACATTGAACTAAGAAACCAAAACATCTCATTTTATAAGCTTTCGGGAACCCAACGCCTTGCGAAGCTTCTTATTTTCAGCTTCGATCATTTTCACTTTCCGCTTAAGATGCTCAATTTATGCTATTTGAGTAGGCTTCTTGGTCACATTAGGGACCATTGGACGCAAGGCGACAGGAATCCGGTGTTGCTGGATGTAGAATGTCGATGCATGGTGAATCTCCTCTTCGCCTTTCAGTCTCTTGGGCACCAAAATCTTCTCTGGGTGTCATTCACTCCACGCAGCAATGACCATCAGGATCTCATTGAAGTAGTCATAATCTTTACGAATGAAATGAACTTGGAACAATTCCGTCTTGAGGGGCGGAGGAACTTCTTGAAGAGCTCTGTACTGACGGGCTACCCTATATGGGTAATAGGAAGTAACACCAGAAACGCCTAGCAACGGGATTGGCTCATCATGCTTGTGAGAGTAACGAGCCTCCTCAACATGGAGCCATTTAGTATGCCATAGGTTTAGGATCAGGTTTTTTCAAAAAATTAATCCAACAGGCATACTGTTTTTTTAGGGAAAAACGTTCTAGGACCGCAAATTTTTGTATGGGGTGCCTTAAATCATCAATCTTAAATTGTTTCATAAGATGCCCAAAACCTCTCATGTGTGAGAAAAACCATATTTGCAAAAGTTCGGGGAGGGCATGCATGGTCTTTTCCTCATTTTGTTTGAAACGGGTTAATGACAAAAATGTTTTAGCTAAAACCATATTGACATAATTTAACCCATCGCAAACACGATTAACCACCCATGAAATTGAAGGATTAATGGCATTTTTTCGATAAGGAAAAATGATCGTCCAAAAAATGCTAGCATGAAAATCCTAGCCTTCGAAATCATTGGTTGGTTTGCAAAACACTCTTTCAAAAATGAAAATGGGCATGCATAGCAATTGGCCTTAACAACCTTCCTTACCGCTTCGGCTTCGATTTTTAAAAATTGTGATAATTCAGAAATGGAATCAATACCGATAGGCGGCCTAATAAGTTCTTTCTCCGGGGCATTCCAATGGCAACACTATATTCCTCTAGTGTTGGGGTAAGCTCATACTTGCCAAACATGAAGGTTGAGGTTTGTGGACACCAGAAATGGGGCAGCGCTTGTATAACACCGGAGTGGATGCTGATATCTAACAATGGGAGAAGTCGGGCGATCCTGGCTTTCACATATCTTAGGCGGTCTTGATCTAACTGGTCCAGCCACATTTTGAGCTCTTTTTTGGGAGTGGAAATGAATTGTACGTCGGTTTTCCCCATTGCATAGAAAATAAGATTGACGACGAAACCTATTGTCATGGACCGACAAAATAAGGTAAGTAAATTGCGAAGAATTTAGATAACTTACTTTTAACGGAAAGGGATGACAATCACATAGACACACACATGAAATGCGAGGCTCGATTTCTATCTAGATGGTCTAACAAAGTGGAGCTAAGAGGATGATCTGACCGTTGCAGTCTCGCATTAACGTGCTAGGTCCCCCTAACTCCGGCTCAGTCGAATGGAATGTCCAATAGTCACGCAGTCTCGCGGATATGGACAAACACACTCGACACCATGAAAAACTTTCGGGGAAGAGAAGGTCAACCTCTACATAGCAGTCTCGCTTTTGAGGAAGTATCCTTCTCAACACCATCTAAGAATCCTATTGCAGCCCGGAGTCCTGGCCACGGAGTTGTGTGTGCAATAATGTAGTGCTAAAACGATAAAACATGCACGATAATTTAAATGCAAACAACACTTCTATAGTTTAAATTCAAACATTCATCCTTAACTCCAACCTGCAAGACAAGGGTTAGCAAAGACTACTCCCCTTATACCTCCCATCTGCAAGAACATTTAACACCTTAGAAATGTTAGGTACATACCTGGTGTCCTCGCTGCCAAACAAAATATTTTTAAAAGAAGAAGAAAAATTGGCCTAAGTCCACCAAGTGCTTCAACACAAGTCCCCAGTGGACTCGCCAAGCTGTTGCGACCTAATTTTCGGGTGCACCACTTAAAACTAGGTTAATGGACTATTAAGTCTTTAAGTTTAGCTCTGGCTCTCCCAAGCCTATACTAATTCACGACTTAAGGTTCAAATATGCAAAGGATTATTTTCTAGGAGTCGCCACTAATCAGTTTTCGGTAGGTCGATTAGACACCTGTCGCGACCAAATTTTCGGGTGTGAACCACCTATGATTTGGCTAATGGATTGTTAAGCCTAAATTTAACTCGGGCTCTCCCAAACCCATACCAATTCGCGACTTAGGTTCAAATATTTAACATGCAAATGATCTTCAATTAGGAGTCGCCACTAATCAGTTTACGGTAGGTCGATTAGACACCTAAGTAAAATAATGAGAGAATTATTTTACTCCTACGAACCAGAGATTATGAGTTCGGGGACTTGGTTACGCTAGATTTCTCTAACGCCCTTTCGGTACCTTTCTCTTTTATTTTTGAAAAAATGTTTGGCAAGCAGTTTGAATCAATTTTAATTCACTTCCCTAACATGTGAGGTGATCATGTGAGTGCGCAAACCACCAATTTAACACCAAAGAAAGCGATGAATAAATTACAGAACTTACCTCAAAGCAACGAAAGCATCTGCGTTGTAAAATCAGAATTCACATCGACAATCCTAGATATGATTTCTAATTAACACGCAATCACTCAATTTTGTTTTCACTTTTTAAATGAGAATCATGCTTTATGAAATGCATGCTACTAATCTAACATGAGATGATATGGCATGACAATATGATCTAAACTACATGACATGAATAAGCATGCAATCTATCCTAAAGCATGAAATGAATTTATTCTAAATTTTTTTGTATTTTCCATGAAATTCGACATTAAAGAAATGCAACAATTAAATATGCAATCTAAATTAATCAAATGACCTAATTCTAACGACAAGCAATTTCTAACTAAATGAAACTAGCAACAATCACTAGATGACGAAAATTTCATAAACCTAATCCTACATGACGTGCGCATGATTTTTTTATTTTTTATTTATGAAAATTCCTAATTAAAATCACTAAAAAATAAAAATCTAACTAAATGTGAGAACTAAAGTGAAATGCTATCTATTCTAAATGCCTTCAAGATAACTAACCTATCATGCAATCAATCCTAATCTACATGATATGCAAATGCATTTTTTTTGTATTTTCGGGATAAATAAAGTAATTAAGGGATAAGCACCAAATCATTCACGATCACCAAGAATAATATCCATCATTCAAATCTGGAAACGATATTCAATCAAACTTGATTATTTCGTTAATAAAATCGATAAATTGATCTTAAGCCTCAAAGATCAAGATATCAATTTTATTCCCGCATGATTAATTATTCCATCTAAAGCCTTATAGATGGAATAAAAAATCGGTGCGCGGTTACGAATTAGGCAAATAACCTTAATCGGAAAATACGTCTATCACTTATAAATATGCAAGTTATATACTAATAGACGTATATTAGGCGGCAAATATCTTACCTAAATTTGAAGATAATTTCCAAATTCGAGCTAACGCAATCGGGGTCGCAACCGACTCGCACTTGAAACTCCGGCGATTGGAAGGATGAGGGAGCTCGGGTTGCCGGTGTCGTGATCTTGCTACGAATAGTTGCTGGTCACCGATAGTGCGACAAAAGCGACGTCACCTTTTGTCCAGCTCGAGGACATCCCCAGGAGCTGAGATTTGTGAGGTGAGAGAACACCAATATAACCTGCAAAAAAAATTGACAAACGTGGCCAAGTGCAAGCTAATTTGACATGTCAGGAAACCAACACATGCCTAGTCTTGCTGGAAGTCAACCCAATGCAAGCAAGATGGCTGGATCGAGACCAACGAGAATCAGCAATGGGAGCGGTGATCTAGTCATGCTCCACCGCACCGAAAAAACCTCTGTGACATTGGAGCTTGGCGCGGGCGATCCTTCGAACCAAAAGCTTACCAATGTCGTGGGTATTGCGATATATTATAGCGAAGGACGACAGGCCATGAGGGGGCAATGCAAGTGATGTCATCGACATTGAGGGCATGGTGCAATGGGTTAGCGAGGGTGGCTCTCGTCGTTTCGCTTGGCAAGGTGAGGCTCCGTGGGCAGCAAGTACGTCGTCGGGTAGCTCATCGTCGCCGTAGGTGGTTGGATGCGTCAACAAACTAACGCTAGGGAGCAACACGCGGCAACGTAAAAGCGACGATAGATGGGGCGCTGGGCAATGCGATGGGCGGCTCGTGTGAATGCTAGATCCAGCCGAAGAAGTCTCCTCTCTTCTCTCTTTCTCTTTTAATTTGTGAAGGCTTCCAGAATGATCCCTTGTTACCCCTACGTTGATTCCTTTCTTTGTGTATCGCTCCCAATATTGCTGACTTTCAAAACTTTGACCAGGCCATTAAATAATCCCCAAAATTACCTCTTGGAGTCCACTGGACGATCTGACTTGGTCCGTTAACGATGCTCGGTGTCGCGCATGAGCCAGATGTCGATGGAGATCGCGGATGAAGGTTGCTCTTGAAGTGATGCCGTGGACGTTGAAAAAAAAAAAAACCAGGAGAAAGAGTTGTTGATGAGCGACTCTCAAGCGGTCGTCGTTGAAAATTCAGCAACGATGCAAGGAGGCAGCGGACAGCGGTGGGGGCGTTGCGGCTCAATAGGGCAGCGAGTGATGTCAGTCCAGGATAGCAAGATGATCGACTTGGCCAAGAATTGTTTGCCGAGAGGGCTCTTTCCCTCCCTTCTCTCTCTATTCCTCAAGTGTATTTCTCTATTGTGGCCGTATATTCAACGTGTGGCCCCCTCTGAAAACCCTACGCACTTTTCTTTATATAAGCCATGAATTAGGGTTTTATTTTTTCCAAATTGATATCTACGAAGATTCTTTTTTCCAAGTGCAATATTCACTTTTCGCATCCGCCCTATCCAAAAAATTCACCATATCCCATAAAAGTTTCAAATTCCTATTTTTCACGATATAATCTTCGATCATAAAAGAAACGGGCTTGGGTCAATTTGCTCGCTTCGTGGGCTTAGTCCTGCCTGCCAAATTAAAGCTCAGAACCACTAATTCGAACCCATCCGCCACCAGTCCAACAAATAAATGCAAGAAATGCAAATTAAAAATAAATGCACCTAAAACTATATGCTATGCAATTAACTATTTTTTTCAGGGATAAAATTAACCCCTAATTTTTTAATGCAAGAAATGACTAAACGAGTCGCCAAAATTTAGGTGTCAACAACACCTAAGTAAAATAATGGAAGAATTATTTTACTCCTATGAACCGTAGACTAAGGGTATGGGGACTTGGTTACACTAGAATTTTCTAATGCCCTTTCGGTACCATTTTATTTTAATTTCAAAAATATTTTGCAGGCAGTATTGATTAATTTTAACCTAAGCTACTAACATGCAATTGGTGGTCATGTGGGTGCTCAATCAATGAAATATCATTCAATAAATCGAAATGCTAGATTCATATGAAATTATAAACTACAACTTTATTAAGGTCTATTTTCTAAAAAAATTTACAAAAATGCTAATAAAAATACATGCCCTAAACATGATTTTCTAAATGACATGACACTTAATTTTTATTATTATGCAATCTTAATCTAAACTTAATATGCATGAATCTTACTTTAATGATATGTGAGATGCAATTCATATGACATAACTTGAACTATCACTATATGTATGCAATCTAATTTTTATAATCCTAAATATGCATGCGTTTCATGGTATGGGATGAATGACATATTAATTCTATATGCATGTTCTTTTTATGATGATTTTTTTATTAGAAATTAATAAAAAAATAATTAAAGTGTCTAAAGTGAATAATTTTCTAAATTATTTTAAGAATTAATTTGATTTAATCTATATCCTATCTTAGAAAAAAATTTTTTTTTATTTTTAAAAAAATTATTAAAATATGCAAACTATGTCTAAGATCTTATTTTCTAAAAAATGTTATTTAGGTCTAACCCTAATCTATTCAAAAAATAAAAATAAAAACATGCAATCCTAAAAAAAAAAATCTAATTTACTAAACCTATATGTTCTGATTTACTAAACCTACATGCAATTTTTTTTAATATAATTTTTTAGTGTTTTTTCAAGACAAGTAATTATCAATTAAATATTAAATCTAAATAATCAAGGTATTCAACAAATAAAGGATTAAAGTAATTGAAAAAATAACTTGTTGTCTCACAGGTTAATTTCAAATTTATCTAACCCTACACATCCCGACATAGAGTTCAAGATAATTAAAAATCTGATCCGTGGTCTTACGGATCAAATTAATAATTACCATGATTTGACAATTAAATACTATCAAAATGCCCAAAAATTAACATAACTAAAAAAATGATCCGACATCTTACAGATCAAATTAATAATTATAATAATTTTGGGTTAAAATCTGTGAATAATATCTAAAATATACATAAAATGAGCATCACATTCTAATATCCTGATTTGAACAATAATAATAAAATAAATAGAATATAATAAGATAACATGAAAATAAGTGAAAAACAAGAATAAAATATAATAATAAATAAACTACCTAATTTGATTTCCTTTTTTTTTTTTTGTTCTTTTTCTTCCAAATGGGGCTTGGCAGCTTGTGGTGGTCGCCGGGGATGATGGGTCGCCAAGGAGCTGGTCGTCGGCGTTCCGGTGAGGGGCGGCGCAGTGTCGGACACCGGGTGGTCGCGGACGGAGATCGCCGGGCGAGTGGGGGATCTCACGGTGGACCGGGTTTCGGCGGTTGCTATGGAATCGTCCATGGAAGAGGAGGCATCGGACACCGAGCGGTCGCGGACGAAGGCGCTGTAAGTGTGTCGGGTCGGAAATGGAGGCGCGGCAGTGCGAGTTCGGCGACTGACAGAGGAGGCGGGATCAGCAGAGGTGAGCGGCGCTCGGCGATGGGCAGCAGGCACGGTGGACTTCAGCTCGGTTGCAGCGAGCGTCGGCAAAGGGGCGTGGCGGACGTGTGGTCTGGTGCGGCGGATCTTGGATCGACGACGACTGACATATCCGGACGGGAAAGGGGAAGTAGCATGGTCGCGGATGGGCTTCGTGGGCTGCTGGTGCGATGCTGCTTGTCGCGGGGCAGAGTCGCGGGTGCGTCGGAGGCGGAGCAACGCAAGAGGTCTGGGCGCTGCAGTAGCGTCACTTGGGCAGGGGACACGTTAGTGGAGCTCGGCGTCGGATATGGTGGGCGTTGGTCTACTTCGTGCCAGAGCAGAGGTAGCGGTGACGGTTGTCGGGTTGAGCAGAGGCGTCGGAGCAAAGGCGGGTCGCGCGCGAATCAGGATCTGCTGTCGTCGGGGGCCGCGGCGTCGAGCACGGCGAGAACGAGGAGATCAGCGAGCGGAGCTGGACGCGAGCGCCATAGGCATTTGGGCTCGTGGGTTGTTGGAGGCTAGGCAGAGGAGGAAGCAGCAACTGCGGCGTCGGCGGGCTTCGTGTGGTGCCGCTTGTGGCGGCGGAGGCGCGGTGGAGGCCGGGCGAGGGAGGTTCCGGCGTCGCTGGTGCGATGGCGGACGAGCTATGACGCCGTGCAGAGCATAAGCGGATGATCGGTCAAGTAGATGCGGATGAGGGGAAGAAAGTGAACAAAGTAGGAATTTCATTTTTCCTTCCCAATGACCGGTCACTTCTTTACTTTCACCCCTTTCCCTTTTGACTTTTTTTTCTCTGTTTTCAACTTTTTGCTTTTCTCTTTTTCGATCAAGAGAAAAACGACCTCCCCTTGCTCGGTTCTGAAGCCTCACCTTTTATAGTGAAAAGCTCAACCAAAGCTGTTGAAGATTTGCAAATATTCACTCAACCATCCAACAATAAAAAGGCTCCAAAATCAAATAAAAACTGAATTTTGAATTTTAAAATGAAAATATATTTTCAACAAGAAAGATTTTCAAAACCGAATTTTTTATTTTATTTTTTTATTTTCTAAAAAATTAGGTGTCAACACTTCTCCTCTAACTTGATTATCCAAAAGACACAAAAATATTTAAGTTCGTGCATCCGGAATGATTCTGTGAGCTCATCTAGGCAATTTCAAGGTATGTTGTCTGAGGTTTGAAAAAGTTGTTCTTTGGAGAGCACAATAGGATTATATGAAGCAATTTGCTTTTTTTAATGTTCTGTATTGCAAAAAGAAATTATAAGAGCTGGTGGATATTATTTCTTCTCTTCTAATTCGAAAGATTTAGAATTGAATTGCCCTTCATATAATAGATTTATGATTTTTTTGAATAATTTTCCCATTTTATACTGGATAACATGATATTGGCTAATATCATGAGTGATAAATCCGAATTAATGAGTGTTATGTGGACTTAAGATGGTATCGAGATGAAAAAAATAAAAAATAAAATGACGTATGGCCAAGACGCGGTGGTCAGCCAATTCGAGAGAGAGAGAGAGAGGTGATAATTGCAACTGTGGCCATCACTAGTGCCAATGGCAATGTCACTACCATACAAACATTGGAGTATTATACAATTGTCCTGGTCCTATTTTCTAGATAAATCATCCAATCTTATCTAGACTACCCCCTCTAAAGTGCACCTCCAAGTGCTAGATAAAGTAATTTATCCCGTCTTCAGCGTGTTATACTAGCTATCAAAAATATCTCAAAATAAATGGCTTTCGGGTTCCAGTAACAGTAAACAAATTATTATTGAAAAAGTGTTTTAGAAAAAGTCATCATATAGCATGAAATAGTTTACAAAGTGTTGATAGTTTATTTGTAAAACAAACTATGAAGTGCCTTATTTTTATAGAAAACGTGTAAGTAAGTGTGCTAATATACAAGTGTAGAAGTTTTCTAATATTACCATTGAAGTAGATGGGTTGTGGACTAGACCCTATAATACCTACAATACTTAGTAGCACCAAACAATTAAAAAAAGGAGTATTGTGAAAAAGGAACGGTTGACGCACTCGATTGCATGTCTTTACAACTGCACTTTCGTGACAAGATTTAAGACTTGACTGCACTTTTCTTGATAAGTTTTATGATATGATTGTACTTTTATAAGTTCTAGAACTTAGTTATACTTTCATGATTAGTTTAAAGATTCCCAGTTCATTTATCCTTAAATTAAAAGGCATTACTGCACACATTCAATAAAATACATATATTATCATACCTGATGGGGCAATTAGTTCAATTTTTAAAATGCAAGTAAGCAATTAATAATTTTTGGTGAAGTGTTTGCAAACACATAAAAGATAAATTAAAAGACATTACTGCACACACTCAAATAATACTTATATTATCAAACTTGATGGGGCCGATTCGTTTAGCTTTTACAGTGTAGGTAGGGATACTAATAAATGATTTTTGGTGAAGGACAGGGAGATGAGTCACACTCAAATAATACTTATATTATCAAACTTGATGGGGCCGATCCGTTCAGTTTTTACAATGTAGGTGGGGATACTAATAAATGATTTTTGGTAAGGGATAGGGAGATGAGTCGATCATGCCGTGTATCTGTAAACACATAAAAGATACACTAAAATATATTACTGTACACACTCAAATAATCCTTATATTACCAAACTTGATGGGACCGATCTGTTCATTAATTAGGATGCAAGTGGGGATATAAATAAATAATTTTTGGTTGAGAAGAGGGAGATGAGCTGACAATGACGTGCGTTTGTGTAAATGCATTAAAGATAAATTAAAGGACATTATTTCTTGTACTCAAATACTACGTATAATATATATTTTTGTATTTTTTGATTTTTTTTCTTATTATTTCTTTTCTTTTCTTATTTTTATTTTTTCTTTTTCGCATAGTTGACCATCATTGGGCCTCATTGATGGTTGGATGAGTTCATTGGCCTCAGGCAAGGGCCACCCTTGCCAAATCCAGTGAGGGTAACTCTTGCCCTGTCGATCCCCTCGCAGACCCAAGCAAGGGCATCACTCACCGGGCGTCAAGGGCAACCTCACTAGCCCAGTGCACGGACATCCTTCACCTGAAGCTAGCAACCTTCATCGGCCATCAACGAGGCTCAAAAATGGCTAGTGGAGGGAAAAAAGGGAAAGCATAAAGAAAACGAAAAAAAAATTAGAAATTTATAAAATACAAATATTATTAACGTGAGTGCCACATGAATGGCTTGCACTAACTAGATTGCCACGTTTGTAATTTTCGATATGAATTAGTCAAAAGAACTATATTGACAAATTATTAAAAGGTTTAGACATAATTTGTTTCACGAAAAATATGACATTTCTATAAAATATTTTCTGCAGAGTCATTTTTTATAAAAATTACTATATTTTACGCTATTTGGCTGAGATCTGGAAATCACTTGAAAAATATTTTCCATTATTTGATAAGAAAAATCGCGTTTGGCAGTCGGGATAAAATTCAAGCTAGGATATGATTTATAATATCCTAAGTTTGGTATTCGCTCAGGATAGGATAAAGCCGGATATAAAGGGGATATAGGCCGGATAAAATTATCCCATGGGGGAGGTGGGATAAAGGTGGATAGGATTTCTAATGTCCATAATAGGAAAATTATTTTTCTCTAATAATAAACTAAATTATATTTCAATATAAATAATATTTGAATTCTAATTTAAGAAATTAAAAATTAAAATATAAAATTTATTTTTAATTAATCTTATTTTAATTTATATATTCAACTTTAATTCTATCATATAATAAACATTCAATCTATAAATTATATATTTATACTTATTATATATTTTAGTTATTTTTGTATTTTAGGTATGTTAGTACAGTTTGCTAATTAATAAAATTTTATTAAAGAATAATGAAAGGGGATTAAAGAAATAATAAAGAAATAATATAAAAAAGAGGAAAAATAAAATAAAAATAATTAAGGAATAGTGTTTTGAGAGATTTTCATTATCTCTATTTACAATGATATGCCGTTACATGATATGATGTGAATATATCCGACTTTAATACTGCGATACACCAAACAATGGACAAGATATAAAAAAATCACAGGATTTCATATCGTATCATATCTAGTCCTATCTCGATTAGAAATCCGGACGACCAAACGTAGCCTAATTCGTTTCTCCAGGACGGAATGAGCTGTACCAATTGGGTGTAAAATCAAATCACACGAAGAAGACGAATCTGCCTAATTTACATCAATAGCGGCACCAAAACAAACCCATGATAATAAATAAATATAAGTACATACACAGGTCCATGTATATGTGTGCGCGTTAAACTGGGAAACAATTTGTTCACTAACTCCAACATGGAAATGATTTTCCATTTAATCTTTCTCTGGGATGAGAAGTGTTGCGCCAAGTGAGCGTAAAGTCTAATCCCACGAAGAAGACAACTTTGCCTAATTCCATCACCAATGGCACGAAATGAAACCCGAGATACATATTTTAATCTAGGAAACTCTTTGCTCACCAGCTCCAACGTGAAAATCAATGTCCACGTCTTTTTTCCCGACTCAATCAAACAACTCCGGCCAGTGTCGTTGTTGCAAAGTCAAAGTCCAACGGAACTTTTTTCCTTATTTGAATCGGGCTTTAGATCAGATTTCTCTTACAGGCTCAAACGCGAGACTTGTTCTAACATACTCAGTAAATACTAATAAAGTGTCCCCGACTTGTGATGATTGTGTTAGGTGGCTCGGCTGGTATTTCAAGAATTTCTGGTTGCAACTCCATTTGGAGCTAAATAATGTCCAGATTTGTTATGAACAATGCCGCAATCACTCCAACCAAAAAGTGTTGAAGACTCATCAAATATATATTCTCTAATGACAATAGATGAATTTAATTTTAGACATTATAATCGACAATCTCAACCACTTTGTGCATAGCCTTGAATATGCACTTTTCTTATCCTCCCATCGAGTTCACCATCATTCATTTAAGCATAACACAACAACCAAATATTTTTAGAATAGAAAACTTAGCTATGTTACCTAATCATACTTTTTTCTTATTCTTTGAGTGAGGACTCATGCGCCCTCATTGAAGCCCTCAGTAGCCATAGTGAGGGCATCGCGGCCCTCGCTTTGGCCGGTGAGGGCCATGAGCCTCGCCTAGTGGTCAATGAGCGTTGCGACGCCCTTGCCCAAAGCTAAAAAGAGTCACCAGCCTTCACTCCAAAGAACGAGAAAAACGTAAAGAAAGGGAAAAATGTAAAAATAAAAAATTCAAAATATTACAAAAATAATATTAAAAAAAGTCTATATCAATGCAGGTCGGGCCACGTAAGACGGTTGATATCCACGTGAGTAATTTCTGATCAAAATTGGTCAGATGGACTGACTAGCAAAATGTGAAAATGTTTAAGGCATAATAAGCATAATTAAAAATGTTTATGACTGAATTGATAAGAATATAATAAGTTTACAGTTTTTTTTTGTAATCTTCCCAAATTTTTTCCTTTTTTTCAAATTCGGGGGAGCCATAGTGTCTTTCTTTCATCGTGTAAATAGTGCCATTTCCAACTCTTGAAATTTACTGCTTTCTACTTCAAATGTGCAGTGTGTGTGCATAATTCATGCTTGCTTATTTGCAAGCACAGGGTATTTAGCAGCACAACCAGCAATTTATCGTTGAGGAGATGGAGATCGGCTGGCATATAAGTGTGAAGCGAAAAGAGTTTCACATTGAAGAATTTATGCGGTGTAAAACGATTGATATAAATTTAGTTGGTCCAAATCTTATAAAGATAAGCTTGTGAGTAAAGATGGATCAAACTGATTATACTACAAGTTTAAATTTAAACTCTATCTTAGTACTTTTGTAAGATGAGTATCTGACTTCGATTGCATATTACTACGGTGATTAAGATTGCAAGGTGATGTTTAACACACGTTGCATTGACGTACCTTTTATACCAGCTAGCAAGTTTTCTAGTGAATGTACAATCTACGTGTCGTTGTTTTACTTCATGAATATTTTTGGGCTTCTATTTTATAAAACAACATTCAAGTCTCTTCTAAAACTCTACAAGTGATGGGCGAAAAGAAATCTGATTGTTTAACAAGCCGAGCGTATATTTTTAAATATCATAATCTTTATATATTTCCTTGTCTTTCTTTATTTTAGAGATTAAGTTAGGATATGAAGTGATTTCTCTCAACTTTTAGCGATTGTAATTTAGATATTCTATATTTAGCACGACAGAATTTTTTATAGTTTATCTTTTTGCTATTTTACAATTACCGTTTCTTTACCTTTTTTTTTTTTTTCAGATTTAACTTGCACTTTGGTCTTAATGGTTTTGTGATTTGGTCTATTTAGTCTTCATATTTCACACCTACAAATGACATGCATTTCTTCTTTGAAGTCAATTATAGCGGGTGGTACTGATAATACAACTGCCACCCTCACCTGGGCGGTTTCCTCGTTGCTAAACAACTTTCACGTTCTAAAGAAGGCTCAAGAAGAACTTGATGCTCAAATTGGCAAACGACGACATGTGAAAGAATCAGACTTTGCCAACCTAACTTATCTACATGCCATAGTGAAGGAGACCCTTCGATTATACCCAGCCGGTCCGCTTGCTGCACCACGCGTATCAATAGAAGATTGCGTTATCAACGGGTACTTGGTTCCGAAAGGCACGAGGTTGATCTTGAATGTTTGGAAAATTCAAACCGATCCAAAAGTATGGCTTGAACCAATGAAGTTTCGGCCTGAGAGGTTCTTGAGTAGCCATAAAAAAGATGATGCGATGGGCCCTAATTTTGACTTCATGCCCTTTGGAGGTGGTAGGAGAATTTGTCCCGGAATATCCTTTGGCCTTCAAGTGGTGCATTCTGTGCTTGCTAGACTCCTGCATGCATTCGATGTATCAACTCCTGACAATTCGCCGGTGGATATACCAGAGATCAACGGACTAATGGTTTGCAAAGCAATGCCGCTCGAAGTAATGCTCACACCAAGATTGCCTAATGAGTTCTATGAATTGACATGAAGCATCAGAAGAGTGAGAACAAAGCCGATGGGCAATTAACACTAAATATATTGGCTCTTCATGTTGAGCTTTTATCCAGTCTTTATTAGTTGCACATTCAGACAATGGATGATCTTGATCCAGTATGTCTTTCGTGATAAGTAGGAAGTCTTCACTACAGTAGCTGCCAAGCTTATAGCTTCCCTGATCAGGATGGAGTACATCATCCGTGGGATTTGCATTGAAATAATACTGTGCCGCTAAATATTAAGTGTTTCGTCAAGCCGTGAGTATGTACTAATTTTTTATGCTCGCATGTCCCTGAACGGGCATTACAAAAGATGCCACGAATTTAAAATTTTCATATTACAGAGTCATACAAAGTTTAAACAAATATAATCTTTCTTCACGTCTCTATTCAACGCCCTATAAAAAGAACATAGCAAAATATAATTGGAAAAAATGAAATAGAACTTCAGGGTCACTGCCAATGATCCAAACGAAAGCTATGTAATTCCCTGCAATTCTTAGAAACAATTCAGTTAAATGATCTGCTTGCCTAGCCCCACAATCATGAAAATTAGATTCGTCTATGTTTCTTAAAAGGAAAATGACACAAATGGTCCCTAAATTTTGGCTTAATATACAATATGGTTCATGAACTTTTTTAATTTGTTTAATATGATCCTTAGACTCTGTTGGAAAGAACTCGGGGACAATAATTCAGCACAAGTCAAATGCAATCTAGGATCAATTTCTCTCCCGAAATGAAATCAATTGAAATTCTCTTAACCCTCGACAACAACCAGCAATATATAACCTCACAATATGCAAATATAATACCGAAATAATAAGTAGACAAAGCAAATAACGACACTAAGGATTTAACGTGGAAAATCTGATGTGGGAAAAATCATGGACCGCCCAAAACAACATACTCAAATTTGAGCCGATTCAGTCAACGTTTGACCTTCGAATCCGAATCACAAAAATTCGGTCATCTCTTCTTTTTTTTTTTCTATGTTTTCTTTTCTCTCTCTTCTAGTCTGCACAAAGCAACACCCCCTTCTCTTTTCTCTTTCTCTCTCCTCACTTTAGGCGAGCACACGCACACAAGAAGCCCACTTTCTTTTCAATTTCTCTTCCCTTTTTTTTGAATGCTAGCTAGGCCTCACATGCAGGTGGACTCAGCCAACAAATCTCCCTCTCCACCTTATGTTGGAAGGTTCGTTATGCCCGTTTTTCTTCTACAAGCATCAAGCTTTATCATGGACAATGCCTTGGTCATCATGTCGGATCAATTGTTGTCGATGTAGACTTTCTCAAGTAAGAAGAGCTTCTCTTCTAACTTCTCTCGGATCCAATGACACTTCACATCAACATGCTTCGATTTTAAATGCAACATTCGATTCTTGCTAAGATAGACAGCACTCATGCGCAATATAAAACAAACTTCTCTTGCTTCAAGCCCAACTCTTGTAAGAATTTTTGCATCCACAAAAGTTCTTTACCTCCTTCGATAATAGCAATATACTTCGCTTTAGTTGTAGACAAAGTAATACATTTTTGTAATCTTGATTGCCAAGAAATAGTCCCCTTGCAAACATCATTATATAACCTGATATGGATTTCCGAGAATCAACATCGCCGGCATTGTCTGCATCCGAGTAACCACTCAACTCAAGCTTCGCATTTCCATAGCACAAGCGAAGTGTAGAAGTGCTTTTAAGATATCTCAAATCCATTTAACAGTGGTCCAATGCTCCTTACCTGGATTAGAGAGAAATTTACTCACACTGCTAACTACATGAGCAATATCAGGTCTTGTACAAATCATGGTATACATCAAACTACCCAAAGTCGATGCATAGAGAATTTTCATCATCTCTACCTTCTCTTTCTCACTTGAAGGACACTCATTACTACTTAACTTAAAATGGCCTGCAAATCAAGTACTCACCGGTTTACATATACTCATGTTGAATCTTTCAAGCACCTTTTCAATATACCTCTCTTGAGATAACCACAGTTTCTTATTCTTTCTATCACGAGTAATTTTCATGCCTAAAATTTACTTGGCCAGGCCGAGATCATTCATTGCAAAAGCTTTACAAAACTCGTTTTTCAAGCTCTTGATTTTCTTTGAATCATGTCCAACAATCAATATATCATCCGTATAAAGTAAGAGAATAAGAAAATCACTATCTAAGAATATTTTCCTATAGACACAAGAATCGGAGTTTGTCTTACTGTATCCTTGTTCTTCCATGAATGATTCAAACTTCATATACCATTGTTTTGGCGCTTGCTTGAGACCATATAAGTTTTCCCTCAATCAACATACAAGGTGCTCCTTGCCCTCAACTTCAAAACTCGTCGATTGCTCCATATATATTTCTTCTTCTAGATCTCCATGAAGAAAAGCCACTTTTACATCAGGTTGTTCAATTTCTAAATTCAAACTGGTGGCCAGCCCAAGAACAACTCGAATAGAAGACATCTTTACAACCAGTGAAAAAATCTCTTCAAAGTCTATGCCATTCTTTTGACGAAAGCCCTTCACAACAAGCCTAGCCTTGTATCATGATTGTAAATTGTTTTCTTCCGTCTTCAAATGGGCCTCTATATTCATCATCATTGTCAGCTCGAACACATTTAAGTTTCTTCCCGGTTTCTCTTTCCATGTTGACTAGAAATTGCTTGAAAGCCACAAGCACATGATCTTTAGATTTCAAAGCAACAACCCACACTTTTCTGGAATAGTCATCAATAAATGTCACAAAATATAATGCACCTCCAAAAGTTCTAATATCCATGCAACAAACATCATTGTGAACTAAATCAAATATATTTGGTTTTGTATGATGAGAGGAATTATAAAATGAAATTCTATGTTACTTACCTATAAGGCAATGAGTGTATTCCTTTAGGTTTTTCTCCTTCAAAGGTAGAATGTTCTTTTTAGCAAGAGTTTCAAGTCATTTTTCACTAAGATGACCCAGCCTCATATGTCATAACTCAACCGAGGAATCATGTGACATCTTGAATTTCCAATATTGTTTTCAATTGAATAAATCGGGCCTTTTATCGACGCATCTATAGTGCTATTCTCAGAGCCGGTCACTCTTGAGATAACTAGACTATCTAGGGAAGTCAATAAAAGATTTTAATGCAATAGATTTGAGAATTCGACCAGAAGTCGACTGCTCGACTGTGTTAGTCTGCAAGGGTCATTACGGCATTGTCAAAATCGATAAGAGATCAGGGATAGGTCGATTCAACTGAGATGTGTGATCAAAGTGTGGGTGATTCCACCTGATTGCAAAATTCTCGTCGATCGGCACTAGACCGATTTTCTGTCGTTTTGGGTATCCTGTGCCCGTAATTGAAACCTTGAGATTTTCACGACCACCGAGAGTCGCCAATGTGTCGAGTGGGTTCATAGTGGCTCAAAGAAAATCGACCACGAGTCATTTGCACTAAAAATCTCTGAAAACTACCCGGTAGCCTAGGTCACGCTAAAAAAGCGCCTGAATGAAATTAACCGCGAATTTAAGTCCGATTTCAGAAATTGAAGGTTTTGTCATTTCACAATAAATTCTAGGAACGTTGACTCAGTCTCAGAAGATTTTTTGAAACCCGAAATTTTTTGGGAAAAAGTCGGCATATGACCGTTTTCGTTTAGAAAAAGGCCAAGATCATTTTTGATCGCGTATTTGGAATGCAAGATGGATCCATAGGTGTGGAAAAATATCAATTGGAGCATTGAGATGTCAATTGAATTTATAAAGGCCATATGAGATTGAATTGAAGCCAAAGCCCCTCAAATTCGTATGCCCCTTCCCTTAGCCATTTTGGACCAAATCAATGTTGCAAAGAGGGCCTTGGTGGCTCATTGAGAGCCAAGGAAGGTGTGCATGGTCACGGATGGGTCAAGGGGACAAAGCATTGGAAGACAAGTAAGTGTGGAGCCCTTGTCTTCTTATCCTTTCAACTTCAACCTCATCTCTTCCTTCTCTCTCTCCCTCATTGCCATCCAAGCCATCTCTCTCTCCCTCCATCCTTGCCATTCCAAGACTACCAACAGCCAAGCAAGTTGCCGGAGTAGCCACACCATCGTCGGACCTTTTTCCACCTCTATTTTCACTTCTATTGGTTTCTGCTCCAGCTGACCTTTCGCCAAAGATCCGAGTAAAAAGTCGACTTCCCGGATGAATCAGCAAACGAGCCACCCATCTCCATGACAAGGACATCCAGACTGTTCCATCAAGCTTGACCTCGCCCCAACAGAGCCGCTGCCGGCCGTCTGGTACGCCGACGTGAAGTTACCGGTCGTCGAACCATCTAGAGCCTAGCCGAGTGAACTGTTTCGCGTTTTTCGCGAGTTTCTCTCAATTCCGACCATTTCTTTGCCCGTTCCAACCACCAGCATATCGCCCCTTGACCCCGGGAGCCACCGGTTGCCGACCACATGCTTGCCAGAGCTCTGATCAGCCCGTTTTCACTGTTAAAGCCGCTAGTTTCCTCTCTGCAATCCAGCAAGCAGAAGCAGAAGCCTAACCAAGCTTGTTTCCCTTCTGTTTTAGCAAGAATGGAACAAAAACTTAGTGGGTTTCTAGCAAGGTGTCGGACCTATTTTGAGATGTTTCCGGATCTTGGACCTTAGGCTCGCTTTAGAGAAAAGTGACTCTCACGATGTTCCTGTCGGTTTGATTTGACCCACGCGTTAATCAAGTGAATTTTGCTCACTAATTCTTGCTTAGTATGCTAATGATGCTTAGGGGTTGATTACAATTAATTAAGTGCAATTAGGTGGATAGATTAGATTAGAATATTTAAATTAGGGATTTACTTATGCATGTTAGGCAAATGGTTAGTGTACTTAGCAAATAGACATGCTCTATTATTTATTGAACGAGTCTTGGTAATTTTACAGGTCTTGGCTTCCAATTAGGCATTATGAGCCTAAATTGGATTTATTGTAATTATTTAATAATTTTTGAAATTTTTAAATTAATTATTTTCCAAAAATTAGGCTAGGATAGCCAACGACTGGAATTTTGCTTAGTATGATGGTGTAATATGTTTATTTACTTGAGCATTGAATTGTGCTGAATTGAATTAATTATGATTTTAGGATTTTATTCCTAAATTAATTAATTTTGGTAATTAATGGGAAAATTACCGAGTGTCGGTTTATAGCGCCAAAAATATGTTTTGGGTTGTTGAAACTGGTGGGATGTTCAAAAAGTGAAATCGTTATATTTTGGTTAAGACCGACCGTGTATCCACACACGATCATTTTTAACAAGTACTCTTAACCCGAGGAAAATAGGCCAAGATAATGTGTTGATTAAGAAATTTATTTGAGGAGTGTAATGTTGTTGGTCGGGAGTGAATAATCGTATGATGTTGTGGGTTAGATCAAGAAAACTACCGAAGTACGGTTATGTCCATTGGACAGTAGGTTACCACCTAATCTAGGTTATGCTTGCTGAGCCATAATTCAGCACCACCACCTAACTTGGAATCGGTTGTGCACGCTGAGCCATAATTCTGCATTACGACTGAATTTGGAATTAGTTGTGCCGCTGAGCCGTAATTTAGCATTATCGCCGAAGAATTAGTAAACCATGCTCGATGAACCGTAATTCAGCATTACCAACAAAGTTTTAGTAGGTTGTGCTCGCTGAGCCGTAAATCAACATTGAATTTGAGTATTTGAGATGATCGTGTGGCTGTGCTCGCAGAGCTGTAATTTAGCATTGAATTTGAGTAAATGAGATGAGCCAACCAAGAAAGGGTCGAGATGACATGTAATCGACTAGGTTGATTGATCAATGATTTGATATGATGTTATGAATTAATTGAGTGATGTGATATAAGGCATCTGTAAATAACATTGATTTGCAGGATGAAACTGAGGCCAAGGTAAGTCCTCTGACTCGTGTTATGCTTAGGAGCCTTTTAGGGCATATTGGCTTCCTAATCGGGTCTTAGGGGGTAGAACTTGCTGAAACGTTGTCTCATTGGTTATTGTATAACCATTTTCAAGCCCCTAGTTGAAAGCGGTGGGGAACCCGAGGCCCGAAGTTTAGAAGGTGAAGCCCGGAGAATCGGTGAGCATGTCTGACTAGCTAGTCCTAGGACATTCCCCTTTTGTTAAAAGCCGATTCATTTTTATAGGCTTCTATGTATAAACCTATGTATTTATAAAAATGTTTGTTTTGGTTTGAAAAATTGGCCCTACTTTCCATCCCATTGTTTTATTGTCTGGGATTATTTATATGCTTCCGCATGCATATTAAAAAGAATAGGTCGGCAATGCATCCTGGGACGTCGCTATTAATCGACCAAGAAGGGATGGGCATGTGCTGAAAGGATCGGGGCGTGACAAATCATCTATTGCATTTACCTCTTCTTTAATTAAGTCAACTTGCATGATATAAAGAGAACCCGTCTTCTTACCATTTGCCACTACTATGGAACTCTTAGTCTACTTCCATTTGCCATCAAAGAAGGAATTGCAATAACCATCATCATCTAAGGAACTCGTGGAAATAAAGTGAAGTCGAATATCCGGAACGTGTCTCACATTTTTCAAAAGAAAATTACATCCGACATTAGTTTCCAAATAAACATCTCCCATGCCAATCACCTTGGAAACACCACTATTTATCATCCTAATACAACCAAATTGCCACCACGATAAGAAGCAAAGTAGTCATGTCGTGAGGTGACATGAAAAGAAGCCGTGGAATCAACAACCCACACAAAGTCTTGGCATGTAAGATTCACACATCTGTCATTACATACGAACACAATATCGCCATTGATGCCATTGCCGTCGTAGCTTGTTTCTCTTCTTTCTTTTGATCTCCATTTCTATCATGGGATTTATCTCTCTTTGGCAACCAACACTCTTTTGGATAATGTTCCATCTTGCCGCAATTATAACACTTTACACTCTTCCTCGGTCTTGATTTCGACCTTCCTTTTGACTTGCCTTGGGTATCATTTCTTTAAAACCTTCTTGATTGACTTCTCGCCATGTTTTCTATAACAAGAGTATCTGATGTAGAAACACAATTCAAGCAATTTCTTCTTGTTTATTCATTGAACAAACTTTCTTTAACCATGCTTATAGAAAGCACACCAAAAGGAGCCGAGTTGTTTAACGCCACAACCAAGGTATCTCACCTATTGGGAAGAGTGCCAAGTAATAAGCATGCTTGTTATTTATCACCAAGATTAATCTCAAGATTTGTCAATTGATTTACAACATTTTGAAATTCACTCAAGTGTTCCGCCATATTACCCCCTCCTTGTATCTCAAATTCACAAGTCGCTTAACAAGAAAAGCTTTATTTTGTGGAATTTTTCTCTCATAGAGATCTTGTAATTTCTCCCACAAAGTGTCTGCCTCCATTTCTTGAGCAACATGATGAAACATACTATCATCAATCCATTGTCAGATAAACCCAACCGTTTTCTGATTCATTCTCTCCCATTCTTTGTTTTTCTTATCTCCTTTGGCTTCATCATCCTTAATAGAATCAATCAAATCTTTGCAATATAATACGCCTTCCATTCAAGACTTTCAAATAGAATAATTTGAGACATTTAATTTAAACATGGTGCCACTAGTTTCTTCCATTTAACACTAGAATTTCAACCTTAGCTCTGATATCACTTTGTTGGGGAGAACTCGGGGACAATAATTCACCATGAGCCAAACGCAATCCAGGATCAATTTCTCCCCCAAAACTAAATCAACTGAAATCTCTTGACCCCCAAAGACATCCAGCAATATATAACCCCACAATATGCAAATATAATGCCGAAATGATAAGTAGACAAAGCAAATAATGACACTTAGGATTTAACGTGGAAAATCCAATGCGGGAAAAGCCACAGACTGCCCAAAACATCAACTAATCACAACGAATAGTAGAATATACAAAATATTTTTCCCTAATCACACACTAGAGGCACAACATCAATATTATAATTTCATTTCATCACTACATAGGTGGATAATCAAATTTGTAGCAAGAAAACCCTAATCGCAACTGGAGAATTCAGAGGCGGTTCTGGATGAACAAAAACCATCAACTCGTAACCCCCAGCCTCACGAACAACATATTCAAATTTGAGCTGATTTCATAAACGTTTGGCCCTCAAATTTGGATCATAAAGATTCGGTCCTCTCTCCTCCTTCGTGCTCTTTCTCTCGGTGGGTCTCTCTTTTTTTTTAGCGTTTTCTTTTCTCTCTCTTCGAATTTGCACAAAGCAACACCCTCTTTGTTTTCTCTTTCTCTCTACTCACTTTGGGCGCGCACGCACACGCACGAAGCCCACTTTCTTTTCAACTTCTCTCCAATTTTCTTTTTAATGCTAGTTGGGCCCCACATGAAGGTGGACCCAGCCAACGGACTTTTTATATATGTTCAATTAATTTGTAAACTATATGAAAATGTTAAATGTTTTCCTGAATTTGAAGTCATGAGTTGCAATTATTCCATAACAAGCAGCATGTGCTTTTCTCGTAGCACTGCGTATTCCAACAAGAAGAGAAAACCAATATGCTCAAAGGGAACATAATCAAGACGTTGCTTTCATTCGCGAGCTAGTACGAGGAATCACATTTCATCTAATGTTTGTATCACGCCCGATCCTCGAGCGTGTGCCCATCCCTCGGTGGTTGATTAAATTGCGACATCCCAAGATGCGTCGCCGACCCATTCATTTTAATGCGCATGCGGAAGCATATAAATAAATCCCCAGATAGCACAAAGATGTGATAGAAAAGCAGGATCACAATTTCACAACCACAACACACATTTATACACAGCCGACTAGTTTATATATAGTACTAGTCTAAAGACAAAAGTTTGCTCAAGCATAAAAGTCTACAAGTCCTCTAGGCATTCGAACCCCTAGCTGAAAACTCTGAGATCTCCTGGGGACTTGGGTCCACCATTGCACCACCAGGAGGGTCAGTTGTACCCTCGCTAAAAGCGATTTCTAACACCGACACTAGAACCTCAGACTCCTGTAGGGGACCTTCTCTGGGTCCATTTCGCCCGCGACGATACCACGCTCTAAATTGATGGGGTACCCTCCGAGGTAGACCCGCATCGACCCAGACAATGGTCCTCATGAGTTCATAGACCCATGCTCCCGGCCTCTAGGAAGAGGAATCTGGGCAACCTGTTCGGTGACCCTCTTGGGCTGGCCAAAACATTCTAAAGGAACCGCTATTTAAGGACCTGAAAAGGTTGAGCCCACGACGGGGTGATACAATATCTTAGCAAGTTCACCCCCTAAACTCTAACTAGGAAGGAAATACGCCTAAAGGCAGTCAATGCACACACAAGACAAATGACTTACCCCGCCTCAGTTCCTTCCTACACGTCGATACAATTCATATGCTCAACCAGTCAATTCAATTGATCCATCCAATCAATTCGATTCAAAACTATCAATACCATCTATCAATTCATTCGATACGACCACTGCTCACACAAGTTGAAATAGATGGTCATAGCTCTCACAAGCTGATATATAGATGGTAATAGCTCGCACTGATGTATATATGGTAATAGCTCGCACAAGTTGATATATAGATCGTTGCTCTCACAAGCTGATAAACGATCATTGCTCACACAAGTTGATATAGTATACTGCTCTCACAAGCTGACATATCAAGCTCATATAGGCTGATATAGTATACTGCTCTTGCAAGTTGACAATTCACCGTATTAAAAATTCTCGATAAAAACAATCGTGTGTGGGTACATGATCGGCCTAAGCAAAAAATGCAATATCTTTCTTTTCAGAAATCCCACTATTTATATAGTGCATAAACACTTTTTCGACGTTAAAAACTGATGCCCGGTATTTTCTAATTAAATACCAAAATTCCACAATTTTGGAATAAATATCCAATATTACAATTTCCACTCAATTTGCACAAATTAGCACTCAATTAAATAAACCAAGCACACCATTGCAATCAACATGAAATTCCGGTCACTAGCTATCCCGGCATAATTTCCGAAAAATAATAAATAATTAAATAAATACCAAAATAATTAAATAAATACGATTAATTACCAAAAATAGAAACTTAGGTGAGAATTGCCTAATTAAACACCGAAACACGTTCGGAAAATTTCCGAACCTATCTAGATAAATAGTACAGCTTATCTAGTCTCTAATTAAGCCATTCTAACCACCTAACATGCACAAACAAATAATTAAATCACTAATCCGTTCTAACTAACCACCTAAACCTTAATTATCCTAAACTAATAAACCATTAAGCATCATTAACTCCATAAGCAGAGTTTAGCAAGTAAACTCACCGGTTTTGCGATCCGGTGAGTCCACACGACGGCGACGCGGAGACGGACGACAAACCTCTTAGCGGTGACACCAAACAAGGCCCGAAAGCGGCCCAAAATGGCCCACGAAGCTCACGGCTGGGCTGGGCTTTCGGTCTCTGCTTGCTATTGGACGGGGCTGCTCGGGCGGTCGGTTGAGATCGAAACAGCAAGGGACAAAGCGGACCGGGCTGCAGCGGGCGAGCAAGGGCAACGGTGGTTGCTAGACGGTAGCCAAGGGAGCTCTAGCGACAACCGAGGAGGCGCAGAGGCATGGGGCTCGCGCGCAAGCGGAATGGGCGTGCGGGACGCGCGGAGCGCGCGTGAGCGGGGGCGGTAGTGACGGGCTCGAGCAGCGGTCCGGTGACTTGGCGGGCGTGCAACGGCTAGGGGGAGGGAGCTGCTCGGTTTCTCTGCAAATTTTGGAGCTCCAAAGGCCAACAATGGAGAAAGTAGGCCTGCTGAAGAAGAAGGGGGACAGCTGAAGAGAGGAGGGACCCAATTTGGCCTCAAAGTCTTCTATCTCATCTCTTTGTCCTTGGCAAGACCCCACCTCAATTGGCTGTCTTCCTCAGTCAATTTGGTGCACAAAAATCCCCTAGAACCAATCCCAAGTGGTCCAAAATGTACATGGACCCTTGGCCTACGAATTTGAACACATTTCCCTCAAATTGAGTTCAATTGCTCTCCAATTGGACCTAAATTGGAGTCCATAAATACCACTAAGGTGCCCACACTTCAATTCACATTTTATCTCACCAATTGAACCAATTTGCATCCAAAAAGCGTGATAAAAAATGGTCCCCTGATTTTTCCGGTAAAAAACGGTCCTCTTTTGAATTTTCGCCAAAAATCTCGGTTTGCAGAAAAATCTTCGGAAAATGAGTCGACGGTCCTAAAATGAATCCTGATATGACAGAAATTTCAATTTCCAAAATTGGGTTCAAATCCGCAGTTAATTTCAATCTGGCGCGATTTTAGCGTGATCTAGCTTACCGGGTAGCTTTTATAAATTTTTAGTGCAATTGACCCATGGTCGATTATTTTCGAGCCACATTGTACATCTTCAACACATTGGCGACTCTCGATTGTCGTGAAAATCTTGAGGTTTCAAATACGGGCATGGGGTATCAAAACGATAGAAAAATCGGTATAGTGCCAATCGACGAGAATTTTGCAATCAGATGGGATCACCCACACTTTGATCATATAGCTCAGTCGAATCGATCTATCTCTGATCTCTGGTCGATTTTTAACTGTGCCGTAATAACTCTTGCAGACTAGTACGGTCGAGCAATCGATTCCTGGTCGAATTCTCAAGTCTATTGCGTTAAAATCCCTTATTGGCTTCACCAGATAAACTAGTTATCTCGTGAGTGATCGGCTGAGAGAATAGGACTATAGGCACGTCGATAAAAATTCCGATTCATTTAATTGAAAATACAACTGAAAATTCAGGATGTCACAGTTTGCCTTTGTTTCCCTATTAACAATCATCAGTTATTTTTTGCCTCAAAAAAAAAAAAAAATCAACGGGCATTTGAGAGATCATTGTCAATGGATTTATTCTAGATAACATGATATTGACTCATATTATGAGTGATATATCCGAATTAATGAGTGTAATCTAGACTTAGGATATGAATGAGATAAAAATAAAATGAAATGACATGTGTCGCAACCTTCCTAGAAGTGAACCACTAAAAAGAAAGCTAATAGATTACTAAAGACAAAAAAATTAGCACGGACTTTCTCAAGCTCATTTTAAGTAGCTAATGGTACTTACCGTTTTGAACCTAACCAAATTACAATGTTATTGTGATTTTTCTTGCAAAACGGACACTTTTCATTCTAAACTTTGATGTCTTTAGATTTACCATTACACTAGGTCTATCTAAATCTTTTTCAAGTCGAATAAACTCGCAATGTTTCTTTATTTTAGTGCTCAGTCTTGCAAAACAAACAATAACAGCTTGTCAGAATTGTCCTCTTTTGTTTTTCCCACTTAGCAAGGAAGTTCCACGATGTTTCTAGGCGGCTCTCACGTAGGTTTACCATGGGAAATTGCGAAAATTGCTAATGTAATGTACTGTTTCTGTATTACTTTTATAATTTTCTTGTTGGCCTAGACTTCTAAATTATATTTGCAGCAGCTCAGAAATTGTTCAGGTTTTATGCTTATTCATGTCGTTGCATCCTTTGAGGAGAGTGATGAAAAATGATATTTATACTTATCTCCGGTCTCTAGTCGATCTATGCCGTAATGACCCTTGAAGATTAGCGTGGTCGACTAGTCGATTCCTGGTCGAATTCTCAAGCCTATTGCATTTAAATTCCTTAACGGCTTCACCTGATAGGCTAGTTTCTCGTGAGTGGCCTACTCGGAGAAAAGAACTATAGGCACTTCGATGTAAAACCCGACTCATTGAATTGAAAACAAAATTGAAAAATCAGGATGTCACACCCGATTTATTAAATTAAAAACATGACTGAAATTCCAGGATGTCACACACGAGGTTGATCTTGAACTTATGGAAAATTCAAACCTATCCAAAAGCATGGCCCAAACCAATGAAGTTTATGCCTGAGAGATTCTTGAGTAGTCATAAGGATATTGATGTGAAGAACCCTAAATTTGACTACATGCCATTCGGAAATGGTAGAAGAATTTGTTTCAGAATGTCCTTTGGCCTTCAATTGGTGCATTCAATGTTCTCTAGGTTCCTACATTAATTCAAGACATAAACTCCAGATAGCTCGCCTATGGATATGCCGGAGGGTTTCGGAATAATAGTCGACAAGCTGATGCTGCTCGAAGTATTGCTCGCACCAAGATTGCTTGACGAGGTCTACAGATTTACATGAAGCACTCGAAGAATGAGAAACAAGTCAATGGGCAAGTTATTACTAAATAAATAGGCTCCCCATGTCTAGCTTTTATCCAATCAGTTATTAGTTGTACATTCAGACAACCGACGATTTCAATTCAGCATGTCTTTCGTGACTAAATAGGGAATAGGTTGGTGCTTCACTATGGCGAGAGAAACTTATATTGATGTCTGGCTAATTTAGCTGCGCTGATCAGGATGGAGACCTGGATATATGGCATTTGCTTTGAGATGTCTAGAATATAATTTGTAGTGTTTGTCTTATTTAATGTCAGTTTAAAATATTCCTCCGGGCTTAATATGTTCATTGATGGAACCCGGATTCAAATTGAGATGGGGGAAGAGAGAGGTGAAATACAGTAGTCATAATGTCTTCATTTGTAGAGTTGCAAATTTCTCTCGAATGTGAATTTTAGGTAAACATAAAATAAATATTATTATTAATTGCTATACCCCAGAAATGTCTATTTAGATGTTGTGGACTAATCATAAAATCATGTTCGATAAGTGGAACATGTTAATTGTCTGCTTTTAGGTGGAGCAGTAACAAAAGGAGAAGACTAATTGCTCATTTTTAAAATCATGATTCTTCTCCTCTAACTTGATTATCCAAAAGACACAAAAATATTTAAGTTCGTGCATTCGGAATGATTCTGTGAGCTCATCTAGGCGACTTCAAGGTATGTTGTCTGAGGTTTGAAAAAGTTGTACTTTGGAGAGCACAATAGGATTATATGAAGCAATTTCCTTTTTTTTTTTTAATGTTCTGTATTGCAAAAAGGAAATTATAATAACTGGTGGATATTATTTCTTCTCTTCTTATTCGAAAGATTTAGAATTGAATTGCCCTGCATATAATAGATTTATGATTTTTTTGAATAATTTTCCCATTTTATACTAGATAACATGATATTGGCTAATATCAGGAGTGATATATCCAAATTAATGAGTGTTATGTGGACTTAAGATGTTATTGAGATAAAATAAAATAAAATAAAATAAAATAAAATGACGTATTGCCAAGAGGCGGTGGTCAGCCAATTCATGAGAGAGAGAGAGAGAGAGAGAGAGAGAGAGAGATGTGACAATTTTAACTGTGGCCAGAGAATTGCAACTGTGGCCATCACTAGTGCCAATGGCAATGTCACTACCATACAAACATTGGAGTATTATACAATTGTCCTGGTCCTATTTTCTAGATAAATCATCCAATCTTATCTAGACTACCCCCTCTAAAGTGCACCTCCAAGTGCTAGATAAAGTAATTTATCCTGTTTTCACCGTGTTATGGAAGCTATCAAACACATCCTAAAATAAAAGGCTTTCGGGTTCCAGGAACAGTAAACAAATTATTATTGAAAAAGTGTTTCAGAAAAAGTCATCATATAGCATGAAATAGTTTACAAAATGTTGATAGTTTATTTGTAAAACAAACTATGAAGTGCCTTATTTTTATAGAAAACATGTAAGTAAGTGTGCTAATATACAAGTGTAGAAGTTTTCTAATACTACCATTGAAGTAGATGGATTGTGGACTAGACCCTATAATACCTACAATACTTAGTAGCACCAAACAATTAAAAAAAAGGAGTATTGTAAAAGGAGTATTGTGAAAAAGGAACAGCTAACACACTCGATTGCATGTCTTTACAACTGCACTTTCGTGACATGATTTAAGACTTGGCTGCACTTTCCTTGACAAGTTTTATGATATGATTATACTTTTATAAGTTCTAGAACTTAATTATACTTTCATGATTAGTTTAAAGATTCCCAGTTCATTTATCCCTAAATTAAAAGGGCATTACTGCACATATTCAATAAAATACATATATTATCATACCTGATGGGGCAATTAGTTCAATTTTTAAAATGCAAGTAAGCAATTAATAATTTTTGGTGAAGTGTTTGCAAACACATAAAAGATAAATTAAAGGACATTACTGCACACACTCAAATAATACTTATATTATCAAACTTGATGGGGTCGATCCGTTTAACTTTTACTAATAAATGATTTTTGGTTAAGGACAGGGAGATGAGTCACACTCAAATAATACTTATATTATCAAACTTGATGGGGCCGATCCGTTCAGTTTTTGCAATGTAGGTGGGGATACTAATAAATAATTTTTGGTAAGGGATAGAGAGATGAGTCGATCATGCCATGTATCTGTAAACACATAAAAGATAAACTAAAATATATTACTGTACACACTCAAATAATCCTTATATTACCAACTTGATGGGACCGATCTGTTTATTAATTAGGATGCAAGTGGGGATATTAATAAATAATTTTTCGTTGAGAAGAGGGAGATAAGCTGACAATGACGTGCGTTTGTGTAAATGCATTAAAGATAAATTAAAGGATATTATTTCTTGTACTCAAATACTACGTATAATATAAATTTTTGTATTTTTTTCTTATTATTCCTTTCCTTTTCTTATTTTTCTTTTTTCCTTTTCACAGAGTTGACCATTGTTGGGCCTCATTGATGGTCAGTTGAGTTTATTGGCCTCAGGCAAGGCCACCCTTGCCAAATCCAGTGAGGGTAACTCTTGCCCTGTCGATCCCCTCGCAGACCCAAGCAAGGGCATCACTCACTAGGCCAGTCAAGTGCAACCCTCACTAGCCCAGGCACGAACATCCCTCACCTGAAGCTGGCAACCGTCATCGGCCATCAACGAGGCTCAAAAATGGCTAGTGGAGAGAAAAAAGGGAAAGCGTATAGAAAACGAAAAAAAAAATGTAGAATTTTAAAAAATACAAATATTATCAGCGTGAGTGCCACATGAATGGCTTGCACTAACTAGATCGCCGCATTAGTAATTTTTTATATTAGTCAAAAGAACTATATTGACAAATTATTAAAAGGTTTAGACATAATTTGTTTCACGAAAAATATGACATTTCTGTAAAATATTTTCTGCAAAGTCATTTTCTATAAGAATGACTATATTTTACGCTATTTGGTTGAGATATGGAAATCACTTGAAAAATACTTTCCGTTATTTGGTAAAAAAATCGCGTTTGGCAGTCGGGATAAAATTCGGGATAGAATATGATTTAGCATATTGCATTTGGTATTCGCTCAGGACAGGATAAAGTCGAATAGAAGGGAGATATAGGCCGGATAAAACTATCCGATGGGGGAGGTGGGCTAAAGGTGGATATGATTTCTAATGTCCATAATAGGAAAATTATTTTTCTCGAATAATAAACTTATTAAATTAACAAAATTGACATTATATTTCAATATAAATAATATTTGAATTCTAATTAAGAAATTAAAAATAAAAAAAAAAAATTTATTTTTAATTAATCTTATTTTAATTTATATATTCAACTTTAATTCTATCTTATAATAAACATTGAATCTATAAATTATGTATTTATACTTATTATATATTTTAGGTATTTTTGTATTTTAGGTATGTTAGTACAGTTTACTATTTAATAAATTTTATTAAAAATGATGAAAGGGGATTAAAGAAATAAAATAAAAATAAATTAAAAATAGTGTTATGAGAGATTTTCATTATCTCAATTTACAATGATATGCCGTTACATGATATGATGTGAATATATCCGACTTTAATACTGCGATACACCAAACAATGGACATGATATAAAAAAATCACAGGATTTCATATCGTATCATATCCAGTCCTATTTCGATTAGAAATCCGGACGACCAAACGTAGCCTAATTCGTTTCTCTAGAACGGAATGAGCTGTACCAATTGGGTGTAAAATCAAATCCCACGAAGAAGACGAATCTGCCTAATTTACATCAATAGCGGCACCAAAACAAACCCATGATAATAAATAAATATAAGTACATACAGAGGTCCGTGTATATGTGTGCGCGTTAAACTGGGAAACAATTTGTTTACTAACTCCAACATGGAAATGATTTTCCATTTAATCTTTCTCTGGGATGAGAAGTGTTGCGCCAAGTGAGCGTAAAGTCTAATCCCACGAAGAAGACAACTTTGCCTAATTCCATCACCAATGGCACGAAATGAAACCCGAGATACATATTTTAATCTAGGAAACTCTTTGCTCACCGGCTCCAACGTGAAAATCAATGTCCACGTCTTTTTTCCCGACTCAATCAAACAACTCCGGCCAGTGTCGTTGTTGCGAAGTCCAACGGAACTTTTTTCCTTATTTGAATGAAATGGCCGGGCTTTAGATCAGATTTCTCTTACAGGCTCAAACGCGAGACTTGTTCTAACATACTCAGTAAATACTAATAAAGTGTCCCCGACTTGTGATGATTGTGTTAGGTGGCTCGGCTGGTATTTCAAGAATTTCTGGTTGCAACTCCATTTGGAGCTAAATAATGTCCAGATTTGTTATGAACAATGCCGCAATCACTCCAACCAAAAAGTGTTGAAGACTCATCAAATATATATTCTCTACTGACAATAGATGAATTTAATTTTGGACATTATAATCGACAATCTTAATCACTTTATGCATAGCCTTGAATATGCACTTTTCTTATCCTCCCATCGAGTTCACAATCATTCATTTAAGCATAACACAACAACCAAATATTTTTAGAATAGAAAACTTAGCTATGTTACCTAATCATACTTTTTTCTTATTCTTTGAGTGAGGACTCATGCGCCCTCATCCAAGCCCACAGTAGCCATAGTGAGGGCATCGCGGCCCTCGCTTTGGCCGGCGAGGGCCATGAGCCTCGCCTAGTGGTCAACGAGCGCTGCGACGCCCTGCGCAAAGCTAAAAAGAGTCACCAGCCTTCACTCCAAAGAACGAGAAAAACATAAAGAAAAGGAAAAATGTAAAAATAAAAAATTCAAAACATTAAAAAAATAATATTAAAAAAAGTCTATATGAATGCAGGTCGGGCCACGTAAGACGGCTTATATCCATGTGAGTAATTTCTTATCAAAATTGGTCAGATGGACTGACTAGCAAAATGTGAAAAAGTTTAAGGCATAATAAGCATAATTAAAAAGGTTTATGACTGAATTGATAAGAATGTAATAAGTTTACGGTTTTTTTTTGTAATCTTCCCAAATTTTTTCCTTTTTTCAAATTCGGGGGAGCCATAGTGTCTTTCTTTCATCGTGTAAATAGTGCCATTTCCGTACTCAGTCGGCCACTTTCTTGCGGACGGGCTTTTGAGTGTCAGCAAGAACAAAAGTCCAATTTCTCCAAATTACGTAGGAATTTTTTTTTCTTTTTAATAATTGAGGACTCCACCACGGGCCCCCTGTGCCCGAATGGTCCTGAGGGCCGGGCCCCTATACCTTGAGGAAGACTAGCCCAGCAACCCACCGCCAGGGCCCCTCACTTAAATCGCTAGGAACTGCAAGTTTTGAACTCTCGACCTCAACGATGAATGGACTTTCAACCAACGAACTACCCACGGATGGGTACTTACGTAGGAATCGTTTTCTCATGAGGGATGTGCTTTTCTTGGAGCAATTGGGAAGTAAACAATAATCCTTCGAGGCTCTGTAACTTTCTTCAGCTCAATTGGAACATTATTTTATATTGATTGTACTTTATAGAAGTAATTAATAATCCAAGAAGAGAAGGTGTATATGTCATACGCTCTTCCTTAAAAAATACTAACACCCAACTCTATGATGCTATTGCAAATGGAATCTCTGCTTCAAGACCTGAATGTCACTCACTTGTACGGAATTATCCTATCCATATATGGTTTAAATTAACCCCATCTCACAAGCTCAAAACACCCACCAGAAGTTGCCGGTGCATGGCCCGTCGGAGGGATTTTGCCCACACTAGCAAAATCCCATCTTCCTCACGAATTCTTGGCATCCATGGCTGATGAGTATGGACCGGTCTTCACCATTAGGTTCGGCTTGATCCTGTACATAGTGGTTATTATTTTTTTTTTTTGGTAAGACTGTACATAGTGGTTATTAGTTTCGAGATAACCAAAGAATACTATACTAAACACGACTTCTCTTGCGATTCAATTCGAGTATTGGTACCTATTATACAAAGACAGTCAGATACAATAAATCTACCAATTAATTGAAGAACAATATGCTTACAATTGTTCACTCAAGAATTTCTCAACCCTAAATTACACCCGAAACCACAGTATTTAGCCTCACGTAATTGCGCAATACACTGAGAATTACCTTGCGGATTCCAAATACTCCCGCCTTCAGTAAGACAAGGATCTCAATTGGATGTACTGCAAAAATTATCGAGTATAATCCATGGGGAAAAAGCACCGAATATTCGAACGATTTGTCGCCTTCTTAGAACACCTCTTTTCTTACATCCTAATCATGAAGAAGGGGCAGGTGTATAAATGGGAAGCTCTTCCTTCGGAATTTCACTCAAATTTGTGATGACTCCTTCATTGCAAATGGAATTTCTGCGTCAAGACCTGAACTTCACCCTCTTGTGTATGCTTGCCATCCTCATCCTATCAATCCATGTAAGGTACAAATCAAGGTCATCTCGCAAGCTCAAAACACCACCAGAAGTTGCAGGTGCATGGCCCGTTGTAGGGCATTTGCCCATAATAGCAAAATCTCATCTTCCTCACAAGACCCTTGGGTCCATGGCCGACAAGTATGGACCAATATTTACTGTCAGGCTCGGGTTATTCCCAGCTGTAGTGGTTAGCAGTTCCGAGATAGCCAAAGAATGTTGCACCAAGCACGACCATGCCCTCGCGTCTCGTCCACAGCTAATAGCCAGTGAGGTCATGGGCTACAACTCTGCCTCTTTTGGGTTGGCTCCTTATGGTCCGTATTGGCGCGACATGAGGAAAATCGTTACCTTGGAGATGCTCTCTACCCGAAGGATCGAGTCGTTGCTCAACCCTATAGTGGCCTCGGCCACAGATATTGCCATTAGAGAGTTGCACAAGATTTGGACAGAGAAGAAGAAGGATTCAGGTACTTTCATGTATATAACGAAAGTTTAAGATGCTTTATTTTCCAGTTTACATGGTAGTGTATTCAATCATAACATAGTTATAGGCTCAAATTGGAGGAGAAAATATTTTATGGAACAATCGAACTACTTCCGTAGAGAAACAAACCAAGCCAAGCATTTTCAGTAAACTGAATATTTGCTACAGTAAACAAAGAAATGTGTTCTCGATTTAAAAAGTCTTAACACTGTGCCCGTTTATACCCCAGGCCATATCCTAGTTGACTTGAATCAGTGGTTCGGAAGGTTGTCTATCAGCATTGTCCTCAAAGTTGTAGCCGGTAAGGGCTCCTACAGCGGCAATGCCATGGTGGATGAGGAAGAGAAGCAGCGATGCCAGCATGCCTCCAGGGAATTCCTGCAATTAATTGGGATGTTTACGGTGGCGGATGCTCTTCCTTTCTTGAGATGGTTGGACTTAGGTGGCCATGAGAAGTCCATGAAGAAGATCGCCAAAGAATTTGACACGATCCTAAGTGGTTGGTTAGAGGAGCACAAAAAGAACAGCAAAAGTTCGAGTGACAACAGGGGTGATCAAGATTTCATAGATGTCATGCTTTCGACCCTTAAGGGCATGGAAGTCGGAGGTTTCGATGCTGCTACAGTTATCAAAGGGACACTTACGGTAAGTTTGTTTTCCAACTCTTGAAATTTACTGCTTTCTACTTCAAATGTGCAGTGTGTGTGCATAATTCATGCTTGTTATTTGCAAGCATAGGGTATTTAGCAGCACAACCAGCAATTTATCGTTGAGGAGATGGAGATCGGCTGGCATATAAGTGTGAAGCGAAAAGAGTTTCACATTGAAGAATTTATGCGGTGTAAAACGATTGATATAAATTTAGTTGGTCCAAATCTTATTAAGATAAGCTTGCGAGTAAAGATGGATCAAACTGATTATACTACAAGTTTAAATTTAAAATCTATCTTAGTACTTTTGTAAGATGAGTATCTGACTTCGATTGCATATTACTACGGTGATTAAGATTGCAAGGTGATGTTTCACACACGTTGCATTGACGTACCTTTTATACCAGCTTGCAAGTTTTCTAGTGAATGTACAATCTACGTGTCGTTGTTTTACTTCATGAATATTTTTGGGCTTCTATTTTATAAAACAACATTCAAGTCTCTTCTAAAACTCTACAAGTGATGGGCGAAAAGAAATCTGATTGTTTAACCAGCCGAGCTTATATTTTTAAATATCATAATCTTTATATATTTCCTTGTCTTTCTTTATTTTAGAGATTAAGTTAGGATATGAAGTGATTTCTCTCAACTTTTAGCGATTGTAATTTAGATATTCTATATTTAGTACGATAGAATTTTTTATAGTTTATCTTTTTGCTATTTTACAATTACCGTTTCTTTACCTTTTTTTTTTTTTTTTTTCAGATATAACTTGCACTTTGGTCTTAATAGTTTTGTGATTTGGTCTATTTAGTCTTCATATTTCACACCTACAAATGACATGCATTTCTTCTTTGAAGTCAATTATAGCGGGTGGTACTGATAATACAACTGCCACCCTCACCTGGGCGGTTTCCTCGTTGCTAAACAACTTTCACGTTCTAAAGAAGGCTCAAGAAGAACTTGATGCTCAAATTGGCAAACGACGACATGTGAAAGAATCAGACTTTGCCAACCTAACTTATCTACATGCCATAGTGAAGGAGACCCTTCGATTATACCCAGCAGGCCCGCTTGCTGCACCACGCGTATCAATAGAAGATTGCGTTATCAACGGGTATTTGGTTCCGAAAGGCACAAGGTTGATCTTGAATGTTTGGAAAATTCAAACCGATCCAAAAGTATGGCTTGAACCAATGAAGTTTCAGCCTGAGAGGTTCTTGAGTAGCCATAAAAAAGATGATGCGATGGGCCCTAATTTTGACTTCATGCCCTTTGGAGGTGGTAGGAGAATTTGTCCCGGAATATCCTTTGGCCTTCAAGTGGTGCATTCTGTTCTTGCTAGACTCCTGCATGCATTCGATGTATCAACTCCCGACAATTCGCCGGTGGATATACCAGAGATCAACGGACTAATGGTTTGCAAAGCAATGCCGCTCGAAGTAATGCTCACACCAAGATTGCCTAATGAGTTCTATGAATTGACATGAAGCATCAGAAGAGTGAGAACAAAGCCGATGGGCAAATAACACTAAATATATTGGCTCTTCATGTTGAGCTTTTACCCAGTCTTTATTAGTTGCACATTGAGACAATGGATGATCTTGATCCAGTATGTCTTTCGTGATAAGTACGAAGTCTTCACTACAGTAGCTGCCAAGCTGATAGCTTCCCTGATCAGGATGGAGTACATCATCGGTGGGATTTGCATTGAAATAATAAACTGTGCCGCTAAATGTTAAGTGTTTCGTCAAGCCGTGAGTATGTACTAATTTTTTATGCTCGCATGTCCCTGAACGGGCATTACAAAAGATGCCACGAATTTTAAAATTTTCATATTACAGAGTCATACAAAGTTGAAACAAATATAATCTTTCTTCACGTCTCTATTCAACGCCCTATAAAAAGAACATAGCAAAATGTAATTGGAAAAAATGAAATAGAACTTCAGGGTCACTGCCAATGATCCAAACGAAAGCTATGTAATTCCCTGCAATTCTTAGAAACAATTCAGTTAAAAGATCTGCTTGCCTAGCCCCACAATCATGAAAATTAGATTCGTCTATGTTTCTTAAAAGGAAAATGACACAAATGGTCCCTAAATTTTGGCTTAATATACAATATGGTTCATGAACTTTTTTAATTTGTTTAATATGATCCTTAAACTCTATTGGAAAGAACTCGGGGACAATAATTCAGAACACGTCAAATGCAATCCAGGATCAATTTCTCTCCTGAAATGAAATCAATTGAAATTCTCTTAACCCCCGACAACAACCAGCAATATATAACCTCACAATATGAAAACGGTTCTTGATGAACGAAAACCATCCACTTGTAGCCCTCGGTCTCCCAAACAACATACTCAAATTTGAGCCGATTTGGAAGCGGTTCAACGAAAACCATTTGACCTTCCCGAACAACATCTCGAATCACAAAAAATCCGAATCACGGTCATCTCTTCTCTTTTTTTTTCTATGTTTTCTTTTCTCTCTCTTCTAGTCTGCACAAAGCAACACCCCCTTTTCTTTTCTCTTTCTCTCTCCTCACTTTAGGCGAGCACACGCACACAAGAAGCCCACTTTCTTTTCAATTTCTCTTCCCTTTTTTTTTTAATGCTAGCTAGGCCTCACATGCAGGTGGACTCAGCCAACAAATCTCCCTCTACACCTTATGTTGGAAGGTTCGTTATGCCCGCTTTTCTTGTACAAGCATCAAGCTTTATCATGGACAATGCCTTGGTCATCATGTCGGATCAATTGTTGTCGATGTAGACTTTCTCAAGTAGGAAGAGCTTCTCTTCTAACTTCTCTCGGATCCAATGACACTTCACATCAACATGCTTCGATTTTAAATGCAACATTGGATTCTTGCTAAGATAGACAGCACTCATGCTATTGCAATATAAAACAAACTTCTCTTGCTTCAAGCCCAACTCTTGTAAGAATTTTTGCATCCACAAAAGTTCTTTACCTCCTTCGATAATAGCAATATACTTCGCTTTAGTTGTAGACAAAGTAATACATTTTTGTAATCTCGATTGCCAAGAAACAACTCCCCTTGTAAAGATCATTATTTAACCCGATATGGATTTCCAAGAATCAACATCACCGGCATTGTCTGCATCCAAGTAACCACTCAACTCAAGCTTCGCATTTCCATAGCACAAGGAAAGTGTAGAAGTGCTTTTAAGATATCTCAAAATTCATTTAACGGCGGTCCAGTGCTCCTTACCTGGATTAGAGAGAAATTTACTCACAATGCCAACTACATGAGCAATATCAGGTCTTGTACGAATCATGGTATACATCAAACTACCCAAAGTCGATGCATAGGGAATTTTCATCATCTCTACCTTCTCTTTCTCACTTGAAGGACACTCATTACTACTTAACTTAAAATGGCCTACAAATCAAGTACTCACCAGTTTACATATACTCATGTTGAATCTTTCAAGCACCTTTTCAATGTACCTCTCTTGAGATAACCACATTTTCTTATTCTTCCTATCACGAGTAATTTTCATGCCTAAAATTTACTTGGCCGAGCCTAGATCATTCATTGCAAAAGCTTTACTCAACTTGTTTTTCAAGCTCTTGATTTTCTTTGCATCATGTCCAACAATCAACATATCATCCATATAAAGAAAGACAATAAAATCATTATCTAAGAATATTTTCCTATAGACACAAGAATCGGAGTTTGGCTTACCGTATCCTTGTTCTTCCATGAATCATTCAAACTTCATATACCATTGTCTTGGCGCTTGCTTGAGACCATATAAGTTTTCCCTCAATCAACATACAAGGTGCTCCTTGCCTTCAACTTCAAAACTTGTCGGTTGCTCCATATTTATATTTCTTCTTCTAGATCTCCATGAAGAAAAGCCACTTTTACATCAAGTTGTTCAATTTCTAAATTTAAACTGGTGGCCAGCCCAAGAACAACTCGAATAGAAGACATCTTTACAACCAGTGAAAAAATCTCTTCAAAGTCTATGCCCTTCTTTTGACGAAAGCCCTTCACAACAAGCCTAGCCTTGTATCGTGATTGTAAATTGTTTTCTTCCGTCTTCAACTTGTACACCCACTTATTTGTGAGTGTTCTATTATCCTTAGGTAACTTCACCAATTCAAATGTGTGGTTCTCATGCAAGAATTTAAGCCCCTCTTGCATGGCTTCATGCCACTCATTTTTTCGTTCACATGACATAGCATTTTTATAAGTTTCTGGCTCTCCTGCATCAGTGAGTAAATAATATTCATGTGGTAAATATTTTTGAAAAGGCCTACGCTCTCTTTTAGATCTTCAAACTTGAGGTAGGATAGGTTGCTCTTACTCAGTTATTTCACGTACCTCAGTTGAAGAATCAACATTATGCAAGGATTTACCATCTTCATGATTTCCATGCACTTCTCCCCCAATGATTTCTATCAATAGTAGAAGGATTTGGGCTAAAATTAACTGAATGTTGAGCTATATTTTCTGGTTTCTCTGCCTTGTTGATGTCTTCAATAATTTGATACTCACAAAACACCACATCTCAGCTTCTAATGATTTTCTTTGCAACTGCCATAATCTATAGCCAAACTCTTCATGTTCACAACCCAAGAAGATACACTGTTTAGACTTATCGTCAAGCTTGAATCTTTCATCTCTTGGAACATGAACAAATGCCCGACAACCGAATACTTTTAGATAATTGTAGGAAATATCTTTGCCATTCCAAACTCTTTGCAGAACATCCCCCTTAAGAGGAACCGATGGAGAAAGATTTATCACGTCTACTACCGTTCTCATCGCTTCACCCCAAAATGGCTTTGGCAACCTTGCATGAGAGAGCATACACTGAATCCGATCATTTATTGTTCGGTTCATTCTCTTCACTACTCCATTTTATAGTGGTGTCTTTGGAACAGTCTTCTCAAGCCTGATACCATAGTCCTTGTAATATTGTTCAAATGGGCCTCTATATTCACCATCGTTGTCAAGTCGAACATATTTAAGTTTCTTCCCAGTTTCTCTTTCCACTGTCGTGACCTATTTTTTTGGTACACCACCTAAAACTAGGTTAATGGACTGTCAAGTTTTTAAACTTAACTCGGGCTCTCCTAAGCCCATACCAAATCGCGACTTCAGTCTAAATTTTTAAACATGCAAAAGATTATTAACTAGGAGTCGCCACTAATCGGTTTACGGTAGGTCGATTAGACACCTAAGTAAAATAATTGGAGTATTATTTTACTCCTATGAACCAGAGATTTTTTGGTACGAGGACTTGGTTACATTATATTTCTCTAATGCCCTTTTGGTACCATTTCTTTTTAATTTCAAAATATTTTTGCAGGCAGCTTGGATTTATTTTAACCTAAATTACTATCATGCAACGGGATGATCATACAGATGCTCAATCATTATTAAACATTGAATAAAAAGATAAATAAATTGAATCACACAAAACAAGCAATCATTTTTAGGGTTTTCTTGAAATTAGAATTTTTTTCATAAAAAAAATGCATTTTAACTACATGATTTAATTTTACTAATAAACAAAGTCTAATTAAATGAATCTATTATGCAAACTAATTAACATGCACCTAAACATGATTTCCTAAACGACATGATATCTAATTTTTCTTTTTTAATATTAATTAAATATAATCTTAATTTAAATTTGATATGCGTGAATTTTACTTTAATGATATGTGAGATGCAATTCATATGGCATAACTTGAACTATCACTATATGTATGCAATCTAATTTTTATAATCCTAAATATGCATGTACTACATGACATGGGATGGATGACATGGTAATTCTATATGCATGTTTTTTTTATGATTTTTTTTATAATGATTCTTTTTAATGTATGCAACCTACACTAAACAATGATGACATGAGATGGGATTAATTATGAGCTAACCTATTAACTAACCAAATGAATGACCTTTTGTGTTTTTTTCTCTTTCTTTTTTTTTTTAAATTACTTTACAATTCTTATTTAAAAAAAACAACATAATGATGTAATTAAAAAAACTACATGATGGGATTACTAAAACATAATAACATGATGCAATCCTAATTTACTAAGCCTAAAAAAAACTATAATGCAAGATTTAGATTTTTTATACCTTTTTTGATTTTTTAAAATTTTTTATAGTGTTTCTTAAGTAATTATTTTTACAAAAAAAAACTAAGATAAGAATTAAAATAACTGAAAAAATAATCCGTTGTCTCACGGATTAAATTAACAATTATTTTAACTCTATAGTCACAACAAGGAAATCAAAATAATTAAAAATTTGATTCGAAGTCTTACGGACCAAATTAAATAATTATTGTGATTTAACAATTGAAGTTCTACTAAAAATCCCAAAAATTAATATAATTAAAAAAATGATCCGACGTCTCTCGGATCAAATTAATAATTACAATAATTTTAGGTAAAACCCTATGGATAATGTCTATAGAAATTACATATATTAACACCCAATATTTAAATAACTAAACTAAAAATGCTATCAAATGAAATAAATAGAAAAATAACATAAAAGATGAAAAATTAAAGAAATAAGCTAAACTACAAAAAATGAAAAGTAAAAGTAAAAACAACAACTACCTAAGGAGAGAGGACATCAACGTGGATGGGGTAACCGGATAGAGGGTGGCAACTGGCATCGGATCTCCGGCAAGGGCTGGGCAGCGGCAGCAGCAGGGGAGGTGCAGCGTCAGTGACCAGCAAGTAGCAGCGTCGCGGGTCGCAGAAGCGCGAGCTGCGGCAGAACGGAGGTGCTGCAGGGGCGTCGGGCAGAAGAAAGCGTAGCTACTGGTTGCTGGTGCGGCGGTGGATCGTCGGGCGAGTGGGGGGATCTCCGGCGATTGGTTTCGGTAGCTGCTGTGGGCGAGCGACAGCAGGAAGAAAGCAGCAATGGCGGCGTCGAGTTCCGGTGGTGCTCGTTGAACGGCAGAGGCGCAGAGATCGCTGGGTCACGGGTTGCAGAGGCGCTGGCAAAGGTGGAGCCGGGGCATCGGGTCGTCGCGGCCTCCAGGCGTCGGGTGATGGCGGGACAAGCGGTGCGAGTTCGGCTGTAGGGGACTCAAGCGGAGTTAATAGTGTAGTAGCTGGCGCGGAGGGGCATAGCGACAATGGCACCGACGGGATTTGGTAGCGATCGGGTTGCAGAGTCACGAGGATGCTCGAGGCTGTGGAAGCACGACGAGGCCCGAATATGAGCACCGGCAACAGGGCTGGTACTTGTAGAAGGAGGCCAGCAGTGGACGGCGCAGGGGCACGGCGGCGTGGGTTGCAGCGGAGCGGCGTGGGGGTTCGGCGTCGGAGATGGTGGGCGTTGGTCTGCTTCGTGCCAGAGCAGAGGCAGCGGCAGCAGTTGTCGAGCTGAGGGTAGAGCAATGGCGCGGTAGTGCGAGCAGTGGCTCGGCAGCAAGCGACTGAACCAGCGAGGAAGAAGAACAATTTTCTTCTTTCCTCTTTTTTCTTTTAATTTTTTTCTTTCTTCTGCTGAGCAGTCTTCTCTCTCTATGCTCTCACGTCAACTCTCTCCCCCTCTCTGCTCTGCCGATTTCCCCTTTTCCCCAAAAAGAAAACCCCAAAAGCAAAACTTTCTATGATTCTTTGTGAATGTTTCGAAAACTTAGTCCCCAAAAGTCCCCCATTAAACCTCACCAGCTGTTTGCCAAATTCTCTCTCCCCATGAAACCTCACGAACACCTTTTGCTAATTTCTTCCCCCCTTTTCTCGGTTCTGAAGCCTTGCATTTTATAATGGAAAAGCTCAACCAAAGTTGTTGAAGATTTGCAAATATTCACTCAACCATCCAACAATAAAAAGGCTACAAAATCAAATAAAAACTGAATTTTGAATTTTAAAATGAGGATATATTTTCAACAAGAAAGGTTTTCAAAACCGAATTTTTATTTTATTTTTTATTTTCTAAAAGATTAGGTGTCAACATTTGCCCCTCTTTGAAGGGAAGCTCGTAGAGGTTTCATTCAAAGATATATGATACCTAAATTTAAACCATGCAAAATGAAATATGAAATGAATATGGAAATGTTAATGACTTTTTTTTTTAAAGAATAAAGGATGCAATGTAAATGCAATGATTCGGTCAGGAACATAGATCTTTATATGTCTATGACCAATGAAATGCAAATGCAAAGAAGAACACGTACATGTCGTACCTGTCTGGGGATTTAGGTGAGACCTGACAAACATCTGGAATTCCCTTCAGATAATTGAAAGGCTCAAAGTCTTCAGGGATTTGAAATTCTCATTAGATTCTAAGCACTTGGAAATTACATCAAGTACTTGAAATTTCAAAGATCTGATTCTTATGTAAGACATTTGAAAACATTTACTGAACATCTGGAAATCACATCGGATGTTTGAAAAGACAAACCCTTGGATGTCACATCAAGCGTTTACAGGTTCAAACATCTGGAACTCACACTAGACATTTGAAAATGTTTTTTAAATAGGTACTTGGAATTCTCATCAAGTACAAAGATGACTGAACAAACTCAGGGTTTTAAAGACAATTTTTTGGTCTTTGAGGAAAAATTCATTTCAGACATTTGAAATTTTACTAAACATTTGGAAATCACATCAGATGTTTGAAAATACAAACACTTGGAAGTCACATCAAGCATTTAAAGGTTCAAATATCTAGAATTCGCATTAGTCATTTGAATTTTTTTATAAATGGGTACTTGGAAGTCTCATCAAGTACAAAGATGATTGAACAAACTCAGGGCTTCAAAGACGCATCTTTTGGTCTTTGAGGAAAAATTCAATGAAAGCCCATGCATGATGGCTTTATCGAACTTCCACCGGGAAAAATTATCACTAGGACAATTTTCAGTTATAGAGTGAATCTCTTGAACATGCTAAATGAGACACTTTTGGTGTGAAAAGGCCTTTTCACTTGCTCTCATTTAAGAGGGGTTATTTGTCCCGACCATTGATGCGGGAATATATCACTCAATCTTATCATCATCTTGTCGACAAGAGTCCGAATTTTCTTGCAAGCGTACGATCTACCAATCTAAGGGGTTTTTACTAGGATCGTAATGTGAGCTTGGTCAACGGCTTAACAATAGGATTCTTTGAGTCAAGGGAATTGAAAGAATAATTTCTGTAATCATCTCCGGGTTTACAAGTCAAGAACCCTGCAAAATGAGAAAGAAATAATCTTGCTCGCACTTCTTCGAGCAATGCTTAAAACATATGAAATCCTATGTTAATTCAAATGCCCTAATCTGAAGAAACTTTGTAAGGGACGTAACATAAGCTGAGTTCATGAGTTGGGAAACGAAAGGATCGTTAGGCTTAAAGATGTGTATAGGGGTCAAAGTTGATGATCATCTAGGCATTTTGCCAGTCTTCTCTTTCGATAGGGATACACCATTGATCTTGACTTTTTGAGTACTCCTCCATTGAGATACCACCTTTTGCAACCGATAGTCACCTATCATGACTCTTTCTTCGTTTTTTTTTATTGGCCTTGCTTCTACTAGGCACATCACTTTTTTTATGCCTCTAGTTTTCATGCATTTTTTTTCATTTCTTTTTCATGGGCATTGGCCTTGCTTTTACCAGGCACACTGCTTTTTTATGCCCCTTAGTTCTATTTTGATTTCAATTCTCGCCCACAATGCATGTGTGAAGGAATTACACTCGAACTTTTTGAGAGTCTTTAACTGCATTTTGCCTTGCCCCAGTGTGGGGGATGATCACCAACTGGGTTTAAAGAAATGAAATTATATGGCTCAAGTGGGCTATGCGAATGATATAGTGTATAGGATAGTGAAAGAAATGCTCTTTGTCATTGTAAGACACTTAAATTACCACATGAATTCAATGTAATGCTTGAAGATTGATAAGCGCAAGCAAGAAAATTTCTATCCATTTCCCTCTCCTTCAATGTCAACTTACCTCCATTTGCCCCGATGTGGGGTGGTTCTTGACAGGGGTAATATGAAAGAAAATCTTCGAGTATTTAGGCTCAAAGAATGGTTAAACAAGGGTTCATATGTAGAGAAATGAATTGCCCCTCGTCATTTTAGTTGTTGTACTTTTTGCAAGAAAACTCTTCACCTTGAAACACAAAATGTTTCTACACTCACCTCACAATGTATAGACAAAGGACTGTGCATGGAATAAGGCTTGCCTTTCATGCCCCATTTAGCATCATTTAGCATGCTCAAGTAACTCAACATCCTTCACTGAATTATCCATTTTGATAAATTTCAAGTGGAATTGACAAATTGCATAATATCATGTGAAAGCATTCTATAATGATAAAGAGGGCATGCTCATAAAGTCAAAACTATTAGGTGTCCATGTCTTACCCTCTCTTTGTAAGGGAGCTCATAGAGGTTCCTTACAAAAATAAGACACCATTGTTCACCTCCGTTCTTTGCCCCTGCAAAAATAAAACATACATCATTATACACTTGAGATTTGATCAACTTTGAGCGAGGGAAATGCTTTTATGAGCCTTTTTTATTCATGGATAATATTTCTTTACAGCATCAGAGTTTACAGGATTCATGAATTCCCGCCCATCCATTTCTGATAAGATTAAAGCACCTCTAGGAAGTACTTTCTTCACGATATATGGCCCACTTTGTAATTTGGAGTGAACTTGCCACGAGGATCAAAGTTAATCGGCAGCATCTTGCGTAGCACCAAATCATGGACTTTGAAATGCCTTGGGCGAACCTTCTGATTGAAAGACTTGGCCACCCGCTGTTGATAACATTGACCATGACATACGGCCTTCAGTCTTTTTTCATCAATCAAATTGAGTTGGTCATACCTCTGTTGTGCCCATTCAACTTCCGTCAACTTAGACTGAGACAATACTCTTAGAGATGGGATTTCTACTTCAACTGGTAGGACTGCTTCCATGCCATACACTAGAGGAAAAGGAGTTGCCCCAATAGAGGTGCGAACTGAAGTCCTACACGCCATCAAAGCGTAAGGAAGCCTTTCATGCCAGTCGCGATAATTATCAGCTGTCTTTGCCAGAATTTTCTTAATGTTCTTATTCGCTGCTTCAATTGCACCGTTCATCTGAGGGTAATAAGGCGATGAATTCAAATGACAAATTTTGAAATCCTTGAACAAATCATTGACAAGCTTGTTGTTTAAGTTTGTCCCGTTATCTATGATGATGGCTTTAGGCACGCCATAACAAGCAATAATATCTCGTCGCACGAACTTCACGACATTCTTTGCGGTAACAACTGCATAGGATGCTGCCTCTATCCATTTTGTGAAGTAATTGATGGCGACAAGGATGAAACGAAGACCATTCGAGGCTTTTGGATTAATTGGGCCGATTACATCGATGCCCCACATTGAAAAAGGCCATGATTTTGACAGTTGATGCAGCTCATTTGGAGGAACATTTATCTTGTCTCCATAAAGCACATGATCTTTAGATTTCAAAGCAAGCACATGATCTTTAGATTTCAAAGCAACAACCCACACTTTTCTAGAATAGTCATCAATAAATGTCACAAAATATAACGCACCTCCAAAAGTTCTAATATCCATGCAACAAACATCATTGTGAACTAAATCAAATATATTTGGTTTTGTATGATGAGAGGAATTATGAAATGAAATTCTATGTTACTTACCTATAAAGCAATGGGTGTATTCCTTTAGATTTTTCTCCTTCAAAGGTAGAATGTTCTTTTTAGCAAGAGTTTCAAGTCATTTCTCACTAAGATGACCCAGCCTCATTGTCATAACTCAACCGAGGAATCATGTGACATCTTGAATTTCCAGTACTTTTTCAAATGAATAAATCGGGCCTTTCATCGACACGTCTTGTGACATCCAGATTTTTTAGTCCTGTTTTCTACTAAATAAATCGGGCATTTCATTGACGCGCCTATAGGGCTATTCTCACAGCTAATCACTCTCAAGATAACTAGACTATCTGGAGAAATTATTAAGAAATTCTAATGCAATAGACTTGAGAATTCGACCAGGAATCGGCTTCTCGACCGTGCTCATCTTTAGAGGCCATTACGGTGCAGTTACAAATCAATCTTAAATCAGAGATAGACTAATTTGACAGAGATGTGTGGCTAATCGTGGGTGACACCACTAAATTGGAAAATTCTCGTCGGCCGATACTAGACTGATTTTCTTATTATTTTGGTATCCTATGTCTGTATTTGAATCTCGAGATTTTCACGACAATCGAGAGTCGCTAATGAGTTGAGTGGGTTCATAGTGGCTCGAAGAAAATCTACCACGGGTCATTTGCACTTAAAAGTTTTTGAAAGTTACCCGGTAACCTAGGTCACATTAAAAACGCGCCGAATGGAAATTAACTGTGTATTGAAGTTCGATTTTAGAAATTGAAGTTTATGTCATGTCATAATAAATTCTAGGAGTGTCGACTCAATCTTAGAAGATTTTTCTGGCACCCGACACTTTTTTGGGAAAAAGTCGTCACCGGGTAGTTTTTGTGCAGAAAAAGCCGAAGATTATTTTTTGTCACAAAATTGAGATGCATGATGGATATGTGGGTGAGGAAAAATGTTGAGATGGTCGATGGATGACCAATTGAATTTATTGTGGTCAATTGAGATTGAATCAAGTGAGTTGAGGAGTTCAATTGAAGCCATTTGATGCCAAATTCGTAGCTCCCCCTCCCCCTAGCATTTTTTGGACCATTTGAGAGGTTGTTGGGCAAGCATGTGTGGCCAATTTGTAGCCAAGGATTGCTGGCTTGAGGGACAAGCTTGTGGGGGACAAAGTGGTGGAAAAATAAGGCCATGGGGCCCTTGTCTCCCCTCATCTCTATCTCTTCTCTCCCTCACACCCTCTTGACCAGCCAACTATTTTTGTGCTACTGATGTGCAATGAAACTGAGAAAGTAGTCCTTGCAACTTACCAACTGGAGGGAGTTGCAAATACTTGGTGGAGGACTACCCAAGGAGCAATATTTCCAAAAGGTGTTGTCCCAGAGTGGAACACCTTCCTAGAGGCCTTTAATGACAAATACTTCTCCGAGATGGCCAAAGATGTGAAGATGGTAGAATTTCAATGTCTTCGCCAAGGTTCCCTAACTGTCGACCAATATGAGGCGAAGTTCGTTGAACTTTTGCAATATGCTCCTGAACTAATTGAGAATTCGGCAAACCGAGCAAAAAGGTTTAGGGATGGATTCAAACCGGACTTGAGAAGCACACTGGTCTCTCTGGATTTGAGAACTTACAATGACCTTTATGGGAGAGCCTAGAAGATCGAGAAAGATCAGAACGAAAGAGCCGCCTCGTTTGGATCGAGGTTTAATTCTCATCGAGAAGGGATTCGCCATGGGAAGAGGCCCATGACTGGAGGAAGATTCCAAGTTCCGCCCAACAACGAGGGTGGAATTGGAAAGACAGGGTCTAGCCAGAATGGCGTGTGTCACCTGTGTGGAAGGCGACACGGATTCGCCCCATGCCATTCTAGACCGGGTACTTGTTTTGGGTGTGGCCAGTCGGGTCACATAGCCAGGGATTGTCCCAGAAGACAAGGGAGACCGCATCAGTTACCGCCACCGCCACAGATGGGTCAAAACCGAGAAATTGCGTCGTAGAATTCACAATATGGTAGATTGAATGGGCCGTCGGCTCAGAGATGAATCGAGTTATGCACTGAGTAGGAAGGGCAGTGTCCCCAGAACAATTTTATCAGAGTGGCGCAGCAGGATTTTAGTTAAGTTTATAGAACCTTAGTTGTTGTAATGAAGTCATAGAAAGGAGAATCACTGGTTATAGTTGTACTTGAATATTTTGCCTATGTATAACTTTGATACCATATATAAAAAGGTTTCGCTCGAGGAGCTTTTGTTGTAATGAATTGTTGTTACAATACGATACAGTTTAATCCGTCGACGGAGGAAAATTTCGAATTTATCAGAAGCTAAGGAGGACCTTTGATTTCCCAATCTCGTTGCAATAGACAACCCATTTGTTAGACGGGGGTTGTCAAGGTTACCTGGCGACTATCGTGGATACGACAGTTGAAGAACTAAAGGTTAATGACATGTCAATAGTCCAAGAATTTCTAGATGTGTTTCCACAAGAATTGTCAGGCCTGTCGACAGAGAAAGGGAGAGAATTTGTGATCGAGTTAGCACCCGGGATAGAGCCACTCTCTAAGGCTTCTTACCAGATGTCATTGTTTAAATTGAAAGAACTAAAGGTGCAGATACAAGAATTGTTGAATAAGGGATTTATATGTCCTAGTGCATCACCTTGGGGAGCATTGGTTTTGTTCGAAAAGAAGAAAGATGATTCGTTGCACCTGTGCATCGACTATCGCCAACTAAATCAGGTGACGATCGAGAACAAGTGTTCATGGCTGAAGATCGACGAATTGTGTGACTAGTTATAAAGAATGTCGATGTTTTCAAGGATCAACTTAAGGACAGACTATCGTCAGTTGAGAACCAGGAAGGAGGTTGTATTGAAAATAGCGTTTCGTGCTCGATATGGCTTTTATGAGAATATTGTAATGCCATTTGGTCTGACGAACGCTCCAGCTGCTGTCATGGATTTGATAAACCGAGTATTTGAGAAATACCTAAATCAGTCCATGATCATGTTCATCAATGATATTCTGATGTATTTGAGGAGTGCTGAGGAGCATGAGAGTCATTTGAGGATGGTACTTCAGACCCTAAGGACTCATGGATTGGACGCTAAGTTTAGCAAACACGAGTTTTGGTTGATTCGTGTTGCGTTCCTAGGCCATGTGAATTTAGGTGAAGAAATTTCAGCATCAGTGTCGCCGTGGACTCGACATATGAAGGAAGAAGAAAAATTCATATGGACAGGCAAGTGCGATCGTAGTTCCAAGAGCTTAAGGAAAAGCTGACTACCGCGCATGTGCTGACGATTCCATTGAATCCTGGAGGGTACGAGATCTATAGTGATGCGTTGTTCAGAGGACTAGATTGTGATATTTTGTATGACCCTAGGAAGGCGAATTAAGTCACATATGTGCTAACTTAGGAGTCTTTAGTTGCACATATGCTGGTTAAAGAATGGACCTTACTTGAGAAAGTTCGACATTCGATTTTCAAATTTGAGATGGGCTACCTTCCAAATCTAATAGTCGCTCTCAGAGTTTAGTCGGATGCTCAGATTAGAATTAAGGCACAGCTTTGAAAGTTGGGAGGACTATTAGAAACTCTCGAGACCCCAGAGTGGATTTGAGTGCACATCACGATGAACTTTGTGATGGACTCACTAAGAAGTCAAAAGGGTAATGATTCCATTTGGGTAGTGGTCAACAACTGATGAAGTTGGCTCATTTTATCGTCGTATGGAAGGATCTTAATTTGAATAGGCATGCAGAAGTGTTTGTACAATAGATAGTTTATCTACATGAAGTGCTAGTGACGATTATATCAGATCTAGACCCAAGGATTCCCAGTTTCAGCAGAATAGTCAGATGGTTCCTTTTGAAACAGGACAGGGGAGAGTGTACAAAACTTCAGTTTGTTGAGATGAGGTCAGAGAGTGAAAGATTGCAGCCCAGAGTCTGTTTAGCAGTCAATGATTGCAGTTGCTGTGATCAGAGATAGATTCAAGACCGCTGAGAGCTGCTAGAATTGTTGTATCGTTGAGCATCAAAGACCCTTAGAGTTCCAAATTGGTGATTACATCTTTCTGAAGGTGTCACCAATAAGGGATACCTTGTGCCTTGGCAAGGAGGGGAAAACTGAAACCGAGGTACGTAGGTCCCTTTGAGGTTCTGAAAAGAATCAGGATCTTAACATATCGTCTTGCATTGCCGCCGAAATTGGCGCAAGTGCATGATGTCTTTCATGTATCGAGGTTGAGAACGTATGAGCCTGACCTGACCCACGTGCTAAATCTTGAAGAATTAGACGTGGATGACAAAGTGTTGTACGTGGAAAGCCCGGTTCAGATTGTGGTCTAGAACAGATTTCATGTACCAAGATGGTCCCCTTGGTCAAAGTGGTCTGACAACACCACGGGACCTAAGAAGCAACCGGGGAAAGTGAGACTAGATGAGACAATGATACCCCCACCTTTTTGTTTAAGGATTTGTAAAGGTTTATATTTCGAGGACGAAATTTTTATAAAAGGAGAAGAGTTGTGACATCCTGAATTTCCAGTACTCTTTTCAATTGAATAAATCGGCATTTCAGGGACGCGTATATAGTGCTATTTTCAGAGCCGATCACTCGTGAGATAACTAGATTATCTGGGGAAGTCATTAAAAGATTTTAATATAATGGACTTGAGAATTCGACCAGAAGTCGACTGCTCGACTGTGCTAGTTTGCAAGGGTCATTACGACATTGTCAAAATCGATCAGAGATTAGGGATAGGTCGATTCGACTGAGATGTGTGATCAAAGTGTGGGTGATTCCACCTGATTACAAAATTCTCGTCGATCGGCACTAGACCGATTTTCTGTCGTTTTGGGTACCCTGTGCCCGTAATTGAAACCTTGAGATTTTCACGACCATCGAGAGTCACCAATGTGTTGAGAGGGTCCATAGTAGCTCGAACAAAATTGACCACGGGTCATTTGCACTAAAAATCTCTAAAAACTACCCAGTAGCCTATGTCATGCTAAAAACACGCCCGAGTGAAATTACCCGCGAATTTAAGTCCGATTTCATAAATTGAAGGTTCTATCATGTCACAATAGATTCTAGGAACGTCGATTCAATCTCAGAAGATTTTTTTGAAACCCGAAACTTTTTGGGAAAAAGTCGGCATAGGACCATTTTCGTTCAGAAAAAGGCCTGGATCGTTTTTGATCGCATATTTGGAATGTAAGATGGATCCATAGGTGTGTAAAAATATCAATTGGAGCATTGAGATGTCAATTGAATTTATAAAGGCCATATGAGGTTGAATTGAAGATGAAACTATGTCAAATTGAAGCCAAAGCCCCTCAAATTCGTATGCCCCCTTCCCCTAGCCATTTTGGACCAAATCAATGTTGCAAAGAGGGCCTTGGTGGCTCGTTGAGAGCTAAGGAAGGTGTGCATGGCCATGGATGGGTCAAGGTGACAAAGCATTGGAAGATAAGCAAGTGTGTAGCCCTTGTCTCCTTATTCTTCCAACTTCAACCTCATCTCTTCCTTCTCTCTCTTCCTCATTGCCATCCAATCCATCTCTCTCTCCCTCCATCCTTGCTGTTCGAAGATTACCAGTAGCCAAGGAAGTTGCCGGAGCAGCCACACCACCGCCGGACCGTTTTCCTCCTCTATTTTCACTTCTGCCCGTTTCTGCTCCAGCTGACCTTTCGCCAAAGATCCGAGTAAAAATTCAACTTCCCGAATGAATTAGCAAACGAGCCACCTATCTCCGTGACGAGAACATCTAGACCGTTCCATCAAGCCCAACCTCGCCCGAACTGAGTCTCCGGCCGTCCGATATGCTGGCGTGAAGTTACCAATCGCCGGACCGTCTGGAGCCCTGCTGAGTGAACTGTTTCGCATTTTTCATAAGTTTCTCCCAATTCCGACCATTCCTTTGCCTGTTCCAACCACCAGCACATCCCCCCTTGACCCCGGGAGCCACCGGTTGCCGACCACCCGCTCGCCAGAGCTCCGATCGGCCCGTTTTCGCCGTTGAAGCCGCTGTTTTCCTCTCTACAGTCCAGCAAGTAGAAGCAGAAGCCTAACCAAGCTTGTTTCCCTTCTGTTTCACAAGAACAGAACAGAAACTTAGTGGGTTTCTAGCAAGGTGTCAGGCCTGTTTTAAGGTGTTTCCGGACCTCGGACCTTAGGCTCGCTTTAGAGAAAAGCAACCCCCGCGACGTTCCCATCGGTTTGATCCAACCCACGCGTTAATCAAGTGAGTTTTGCTCACTAATCGTTGCTTAGTATGCTAATGATGCTTAGGGGTTGATTAGATTTAAAGTGCAATTAGGTGGATAGATTATATTAAAATAATTAAATTATGGATTTACCTATGCATGTTAGGCAAATGGTTAGTGTACTTAGTAAGTAGACATGCTATATTATTTATTTAACGAGTCTCGGTAATTTTTCGGGCTCGTCTCGGCTTCCAATTAGGCATTACGGGAGTAAATAGGATTTATTGTAATTATTTAATAATTTTCGGAATCATTTAATTTTTTATTTATTTTCCGAAAATTAGGCTGGGATAGCCGACGACCAGAATTTTATGCTGAGTATGATGGTGTAATCTGTTTATTTACTTGAGTGTTGAATTGTGCTGAATTGAATTAATTATGATTTTAGGATTTTATTCCTAAATTAATTAATTTTGTTAATTAATGGGAAAATTACCGGGTTTCGGTTTACAACGCCAAAAATATGTTTTGGGCTGTTGAAACTGGTGGGATGTTCAAAAAGTGAAATCGTTATATTTTAGCTAAAGCCGACCGTGTACCCACACATGATCATTTTTAACGAGTACTCTTAACCCGAGGAAAATAGGCCAAGATAATGTGTTGATTAAGAAATTTATTTGAGTGTAATGTTGTTGGCCGGGAGTGAATAATTGTATGACGTTGTGGGTTAGATCAAGAAAACCGCCGAAGTACGGTTATGTCCATTGGACAGTAGGTTACCACCTAATCTAGGTTGTGTTCGCTGAGCCGTAATTTAGCACCACCATCGAACTTGGAATCGGTTGTGCACGCTGAGCCGTAATTCAGCATTACCACCGAATTTGGAATCAGTTGTGCCGTTGAGCCGTAATTCAGCATTACCAACAAAGTCGATTGTAGGCTGTGCTCGCTGAGCTGTAAATCAGCATTGAATTTGAGTATTTGAGATGACCGTGTAGGCTGTGCTAGCAGAGCCATAATTTAGCATTGAATTTGAGTAAATGAGATGAGCCGACCAAGAAAGGGTGGAGATGACATGTAATCGACTAAGTCGATTAATCAATGATTTGATCTAATGTTATGAATTGATTGAGTGATATGATATAAATCATTTGTAAATAACATTAATTTGCAGGATGGGCGAGGTCAAGGTAAGTCCTCTGACTCGTGTTGTGCTTAGGCAGCCTTTTGGGGCATATTGGCTTTCTAATCGGGTCTTAAAGGGTAGAACTTGCTTAGACGCTGTCTCACTGGTTATCGTATAACCATTTTCAGGCCCCTAGTTAAAAGTGGTGGGGAACCCGAGGCCCGACGTTTAGAAGGTAAAGCCCGGAGAATCGACGAGCATGTCTGACTAGCTAGTCCTAACACATTCCCCTTTTGTTGAAAGCCAATTCCTTTTTGTAGGCTTCTGTGTATAAACCTGTGTATTTATAAAAAGGTTTGTTTTGGTTTGAAAAATTGGCCTTACTTTCCTATCCCATTGTTTTATTATCGGGGATTATTTATATGCTTCAACATACGTATTAAAAAGAATGAGTCGGCGATGCGTCCTGGGACGTCGCTATTAATCGACCAAGAAGGGATGGGCACGTGCTCGGAGGATCGGGGCGTGACAAATCATCTATTGCATTTACCTCTTCTTTTATTAAGTCAACTTGCATGATATAAAGAGAACCCGTCCTCACGCAAGGGGAGGAGTTCGAATCCCCTCACAGTCACTTGGGGACTTAAGTGTGACGCCGGGGGTGGTGGGTCCTCCTGCTTAGGGTTTACCCTCCGGCTGCTGGCCGTGCGAGGGTTCCCTGGGTTACCAAAAAAAAAAAAAAAAAAAAAAAGAGAACCTGTCTTCTTACCCTTTGCCACTACTATGGAACTCTTAGTCTACTTCCATTTGCCATCAAAGAAGGAATTGCAATAACCATCATCATCTAAGGAACTCGTGGAGATCAAGTGAAGTCTAATATTCGGAACGTGTATCACTTTTTTCAAAAGCAAATTACATTCGACATTAGTTTCCAAATAAACATCTCCCATGCCAATAGCCTTGGAAACACTACTATTTATCATCCTAATACAACCAAAGTCGCTATTGCGATAAGAAGCAAAGTAGTTACGCCGTGAGATGATATGAAAAGAAGCTGTGGAATCAACAACCCACACAAAGTCTTGGCATGTAAGATTCACACAGCAGTCATTACATACGAACACAATATCGCCAACGGTGCCATTGCCGTCGTAGCTTTTTTCTCTTCTTTCTTTTGATCTCCATTTCTATCATGGGATTTATCTCTCTTTGGCAACCAACACCCTTTTGCATAATGTTCCATCTTGCCGCAATTATAACACTTTACACTCTTCCTCGGTCTTGATTTCGACCTTCCTCTTGACTTGCCTTGGGTATCATTTCTTAGAAACCTTCTTGATTGACTTCTCGCCATGTTTTCTATAACAACAGTATCCGATGTAGAAACATAATTCAAGCATTTTCTTCTTGTTTCTTCATTGAACAAACTTTCTTTAACCATGCTCATAGAAAGCACACCAAAAGGAGCCGAGTTGTTTAACGCCACAACCAAGGTATCCCAACTATCAGGAAGAGTACCAATTAATAAGCATGCTTGCTATTTATCACCAAGATTAATCTCAAGATTTGTCAGTTGAATTACAACATTTTGAAATTCACTCAAGTGTTCCGCCATATTACCCCCCACCTTATCCCAAATTCACAAGTCGCTTAACAAGAAGAGCTTTATTTTGTGGAATTTTTCTCTCATAGAGATCTTGTAATTTCTCCCACAAAGTGTCTGCCTCCGTTTCTTGAGCAACATGATGAAACATACTATCATCAATCCATTGTCAGATAAACCCAACCGTTTTCTGATTCATTCTCTCACATTCTTTGTTTTTCTTATCTCCTTTGGCTTCATCATCCTTAATAGGATCAAATAAATCTTTGCAATATAATATGCCTCCCATTCGAGACTTTCAAATAGAATGATTTGAGACATTTAATTTAAACATGGTGCCACTAGTTTCTTCCATTTAACACTAGAATTTCTACCTTAGCTCTGATATCACTTTGTTGAGGAGAACTCGGGGACAATAATTCACCACGAGCCAAACGCAATCCATGACACCTAGGATTTAACATGGAAAATCCAATGCGGGAAAAACCACGGACTGCCTTAAACATCAACTAATCACAACGAATTGTAGAATACACAAAATATTTTTCCTTAATCACACACTAGAGGCACAACATCAATATTATAATCTCATTTCATCACTACATAGGTGGATAATCAAATTTGTAGCAAGAAAACCCTAATCGCATCTGGAGAATTCAGAGGTGGTTCTCGACAAACAAAAACCATCAACTCGTAACCGGCCTCACGAACAACATATTCAAATTTGAGCCGATTTCATCAACGTTTGGCCCTCAAATTTGGATCATAAAGATTCGGTCCTCTCTTCTCCTTCGTGCTCTTTCTCTCGGTGGGTCTCTCTTTTTTTTTGCTTTTTCTTTTCTCTCTCTTCTAATTTGCACAAAGCAACACCCTCTTTCTTTTCTCTTTCTCTCTCCTCACTTTGGGCGTGCGTTCACACGCGCGAAGCCCACTTTCTTTTCAATTTCTCTCCATTTTTCTTTTTAATGCTAGTTGGGCCCCACATGAAGGTGGACCCAGCCAACAGATTTTTTTATATATGTTCAATTAATTTGTAAACTATATGAAAATGTTAAATGTTTTTTCCAGAATTTGAAGTCATGAGCTACAATTATTTCATAACAAGCAGCATGTGCTTTTCTTGTAGCACTGCGTATTCCAACAAGAAGAGAAAACCAATATGCTCAAAGGGAACATAATCAAGATGCTGCTTTCATTTCATTTGCAAGCTAGCATGAGGAATCACATTTTGTGGCATCCCAAAAAAAAAATTCAAGACAAGCTCTAAGGTGTATTAAAGCCCATAATTAGGTAATGAAATTTTCCTAAGTTTTATGCTTTAGCCATTAGTCTCCTCTTAAGACTAAGTGATATATGCTTGTGTTCATGAATTTTGAGATTAGTATTGTAGATAAATTGATGAGAATAATCCATTCTTGGCTACGCACCTCATAGACTAAATTCCTATAGATTAAATGTTACAAGATTTTAGCCATATGGAATTTAAAATTTGAAATCTATAAAAAGGAAGATTAAAAGTAAATTACAAAAAGTAAAAATTGGAATTTATTTAGGGTTGGGCCTTAGGACCAAGGGTGTGGACCCTTAATGGGCCAAAAGGGGCGGCCCATGAAGCCCACGAAGGGGCTGTCGTCGGCCAAGGAGGGCCCGGCCCATGAGGCCCACTTCCAAGCCCATATTGCATGAAGAAATGGCCAAGTGTTAGACCCCTTCATCCAAGTGTCCTCCATGCATGACCTAATCATTGCTAATGATGGAAGGGGAGAAAGATTAGAGGGAAAAAGTGACCGGTTTAGGGGGAAAGGAGTGTCGCCGGAGAGAGGGGGTGAGAGAGAGAGAGAGAGATTGCGAGAGAGAAGGGGAGGCCGAGAGGGGAGGAAGAAGCAGCCGTCGCCGCCCGTTCGCCGTCCGTGTGCCGTCCGTGTGCCGCCATTTGCTTGATCTTGGAGGCAAGTTGGGATCTATAATCTGCTCTTGCATGTTGTGTCTTGCTTGTGTGCTTGAATGGTGGTGAATCTCGGATGTTTAGGGTGTGAGAACCGAAGCTTTGCATGTGTTGTTCTTGAAATAGCCTACTGTTTTCGAGTGTGCCGCCTAACCCAGAGTGTTGTAGAGGCTTGCATGTGGGTTTTGAGTCGGATTTTGGCTTCGACTTCTTCATGAAAGTTATAGATAACACCTTAATGTATGACATACTAAAATTTGAGCCAAAATGGTTGAGATTTGTGGGGGTGAAACCCTTCTTCTACGAAGACACTAGATCTGGAACTGTTTTGTCGACCTCTTGGTGGTTTTGTGTGTTGCATGTTGCTTTTTACCGAGAATTCCTCTTCCACTTCTTCATGAAACTTGTAAAGAACATCCTAAAGACTAACATACTCAAATTTGAGCTAAAATGAGCAAGTTTAGCCTAGTGAATCGACTTTCTCTCGAAGACGGTAAATCTGGAAACACGGTACTGGACACCCGAGATTTCTTGGACCCATATGGTGACTATTCTTTGGAAATTTCGCCTAGATCCCTTAATAAAAGTTGTAGGGGACCTCTTTAAACAAAACATATCCAAATTTCAGAGGAAACAAAGAAGGATAAGTGAGTGAAAACTCGATATTTCGGAGATAGTTACACTGAACGTTGCGGTGTTAGAATCAGGAGCTTCGGACGTCTATAGAAAATGATCTAGAATGAATCTGGCCTAAATGTCTTCATGAAAAATCTAGATTAGCGTCTTAACTATTACCTGGTAAAATTGCATAATTTTCAGAGGTCATTTGGTTATTTTAATCGAATTATTTCAAAAACTACGTAATCTGACTTCATCCGAAATTGCATGTTGTATCTGTGTGAGTTATACTCTCTTGTGTGGAACTCTTTTGGGCATGTGTTCTTCATGAAATTGTTATCTTATTGTCTTGTCTATTACATGTCTTGATTTCATGATTTTTGAGAATCATATGGATATTTAATTTAAATGTTTTCCTAAATTGTGCAAGCTGGAAATTTAGTAAATTTCAAAAAGGCATGATATATGGACTATTCTAAATTGTATGGATCCCATGAATTATATTGTGATTAGTGGTTGTATCTTGCTGCATGTATGATGATGATTGGAAATGCATATAAAAGAATTAAAATGATGAAAGTGATCTTGTTTGCCATTACATCGTGTGCCATGCTGAATTTGAGACATAAAGTGGTAAACATGAATCATGGTGATCGAGGAAATTTTAGTGGCGGCCGATAATGCCCTGGGAGTGTCGGGATGCCCGGGATGGGGGTGCCGGATGCCCGGATGTATTGAGATACATGCCGGATGCCCTCGGGAGTTTTGAGATGCCCGGAATGGTTGGGTGCCGGAAGCCCGGAGGTACGTGCCCGGGGAGTGCCTCGTGATGCCGGTTGGGATGCGAGATGCCCGAAAAGTGGGGGTGCCGGATGCCCGGTGATGTGTGCCGGAGGGTTCTCGCGATGCCGGGATGGGGTGCGAGTGGTGATGTGTGGGACGCAATTACGGTCCCGGGAAAAGAGATGTGGTGATCAAATTTAAAGATAAAAGTGGAAATTGAATCATGCGCATGAGATGTGATGACATACATATGGATGTGTGACATGATGATGATCACCTATGGCATGATGATATGGATGTGCGACATGATGATGATCACCTATGGCATGATGATACGTATGTGACATGATGATGATCACCTATGGCATGATGATATGTATGTGACATGATGATGATCACCTATGGCATGATGATATGTATGTGACATGATGATGATTACCTATGGCATGATGATATTTATGTGACATGATGATATGTATGTGATATGATGATGATGAGTACATGAGATGTGATGACATATGCATGGCTGCAAGGTAAGTTATGCTTGGATGCATGGATGGCATGTACTATGCTATGATTGATATGTTGTATTGTGTGATGCATTGAGTGGTTTATTGGTCCTTTACCTGCTGAGTGGTTGTACTCACCCCTTTGGGGCCCAACATTTCAGATTAGAAAGATGCCGCTCTCTCCGGTCACGCGTGGTACTTTTTACGGCCTTCCTCTGGATGTGGAGGTCGAGTGTGCGGAGATCGACTGGCCCACTATCCCCGATCTTACATTCATTTGGATTCGCGCCGTAGTGATGTATGATGTGGGCTGGGCCGAGGGCCCCGTCATTCAGGAGTTCATATCTCTGTTCATGTTCGTTGAGATGGAGTGATGCGGGGATGTTGCCGCCGCCACCGCCCGATGCACCGGGGTGGGCGTGATGGCCGCGTGAGGAGGGGAGAGCGACACTTTTTGGACATAGCCGACACTTGTAGATGGAGGGTCATACATGAGATAGACATAGGGTCGAGTTGTCTTTTGGGTTGTGGCCGAGTCTAGATGAAAATCTTGGCCTTTCTTTTGATTGTACCGACCCGTGAAATCCATCTTGAAAATATATGTAAATAAAAGTGGCTCGGCTTCATCTTTTAATATGATGTATAGTTGGTGTGCATTGTATCATGATTGTTGGAGGGAGAGATGGTGATATTAAATTATGCTTCCGCTAATAAGTTGTGCCGGGACCGTTTTCAAAAAAAAAATATATATATATATATATATATATATATATAATGCCCATGAACTACAACGCTTCTACTAAGAGATGTAATCTAGTGTTCATTAGGCATAGCGATAAGTACCTGTGGCGACCTTAGGCGAGTCGGGGGGTGCCACATCCCGTTTTATTGGTATCAGAGCAATGGTTATAGATTGGAGTGATAAGGAGCCTCATTTGGAAATTGAGGAACATGATGACAATGCACACCATAGGGTACTAACTGGAACAGTTAAGTAACTTTGAATAACGGGTGATGAGTAATCACTCGTAGATCCTTAGTAGTTGTTATTAGTTGCTTTTAGGTACCAGTAACATGGTTATGTTACTTATTTCTCTTAGTTGCTGTTGTTTTTAATGAAGACATTGAGTCACAGATATTTCCTGAGGCAAATGCTTGGAAACTGCAGGAAAATCATGGTACGATATGGAAGTCAACATCCATCGAGGGCTGAAGCCTCTGCTGCAAGGGCTGAACCCCGAATGGAAGATATCCTGCAGGCATTGGCCAATATAGGAAATCTGATGGAAAGACAAGCGCAGCAACAGCCTGGAGCAGAACGCCGTACTCAGGGACTGGTGGAGCAATTTTTGAAATTGAAACCACCAAGGTTTAGTGGAATGGGAAGTCCTGAGGAGGCGGAGCATTGGATTGATGGGATGGAACAAATTTTCCGGCTGTTGGACTGCAATGATGCTGAGAAAATAATTTTGCGAGTACCATTTGGAGGGAAATGCAAAGTTTTGGTGGAGAGCTTCGAAGGATATAATCTTTCCACCAGGTATTGATGTTAATTGGGGGAATTTGTGAGAGCTTTCAATAGAAAGCATTTTTCCGATCGTGCTAAGGATAAGAAAATTACATAATTTGTTCAGCTAGAACAAAGGGAGCCGACAAGTAGATCAATATGAAGCAAGATTCTCGAACCTGTCTAGATACGCTCCTAGACTAATTGAGGATCAAGAAGAGAAAGCTAAGAGGTTTCTGAAAGGGTTGAGGACTGATATCAGGAAACAACTGGTGCCTTTGAACATAAGAGATTATAATGAGATCTATGAAAGGGCACAGTTGGTGGAGCAGGAGTTAGTAAGAGAACAGTCGGAGAATAAGAGACAATTGTCTTTTAGTGATGTGAGACGAGGTAAGAGACCTTACCCTAGTCAAAGTCAGACTTGGAATATGAAGAAAAAGAGCAATTTTGGAAATTTTGGGGAAGCAAGAAATGGCCTGAATATAGGGAGGGCACCCTATCAGCTTGATGTTTGTCAAAGGTGTAATGGGCGACATGGCCCAGGGCCTTGTAATGGACGGCTGAGATGTTTTGGTTGTGGACAAGTGGGCCACCTTAGGAGAAGTTGCCCACAAGAAAGGTCGCAAATGAGTGTTGGCTCGGTGCGACAGGGACAATTGAGTACGGTTAGATCAAACCTTTCAAGGAATCCTCAAAGGCCACCAGCGCAAGGAAGGGTGTATGCGGTCACCCAAGAGGAAGCGGAAGCTTCCAAAAATGTTATCTCGGTACGATCCTTATAAATGGTAAAAAGGCATATGCATTGTTTGATACGGGTGCTACGCATTCATTTGTGTCCGAAAGGTATAGAGGTTGAGTAAAATAGAAGCTACGCCTCTTGAGACGCCTCTTTGTGTTTCTACGCCTTTAAAGAATGTAGTGTTGTCTACGCTGGTGTGTGGGAATTGTAGGATAACAATGGGAGGAAAGGATATGGAAATAGACTTAGTCGTAATGGCTATGTATGATTTTGATGTTATTATAGGAATGGACTGGCTTCGTAAGTATCGGGCCAAAATGGATTGTTATAGAAAAGTGATCCAATTTGTCTTACCTGATCAGTCTAGTTGTGAATTTTTGGGAGGTCAGACCCATGTACCTGTAGCACTTATTTCGGCGGTAGAAGCCCGTACGTTACTTGACAATGGATGTCAAGGGTACCTGGCCATGGTTAAAGATTATACTAGGGAAGAGCCTAAGTTTGATGAAATTCGAGTAGTTAATGAATTTCAAGATGTATTCCCCGAGGAGTTACGGATTACCGCTTTAACGAGAAATTGAGTTTGAAATTGAACTAATGCCGGAACAGGACCAATATCGAAAGCCCCGTATAGGATGGCCTTAGTCGAGTTGAAGGAATTGAAAGTGCAACTACAGGAGTTGCTTGACAAAGGATTCATTAGACCCAGTGCTTCACCTTGGGGTGCGCCAGTTTTGTTTGTGAAAAAGAAAGATGGATCGATGCGCTTGTGCATTGACTATAGGCAATTAAATCAAGTGACCATTAAAAATAAATATCCTTTGCCTAGAATTGATGACCTATTTGATCAACTCCAAGGAAGTTCGGTCTTCTCTAAGATTGACTTAAGGTCGGGGTATCATCAGCTGAGAATTAAGAAGGAGGACATTCCTAAGACTGCGTTTAGGACTCGTTATGGACATTACGAGTTTCTTGTCATGCCATTTGGATTGACAAATGCGCCGGCTGCCTTCATGGATCTAATGAATAGGGTATTTAAACCTTATTTAGACCAGTTTGTGATTGTTTTTATTGATGACATCCTGGTATATTCGAAAGGGCCTAAAGAGCATGAACAACACTTGAGGATAGTGTTGCAAACTCTGAGAGATCATAAGCTGTATGCAAAGTTTAGCAAGTGTGAATTCTGGCTAGACCAGATAATATTTTTAGGGCACGTGGTATCAGGAGGAGGAATTGCAGTGGACCCGGCGAAGGTTGAAATGGTAATAAATTGGCCGAGACCGACAACACCTACTGAAATACGGAGTTTCTTACGATTGGCCGGTTACTATAGGAGGTTTATTGAAGGATTTTCACGATTGGCAGGTTCTTTAACTAAATTGACTCGGAAGAACGTGAAATTTGAATGGAATGGGGAATGTGAAAGGAGTTTCCAGGAGCTTAAAAGAAAATTGACCTCGGCTCCAATCTTGACTATACCAACAGGATCGGATGGTTTTACAGTGTATAGTGATGCATCTCACAAAGGACTAAGATGTGTTCTGATGCAGCATGGCAAGGTCATAGCCTATGCATCCAGACAATTGAAACCCCATGAACTGAATTACTCAACGTATGATTTAGAATTAGCAGCCATAGTGTTCGCTTTGAAGATATGGAGGCATTATTTATATGGGAAAAAGTTTGAGATTTATACGGATCATAAGAGCTTGAAGTATCTATTCTCACAAAAAGAGTTGAACATGAGACAAAGGAGGTGGATGGAGTTGTTAAAGGATTATGACTATGAGATACGATACCATCCAGGGAAGGCGAATAAGGTAGCGGATGCTCTTAGTCGTAAGTCAGCTATGGAGATGGCTAGTTTAAGAATGGCGGAATTGAGCTTATTAGAGTCCATAGCAGACTCAGAGTTTAAATTGGAAATGGATTGTCTTACTGGTATGCTTAGTGCATTAAGAATTGAACTTGAAATTATTCAAAAAGTTAAGATATTGCAAGAATCTGACCCGGAAATTATGAAAGTGAGAAATGCAGTGTCTTTAGGAAAAAGACCATAATTTCAAATTTCTGAAGATGGGGTGGTAAGATGTCAAGGACGACTTTGTGTTCCCGACAATGAAGAAGTAAAGAAGGAAATTTTGTCGGAGGCACATAAGAGTAATTATAGTGTTCATCCAGGTAGTACAAAGATGTACAGGAATTTACGTCAGCAATTTTGGTGGAATGGTATGAAAGCAGATACGGCTAAGTACGTTTCTCAATGTTTGACATGTCAACAAGTAAAAACGGAACATCGCAAACCCGCAGGACTCTTGAGACCGTTAGACATACCAGAATGGAAATGGGAGCATATAACAATGGACTTTGTGCAAGGATTGCCAAGGACATCAAGTGGACATGACTCAACGGGTAATAGTGGACCGTTTAACCAAGTCTCCGCGCATTTCCTAGCGGTTCGCATAGACTACTCGATGGACAAATATGCGGATATATATGTAAGTCAAGTGGTACGCTTACATGGTGTTCCAGTAACTATTACCTCAGATCGGGATTCGAGATTTACTTCAAATTTTTGGCGGAGTCTTCAAATTGCCTTAGGAACTAAACTTCAGTTTAGTACTGCCTTTCATCCTCAAACAGATGGACAAACAGAGAGTAATCCAGACATTAGAAGATATGTTGAGGGCTTGTGTAATTGATTTCAAAGGAAATTGGGATGAAAGATTGCATTTGGTGGAGTTTGCTTATAATAATAGTTTTCAGAAAAGTATAGGCATGGCTCCCAATGAAGCATTATATGGAAGGAGATGTAGGACTCTGTCTGTTGGAATGAAGTAGGTGAAAAGAAAGCGACGGGACTCCGAATTGGTACAAGTTACCACCGAGGCTGTTGAAATTATCGGGAAAGACTTAAAACAGCTCGAATAGACGAAAGACTACGCGAGATAGGCGTAGAAGGCCATTGGAATTTAGTGTGGGAGATAATGTATTCCTTAAAGTATCTCCAATGAAAGGAATATCTCGATTTGGAACGAAGGGTAAGTTAAGCCCTAGATTTGTTAGACCTTTTGAGATACTTGAAAGAATAGGAGATGTGGCTTATCGTTTGGCGCTGCCTCCTAAGTTGGGAAATCTCAATGATGTGTTTCATGTATCGATGCTGAGAAAATACCAGCCGGATCCTGGCCACATACTCGATCATGAAGCCATCAAAGTGGATGAGAAAGTGAGATACATTGAAGAGCCTGTACAGATATTAGATCGAAAGGAACAAATTCTTAGGACCAAGACAATTCCACTAGTTAAGGTATTATGGCGACATCATGATATGGAAGAAGCCACATGGGAGAGTGAAGATCAGATGAAGGAAAAGTACCCCTACTTGTTTCAAAAGGACACGAGTAACGTCTAATTTCGAGGACGAAATTCTCTAAGGAGGGGAGAATTGTGGCATCCCAAAAAAAAATTCAAGACAAGATCTAAGGATTATTAAAGCCCATAATTAGGTAATGAAATTTTCCTAAGTTTTATGCTTTAGCCATTAGTCTCCTCTTAAGACTAAGTGATATATGCTTGTGTTCATGAATTTTGAGATTAGTATTGTAGATAAATTGATGAGAATAATCCATTCTTGGCTACGCACCTCATAGACTAAATTCCTATAGATTAAATGTTACAAGATTTTAGCCATATGGAATTTAAAATTTGAAATCTATAAAAAGGAAGATTAAAAGTAAATTATAAAAAGTAAAATTTGGAATTTATTTAGGGTTGGGCCTTAGGACCAAGGGTGTGGACCCTTAATGGGCCAAAAGGGGCGGCCCATGAAGCCCACGAAGGGGCTGTCGTCGGCCAAGGAGGGCCCGGCCCATGAGGCCCACTTCCAAGCCCATATTGCATGAAGAAATGGCCAAGTGTTAGACCCCTTCATCCAAGTGTCCTCCATGCATGACCTAATCATTGCTAATGATGGAAGGGGAGAAAGATTAGAGGGAAAAAGTGACCGGTTTAGGGGGAAAGGAGTGTCGCCGGAGAGAGGGGGGTGAGAGAGAGAGAGAGAGAGAGATTGCGAGAGAGAAGGGGAGGCCGAGAGGGGAGGAAGAAGCAGCCGTCGCCGCGCGTTCGCCGTCCGTGTGCCGTCCGTGTGCCGCCGTTTGCTTGATCTTGGAGGCAAGTTGGGATCTATAATCTGCTCTTGCATGTTGTGTCTTGCTTGTGTGCTTGAATGGTGGTGAATCTCGGATGTTTAGGGTGTGAGAACCGAAGCTTTGCATGTGTTGTTCTTGAAATAGCCTACTGTTTTCGAGTGTGCCGCCTAACCCAGAGTGTTGTAGAGGCTTGCATGTGGGTTTTGAGTCGGATTTTGGCTTTGACTTCTTCACGAAAGTTGTAGATAACACCTTAATGTATGACATACTAAAATTTGAGCCAACATGGTTGAGATTTGTGGGGTGAAACCCTTCTTCTACGAAGACACTAGATCTGGAACTGTTTTGTCGACCTCTTGGTGGTTTTGTGTGTTGCATGTTGCTTTTTACCGAGAATTCCTCTTCGACTTCTTCATGAAACTTGTAAATAACATCCTAAAGACTAACATACTCAAATTTGAGGTAAAATGAGCAAGTGTAGCCTACTGAATCGACTTTCTCTCGAAGACGGTAAATCTGGAAACACGGTACTGGACACCCGAGACTTCTTGGACCCATATGTTGACTATTATTTGGAAATTTCGCCTAGATCCCTTAATGAAAGTCGTAGGGGACCTCTTGAATCAAAACATATCCAAATTTCAGAGGAAACAAAGAAGTATAAGTGAGTGAAAACTCGATATTTCGGAGATAGTTACACTGAACGTTGCGGTGTTAGAATCAGGAGCTTCGGACATCTATAGAAAATGATCTAGAACGAATCTTGCCTAAATTTCTTCATGAAAAATCTATATTAGCGTCTTAAATATTACCTGGTAAAATTTCATAATTTTCGGAGGTCATTTGGTTATTTTCATCGAATTATTTCAAAAACTGCGTAATCTGACTTCATCCGAAATTGCATGTTGTATCTGTGTGAGTTATACTTTCTTGTGTGGAACTCTTTTGGGCATGTGTTCTTCATGAAATTGTTATCTTATTGTCTTGTCTATTACATGTCTTGATTTCATGATTTTTGAGAATCATATGGATATTTAATTTAAATGTTTTCCTAAATTGTGCAAGCTGGAAATTTAGTAAATTTCAAAAAGGCATGATATATGGACTATTCTAAATTGTATGGATCCCATGAATTATATTGTGATTAGTGGTTGTATCTTGCTGCATGTATGATGATGATTGGAAATGCATATAAAAGAATTAAAATGATGAAAGTGATCTTGTTTGCCATTACATCGTGTGCCATGCTGAATTTGAGACATAAAGTGGTAAGCATGAATCATGGTGAATGAGGAAATTTTAGTGGCGGCCGATAATGCCCTGGGAGTGTCAGGATGCCCGGGATGGGGGGTGTCGGATGCCCTCGGGAGTTTCGAGATGCGCGGAATGGTTGGTGCCGGAAGCCCTGGAGGTCTGTGCCCGGGGAGTGCCTCGTGATGCCAGTTGGGATGCGAGATGCCCGAAAAGTGGGGGTGCCGGATGCCCGGTGATGTGTGCCGGAGGGTTCTCGCGATGCCAGGATGGGGTGCGAGTGGTGATGTGTGGGACGCAATTACTGGTCCCGGGAAAAAGAGATGTGATGATCAAATTTAAAGATAAAAGTGGAAATTGAATCATGCGCATGAGATGTGATGACATACATATGGATGTGTGACATGATGATGATCACCTATGGCATGATGATATGGATGTGCGACATGATGATGATCACCTATGGCATGATGATATGTATGTGACATGATGATGATCACCTATGGCATGATGATATGTATGTGACATGATGATGATCACCTATGGCAGGATGATATGTATGTGACATGATGATGATCACCTATGGCATGATGATATGTTTGTGACATGATGATATGTATGTGACATGATGATGATCACCTATGGCATGATGATATGTATGTGACATGATGATGATCACCTATGGCATGATGATATTTATGTGACATGATGATATGTATGTGATATGATGATGATGAGTACGTGAGATGTGATGACATATGCATGGCTGCAAGGTAAGTTATGCTTGGATGCATGGATGGCATGTACTATGCTATGATTGATATGTTGTATTGTGTGATGCATTGAGTGGTTTATTGGTCCTTTACCTGCTGAGTGGTTGTACTCACCCCTTTAGGGCCTAACATTTCAGATTAGAAAGATGCCGCTCTCTCCGGTCACGCGTGGTACTTTTTACGGCCTTCCTCTGGATGTGGAGGTCGAGTGTGCGGAGATCGACTGGCCCACTATCCCCAGTCTTACATTCATTCGGATTCGCGCCGTAGTGATGTATGATGTGGGCCTGGCTGAGGGCCCTGTCATTCAGGAGTTCATATCTGTTCATGTTCGTCGAGATGGAGTGATGCGGGGGATGTTGCCGCCGCCACCGCCCGATGCACCGGGGTGGGCGTGATGGCCGCGTGAGGAGGGGAGAGCTGACACTTTTTGGACATAGCCGACACTTGTAGATGGAGGATCATACATGAGATAGACATAGGGTCGAGTTGTCTTTTTGGGTTGTGGCCGAGTCTAGATGAAAATCTTGGCCTTTCTTTTGATTGTACCGACCCGTGAAATCCATCTTGAAAATATATGTAAATAAAAGTGGCTCGGCTTCATCTTTTCATATGATGTATAGTTGGTGTGCATTGTATCATGATTGTTGGAGGGAGAGATGGCGATATTAAATTATGCTTCCGCTAATAAGTTGCGCCGGGACCGTTTTGAAAAAAAAAATATATATAATGCCCATGAACTACAACGCTTCTACTAAGAGATGTAATCTAGTGTTCATTAGGCATAGCGATAAGTACCTGTGGCGACCTTAGGCGAGTCGGGGGGTGCCACACATTTCATCTGATGTTTATGTATGCCCCGATCCTTGAGCGCGTGCCCATCCCTCGGTGGTCGATTAAAATGCGACGTCCCAGGATGCATCGTCGACCCATTTATTTTAATGTGCATGGGGAAGTTCGTAAATAAATCCCCAGACATCACAAAGATGGGATAGAAAAGCAGGATCACAATTTCACAACCACAACACACCTTTATACACAGCCGACTAGTTTATATACAGTACTAGTCTAAAGACAAAAGTCTGCTCAAGCATAAAAGTATACAAGTCCTCTAGGCGTTCGAACCCTCAGCTGAAAACTCCGAGATCTCCTGGGGACTTAGGTCCACCATTGCACCACCAGAAGGGTCAGCTGTATCCTCGCCAAAAGCGATTTCTAACACCGACACTGGGACCTCAAACTCTTGTAGGGGACCTTCTCTGGGTCCATTTTGCCCATGACGATACCACGCTCTGAATTGATGGAGTACCCTCCGAGGTAAACCTGCATCGACCTAGACAATGGTCCTCATGAGTTCATAGACCCAGGCTCCTTGGCCTCTAGGAAGAGGAATCTGGGCAACCTGTTTGGTGACCCTCTTGGGCTGGCTAAAACGTTTTGGAGGAACCGCTATTTAAGGACCTGAAAAGGTTTAGCCCACAAAGGAGTGATACAATGTCTCAGTAAGTTCACCCCCTAAACTCTGACTAGGAAGGAAATATGCCTAAAGGCAGTTAATGCACACACAAGACAGAGGACTTACCTTGCCTCAGTTCCTTCCTGCACGTCAGTACAATTCATTTGCTCAACTAATCAATTCAATCGATGCATCCAATCAATTCGATTCGAAACTATCAATACCATCTATCAATTCATTCGATACGACCACTGCTCACACAAGTTGAAATAGATGGTCATAGCTCTCACAAGCTGATATATAGATGGTAATAGCTCACACAAGCTGATGTATAGATGGTAATAGCTCGCACAAGCTGATATATAGATCGTTGCTCTCACAAGCTGATAAACGATCATTGCTCACACAAGCTGATATAGTATACTGCTCTCACAAGCTGACATATCAAGCTCATATAGGTTGATATAGTATACTGCTCTCACAAGCTGACAATTCACCGTATTAAAAATACTCGATAAAAACAATCGTGTGTGGGTACACAGTCGGTCTAAGCCAAAAGTGTAATATCTTTCTTTTCAAAAATCCCACTATTTATATGGTGCATAAACACATTTTCGGCATTAAAAACTAACGCTTGGTATTTTCTAATTAAATGCCAAAATTCAACAATTTTGGAATAAATATACAATATTACAATTTCCACTCTATGTGCACAGATTAGCACTCAATTAAATAAACCAAGCACACCATTGCAATCAGCACGAAATTCCGGTATAATTTTGGAAAATAATAAATAATTAAATAAATACAAAAAATAATTAAATAAATACAATTAATTACCAAAAGTAGAAACGTAGGCCGGAATTGCCTAATTAAACACTGAAACGCACTCGAAAAATTTCTGAACCTATCTAGATAAATAGTACAACTTATCTAGTCTCTAATTAAGCCATTCTAACCACCTAACATGCACAAACGAATAATTAAATCACTAATCTGTTCTAACTAACCACCTAAGCCTTAATTAGCCTAAACTAATTAACACTTAAGCATCATTAACTCCCTAAGCAGAGTTTAGCAAGTAAACTCACCGGTTTTGTGATCCGGTGAGTCCAGGGCGACGACGACGCGGAGACGGGCGACAAACCTCTTAGCGGTGACACCAAACAAGGCCCGGAAGCGGCCCAAAACGGCCCACGAAGCTCACGGTTGGGCTAGGCTTTCAGTCTCTACTTGCTGCTGGACGGGGCTACTCGGGCGATCGGTTGAGACCGAAACAGCAAGGGACGGGCGGACTAGGCTGTAGCGAGCGAGTAAGGGCGACGACGGCCGCTAGACGGTGGCCACGGGAGCTCCGGCGACGACCAGGGAGGCTCAAAGGCATGGCTGGGCTCGCAAGACAAGCGGAACGGGCGTGTGGGACGCGCGGTGCAGCGCGCGAGTGGGAGCGGCAGCAACGGGCTTGAGCAGCGGTTCGATGGCTTGGCGGGCATGCAACGGCTAGGGGGAGGGAGCTGCTCGGTTTCTCTGCAAATTTTGGAGCTCCAAAGGCCAACAATGGAGAAAGTAGGCCTGCTGAAGAAGAAGGGGGACAGTTTGAAGAGAGGAGGGACTCAATTTGGCCTCAAAGTCTTCTATCTCATCTCTTTGTCCGTTGGCAAGGCCCCACCTCAATTGGCTGTCTTCCTCAGTCAATTTGGTGCACAAAAATCCCCCTAGAACCAATCCCAAGTGGTTCAAAATGTTCATGGACCCTTGGCCTACGAATTTGAACACATTTCCCTCAAATTGAGTTCAATTCCTATCCAATTGGACCTAAATTGGAGTCCATAAATACCACTAAGGTGCCCACACTTCAATTCACATTTTTTCTCACCAATTGAACCAACTTGCATCCAAAAAACGCGATAAAAAACGGGCCCCTGATTTTTCCGGTAAAAAACGGCCCTATTTTGAATTTTCGCCAAAAATCTCGGTTTGCAAAAAAATCTTCGGAGAATGAGTTGACGGTCCTAAAATGAATCGTGACATGAAAGAACTTTCAATTTCCGAAATTGGGTTCAAATTTGCGGTTAATTTCAATCTAGCGCGATTTTAGCGTGACCTAACTTTAGGGTAGCTTTTAGGAATTTTTAGTGCAATTGACTCGTGGTCGAATATTTTCGAGCCACATTGTACATCTTTGACACATTGGCGACTCTCAGTTGTCATAAAAATCTCGAGATTTCAAATACGGGCATAAGGTACCAAAATGATAGAAAAATTGGTCTAGTGCCAATCGACGAAAATTTTGCAATCAGGTGGAATCACCCACACTTTGATCATATATCTCAATTGAATCGACCTATCTCTGATCTCTGGTCAATTTTTAACTGTGCCGTAATGACTCTTGCAGAGTAGCACGGTCGAGTAGTCGAATACTGGTCGAATTCTCAAGTTTATTGCATTAAAATCCCTTAACAGCTTCACCAGATAAACTAGTTATCTCGTAAGTGATCAGCTGAGAGAATAGGACTATAGGCACATCGATAAAAAGCCCGATTCATTTAATTGAAAATAGAACTAAAAATTCAGGATGTCACAGTTTGCCTTTGTTTCCCTATTAACAATCATTAGGTATTTTTTCCCTCAAAAAGAGAAAAAAAATCAACGGGCATTTGAGAGATCATTGTCAATGGATTTATTCTAGATAACATGATATTGACTAATATTATGTGTGATATATCCGAATTAATGAGTGTTATCTAGACTTAGGATATGAATGAGATAAAAATAAAATAAAATGACATGTGTCGCAACCTTCCCAGAAGTGAACCACTAAAAAGAAAGCTGACAGATTACTAAAGACAAAAAAATTAGCATGGACTCTCTCAAGCTCATTTTAACTGCAACTTCAGAGTTTTGAGTTAATCCTTTAAACATATAATTTAATTCATTTAGGTGTCCTCACTAATATACTATAGTTTGAGTAGAAACTCAAGTAAAGTGTTAGAGAATACTTAACTTCCACGAACTAGAGATATCATGAATATGGAAACTTTCTTGTGCTAGATAAATCTAACGACATTTCAATATTTTTTCTCTTTATCTCAAAGATTTTTTACAGGTAGCCTTGGCCAAATTTAAGCCTAAACTAGTAACATGCAATGGATGATCATATGGGTGTGTAATTAATAATGTAGGACTCAATAATTCAAAGTAATAAGTAAATTGCTAGAATTAGGGCAAACCTCAGTGCATTTTTGCAAACGCTGAACCAAAGCACCTTTACCTGAGAAGTGCAAATGCCGCTTTACCTGACTCTTCGTGTATTGAATGAAAAATTCGTCGGCAGCGTGCTTTCATAATCTGTGGGACACGATCAAAGGTTCCCTAATGTGCTAGAATTTAAAACGTTTCTGTTGTTGTATTTAAATAGAGCTCAGATGCGAGGAACGGACGTCCCGAAGAAATGTGCTTGTTTACACTATCTCATATTGTGTATATATACTTTAATATATAATAACATTATATAAAAGAATATCAGTTTAGTTCCCCTTTTTAAGTGATTGAGTATATTTAGCTCGAGAGGTTTCCGTGTTTTTTTTTTCTATTAAAGTTACTGTTTTGTTTATCATCTAGCTTTGACCATGGATAATTAGTAAATTAAGTAGCTGATGGTACTTACCATTTTGAACCTAACCAAATTACAATGTTATTGTGATTTTTCTTGCAAAACGGACACTTTTCATTCTGAACTTTGATGTCTTTAGATTTACCATTACACTAGGTCTATCTAAATCTTTTTCAAGTCGAATGAACTCGCAATGTTTCTTTATTTTAGTGCTTAGTCTTGCAAAACAAACAATAACAGCTTGTCAGAATTGTCCTCTTTTGTTTTTCCCACTTAGCAAGGAAGTTCCACGATGTTTCTAGGCGGCTCTCACGTAGGTTTACCATGGGAAATTGCGAAAATTGCTAATGTAATGTACTGTTTCTGTACTACTTTTATAATTCTCTTGTTGGCCTAGACTTCTAAATTATATTTGCAGCAGCTTAGAAATTGTTCAGGTTTTATGCTTATTCATGTCGTTACATCCTTTGAGGAGAGTGATGAAAAATGATATTTATACTTATCTCCAGTCTCTAGTCGATCTATGCCATAATGACCTTTGAAGATTAGCGCGGTCGACTAGTCGATTCCTGGTCAAATTCTCAAGCCTATTGCGTTTAGATTCCTTAACGGCTTCACCTAATAGGCTAGTTATATCGTGAGTGGCCTACTCAGAGAAAAGAACTATAAGTACGTTGATGAAAAGCCCGACTCATTGAATTGAAAACAAAATTGGAAAATCAAGATGTCACACCCGATTTATTAAATTGAAAACAAGACTGAAATTCCAGGATGTCACACACGAGGTTGATCTTGAACTTATGGAAAATTCAAACCTATCCAAAAGCATGGTCCAAACCAATGAAGTTTATGCCTGAGAGATTCTTGAGTAGTCATAAGGATATTGATGTGAAGAACCCTAAATTTGACTACATGCCATTCGGAAGTGGTAGAAGAATTTGTTTCAGAATGTCCTTTGGCCTTCAATTGGTGCATTCAATGTTCTCTAGGTTCCTACATTAATTCAAGATATGAACTCCCAATAGCTCCCCTATGGATATGCCGGAGGGTTTCGGAATAATAATCGACAAGCTGATGCTGCTCGAAGTATTGCTCACACCAAGATTGCTTGACGAGGTCTACAGATTTACATGAAGCACTCGAAGAATGAGAAACACTAAATAAATAGGCTCTCCATATCTAGCTTTTATCCAGTCAGTTATTAGTTGTACATTCAGACAACCGACGATTTCAATTCAGCATGTCTTTCGTGACTAAATAGGGAATAGGTTGGTACTTCACTATGGCGAGAGAAACTTATAATGATGTCTGGCTAATTTAGCTGCACTGATCAGGATGGAGACCTGGATATATGGCATTTGCTTTGAGATGTCTAGAATATAATTTGTAGTGTTTGTCTTATTTCATGTCAGTTTAAAATATTCCTCCACGCTTAATATGTTCATTGATGGAACCCGGATTCAAATTGAGATGGGGGAAGAGAGAGGCAAAATACAGCAGTCATAATGTCTTCATTTGCAGAGTTGCAAATTTCTCTCGAATGTGAATTTTAGGTAAACATAAAATAAATATTATTATTAATTGCTACACCCCAGAAATGTCTATTTAGATGTTGTGGACTAATCATAAAATCATGTTCGATAAGTGGAACATGTTAATTGTCTGCTTTTAGGTGGAGCAGTAACAAAAGGAGAAGACTAATTGCTCATTTTAAAAACCATGATTCTTCTCCTCTAACTTGATTATCCAAACGACACAAAAATATTTAAGTTCGTGCATTCAGAATGATTCTGTGAGCTCATCTAGGCGACTTCAAGGTATGTTGTCTGAGGTTCGAAAAAGTTGTACTTTGGAGAGCACAGTAGGATTATATGAAGCAATTTCCTTTTTTAATGTTCTGTATTGCAAAAAAGAAATTATTATAGCTGGTGGAATTATTTCTTCTCTTCTAATTCGAAAGATTTAGAATTGAATTGCCCTTCATATAATAGATTTATAATTTTTTTGAATAATTTTCCCATTTTGTACTGGATAACATGATATTGACTAATATCAGGAGTGATATATCCGAATTAATGAGTTATGTGGACTCAAGATGGTATTGAGATGAAAAAAAAAAAAAAAAATGACGTATGGCCAAGAGGCGGTGGTCAGCCACTTCATGAGAGAGAGAGAGAGAGGTGACAATTGCAACTGTGGCCATCACTAGTGCCAATGGCAATGTCACTACCATAGAAACATTGGAGTATTATACAATTGTCCTGGTCCTATTTTCTAGATAAATCATCCAATCTTATCTAGACTATCCCCTCTAAAGTGCACCTCCAAGTGCTAGATAAAGTAATTTATCCTGTCTTCACCGTGTTATGCAAGCTATAAAAAACATCCTAAAATAAATGGCTTTCGGGTTCCAGCAACAGTAAACATATTATTATTGAAAAAGTGTTTCAGAAAAAGTGATCATATAGCATGAAATAGTTTACAAAGTGTTGATAGTTTATTTGTAAAACAAACTATGAAGTGCCTTATTTTGATAGAAAACATGTAAGTAAGTGAGCTAATTTACAGGTGTAGAAGTTTTCTAATATTACCATTGAAGTAGATGGGTTGTGGACTAGACCTATAATACCTACAATACTTAGCAACACCAAACAATTAAAAAAAAAAAAAAGGAGTATTGTAAAAGGAGTATTGTGAAAAAGGAACGGCTGACGCACTCGATTGTATGTCCTTACAACTGCACTTTTGTGACAAAATTTAAGACTTGACTGTGTTGACACCTAAATTTTGGCGACCCGTTTAGTTATTTATTGCATTAAAAATTAGAGGTTAATTTTATCCCTAAAAAAAAAAAGTTAATTGCATAGCATATAGTTTTAGGTGCATTTATTTTTAATTTGCATTTTTTGCATTTAGCATTGGACCGATGGCGAGCATATTTAGATAGGATTTTTCGCATATTCAGGTAATATACACCGATTGGTATATTATTGGGTAGAAAAGAATTTTTGGATGGAACATTTGAAAAATACAAAAGGGAATATTGCGCGGGGTGCAAGGATATATTTATGGGATTATGCACAAGCAAAATTGGAAGTCAAATATTTCACCAAAATTTAATTTCCTCTCCTATATAATGTGTTGTGCATGTATGACAAAGGGGCCACACATTGAATATACGGCCGTTGAGAAAAAACGTGAGTGGGGCTTCTCTTCGGATTTTGGGGGCTTTCCGTTCGTTCTTTTGAGAAATCAATAAAAAAAAAAAACACATAGGGTAAATACACATGAGAGGGAGGAGTTTTGGCGGAGTCCCTTCTTGGCCAAGACCTCACGGACGTTTTCGTGGGATTCATTCGTCGGTTGTACCAAGATCACCACAGCAACCGCCCGACGCTCGCTGCTACCTCGTCACGACGAAGCCACATCACGGATGGTGTCCGGTCCAAAGTCTCCATAAGCCAGAGCCAGTCCTTTTCAGGCCCGGTGCACCGGATTTCCATCTTGCTGATCGTCCACAACCACTAACACTTTCCCAGCAGATACTGCGCCTAGCGACACCGACAAAAGAGCAACACTTGGAAGAAAAAATCTACGCAAGTGTAGTGGTGGCAGAAAGTACGGTGGGTGCAATTTTGATCGGGGAAGGAATATTAAAAAAGAAGGAGGAGGCTCAATTGTATGGTTTAACTTGAAGACCAAAGAAGATCCGGAAAGTCCCTTAGCGAAGACCGACGCCCTACCTTTTCCTCGCGCGACTACCCGGCCAGCAACAAATTCGAACCGGACCAAAAAGCTGTTGTGCCGAGATTCCCATCCGTGGAGCCCTACTATGCCAAGCTCGCTGACCCTGATGTCTATCGTGAGCTCGTGAGCCACCGCCGTTGCCGTGCTAACGAATTGCTCCTCAGTGCCCTCCACCATGATGACATAAAGCACCATCGAGACTTTCAGCGTCCTCACCGAACCAAGTTAGATAAATATTCTGTTTTGCAGGTTTTTGAGCAAAACCAGGAGATATGGAGAGCTGGGAACAAAGGACATACTCGAAAGGTTGAGTCCACACGGTCAAACCATTTGCCCACCATAGCATTAAACACAGACTCAAGTCCTGCAAGTGATGATCTTCGGCCATTACACGTGAGAAAGTCTTCATATTCAGAGGTCAATAGTCAACAAAGATGAGGGCCGCACAATCGATACATCCGTGTAATTGAGGGGACCAGATTGAAAGAGAGACTTCCTCTGACAAGGTGCATAGAGAAGGAGGACGTATACATTGAAAGGAGGGAGGATTTTGCACACTTATTTATTGAAATTTGGAGCATCTCCCTATTGTGGTTCTCTAGGTCTCTCGGGCAAGCCTTGCTACTGCTACGACAACAAAAATTATCGTTTTGCAGATTGCTTCTCGAGGTTTACGCGCATATCGTTGAATCGAGCAATCATCAAGGAGCCGCACGTAAAGCCCCCTGGCGGATAGCCATCCCGTGAACTTCGCTGAGCACCACCACATTGCGTCGCGAGTAGCCGTTTGAGGATTGGAATTTGGAAGCCAATATTCGAATTAGGTGAAAATCTTATCTATTTTGATTTTCGAAAATTCTGTTTCCTTATTTGAAATATTCCTCGATGCACATGATTGAATTATCGATATGCTATCATATTCGTAATCTCGAGTAGCCTTACAAATTGGGAAATCTTCCTAATTTCGCAACGTACATATGATTGACGGTCCGATTTCACGCTCGAAATACGACCCGCAATCGTACGAAAAAGTCGCCAATCCGATCTCACGCTCGAGATACGATTCGTGATTTTATTTAAAATTGACCAATCCAATCTCATGCGCGAGATACGATTCGTCAATTTATTTCCCAAAATTAAATGGACATGGATGATATCTTGCTTGATTTGGTGCCGTGCTGTTCTTGATGCCTTTATTTGTTTGCTCCCGTAAAAGGAAAAAATAAAAGAAAAAAACATTTGAGTTAGATTAGGTTCATGTTAGAATATTATTTGTTTTAGGGTTATTTTGCATGTTTAGAATAGGAAATTTATTTATTTCGAATTCCTTAAATAAAAAATAAAAAGATGCATTCATTTAGGATGTTAATTTTTTTCAATTTAGATTACACGTTTAATTATGTGTCAATTTTTAATTTCAAATTTCATAAAAAGAAAAAAGAAAAAGTAGCATTCTTTGCACGTCATTGCATATTAGGATAGATTGCATGCTCATTAAGAAAATAAAAATCATGTGCACGTCATATAGAATTAGGCTCATGAAATGCTCATTATTTAGTGATTATTGCTAGGTTTATTAAATTAGAAATTGCATGACATTAAAATTAGTTCATTTAGTTATATTGCATGATTTTCATTAAATAAGTAAAAAAAAAAAAGAAAAAGAAATTGTGTGTTAATTAGAAATCATATGTATGACTGTTGATGCGAATTCTGATCTAACAACGCACATGCTTTCGTTGCTATGAGGTAAGTTCTACAATTTATTTACTGCTTTACTTGAGTGTTAAATTGGTGGTTTGCGTACCCACATGATCGCCTCATATGTTAGAGAAATAGATTTAAAATCAATCCAAGCTGCCTGCAAAACCATTTTTGAAAATAAAAAATGGTACCAAAAGGGTATTAGAGAAATCTAGTGTAACCAAGTCCTCTCTGGTTCGTAGGAGTAAAGTAAAACTCCTGTTACTTTACTTAGGTGCCTAATCGACCTACCGAAAACTGATTAGCGGCGACTCCTAGTTGAAAAATCAATTGCATGTTAAGAATCTGAACCTAAGTCGCGAATTGGTATGGGCTTGGGAGAGCCCGAGTTAAGTCTAGGCTTAACAATCCATTAGCCAAATTCTAGGTGGTCCACCCGAAAAATTAGGTCGCGACAGACTGCACTTTCCTTGACAAGTTTTATGATATGATTGTACTTTTATAAGTTCTAGAACTTAATTATACTTTCATGATTAGTTTAAAGATTCCCAATTCATTTATCCCTAAATTAAAAGGCATTACTGCACACATTCAATAAAATACATATATTTTCATACCTGATGGGGCAACTAGTTCAATTTTTAAAATGCAAGCAAGCAATTAATAATTTTTGGTGAAGTGTCTGCAAACACATAAAAGATAAATTAAAAGACATTACTGCACACACTCAAATAATACTTATATTATCAAACTTGATGGGGTCGATCCGTTTAGCTTTTACAATGTAGGTAGGGATACTAATAAATGATTTTTGGTGGAGGACAGGGAGACACTCAAATAATACTTATATTATCAAACTTGATGGGGCCGATCCGTTCAGTTTTTACAATGTAGGTGGGGATACTAATAAATGATTTTTGGTAAAGGATAGGGAGATGAGTCGATCATGCCGTGTATCTGTAAACACATAAAAGATAAACTAAAATATATTACTGTACACACTCAAATAATCCTTATGTTACCAAACTTGATGGCACCGATCTGTTCGTTAATTAGGATGCAAGTGGGGATATTAATAAATAATTTTTGGTTGAGAAGAGGGAGATGAGCTGACAATGACGTGCGTTTGTGTAAATGTATTAAAGATAAATTGAAGGATATTATTTCTTGTACTCAAATACTACGTATAATATAATTTTTTGTATTTTTTTTCTTATTATTCCTTTCCTTTTCTTATTTTTCTTATTTTTCTTTTTCGCAGAGTTGACCATTGTTGGGCCTCATTGATGGTCGGTTGAGTTCATTGGCCTCAGGCGAGAGCCATCCTTGCCTAATCCAGTGAGGGTAACTCTCGCCCTGTCGATCCCCTTGCACACCCAAGCAAGGGCATCACTCACCGGGCCAATCAAGGGCAACCCTCACTAGCCCAGGCATGAACATCCCTCACCTGAAGCTAGCAACCTTCATCGGCCATCAACGAGGCTAAAAAATGGCTAGCAAAGGGAAAAAAGGGAAAGCGTAAAGAAAATGAAAAAAAAATTAGAAATTTAAAAAATACAAATATTATCAGCGTGAGTGCCACATGAATGGCTTGCACTAACTAGATCGTCGTGTTAGTAATTTTCGATATGAATTAGTCAAAAGAACTATATTGACAAATTATTAAAAGGTTTAGACATAATTTGTTTCACAAAAAATATGACAATTCTGTAAAATATTTTCTGCAAAGTCATTTTCTATAAGAATGATTATATTTTACGCTATTTGGCTGAGATCTGGAATCACTTGAAAAATATTTTCCGTTATTTGGTAAGAAAAATCGCGTTTGGCAATCGGGATAAAATAAGAAATGATTTATTATATCCTACGTTTGATACTCACTCAAGACAGGATAAAGTCAGATGTAAAGGGGATATAGGCCGGATAAAATTATCCCATGGGGGAGGTGTGATAAAAGTTGATAGTATTTCTAATGTTCATAATAGGAAAATTATTTTTCTTGAATAATAAACTTATTAAATTAACAAATTGAAATTATATTTCAATATAAATAATATTTAAATTCTAATTAAAGAAATTAAAAATAATAAATAAAAAATTATTTTTAATTAATCTTATTTTAATTTATATATTCAACTTTAATTCTATCTTATAATAAACATTCAATCTATAAATTATATATTTATACTTATTATATATTTTAGGTATGTTAGTACATTTTACTATTTGATAAAATTTTATTAAAGAATGATAAAAGGGGATTAAAGAAATAATAAAGAAATAATATAAAAAAGAGGAAAAATAAAATAAAAATAAATTAAGGAATAATGTTATTAGAGATTTTCATTATCTCTATTTACAATAATATGCCGTTACATGATATGATGTGAATATATACGACTTTAATACTGCGATACACCAAATAATGGACAGGATATAAAAAAATCTCATAATTTTATATCATATCATATCCAGTCCTATCTTGATTAGAAATTCGGACGACCAAACGTAGCCTAATTCGTTTCTCCAGGACGGAATGAGCTGTACCAATTGGGTGTAAAATCAAATCCCACGAAGAAGACGCATCTGCCTAATTTACATCAATAGCGGCACCAAAACAAACCCATGATAATAAATAAATATAAGTACATACACAGGTCCATGTATATGTGTGTGCGTTAAACTGGGAAACAATTTGTTCACTAACTCTAACATGGAAATGATTTTCCATTTAATCTTTCTCTGGGATGAGAAGTGTTGCGCCAAGTGAGCGTAAAGTCTAATCCCACGAAGAAGACAACTTTGCCTAATTCCATCACCAATGGCACGAAATGAACCCCGAGATACATATTTTAATCTAGGAAACTCTTTGCTCACCGGCTCCAACGTGAAAATCAATTTCCACGTCTTTTTCCCGACTCAATCAAACAACTCCGGCTAGTGTCGTTGTTGCGAAGTCCAACGGAACTTTTTTCCTTATTTGAATCAAATGGCCGGGCTTTAGATCAGATTTCTCTTACAGGCTCAAACGCGAGACTTGTTCTAACATACTCAGTAAATACTAATAAAGTGTCCCCGACTTGTGATGATTGTGTTCGGTGGCTAGGCTGGTATTTCAAGAATTTCTGGTTTGCAACTCCATTTGGAGCTAAATACTGTCCAGATTTGTTATGAACAATGCCGCAATCACTCCAACCAAAAAGTGTTGAAGACTCATCAAATATATATTCTCTACTGACAATAGATGAATTTAATTTTGGACATTATAATCGACAATCTCAATCACTTTGTGCATAGCCTTTGTTGAAGATATAATTGAAGATTCTGACCTCGGCGCTGATTGTGATTGATTTAGTAGGTTTATAATTGCCTTGAATATGCACTTTTCTTATCCTCCCATCGAGTTCACCATCATTCATTTAAGCATAACACAACAACCAAATATTTTTAGAATAGAAAACTTAGCTATGTTACCTAATCATACTTTTTTCTTATTCTTTGAGTGAGGACTCATGTGCCCTCATCCAAGCCCTCAGTAGCCATAGTGAGGGCATTGCGGCCCTCGCTTTGGCCGGTGAGGGCCATGAGCCTCGCCTAGTGGTCAACGAGCGCTGCGACGCCTTTGCCCAAAGCTAAAAAGAGTCACCAGCCTTCACTCCAAAGAATAAGAAAAACGTAAAGAAAAGGAAAAATGTAAAAATAAGAAATTCAAAATATTACAAAAATAATATTAAAAAAAGTCTATATCAATGCAGGTCGAGCAACATAAGACAGCTGATATCCATGTGAGTAATTTTTGACCAAAATTGGTCAGATGGACTGACTAGCAAAATGTGAAAATGTTTAAGGCACAATAAGCATAATTAAAAAGGTTTATGACTGAATTGATAAGAATGTAATAAGTTTAAGGTTTTTTTTTTTTTGAAATCTTCCCAATTTTTTTCCTTTTTTCAAATTCGGGGGAGCCATAGTGTCTTTCTTTCATCGTGTAAATAGTGCCATTTCCGTACTCAGTCGGCCACTTTCTTGCGGACGTGCTTTTGAGTGTCAGCAAGAACAAAAGTCCAATTTCTCCAACTTCTCCGACTTACGTAGGAATCTTTTTTTTTTTTTTTTTTTTTTTTTTTTTTTTTTTTTTTTTTGATAATGGAGGACTCCACCAAGGGCCCTCCGTGCCCGAATGGCTCCTGAGGGCCGGGCCCCTATACCTCAAGGGAGACTAGCCCAGTAACCCACCGTCAGGGCCTCCCACTTAAATCGCTAGTAACTGCGGGTTTCGAACTCTCGACCTCAGCGATGAAGAATGAACTCTCAACCAACGAACTACCCACGAATGGGTACTTACGTAGGAATCGTTTTCTCATGAGGGATGTGCTTTTCTCGGAGCAATTGGGAAGTAAACAATAATCCTTCGAGGCTCTGTGACTTTCTTCAGCTCAATTGGAACATTATTTTATATTGATTGTACTTTATAGAAGTAATTAATAATCCAAGAAGAGAAGGTGTATATGTCATACGCTCTTCCTTCAAAAATACTAACACCCAACTCGATGAAGCTATTGCAAATGAAATCTCTGCTTCATGACCTGAATGTCACCCACTTGTATGGAATTATCCTATCCATATATGGTTTAAATTAACCCCATCTCACAAGCTCAAAACACCCACCAGAAGTTGCCGGTGCATGGCCCGTCGGAGGGATTTTGCCCACACTAGCAAAATCCCATCTTCCTCACGAATTCTTGGCATCCATGGCTGATGAGTATGGACCGGTCTTCACCATTAGGTTCGGCTTGATCCTGTACATAGTGGTTTTTTTTTTTTTTTGGTAAGACTGTACATAGTGGTTATTAGTTTCGAGATAACCAAAGAATACTATACTAAACACAACTTCTCTTCCGATTCAATTCGAGTATTGGTACCTATTATACAAAGAGAGTCAGATACAATAAATCTACCAATTAATTGAAGAACTATATGCTTACAATTGTTCACTCAAGTATTTCTCAACCCTAAATTACACCCGAAACCACAGTATTTAGCCTCACGTAATTGCTCAATACACTGAGAATTACCTAGCGGCTTCCAAATACTCCCGCCTTCAGTAAGACAAGCGATCTCAATTGGATGTACTGCAAAAATTATCGAGTATAATCCATGGGGAAAAAGCACCGAATATTCGAACGATTTGTCGCCTTCTTAGAACACCTCTTTTCTTACATCCTAGTCATGAAGAAGGGGCAGATGTATAAATGGGAAGCTCTTCCTACGGAATTTCACTCAACTTTATGATGACTCCTTCATTGCAAATGGAATTTCTGCGTCAAGACCTGAACTTCACCCTCTTGTGTATGCTTGCCATCCTCATCCTATCAATTCATGTAAGGTACAAATCAAGGTCATCTCGCAAGCTCAAAACACCACCAGAAGTTGCAGGTGCATGGCCCGTTGTAGGACATTTGCCCATAATAGCAAAATCTCATCTTCCTCACAAGACCCTTGGGTCCATGGCCGACAAGTATGGACCAATCTTTACTGTCAGGCTCGGGTTATTCCCAGCTGTAGTGGTTAGCAGTTCCGAGATAGCCAAAGAATGTTGCACCAAGCACGACCATGCCCTCGCGTCTCGTCCACAGCTAATAGCCAGTGAGGTCATGAGCTACAACTCTGCCTCTTTTGGGTTGGCTCCTTATGGTCCGTATTGGCGCGACATGAGGAAAATCGTTACCTTGGAGATGCTCTCTACCCGAAAGATCGAGTCGTTGCTCAACCCTATAGTGGCCTCGGCCACAGATATTGCCATTAGAGAGTTGCACAAGATTTGGACAGAGAAGAAGGAGGATTCAGGTACTTTCATGTATATAACGAAAGTTTAAGATGCTTTTTTTTTTCCAGTTTACATGGTAGTGTATTAAATCATAACATAGTTATAGGCTCAAATTGGAGGAGGAAATATTTTATGGAACAATCGAACTACTGCTGTAGAGAAACAAACCAAGTCAAGCATTTTTAGTAAACTGAATATTTGCTACAGTAAACAAAGAAATGTGTTCTCGATTTAAAAAGTCTTTACACTATGCCCGTTTATACCCCAGGCCATATCCTAGTTGACTTGAATCAGTGGTTCGGAAGGTTGTCTATCAGCATTGTCCTCAAAGTTGTAGCCGGTAAGGGCTCCTACAGCGGCAATGCCATGGTGGATGAGGAAGAGAAGCAGCGATGCCAGCATGCCTCCAGGGAATTCCTGCAATTAATTGGGATGTTTACGGTGGCGGATGCTCTTCTTTCTTGAAATGGTTGGACTTAGGTGGCCATGAGAAGTCCATGAAGAAGATCGCCAAAGAATTTGACACGATCCTAAGTGGTTGGTTAGAGGAGCACAAAAAGAACAGCAAAAGTTCGAGTGAGAATAGGGGCGATCAAGATTTCATAGATGTCATGCTTTCGACCCTTAAGGGCATGGAAGTCGGAGGTTTCGATGCTGCTACAGTTATCAAAGGGACACTTACGGTAAGTTTGTTTTCCAACTCTTGAAATTTACTGCTTTCTACTTCAAATGTGCAGTGTGTGTGCATAATTCATGCTTGCTTATTTGCAAGCATAGGGTATTTAGCAGCACAACCAGCAATTTATCGTTGAGGAGATGGAGATCGGCTGGCATATAAGTGTGAAGCGAAAAGAGTTTCACATCGAAGAATTTATGCAGCGTGAAACGATTGATATAAATTTAGTTGGTCCAAATCTTATTAAGATGCTTGTGAGTAAAGATGGATCAAACTGATAATACTACAAGTTTAAATTTAAACTCTATCTTAGTACTGTTGTAAGATGAGTATCTGACTTCGATTGCACCTTGTTGTATTACTACAATGATTAAGATTGCAAGGTGATGTTTAACACACGTTGCATTGACGTACCTTTTATACCCAGCTCGCAAGTTTTCTAGTGAATGTACAATCTATGTGTCGTTGTTTTACTTGATCAATATTTTTGGGCTTCTATTTTATAAAACAACATTCAAGTCTCTTCAAAAACTCTACAAGTGATGGGCGAAAAGAAATCTGATTGTTTAACCAGCCGAGCGTATATTTTTAAATATCATAATCTTTATATATTTCCTTGTCTTTCTTTATTTTAGAGATTAAGTTAGGATATGAAGTGATTTCTCTCAACTTTTAGCGATTGTAATTTAGATATTCTATATTTAGCACGACAGAATTTTTTATAGTTTATCTTTTTGCTATTTTACAATTACCGTTTCTTTACCTTTTTTTTTTTTTTTTCAGATTTAACTTGCACTTTGGTCTTAATGGTTTTGTGATTTGGTCTATTTAGTCTTCATATTTCACACCTACAAATGACATGCATTTCTTCTTTGAAGTCAATTATAGCGGGTGGTACTGATAATACAACTGCCACCCTCACCTGGGCGGTTTCCTCGTTGCTAAACAACTTTCACGTTCTAAAGAAGGCTCAAGAAGAACTTGATGCTCAAATTGGCAAACGACGACATGTGAAAGAATCAGACTTTGCCAACCTAACTTATCTACATGCCATAGTGAAGGAGACCCTTCGATTATACCCAGCCGGTCCGCTTGCTGCACCACGCGTATCAATAGAAGATTGCGTTATCAACGGGTACTTGGTTCCGAAAGGCACGAGGTTGATCTTGAATGTTTGGAAAATTCAAACCGATCCAAAAGTATGGCTTGAACCAATGAAGTTTCGGCCTGAGAGGTTCTTGAGTAGCCATAAAAAAGATGATGCGATGGGCCCTAATTTTGACTTCATGCCCTTTGGAGGTGGTAGGAGAATTTGTCCCGGAATATCCTTTGGCCTTCAAGTGGTGCATTCTGTGCTTGCTAGACTCCTGCATGCATTCGATGTATCAACTCCTGACAATTCGCCGGTGGATATACCAGAGATCAACGGACTAATGGTTTGCAAAGCAATGCCGCTCGAAGTAATGCTCACACCAAGATTGCCTAATGAGTTCTATGAATTGACATGAAGCATCAGAAGAGTGAGAACAAAGCCGATGGGCAATTAACACTAAATATATTGGCTCTTCATGTTGAGCTTTTATCCAGTCTTTATTAGTTGCACATTCAGACAATGGATGATCTTGATCCAGTATGTCTTTCGTGATAAGTAGGAAGTCTTCACTACAGTATATCATCCGTGGGATTTGCATTGAAATAATAAACTGTGCCGCTAAATATTAAGTGTTTCGTCAAGCCGTGAGTATGTACTAATTTTTTATGCTCGCATGTCCCTGAACGGGCATTACAAAAGATGCCACGAACTTTAAAATTTTCATATTACAGAGTCATACAAAGTTGAAACAAATATAATCTTTCTTCACGTCTCTATTTCAACGCCCAATAAAAAGAACATAGCAAAATGTAATTGGAAAAAAAGAAATAGAACTTCAGGGTCACTGCCAATGATCCAAACGAAAGCTCTGTAATTCCCTGCAATTCTTAGAAACAATTCAGTTAAAAGATCTGCTTGCCTAGCCCCACAATCATGAAAATTAGATTCGTCAATATTTCTTAAAAGGAAAATGACACAAATGAAAATTAGATTCGTCAATATTTCTTAAAAGGAAAATGACACAAATGGTCCCTAAATTTTGGCTTAATATACAATATGGTTCATCAACTTTTTTAATTTGTTTAATATGATCTTTAGACTTTGTTGGAAAGAACTCGGGGACAATAATTCAGCACAAGTCAAATGCAAGCCAGGATCAATTTCTCTCCCGAAATTAAATCAATTGAAATTCTCTTAACCCCAACAACAACCAGCAATATATAACCTCACAATATGTAAATATAATACCGAAATAATAAGTAGACAAAGCAAATAACGACACTAAGGATTTAACGTGGAAAATCCGATGCGGCAAAATCATGGACCGCCCAAAACATCAACTAATCACCAAGAATACATGATACACAAAGTATTTTTCTCGAGTCACATACTAGAGGCACAACATCAAGATTACAATCTCATTTCATTACCATATAGGTGGATAAACAAATTTGTAGCAAGAAAACTTATAACGCAACTAGAGAATTCGGAAGCGGTTCTCGATGAACGAAAACCATCAACTTGTAGCCATCGGTCTCTTGAACAACATACTCAACTTTGAGCTGATTCCGTCAACGTTTGGCCTTCGAATCCGGATCACAAAGATTCGATCATCTCTTCTCTTTTTTTTCTATGTTTTCTTTTCTCTCTCTTCTAGTCTGCACAAAGCAACACCCCCTTTTCTTTTCACTTTCTCTCTCCTCACTTTAGGTGCGCATACGCACGCACGAAGCCCACTTTCTTTTCAATTTCTCTCCCCTTTTTTTAATGCTAGCTAGGCCTCACATGTAGGTGGACTCAGCCAACAAATCTCCCCCTCCACCTTATGTTGGAAGGTTCGTTATGCCCGCTTTCTTCTACAAGCATCAAGCTTTATCATAGACAACGCCTTGGTCATCATGTCGGATCAATTGTTGTCAGTGTGGACTTTCTCAAGTAGGAAGAGCTTCTCTTCTAACTTCTCTCGGATCCAATGACACTTCACATCAACATGCTTCGATTTTGAATGCAACATTGGATTCTTGCTAAGATAGACAGCACTCATGCTATTGCAATATAAAACAAACTTCTCTTGCTTCAAGCCCAACTCTTGTAAGAATTTTTGCATCCACAAAAGTTCTTTACCTTCTTCGATAATAGCAATATACTCCGCTTTAGTTGTAGACAAAGTAATACATTTTTGTAATCTCGATTGCCAAGAAACAGTTCCCCTTGCAAAGATCATTATATAACCCGATATGGATTTCCGAGAATCAACATCACCGGCATTGTCTGCATCCGAGTAACCACTCAACTCAAGCTTCGCATTTCCATAGCACAAGCAAAGTGTAGAAGTGCTTTTAAGATATCTCAAAATCCATTTAACAGTGGTCCAATGCTCCTTACCTAGATTAGAGAGAAATTTACTCACAATGCCAACTGCATGAGCAATATAAGGTCTTGTACAAATCACGGTATACATCAAACTACCCAAAGTCGATGCATAGGGAATTTTCATCATCTCTACCTTCTCTTTCTAACTTGAAGGACACTCATTACTACTTAACTTAAAATGGCCTGCAAATCAAGTACTCACCAGTTTACATATACTCTTGTTGAATCTTTCCAGCACCTTTTCAATGTACCTCTCTTGAGATAACCACAGTTTCTCATTCTTCCTATCACAAGTAATTTTCATGCCTAAAATTTACTTGGCCGAGCCTAGATCATTCATTGCAAAAGCTTTACTCAACTCGTTTTTCAAGCTCTTGATTTTCTTTGCATCATGTCCAATAATCAATATATCATCCATATAAAGTAAGAGAATAAGAAAATCATTATCTAAGAATATTTTCATATAGACACAAGAATCAGAGTTTGTCTTACCGTATCCTTGTTCTTCCATGAATGATTCAAACTTCATATACCATTGTTTTGGCGCTTGCTTGATACCATAAAAGTTTTCCCTCAATCAACATACAAGGTGCTCCTTGCCTTCAACTTCAAAACTTTGCCACTCCAAACTCTTTGCAGAACATCCCCCTTAAGAGGAACCGATGGAGAAAGATTTATCACGTCTACTACCATTCTCATCGCTTCACCCCAAAATGACTTTGGCAACCTCGCATGAGAGAGCATACACTGAATCCGATCATTTATTGTTCGGTTCATTCTCTTCGCTACTCCATTTTATTGTGGTGTCTTCGGAACAGTCTTCTCAAGCCTGATACCAAAGTCCCTGTAATAATGTTCAAATGGGCCTCTGTATTCACCATCGTTGTCAGCTCGAACACATTTAAGTTTCTTCTCGGTTTCTCTTTCCACGTTGACTAGAAATTGCTTGAAAGCCACAAGCACATGATCTTTAGTTTTCAAAGCAACAACCCACACTTTTCTAGAATAGTCATCAATAAATGTCACAAAATATAATGCACCTCCAAGAGTTCTAATATCCATGCAACAAACATCATTGTGAACTAAATCAAATATATTTGGTTTTGTATGATGAGAGGAATTATGAAATGAAATTCTATGTTACTTACCTGTAAGGCAATGAGTGTATTCCTTTAGATTTTTCTCCTTCAAAGGTAGAATGTTCTTTTTAGCAATAGTTTCAAGTCCTTTCTCACTAAGATGACCCAGCCTCATATGTCATAACTCAACCGAGGAATCATCTATTGCATTTACCTCTTCTTTAATTAAGTCAACTTGCATGATATAAAGAGAACCCGTCTTCTTACCCTTTGCCACTACTATGGAACTCTTAGTCTACTTCCATTTGCCATCAAAGAAAGAATTTCAATAACCATCATCATCTAAGGAACTCGTGGAGATTAAGTGAAGTCAAATATCCGGGACATGTCTCACATTTTTCAAAAGCAAATTACATCCGACATTAGTTTCCAAACAAACATTTCCCATGCCAATAACCTTGGAAACACCACTATTTATCATCCTAATACAACCAAAGTCGCTATTGTGAAAAGAAGCAAAGTAGTCACACCATGAGGTGACATGAAAAGAAGCCGTGGAATCAACAACCCACACAAAGTCTTGGCATGTAAGATTCACACATCCGTCATTACATACGAACACAATATCGCCATCAGTGCCATTGCCGTTGTAGCTTGTTTCTCTTCTTTCTTTTGATCTCCATTTCTATCATGGGATTTATCTCTCTTTGGCAACCAACACTCTTTAATGTTCCATCTTGCCGCAATTATAACACTTTACACTCTTCCTCGGTCTTGATTTCAACCTTCCTCTTGACTTGCCTCACGTATCATTTCTTTGAAACCTTCTTGATTGACTTCTCGCCATGTTTTCTATAACAAGAGTATCTGATGTAGAAACATAATTCAAGCATTTTCTTCTTGTTTCTTCATTGAACAAACTTTCTTTAACCATGCTCATAGAAAGCATGTCAAAAGGAGCTGAGTTGTTTATTGCCACAACCAAGGTATCCCAACTATCGGGAAGAGTGCCAAGTAATAAGCATGCTTGCTATTTATCACCAAGATTAATCTCAAGATTTGTCAATTGATTTATAACATTTTGAAATTCACTCAAGTGTTCTGCCATATTACCTCCCTCCTTGTATCTCAAATTCACAAGTCGCTTAACAAGAAGAGCTTTATTTTGTGGAATTTTTCTCTCATAGAGATCTTGTAATTTCTCCCACAAAGTGTTTGCCTTCGTTTCTTGAGCAACATGATGAAACATACTATCATCAATCCATTGTCAAATAAACCCAACCGTTTTCTGATTCATTCTTTCCCATTCTTTGTTTTTTTGATCTCCTTTGGCTTCATCATCATTAATAGGATCAAACAAATCTTTGCAATATAATACGTCTTCCATTCGAGACTTTCAAATAGAATAATTTGAGACATTTAATTTAAACATGGTGCCACTAGTTTCTTCCATTTAATACTAGAATTTCAACCTTAGCTCTGATATCACTTTGTTGGGGAGAACTCGGGGACAATAATTCACCACGAGCCAAACGCAATCTAGGATCAATTTCTCCCCCAAAACTAAATCAACTGAAATTCTCTTGACCCCCAGTGACATCCAGCAATATATAACCCCACAATTTGCAAATATAATGCCGAAATGATAAGTAGACAAAGCAAATAATGACACTTAAGATTTAACGTGGAAAATCCAATGCGGGAAAAACCACGGACTGCCCAAAACATCAACTAATCACAAAAAATAGTAGAATACACAAAATATTTTTCCCTAATCACACACTACAGGCACAACATCAATATTATAATCTCATTTCATCACTACATAGGTGGATAATCAAATTTGTAGCAAGAAAACCCTAATCGCAATTGGAGAATGGAATTATGTTTGGCCCTCAATGAAAGAAAACCATCAACTCGTAACCCCTGGCCTCACAAACAACATATTCAAATTTGAGCCGATTTCATCAACGTTTAGCCCTCAAATTTGGACCATAAAGATTCGGTCCTCTCTTCTCCTTCGTGCTCTTTCTCTCGGTGGGTCTCTCTCTCTCTTTTTTTTTTTTTTTTGCTTTTTCTTTTCTCTCTCTTCTAATTTGCACAAAGCAACACCCTCTTTCTTTTCTCTTTCTCTCTCCTCACTTTGGGCGCACGCGCACACGCACGAAGCACACTTTCTTTTCAACTTCTCTCCATTTTTCTTTTTAATGCTAGTTGGGCCCCACATGAAGGTGGACCCAGCCAACAGAATTTTTATAAATGTTCAATTAATTTGTAAACTATATGAAAATGTTAAATGTTTTTCCTGAATTTGAAGTCATGAGCTGCAATTATTCCATAACAAGCAGCATGTGCTTTTCTTGTAGCACTACGTATTCCAACAAGAAGAGAAAACCAATATTCTCAAAGGGAACATAATCAACAAGCTGCTTTCATTTCGTTCGCAAGCTCGTACGAGGAATCACATTTCATCTGATGTTTGTGTCACGCCCCGATCCTCGAGCGCGTGCCCATCTCTCAGTGGTCGATTAAATTGCAACATCCCATGACGTGTCGCCGACCCATTCATTTTAATGCGCATGCGGAAGCGTATAAATAAATCCCCAGACAGCACAAAAATGGGATAGAAAAGCAGGATCACAATTTCACAACCACAACACACATTTATACACAACCGATTAGTTTATATATAGTACTAGTCTAAAGACAAAAGTCTACTCAAGCATAAAAGTCTACAAGTCCTCTAGGCGTTTGAACCCCCAGCTGAAAACTTCGAGATCTCCTGGGGACTTGGGTTCACCACTGCACCACCAGGAGAGTCAGCTGTACCCTCGCCAAAAGTGATTTCTAACACCGACACTGGGACCTCATACTCCTGTAAGGGACCTTCTTTGGGTCCATTTCACCCACGATGATTCCACGCTCTGAATTGATGGGGTGCCCTCTAAGGTAGACCCGCATCGACCCAAACAATGGTCCTTACTAGTTCATAGACCTAGGCTCCTTGGCCTCCAGGAAGAGGAATCTAGGTGACCTGTTCGGTGACCCTCTTGGGCTGGCCAAAATGTTTTGGAGGAACCGCCATTTAAGGACCTGAAAAGGTTGAGCCCACGACAGGGTGATACAATGTCTCAGCAAATTCACCCCCTAAACTCCGACTAGGAAGGAAATACACCTAAAGGCAATCTTGCCTCAGTTTCTTCCTGCACGTCAGTACAATTCATATGCTCAACCAGTCAATTCAATCGATCCATCCAATCAATTCAATTCGAAACTATCAATACCATCTATCAATTCATTCGATACGACCACTACTCACACAAGTTGAAATAGATGGTCATAGCTCTCACAAGCTGATATATAGATGGTAATAGCTTGCACAAGCTATGTATATATGGTAATAGCGCGCACAACCTGATATATAGATCGTTGCTCTCACAAGCTGATAAACGATCATTGCTCACACAAGCTAATATAGTATCGCTCTCACAAGCGACATATCAAGCTCATATAGGCTGATGTAGTATATCGCTCTCACAAGCTGACAATTCACCTTATTAAAAATACCCAATAAAAACAATCGTGTATCGGTACATGGTCGGCCTGAGCCAAAAATGCAATATCTTTCTTTTCAAAAATTCCACTATTTATATAGTTCATAAAGACATTTTCGGTGTTAAAAACTGACCCCTGGTATTTTCTAATTAAAATACCAAAATTCCACAATTTTGGAATAAATACCCAATATTACAATTTCCACTCAATTTGCACAAATTAGCACTTAATTAAATAAACCAAGCACACCATTGCAATCAGCACGAAATTTCGGTGACCGGCTATCCCGGTATAATTTCCGAAAAATAATAAATAACTAAATAAATACCAAAATAATTAAATAAAGGTAATTAATTACCAAAAATAGAAACTTAGGCTGGAATTGCCTAATTAAACACCGAAACGCACTCGAAAAATTTCCGAACCTATCTAGATAAATAGTACAACTTATCTAGTCTCTAATTAAGTCATTCTAATCACCTAACATGCACAAACAAATAATTAAATCACTAATCCGTTCTAACGAACCACCTAAACCTTAATTAGCCTAAACTAATCAACCCTTAAATATCATTAACTCCATAAGCAGAGTTTAGTAAGTAAACTCACCGGTTTTGTGATTCGATGAGTCCACAGCGACGGCGACGCGGAGACAAGCGACAAACCTCCGAGCGGCGACACCAAACAAAGCTCGGAAGCGGCCCAAAACGGCCCACGAAGCTCACGGCTACCGGGCTAGGCTTTCGGTCTCTACTTGCTATTGGATGGGGCTGCTCGAGCGGTCGGTTGAGGCTGAAATAGCAAGGGCCGGGCGAACTGGGTTGCAGCAAGCAAGCAGGGGCGATGGCGGCTGCTAGACGGCGGCCAGGGGAGCTCCAACGATGACCAGGAGGCTCAAAGGCATGGCTGGGCTCGCGGGACAGGCAGAACGGGCGTGCGGGATGCGCGGAGCAGCGCGCGAGCGGGGGCAACAACGACGAGCTTGAGCGGCGGTCCGGTGGCTTGGCGGGCATGCAACAGCTAGCGGAAGGGAGTTGCTCAGTTTCTCTGCAAATTTTGGAGCTCTAAAGGCCAACAATGGAGAAAGTAGGCTTGCTGAAGAAGAAGGGGGACAACTGAAGAGAGGAGGGACCCAATTGAGCCTCAAAGTTTTCTATCTCATCTCTTTGTCCCTTGGCAAGGCTCCACCTCAATTGGCTGTCTTCCTCCCTAGAACCAATCCCAGTTGGTCCAAACTGTTCATGGACCCTTGGCCTACGAATTTGAACACATTTCTCTCAAATTGAGTTCAATTCCTCTCCAATTGGACCTAAATTGGAGTCCATAAATACCACTAAGGTGCCCACAATTCAATTCACATTTTTTCTCACCAATTGAACCAACTTGCATCCAAAAAACGCAATAAAAAACGGTCCCCTTATTTTTCCGGAAAAAAATGGCCCTATTTTGAATTTTCACCAAAAATCTCGGTTTGCAGAAAAATCTTCGAAGAATGAGTTGACATTCCTAAAATGAATCGTGACATGATAGAACTTTCAATTTTCGAAATTAGGTTCAAATTCGCGGTTAATTTCAATCTGGCATGATTTTAGCGTGACTTAGCTTACCAGATAGCTTTTAGGAATTTTTAGTGCAATTGACCCGTGGTCGATTATTTTCGAGCTACATTGTACATCTTCAACACATCGGCGACTCTCGGTTTTCGTGAAAATATTGATGTTTCAAATACGGGCACATGGTACCAAAACAATTGAAAAATCGGTCTAGTGCCAATCGACGAGAATTTTGCAATCAGGTGGAATCACCCACACTTTGATCACATATCTCAATCGAATCGATCTATCTCTGATCTCTAGTCGATTTTTAACTGTGTCATAATGACCCTTGTAGAGTAGAACGGTTGAGCAGTCGATTTCTAGTCAAATTCTCAAGTCTATTGCGTTAAAATCCTTAACGGCTTCATCAAATAGACTAGTTATCTCGTGAGTGATCAGCTGAGAGAATAGGACTATAGGCACGTCGATAAAAAGCCTGATTCATTCAATTGAAAATAGAATTAAAAATTCAGGATTGAAAGTGGCTAGAGAATACACCTAGAGAGGGGTGAATAGGTGTAAATAAAAATTTCACAGGACTTAATGAGATTGATTGATTTTAAACATAAGTAATATTCAACTTGAAGTAAATAGACAACCAATAAATAGAAATAACAAGTTCAGGGATAAGAGAAAGTGAAAATAGAGTTTATAGTGATTTGGCTTAGACCAAGCCTACATCCACTCTCTTTGCTGACAGCCTATTAGCTGGATTTCACTAAGTATCACAAGAGTTATTACAGCTCGTGATCTTAACTATCACAGTGAAGAGTCTAACCAAACTCTCACACAGTCACACTAAGAGTTCCTCTCTTTTGTATACAATGTTTTGCTCGATGAAAAAATCAATAGACTAGAAACGATTCAGACTTTAGAATTCTCTCTCAAGCACCGTATCGAACAACTAAAGAGTCGATCCTTAAATACTCCTTCATGCCTTCTCGACCGTTGGCACTTTCCAAAGGAATTCTTCCAATCTACCCATTGGACAAAATCAAATTAAGGTGATCTCGAGTCATTGGATAATTTGTGTTGAAAGCCCGTCAATCCTGCTCGCCCATACAAATCAAAATCTTGAGTTTCCATAAGTAGAACCTTCCAAGTTTAGCTTGCCTTCCAAAGATCTTCATATCAGAGTAGTTTCCAATAAGAATAATCAATCAAGTATTTGTGAATTCCAGCTGTAAGATCTTCCAATAAACATACGAAATGAATTTCTAAAGATAACATAGCATTTTGATAATAATCCTGCATTTTGATAAATCTTCATACTTCAGTCTAGAGCTGCCAGTGAGGATAGACTTTAAGATAGAATCTGGTGATCTGTCGGTCTTCTGACTTTGACGATAAAGTCTTCAGATCTTTAGACATAGACTTTGGAAAGGTTTTGTCAACTTCAAAATAATAGCGGAGTTTTCTGTAACAAGGATGTCATAGTTTGCCTTTGTTTCCCTATTAACAATCATCAAGTATTTTTTGCCTCTAAAAGAAAAAAAAAATCAATAGGCATTTGAGAGATCATTGTCAATGGATTTATTCTAGATAACATGATACTGACTCATATTAGGAGTGATATATCTGAATTAATGAGTGTTATCTAGACTTAGGAGATGAATGAGATAAAACTAAAATAAAATGACACGTGTCACAACCTTCCCAGAAGTGAACCACTAAAAAGAAAGCTAACAGATTACTAAAGACAAAAAAATTAGCACGGACTCTCTCAAGCTCATTTTAATTGCAACTTCATAGTTTTGAGTTAATCCTTTAAACATATAATTTAATTCATTTAGGTGTCCTCACTAATATACTATAGTTTGAGTAGAAACTCAAGTAAAGTGTTAGAGAATACCTAACTTCCATGAACTAGAGATATCATGAATATTGAGACTTTCTTGTGCTAGATAAATCTAACAACATTTCAATATTTTTTCTCTTTATCCCAAAAAAAAATTACAGGCAGCCTTGGCCAAATTTAAGCCTAAACTAGTAACATGCAATCGATGATCATATGGGTGTGTAATTAATAATGTTGGACTCAATAATTCAAAGTAATAAGTAAATTGCTAGAATTAGAGCTACAATTAGGGCAAACCTCAGTGCATTTTTGCAAACGCTGAACCAAAGCACCTTTACCTGAGAAGTGCAAATGCCGCTTTACCTGACTCTTCGTGTATTGAATGAAAAATTCGTCGGCAGCGTGCTTTCATAATCTGTGGGACACGATCAAAGGTTCCCTAATGTGCTAGAATTTAAAAGGTTTCTGTTGTTGTATTTAATAGAGCTCGGATGCGAGGAACGGACGTCCCGAAGAAATGTGCTTGTTTACACTATCTCATATTGTGTATATATACTTTAATATATAATAACATTATATAAAAGAATATCAATTTAGTTTCCCTTTTTAAGTGATTGAGTATATTTAGCTCGAGAGGTTTCCGTGTTTTTCTTCTATTAAAGTTACTGTTTTGTTTATCATCTAGCTTTGACCATGGATAATTAGTAAATTAAGTAGCTAATGGTACTTACCGTTTTGAACCTAACCAAATTACAATGTTATTGTGATTTTTCTTGCAAAACGGACACTTTTCATTCTGAACTTTGATGTCTTTAGATTTACCATTACACTAGGTCTATCTAAGTCTTTTTCAAGTCGAATAAACTCGCAATGTTTCTTTATTCTAGTGCTCAGTCTTACAAAACAAACAATAACAGCTTGTCAGAATTGTCCTCTTTTGTTTTTCCCACTTAGCAAGGAAGTTCCACGATGTTTCTAGGCGGCTCTCACATAGGTTAACCATGGGAAATTGCGAAAATTGCTAATGTAATGTACTGTTTCTGTACTACTTTTATAATTCTCTTGTTGGCCTAGACTTCTAAATTAAATTTGCAGCAGCTCAGAAATTGTTCAGGTTTTATGCTTATTCATGTCGTTGCATCCTTTGAGGAGAGTGATGAAAAATGATATTTAAACATGTATAGAATACAACTTTGTATCGTCCCCATTGACTGATTTTGACATTTCAAGTAGCAATCTTTTCATTAAAAATGGTATAAGGGAGCATGTGCATATTTGCATGGTTTCGTCGAGTTGGGAACATTTATATTCTCCTTGCCTGCTCTAACTTTGGTTGCATTGATCAAGTACACTCACGAGATAGAATTCTTTTTTTTTTTTTTTGGTTTTCTTTTTCCTTACTTTAATTTTTTTTCAAAAGCAGCTAACCATCGGCGTTCTGTCTCTTGAAAGATTTCAACCCATGAGCTTGGTAAATTCAAGTAGTAGTGTTCCACATCAATGCTTGTTAACACCAAAATTTTGACAAATCATTTAGTATAAAATGGTATACAAAACTAGGAATTGAAATTTAGTCTCTAAACAAAAATAGTATAATTAAATTGCATAGCATAGAGGTAGTATGAGCGTTTGCATTAATAGTTATAGAGTTTATTAAAACATAATTCAATTTTTTTCTTTTTTTAAACAAATTATTAAATATAAAAAGGGGGCCGACCCAGCCCCTCCTCCATTCTCTCCTCTCCACCTGGGCCGGGCCCTTTCTTTTCTCTCTCCTCCTTGGCCCAGCCCCTTCCCCACGTCTTTCTCTCTCCCTCGCACGAACAGAAGTAACAAAGCCGAAGAAGCATCTGCAAGGCGGCGGCAGCTGCGATTTCAGAAAAAGGGAAGCGATGACGCACGGCTGCAGCGTGGCAATACCTGTGGTTGTCAAAACCCAAGAGAACCTCTGCTATCTTAGCCGAAAATGCCACTAACTTGCCCCAAGAACCGAAATCGCTGCAGGCGCATACACGGGCAGGGAGGGAGGCTGATTAACGGCAGTTTTGAGGTAGAGATGGAGGGGAAAGGCAGCTGGCTTCGTTGACCATCCGGAGCCTGGGATGCCAAAAGGGGGATCTATGGCAGTTTTGAAGGGGGGTGGGGGGGGGGGGGGGGAGGGAGGGGGAGAGAGAGAGGCCAGGAGGGGAGGAAGGAAAGAAGAACAGAGAGAGAACGACTGAGAGAGAGCGGGTGAGACGGGGAGTGGGAGTCAAACTAGAAAGTGAAATACATTTCTCAGTGTAACTGAAGCCCCGCCCGACGAACGCCGACGCTCGCCGCTTCCTCTTTCGGTGCCCACGCCTTCGGTAAGCCCCTGTTCGTTTTTCATATTCAATCGCGTTTTACCTTGAGGATCCATGCTCAGCGACCCCATGGCGGCCAGCCACAGCCTGACTCACGTCGGGCTCGCTTCCTTGCCGCCGTCGCCGAGCTGGGTAGGGCCTCTTGACCGGGCGCGCAAACGCGCTCTGTTTTGCCCTGTTTCGGGCTCTCTGGACCGGAATCTGCAGATCTCCGGTTCGTGCGAACGCGAAAACGTTGTGCTTTGCTGCTGTAGCGTCCTTGATTACCCTTTTCTGTCTGTCTCTGTCCTCGTCTGAGGCCCCGGTCGAGCTATTGTTCGTTCCTCAGACGATGCACGCCACCTGCTCGACGAAATACCTAAGTTGGATACATCATTCTCGTTCTTCATTGATGGCCGAGACCTGCTGATTTTCATTCATGCTTGTGCTGAGCGCAAACGAGTCATTCCCGTGCTGAAATTGAGTCTTGCTTGTTCGTTGTTTGCTAATTTTGGTCTGAGTCTTGGGAAAATCTATAACCAGCTCTCAGCCAACGCCCTCTCTATGTTCGATGAAATGCCAGATTGAGATTTGTGCGGTTGTTCTTAGTCCTCCATCCATTTTGGGTGTTTGTTAGATACGTTTTGGTAGACTCCCACTGCTATCCATTGCTTTGCATGTCCCTTTTTTTTTTTTTTTTTTTTTTTTTTTTTTTTTTTGGGGTGTGCGTCATGGTTCCTCAGGACCAGTTCCTGGCTGGCGAAAGATGAAGGGCGGCGGTGGCTGTGGTCACGGATGATAGCCGTGTGATGGCTGAACACGGCTTGTAACGGCGCCTGAGTTATTTTGATTAAGCTCGAGCTTTTTTAGTGCTTGAACTAGCGGTTATTGCCGGTCCATTGGGGAATAAGGGAGTTTGCGTTTGTTCCGGGGATGTCCCTGTGAGCAGCTTCCGTAGAAGTCAGAGAGAACAAAAGGAAAAGGAAAATGGGTTAGTGCAGGTGGGCTTTGGTGTTGGGCTTATGTCGGCTTGTTTGGTTTTTTTTTTTTTTTTTTTTTTTTTGGTTCAGTGCGCTTGGATTATTGTCTTGTAATGGCCACGCTGGGTTTGATTTCATTGAGTCCACTTCTTCAATTAGGCTTTTAGTGTTCATGACCCAAACCCACGAGTCCTTACCTGACCACATTCGAATCGGGCCTAGGGCCGGATCCGAGTCCCAATTTTCGAATTAATTTTTTTTTTCTAAAAATTAGGAAAAAGCCAAAAAAGATTAGATCTTGAATAGTTTTCTTTAATAAATGTGCAAAATCTTTGATCAAACAATTTCTTTACCAAAAAATTGAATGAGCTCTTTGGGCTTCGCGGAAGGGTTTCGAATGTTCTTTGAGACAAATGCTAAATTATTGTTTGTGCATTTTCTTATTACTTGATTGCACACTTTAATATGCTGATTCTTGTTTCCTTATAGCCTGGTTAGGAATAAAACTTTAGCACTCACAATTAGCGAGCAGGCTGCCTAAATATTTTGGTTGGCAATCGAACAAGATTAGTTGCTGAAAGAACACTAATTAGATTCAAGTCTCCATTTCCACAATCTTTAGTTGTATAAGAAGTGAGGTATACTCTCATGCTTCACTTAATTTCTAATAGACTCCAATATGCTAGTGGCAACTCCTCATTAGTGTCTATTTGACTTAACATAGAATATTTCAATGTTATGCGAGGTATGGATTTGGAAAAACTCATGCCTAATTGAGGGCCATTGATCGGCTTTTTAGGCAATACCCCTAAACCCCTTATATGTTTTCCCCTCTAGATGGAAAAGGTAGGTCGTGACAACACTTTAGGTTTCCCAGAAAAGGAAAAGTTGCATAACTTGTTTTGGCTTTGCTAGTGAACAATACATCAAGTGTAGATCCGGCAAAAATTCCCTTGATACTGAAACACCTACGAAATCATGGAGGGCTCTTCCATGATTCTTATATTATATGGTCAACGAGTGTCAGACACCTGGAGTGCCAAAACTTGGCACGGAGGGACATTTAAGTGCCAAAAATTAGAAAAGTGACATTTAAGTGCCAAAATCAGAGCAAAATGGATAACTTAAATGCCAACGGCGAGAAATCCGGCCAAAATGCTGACGTGGCGATTTTCCGGTAAGGTAAATGCAAAATGACGTCGTTTTGCACGCTAACATGGCTAAACAAATGCAAAAACAACGTTGTTTTGTCTCTAACGTGATAAATAATTAATAAAATTTATAAAAAAAAAATGGGGAGAGAGGAGGCATGCGGTTGAGGGCTGAGCCCTCGCCACCCGTCGTCGCCAGGAAGGGCCGGCGATGATGGGGGCATCATCGGCTGGGGTCATCAAGCCCCGGTCGGGGTTGGCAACCTCGACCGACCGGCGCGCGAGGGCCCGCGAGCCCTCGCCCAAATTTGGGGCGAGGGTTGCGACCCTCCCCGCATTCGGTGAGGGTCGATGGCCCTCGCCCCAAATCGGGCGAGGGCTCGCGGGCCCTCCCCGCCGGTTGACCGGGTTCATCGACCCCGGCTAGGGCCCGACGACTCAGCCGACCTTCCCCCTACCTTTGTCGGCCCTTCCTAGCGAATCTGTGGAAAAACAACGTCGTCTTTGCGTTTTTTTTTTTGCTGAGTTAGCTCTTCGGAGAGCCACGTAGGCGAAAAAAATAATAAAAAATTGCCACATAAGATTTTCGATGGAGTTCGCTGGAGATAACACTTAAGTGTCCCACTTTTAAAAAAAATGGCATTTAAGTGTCACTTTTCTAACTTTTGGCACTTAAGTGTCCATTCGTGTTAAGTTTTGACACTTAAGGTGTACTTCTTCCTATGGTCTACATTCATTTAATTTGATAAGAAAAAGGAAACAATAGCGAGATTCAAGTGATATTTTTTAGTGTTGAGCCATGGTGTGGCTTTCTATCATTGGGAAACCTATGACAAATTTTCAATAGTCAGTCACATTATATAATGGATGCAGAAGACTTTGCAATTACTATAAGTCATCGATCACTTAAACAAAGACAGAAAGTACAAATGCTTGGATGAAATATTAAGTTCGTTTGTGCATTCATTGTCATCTAAAATTATTGGAACATACTCTGTATTTAATTGTACTCGATAATCAATAATCCTAGCTTCCTTCAAAAATCTTGACGAACAGCTCAAAGATGAACCTATTGCAAATGGAGTCTCTACTTCAAGAGCTGAACTTCACCCACTTGTATGGAGTGATCCTAGCCATCCTCATCCTCATCCTATCAATCCATGTGTGGTTCAAATCAAGCTCAAAACACCACCAGAAGTTGCAGGTGCATGGCTCGTGGGTGTTTGCCCATTCTAGCAAAATCCCATCTTCCTCACAAGACACTAGCGTTCATGGCCGACGAGTATGAGCTGGTCTTCGTCGTCAGGCTTGGCTTGTTCCCGCCCATAGTGGTTAGTGTTATTCTTTAGTCAACAAAGGGAGCACCATGCCGAAGAATCGAGGTACAAATTCTGGTGTGTCCGAAGGAGAAGAGTCTCTCAATCGTGGAGGAGACAACGTTCCTGCAGAACACCAGATAAGCCCATCAGATATTGAAGAACAATCGAGTCCTATTGAGCTCCGTCTCGTCACACAGCAACTCTCGGGACCAGAAAATTATTCCGTATGGTCTCGCGAGCTGTGGCGAGCCTTGGTGACCAAAGACAAAGATGGTTTATTGGACGGTTCTATTTCGATTCCTTCTGACGAACGACTTGCCCGATTATGGAGGAAATGTAATCAGTTGGTGAGGACCTAGATCGGGAATTGCCTTACGCCGGAAGTTGCCACCGGAATACCCCCAACAGAAGACGCAAAAAAATTGTGGGACAATCTGCAAGAGATGTACGGGAAGCTCGATCGAGAAATTTTTTTTTCATTAACCCAATCACTATCAGAACTCAAGCAAGGAAATCTGTCCATTTCCGTAGTCTTCAACCGTTTGTCTGCTCTCTGGAATGAACTTGAAATGGCGGAGGAGAAGTTGGAGGGGCCCGAAAATACCTTGGCACAATATCGAGCCATAAAAGAATGAGAGAAAGTCACGCGATTTCTACTCATCCTCAACGAAACATACCTGCCATTTAGGAGCCAGATCTTGGCCATGGACCCGGTTCCCCCTCTCGGCCGCATATATCAGCTCACTGCTCAGGAGGAATCTCAACGGTTGGCGTCGTCGGAATATGTTAAAATAGGTGACCGAGTCATCCTTGCGGCCAAGGCTTCATCGGAGCAATGTCTGGCCACGGCAACGCACGGCCATGGAGGACCTCCGCGAAATCCAAATCCAGGCAGAATGCTAGGTTTACGTGAGGAAGAAGATGAAGTTCTTTTTCAAACCAACGGCCAAGATTCATTCGGGGGATCCAACGGCCACGGATATGGGAGACAGATGAGTGGCCGAGATTCATTCCCTGGATCGGACGGTGGAGTTTTTTTTAGCAAAATCGGACGGCTCACATTTGATCCTTGCTGCACCGCGATCTAACGACCCAAAATTGGCCACGTCGGCACCTACTTGGAAGGGATCGAATGGCCAGAATTCTTCCACATTATCCAACAAAGCTATTTTCAACAAAGGAAAAGGTAAATTTTGCGATTATTGCAAACGGCCTTATCATACTAAAGAAAATTGTTGAAAATTGCATGGGAAGCCGGCAGATAAAAAGGAACGGGAATTTTCCGTCGCAACAAATGCTAAGGTCAATCAGCCCTTCAATAATGATCATCTTCAACAAATTATGAGGGCTTTAAATCAAATGGGAATTCAAGACAAGACAACCAGTTATGCAGGTATTTCCCATTGTTTAATGAGCACTATTTCAAATAAAGCATGGATTATTGATTCAGGTGTTAGTGACCATATAGTCCGCGATGAACGTTTCTTTTCCAAAATTGACAAGCCCTCAGCACATACTTCCGTTCGTCTTCCAAATGGTAGTGACACTTTAGTTACTAAAATTGGGGATGTCCAACTCAGTTCTTCCATCAAACTCAAAAATGTTTTATTCATCCCTAATTTCCAATTTAATCTCATTTCAGTGTCTAAACTTTGTGAAGACAACTCCTGTTGGGTCTTTTTTGATTCTGACATCTGTCTCTTTCAGGCCCTTTCGACTGGGACATTGATGGGCTTGGGTAGAAATCATGAGGGCCTCTATTTCTGGGACACTTTTCCAAAGAGCTTTGATATTGCATCTTTTCCTTTAAGTACGAGCATTTCATGTAATGCCAACAATAATAAAAATATTTCTTTATCTCATCAGCGTCTTTGCCTTAGTGCCGCTTTTCCTCATCCCAAATGCCCTATTTGTCCATTGGCTAAACAGTCTCGAATGCCTTTTCCAAAAAGCGCATCACGCGCTAATCAAGCTTTTGCACTATTACACATGGACATCTGGGGACCATACCATACTCCACATCGTGATGGATCTCATTTTTTCCTTACAATTGTAGATGACCATACTCGAGCAACTTGGGTCTTTCTCATGCAATCCAAGGCCCAAGTACTTTCTAATCTGAAGAACTTTTTCATTCTGATTAAAAATCAATTCAACAAATCCGTACAACGAATTCGCAGTGATAATGCTCGTGAATTTTTTAATCATGAATGCTCTTCATTATTCCTTTCCAATGGAATCCTTCATGAAAGTTCTTGTGTCTATACTCCCCAACAAAATGGGATTGTAGAAAGAAAACACCGTCATCTATTAGAAGTTGCCCGAGCTATTAAATACCAAGCCTCAATTCTAGAAATGTTCTGGGGAGACTGTGTGGTCACAGCAGCATATCTGATCAATCGGATGCCATCTCGTGTTCTCAATGGAAGGACCCCTTTTGAATTGTTATTTGGAAAACCTCCAGACATTCGACATCTTCGTGTTTTTGGATGTTTATGCTATGTGTCTACCGTGGGTCCTCGGGACAAGTTGGGTCCTCGTGCTCTACAGTGTATATTCATGGGATATCCAACTCAACAGAAAGGATATTTAGTCCTTGATCCATCCAGTGGGCGGTTTTTTGTCAGTAGAGATGTTATTTTTCATGAAGATGTTTTCCCGTTCCAAGATAAATCAACTTCTTATCAAAAGGATGATCTTGCTACATCTCATCGTCCTTTCTTAAGCGAAGATGATCCTCCACAGGCACCAGTAATTATGCTTCCACAAGTGTCACTTTCTACAGCATTTCCTGACATTGAAGCAAGGCCTGAAAATGAAGCATCTATTCCCCAAGAATCGCCTATTCCGGCAGGAGATTCCCCTACTGCCTCACAGGATGATGTTCTACCTATACCAGTTAATCCTCGGCGATCAGGTCGCACAATTCGACCACCTACATGGACATCAGATTATATTTGCTCTTCTTTGCACAAATCTGGTACACACTATCCCATCTCCTCCTATGTTAGTTTTGTTCACCTCTCGACCGAACATAGGTGTTGCATTATCAAAATTTCTGAGCAACAGGAACCTTCATCATATGATGAGGCAGCCAAAGATCCTCGTTGGCGCCGAGCAATGGAAGATGAATTGCGAGCCCTTATGGAGAATAAGACTTGGGATGTTGTTTGCCATCCTCTGCATCGAAAACCCATAGGTTGCAAATGGGTGTACAAGATCAAATACAAAGCAGATGGATCTATTGAACGTTATAAAGCCAGATCAGTTGCAAAGGGATTCACAGAAAGGGAATGATTCGATTATACGGAAACCTTCTCTCCTATTGCAAAGGAAGTTACAGTGCGATCTTTCATCTCTATTGCTGCTCTACGTGATTGGCCTCTTCATCAGATGGATGTCCACAATGCTTTTCTTCATGGCGATCTTGTGGCACCCCTGACTTGCCTAAGGTCGCCACAGGTACCTATCGCTATACCTAATGAACGCTAGTTACATTTCTTAGCATCGCAGTTCATAGGTACATTTTTTTTTTTAACGGTCCCAGTGCAACTTATTAGCGGAAGCATAATTGAATATTACCATCTCTCCTTCCAACTATCATGATACAATGCACACCAACTACACATCATATGAAAAGATGAAGCCGAGCCACTTTTATTTACGTATATTCATGATGGATTTTCTCGGGTCGGTACAACCAAAAAGAAAAGCCAAGATTTTTCATCTAGACTTGGCCACAACCCAAAAGAGATCTCGACCCCTATGTCTATCTCATGTCATCCTCCATCTACAAGTGTCGGCTATGTCCAAAAAGTGTCGGCCCTCCACTCCTCACGCGGGCTATCACGTCCACCCCGGTCCATCAGGCGGTGGCAGCGGCAACATCCCCCGCATCACTCCGTCACGGCGGACGTGGACCGACAAGAACTCCTGGACGACTGGGCCCCCAGCCAGGCCCACATCATACATCACTAGCCACGAACCCGCACAAACGTCGACCGGGATGGTAACGCAGTCCATCTCCGAACACTCGACCTCCACGTCAGATGGAAGGCCATAAAAAGTACCACGCGTGACCGAAGAGAGCGGCATCTTTCTAATCTGAAATGTTGGTCCCCGAAGGGGTGAGTACAGCCACTCAACAGGTAAAAGATCCAATAAACTACTCAATGCATCATACAATACAACCATAGCAATTATAACATAGTACATGTCATTCATGCATCCAAGCATAACTTACCTTGAAGCCATGCATATGTCATCATACCACATGTACATACATCCTCATATAATCATCACCATCATGTCATACATTTACCATCATGCCATAGGTGCACATACATCCATGCACTCACCATCATCATGTCACATATACCATCATGCCATAGGTGCACATACATCCATGCACTCATCATCATCATGTCACATATACCATCATGCCATATGTGCACATACATCCATGCATTCATACATACATGTTACCATACCATGCATAATTCAATTTCAATTTCTAAATATTATTTATTTATTTATTTATTTATTTTTTGAGCAGCCACATTTCTCTTTCACGGGACCAGTATTTGCATCCCACATTTCTCGCTCGCACCCAATCCTGGCATCGCGAGGAACCTCCGGCACAAACCTCCGGGCATCCGGTACACACACACTCCAGGCATCTCGTACCCCCAACTGGCATCACGAGGTATCCCCCAGCTCACACCTCCGGGCTTCCGGCACCCCCAACACTTCGGGCATCTCGAAACTTCCCGAGGACCCTCCGGAATTACGCCACTAGGCCACCGGGCATCCGACATTTACACTCCCTGGCCGGGCATCCCGACACTCCGGGCATCGTCGGCTCACACCTCCGACGGCCTTCTCATTTATCATAGTTCACATTCACAATTATAGCTCAATTTCAACATGGCATATAATATGATGGCAACAAGATCATTTTCAGCATCTGATTCTTATGTGTAGTTCTAATCATCATCATATATGCAGCAAGATCCAATCACTTATGAAAATACAATCCATGGGGTCCATACAACTTAGAATAATCCATACATCATGACTTTTTTTGAAATTTACCAAATTCCAGTTGCACAATTTCGGAAAACATATAAATTAAATATCCATATGATCTTCAAAAATTATAAAATCAGAACATGTGATAGGCAATACATAAAGGTAGCAACTCCATGAAGAACACATGCCCAAAAGAACTTCACACAAAAAGATATAGCTCACACATTACAGCTTGCAAAAATTCGGATACAATCAGATTGCGCAGTTCTTGAAATATTTCAATTTAAATACCCGAATAGCCTCCAAAAATTATGAAATTTTACCAGGTTATATTCGAGACCCTAAGGTAAATTTTTCATGAAGACATCCAGGCCAGATTCGTTCTAGATAATTAACTATGGACTGTCGAAGCCCCTGTTCCTAGTACCGAACAGTCCAGTTTAGCTGTCTCCGAAAAATCAAAGTTTCACCTACTTATCTTCCTTCATTTCCTCTGAATTTTTGATATGTTTTGCCTCAAGAGGTCCACTACAACTTTCATTAAGGGATCTAGGTGAGATTCTCAAATAATAGTCACTTTATAGTCCACGAAGTCACTGGAGTCCAGTATAACACTTCCAGATCTGCCGTCTTCGAAGGAAGATCGTTTCACTAGGCTACACTCGTTATTTTTACCTAAAATTTGAGTATGTTAGTATTAAGGATGTTCTCTACAACTTTCATGAAGAAGTCGAAGTAAAATTCTCAGTAAAAAGTGACATGCAACACACAAAACTACCAAGAGGTCAACAAAACAGTTTCAGATCTAGCGTTTTCGTAGAGGAAGGGTTTCACCCCTTAAAACTCAGTCATTTTGTCTCAAATTGTATTATGTTATACGTTGAGATGTTGTCTACAACTTTCATGAAGAAGTCAAAGCCAAAATCCGACTCAAAACCCACATGCAAGCCTCTACAACATTCTGGGTCAGGCGGTATACTCGAAAACAGAATGCTATTTCAAAAACAACACACGCAAAGCTTCGGTTCTCACACCCTAAACGTCCGAGATTCATCACCATTCAAACACACATGCAAGATACAACATGCAAGAGCAGAATATAGATCCCAACTTGCCTCCAAACCGAGCAAGCACGAGCAACACAGCGAACGACGGACGCACGGCGACGGACAACGGACGAGCGGCTTCCTCCTTCACGCGGCCTCTTCCTCCTCACTCTCGGTTCCCTCACTCTCTCGACAGCTCTCTCTCTCTCTCTCTCTCTCTCTCTCTCTCTCTCTCTCTCTCTCTCTCAAAACCGGTCACTCTCTCTCTCTCTCTCTATTTCCTTTTATTCCATCATTTGCAATCATTAGGAGCCACCCAAAGTGGCCAATGGGTGAAGCTCTCTTTTTGCCACTTGGCAAATCCCATGCATGATGGGCTTGGAGATTGGGCCGGCCTCTCCCCCTTGTGGTCGACGGCAGCCCTCTTCATGGGCTTCATGGGCCAAGCCAATTTGGCCCACTTTAGGTCCAATACCCTTGGGCCTAAATTTCAATCCTAATGAATCCCAAATTTTCACTTTTAATAATTCATTTTTGATTCTCTCTTTTATAGATTTCAAATTCTCAATTTCATATGGCCATAAATTTTGTAGCATTTAAACTATAGGAATTAAATCTATGAGGTGCATAGCCAAGAATAAATTCTTCTTATCAACTCATCCTATAATACTAATTTTAATAACTCATGAACACAAGATACATAACACTTGGCCTTAAAAGAAAACCAATGGCTAAAGCATAAACCAAAGGTAATTTCATTACCTAATCATAGGCTTTAATACATCTAGAGGTTGTCTTGAATTTTTGGGATGCCACAGATCTGGACAAAGAAATTTATATGGATCTTCCACAGGGATTTCGTAGACAGGGGGAGAATAATGTATGTCATCTCCGTAAATCCCTATATGGCCTCAAGTAGGCTTCTCGTCAATGTATGCTAAATTCGCCGATGCACTTGTGACTGCAAAGTTCCAGCAATCCAAGCATGACTATGCTTTATTCACATGGAAACAAGGTACATCATCAATCTACTTACTTATATATGTGGATGATATACTCATTATGGGAAACGATGCATATGCCATTGATAGATTTAAGAAATACCTGCATTCTACATTTCACATTAAGGATTTGGGATCTCCCAAATACTTCCTTGGGATAGAAATTGCACGGTCAAATAAAGGCATCTGTCTTAGCCAACGCATATTTGTCTTGGAAATCATCTCGGAAGCAGGATTGTCAGGATCCAAGCCAGCTATTATTCCAATCGAACAGAATGTCAGGTTGACAACGGCTGAATATGACAAAGGATTGTCACCCGTAAACAAGGATCCTTTACTTAAGGACCCCTCTGCTTATCAAAGGCTTGTTGGAAAACTCATCTATGTGACTATGACCTAGACCGACATTTGCTATGCGGTACGAGACTCTCGTCAATTCATGCATGCTCCAAAAAAAGTCTCACATGAATGCAGCATTAAAAGTTATAAAATACTTGAAAGGATGTCCAGGACTAGGAATACTGTTATCTCGAGACAGTAACATGGAGATGTCAGCATATTGCGACACGGATTATGCTACTTGTCCCATGAGTAGAAAATCTGTTACGGGTTTCTGTATAAAGCTAGGAGATTCTTTACTTTCATGGAAGACGAAGAAATAATCAACTGTTTCCTTATCGTCCGCCGAGGCAGAATATCGAGCGATGACAAAAACTAGCTGCGAGATAGTCTGGATAAGAAGCCTTCTTCAAGATCTCGGTATTCAAGTGAATCAGCCCACCATCTTATATTGCGATAATGATGCTGCACTAAAACTTGCAATGAATCCAGTTTTTCATGAAAGGACAAAACACATAGAAGTTGACTGTCATTTCATTCGAGACAAGATTCAAAGTGGGGTGATCAGAACAAAAGGAATAAGAACAGCAGAGCAGCCTGCGAACATTTTTACCAAGGCCTTATGTCAGAGGCAACATTTGTATCTGTCAAGCAAGCTAGGCGTCTTTGATGTGTATAGGCCGCCCAGCTTGAGGGGGAGTGTTGAAGATATGGTTGCTGATAGTTAGTTGTCTTAATTGATCCCGTGCTGATAGGAATCGATCTTAAATGATCTTGATTGGGGGGAATATTCTTTTATTTGATTTATTGTATATTTTCCTTCCTTATAGATTTCGACATCTTGTATTATAAAAAGTGACGTAATTATACACATGAATGATATAGAAGAGAATTTCAAATTCCAAACTTTACTCTCTATCTAAACTTATGACAGTTAGCAGTCCTGAGATAGCGAAAGAATGTTACACAAAGCATGACCTCACCCTCGGATCTCGTCCGAAGCTATTAGCCACCGAAGTTTTGGGCTACAACTATGCCTTTTTTGAGTTGGCCCCTTACGGTCCGTATTGGCGTGAAGTGAGGAAAATCGCCACCTTGGAGTTGCTCTCTAACCGAAGGGTCGAGTTCTTGCTCAAACCTGTAGTGGCGTCGGCGACGGATATTGCCATTAAAATTTGCACAAGCTTTGGACTAAGAAGAAAGATGAATCAGGTACTTTCATGTACATAGCATAAGTTTAAAACGCTTTATTTTCCCTTTTGCGTGGTTGTGTTATCTATTATAGCATAGTTATCGGCTCGAATTGGAGGAGAAACTTTAATATTAAACGATTCAACTACTAATGTAGAGAAAGAAGTCAAGCCAGTACAATGATTATGTGCTACAGGCAAATATATGACATGTTTTTTATTTAAAAGGTCTTAACACTATTCCCGTCTATACCACAGGCCATATCTTAGTTGACTTGAAGCAGTGGTTTGCAAGGTTGACTATGATTATGAGTGATTCTAGGTTCCTTACAGGTTCCACCTAGAACTTTGAACCTACCCTCGGGTGAAGGTTTCTCATTTTTTGGAACCTGAAACCTACTCGTCAAAATCTGGAACCTAGAACCTACCCTGTCACAAGTTCCAAGGTCTAATGAGTTCTCTCTTCTAATTTTTATTGTTTTTTGGTTTCATTTTTAGTTAAGCAAAACGAAAGTCGACGCAACGACAAAAATGAAAGCTTCTCATTTGTTAATAATAACAATCTATAAAAGATGAACATGAAAAATCGAATAGAACAATATAAAGATGTTCTACAAAACCAAAACTATTCTACAAAACCAGATTTGTAACATCCAGACAGCATGACCAAGCATAACGATGTTACCATTTCCTACAAAGTGGCTGGAAAGAGAATAGCAAAAGCCATTCTTACTAAGCATCAAGATATGAGTCAAACCGTAACATCCCATATAGCAACGAAGCAAGTTTCTTATGTCTCTTGCAAGCTATTTCCCACATATCAAGTGAAGGGAACACTTTGAGGAGATTTCAACTGAAAACAATATTTCAGCATATTTTTTTCTTCCTTCTTCACAAACTGAAAGAACAATATACCCAAAGCAATGCAACGAAAGCGAAATAAGCAAACAACATAAGGCTTCACCTTTCCATAAAGCTACTCCGGTAAAACCTATAGCTTTAGTCCACTACTCATTGAGTAGTACTCAAGAGGAGAAAAGCTTAATAGCTGATATTCAATGAGACACCCAACATATTTTATCCCAAAGAAAATACAGCATAATCGAATTTGCTTTGAACAAATACGAGGAAATTCAATCAATCTAACCATATTCCAAGTGTAGCATTGATCCAAACTCGGAAATTTAGGGGCATAAACAAAAGTAATCAAATACAACTCATCAATTATATGCTTTGAAAACAGCCAGTTGGCACTACAGCTGCACAATAGAGTCTAAGATTTCCCTAAACCTTGAAATGCCTTAGAACATGTAAAGATCAGCTGCTTCATTGGACATGACGATCTATTCAAAAATGGTGGTTTGAATTACAAAATGTTTTGACTGATGAGAGCACAAATAGCACCAGCTCATGTACTCGATCAAATTCCCACTGGATATTTTTTGCGACCCACATTGATTTTCCTCTAGCGCGACACTTCCCAACATAGGCAGTCAAATTCAAGGAAAAAAAAAGGAAGCAGGACGAAAATCAGTCTCAAGAAATGACAATCTGCAGTCGATGAACGAATGAGAACGAGAACAAAAGAAAAGCGAAAAGAAACCTGAATACAAAGGGAGAACCCAACTCATCTTCTAAGTCAATGACATCAGAAGACAAACAAAAGAAAAACAAGAACCCAACTCTTCTTCTAGAACGATAAACATTGGAAGGCGAAAAGAAAATCAACATTTGTCCAAATTCGCGAACAACAAGCAATCCGTACGTACAATCAGTGAGAGATGCTGACCTTTCTCCCTCGTTTCACTGTCAAATGTGCATTGATTAGCGAGAGAGAGATGCTGAAGCTTGGAGATGCAAGTTGAAGCTTGGAGAAGAAAAGTGGAAATCAACCGAGGACTCAATGAGATAGAGAGGGACAGCTGTGAACTCATGGGTCTGAGAAGAAAGTTAGGGTTTTTACTTTTTAGGTTCCTTCCTAGTTCCGATTCTCAGTTCCGGCTCGGTTCCCATAAGAACCGGGAACCGGCGGTTCCAAAAAAATTGGACCCGAAAACTGGATCCTCTTTCCTTAGACCCTGGAACCGGCCGATCCCCACCGGTCTAGTTCCTCGATTCTTGGTTCTACCTGAGGTCCGTGCTCATTCGTACTACAAATACAGCCATACACTTGTATAATGAATACAATGAGAAATACATAACACGATTTTTCTTCATCCCTTTATTTTTCTTATCATGGTATCTATTGCGAAAAGGCGAGCGATCAAACAATAATATAGACAGAAGAATAAAATATATCGGACACCGGATTTACGTGGTTCGGTCGTAAAAACCTATGTCCACGGGAAAGCAGCAGCGAATTTCACTATAGATCAAGTGATACAAGGAGATTACACACTCAAATCACTCAAACACTCTCTTGGTGTTTCCCAAGCCCCAATTACACCCAACAACACGCGCAGTGTTTAGCCCCGAAATTCCTCAAGAAATAATCTCTCAATCTCACGAAGGAATTACACGCAAATCTTACCACAAGATTTAAATCGGCTACAAACACTAATCTTTCTTGGATGTAATTCACGGACAAGAATGACAAAGAAAATTCCTCCCAAGCACTTGACGACTAGACGGTGCTTCAAGAACACTTCTTCATGATCAACCCTCTTCCATCCACAGCCACTAGTCTATATATATAAGTGAGACATTTATTCTTTTGCCAACTTCTCATATGATTCTGTTTCCTATCTTGCCCGATTTTATCCAAAATATATCTCTATATATTTTAAACAAAATCCAAGTCTAAGTCAAAGTTGAACTTTCCTATTTCAGCAACCAAATTCTCCAACGCATATTCGAATTTTGGGAAGTTGATCTTCGGATCTTCTTTGTTCAATTTCGAACGTCCGCAACATATCCAATTCAGAATATTCGGAATTTCACATTGGACTCAAAATCGAGACATAATTTAACAATCTCCACCTTGGCTCGACATTTGAGCCAAGTTGCAATCGCTTCGCAAAAAATTCAAACTCTGATGCTACTCTTCCATAGCCCCCGATGGGCTCAACCGCCATAGATATTATCCAAGTCTAAGCCTCGCTTGAATTTCACCATAACCGAGGACCTCATCAAAATACCAACTCCACATGCACCTTTAACTGCTCTGCAATGATTTTCCAATACAACCTCCTTAACCACAGATAAAGCAAAACCATTGTTGCATCTACATCTGTCAGGAGATCGAATACGTACCTTGTTAATTTCAGCATTTACAACAACCGTTAGCTCTATAAGCTTCACCTCGCTATGAGCATTATCTGTGTCAATTACTTTGCTAGTACCCGTATACGCTACCTTAGGAGTTTCTGGTCGCAACTCCACCTCAAGTTGAACACCGTCCAAATCAGTATTAACACTGCCACAAACACTCCTAGCCAGAAGTACCGGAAACTCATCAAGGGTAACTTCTCTGCTGTTAACAAGTGAATTTATATCTAAGCACCACAACTGATTGCCCCGCTCACCTTGTGCATAGCCATGGAATATGCACCTTGCCCTTCAATCGAGCTTACCATCACTCACTCGAAAATAACACGGGCAACCAAACATTCTAATAATAGAATAATCAGCAACGTTACCTGACCACACTTCTTTTGGATTCCGCCATTCAATAGCAGTTGATGGGGATCTAATCACCAGGTAGCTTATCGTACTAAGCACATCAGTTAGGATTCTCCTAGCACTACCAGCACTAGAGATCATTTTATGGACCGTCTCTAGTAATGTTCTACTCATCAATTCTGCAAATTGTTGTGATTTATTGGCACTAGTGCGGTGTTTCACTATACCCTCTTTCATGTAGAATTTATTTGCCAGCTGCGAGCATAACTCCATGCTATTGTCAATCCGCACATGCTTGATCGACTTACCAATCTTTGTCTCGATCAAAGCTCTCAACCGCGTGATCTTGACACCAGCATCAAACTTGTGCATTGGCACAAACACTTAAGTCTTCCTCGAGTAGTTAATAGACTCTTGAACAGATGCATCCAACGTCTTCGGGCCAAAACCTGTCACTGTCTCACCTTGAAGTTTATACAGGCCTCTGTGTTTGATTCATTTCATTATCACCAAGGCACCTCGAACAACCTTTAGAACTACACCTTCTGAAGAATACCTTCAACTAGCTGAATCTAGGGCACCCAAAGAAATTAAGTTCTTTTTCAATTCTAGAACGTGTCTTACTCCAGTCAATGTCCTTACAATACCATTATGCATTCTGATTTTAACATCACTAACACCCACAACATCACACTTAGCGTTGTTCCCTAACTAGACTTTACCACTACTCGTGCACTAATAAGTGATAAACCGGTTTCTATTTGGTGTAACATGAAAAGAACAACCAGAATCCATAATCCATCCATCAAACAATGAATAATTAATGACAGACAAGACATAATTGGCATTATCTACTACAACTGCAACATTATTTGCATAATCAACTATAATTTCCTTACCATTCTCATTCTTCAGCTTAAGGCAATTCCTTCTAAGATGCCCCCTCTTACCACAGCTCCAACATACAACATTAGCAGTCCTAGACTGACAATGCCTGTTCATGTTAGTACTACTCTTACCCACACGTGTTCTAGATCTTCCTCTATTTTCACCTACTAAAGCAGTAGATACAGGTTTGTCAGATTCTCTTCTACATATGTCCTCGCTTAGAATCAAATCTCGAACCCCATCAAACGTCAAACTTGTTGACCCAGAGGAATTACTAACAGCAGTAACAATAGTATTCCAACTATCAGGCAATGAGGATAATAGAATGAAAGCACGTACCTCATCTTCAAAGTCAATTTCAACTAAACTTAATTGACTAACAATCACATTGAATTCATTGATATGATCTGCAACCGACGCACCTTCACTTATCTTCAAATTAAATAGACGTCTCATCAAATAGACCTTGTTGATCGCAGAGGGCATCTCGTACATATCTGATAGGGCTTGCATCAAATCAACAGTGGTCTTCTCCTTCAAGATGTTAAACACGACGTTACAAGCCAACGTCAACTGAATAACACCCATAGCACGTCTGTCCAGCAAATCCCAATCAGCTTGCTTCATCGACTTTGGTTTCTTCCCAGATAAGGGCAAGTGCAGTTTCATCTGGTAAAGATAATATTCAATATGCATCTTCCAGAAACTAAAATCCTTCCTATCAAATCTATCGATTCTCACTTTTACTTCTTCTGTCGCCATCGATTCGCTTCAACTTAGCCAAGCCTGGCTCTGATACCACTTGTTGCAAAAAGGCGAGCGATCGAACAATAATATAGACAGAAGAAGAAAATATATCGAACACCAAATTTACATGGTTCGGTCATTAAAACCTACGTCCACGGGGAGAGCAGCAACGAATTTCACTATAGATCAAGCGATACAAGGAGATTACACACTCAAGTCACTCAAGTCACTCAAACACTCTCTTGGTGTTTCCCAAGCCCCAATTACACCCAACAACGCACGCAGTGTTTAGCCCCGAGATTCCTCAAGAAATAATCTCTCAATCTCACGAAGGAATTACACGCAAATCTTACCACAAGATTTAAATCGGCTACAAACACTAATCTTTCTTGGATGTAATTCACGGACAAGAGCGACAAAGAAAATCCCTCCCAAGCACTCGACGACTAGACGGTGCTTCAAGAACACTAATTCTGATCAACCATATTCCATCCACGGCCACAAGTATATATATATAAGTGAGACTTTTATTCTTTTGCCAACTTCTCATAGGATTCTGTTTCCTATCTTGCTCGATTTTATCCAAAACATATCTCTATATATTTTAAACAAAATCCAAGTCCAAGTCAAAGTTGAACTTTCCTATTTCAGCGACCAAATTCTCTAACGAAGATTCGAATTTTGGGAAGTTGATTTTCGGATCTTCTTTGTTCAATTTCGAACGTCCGCAACATATCTAATTCGGAATATTCGAAATTTCACATTGGATTCAAACTCGAGACCTATTTTAACAGTATCAGAGCCTTCAACCCCGGCCTAGCTCCGGCGTTTTCTTCAAATTGCCTCCGTCTTGTTTCTGTCTTGTTGTTGTAATTCTTATTTTGTAAAATAAAACAGCACCCGATAGGAATTCATCCTTGATACCATGGAGAAAAATCAAAATCAAAATACTAGTCTAATGAAAACTCACCACATAATCAAACCTCAGAACATATCGATCCGAACCAAGAAAAATCCTTTGCCCAGCATCTAGTTTTCTCTGCATTGGGTACAATTATCTCAACTCTCACTTTTGTTCAACATCTCGGGTCGTTCCAATGGCCATAAGCCCACTGGTATCCATTTCCAAGGCAATGGGTAGCTGGGCTGAGTCATTCTTAGGCCCAATAGAGCCCATTCAAAGGAGTTGCAAAACCAGATCTCAAAGCGAGCCCAGTGGAGGAGGGCCGACTCCATTCGTCACCTCAGGCTTCAAAGGCGAGTTCAATAGAAGTGGGCCAATTCCATTCGCCTTGGGAGGGCCAAGCTGGACTTCTCCAGGCCAAAGACCGGATCCAAGTTTAGAAAGTCTAAGGACGAATCCTTGCCCGAGATTCCAACCCGGAACTCAAGCTCGGATTTGTGTCCTATCCATTCCCAGTCGTAGGCAGCCGCCCGGAGATCGGCAATCCCTTGTACACGTAATCGATTGATAGCCTTGAGCTGAAGATCATCAACCTGGAACTAACCAAACTAGACAACTACACAGCGTGGGCTTGGGATTTTCAGTGAGCCTTGGTGACGAAAGAAAAAGATGGGTTCCTCAATGAAACCGTGGCTTTTCTAACCTACAAATGACTTCAACGACACTGGCGCAAATGCAACCAACTCGTATGCACGTGGATTGGAAATTACTTGAGTTATGAGATAGCCACCGGACTTCCACCCACCGAGGATTTAAAAACCATGTGGGATAACATCCGTGATCGTGCCAAGATCTTTTCATGACCCAAGCCTTGTCGAAATTGAAGCAAGGGAACCTCTCCGTTAACGCTTGCTTCAATCGATTATTGGCCTTGTGGAATAAACTTGAGGTGGTCGAGGAGCAACTTGAAAAACCCAAATCCACCTTCAAGTAGTACCGAGAAATGAAAGACAAAGAAAAGGCCACTAGATTTCTATTGATTTAAATGAAAGTCACTCACCTTTTCAATCACAGATTCTTGCCACAGATCTAGTGCTGCCTCTTATACGAATAAATCAACTGCCTGTCCAAGAGGAAAGCCAATGCTTGGCTGGGACGAAGCACGTTTGGGGAGGAGACGACGTCGTGCTTGCTACTCCGGCAAGACCGATGATGTAGGTCTTTAATTCCGCCCTTGCTGCTCCGACAAGACAGACACAATAGACCTTCATTTCTCAAGAAGGTAATTCGGCGGCATCTACAAGTTGCTTGGCTAATGAAGAAAACCCTGGTTTCGGTTGGATGGCTCAAATTATTTCGAGGGACCTAACGGGCCCATTCATCCACATATCTAGCCGGATCTAATGGCTCATCAACGCCCAATTTCAAGCTCTCCAATGACCCACGTGGTGCCACATCATCTAAAGGAGGTGGGAAAAATCCAAAAAGGGATAAATTGTGTGAATACTACAAATGTCCATACCACACTATTGAAACATGTTGGAAATTACATGATAAGCCCACTAATAAAGAAAGAAAGGAAAATAAATTTCTGCCTATCAAGTATCAACACATGGAAATGACAAAGCTTATCAGCCAATCACCCAAGATCAGTATGAGCACACTATGAAGGCAATGAATCAGTTGAGGACAATAGCCAAGACCGCAAATTTTTCAGGCACTTCAATGTGCAAAGTTGAGAATATTTCAGTTGGTGCATAAATTATTGATATAGGCGCTAGTGACTTCACAATTTGCAATGAATGTTTGTTTTTCTGATGTCCATACAAAGCTTAATTCCTCCATATCTGTTCGGCTTCCAAATGGCACTATTACTAATGTTAGAAAAATTGGCACTGTTCGCCTTAGCACAAACATTATCCTAAAAAATGTGCTATATATTACGAAGTTTGAATTCAATTTCTCTATTTCTAAAGCCTGTGAGGATAATTATTGTCAAGCCAATTTCAATTCCAAAAATTGTATCTTTTAGGACCTTTCGATTAGGAAACTGATTGGCTTGGGTAGAATTGAACAAGGGTTCTATTTTTGGGTCAACTTGCCCAAAAATTCTGATTTATCTATATCTTGTAATACTTTTGCCAGAAATAAAATTTCCCTTTCTCATAAGTGTCTGGGTCATAGTGCTCGTTTCCCTTGTCTTGATCTTAAGATATACCCTTTAGCGAAACAATCACAAGCACCATTTCCAACTAGTATATCTTATGCCACTAGTGTTTTTTCATTGATTCATATGGACATCTGGAGACCTTGTCATACACCATACCGTGATAGATCCCTTTTTTTTTTTCTCACCATAGTCAATAATTATTCTCGTGCCACTTGGATATTTCTCATGTAATCTAAGAATCAGACCTTTTCATATCCGTCAAAATTATTGTCCATGATCAAAAAGCAGTTCAATAAAAATGTCAAAGGATTCGCATAGATAATGGAAGTGAATTTTTCTCAACTGAGTATAAACCTTTTCCATCCTCTCAAGGAATACTCACGAGAGTTCTTATGCTTATACTCCCTAATAAAATGGCATCATCAAACGTAAATATCGACATCTTTTAGAAGTTGCTTGAGCACTAAAATATCAAGCTTCAATTCCTGAATCTTTTGGGGAGATTATGTGGTCATGGCGGCCTATTTAATTAATTGCATGACAACTGCAATATTTGAAGGACATACTCCTTTTGAAATGTTTTTTGGCAAACAACTAAAGATTGATCATATCCAAGTATTTGGTTGTCTTTGCTATGTGACGGATATGAGATATCCGGCTCTACAGAAAGGTTATCGAGTTATGGAGATATCTACAGGTCGTTTCTTTGTTAGCAAAGATGTTGTCTTCCATGAGGATGTGTTTCCTTTCCAAAAGATGTCATCTCCACATGAGTCACCAATACCAATATCGAATCATTAACAATTCTTATTGTTGGAGGATATTTTTATGAAGCCACAGTACGTTTTGACTGCACCAAATCAATCATGCTCCAACTCATGCCTCATGACGACACCTATTGGATCTTCTGATATCTCTCTTAAATCTCCTGATACTTCCTCTACGACAAATAGATTTTCCATTTCACCAATTCAGTAGAACAATAATGGGTCCCAATCATCACCACAAAAACAACACATTGAATCCTCATCACTAGCTACTGAACGAACACCAACCCATGTGCCCAAATGATTAGGACGACAAGTCTAGCCTTGAACATGGACAAAGGATTATATATGTCCTAACTTGGAGACTCCAGGTATGTAAAATCTAGTGTCCTCTTATATCTTCTTCAGTAAATTATCGTCGAAACACATGTGCTGCATCAGTAGAATATCTGAAGAATAGAAACCATCTTCCTATGAGGAAGCAGCGCATGATATTCGATGGCAAAAAGCCATGAAGGAAGAATTAGCTGCTCTTACAGAGAATAATACTTAGGAGGTCATTCCCCTACCTTTCCATAAAAAGCCCATTGGCTGCAAATGGATCTACAAAATAAAATATAAGGCAGATGGTTCCATTGAGCGGTACAAGGCTCAACTTGTCACTAAAGGATTTATGCAATGTGAAGGTTTTGATTACCGCGAGACCGTATCTCATGTTGCTAAAAAAGTGAGTGTTCGCTCCTTTTTTATCTGTTGTTGCAATGCGTAATTGGGACTGACATCAAATGGATGTGAACAATGCCTTTCTTCATGGTGATATTGATGAAAAAATTTACATGGAACTTCCACCAAGATTATGCAAATAGAGGAAGTCTCAAGTATGTCGTCTCCACAAATCTTTCTATGAACTCAGATAGGCTTCTCAACAATGATATGGGAAGCTCACTGTGGCACTCACAAATGCTGGTTTTGCACATTTCGAGTATGACTATGCATTGTTCACATGGACCAAAGGTAATTCATCAATCTACTTGTTGATTTATGTCGATGATATACTTATCATGGGAAATGATGACATCATTGTCACGCCCCGATCCTCCGAGCGCGTGCCTATCCCTCGAGTGGTCGATTAAATAGCGACGTCCCAGGACGCGTCGCCGACCCATTCATTTTAATGCGCATGTGGAAGCAAAAAATTAAATCCTCAGATAACAACAAAATGGGATAGAAAAGTAGGACCACTAATTTTCGAAAACAAAATCACACATTTATACATATCAGACTAATTCATATACATTACTAGCCGATATTTACAAGGTCTACAAAAAGGTCGACTCTTCAAAACAAAATGTCCTATGACTAGCTAGTCCGACTCGTTTGCCGATTCTTTAGTGTCCATAGGAGTCGAGCGAGACGGCGGGTTCTCTACTACGCCATCAGGATGGTCAGCTGGATCCTCGTCCAGAGTAGCATCAATCACCACAACGGGGATATCAAAAGTCCTAAGGGGACCTAGCCTAACACCGTCGGGAGCATAGCAGAACCACGCTCTGAATTGATTAGGTATCTCCTGATGTGGGACTTCTTCGACCTAGACAGTGGTTACAACCAGCTCATAGACCCAAAAAAATTTTGGGGTTGGGGAAACTAGAAACCCGCTTGGTAACCCTCATGGGACGACCATGATGCCCAGGGGGATTCGCCATCTAAGAACCTGAAAAGTTAAGCCCACGAAGGGGTGAGACGACATCTCAGCAAGTTTACCCCCTAAGTCCTAACTAGGAAGAAAATACGCCCCAAGGGCTGCCTAGACACGGGTACAAGTCAGAGAACTTACCTTGCCTCTATCCCTTCCTGCAAGTCAGTACAATTCACAAATTCATCGAATCACATCAACAATTCAAATCATCTAATTAGATCGAATCATCAATCAATTGACCAAGTCGATTCCGTGTCATCAAGACCATCTTTCGGTCAACTCATTCAATACTATCTATAAAGTCCAATCACATCAAGGACTGCTCACCCTAAGCTGAATATAGATAGAATAGCTCACCCAAAGCTGATTACAGAGTATACTGCTCACCCTAAGTTGATATATTCAGGCCCGTAGGCTGATATAGTATACTTCCAATGCTCACCCTAAGCTGATTTATCAAAGCCCGCAGGCTGATATAGTATACCGGTATACTACTCACCCTAAACTGACATATCAAGCCCGCAAGATGATATAGTATACCATCCAAATCACTTAACAATTTCACTATTTTTATCATACCTAATAAAAATAATCGTGTGGGTACACAGTCAGCCTTAGCCAAAATACGATATTTTTCCTTTTAAAAATCTCACTAATTTCAATAGTTCACAAACACATTTTTGGCGTTGTAAACCGACGCCCGGTATTTTAAAATACTTAATTTTGGAATAAAATCTCAAAATTACAAATCTCACTCAATTAGCACAAATTAGCACTCAATTAAATAAATCAACCACACTATTGCAATCAGCATGAAATTTCGGTCATCGACTATCCCGGTCTAATTTTCGGAAAATAATAATTAATTAAATAATTACGAAAATTAATTAATAAATACTAAAAATAGCCACTTAGGCCGGAAAAGCCTAATTAAATACCGAAACGGGCTCGGAAAAATTCCAAACTTGTATAGATAAATACTACAACTTATCTACTTGCTAATTGCACTATTCTAACCACCTAACATGCAATAACGATTAATTAAATTGCTAATCCATTTTAACTATCCACATAATCCATACCTAACTTAAATTAATCAACCCTTAAGCATAATTAACTCCTAAACGAAGATTAGTGAGTAAACTCACTAGATTAACGATCTGATTGAACCATGACGACGGCGAGGAGGAGACGGGCCAAAAACTCCAAAGCAGCGGCACCAAGCAATGTCCTTTATTGGGTTCGAGGGTTTGATGGTCGGGTGTGCGAAATTCGAGCCCTCTAAAGGACGAGTGAAAGTGGATGCGATTGGCTTGAGGGGAAAGGCCTAAAGAACTCGACTGGGAAAACAAACGGGCTCGCAAAGCTCATGATTGTGCTGAATGAACGACCCTAAGTCGATCTTCGTGATCGTGTACTTTGAAATAAGAATCTATCCTCCGCTTCGATTATGTCTTCGTGGTTTTCGGTGAATAATCGAGTCAAAAGTGGTCTTCCCGGTTGAATCAGAGAACGAACCACCTATCACCATGACCGTGAGATACAGACCGTTCCAAAGAGCCTAATTTCGTCCCGAACGGAATCGTCTTCCGTCCTGTACGGCCATCGCAAGCCGCCGGTCGTCGGTCCGTCGGTCCGCCTGCAGCCTGGACTGTTTCGACTTTGCAGCCCGTTTTCTCCCATTCCAGCCCTTCCTTTGCCAATCCCAGCCACCCAAAAGATCCCCAAGACCCCCGGGAGCCTCCGTTTGTTGACCAACCCCCTCGCCGGAACTCCGGCCAAGCCGTTCAACTCAGTTTCTCCTCCGGCAGGGCTGTTTTTCAGTGTTTTCAGTGGGAGTCCGAGCTGTGGTTGCTGTGTTGAGCTTGGGACCACCTTGGAACGTCGTGGTAGAAGTTCCGGTGCGTAGCCACCATCGTCGCCGCCGCGTCGTGCCTCCGGCCCGCTTAACGGGTGAGTTTAGCTCCTAATCCTTCGATTAGTGCCTAAACTTGCTTAGGGTTGGTTTAGTTAGATTTAATTCTAGTTTAGGTGATTTAATTAAGTTTTATTATCTCTAAGATAGGTGGTTAGATGGATGGATTAAATTAGTTTAGCTTAATCTTGCTTTATTTGCTTAATTGTGCTTATGTGTTTAATTAAGCTTGTTTTTCTTAATTAATTGTTTGATTGTTTTAATTAATGTTTTTAATGATTTCTGAGTTTAAATTATCATTTATTAAAATCTGGAAATTTACTGTTCACGAGGCACTGTTCATGAGTTACTGTTCACGAAACACTGTTTACCCGAGAACGAAAAGTGTCTAATTTCATGTGGGTTTAATCCTATGAAGTGATTGGATGTGTTATTGCATAAACATCCGCATAAATTGAGTGACGATTTGTACAATTATGTGATGATTGTGAAGTTGTGTGTTGATCGTGGTTTGTAAGCAATTGATTTCAACACCGACTAAGCCGAGAACCGCCGAAGTATGTTTGTGCCTTCGAGGCCGTGAGTCTCGCCACCGAATTTGGAATCGGTCGCTCGTTGGGCCGTAAATTGCCACGATAAAGGTCGCACCGTTGGGCCGTAAATTGCCACTGATAAAGGTCGCGCCCGTTGGGCCGTAAATTGCCACCCGATAGGGGTCGCGCCTTATAAGGCCGTAATCTGCCACCTATTAAAGGTTGTGCCCAATTGGGCAAAGATTTACCACCTAATAAAGGTTGTGCCGAGTGGGGCCGTGATTACCACTAAGCCTGGACTGTGCTGCTGAGCCGTAATTCAGTGTTGGGATTGAGTAAATGAGATGACCGTGAGTGGTCTTGTTGGCGTGTAATCGACTGAGTCGATTGATCGATGATTCGATCTGAATTGATGCATTGATGTGTGAAATTGTTATATGCATTAATTATATGCGTGAGTGAATCACATTGTTTATGCCACACACGCATGAATCAATAACGTGCGAGTGTGGCAATGGCTAGGTGAGATCGCTTGTGATGCGACTCGTATGTGATTGATGAAATGTATCATCTAATGGCCATGTGCATTGCGTGTATCGTGCTGAATTATAACGTGCGTGGTATGGCATACCAGGTAAGGTTGTATGCGAATCGATTGTTGGTTGTTACTTGTGGTGGGGTAGTTGGATAGATACCCTGGGTTGAGTTGGTGTACTAACCGGGGCTTAGGGGTGGAACTCGCTGAGATTTATATCTCACTGGTTATTGAATAACCATTTTCAGGTCCCTAGTGTGAAGAGCCAGGAGCTTGAAGCGAAAGGGTCAGGAGCATGGGTGGCTCAGTAGTTCTTTATGAGACAGACCTTTTGTATAAGCTTGAGGTGTTCATGAAAGCGTATTTGATTTGAATTTGGTTGTCCTGCTTTTCTATCTCATATATGTTGTTGTCAGGGGATTAGTTAATTCGCTTCCGCATGTGCAATAAAATGAAAAGGGTCGGCGACGAGTCCGGGATGTCGCTTTCTATCGACCACCGAGGGATGTGCGTGCGCTCAAGGTTCGGGGTTTGATGGCTGGAGATGGGGCTGCGGTTGGACTGAGACGCGAAGCTGGTGGCTGAAACTCGGAGAGACGTGGGTCGTTGCGCTCGTGGACGTTGGATGGGCTGAACTGCTAGGCTTGCTGCTTCGGTGGAGATGGACGGGCAAATGCTATTGCCGGGCTGCGAAGACGGGCTCACGTAGGCGGATGGTGGAGCAGCAAGGAGATGGGACCATCGAAGCAACAGGCTTCGGTGAAAGAGAAGCCCGCGAGAAGAAGAACAAAGGGAGGAGAGACCAAGGGGGTTTGGTAGGGCAGCAATCATGCAGGGGGAATAAAAAAAATGAAAGAGGAACGGCCGGGGGAAGGGGATAAGGGAGCGGGGGTTTGTCGGCTGAGGGGGGGAAGGGAAAAGGGGAAACGTGTGACTAAAGAGAGAGAGAGAAAGAGAGAAACGTGGGTGTGAGGGAGAACGGACTGTTCGGCAAAGAGAGAGAGAGAGAGGGAGAGATGCGCACAAATTGGAGAGGGTGAAGGGCGGCCAAACGCGCGTGAGAAGTTGATGGGGGAGAGAAGATAGTCAAAACAATTATCTTTGGAACACTTGAGTGCCTATTCATCCTTATCTTCAGCCTATCTTCATCCAACAATGTTAATTGGTCATCCTAGGGCCAATTTCTTCACCAACTTGCACAATTTGAAGTCCAATTGAAGACCAAAATAAGACAGCCCATCTAGCCTACGAATTTTGCTCAATTGGACTTCAATTTCGTCCAATTTGGTCTCCAAAATCTCCTTGCTAAAATACTTGATCCTCACTTGCTTTCTTGCATAATAATTTCCCCCAAATAACAAATCTTGGGCAACACAAATAGCCATTTCCCTCAATTCCGAATTCTATTTCCTTTTTCCCGAAATCCGATTTCTTAACAAATCTCTTCGATTGATATCCAATTTTGTTAAAGAAAATGCCCACATAATTTCCTTTCACCAAGTAGCTCACACTGGAGGCCAAAAATCCCTTCAAATTGGCCCAATCCGAATTTCCGTTCGTTTTCCAAATTGTCTGAATCAATTTTCGAAAAAATCCCGAACTCGCCAAAAAATCCTCGAAGGATGAGTCGAAGTTCCTAAAATAAATCATGACATGACAGAATTTTCGATTTTTGAAATCGGATTCAAATTCGCAGTTAATTTCAATCTAGCGCAATATTAGCGTGACCTAACTTACCGGGTAGCTTTTAGAAATTTTCGGTGCAATTGACCCTTGGTCGATTTTCTTCAAGCCACAACGTACCTCTTCGACACATTGGCGATTCTCGGTGGTCGTGAAAATCTCAAGGTTTCAATTACGAGCACAGGGTACCCAAAACGACAGAAAATTAGTCTAGTGCCGATCGACGAGAATTTTGCAATCACGTGGAATCACCCACACTTTGATCACACATCTCAGTCCAAATTGACCTATCTCTAGTCTCTGATCGATTTTTAATTATGCCGTAATGACCCTTGTAAACTAGCACGGTCGAGCAGACGATTTTTGATCGAATTCTCAAGTCTATTACATTAAAATCCCTTAACGGCTTCACCTGATAGTTCAGTTATCTCATGAGTGGCCATCTCAAAGAAAAGCACTATAGGCGCATCGATGAAAGGCCCAAATTATCCAATCGAAATCAAAATCTAAAAATCAAGGTGTCACAGTCACAATTCGAAAGATCAAGAGATATTTTCTTATGACCTTTCATATTAAGGATTTTGGACATTCCAAATATTTTCTTGGTATTGAAATAGCTCGATCACACTAAGGCATTTGTCTTAATTAGCAAAAATTCGTTCTGAAAATCATATTAGATGCAAGATTATCAGGATGCAAACCGGCTTCTATACCTATTGAGTAGAATGTCAATTGACAACATATGACTATGATGCAAGCTCTTCTTCTCCAAATGAGGATCCACTGTTCAAGGATCCATCAGGATATGGGCTTTTCATCGGAAAATTAATTTATCTCACCATGACCAGGCCTAATATATTTTATGCAATGTAGATACTTAGTCAGTTCATGCACAACCCAAAGCAATCGCATACGAATGCAGCATTGAAGGTCATGAAGTATTTGAAAGGATGTCCAGGACTTAGAATTTTGTTATCCCGTGAGTGCAACATGAAGATGACGGCCTATTGTAACACAGATCATGCTACTTGTGAAATGACAAGAAGATCCATTATTAGTTTTTGCATCAAGTTGGGAAAGTCTTTGATTTCATGGAAGATGAAGAAACAATCAACAGTTTCATTGTCATCATCTGAATTAGAATATTGAGTCATGGTAAAAATTGTTTGCGCGATGGTTTTGGTATGGGGATTACCTTCAATTCTAGGTGTTCAAATCAACGGCACAAGTGAATTATTTTGTGATAATGAAGCTGTGCTTAAATTGGTGGAAAATCCAGTCTTTCATGAAAGAACAAAGCATATCAAGGTTGATTGCCATTTTACTCAATAGAAAATTTGAGAAGGAATTGCTACTCGAGGAATTAGAATTGTGGAATAGCTTGCGAATATTTTCACTAAGCCCTTGTGCCAGAGACTGCACATATATCTATTGAGCAAGCTTGGCGTCTTCAACATTTATAAACCTCCAGCTTGAGAGGAGTGTTGGAGAAAGAATCATATTAATTCCCAATCTAGATTCTAATCTTGTGTTTGATTCAGCAAATCGTAGATATGATTAATTTTAGGAAAGATAGTATAGTGTAATTTTTTTCTGATTCATTTTTTGTACTACAAGTACAACTATACATTTGTACATTGAATACGACGAGATATACAAAACAAGATTTCTCTTCATCCGTTTACGTTTCTTGTCAGATTCAGGTTTGGCGATGATCCATTTTTAATTCCAACGTAGCTCAGATTCAAGAAAAGTCGAAAATCGGTTCTATGCGAGCGCCATTTAAGGCGCTCAAGTGGACCAAATAAGCGTGGGACGAGTCTTTTCGCAAACGATTTTTACTGAAACATCTCATGCGTCGCGTTCGTAATCTAAGGAGGCCGTGTGGCAGTGATCGCTAGCTCGACAAGTACCGAAAGATTTTTATGTTCTTTCTTGGGAAGCTTACGAAAAACAGCTTAAACCTAATTGTATAATCCCGTGTTTGCTCTTTGTCTAACACTGGCCATATCTTCGTAGACTTGAAGCAATGGTTTATGAAGCTGACTCTGAATGTGATCCTTAACATCGTAGCCGGTACGGGTCACTACAGTGGCACTCTCGTGAAGGATGAGGAAGAGGAGCGGCAGTGCCACGATGCGGTGAGGCAGTTCTTCCGTTTGATGAGGACGTTTACAGCGAGGGGTGCTCTTCCCTTCCTGCGGTGGCTTGACCGGGGCATGAGAAAGCCATGAAGAGGACTATGAAAAAATTGGACGCGATCCTAAGTAACTGGTCAGAGGAACTCAAAAGAAAGATGAAGGTCGACTCGGACAAGTCTCAGGGCGATCACGATTTCATGGATGTCATGATTTCGACTCTTAACGGCATGGATTCACAGGTTACGATGCTGATACAATCGCCAAAGCTACATGCTTGGTAATGCTTCATTTGTCCCCGCCCCTTTTCGATGAATTTGTGGTTTCTTCTTAAAATGGTGCAAAACTACATACATGCGTCTTTTGCATTAGGAAATTAGCTGCGCTCTTCCTTGATCTTAATCATCTTTTTCCCAGCCTATGTAATATAATAGATAAACTATATGAAAATAGAATTCAAACGCACTATGCCAATGTATCTTTCTATACGTCGTAGATGTCACATCGCAGTTAAATATGACTTTTCCAAGACACTTTAATATTGAAAGGGAGGACTATTAGTTAAGTGGATACATATCACATTAGAGATGTCTTTACAATAAATGCATTGACTAATAGGGCTCGACAATACGGTAAGATGCATATATCTTGAGTCTTCTAAAATGAAAAATTATTACATGATTTATAAATTATATGAATCAATATTATCTCGATTATTAATTATATGAGACTCATTATGAAGTGTACATGATAATGAATTAGATAGATTTGATTTATATAGTCTAGAGGCCATGCAATTTTATTTTATTTTCAAATGAGATTGATGTAAATATTAGTCTTCGACTAATGACTAACTGAGGATAGCATTCATGTCTACCACAATTTTGGTGTAACTTCTTATAATAAATTGTGAAGTTTCACATAAAAAAAAAAAAAGTATTTCACTACCCCTACCGTCGAACTAAACTTTACCAGACAACTTTTTATTCTACCTCTTAATCTATCTTCCATGCATCCTCCATTGCACAGATATTTGCAAAGGGCTTGCGATTATAGACTTGCATGTAACTTAGCCTTCCATGTCTCACTTCTGATGAGACATGCTAATGTTTTAAATTTCCATTTTATTCTACCTCTTAATCTATCTTCCATGCATCCTCCATTGCACAAATAATTGCAAAGGGCTTGCGATTATAGACTTGCGTGTAACTTAGCCTTCCATGTCTCACTTCTGATGAGACATGCTAATGTTTTTAATTTCCTTTTTGGAAGGCAATGATAGACGGAGGTAGCGATACAACCATGGCCACCCTAACACGGTTGATCTCTCTGTTGTTGAACAACCTCCTACCCTAAAAAGAGTTCAAGAAGAACTTAATAATCACATTGGCAAGCAAAGAGATCTGCTCGAATTGGACATCACCGACTTGGCCTTCCTCCAAGCTATAGTAAAGGAGACGCTCCGCCTATACCCAGCATTTGCTCTCTTTGGACGCCAATCTGCTGAGGATTGCGTCATTGGTGAGTACCATGTGCGCAAAGGCACGAGCATGATGTTCAACCTATGGAAAATTCAAACCGATCCTAGACTGTGGCCTGAGCCTTTGAAGTTTCAGACAGAGAGGTTTCTGAGTGACCATAAGGATTTGACGCGAAGGACCATGATTTTGAGCTCTTAACATTCGTAGGTGGCAGAAGAATTTGTGCTGGAATGTCCTTTGCACTCCAGTCACTGCATTTTATCTTGGCGAGGTTCTTGCAAGCATTCGAAATATCTACTCCCAGCTCATCGGTGGACATGTCCGAGGATTTTGGAGCAACCATCAAAAAGGCAAGGCCACTTGAAGTTATTCTCGCACCAAGATTACCTTGCGAGTTGTACGAATCAGTCTAGAGCGTCAAACGATGAAGAGGCTCTTAGAAGAAGCTAGTTGTAAGTACCAGCCGAACGAACGTGCATGGGCTTTTCGTATTTAGCTAAGAAAGTCATCCGCATTTAGACATTGAGGACAATGGTGACCTTGATTTTATATGTTTTTCTTATGTATGATGAAAGAGCAAAAGTTCTTCATGTAGGTCTTAGGGTTTATCTCATTACTGTGTTAAGTGCTAAAAATTGGGATATGCATCATCAAAGTCATCTCACTTATATGGTGGTGCTCAATAACTAGTGGTTGATGTGATAACCAAGTAAAAACCAATGATTTGGAATCCAAATTGGATCGAATGGGTTGACTGGCTTTTGGTGTCTGATTTAGTTTAGTTCATATATACAAATTTGTAACTAGGAGTTTGACCAAAGGTTGGCATTAAGAAAATTAAGTACTAGGGTGGCGAGTCAGGGTTTCGATCTCCAGACCCAGTAGGAACACCTTTAAACCCTCACTGGATTGTTGACATAAATGTACCATCCAAGGGTTGAATTAATAAAAAATCGAAGGTAACCCATTTTTAAACCAGCACTGGGTTAAAGCGGATCTTCACATTATAAGCTTAAAGGGTGATGAGTTGTGTGGATTTAGCCCAAAACAAAATAGAAACAACTTTTAGATGATTAACAAAATTGGAATGAACTAATTTATTTAAACCTAGACTAGCAATCTAGTCAAAGGTGTTGAGAAAGCTCCATGAGTATTTTAAAGGCGGGAATTAATATGAGCATTTGAGTGTGTAGACGTAGTGTTCTCTCAATATACAAATTCATACGCAAATGATGTTTACATTAGGATGTTTATGCTAATGGAGAGCTTTGTTTGTCTATAAATGAAGAAAGGGAAATTGAGTGGAAAATGCTAGAGTTGGAAAGACATTTGTATTTCGGTAAAAAAAGCGAGGGACATGCGATTGTTGGGGTGCCTGGATAGACCAAATAGAAGAACACCTTGGATAATATGAGTAATGTGCTTGGGAGGACCTCAATGCAGAAAGAAAACCGTTTGGCAATTGCGGATATTGCAAATCTAGATGAACCTCATTATAGAGGAAGTTCATGCTATAGATTGAGTGAACAATTCTTCGTATAATGAAATAATGAACCAACTCTATATCAATTTGATTCAAAATTAAATTTGTGCATCACAGCCAATTTCATTACTCGAAATCTATAAATAAACGTTCTGGAGAAGTTAGAAAGGATTTGCCATTTGGGCTAAGTAAAGGAAGTATCGACTGGGTTCGCAAAGGCAGTTTAGTTTATTTTGGGCAAGATTTCAAGCCAAGAACAGCATTTGCAATGGCTACTTTAACCTATCTGAAGTTTCCAACTTGCTAAGGAAGTTTGGAGGGCTATAAATATACGTGAGAGTAAGAATTGAAGGTGACCATGGGAGTAAACTCGCTCTTAAAATGATTCGTAAGCGAGCAAGCATGATGGCTCGAGCTTGCCTCAACAACTGAGCCAGAACTAACGGAATTTTATGTAAGCAATCTTGTATGCAAAGAAATCGGTTTGATTTTGGTGTCTGAGATATGAATTATTTTAGCGTCACCGATGCTAAACTTAACGAAAGTGCACAATGAGATTTAAGTCTACATTGAAAATACGTTTTTTATTGATGCAGAAATATTGGCGCCTAGAAACATTTCACAAAACGGAAAAAGATAACAAAGAAATTCACTGATAAATAGAGAGGAACTAACAAATCCAGAATCAAACAAAAAAAAAAAAAAGAGGTTAATACTTGAAAAACCACAAAACTGATACACATGTAATTAATTTACCCCAAACTAATTACGTGACCACCAAAAACTCAAAACTAGTATATCTTTGACAAATTTACTCTAAATTAGTATACTTGTGACAAATTTAGTCTTTGTTAATTTTCTTTAAATTTTACTATCAAATTACTAAATTTGATGACACATGACAGTTGACTAATATATCAATTTAAGATTTTTCAGTTATACAATTTTTGTGATTTTTTGTGATATTAATCCAATTTAACGGAATATATATCTATCACAAATGTACTAATTTGAGATTTTTAGCGATCGAATAAATTAATTTGAAGTAAATTTGTTATAAGTGTACCTGTTTGGATTTTATGTGGTCATTTTAGGTAAATTTATTATAGATATATTAATTTGGAGTTTTCCATAATTAAAAAATTAATGTAAAGTAAATTTATGATATATGTACTAGTTTGGAGTTTTTTAGATATTAATAAAAAAACAAATCTAGAAGTCTTTTCATAGGTACTTGTGCCATGCTCGAGATGTGCCCATCAAAAGTCATGTGGCGTGGGCCCGAACTGGACCCTACCCATCCTCTCGCCGGCAACTTCTTCTGTAAGACAAGACATCCCGAGCTGGATGGTAAAGTTGCCCAAAAGGGTTTTGTTCGTTTGGACCGGCAAAAATTCAGGACCAAGTGTGGGCCCATAGGTGGAATTCTAATGAAAAATAAATGGGTTACAATCTTTAATTTATTATAATGATAACACTCTATTCTAAATTATAAAATATCAAATAATATATAATTAAAAGATATTGTGGGATTTATTCATTCAAAAATTTGTGACTCGAAATAAATTGTTATTTTCTCAATAGCCTAAAGATAGTTATACTAATAAAGTCCGTAGAACTCATGGTTGAATTTTCAACCATAAAATAAAAAAAGAAAAGAAAAGAAAAGAAACAATGCATCCCTACCGTCCTTTGGTCAATTCCTCCACCTATCATTTGACTTTTTCTCTTTGAGGTTGTCCAAATCAGGAAGCAATAAACAAACAAAGGAATCTTATATTTTGTCATTATCATCTTTACTGAATCTGAATCTAAGAATAGGATACGAAACTCATTAAAGATATATTATGTATGTGTGAGTATGTACAAAGTTGAAAACATGCCTAAGTATGTCATATTAACATTAGCAAACATGTTGAGGTGCTCAATTAAACATGTCTCGCATTATATTAATAGAGTATTCGAGATTTCTTAAGTATCCTACTTATATCCTTTGAATGTGGTTTATAGACACCAAATAATTATACGAGACACATGAGGTTTTGTATTCTTAGAGATCATTTTAAGAAAATGCACAAAGATGGTAATTCAAATTTATTACTTCAAATTAAAAAAACAAATGCGCTTATCACTTGAAAAAATAATATTACCCCAAACGATAATATGATTAGAGTTGATAGGGACATGCATTGATTTGCACATAAAATCTTTCGTCATAGATTTCCACTATCCAACAAAGAGAGGCGCACGAACAATGTACCCAGCCACGAATTTTCATTGTGTGTTCTGTCTTTTGCAATAGGTTTGGAGCTTGAAATTCTCAAGTGCATCACAACCTTTTTCCTTGGTGCTTCTTCATCTTACACGCAACAAAAATGGACTCTCTGCTTCAAGACCTACCCCGCTTGTCCGGAATAATCCCAGCCATCCTCGTCCTATCAATCTTTGTATTATTCAAATCGATATCATCAAGCAAGCTCAAAACACCACCAGAACCCTTGGGAGCATGGCCCATCATAGGTCACTTGCCCATTCTAGCGAAATCCAAGCTTCACCACAAGACCTTGGCATCCCTGGCTGACCAGTGTGGACCCATCTTCTTTAACGTCCGGTTTGGGACGTTCCAGGCCCTAGTGGTGAGCGGTTCTGAGATAGCCAAGGGGTGTTTCACCAAGAACGACATCGCAGTGTCCACTCGACCACGGTACTTGGCCCAGAAGATCCTGGGCTACTCCTATGCCATGTTCCCGTTCGCGCCTTATGGCCCATACTGGCGCGAGGTGAGGAAGATGGTCACCTTGGAGCTGCTATCGAGCCGGAGGGTAAAATCGTTTCTCAACCCTGTCCAGGCCTCGGAAGCGGACGTGGCCATTCAAGAGCTGCACAAGCTTTGGATTAAGAGTGAGGACGATTCAGGTATTCTTTTGATGTTGATGGTCATTCTATATGTTGTTCTGGCGGTTCTTGATCATAAGCCTTTCCCTGGTTGTATTAATTATTTACTTTTTTCGGCGAACACTGGTCGTTTTCAGAGTACAAGGTCACGAAAATGATCAAATTTACAACTTTTGGTTGCAGTACTCTCTCTAGATTAAGAGTGAGTCAAGACTTGCACTTTTATGGCATCCATACTGGCAGACAAAGAAAATATGATGCTTGTCCTATCTTAGTCAAAGAGGTTTTGTTGGAAAGGGACAACCTAAATGAAGTGCTGAGTTTTGTGAGGCATTCAACGAAGCCCGTGTCCTACTAATTTGTTGGATTCGTGGATGGTTTAGGAATGACTCCTGTGTGTTTGACACACAAAATACATATTCGATTCTTTTATCATTGAATGCAACTACAAACAATGCCATAATTAGGTCACCCTTCTCGGTCTCGATTAGCATATTTCTTGGTTGATAGATCTGAGGGTATTTGTTCGATCACCTAGCCATGGACTTTTCTGCCTTTAAGTACAAAAAGAACCTGGATAATTACCAAAAAATTCTTAGACTTATTGTGCGAATGTCAATTCAATTGTAAACATTTCAGTGTGGTCAATTTAGTCATAAACTTTTTCACTATTTGCCAATATAACTCTTCCGGTTAATTTTGACTATAAATGAATAACGTGGATACCAGTCATTTTACGTGGCACGATTGGCAAATTTGATTATTTTTAAATTTTATTAATTATATATTTATTTATGTCCTTTTTCTTTTCTTTTCTTTTTTTCCATTATGACCCATGAGGGTCTTTGGGGCTCGTTGGCCACTAGGCGAGGGTCGCAAAGCCCGCACTGGCTGCGAGTGAGGCTGCCTTACCTAGATTTGAGCAAGGCCTTCGTGGCCCTCGCCCATCGTCAGTGAACTCTGGCGACTCTTGCTAGCCACAGTGAAAACAAAGAAAAATAAAGAAAAGGAAAAAGAAGAGAAATAAATAAAAAAACTAATATAAAATTCAGAATTGATTTTAAAAATTGTTTATGTTAGAACTAGCTGTGCCACGTAAGACGGTTTGTGTTCATCTTAGTGATTTTCACTCAAAATTGACTAAAATGACTATATTGACAAATAGTAAAAAACTTTAGAATTAAATTAGCAAAATTGAAAGGTTTATGATTAAATTGACATACACATAATAGATTTAAGACTTTTTTTTTGTGATATTTTCGAAGAAACTAGATAGAATGACACATGACATCAATGAAGTATTGTTCAAGATTGAATTTGTTTCATCAATTCTTTTAGTTCATGTGAGTATTCAAAACTTCAATTCAGCATAACATCTACTTCATTCTAATTTATTAGGCCACGTCATCGTCGACTTGAGGCAGTGGTTTGCGAAGTTGACTCTGAATGTGATCCTGAGAATCGTGGCCGGAAAGCGCTACCGTGCAGAGGACGAGGAAGAGAAGCAACGGTGCCAAAAGGCATTACGGGAGTTCTTCCACTTCTTTGGGTTGTTTTTACCGGCAGACGCTTTTCCTTTCCTGAGGTGGTTCGACTTAGGGGGACGTGAGAAGGCCATGAAGAGGACTGCAGAAGAGCTAGACGAAATTATGGGTGGTTGGTTGGAGGATCACAAGAGGGATAATAAGAATTTGGGTGAGATCAATGAAAGTAGAGATTTCATGGACGTCATGCTTTCGGTCCTTAACGATGATGAAATTGGAGGTTCTGATGCTGATACGATTATAAAAGCTACATGCTTGGTAAGTTTTTGTTCGCTTCCCGTTAGAGCAGTCTTTTCTTCTTCGTAATGCTAGTTGCCCACATATCAAGTTGTCATAGGTTTAGTTGATTTCAACTGGGTGAAAATGGTCCAGTCAGTCCAACTCTAGAGTTGGAACCATATAAATCTAACAGGGATGCATTCTAGAAAACCTGAAATTGAGAACCAGACCGATTTACCACAAAATGAAGTTAAGAACTGAACCGGCTTTTGGGGTACTAAGTAGAACTGCAAGCTAGTCTAGTCCTATAATTTTTGTTATTTCCAGTTCATCAAAAAATAAGTAACCATTTTTCTTTTTTCAAGTAAAGACTTTCTCCCTTTTGTGTTATGATATGGAAAATACGCACATTGAACAATTACATTGAAATAATTAAGTTTGATCATCAAAAAGTATTTAGATTGGAAATCAAGTTAGAGAACCTAATCTGCACAATAAAATAAAGCTTGAGCACTCAATTTGGAATTCTGCTCAAATTAGAGGGGCTAAAGTTGGACTAAAGTTTATTCGTGTATAATATTGTGGGCTTATTTAAATTTTTTATATTAATGCCAGCGTCCCTTTTCAACATCCTGCGATCACGGGCAGAAGAAGTGGGACTAAATATGGACTCAATTACAAATTATGCATCTTCTTTTTCGTTATTGGACCACATTTTTCTGGCCCCTGTTGTATATAAAGGCGATGATCGCAGGCGGCAGTGATACCGCGATGGTTACCCTGACGTGGGCAATCTCACTGTTGCTCAACAACCTTCACAGCCTGAAGAAAGCTCAACAAGAGCTGGACGCTCAGATCGGCAAGCAGAGGCATGTGAAAGAAGGGGACATCGCCAGCCTAACTTATCTCCAAGCCATAGTGAAGGAGACCCTCCGGTTACATCCGGCAGCCCAGTCTCGGGGCCACGCCTATTCACCGAGGATTGCACTGTCGGTGAGTACCACGTGCCCAAGGGCACATGGTTGATCTTGAACATCTGGAAAATCCAAACCGACCCCAAGACATGGCCTGATCCATTGGAGTTTAGGCCCGAGAGGTTCTTGAGCAGCCACAAAGATGTTGATGTGAAGGACTCCAACTTTGCACTCCTCCCATTTGGAGGAGTATCTTTCGGACTGGAGATGGTGCACTTTCTTCTAGCTAAGTTCTTACATGCATTTGAGATATCAACCGTGAACAACTCACCGGTGGATATGTCCAAGATCTTCGGACCAACTATATTAAAAGCGACCCCTTTGGAGGTTATGCTCAAGCCGAGATTAACTTAGGAGCTCTACCAGTTGAGGTAAGGTAGAGTTCATATATCAAAGGAAAGCTCTTTGGAATGTACCAATAAGGGTGCGCATGGCAACGTTTTTCTTCCGGGGAAGAGTTTTTTTTTTTTTTCAGAAATAGTTCTTTTCTATTTCTATTCCGGGGACCAATTTTTGAGTAAAAGAACCCGTTTGTTAACTACACAAAATTTCTACTCTTGGAATAAAAAAATAATAGAATGCGTTTGGTAACGCAACGATTTTTTTGTATTTATTTATTTTTTATTCTTGTTCATGGATCGCCAGTGGCCGGCGGCGGCGGGCAGCGACCGGCGACCGACGACCGGTGCCCGTGCCGGGCGGCGCGCCGGCCGGCGCGGCGACCGACGACCGGTGCCCGGCCGGCCGGGCGGCGCGCCGGCCGGCGACCGGCGCCCGGTGAGCGGTGGTGCTCGGCCGACAACCGGCGAGCGCGCCGGCCTGGTGACCGCGATCGGCGCCCCAACGACCGACGATCGGCGCGGGCGAACGGACGGCGGCGGCGGCGGCCGGCGACCGACGGCGACCGGCGGCGGCGGCCGGCGACTAACAGTGACCAACGACGGCGGTGGTTCCGGGGTGGCCGCGGCAAGAGTGAAGAATAAAAAAAAAAAAAAAATTGACTTATTTCTAGAAATTGTTCCGAGGACAAGAAGCAATTTTTTTTTGTTTCTCGTTTCTGCTCCAAATCTATTCCTGGGCTAACTTTCTATTCCGGGGAATAGAAAAATAACTTGGCGTTACCAAACGGGTTTCTGTTCTTTTTTTGTTCCGGGGAACAAAAGAATAGAAATTCTTAGGAAGAGAAATGTTACCATGCGCGCCCTAAGTGAATGTGCGTGCACTCTCTCCATGTGAGGCTCTTAAAAGACATAATCACATATCTAGACTTTACAGGGTGAAGTTGCCGGCCTTGGAACATTACTTGCATGAAAGGGCTTACGAGTTCATGATTGCATCAAGATGTCGAATGTCATTTACTATCATTTACCACTTGCATGTGTACTGTATAATTGGTCATGTATGGAATTGTTCATACTTTCCTTGCCCAAATGCCAATCCTACAGGTTTAGTCGTCATCAATAAGATCTGGCTATTCGATCTCATTTAGCCATAAATATCATTATCATCCATTGGATGATTGGAATGTATCTCTTTCCCCTCCGCCTAGCACGTATTTCGAACTTTAGACTCGAAGAATCTCAAGAACATGCATAAATCACGCCATCTACATACATTAGGTGAGGATTCACTCATGACAAGACCTGCATGGTTCTCTATATTACTTGCGAAAAGTGACCACTCAACCTCTTATAAATAACCCAATAGAAGTACATATTCTATATTTTCGACTATGGTAGACATACAAATTTCTTCTCATTACTCACTTTACATTTGAATAGACTACACAAGAGAATAACAACACAATCAACGCTCAATAAAAGTTTCTTTCAATTTTCAGTCTTGAAACCTCTCTCTTCAAATGGTCAACCAGAGATGTTAAACCTTTCATTTGAGCTTTCATTGAGTTGACATCCTTCAACTTGTCCATTAATGTAGGTGGAGGTTGATATCGGCCTTCAAGTAGCTTCAAGATCACTCTTGTCACTCGATCAGAGAATTTCATATCAACCCATTTAAAATATTTGCACTTCAAGCCTTCTCTATGTCGGTCGCACCCATGGAATCTTCTCCTGGGATTCAAACGAGTCTCAGATGTTCTTCTCGGACTCGATAACCCACAATAATAGTAACACTTACCATCTAATTCGCTTTTTTCTAGCGAATGTGAGCCGCTGCTGAAGATTCTACCATCCATTTGCAAGAGCGAGATAATAATTTTGGGAGAAAATCAAAGGATGCACTCAAATTGGGGATTTAGGGTTTTAAACTTTCAGTTCTCTTTCAATTTGAGGATTTAGGGTTCTTACTTGGGGAAAAGACGCCATATAGCGTCGTTTTGTTGTTTGTATGCTATTGTACTCTCCGACGAGCCACATCAGCTTCAAAAATTAATAAAAAAAATGGTTACATCGGATTTCCAGCCAATCAGATCGACGTTGGTACTGAAATGATTGTTTTTCAAATTTTTTTGCATTTAAGTGATCCAAAAAAAACTTTTGGCACTTCTAATGTACTTACTCCCTTTTGATTTAAAAGGTCTTAACACTATCCCCGTCTCTACCACAGGTCATATCTTAGTTGACTTGAAGCAGTGGTTTGCAAGGTTGACTATGAACATTCTCCTTAAAGTGGTAGCCGGTAAGGGCTATCACAGCGGCATTGCCACGGCCGATGAGGAAGAGGAGAGGTGGTGCCACCATGCCCTGAGGGAATTCTTTCAATTCCTAGGGACGTTCACGGTGGCAGATGCTTGTCCGTTCTTGAGATGGTTGGTCTTAGGTGGCCAAGAGAAGTCCATGAAGAGAACCGCCAAATAATTGGACCCGATCATAAGTGGCTGGCTAGAGGAGCACAAAAGGATTAGCACAAATTTGAGCGAGAAGAGGGGTGATCGAGATTTCATGGACGTCATACTTTCGACCCTTAATGGCATGGCTGATACAATTGTCAAAGCTACATGCTTGGTAAGCTTAGTTTTCCCACTTTTGGAATTACAGCTTTTTACTTCTAATGCTGCGCGCGCGCACATAATTCATGCTTGCGAAAGGTCTCCCTCTTAACCTAATCAATGTTCGTCAACCCGCCTGTGCTAGCGAATGGTCATTGAATAAGCGGAACTTGGATCTGTATGCACTGCTCTTAGGAAGAGTCTTCTGTACAGGATGTATCTATCATAAGACTCAAGAGAGCAGTGTTGCTTATTAAATTAAGTGAACCTATTAGTTACCTAGGATTACTATATCACTTAAGCAAACAAAAGATTTAAATTAAATAGACGGCATGGACCTTTTACAAGAAATTAGTAGAGTAAATTTGCTCCATCAAAACGGATAAGCTTCCTTGATTCAATGGTTCATCAAATGCTAACATAGTGTATTTCGTGGCGCTAACAAGAATTTTCGGCAGAGGAAATGTAGATTGGTTGCATAAGTGTTAAGTAAAAAGAGTTTTGTACTGGAGAATTAATGTTATGTAAATTAGTTAATATTTATTTAGTTGGTTCATAACTCATTTAGATAAATTTTTGAGAGAAGATTTGTCTTGCTTAATATATTATTCAGTTTGAACATGTTCCATCGTAGAAACTTTTTAAGATAATCACTGGACGTCTACTGCACTTTGTTCGTGTTACTACAATGATCAAGATTGCGATGTGATGTTTAAGAGACATCGCATTGACCAACATTTTGTGTCAGCTAGCAAGTTCTCTAATGAATGAACAATATATATGTTGTTGTTTTACTTGAATAATATTTTCCGACTCTCATTTTATAACAATACCAAGTCTTTTATAAAACTGTACAAGTTACGGGCAAAGAAAATCCAATTAATAACTAGAAGAGTGATGCGAGCCTATTTTTCAAAACTTGCAATTTCTGTTAATTTCATTGTCTATCTTTATATTAGAAGTTATTTTTGGGTATTAGGTAATTTGTTTCAATTTTTAGTAGTTATCATCTAATTATTAAAGGTTTAGGAGGATGGAATTTTTAATTAGTTTATCTATTTCCTATTCTAATATTAGAATTTCTCTAGATTCTTTTAGATATAACTATGCGTCATTTTTCTTTGTATTATTGCATCTCCTTTTTAACTAATGACATAATTATTAGAGAATTTTCTCTGAAGTAGAGTGTTGTGCCTTCGTGCGTGTTGCTCATTGATCTCTATATAATTTATCATCGGCTGCGGCTACGCCACAAAGTGGACGACAAAAGAGTTCATGTGCACTTTTGTTTTGATAGCTCTGTGATTTGGTCTATTCAGTCTTCACATCTCACCCCAACAAATCATATGTATTTCTTCTTTGAAGGCCGTTCTATCAGGCGCTACTGATAGTACAATGATCACCCTAACATGGGCAGTCTCTTTGTTGCTAAACAATCATCACGTTCTAAAGAAGGCTCAAGAAGAACTAGATGCTCAAATTGGTAAACAAAGACATGTGAAGAAATCAACCTTTGCCAACTTAACTTATCTATATGGCATAGTGAAGGAGACCCTCCGATTATATCTGCTAGTTCCGCTTGCCGTGCCACATGTATTAACTCAAGATTGCATCATCAATGGGTACTATGTCCCCAAAGACACGAGGTTGATCTTGAACTTGCGGAAAATTCAAACTGATTCAAGAGCATGGCCTGAACCAATGAAGTTTTAACCTGAGAGGTTCTTGAATAGTCATAAGGATTTGGATGTGAAGGACTCTAGTTTTGAGTTCACGCCATTTGGAGGTGGTAGAAGAATTTGTCCTGGATGTCCTTTGGCCTTCAATCAGTGCATTTGGTGCTTGCTAAGTTTCTGCATGCATTCAAAGTATCAACTCTCGATAATTTGCCGGTGGATATGTCAGAGAGTTTTCATATTGCAGTTGGCAAGGACACGGCGCTCGAAGTAATGCTCTCACCATGATTACTTACAGAGGTCTATGAATTTACATGAAGCACCCGAACAATGAAGAGTCGACGGGCAAGTTACAACTATATAAATAGGCTGTCCATGTGTTGCTTTTATTGGGTCGTTATTAATTGCGCATTCAAACAATCGATGACTCCTATTCAGTATGTCTTTTGTGGATAAATAGAAACTATGTTCGTGCTTTAATTGTGTTGCTAATTTAGCTGCTGTTGCGAAAAGGCGAGCAATCGAACAATAATATAGACAAAAGAAGAAAATAAATCGGACACCAGATTTACGTGGTTCAGTCGTAAAGACCTACGTCCACGGGGAGAGCGGCAACAAATTTCACTATAGATCAAGCGATACAAGGAGATTACACACTCGAGTCACTCAAACACTCTCTCGGTGTTTCCCAAGCCCCAATTACACCCAACAACGCACGCAATGTTTAACCCCGAAATTCTTTCAAGAAATAATCTCTCAATCTCACGAAGAAATTACACGCAAATCTTACCACAAGATTTAAATCGGCTACAAACACTAATCTTTCTTGGATGTAATTCACGGACAAGAACGACAAAGACAAATCCCTCCCAAGCACTCAACGACTAGACGGCGCTTCAAGACCGACTCTTCATGATCAACGGCGGAACACCAAGCACTCATGCAGCGCTTCAAGACAATTTGTGATCTACACCTACCACCAACGGCTATAAGTCTATATATAAGTAAAACCCTTATTCTTTTGCCAACTTCTCATAGGATTTTGTTTCCTATCTAAAACGATTTTATCCAAAACATATCTATATATATTTTAAACAAAATCCAAATCTAAGTCAAAGTTGAACTTTCCTATTTCAGCAGCCAAATTCTCCAACGCAGATTCAAACTTTGGGAAGTTGATATTCGGATCTTCTTTACTCAATTTTGAACGTCCGCAACATATCCAATTCGGAATATTCTGAATTTCACATTGGACTCAAACTTGAGACATATTTAACAATCTCCACCTTGGCTCGACGTTTGAGCCAAGTTGCAATCGCTTCGTAAAAATTCAAACTCAGCTGCTACTCTTCCATAGCCCCTGATGGGCTCAACCGCCACAGATATTATCCAAGTCCAAGCCTCGCTTGAACTTCAACATAACCGAGGACATCATTAGAATACCAACTCCACATGCACCTTTAACTGCTCCAAAAGAATTTTCCGATGCAACCTCCTTAACCGCAGATAAATCAAAGCCATTGTTGCATCCATATCTATCAGAAGATCGAATACGTACCTTGTCAATATCAGCAGTTACAGCAACCATTGGCTCTAAAGGCTCCACCTCGCTACAAGCACCATCCGTGTTGATTACTTTGCTAGTACTCGTACTCGCTACCTCAGGAGTTTCTGGTCGCAACTCCACCTCAAGATGAATACCGTTCAGATCCGTTTGAACACTGCTATAATCACTCCTAGCCAGAAGTACTAGAGACTCATCAAGGGTAACTTCTCTGCTGTTAACAGGTGAATTTATATCTGGGCACCACAACCGATCGCCCCACTCACCTTGTGCATAGCCATGGAATATGCACCTTGCCCTCAAATCGAGCTTACCATCACTCACTCGAAAATAACACGGGCAACCAAACATTCTAATAATAGAATAACCAGTAACGTTACTTGACCACACTTCTTCAGGAGTCCGTCATTCAATAGTAGTTGATGGGGATCTATTCACCAGGCAGCATATCGTACTAAGCACATCAGCTAGGATTCTCCATGCAATACCAGCACTAGACATCATTTTTCGGGTCGTCTCTAGTAATGTTCTGCTCATCAATTCTACAAATTGTTGTGATTTACTGGCACTAGTGCAGTGTTTCACTATGCCCTCTTTCATGCAGAATTTATTTGCCAACTTCGAGTAGAACTCCATGCTATTGTCAGTCCACACATGCTTGATCGACTTACCAGTCTCCGTCTCGATCAAAGCTCTCAACTGCGAGATCCTGACACTAGCATCAAACTGTGCATTGGCACAAACACCCAGGTCTTTCTTGAGCAGTCAATAAACTCTCGAACAGATGCATCCAATGTCTCCGAGGCCAAACCTATCATTGTCTCACCTTGAAGATTATACAGGCCTCCGTGCTTGATTCCTTTCATTATCACCAAGGCACCTCGAACAACCTTCAGAACTCCACCTTTTGAAGAATACCTGCAACTAGCTGAATCTAGGGCACCTAAGGAAATTAAGTTCTTTTTCAATTCTGGAACGTGTCTTACTCCAGTCAATGTCCTCACAATGCCATCATGTATTCTGATTGTAACATCACTCAACGTTGTTCCCTAACTGGACTTTACCACTACCTGTGCATTGATAAGTGATAAACCGGTTTCTATTCGGTGTGACATGAAAAGAACAACCAGAATCCAAAATCCATCCATCAAGAGATGAATCATTAGTGACAAACAAGACATAATCGACATTATCTGCTACAGCTGCAACATTATCTATAGAATCAACTATAATTCCCTTACCCTTCTCATTCTTCAGCTTAAGGCAATTCCTTCTAAGATGCCCCATCTTGCCACAGCGCCAACAAACAACATCACCAGTCCTAGACTGACTACGCCCATTCATATCAGTACTACTCTTACTCACACGTGTTATAGATCTTCCTCTATTTTCACCTACTAAAGCAGTAGATAGGTTCGCCAGATTCTCTTCTACGAATATCTTCACTCAGAATCAAATCTCGAACGCCATCAAACATCAAACTTGTTGACCCAGAGGAATTGACAGTAACAGTAGTATTCCAACTATCAGGCAATGAGGATAACGTAATCAAAGCACGCACCTCATCTTCAAAGTCAATCTCAACTGAACTCAATTGACTAACAATCACATTGAATTTATTGATATGATCTGCAACTGACGCACTTTCGCTCATCTTCAAATTAAACATACGTTGCATCAAATAGACCTTGTTGATCGCAGAGGGGTTCTCGTACATATCCGACAGGGCCTGCATCAAATCAGCAATGGTCTTCTCCTTCAGGATGTTAAACGCGACGTTACGAGCCAAAATCAGCCGAATAATACCCATAGCTCGTCTATCTAGCAAATCCCAATCAACTTACTTCATCGACTCTGGTTTCTCCCCAAATAAGGGCAAGTGCAGTTTCATCTGGTAAAGATAATCTTCAATCTGCATCTTCTAGAAACTAAAATCCTTCCCATCAAATTTGTCGATTCTCACTTTTACTTCTTCTGTCACCATCGATTTGCTTCAACTTAGCCAAGCCTGGCTTTGATACCACTTGTTGTGAAAAGGTGAGCGATCGAACAATAATATAGACAGAAGAAGAAAATAAATCGAACACCAGATTTACGTGGTTCAGTCGTAAAGACCTACGTCCACGGGGAGAGCGGCAGCAAATTTCACTATAGATCAAGCGATACAAGGAGATTACACACTCGAGTCACTCAAACACTCTCTCGGTGTTTCCCAAGCCCCAATTACACCCAACAACGCACGCAATAGCCCCGGAATTCCTTCAAGAAATAATCTCTCAATCTCACGAAAGAATTACACGCAAATGTTACCACAAGATTTAAATCGGCTACAAACACTAATATTTATTGGATGTAATTCACGGACAAGAACGATAAAGACAAATCCCTCCCAAGCACTCGACAACTAGATGACGCTTCAAGACCAACTCTTCATGATCAACGGCGGAACACCAAGCACTCACGCAGCGCTTCAAGACAATTTGTGATCCACACCTACCACCAACGGCCATAAGTCTATATATAAGTAAAACCCTTATTCTTTTGCCAACTTCTCGTAGGATTCTGTTTCCTATCTAAAACGATTTTATCCAAAACATATCTCTATATATTTTAAACAAAATCCAAATCCAAGTCAAAGTTGAACTTTCCTATTTTAGCGGCCGAATTCTCCAACGCAGATTCAAACTTTGGGAAGTTGATCTTCGGATCTTCTTTACTCAATTTCGAACGTCTGCAACATATCTAATTCAGAATATTCTGAATTTCACATTGGACTCAAACTCGAGACATATTTAACAGCTACGCTGATCAGAATGTAGTGTTGGATGTTTAGGAATTTGCTTGGAAATAATAAATTGTGCCGCTAAATATAAAGTGTTTTGCCAAGTCGTTCCTATGTGTTAATTTTTAATATCTCATATCCCAGTTCGTATGTGGCATTAATTTCAAAGTACGTGGAGTAATACGCCAACTGAGGATGTTTTTTTTTTAATGACTTTGCTATACATCGACCTATCTAGATTGATTTCTATTCTATATTTGGACACTTCATAAATTTTTGCAGAATTTATGATATGACTCTTGTTTTATCCGAATGCTTTGTGATCTCCCAAGTATCAAATGTCGACACACGAAATCTTAAGTGATCATAATTTTCTCAAACTTTAATGATATCTTTTAGTAACAAACGTGGAAGGAAAACTCACGAGTAGAAATTAGAATTAGCTGATAGCGTACAGGCAAACAAGGTCGAGTACTCTTATTTGTTAGTCCGGAGCAAACGCAAGAATACAAATTTTTGCTATATCACTTGCTCCACATAAATGGCTTGTATATTTCAGTTAAAGCTAAAGAAAACATTGGGCAAAATTTAAAGTATTTTTTAAGTTAAAAATTTACGAAAAATAATGTATGAATTTACATGTTTTGCATTTTGTGAAAGTTTTAAGTATTTCTAGCTTTTAAAAGTTAAAATGCATTAACCCAAACATTTTAATTAAGTAAGGATTTAAGTATATAATATTCCAGACAGACTATACTTTTTTGCATGCATAACTCCTATTTATTCAAGAGAGGCATATTGGATTGAAGACACGATGATAAGATATTGGCCAGAGCTGGAGAGCCCATTCGTTACACTTATAATGTTCTTCCCAAAATTTGCCTAAAAGGGATCATCTGCGTTATTTTAATTTTCGTCCTCAGTGGAAAAATGTCTTTTGAAGTCAACAATTTTCTCCGTTTATTATTTGATATTCTAGGCTACCAATTTATACTTTTATTGCTTTTTAAATTTCTAAGGTTAAAAACCAATTAGCTCATGAGAAAATTATCTAAAAATCTTAAATTTACTGTGCTTTTCCCAATTCAATCCTAATATTTTTTTCCTTTCTTCATTTTTTTCTCCTTTTCCTTTTTTTTTTTCAACTAAGGCCAACGAGGGTTGCTGGGCCCTCGTTGGCCACTAGGCCCTCGTTGGCTGCTAGTGAGGGCTGCTAGAACCTCGCTAGCTGTAGGCGAGGATTGCGTAGCCTTTGCCCACGGTTGCGATGGCCTTTTGGACAAGGGTTGCGGGCAAGGTAGCTTTGCTTTGGTTTGCGTGAGGGTAGCCTGGCCGGTCACAATTAAAATATTATTAAAAGCCGCCTACATCAGCATCAGTCGTGCTATTAGTGGATTTCAGCCAAAATTGACCGGATGAACTCAATTGACAAAAATGTGAAAATATTTAGGATTCAATTATCAAAATTGAAAAGTTTATAACTGAATTGACAAAAGTACATTAAAATTAAGGACTTTTTGGATAATTTTCCGATTTCCTTACAAAAGTCATGGTGCTGACTATAAAGCAAAGGATTTGGATCTTCTTTCAATTTAGAGAGATCTAACCATCATTAACTTTCTTCAATCTATGTTACTCGCTTAATTTGATTGGACAGATCTCGCATCATCTAGGTCATTGTTTTGTCTTTGATGTCATCATAGTAATCGTATAAGTAACATTCGCAAGTAAAAAAGAAGTTGATATAGAAATGACCTAAGTTCCAAGAGTAGTTAATCTGGATTGATATGAAAGATGGACAAGTACTTTAAAGTCTATGAAATATATAAAAGAGATGTTGTTGACATAATTTGCCTAAAAGGATTCATCTGCGTTGTTCTCATTTTTGTCCTCAATGGAGGAGTCGTTTTCACAATTTGTTTGCTATTCTAGGTATTAGTTTATGTTTTTCCCGGTCTTTTAATTTTAAATGTGAAAAACCGAATTTTTTATTGTTTGTTGAGTCCTAATAATTGTGTTTTCTATTTAGAGCTGCAGTTGACAGACATGCGTGTATAAACACATAATATGTAAATTAAAAGACACTCTAAAGTACTTACATTATTAAGCTTGATGGGTTCAACAATTACATGCAAGTAGGAGATATTAACCAATAATTAACCAATAATTCTTAATGAAGGAGAGGACAATGACTTGACATTGACCCGCGTGTCTAAAAACACATAAAAGATAAATCAAAACACATTATCGCATGTACTCCAATTATACACATTTTATCAAACTTGATGGGGCTGATGGGTTCAATAAGTACAATTGAAGTAGGGATACTTATAAATTTGTGGTGAAGGAAAGGGAGATGAGTTGAGAATAACGCGTGTGTAAGCACGTAAAAGATAAATTAAAAGTCACTACTACACCCACGGAAATGATACTTATATTATCAACCTTGAAGGGGCCGATCGATTCTATAATTAGAGATACTAAGAAATAATTGCTGGTGAACAAACACATAAAAGATAAATTAAAAGACATATTACATCTACTCAAGTTATATGTATAATGTAAATTAAAAGAATCAATGCATGCGTGAACTTATTACTTGTACTCGAATAATGCATATAATATAAATTAAAAGATGTGATTGTGCGCACTCAGATTAAACTTACATGATCAAACTTGATGGAGTCAATCGATTCATAAACTACAATAGAAATAGTGACATTAACCTATATAACTTCTTGTGAAGGAGAGGGAGATGAGTTGACAATGAGGCATGAGAGAGAGAGAGAGAGAGAGAGAGAGAGAGAGACGGGGAGGGGGAGAGAGAGAGAGGGGGAGGGGGGGAGCATGCCGATAGTAATTAATTAGCAGTAACTTGTTGTAGCAAAACAGATTTTCTCAAATTTCATCTTTGTGATCTCCGTAAAAATTGGTGGCCAAATCTCAATGGAATAATGCTTGTTCTGATTGATTTCTTAAGTGAAATCAAATGATTTAAGAAATTCCGATTGGCTGCCGAACATCACTCATTTAAATGTCTACTTATATAATTCATCTCATCACTTAATGAATCAATTCTTATTGTGGGATATAGAGGGCCAGCGAATAAGTTAACATTAATCATTGTTGTGACCTCCTTTTTCTTCGGCGCCCGATCGGGGCGGGCGCCTTGTGGAGGCTAATGGTTCGGCTAAGTTTATTTTAGCCCGAACTCTCCCAAGTCCACCAATTCACGACTTTAATGGTTCAAGTTTTTAACCTGTGAGTTAATTTTAAAACGGAGTCACCACTAATCGGTTTAGGGTGGGTCGATTAGAAACCCAAGCAAAGTATCGGGAGAAATACTTGCTCCTGCGCAACCAGAGAAATTAGGATCGGGGAGTTGATTACACTAGTTAATCACTAATGCCCTTTCGGTACTTAATCTTGTTTAAACCTTAAGGCTTTTTGGATTTTTGAGGGGTTTTCCATGTATTTTGTGAAGGAAAAAAAACATTTTTTGGACATAAAAAGCCTTTTTTTTTGTCTTTTTATGAAAATATAAATAATTTTTTTTGGCTTTTTCTGATATTTTTGGCATTTTTAGGAAAATATGGGATTTTTTTTATTTTTTGGAAAATAAATAATAATTATTATTTTTTATTAATATTATTTTATATTATAATAATATAAAAATGAACCGGGTCGGATCCCGGGTTGGGTCCGACCCGGTCGTCGTCCATTCGCGCGTTGCCCGGCTCGAATTTTTTGGAAAATAAAATATATTTTTTTTTTTTTTAAACATTATTTTTTTTTATTTCAAAGTACGGCCCGGCTAGTCGGATCCGCATAGGTCGGATCCGACCCGAGTCAACCCTACCCGGATTTCAACCCGACCCCCGACCCGCGACCCGGTTCGCCTCTCCCCTTCTATGCTCGAAACCCTACCCGCACGTTGCCGGATCCGACCCGTCTTCGACCCGGCGCGATGCCTCCTCCCTCATTTGCTTGGACGCGGCGCTGACGTAGGGCCTGGGACGGCAGATCGGCGTCAACGACAGCAGTGATACAGAGGACACCGGCTGTAGGTTGATGCGGCGTGGCGGCACGGCGGCGGTGATGGGTGGAGATGTAGAGGGGCACGGTGAACAGAGCGCGACCGGCAGTCAGAGCTTCCGCGAGCTCGATAGCCGCGAGCTCGGCGCCAACCCGAAGCGAGGTGATAGACGAGAGGGGGGATCGAGATACTCACTGGCTTTAGGGACTTCAACCGAGGCTCGTCGGTAGGGGGCAACACGGCGGTGGATGACGGCGTGTCGCGGTGGCCGATCTCGTGGATCCTCCTCGATCCGGTCTTCGTTTCCGAGATCGAGGGCGGGGATGGCGGCGCACACGGCGTCGGAGGGTGACGAGCGACAAGCGGCCGACCGGAGTTTCGGCGTGGGCGGTAACGGCGTCGGGAGGGACGGCAAAGCAACGGCGGGTCCTCGGCTTCTTAGATCCGGCACTTTTCCCTCCGATTCCTCTCTCACTTAGCCTCCACACGCTCGGATCTCTCCCCCTCGGGCTCGCTTGCCGCCAGCCTCCCCCGAAGTCTCTCGGAGGGAGGTCGTTGAGCTCACGACCCGATCGCTTCGCCCTTGCTCGCTCTTTGAGTTCCCCAAAGTCTCTCGGGGGATCTCTCGAGTTGCCGATGTGTCGTTCGACGGAGGCGGTGCCGCCTATTTATAGGCAGGGGGTGGTCGGTCGGAGGGGCTTTGACCGCCGGTCTTTCGCACGCCGAGCGGCCCCCGACGGCCGAACCGGTGTCCCATCTCAGCATTAAAGGCGCGCATTGAAGGCGCATGCGCGTTGTCCTCTCCTTCGGCGGCCTACCTCCGCTCCTCTCTGCCGTAGGTTGCTCTTGAGCGCGTCGTTGTCGCTGCGCGTGGCCTGCGGAGGCGGAGAAGGAAGGAGCGAGGAAGAAGAAGAAGGAAGAAGAAGGAAGAAAGAGGTTGGGCCGGATCGGGAAGAAAAGGCCGGGCTTGGGCCGCACGGAAGGGAAAAAGGGAAAAAAAGGAGGCTGGCCGCTTTTTTTGCTTTTTGTTTGTTTTTATTCTTATTTTTTTGTTTTTTTATTATTTATTATTTATTATCCAAAGAAAAAGGAAAAACAAATATTAAAAGAGACTAAGGCCTAATTAAAAAAAAAAAAACACAATAAAATTTAGGCGTCAACAGCTGCCCCTCTTTGAAGGTGAGCTTGTAGAGGTTGCATTCAAAGACAAACCGACTCCTAAATTTTATCCATACATGTGCAACAGATTATATTTTATTTGGGACTTATTGTCCAATGCAGAAAAAGAGCAATATAACTTTACATATATTAAGACAGATAAGAAGATACCTGTAGTTACTTACCGGGAGTGAGTGAGATAGGGTGTGAACCCCGAGTTTTGGCAAGTATCAAGACGTCATCTTACCTGTTGCATGAGGAGATTGCTTCTCTAGGACCCAAACCATTCTTCGGTCGCCTATTGGAGCAATAAGTGGTTTGTCTAGGACCCGAACCTTTCTTCGGTCGCCTTGACGGGGGATTGCCTTCCCAGGACCCGAACCATTCTTCGGTCGCTTGTTAGAGCAATAAGTTGTTTGTCTCGGACCCGAACCTTTCTTCGGTCGCCGTGACGGGAGATGCGCCAACCTTTCTCAAGGCATCTGTTAGTGGGTGCCTGATCTTTATCAAGGACACTAGTTGGTACCCGACCTTTCTCGGGAGATGCGCCGACCTTTCTCAGGGCATCGATTTGTGGGGTGCATGATCTCTGTCAAGGACACCGGTTGGTACCCGACCTTTCTCGGGAGATGCGCCGATCTTTCTCAGGGCATCGATTTGTGGGGTGCGATCCGAACATTTACAAGCATTTGAAAGAGACCTTTCTCGGGATATGCGCAAGTACATTTCTGGAGGATGATTTGTGGGGTGCCGATCTGCGGGTGTTGAAGGACATTGGATGATCACCCGACCTTTCTCGAAGGAGTGCCGACTTTTCGGGGCATCGGTTTGTGAGGTGCCTGAGATATTCTTGAAGGTCTCTCGCCTCCTGGTAGTTGGAATATCGAGGACGCGCCTCGGCTATTCATGAAGGTCTCTCGCCTCCTGGCAGTTGGAATATCGAGGACGTGCCCCGTATATTCATGAAGGTCTCTCACCTCCTGGTAATGGGGAATATTGAGGACGTGCCTCGCATATTCATGAAGGTCTCTCATCTCCTGGTAAATGGGGAATATCGAGGACGTACCTTGGATATTCGTGAATGTCTCTCACCTCAGGGTAAAGGGGAACATCAGGGACGTACCTGGGATATTCGTGAAGGTCTCTCACCTCCTGGTAAATGGGAATATCGAGGACGTGCCTTGGATATACATGAAGGTCTCTCACCTCCTGGTAAAGGGGAATATCGAGGACATACCTGGGATATTCGTGAAGGTCTCTCACCTCCTGGTAGTTGGGAATATCGAAGACGTACCTTGGATATTCATGAAGGTCTCTCACCTCCTAGTAAAAGGGGAATATCGAGGACGTACCTGGGATATTCGTGAAGGTCTCTCACCTCTTGGTAAATGGGAATATCGAGGACATACCTGGGATATTCGTGAAGGTCTCTCACCTCCTGGTAGTTGGGAATATCGATGACGTACCTTGGATATTCATGAAGGTCTCTCACCTCCTGGTAATTGGGAATATCGAGGACGTGCCCCACATATTCGTGAAGGTCTCTCACCTCCTGGTAAATGAGAATTTGAATGTAGCACAAGGCTTACCTGGATGGCCGCAGGCACTCAAGAGGGCTGGAACACCTGGGTAGCCGCAGGTGTACAAAGTAGAGGAATATTTGGATGAACACAAATATTTAATGATATGATCAGGGACCACTTAACTGGTCCAAGTGTAAGAAAGCATACCTGAGTAATCGCAGGCACATAATGTGGTGGAATACTTGAGTAACTGCCAGTATTCAATGGTGCAATTTTGAGGACAACTCGGACAGGTCGAGTGTCACGGAAATGGAGTATCCGAACGATGGCCGGTACTCAAAGACAAGAGGATACTTGGATAGTCACGAGCATCCAAACTTTAAGGACAACTTCGAACAGGTCGAGTGTCAACAAAGAGGGAGCACGAGTAATGGTGGGCACTAAAAAACGGGGGACCTTGGATAGTCGCAAATATCAATACTGGGGACAACTCGAACAGTCGAGTGTCTATAAGAGGGAGTACTCGGCAAAGTGGTGGGTACTCAAAGACAAGGGGATACTTAGACGTTGCAAGCACCCAAACTCAAGGGACGACTCGAATATGTCGAGTGTCAAGAAGAGAGTACACGGAGAGTGGTAGGTACTTTAAGACAAATGGGGATAGGGACATGCTTTACCGGCAATATCTCTTCGATTTAGGAAGTATGTCTCGCTATTTGCACAGTATGCACACATGATTGTATATGTTGTAAATTCATGAATTTAAATGTGATTCATGCATGACAATTTTGTCAGTTTTGCATCATCCGAATTCCACTGGGGAAGGTTTTGAAAGACAACCTTCATTTAGAATGTATACGTCTTGAGCATGCCAGATGAGGGACTTTCAGTCTGAAAGGACTTTCCACTCACTCTCATGGAAAAGGCTATCCTGACCATTGATGCAGGATTTATAAGGACCACACATCTCACTGTCATCATGTCGCGGGGTACGAGTATTCTCGCAAGTGGTATGATTTTACCAGTGTGAGAGGTCTTCTTCGAGACCCTAATGTAGGCTTGATCAATGGCTTATCAAAGGGGGCCATCAAGGTCACGGCTTATGAAAAAGATGCCGCACGATCATCTCGGGTTTGCAAGTCAAGAATCCCTGCGAAAAGAGATAGAATAATCTTGCTCGTACTTCTTCGAGCGATGTTTATAGACATATGAAATCCTACGTTAATTGAAGTGCCCTAGTCTGAAGAGACTTTTACAATGGGACGCAATGTAGGCTTGACTCATGTGCAAATGGGGTGAGAGCTGGTGATTGCCTTGGCATTTGTCACCGGTCTTTCTTCTCACTATCAGATGGAGGTTCTATCAATTGAACCACAACAGCAACAAATGGCTGTATTTTTTTTACTGGGAGGCATTGGCCTTGCTTTTACCAAGCACACTGCTTCATTTATTTTTTTTTTTTATGCCCCTATTTTTTTTTTCAGTTTTTCATTTATGGGCATTGACCTTGCTTTTACCAGGTACATTGCTTTTTATGCCCCTAACTTTTTTGTTCTTTGTTGCTTGAGGAACTAATCTAGACAAATTCGAGCAAACGCCGTTGTTAGACTGTTAAGTCTTCATCTTTTGCCGACGCTCCTGATTATGCTGCTCGAATGGCAGTAACTTCTGTTTTGCCTCCATGTGAGGGTGAATTTACAGACTCAATTGGGTTGTACAATGAATACAAGTGCGTAGAGAAAGAATTGCTCTTCGTCATTCTAGGGCACTTAAATTAACGCGAGTGTTCATATTCAATAAAGACACCCGAAGATTGATGCAAGTGCGAGCAAGAAAATTTCTATCCCTTTTCTCACCTTGTGATGCTGATTTGCCTTGTCTTGACATGCCCGGTGTGGGGTGATTCTTGATGAGAGGAGCTTCACCGGTGTATGGGGCTCAAAAAAGGGGTGAGCAATGAAATGCCTCTCACCGTTTTGTTATCGTACCATTCGCGAGAGAACTCTTTACCCTGCAGTCATGGAATCTTCTGCACTCATCTCACAAGTGTATAGATGGGGGATTGTGTGTAGGATATGGCTTGCCTGTCATCATTCTGACGCGCCTCATCCAGCATGCTCAATCAATCTTGTATTCTTCACTTAGCTGTCTATTCTAATAATCCTCAATGGAATCGGTGATTTAGACAGACAAAATCATCATGTAAAAATCCATTTGGAGAAGGCATGCAGCATTTTTAAGTATGAGAGAGTTTGTACTCTCAAAACAAATTAATGGTTTTTACTCAAGAAACCCTATTGACAACTTTAGGGGTGTTTACTTGGTGGAATTGTATTTACAAATGTGTTGAATTTTGAACATCAAAAGAGTTATTCACAAATGGGTGTTGATGAATTGTCTCTGATGAATAGGGATATGACACATGAATGATCAGCCAGGGATTGGGAATCTGATCGGGCATCTCTATTTTTGCCCCTGCAGAAGAGAAGATGTACAAATAGATCAATTAGTCTGGCCAAAATCAAATGTGAGTTGAGGCCTAAAGAGTTTCTATCATTTGCTTTGGCGATTACTTAGGACGCCATTTCGCTTAGGAGAGTCCGTCATGCCTCTCATTGATTTGTTTTCCACATCTTTAACGGTTAGGTGATCCTGCAACAGACAAGAGAGAACATGTTAGTCACAAACTCTTTTAAGAGTCGAACAACTAGGAACGATACAACATTACCCTTCATTAGTTTGCAAATGTTTGAATAGGCGAAGTACGAGGAGGATATGAAGTCCTGTAATTTTCACTCCGTTAGGTCACCTGCTCTTTCGTAATTTGCAGGCGCAAGAGAAGCAAATTTTTTTTTATTTTTCTACCAAGTGGCTAACTGCCGCGTCGGGGATTCAAACTCCCGACTTAGGACCATTTTGCTTCTTCCCGGGTACCACTCAGCTAGAGGCACCGACGAAGTCCGTAGGGTGCTTCTTTTTTCATTTAACTGAACCGGCTTTTGGACGACACGTCCTTTCATACCAAGTTAGGTAAATCGATATGGGTCACTTGATTTGCCCAAATTAACCATTAAGCTTGTTTCTTGAATCCTATGCTTCCTGTCAATAGGAGAAAATATGTCAAAAGTGAGTTCAGAGAGTGAGTGTTGGAAACGATACCAAATTACCCTTCCCCAGAGTTTGTATGTGCTAGCTCCTAAGGATATTTGAATGTCGATGATGGCCTCTTTGTCTCGACACAGTTCAACGTCTCTTTCGATTGGCCTTTCTCATTTGTGGCCATCTATGCATGATTGCTGGTCGTTGATTCATCTTCAACGCCTTCCTTTTGTGGAATTTCTCCTTCTGTCTTTAACTATTGTAGCATTGGGCAAAGTCATGTACCTCAAGCTTCCATGGACCGAGATGGACAATCAAAATCTTAGTCTTCGATGGCAATTATTTCTTGGGAGAATATGCATCGGAACACGGATTGAAGTTTCTAAGCCCTAAGTCATCGTCTGAATAGGGGCTAGAGATCGTTTCAACTGTCTGGATTTTCTCCCTGTTGACAGTAGTCAATTTAAAGGAAGATAAGAAATTTCTTCTTTGTGCTTCTTGGCTCGTTGAAGCTGGAAGTCCCATCAATGAAACCGCAACGTCTAGTTGTTCGGGCACATCGTGTGAAAAGATATTCCTCCGGCTTAAGAGGGAGTTGAACAGGAGCTAGGTGGAGTGCATAGAGCTCCTGAGGACGGCTTGCAAAAATAGGAAGGTCGAAAGCAGCATGGGGGATGTTATCCTGCCTCGAGCTACCATGGTGCGCATGCTTTGAGTTTAACCGTATGCCTATGCCTATTACGTCCTATCTTTCGTTTCCTATGTACATAGAATAGAGGGGACATCATTTTCAAAAATTATATTCGGGGATAAGACTTACCTCTTTGAAACATGATGATCCTTTTTGTTTGCCCCCGCTTTCTTGGAAGAGTGTTTTGAACTTGGCGAGTTCACATGATGTGTCAGCTTCAAATGCCTCCCGGTCACACTAAGTCAAAGGGATGATTGAGACACGAAAGTGAGTGAGTGAAAAGACAAACATGATTAAATTTAACATCTTATTTTGACAAAAGCTTTTGGTAATGAAATATTTTTGTTTTCAAAAAATATATTTGGGGGAGAAAGCATGAGGAAGCCCCCTCAAGTATTCTCCTTGGATGGTATTTTCTTTTTCATGGTTGGATAGCATCACCGGGCTGGTTTGGGATACCGCCTCATGCTCTCAAAATATTTTCAACTTTATTTAATAGGTGGATTTACATTTTGGAAAAGTGTTTTCAAAAGTTAGTTCCTCAAAGCGGAACTGATGTTGAAAATAAAACAAGCCAGGCTTAAGGAAGATGTACAAGTTCCCACGTAGGGGAGTGCGCAAGGAAATTAAAAAGGGTTCTACTTGAGTGGGCTTGCACCCATTTCCCTTGACGGTCCTTCGTTGATGGTGTCCATGAAAAGGTCTCCCAACATAGTGGTCATGTCATATGGCCCTTCTTTCTCTGTTGCTAAGGGTGGCACTTCATTGCCTGAATAATACCCGGCCTCCACCAGCTCTTGATAAATGTCAGTGGTATGTGCTTCGACATTTCTGCTCTGACTGTCTTTAGAACTGAATACCGCGTTTACTTTATCGGTGTGATCAGGGAGTGAGTTGCTCTGGAATGAGAAAGCTTTAGTGTCTAACGGGTTCGGATTCGACTCTTGAGGGCGAAGCACTCATCAGTCGAATGCCCCACTTCTTCCATGTGATAGTCGCATATCTTTGACGGGTCATAGTTGGAAAAACTTTCAGCGTTGGGTCGTTTTGGCTCAATCGAAAGGAGGTTCTTTTTCCGGAGGACTGCCAGTACCTGTGATGGAGATCCAAGAAGAGGAGTAAATTGTCTCTTGTTGTTGTATTTGGGATGGCCGACGGCTGGTGGTTGTTGCTGTCTTACACTTGTCTGAATTGTTGGAGAATGATTGTCGGTTGCATTGACATCTACCAAGGGTTCTTTATCTTTCTTCATGCTGAACCTGCCCGTGGATGCAGGTTCAGTGAACCAACCATCCCTCAACCCTATCTCGATTTGCTCCCCTATTGGAATGAGTTGATTAAATGATTTGGCGATCGTGGTTACCATTCGATTGCGGTACTCGTAAGGGAGGGTTTTGATAAACATCTTTCTCAACTCGAAATCGGTTGGTTCAGGACTGATTTGGGCGGCCAGATTCCTCCATCAAATAGTATATTCTTTGAACGATTCGTGCTTTTTCTTTTCGATACGCTCAAGATCCTCACGAGAAGGGGTAATGTCCATTATGAACTTATATTGCTTGAGGAATGCCTCACTCACTTCGCTCCATGTTTCGAGGAGATTCATGTTCTTTGTAATGTACCACCTCAGGGCAGGGCCTATTAGACTTGATTGGAACAATTGGATCATTAATGGTGCATTATTAACGTATTGGGTCATTCGAACCAAGTACATTTGCAAATGAGCCCTAGGACAAGTCGTGCCATCGTACTTCTCAAACTCAGGCATTTTGAATTTTTCCGGCATTTTGACATTGGAATAAATGGAGAGGTCCGTCAAAGTAGGATCTTGGAGGCCTTGCAGTTGTTTCAGCTTCTCCTCAAGCTTTTCGAGGCGTTTGTCATGCTCAGTTTTAGACAAACTGTCTGGCCTAGCTTTCTCGATCATGGTTGGGTGTGGATCATCCTCCAATTCGGGCATGTTATCGTCGGTATCTCCACCTTGATCACCCCTAGTAGATGATTGTGGCAACAATACCTCGATTGAGGCCGGGGCGGGAGTGAGTTTGCCCTGGATGGAGTCTATCTGCTTTGAAAGTTGTTGAAGCACATTGAAGACTTGCTTCATTTCACCTTCTACGACCACAATACGGCTTGGTAAATTTTCTTCGGCCATTCTTGCTCTTGCTTTTGAACTAGTCTGGATCAGTGAACGTTGACGTTCCGTGATTACCTAGTCATGAATAAACAAGCGTGTGTGAATACAAGGCGTAAATATGGAGTCAGTCCATGATGACGACCTAATCCTACCCTTTTGTTTGTTTATGAAAAGTTTGTACATGTAGAAGCCCTCCTAAGCATAGATTGAAGAAAAAGGCATGTGACATGTTTGCATAGACTAAAAAGATACTCAATTTGAAAGGCGAAGAAAGTATGAATTGCTTTGAAAAAGACTTATATCCCTTTTGAAGCAAATGAAAATTCTTGCAGAAAAGAACTTTGTAACATGCTTGAGAATAAAAACATCAACTGAAAGTAATTTCTTTTGCAAAAGTTTTTTTTAAAAAAAAAAAACTTTATGACAATTACTTCCAAATTTAAATGACCATGGTATTAAATCCTAGACTAATCATGGACCGCTCAATATATGCAGGAAGGTAATTAAATTGCAAAGTACATGAAAAAAACTTACATCACGCGAGAAAATTGATGACAATCACATAGACATGCGCATGATATGTGCGGCTCGATTTCTAACTAAGAAGGTTTGTTGAAATTAAAAGGGTGTCCGCCCATCGCAGTCTCGCGTTGGCAACGCACCCCCTTAATCTCGGCTAAAGAAATTCGGGGAAAAGAAAGGCAACCTCTACAACGCAGTCTCGCGTTCGAAGCCGTATCTTTCTTAACACCATCCTAAATCCTATGGCGGCCCAGGTCCGGCGGCCGGGTTGTGTGTGCCATGTGTAGTGTTAAAACAATAAAGCATGCACAACAGTTTATAATCACAAGACATTTTATTTTAACGGAGTAAAAAAAGCTACTATCCTGCACAAAAAGAAAACTAAGTCAGCAAAGCATTTAAACAAGATAAAAAAGGCCTAATTCTTCAAGTCCCCAGTGGAGTCGCCAAGCTGTCGCGACCTCCTTTTTCTTCGGCGCCCGATCGGGGTAGGCGCCTTGTGGAGGCTAATGGTTCGGCTAAGTTTATTTTAGCCCGAACTCTCCCAAGTCCACCAATTCACGACTTTAATGGTTCAAGTTTTTAACCTGTGAGTTAATTTTAAAACGGAGTCGCCACTAATCGGTTTGAGGTGGGTCGATTAGAAACCCAAGCAAAGTATCGGGAGAAATACTTGCTCCTACGCAACTAGAGAAATTAGGATCGGGGAGTTGATTACACTAATTAATCACTAATGCCCTTTCGGTACCTAATCTTGTTTAAACCTTAAGGCTTTTTGGATTTTTGAGGGGTTTTCCATGTATTTTGTGAAGGAAAAACATTTTTTGGACATTTTCTCATTTTTTGGACATAAAAAGTTTTTTTTTATTTTTTGGTCTTTTTCTGAAAATATAAATCATTTTTTTGGCTTTTTCGGATATTTTTGGCATTTTTAGGAAAATATGGGATTTTTTTTTTTTTTTTGGAAAATAAATCATTTATTATTATTATTATTATTTTATTATTTTATATTATAATAATATAAAAACGAACCGGGTTGGATCCCCGGGTTGGGTCCGACCCGGGTCGTCCATTCGCGGGCCCGGCTCGAATTTTTTTGGAAAATAAAATATATTTTTATTTTTTTAAAACATTATTACTTTTTTATTTCAAAGTACGACCCGAGTCGGATCCAGGGTCGGATCCGACCCGAGTCAACCGGGCGCAGGATTTCACACCCGACCCGACGACCCGGCGACCCGATTTCTGCCCCTCCCCTTCTATGCTCGAAACCCTACCCGCACAGTTGCCCGGATCCGACCCGTCTTCGACCCGACGCGATGCCTCCTCCCTCTTTTGCTTGGACGCGGCGCTGACGTAGGGCCTGGGACGGCAGATCGGCATCGACGACGGCAGCGATACAGAGGACAACGGCTGTAGGTTGATGTGGTGTGGCGGCATGGCGGCGATGATGGGTGGAGATGTAGAGGGGCACGGTGGACAGAGCGCGACCGGCAATCGGAGCTTCCGCGAGCTCGATAGCCGCGAGCTCTGGCTGCCAAGCCAGAAGCGAGGTGACAGACGAGAGGGGGATCGAGATGCTCACCGGCCGGGGACTTCAACCGAGGTTCGTCGGTAGGGGCAAGCACGGCGGTGGATGACGCGTGTCGCGGTGGCCAGATCTCGTGGATCCTCCTCAGATCTGGTCTTCTGTTTTCCATATCTGAGGGCAAGGGATGGCAGCGGCGCACAGCGTCGGAGGGTGACGACAGCACAGCGGCTGACTGGAGTTTCGGCGTGGGCGGTCGACGGCGTCAGGAGGGACGGCAGCGACGGCGGGTCCTCGGCTTCTCAGATCCGGCACTTTTCCCTTCGATTCCTCTCTCACTTAGCCTCCACACGCTCGGATCTCTCCCCCTCGGGCTCGCTTGCCGCCAGCCTCCCCCGAAGTCTCTCGGAGGGAGGTCGTTGAGCTCGCGACCCAATCGCTTCGCCCTTGCTCGCTCTTTAAGTTCCCCGAAGTCTCTCAGGGGATCTCTCGGAGCTTGCTGGCTGATGTGTCGTTCGACGGAGGCGGTGCCTCGTTATTTATGGCGAGGGGGTGGCCGGTCCACTGAACTTCGACCGCCGGTCCCCCTCACGCGCCGAGCGGCCCCCGACGGCCGAACCGGTGTCCCATCTCAGCATTAAAGGTGCGCATTGAAGGCGCATGCGCGTTGTCCTCTCCTTCGGCGGCCTACCTTCGCTCCTCTCTGCCGTAGGTTGCTCTTGAGCGCGTCGTTGTCGCTGCGCGTGGCCTGCAGAGGCGGAGAAGGAAGGAGCGAGGAAGAAGAAGAAGGAAGAAGAAGGAAGAAAGAGGTCGGGCCGGATCTGGGAAGAAAAGGCTGGGCCTGAGCCCGCGCGGAAGGGAAAAAGGGAAAGAAAAGGGGCTGGCCGCTTTTTTTGTTTTTTGTTTGTTTTTATTATTTTTTTTGTTTTTTATTATTTATTATTTATTATCCAAAGAAAAAGGAAAAACAAATATTAAAAGAGACTAAGGCCTAATTAAAAAAAACACAATAAAATTTAGGCGTCAACAATCATAAGGAAGGAAAGAGAATCGGACATCGGATTTACGTGATTTAGTCCGAATATTAGAACCTATGTCTATAGAGAGGGTAGCAAGAAATTCCACTATAGAAATCAAATGATGTTACGGAGATTACAATCACTCGAGCACTTACACACTCTCTTAGTGCTTCCCAGCCTCTAATTACACCCAATAACTCACATAGTATCTAACCCCTCACAATTTTTAATGAAATCTCACTTAAAAGAAATTAAACAAATTCTATTAATAAAAATTTAACTGGTTAAATTACTAGAGTGTAATTATAATGAGCAAACCCTCATGAGAACAGCTCTCGGCACACTCCTCTCTTTGTGCAGTCTCAGAACTCTTTCTCTCTCTCCCCCTCTCCCTACAAGGACTTGGCGCTCTCTCGACCATCAAAGGGATTTGGCGTGCCCTTCTCCTTCGCTGTTTCTCTGCCTTTAATGAAGAACAGAATTTGCCGGTAGACAAATCAAGCCGCAACTTTGGCACCTACCACATTGACTCTCCTGGTCGTCCATTTAATACAAGGGACAAAAGTCAAAAAATGAGGCCAGTATCTTCTGGACGTCCATGCTCCATACCATCAAGGGCAATGATTGTCTTTAACTTTCCCTTTTCTTCTTTCTACATTAAATTAACAAAAGACAAAAGGAGCCCACAAATAATGACCCAAAAAAGGGGAAGAGACATTCGGCCCGCCCACAATCTTCTATGGGCATGTGCGTGCATTAATCAGGAAGAAGCAAAATAGACATGGAGACATGGAAATAAATTCACATGCAGATCTTCATTTAACGTGCCCCTCTTTTTATATCTTTTCAATTTCACGTGATTGAGCATTTGCACAACACATTGAGTCAGGTTTCGTCTATGTTCAAATTTAAGACATATTTTCAATAATTTTGATACATAATGTGCATGGCATTGATTACCTTTCATCAATAAGGAAGTTTTCAATTTTTATGTTGTCATTTTACTTGTGTAATTTCTTTTATTCTTAATTAATGCCTGATTTGTTTTTTCAAAATATACCAATTTGCCTTGCAGTAATTTCGGCCACCATGCTATTTTAATTTTTCTATTAATCTCAATCACATTTGAGGTCCACATAAATAATCAATAATTAGGATTTTTGTACTTCGGCAAATTCTTGTTAAGATGGTCTAACCTATGTTAAATGATGGGAAATATGTGATGTTAGTATGTCTTAAACATGAAAGTGACATCCATGCTCCATACCATCAAGGGAAATGATTGTCTTTAACTTCCCTTTTTCTTCTTTTTCCATTAAATTAACAGACAAAATGAGTCCACAATTAATCACCCAAAAAGGGAGAGACATTCGGCGCCCACAATCTTCTATAGGCATATGTGCATGAATTATTGAGGAAAAAGAAAAATAGACATGGAGACATGTGCATAAATCCATGTGTCGAAAATTTGCCCATCTTCATTTAATGTGCCCCTCTTTTTATTTCTTTTCAATTTCACATGGTCAAATGTCCACACAACACATTGAGCCTCTTTTCTCTGAGCTCAAATTCAAGACATATTTCCAACAATTTTGATGTGCAATATGCGCTACATTGATTACCTTGCATCAGTTAGAAAATTCCAATTTTTGTGTTGTCATTTTACTTGTGTAATTTCTATTTTTCTTAACCAATGACTGACTTTCTTTTGAAAATATATTTGTCTTGTAGTAATTTCGGCCACCATGCTATTTTAAATTTTTTTTTTAATCTCAACCACATCTGAGGTCCACATTAACAATCAATAATTAGGATTTTTGTACTTTGGCAAATTCTTGTTAAGATGGCCTGACCTATGTTAGACGATTATGTAAAACTAGTATGTCTCAAGTATGAAAGTGACATCCAATGAAGATCTTCTTGATGTTAGCCGATACATCCAATCTGGTCTAAATCTTACGGACAATGATCTCTTGAATGCTTAATGAATTTCTATTTATTCTTTTTGCAAGCAAACATCAGATAAATTGTTTCTTATAGTGTATATACCTTAACCTAGGCCAGTTTTGAGGATATTTGGGAGCACTGTCGTGATTTGGCAAAGATTAGTCAAATGACCTATGAGGTTAGGCAATATTGACATTCTAAAACAGAATATTTAATTAGTGTTGTATTAATTAAGTTTTCCATATTTAACTGGAGAGATTTCCATGTTTTTCTTTATTAAGGGGACTTTTTTTTTACTTATATGAACTACTTTCGTACCAGTACAATTAGTAAATGAGTTATACCAAATGCAAATAAGTAACTTATCGTCAACTTACTATTTTGTACTTCGCCAAATTATATTTAGATTTACCATCACACCACATTTGTCTGTGTTTTTTCAAGTTAAATGGACTTGAAATTATTGCATGTTTTAGTGCTCCGACTTGGAAGACAAATAATTACAACTTTTCAGCATTGTTTTCTTTCGTTTTTCCCTCTTAGAAAATACGTTCTATCTTCAGTTATTTTTGAAATGGGTATAAATGCGTCCTTTTTTTATTTTTTAATGATGGCTTTCTTTGCCGTAACCATACTCGATCGATTAATAAAATAAAGACCTAAGTATAGATACACGGACGAAACATTGAGGATGTGCTTTCACTCTCATCTAGAGCAGAAGTCCAGTTACTCTATCTTATGTAGGAATCATTTTCTCATAACACGTGGGATGTGCTTGTCTCGTAACACTCAGGAAATAATCAATGATCCCTTGAGGCTTTGCAACTTCTTTAAGCTCAATCTGAACATAATCACGAAATTTATCTTGAGTGAAATTATTTGTATCTTGATTCATATAACTCACGGGTAATTACAGGAATTTTTTTGGTCATGTGACTATGTCAGGTGGAGTTGGTGAAAGAGAGGTAACATAGGCATGGTGATTGACGATTCTAATGAGAAAAATAAAAATAAAAATTAACTTCTGCTTTGACTTGCCAAAGACTCCACTTGTTACGATATTATGCAGCCATACTCTAATTAAGAATGGTACAAGGAAGCATATGCGTTTTTACATTATTTTATTAGGAGCCGAGTTATTATATTTCCGTCGCCTGCTCGAACTTTGGCTGCATTGATCAAGTACATTCACCCGTTAGATTTCAAGATTTTCTTCTATCTAACTTATATTTTTATTTTTGAAAAATGAAATACTTGTAGCGGCTAATCATATACTCTTTGTCTGTTACTTACACATGATATATATATATATAGAATATTCTAGCTCATGAGCTTCGCAAATTATCAAATTTAGATACTGACCCATTACTCGATGATCCTAGGAGGGAAAGGTGTATAATAAGTCACATGCTCGTCCTGGAAAACATACACTGACTCAATGACGAACCTATTGCAAATGGAGTCTCTGCTTCAAGACCCGAACTTCACCCTCTTGTATGGAATGATCCTTGCCATCCTCATCCTATCAACCCATGTCTCGCTCAAATCCAGCTCATCTCGCGAGCTCAAAACACCACCACAATTTGCAGGTGCATGGCCAGTCATAGGGCAAATGCCCGTACTAGCAAAATCCCATCTTCCCCACAGGACCTTTGCATCCATGGCCGACGAGTACAGACCGATCTTCACCATCAGGCTCAGGTTGTCCCCGGCCGCAGTGGTTAACAGCTCTGAGATAGCCAAAGAATGTTTTACCAAGCACAACCTCGCCCTCGTGTCTCGCCCACAGCTATTAGCCTATGAAGTTATGGGCTACAACCATGCCCTTCTTGCATTGGCTCCTTATGGTTCATATTGGCGCGAGGTGAGGAAAATTGTCATCTTGGAGCTTCTCTCCAATCAGAGAATTGAGTCGTTGTTCAACCCTATAGTGGCCGTGGCAATGGATAGTGCCATCAAAGAATTGCACAAGCTTTGGACCGAGAAAAAGGATGATTCAGGTACTTTCACGTGTATGGGATAAGTTTAAATTGCTTCGTTTTCCCTTTTATATGGGGGTGTGATCCATGACATCAAAGTTATTGGCTCAACTTGAAGAGGATACTATTTAACTACCGGTGTAGAGAAACAAGCCGAGCCGAGCATTTTCAGTAAAGTGATTATGTGCTACCATAGACATAACACGATTTAAAAGGTCTAACACTATGCCCGTCTCTACGACAGGCCATATCTGTGTTGACTTGAAGCAATGGTTTCAAGGCTGCCTTTGAACATTGTCCTCAAAGTTGTAGCCGGCAAGGGCTACAACAGCGGCATTGCCACGGAGGATGAGGAAGAGAATTGGCGGTGCCATCATGCCTTGAGGGAATTCCTGCAATTCTTAGGGTTGTTTCCGGTGGTGGATGCTCTTCCTTTCTTGAGATGGTTGGACTTGGGTGATGTCCATAAGAAGTCCGTGAAGAGGACCGCCAAAGAATTGGACACAATTCTAAGTGGTTGGTTAGAGGAGCATAAAAGGAATAGCAAAAATTTGAGTGACAATTTGGGTGATCGAAATTTCTTAGATGTCATGCTTTCGATCCTTAACGGTTTCAATGCTGATACAGTTATCAAAGCTACATGCCTGATATGCCTTGTTTTCACTCTCTTGGAATTTACTGCTTTCTATTTCAAATGCGTAGTGTGTGCGCATTAGGACAAAGCCTCACTCTTAACCTACTCTTGCATCCTACTAAATAAATTATCGAGTTTGAACTTACATAAAATGGATATCTAACTTCTATTGCACCTTGTTTGTGATACCACAGTGATCAAGATTGCAATATGATTTTGAACACACATCGTCCTAGTTTTCTAATGAATCTAGTTTTATATATGTTGTTGTCTTACTTGAACAATGCTTTAGGACTTCTATTTTATAAAATAATATCCAAGTCTCATCTGAACTGAACAAGTTATAGGCCAAAGGAAATATGATTTAAAACTAGTAGAGTGACTTGAACGTATATTTTCAAAGATTATAATTTTTTTATTTGTTTCCTTGTCTTAGTTCACTTTGGAAATTATGTCAGCACATTAGGTGATTTGTATTAATTTTTAGTAGTTATCAGTTAGATATTTAAGATTTAGTAGGATAAAATTTCTTATCAGTTTATCTATTTCCCATTTTAATATTGTAATCATCATATATTCTTTTTAGGTAGAAAAGTGCATTTTGTTTCCTTATAATGTAGCTTATTCTTCTGAGAGGTGAAATAATATGAGAGGATTTTCTTTGAATTTGCGCCTTTGAGAGTGTTTTGCCTTGTGCGTTTTTGGATTGATTCATCCATGTTTATCATTTGTTTCTACCGTGCCACAGAGTTGACGACAAACGAGTTGATATGGAGTTTTATTTTGACAGTTTTGTGATTTGGTCTATTTAGTCTTCATATATAGCTCGTACAAATAATATGTATTTCTTCTCTAAAGGCAATTATAGCGGGTGATACTGCCACTACAATAACCACCCTAATATGAGCAGCCGCTCTGTTGTAAAAAACCTTCACGTTCTAAGGAAAACTCGAGAAGAACTAGATGCTCAGATCGGTAAGCAAACTCATGTGAAAGAGTCAAAACATTACGAATCTAACTTATTTACACGCTATAGTGAAAGAGACACTCTGATTACACCCGGCAGCCCCGCTCTCCGTGGCACATTTATCAACTGAAGATTACATCATCAATGGGTACTATGTGTCCAAAGGCACAAGGTTGATCTTGAACTTATGGAAAATTCAAACCTATCCAAAAGCACGGCCCGAACCAATGAAGTTTACGCCTCAGAGGTTCTTGAGTCGTCATAAGGATATTGATGTGAAGAACCCTAAATTTGACTGCATGCCATTCTGAAGTGGTAGAAGAATTTGTCTTGGAATGTCCTTTGCCCTCCAATCGGTGCATTCGATGTTCTCTAGGCTCCTGCATTAATTCGAGATGTAAACTCCAGATAGCTCACTTGTGGATATGCCGGAGGGTTTCGGAATAACAGTCGGCAAGCTGACGCTGCTTGAAGTATTGCTCCCACCAAGATTGCCTGACAAGGTCTACAGATTTACATGAAGCACTCGAAGAATGAGAAACAAGTCAATGGGCAAGTTATTACTAAATAAATAGGCTCTCCATGTCTAGCCTTTATCCAGTCAATTATTAGTTGTACACTCGGACAACCGACGATTTCAGTTCAGGGAATAGGTTGGTGCTTCACTATGGCGAGAGAAACTCATAATGACGTCTAGCTAATTTAGCTGCGTTGATCAGGATGGAGACCTGGATATATGGCATTTGCTTTGAGATGTCTAGAATATAATTTGTAGTGTTTGTCTTATTTCGTGTCAGCTTAAAATATTCCTCCATGCTTAATATTTTCATTGATGGAACCCGGATTCAAATTGAGACGGGGGAAGAGAGAGGCAAAATACAATAGTCATAATAGAGAGGCGAAATCCAATAGTCATAATGTCTTCATTTGCAGAGTTGCAAATTTCTCTCGAATGTGAATTTTAGGTAAACATAAAATAAAGATATATTATTAATTGCTATACCCCAGAAATGTCTATTTAGATGTCGTGGACTAACCGTAAAATCATGTTCGATAAGTGGAACATGTCAATTGTCTGCTCTTAGGTTGAGCAGTAACAATAGGAGAAGACTAATGGCTCATTTTTAAAATGATGATTCTTGTCCTCTAACTTGATTATCCAAAAGACACAAAAACATTTAAGTTCGTGCATTCGGAATGATTCCGTGAGCTCATCTAGGCGACTTCAAGGTATGTCGTCTGAGGTCGGATTTCACTTTAGTGCCTTTCAAGATTTTGAAAAAGTTGTACTTTGGAGAGCACAGTAGGATTATATGAAGCAATTTCCTTGTTTTGATGTTCTGTATTGCAAAAAAAATTATAATAGCTGGTGGGTATCGTTTCTTCTCTTCTAATTCGAAAGATTTAGAATTAAATTGTCTTTCATATAATAGATTTATGGTTTTTTCAACAATTTTCTCATTTTATACCGGATAACATGATATTGGCTAATTTCAGGAGTGATAAATCCGAATTAATGAGTGTTATGTGGACTTAGGATGGGATTGAGATTAAAATAAAATAAAATTAGAATGACATATGGCCAAGATGCGGTGGTCAGCCAATTCATGAGAGAGAGAGAGAGAGAGGCGACAATTGCAACTGTGGCTGTCACTTGGCACCATCACTACTATACAAACATTGGAGTATTATACAATTGTTCTAGTCCTATTTTCTAGATAAATCATCCAATCTTATCTAGACTACCCCTTCTAAAGTGCACCTCCAAGTGCTAGATAAAGTAATTTATCTTGTCTTCACCATGTTATGCAGACTATCAAACACATCCTAAAATAAATAGCTTTCGGGTTCCAGCAGTAGTAAACAAATCATTACCGAAAAAGTGTTAGAAAAAGTCATCATATAGCATGAAATAGTTTACAAAGTGTTGATAGTTTATTTGTAAAACAAATTATGAAGTGCCTTATTTTTATAGAAAACATGTAAGTGTGTGAGCTAATATACAAGTGTAGAAGTTCTCTAATATTACCATTGAAGTAGATGGGTTGTGGACTAGACCCTATAATACCCACAATTAATTAGCAGCATTAAACAATTAAAAAAAGGGTATTGTAAAAAAGGAACGACCGACGCACTCAATTGCATGTCTTTATAACTATACTTTCGTGACAAGATTTAAAATTTGACTGCACTTTCCTGACAAGTTTTATGATATGATTACACTTTTGTAAGTTTTAGAACTCAATTGTACCTTCATAATTAGTTTGAAGATTCCTAGTACACTTATTCCTAAATTAAAATGCATTACTGCACACATTCAATAAAATACATATGTTATCAAACCCGATGGGGTAATTAGTTCAATTTTTAAAATGCAAGTAAGCAATTAATAATTTTTGATGAAGTGTCTTTAAACACATAAAAGATAAATTAAAAGGCATTACTGCACACACTCAAATAATACTTATATTATCAAACTCGAGGGTCTATCCGTTTAGTTTTTACAATGTCGATAAGGATACTAATAAATGATTTTTGGTGAAGGACAGGGAGAGGAGTCACACTCAAAAAATACTTATATTATCAAACTTGATGGGGCCGATCCGTTCAGTTTTTACAATGTAGGTAGGGATACTAATAAATGATGTTTGGCAAAGGACAGGGAGACGAGTCGATCATGCCGTGTATCTGTAAACACATAAAAGATAAACTAAAAGATATTACTGAACACACTCAAATAATACTTATATTACCGAACTTGATGGGACCAATCTGTTCATTAATTACAATGCAAGTAGGGATAGTAATATATAATTTTTGGTTGAAAAGAGGGAGATGAGCTGACAATGACGTGCGCTTGTGTAAATGCATTAAAGATAAATTAAAGGATATTATTTCTTGTACTCAAATACTAATGCAGCGGTGTAGTCAGCATTGGCCATATACCGTCTTAAATGGCATGGCTAGTGCTTACATAGGTAATTTTTATAATTTTTTTCTGATTTTTTTTTATTGTTCTTTTCCTTTTCTTATATTTTTTTTTTCTTTTTCCTAGAGCCAACCATCATCAGACCTCGTTGATGGTCAATTGAGTTCGTTGGCCTCAGGCAAGGGTCGCCCTTGCTAGATCCCGTGAGGGCAACTCTCACCCTATCGATCCCCTCACACGCCCAAGGAAGGGCATCACTCATCGGGCCAGTCAAGGGCAACCTCGCTAGCCCAGGTGCGAACATCCCTCACCTGAAGTTGGCAACCTTCACCAGCTATCAACGAGGCTCGAAAATGGCCGGCGGAGGGAAAAAAAAAAAGGAAAGTGAAAAGAAAAGGAAAAGTCAAGAAAGAAATTTAGAAATATTAAAAATACAAAAATTATCAACGTGAGTGCCATGTGAATGCTTGGCACTCACTAGACTGTCGCATTAATAATTTTCAATTTGAATTGGCCAAAAGGACTAAATTGAAAAATCATTAAAAGGTTTATTCTTCATTTGTTTAACGAAAAATATGACATTTCTGTAAAATATTTTATGAGAAGTCATTTTCTATAAAAATGACGATATTTTCCGGAATTTGGTTGAGATCTAAAAATAACCTGAAAAATATTTTCCATCATTTGGAAGAAAAATCTCATTTGGTTTTTTAGGTGCTTTTTCCCTTTCTATTCACTAATTATTTTTTCCAAAATGGAATGAGCTGTACCAATTGGTTGTAAAATCAAATCCCGCGAAGAAGACAACTCTGCCTAATTTACATCAACAGCAGCACCAAAACAAACCCATGATAATAAATAAATGGGAAAAGTGCCAAAGAAGTCCTAAACCTTTTGAAATTGTGCCAATTTAGTCCTAAACCTTTTTTTGGTGCCAATTAAGTCCTAAACATTTTTACATTGTGCCAATTAAGTCCTTTCCGGCCAATTTTGGTTGGATTTTGCTGACTAGAGGCCGGCCAACTAACGTGGCCTGATCGGCGCTGACGTGAAAACTTTTAATAATTTTTTAATTTTTTTTAATTTTTTTTTCAAAATTTTTTTTTTGGTCCTCTTCTTCCTCCAGCCGGTCGCCGGACCTCGGCGACTGGCCAAAGGCGACGGCCAGCGAGGGCGGCCTCGCACCGAGCGGTGAGGCTCGCCCGTGGTCGATGAGGCTCGCCCGCCCGACGCGAGGCCTAGGCATCGCCCTCACCGGATCTGGCAAGGGTCGAGCCTCGCCCATGGCCGGTGAGGATGAGCGAACCTAGGGAGAGAGGGGAAAGGGTTAGATCTGGAGGACGGAGGACCAGATCCGAGAAGCCGAGGACCCGCCGCTGCGCCCCGTCGCGACCGTTGCTCCTCGCGGTCGCCTCCACCCCCCCTCCCCGACATCGTCGCCTTACTATCCTTGCCAAACCCGAGCCATGGGCGAGGCTCGACCCTCGCCAGATCCGGCGAGGGCAAGCCTCGCCGCCCCGCGCGAGGTCGCCCTCGCGGCCACTGGCGAGGTGGCCGGCAAGGTCGAGGTCGACCGCGCCGGCCGTCGCCTCTGGCTGGTCGCCGAGGTCCGGCGACCGGCTGGAGGAAGAAGAGGAGAAGAAAAAAAAAAAAAAAATAAAAAAATCAAAAGAAAAAGAAAAAATCAAAAAATCAAAAAAATTAAAATATTATTAGAAATTATCCACGTCGCGCTAATTAGGCTATGTCAGCCGACCGGCATCCAATCAGCAAAATCCTGCCAAAATTGGCCGGAAATGACTGAATTGGAACAACGTAAAAAGATTTAGGACTTAATTGGCACTAAAAAAAGGTTTATGATTAAATTGGCACAATTGCAAAAGGTTTAGGACTTTTTTGGCACTTTTCCCATAAATAAATATAAGTGCATACACGGATCCATGTATATGTGTGTGCGTTTAACTGGGAAACAATTTGTTCACTAACTCCAACATGGAAATGATTTTCCATTTGTTCTTTCTCTGGGATGAGAAGTGTTGCACCAAGTGAGCGTAAAATCTAATCCCACGAAGAAGACAACTTTGCCTAATTCCATCACCAATGGCACCAAATGAAACCCGAGATACATATTTTAATCTAGGAAACTCTTTGCTCACTGGCTCCAACATAGAAATCAATTTCCACGTCTTTTTCCCGACTCAATCAAACAACTCCAGCAAGTGTCGTCGTTGCGAAGTCCAACGAAACTTTCCTTATTTGAATCAAATGGCCGGGCTTTAGATCAGATTTCTCTGACAGGCTCAAACGCGAGACTTGTTCTAACATAGTCATTAGGAATACTAATAAAGTGTCCCCGAATTGTGATGATTGTGTTAGGTGGCTATGCTGGTATTTCAAGAGTTTATGGTTGTAACTCCATTTGGAGCTAAACAGTGTCCACATCTGTTATGAACAATGCTGCAATCACTCCAAGCAAAAAGTATTGAAGACTCATCAAATATATATTCTCTACCGACAACGGATGAATTTAATTTTGGACATCATAATCGATAATCTCAATCATTTTGTGCACAGCCTTGAAACATGTACTTTCTTACCCTCTCATCGAGTTCACCATCATTCATTTAAGCATAACATAACAACCAAATATTTTTAAAATAGAAAAATTAGCTATATTACCTTACCATACTTTTTTCTTATATTTTGAGTGAAGTCTCATGTGCCTTCACCCAAGCCCTCAATAGCCATAGTAAGGGCATCGCGGCCCTCGCTTTGGCTAGTGAGGGCCATGAGCCCTGTCTAGTGGTCAACGAGGGCTACGATGTCCTTGCCCAAAGCCAAAAAGAGTCACGCCTTCACTCCAGAGAACAAGAAAAAAAAATTAAAGAAAAGGAAAAATGTAAAAATCAAAAAAATCAAAATATAAAAAAAATAATATCAAAAAACGTCTATATTAGTACCGATTGTGTCATGTAGGACAGCCGACATTCATGTCAATAATTTCTTATGAAAATTGATTAGATGGATTGAACTAGCAAAATGTAAAAATATTTAAAGCACAATTAGCATAATTAAAAATGTTTATGACTAAATTGATAAGAGTGTGATAAATTTATGGTTTTTTTTTTTTGTAATCTTCCCAACTTTTTTCCTTTTTTCAAATTCGGGCTAGCCATAGTGTCTTTCTTTCATCGTGTAAATTGTGCCATTTTCCGAACTCAGTCGGCCACTTTCTTGCGGATGTGCTTCGAGTGTCAGCAAGAACAAAAGTCCAATTTCTCCAACTTACGTAGAAATCATTTTCTTATAACATGAGGGATGTGCTTTTCTCGGAGCAATTGGGAAGTAAACAATAATCCTTCGAGGCTCTGTAACTTTCTTCAGCTCAATTGGAACATTACTTTATATTGATTGTACTTTATAGAAGTAATTTATAATCCAAGAAGAGAAGGTGTATATGTCATATGCTCTTACTTCAAAAATACTAACACCCATCTCGATGAAGCTATTGCAAATGGAATCTCTGCTTCAAGAACTGAACGTCACCCACTTGTACGGAATTATCCTATCCATATATGGTTTAAATCAACCCCATCACGCAAGCTCAAAACACCCACCCGAAGTTGCCGGTGCATGGCCCGTCGGATGGATTTTACCTACACTAGCGAAATCCCATCTTCCTCACGAATTATTGGCATCCATGGCTGACGAGTATGAACCGGTCTTCACCATTAGGTTCGGGTTGATCTTGTATATAGTGGTTATTAGTTTCGAGATAACTAAAGAATGCTACACTAAACACGACTTCTCTTGCGATTCAATTTGAGTGTTGGTACCTATTTTACAAAGAGCATCAGATGCAACAAATCTACTAATTAATTGAAGAACTATATCCTTACAATTGTTCACTCAAGTATTTCTTAACCCTAGATTACACCTGAAACCACAGTATTTAGCCTCATGTAATTGCTCGGTACACTGAGAATTACCTTGCGGCTTCCAAATACTCCCGCCTTCACTAAGACAAGCGATCTCAATTGACTGCAAAAATTATCGAGTAGAATCCATGGAGAAGAAGCGGCGAATATTCGAACGATTCGTCTTCTTTTGTGCGGCTATAGGCCACAATTCAATTTTCTATGGGATGAAAGGTGCAGCACTATTTGGGCGTAAACTCAAATCCCGCAAAGAAGACGACTCCGCTTAATTATATGAACGATGGCACCAAGACAAATCCACACGATAAACAAGGGCTGCACCAATAACGTGAAAAATCAAATCCCACCAAGAAGGCAACTCTGCCTAATTACATCAACAACGGCACCAAAACAAACCCCATGGAAAACATATCCGTACATATTAAACTAGGAAGTTTTTTGTTCATCCACTCCAACATGGAAATCAATTTCCAAGTCTTTTTGGTCGGAAAAGTGTGAAAAAAATCCTAAACTTTTTGTATTTGTGCCAATTCAGTCCTAAACCCTTTTTTGGTGCCAATTTAATCCTAAACATTTTTACTTAATGCCGATTCAGTCCTTTCCGGTCAATTTTGGTTGGATTTTGCTAATTGGATACCGGCCAGCTAACGTGGTCTGATCGGTGTTAACGTTGACAACCTTTAATATTTTTGAATTTTTTTTTTTTATTTTTATTTTTATTTTTATTTTTTTTTATTTTTATTTTATTTTTTTTTCTTTTATTTTTATTTTTATTTTTTCCTGCCCCTCCTCCAGTCAGCGAGGTCGAGGTCGCCGGACCTCGCCGGCCACCTCGCCGGTGGCCGCGAGGGTGGCCTCGCGTTAGGCGGCAAGGCTCGCCCTCGCCGGATTTGGCGAGGGTGAAGCCTCGCCCGTGGTCGGCGAGGATCGATCTTGCCAAATTCGACGAGGGCGAGCCTCGCCAGCGCCGCCCAAGCCGCGATTCGACGAGGTTGAGCCTTCATGGCCATAGGCGAGGCTCGGCCCTCGCCAGCCCGACATGAGACCAACTCGAGGCCGCCTCGAGCGCGGCCTCCCGCCGGGCTAGCGAGGGTCGACCCTCGCCCATGGCCGGCGAGGATTGACCTCACGAGCCTAGCACCGTGATTCGGTGAGGGCGAGCCTTGCCAACCTAGCGCTAGGTTGCCCCCATGGGCGAGGCTTCACCCTCGCCAGCCTGGCGGGAGGCCGCCCTCCAGGCTGCCTCGAGCTGGCCTCGCTTCGAGCTAGCGAGGTCGAGCCTCGCCTATGGCCGGTGAGGATTGATGGGGAGGCGAGGGCGATCCTCGCCGCCCAACGCAAGGCCACCCTCGCGGCCACTGGCAAGGTGGCCGGCGAGGTCCGGCGACCTTGACCTCGCCAGCCGTCGCCTCTGGCCGGTCACCGAGGTTCGGTGACAGGCTGGAGGAGGGGGAGGAAAAAATAAAAAAATATATATAAATATAAATATAAATAAAAAGGAAAGAAATATAAAAATAAAAAATTTCAAAAATATTAAAATATTATTAAAAGTTGTCCACGTCAGCACCGATCAGGCCACGTGAATCGGCCGGCATCTAATCAGCAAAATCCGGTCAAAATTGGTCGGAAAGGACTAAATCGAGACTAAGTAAAAAGGTTTAGGACTAAATTTGCACAAATACAAAATGTTTAGGACTTTTTAAACACTTTTCCCTTTTTTGGCCGACTCAATCATCTAGCTCTAGTAAGAAGTTGTTGTCGTTTCAAATGTTCGGTCGACTTAATGTACCAAAAGAATTTCCTATGGACTTCATTCAACAGCTCAAAATTAATAGTTTTAAAAGCTTAATCTGTTAAATTAAGATGCTTGAAATATTTCACTGAGGTGACAAATAGGGACATACAAATATTCAAACTCAAGATAACCTGCTTTGATATTATGTGGGATTTTGGGGAATCACTACCAACTTTTCTAAAAATTTGACCTATTAGATTAAGGCGTAATCTAATATTTAAATATTTTATCATGTATTGTACCATGCTCAATGAAGTTACTAATAATGCGTTGCCAGCTTCCAATGATTCACATGGTTAGGCTGGAACACCTCTTTTCTCACATCCTAGTGGGGCAGGTGTATAAATGGGAAGCTCTTCCTTCAGAATTTCACACAACTTTATGATGACTCCTTTATTGCAAATGGAATTTCTGCGTCAAGACCTGAACTTCACCCTCTTCTGTATGCTTGCCATCCTCATCCTATCAATTCATGTAAGGTACAAATCAAGGTCATCTCGCAAGCTGAAAACACCACCAGAAGTTGCAGGTGCATGGTCCGTTGTAGGGCATTTGCCCATACTAGCAAAATCCCATCTTCCTCACAAGACCCTCGGGTCCATGGCTGACACGTATGGACCAATCTTCACTGTCAGGCTCGGGTTGTTCCCAGCTGTGGTGGTTAGCAGTTCCGAGATAGCCAAAGAATGTTGCACTAAGCACGACCATGCCCTTGCGTCTCGTCCGCAGCTAATAGCCTCTGAGGTCATGGGCTACAACTCTGCCTCTTTTGGGTTGGCTCCTTACGGTCCGTATTGGCGCAACATGAGGAAAATCGTTACCTTGGAGATGCTCTCTATCCGAAGGATTGAGTCATTGCTCAACCCTATAGTGGCCTCAGCCACAGATATTGCCATTAAAGAGTTGCACAAGCTTTGGAGAGAGAAGAAGAATGATTCAGGTACTTTCATGTATATAATGGAAGTTTAAGATGCTTTATTTTCCTGTTTATATGGTAGTGGATTCCATTATAGCATAGTTATAGGCTCAAATTGGAGGAAAAAAATATTTTATGAAACAATTGTACTACTGCTGTAGAGAAACAACCCAAGCCAAGCATTTTTAGTAAACTGAATATTTGCTACGGTAAATAGAGAAATGTGTTCTCGATTTAGAAAGCTTAACAATATGCTCGTTTATACCCCAGGCCATATCTTAGTTGACTTGAACCAGTGGTTTGAAAGGTTGTCTATGAGCATTGTCCTTACAGTTGTAGCCGGTAAGGGCTACTACAGCGGCAATGCCACGGTGGATGAGGAAGAGGAGCAGCGATGCCAGCATGCCTTCAGAAAATTCCTGCAATTAATTGGGATGTTTACGGTGGCGGATGCTCTTCCTTTCTTGAGATGGTTGGACTTGGGTGGCCATGAGAAGACCATGAAGAGGATTGCCAAAGAATCGGACACGATCTTAAGTGGTTGGTTAGAGGAGCACAAAAAGAATAGCAAAAGTTCGAGTGAGAATAGGAGCGATCGAGATTTTATAGACGTCATGCTTTCGACCCTTAAGGGCATGGAAGTCGGAGATTTCGATGCTGATACAGTTATCAAAGGGACACTCTTGGTAAGTCTTGTTTTCCAACTCGTGGAATTTACTGCTTTCTACTTTAAATGCGTAGTGTGCGCATAATTCATGCTTGCTTATTTGCAAGCACAGGGTATTTAGCAGAACAACCAGCAATTTATCGTCAAGGAGATGGAGATTGGCTGGCATGTAAGTGTTAAGCAAAAAGAGTTTCACATTAAAGAATTAACGTGATGTGAAACAATTAATATATATTTAGCTGGTCCAAAACTTATCAATATAAGTCTTTGAATAAAGATGGATCAAACTAATTATACCATAGTTTGAATTTAAGCTCTATTTTAGTACTTTTATAAGATGAGTATCTGACTTCGATTGTACCTTCTTGTATTACTATAGTGACTAAGATTGCAAGGTGATGTTTAACACACGTTGCACTGACGTACCTTTTATACCGGCTAGCAAGTTTTCTAGTGAATGTACGATCTATATGTCGTTGTTTTACTTAAAAAAATATTTCTGGACTTCTATTTTATAAAACAAAATTAGAGTCTCTTCTAAAACTCCACAAGCGATGGGCCGAAAGAAATTTGATTGTTTAACCAGCCGGGCGTATATTTTTAAATATCATTTCTTTATTTTAGAGATTAAGTTCTGATATGAAGTGATTTCTTTCAACTTTTAGTTATTATAATTTACATATTTAATATTTAGCATAATAGAATATATTATAGTTTATCTTTTTGCTATTTAACAATTAGAGTTTCTTTACCTTTTTTTTTTTTTTCAAATATAACTATGCATTTTCGTCTTGATAGTTTTGTGATTTGGTCTATGTTGTCTTCATATTTCACTCCTACAAATAACATGCATTTCTTCTTTGAAGGCGATTATGGCGGGTGGTACTGATACTACATCGGTCACCCTAACTTGGGCGGTTTCTTTGTTGCTAAACAACTTTCATGTTCTAAAGAAGACTCAAGAAGAACTTGATGCTCAAATTGGCAAACAACGACATGTGAAAGAATCAGACATTGCCAACCTAACTTATCTACATGCCATAGTGAAGGAGACCCTTCGATTATACCCGGCAGGCCCGCTTGCTGCACTACACGTATCAACTGAAGATTGCATTATCAATGGGTACTCGGTTCCCAAAGGCACGCGGTTGATCTTGAACATTTGGAAAATTCAAACCAATCCAAAATTATGGCTTGAACCAATGAAGTTTTCGCCTGAGAGGTTCTTGAGTAGCCATAAAAGGGCTGATGTGACGGGCCCTAATTTTGACTTCATGCCCTTTGGAGGTGGTAGGAGAATTTGTCCTGGAATATCCTTTGGCCTTCAAATGGTGCATTCTGTGCTTGCTAGGCTCCTGCATGCATTTGAGATATCAACTCCAGACAATTCGCCGGTGGATATGTCGGAGATTAATGGACTAACAGTTGGCAAAGCAACGCCGCTTGAAGTAATGCTCGCACCGAGATTTCCCAATGAGTTCTGCAAATTTGCATGAAGCATCAGAAGAACGAGAAAAAAGCCGATGGGCACTTAACACTTGATAAATTGGCTCTTCATGTCGAGCTTTTATCCAGTCTTTATTAGTTGCACATTCAGACAATGGATAATGTCGATCCATTATGTCTTTTGTGATAAGTAGGAAGTTTTGGCTACTGTAGCTGCCAACTAATAGCTTCCCTGATCAGGATGAAGTACTGCATTCCGTGGGATTTGCTTTGAAATAATAAACTGTGCCTTTAAATATTAAGTGTTTCGTCAAGCCGAAAGTATGTACTAATTTTTTAAGCTCCCATGTCCCTGAACGGGCATTACAAAAGATGCCATGAATGTTAATATTTCATATTACAGAGTCATACAAAGCTGAAACAACTAAATCTTTCTTTACGTCTCCATTTCAACACTCAATAATAAGAACAACATAGCAAAATGTAATTGAAGAAAATGAAACAGAACTTCAGGGACACTGCCAATGATCCAAACGAATGCTCTGTAATTCTTTGCAGTTCTTAAGAAACAATTCAATTAAAAGATATGCTCGCCTAGCTCCACAATCATGAAAATTAAATTCGTCTATGTTTCTCAAAGGGAAAAGACAGAAATGATCCTTAAATTTTGACTCAATATGCAATGTAGTTCATGAACTTTTAATTTGTTTAATATGATCCTTAGACTTTTTGTATTTGTTCAATTTAGTCTATAAATTATATGAAAATATAAAATGTTTTCCCTGAATCTGAAGTCATGAGCTACAATTATTCCATAACAAGCAGCATGTGCTTTTCTCATAGCACTTCGTATTCCAACAAGAAGAGAAAACCAATATGATGCTCAAATGGAACATAATCATGAATACGCTTTCATTTCATTCGCAAGCTAGTACGAGGAATCACATTTTTTTCTGATGTTTGCCTTTGTTTCACTATTAACAATTATCTGGTATTTTTTGCCTCAAAAAGAAAAAGAAAAAATCAACGGGCATTCTAGAGATCATTGTCAATGGATTTGTACCAGATAACATGATATTGACTCATATTAGGAGTGATATATCCAAATTAATGAGTGTTATCTAGACTTAGGATGTGAATGAGATAAAACTAAAACAAATGACATGTGTCACGACCTTTCTAGAGGTGAACTACAAAAAGGAAAGCTAACAAATTCCTAAAAGCCAAAGACTTAGCACAGACTCTAGCAAGTCCATATCGATCGCAAGTTTAGAGTTTTGATTTTATCCTTTCAACATACAATTCAATTTATTTAGGAGTCAATACTAATATATTATGGTTCGATTCGAAAGTCAAGTAAAGTGTAGAATAACTCCTTGCTTCTATGGACTAGAGATATCATGGATACAATAACTTGATTACGCTAAATAAATTTAATGTCATTTTGGTACATTTTTTTTTCCTTCTTTCAAGAATATTTTGCTGGCAGTATTGACCAAATTTAATCCTAAACTACTAACATGTAATGGATGATCATGCGAGTGCACAATCAATAATATAACACTCAATAGATCGAAGAAATAAATAGATAGCTAGAAAAGGGGCAAACCTCAATGTATTTTGTAGGCAGTCTTGGCCAAATTTGATGCCTAAACTACTAATAAGCAATGGGTCAACTAACAAGCAATGGATAATCATGCAAGTGCACAATCAATAATGTAACACTTGATAAATTAAAGTAATAAATAAATTGCTAAAAATTGGGCAAACCTCAATGCATAAAGCAAAGCATAACTTCACTATGATTAATCTTACAATATGTGCAAGATGTTAATAAAAAAAAAAACACATGTATATCCTACACATGATTTCTAAATGCAATGATAATTACTATTTTTTTTTTTTGGGTTTTATTGTTTAATAAAAGATTAAACTATATGCAATGTATGAGATGCAATTTAATTCTTAGTTATGCCTATGTGATGCTAATCTAAATAATGACATATACGTTGGTTATTTAGAAGCAATCTTTATGTAACTTAAGGGCAAAATATTTGGTAATAAATCTAATATGACATGTAATCTAATTTATATGAGCCTAGACATGCGATTAGTAAATGACATTGTGTGATGACATGGAAATGATGACGTGGCAATGGCAATGTGATGGTGCAGAATTGATACAACTTATTCTATAAGAGATATGCATGTTATTATTAATTTTTATGATTTTCTTTTAAACTAAATTAGGAAACTGCCTAAAATATGGAATTACCTAATTTAAACTAGGAAATAATTTATATTAAATCCTATTGTAAATTAGGTGATTTCATAATTACTATATGGTTCCTAGATATGCAATTAAAAATTAAGAAACTAAAATTCATGCAGTCTATCCCAAATGTTATGTATTTTTTTATATATATTTTTCATAGTATGAAAATTTATTAAATTAATTACATGCGATATTCAAGACCACATTATCAAGTATTTTCCACAATTCCAAAATAAGAAATGAAGGTAATTGGGAATCCGATCTTAAGTTTCAAAGATCGAATTCTCAATTATAAGCATGATTCAATAAGGACAATTTCTTATTCGGTAATGCCTATAATTCAAAATTCAATCAAGTTAGAATCGGATAATGTCAACTCAGGCAATCAAATATTTGAGTTGAACACAATTTATGAACTTTCTTAAATGGGCTCCAACTCCAATTAGAGCGGTAACGGGAGGATTTGACGGTGACCAGCAATAGGGTCACGGCAATAGCCAGCAAGGCGAAGGGGGTTCACGGCAAGTACTTGGATCACGAACGGCGAAGGCTTGTGCTCGTCGGTGGCGTATGGACTCGCTTGGATCCAATTGATGGACGTCGGAATTGCTAAAGGTGTCCGAGAGGTGGAGCCGTGAACTTTGCTTGCTGAACGTGACTCCCCAACAAAAGTTTTAATGAATTCTTTCCCTTTTCAATCTGACGAATCTTTTACTTTAATTCCCTTTCTGTTGGTTTTCGTCTTTTCTCAAGCTGACTACGTGAATAAGTTAACCTGGATTGATTTGAAAGATGGACAAGTACTTAAAATTTGCCTACAATGATTGGTGTGCGTCATTTTCGTTTTCATCCCCAATGGAGGAGACATCTGTTGAGTCGACAACTTTCTTTCTTACTTGGCCTTTTACAATGTGTTTGCTATTTCAAGCTACCTGTTTCTGCTTCTCTTGCTCTTCTAACGTGAAAAACCAAATTTCTCCCATAAGTCAAGGTGTTCACTACATAGGAAAGGAGTTGGATCTTCTTTTAAATTAGATTGACCAAGTCGTCATCAACTTACTTTAGTCTATGTTACTTATTTCTTTTTGGACAGGTCTCTCATGGTTTAGGTCATTGTTTAATCTCTCATATAATAATGATCATTTAAGCGGCATCTTCCACAAGTTAAGAAAGAAAATGACATACAAACGACCTAACTTCCAGAATAGTTAATCTGGATTGATATGAAAGACGGACAAGTACTTGAAAGAAATCCCTCATTTGGTTCGAACGGTTTTTCTGAAATATTGAGTTCTGGATCAATCATTTGTAAATAAGTAAGTGAATGATATGGAGACTCTGACGATGACACTTCGTCAAAAGACTTTCTTGAAGAAGGCTTCCAAATCAATGAAATTGAAACATCTTCATAATCAAAAACTGAAGATGCTCTTTCTAGATAACCGACAACTAAAATTAGCATGCTAACAAAAGAAGAAGAATTCCTCTTAGACATTGCAGATAAATTAATTGATCCCAAAGTTAAAAAAGAATATCTAGATAGACTTCAATCTTCCATGAGAATCACTTCTAAAGCCAACACTTGCCACACAAATTCGCCAAGGAGAATTGGTGTGCATCCTTTTCATTTTGAGGAGACATTTGTTGAGTCAGACAACTTTCTATGCTTCTTACTTGACCTTTTGCAATTTGTTTGCTATTCCAGGCTATTAATTTATGCTTTTCTTGCTCTTTTAATTCTAACGTGAAAACCTATTTCCTTTCTTAAGTCAAGCTGCTCACTACATAGCAAAGGAGTTAGGTCTTCTTTTAAATTAGATTGATCAAATCGTCATTAACTTACTTTAGTCTATGTTACTTATTTCTTTTTGGATAGGTCTCTCATGGTTCAGGTCATTGTTTAATCACTTCTATGGTAATAATAATAATCATATAAGCAACATCACCCACAAGTAAAGAAAGAAAATGACATACAAATGACCTAACTTCCAAGAATAGTCAATCTGAATTGATTTGAAGGATGAGCAAGTACTTGAAAGAATGCCTTATTTGGTTCTAATGGTTTTCTAAAATTGAGTTTTGAATCAACCATGTAGGAATAAGTCAGTGAATGACATGGACAATCAAATCATGACACATCGTTAGAAAACTTTCTTGAAGAAGGCTTTGAAATCAATGAAATTGAAACATTTTCAGAATCGGAAACCAAAAATCCTCTTTCTAGTAAAACAACAACTAAAATAAGCATGTTAAGAAAAGAAGGAGAATTTCTTTTACACATGCAGTTAATATAAATGACGAAAAAAGAATATCTAGATAGACTTCAATCTTCCATGAAAAATCACTTCTAAAGCCAACACTTACTACACAAAATCCGCCTAGAAGGATTGGTGTGAATCCTTTTCATTTTCGTTTTCGTTTTCATTCTCAATAGATGAGACATTTGTTGAGTCGACAACTTTCTATGTTTCTTACTTGACCTTTACAATTTGTTTGCTATTCGAGGCCACAAATTTAGGCTTTTTTGCTCTCTTAATTCTAATATGAAAAACCAAAATCCTCCCATAAGTCAAAGTGCTCACTACATAGCAAAGGAGTTAGATCTTCTTTTAAATTAGATTTTTTTTTTTTTTTGGTTGAAAGATAGTTGTCATTGCTAATATGTTGCAGAGTCGACTAAATTCAAAATCATTACATAATAAGATCCATAGTGGTGCGGGAGATATAAAATCCAATTGTGAGGAAGGCGATTGTCCCAATGAGGTTTTGCTATCAAGTTGGTGGGCTTGTTGGCTTCTTTAAGCACATAGGATGCTCTAACTTCCTCAAGTTGGGCCAGGAGCACTTTGCAATCCTCTAATATTGGTTCCACCATCCATGGGCTTGGTGCTAAGCCCATCACACTCTCCACCACAATTTGATTGTCAGATTGTGCTTCCACTTTAACTTTGGAGTTCAGCAGATTTTAAATTAGATTGATCAAATCATCATTAACTTACTTTAGTCTACGTTACTTATTTATTTTTGGACAGTTCTTTCATGGTTTAGGTCATTTTTAGTCTCTCATATGGTAATAATAATCATATAAGCGGCATCATCCACAAGTAAAGAAACAAAATGACATACAAATGACCTAACTTCCAAGAATAGTTAATTTGCATGGAGTTGTCATATGGACAAGTACTGGAAAGTCTTTAAAAATATATAGGACAAGTGCACTATAAGTCTTAAAATTTATTATGAAAGTGCAATTGAGTTCTAAAATTTACAAAAAAGTATAATAAAGTCCTAAAATTTATCCAATTAATGTAATCAAGTCATTCTATTAATTCAGTTTAACTTGACCGGCAATAAATGTTGACGTTGTCTTTTTTTTTTTTTAATAAATATTTTCTCTCTCTTAAGTGGTGATATGCGGTTAAATCATAAAACATAAGGAAAAAAACAACATCATTTGGGTGCAAATATGATTTTTAGTACAAAATTTACAATTTAGCTTATTTTTAAATTTTAACTAAAATAAATTTTTTTATTAAAAATCGGATTTGCACCAAAACGGGGTTGTTTTAGCCATGTCATTGCTATGCAAGATAAAGAAAATAACAAAGGAGCTATGTTAGCATTTTTGTTTTCGTTCTCAATGGAGGAGACGTTTGTTGAGTCATGTCACGACCTTCCTGAAGGTGAATTACCTAAAGAAAACTAATGGATTACTAAGTCTGAAGACTTAGCACAAACCCTCTCAAGTCTTACCATTCACAACTTGATACTAAAAGAATAATCCATTTAAACATGCAATTTTACTTAATTTGGAGCCGCCACTAATCAATTAGAATTTATTAGAAACTCAAGTAAATTATAGGAGAATACTTTACTTTTGCAAACTAGAAATTCAGTAGGTCCAAGGACATATTTACGCTAAATTAATCTAACGCCCTTTCGATACCTTTTCATTTTAATTTCAAAAATATTTTGCAAGTAGTCTTGATTAATTTTAACCTAAGTCACTAATATGCAAAGAGTGGTCATGTGGGTATACAATTAATAAAATAACATTAAATAAACCCAAGTGATAAAAAATGCATGCCCTAAACATGATTTCTAAAAGACATGACACCTAATTTTTATTTTTTAAAATGTTAATTATATGCAATCTTCATCTAAATTTAATATGCATGATTTTTACTTTAATGACATGTGAGATTCAATTCATATGATATAACTTAGAGGATTTATTGATACCTAAATTTGGTCATTTTATTAAAGGCTTTACCACGTAGAAAATTATAGATTAACTTTTAACCTCTAAATAAAAATTATAACTAAATTGCATCATATATAGACATTAGGAGCATTAGCATCACTAGCATTAATTAAAAAATCTTAAAAAAAATTCTGAATTTAAAAAAAAAAATTACATTAAAAAAATTGTTATTAAAAATTCGTTAATTAAAAGAAAATGGTGGAGTAAATAATTTTCATGTATCACGTGTATAGTAGAGATATTTGCATTGCTAGCATTAATTATTAAAATTTCCAAAAAAGAAAATCCAAAAAAATGGAAATTAGGGGGAAAAAAAGCGAACCACGGGCCAGGGCGAGACTGGCCCAGGCCTTTTCGTCCTCTTCCCCTGTTATTCCTTTCCGCTTGGACCTGGGCCCAGCTTCCTTCTTTTCCCCAAGCCCGGCCTTCTCCTTTTCTCTCTGGCTCCTTTCCTTTTGTCCAACGTTGGCTGAAGAGAGAAAGGAGATAGGGAGGACGGCACGAAAAAGCAGAAGACAGGCAGAGCGTCGACCGGGAGTCGGTGGTCGAGGCCAGGCCGGCGGCAGCAGCTGGCAAGGCAGGAGGCATGTGGGCCGTAGCTTAGAAGCGAGAGGAGCAAGCTATTCTAGGGGGAGGGGGGTTTTCGTTCGGGGGGAGAGAGAGAGAACCGCGGAGGAGATTCGAGGTCCGCAGAGAGAGAGAGAGAGAGAGAGAGAGAGAGGAGATCCGAGAGAAAGGTTGAGAGAACGATTGAGAGTGAGAGTGGAGCGAGAAGTCGAGATTTGAGAGGGGGAAGAGAGCAAGAGAGAAGCTCGGCCGCGCCCGAGACCCCGCTTCCCGGCGCCCGTTCTTCCGGTAACACTGTTTTTTGAGTTCAACCCCTTTTGATCCGAGGATCAGGTCTCGACGACACAAGGCGGTCGGCCACGGGTCAATCCGTCCCGGGCCCATCTGCTGTCCGTCGTTGCCGAGCCGGGTAAGGCCCCATCACCCGAGCGCATAGGCGCGCTCCGTGTCGCTCCATTTTCAGGCCGTCGGACCGAGGCTCGCGGTTTTTCGGTTCGGTCGAGTTCCGACCCCGGCGGTGCTGTGCTTTTGTTGCCTCTGGACCCTGCTTGGTTGTCTATTTCTGTTCTTCGTTATGGTTACTTTCGTGTGCGTGCTGTGTTTTGCGTTCATTGTTCCGGTGATGGACGGTAGGCAACTGTGACTTTTGTAGAGGGTGAGAAGATGGTGGACAAATGAGAAGCGGTCAGTTCTGCATCTTCAATAAGAAAGATGGAGGTTTAGTTTTAATCTTGGGGACCTAAATTTTAGTGACCTCATTATTTATTTTTTATTATTACATTTGCATGGACCGATGATGGATAGTTTGAGCTTAATCGATTTAATTAAAGTAAGCCTGCGGGAGCTAAAAATTGGCCAAAAGCCCATTAATCAAATAGCATAGCCGTAAATTCGATGGACAGGGAGATCTTTTCTCCACAATGTGATGAGATAAATGAAGCAAGAGGGATTAGGCACATGCACAATTAAAGCTTGGATGCAAGCGTGCAGACAAAGTAAATAAAAGAAGAGCAACAAAAGATCTTAACATTATTCATAGAAAGGAAAGAATTATAGGCAGATTACTAAAATATATACTCACAGTCAAAGAAGGGAATTAATTGTGCTCATGGAGGAATATATCTTTGACTGTGTGATATGCAAATATATTAAAGGAGGAAAGAAATGCGGTCTTTTTCTCGAGGAGACCGCCTCCTTTACGTATAAAAGGACCTGCGAAACAATTCCATATAGGGCCACACAACACATTGAATACACACGGCCTGAGAGAGAGGGAGAGAAAGCGAGAGGAGGGGGGATCCGATACCGAAGTTGTTTGTGCTCTTTCGGTCCCAATCGTCGGATGGCTCTATCATCGCTTCCTGAGATCCACTAGCCATCACTGTTGCTGCAATACTTCTACGTTGTTCCTGCAATCACTAGTGTCCAATAACTTCTAGCCATGTGTCCCAGCAAATTCAGCAAATTCGTTCCTTTCAACCAACAAGTTTCCGACGTGCATTAGCCACGCTGAGGCCGTTGCCTCACGTCGCAGCTGATCATCCTTACTGGTTCTCGGCCCACCCACGCGTCGTCATCGACTGAAAGTCTTGCCGCCACGCATCGCTTTCGATCACATTACATCTTTCCCCACAGGAGCTGCTGCACACACCTGATCTGGTCCTGACGAGACAAGCGCCCGAGTCACCTGTGGAGAGCCCAATGCCAGCCCGAGCTGCTCCCTATAAAGTAATCGAGCGGTGATCAGCAACTCCAGCCCGAGCAACTCCAAGTGGCATTCGAATTCTCCGAGGACTCCCGGGCTTCCACCTGTGCATGTGATTCCATGTGTTTGACCAACATCTAGCACACGATAGAGGGAACCAAGAACTGAGATTTATATTCCACTATGTTTTGACTTTCTTCCCCAGGATCTATTTATGTTGGTCACATGTAGAATGTGCTCAAAGAAGAAATAATAAAAGAGATTTCGGAGTCCTTACCCTCGGCATTCTGAACGGATCAAAGCTTTTCAATGAAACCTGCCACCACCTTGGCTAGCCGAGCACCCAATGAGCCCTCGAGCATCATCCACAAGCCATGACCCCATTTGATTCCAATCTGGATTACGCGTGTTCGAATTAGGCAACAATCTTTATCCAATTCAATTGGAATATTTCATTCCTTAATTCGGATTGATTGTTATATGATATATGAAATTAAGCATATCCAATTAGTACTTATTGATAAAGTGGATTTAATTACTAATTTGACCCATAAAGATATTGGATCATTTTTTTTTAATTATTTCAACTTATTTTTGGATAATTGCATTGTTTGAGATTGCGATAATCTTTGATTGGAGCTGTGAGACGACGGATCATTTTTTTTATTATTATGTCTGATTCTGAATAAGTGCCCTATTAGGATTACAATATTTGTTAATTTAAGATGTGAGATGACGGATTATTTTTTCAAATATCGTAATCTTTTATTTGAATCTCAATGAATATGTTGAATGATTTTTTGCCATGTTTGGAATTTTGTTTAGATTGAAGTGCTGGCTTTAATGAATCAAAAATAGAAAAAAGATTGCATGGCATATCATATCATTTAGATTGCATGATAGGACTAGGTATATATTTTCCCATTTTGAATTAAATGTGTGTTTAGATAATATCTAGGCTAGATACCAATTTTAAATAGAATTGCATGTTGAGATAAGTATCCAAGCTAAGATAGGATTTAGGTGAGTCCATTTCCTAACTTCTAATATATTATATCTTAGTAGATTTTTATTTTTAAAATTTTTTAATTACAAATTTTAATAGAAAAAATAGAAAGTATCATGTGCATGTCATATAGAATTAAGTTCACAAAACGCATGTCATTTACTGATTATTGCTAGGTCCATCTAATTAAAAATTGTCCGTCATTAGAATTAGGCCATTTGATTAAATTGCATTGCACGTAGATTATATTTCATTTAACAAGAAAAAATTAAAAAAAGATAGTGTTAATTAGAAATCGTATCTAAGGTTGTAGATGTGAATTCCAAGTTAACATTGTAGATACTTTTGTTGCTACGAGGTAAGTCCCATAATTTATTACTTTCTTGGGTATTCATGGTTACCTCACATGTTAGGGAAGTAGATTAAAATCAATTCAAGCGATTAAAATCAATTCAAGCTGCATGCAAAATATTTTTTCGGAAAAAAAGAGATAAGGTACTGAAAGAGCGTTAGAGAAATTTAGCATAATCAAGTTCCCGAACTCACAATGTCTAGTTGGCAAGAATAAAGTAAATCTCTCGTTACTTTAATTAGGTTTCTAATCAACCCACCAAAGAATAGATTAGTGGTTACTCTTAATTGAAAAATCATTTACATGTTAAAAAACTTGAACTATAAATCATAAATTGGTATAGGCTTGGGAGAGCCCGAACTAAATTTAGACTTAGTAATCTATTAGCCAAACCCTCGGTAGTGCATCCGAGGTTTGGTTGCAATGGCGACTCCACTAGGGATTAGTTTAAATTCTTAGTGAATTTAGGTCAATTTTTCTTTACTTTTTAAAAATATTTTTGTTTGGCAACAAGGATACTAGATACATCCCTAATATCAAGTGTTAAATGTTCTTGCAGATGGGAGGTATAAAAGAAAGTAGTCTTTGGTAATCTTTGTCTTGCAGGGATATGTTGGAATGAATAATTTATAATCCTTGATTAAAAATGTTGTTTGCATTTAAATTATTGTGCATGTTTTATTGCTTTCGCACTACACTATTGCACACACAACCATGCTGCCAGACTTGGTTCGCGACAGGACTTTAGAATAGTGTTGAGAAAGACACTTCCTCGAAAGCAAGACTGTTGTGTAGAGGTTAACATTCTCTTTCCTGAAATTTTTTCATAGTGTCATATATATTTGTCCTTATCCGCGAGACTGCTAACTATAAGGCATTCCATTCAACTGAGCCGGAGTTAGGAGGACTTGACAGTTAGAATGCGAGACTACGACAACCATATCATCCTCTTAGCTCCACTTAGTTAAACCATCTAGATAAAAATTGAGCTTCACACTTCATGCGTGTGTTTATGTGATTATCATCCATTCCCGATGAAAGTAAGTTGTCTGAACTCTCACTTTGCAATTTACTTACTTCACTGCAATTTTGTCAATCCATGACAATAGGTTTCATTATCAGTCTCGTTTTATATGCGATGGGGAAAAACGACATACAATTCATTTCCACTCTAAAAAAAGAGCTCAAAATGTGGTTGGAACAATTAGATCAAGAGGGCCAAAGATATGTAAAAGCCAGGATCGCTCGACTTCTCCCATTGCTAGAAATCAATATCCACTCCGGTGTTATGTAGGCGCTACCGCATTTTTGGTGTTCGCAAACTTTCACCTTCATATTTGGTAAGTACGAGCTAACCCCAATATTGGAGGAATATAGTGTTGTCATTGGAATGCCTCTTGAAAAGGAGCTTGGTAGGCCATCTATCGACATAAATTCTATTTTTGAATTATCAAAGTTTTTAAGAATCAAAGTCGAAATGGTAAGGAAGGTTGTCAAAGCTAACTACTATGCATGCCCATTTTCATTTTTGGCAAAGTCTTTTGCAAATCAACCAATAATTCCAAAGGCTAGGATTTTTATTTTAGCATTTTTTTGGGCTAACTGTTTTTCCTTTTCAAAAAAATGCCATTAATCCTTCAATTTCATTATTAGTTAGCCGAGTTTGTGATGGGTTAAATTATGTCAATATGATTTTAGCTTAAGCATTTTTGTCATTAAACTGTTTCAAACAAAATGAGGAAAAGACCATGTGTGCCTTTTTTGAGCTTTTGCAAATATAATTTTTCTCCCACATAAGAGGGTTTGGGCACCTTATGAAACAATTTAAGATAGATGATTTTAGGCATCCATACAAAACTTCGAGGTCCTAGAGCATTTTTCCCTGAATAAACAATACTCACGTTGGATTAATTTTTGGAAAGATCCTAATCCTAAGGCATTCCTATGACACACTGAATGGTTCCATGTTGAGGAGGCTCGTTTCTCTCATAAGTATGATGAACCAATCCCGCTACTAAGCCTCTTTGGTGCTACTTTTTATTACCCATATAGGGTGACCCATCAATACAAAGCTTTTCAAGAAATTTCTCCACCTTTAAAGACGAAATTATTCCAAGTTCATTTTACTCGTAGGGCTATGAATACTTCTGCGAGATCCAGATGATCATTGCTGCATAGAGTGAATGTCATCTAGAAAAGATTTTGGTGCCTAAAAGATTGAAAGGCGAGGAGAAGATTCACTATGCGTTGGCATTCTACATCCAACAACATTGGATTCCTACCGACTCACGTCTAGTAGTCCATGATGTGAATGAGAAGCCCACTCAGTAAACACGAATTCAACATCTTAAGCGGAAAGTGGAAATGATTGAAACTGAGAATAAGAAACTTCACAAGGCGTTGGTGTGACATCCAAAATTTTCTTTGTAGTTTATGATATTTAGGATATATAATTAGTATAATACCTGTTGTTGGAGAAAACTTCCTTATTTGTTTTGAAGCTGACAAAACATTTCCATCAGTCTAGTCTGAAGACTTGCAGACTCTTTCGTCAAAGTCTAAAGACCGCCAGAATGCCAGAGTCAAGATTTAAAGTCTACCATCATTGACAGTTTCTAGATTGATGAAGAAGACTTATCCATATTCGAGTAATTCTTTAAGGATTTGATTGGAGTGGCTAAAAAAGTTCTCACGGCTGGAGATAGCATCTGAAGATCAATTATTTGTTTTGATTTTAATTCGGATAATTTGGATCCGTTGATTGGTGAAGTATACTTGGAAGGTTCTACTTATGGATGATATAGCTAGTATAAACACCTAGAGGGGGGTGAATAGGTGTAAAAAACAATTTATCGAGATACGAAGGCAATACTAGGCAGACAATAGAAAGGAAGTTCTCTAAAACAGATTATGATCAAAGTAAAGAGAGTAGGGAAGAGAAAAATTGAACACAAGGTTTATAGTGGTTCGGCTTATTCCAAGCCTACGTCCACTCTTTCGCACTGACAGCCCACCGGCTGGATTTCACTATTAACAAAAGAGATATTACAGCAATGCTTTCCCTTGATTCCACAAAGTGTAGATATTCTACCACACTTCCTCAAGGTATCTCAAAATATAGACTCTCTTTTGCGTACAAGATTTCGCTCAGTAAATGAATTGACTAAGAATAAGGAGCTTCAGACTTTGGAATTCTTCTATCGTACACCACCTCGAACAACTAGAACGTCTTCCTTATATACTCCTTTATGCCATCATACCCGTTGGCACTTACCAAAGGAATTCTTCCAATCTTCCCGTTGGACGAGAATCAATTAGGAAGATCATTCGAGCCATTAAAGGAACATGTCGATAGCCCATCAATCCTGCTCGCCCATACAATCAGGATCTCGGTTTCCATAAGTAGAATCTTCCAAGTATACTTCGCCAATCATCGGATCTTTAATCAATCTTGATTCGAATAAAGGAATCCGTTATGTCATATCCAGCCAAGAGATCTTCGTCGATCGATAAGATCAAATCCTTAACGAAACACACAAATCATGGATAGACCTTCTTCGACAAACTACAATCATCAATGAGAATAGACTTTGAGTCTTGAGTACGCGATCCGAGAGGTCTTTAGACTTTAAAGTCTGCGAGATCTTCAGACTAGACTCGATGGAAACGTTTTGTCGGCTTCAAAATATTCCAGAAAGATTTCTCCAACAATCTCCCCTTTTTTGATGGTGACAAAAATTTTCTGAAGATTTGAATATCTTTGACCTGCAAAACATTACTCAAGCAAATATGGATATCTCATTAAGATTAATGGCTTAATGATAACACTAGAATCTGCAACCACAGAAAAAAAGGTTAGTCTTGCATGAGAGTAAAGCCATTCATAAGATATCAATAGTACTTAATATAAGCGATCAAATCCAAATCCCAAATTCAGTCCACAACCAGACACACAAGTCAAGTCAAACATCAAAACAAACAAACTAAAAGTTTAAGTTCAAAGTTTTCAAATCTCGCATCTCTCTCCCTTTTTGTCATCATAAAAAAAAGGTTGAGATGGAAATGGAATAGAGTCAAGATTGCTTGGGAATACGAACAAGCTGGAAATCTCCCATTGACTAGACGATGCCTTCCAGCTTTTTCAAATCTTCCTTCGCTTAAGCCACCTCTTCACTCTTAGCATTTGCTTGATTCGAAGAGCAAGGGCTTGGATCGATCATTCAAAGAAACCGAAGAAGCTTGTCCCGCATTCCGCAAGTTCGAACTTTGTATCCCGAGCATATATCGACCCCGCATTTCCAAGAGAACATCAAGAATTCTGCGGAAATCTGCTGAATTATCATCAAGCATCGGCTTCGGCACGATTAGATAGAGTAAAGGCAGACGATGGTACATCAGCATAGTCACGCAAATTTGGCGATGAAGCATCATGTCCCTCCTCAGGAAATTGAGAGGCATAAATGTCCTCTGGATCTGCTAGAGAGCGGCTGACTCCTTCACTGGTAGCAGGATATGAGGATATTCCTCTTTTCTCACCATCTCCCCTTGTTTCCATGCCTTCAGGTGGAGAAGAGTGTTTCTCATGCTCTCCTTCCTCTAGATTTCCTCTTTCTTCTTCTTCTTCTTTTTCAAACCTTTCTTCCTCTACATCTCTTTCTTCAACTTCTCTCTCCTCTGATTCTTTCTCCTCTGCTTCTTTTTCTTCTGCTTCTCTCTCCTGTCGTTCCATTGATTCTGGAACAGAACGACTTAGATTCTTCAATGTCATAGCAGAAATGGTGATGGCATCCTCATCATCTTCATCCTCAATGATGAGAGCTCTTCTCTTTTTGGATGGAGCAACCATAGGCTCCTTCCCTTTTCTTTTGCTGCCAAAGAGACTTGATGAGGCTTGGCGGGGTTGTCTCCTTGAATTTCTCCAACGCCTTGTCGAGTTCTTTCAGACGCATTTTGGACACCATTTTCAATCCTACCACCATTTTATCACACGATCGAACACAGAGAAATTGTGGAGGCTGAACATTTAAATGTCTGAATAACTTTGACACAAGACCGGATAAGGAAGTTGACCCTTGTCCTTCACCACCGCTCTATACATGTGGAACAAAATAGTGTGAGGAAGAGAAAACCTTTTTCCAGCATTGATGGCGTACATCGCTTTGCCTCGAGTTTGAAACATCGTCTTTGAAGTAGATTTCGGTCTCGAGGCAATTTATCACAATCTTGTGAAGCGAGAATGTTGAACACACACATTCTTGAGTAGGAAATTCTTCCCTCTCGTCCTTCCGTCCTTAACGAGTTCCAATGTAGCACGAGCAATAGAGACATTAATAGGTTGATATCTTCCTCTCTCAACCCCAATCACATCAGCTAGCATATCTACATCCACCACAAAGTCCCGATCTCGGACACTAAAAGAAATTCTATTCGCATCCAAGAAGCTAAGATTTGAATAGAAATATGCGTTAGTTCAAGATAGGCTTACGTAGTGTCGAAACGTAACTGTTCAAGTTGAAGAAAACGGAACTTTTCCCTCAAATTAACATTCACAAAGATCAAGGAAATCAAAATCCACACTCCTAGGGTTTATCACCCCACGCTTCAACAATTTGGAGTATAGATCCTTATGTTCCTTCGATCGGAACAAGTTTGTCCTTTTTCCCCAAATTTTCGCCGCAACAACCATTCTCGGTTGAAATTGGCTGTACAATTTGTCATCATCATTCCCATCTATCGGATTCGGTCCTCCAACACGCGAGTCACTTGGGATATTTGCAAGGGATTCTTCTGCCATCCCCTTAGGAGCAATTCCCAAACGCTCCATATTTCGCAAAAAGATGTACTCATTTCCATATCCCTTGTCCTTAAGAAACTCATCGATGTAGTTCAATGGAGTACCGCTCCTCTTTAAAGCACGATAAAGCTTATAAATAAAAGAGGGCTTTTGAGTTCTTACAGGAACAGCTCCTTCAACGATTTCTTCCTCTTCGCGATGACCAACACCCTGTTGACTAGTTGGTGGAGAATGACGCTGCTAAGAATGTTGTGGGCTGCCGATCGGGTGACTCCTCTTCCTCGGTGAGATCAAAGTGAGTAGGCCCCTCGCTCATTTGCCGTGGTCCCCTGCTTGCAATCCTCGAAGACTTTCTTGAAGACAACATCTTTCACAGTCTTGAAAGATTCCGAACTTGACTATCCCAAGAAAGATGATAACTTTTTCGAAGATTAAACAAGTGAAGAAGACAGAAGTGGAAGATCGATGCTTTTTAGGGTTTTTTGAACGAAGAGGAACCGACCGTATATAGGTCGATCGAAGAGAGGCATACCAAGCGTCGTAATGGAAAGTAAAATATGCCCTTTTAAAAAAATAACGCCATTTTCAAAAATAGATACCTGCCATTTTTAAAATATTAACTCCTTTTTGAAAATGAAAAGATTGCACTTATCACGGAAATTGAAGATAGCAAAAATCAATTATAGATAGATGATCGTACCTTTCCGAGATTTAATATGAGAGAAAACAAAATAACTTACAGTCAAGAACCTTGTTTGTCTGAGTCTGAGAGTCTCTAGACTTTAACTTCTTCAAGCTTCAGGATGTTGAGTCTGGAACGGATGATTTCAAATTGATTTTTCTCCAAAGGCTTTGTAAATATATCCCGCTGGTTGGTTCTTTGAGTCAACAAACTGAATCGAAATTTCTCCATTTTGAACATGATCTCTAATGAAGTGATGTCGAATCTCTATATGCTTCGCTCTTGAGTGAAGGATTGGATTTTTGGTAAGATTGATTGCACTGGTGTTGTCACAGTTAATCTCCGTGCATGAATCTTCAATTCCAAAGTCTCTTAGCTGTTGTTTTATCCACATAATTTGTGAACAACAACTTCCGAGAGCTACATACTCTGCTTCTGCTGTAGAAAGAGCTACTGTATTTTGCTTCCTTGAAAACCAAGACATTGTCCTGCTTCCAAGTAGTTGACAAGTGCCCGAAGTGCTCTTTCTATCAACTCGCAACCAGCTAGATCTCGCATCCGAGTATCCAAGAAGAGTAAAGTCTCCTTTTTAGGATACCAAAGACCGATGTTTGAAGTTGAAGCAATGTATTTGATAATACGCTTTGCAGCACTTAGATGAGATTCTTTAGGGTCTCGCTTGAAATCTAGCACAAATGCAAACACTAAACAAAATGTCAGGTCTAGAAGCGTAAGATAAAGAAGTGAACCAATGATACTCCCGTATAGCTTCTGGTCAACTTTTTTTCCTCCTTCATCTTTGTCTATCTTCAAAGAGCTTGACATTGGTATTCTTTTTGCAATTTTCCAGTCCAAACTTTTTGACAAGATCATTAGCATATTTTTCTTGATGAATAAAGGTCCCTTCCTTCAATTGTTTCACTTGAAGTCCAAGAAAGAAGGTTAGTTCACCCATCATGCTCATTTCAAATTCATTCCGCATAGACTTAGAGAAATTCTTGCACAAACTTTCATTAGAGGATCCAAAAATAATATCATCAACATATATTTGAACAAGCAGAAAACTTTTGCTTTCTCTTTTGATAAACAGAGTAGTGTCTACTTTACCTTTAACAAAGCCATTTTGAATTAAAAACTTACTCAGCCTGTCGTACCAAGCTCGAGGTGCTTGCTTTAAACCATACAAGGCCTTTTTCATCCGAATCGAGTCCGGTTTCCTTGGGTCTTCAAACCCAGGTGGTTGTTCCACATAGACTTCCTCATGGATAAATCCATTCAGGAAAGCACTTTTGACGTCCATTTGGAATAACCTGAAATTCTTATAACAAGCAAAAGCAAGTAATAATCGAATTGCTTCTAACCTTGCTACTGGTGCGTAAGTTTCGTCATAGTCTATCCCTTCTTCTTGCGTATATCCCTTGGCCATGAGTCTTGCTTTGTTTCTTATGACTTTTTCTTTCTCGTTCATCTTGTTCCTGAAAACCCATTTAGCTCCAATAATAGATTTACCTTTTGGTTTAGGAGTCAACTCCCAGACATCATTAATGCTGAATTGTCTCGAGTTCTTCTTGCATAGCTTCAATCCAGCTTTCATCGATAAAGCTTCTTCTATGCTTTTGGGTTCTATTTCAGAAATAAGAGCCACGCACTAGACTCTTCGCGCCTTTTGGATCTTGTGCGAATTCCTTCATTAATGTCGCCAATAATGAGATCTTTGGGATGATTTGGACTTATGCTTCCGATTCATCGATTGATTTTTCAGGTTGATGATCACTTCCTTCATTTGAATCTTCAATAACCACTTGTTGCTGGTCTTTCGTAGTCTCGAGCTGCTTCTTTAGACTTTGTAGAGTCTCGAAGCGAGTTCGATTCTTCAAGATGAGTCTCGAATAGATTCATTTTGCATAGAATCCTGGAATTTGACATTCATTGATTCCTCCACAGATTGAGTCTTCTTGTTATAGACTCTGTAGGCTTTGCTCGAGGTAGAATATCCAAGGAAGATGCCTTCGTCTAATTTTTCCTCAAACTTGCCAACTCGATCATTTGCATTTTTCAAAATAAAGCATTTACATCCAAACACATGAAAGTATGAAACAATAGGTTTCTTTCCTTTGAATAACTCATAGGGGTTTTTTTCCAGAATTGGTCTTAGAAAAACTTTATTAATAATATAACATGTCAGAAACTTTCATGACCCAAAAACGTGAAGAAATGTTACTTTCAATTAAAAGAGTTCTAGCCATTTCTTGAAGCGACCTATTCTTTCTTTCCACAACTCCGTTTTGCTCGAGTATATGGAGAGGAGAATAAATGCTGAAAACCAGATTCATCACAAAATTTTGTAAAATCTTGATTTTCAAATTCACCTCCATGGTCTCTGTTCTTATACTTGAAATAACATACCCTTTTTCATTTTGAACCTTTTTAGCAAACTTTTCAAAGTAAGAGAATGTTTCAGACTTACTTGCCAGAAATATACCCAGGTAAATCGTGAGTAATCATCCACAATTACTAGGCAATATTTCTTACCTCCAATGCTCGAGTTCGGGTTGGTCCAAAGAGATCCATATGCGAAGCAAAGATTACACGATTAGTGGAAACTTGATTTATTGGTTTAAAGGAATTTCTTACCCGCTTTCCCAATACGCATGGAGTGAATAGATCAGACTTTTGGTATGATAAATTGGGTAAACCACGAACAAGCTTCTTTGCTGAAATTTTGGCTATCTGCTTCATATTGATGTGCCCAAGCTTTCTGTGCCATAAGTTCGCTTCGTCTTGAATTGAGATCAGACATTGTGATTCATCTGGTTTCACGTCCAAGAGGTAGATATTTCCATGTCTTCGACCCATAAATGACTGAGTAGAATCTTTACTGGTTCCTGAACATATTCCCTCTTGAAAGTTTATTTTGAAACCGGTATCACACAAACTCGATCGATACTGAGCATATTGTAGTTGAGTCCTTCCACTAGGGAAACATTGCTTATTGTGAGGTTTCCAATCTTTACAGTTCCAAACCCCACAATTCTTCCTTTGTTGTTTCCTCCAAATGAGACTTTTCCACCATTTACTTGAACGAGCTTTATGAAGCAATTTGAATCTCCTGTCATATGTCTTGAGCATCAACTATCCAGATACCATTTTACCTTTTTCTTGATAGAGACCGTATTTAAAAAAAAAAAAAAAAACTCAAGCTTTCTTTGGTACCCATATTTTCTTGGGTCCATTGGTGTTAGTATGATATGCGGTTTTTGCCCATACCTTTTTAACAGGTTTCCAAACCATAGGACATTCCTTTTCAAAATGATCTCGCACCGTTGCACTTTGAACATCCGAGAGCATTTCGACTACTGGTTTTACAAAAACCTTTTTGAAATGATTTTTGTAAGCATCTCTTGTGGGTCTTTGTTTAATTCTTTCCTTCACTTTAGGAAAATCAATTAGAGGAATGGTTTCCACAGTTATTCCCAAACCAGATTTATTGAAATAAGGTCTCTGTGCTGAAAGAATTTTCTCAAGTTTCTCAGATCCTATTGAAAATCTTTTTGAAATATTTGATATGTCAATTTTAAAAATTCATTTTCTTTTAAAAGATTTTCTTCACTTTCTTTAAGAGTAGAAACATTCATGTCTAAACATTTCAACTTTTCTTTCAAAGCATTTTCCTGTTGTTTTAGTGCAGAATTTTCTTTTTTAAGTTCGGAAATCCTTTTAAGAGAAGTCTTAAGACTAGAACACAACTCATCAATGTATTTAGAAACTTTAATAGGGATTTTAAAGTTACTTACCTCAAACTCACAGTCTGAATCTGAGTCTGTCTCGGAGTTTGAATCTGAATCCGATTGTGCCATCAGACATATATTGGCATAATCATCATCACTTTCTTCACACTCGTATCACTCCGTGTTTCTACTTTAAGAGCCTTTCGATACTTTTCAGCTTTTCCTTTCTTCTTCCTCGAAGAGGACAGTTGGGTCTCGATGTGTCCCTTTTTCTTACATTCAAAGCGACTATATCTTTGTTTGATTCATCATCCTCAACAGAGACTTAGTCTCGTTGCTTTTGAAAACTCGTTCCTTTGGATTGAATCTTCTTCCTTTTCTGTTCAACTTTCTGAATCTTCTTATCATGAGAGCAAGCTCCTCATCATCCATATCGTCTTCAGAATCTGTAACATCATAATCATCATTGGATTTTAATGCAATGGATTTCTTACCTTTAGGATATTCATCTTCATTGATTCGTTCCACTTCATAAGACTGAAGAGTTCCAACCAATTCATCGACGATAGTGGCATGATTCTTTGTGTCTCTCTTATTGAGGTCTTTATGTGATTCCAATCCTTGGAGAGTCCACGCAGTAGCTTGTTTACTTTCATGGGATCAGAAATTGGTTGACCTTGATTTTCAAGACCATTCACGATTTCTGTAAAACGACTAAACATGTCAGTTATAGATTCTCCTGATTTCATTTTGAAGGCTTCGTATTGACCGAGGAGAATGTTGATTCTGGTCTCTTTCACTCGATCAGTTCCTTCATAGGTAATATGTAATCTATCCCGAGACTTCTTTTGCTGTAACACAAGAAGATATTTTGTTATATTCGATAGGTGACAAAGCACAATATAAAGAATAAATTGCTTTTGCATCAAGAGCTTGTCTCTTGATTATCTCTTCCTGAGTCATTTCACTAGACTCAACAGTTTCTTTTCCTCTCTCTGAGACAGATGCAGCTTTAGGAGTGATTCTTTTTTCTACAACGTCCCATTCCAGAGGATCCTTTGATCTTAAGAACGCTTTCATCTTGTTTTTCCAGATTTTGTAATCCTTTCCATCAAAGTAAGGAGGTCTGGTATTGCTTTGCCCTTCCACCAGCCCTGGAGCTAACATACTAGCCATGGATCTTTAACTCTGAAGTAAAACACTTCAAACAAAGTGAGTACACAGGCTTTGATACCAATTGATATAGCTAGTATAAACACCTAGAGGGGGGTGAATAGGTGTAAAAAACAATTTATCAAGATACGAAGGCAATACTAGGCAGACAATAGAAAGGAAGTTCTCTAAAACAGATTATGATCAAAGTAAACAAAGAGTAGGGAAGAGAAAAATTGAACACAAGGTTTATAGTGGTTCGGCTTATTCCAAGCCTACGTCCACTCTTTTCGCACCGACAGCCCACCGGCTGGATTTCACTATTAACAAAAGAGATATTACAGCAATGCTTTCCCTTGATTCCACAAAGTGTAGATATTCTACCACACTTCCTCAAGGTATCTCAAAATATAGACTCTCTTTTGCGTACAAGATTTCGCTCGCAAATGAATTGACTAAGAATAAGGAGCTTCGACTTTGGAATTCTTCTATCGTACACCACCTCGAACAACCGGAACGTCTTCCTTATATACTCCTTTATGCCATCATACCCGTTGGCACTTACCAAAGGAATTCTTCTAATCTTCCCGTTGGACAGAATCAATTAGGAAGATCATTCGAGCCATTAAAGGAACATGTCGATAGCCCATCAATCCTGCTCGCCCATACAATCAGGATCTCGGTTTCCATAAGTAGAATCTTCCAAGTATACTTCGCCAATCATCGGATCTTTAATCAATCTTGATTCGAATAAAGGAATCCGTTATGTCATATCCAGCCAAGAGATCTTCGTCAGTCAATAAGATCAAATCCTTAACGAAACACACAGTCATGGATAGACCTTCTTCGACAAACTACAAACTGTCAATGAGAATAGACTTTGAGTCTTGAGTCCGCGTCCCGCAGGTCTTTAGACTTTAAAGTCTGCAGATCTTCAGACTAGACTGATGGAAACGTTTTGTCAGCTTCAAAATATTCCAGAAAGATTTTTCCAACAATGGAAACCTAGATCTTGATTGTATGGGCGAGCAAGATTGGTGGGCTATCATCACATTCCTTAAGTAACTCGAGATCTCCCTAATTGATTCTGTCCAACGGGTAAATTGGAAGAACTCCTTTGGAAGGTGCCAACGGATATAAAGGCATGGAGGAGTATATAAGGAAGATGCTCTAGTTATTTGAGTGTGTGTGCGATAGATAAATTTCAAAGTCTGAAGCTCCTTGTTCTTTACCGATTCATTTGTTGAGCATAAATTTGTACTCATGTGACATCCTGATTTTTCCTATTTCTGTTTTTAATAAATTGAGACGGGCATTTCATCTTCACGCATATAGTTCTTTTCCTTGGGTTTGTTCACTTATGTGAAAACTAATATATCAGGTGAAGCCGGTAAGAGATTTTAATGCATCAGACTCGAGAATTTGACTAGGAAACGACCTTTCGACCGAGCTAATCTGCAAAGGTCATTATGGCACAGTTAAAAATCAATTAGAGACCGGAGATAGGTCAACTCGATAGAGGCATGTGATCAAGTGTGGGTGATTCCACCAGATTGCACTATTCTTGTCGGTCGGCACTGGACTGGCTTTTCTGTTGATTGGGTCCCCTGTGTCTGTATTTGAAACCTTGAGATTTCCACGACAACTGAGAGTCACCAATGTGTCAAAGATGTACATTGTGGCTTGAAAATAATCAACCACAGGTCAAATGCATGGATATTTCTAAAAGCTACCCGGTAGGTTAGGACGCGCTATTATTGTGCCGGAGTGAAATTAACCGTGAAATTGAAAGCGCATTCAGAAATTAGGAGTCATGTTGTGTCATAAATATTATTAGGAGCATTGGATTAATTTATGGATTTTAATTGAGCTCAATTGGAAGAAGATTGATTGGAATTGAAGAATTTAATGTACAAGATTTTATGCCCCGGCGGAGAAAAAAATTTGCACCCATTGGAATGAAGTTGTGGAGATTTAGTTAGTGGAAGATGACATCAGGTGATGTCATGGTGGTTGGCCAAAATGAAGAAGAAATTGACAAGTGGAGGGTGGAGATTGCTTCTCAAAAAGGACCCATCAACTCCATCTTCAACCTCTAGCTTCTTGGAGAAGAGAGAGAGAGAGGGAGATCCGAACCAGCAGCTCGTTCGACGCCGGCCGCCCTTCATCCATTGATCTTCGCCGTCGCCGGTGCCGTCGCCATTGCCGTCCGTCCGCGAACGGCCCGCGCGCCCGCTCGCCGCCAGCCTAGCTCGCCGTTCCGCCTTAGCCCGGGCGTCCTCGAGCCTCCTGCTCCTCTGTCCAGTAGCAACCGCCGTCGTCAGGGTCGCCGGAGTTGCCACTAGCCTCCGCCCGAGCAGCCGCCGTCCCTCTCCGCCGGTTTCGCACCCGAACCGCCGCCAAAGCTCCTCCGACCGGCCTTGGACAGCAGCCGTGTCCAGCCCTAGATCTAGAACTTCAAGGCCTGTTTCAGGTGTCTTCCGGTCCTCCTTTGGTGTTACCCCGAGAAGATTTGTCGACGGCCTCGCCATCCTCTTCGCCGGGGACTCGTCGGAAAGCGATTCCGGTGAGTTTATCTCACTAAATCTTGATTAGAGGGTTAATGATGCCCTAAGTGTGCTTAGTCTAAGTTAAGTAAGCTTAGGTGATTAGATTAGTTTATTTTAATTGTGGATTAGATTAGAGGTGTGATTAAATTAAAGTATGTTTAATTAGAGTTAATTGAGTGGTTATATTATAATAACTCTTGATTGGACATAAAAGGGTTTTTTTATTTAATTAAATAGTTTGAAATTCTGGAATTTTAATAATATATTATATTCCGAAATTATTAAAATATTATTATAAAAAAATTCGAAAAATTATTTTTGACCTCAATTGCTTAGAATTTCGTGCCGATCGCTGCTGTGCATTTAGAATTTGAATTTGATGAATGGATGTGGCAAATTGAGTGTTTAATGTGATAAATAGGGATTTTATTCATGAAAACCCAAGTGTCGGGTTTTGATGCAAAAATTGGATTTTTAAGGATTACTATTGTAATTGGAGTATATGAATGAAATGCGGAGTGTCCGGGGTCAGTATTGATTTGTCATGTGTTGGTTGAAAGACTCGGTCGCAGTAGGGGCTAAGCCAACTGGACCTGTATTCCTTTTGGATCGCCGTCAATGTAGTGACGAGGCTCGGGTCGTAGTAGAGGCTAGGCCAACTGGACCTATGCTCTTTCGGGAATGCCGTCGACGTACTGACGAAGCCACGCTCCAAGGGGGGGGGGAGGCAATGCCTGGCATTAATGTTAGTAGATAGCCGAACTACGAGTAGGCTATGCCCTTGTGTGGCAGTAAATAATAATTGGAATGCGTCGAGTGCGATTGTGGTTTATATGAAAGCGATGTCGTCCCAATTGTTTAAATTCTTATTACTACTTGAAATTGTGTGATACAAATTGTGCTAACCTGCAGGAAAAGAATTAAGACGAGTTAAGTCTTCTGTGTGATGTGGTTAGGCCACCCGGGGTGTATTTTCTTTTTAATAGGGGTTTAGGGGGTTGAACTTGCTGAGACAATGTCTCACCCCGTTGTGGACCAAAATTTCAGGACCGTAGATGGCAGAACCCCCCGAGCGTTATGGTCTTCCCATGCATAGTACGAAGCAGAAGTTCAGTTGTCCCGATCCCGATGGCCATTGGATCTATGAGCTTGTTAGGACCACGGTCTGGGTCCAGGAGGGCTTGGCTGTTAAGGTGCCTCATAGATATAGGGCTTGGTTTCGTTTTGGGCCTAATGGTTTTAGGATTGGTCCGCTTAGTAGTTTTGATATTCCATATGCTGTAATGGAAGCCATCCTAGGAGAAGGAGTAGATGACCCTCCTGATGGTACGCTGGAGGACCCATCGTCTCCGGAGGCTGTTCAGTCTGAAGTGGGATCGAAGAGCAAGTCCGACTAGTAGTCTTAGGACCGTTCATTCTTTTTGGTGGACTGATCCCTTTTTGTAAGCTGACCCTTTTGGCATATATGTAATATATGGAATGATGTTTATCTATGAAAGCACGTTTGTCTAGGAATGTGTTGATTTCTTGCTTTCCTATCTCGTGAGTTTTTGTCGGGGTTTTATAACGCGTTCCGCATGCGCATAATGAATTAATTGGGTCGGCGACACTACCTGGGAATGTCGCATTTGTATGACAATGGCGAGTTGTTCACGTGTCTGGGGTTCGGGGCGTGACAACTCAAAAGAGAGTCTTGATACTTGTGAGGCCTTGAGGAAGTGTAGCAGAGTCTCTACACTGTGGAATCACGGACGTAATATTGTAACGACTCTTTTGATTCATAGTGAAATCCAACCGGTGGGCTGTCAGTGCGGGAGAGTGGACGTAGGCTTAGATTAAGCTGAACCACTATAAACCTTGTGTTCTTATTCTCTTCCCTAAACTCTTTTATTTTGTTCGTAACTCTATTTAATTGTTAGAATTTGATTTCCTCTGCAAAGTCTATTGTTAACCAGACTCAGGTTAAAAGTAAAATTTTTATCCCATATTTTGCAAAATCTATTTTCGCACCTATTCACCCCCTCTAGGTGCTCATTCTAGCTCTTTCACCTATCAGCGAGGATTGATATGCTCTTGAATTCGTATCGAATAAATTTCAAATACTAAATTTTTACAGAGTTAAGGTTTCCATATTGCTCTATATCTTCTATTAATAATTTTAATGGTATCAAAAGAATTTCCTGATTTATCGATGTTTTAAATAAATACCGATTTCTTTGATTATTTACTGCCGTATGAAGTGTCTGTCCAAATTAACATAATATCTCCATCTTTTTATTTAACCATGCTATTTGTCATGAGTGTCTTCATCTCCATCACATTTTTATCCACATGCCTAAATTAAATTCTTTAAACTTATCTATATGATATCATGCATGACAGGGTTATTTGTTTGTAAACATTTAACTCTAGTTAATTGGGATTATTACTTTTAACCAAGGCTAATAAATGTTATTTCAAGCCACCCATAAATGTAGTAAATAACTATGGAAGAAGAGATAAATGCATTATTTCCCCTACCTCCTTGAATGTGCAGCTCCATCTTTCTTTCTTTTTTTCACTTCTTCAAGTTCAAGTTTTATTTTACACTCTCTTTCAAGACAAGGTCCACACCCTTACTTCAATTTAGTGTCTTGTAAGGTATTTTCATGGATTTCCTTTTATTTTGTCAAATAATCTTTGTTGTTTTCTAAAGAGTGACACTTGTTAATTTTTATAATTATTTTGATTTCAAGGTGAGTAAAGACATTGTTTGTTGAAGATTTCACGCAAGGTAAGTGAAAATCCTAAGGGCTGAGCTAGAATTATCTACTTAGTACTCTTAAGTTTGGTTGGTTGATTGTTTACTTATTTACTATAGATTTTACTTTATATGTGTGTAAGTTGCCATGGTTAATTGTTTAGCTATGGTGATTGTTGGGTTTGTATTAAAAGGCTTTCCTCATGCCTAGAAGGTGTTTAAAGAAAGCCCAAATGGTTTTGTTGCACCTTAAGTGGGAAAAGTGTGAAAATTGTAAAATTAGGCATGAGAAGAGTTGTTTTTGTAAATTATGGACAAAACATGGGAAAATTTTGAAATTTCCAAAACTGAGATGAGGCTATTAATAGGGTTAATTTATGATTTTAGTGTTAATAAGTGGGTTTCTAAGTAATATCAATTAAGGGAGTTTAAACCAGTTCAAAAAATGAGTTTAGAAGCTTTAGGGGCAAATTTGTAATTTCAGCAGGTTAAGGGGGTGAATTTGCAAAAAAAATTGAAAGTTTGGGGGATTTTTCACAGCTTGTGAAACCTTATTTTGATAGGTGGTAAAATAATTTGAGTTAATTTCTTAATTTGGATGATGTGTCAATTATGCAAAAATGGAAACTAGTTGCCCTAATAAATCAAAAGTGGGTTGTTTTAATAGTTTTGTAAAAATTTGTGGTGTGTCCATAGTGTGAATAAAGTGGATCTATTTATGTTGGTCACATGTAGAATGTGCTCGAAGAAGAAATAATAAAAGAGATTTCGGAGTCCTTACCCTCGGCGAGTTATGAATGGATCGAAACTTTCCGGTGAAACCCACCACCACCTTGGCTAGCCAAGCACCGAGTGAGCCCTCGAGCATCATCCACAAGTCGTGACCCCATCCGATTCCAATTTGGATTATGCGTGTTCGAATTAGGTAACAATCTTTATCTAATTCAATTGGAATATTTCACTCATTAATTCAGATTGATTCTAATCTGATACGTGATATTAGGCATAACCAAGTAGGGCTCATTGATAAAGTGGATTTAATTACTAATTTGACTAGTAAAGATATTGGATCATTTTTTTAATTATTTCAACTTATTATTGGATAATTGCATTGTCTGAGATTGCGATAATATTTAATTTGAGCCGTGAGATGACGGATCATTTTTTTGATTATGTTTGATTCTGAATAAATGCCCTATCAAGATTACGGTATCCATTAATTTAAGAGGTGAAACGACGGATTATTTTTTCGAATATCGTAATCTTTTATTTGAATCTCGATGGATATGTTGAATGATTTTTGCTATGTTTGGAATTTTGTTCAGATAGAATTGCTAGCTTTAATGAATCAAAAATACAAGAAAGATTGCATGGCATATCATATTATTTAGATTGCATGATAGGATTATGTATATAGTTTTCCCATTTTGAATTAAATGTGTGTTTAGATATTATCTAGGCTAGACACCAATTTTAAATATAATTGCATGTTGAGATAAGTATCCAAGCTACGATAGGATTTAGGTGAGTCCATTTCCTAACTTAGAAGATTATATCTCATTTTAGGTAGATTTTTATTTTTAGCAATTTTCAATTACGAATTTTAATATAAAAAAATAGAAAAATATCATGTGCATGTTATATAGAATTAAGTTCACAAAACACTTGTCATTTAGTGATTGTTGCTAGATCCATCTAATTAAAAATTGTCAGTCATTAGAATTAGGTCATTTGGTTAAATTGCATTACATGTAGATTTAGATTTCATTTAACAAGAGAATGGAAAAAAGATTGACTGAACGCGTATTAATTAGAAATCATATCTATGACTGTTAATGTGAATTATAAACTAACATTACAGATGCTTTCGTTCTACGAGGTAAGTGATGTGACATCGAGCCATATCAAGGAGGAGGTGCTAGGGACTCGTTGTCCATTTCGACTTATTTGATCACTCGAGCATGGGCCAAGCAATTCAGGCAAGCTGTTGGCATCATGATTCGTGATTTTTGGCGTGGAGATGACCTTGGACCGAATCTTGAAAAGTCTCAGAAATCTTAGCGTGATATTTGGCGTGGAGATGACTTTGGATCAAATCTTAAAAATTTTTGGAAATCTTGACGCAATTTGATTATCTAGTCATCAAATATTTGACCAAGTTAATAAAATTATCTTCTGGTTTAGGCATATTCTAGAATAGGAAGCATTAGATCTCCTAAATTGTAACCAAACTAAATTAGGGTTTTGGGGGCTGGTTTGGTCAAACTCTAGGGTTGGTTTTAGGGTTTGTGTGGTGGCTAGAATGCCTATATTAAGGGCTGGCTGAATTTCTTTTGAGAGGACATTTTATTTTGAGGGAATGAAAATTGAGAGGTTCTCTTCTATTGTTCTTTTGAGGATTTGACCTTATTAAGGTATTCTTGTGGCGGTCAATTCGACTTATTGAGCTGAGATAGCGAATTCTTTCACTTGTGCCATCTGTAACGTTGGTTGGTTGACATGAGTTTGTCAACAGGTCATGTTCATATCGAGGTTCCCAATCACAGTTCGATTAGAGGTCGAAGTTTGAAATTCGCACCATCCGAACCTTCGTAGAACGATCTTTCCACAACGATTTACATTAGTAAGTCCGGTAATTTATTGCTCTCTTGGGTGTTAAATTGGAGGTTTGTATACTCACATGGTTACCTCACATGTTAGGAAAGTAAATTAATATCAATTCAAACTACATGCAAAACATTTTTTCGGAATAAAAGAGAGAAGGTACCGAAAGGGCGTTAGAGAAATCTAGCATAATCAGGTCCCTAAACTCACTCTTTGCTTCGTATGAGTAAAGTAAATATCCTATTACTTTACTTAGTTTTTAATTGACCCACCAAAGAATAGATTAGTGACGTCTCCTAATTGAAAATTTTTTTACATGTTAAAAACTTGAACCATATATCACAAATCAGTATAGACTTGGGAGAGCCCGATCTACCTTAGATGATGCAGCCGAGGTTAGGTCGCGATAGTGGCTTTTGTTTAGGATAAGTGAATATGTTGATCTATAGGACTCTAGGCATGACAAGAGTGTAAATGTTCATGAGAAGTGAGGAGAGAAGCAAGGAAGCAGTAAGGACGACCCATGTCGGTGAAGGGAGGGGACGAACAAGAAAAAGGAAAGAAATTTAAAAAAAAAAAAAAAGGGAAAATGAAAAGAAAAAATGGAATAATAAATTAATAGAAGCATGGGTAAGAAGTTTTGTGAATCTGGACTAAGCGTTTGGGCTGGCTTTGGTTTTGGCCTTAGATCACTTAAAAAGAAAATAGGAAATTTGGGCTTGCTTTGTTAAAACAGCCTATTCAAGCCAGATCCTTTGACTCAAGCCGAGGCTTCTTCTTCTCTTTTTTCAGTTTTTTAAAAAAATTTCAAAAAATCAGAAATCTTTGGAAAAAGGTAAAAAAAAAAATAGAAAATCTTTAGAAATTAGATTTTGACTAGCTTCATTAGATTTTTCATGTTAATTTTGGTTTAGAACTAGTTTGGTATAATTAAAAAAAAAGTGAAAATCTTTTGATAAAAAATCGTGTTCAAAATTGAACAAACTCTTAGGGCTTTGCAAAAGGGTTTCATTATTTCCTTTTTTTGAGATGAGTTATCAATAGATTGCATGTTTTCAATATTTTTATTGTCTTACATTTGGTTTAGTTCATAATGGTATCTTTCTTATTTATTAACATTAAATGGCCACTTTACCTTGCAATTTATTTAATGCTTTCCTTAACTACCGATTGCTATGTTAATGATCATGCACTTGCATAATTACATCACATATTAGTGGATGGGTATAATGTCAATTCAAAATGTATGACAAAAATATTTCTAAAACAAACTAGATTAGGTATTAAAAGGGCACTAACTAATTAATTAGTGTACTCAAGTCTCCAACCCTAAATTCTCTAATTACATAGGAAGTGAGGCACAATATCATGCCACACTTGGTTTCTAGCCGACCCTAATAATCTAGTAACGACTCCCTTTTAGAAAATTATCATGACGTCAATTTGAAAATCTAATGTCACGCGAGGTGTGAGCTTAGGAGGGCCGGTGTCTAAATCTTGGGCCATTAAGCCCGTCTTTCAGGCAATATCTTTAAACCTATCATTCCTCCCTTTGTGTGGAGGGGTAGGTCACAACAAGACTAAATTTGAACCTAAGTAATTTCTCATATAACTTTGTGGCCTAAGGAAGTCAATTACAAATATGCATTTTCTTGGACCACTTTTTTCCTACCCATCAAGCGAAGGGGCACTTGATCTAGATTGTGAATGTATGTTGCTCGTATGTGAAGACGGTGATTACGGAAGTGATACCATGATGGTAACCCTAATGCGAGCAATCTCGTTGTTGCTCAACAACTCATGTCTTGAAGAAAGCTTAGCAAGAGCTTGACGCTCAAATCGACAAGCAGAAGCATGTGAAAGAAGCGCACATTGCCAGCCTAACCTATCTCCAAGCCATTGTGAAAGAGACCTTTCGATTACACCTGGCAAGCCCACTCTCGCCGCACTGCTTGTTCACAGAGGATTGCACTGTCAGGGGTTATCATATGCCCTCATGTGCCCAAGGGCACGAGGTTGATCTTAAACATCTAGAAGATCCGAACAAACCCTAGGACATGGTTCTTGAAGTTTAGACCCAAGAGGTTCTTGAGCAGGCACGAGGAAGTTGACGTATAGGACTCCAACTTTGCACTCCTGCCATTTAGAGGCGGCAGGCAAATTTGTCTAAGAATATCTTTCAAACTCAAAATGGTGCATTTTCTTCTAGCTAGGTTCTTACATACATTCAAGATATCAACTGCAAATGATTCACCGGTGAATATGTTTGAGATCTTCGAACTAATGAATAAAAGATGACCCCACTTGAACTTATGCTTAGATTGAGATTAACTAGGGTGCTCTATCAATTAAGATAATGGATAGTTTATTTATGAAAGGAAAGCTCTGTAAAATGTACAACAAACTGAATGTGTATGCTCTCTCCATACATGGCTCTACAAAGACATAGCTACATATCTAGACTTCTAATATTGAAGTTGCTGACCCTAGAACACCACTTGCATGGAAAGGCTTACAAGTTTGTGACAGCATTACGATGTCAAATGTCATTACTATCATTTACCACTTGCTTGCATACTATGTGACCAATCATGTATGGAATCATTCATGATTTCCTTGCTCAAATGCCAATCCTACGGGTTTAATCGTCATCAATGAGATCTGACCATTCAATCTCTTATAGCCATAACATTAGCATCATCCATTGGATGATTGCCATATATCTCTTGCTCCTCCGTTCTACTTGGCCCTACTTACCTCACTATCTCTGTCATTGATAGCACTTAGCCATCTCCGCACTGTACTTGATGATCTCAAAATCATTAAATAACTGGAATCGATCATTGCTAGTGTCCCATGGAAACTCTTGTGCCAGATCTGGGTAAGAGTTGCTGGTCTTTTGCAATCACCCAATCCTGCCTCTAAGCGACCTCATCGTCGGTTCTATTTACCCATACTCGCTGGACTCGAACCATTGCCTATTTGTTATACCCAGATCTGGCCAACATTGGTACTAAACTTTGTCTCCTGATTTCTTTGAGTTCACCTAATTTAACATGTCATAGGTTGTCCTACCGTCAGTGATTAGTACTTCTCAGAATGCCTTTGTTAAAGGTCGAAGAATCAGTGATAACATCCTCTTGGCTCAAAAGCTCTTTAGTGGCTTCCATATTGATCCCTACTTGCCGAAGTGTGCTATTAAGGTAGACTTTCAGAAAGCCTATGACACCATCAATTGGGCCTTCTTGGAATTAACTCTCCAAGCTTTTGGTTTTCCCAATCATTTGGTTAGGCTAATTTTGACATGTGTCCGCACCCTAAAGTTCTCCATCTCTATTAACGGGGAGCTCCATGGTTTCTTTCCTAATGGATAGGACCTACGCCAAGGAGACTCTATGTCGCCTTATCTGTTCACTTTGACGATGGAGGTATTCTCCAGGATTCTCTTTCGTCAATCTAGACAGTCGGGGTTCAAATATTATTGAAGGTGCAAGCCTACATGCCTTTCCCACTTATTCTTTGCGGATGATGTATTCCTCTTTAGTGAAGTGGAAATGGCCTCCATATCTCTCCTTAAGGACATGCTTCTCACTTTCTCCTCTTGGAGTGGCTTAAGACCGAACTTGAGCAAAAGCGAAGTCTTCCTTGCGGGAAGTACGCACCCTTCTCGTTCCCTAATTCTCTAGGCTCTTGGTTTTAGGGAAGGGGACCTGCCGGTCCGCTACCTTGGAGTCCCCATCATATTATCGTGGCTTAGCAAGTCTGAATGTAATGCCTTGGTCAACCTCATAGCATCAAGGGTACAATCCTGGGCATAGCGCTTTCTCTCATTTGCGGGCCGGCTTCAACTAATTAGGTCAGTCCTTCACTCAATGCAAGTTTATTGGGCCAACATCTTCATGTTACCTAGAGCGGTACTAGACCGTATCGAACAAATTCTTCAACAATTTCTCTGGAAGGGCCCGGGCCTTGGGTCAGAGGGTGTGAAAGTGGCATAGGAAGAAGTATGTCTCCCAAAAGAAGAGGGAGGACTTGGCATTCATTAATCTCCGCGACTGTAACATGGTGGCGATGTTAAAACATATATGGATCCTCTTTACGGATAAGGAATCTCTTTGGTGTAAATGGATTCACTCTACCTATTTTAAAAAGAAGAATTTATGGGTAGTCACGAAGCCTACATTTTGCTCTTGAGCTTGGAGGAAATTGCTAGATCTCAGGAGGGACATCCAACAATACTTTAAATGGCGGGTGGGTGATGGCCGGTTTGTTTCTCTTTCGTTCGACCCCTAGCATCCTCGGGGACCTTTAAACTTGTTTTTCACGAACACTTTTATTTACCGGTCGAGGCTTTCAGACAGGCTAAGGTTGCAGACTTATTTTCCGCTTCAAGCCAAGCGACCAAAGTTGTCCTCCAATCTTGGACGCATCCCCTCCCCATTCTTGCTCAGATCCCTGATAGGCTAACTTGGCTGCAGCTCTCTTTAGGTACTTTTTATATTTCTTCAACATGTGAAGCCATTCGTCGGAAGAGCAATTTGGTTCCGTGGTTCTCATTTGTATGGAATAGAATGCTCATACCCCGGTACCGATTCCATCTATGGCTCACCTCAAGGAACCGGCTACCTACCCAAGTTCTGCTACTTTCCTATGGTAGAATTGCCAATGTGTCTTGTGCGTTTTACAACTCTTCACCGGACTCTAGAGATCATTTATTTTTTGGGTGCCATGTTTCTACCGGCCTTGCTTCTTTTTGGGCTTTAAGATGCAACCTCCCGTGGCAAAATAGGTCGTGGGTGGAAAATTTACAATGGGCCATGAAATTCCTTTCAGGCAACGAATTATATCAAGCTATTGCTCGGTTCTCCTTTGGCGCTCTTTGTCATATAATTTGGAAGACTAGGAACAAGATATTGTTCCGTGGACAAGCCTTGTTCATCCCGGCATTGAAGCAATGTCTCACCAAAGTCATCAAGGATAAGGCTCTCACTTTCAACCATGTTGTGGACTCTCCAAGAAACAGGAGGATACAAAGAAGTTGGGGACTTGATCCCTCTATTTTCTCTTCCTAGGTGTCAAGTTTTCTTTAGAGCTTGCTTGAGGGTTGCCGCTATTTTGGTTTCCCCTCGTTCTCTTTTACTCTCGATGCCCTTCCACTCTTAGTGATTTGTTTGTCATCGAGAGTGCAAGTTTTTAGGTGCCGAGATTTACTTTTTGTATAGTTCCGTTGGTTAAAAGTCAATATACATCTTATCTTACCAAAAAAAAAAAAAACACGTGTTTCAAACATTAATTAACGAACCGTATTGAGCTCGGGACGTATTAGGCTTCTAGTTCAAACTACATGGTATATTTGAATAGCTGAAAATAGGGGTGAGCATCGGTCCAAGGTCAACCCTGGACCGTCCTTGGACCGGCCCAACCCTGCCGATCATGGTTCGGTTCCCAGGGAGACTGGGCCGGTCCTCGGTCCTGAGAGTTCCGGGTCAATCCAACCTGGACCAACCCTAACTCTCTCTATATATATAATATTATTTATAATTTTTATATAGAGAAAACCTTAAAATAAATAGCGTCAACAACATTAAAGAGCTCATTAGTGAGGAGTTCAAGTAATTTTACATTATTCTTTAATAACTTAGATATTTAATGTCTTTTACAGTATCAATAGTCATAATTTACGAAAGAGGAAAATGTTTTTGTGAGGAGTCTTCACGGCGTCCAAAAAGGCATAAATAGCTCCTTATAGCATCATTCTCTAGTATTCATTCTCTTATGTCTTATTTGTCCTTTTAGTCTTCAATTTGCCAAAATCGAAAGAAACAACTTCTCCGCTCGCCACTCGACACTCGCCTCGCTGGCTTTGGGTCATTCGTGTTGCTCGATGCTCGCTTGGCTTGTTGCTCCCCACTTGACATTCGATGCTCATTCTGTTCGACGCTCACCCAACTTGACCCTTACTGCTTACCTTTCTTAGCTGACCTTGCTCATCATCGAACCCTTGGGTCGGTACGGTCCTCGATTGCCCTTTCAAGGAGTACAAAAAAATGAAATAAAAAATTATTGGTTGGTCTTGGATTGACCTAGAAACCGGAGCGAACCCATTGGATCAATCCAGTCCTCAATCGCTTTTTTAAGGAGTACAAAAAATGAAATAAAAAATTATCATTTGGTCCTAGGTTGACCTTGGAGCTGGACCGAATCCATTGGGTCGGTCCGGTCCTCGGTCCCAAGCTCAATAGGGTCGGTCCTCGGTCCTAAAAATTGAGAACCGGCACTGTGCGGGTTGGTCCTAGGGTTAGGGGGTGGACCGGCCCAACCCGGATCATGCTCACCTCTAGCTAAAAAACTGTAAAAGAACGATAAACGATAAACGTAATTAGGACTTACATCAAATGAATGAGAACAATGCCTTTCTTCATGGTGATATCGATGAAAAAATGTACATGGAACTTCCACCGAGATTATGTAAATAGAGGAAGTCTCAAGTATGTCATCTCCGCAAATCTTTCTATGAACTCAGATAGGCTTCTCGACAATGATATGCAAAGTTCCCAGTGGCACACAAATGCTGGTTTTGCGCATTCCAAGTATGATTATGCATTGTTCACATGGACCAAAGGTAATTCATCAATCTACTTGTTGATTTATGTCGATGATATACTTATCATGGGAAATGATGATGTCACAATTCAAAATCTCAAGAGATATTTTCATATGACCTTTCATATTAAGGATTTGGGAACTCCTTAATATTTTCTTGGTATTGAAATAGCTCGATTCAACTAGGGCATTTGTCTCAATCAGCGAAAATTCGTTTTGAAAATCATATCAGATGCAAGATTATCGAGATGCAAACCGACTACTATACCTATTGAGCAGAATGTCAAATTGACAACATATGACTATGATGCAAGCTCTTCTTCTCCAAATGAGGATCCATTGTTCAAGGATTCATTAGGATATCGGCTTTTTGTCGGAAAATTAATTTATCTCACCATGACTAGGTCTGATATGTGTTATGCAGTATAGAAACTTAGTCAGTTCATGCATGGTAAAAATTGTTTGGGAAATAGTTTGAATACGGGGATTACTTTCAGATCTAGGTGTTCAAATCAACGGCGCAAGTGAATTATTTTGTGATAATGATGCTGCACTTAAATTGGTGGCAAATCCAATCTTTCATGAAAGAACAAAGCATATCAAGGTTGATTGCTATTTTGCTCAATAGAAAATTCAAGAAGGGATCGTCGCTACTCGAGGAATTAGAATTGTGGAATAGCTTGCAGATATTTTCACTAAGTCCTTGTGCCAAAGACTGCACATATATCTATTGAGCAAGCTTGGCATCTTCAACATCTATAAGCCTCCAGCTTGAGAGGGAGTGTTGGAGAAAGAATCAAATTAATTCCCATTCTAAATTATAATCTTGCGATTGATTCAGCAAATCGTAGATATGATTAATTTTAGGAAAAATAATAGTGTAATTTTTTTCTGATTCATTTTTTGTACTACAAGTACAGCCATACACTTGTACATTGAATACGACGAGAAATACAAAATAAGATTTCTCTTCATCCATTTACGTTTCTTGTCTGATTCAGGTACATCAGTTTGGCGATGATCCATTTTTAATTCCAACGTATCTCAGATTCAAGAAAAGTCGAAAAGCGGTTCTATGCCAGCGCCAAGTGGACCAAATAAGTGTGGGACAAGTCTTTTCGCAAACAATTTTTACTGAAACGTCTTAAGCGTCCCGTTCGTAATCTAAGGAGGCTGTGTGGCAATGATCGCCAGCTCGACAAGTGCCAAAAGATTTTTATGTTCTTTCTTGGGAAGCTCAAAAAACAGCTTAAGCCTAATCGTATAACCCCGTGTTTGCTCTTTGTCTAACACGGGCCATATCTTTGTAGACTTGAAGCAATGGTTTGCGAAGCTGACTCTTAATGTGATCCTTAACATCGTAGCCAGTACAGGCCACTACAGTGGCACTGTTGCGAAGGATGAGGAAGAGGAGGAGCGGCAGTGCCACGATGCGGTGAGGCAGCTCTTCCGTTTGATGGGGACGTTTACAGTGGGGGATGCTCTTCCCTTCTTGCGGTGGCTTGACCTGGGCGGGCATGAGAAAGCCATGAAGAGGACTACGAAAGAATTGGACGCGATGCTAAGTAACTGGTTAGAGGAACCAAAAGAAAGAAGAAGGTCGACTCGGACAAGTCTCAGGGCAAACAAGATTCCATGGATGTCATGATTTCGATTCTTAACGGCATGGGTATCACAGGTTGCGATGCTGATACAATCGCCAAAGCCACATGCTTGGTAATGCTTCGTTTGTCCCCGCCCCTTTTCGATGAATTTGCGGTTTCTTCTTTAATGGTGCAAAACTACATAGATGCGTCTTTCGAATTAGGAAATTAGCTGCACTCTTCCTTGAGCCTATGTAATATAATAGATAAACTATTTGAAAATAGAATTCAAACGCACCATGCCAATGTATCTTTCTATACGTCGTAGATGTCACATCGCAATTAAATACGGTGTCACTTTCCAAAGGCACTTTAATATTGAAAGGGAGGACTACAAGTTAAGTGGATACATATCACATTACAGATGTCTTTACAATAAATGCGTTGACTAGTAGGGCACGACGGTACGGTAAGGTGTATATATCTTGAGCCTTCTAAAATGAAAAATTATTACATGATTTATAAATCACATGAATCTATATCATCTCGATTATTAATTAAAAGAGACTCATTATGAAGTCTACATGCTAATGATTTAGATTTGATTTATATAGTCTACAGGCCATGCAATTTTGTTTTCAAACGAGATATATGTAAATATTAGTCTTTGATTGATGACTGACTAAGGATAGCATTCATGTCTGCCACAATTTTGGTGTAACTTCTTATAATAAATTGTGAAGTTTCACATTTTAAAAAAAAAAATGTATTTCACTACCCCTACCGTGGAACTAAACTTTACCAGACAACGTTTTATCCTACCTCTTAATCTATGCTCCATGCATCTTCCATTGCACAGATATTTGCAAAGGGATGCGCTTATAGGCTTTCATGTAACTCAGCCTTCCATGTCTCACTTCTGATGAGACATGCTAATGTTTTTAATTTCCTTTTTGGAAGGCAATGATAGCCGGAGGTAGCGATACAACCATGGCCACCCTAACATGGTCGATATCTCTATTGTTGAACAACCTCCTACCCTAAAAAGAGTTCAAGAAGAACTTAATAATCACATTGGCAACCAAAGAGATTTGATCGAATCGGACATCACCGACTTGGCCTTCCTCCAAGCTATAGTAAAGGAGACGCTCCGCCTATACCCAGCATCCCCCCTCTTTGGACGCCAATCTGCTGAGGATTGAGTCATTGGTGAATACCATGTGCGCAAAGGCACGAGGATGATGTTCAACCTATGGAAAATTCGAACCGATCCTAGACTGTGGCCTGAGCCTTTGAAGTTTTAGACAGAGAGGTTTTTGAGTGGCCATAGGGATCTTGACGCGAAGGACCATAATTTTGAGCTCTTAACATTCGGAGGTGGTAGAAGAATTTGTGCTGCAATGTCCTTTGCACTCCAGTCACTGTATTTTATCTTTGCGAGGTTCTTGCAAGCATTCGAAGTATTTACTCCCAGCTCATCGGTGGACATGTCCGAGGATTTTGGAGCAACCATAAAAAAGGCAAGGCCACTTGAAGTTATTCTCGCACCAAGATTACCTTGCGAGTTGTACGAATCAGTCTAGAGCGTCAAACGATGAAGAGGCTCTTAGAAGAAGCTAGTTGTAAGTACCAGCCGAACGAACGTGCATGAGCTTTTCGTATTTAGTTAATAAAGTCATCCGCATTTAGACATTGAGGACAATGGTGACCTTGATTTTATATGTTTTTCTTCTGTTAATGAAATAGCAAAAGTTCTTCATGTAGGTCTTAGGGTTTATCTCATTACTGTGTTAAGTGCTAAAAATTGGGATATGCATCATCAATGTCATCTCACTTATATGGTGGTGCTCAATAACTAGTGGTTGATGCGATAACCAAGTCAAAAACAATGATTTGGAATCCAAATTGGATCGTATGGTTTGACTGGCTATTGGTGTCTGGTTTAGTTTAGTTCATATATACAAATTTATAACTAGGAGTTCGACCAAAGGTTGGCATTAAGAAAATTAAGTACTAGGGTGGCGAGTCAGGGTTTCGATCTCCAGACCCCGTAGGAGCACCTTTAAACCCTCGCTGGATTGTTGACATAAATGTACCATCCAAGGGTTGAATTAATAAAAAATCGGAGGTAACTCATTTCTGAACCAGCATTGGGTTAAAGCGGATCTTCACATCATAAGCTTAAAGGGTGATGAGTTGTGTGGATTTAGCCCAAAACAAAATGGAAACAACTTTTAGGTGATTAAAAAAATTGGAATGAACTAATTTATTTAAACCTAGACTAGCAATCTAGTCAAGGGTGTTGAGAAAGCTCCATGAGTATTTTGAAGGCAGGAATTAATATGAGCATTTGAGTGTATAGACGTAATGTTCTCTCTATATACAAATTCATACGCAAATGACGTTTACATTAGGATGTTTGTGCTAATGGAGAGCTTTGTTTGTCTATAAATGAAGAAAGGGATATTGAGTGGAAAATGCTAGAGTTGGAAAGACATTTGTATGTCGGTAAATAAGCGAGGGACATGCAATTGTTGGGGTGCCTGGATAGACCAAATAGAAGAACACCTTGGATAATATGAGTAATGTGCCTGGGAGGACCTCAATGCAGAAAGCAAGCCGTTTGGCAATTGGGGATATTGCAAATCTAGATGAACCTCATTATAGGGGAAGTTCATGCTATAGATTGAGTGAACAATTCTTCCTATAATGAAACAATGAACCAGCTCTATATCAATTTGATTCAAATTAAAATTTGTGCATCACAGCCAATTTCATTACTCGAAATCTATAAATAAACGTTGTGGAGAAGTTAGAGAGGATTTGCCATTTGTAAAGGAAATATCGACTGGGTTCGCAAAGGCTGTTTAATTTATTTTGGGCGAGATTTCAAGCCAAGAACAGCATTTGCAATGGGTTCTTTAACCTATCTGAAGTCTCCAATTTTTTTTTTTGGTCAGAAGCTAAAGCATTTCATTAAGTAATCAAAGATGAGAGGCCCGGTAAAGGGGCATCATTACACAAAAGGTCCCATAAAGTTTGTGGAGGTGATAAAACCCAATTCAGAAATAAGTAGTTGGTCTTATGGGCTTTAGCTAAGTTGCTAAGGAAGTTTGGAGGGCTATAAATATACGTGAGAATAAGAATTGAAGGTGACCATGGGAGTAAAATCGCTCTTAAAATGATTCGTAAGCGAGCAAGCATGATGGCTCGAGCTTGCCTCAACAACTGAGCCAGAACTAATGAAATTTTATGTAAGTAATCTTGTATGCAAAGAAATCGATTTTAATTTGGTGTCTGAGATATGAATTTTTTTAGCGTCACCGATACTAAACTTGACGAAAGTGCATAATGAGATTTAAGTCTACATTGAAAATACGGCTTTTATTGATGCAAATATATATATATATATATATATATATATATATATTGGTGACTTAGGGAACTCCATACAGCCGGCAACCGGCGAATAAACCTTAGGGTGACGACAAGGAACCACCACCCTGACGCCACGGGTAAGTCCACAAATGAGATGCTGGGATTCGAACTTGATGCAAAAATATTGGCTTCTACAAACATTCATAAAATGGAAAAAAGATAACAAAGAAATTCACTGATAAATAGAGAGGAACTAACAAATCCAAAATCAGACAAAAAAAGTAGAGATTAATACTCTGAAAAACCTCCAAACCGATACACATGTGACCAATTTATTTCAAACTAATTTTGTGATCACCAAAAACCCCAAACTAGTATATCTTTGACAAATTTACTCTAAATTAGTACACTTGTGACAAATTTATTCTCTATTAATTTTTGTTAAATTTTACTATCAAATTATTAAATTTGATGACACATGACAATTGACTAGTATATCAATTTGAGAGTTAACTCTAGATTTGTCACAGTTATACAATTTTTGTGATTTTTTGTGATATTAATTTAATTTAACAAATGGTATATTTATCACAAATGTACAAATTTGGGATTTTTTGCGAATAAATTAAAGTGTATCATAAGTGTATCAATTTCGATTTTTTGTGCTCATTTGAGATAAATTTGTCACAAATATATTAATTTGGATTTTTCCATGATCAAAAAATTAATGTAGAGTAAATTTGTCATACGGGCACATATTTGGAGTTTTTTTAGGTATTAATAAAAAAATAAAAATAATAACCACCCGTGGTGGCGGCGTTATGGTTGGGTGCTGGTTCCTTTCACGAGAGGTCCAGAGTTCGAATCGCTGCGTCATCAAGCGACTTACCCGGGGCAGCAAGGGTGGTGGTGACTCTACTGCTCCTCCAGGGTTTACTCCACCGCGAAGCGGCGCTCGGAGGTTCCTGGCTACCAAAAATAAATAAAAACAAAAAAACAAAAAACAAATCTAGAAGTCTTTTCATAGGTACTTGTGCAATGCTCAAGATGCACCCGTCAAAAGTCATGCGGCGTGGGCCCCACCTGGACCCCACCCATCCTCTCGCCGGCAACTTCTTCCGTAAGACAAGACATCCCGAGCCAGATGGTCAAGTTGCCCAAAACTTCAATTCTCATCCGAGGGATTCATTCGTTTGGACCGGCAAAAATGTAGGACCACCTGTGGGCCCATCGGTGGAATTCTAATGAAAAATAAATGGATTACAGTCTTTAATTTATTATAATGATAACATTTTATTTTAAATTATAAAATATCAAATAATAAATAATTAAAAGATATTGTAGTATTCGTTCTTTCAAAAATTTGTGATTCGCAATAATTATTATTTTCTCAATAACCTAAAGATAGTTATACTAATAAAGTCCGTAGAACTCATGGTTGAATTTTCAACCATAAATTGAAAAAAAGGAAAAAAAAAAAAAAAAACAATGCATCCCTACCGTCCTTTGGCCAATTCCTCCACCTACCCTTTGACTTTTTCTCTTTGAGGTTGTCCAAATCAGTAAGCACAATGCACACACAAATGAATCTTATATTTTGTCATTAATGAGTTACGTATCTTATTCTTAAATTCAGATTCAATATAGATGATAATGACAAAATATAGATTCCTTTATTTGTGAATCAGTAAGCAATGCACAAACAAAGGAATCTTATATTTTGTCATTATCATCTATACTGAATCTGAATCTAAGAATCGGATACGGAACTCATTAAAGATATGTATGTGTGAGTATGTACAAAGTTAAAAACATGCATAAATATGTCATATTGACATCAGTAAACACGTTGAGATGCTCAATTAAACATGTCTCACATTATATTAATAGAGTATTCGAGATTTTTCTTAAGTATCCTACTTATATCCTTTGAATGTGGTCCATAGACACCAAATAATTATACGAGACACATGGGGTTTTGTATTTTTAGAGATCATTTCAAGAAAATGCACAAAGATGGTAATTCAAATTTAATACTTCAAATTAAAAAAACAAATATGCTTATCTCTTGAAAAATAATATTACCCCAAACGATAATATGATTACAGTCGATAGGGACATGCATTGATTTGCACATAAAATCTTTCGTCATAGATTTCCACTATCCAACAAAGAGAGGCGCACGAACAATGTACCCAGCCACGAATTTTCATTGTTTGTTCTGTCTTTTGCAGTAGGTTTGGAGCTTGAAACTCTCAAGTGCATCACAACCTTTTTCCTTGGTGCTTCTTCATCTTACACGCAACAAAAATGGACTCTCTGCTTCAAGACCTACCCCGCTTGTCCGGAATAATCCCAGCCATCCTCGTCCTATCAATCTTTGTATTACTCAAATCGATATCATCAAGCAAGCTCAAAACACCACCAGAACCCTTGGGAGCATGGCCCATCATAGGTCACTTGCCCATTCTAGCGAAATCCAAGCTTCACCACAAGACCTTGGCATCCCTGGCTGACCAGTGTGGACCCATCTTTAACGTCCGGTTTGGGACGTTCCAGGCCCTAGTGGTGAGCGGTTCTGAGATAGCCAAGGAGTGTTTCACCAAGAACGACATCGCAGTGTCCACTCGACCACGGTACTTGGCCCAGAAGATCCTGGGCTACTCCTATGCCATGTTCCCGTTCGCGCCTTATGGCCCATACTGGCGCGAGGTGAGGAAGATGGTCACCTTGGAGCTGCTATCGAGCCGGAGGGTAAAATCGTTTCTCAACCCTGTCCAGGCCTCGGAAGCGGACGTGGCCATTCAAGAGCTGCACAAGCTTTGGATTAAGAGTAAGGACGATTCAGGTAATCTTTTGATGTTGATTGTCATTCTATATGTTGTTCTGGCGGTTCTTGATCATAAGCCTTTCCCTGGTTGTATTAATTATTTACTTTTTTCGGCGAACACTGGTCGTTTTCAGAGTACAAGGTCACGAAAATGATCAAATTTACAACTTTTGGTTGCAGTACTCTCTCTAGATTAAGAGTGAGTCAAGACTTGCACTTTTATGGCATCCATACTGGCAGACAAAGAAAATATGATGCTTGTCCTATCTTAGTCAAAGAGGTTTTGTTGAAAAGGGACAACCTAAATGATGTGCTGAGTTTTGTGAGGCATTCAACGAAGCCCATGTCCTACTAATTTGTTGGATTCGTGGATGGTTTAGGAATGACTCCTGTGTGTTTGACACACAAAACACAGATTCGATTCTTTTATCACTCAATGCAACTACAAACGATGCCATAATTAGGTCACCCTTCTCGGTCTCGATTAGCATATTTCTTGGTTTATAGATCTGAGGGTATTTGTTCGATCACCTAGCCATGGGCTTTCCTGCCTTTGAGTACAAAAAGAACCTGGATAATTACCAAATAATTCTTAAACTTATCGTGCGAATGTCAATTCAATTGTAAACATTTCAGTGTGATCAATTTAGTCCTAAACTTTTTAACTATTTGTCAATATCGCTCTTCCGGTTAATTTTGACTATAAATGAATAACGTGGATACTGGTCATTTTACGTGGCACGATTGGCCAATTTTTTTATTTTTAAATTTTATTAATTATATATTTATTTATGTCCTTTTTTTCTTTTTTTTTTTTTTCCATTATGACCCATGAGGGTCTTCGGGGCTTGTCAGCCACTAGGCGAGGGTCACAAAGCCCTCGGTGGCTGCGAGCGAGGCTGTCTTACCTAGATTTGAGCAAGGCCGCCTTACCTAGATTTGAGCGAGGCCTTCATGGCCCTTGCCCATAGTCAATGAACCCCAACAACTCTTGCTAGCCACAGTGAAAACAAAGAAAAAGAAAGAAAAGGAAAAATAAGAGAAAGAAATAATAAAACTAATATAAAAGTCATAAGTGATTTTAAAAATTGTTTATGTTAGAACTAGCTGTGCCATGTAAGACAATTTGCGTTCATCTTAGTGATTTTCACTCAAAATTGACTAAAATGACTATATTGACAAATTGTCAAAAAATTTAGAACTAAATTAGCAAAATTGAAAGGTTTATAATTAAATTAATATACACATAGTAAATTTAAGACTTTTTTTGTGATATTTTCGAAGAAACTAGATAGAATGACACACGACATCAATGAAGTATTGTTCAAGATTGAATCTGTTTCGTCAATTCTTTTAGTTCATGAGAGTATTCAAAACTTCAATTCAGCATAACATCTACTTCATTCTAATTTATTAGGCCACGTCATCGTCGACTTGAGGCAGTGGTTTGCAAAGTTGACTCTAAATGTGATCCTGAGAATCGTGGCCGGAAAGCGCTATCGTACAGCGGACGAGGAAAAGAAGCAACGGTGCCAAAAGGCGTTAAGGGAGTTCTTCCACTTCTTTGGGGTGTTTTTAGCGGCAGACGCTTTTCCTTTCCTGAGGTGGCTCGACTTGGGTGGACGTGAGAAGGCCATGAAGAGGACTGCAGAAGAACTAGACGAAATTATGGGTGGTTGGTTGGAGGATCACAAGAGGGATAATAAGAATTTGGGTGAGACCAATGGAAGTGGAGATTTCATGGACGTCATGATTTCGGTCCTTAACGATAATGAAATTGGAGGTCATGATGCTGATACGATTATAAAAGCTACATGCTTGGTAAGTTTTTGTTCGCTTCCCGTTGGAGCAATCTTTTCTTCTTCTGTAATGCTAGTTGCCCACATATCAAGTTGTCAGGGGCCATTGTCTATAGGTTTAGTTGATTTAAACTGGGTGAAAATGGTCCAGTTAATCCAACTCTAGAGTTGGAAAAAAAAATATATCTCACAGGGAGGGACGCATTCTAGAAAACCTGAAATTGAGAACCAGACCGATTTACCACATAATGAAGTCTAGAACTGAACCGGCTTTGACGGGTTCTAAGTAGAACTTGCAAGCTAGTCTAGTCCTATGATTTTTGTTATTTCTAGTACATCAAAAAATAAGTAACCAATTTTCTTTTTTCAAGTAAAGACTTTCTCCCTTTTGTGTTATGATATGGAAAATACGCACATTGAACAATTAAATTGAAATAATTAAGTTTGATAATCAAAAAGTACTTACATTGGAAATCAAGTTAGAGAACCTAATCTGCACAATAAAATAAAGCTTGAGCACTCAATTTGGAAAGCTGCTGAAATTAGAGGGGCTAAAGTTGGACAAAAGTTTATTCGTGTATAATATTGTGGGCTTATTTAAATTTTTTATATTAATGCCAGCGTCCCATTTCAAAATCCTGCGATCACGGGCAGAAAAAGTGGGACTAAATATGGACTCAATTACAACTTATGCATCTTCTTTTTGGTTATTGGACCACATTTTTCTGGCCCATATGAAGTGGAAGGGCGCATGAATTTAAATTGCGAACGATGTTGTGGTTAACCTTCATAACTTAGTTCTAACGTGGAAAACATGTTTGTTGTATATAAAGGCAATGATCGCAGGCGGCAGTGATACCGCGATGGTTACCCTGACGTGGGCAATCTCACTGTTGCTCAACAACCTTCACAGCCTGAAGAAAGCTCAAAAAGAGCTGGACGCTCAGGTCGGCAAGCAGAGGCATGTGAAAGAAGGGGACATTGCCAGCCTAACTTATCTTCAAGCCATAGTGAAGGAGACCCTCCGGTTACATCCGGCGGCCCCACTCTCAGGGCCACGCCTATTCACTGAGGATTGTACTGTCGGCGAGTACCACGTGCCCAAAGGCACATGGTTGATCTTGAACATCTGGAAAATCCAAACCGACCCCAGGATATGGCCTGATCCATTGGAGTTTAGGCCCGAGAGGTTCTTGAGCAGCCACAAAGATGTTGACGTGAAGGACTCCAACTTTGCCCTCCTCCCATTTGGAGGCGGCAGGCGAATATGTCCCGGAATATCTTTCGGACTGGAGATGGTGCACTTTCTTCTAGCTAAGTTCTTGCATGCATTCGAGATATCAACCGTGGACAACTCACCAGTGGATATGTCTGAGATCTTCGGACCGACTATACTAAAAGCGACCCCATTGGAGGTTATGCTCAAGCCAAGATTAACTCAGGAGCTCTACTAGTTGAGGTAACGTAGAGTTCATATATCGAAAATAAAAGAACTCTTTGGAATGTACCTATAAGTGAATGTGCATGCACTCTCTCCATGCGAGGCTCTTAAAAAGACATAATTTTATACCTAGACTCTACAAGGTGAAGTTGCCGGCCTTGGAACATCACTTGCATGAAAGGGCTTACAAGTTCGTGATTGCATCAGGATGTCAAATGTCATTTACTATCATTTACCACTTGCATGCGTACTGTGTAACTGGTCATGTATGGAATTGTTCATGCTTTCTTTGCCCAAATGCCAATCCTACAGGTTTAGTCGTCATCAATAAGTTCTGGCCATTCGATCTCATATAGCCATAAACATCATTGTCATTCATTGGATGATTGGAATGTATCTCTTTCCCATCTGTCCAGCACTTATTTCGAATTTTAGACTCAAAGAATCTCAAGAACATGCATAAATCACCGCATCTACATACATTAGGTGAGGATTCACTCATGATAAGATCTGCATGGTTCTCTATATCATTCGCGAAAAGTGACCACTCAGCCTCTTTCTTTGAGAACTAATTGTTCAACCGTTTGGCTGACACGTGAAAGAACGCCGGGGGGGGGGGGGGGGGGGATGTGGCCGTAGGTAGTGAGGTAAGCAGGGAGGAAGATTGCGATAAGATGCAAACCTTTCATTGATTTACCACATTTCATATGATCTGTCTATAATATCATCACATCACTTACATTAACCTTTGGCCCAGGTAACAAAAGGCGAAATACAAGCTATATAAACTAATAATTCTCTTTTGAGAAAATATTAAAAAGCATCTCGACTTTTCATCCTCATATCAATTAACAATTCCAATTTTGGGTACTTATGATTTGTGTCTTCTGACAAATTCCATTCCATCAAACACATCCATAACCCAAACCCTCTCCCTCTCCTTCCCTCCCTCTCTCCCTCTCTCTCCTCCATGGTTGGGCTCGACGACAGGTTGAGCTTGACCCAGATCTACTCAAGCTCAATGCCAGGGTAATTCTCTTACATCGACCTCTACGCCTTGGTGGAGATAGGACCGAATATGGGGCATCAAGCTCGATCAAATCTGACGTCAAGCCGTTTGTTGACGTCGAGCAAGAGAAGCGTGCGCGTATGTGTAAGTCGTGGCAGTCTGGCAGATAGGGATGAAATCGAACCAAGCTTGTGCTCAGCTCAATGGCCGTTTCAAATCGATTAGTATATTTTTGGGTCGAGCTCGAGTTCAAACTACTCGAGTATCTAGTTGAATCAAGCTTGAGCATATTAATATCAACTAGATTAGCTGGTCAGTCTAATTGAATTTTCATTATCTTTTTTTGAAAACGATACTTATAAAAATAGATATAACATACTCATAATTACATGACATTCAAGCTTATTAAACTCAAACTTGAACTCTACTTAAGTTAATCATAATCGAGCTGAGTATAGCATAATCAAGCTTGAGCATATCAATTTTCTAAACAAGCCAAGTTCGTGCAAGAAAACTGATACTCTAGCAAGCTTGAGTCAAATTTTAAGCACTATATAGACGAGTCGAGTCAAGGTCGATCTTCACAGGTCAACCACTCGACCCATCTTGATTACACGCCTACCAAGGAGAACTGGGGATGGAATGAGAAACGAGTGCAGCTGAGGGTGGCCGTAAGTGACAAGGCGGTGGCTTGGCTCGAGATGCCGGGTGGAGATGACGGCCGTCGAGGGAAACACTGAGGAGGATGGGCTGAGCTTGGGTTTGGTTTGGGTTTTTGTTAGGCGGGTTTGGTGAGGGCGGGCTTGAGGGGACGGATGGTTAATGTTGGAAAGAAAATGACATATTCGTAAAGAACACAAAAAACCCCAGTGCAACTATATTTGGGACCCCAAAAGTCGATATGGTTTTGAAAAACTTGTTCACTGTGTTTGATGCGTGTGCACAAAAACGAGGATGGTTTATGAAATGTTCTTTTTTTTTCTTTTTTTCTCTTTGGTTACTTAAGCTAATGAATTCAATCTAGAACACTAGAATAATTATATTGAATTTTTTTAACAAAAAAAAGTTTAGGACTTTATTTAAAAAATTAAAAGATTTAGAACTTAAGTGGCATATGTACAATAGGTTTTAAATTGTTTAGATAATTGTCCCTGAAGGTGGCCATGCCAAAAAAAAAAAAGATTTTTAAAACGATCTTACTTCTTCTACTTATTCTTAGGAGAATGAATAAGTGTTATGGTTTGAATCTTGCTCTCCAATGATTGAGTAAGAACTTGAGAGATTGTTTAAGCAATCTTGTATTAAAGTAAATTAGTTTGATTTTAGTGTATGAGATATGGGTCCCCATTTGAACAATTATTTATCACTAATTTCTTGTCATTGATGATAATCTCTTGCCCCTTTGCTCTACTTGCCCTACTTACCTCATTATCTTGATCCTCGATAGCATTTATGGTGCATTTGGTTAGATTTTTGGGGGAAATCTTTAGAAAAATATAACGAACTTTAAGTTAAATGAATATTTTAAAATGTAAATTGTGTTTGGTATATTGTAACCTAAAAGTCCGTTGTGAAGTATCTTCAAATAAAATAATATTTACGAGAATTATATTTACAAATAACCTTTGTTATTAAAAAAAATAAAAAAAAAATAACTAACTAGCGAAGGGCAAGTGGCTACCAGCAACAAATTTGGATATCTGATAGTCGTCGTTTGAGGTTGCAAGACCTCAAGCTACCCTCGGAGACCACCAGTAAGGACCACCTGACAAAGGTCACACGACCTAGGTGAGACCCTTGCCTCAGGTCGCATGGCCTTGGCTAGGGCCGTTGGGGTAGGGTGAACCTCGATGAGGGTCACGCAACCCAAGCGAGACCCTTACCAAAGGTTGCGCGACCCTTGGCAAAGGCTACTAGGGTCAAGCGATCGCCGACAAGGGTCATGCAACCGTGTGCCTGGGTTGTTCAACCCTGATCGAGGTCATGATGACCCAAATTCGCGACCCCTCGCGGCGATCACTGTGACCCAAATGGCGCAAAGGTCGCAAGACCAAAGCAAGACTCTTGCCTAAGGTCACGTAGCCTCGGCAAAGGCCGTGGGGGTTGTGCAACAACAGGCAAGGGTCGTGCAACCTTGTGCTTGGGTTGCTTGACCCCGATCAAGGTCACGTCAACCAAATCCATGGTCCCTCACTAAGGTCGCCGCAACCCAGATGGCACAACAGTCTTACGACCCCCAGGTGACGGTCGCCTGGGTCGCCACAACTATGCTGGCCTCTATCTAACTATCGTCAGCCGCTTGCAACCTTGTACGCAACATGCCGACCGACCTCAACAAAGAAAAAGATGAACAATCAAATGACAAGGGAAAAATCGAAAAAATAAAAAGTGAGTGAGGATAGTTTTGGAAGAAAATTTTTTAGTAACCCTAAGCTACTTGCATGCTGAGAAAGCTAAAAATCCAAGGCACTCTTAGATCTATCTTGAACTTTTAGCCTTCAAAATGCTAACTTTTCCTTAATGGGGATTCCAAATTTTTTCCCAAACACTCAATATTTGGCCCAAGGGGCTTTGGGTGTCTAAGGTCCCATGCAAAGGCCACTCCCAAATGCATCCTTAGCCATCTTCGCAATGTACTTGATGATTTTGAAGTCATTGAATAGCTAGAATCGGTCATTGCAAGTGTCCCATGGCGACTCTTACTGTAGATTTGGGTAAGAGTTGCTGCTCCTTCACAAACACCCAATCCTACCACTAGGCGACCTCATCGTCCGTTCATTTTACCCGTACGTCTTATCGTTGCTGGACTCGAACCATTGCCAATTTGTTATACCTAGATTTGGCGAAAACCGGTACTAGGCTTTTACCGAAACCATCTTTCAATTGCCTACCTCCCGATTTATCTCCACCAATCCCATTTCATCTTCACCCAAATTTGGAGAGCACCACCGACCCTCGCTAGTGGTGATCCTCTCCGGACTTGGGCAAAGGTCATAGCCCTCCACGACCATCATTGAGACCCTAGCAACCCTTGTCGACCCTTTTTGTCAATGGTGGGATAGTGTTGCTGATCCACAAGCGAGGGCACAGTTTTTCTTTTTCTTTTTGTTCTTTTATCAATTTTAAGGTTAGGTTATTATATTTTATTTTTAATTTCATTATACTGAAAAATGGACCAAAACGTAGGAGTATCCACATCAACGACTCCTTTCTTCAAAAATTATATTTAAAAAAATGCCACACTGGCATTACGTTCTAATAAATAAATAAGTCATGTCATTATTTTTTTATGACCAAATTATAAAGAGTTTATAGAAGAACATGATTACATCAATTTAACAAGTCTGAGTACTTGATTACATTTTTTAAAAAAATTTAAAGATTGAATCGCATTTTTACGTCGAGATTCAGGACTTTTGATGCACTTATCTCAAAAATGTTTCATTTGTCATGTTAGCCACTCTATCAAACAATAGACAAGGTGGAACCAACAAAGGATCCCCCAAAAAAAAAAAAAAAAAAAAGAGCGCTTCCTTAATAGTTCTGTCGATGATGCTTTCCCTTTGGGTTTTGTTAGCATAACAGTATTTAGACTGTTATGAAAATAATAATTTATTGTAAGCCACAAGAAGTGGATCTTACAAAAATATATAATTATTTGTCATTTGGTTTTTTGTGATTTAGAACGGACTATTATTTTTATGGGGAATTACCCAAAAAGCCATAAACTTATATTCAATCTTAACATTTTTATTTTGACTAATTCAGTCTTAAATCTTATTCAGTTCACTTGACCAATTTTGGTTGATTGGTGCTAACATGGATGCCGACCAACATTTTTTAAAATTTTTCTTTTCTTTTTCATTTTCTTCCTTCTTTTCCTTTTTCTTCCCCATGATGACCAGGGCTACCATCTTTCATAGCCCCTAAGGCCATTGTGAGGTTGGCCTCCTTGGCCACCCCCAGGCCTCACCTAGATCTAGGCGAGGCTAAGACCCTCACTGGCCACTGTCGAGAAGAAAAAGGAAAATAATGAAGAAAAGAAAAAAGAAAAAAATATAATAAAAAAATTGAAAAAATAAAATATTATTAAAAATTGTTCACGTCATTGTCGACTAGAAGGCCAATGTCGGTCGACATTCATGTCAGCATTGGCTAGACAAAATTGGCCAGATTGACTAAATTGATGCAATTACAATCGGTTTATGATTATATTGGCCAAAAAACAGTTTATGACTGAATTGTCATAATTGTAGTAAGTTTATGATTTTTTTAGTAATTTTTTCTTATTCTCACAATAAATTAAAGATAGTCACCCAATCATTTATCTTTCGTTTTTGCATGAGAGTTTGATTATTTGCACAGTTAAATATATTCATTTTGAAATTTAAAATAATCGATTCAAAATAACCAAGAAGAATATGAATTAGTGGTTGGTCTTTGAGTTCACGTAACTCAACGTGGGCTTCAAACATCAATTAACAGTCCGTATTGAGCTCGAGACGTGTTAGGCTTCTAGTTCAAACTACATGGTATATCTGAATTATTGAAAAGCTGTAAAAGAATGGAAAACGATGGCGAGAAGATAAGAGATCAAAGATGGATCTGCGCACCGCCATGGCGGGCCATTGTTGAGATTTTATGAGGATATCCGTGTCATCATAAAGTAAAGTAGCCTCAGAGCAGGAGGCATTTCACCTCCCCCTTGTCACCCCAGGCGAGCCCCATGATTGGTATGCAGCCCGGAGGTAGCCTGGATTTCTCCGACGTGGTGTCTACCTTCACCACCCAAGAGCCCCCTAATTCCCTCTCATTGTTTTTCTTCCCGAGAGAGAAGGAATACGGGGTATCCAGCCGGGACTCCCACCCGAGGGTGGTTCTCCCGCCTGTAGGGACCCCTTGAGCCTTTTAAAGTCCTGCTCAGGACTGAACTACATGGTATATCTGAATTATTGAAAAGCTGTAAAAGAATGGAAAACGATGGCGAGAAGATAAGAGATCAAAGATGGATCTGCGCACCGCCGTGGCGGGCCATTGTTGAGATTTTATGAGGATATACGTGTCATCATAACGTAAAGTAGCCTCAGAGTTCTTTATAATTTCAAAAGGATTTCTTGCTTGTCCTTCCATGTTTGCAATGGAAATGCCAATGAAGTTCGCCAATAGGGTAGAGTTAGCTGTTAAGGGTGCGTTTGTTTGTGTTTCGTTCAAAAATTGTTTCGGGAAAGAAATAGAAAAAATTATTTCTGTTCCGGGGAACAATTTTTGACTAGAAAAACGTGTTTGGTAAACTTGTTCGGGAAGAACGGAAACACGTTTGGTAAATTTGTGTAATTTTTTTATTTTTTTTAATTTTTTAATATTCTTATTTTATTTTTCCTTTTTTTCTTTCTTTTTTCTTTTTTTTTTTTTTTTTTTTTCCTTTTGGCCGGTCGCCGGCCTCCCCCCGCCATGGCCGGCGACCGGCCGACGAGGGCCGACGGCCTCACCCGGCCACGGCGAGGCACGCCGGCCCCGGCGAGGCCGAGCCTTGCCATGGTTGGGCGAGGCTCGGCTCGCCTTGGCTGGGCAAGCTCGAGCTCGCCGGATCCGGCGAGGCTCGGCTCGCCTTGGCTAGGGCGAGCTCTAGCTCGCCCAGATCCGGCGAGCCCGAGCGTCGCCGGCCGGCGCGAGGTCGGCCTCGCCGGGGCCGGCGAGTTCGTCGGCCCTCGACGGCGTCGCCGCCCTCGATGGCCGGTCGCCGGTCATGGCCGAGACCGGCAACCGGCCAAAGAAAAAAAAGAAGAAAAGAAGAAGAAAAGAAAAAGAAGAGAAAAGAGAGTAATGTTTCTGCAAAACGTTCCAGAAACAAGAAATAAGTTTTTCTTCTCTTGTTTATGTTCTTTTTTTGTTCCCGAGAACAAAAAAATAGATTTGAAACAAAAACGCAAACAAACACGTTTTTGTTCTTTTTTTATTCTCAAAAAGCAAAAAATAAAAAATCTGTTTATAAACAAAAAAAAAAATACAAACAAACATGCCCTAAGCGTCGAGGAGAAATTGGGAAACCTATACTCCCATTCGTTCTTATCTTCTCGATTGAAAGGTCTATTGTGATTTGACGTCCAACAAATGTATGCTCCCGTTGTTGAGTCTAATGAAGAGTCTTGAGTAGTTTTCCTTGCCCGCTAAAAAAAAAAAAAAATCGTAAAAGAAAAGAGAATAAAATTAGAATATAAATAGAATTTCAAATTCATGGGATATACTTTTACAAATCGGAATAAATTTGTTGACTCTATCAGTGTGCAGTTCATGCCCAAATGTACTTTCTACTTGGAAGCTTGAACTTCACCAATTTGGTCGGGATCCTTGTGATTCTTGCTCTATCTTTCCTTGTGTTATGGAGATCAAGATCATCATCATCAAGCAAGCTCAAAACGGCACCAGAAGCTGCAGGTGCATGGCCTGTGATTGGCCACTTACCTGTTCTAGCGAAATCCAAGCTCCCCCACAAGACCTTAGCGGCCATGGCTGATGAGTTCGGACCCATCTTCACCCTCAGGCTCGGGTCATTCCCGACCATGGTGGTGAGCAGCTCCGAGATAGCCAAAGAATGCTTCACCAAACACGACCTCGCCCTCTCCTCTCGTTGGCCGTCCCTGTCCTCTGAAACACTGGGTTATGACGGTGCCTTATTCGGGTTCGCTCCCTGCAGTCCGTACTGGCGCGAGGTGAGGAAAATCGCCACCTTGGAGCTGCTCTCTAACCGGAGGATCAAGTCGTTGCTCAACCCGGTACTGGCCTCTGCGACGGATCTCGCCATTAAAGAGTTGCACGGGCTCTGGAGTGAGAAGAAGGATGATTCAGGTACATCAGTTTGGCGATGATCCATTTTAATCCCAATGTAGCTCAGATTGAAGAAAAGTCGAAAAGCGGTTCTATGTGAGCGCCATTGAAGGCACTCAAAGGGATCAAATAAGTGTGGGATAAGTCTTTTCGCGAACGATTTTTACTGAAACGTCTTATGCGTGGCGTTCGTAATCTAAGGAGGCCGAGGGGCAGTGCTTGCTCTCTCGACAAGCACCAAAAGATTTTTATGTTCTTTATTGGGAAGCTTAAGAAAACAAGGGTAAGCCTTATCGTATAACATCGTGCTTGCTTTTTGTCAAACACAGGCCATATCTCGGTAGACTTGAAGCAATGGTTTGCGAAGCTGACTCTGAATGTGATCCTTAACATCGTAGCGGGTACAGGCCATTACAACGGCACTGCCATGATGGATGAGGAAGAGGAGCGGCGGCGCTGCCACGATGCGGTGAGGGAGTTCTTCCGTTTGATGGGGACCTTTACAGTGGCGGATGCCCTTCCTTTCTTGCGGTGGCTTGACCTGGGCGGGCACGAGAAGGCCATGAAGAGGACTATGAAAGAATTGGACACGATCCTGAGTAACTGGTTAGAGGAACACAAAAGGAAGAAGAAGGTCGACTCGGACAAGTCTCAGGGCGATCAAGATTTCATGGATGTCATGCTTTCGACTCTTAAAAGCATGGATATCGCAGGTTACGACGCTGATACAATTGCCAAAGCCACATGCTTGGTAATGCTTCATTTGTCCCCTCCCCTTTTCGATGAATTTGTAGTTTCGTCTTAAATGCTGATCATGGCCCCAAACTACATACATGCGCGTCTTTCGCATTAGGAAATTAGTTGCGCTCTTCCTTGATCTTAATCATCTTTTTTCCCAGTGTGTGTAGTATAATAGATAAAGTACATGAAAATAGAATTCAAACACAGCATGTCAATGTATCTTTCTATGCGTCATAGATGTCAAATCACAATTGAAAATAGTGTCACTTTTCCAATCAAGGCACTTCAATAATGAAAGGGAGGACCATTAGCCAAGTGGATACATATCACATCAGAAATATCTTCACAATAAATGCATTGACTAATAGGGTTCGATAGTACACGAAAAGGTGTATATATGTTGAACTTTCTAAAAAGAAAAATTATTGCATAATTTATAAATAATATGAACTAGTATCATCTTAATTATTGATTATATGAGACTCATTATGAAATCTACATGATAATGATTTAGATAGATTTGATTGATATAATCAATAGGTGATACATTTTTTTTCTTTTTAAATGAGATTTATGTAAGTATTAATCTTTTAGTGAAACTGACATAGGATAGCATTCATGTCTACAATAATTTTGACGTAACTTCTTATAATAAATTGTGAGGTTTCACGTAGAACAAATGTATTTCACTGCCCCTACCATCGAACTAAACTTTACCAAACAACTTTTTATCCTACCTCTCAATCTATGATCCATGCGTCCTCCATTGCACAGATATATGCAAAGGGAATGCGAATATAGACTTTCATGTGAATTGGCCTTCCATGTCTCACTTCTGATAAGACATATGCTAATGTTTTTATTTTCCTTTTTGGAAGGCAATGATAGCCGGAGGTAGCGATACGACCATGGCCACCCTAACATGGGCAATCTCTCTGTTGTTGAACAACCTCCCCATCCTAAAAAGAGTTCAAGAAGAACTTGATCATCACATTGGCAAGCAAAGACATATGATTGAATCGGACATTGCCGACCTAGCCTTCCTCCAAGCTATAGTAAAGGAGACCCTCCTCCTATACCCAGCATCCCCCCTCTTTGGACGCCAATCTACTGAGGACTGCATCATTGATGAGTACCATGTGCGCAAAGGCACAAGGATGATGTTCAACTTGTGGAAAATTCAAACCAATCCTAGACTGTGGCCTGACCCTTAGAAGTTTCAACCAGGGAGGTTTTTGAGTAGCCATAAGGATCCTGACGCAGAGGACCGTAATTTTGAGCTCTTCCCATTTGGAGGTGGTAGAAGAATTTGTGTTGGAATGTCCTTTGCACTACAATCACCGCATTTTATCTTGGCTAGATTCTTGCATGCATTCGAAGTATCTACTCGTGGCAATTCCTTAGTGGACATGTCCGAGGATTTTGGAGCAATCTTCAAAAAGGCAAGGCCACTTGAAGTTATGCTCACACCGAGATTACCTCGTGAGTTGTATGAATCAGTCTAGAGTGCCAAACGATGAAGAGTCTCTTGGAAGAAGCTATTTGTAAGTACCAACTGAATGAAAATGCATGGGCGGGCTTTCCGTATTTAGCTAAGAAAGTCATCCGCATTCAGACATTGAGGATAGCGGTGACTTTAATCTTATATGATTTTCTTACATTAATGAAATAGTGGAAGTTCTTCATGTAAATCTTAGGGTTTATCTCGTTATTGTGTTAACTTTTAAAAATTGGGATATGCATTATCAATGCTCTCATTTAAATTCTCAAAACCAATGATTTGGAATTCAAATTGGATTGATTGGTTCGGCTGACTATTGGTGTCTGGTTCAGTTTGGTTCATATATACAAATACATAACTAGAGGCTTGACCGGAAATTGGCATTAAGAAAATTGAGTACTAGGGGTGACGAGCTAGGGTTTCGATCTCCAAACCTCATAGGAAAAACTTTAGATCTTAGTCGGCTTGTTGACATGTATGTACCATCTACGGGTTGAATTGGTAAAAAAAATCGGAGGTAATTCAATTCTAAACCAGCACCAGGTTAGAGCAGATCTTCATATTATAAGCTTATACTCAAGGGGTGATGAGTTGTGTAGACTTAGCCCAAAACCTAACAAAAACAACTTTAAGAAGATTACCAAGTAAGTAGTGAACTAATTTGTTTAAACCTAAACTAACAACCTAGTCAAAGGTGTTGAGAATGCTCCATGAGTATTTTGAGGGCAAAATATTTTGCGTGCATTGATATGAGTATTTGAGTGTGTATACATAATGTCCTCTTAATATACCAGTTGATACACAAATGATGTTTACATTGGGATGTTAGTGCCGATGGAGAGGTTTGTTTGTCTATAAACGACGAAAGGAATGCTGACTGGAAAGTGCTAGAGTTGGAAAGACATTTGGATTTAGGTAAATAAGCAAGGGACATGCGGTGGTCTTGGATAATTTGAGTATTTTAATGTGCTTGGGAGGACGTTAGTGCAGAAAGTGAACCAATTAGTAATTGGTCAAATTGCAAGTCTGGATGGACCTCATTATAGAGGAAGTTCATGCTACAGATGGACTGAATGAAACGAAAAATCAACTTTGAATCGATTTGATTCAAATTCAAATTTGTGCATCGGAACAACCACAAAGAAATGTTCATGAGAACTTAGAAGGGATTTGCCGTTTTGGCTTAGTAAAAGAAGTATCAACCGAGTTTGCAAAAGCAATTTGGTCTATTCTAGATAAGGTTCTTAACTAAGAACAACATTTGCAATACTTACTTTGACCTATCTAAAGTCTCCAACTTGCTAAGGAAGCTTGGAGGGTCATATCTGTATGTCAAAGTGAGAGTTGAAGATGACCACGAAGATAAAATCGCTCTTGAAATGATTCTTCTTGTGCTTATTCTCTTAACAATAAGCGAGTAAGTATCATGGCTCAAATCTCGCCTCAACAATTGAGCCAAAATTGACAAAAATTCATATAAGCAATCTTGTGTGCTAAAAAATCAATTTGATTTTGGTGTTTGAGGTATGAATCAAGAAATTATCGTATATCACTAATTTATTGCCTTCGACACTAAACTAGACAATAGTGCACGGTGAGATTTAAGTCTACACTGAAAATGCGGCATTTATTGATTTGGAATTATTGACGCGTAAAATCATCTGATAAAACGAAAAAAGACAGAGAAATTGACAAATAAATAAAGAGGAACTGACAAACCCCCAGAAGTCTTTTTGTCGGTACTTGTGGAATGCTCTAAATGAGCCCATTAAATATCATGCAACGTGCGCCCTAACTGGACCCCACGTATCCTCTGCCGTCAACGTCTTCTGCTTTGACAAACAGAAATAGCCCAAAAGTCATTATTGTCGTACGAATTCGTTTGTTTGGACCGTCGGAAATTCAGGACCACGTGTGCGCCTACCGGTGGAATTCTATTCGCAAACGATAGTTCTCCCGGGGCCAAATCTTGGAAAATCTCCTTCGGCTTATTGAAGTAGGATCAGTAGGGCCGCCCAAGGCTGAATTTTCAACCATGAACCGAAAAAGACAAAAAGAAGAAAAAGAAACATATGCATCTCTATCGTGCTTTAGCCAATTCCTCCGCCCCCTTTAACTTTATCTCTTTGAGGTGGTATAAACCGGTAAGCAATGCACAAACAAACGAATATGATATTATTGTCGAACATATCATATCTGGAAATAAGATACAAAACTCATTAAAGATATATTCAAACAACACACATATAAATTTATATACATATGTACACGTAACAAGATGTAAATATATAAAAATATATAGTGTTAACATTCACAACATGTTGAAATGTTCAATTAAACTTATATCGTATTATATCAATAGGGCATTTGAAATTTCTTAAATATCCTACATATCTCTTACAAATGTGACACTCTCATGCTTCATAGACACCGAATAATTATACAAAACATACAAGGTCCTATATTCTCAGGGACTGTCCCAAGAAAATGTACGAATATGATAATTCTGACTTAAAACTTCAAGTTGAGAAGGCAAATACGCTTATCACTTGAACAATCATATTATCCCAAATAATAATATAATTAAAGTCGATAGGGACACTCATAGATTTGTATATAATATCCACCGGCATAGATTTCCCCTACGCAACAAAGAGAGGAGCACCAAACAATTTACTCAGCCACGAATATTCAGTGCTTTTTTTTGGTCTTTTGCAATATGTCTGGAGCGTGAAACCCTCAAATGCATCACAACCTTTCTCCTTGGTGCTTCTGCACATTACACGCAGCAAAAATGGACTCTCTGCTTCAAGACCTACCCCTCTTGTCCGGTATAATCCTAGCCATCCTCGTCCTATCAATCTTGGTAGTATTCAAATCGGCATCATCAAGCAAACTCAAAACACCGCCAGAAGCCGCAGGGGCATGGCCCGTCATAGGCCACCTGCCCATTCTAGCGAAATCCAAGCTTCCCCACAAGACCTTAGCATCCATGGCCGACCAGTACGGACCCATCTTCACCATCCAGCTTGGGATGTTCCGGTCCGTAGTGGTGAGCGGTTCCGAGATGGCCAAGGAGTGTTTCACCAAGAATGACATCGCGCTGTCCACCCGGCCACAGCAATTGGCCCAGAAGATCCTGGGCTACTCCTCCGCCATGTTCCCATTCGCACCTTACGGCCCGTACTGGCGCGAGGTGAGGAAGATGGTCACCTTGGAGCTGCTCTCGAACCGGAGGGTCAACTCATTGCTCAACCCTATACAAGCCTCAGAAGCAGACGTGGCCATTCAAGAGCTGCACGAGCTTTGGATTGACAGCAAGGATGACTCAGGTATTCTTCTGATGCTAATGGTCATTCAATATGTAGTTCTGTTACTTCTTGATGATCAGCCTTTCCATGGTTGTATTAATTATTTTTCTTTTTTCGGTGAACACCGGTCATTTTCATAGTATAAGGTCAAGAAAATGATCAGATTTAGAATTATCGGTTGCAGTACGTTCTCTAGATTGAGAGCGTATCAAGCTTTGCGCTTTTACGGCGTCCATACCGGCGGACAAAGAAAATATGATGCTTGTCCTATCTTAGTCAAAGAGGTTTTTTCGGAAAGGGACAACCTAAATGAAGTGCTGAGTTTTGTGAGGCATTCAACGAAGCCCATGTCCTGCTAATTTGTTACATTCGTGGTCGGCTTAGGAATGACTCCTGTGTGTTTGACACACGAAATATAGAATCGATTCTTCTATCACTCAATGCAACTACAAACGATGCCATACTTAGGTCATCCTTTTTTGGTCTTGATTCGCATATTTCTTGGTTCATAGATCATGAGATTATGAGGGTATGTGCTCAATCACCTAGCCATGGACTATTCTGTCATTAAAAAAAAAAAAAAAACCTAGATAATTACCAAAAAAATCTTAAACTTACTTTATCAATCTCAATTCAATTTTAAACATTTCAGTTTGATCAATTTAGTCCTAAATTTTTTTATGATTTCTCAAAGTGATCCTTCCGGCTAATATTGACAAAAAATCAGTAATGTAGATATCGGTCATCTTACGTGACATGATTGGTCTTGACGTAAATAAATTTTTTATTTTTATGAATTAATTATTTATTTATGTCCTTTTTTCTTTTCTTTTTTTCCGATGTGACCCACGAGGGTCTTCAAGACTCGTCGGCCACTAGGCGAGGGTCACAAAGCCCTCACTAGCTACGGGTGAGGTCGCCTTACCCAAGTTTGAGCGAGGCCTTTACAGCCCTTGGCCATAGCCATTAAGCTCCATGACCCTTAAGAAAAAAGAAAGGAAAACAAAGAGAAATTAAAAAATTAAAAAAAAAAACTAATACAAAATTCATAATAAATTAAAAAATTGTTCACATTAGAATCGGCCATGCCACATAGGACAGCCAGCATCCACATCGGCAATTTTTAGCCAAAATTGGCTGAAATAACTATATTAACAAATTGTTAAAATATTTAAAATTAAATTGACAATATTGAAAAGTTTAGGACTGAAATGACATATAGGTTTAAGATTTTTTTGTAAATTTTGCAAAAGAAACTAGATAGAATGACACGGGATATCCATGAAGTATTATCCAAGATTGAGTATCCATTTCATCAATTCTTGTAGTTCAAGAGAGTAATCAAAACTTCAATTTAGCATAACATCCAGTTCATTCTGATTTTATTAGGCCATATCATAGTGGACTTGAAGCAATGGTTCGCGAAGTTGACTCTGAACGTCATCCTGAGAATCGTGGCCGGAAAACGCTACCGTGCAGCGGACGAGGAAGAGAAGCAACGGTGCCAAAAGGCATTACGAGCGTTTTTCCGCTTCTTTGGGTTGTTTTTAGCGGCAGACGCTCTTCCTTTCCTGAGGTGGCTCGACTTAGGTGGACATGAGAAGGCCATGAAGAGGACTGCAGAAGAACTAGACGAGATTATAGGTGGTTGGTTGGAGGAACACAAGAGGGATAATAAGGATTTGAGTGAGACCAGTGGGAGTAGAGATTTCATGGACGTCATGCTTTCGGCCCTTAACGATGATGAAGTTGGAGGTTATGATGCTGATACGATAATAAAAGCTACATGCTTGGTAAGTTTTCGTTCGCTCCCCATTAGAGCAGTCTTTTCTTCTTCATATATGCTAGTTGCCCGTATATATCAAGTAGTCAGGGGCGATTGTCTATAGGTTTAGTTGATTTCAGCTAGGGTGAGAATGCTCCGGCAGTCCAAGATTCTAGAGTTAAAACTATATAAATCTAATAGGGAGGGACGCATCTTAGAAAACCTAAAACTGAGAACCATACCAATTTACCATAGAACGAAGCTTGGAACTGAACCGACATTGGCTGGTTCTAAGTAGAATTGTAAGCCAGTATAGTCCTATTAATTTTGTTATTTCCAGTATATCAAAAAATAAATAACCAATTTTCTTTTTTTAAGTAAAGACTTTCTTCCTTTCATGTTATGATACAAAAAATACGCAGATTGAACAATCACATTGAAACAATTAAGCTTGATAATTAAAATTGCTTAGAATGGAAATCAAGTAAGTTGGAGAACCTAATTTGCGCGCACACACAAAACTTGAGCACTCAATTTGGAAAACTGCTCAAATTTGAGGAGCTAAAGTTGGACTGAAATTTATTATTGTGTAACCTTGTGGGTTTATTTTGTTTTTAAGTTAATTTCATTGTCCCTTTTGAACATTCTGCAATCGCGGGCAGTAGAAATGGGACTAAATTTGGACTCAATTACCAATTATGCATCTTCTTTTTCGTTATTGAACCACATTTTTCTTGCCCGTGAAGTGGAAGGGCACATGATATTATACTGCGAATGGTGTTGTGGTTAATCTCTGTAACTCACTTCTAACGAGGAAAATATGTTTGTCGTGTATAAAGGCGATGATTGCAGGCGGCAGTGATACCGCGATGGTTACCCTGACATGGGCAATCTCGCTGTTGCTCAACAACCTTCATAGCTTGAAGAAAGTTCAAGAAGAGCTCGAGGCTCAGATCGGCAAGCAGAGGCACGTGAAAGAAGCGGACATCGCCAGCCTAACCTATCTTCAAGCCATAGTGAAGGAGACCCTCCGGTTACACCCGGCGGCCCCACTATCGGCGCCGCGCCTATTCACTGAGGATTGCACTGTCGGCGAGTACCGCGTGCCCAAGGGCACAAGGTTGATCTTGAACATATGGAAAATCCAAACTGACCCCGGGACTTGGCCCGATCCAATGGAGTTCAAACCCGAGAGGTTCCTAAGCAGCCACAAGGACGTCGATGTGAAGGACTCCAACTTTGCACTTCTACCATTTGGAGGTGGCAGACGAATCTGTCCTGGAATATCCTTCGCACTAGAGATGGTGCACTTTCTTCTAGCTAGGTTCCTACATGCATTCGAGATATCGACTGTGGATAATTCACCGGTAGATATGTCTGAGATCTTCGGAATGACAAATTTAAAGGCGACCCCGCTTGAAGTTATCCTCAAGCCAAGATTGGCTCCAGAGTTCTATCAGTAGAGGTAATGGAGAGTATATTTGTTAAAGGAAAGCATTGTAAAAATGTACAATTAAGTGAATGTGGATGCTCTCTCTCCATGTATGTTTCTTAAAAGACATAATGACGTATCTGTCTTTTCCATATTGAAGTTGCTGCCGGAACTTCACTTGCATGAAAAGGGCTTACGAGCTCATAATTGCATTGCGATGTCAAATGTCATCATTATTATTTACCACTTGCATGCATACTTGGTGTGACCGATCATGTGTGGACTCATTCATGCTTTCCTTGCCCAAATGCCAATCCTACAGGTTTAGTGGTCATCGGTAGGATCCGACCATTCAGTCTCATATAGCCATAAACACCATTATCATCCATTGGATGAATGCAATGTATCTCTTTCCCCTCTACCCTGGTCGGCCCTACTTACCTCACTATGTACTACCCCCCCCCCCCCTCTCTCTCTCTCTCTCTCTCTCTCTCTCTCTCCACGGTTGGGCTAGACGACAGGTTGAGCTTCACCCAGATCTACTCGAGCACAATGCCAGCGTAATTCTATTACATCTGGGCCGACCTCTACGCCTTGGTAGAGATAGCACCGAATTTGGGGCATCAAGCTCAATAAGCCGTCTGTTGACATCGAGGTAGAGAAGTGTGTGTGTGAGAAGTCGTGGTAGATAGGGACGAAATCGAATCAAGCTACTCATGAGTAGCTTGAGCTCATCTCAATGACTGCGTTGGATTGATTCGTCTATTTTCTAGTCGAGTTACTAAGTATCTTGTCGAGTTAAGCTTGAATCCGTTAGTACTCAACTAGATTAGCTCGTAAGCTAATCGAGTTTTCATTCCGAAAACAACACTTATAAAAATATATATAATATACTCAAAATTATATGACATTCGAGCTTATTAAACAGGAACTAGAGCTTTATTTATAAGTTAATTATAATCAAGCCAAGTATAGCCGAGTCGAACTTGAGCATATCAATTTCCCAAATGAGTCAAGTTCATGCAAGAAAAGCAATACTCAAGCAAGTCAGAGTCAAGTTTCAAGCACTCTATGGACAAGTCAAGTCAAGGTCGAGCTTCACAAGTTAACTCAGCCCACTTGATTACACCCTAGCGAAGAGAACTGAGAATGGAAGGAGAAATAAGTGTGGCCAAGGGTGGTTGTCAATGACGAGGCAGTGGCTTGGCTCGAGATGCCGGGTAGAGATAGGGTTTGCATGAGAACATTTCTATTCCTAAGAATTTATGTTCTTTTGTCCCTAACAAAAAAAAACGTAAACCCGTTTGGTAACGCAAGTTGATTTCTATTCCATGGAATAGAAAAGTTAGCTCGGGATTAGAAACGAGAAACAAAAAAAAATTGCTTCTTGTCCAGGGAACAATTTTTAGAAATAAGCAAATTTTCTTTTTTATTTTTGTTTTATTTCTCTCTTGCCGTGGCCACCTCCAACCGCCCGAGTCACCACCGACCGCGCCGCCGCCGCCATACGCCGCCGCCCGCCGTCGACCGTGAGCAAGAATAAATAAATAAATAAATCAAACAAATAAATACAAAAAAATAAATAAATACAAATAAATAAATACAAATAAAAAATAAACGCAAGAAAAAAAAACAAAAAAAACAAAAAATACAAAAAACTAAATAAATACAAAAACTAAATACAAATAAAAAATAAACACAAGAAAATAAAAAAAAACAAATAAAACAAATAAAATACAAAAACAAATACAAAAAAAAATAAATACAAAAGAAACAAAAAAACTAAAAAAACAAATAAAAAACTAAAAATTCAAAAAACTAAAAATACAAAAAAAATACAAAAACAAATAAATACAAAAAACAAAATACAAAAAAATTAAAAAATTAATACAAAAAACAAATAAATACAAAAAAATAAATAAATAACAAATAAATACAAAAAAAGAATAAATACAAATAAATACAAATAAATACAAAAAAACAAATAAAACAAATAAAAAACAAATAAATACAAAAAACAAATAAATACAAAAAAGAATAAAGAAAAAATAAAAAAGAACAAATAAAAAACAAATAAATACAAAAAAGAATCGTTGCGTTACCAAATGTATTTCTATTCTTTTTCTATTCCAAGAGTAGAAATTTTGTGCAGTTAACAAACGGGTTCTTTTGTTCGTAAACTATTAGGAATAGAAATAGAAAAGAATTATTTTCGGAAAAAACTCTTCCCAGCCCATAAATTTTACCATGTGCACCCATAGTGGCTGCCGTGGGAAGCGCCGAGGAGGAGGGCTGAGTTGGTTTTGGTTTGCGTTGTTGTTTGGCGGGTTTGGTGATGGCCCTGTTTGGGACGACGGATGTTTAGGTTGGAAAGAAAAAGACATATTCATGAAGGAAAAAAACCCAATGCAACTTTACAGGGGACCCCGGTATGGTTTTGGTAGGTTTTGAAGAACCTCTTGACGGTGTTTGATGTCTGTGCACGAAAACGAGGATGGTTTATGAAATAATCCTCCTTTTGATGGTCTATGAAATATTCATTTTTTTTTCTTTTTTTCTTTGGTTACTTAAGCTAATGAATTCGATCTAGGAATACCAGTTAATGATCCAAAATTAAAGTGGAATGATCAGCTCGACTGGCCATTGGTGTCTTCTTCGGTCCAGTTCACATATATATACACCTAGGAGTTTCCTTGTGAAATTACATACTAAGTCATGGATACTATCTTCGAACCTTGTAAAAACAACTTGAATCTTAGTCACAATTGGGTCTGGTTGACATATATGTATTAGGGGTTGCAAAATATGTTAAGGACCTATATTTTGGCTCACATTTAATGGGCTGGATAAAAAATGAGTTAGTTGAAGCTTTAATATAAGATTAAAATGGATTTATTATAATAGAGCTCAACTAGAAAATAAGTTTTAAATGGGACCCATTAATAACTCAACTTAGATCCACAAGATTACAAATTGAAAAAACAAAAACAAAACAAAAGAGTGAGATTTCTGCTTTCCACAATGCCCTAGCTACAGATCTCCATCACCAAAACCTTTGTTCTCGGTTGATGCCGTCGCCTCCAGTCTTTTCTCGCTCGGCCACAGCTCATACTACCATCGTCGAGCCTAAGCTTATGAGGAAGAGAACGTGTGCCATACAAATAACAAAAAATGACTTTTAAAATGATTCTTACTTCTTGTGCTTATTCTTAAGAGGGTGAATAAGTGTGATGGTTTGAATATCGTTCTCCGATGATTTAGCAAGAACTTGAAAGATTGTTTAAGCAATCTTGTATTAAAATCGATTAGTTTAATTTTGGTGTCTAGTGTATGGGTCCTCCTATGAGCGATCATATATCACTAATCTCTTGTCATTGATGATATTTGACAAGACAAAAATCGCCCAATGAGATATAAGCCTACAATCAAATTGTGTGATATTCATTGATTCAGAAATGTACATAGAATCAAGATATAAGGTACTTAGGCTCCGTCGAAGCATACCAAATTGTCACACCGAATAGAAAAAGATAAACAAAGATATTGACAAGTACATCATGGAAACTCAGCAAAATCACCGAGACTTATCTTAACTTACAATGGAGAAGAGCACAAGTATTATTCTATCAAGAATTCTTAAGTAAAGCATTTTCTCCACTGCATTAGAAACTCGGGGGTCGCTCCCAGCACAAAGTCTCTATAACCTCACTTAAGGATAATGTGAAAAGTGTTACATTTTCTTGTCTTTATAAAATTGTAACTCTTTACACAATTACTAATATATCCGTATGGAAACAAGCTATTCCTGAAACACTTGAAAGCCGACCTATAGTGGGTTGGCTGACACTTGATTAGGGCTTACGCCCATGGGACTTTTTAAACGTCCCTTGACCATTGCTAGTAAGTTAGCTCCCCAATCATTCCTCGATCTCAGAAAACATCGATTCGACTGCGACGTAAGCTCGGCTTATGCCGGCGTTGTAGGGAGTTTAGGAAGGACTCCGGCTTCACTCCGATGCACATAACGTGATGCTGCCATAAGCACAAGACCTGTGGATTTTTTTCACACGTCTTCACTAGGGATTTTTCGTTGCTTCTTGCTTGTCGCCAGTCTCCATGCATTACCTATCAATTAAAGAAAAGTTCTAAAGCGTGACGTGTGAAAAATCCACAAAGTCTTTGAATTGGCGCAGGTGGAATGTCCCAATTCCAACAATCCCATTTGGACGGTTCTGAATTTTCCGACGGTCCAAATAAAATTTTCCAATGATGATACGGGCCCACCGGATGATGTTTGAGAATCTGCGTCTTGGGTCGTTTGCTTACGGAAGATGTTGACGGTGACGGGATGAGTGGGATCCTGCTCGGTGGTGCACTCGGGTGACTGAAATGAGAAGATAGTGCATATGTTTTGAGTGGCACATGCGGTTTTTCCCATATTCACTCATCGCTTATCACGGTTATAGACGACCGAGGTAAACTTTCTCGCTTTTCTTGTTAATTTTGTAAATGCGAATGTCAAATAAAACTTATCACGTAAAAGTTACGTGAACTCAGGTCCTCTCGAAATGAAAATCATAGATAACCGCGAACATGTATCAAGGATAACTAGAATTGTAACCCAAAAGAACGGAACGGTTTTAAAATCCGCTGAATGCCTTTCGCTCCATAACCCATGCCAAATGGTGCACAATGATGATAGCGAGCAGTGATTCAAATTAGCTATGGCGGCAAATAGCAAGTGACCAATTTATAACAACTCACCTTTTTTTCTTGAGAGAGCTGCCTTGGTACTAAATTTTTAACCATGTACTGAAAAAAACTTCGGAAAATAACACATGTACGTATGTTGTCCTCCGAGCACCCCTCCACTTTAATTCTGCCTTATCCATTTGAGGTTGTACGAATCAGTAGCAATGCACAAATTAACGAAAAGGAATCTAGCTCGCATAACATCGTGATTTTCGTTTCATTATTCATGTCACAATCGGATCAAATTTTTTCAAATCTGGGATTAAGATGTGTAATAGTTGGACTTCTGTTGACTAGGTGAAAGAAGTGTGAGTCCCACTTGACTTTTTTAAAAAAGGGAAACAAAAGGAGTTTGAAAAGTCAATTAAGATGTGTAATAGTTGGACTTCTGTTGACTAGGTGAAAGAAGTGTGAGTCCCACTTGAAAGAAGAAGTGCACGCCGCGAACGCCTCACCAAGTCGACTCGACTCCGTAATGTAAAGGAAAGGAAATTTGGTGTGTGCACGCCGCGAACGCCTCACCAAGTCGACTCGACTCCGTAATGTAACACCAGGTAAGAGATTAAGCCCCTCCTTCGTCCAATCAAAGTATTTTTTTGGATTTACGGCTCAAATTCGGAATTCTAGGAAAATTGAGCAGTGAAGTCCGATTTTTGAGTCATTAAGCCATGTATTTTTGTAGAAATGATATTTAGGATATTGTGGAGCCATAGAATATTATGGATCATCATTTGAGCTTACAGTTTGCTTGAAACAAATTTCGAATTTTCCCACGCACAATGAACAGTGCACATCCAGCAGCTTTGGGCCCGTATTTTGTTGATTTTCAGCTTGACTTTGGGACGGTCAAGTTGGGATTCTTGTAGTATGTGTAAAGGGCTTTCTATTAACTATAAATACATTCATAACGGGATTCAGAGGAGAAAGTTATGGCGTAATCAAGTTGTGTGCCGAAACTCCACGTCACGGATGGCTTGAATAATCGTTTTAGGTATGCGATTTGTTAGCGCATAGGAGTCGTTTTGTTAGCATTAAGACGTAGTTTAGTCGTTTCGTAGTTGAGGTAGATTTTTATTTGATTTTAACATTATTTTTCGATTATTTGATGGGGCCGTGAGTTCGACGATACCGGTATTGTTTGTCGTTTGGTCGTAGGAGACGAGGTGAGTGGTACTATATCTTCTTTGAATTTGTAAAACTCATGTTCCGAAAATGCGACGAGTTATATATATTATGAGTTATGAAAGGGCATTGTTATTGCACAAGAGCCAAATCGAGCAATTACTACTCTTTGGTCAATGATTTGTAAACCCGAAGATGATTACAGAATTGTTCTTTCAATTGCCTTGACTCAAAGAGTCCCCTTTGTTAAGCCATTGACCAAGCCCGCATTATGGTCCCTATTAAAGATCTCTCGAATTGGTAAGATCGTACTGATTGCGAGAATACTCGGACCCTTGTCAATATGATGATGTTGAGATTGAGTGATTCTCACAAAATAGACATTCTAAATAAGAGTGAATGAAAGTCCTTTCTAACTGAAAATCTCTCATTTAGCATTTTTAAGAAATCCATGTCATTGTCTTGAACGACAATTATCTCCTGTGGAAATTTGGGTGATGAAGTCATTATGCATAAACTTTGATTGAATGGATGGAAGCCCCATTGAACTTTGAAATGTGCATTCTAGAATAGCTTAAATTGTCTATCTCTTTGATGAATGTATATCAGTTTTTACTCTAAATCATGTCTGATAGGTAATTCAAGTTCCTTTCAGAATGCCGCATGATATTAGAGATGAGAAATCTCCACCATGAGGTGAAAGACCTCCACGGGATATCTAAATTCCAAAAGACATATCCCCAAGAATCAAAGATATCATCAGGTAAGTATATCTCTACCCATACTCTAAATACTTGTCATTATGCAGGTATTCTCTCTCAAGTGCATCGACACTTAACTTGGTCAAGCTGTCCAGTTCCTGACCGGTGTGCTTTCGTAGCCCAGAGTTATTTTCATCGACTCGGCATGCTTCCGTAGCCCAATGTCTCTTTATTGACCCGGCGTGCTTTCGTAGCCCGGAATTCCTGACCTGGCGTGCTTTCGTAGCCCAGAGTCATTTTCATCGACTCGGCGTGCTTCCGTAGCCCGATGTCCCTTTCTTGACCTGGCGTGCTTCCGTAGCCCGATGTCCCTTTCTTGACCTGGCGTGCTTTCGTAGCCCAGTGTCCATTTTAATAGACTCGGCGTACTTCCGTAGCCCGATATCGCCTTTAATAGACCCAGCATTCTTCTATAGCCCGAAGTTCTTGACCTAGCGTGCTTTCGTAGCCTAGTGTCCCTTTTCAATGACTCAGCATGCTTCCGTAGCCCGATGTCCCTTTTAATAGACCCGGCGTGCTTCCGTAGCCCGAAGTTCCTGACCTGGCGTGCTTTTGTAGCCCAGAGTCCCTCTTTATCTACCCGACGTGCTTCCGTAGCCCGGTGTCCATTTATATTGACTTGGCGTGCTTTCGTAGCCTAGGTTCCCTTTTATCAAGTCGGCGTGCTTCCGTAGCCCGGTTTTCTTTTATCGACCTGACGTGCTTTCGTAGCCCAGAGTCCTTTTCATCGACACTCGATTGAGCTATCCCCCAAGATTTTTCTCCAGATTCAGTCTGATTAAGACGATCGAAGAATGGTTCAGGTCCTGGTCAGATGATCTGTGTTGCAATGCTAGGCGACCGAAGAATGGTTCGGGTCCTAGCCAAGCAAAATCTCCATTTAGGTGATCGTAGAATGGTACGGGTCCTAAACAACATTTATTGCTCTAACAAGCGACCGTAGAATGGTACGGGTCCTGGAAAAGTAATTTCCCTATTCAGGCGACCGTAGAATGGTACAGGTCCTGGAAAAATAATTTTCTTCATCAAGGCGACCGTAAAATGGTACGGGTCCTCGACAACACCTATTCCTTATTCAGGGGACCGTAGAATGGTACGGGTCTTGGAAAATGAATCCCCGTTTAGACGACCGTAGAATGGTACAAGTCCTAGATACAACCAAACACTGTCATACTGGGCGACCGTAAAATGGTACGGGTCCTGGGAAAGCAGTGTTTTTGTAAAGTCATATTACTATTCTAGGCGACCGTAGAATGGTACGTGTCCTAGACATGTAACACCAACTACTTCGAACTACTATATCCTCATTGAAGGTAAGTTATTCTAGGTAGGTTCATTTATCATTTGCATAAGCATTTTTATGCATCATATAAATTGCATCCAAAAATGGAATTCATTTTGCAACAAAAAATCATTCAGTGCATGTGTAGGGTCAAAATTTAGGTTTCAATTTGTCTTTGAATGCAACCTCTTCGAGCTCACCGTCAAAGAGGGGCAGCTGTTGACACTTAAATTTTAGCGATCCGGTCATTCATTTATTGCATAGAAAATTAGGGGTTAATTTTATCCCTGAAAAAATATTAATTGCATAGCATATAGATTTAGGTGCATTTACTTTTAATTTGCATTTTTTGCGTTTATTTGTTGGACCGGTGGCGGATGGGTTCGAATTAGTGGTTCTGAGCTTTAATTTGGCAGGCTAGACTAAGCTCACAAAGCAAGCAAATTGGCCCGAGCCCGTTTTCTTTTAATGACAAAAATTACCTATATAGAGATTTGAAATAATATTACGGTGGATTTTTGGAATTTAAGAAAATCGGGTTGCAATATTATCTTTAGGCGATAAAATTAGTAGAGAATATTCAAGAGATGTGGAAAATAAAAAGTAATATTACATGCGGAAAAGAAATCTTCATGGATATGAATTTGAAAAAAATTAAAACCCTAATTCATGGCTTATATAAAGAAAAACACGTAGGGTTTTCAGGGGGCCACACATATCGAGAACACACCGCCGCAAAAAAGAGAGAACTCACGTTCTCTACGGAGAGAGAGGCAATACCAAGGGGAAGACTCCTTTTTCACGAAAGTGGCGATAGAGCAAAGTCAAAATACCGTTCCAGCCGTCTTTTTGGCGTTGTGCAGCCTCAGTTCTTCATCCGCAACGCCTTGTTAATGAGTGCTACCCTATTGAGCTGTTGCCGACACCATGGTTTGACATGCTTGAGGTGTGTCAAGTTCCCCGATGTGCTGCCCTCATCACGTTTAAAGCTCTTGGTTTGTGGAATCTCCTGTGAATTGCTCTAACAGATTTTAATCCCAACCCTGAGCACACTACCAAGAGTTGTTTCATCGTGCTGAGAAGCATCACCGCAAAAAAAGCCTTGTTGCGATCCATCACCGACTTTTGCCTCGTGATCTCTCCGGGCTGAGCACCAGCGAAGACCTGCCGTCCAGAAGAGCCGGACCACCAGTGGCTACCCTCATCGATGACCCCGGCCTTGACAACTCGCTACTCGGATTGTGCTGTTGAATTTCTTTGTTTTGCAGGCTGACTTGTGCGCCGGTGACCAGGTGGTCATGTCCCTATGATTCTTGAGTATATCGTCCATGAAGAAATTCACTCGTGTTCACACTTCGGCGTCCATCAAGTCACGACACTACCGATTGAAATCAAAGAAGAAAAATACGAGAATTCTCGATGGAATATTTGAATTCACGGCCACTCATGAAGTTCACCCAAAAAGTTATAGCCAAAGGACAAACACGTGGGAAAGAATTGGCCTCTGTGTAGCCTGAGGCAGTGGAAATTTGGTTTTTGGTGGGAGAGGGGGGTTATTAGATTAAAAAATAGAAATATAAGGGTGCATGGCAGCAAGGGAAACGCCAACAGTAAGGAGATTCGAGGGTTTGGGGTCTAATTCTTTAATCATATATTGCGTTGGTCCTTGCCGCGCATTTGTTTTGATTTTGCAGTCAACCGAGCACCACACCGTGAATTACCAGCTCGAGCATCCCAAGCTGAGATGCCTTGCCGGCTTGCTCTGAAGCATAGTTGGTCATCACGAGCTGGCCACCATTCGAAGACCAAATTTGGAAGCAAATATTTGGGATAGGGTTGTTAATGTGAATTCTAGTCTAACAACACAGATGCTTTCGTTGCTACAAGATAAGTCTCGTAATTTTATTCATTGCTTTCTTTGGTGTTAAATCGGTGGCTTGCGCACCCGTATGATCATCTCACATGTTAAGGAGATAATTAAAATCAATTTAAGCTGCCTGCAAAAGCATTTTTGAAAATAAAAGAATGGTACCGAAAGGACATTAGAGAAATCTAGTGTAACCAAGTCCCCGTACCCATAGTCTTTAGTTCGAAGGAGTAAAGTAAAACTCCCGTTACTTTACTTGGGTTTCTAATCGACCCACCAAAAAATAGATTAGTGGCGACTCCTAGATAAAATCTATTTGCATATTAAGAATTTGAACATAAGTCGTGAATTGGTATGGGCTTGGGAGAGCCCAAGCTAAGTCTAGACTTAGCAATCCATTAGCCAAACCCTAGGTGATTCACACCCAAAAAATTGGTCGCGATAGTAAGTGTGGTATTTAGACCTAAACCTTGAGCAAGAAAGGTAAACACACTTACCACTTAAATAATCACATCTTAAATATATTCAAATGGCTTGAAAATGATCAATATAATGTATCCATTCCTTATAACGATAATATATTTAAATCAAGTGACCTATTTATAATGATAATATAATAAAAAATTAAAAAGAACGTGGATAGATCTCTACAAAAACCCTATCATCCTGGGTTTCAACTAAGGATGATCATGGTCCGAATTGAGCCGGTCTAGCACCTACCCTAGAGATCTATTCCACACAATGTTGGTCCCCAATTTTTGGAACCTAGGATTGACCTAGTTGAGCCTAGGACCAAGGTTTGAACCGACTCTATAGGTTCGGTTCAGTTTTATGGCCAACCTAGAACCAACTGACAATTTTTTTGTTTCATTGTTTGTATTTTATGAAAATACAAATCTATTATTTCAAATTACATATCTATCAATAGAAACAAGCCGCGAGACGAGAGCAAGTCCTGATGAGAGCGAACAGAGGCAAGCCGCAAGGCAAGCAGCGAACGACGAGCGTTGCTCATGAGCAAAGAAGGTTTCTAATTAAGGCTTTGTTTCCTTCTAATTTACAAGCGAGGTCAACGAAGAGAGGAGAGCAGCATAAGCATTGAGCAGCGAGCGACATGGGCATTGAGTAGCAAGCAACGAGAGCATTAAGCACCGAGTGCCGAGCGAGGTGAGCGTCACATGATGAGCAAGGGGAGTTTGCTCATGAGCAAAAAGTTGTTTCTTTCAAATAAAAATTGAAGAGGATAAAGAAGAAAGAATAGGATAAAAAATAAAGGAGAACAAGAGTACTGGAGGAGGAAGATGCAGTTTGATATTATTTAATGTTGTTTAACACCGTTTAAGTTTTAGTAACTCCGTTTAAGTTAGGGTTAAGAATATTATATAAAATATTTTATATATCTAAAATATTATATATATATATATATATATATATATATAATCTGAGTTGGACTAACCCTAAATTTTCAAAACCGAGGATCAATTCGCATAGTGCTGGTCCAAAGATCTTAGAACCAAGGATCGACCCTGTCCCTTTGAGAATCGGTCTAGGGTCTGTCCAAGGTCAACCCCGAATCGATGCTCACCCCTAGCTTTCAACCACCAAAAATCCTTTTGGTCTTTTGCAATAAATTTGGAGCTTGAAACTTTCACAAATGCATCACACCCTTTTTCCTCGGTGCTTCTATGTTGGAGTTTTGTTTGTTAAAACAAAAGGAAAGTGCTTTTTTACATTGTCCCACATGGGAAAGGTGAGAAAAAGTAAACCAATTTATAAATGTGGGATTTCCTTTGTATATTTAAAAGAATGATTGGGTGGGGCTAGACCCTACCATACTCGCGTGTGGGTGCGCAAATAATTGCGCGATTTTGGCGCGATTATTTGGCGCACTTAGCACTTAGCACGCCTACGCACCCGCGGTTTAATTAGCACTAATCCCTTTGTTATTTATTTATTTATTTTTTATGTTATTAATTTTTAATCAATTCAAAGGTTGCCTTTTATTTTGAGAATTTTCGGAAATGAAAATTCGAAATTTTATTTATTAAAAAAAATTATTATTCCGAATTTTGTTTGTGTCTTTTCAAGATAACCTTTGGAAAATTACTTATTCGGTTTGCAACTTTTCCCGAAGGGTTACAATTGTTCGGTTTTCAACTTTTTCCAAAGAGTCGCATTTGTTTATCCGAACAATTTTCTAAATGACTTGTTTGTTCATTCTTTGGCAATTTTCACGAAGAGTTGCAAGACTGTTTTCATATATATGCTTGTCAATTTTCGGAAGAAAAAGTGTGGTCATTTTCGAGTCTTCTTTCTGAAAAACTGCAGCCAATTTTTCGATTGTTTCCTAGAGAAATCTTGGAAAAATACTATAATTGCTATCTAGTATTCTCATCCGAGACTTTGTTGTATCCTGGAGAATTTTTGCCGGTGACCATTAGCAACTTTGTGGGGCAAATAAATCCTTAAAGAAAGTGATATCACGCCTCAAAGTCTGATTTGTTTACTCAATCCGATTCCATTGTTCTACCCTATTCGAAGCCAAATTTTCCAACATTCTACACACTATGTGCAGCAAAAATGGACTCTCTGATTCAAGACCTATCCCACTTGTCCGGAATAATCCTTGCCATCCTCGTCCTATCAATCCTTGTATTATTCAAATCGAGATCATCAATCAAGCTCAAAACACCACCAGAAGCCATAGGCTCATGGCCCATCATAGGTCACTTGCCATTGCTATCGAAATCCGATCTTCCCCATAGGACCTTAGCGTCCATGGCCGATGATTACGGACCCATCTTCACCATCCGGCTTGGGGTGTTGCCTGTCCTAGCGGTGAGCTGTTCTGAGATGGCCAAGGAGTGTTTCGCCAAGAATGACGTAGCATTGTCCACTCGGCCATGGAAGTTGGCCCTGAAGATCCTGGCCTACAGCTACGCCATGTTCACATATACGCCTTATGGCCCATACTGGCGCGAGGTGAGGAAGATGGCCACCATGGAGCTGCTCTTGAAGCGGAGGCTCGAGTCGTTGATCAACCCTACTCTGGCCTCACAAGCGGACGTGGCCATTGATGAGCTGCACGAGCATTGGATTGCGAACAAGGATGATTTAGGTTATGCTTCTTCTAACACTGATGGCCATTCAATATACCGTTTTGGTGGTTCTTGATGACAGGCCTTTTCATGGCCGTTTTAATAATTTTTCTTTCTTCGGTCAACAACTGTCGCTGTTATAGTATAAGATCATGAAAATGATCAAATTAAGAATTTACGGTTACGGTACTCTCTCTAGATTAAGAGCAAGTCGAGCATGCCGTCCACTGCCTGAGAGAAACCCTTTTCCGGGAATATACTGCGAACATACTATCAACACAAATCTCTGTCCATTGAATTCATCGACTGATGCCTCACATTTAACATCTCCGGTAAAGATTGGTTAGTTCGATTAAACACTTCGTAAGAGTTTACACCTAATATATCAAATTCGTCATAAATTACTTGTCTTAGTTCATAGCTTTAGAGAAGTTGTTTGAGATATATAGACAAACTAATAGAAGAAATGGTTAAGATTCAAATTCACAGAGACTACTTAACTCCTTCATAGTACGTTTATGACGGTTTAATAAAATAGGCTCAAGTTAACGATTTCCATACCGGCATGCAAAGGAAATTTGATGCTTGTGCTATCTTAGACAAAGTGATTTATTTGGAAAGGGACGCCCTCAATGAAGTGGTGAGTATTGTAAGGCGTTCAACGAAGTCCATGTTCTCATCATTTGTTCTGGATTTGGTTGACAGTTTAGGAACGACTTCCTGTGTTTGACATGCAATACAGATTCGATTCTTCAGGCAATCAATGCAAGTACAAATGATCCCATACTTAGGTCACCCATCTAGGTCTCGATTTACATCTTTCTGGATTCATAATCACGAGCCTAGTGAGGGTACTCACAGTCACTCGATCCATGAGCTTTCTTGCTGTAAAAGAAACTAAATAGAATGACAAAGGATATCAATGCAGTATTGTCCAAGATTGAGTATACTTTTCATCAATTCTTTTAGTTCATGAGCATAATTGAAACTTCAACTTAGCACGACATCTGAGTTCATTCTGATTCATTAGGCCATGTCAAAGTCGAGTTGAAACAGTGGTTTGCAAGGTTGACTCTGAACACGGTCATCAGAATCATGGCCGGAAAGCGCTACAGTGTGGCAAACAAGGAAGAGGAGCAGCGGCGCAACAAGGCGTTACGAGCGGTCTCCCACTTCTTGGGGAAGTTTCTAGCGGCAGACGCTCTTCCTTTCCTGAGGTGACCCGACTTAGGTGGACATGAGAAGGCCATGAAGAGGATCGCAGAAGAACCGGACAAATATGTGGGTGGCTGGTTGGAGGAACACGAGGAAAAATAAGGATTTGGGTGAGACCAATGGCGATAGGGACTTCATGGACGTCATGCTTTCGGTCCTTAATGACAGGGAAATCGGAGGTTATGATGCTGATACGATCGTAAAAGCTACATACTTGGTTGGTCTTTGTCTCCTCCCTCCTAGAGTAGTCTTTTCTTCTTCTTAATGCTAGTTAATGCTAGTTACCCTCGTATCGACGTAGCCAGGGGACGATTGTCCATAGGTTTAGTTGATTTCGACTGGGGTGAAACATGGCTAGGACAATATGGTTTCAGTGGCGGAACCGAGTGGATCCACTGTAACTCGAAACTAGTCTAGTCTTATTATCTTTTTAAAAAATAAATGACCAATTTTCTTATTGTAAGTGGAGACTTTATCGATGTGAGCGCTTTTTTTCCTGTTTAAGTTGTTAAGCTATTAAAGGGATTTATATTTTTATTGAAAAAGATCTATAGGCTCGCCGCTTCAGAGTCGGTTGGAAACCGTTTCTACTATGGAGGCAATTTGATTCCTTGAGAAACTGGCAGGTTCACAACTCAACCCGTGGATTGCAACCTTGCGAGTTCGTAGGTTTTGATGGTATCGATTTGATTCCCAAGTAAAAATTCGATAACCGTCTTTGACAAATTCAGTTCTAGCAATTATATCAAAAACCGATTGATTCTATTAGAGAATTAGCCTTATACAATCAATTTTGAACAAGTTTACAATCAGTTTTAAGGCCGTTTTCTTACACAAAAATCGATTTGGAACTGGTTTCAAGATCATTTATTAGATAGAAACAATTTGAACCGATTCAAAATCAAACCCCACATAATTTTATTTGGTCTTTTGTTTATTTTAAAAATATATGTTATATTACAAATACGAAATAAATATGATTGATTCACAGAAAAAAAAAGTTCAATTGAATAGAAAGTATTTAAAAAAAGAAAAAAAAAAGTAGGCTGATTCTAGGTCTACCGGTTTAATTCCCGGATTGAGAACGAACTTTGATGGAGTAGATCCCTACCTACACTTGAACCGATAGCCCTGTTATAATTTCACTTAAGTCATTTCTTATATTATATTGGGGTCATAGTTTTATTCTTTCTTATGAATTATTGTCAGCGTCCGCTTTAAACATCTAGCAATCATGGGCCGAAGAAAAGTTTGATCGTTAGTGGGACTGAATTTGGACTCTCAATTACAAATTTTGCATTTTCTTTTCTGTACCTGGGCCAGATTTTGAACCTATAAAGGCACATGAATTTGGATTGTGAATGTGCCGGAGTCAATCTTCGTATCTCACTCCAGACGAAAGATCTCGCTGATGCTGAACAACCTTCCCATCCTGAAGAAAGCTCAGGAAGAGCTCGATGCTCGGATCGGCAAGCAGAGGCACGTGGAAGAAGCAAACATCGCCGGTCTAACCTATCTCCAAGCCGTAGTGAAGGAGACCGTCCGTTCACAGCCAACGGTCCTGCTCTCTCCGCCACACCTGTTCAGCGAGGACTGCGCCGTCGGTGGGTATCACGTGCCCAGGGCACACAGCTGATCGTGAATGTCTCAAAAGTCCACACCGACCCTAGGACATGGCCAGACCCACAGGAGTTCGGGCCCAAGAAATTCTTGAGCAACCACAAGGACGTCGATGTGCTGGACTCGAACTTCGGGCTCCTGCCACTTGGGGTGGTAGGGGAATCTATCCTGGAATATCTTTTGGACTCTACACGGTGCATTTCCTACTAGCTAGGTTCTTGCATGCATTCAAGATATCGACCACAGAAAACTCGGCAGTGGATATGTCCAAGAGTTTTGGACTAACGACTACAAAGGCGACCCCACTTGAAGTTATGGTCAGGCCGAGATTACCAGACGAGCTCTACGCAAACAAAGATATTTAAAAATTTTACAGCTATAAGTGAGTGTGTATATACCCTATCCATGCCCCGGCTCTAAAATGACATAATTACAATGATCTACACGCTTCGGATTGCAGTTGCTGATGTCAAATGTCATTTACTATCGTTCAACACTTGCATACGTGTGACCTGTTATGTATGGACTCATTCATGCTTTCCTAATTAATGTAGCAATTCTACAGGTTTAGTCGTTGTCGATGAGATCTGACCATTCAATTTCATATGGCCATAGCATCAGTATCAACCACCGGATGATTGCAATGTATCCCTTCCCCCTCTGCTCCATTGGCCCTACTCACCTCACCATCCACTAATGTACCTCTCTCCTTACACATATGAGCGCGTGCACCAGCGTACATACACATAGAAAGATTCCAAATGGTTGAAAAATCAATCTTCAAGAACGAGGTTGGGGTACATTACTAGTTTTGGATACCCACATATGAAGATTTGAGTAGACTTGTTAAACGAGTGGATCAGGTTGAGTTATAAATTATCTTACTCAAATAGATATATTTAACTTGTTTTGACACATTTTCACGCAATTCAAATCTAGTGACTCATATTCGACCAGACTACTTCCATATTTAACCCAATTTGCGAAAACTTATTGCCAAACTGAAGTGAGATTACAAAGTGAGGGGGCGAGCGAGCGAGTGAGAGACTAAAGAAAATCATAGAAATGTGTTAGATCTAAATAAATTGTAAATCCATTTATATTTTAAACTCATATTGTGTTTAAACCAATTTATAACCTAATTACTCAATATAATTAACCCGTTTAACGTCTCTATGGGTTAAAAAAATGGGTTCATAACCCATACTGACGGGTCTAGATTTGGGACATCGAGCTTGACTACATCTAGCATCAAGCCGTTTGTGGATGTTCGGCTGAGAAGTGTGTGGGTGTGTGAGAGAGAGGGGTTGTGACAAATAGGGTGGTGAAATCGAATTAAAGCTACTCCTGAGTACCATGCTCAACTCGATGACTACTCAAGATTGACTCACCTAAGTTGGAGTTAAGCTAGAGTTCAAGCCATTTGAGTATCTTGGCTAGTCAAGCTTGATCCTCTATTAAGCTCACGAGCCTAAGTTCGGTTTGCATTATTTTTTCCTAAGACATTGAAGACTTACAAATATAGACACAATATACTTAAAATTACATGATGTTCGAGCTTATTCAGCTCGAGTCAATTTTCATTTATAATTCAAACATAATAGATCAAGTCAAGGTATCAATTTTCTGATCAAGTCGAGCTCGAGCAAGAAAGATAACACACAATCAAGTAGCAGTCAAGTTTTGAGCATCGCACATATGAGTCGGGTCAAAGGCGAGCTTCGCATGGTATCGACTCGGCCCGGCACAATCTAGGAGCACCGACCCATGTTCTTGAAATGGACAAACTGTTTAGAATATCTGCCTAAAAGATCGGGCATGAGAAACAGCTGTGGAGGCCATGTGTTTAGGACCAGAAAATATTTCCTTTGTCTTGTTAGCCACTCCATCACATAATCCCCCGAGGGAGTACCAACAACGGACCCCCCCCCAAAAAAGGGCGCGTCCTTAGGTAATTCTGTCGTTTGATCCTCTTTCCCTCCGCATGAGATTGCTTCTTATGTACTCGCATTGTCTGGCTTTGTCTCTCCAACTCCAATCATGCCCTCTTATTTATTATCAGCAATATTTGGTATTGCCAAACTTCCACCTAAAAAGTTAAAAATGCCGATAAGATTGCTAATTGGCATTTCGATGTTCTTTATTTGTCATTGTTGTGATCGAAGGAATCTTGTTCGCGGCCTTTTTTTCTGCTCACCCAATTTCCATGTTGGTTGAGTACTTCCCCTGTCCAAATCTCGAATTATTTACTGAATTCTTGTTATACCTTCACCGACACCTAAGTTATTTCCATAAGTCAAAACCAAAAAGAATCTATTTTAGCATGGCCACCTTGGTAGTCCATTTCTAGACCTTAGGTGGAACACTTATAATTTTAATCGAGCATTACTAACATAACAGTCTTTGAATTATCTTGAAAATAATAGTATGTTATGCGTCACGAATTTTTGAATGAGTAAATCCACAACATCTTATAAATTTTGTTATTTAGTTTTTAATGATCCAGAACATACCATTATTTTTACTATTAAAAAATGTCACTCGATCACTTTTCTAATTTAATTCGTATTTTTTTAATGCTTCTCGGAATATTCCGATGATTAAAATTATAAACAGAATGATTTTCGTGCACTAATAATGCAAATGGGCCCTAAAGCCAAGCCCACTTAACCACGGTTACTTAACCCGGGTTTCGTGTTTACACCATTTGAAACATCAAATAACGACCAAAACCAGACCAATTAAATCCCTCTCTCTCTCGGACAGGCTCTTCGGTTTCAGTTCGCGGGCTAAAAGGTTTCCCGACGAAGTAGAAAAATGTCGGCACCGCGGCACGGCGGAGCTCCGGGCCAGCGCGCCGCCGCCAGGGCGGGGCGGGAGAAGGTCGTCGTCGCCGTCAGGGCGGAGAAGGTCGTCTCCAAGGCCGCGCTGGCGTGGGCGCTCTCCCACGTCGTCCAGCCCGGCGACAACATCACCTTGCTCGCCATCTTCGCGTGCAAGCGACCAGGTCAGTCTCGTTCCCGGCGCGAATGTCGAGCCTTCTTTTTCTCGAATGGCTGGGTTCCGCTGGCGTTTTTCGTTTCGGAAGCGGCTGATTGGCGGCCCGACGCGTCGCGTCATGTCGTGTGTGCTGTGTTGTGTGGTTGAAGGTCGGATCAGGCTGTGGAATTTCGCGAGAACGAGCGGGGAGTGCGGGACCGGCAACCGAGAGGAGCTGCTGGATCGGATTTCTCGGATCTCCGACTCGTGTTCTCTGATGGTGATGCAGTTCCACGATCAAGTCGAGGTCAGTCGGGGACTTGAAATTCATGACTTTGCCCGTTCGCCCGTAGCAAATGTAATCGCTAGTAGTGCTTGGGGAATTGTTTTGAACTTAGTTTGACCCGTCAAACGACGACTTGGTGCGGTCGCTTTGTGCACAGTATCGTGAATGGCGGTGCTTTGGCTTGTGAAGACAGCAATCTCGTCAGGTTGTTAATACGCTGTTTGTTGTGCTGGCGGAAATATGGCGTCTTGTAGTGAGTGCAATAATCCATGGGGATCTTGTCTCCGGGGCTCGGATGAGGCGTCGGAGTCAGGGACTTGGAGGATTCCATTAATGATTAGCATGTGATTGCTTTTTTTATTAATATAATTTGGTAATCTATTTGAGGCCCCGCATATCGGATTGCCTGTTCCCCCTTTTCAAAAGCAAAAGATTTGTTGATGAACATGGTTATATGGCCCAATCACGCTCATTCACATTACGGCCTTGAAGAGCTTCTGCTTCCTTTTAACGTTTCCTCAGTTTCTGGTCAAAAACAGGAAACTTTGAATCTTTGTTTTCGGAACATGTGGTTCGCTGTGTATTGGTGATGCTCCGTGCTGAAAATTTGAACATTTCCTAACGTCTTCGGGCCTAAAAAGTAAAAGGGTGCTTTGGTGTGTTGGCGTTTACTTTCTTATCCAGATTGGTGCTTTGTTGAACTTTTTCGCCTTACTGGTTTGAAAATGAAACTGGGTTGGTATACGCTTCCTTTTCCAGCTTGTTGCTTTAATCAACCTTTTGCCTTAGTCGTTTGAAAATGAAATGGTTGCTGGGTCCTGTGTTATGGATGTTGCTTTTAGCTTTTTCAACCATTGAAGTCAGAGCTTCATGTGCACATCCTTAGTTTAGCAGCCATTAGTCTGTTTCAAAATTGTGAGACGCTGATGAAAGCTTGGTTACAGGTTAGAGTGAGGATAAAAGTGGTTTCTGATAAACCTGGCGGTGTGGTGGCGGATGAAGCACGCAAATGCGGGGCCAACTGGGTCATACTGGACAAGTAATTTAATATAAATGTATTATTATTTCCTTAGACTGTATCAATACAAATTGTCTTTATTTGGTATGTCTTTACCTATTCCTAACTTTTTTCCCTTCTATCTGCCTGTCTGAATTGGGAAGCATTCATGTGACCTCCTGTATCTTAATTAGATTTATAGTCTGTCTTATTGAGCTTAATGAACTTTTCACGTCTCATGAGATTCTTCTAGAGTAGTTTCTTGGGATTAGTGCTCCCAAGGGGTAATTGGTTATAGATAAGTAGTTTTTCTCGTTGCTACTCTAAGCAAGCATTCTCTAGTTTCTTTCTGTTTGGACTGTTCATGGAGTTATTAACATGTGCCATGCTCTTAACATTTAGATGCTGTTGCCCCTTTTATTGGTAGAGGCGAATGAATTTCAGCTCACACTCAATACGGTGAATTTTCATGTCAAATTTACAATGCATCGATATGCAATTGGACATTGCAAATAGACGACCCATTCAAGTTTTTTGTTTCTTTTTTGGTTTTTTTTTTTTATTGGGCCGAATCTGCTTTGGTAATTATCAGGAGCCTGCAATCACTGTTCCACTCAACTTACCTTGATGTGATCTAATCATGTTACCTTCATAGATGGGCTATAGTATACGGTACTTAGAATCTGAGTCCATGAATTTAATTCTAACTTCCATATCTGGAAAGGCATTATTGGACATTCAGTCATCATAAACTCCTTTGCCAAAACAGGGACTTAAAGCAAGAATTGACTCATTGCTTGGAGGAAGTTCGCTGCAATACAGTGGTGATGAAGGGTTCTCAAGCGAAAGTTCTCAGATTGAATTTAGGATGTTCAAATGAACTCCAGACCCCCTTCTATTCCGCTACTTCTTCTCCATGTGTGGATGACGGAGAGTTCAATACCTACAGGATGAAGCATTCTACTCCAGTCACCAGTCCTGAATTGTTTAGCCCTCTTACAAGAACTACCAGAGAAAGTTCATCAAGTTATGACACAGTTGGGTCTTTTTTTCATTTATACGAAAGAAATCCACTCTTCGAAGGACAGAGGAAGGGATGTCATTCACCATATTTGACAAAGAATGAGTTCAAATACCCCTTTTCGGTACTTGAATCGTACGGGGAAAAGGTTGTGACTCTCTCGAAAACCTTATCATCTCTATCAGTCGACAGTAGCAAGGTTTATTGGATTCCCCAAAATCATATGCTTGATGTGAAGCGTCTCCCCATTGGGAACAATGAAAAAGCTACCCAAACCCATAAAAGTATCTCCAGAAGATGGTTTAACAAGTTTATTAGACATAATCACAGTCAAATGAGTACTGGGAGCATAGGGCAAAGGCAAGCCCAACAACCAGATCAGGTTGTCAATGCAAGCATAAGGGATGTAGTCTCTTTAGGCAGAATTTCCTCAGTGCCACCTCCCCTATGCTCGCTATGTCAACATAAGGCACCAACTTTTGGAAAACCCCCACGGAGGTTCTCATATGCAGAACTAGAGGAAGCAACAGAAGGATTTTCAGATTCGAATTTTCTGGCAGAAGGAGGTTTTGGATTGGTCCACAGGGGGATTCTCAATAATGGACAGGTGGTAGCGGTGAAGCAGTTGAAGTTTGGTGGAGCCCAAGGAGATGCTGACTTTTGTAGGGAGGTGAGGTTGTTGAGCTGCGCACAACATAGGAATGTTGTGCTATTGATTGGATTTTGCTCTGAGGGCAGCAAAAGAGCTCTAGTCTATGAGTACGTGTGCAATGGATCCCTGGACTTCCATTTGCATGGTATGACTTCGCTTGCTAATTGTATTTCTGATTGTTTTGCTTAAATTTGAGTTACATGTTACATAAGTCAGTTCCCTTGTATAATCCTACATCATGCGTTACACACCATGGTTTTTTTTTTTTTTTGGTTGGTCCATGGTTTACACATAATTTCTCGTAACTTTTCATTCTTACTTTACAACATCTTGTGTTATTGCCAGGAGGTGATAGCAACACTCTAAATTGGGAGTCCCGACTCAAAATTGCTATTGGCGCTGCAAGAGGCTTAAGATATCTTCATGAGGACTGTAGAGTTGGCTGTATCGTACACAGAGATATGCGACCTAAGAATATCCTCCTGACTCACGATTTTGAACCCCTGGTACTACATAGATCCAGATATCTCACAATCAAAGTTAGACCTCCTTTAAAATTATCATGGAGTATGTTCCTGGATGACAAATGTGCCCTTGATAAGATATAATTCATCTTCTCATGCATCAGGAATGCATACTGGGCCTGCATGCTTAAACCAATGCTATGGCTTGTGAAATCATGAATGTGTGATGACTGATGAGCATTTAAAACCATAAGGAAATGTCTGGAGTTTCTGTTGAAGCCTTTTCATTTTAATTTGTGAAAATCTGACTGATACTGTAATAGATAACCTTGAAGTTGATGTAGCAGAATCCATATTTTGCTAATGCTTTGTTCTCGTATTTTTCTTTAATTTAGGTAGCTGATTTTGGACTTGCTAGATGGTACTCTGGAAATGAGATTGGCCCAGAGGAGCTAGTCATCGGAACTTCAGGGTATATTTTTCTGATGTCGTTTGTTTTGGCCATGTGCAGTGTATGCAATCTCATATATTACCCCCATAAGGTTCTTCTTCAAATGTATACATTTAGGCTGATATCATATTGTTGCCTTCTGGGGTAGGGTCTACTGATAATAATGACTGTGCCGACGGCTTAACCATCTTGAATTTAATAGATAATTTTATGTGAGAATCATTTGAAATCCAGAATACTCGATCATGTTTAATGTATATCTTTAATTTTAGATATCTTGCACCAGAGTTTGTTGATGGAGGAAAAATCTCGGAAAAGGTTGATGTCTATGCATTTGGAGTGGTACTTTTAGAGCTGCTGACAGGGCGAAGAATCATCGAGCTGCAATTTAAGGGAGAAAGTTTTTTTGCTCAGTTGTTTGGCACCTTTGCTGCACATGAATCAAAAGAAGTCAAATCCAACTGTTTTTCATTTATAGACCCATGCTTGGCCGCTAACCAATCTCAAGATTTTGGCCATCAGCTACAAGTAATGAGCCATGCTGCTTTATCGTGTCTGCATCCAGATCCTGAATCAAGGCCTCCAATGTCAAAGGTTTAAACTTCACTGTTGCGTTGAATCACTCCTTCATATCAGCATCAGCACAATCTAAGGCAGCAATTGTTTCGCAACATACACTCGTGTAATTATTTCTCCACGATTTTGAATCCAAGAAAATTCTACATTTTCTTACATTGCATTGCAGGTTGTCAGAATACTAGAAGGACAGTCCCTCATGCCCTTAGCCTTGGATCTGAATGCAGCTGGTAGTAGGAGCGGTCACCTAAATGGAGTGTGCTCTCGCATGCAGACTGAAACTATGAGAAGCCACTCACGGAAACATTCCCACTGAGAACCAAATATGTGATCGAGAGGATTGCGTCAGCTTATCTTAGCTCTTGAGAAGCAACAGAGAACTTGTTCTAAGTGTGGCGGTATGCTGCCTGGGCATTCTTGGTGTGCATGAATGTTTGGAAACCCTCATCTCTGTCGCTTTTAACGGCTGCTCGATGCTTAGCATGCTTCACAGCGTTGAAGTGGCATAGGAATTTTTTCATAGATTTGTGATGTTAGGTATACGTGGCATATTTTGTACTTCTATAGTGGCTTGCTCTGATTTTCGGTTTTGCAGAAACTGTTTATGTAGGGCATCATTTCAAGGTATATAAAGTCGATTCTTTCTCTGAACGGTGCCGCATCTTCTCTCTGCCTGGACGATTCGCGGGCATTTGCCTACTTGCCAAGGTCTTTCGGTCCTTTATGTTTTTATTTGTTCTTGATCCCATGGTGAAAATCCAATATGATTACCTTGAAAACTAGCTTTCGAAGGTAGCGTTTAGTCATGTTATTTACCGACTCCTGGAACTCCTAACACCCGCAGACGTGGATCATGTAACTCTCTGGTTTGGCTACTTATGTTAACTAATTCACAGAAGATTTTTACCATCTCTATTTCAACTCTTGTCAATGCTCATCTTCTAGAGGCTGAAGTTGTTCTGTTTCTGGGTCCTTCGTTTCTCTGCATTCAGAGATGGTGGCCTGTTGAAACTTGACTAACCAATCTTCTGTGATCGAAGTTATGCATTCTATTTAATTTGCGGACAAAGAGCCAGGGACAAAACGGCGTAGAATGCCTCAAACGCAACTGTCGCTTCAATACTGCTGCAACCTAGGCCAACCTTACTTAATGAAACCCACAAAATTCTTGCTGCAATAATTACTTTTCTGAAGGAAAAGCGGAAAATCAGCAATAGATATTCGGTAATAATCATTCCTTATGGATTCACAGAAGTCTTACAAGGGCTTAAAATAGGGGGGGACTAAAGTCACCGTTCTCCACGTCCCTTTCTCGTGATAGGCAAACGCTCACCAAATCTACCTTCTCAAGCATGTAGAAACTCCCACTCGTCACATCCAACTACAAATTATTTCCATATCTCAGCAGGTAGGTTAAAGGCACTTCCTTAATAATTATACGCCGGGCAAAGGGACAGCACGACACATGTCCTCGTCACCATTCGTTTTCGAGACATTCTCCAGGATCCGAGGGCCAGCCTCGATGGGGTCAGTACCTTCGGTTTTGGCTGTTCCGGCCAGCCGAAGAGAAGCTTCCATCCGACGGCACTGAGTCCGCATCGTAAGTCACCTGCTGCTGCTGCTGCTGCATCATGGCCATCTGATTAAGATCAGGGGCCATCTCGGACACGCTCCACACCTTGACCGACTTGTCGAGACTCCCGCTGTACACTATCCACCGCTGCTCCCCCTTCCTGGCCGACTCTGCGTCTTCCTCTGTGGCCAAGCACTTGACGGGCCCGGTGTGCCCGGTCAACACCGACAGGCACGTGTGGATCGTCCCGTCCCTCCTCCACACGCATATTGTCTTGTCAGCAGACCCGCTAAACAGCAGGTTCCCTGCAGATGCGAGGCAGAGGATCGCGAGTTTGTGCCCCTTCAGGACCCCGCCGTGCGTGAACTGCTTCCCGCGCTCCCAGAAGTTGACCAGCCCATCAGAGGACCCTCCGTACGCGACCGAACAAGCCCGGTTCATGGCCAGCGACGTGACCGCGCACTCCTGATTCAGCAACGACTCAGCAAGCGTGTGCTTGGTCGTTTTTCCGAGCATCTCCCTCTTCCACACCTTCACGGTCCCATCGGCAGATCCACTGAAGACCAGGTCATCTACACTGGCGACGACAGCATTGACGGCATCATCGTGGGCGCTGATCGACTCGAGGCACTTGGAGTCCGAGATCCGCCACACCTTTATGGTTCGGTCCCATGAAGCCGAATAAAGCAAGCCCTTTTCCTCGTTCAGGCTAAGGCATGAGACCGCGTCGGAATGCTTTATCCACAGTGCGCTCCGGCGTCGTCTCCCCTCAATGTAATTGCTCGGATTGATGGAGCTCTTGAAAATATCCTTCAGAGTTGGCAACGTCCCGGCTCTTTTGTGGAGGCTCGGGTTCCTGGGCGAGATCTTCCAGACCCGGATCTTACCGTCCTGGTGGCCAGTGAAGATCTTGCCGTTGGCGACGATGATGGCCTTGACGAGCCCACTGCTGGACTTGAATGCGGAGAATTCCTTCAAGTTCTTCCACACGCGGATATTCTTACTGTCAGACCCGGTGTACAGGAGCTCGCCCGAGGCGGCAAGAGAGTAAATGTGCCCCTCCTCTCGGACCAGCGACCCGATGAGGCTGTTCTGGGGGACGTTGTCTTCGTAACTTGTAGACGCGGTAGACCACTGGGATTTGTTGAAGGGAGAGGACTGGTTCCAGGGGGACATCATCATCGGGGACCCCTCGCCGCTCATCCGGCTGTGGTCGTAGAAGCCGGGGCTCGCAGGGGAAACACTGCTGTGGCGGTGCGGAAAGTCATCGTCGGGGATCGAGATCGCCGACATGTTGGGGTCCGAATGCATCATGTTGAACTTAGGCCTCGGAATGGTGTTGCTCTCCAAGAACGTGGGGCCTCCTCCTCTCTCGTCTCTCTCCATCTCTCTCTCTCTCTCTCTCTCTCTCACACACACACACACAAAATAGGCACTGAATGGCACAGAAGGCGAAAATATTCACGAAACACGGCCAAAGTTTAAAAGAAAAGATTGAAGTGCGATGAAGAATGACAGGTAATGGAGTGGAGAGAATGATGAGGAAAACGGAAGGGGGGGTTTTCTCTGAGAGAGCGAGAGAGAAGATCATGAAATTATGGTCAAGGGCGGGAGGGAGGATGTAAATAGCAGGGTGGAACGGACGGCTGAGATTGGAGGGGGCGACACGTGTGGTGACGCGAGTGGTGGCGTTGGGGGAAAGGTTTTCGGGTCCTGAGAATCCGGGTCTGACACCGGTGACAACGTTGTCGGTCAGTTTTATTCGTTGGGGGCGGTTACGTTGAGGGAGGGCATTGGACGGTTGATGGCCACTCGCTATTCTTGGCAGCGTTCATTTCTTGCATGCGGTCGGCTCCTTTTTCCATCTTTTCCTTTGCCCTTTCGACACGCCCTGATTCGACATTTTTTAGGGTTTTTCTTTCTCTTTCCTCTTTCTCGCAATCAATAATGCACCGTAATTATTAATTGTTTTGGCAGAATGTGAAAATTATTTTTGCCTTTTATGTTCTCTTTTTTGCAAGGTATATGACATGAATTAAGAAACTATGACGGCATTTTGTCATACGCATTCGATAAACTTCGATCAAAGGCTGTAAATCTTGTGTTTCGTTTGTACTTTATCACTTTGGAGCAAACTCTTAGGTAAGAGCTCAACTAAAGTATATTCGAAATCAGTGCTATATGAATATGTATGGCTCTAATAATTTGACTTTTATGGACTCGAAACCTTTTAAAATATAGATGTATCGCCGCATAAAATTATAGGGGAAGTCGACTGAGCTGGTTTCGGGATTAATGAGGCGGGTAAGATTGGGAAGTGAGTCTTACGTTAGAAAAAGAAGAACCAACTAACTCGAAGGGATTATGGTGGGATCATAGTGGAGGTGCGGTCTCTGCTGGTTTTAGAGATCTTGGTTGTATCATGGTGTGAATTGCCTATCCAAATGTAGTTGTAATCAGGGTAATATGGCCTTTGAAAAAAGTATAACTCCGAATGCCATTTCTATTCATTTCCTCATCCATCGTCTGTTTTCTTCACCACTACTTTTTGTCATTTGAGCTTGATCCTCGGGATCTAAATCAACTAAGAGCGGTTGATCAGATTAGTCTCTGTCCGTCAATTTGTGAACATATTTTCGTATCACGAATATTAGGCAAGAAAAATCTGATGTATGCACCCCATTAAAAATTATTTTACGCTATGAAGATGCATTGATCCCTCAGCATACTTTGTGGTTGTATTGTTACTTAGAGGAACAGCCATTTTAGGTGAACGGTCCGAGAGAGCACCCAAAGCTATAAGCAAATATAAATTATTCGGCTTAAATAGCAATTTTAGAGTCCATTCAAATGACATTGAAGATACAATAATACCTCAAATCTGTCAACCATCAGTCTCATCCGAATGAAGATCGTGTAGGGTTTCAACATTATGCAAAACATTATGTCTCAAAGAGAGTCGTGCAAATCATCTCTCTTCGAATTTCCATGGGAAACGTCAAGGAGCGAAAGCCCGGAAGATGTGTCCCATCATTGCCTTCTCATGGAATCGAACAAGTCTTTGTCGTCGACCCAAAACAAGAAACAAAGCAACCCCAATCAAACCGACGATAGAGAAAGAATCCTGACAAGAAATTCAATGCGATGATGGCGATTCATGTGACGGGCATTACCGCAAGCAGCCGCAGCAGAGGCCTCCCCACTAAAACCCGGGTGGCAGCTTTCAACGAGCACCGTCGAACGGCACAAGCGCCAGCAACGAGACATGTGTCTCGCAGCAATAATGCGGGCACGAATGAGGGCAACTGCTACTTTCGACCGGTCGGGGAATAGGATGTGAAATTAAGGTAAGGAGATCTAAAAATGGACAGACGGGACGGTGTCCAACCTGCCACGCCCTTTTACCCGCGAAAGCCATATTTACTTTTGCTTGGCTTCGTCGCTTTGAACTTTCCATCCATTGTTGTTTTGTGACTTGCTTTACTCCGTCCTAATGTTCATATTATCACCTGAAAAAAGAGGTACTTTAATGGAAAATCTCCCGAGTACACGGTTTTCAGCGTCGCCGCGTGGCGAGACTGAGGCAAGCAATCACAGTTTCCTCAAGTAATGGCTGGTAAATCTTTGCGATCACGTTCGTTTTGTATGGAAAAAGGTGGAAGGAAAGCAAAAGGGTCGCTCTTGATTGCAAGTCTATTTACGGAATTGCGTGCTGTGGACGCAGAAAACTGAGGAATCCAAACTGTCACGCAGCTAATAAAATCGTCAGATCTTAAGAGGGTTGATGGGAATTCTTAGATTTGGCAATTTATTAGAGCATGTTTGTTTCAAGGAAAATTTCATGATAAAAAAAACATTTTTTTTTTCCTTTTCTGGTCTAGGGAATTCATTTTCCTGACTTTAAGCATATATATGTTTTTTGACTATAAATGATTTCTCATGAACAAATTATTTTAAACAAATCAAAAGCGTGAAAGTCCTAAAAAATTAATTCATGCCAAAAATTCTTTTACTCAAATAAACAAAAACTTAGTTTATGTTCGGCCATCCTTTGAATAAGCTTAAGAACATTCTAGCTTCCTCTTGTATGGTGAAGGATGGAGTATGAAGGATGGTCCTAGCAATCTTAATAAGTGTCAATGTATCAGGGTCGTCAACATAAGAACACACGAAACTTCTGAACCTTCTCAGATGTTCTTTAGTACCTTTGTGTTAAATTATTGTTAGTATTAATATTATTTACACAAGAGACTGCATTTTCTCCTGCAGTCATAGTTCCAATGAATCAACGACTAGACGAATCCCATCAGACGAGTCGTACACGATAAGCGCACAACACTTTCTCTAGAATTAGGCATATATTTACCTTTTAGATGTTTACACAAGTGAATGAGATAAATGAAAATTGGTTAGACTTTGATAGTTGTTTGGTAGGTAAGATCAGAGTAACATGCCACACGTCTATAGGGAGGATTTAAAATCTTTCCTTTATCCGATATCCTTTTAAAGGATGATTTGTTTTCGCAAGGAGGGATGTCCACGTCCATTGTCATTGTCGTATCTAAGGAGAGTATGTTAAGACATGCTAGCTTGACATTTTCCAATTTCGATTTTAAATTCGTTAATTTGAAATTATAGGCTGAAAAAAGGAAGAAAAAGTCGTGAACAACAATGCTAATAAAGAGTATACAATGTCAACAAAGATCTAAAAAGTTTTGTAGGGGAATCCTAGTAGCGAAGCTAGAGCAACTTATCATTGGGTGCACGACAACTACAAACTTATAGTTCTCGAAAGATATTTTCTTTTCTCTCATTTTGATGAGAAATCCTTCCGAGAAAGATCTCGTCGAAAATCTTTGTTGAATGACAAGTTCATGCAACTCGAGCAAGATACTCCCGCGTGCAACAGCCTATAGGTCTAAAACTATATTTATATTATTATTCAAATGTTAAAGGTGGAACTAGGAACCATAAGTTATTTTCACAAATTCACTGAGGAATTAATCCGTACCACAACAATGCGGGTCAAGGCGTCTGCATTTTCTGTCAAGATTGGCCCTTCGATGCTTAAGTTAGCACCGGAAATGAGAGAATTAGAGGAGAGAGAATTTGAGCTTGGGATTGAGAAGGATAGTGTACTCTTAGAGAGGAAAGGTGGGAGAGAGAACTAGCTGAGTCTTATATTACTATACATACGTTATTGTGAAGGGTCATTTGATTGAATTAGACAAATGATAAGAGGTGAATGGGCATGACAAATAGCATCTATACCGTTTTATGAACCAATGCATGTGAAACTATCTAATTGGTAGTACCGTTGCGTATCCCAATGAAATAACAGCAAAGCGATGTCTTGTCAATTTCAACCTATTGGACACTTACGCATATCGGTCTACCAATGATACATGAACCCATCAACACTAGAAGGACACGTGTCAAGGGTTGATTAAGTGGTCAAAATTGCCCTCATCTCCGAATATTGCTGTCAATGTGAATTTCGTGAGAAATATATGCAGAAATTTGTCACATAGTCCGTAGTCCCTTCAATTAAATTCGCTGCTAAAGTTTTCATTGAATTTTATTTTATGTAGATCCAAACCCTATCAAATAGGTTTTTCCTCCTAAAAAATGAAAACTCGAGACAGATCATATATGTACATATTTTATCTTGAGCACTTGCAGTAATAAGAATGTAAATTTTCCCCTCTTGAAAATTTTCCTCAATTTGTCGGAAGCTTCATCTTTGTGCTATTGACTTGGTACGAAAAGGGCCAGTAAGCTATTCGTGTAATGCTTTGTTGAGTGAGTAAAATGGTTTTTTTTCCTCATTTGCTTACCTTTACTATAAAGAATTAGAGGCGATTTTTTTAAGATCGTCTTCCAACTCCATATATTTTACTTTTCTTTTCTTATGGAGATTCTCACTTTTTATTGTCACTATCTAATGTTTATCCTTGTGTTTTTGCAAGAGTTGATGGACAGCTCAGCATCCATGATAACGTAACAATAATGCATTGCAGAAACAGAAGTTGCATATCTCGCTAATTTGAAAATCACAACAATATTTAGGAGTGTGCATGGTCGGGCGGGCGGTTCCCAACCTAAAACCGGGAACCGCCCTCTAAGGACCGGTTCCGAAAAATTGGAACCGGGATCCACCCGTTTGTTGCATGGATCCACCCGGGAACCGGACCGCCGGTTCGGTCCGGTTTCCGGGTGGATCCATGGAACCGATCTCACTGACCACGAGATGAAGGAAAAACAGAAGGAAAAATAGAACAAGCTCGGCGTCGTGCTATTGGGCTTCCCGAATCAGGGCGGCGGCGAAATCAACGTCATCGTCAGAGGCACCCATGCGGTGAAGGAGAGCAGAGGTTCGTTGAGGCAAAGACTTCTGCTGTGCGGGGCAGCAATTCGTTGGTCGGTGTCGCAATTTGGTGAGGTGGAAAAACGGCGGTGAGGTGCTGGATGGACGGTGTAGAGCTCCGGCAAGGAGACCAACGGAGGTGTAGCGTCATCGGCAAGGCGAACCAGCAACAGACAAGGGAAACCGGAGTCACAGGGGCTGCAAGGATCGCGCGAAGGGGTGGCGGAAAGCGATGTGACGGAGGCGCAGCCGACCGGTTCGGATCCGCGCGTCGTCGTCGCGGTTGTAGGGGCTGCAACGGCGTTGGATTGCCGGCGAGGGGGCCCGGCAAGGCCGCGGTGGTGCTCGGACGGAAGCGCGAGGCGAAGGCGATCGCGGTGACAAAGCGAGCGGGCGAAGGGCGCTCATGGGCGCGGCGCGGTGGTCGGTGCGAAGGCGAGCCGTGGCGTCGCGGGTCATCGGGGGGCGGAAAGCGAGAGGCGTGGCGGCCGGCGCAAGGGGGTGGATAGCGGCGGTGGAGGAGCGGCGGCGGCGGTGTCGACGCTCGAGGATTAGATCGCTGGCGGCTCCGTCGACGGAATCGAAATGGCGATAGGAGGAAGAGACGGAGAGAGAGAGAGACATAACCCAAGAGATAGTGAGACACGGCCGCTAAACAATGGCGATTAGATTGCTTACGATCTAGGGTTTGTTTTAGTAATTTTTTTTTTTAATATTAAAAATTAATCGGTCCGGTCCGGGTGGGGGCGGGCGGGCGGGCGGATCCACCCATGGAACCGGGAACCGGACCGGTACCCACCGGTTCCCATAAATTGGAACCGGGAACCGGACGGTTCCCTCAAGAACCGCCGGTTCCGGGCGGTTCTGGTCCGGTTTCAGTGGTCCGGGCGGATCCGGTTCTTTTGCACACCCCTAACAATATTGTTACCAAAAATGCATATCCATGAACCCTTTATTTATTACCAAAACATGCATAAGAATTAGAGATGCATAAATTGAGATTTGTTAGACTACAAATCTGTTAAAGCGATCTCAAAAACAAACTGTTGGGTAAAGCCCACACATAAGTATTCTACGGGACTTAATAACTCACTTTCCATGTAGAAAGATTAGAGATTTGCTTTAGTAACTATAAAACATAAATTGTTGGATGAAACTGCCACGTGGCTCAACCTCATGCGAGCTTTACCCTATTTTGTATATAAATATTGGTGGATAGTTTATTGTGGTACTAAATTTGAGTCTTGCCTTAACACAAAAATGAACTGTACCATATAACGAGAGATAGTTTGAAAACACCAACCTTTCTCTTCATTTGGGTCGAAAAAGAACCTCATTTAATTCAACTAGGAATACCAAAAGGGGCCGTGTAGATTGGCTTCAGTACACAAAAGGCCCAAAAGAATTTGATGAGGCGAAAAACCCCAATTTAAAGGTACTGAGTTGCGTCCATCGGCCTCCACCTCCTGCAACGTTGAAGTGCCCCAACGGATCACAACATTGGAAAGTAAACTGTGCACTGCTTTGACTATCTGTATAGAGTGTCCGACTCCACTAACATATTTTCGTTCTTTCTCAGAACTTTAGGGTCTGCAGCAGGGCTTGGAACTTCCACCTGCAGGGACGACGTGGATTGGACGAAGCTTGCAAATCCGTGGGCGAGTCTTCCCGAGTGATCTCGGCAGACGCAAGCCATTGTTCCTGCATCCCAGGCGACGGGCGTGGCATTTTGCATCGCTAGCTTGGACCGGGTCTACCTAATGATTGTAACATGGCTATAGGCTGCCTCAACCTCTTTCTAAAATCGATTTTTGGGCCTGGGTTTTGAGCCTTCGAAGATGTGGACGCGACGCGGCGTAATTACTGGTGCCAAGAGGATGCCCGGACCGGGACTACTGCTGATGTGACATATTCTGATTGAAGGATGAGGATGCCTCCGCCGATGCCACGTCGCCCGACATCCCTCGCTGCGTCCATACGCATGTGACCCTTAATGCGTCCAAGTTTTTAAAGCCATGTAAGCCTCACGCAAGATCATGATCACCTGCACACCAGATCATTTGAGAATTTTTTGTTTAATAACCTTATCGCGAAACTTCTTTGATGTAGTCCTTAGTCCATAGTCCCCCAATTCCAAGCAGATGCCATCTTTCCAACTGTTTTTGCACCTCAGACTATTATTGTTAAGGGAAAATTGTCTAAAAAATTCTAGACTCATTACATTTTTGTTAATTAAGCTCTAAACTCTTTAATTTTGTCAATTGAGTCTATTCAGATGTCAATCATCTTAGGTGATACAGCTAACGCTAACATGATAAATTTTTTATAATATTTTAGTATTTTTTTAAATTTTTATATTATATTTCTTTTTTTTTTCTTTCTTTTTTCATTCTTTCCAAGCCCTTGCGGGCCCTAGGTGAAGGCGGCTCTGCCTAGATTTGGGACGAATTGCTAACTCTACTCTATAATGCCCTGTGGGCAAGTCTCATTGGGAGAAATATGCATCCTCTCCAGTTGAGAGAAGAGCTCATGGTTTATTAACTCTGGCCAAATAGACTTAATTAGCAAAATATAAAAATGTTAAAATTCAATTAGTAAAATTGAAAGTTTTTAAATTAAATTGTCAAAAGCAAAAATGTAATAAATTTCGAATTTTTTGGACAATTTTCTCATTATTGTTGTTGTGGCTTCATCCTAATCATCGCCTTCACTAGCACAGATGACACAACTTAGGTCATTCCTTCATTTCTTATTAGGATCTCCACAAAAGCACCAACTTTTCTTCTTCAAGGTCTGATGGCCGATTGAGAAGGAGAATCATATGAACAACGGACATGGAGAAGGGCCGGATTACTAAGTTACTACCAACATAGAGAGGGAGGGAAGGAGGGAGGGAGGGAGGGAGGAGGCAGTAGTATGAGATGAGCACCGACAGTGAGAAAGAGAGAGTGGTGTTGGGGCTTGGCTTGACAGGTTGAACTAGCACGAGATAATACATGCGCCAGCCCCCGCCCCAATACATCCAAGAAATCCTTGATAGCAGATAAAACTTTTCATAAACACACCCACTTAAACTTTCAGGTAAAAATTCATCTTGCCCTTAACCCAAAATTTCAGGTCTTCCCCATCAAACATAAACGATTTAGCTAAACATCTATTAATAAATCTACTGTGGCGATTAATATGTCGGTTTCGTAGATCGATTCTAGCTTTGCTCTTTATCATGCAAATCCAATGACTAAACACCAATTGTCCAATAGGCAAAAACCAGAAAGAAGGTCAAAAGTGAAAAGCAAAAAGCAGAATCCTTTTCGTTCCCGTAGCAAAGAAAAATGGGTGGGAAGGGAATCTGATTCCCGTCCTTTTTTACGAAGTGACTATTAGCGCGAATCTCAGTCTTCCAAGCAAAGGTAAAAAGCCTAAATCTTAATTCGCGCAAGCCCGTCGGACATGCACCGTTAGATAAGATGAATTCGACGCGATCCCATCTTATCCAACGATTGGATGTGAACTGGGTTCACGTGTTCCCGGTTTCGATGAAAGATTTTTCTTTTTTACCTGTTCTTGTCTGCGTCTTCATTTTTAATTTCGCTGAAACCGACCTTGATAAGAAACCATGATGCCCTGGACTGTTTAGGGTCTGATTTGAGTTTTATATTTGATGCCGCCTCGAACCCATCAAAACCGACCATCCAATCTCCTGACTTCGCCCCGAATAATGTCCGGCTTTTTGCTGTATATAAAAGGGCTCGTCACTTAGGCTCGTGATCACTCTCTTGCTCGCTCTTTTCACTGTGTGATTAACTATAGCTCTCGAAACTCTTTTGTAAAGATGACTTCCACTTTATCAAAAGCTGATGATAACAGCATCACCGTCGCCCACGGCAAGCGCATCCCTGGCGAACTCGAAGACAAAGAAGAAGAAGAAGAAGCAGAAGAAACTACTGCTGACAACTTGGCTGTTACCACCCATGTGTACATAAAGCCTACTCACTCGTCACAGGTGCTGGACAGGGACGCGGTGCTGCGCCGAATCCGGCTGCGCAAGGCCATGAACGGATTCCGATCGTCGCTGCAATCCCTCTTCGGCTCCTCTCCAGGGCCTCCCGCCACAGCCAAGAAGACGAAGAAAGCCTCTGTCACCAGTGGCAACACCAAGCGGTGGATCGACGACGCCTTTGCTGCACCATAGCAATTGCAATTTGGCTTGTTCTGTTTAGTAGACTAGCGGGAGTGAAAAAAAAAAAAAAAAAAAAAAAAATGTACTTCCTTTTGGAGCTTCGGCTCATGTATACATGCGGTTCCTTTTCATTTTTCACCATCACACTTAAATGACCAAACTTCTTTTTTCATTTTGCTCATTCAATGCGAGAAACATGCCTGTTCGGTCGCAGTGATTTGTTTCTGCTTCATGCGGAATCCCGAGAACAAAGTGCTCGGAATATATTCGTTCGAAGTTGCTTTCTCGGAGGACGATTGAGACATGTTTGAGAGAGAGAGTCCAATAGCACGAGACTCGCACAAAGGTTCTTGCATTTCTATGTTATTTATTTTTGTGGTCCCACATTTTGACCCACATTTTCTCTTAAAGTCATGACTATTCGATACGTGAAGTTTTTCCACGCTTCGTCTTGCTTTCGCGACAACCGCCCATTTAGAATCGTCTTGATGGGAGGCGGTGTATAAAAAGGAATGTATGTTCATTTTGGCGGGTGATGACAAGGTCTAACACAAACCCTCTCATTTGGAATACACCATTAAGACGTGAGGGAATTGGGTTAGTAGTGTATGCCAATATTTCTTCGTTTCAAGTTTTTTTTCCGACGAACGTAAACAAGAACAATGGCTGGAGGTTTGTCTTTAATTGATCCTGGCTTCCGCATAGGAATTATTTTGTCTTACATTTGGTATCAGAGCAAGTGTGCCTCTGCCTTGTTTTTCTCAAATTTTTGGTGTATTTTCGGGCATTTTTGAACATGAACAGTAACTTCGGATTTTGAGGCCAAGAGAGAAACTCGCCAATTCCTTGAAAAATCCGACGACCCACCCCTTGATTTCGGACCCGTACCGTCGCACCGCCATGAGGAACATTAGCCATGAGTTTTTCCGGTATATCGGTGTTCACCGGAGGCTAATCGAGCGACGGAAGTCATGGTGGTTGAGGATTTGCGTTTTTAGAGTTTTTCGTTTGATTTGAGGCCAATTTTTTAGTCATTTTCACCGAAACTTGAACCCATGTGGTCGTGCCGGCATGCTCTTCAAAACCCATTAGGGTGCGCACGGTAAAATTTCTTAGCTGGGGAAGAGTTTTTTTCCAAAAATAGTTATTTTCTATTTCTATTCCAGGGAACGGTTTCGAAAGCAAAAGAACCCGTTTGTTAACCGCACAAAATTTTCTACTCTTGGAATAGAAAAAAGAATAAAAATGCGTTTGGTAACGCAAAGATTCTTTTTTGTATTTATTTTTTTGCATTTATTCTTTTTTATTTGTTTTTTATTCTTTTTTGTTTTTTTTGTTTTTATTTTTTTTTTTGTTTTTTTGTTTTTATTTGTTTTTTATTTTCTTGTGTTTGTTTTTTATTTGTATTTATTTGTTCTTTTTTGTATTTATTTTTTATTTGTTTTTTGTATTTATTTGTATTTTTGTATTTTTTGTTTTTTGTATTTATTTGTTTTTTATTTTTTTGTATTTTTTGTTTTTTTTTTGTTTTTTTTGTATTTTATTTTTTTTTTTTATTTTCTTTTTTTTTATTTGTATTTATTTGTTTTTTATTTTTTTTTGTATTTATTTGTTTATTTATTTATTATTTGTTTATTTATTTATTTATTTATTTATTTCTTGCTCACGGTCGACGGCGGCGGGCGGCGATCGGCGGCGGCGGCGGCGGCGATCGGACGACCGGCGTGGCGAGCGGCGGTCGGTGGTGGCTCCGGGCGGTTGGAGGTGGCCACGGCAAGAGAGAAATAAAACAAAAATAAAAAAGAAAATTTGCTTATTTCTAGAAATTGTTCCCTGGACAAGAAGCAATTTTTTTTTTTTTGTTTCTCGTTTTATTCCCGGGCTAACTTTTCTATTAGGGAGAATAGAACTCAACTTAAGCGTTACCAAACGGGTTTTGTTCTTTTTTTGTTCCGGGGAACAAAAGAACGAAATTCTTAGGAATAGAAATGTTCTCATGCAGACCCTTAGTGTCTGGGATGGGCTTCCGGAAAAGAAACAGCGGCGAAATCGTGGCTGAAAACGGCGAAAACCGGCGAAAAATGACGAAGAAATGGTTTCGGTGGCGCGGGGAAGAAGGCGCGTGGGTCCACGCCCGCTATAGTTGCAGGCGCGTGGAACCCACGAGCCACGCGCCTTCGCGCGCGCGCAACTACTACGGGCGTGGGATCCACGCGCGCGCCAACCGTTGCGCGCGTGGGGCCCACACGGGCGGAACTACCCTGCGTTGGTCGCGCGTGCGGACCACGCGCTTGACGCGGAAACGGGCCTGTGCTTGGCACGCGCCTGTCGTTTTTCCCCCGTGGCTCCTTTTACGATTTTGCCTCAAATTTTTTCATGTTTTACAATCTTGCCCTTGGCCAATTTATTTATTTACTATTCTGCCCTTGATGTATTTATTTATTATGTCATTTTATGCCTTTTCTATGAATATTTTATGCATGAAATTAAATGTCCAATGATTCATATATTTAATTAATTAGAGAGTAGCCACAGCATCTTTAATTAATTAAATTATATATTAGGAGCTTCCGGATCATATTTAGAAATGGACATTAATTATAATTAATTATATTAATATGATGAATTTTATCCCACAAGAATTTTCATTGTATTAATATGATTAATTAGGATGAAATATCATATTATTTTTCTTAATTTACCCACAGGGATTAAGAAAAGGTATATAATATGGTAGTTTCTTCATGATGTAATTATGAATCTATTTAAATTAAAAACTTAGCCCACAGGTAGTTTTTATGTTATGTGATTCATATTGTGACATGTTTACATTGGTAAAACATGATTTATGTATATTTGCCTCAAATTTTATGACATAAGCATGATTATTTGATATGCAGTTTCGCAACCTATGAATTTCTCTAAATTTAAGTTTGATGTTCCCATACTGAATGGTGAGAACTATAAAGTTTGGAAGGAGTCAGTTCTTCTTCAATTGGGGTGGATGGACATTGATTATGCTATAAGGAAAGACGAACCACCTACTCCTTCTGATTCGAGCACTCCAGCTGAGATAGCTCTTTATAACCAATGGGAGCGGTCCAACCGCGTTTGTGCCATGTTTATAAGAGCTAATATATCTCCTAGTATTCGTGGTTCGGTTGCTCAGCATAGCAATGCTAAGGCCTTATTGGAGACCATTGATGCGCAGTTTGAGAGTTCTGAGAAGGCGCATGCCATGACCCTAATTATGAAGTTTTCATCATTGAAGCTCACTAGTATTAGAGGTGTGCGTGAGCACATCATGCAAATGAGGAACATAGCAGCTCAACTTAAGAACCTTGAGGTTGAGATATCTGAATCATTTCTTGTATATTATATTCGAACACTCTCCCACAACAAAGTATGCACCTTTCAAGATCTCTTACAACACACATAAGAATAAATGGTCAATTAATGAACTCATGACCATGTGTGTTCAAGAGGAGGAAAGACTGATTATGGAATTGGGAGAAAGTGCTCATTTGGCAATCCAAGGAAAGAATAAGGGCCATGGCAAATATAAAGGTAAAGGTAAAATACCTCCCCAAGCTGACATTAAGAAAGAATCCAAATGTTTCTTTTGTAAACAGAAGGGGCATATGAAGAAGGATTGTGTCAAATTTAAGGCCTGGCTTGAGAAGAAAGGTAATCAAATCTCTTGTGTTTGTTATGAATCTAATATGACTGATGTAAGTCACAACACTTGGTGGATTGATTCTGGATCTACAATCCACATTTCAAATTCCTTGCAGGGTTTTCAAAACCACAGGAAGCCAGTGGGAAGTGAACAAAGCATTTATTTAGGAAACAAGATGCGTTCGCATGTGGAAGCTATTGGGACATGTAAACTAGTTCTCAATAGTGGTTTTGTTTTGAATTTGGAAATGACCTTTTATGTTCCTAGTTTTTCTAGAAACTTAATTTCAGTTTCAAGACTTGTACCTTTGGGATACTCTTTTAACTTTTCAGATTCAAACTTCTGTTTATCATTTAAATCTGAAATTGTTGGGAGTGGTACTTTGTCTGATGGTCTTTTTCGAATTAATTTACAAGACAATGCCTATTATGATGCGATGCATGTTCATGATAAAGCTGGTATGAAACGATGTGTTATGAAAGAACATTCCTCTATGTTGTGGCATCGGAGATTAAGACATATCTCCATAGAAAGAATTGAGCGATTAGTGAATTATGGAGTACTCGGTACTTTAGATTTTACTGATTGTGATACTTGTGTGGACTGCATAAAGGGAAAGCAGACTAACAAGACAAAGAAAGATGCCAAGAGGAGTACAGAAATATTAGAAATCATACATACGGATATTTGTAGTCCAGATATGGACTCATGTGGTCAGAAATACTTCATCTCTTTTATAGATGATTACTCACGTTACATGTATCTCTATTTGATTCATAATAAGTATGAAGCATTAGATGCCTTTAAGGTATTTAAGGCGGAAGTAGAGAAACAATGCAGTAAGCAAATTAAGATCATAAGATCAGATAGAGGTGTAGAATTCTATAGTAGATACACTGAAGATGGACAAGCACCTGGTCCATTTGCAAGGTTTCTTCAAGAGCATGGGATAGTTGCCCAATATACTATGCCTGGTTCTCCGGACCAAAACGGCGTAGCGGAAAGAAGAAACCGGACCTTATTGGACATGGTGCGTAGTATGCTTAGTAGCTCCAAACTTCCTAAATCCTTGTGGACTGAAGCACTTAAGACGGCAGTGTACATATTAAACCGAGTTCGACCAAGGCTGTCCCAAAGACACCTTTTGAGTTATTTAAGGGTTGGAAACCGAGTTTGCATCATGTGCGCGTTTGGGGATACCCGTCTGAAGTGAGAGTTTATAATCCACAAGAAAAGAAATTGGACCCAAGGACCATAAGTGGGTATTTCATTGGATATGCCGAAAGGTCTAAGGGATACAGGTTTTATTGTCCATCTCATACCACTAGGATTGTGGAATCAAGAAATGCTAAATTTCTTGAAAATGACCTGATCAGTGGGAGCGATCGATCGAAGGACCTTGTTCTTAAGGAAGATCATTCAGACACTCAACCTTCCACCTCAACTTTAAGGCTGGTTGTTGCTTATAATGCCCCTTCAGTTCAGCCGGCTATTGAACAACCAATCGTTGAAGTTCCACAACTCGCGATATTGATCTAGTAGATCCAATTGTTCAGCAATTACCGTAAACCTGTTGAACAACCGGTTGAGCAACATGCTCCTCAAGAGAATGTTGATGCAACATTGAGAAGATCTGCTAGAATAAGGAAATCGGCTATTCCTAGTGATTATATTGTGTATTTACAAGAGTCTAACTACAATATTGGAGCTGAGAATGATCCTGAAACGTTTTCACAAGCCATGGATAGTGATAAATCCAATTTGTGGTACAATGCCATGAATGAAGAGATGAGTTCTATGGCATCTAACGAAGTCTGGGATTTGGTTGAGTTACCTGATGGTGTGAAGGCCATTGGTTGTAAATGGGTCTTCAAAAGTAAGAAGGATTCATTGGGTAACATTGAAAGATATAAAGCTAGACTCGTTGCCAAAGGATTCACTCAAAAGGAAGGAATTGATTACACATAGACATTTTCTCCTGTATCTAAGAAAGATTCTCTTCGTATTGTTTTGGCATTGGTTGCCCATTTTGATATGGAATTACATCATATGGATGTGAAAACGGCGTTCCTCAATGGAGAACTAGAGGGTGAGGTTTACATGAAACAACCTGAAGGATTCCCCTCTAATAAAGGTGAGCATTTGGTGTGCAAGCTTAAGAAATCTATATATGGCTTGAAACAAGCCTCCCGCCAATGGTACTTAAGGTTCCATGATGTCGTTTCTTCATTCGATTTTGTAGAGAATGTCATGGATCAATGTATATACCAGAAGGTCAGTGGGAGCAAAATTTGTTTCCTTGTGCTATATGTGGATGATATTCTACTTGCAACCAATGATAAGGGGTTGCTACATGAGGTGAAACAATTTCTCTCTAAGAGTTTTGATATGAAAGATATGGGTGAGGCATCTTATGTCATTGGCATTAAGATCCATAGAGATAGACCTCGAGGAATTTTATGACTATCTCAAGAAACCTATATCAATAAGGTCCTAGAGAGATTCCGAATGAAAGATTGTTCACCAAGTATAGCACCCATTGTGAAGGGTGATAGGTTCAATTTGAACCAATGCCCGAAGAACGATTTAGAAAGGGAACAAATGTACAACATCCCATATGCTTCTGCTATCGGAAGTTTGATGTATGCTCAGGTTTGCACTCGACCTGACATCGCTTTTGCTGTGGGAATGTTGGGAAGATATCAGAGTAACCCAGGTTTAGACCACTGGAGAGCTGCAAAGAAAGTTATGAGATACCTTCAAGGTACCAAAGACTACATGCTTATGTATAGACGGACTGACAAACTAGAAGTGGTCGATTATTCGAATGCGGACTTCGCGAGCTGTGTTGATTTACGAAAATCAACATCTGGATACATTTTTATGTTAGCTGGTGGAGCCGTGTCATGGAGAAGTGCCAAGCAGACTTTGACTGCTACTTCCACTATGGAGGCTGAGTTCGTTTCTTGTTTTGAGGCTACCTCGCATGGTGTATGGTTGAAGAGTTTCATTGCTGGGCTTAGAATTGTTGATTCTATTTCTAGGCCATTAAGAATATATTGTGACAATTCAGCTGCAGTTTTTATGGCTAAAAATGCCAAAAGTGGCAGTCAAAGTAAGCATATCGACATTAAGTATTTAGCCATAAGGGAACGTGTTAAGGAGAATAAAGTGGTCATTGAATACGTTAGCACTGAATTGATGATAGATGATCCTTTAACTAAAGGCATGCTACCAATGAAGTATAAGGATCATGTGACTAGTATGGGAGTAGGTCCCATTTTGTAATTTGTCGTCATATGAACGATTTTTGTTGTATGAAACTCTTATTCAGTTGTAATGTTGATTCTCAATTTTGGTGTACACATTTTGTTGTAAATGAGAATAACATTTATCCTTGATTCTGGAATAAACATGGGGTTTATTCATTAAGTTATGTTGTCACATATAGGCTGACATTAAAGAAATAAGACGCATTGTGATACATGGAAGATATTACTCACTCTTAGAGGACATGTCGCCATGATCCATGTGTTTTGTTTCTTTTCTTTAAGCATAAAGTTTTCGTGGAATTAGTTGGATAATCCGTATGATGAAATGATGGGATCAAGTGGGAGAATGTTATTTATTTTTGTGATCCCACATTTTGGACCCACATTTTCTCTTAAAGTTGCAACTATTTGACATGAAGTTTTTCCACACTTCGTACCCTTTCGTGACAACCGCCCATTTGGTAACTGTCTTGATGGGAGACGGTGTATAAAAAGGAACGTACGTTCATTTCTGACGGGTGATGACAAGGTCTAACACAAACCCTCTCATTTGGAATACACCATCAGTACGTGAGGGAATTGGGTTAGTAGTGTATGCCCAATATTTCTTCGTTTCAAGTTTTTTTTCCGACGAACGTAAACAAGAACAATGGCTGGAGGTTTGTCTTTAATTGATCCTGGCTTCCGCATAGGAATTATTTTGTCTTACATTCTATACTGTACTTTGTGTGCTTCAAGTCGTGCATGGTCCATTATCGTTGTACGATTGAATTGGACTCTCAAGAGTTATTTTCGTTTGGATATATTCGATTATAAGATACCACTTATTCAAAACGTCTTCATCAAGAAAAGAATTTAACCGATTGTTGGGTCGACTAAGGTTTCATGCTCACGTATTGACAACCAAGACAGGTTCTGGATTCCATTTGAAAAGCATATCTCGAGTTTAAGATATCTTTAAGAGAAATGATTGAGTGATGGGTTTTAATTTACTATGAAAATAATAATCTATTTTTTATAACAAAAAATCAAATAATTAATAATTATAAATTGTTATGGAGTTTACTATTTCAAGAATTTGTTAGTTACAATAAATTGTCATTTTTCAAAATAGCCCAAAGATTTGTTATGCTAGCAAAGCCTAAAAAAGTTCGAGTTGATCACACATCTATTGTTATATAAAAGAGAAAGTTTCCATCTCTAATATGGGTAGTCATTGTTGTCGTCATAGTTGTTGTTGCTGTGGTAGAAAATTGGATCACGTATGCTAGGGCAAGATATTGAATGGGCACGGGAAAGGTCGAAACGAAAAATTGATCTGACTAGGGAAGGATTAGTCCAAGCAAATGTACATTATCTTCAAATTATTTGGCAGCTAAAAAGCATTGTTTGTCTCTGCAACGTCAAAGTTCAAGATGAGAATATGAGGATGAAAGAAATATGAAGTTTCTATATATTTCAGTATTTGGATAAAGTGGCATATTTATAGGTTTTATTGTATAATAATATAAGGTAATATATGAATCAAGGATATTCATAATCAAAGGGAGATCCATGTGCAATCCTAAAAGATACAGAAAATCAAGATAAGCATGCTAATTATCTCTAATTGAGGAAAATTTCCTAGAGAGATATCTTTGATGATTCTAATGACCCGTTAGATAATAATGAACCTACCATCTTGCATTACATTCGCCAACATTTCCAATTACAAAGAAACATTTCGACTTTTGTCCTTCCCTGCCTTATTTTCTTATTGGCGATAATGTCTCCCCAACTTTCCTTGTTTGTACGCCTTTGAAGGCCATAAATTGGTGATTCAAGAACATTATTTGCTCACCAACCGAGAGAAAGAGAGAGATTATTTGCTTTCCTATCTATTTTTTTTGTGTTTCCTATATGTTGAGTGATTTTAAACCTCTCTCACTTCAAAAGCTAGTTCAAAAAGTAAGATTTTTCCCCACACTTATAAACTGATCACCAGTCATTTCCACAATAGATATGGGACAACTTAAACAAACTCCCCCTCACACATCGTACCTTGAGTCGAAGCCACAATTAGGGGTAAGCACAGTCTGGGTGATTGGTTCCCACATTGGAATCGGAAACCACCCACTAAGGATCGATTCTAAAAAATTGAAATCGAGACTCGCCAATTGATTCCATGGATCCAACTAGGAACCGAAACGCCAGTTCGGTCAGATTCTCAAGTGAATCCATGAAACCAATCCCTAATCCCTACAAAGCTTGTTTAGCCTTATATTCTAGTTGAATTGCAAACCATTGATTTTGATTAAGAATTGAAAACTATAAGGTAAAACGAATAAACAATACTCGTTAGCTAAAAACTTGATTTCTTTGAAGGTCAAGGTATAGTCCTCTTAAGGTTTCCCAACACCGAAAAATATGTGGAGAATTAAATTCCACGTTAAAAGTCCTAACCTCCATAGAAGTTAAAATATTAATCGCTTGATTCATCTTTTTTCATTGTCAACTTAATTTAATCATGAGAATGGCTAAAGAGAGATCTAATTATACTCTTAAAACCAACCATTAGCTTTTATGAACATCTCCAATCGGTTCTCTCCTTCCTCTACGTTTGTTTATTTTGTTTTGGTTGAGAAAGTAAATAAATGGATTATTATAATAAAATAAAAAGTAGGATATTAATCCTATGACATGCCCAAGAGACAAAATTAGTCAATAATGTCCAATAACTACAAATATGCATATATGTACATATATATTTGGTCAAAAAATTATAAAATAATTAAGTAACTGAGATGAAATTTCCTTTTTTAAACATATACAAGTGAGTGGGTGGGCGGTTCCATGACCAAACCAAGATTTGGACCAATACTCACTAGTTCCACTAAATCGGAACCAGGAAGTGAACCGACACTGTCAATTCTGGTCTGGTCTAGTTTGGTTCCGAATGGTTTTTGCACACCCCGAGCCATAATAACCCGTAACTCCTTTGTGTAACTATTGGATCCAAACTTGTTTGCAAGTCAAGCTCTGATACTTTGAACCTCTTTTATCACAAGCTTGCCTATGGCTAGTCGTCGTGGCCTTAGACCAGCCAAGAAAGAAGCAAAATGGGAAAAAAAAAAAAAAGGGAAAGAAAGAAAGAAAGAAAGGAATATATTGAAATAAATATAATTAAAAATATGAAAAAATTAAATTCTTTTAATAATTAAAAATATTTAAAATTTTGATTTTTTAAAATATTTTTGTAAGAATAAAAGTTTCATTAACTAAAGACCCAAGCTCGAGCGCCAAGGACTCGTGCAAGGCCTTTATGGACCTGATATTAGGTGCTGAAGCATCGAGTATGGGCACCACGGGTTTGGGCCTAACCTCGATGGACCCAGCTCTAGCCGTTGGAGACCTAATCTTGAATGCGTGGACTTGGGAACCAACATAAGGTTTTCGTGCTTAAGCATAGAGTTTCGATCTAAATACCAATATCTAGTCATATTTTGGAAAATATTTTCCGGTTTTTTCAAAGAAATAATTATTTTCCTGAATTTAAGTTTTGGGAAAACCTTTTGACTCATTTTTCTAAGCGAACTAAACGCCGAAAAATGAGGAAAATGTTTTTCACGATACAAGTGGACCTAAGACTGATAAATTGTTTCCAAGAAGAAAGAAAACAGAAACTTGAAGCCTTCAAGCTCACTCACAATTGAGAAGTCAACGTGAAAAGTAACTTGGAAGCTAGAATTTCCTCATTTACATCCATGAACAGCTCTTAACTTATCCTAATTACTTGGTCAAACTTTGTTCAAGCTTCATTAAATTAATTCATTCGACAACACTAACACTTGATCAAGCGGTTACCAACAATTTACATGCTTATTAAAAACATTTGGCAAAAAGGATAGTAACATATATTTATATAATATATATAGGAATAATTGTTCGGTGCAAATTTATTGTATTGTAGATCTATCTCACATATCGACTGGCATACTTCAATACGAAATATGTGGCAAGATGCATATGGGCCTTTCTTGGGAAAAGTGTTAAAAAAATCCTAAACATTTTGTATTTATGCCAATTTAATCATAAACATTTTGTTGGTGCTAATTTAGTCCTAAACATTTTCACTTTGTGCCAATTTAGTTATTTCTACTTAATTTTGGCCTGATTTTGCTAATTGGGCGTCGGTCGACTGACGTAGCACAATCGACGCTAACGTGTACAATTTTAATACAATTTTAATAAAATTTTAATATTTTTGAATTTTTTGTTTTCTTTTTCTTTTTCTTTTTTCCCTCTCCTCCTCCCTCTAAGTTCGGCGACTGACCAGAGGCGACGCCTAGCAAGGTCGAGGTCAACCTCATCGGCCTCTATCGAGCCTCAACGGCCACTAGTGAGGGCTCGAGCCCTCGCCAATGGCCATGAGGGCGGCCTCGCGTTGGGCGGTGAAGCTCGCCCTCGCCCAACCTTTGGTGAGGGCTTGGCTGCGAAGGGGACCTCGCGCCGAGCAAGCAAGGCTTGCCCTCGCCAGATCGAGCGACCCTCACCGCCCAACGCGAGACCGCCCTCACAACCACTAGCGAGGGTTGGCTGACGAGGTCAAGGTCGACTTCATTGGCCGTCGCCTCTAGCCGATTGCCGAGGTCCGATGACCAGCGGGAGAAAAGAGAAGGAGAAGGAAAAAAAAAAAAAAATAAATGAAAATCCAAAAATCCAAAAAAAATAATGTATTATTAAAAATTGTCCATGTCAATGCCGATCGTGCCATGTCAGCTGACCGGCATCCAGTTAGCAAAATCCGGCCAAAATAAGCCGAATATGACTGAATTGTTACCAAGTGAAAATGTTTAGGACTAAATTAGCACCAAGAAAAGGTTTAGCACTAAATTGGCACAAATGCAAAAAGTTTAGGACTTTTTTAACACTTTTCCCAGCCTTTCTCCAAAATGGACCAATTTTTTTGAAGATACTCTTGATTTTGTGTGGATGTGCTTGTGCCGTTAAGCAAAAGTTTGTGTTGTTTTAGTACGTTCTTGTCTAAGGACGCAATTGTCGTTGTAGACCCTTAAACCATTTTTCACGAAAGAAGATTGTGTCATGCCATATCTACTCTAAAAAAGTACTTAGTATATCGATTGATTTTAACCTGCCATCGCCTCTGGCTAGTTGCCGAGGTCTAGCGACTAGCTGGAGGAAAGAGAAGGAGAAGGAAAAAAGAAAATTTTAAATTTTAAAAATATTAAAATATTATTAAAAGTTGTCCACATCAACACCGATTGTACCATGTCAACCGACTGGCGTCTAGTCAGCAAAATCCAACCAAAATTAGTCGGAAATGACTGAAATAGCATCAAGTGAAAATGTTTATGACTAAATTAGCATCAAGAAAAGATTTAGGGCTAGGCACAAATACAAAAAGTTTAGGACTTTTTTAACACTTTTCCCAGCCTTTCTCCGAAATGGGCCAATTTTTTGATGATACTCCTGATTTTGTGTGTCTGTGCTTGTGTCGGCAAGCAAAAGTTTGTGTTATTTTAGTACGTTCTTGTCTAAGGGCGCGATTGTCGTTGTAACCCCTTAAACCATTTTTCACGAAAAAAGACTTGTGTCATTCCATATCTACTCTAAAAAAGTACTTAGTATATCGACTGATTTTAATATGTTTAGCGTTATTTTATATAGAACTCAATATGTAGTCGTTTGCAAAAATCGAAAGGTTAGAGAAATATACCCGGAAATAATTGAAATGTCATCACAATCCAGAAAACAAAAATCCGATTCAAAAGTTTTCTTTTTGCTTAGGAGTCGAGTCATATAGATGGACGAATGGCGTGTTGGAAAAGCCGAATGGAATATGACTAAGGGAGCCCTATGAAAACGACGTTGTGGAATGAGTGTTCGACTTCCAATTATTATAAAGCAATTATTACTTGGAAAGGATCCAAGACGAGGAACACAAAGTGGAACAAACAACGTTGTCTAGCCAAACATGCCTCCCTTCTTTCTTCTCTCTTTTCATTTTTATTTTTAATTTTTTTGAGACGGCAATGACACGAGGATTTTTTTTCTTAAATGGTTCAAGTACATATGAGTCCAATACATCCGACTCTCTAGAATGGAAAAATTGTCCAATAATTTATAAACATATTATACGTTAGTCAATTTAGTGCTAACCTTCATCAATTGAACTTTTTGCCAATTGAATATGTCTAGTAAATTTTGGCCAAAAACTACCGAGGTAGACATTGGCCATGGACTCTGATTGGCAAAAGGTAAAAAAATTTAGAATTCAATTGATAAAATTAAAAGGTTTAATGCTAAATTGGTAAAAGTATAATAAATTTATCTTTTTAAATAATCTTTTCTCTTTAATATAGATGAGTCTTGCGTAAGACCTACGTGATTTAAGAGTCGGAATGCACTAGACTAACATTCACTGGGTGCATCAAAAAGTTATCACCGTACACCGGGTCCTTGAAAACTTTTCTGGTCAATATCAAAGCTACAGCCCCCACGCAAACGGGGAGCACTGAAGACTTAGGTCAAACGCGGTTTTTCATATTGACGTGAGAATGGGCGTACGTCATGAGACCGATCGTATGACGTTTCTAGCAAAATCTATTTTCTTCATTTTACCACTTCACAAGCGAAAATCCAAAAAAAAAAGGGGGGTGGGAGGGGAGGAAAAAGAGAAAAAGGAGGAGCAGCCCGATCGATTCAAACATTTTATTTTTTTGGCCCACATGTTAAATTCTTGTTTTTCATCAGATCAACCTGTTAAATTCAGAATATAAGCGCTTGGAGATATATCAACTTAATATGATTTCGATACGCTAATTGCTTATCTTAGCCAAAGGAAAAAAAAAAACTGCCGTTTAATGAATATATTCTTTTTTTGAACTACCTAGAACCCTCTTCAACCTTCACTCAATTTTAAAAAATATATATAAACCAAAAATTATCTAAATATATAGCTGCAAAACCCAAACCCTTGCTTTTTCTATAACTTTCCCCTTTATGGCTACAGTCGCTACCACTGTCCTTGCTTTATATAAAAATATGAACATGTTCTTCGTCGTCGTCCAAGTCGTCCGACCTTGATTGGGGTTTGACAGGTCAGAGTTTTGCCGAGATTCAGGTCGCCAAGAAGTGAAGGAGGGGCCCAAAATTAGCGATGGTAGTACCGTGGTGGTGGAGGGGACTGCGAGCCTCGTCGCTCTGGTGCAATGGGGCTTGGTGTTGCGGCTGAGAAAGAGGGGGGCAGGAAGGTTGCTAGGATTAAGGTTTTTGTGAATTTAGGATGAATTGGGATTGAAATAGTGGTAGGGGTTATCTTTAAGCGGAAATGAAAAATGTGTAAATGAAACTGCAAGGCCAGCTTCTTTCATACTTAACTTTTACGTCTTGACAATATAATCCAAGTATCGGATATTAGGTTTTTTTTTATTGGCAAAAATGAAGCAGTGATTATCTATAAATGATGCAAAGTCATCTTTAATGAAAATGAGAGATCTTATGAAAATATTATGGGTTATTTTAAAATTTTAATTTTTTAAACGAAGGCCTTATTCAGAGGAAAAGTACAAGGAGGAGGAAAAAATGCACCGCCCTTTTTAAAAAGGGGCAAAAGAATGTTGGAACGATTTGGACTCCCGATCTATTGGGGGCACAAAATAAAATAAAAATAAAAAAAAGGGCAAAGATGATGATGTCGTGTCCGAAGTGACCGGTCATTATTGGGTAACGGCTTGAGCTCTTGGCTTGAACGGCGAGGTTACTGTGTGGTTAGCTTCATCTAGAAACCCTTCCATACGAAATACCCCTCATTCTCGATTCACATGTCATGTTCAATATTGATGGGTTATTTTCTATTTTTGCATTCATCTCTTGTTTAATACTTTCTCAAGAAGAAGAATGAAGGAGGAGGGGGAAGGGTTCGAAGAGACAGATCAACGTTCCATTTTGCCTGTGGTCAACTGTCAATTTCGACTGGCTTAGGGGACCTGATAGCAACTCATCAGCACCACATAATATAACATAATCCCCCTTTTTAAAGGAAAAAAAAATAAAAAGTCAAACTGACCGGAGCACCACTTGCCCGCTCCATCGGGACTCTTCCTTAATAATTTCTTGTCTCGTCGTAGCACTCTTCCCCGTGAAATATGCGACGTTGAACGCTGTTCGATTCCGCTTCGGTTTTTCGTTACAATTTCCTGTCTCGGGTGTGAAAAGGAACTTTCTCTTTCTAAGCACTCCCCAAATTCCACACGTCCTCCTTTTAACTCTTCCTCTCTTCCCCCAGCACGATCCCTCCTACTGAAACCAAACCTAATCCGCTGAAAAAAGAAAGCTGAAAAGGTGAGGCTGAAGGGAACTTGCTCTCTCGCTTGACTCTTGCTGGTCCTTCCCTCATGCTTCTCGCTGATAAAAACTGACCCGCAATCCACGACCGTCTCTCGATCGACTTCTCTTCGATGATGCCGAAGACCGCTCGGTCCACCCTCCTCCTTTTGGCCGGCGTGGTCTTGCCTATTCTCGCGGCGGCGCATAAAGCCATCCACCCGCCTTGCAGCCAGACATGCCGCACTGGCGAGCCCGCGAAGCAGAACCTGACTTATCCGTTCGGGTTCTCGCCGGGCTGCCCGATCCAGCTCAACTGCACCGACGACGGGGACGCCCTCATAGGGAAGTTCCGGGTGCAGTCCGCGTCCTCGGAGACCGTCACCGTCACCATCGAGGCCGAGTGCGACCGCCCGTTCCAGGCCATGACCAATCTCTATGGCCGCAACTACGCCCCGATCGGGAAGAACGCCATCCTGCTCAAAAACTGCACGCAGATATCCCCCTGCGACTTGCCCAAAACGCAGATCATTCAGGCCCAATTCCAGTCCCTCTGCGAGACTAAGAACAAGGTCAACACCAGCATGAGCTGCTACTCCGAGCAGGCGAACGACTACAGCACAAAGTTTCTCAACCGTACCAGGCTCTTCGCCCTCGGCTGCAAGTTCTTTCTGTCGTCGATATCGGCGGAGGAGCTGAACAATGTGTCGGTGTCGCTTGGCGTCCAGATGCTGCAGCTGGAGTGGTGGGTGAACGGCGACCAGTGCGAGTGCTCCCGGGACGCGGACTGCGTTCGACTCTCGGGGCTACCGAACGGCGGCGGAAATGGGTTCCGGTGCAAGTGCAAGGATGGGTTCCGTGGCGACGGGTTCTTGGCCGGCACCGGCTGCCGGAGAGGTTAGTTCCAGGATTTCATTATTCTCTACTCTTTTGACCCCATTAATCTTCTGTGATTAAAATTTAAAATTAGTGCAAAAAATGCTGAAGTGATATACAAAATTAATTTGCTAACTGTTATGGGGGGCTGGTAGTAGGTTAAGAATACGATCCATTTACTCAAGTTCTAAAATCAAAACCCCATCTAATATTTTGCTAAGTTAAATTAGATAATTCTAAATTGTCTACTTTCCTTACAAAATTGCGGGGACGCCTTTTTGTAGTTTGGTAATCTCTTTCATGCAAACGACAATATAGGAATTAAAATCTTCATGAAAGCCTCTCTCCAACCATAATTTCCCACCAGCAATCCCTTGCAAAGGCTTTTAAAAGGAAATTAAACTTGCGAAAAAAAGTTGCCATTAGCAAACGGTCGTGAATTGTGGATGGAGAAGGGTTAAAAGTTGCCTTCATTTCATTATTTTATGTTACTTACCCAAGAAACTGTTCATGTTGCTCTAATTTTTCTCTCAACTGAAGTCAACTAATCAATGCTAACCAGATCCTGCTGTAGCTTCATAACGTACGGCGACGCCTCTAGAAATCAATGTAAATTACTCTAGCATAGAGACGTCGCCGAGTAAATTTTTCAGCGAAAAGATCAACTTGCACTAAAAACCGAGTTTGGTGAGACCAACCTCTATAAATGCTCCCATCTAATTCAGGATATATGCAAAATCCATGCAATAACTCCTTCACATCCCCATTTACGAATAAAGCGCGCACTCGACTTGGTATTCTTCGATCGAGTCGAGGGGATGCCTATTTTCCCTATCCTATCCTAATTCAAGTGGATGCCATCATAGCTCGTGGCCGGACAAGTACCCGTTTTCTGCCAGAGGCCGAGATCATTTCTTTATGATTATTCGGCACGGAATTTCGTCGTCCTGGTGGCCGGTTTGGTTAAATGAGCACGTTTCCCCTCTCTAGAACGCAGCAAAGGTAAACGCACAGGGACCCCATTAGCGGGCGGACAATAATGCATGGGACCCCTTGAACGATGGATTAACATCGGCCTACTTAAGTTTCTGTCGTAAAGTCAGGTCAAAGTTGATATAATATTTGGGCCGGTGTCCCGCTTTTCTTCCTGAGTCGTTAAAGGAACGATCCACCATTATTGTCCTGTCTTTTGTCCGGCACGGGGGAGAGAACAGGGCGTGCGTCGCGCTCAAGAATGGGTTGTTTCACCTAACGCATATCGCCACTGGAAATCTGTGGATTCTTTTGCACGATGCTGACTATGCTCCAAAGTGATTTTGATCTCTTAGAATTACGATAGTCAATGGATCGGCAGATTTCGTGGGGGGGGGGGGGTGGTGTCTTGCAATCTTAGTGATGACTGAGCCTCTGAGACTTTAGAGACGCTAAGTGCAAAGAGAGATCCACCCAAAGCCCAGAATCTCGACTTTATAGGGCACTCATATAATAGAGAACTTTGAATTTAACTTCGACATTGGACTCAAAAAGACATTCTAGTAGACAATGACAGTCGACTGCTCCTTCTAGTTCTATGTCCCTTCGGTGTCGAGCTGGCCAGCTCTTAGTTTTCGTGCTTAACCAGAACTTAGGCTTCATGGGAAATCGATTTCGGTCGTGCCGATCGTGGCGGCTCCCAAGAGTTTTTCGAGTCGAGATGTCCGTGTTGTTTTATGTACGTGATTACGGAAACTGTCCATCCTGCTGAGTGCTGACATTTGTTCTCTTGTTCTTGTCTTGCAAGCAGACGCGTTCATGTGCAATCCTGCAAAGTATCTCTCTGGCCAATGCGGAGGAGCCACCAGAATTATTGTTCTAGTTGGAGGTACTCTTTTTCTTCCTATCGAATTAATTATATGATCATAAATAATTGCTTACGTGTTCTATGGTTCTGAATTTCTCGTAGAAAAAGTAACTAGTGACTTCAAGTGACTTTTAGGAATGTTCATATCTGTACCCGTCAAATGACGTCTCATGTCGTCTTGTTTCTTTGTTTTCAGGTGTCGTAGTTGGGGCTTCCTTCATGATCAGTTTGGGCTTGATGATCTGCTTCTTTCGACGGCGAAGCAAATGGAAAGCCCAACTCCAGGTGCAGCGCCGTCTGTCCGAGGCCTCGGGCAAGAGCAGCATCACCTTCTATCCCTACAAAGAGGTCGAGAGAGCCACAAGCTACTTCGCAGAGAAGCAGAGGTTAGGGACGGGGGCGTTCGGGACGGTCTATGCCGGGAAACTGAGCGGCGACGATGAGTGGGTCGCCATCAAGAGGATCAAACAGAGGGACAGCGTCGAGCAAGTCATGAATGAGATCAAGCTCCTGTCATCCGTGAGCCACCCCCACCTGGTCAAGCTCCTCGGCTGCTCGATCGAGAAAGGCGAGCAGATCCTCATCTACGAGTTCATGCCCAATGGCACATTGTGCCAGCATCTGCACAGAGAGAGAGGTCAAGGACTTTCCTGGCCGATCAGGCTCAAAATTGCCACAGAAACTGCTCAAGCAATTGCCCATCTCCACTCTATTAAGCCACCAATATACCATAGGGATGTCAAGTCGAGCAACATTCTTTTGGACTACAGTTTCAAGTCGAAGGTTGCGGATTTTGGCCTTTCAAGACTTGGCATGCTCGAGGACTCCCACATCTCGACCGCCCCACAGGGGACCCCGGGCTATCTCGATCCCCAGTACCATCAGGATTTCCACCTCTCTGACAAATCGGATGTCTACAGCTTAGGCGTAGTACTCATGGAGATCATCACGTCGCTGAAGGTCGTGGACTTCTCGCGGCCTCAGAACGAAGTGAACTTGGCCAATCTGGCCACGGATAGGATCGGGAGGGCGCGGTTGGATGAGATCATTGACCCCTTCCTCGACGTGAACAAGGACGAGTGGACGTACCTGTCGGTGCAGAAGGTCGCCGAGCTGGCATTCCGCTGCCTTGCGTCTCACCGAGACATGAGGCCTACCATGAAGGAAGTGGCGGACGAATTGGACAGGCTCGGGCTCAGTAGATGGGCCGCTTCCGAAGAGAAAAGTTGCACAACCTTGTCCGAGACGTCTTCGTGCTCTTCTTCGGGCAGCATCAGCGAGAAGTTGCTCATTTGTCCCAAGAGGAGAGCCGAACCGGAGATCAGAAAGGCGATTGGCACCGGAGATCAAACCGGAAGTAGCACCATAAGCTCAACCGGGAGCGCGGTGGATAATTCGACGGCATCGATGAGAGATTCATCTCCAAGTGAAGAGAGCTCTCCCTCATCAAGCAGTTTACTCTCTAAGGTGATTCCAGTGACTTAAAGTCCCTCTGCATTCGACGCTTTTACATCTGCTGTAGAACGCCACAACTGTAAATCCATTTATAGTCAAGTTTTGACTCTAACTAGCTGGATTATTCGCTCATCAGCATGTTTGTTCTGGAGTGGTGCCCAGAAATAAAGTAATACCTCCCGTTGTTTGCATCTCCGCTCTGGCATGACAGTTCCACTCATACAATTAATGTGGTATATTCTATTGAGAGGAGGATTTGAAGTATATAACGAAGGAGGAGAGATGAGGAGGGCAGATCTTAAGTTCCATGAGAAGAAGGATTAGTTTTGAACATCAGATTCTTCTAGTGCCATAGAACGAAATAGAATGAGAAAGTATGTATGCAAAAGATTCAACTTTCTGATGTCGCGGACTGAGCCAGGCTGTGGATCTTCATCCCTGCGAAACACTCCACTCGTGTCTCCACGACCATCCCTGACGGTGCATTACCTCACTCGCATAGGCGTCGACCAGCGAGATTAGGCGAAAACCACCTAGTTGAGCACCTTGCGAGGTAGAGAATCTTAATCCGGAAAAACTTACACCGGTCTTCACATTGTAAGTCACTTTACAAGGAATCTCTCATCCAACATGGAAACTATGTGGTATCACAAAACCCTAACTCGTCCCTTTGCCCGCCTCCAGCGACCATCTCTAAGGGAAGCCGGTGTCCTAACATCGAAGGTTGTATCGTCTGACACATGACCATCGGTCACCCCAGCATATAAACCGTCAAATGAGGTCCCTTCTATATGATCTCAAGTTATACTTGATCCTGCAGCCACCAATATATCATGACGATCAATGTCTTATCCCAATGTAAACAATGTTTTCTTTACACGCGGCTTGCACATGGGATATCTACTACTATTACTAATTATGCGTGCCCCTGACGTTTTCTTTTTTTCGTGCGCATATAAAATTGCACATGGTTCATGCTGGGTCATGGACACAGCCTTCTCCATTACCGGAGAGAGCGGGCCCTTCGCAGCAGCATCATCATTTCGGCCACCACCACCGGCGAAAGTGGTCGTGCAGCTTTTGTCCAATATGTGCGGTCACCGTCGCGAAAAAGTCCTACAGCTCGAAAATGGATGTAAATCGTGGGATAAACACTGTCAAATCTAGAGTTCTAATTACATAAGAATCCCAGTCGAAGCAGCCCGTTTGTCTCTAAGGCCGACAATGACATTTCTTCCCACATTAAGCCCAAAATTGTGAAAAATATGGGGAAAACAATGTTCCCTAATACAGGAAAGACTACCATAGATGGCGCTTATGGAGTGATAATTCTAATTTTGCATCTACAAATGATGTTTGGGGGCAAGAGATCAATCCACTAAACTTCATTCGATGCATCATCGTCTATTTTATTTATGCAATATGATATTGGAGATGGTGATGAATATAACTAATTATATAGGTAGATGTTATTTTCGCCTGCGTGAGTCGTGTTTTAGTGGAAAAGCCACCTATATAAGTAGTTGCCCTTGTCTATAGCCTATAGACAAATATAAATAATAAAATAAGCATATGTCATGATTTATCTATCGTGCCATTTATATACAAACTTATCTCCTACTAAGGGAAATTGTCCAATCAATTTTAAATTTATTGTGCGGATACCAATTAAGTCTTGAATTTTTTTTTTAATTTTGTAAATTTAGTCCTAAATTTTTGCACAAAATTTCAATGTAGTCCTTCCAACTAATTTTCATCGAGAATCGTTGACGTGACGGCATGCCACTTAGAATATTCATTGATAACTAGATCATGGAGTCAACGATTTCCAACAAAAATTAACTTAAATGACTACATTAGAATTTCGAGCAAAGATTTAGTTCTAAATTAATAAAAGTGAAAATTTTAAGAGTAAATTGGCATTTGTACTTTAGGATCGATTGGATTACTTCCCTGTCTCTTTGTTAACAACAGAATAGCCACCTTTACTCCACTCGTGAATTTGTGACATCTCCTCTTTGGGGATGTTGAAATGAAATTGTATGACAGTAGAGTGGCAAAGATATTTTCTAATATCTTAAATATTGATTTCGTTTTGCATATTTAATAGGTCAAAAGACTTTCACTTCACTCGATTTCAGCATGCCAAATTTGAATGGAATCCATCCTTAATGCTTCAAGTCTATACGTCCCTATCTTTGTCCAAAAAAGTAACTAACTTCGATGATTGGTCCCATCTTCTATCGCCTACGTGTTTAGTCAAAAAAGAGTTAACTTTGATTATCGGTACTATCTTTTATGGCATATGTGTTAAGTCGTAATATTCATTTTTTCTTCCAAAACTACCCTTTTATAAGATAACAAGAAAAATACCAGTTATAATTCCATCAACACTTGAGCAACCACTTGCTTCGTTCAAAGAACAACCACCCTCGCTCATTTTCTCCACTGAAAAAATAATTGCCCTGTTTTTTGGACAACTCTCAATCTATTACTTTTTCGTCTTTTTACATTTTTATTCAACTTTGTGCACCGCGTGACGCTTCCCAACTCCAGTATTCCAATCTTAATATATATAAAGGAGGTAAAGAGAGCATTCTATCATCGAGGACGTTAAGATCCGACACTCCAAGGGCAAGTACATACCAAATGTCTTACTTTTGTGAAGCGTATATCTCCTACTTTGAAAGTCCCATCCATATCCACATATCAAATATCATCCAAATTCATTTTCAATCCAAAAAAAAAAACAACTAGTTCAATTTGGTGGCCACCGTCAAAATTATTTTTAAAAAAAAATTCTTATGGCTCGTATGATTCTTACAATAACAAAAACCAAAATGGTCATTTCATGAATTTGAGTGGGGTAGTTTTTTAGGATAGTGGATGGTTACTTTCATCAAAAAGACTTTCTAGAAACATTCAAAAAGTTGTCTAAGAATTGACCGAATAAAAAAATACTAAATGAAGATATGAATTAGTCTCGATGTGCAATTAAAGAGATTCTTGAGAAAGACATCCCTAATCACTAAACCTCTGTTTATTGCATGTGCAATTATTCTTACACTTGCACAGCAAGAGCAAAGAAGCTGCTAGGAGTGCTCATGCATTACGTCATTCCCAATATTTTAATGGGATAAGCGAGTGTGTATGTAAAAATATATAAACCCTGGATTTGTATAAAAATAAGAGCCATGCTGTACTAACTTCTAAGCTCGGGTCACGCATATAAAGGATCTAATCGAATTATATGATTTTTTTTTTATAAATCTAGGGATTTAATAAGATCGATGCTGCTGCCCCCGCCAAGATGCCTTCTCCCACAACCATTTTTTAGTAGAGCGAACCAATATAGCTAATTGGACTATTTTCATAGGGTGGTGGACCGGGCCCTGTGACTTTTTGACTCTCCATGCTGTACCCGAGGCATGCCATTAATGGCAATTAAAAAAATAAAAAATGAGGAAGCCTAAGTACGGAGCTTAGTTGCGTAAACGCCCTTTTTCAAGGAGGCATTATTATATAGTTTCCAATGGCGAGTACCGTCCTCTGTGGTGACCAAAACGTCGCTTATATTGTAAACGTGAAAGCGGGTCAGTGCGTAAGCATCGCGTTCTAGAAAACAAGTGTGGAAACACCCAATCCATCCATTCGATTTCGGATCCTTCCTAGAATTAAATGAAAGGCAATAGGCGATCGGGACCATGGCGTTCTTCCGCCTTGGAATTTTTCCAACGTGACCATCCCTTATCGCTAAGATATAAAAGCATGGGGAGAGAAAGAGACCTCCGATTCTTGATTCGATTTTCACACGTTCGATTTATGTAGAAGCACCCTTCTCGTGCAAAAAAGCAGCACCGCCACCCCCCGCTGAGGATGTCGTGCGCCCATACTTGTCCCGAAAAGAGAGAAAAAGGGCTTAAAATAATTACGAAATAAAGGAACGTACAAACAGCACTAACCCAAATTTTTACACATGTGATGCAAAGAAAAAGTTGCTAAGTCCTCTTCCACTGCCCCTGTCCCCCGTCATCCTCCACTATCCCGAAGTTCGGACCCATTGAGCCAAAGTCCCACTTGCTTTTTCGAGCATGTGTTAGGTAAGTTTCGAATTTGGAAAGAAAAAATTTCAGTCGCCCTTCAAGAGCAAATTGCTCCTGAAGTTGCCAAAACATATGCTCAGATTTTTCTTATGTGGCTTTTCTATATTCTTCCTTCATTTTTTTTTTTTAATTATTATCCATGGGCATGGATATGGTCGGTCAGAAGGTGGCTCGCTTGAGCGACGTGACGGTCACTGACGCCCCCAGCGCCGACGTCCCGACCTCGATCTCGAACGAGTCGTACCGGAGGAAGAGCTCCACCAGGAGCAGGCGCGAGACCAGGACGACGAAGTCCTTGCCGGCGCACTGCTTGTTCCCCAGGGTCGGGCTCTCGGTCTCCGGCCCGTTCGACCACAGGACGTGCCGGAGCAGCGCCTCCCCGTCCTCCCCGACGAACCGGTCCGCCACGAACTCCTCGGCCCGCTCGAATATCCGCGGGTCCTTGGTGGCGAACGGCTGGTACCCGAATATCATCTCCCCTTCCTTGACCTCGTACGCCGCGTCGTGGCTCTCGATGACCAGGTCCCGCTTCGCCTTCCCGTACTGCAGCGGCACCGGTGGCTCGATCCGGAGGGCCTCGTAGACGGCCGACTTCATCAGGGGCATCCGCTCCATCGCCGCCATCGTGACCTTCCCGCCCGCGTCCCGGACGGCGGACCGGATCTCCCGGGCCAGGTCGGTGTGGAGCTTGCCCCCGGCCCGCCCGATCCACTTGATCATGTTGGGGAAGAAGATCTTCATCCCCCCGAACGAATTGAAGCAGGTGGCGAAGAGGAGGTTGTGGCAGGCCTCCTCCCGGGAGATCCCCATCCGCTCGGCCTCGTCCAGGACGGGGCCGGAGGAGGAGTGGAAGAAGTCGTAGAGCCGCTTGTAGTCCTCCTTGACGAGGGACGCCGGGAGGCGGAAGGTGTGGATGACGAGGTCCTCGACGAGCTTCGGGAGGCCGAGGACGAGGAGCGGGCCGATCTGGAACACGACCCACTTGCCGACCAGCTTCGGGCCGTCGAGCCCGAGCTTGGTGTCCGCCGGGTTGACCCCGTAGAGCGAGCGGGCCAGGAAGTTGAAGGCGGCCTGGTCGTTGGGGTCGCCGAAGCCCGCCTTGCCCTTGGCGGCGAGGTCGGCCTCGAGGGTCTCGAAGAGCTCGGTGAAGCTGGCGTGGAACTCGGGGATGACGTGGTCGCGCCGGGACTTGAGGAGGAAGAACATGAGCTTCTTCAGCTTGGCGTGGGCGGGCTCGGAGGGGTCGAGGTAGGAGAGGACGCGGTAGCCGCCGGTGAGCTCGGTGGACGGCATGAACGTGCCGGTGAAGAGGTCGCGCTTCTCGATCTTGGTGACGTCGAAGAGGACGGGGAAGCTCTTGCCGTCGAGGAGCACGACGACGCGCGGGTTCTGGGAGATGAACGGCCCCGGCGGGAGGTTGGCCCGGTACACCGTGGACCCGTACTTCTGGACGCGGGACTTGAAGAACTCGTCCCGCCCCTGGTTGTAGAAGTAGTCCTGCCGGTCCTTGAAGGGCCCCACCAGCGGCAGCCCGTAGTCGCCGGGGATCTTCCGGAGCGGGAGCTTGGGCTTGGGGTCGGGCCCGGGAGCGAACGGGGACGCCACCACCGGCGGGGGCACGGCCGGCCTCTCCGACACGGAAGCGGCGACGCGGCGGAGACGGGCGGCGGCGGGGAGGCGGACCGCGGCGGCCCTTCCTGGGGCGCGCCGTGGCCGTGCCTCGTGGGTCGGAGCTGCAAGGGAGAGAAAGTTATGGAGGTTGACGCCATCGGTGCCCTGCTTCAACACACGCACGCACGCACGCACGCGCACTCTCTCTCTCTCTCTCTCTCTCTCTTACTTTCCGCGTCGGACGCCTGGCGCAGAAGAGAGAGAAAGTAGGAATAAAGAAGAAAAGGAAAGGATCGAAGGACTTTGTTGACAAGTGGGGAGCGTCAGCGACGGGGGAGAGAGAGAGAGAGAGAAGATGAAGAAGAAGATGATGATGCTTGGGTGGAAGCGAAATAATGAAAGGTGGTTTGCAGGGGAAGGTGGCGGAGGGGAGCGCGTATTTATAACGGGGGCAACGCCACAGACGGTAACCGGGAGGTGGCCGGCGGCCCCCCGCCCCCCGACCCCACCACCACCACTACTCTTCTGCCGCTTTATGAAAAAATCGGGCCATTTTGTTAATAATCCAGCTTGGACCATAAATCGTGGAAGGCGTGCATAATCGGTGCAAGGCTCTTTTTTTAACACGGAGAAATTGATATTTCAAAACGATTTCAGATCTTCTTTGCTGCTTCCTCTGCTTTTTCTTGCTTACCTTTCTTTCTCCTCCCTCGGTTACCGTGACGACCACGTGCTGCGTCTGGTCTGAATATTATAAGGTTTGACGAAGAATCTTCGCCCGAACCGGAGAGAGAAAAGAAGGTAAAGCCTTCAACCGTTCATACGGACTTGCCGCTGGCGCGGGTTGATTTGAGCGATGCGCGGTCTGGTCCGTCGGGACAGTCTCGTCCGGAGATTTGAGTGGGGGCTGCTTCCGAAACTGTGTTCTCGTTCATTTGATTAGTGCCCTTTTTCATGTTCGGTTGATGGAGATTGATGGGTTATGTCTTACCGTCCCCTATATCAGGTTATGTTCTTTATTGTAGAAAAAATGACGTTTGATGGGGGGAATAAAAATTCAATCCGAGTCGCTCTCAATATGAATTCGACTAATCGAGGGCGAGGAAGATTGCTTGAGTTAGAAGCCACGAGAGACTCCATCACGATAGAGAGCATCCCGACTTATGATATTGATATTCTTGTGAGGTCGAGTAGGCTTATAGAGGCTTAAAACATGAGATCCCGTGCTAGTAAAGTTAGGTGGGATCATAAAGGTGTCTCTCATGTGGCGGGTGACCTATTTAGATAGTTTTAGTAGTGACTTGACTCACTCCATTTAGGGATGATTATGGTTTCAAGATGGAATCAGATTGGTGGAACCGTTCTAATTTAAAATTTCAAAAATTGAAGAACCTGTTCTAACAAGTAGGATCCATGTGAAATAATTTTGTGTTTTTTTTATTAATATCTTTGTGCAATCTTACGGTATTTTATAATGTCTGATGATAAGTATGTAATCTGAAACCATTAGAATAAGCTTCCATTTTGGCATATTTATGATTGAAACTTTTACTTTATTAATATTTTATAATGTTCATTTGTCTAAATATGAATTATTGTCAGTAAATTATAGCAACAATAGTGGTCATTAAAAGTGATGATTCACTATAATCGTTCAATTAAGAATACAAGTGGAATCGGAGTAGACTTCGGAACCTTTAACCAAGTAGGTGTCAAGTTTCAAAGTATGCAAGATAGTTTCTAGGTTTAAAAAATTTGGAAATCTGTTTCAACATATAAAGTTTAGATTCCAAGTAAAATTTTCAACCGATCTTAAAGCTGCTCACTCTTAAATCCTTGTAAACAAAACTATCATAAGGAGTGCTTAACCATTTAGGACAAGTTGCATTGATGAATGGTGGCAAAATTAGAACTTTAATTCGGTGGGGTCAATGAAAATGAAATACCTTTTTACCGTAGGAAATAAAGTTGGTCGTTTAAGATTTTGAGTTCGGTTCCTAAATTTCATTTTAATTTTAGTCCATGACCTTCGTTTTTCTTCATATACCTAGTCTAGAAAGGCAAAGGACCATCACATTGGTCGAATAAGGTTGCGTTTGGTAACGCTTCCGGAAACGGGTGTTTTTGTTCTTTTGTTCCTAAGAGCAGAAATAGAACAAAAATGCATTTGGTAAGTTTTTTGTTTCCAGGAACAAATTTGTTCGGGAAACAGAATTAAGAAACAAAAAAAAGTTACTTCTTGTTTCCTGGATCAACTCAAGAAACAATAATCAAAAATTAAGTTTTTTTTTCCTTTTCTTTTCTTCTTTTCTTTTATTTTTTCCTTCTTCCTCCCTTCTTCCCCTAGCTAGTCACCTACCTCGACGTCAGCCAATGACTAGCCAGACGAGGCCCGGCAACCTTACCGGAGCCTCACCGTCCCCCGGTGAGGTCGCCCTGAGCTCGCTAGCCACCAACAAGGCCCCCTAAGCCTCATCGTGGCCGGGAGGCCCTCGAGCCTTGCCCGGCCACCGCGAGCCTCGCCGGCCACCGTGAGGGCAACGTTGACCTCACCAATGGCCGGCGACCTCGCTGGCTCTTGTTTGGCTGATCATCAGCCGGCAACCGGCTAGAGGAAGAAGAAGAAAAAGAAAAGAAAAAAGAAAATTGTAATAAAATTATTAATAAATTAAAAGAAATTATAAGTCACAAAAATATATGGGATCGTACCAAACGCATTTTCCTCTCGGGAATAGAAATTTTGTATAATTATCAAACGGGTTCAAATGTTCCGAAACTATTTTTGAGAACAAAAAAAAAAAAAAAGTATTTTTGAAAAAAAAATTATTCTTCAAAACAAAAATGTCACCAAATACACCCTAAAGTGGCTGTTATCTGTGTCTTTCCCCATCTCTCTCTTTTCCTCATGGTTTTCTTTTTATCCTTTAATTTTTAGAGTCTTCTTCTTCAAGTTCTATCAAGGGGAGAATTTGAACTAGATCTCTCCCTCCCATCCTTATTTTTTTTTTCTTTTTCTTTAATTGATTTGGCTTTTTTTTTTTCCTTTCATCCCATTTTGTTGAACTTTTCTCATCTGATCTAATATGGATCTAGAAGCTCATTTTTCCCATTTTGGAGAAATATCTATCTTGATCTAGTCTAAATTTGGGGATTTTATGTGCATGATTTTGGGTTTTTGCTTCTCTTGGATTTTTTTGATATACGACTTCAATTTCGATGGAGATCATAGGAGTTTTGTTTTGTGAAGGTTTTGCTCTCGTAAGTGTCAGATTTGTGCTCACCTAACCTTGTTTCTCTGAATGATGATGGTGTTGGGGATGCTGAACCTATATGCATACCACCAAAAGGCAAAGCCATAACAATAGATGGAGATCTTAGTATGTTTTCATTACTGAAAACAAATTCGATGATCGTCCATCAATTTTGGCTTGAAGAAATCTCAAATTTGCATTTTGAGCATGTGACTCCTAACTTTATTAAGATGATTCCTCTTGCTATTTGGAACTTGTTTTGTTTTAACGTTATATGGAGTTTGTCTTCATTTGTAGTTGACCTGCGATATTTTCCTCTTGTATTTCCATGAAAATGAATGCAATGTTATTTTGACAAAAAAAAAAATTAAACCTTGAGCAGAGGTAATTTCCTAGCCTATACAAACCATTACCAGAGCTGTCCAAAAATATCCTTGGATAATTAGGATACTTGCCAAGATTTTAACTTAAATTAAACGCAAATAGGCGATAGAAAACTTTAATCACATATAACTTTATGTTGCACTTTTCGCACGTAACTAAACTACATTCCACTTCAATTATATAGCCGAGATAATAATGTAAAAGTCGTTAAAAATATATATTTGAAATTGGATAGAGTGAAAAAAAAAACAATAAAAAGGAAAAAGTCAGTGGTGTCAAACTCAAGATATGATTGGTTGCATTACATATACTCAAAAAGGTGATAATTATAATTAAAGGACAAATTAAGTTGAGTGGAGTTAATTGATCCCGCTCAACATAATATGCCACTGCCACCCACTAGTGAAGCAAGATGTGAACCGTTCCACCATTGTAAGACTTAGGATGTTGTAATAACACTTTTGTCGATATCTTGAAGGGATCAGCGCCTTGAAAATTTGCCCCACAAAATATAAATACAAATGGTTAGAAAATCCTAAAATTTATCGCAAAAGTGCAATCAAGTCATAGCACTTACAAATGGCGCAATCAAGTAAAAAAAAACTCGCCAAATTGATGAATGCGAGTGTCTCCATTAGTTCCATCCAATTTAGCTAATAAACGTGGCTTTCTTCTTATTGTTTTTCTGTGCAAACATAGTTAATTACATATACTTGCCTGTAATTATGCTTTTTCAGATTCTTATGCAACCGAAAATTGTACTAGGAGGTTCGATAAACGTCATTATGAGATATTTAAGCCATAACTAAAGTAGCTCAGCCCATTGTCCTTCGGAGCCGTTCTGCGTGGGTTGAAGTCAAAGAACTATTTACAATTTGGTCCAGTGAGAACTCTTCTCGCAGGACACCCTAATTTTGGGAATTTTTTCAAGAAACGTCAAATTCATCGAAAAATTCGTTTTGTCTTGTAACCCCCATACCATCTATGATTGTGCTTTTCTACTCCAAACCATCGACTTTTCTTATTGACTTCCCACAGCAAAAAAATCCACTTGGAAATTGTGCGCCTCTATTTTTGAAAAAGTTTACACATATTCTTACGAATTTCAAAATTCTAATATTTAAGTAACTAGGTTTGAGAACTTCTTGTTAACAGACTTACATCTTGAAGAATTATTTCTTTTTAATAATACCGATTCTATAACAAGGTAGCGGGTGAAACGAATAATTGGGATTAGAAAAAGCAAGGGCGCGAGAAGGGAAATGGTGAAAAAAAAATTGTATCGATGAAGAATGAGATAGTATGTAAGGAATTTAATCTATTTGTTGAATCTAATTTCGATTAATGTAAACGGTGAGATGAGAAACTTCAAATACTAAACAATTATGTTGTATTCGATTTTAGAAAGTGAAAGATTCAACCATTATTTGTTAATGATATCAATTGTGATGAATTATGATTTTGTCTTCACATGGATAGTTCAACGACATTTTAAATACATATTTTGAGTTTTCCTTAAAAGCGTTTTTTGCATAATTTCGAGGTTGAAGTTAGCATAGCTAATATTATATATGTATAAGAGTTTTCATTAACAAATTCTGTTTTGATTGCTGATAAGAAAAGTGAGACAGCGCAGGAGGCACGGAAAAGACGGATCCGTGTGTGTATAATCTGATGAGCGGACAGTGATAGGGTAAACAATATGAAACTAGAACAGAAAAGTATAGGTCATCGTCGACAACATATTGATGCCTATAAAGGTAGACCTTGAAGGGACAATGACCAGAGGATTGGAACTTTCAATCGGGACTAGTCTCAATGATTGTTTTCCCCTGTTCCTGTGATAAATTATATATGGAGACCAAATGCACAATAAATGACATGTGTACAAATCTCCAAAGCACGTCAAAAGGAGAAGTCTAGAGTAGCTACAGAACATCATCGAGACGTTTATCATAGGAACCAAGCATGCGGGTCCGAAAGCCTGGAAAATTTTCTAGTATAGATCTTTAGGAAGGTGGTAGAACAATTTTTCTTCGCAAAAACAAAGATGATGTCCACACCCCGAAAATTCCCTTTTTTGCTAGGTTGTGAGTAGAACAGCATCCTCGATATGTGCTGATGTTAAGCTGATTTGATAAATTGATTCACAAATCTAGTCTATATATCAAGTTGAAATTAAGATAGTTTGATCTAACAAGATTTATGCCAAACTAACATTCATTTTATCGTTCGTAATCATCTATGTTGAATATATATATATATATATGTGTGTGTGTGTACACACTCTCTTGTAATGATTTTTCAAATTTTTCAGGACAATTGTCGGTTCTCAACTTAAATATTTTGGTACTCAACTTTCAGCAGATGATGTAAGGGAAAGTGCGGGGGACCAAAAGGTCCACATTGTGGCCCTTCTTCGGGTACAAAGATGGTTATGTGTCCAAATCCAATTCTCCGGTCAACCCAACAAACAAGAAACCAAGGGATGAATAGTTTTCATATTGATGTTAACTGTCAAGACTACATTAGTTTTTCTTACACAATTTACATCTGAATTCGTCATCGTTAGCAATTACAATAATAATAAATAAATAAGAGGCGGCCCCCATGATAACAATAGTATACAACTTGCATACCGCACAAAAGTATTGTTAGCGGTATTACAAAATATCGTGATACACGGAATTTCAAAAAGTTTGTCATTGATGATTGAAATTTCTTTCTTATTCGATCTGACGACTCTGAAACTCTCAAGAAGCACGGTTATCTCGAAAACTGCATAATTTCAAAGGGGAAGTCCCGCACAAATCTGAGCTAGATTTCTAAGGCAAACCCGGGAATCCACGGACCGATCGCGATCACAGCCGTCGATCTCGCCGTATTCATAGGTAGAAAGCTCCCCAATCCGGTCCCAGTCAAAGCTCATCCAGGTGGCAATTCCATTTCGCCATGCGTGGCTCCAGTCAAAGGTCAACCACCGACCCCCTTAGAAACGGCGAGGCGGGTCAAAGCCAAAGGGGTCAAACCGCCTCTCTTTCCGCGCCCCTTCGTCAACCTACCCCCCCGGCCCGACCTCGTTTTCTTTCCAGCCGCCGGCCAGCTGCTGTCCACGTGTTCCCACCCCTCTTCCCGGTCCTCGCTTGCGCTTTTGACTCGACAGGGACGGGGGTCGGAGCCGAGAATCGGACGGCGTTTGGCCGATCCGGGGGAACAAGCGCGCTCCGAGAGGGGGACCGAATTCGACGGACTGGACGGCGGATCTTGGGATTGTCTGGCTCGTTGTAAGAAAACAGCGATGTACTTTGCTTTGGTGTGTTCTGGCTTTCCCCCGAGATTTTCCCCCGTGCCTCAGGTGGAAAATGTTTGGCCTTTTTTTAAGATAGGCCGATTGATGAAGATTTCTTTGTCTCGGCACTTTTCCGAGGTGAGAAGAGGAAGGGAAGAAAAGATCTCCTTGGGCTTTGCCTAAATTCAAATCGCGTTGATGAGAAAATGTAGGGTTTCGTACGGCGGTAATTGAATCGATGTATCGTGTTGTTTGATTTTATGAACGAAATTACTCGTGGCCATGTTTGTTGACATGTACATGTAATTTTCCAATATTTCTAATAGCCATATTTATCAATGGCGTGAAATCTTGATAAACAGTAAACTTGTTTTATTGCACGTATAAGTGGCCGATGGCTTGTTTTGGATGCGGCGAATCCCGTGTTCGGATCATAGTCTCTTACTCACAGTAACGTTGGACACCATACCATTTGCATATTGGTGGATTGCATCCTTTGAGATTGTCATTTCAACAGTTATAACAATTATTATAAATGAGTAGATTATGGCGTAATCTTGTTATGGACTTTTGTAAGTGTTGTTTCAAACGGGCATGCTATTAATCTGTCACTTCCAAATGAAATTGATTGAAAATGCGTGAAAGTTCATGTTTCGTTCTTTAAGGTAGCGGGCCAAAAAGAAAGAAGGGAGCCGTGTGTAAAGAGGCAGACTAGAGGAAGTAAGCCCGGAAGCTCTTCTTTATTTAGACGTAGGAATTTGGGAAAAATTAGTAAAAAAAAAATATCCTAAACTTATTAGATAGTGACTAATTCAATTTTAAATTTTTTAATTATACCAATTTAGTTCAAAACATTTTGGTGATTTACTTATTTAGTTCTTTTGGCTAATTTTGATCTGAAATAGTTGACATGATGGTCTAATCAATGCCGGCCATCATATGTGAGTGGCCGGCACTGACGTGAATAATTTTTATAATATTTTGATTTTTTTCTTCTCTTTTGCTTTATTTAATTTTCTTTTTATTTTATTTTTTCTTTTGTCCAATTTTCCATCCACTGACCAAGTGATGCCCGGCAAGGGCAACCATCGCCTAAGGCTAGTGGAGGAAAAAAAGCAAAAAAAAAATTAGAAAATTTAAAAAATTACAAAAATTATCCACATTAGCATCATTTGTACTATATAAAACAGCTGACATTGACTAGACTATCATATTAGCGATTTTCAATTAAAATTAGCCAAAATAACTAAATTGACAAATCGTCGAGAGGTTTAGGGTTAAAATTAACATAATTGTAAGGTTTAGAACTAAATTGGCAAATCATCAAAACATTTAAGACTAAAATTGACACAATTGAAAGATTCGGAATTGTGTTTGTAGTTATACAATAGGTTTAGAATTTATTGGACAATTTTCCCTATTTACTTGTATGTTCTCTATGTCTACATATATTCTTTTCTATATTAAGGTACATATGTGAGAGTGTCGGGGAATGAAGCCCCATATAAGATTGATAATAAAGGATGAAATGATCAACACACATCGTTGGCTCACGACTCAATAATTTAACTTGTTGAAGTCAGATTGATGTTTTAACGTGCTCAAAATCGGGTTTTTTCATTAGATTGAGGTATTGGGCTTCTATCGTGCATCTCATCATGTAATTTCAATTCAATAATTTATCCTTCTATGCTATATTAATTCTCAAGCACGCCTTATTTGCATGTACTTTTCACTGAAAATGTACAACGATTGCAAATTGAACTTGCGAGAAATAGTAGAAATTAATTGAATGTGAGTTAAAATTAAAAAAACAATTCTCTAGTGCTTATAAGGGATATTTTAGGCTTTTAAAAGGCGGACACCAAATACTAACGTTGACTTTCCAAAAATATGGACTAAAGATCAGACATGTTAGGCGAACTTGATTTGCTGTCCACCATTAAAATATTAAAAAGTTCCCTAACAAAAACATGACATTTCCTTTGTCAATCGCAACTACTTTCTCCTTTCACTCTAGTATAAATATACTTTAAAGGTTTTTCCCCCTTATTAACAATGAAATACATACGGAGATCGATTAGATCGATTTGCTCAAGCAATAATTTAAATGACACGGCAAATTGTAAATGGGTCTTAAAATAAAAGGGACACATATAAAAGTCAATCAAACTTATAACGTACATTAATGTTTCTGTTCTCTGCAGTACTCTTTCTGCGCCTGACATAGGAATAGGATGGATGTGGATACATATAAATAAATTCTTACATGACTTAGGTTTACATAAGCCCAACTTTTATGCACCATTGGATAACACGAGCTACTTGATTTAGCACACGTGTAGTTTGGACTCGTATGTGCTGCGATCATGCAATGACGGCTCTTTATACAGAGGCTGTGCACTGGGGCCACTCGCGATGTCACTAGTGCACTTATTTCGAGATAAATGAGCGTGAATTTTATAATAATAGAAATGCAGGGAATTGAAAGGTACTTTTTTATTTTTCTTTTTCAAAATAGACAATTCCCGAGGGAGTGGCACTGCACCGGGTCAGAAGCACAATCATCAACATGGACACTACAGAAGTAGATTTCAAAAATATCATCGATGGATGTTACGATTCTTCTAATGCGATCCATTGGTGTCGGTCGACAGTGGCATCTTGCCTGCGCTTTTTCGTGTGTCTTGCAGACAAGAGAGATGCTGACAAACAGCAAACGCCAGCGGGACTTCATTTGGTGGGGGGTGGGGAAGGGAACGAATTGGGTGAAAAGAATAATTGAAATATATTCGAGTTGCTGCTTGGGTGAAATAATAATTAAAAAATAAAAAAAGTGAAAAGGAAGCTATCGAGTGGGAATCATTCGTTTGAAAGAAAGCTTACGATGAAGCTCGATAAATTTCGTCCATTGACTCCACTCCCCATGTGCAGCTTGACTCTCTTGACGAAGTAAGATTTCTATAAGCAAAAGGTAAAAGCTTTTCTCACATGTATTTCGAGTCTATACATGATAGGTAATAAATAATTTGACCCAAATGAACCCTTTTAACCATTTTTGACCTATTTCTATATAATACAAATCTAATAACATATATTAGACCCGATTCATACCAAACTCAATTTATATTACTCAAAATACTTCCATATATATTTGAATATAGGAAAATTTATAGCTAAATTGAGGTGAGATCGTGGAGTAAGGGAGCATAAGATCGAGTTAGGGTGAGAGATAGTCATAGAAGTGAATTGGATTTAAGTAAATTGCGAACCCATTTAATACTCATATTTTATTTTAGGTTTTATCATTATAAATCCATTCATGACCTTATTTATTGAATATAACTAATTCATATAACTATTTATTTCATCATGGGTTAATAAATGGATTTATGACCTAATTTAATAGGTCTCCTTGGGTCTCATTTGGTTCCATTGACATCGTCAAGGAATCTATGATGAATGTTGCACTATAAAACCGAAATGGCAGTTAGATTGCACGATGGATATTAAAGGTGTGTTTGGTAATGCTTCTGTTTTCGATAATTATTTCTGATCAGAAATCATTTTTTTTTCTATTCTTGGAAACAATTTCTATGTATTTTAAGTCGTTTGGTAATTGTGCAATATTTCAATTCCCAAAATAGAATTACGTTTGGTACCGTTTTGAAAATTTCTAATCCAAATCATTTTTTTAAATAATTTTTTAATAATTTTATTACTTTTTTCTTCTCCTTCAAGGTCTACTGGTTGCCAACCTTGGGATGACTGGCGACCGGCTAGACGAGCGCCGGTGACCTCGTCGGAGTGTCGCCCGCCTTCTGTGAGGCTGCGCCTCGTCGGCCGAGCCTCGCCGACAGTTGGGCGAGGTCAAGCCTCGACGGGGGCCAAGGGAGGCCCAGGCGAGGCTCGCTTGGCCATTGGCAAGCTCGCCGGACCTCACCCTAGCCTAGCGAGCCTCCAATGAGCTCACCAACCGGTCGCTAGTGACCAGCGATGGTGGGTGGCGACAGTGGACGGCGATGACAGCAACGGTGGCATCGCGGTAGTTGAAGAAGAAGAAAGAGGGAAGAAGAACAAGAAAAAAGAAAAGAAAAGATAGAATATAGGTTGGTTGATTCTAGAATTGTTCCTTGGAACAAAGAATCAACTTTTTCTTACTTCTCGATTATATTCCAAATTTACTTCCAGGAATAAAAAAATAGAAATTTGTTATCGGGAACAAAAATTTTACCAAACGAATTTCTGTTCCAAATCTACTATCGGAAACAAAAGAATATAAATTATTATTGTTTGGCAAGTTGTCAAACAAAGCCTAAATGTCAAAGAATTTTGTCATTGTATGGAATGGGTTTTGTGATTTGGAAATCTCAATGTTTCCCCATTTGGTTAACTAACAAGTGGCCTTGGGACACCTTCTTTTGTTCGCAAAATACTTTAAATAATTATTTACTTGATTTATCAATTTTGATCTTTCTATCTTATACACCAATTTTAAGTAAATTACGAACCATTCAATACTTATATTTTATTTTAGGTTTTACCATTATAAACCCATTCATAACCCCATTTACTGAATATAACTAATTCATATAACTATTTACTTCATCAAATATGGGTTAATAAATGGATTTATGACCTAATTTAATAGGTCTCCTGGGGGCTCATTTGGTTCCATCAACATCGGCAAGGAATCTATGATGGATATTGAACTATAAAACAGACATGGTCGGTTAGATTGCATGATGGACATTAAATGTCGAAGGTAAGTTTTGCACTACAAATTTTGTCATCATGAGTACAAGATGGGTTCATGATTTGGAAATCGCGATGTTTCCTCATTTGGTTAATAATAGTGCGTTTGGTAACTATTCTGTTTCGGGGAATAATTTTTGATCAAGAATGATTTTTTTCTGATTTTGTTCCCTGGAATAATTTATGAGTAAAAGAATGTGCTTGGTAACTATCCAATATTTATATTCTCGAGATAAAAATGCATTTGGTAAGATTCTTAAATTCTTTTATTTCTTTTATTATATTTTTTCCTAGTTTTTTCCTTTTTCTTTTTCTCTTCTTCCTTCTTCTTCTTTGTAGCCGGTGGCCAAGCGAGCCGGGCCGTGCGAGGTCGACCTCGCCTAGATCCGGCAAGGCCGAGCTCGCCAAGCCACCACTAGGCAACGCAGACTGGAGGTGGCCCGACGAGGCTCGGCCTCGCTAGTAGCTAGGTGTTGACGCCTAAATTTCGTTTCTTAAAATTAGGTTTTTTTTTAATTATCTATTTTGCCTTTTTCAGATAATAAATAATAAAAACAAAAAATAACAAAACAAAACAAACAAAAACAGAAAAAAGCAAAAAACAAGCACATCGGGCTGGGCCTTCGATCCCAGCCCCTCCCCTCTCCCTTGCGCGGGCCCTCATGGCCCGGCCCGCGCGACTCACCCCTTCCCCCCCTCTTCAGTCGTCTTCTTCCTCCGTTCGCCTCTGCAGCACACGCGCAGAGGGTGCGACGCCGAATGAGCGGACGGACAGCGACGTGGGAGGGATAGCTAGCGTCGGATGGGACACCGGTTCGGCCGTCGGGGGGCCGCTCAGCGCGCGAGGGGGACCGGCGGTCGAAGTTCCGTCGACCGGCCACCCCCTCGCCTATAAATAGCGAGGCACCGCCTCCGTCAAAACGACATACAGGGAAGAGAGAGGCCAGCAAGCTCAGAGAGACCCCTTGAGAGACTTCGGGGAACTCAAAGAGCGAGCAAGGGCGAGCGATCGGGTCGCGAGCTCAACGACCTCCCTCCGAGAGACTTCGGGGGAGGCCGGCGGCGAGCGCTTAGATCTGCGAACAGACACGCAAAGGGAGGCACGGAGAGAGAGAGAGATGGAGGCAAATCGAGTCGCAGCCCTTGGACACCCCACTGAGAGACTTCAGGGGGGTCCGAGGACTCGCGGCCGCGGATCCGAGCCTCGTCGGAGGAGGAAGGAGAGAGAGAGAGAGAGAGAGAGAGAGAGAGAGAGAGAGAGAGAGAAGCTGAAGGGGAAAGGGGGTTCGCGTGGGTATCGCCGCCGTCGCCGCCCTCGTCGCGCCGTTGCTAGGTAGCGTGCTGTTGCCTTCATCGTCATCATCGCCATTTCCCTCTCTGTAGCCCAGCCCTCGCTGCCGTCGCCGCCGTCACCGCCGTCGTCGCCGCTGCGCCTCAACTCTCGCCCCCCTCGGCGCCACGATTCAAAAATCCTACGGTTCCCGATTTTCCGGGTCGCGGCCCCAGGTTGTTGGGTCGGATCCGAGTCGGGAACCGGGTAGGGATTCCGCGATTTCGGGGGCGGCGGGAGTCGGGTCGCGAGCCGGAGCCGGGTCGGGTAGGGTTTCGCCAGGGGGAGCAGGTTGTCGGGTCGGGGTCGTCGGGCCGGGTTGGGTGTCTCCAAACGCTCGATTATGACGCCGTTTCAATAAAAAAAAAAAAGATGAAAAAATCCGAGTCGGGCCCGCTTTCGGGTCGCGCGTCCGGGTCGACCCAACCCGCGGACCCGACTGGGTCGGACCCAACCCGCGGACCCGACCTGGGTCGGCTTTTCTTTTATTTTAAATAATATTTTAATAAATAAAAATAATAATTTATTTTCAAAAAAATCAAAAAATCATTTATTTTCAAAAAATATAAAAAATAGTAAAAAAATGTTTTATTTTTCCAAAAAATAAAGAAAAATAAAAAATACTTTATTTTCCGAAAATTAAAAATATTTTATTTTCCGAAAAAAAATCAAAAAATATCTCATATTTTCCAAAAAATGCCAAAAATCCAAAAAAAGTCAAAATTCATGAAAAAGCCAAAAAATTCATAAAATGCCAAAATTGTTCATAAACTGCCAAAAAGACTTGTATTTTCTAAAAATACCCAAAAATCCAAAAATCCCTTTTATGTCCAAAAAATGAGGAAAATACTCAAAAATGTTTTTCCTCTTCAAAATGCATGGAAAATCCCTCAAATATCCAAAAGCCTTAGGGTTTAAACAAGATTAGGTGCGAAAGGGCATCGGTGATTAACTTATGTAATCAAGTCCCCGATCCTAATTTCTCTGGGTTGCGCAGGAGCGAATATTTCTCCCAATACTTCGCATGGGTTTCTAATCAACCCACCCCAAATCGATTAGTGACGACTCCGTTTTAAAATTAATTTATAGGTTAAAAGACTTGGATCATTAAGTTGTGAATTAGTGGACTTGGGAGAGTCCGGGCATAACTAAATTTAGCCGAGCCATTAGCCTCCTTTAGGCGCCCGCCCCGAAACAGGGGCCGGAAAAAAAGAGATCGCGACACTAGGCAAGCTCAACCTCCCTAGATCTGGGCGAGGTCGACCTCGCTTAGCCAAGCCGAGGTCGAACCTTGCCCAACCATGGCGATGCTCGAGCCGACGAGCCTCGTCGTGGCTCAACGTCACTAGGGGTCAGCGAAACTTCGGTGAGGTTGCCGGCCTTCGTCTGGTCGGTCATCGACTATAGCCAAGGTTGGCGACCAGCCAAAAGGAAGAAGAAGAAAGGGGAAGAGAAGAAGAGAAAAGAAAAGAAAAGAGAAGAAAAGAAAAAAATAGGAATTGTTCTCAGGAGCAAGCAGTTATTTTTTTCTACTTTTTGATTCTGTTCCAAATCTATTCCTAGGGACAAACAATAGATTTTTGCTCCCGGGAACAAAAATTTTACTAATTAAATTTCTGTTCTTTTTTTGTTCTGAGGAACAAAAGAACATAATCAAACACCATTTGGAGTAAAAACAAACGGCTTCTTAACAAGTGGCCTTGAGACACTTTCTTTTGTTAGCAAAATACTTTAAAAAATTATTTATCTGATTTATTAGTTTTGATCTTTCTATTTTACACTCCAACTTTAAGTAAATTATGAACTCATTTTATACTAGTATTTTATTTTAAGTTTTACCATTATAAACCCATTTATGACCTCATTTACTGAATATAACTAATTTATACAATTATTTACTTCATCAAATTTAAGTTAAGAAATGTATTTATGGCCCAATTTAATGGTCTCTTGGGGCATGGTTTGGTTCCATCGACAAGGAATCTATGATGGATATTGAACTATAAAACGAACATGGTTGGTTAGATTGCATGATGGACATTAAGGGTGCGTTTGGCAACCAGCCAAACAATGAAAATTTCTATTCTTTTGTTCCGAGGAGTAGATTTGGAACAAAAATTCTTTTGGTAAATTTTTTTTTTTATGGGAACAAATTTCTATTTTTTGTCCTCAGAAATAGATTTGGAACAAAATTGTGAAGTAAAAAAAAGTTGATTCTTTGTTCCCAAGAACAATTTTAGAATCAAAATAACTTATTTTTTCTTCTTTCTTCTTGTTCTTCTTCTCTCTTTTTTCTTCTTCAATTACTGTCGCCGTTGCCGCCACTGTCCACCGCCGCTGTTCGCCAGCGACCGGTTGGGCGTCGAGCCTCGTCGATGGCTAGGTGGGCTTCCCCTGGCCATCGGCAAGCTTCGCTCGGATGGGCTAGGCTCGCCCAACCATTGGCGAGGCTCGATCTCACCTAGATCTGGCAAGGCCGAGCCCCACTGGAGGCTCGGCAAGCTCGGCCTCGCCAGATTAGGGTTGAGGCTGCTCACACAGCTGCTGGCAAAGCTCGGCCAACAAGGCGCAGCCTTGTCGAGGGTCGGCGATACTCCGACGAGGTTGCCAGTCCTTGTCTGGCCGGTCGTCAGTCATCCCAAGGCCGGCAACCGACAAACCTTGAAGAAGAAGAAGAGAAAGAAAAGAAAAAAAAAGAAAGAAGAAAGAAGAAAAAATAAAAAATAAAAAAATTATTAAAAAATTAAAAGAAAATTTGGATTAGAAATTTTTAGAACGGTATTAAATGCAATTCTATTCTGGGAATAAAAATTTTAGACAATTACCAAACGGCTTAAAATGCTTAAGAATTATTCCCGGGATCTGAATATTTGATTAGAAATTGTTCTCGGGAATAGAGTGGTTACCAAACACGTCCTAAATGTCAAAAGTAAGTTGTGCACTAGAAACTTTGTCATTATGAGTACGGGATGCTTTCCATGATTTGGAAATCGCAATGTTTCCTCATTTGATTAATTAACGAGTGGCTTCAAGACGCCCCTTTTTTTTAAGCAAAATACTTTAAATAATTATTTATCCAATTTATTAGTTAACCCATTTAACACTCACATCTTATTTTAGGTCTTTATTATTATAAACCCATTTGTGACTCCATTTACTGAATATAACAAATTCATATAACTATTTACCTCATCAAATATGGGCTAAGAAATTGATTTATGACCCAATTTAATAGGTCTCCTTGGGCCTCGTTTGGCTCCATCAACATTGACAAGGAATCTATGATGGATATTGAACTATAAAACCAACATGGTCGGTTAGATTGCATGATGGACATTAAATGTCAAAGGTTAGTTTCGTACTACAAACTTTGTCATCGTGAGTACGAGGTGGGTTCCATGATTTGGAAATCGCAATGTTTCCTCATTTGATTAACTAATGAGTGGCCTCGGGACACTTTCTTTTGTTAGCAAAATACTTTAAATAATTATAGGATAAGTGCAATAGAAGTCCTAAAACTTGTAATGAAAATGCAATTGAGTCAGAAAACTTGTAAAAAGTGCAATTAAGTTTTAAAACTCGTCAAATTGGTTTAATCGAGTCCTAAAGTTAACATCGTCTAACTTTTTAACAGAAAATGCTGAAGTGGCATTTAAAATTAATTTTTATTTTCCATATGGCTTTTAAAATTATTTTTTATTCAAATTAGATTTAAAAACTAGAAAAGAAAAACTAATATTTATTTAAAAAACAAAACGGTTCAAAAAGAAAGAAAAATCGCTGGAGGGACCAGCAATAGTCGGCGGCCCCTCCGACGATGGGCGGCGGTGAAGGAAGCGCCTGCCATTTTTTTTAAACTATTTTGTTTTTTAAATAAATTTTAACTTTTCTTTTCTAGTTTTTAAATCTAATTTAAATAAAAATAATTTTAAAAAAGCCACATGGAAAATAAAAATTCATTTTAAATGCCATGTCTACGTCACGCCAGCATTTTCCGTTAAAAATGTTGAAGGTGTTAACTTTCGGACTCGATTAAACTAATTTGACAAATTTTAGAATTTGATTGCACTTTTTATAAGTTTTTGAACCTAATTGCATTTTCGTTACAAGTTTTAGGACTTGTATTGCACTTATTCCAATAATTATTTATCTAATTTATTGGCTTTCTTCTTTCTATCTTACACTCCAACTTTAGGTAAATTGTGAGCCCATTTAATACTCATATTTCATTTTAGGTTTTACCATTATAAACCAATTCATGACTCCATTTATTGAATATAATTAATTTATATGACTATTTACTTCATCAAATATGAGTTAAGAAATTGATTTATGACCCAAGTTAATAGGTCTCCTCGGGCCTCGTTTGGCTCCATCAACATTGATAAGGAATCTATGATGGATATTGAACTATAAAACCAATATGGTCGGTTAGATTGCATGATGGACATTAAATGTCAAAGGTCAATTTTGCACTTCAAACTTTGTCATTGTGAGTATGGGGTGGGTTCCATGATTTGGAAATCGCAATATTTCCTCATTTGATTAATTAACAAATGGCCTCGGGACACTTTCTTTTGTTAGCAAAATACTTAAAATAATTATTTATTTGATTTATTAGTTTTAATCTTTCTATCTTACACTCCAATTTTAAGTCAATTGTGAGCCCATTTAGTACTCTTTTTATTTATTTATTTATTTAGGTTTTACCATTATAAACCCGTTCGTGACTCCAATCATTGAATATAACTAATTTCTATAACTATTTACTTCATCAAATATGGGTTAAAAAATATATTTATGACCCAATTTAATAGGTCTCCTCGGGCCTCCTTTGGTTCCATCAACATTGACAAGGAATCTATGATGGATATTGAACTATAAAACCAACATGGTCGGTTAGATTGCATGATGAACATTAAGGGCCTGTTTGTTAACTTGCCCAACAGTGAAAGTTTCTATTATTTTGTTCCCGGGAGTAGATTAGGAACAGAAATGCGTTTGGTAAAAATTTTGTTCCCGAAAATAAATTTCTATTTTTTTTTGTTTCCGAAAGTAGATTTGGAATAGAATCGAGAAGTGAAAAAAAAAATTGATTCTTTGTTCCCGGAACAATTCTAGAATCAAGCACCTATTTTCTCTATTTTCTTTTCTTTTTTCTTGTTCTTCTTCCATCTTTCTTCTTCTTCAATTGTCGCCGTTGCTGTTGCCATCCACCGCCATCCACCGTTTGCCGCCTACCGCCGCCAGTCGCCGGTGACCGGTTCGACGAGCTCCAGTGAGGCCAAGCCCAAATTTGGCAAGGCCGAGCTCACCCAACTGTCGGGGCACCACGAGGTCAACGTCATCCGGCCAAGGTGAGGCTAACGTCATAGTGGTTCGGCGAGGTCGAGCCTCGTTGGTGACTGGGCGAGCTCGGCCTCGCTAGATTTGGGCGAGGCCGCTCGCCCAATTGTCAACGAGGCTTGGTCGACGAGGCACGGCCTCGCTGAGGGCCGACGATGATCTAGTGAGGTCGCTGGCCACCTTGAAGAAGAAGAAGGGGGAGAAAGAAAGGAAAAAAAAAAAAAAAGAAGAAAAAAGAATAAAAAGGAAAAAAAAAATAAAAAAAATTATTTCAAAAATAAAAAAATGATTTGAAGTAGAAATTTTGAGAACGGTACTAGATGCAATTCTTTTTCAGGAATTGAAATTTTGGACAGTTACCAAATGGCTTAAAATACTTAAAAATTGTTCTCAGGAACTGAATAAAAAATAATAATTTCTGATAAGAAATTGTTCCCGGGAACAAAAGCGTTACCAAACGCGTCCTAAATGTCAAAGGTTTGATTTCGCACTACAAACTTTGCCATCGTGAGTACGGGGTGGGTTCCATGATTTGGAAATCACAATGTTTCTTCATTTGATTAATTAACAAGTGGCCTCGGGACACTTTTTTTTTGTTAGCAAAATACTTTAAATAATTATTTATCTGATTTATTAGTTTTGATCTTTCTATCTTACACTTCAATTTTCAAGTTTCTCTTTTTTTCATATTCCACTTTCCAAGTTTGAATGCATGAAATTTTCAGCTAACTATGGCGGATCAAGATTATGGAATTGGGACCGAAATTCTGGCTAACTAGTAGACACAATATTTCTCATTAAAATAGCGTATATAAACTTTTCTTTTCTAAAATTTTTTTCACTTAAATCATAGGAATTTTTTGGAACTACGAGGTACGGGGGCTACCAACATGCCTCCTAGGTCTGTCGGTTCCATTTGGCTCTCTCTATCTCGCTCTTTTTGCTCGATGGAGTCTCTCCCTCTCTCATATTCATAGACAAGACATGTAGAAAGGTCAAAATGTAACGTGTGTTTATGTAGCTATTGGTCAAAAAGCATCTTTTGGGGCTCAGGTAGTGAATGCTCTCCAAGAAAGGGGAGCTATGGAATACACTTCAGAAGTAGACACATTAAAACTATTTATGATTATTCTATGACTATGCAATTATAGAAATGACGCACTTGATTTAATACCGAACCGGGTTAGCGGTCAACAAATTTGTGCAGTGTTGAACTAGATAAAAAGATTGTTATTAAAGTACAGGGCAGTGTAAATCGTGGGGTGCATTGAAACTGGTGAAACTGACTGTTCTGAACTTACGGGTGGTTCAAAGGCTTGTAGGGTAGGTTCAAATTTCAGATTGTCGGAACCGGTATTCACTTGGTAGACAAGTTCTTGGAAGTCATTAGGATTTCCACTTCAATGTACAAAGAGAAATGAGCCAATCCCTGGGAGCTCAATTTACGAAATGCAAACTTCTTGGGCCGAAAACAATCATAAAAATTCAGAGTCCAAATTGGTACCCACGGCCCATCTAGGCCCGTTTGGCCATCGTGCCTTCGCGGGGCCGAAATCACCAAAAGGCCACGTAGGCCCGACACGCCACGCGTCGAAGCCTGGTTAGACCCTTCAGGTCCCTAGGGTTTAAGCCGAGTTCGAAGTGACGAACGGATCTAATTCTCGAAACCCATCTCCTAAAACCCCTGGCTGAAGCTCCTCTTCTTGCGCTCGACGATGGAAATGCAGTCGGTTTGTCTGGGGATCTCTGCCCCGAAGCCCAAGCTATTCGATCACCGCCTTGTCTGTCGCCATTCGGTGAGTGCATACGCGTGCGAATGAATCATCTCTCTGCCGAGTAATTTGAACTGCCCTTTGACGCCGTTCTCTGGAATGCTTTCCACCAGATTCGTGGGGGCAGCATAAGGTCGAAGGACCGAAGAGCTTGCGTTGAGAGGACACCGACCTGTATGTTCACTCTTTTCTGGCACACCCTTTTGTTTTTTTCCCTTGAGTATGGTGGTTTTGTCGAGTTTTAGTTGAGCTGAGGTCACTGCATTGCGAGTTCACAGGACTGAGTTTTCAAGTTTGATATTCGATTTTAGTTTCAAATGAGGAGTTGGTGATTGTTAGAAGTTCTAATCAGAGTTATGGATGATCAGCCTTGATGCCGCGATTGAAGGAGGTTTTGAAGGATGGCTTGAGCAGGGGAGCTACCCTGTGCGCGAGTAGAGGGCGTGGCGCGGGTGTGGTGGTTTGTCGTGCCGGCGGGGTGGAACCTTTCAGAGGAAAGTCGGGTTCTGTGTCATTCCATGGGTTGACTCATCAACTGGTTGAAGAAGCGAAATTGGAGTCCGCTCCTTTTGAGAAGGACAAGGGGTCATATCTATGGTTGTTGGCCCCTGCTGCCTTGATTTCATCGATGATTCTTCCGCAGTTCTTTCTTGGAAATGCGGTGGAGGCGTACTTGAAGAATGAAACTCTCGTAGGTATCATTTATTCAAATTCACCCTTGATTATGCTTGCTTGGCTTGTAACTGGAGTCTGCTAAAAAAAAGAGAGAGAAGAAAGCTTGCTTGTCCAACTCTGAGGTAAAAATCAAGTGGATTCACAGTCATGCAGAAAATTTGCCCCAGAAAGAAGCAGGCCTTGATATACATATTCTTTTTTAATAGTCTTCATTACCCTTTGGTTTATCGAGTCAGATTCTTATTTTTAGACAGGCCTATTAACGCTATTTGCTGTTCAAATTTCAACATACAGTGATTACAAGAGTAAATATTATGATTCGATGAGGCTTATTTGATGCTGGAAAATTTGAAAAATAGTCTCGTGATTAGTGTAGTTTCTCAAATTGGAAATTGGTGGAACTGGGAAGGGAATAAATACATGGGAATTGTCTTTATCACCAGATAGGAATTTTTTTGTGAATTACATATGAACTGTCTTAACATTGTTTTGCTTTTGCAGAAATCGTAACTTCTTTGTCTTTCGATGCTATGTTTTACATCGGTCTTATGACCTTTCTGCTTGTAACTGATCGTGTTCAAAGACCATATCTCCAATTTAGTCCAAAGAGATGGAGTCTCATTACAGGACTTAGAGGATACTTAAGTTCTGCTTTCTTCACAATGGGTTTCAAGGTGGTCATCCCGCTATTCACTGTGTACATAACTTGGCCTGTAGTTGGTCTGCCATCCCTTATTGCAGTAGCTCCTTTTCTCATTGGATGCCTTGCTCAACTTGTTTTTGAGAAGAGTCTTGAGAAGAGTGGGTCATCATGTTGGCCCCTGGTCCCTATACTTTTTGAGGTATTTAGTGCTCTCTCCCCCTCTCTTTCCCTCTCTCGCCAGAGTACGTGTACACATGCACAGATGCATGCGCAACACGTGTTGCACCCACAAAGACAGAGGTTGTATGCATTCTGATTTTGTGTTAATTTTTTAGGTGTATAGATTTTATCAGCTAACGAAAGCTGCTCATTACATTGAGCGGCTAATGTTTGCGATGAAAGATCTTCCTGCATCTCCAGAAGTGCTTGACAGAAGTGGTGCCCTGGTTGCCACAATTGTGAGTTTCCAAATCCTTGGTTTGTTGTGCCTTTGGTCCCTGATTACATTTCTTCTGAGGCTCTTTCCTTCTAGACCTGTATCAGAGAACTATTAGTTTTTCTTGGGATGCTGTATATATTTTGTCATGTTCTTGAACCATCGGCAACATAAAGAACTTTGGACTTTCCATGTTTTGTTACTCTTATGTACTTGATGGAATACATAAGTAGGGTAGTCTCAGAGTTCACACAATCTTTCGTTTATCTCATTACTTATTGTCAAAATTTGTTACGTGATCCTTGCTCCATGAGTCACTCTAGCGTTAGAAAGATTATCCACTCTAGAAGGACAAAAGCTGTAGCCATCGAACACGTGCATCAGAGTTAGCTGTCGTGCTGGCGTCTAGGTTCATCTCTTTTCACAATGCTTTTGGCATGTTAACCTGTTTAGTTCTTGCTTCTGAAAGTCGATGGTGTTTCTGTGTTCTGATATCTTTTTCTTTCTGACACCTATGTTACTTCTTGGCCGTGATGTTAAGATTTTCTTTTGCATTGCATTCATTGTTTTAAAAGTATCTAAAGGCTTATATGCTTCTCAACTTTGACATTATTGGCCTACTTTAATTAACTTATATAGGTCGAAAACATTTTAGTGGCATGGAATCTCCCAAATCATCTTGTCATTCTTGATGTTAGAGGGAGAAAATAACTTACGTACTATTGGTTTATATGGCTCATTAGATTGCCTCAGCTTTTGAGTTGACCTAGGCGTTCATCATTTAACCTTTTGTAATTACCTATTGGAAAATCTATTGGATGCTTATGATTGCCATGAAGTTAAATTGGGTGACCATGATCATTCTGCATGATTTCGCAGCTATGATATGAATTGCTTTCTCCTGTAAAATGTTTTTGTTGTGTGATTCAACGTCAAAAACTTTGCAAATCTTGCTGAACCAAAATGACAGCACAATATTTCGCTGACTAGCCAAAGTATTCTATTGTGTGTTGTGTGAGATTCAGTTATTCACTTGGTTATGTTTGTGATTGTGTGCTGCAATTATACACTGCATCTGAGTTCTCTCAGTTGTAGAGCCGCTTGTTGCTCATGAGTGCCAAGATAGTAGAGTACCGTGAAAATGTCGGCATTTCGCCCATTGGCCGTTCCTGTCAGTTTCCACATGAGTACGATGTTCACGGTGTTTTGGAAAATTGGAGTTTCACCGTTTGGATTCATCTTGGTGTCCATGTTCACTGCCTTGTTGGCACTCTGTTCAACCGTCTAGCAACTGTCCTTGATGATAATGAATGAACCCTTTGTTTGGTGGGGCTACTTGGTGGCTCATCCTATGTGCTTGTGGAATGACATGCGTCTTATTGCCCTTCTGTCGAAGGCTCTAAAGTAAATCGTACCCTTTACGATGCTTTTCTTTCTCGGAAAATCAATGCTTTGGAAATAATGTTATGAAATTTATCATTTCTATTGCTTACAAAAATGAAATAGGGGAAAAACGTTTTCATTTGCATTGATATTATTAAAAATATTTTTGGTCGATTGAATTTTTGAATCATTTTCTCAAGGACATTTTTCAAATAGTTGATTTTTTGTCAAATAAACGCACCCTTAGCAGACAAATATAAGATATGAGTGTTAGTATCGCAAGCTTCAACTTTCATCTTTAAGATTTCCAGTACACTAAAGAAACAGATTATTGGGAAAATTATGTGCTGATGGATGGGCCATGAGATAGTAGTTTAAAGGATTACATGGTTTAATCATCATGGCCCGAGCTAAATAAAGTGGATGACCCATCTATCATCTTTAGATCTTTTTTAAAGGGTTTTACACTCGCTATGGAATAGTCGATTTAAGTCGTAATTATTTAGTCTATTTGTAGATTTATGAGCCCGGCATCGTAGTTTATTCGTCAGAAGCTTGAAAATCTTTTCAAATGAGGTAGCAAATATGCAAAGTACAAATTGGTTAGAGATTCGCTTATGACATGATTCAAAATTTTGAACTCATGGAAAGTAACGCGACCTTTTTAACGGTGGATTTTACGCTTGGTAGCGAGAGTCTTGTGGCATGACTAATTTGGGCCGTGTTTTAGTCTCCTACGCATCATCGCTGGAGTCTAGCAATTTCAATGAGCACATGAGGAGTTACTGAACGGTGGAGGAGTCGCGCCATTTCTACGCGCACATCCACTGGCGTTTTGGCCGCTTCTTGGATGGAAAGATCTTCTTTCCCACTGTTCCTTCTAGAATTTTTCTTTCTAAAAACACATTTTTATGGCCTGTTTGTTGCAGTTTGCTGTTTCTATTAAGTATTTTTCCTCTAACATCTTAAAAGAAGCGGAAATTCTTTATTTTTTGAAATATTCTGAATAAATTATTAATATGCACATGGAGGTGGAAACGTGATTATGTGAGGGTCGAACTGAAAATTTTGGTAAAATCTAAGCTTAGGGTTCGACAAATACATATCTTCACACGAAAATTTCGTACCGCTGTCGACTCTCTTCCGGGCACGTTTCTAGTTTTCTTATATTGCTTTAAAGATTTCTAATAGTTATTTCTCTGTCATTAAAAATATAAATGCTGAGAACTGGAAATGGGAATAGCCTTGGCCACGATGAAGGCGTGGGACATTTTTGCCCGTTCGGTCGTTCTTGCGCTCCCACGTGCGCCGTCCGTGAATCCTCGACGGCGCCCAAACTCAACTCCGCTCGTCCGTCTTCTCTCTCGCGTAGAAGTCCCCGAAGGAGAAAGACGCCAGCCGCCACGTGTACGGGTCTAAATGCACGGGGCCCCACGCGTCGAGGGAAGCGCGAAGGAGCCCATGTGTGAGTCATGGGCCTCGTGCCTCCGTTGGTTCACGTCGACTGTTCAAAGGTAGACCGAAACCCGCCTCCCCAAGGAAAAGCGAAACAGCGACGCAAGCACAGGCTCTTGATATTCTTCTTCTTCTGTTTCTGCATGTCGCGACAAGCACACTGCGTGCTAAATATGCCTCGAATCTTCCCTCCCGTCCACCACGTTCCGCCCCTCCCTTCCTATATAAATAAACTCTTTTGGCGTAATCAACCTTCAGACCAAACCAAGAAGCGACCTTTCAAAAGAAGGCTCTCCCGAACGATGGCGACCGCTAGACTTTTACGGACGCCGGCCGGGCCTTTCTCCTCTTCTGTGTCGCGGTCTTTTGCTGTTGCTGCGTCGGCAAGGACGACCGTCGGGTGTTTAAGCTTGGCGGCTCCGTCGGGCGGCGCAGAAAGGAGCGGCTTCGAAAGAGAGGATGCTCGCAAGAGAACGCCGAAGGTGGTCGTGAAGGCCGCGGCGGTTGCTGCTGAGTCCGAGAGAGTGATGACGGCCGAGCCTCGAATGCTTCGCGTGGCCGTGGATTTGGCTTTGTTTATGGGGAATACCCTGAGAGCCGCGCTGGTCGTTCTGAGGGCAGCTGTGAAGAGGAGGCCGAAGAGGTTAAACGTCCAGTGTCTTCTTGAGAAGGTAATTAACCCCGCTTCTCATTTGAATCCTGTAGTTCGCACAACGTAGGAGCTTACACGATATCTTGCTATGTACATCAGAAGTAACAAATGACGATAACATAGATCTGGAATCCTTTCTTTCCCACCTTAATGAATTGGGTGTGATTTCTTGCAGGCGATAGTCGACTGCCGGTTTTTCACGTTATTTGCGGTTGCTGGATCGTTACTGGGCTCGCTGCTGTGTTTTCTGGAGGTACGCATACCTCCTAGTTCTCATCATGCAACACTTGACCACTTCCTTTCCACACGCTTCCTTCATCCCGAATCGATCTGAAAGATGACGAGGGGTTCCCGATCATGTTGCAGGGTTGCTCCATCATGATCGAGTCGTACATGGAGTACTTCCAGTCGATGTCGCAGATGTCCCATCAAGGGCACGTGGTGCAGTTGCTTGTTGAAGGCTTAGGTATCTTCTCTTCTATCATTCGGTGCTAGTCGAGTTACACATGCCATCGATGGCTATTGAAATGCATGCAGGCGAAGATACATATCTTAGTTGGTCTGAAACTTCACAAAAGTGATAAATTTAATGAGCAAATGGGTTTACCAGTTCTTACATCTGTATATGCATATGTTTTCATAAACGGACTACAGCTAGGGATCTGGCATTAAACCACTCGATCGATGTTTGCGTTCGTTTCTGCCATGTTCTCGACCCATAGTTGTTGATCTGTTTGGGGTTCGACGCAGATATGTTCTTGGTCGGAACGGCAATGCTGACATTCGGGTTTAGCTTGCACGTGATGTTCGTCGGGTCGCAAGCCAAACGAGAGAGAGGGCCGTGGCTTTCCGGGTCCAACCTCTTCGGCCTCTACTATCTGACGGTGAGCTTTTCCATCCTCTCTATTCGTGAGCATATTCCAACAAGATATTACGTATGATGATGGTGATGGTATCCATTGTTGACGACAGAATCACACAATCTAAGTTTCTTTCTTGATGTTGCTTGATCAGAAGCTTCCGCCGTGGGCAGAGGCGCAGTCGATTTCGCAGGCCAAGTCGAGGATCGGGCATGCGATGATGATGATACTTCAAGTCGGGGTGCTGGATAAGTTCAAGAGCGTCCCCGTCCAGACCTGCTTGGATCTCGCCTGTTTCGCAGGAGCCGTGCTCCTCTCCTCGGCTTGCATATTCCTTCTCTCGAGACTTTCTCTGGGCAGTTCTTCCGCCAATAGTGCAACGGAGAAGAAACCACTGTAAAGGACTCGAATATCTTGATGGTCAATGCCGAGAACAAGCCCTTTTGAGGAGGCACATGCGACTTCCACTTCTATCATTTAATGTGTTCCATTTTTTTAACCATTTTTTTATGATGGAATTGTAAACATATTCTTCTCTAAGGCGATTTTGATTTATTTTGACTATATAATATTGATGATATGCTCGGACGAAATTTTTTCATAGAGATTTTGAATTATTGTGACCATGTCTTTCCCTTTCTGTTTCGTCGCTTCCATCCGATTTGATCTATTCAAGAAAGTGGAAAAAGTCACCGATCTCTCTCTCTCGGACATTTTTCTCATAGAATGGTTGAATGACTTAAAGTAAAAACAAGTCGCTGAATTAAAGACTAATCCATAAATTAATGATTCTATAAAAAGAGTAAACCAGTCACACTTGAAAAAAAAAAATATCACTTTAGGCATTGCCTGCTACTGGTGTGCTATTTATGAGTGCTTTTATTTTACTTTTCTGTTTCCTTAACAATATATTAAGGTAAAATTCGATTCATCGGTTAAAGTCATCCTCCACCTTAGCATGTTAGGTGAGATATCGATTAAAGTCATCCTCCACAATGCATTTACGTTAGAATTCGATTAAATAAAAGAATACATCTTATATATTTCTATATAGTAAAAACCTTTCAATTAAAAATACATTAATAAATTTCAAGACTTCTTACGATTCGGTTCATTGTTGTAATTGCCAAGCACCCCTATTATGATTTGCTTGTTTTCGCTCTCAAGACCTTTATTAGAAATTTTAAATGAGAAGTATGCTGAAGAGTACATGATTCTATTTTTTATTAGATGATCATCTAAAATAATAAGATAATCAATTATGATCAATAAAAAATATGCACGATTATAAATTGACATGTAGATATGCGTATAATCATCAAAGACATGCAGAAATAAGGAAAGCATCCTAGTAATCTACGACTTTCCCTCGCGACATAGAAGAAATCAATTAAGTTTTAAAAAAATGATCTGGCTACCGTGCACGTTATGCTACACAATGGACTGATGTGACCATTAGAGAAGACGGCTAATGATGATAATCGATGCTGACAGAATTGAAGAAGAGAGTGACCCCAGGACGTGAGGTGTCTCGAGTGCAAAGTGCACGGTCTAGTTTTGATACTAAGATTAAAAAATATATAAAAGTGATTAAAAAATATATAAAAGTGAGAATATATTTCTATATATTTCGTAATGAATAGTGCGTAAGCTTATTTATAAACTTTTACCATATGATTATTTAAGATAACAATGTGATCAATTGTGATCAATCAAGAATATACAGTCTTCAAGGAAACATCCCAATTATTCTAACGGTTGTTATTTACTTGGGAAATAATGAAAATATCTCCTTTTCCATGGAAAAAAAAGGTTCTACAGCAAATCCAGTTAATTAAGAATTAGTTCAGTTGAAAAACAAAAAAAAAATTCTGACTTTTCCTCTTAAGAGCCTTAATCAATAAATTAATAATCTTATTGAAAGGTTTCAGTGCACTTGTTAAACATAGCATATGAAGAAAGCTTTATAACATGTCCCATAAGAAAAACAAATCCAGTAAAATCATATGGTTGCCTGAATTTTTTATTTTTTTAGGGCACTTCTATAATATGCTGTGTGAGATCATCACTTGTTGTCATAATTAAAATGAAACACCGTGATATGCCCATCACTCATCATAATCAACCGACAAAAATTACTTTAGAAATTCCTTGATTGAACCTAGAAAATTGGCCAAAAAAAGGATATGGTTTGACGGCTCGAAATCATTACAATGAGTTCCGATGAACATTGAACTAATCAGTCCAGCGTAAGAATCGGACCAAACCAATTTGGATCAATTGGTTCAAGGCCAATTCCAAATTTGATTCCAAGAACCTACAAGTGTCTAGAATTGATTCGATTCTTCAATTTCAAGTGGGAAGTGCTGATTTTACTCGAGAATCAGGTCAATTAATTCGATTCTCGATGCATAATCATATAAATGATTCTTAAACTTTGATTGTATCTGTAATATGATTCATAAATTTTTTAATTTGTTTAATAAATTATTTGACATCTAATATAATCATTTCATCAATTTAAGTTTATGAATAATATTTAATATTTTTATATAGTTTATGAATTGAAATGAACATGTAGAAAAAGCTCATGAATTACATCAAATTAATATATACTTCAAAAATTATATTATTAATAAGATTAACAGCCAAAGTGTGATGACTAATTCTTTATTGCAAGAATTAACTCGCTCGTGAAGAACGAATCCACAAGCCAAAACCTCGTTCGGTCGGAGAATCGTAAACGAGCGGCGGAGCGTTGTCCCGGGAGTCGCCGGTGGAGACCGTTTCGTCCGAGCGAGTCCAACTCTTGTAGCGCTCAAATCCCCCGCCGTCGCCGTCGCCGTCGCCGTCGTCCATTGCGTGCTCAATTTCGCGCCTTCTTCTGGCGTCTTCTCTAGCCTGGTAATGCTCTCAATGGAGCTCGCAGAGATTCTTTCTTCTTCTTCTTCTACGTGGGTGGTCTTGGAAAAGAATCGAATTTGCAGATAGTAAAGTAATTTGCAGTCGATTTTTCGTACTGGGCTAGCCAGAACCGACCGACCGATTCGGTTCCCAGTTCACACTTCACGGGATCAATTCCGGTTCTAGGCTCGGAAACCCATTATCCGATCCTTTCGCTAATACGGATTGCTCTGCCAATTTGGATCCGCAAAAACTGTAAATTCCGAGCAGAGGATTGGTGTTTTCGTTTCTGTTTTCACTTTATTATGACAGCGATTGGAGAAGGTTGGATTTGCCGAAGTCTAATTTTCAGTTCAACTTGATCCGTAGGTCCTTTCGGAGCAGGACAACTTGAAACCCGAAATCGGGTGTTTTTTTTTTCTGTACTTTGTGCTTGAGTTGTAAGTGGAATGACTTGCAGGGCAACCGTTTGATGAAATGGGTTGGGATACTTGTTGTATCTTTAGTGTCTGAACTAGGTGGGATGCTCAAAAGGAGCCAAAAAAAAAAAAAAGTGATTTTGTTTTTTTCTTTTCTGCAAATTTTAGAAGCTGAATGTGTTGCATCCCCTTGGAAATAGTTTGTCCGATGTCTGCATGGCGACTGCTTGATGGGTTTCCCTCCTCTTATGTTGATTTATCTCATTGAAGTTTCAGTGATTGGCGGACAAGCAAAGCTTTTTGATGGAGTGTGTGGTCCAAGGAATTATAGAGACACAGGTAAGTTTCAAAATGGCTTTATGCAGCTCATCGGATGAAAGTTTTGTCCTTTCTTTCATTTCTCTTTAGTCTTTTAAGTTCCTTGTCGCAGCAAATAAATAGAGGCAGAGTTTAATTTTTAGTACAAACTTATGCTTCTGTTTTTTGAGATGATCTTGTCTTCAGATTGTGTATGAGTGCTTAGTTTATTGATTCATTCTGCTGGTGTATCATCTCCTAACTTTGCCGTTAAATTATCAGAAGTTTAATCGTGTATCTGAAGTAAAATGAAGTTTCATCTTTCCACTCTTTAATCAGAACACCTGCTATTATTTAGTGATCTAGTTGTGGAGGTCATCAATTAGTCACTAAGTTTTCACTCTAGAATGTTTTTTGAATTGCATTAACTGTTGCAATGCAGCTTTAAATTGGGAAACTGCTGTCTTTGATTGCGCTAGACGTTCTCTGATCATCTAGTTGATGGATGTCTTCACTAAAAAAGCAGTAAATGATCTCTTCAGAAATAAATTGAGAAGCAAATCCGAATGAATTATGAGATTTTTTTTTTTTTTTTTTTTTGACTTTATCTGTGTATCATTTTCCCAATATATGGTTCTTTACCTCTGAATTCCTAGCTCCACTATCTACTGCTATGTCTTGCATTTCTTATGTACACTTTTTAACAGTTTTTGCTTTACTCATACTATGTAGCATGTTGAGGCCCTTGAGATCCTTCTGCAAGGTCTTTGTGGTGTTCAAAAAGAACACTTGAGGATCCATGAGCTATGCCTGAAAAGCGGTCCAAATCTAGGTGATTTTTACAAATTTACAACCAAGAGGCTTGGATATCTGTCGGTTGAACTTAAAATATTGCTCTCTACATTGCAGGTGCAGTACCCTCAGAAGTTCAAATATTGTGTGATCTTGAGCAACCAGAACCTAGTTGGTAGAGCATGATTTTATTTTTCTAAATATTGCTCCTTGTTTGTTTGGATGGTATAGAGAAGATGCAATCTTTCTCACTCGATTATCCTTCAGGACTGTTCGGCATGTTGGGGGCTCAATGAGAGGTACTGGTGCTGAACAAATTTCAGTTCTTGTAAGACCCATGGTAGAAAGCAAAGCGAGCAAGAATGTACTTCGTTTCTTTTATGCTCTTGGCTACAAATTGGACCACGAGCTGCTGAGAGTGGGATTTGCCTTTCACTTCCAGAGGGGTGTTCAGATTACCGTTACTGTATCTTCAGTAAATAAGATGTTAAAACTACATGCGACGGATGAGGCTGTGCCAGTGACACCTGGTATGCAGCTGGTTGAAGTAACTGCTCCTGCAACATCAGAGAACTATACTGAAGTAGTTGCAGCTGTGACTTCATTTTGTGAACATCTTGCTCCGTGAGTTTCTTAAAAATGTCCCATCCTTCTGTTAGCGTAATATGTGCCTCTGTGGTCCTCTCTCCTGCAAGCTGTTAGGATTGGGCTCATCTTATGTTTGATTGCCATATATAATGCATGTTTTAGACTTGGGTTTCAGAAGAAGAGACTGTTTATCATATTGAATCAGAATAAATGTTTGGAATACTCATCTTGCTTGTCTAAATATATGATGCTCCGTTTAAACTTTTGACCATACTTGTCATTATTTGTTTTCAGGCTCTTGCATCTGTCAAAGCCGGGCATCTCAACTGGGGTTGTGCCAACGGCGGCAGCTGCTGCTGCATCTCTTATGTCTGATGGTGGAGGTACAACTTTATAACAGGATCATAAACTGTAGAAGGTTGTCTAATACTACACGTTGCACCCAGAGCTTCTTTGTTATTGCAGTATAGGTCCTTCCCATGCTATGGCGGTAGTTATTCTTCTCACCTAACTGCATAGTGATGAATCAACCAAGAAGTGAAATGGCACTTTATTCTCATTTCTTGTGGTTCTGATATTGTAACCAACATTCTTAGAGTAAGTTTTTCATTAGGTTGTTCCAGCTTAGCTTGATTGTCAATGGTTTAAGCTGGCCATGGCAGTCGTCATGCCCCGTTCTCCTGTAATTTGTTGATTACGAGTTTTCAGTGATGTTACAGACCCCTTGAGACAATCAATGATGATAGTTAACTTCATTTATTGGGGCGGATTGGACATGGATGATCTTGTTCACCCAGTTGAATTGGTGGTTGCTAGCTAATCATTAGTTTAGGCTGAGGGTGTCGGTAAATTAAAACTGCCATACAAAGTGGATAAAATAGCAGTAATATGTATGAATCCCAAATCGTTGCTGCTGCTTTCTCATTTTCATCTGTTAGAATTTAATACAGGGTAATTCTCATCTTCTTGAGGAAGACAATAGGAAGAGATGCAAAAAAATTTACAAAAATATGTGGAGCACAATCTTTTAGATTGAACCGTGCATCATCCTGGGATGGTCTGAGATCTGTTAGGGAACTTCAGTTGCAACTTGATGTGGTAAGTAGTTGGATCGACATCAGATGAATGCTTTTCTGCTTGAGCAAAAACAGCCAGTCCGCGGGCGAAGGCAAAATCCCCTGTTCCTCCGACGACAGTAAGCTCTTGTCTGTCCTCATGAGCAACGTGCCTTGCCTCTACACTGAGACTACCGGAATATGTTGCTGTGTCGAAAGTCAGATAAATAACATTAAATGCTGAATGTGCAAAGTGTTCGATGGGGATGATGAAGCCTTGAGCTCGGCCAATGACTCTGGAAGTGTTCTTGGGGCCCTCAGTGAGTGTCCGGTGGAATATGAATGCTCCCCCTTCTGATCCTGCCACCTGCTGATTATACGAGCTTGGAGTGCTTGGTTGCTGGATGTACAGAGACAGGGCGAGCCATGGTGGCGACTGGGTCTTCAATTGGCGGTGGTGAGCCACGGGTGAGAACAAGGCCAGGAGAATCACCGTGAGCGTGGCTACAATGACAGAGGCACAGAAGATGATTCGGGGGAGCATGATGCAAGGAAAATGGCTCCTATTGAAGGTGATCGTTTTAAGTTTCAGGGGGTAATGTGGATCGGTTTGTGTGCAGTTTTGTACACCTTCATTGAGAAGGTTGGGTTGACCTGCTCCTCTTTCTTTTGATTTGCACCTAACCCTCTTTAAGAAATCCACCTCTTTTTCCATAAGGGGATTACGATGTGCGCCTCGGATTTCAACAACACAGCCCTCATTTTCATTATTAAAACAAGCAGGGAATTGAACTCTTTTTAAATGGCCAAATAGCGATACAATTCGTGCTCTCACCCTTTCTCCTTTTCCACTTTTATCCCTACCTTTCTGGGTTATCAAAATAGACCCCGACCTTTCAAAATTACACCAAATCTATCCCAAAAACTAGATTCTATTAAAAAAAAGAGAAGAAATTGTTATTTTGATTATCTTATTCCCATCTTAGGCTCAAGTATTTATAGCATTGCAATTAAGACTATTTTCCAGAATACCCACATTTTTCTTTGCTCTCATACCAAAAATTTTGAAAAGATTTTTAATAGACAGAAATGGCCAATATGAAGCCTGATATATATATATATATATAGATATATGTTCGATTATACACCCTCAAATATCCTCCCTTGAATAATAAAACTAGATAATCTTTCTTTCTCTAAGGGTGACATCCAAATTTGAGAAGCAATTTAGCAGAATATTTGCTTTCACATAATGTGTTAAAAAAACCCAGAATAAACTTGATCTTTTTCTAATATGATTGAAAGCTTAGGATGAAATTGACAACTCTTTAGAACTATGGGATTTATTTTGCCTCTTAGCTTTTAGTAGGTATAAATTTTTCGGGATAATTCAATCATGTGAATGAGTTAATGACAATGAAAGAAACGGTGATGAACTTGGAAAGCTTTCTTCTAGCCCAATTCTGTCTAGGATAAGCTGTTCCCCACCAAAATGTATCTCTTTTCTCCTCCACGGGGTCCTAGTCTTTAAAATTGAAGTTGGTGAAAAGTCCGGCTGCCCCGTTTCTTGTTTTATCACACCATTCAATTTATACTAGGTCTGTCAAGCCAAGAGTAGTGAGTTTATAAACGAATACCAAACTGTTAGCTTATCATCTATCACAATTTAATAAATCAAGAGTATTATGTTATTGTAAATTTAAAATAATTTCACTTCTAATTCATGCTGGAGTTCTACGCATAATAATTTCAATTAAAGATGAAATAGTGTTAGTAATATCATTAATATTATAATAAGAATACTCAGCTCAAAATAAAAATATCATCCATTTGCAAAGCAACTAAAGTAATTTTAACTCTTCCGAATTCACTCATCTCCTTCACCACCAAAAGGATTATTTACCAGCAAACGAACATTTGAATAACTTCTTTTGTGAGAAGATTTTCCACCATTAACGATAGACGAAGATATCATGTTTATCGATTGCAACTTGCACGGATCTTTAATTTAAGACTGGAGAGCTATGTAACGAAAGTCTTAGTTTTGTCTTGTGATTTCATATAAACCTAAATCACTGAACATGGATAAAAAATAATAGACCGACAAAAAATACACAAAAAATTTACGTGGTTCGGTCAATTTGACCTACATCCACGGATGAAAAGGAGCACACTATCATTATGAGTTGAGAATTATAACATGGCAGCCGTCTAGATTCAATTGTTCCCTTGGCAACACAAATTCCAACAATCTCAAGACATCCACCCCTACTTTTTTTTTTTATCTATCCACCCCTACTTGAGCAGCGACAATTGGGTCACGTCCCGCTCTCCTCCGCCCACGCCACAATGAAGACAACTCTCATCTTCTACGACAAAAGGAAACAAAAGCATTCAGCAGAGCAGCAGGTTTTCTACTCCAGATGGGATGAGGGCTAGTTCTTTAATCAAGACAACTACACTCTGTAGCCAACCCATCTCCCATAGCCGCACTCCTAACAAATTCAGTGGCCGCCGCATTGCTGAGAGTAGCCTTCCTCACTGCAATTTTTCACCAGTTCTGAGGTTGGCACGATAGTTGCATAACCAGTGCACTAATATCCAAATTTTGGACGAAAAGACCCAACTCTGTTTACAAAACGCATGCATGAAAAATGTTCTTGTGCCACAGAAGCTCCTTTCAAATATGAATTTGAAAAATGATCCAGAACAAGTGTCGTAGCACATCTTAGTACAAAGGACATGCATCACGCTAAAACTCACCCCTCTTATCAACATGGATTTGCAGAAAGTTTGTGGACAGTTCATTAACGTTGACAGTACCTCCTGTCAATTGAGCCTGGCTCCGCCACTATATATATAACACAAGTAAGAGCAAAATCCCTGTGGGCAACTGCCCGGTAATTCTCAGCCTTGGGATTTTGCCCTTGATGCTGGATATCATAGCATCGATGGCCTCCTTTTCTTGTCTGAGTTGCCTGATCCTTGAGTTTCTTCCTTATCAACAATGCCCAAAGATTGCAAGAGATGATGAAGTAATGAAGGAGCTGAGGAACACAGACCAATGGATCTGGATTCGAAATCAGTACGACAACCTGGAGCTGAGGTGCATGCAAATGGAAGATCAGGCTTCTTCAAATAAACAGATTCAGAATCTGCAAGATGACCCTCTTCTCCCGCTTGTCATCCAACAAAAGAAAGAACAGTCGAGAGAGAGAGAGAGAGAGAGTCATAACTACGTTCAAACTTCAAATGAAAGAGAGGGATTCTGAAAGGAGTCAAATACAAACATCAAGCTTCTACTGTTCACAGTCATCTGTCACTTCAGTTTCACCAATCTAGAAATAACTATAATATTTGACAGACATGCCAACCAAGCACCTAGTCTGATCCTCCCAGCCTGACCAGCCATGTCTGTGGACAGCATACATGTAACAACACGGCTTTGTAGTGGATGCAAAATAAGAGAATCAGCAGAAAGGAGAGAACCGGTCAGAGGACAAGCAATGCCAAGGCAAGTCATGTCTAGACAGCTGTCCTATCAACTGGAGACAAACTTAAATCAAAACTTCAAAATGCCTAGAAATCTTCAAAATTTCCGTCCATCGCCTGTCCTTCAGATGTGATCAGAGACTACTTCAGAACTCAAGCAAACAAAGACTGCATTATAGATCACCACTCCTCCAAGAAGTCCAAGCACCTTATTCTATGTAAACTGATCAGCTTCTATGTATTTATCATCCTTAGTCGACATGCATGGATGAAGAGATCACCCCAAGAGGAAAGATGCGACTGCCAATCCACCGAAATCCATAATCATCTTGATAAACAATTTAATAGAAAGATCAATCTATAAAATAAACCATCCCACAACATCGTTTTATAAGTGAACATTACATACTATACATTTGGTAAAATTTTGGCAAAAGGTAAATGTTACTGCAAAAAATAGTGTGAAAGACAACTATTTTTGGAATAAAAACCTACCCTGCAAGTTCAAATAACATATAGAAAGGGACAATAGGTTACACCAAATTAACATCTCAGCATAGGAATTACCGTCCAGACACCATCGGTCTCATCAAATATAAACATGAAAGAAACCTCACAAAAATAAACCAGATTTAACATCTATTCACACAAAATTCAAGCAGACATACACACCAAGTCCAAGCAAATGCATATGCAAGAAACATTTTTGAAACATTTTTCCAAATGAATGTGCAACAAAGTATGTTGAAAGGAAAAAGTTTGTGATAAATAACATGCAGGATAGTTCCATCAAAGAAAAAGATAAGACACATACAAATCGAAGTTTTCCATCCAAACCCAAAGAGAAAGTAGGCTTGGATCTGCCAAAGAACAACTGGTATCAACTATCATCTTACAAAATAAGTTAAAAAATCGAAAGTCATAAGTGCCAACCAAATTCAGATTTATCAAGAGTCTACTATAAGAGCACCATGATGCATAAACTATTTGCATGCTTTCCAAAAGCAACCCAATTAGTGATTGCAGTTCATATATAAGATAAGAATGAAGAGAAGCAAGCCAAAACTAATGTGGACCTCAAGCTTTCCAGATAAAAGTGCCAAATAATTAAGGATCTTGTCCAATCAAACCATTCGTCTAATACACAACTATAAAGCACCATCATAGATCAAAAGAACACACCATAGTGAAGTTAGAGGTGAAGTCTTTGCTTTAACCAATTTCCTACAAAAGAGAAAGAACTGGATGGTGATCTTCTTGCTTGGAAAAAAAAAAAAAAAAAAAAAAAAAAACAAGGAACTAAAGAATAATATTGGAACCATTTACTGTCCAGAATCCAAATGAGAGCTAGCAAATTCCCATCTCCACAATTCTTCCTCTCAGCCTAGCAGAAAAGGCAATGGATCAGCACTTCTCAAATTCGGCAAGCCTTTGACCTAATGTACTCAGAACTAGATGATTATCATCTTGATTCTTGCCACTACCCAAAGATGATTAATAAAGAATAAACTTTAAAAAAGAAACATAAGTGTTCATCGGCCAGTACTCCTAGTCCAGAATCCAAATGAGAGCTAACAAAACCCTGTTTCCACAATTCATCCTCCCAGCCTTGCAGAAAAGGCAATGGATCAGCACTTCTCAAATTCAGCAAACCTTCGACCTAATGCAATTAGAACTAGACGATTAGCATCTTGATTCTTGCCACTACCCAAAGATGATTAAAGAATAAATTTTAAACAAGAAACATGTGTTCATCACCCAGCACTCCTGGTCCACCAACCCAACATCAGACTGCAGAGGAATCGTGTCACCCCCCCCCCCCCCCCACCCCCCAAAAAAAAAAGAAAAAGAAAAAGAAAAAAAAAAATAGTAAGCTTTATTGTATGCAACAACTGACCAAACACATCATATTTACTGTTCTTTATGCTAAATAACATATCCAGAATCTGCTCGTAAAAAATCTTAAATCGAACGACCGAACAATCAATTATTAAATGATCAAAGAAGGAGAATAAACCCTAATGATGTCCATGACCATAGCAAAGTCCCAAAGAGGCAACAGGAAACAGAATGAATTGAGCTTCTGCAACAAGTCATATGCTTCTGAAATTAGACCGAGAAAGTAATCTGCTCATCATCCGTTAAGAAATGAAAACAAAATAAGAATGATTAAGAAAGCAAATCGTTATAGATATTTGAAATATATCATTTCACAATAGGATGCTAGGATGCCCTGAAGTAAAACCGATTCTGTCAGCAATAAGCCTTCACAGTCCCAATAACCAAAGAAAACCTACAATTAAGACAATTATATTGCCATTAAGTCCAACCAACTCAAACAACCTCTTGCACAGAAAGAACAAGAAATGACCTCTTGTTATGTACCAAAAGAAAACACAGAAGTCGTGTAAAAAAAAGGTGAAGCAAACTAGGTAATAATGCTTGGAGCAACTTCCAGGATAGGTAAAAAGAGCATTCACATATAACAAAATAGCCTCCGTGATTTACAAGAGATCCAATTAGTGATAGTAGCACATAGATAAGAATGGAGAGAAACAAGCTAGAACATGTGCGGACCTTTCCAGATGAGAAAGAACTCTGAAAGGAGAGCTTGTGCTATGAATTGATGCTTATGCACACATTGAATATCAAACTTGATGAGGTAAAGTATTGCCTAGACCAAACTCTGCGAAGGAAAGAGAACATTTGATCGTTCTACCTTAACTAGAAGATAACAGAAGTGGAGGACAAATTAGGAACTGATGCTTATGCAGCATGAAAGAACATCACTGATCATAGACACTCCATATCAAACTTGGCCAAGTAAAGTATTGCCCCAATCAATCTCTGATCTGCGAAGGGAAGAGAACGAGATCTGATCTTTTGGATTAACTAAAAAATTACAGAAGTAAAGGACAAGTTCCATTCAAACCAATGACTGCCCAAAATCGAGAAGCAGGAGCTCATCCACTTTCAAACAATTATCAACTCAGCCCCACAGAAAATGCAATAGATCACCAGCTGTCAAAATCCAGTAAACCTTTCAACAGTAAAAGAAGACTAGAAGGTTGTCAAAATTTCAATCCATTTTTTGTACTGAAGACAAAGACTTCTAGATCATCAGCTCAATCACAAACAGTGCAAGATAGACCATTAGTCCTCCAAAAAGCCCAAATGTTGTATTCTATGCAACCAACTGACCAGTTGTATTGTATTCATTGTCCTCTCAGACATCATCCTCAGAGAAAATGATTGCTCCAAGAAGAAAGAAGCCACTGCTAATTTAGGTAATAGTGAGTACTGGAATGATCTCATAATACAATTGAACTTGGAAAGATCAATCAATGATGAATCAATCAACGATCAAAGGAGCGCAAACCCTAATGATGCCCAAAACACAGCAGAGTCCAAGAGAGGCCAGGCTTAACCTTTGGAAGATAACATATTGTAAACAGAATCAGACCGATTTTAAGATCAATCAAAAAATAAAAAGAAAAGAAGAAAGGTCAGGAACACATTTTCAGGATCGGTGTCTCCTCTGAAGGGTACTGCCCAAAGGGTGTTAGCTGAGTGAGGAATGCATGCACAATCATAGACGCATGATGAGACTGAAGGATGAGGGCACGAGGGAGGGACTACTTCCAGGAAGGAGGAAGGAGACACTGGCAAGCGGATCTAGATCGGATAGCGATTTGTTGTGGCGCAAGGACAATCACAGATCATACATCGACTGAACACTCTCCTCCGAAGATATGAGAATCGGATTTCCCATCATTTAGAAAATTACAGCACTGGAGAACCAATTTCACTCAAACCAATAACTACCTTGAGAGACTTTAGAGCTTATCCAATTTCAGACAATCATCAGCTCGTGGCAGATCACTTGTCATGTCTAGCAAAACTCCAACCTGTGAGAGGATCAGGACTAGACGATAATCAACCCCCCAATGATAAAAAAACCGAAGAACAAATTCTGATCAAGACTACTAGTTCATTATGAAACAAACTGACCAACGCATCAGAGTATTCACTGTCTTTGACATCCTCAGACGAGCCGTTTTGCTCTGACCAGAAAGAAGCCACTGCCAATTCACCAAATAACAAAATCCAGAAGCAGCTCGTAAAACAATTGGAGGGAACGATCAAGCCGTCAATGTATCGATAGAGGTCAAAGATCAATCCGTCAATGTATCAATAAAGGGTCAAAGAGGTATGATCAGACATCCTCAGACGAAAGAGGTATGATCCAAAATAACGCAAAGACAGATGGGTCGATCAATCACTGAGCGTCAAATAGATAATTCCGATAACCATGAGCATCGTAGGCCAATTCAAACCCTCAAGAATCTCCACAACGGAAGGAATGGTCGATGAAGAGGGATTGCTACTCCTCTCAAGAAGATGAAGAGGAACGCGAGCAGAACCAGAAACGCGTGACAAGACTGGAAGAATATAATGAGGAGAGGGGAAAGGACGGTTATTTATAGAGAAGGATCCACAGACTTGGGAAGGGACGGTGAAAATAATAAATCGAAGCAGAGTCGTGAATCATGAAAATAATAAATCTGTTGACGATTTAGTCAAGGAAAGGCGGTGGGGCTGCCAATTCCAACCTTCGCTTGAGATAACGAGTCGTCTTTGACCTCCTGAGAGTTGCTATGGTCGCAGCGTGACCCTGGTTTTAGAAATCGGGGCTGGCTTTAAATAATTTTTTATTCTTAAATAAATTGTGGTTAAAATAATAAAAGACCAACAAACTTCGACTTGCCACTTTACCTAAATCCCTAATTGACCATGATTACTGGTTGGCAAAACACTCAATATCTCCAATTAGGAAACTTGACCGAGGAAACTTGACCGAGAACACCCACAATTAGTCACAAGAAAATCCCCGCCTCTCGTTTGGAAAATGTCAAGAATTTGAAGTCTCAATAAAATACAGAGCATGGGCCAAGGACATCACTTCCAAAAGTTAGCACATCACACCCTAACCAAAATGATAACAGGTGCTATCTGCACAATCCATGCTTGATTTCCTGCCAACCACAAGCGTCTTACTTGTTTTATGATAATAGTTGCACAATTTGCTCTAAAAATGAGCAACTGCCGATAGACAGAAATATGTTAATAAGTCCAAAAATACGAGCTGAATTATACCAGCTCCATATATGCTGCAGGAAGGCTCAATTTCTTTGCGAGGTCTTCAAAACAGTTAGTCTTTCCTCTCAAGTTCAACATCAGGTATAGCTCATACAACACATGAACCCCTACCCGCAAGCAACATGTCCGAGTGCACCATCTCATTCAAAGAGCGAGCTTATAAAAGTTGGCAAAAAACATCCAAACCATCCACCCACGCTTACACACGAGCATATTCCGGGGCATATCCTTGCAGATATAGTTTTTTAGGTACAAACTAGAGCCAACATCTTCAGAAAACGAATATAATAGAATAAGAGTTTTGAAGAGGATGAGGGGTGAACCCATGTAGAAGGATCATCCGAGCTCGTGGCCAAGTAACTTTCGATTTCAACATACAAGCAATATAAAACTAATTTGTCAGGTAAATTTGTATCAACTTGAACTTTAATATAGAGAGAATCCAGAAGAGAGAGCTTCTACAGACTGTGCCAAACAAATTGAAAGTATTAAGGAATAAACTGGCCATGATATTAGCGAATATCTGCAATTATCTCACAAGAAGAATCTGATAAGTCAAACTGCCATTGATGTGTGCCGCCAAACCACCAAGCAAAGCAACAAGTAGACTTAGCCTTGAAACAGGACTCAATTGTAGTTTTATCCAATGAAGTTCACAGAAAAAGATGGGAGGATGACATCATCAAAGAGATTGAACTGGCGCCCAAAATTAACCATTTATATGAAAAATACCCCCAGAAGAAGCAAAAAGTAGAAGCCCCAACTAGACTTACCCTTGGACACAAGACTCAATTGTAGTAATTGTTATTTTATCCAGTGAAGTTCGCAGACGAAGATAGAGAGCATGACATCATAGAAGAAAGAAACTTGAACTGGCACCCAAAATCAACCATTTATACCGAAAATACCCCAGGAGAAGCAAAAAGCAAAAGCTTGCTAAGTCCATCGATTCCCCTAATAGTTAAAATGGGTCCATATCCTACAACACAAACCAGGTCGACAGCATGAGTTGCGAAAGGACTCCAACCTACAACAGGAAGAGATGTAGATATGTCCGTCACATCTCCTCTAATCCTTGAGAATACAAAAATCAGACAATCCCTATAGGAAGATCCACACATCGCTCATCACTCCAATCCACAAAGAAAAACAATAATTCAGTATCTCAACTAAACATTATTGCATTAAATAATAACCTCCTGCCTTCCCCAACTCAAGAACTAGAATTCTCTAACAATTTTGATCAATTAGCATCCACACATGGTCCTTACTGGGATCGCTCTAAACTGGAACAAGCACCCGTCGACAACTGAATAATCCATATAGTATTAGAAGCCGCAAAATTAGTTGATGTGATCAGACGGAGGCTTGAACCTTAATAACTTTGATAAACCTTTCTGTAAAAAATCAGAGCCTTCGCCAAAATTGTTCTGGAAATAGACCAAGCCAGATGCTTCAAAATTCATGCCTTCAAAACCAAATACCAAAGCAAATGAAACCGATCATAAGGTGACCGTTTAGTACCTCCAATTACAAGGAAGATGACTTGAACAACCCTTGTAAAGCCGATGAGAAAGAGATACAGTAGAACCATGCATTAGAGTATCTGGTCGAAAGATCATCAATGGCAAAGGATCACGCTGCAATTGGACATCTATAAATTCATGACCCTAAAAAGCTTCAACATCTGTTGTTGATTAAATTTAGATCATATATAAGAAGTAGAAGTTCACCCGTCGTACATTAGGGTATCATAAGATATCAGAAGAGCTCCATCCTCACCAGCATCTGTTCTTGATTAGATTTAGATCATATATAAGAAGTAGAAGTTCACCCGTCGTACATTGGGGTATCATAAGATATCAGAAGAGCTCCATGCTCACCAGGTATGTTAAAACCTCAAAACATAGCTTATGCAGGATTGTCATCCGCCCCTTCAGTTTCACCCATTAAAATTAACTACAAAATTTGACAAACATGCCAACCAAGCACCAAGTGTCAGCTCCTCCCAGCCAGATCGGCCATGTCTGCTGACAGCGTACAGCCACAACACAGCTTTGTGATGGATAAGAAACAAGAGAATCAGCACAAAGGAGAGAACCAGTCAGAGTGCAAGTAATGCCAAGGGAGTCATGTCTAGATGGCTGTCCTGTCAACATCCCCATGTGAGGCCTGATCACTTATGACAATCATGAAACACGAGAAGAAAGAGACCTACTGGTTATGAAAGGAACCCACGTGGTGTATGTTATTAAAACAAAAGCACAGTACCCGTTCATCTTTTCAGAATGAGATGCTAACAGTTTGCAAAGAAGTATAACTTAGGTCCAGCAGAAAAGTCTTCATAGTCCCATGGATCAACGAGAACCTAAAATATTCAGAAATTAGGCCCTCAAGGTGGCACTACAAACTAAAAGTAACCCATCTCACCTACAAAAAACCTCATTTAAAAAATGTCCCCAACAATCACTGTATCAGAAGAAATTACAGCAGTGGAGGATATTGGCTAAGCAAACCATACAGATATCTTATTGCAAGTAAGGAGACTTAGTACTCTCCTTTTGCAGCTATGTCCAAAAGAGAGGCCATCCAATGACAATCAAGAGATCTTATGTCGAACTTCAAACCCTCTAAGCATAAGTCAAGGTAGTTCTCGCACACCCTATCATAAATGCATGGACAAAATATCAATTGATTAGGGATTGATCCATAGACACATATAGAGTGAGCACATCAAAAGAACCAAAATCCAAGAAGGGAGAGCTTATCCAATTTCAAAAAAAGGCCGGACTCCACAATGCATCAACTCAGCCACACAGAAAAGGCGATAGATCATCACTTATAAAATCTGGCAAAACTCCAACCTATAAAGGAATAGGAATAAAGACAATTATCATATTTCCACTCCAAGGGAATCAACTGAGGAAAGATTCAATAAAAACCCAAGTGCCTACACAGTAGGAGTTCATCGAAATTTCAGTTCTTCACCCAGTCCTGAAGATGATCAAGGAGACTGCCCATACACCAACCCAACCAAAGATAGATGTGAATAGATCATCGAACTTGGAAAAAGCTCAGTCATTCTATGTAACAATTGACCAACCTCATCATATGTACCCATTCCCGAGACAACCTCCTCAATCAAAGAGATTGCTCTGTGAGAAAAGAAGCTACAGCCAATGCACTAGATTATAAATCCAGAAACAGCTCTAAAACAACAGAAGGATTGATCAATCCATCAATCGATGATCAAAGGAGCGTAAACACTAAGGATGTCCATGACCACTCGTCAACACCCACTTAAAGCAAAGAAATCACCTGGTAAATGAAAAGTTCCACCAAAAATTCTGTATCAAAAGAAAACACATCAATCATGTAGATTGTGTGAAGCTAGCATTTGCAAAATAAAAACGGCGAGACGAATAAATTACACTTGCAATATCTCCATGATTTACCAGCTATTAGTTATTGCAGCATGCATTGCAAGGATAGAAACAAGCCAGCACTTTGCAGATCTCAAGATTTCCAGACTCATAAACAATCCCTACAATGGAAGATAGTGAATGACTATTCATTTTCCAAAAACAACAAAAGGCAAGAGAAGCTCAAATAAAGAAGAGCTTGTTAAATGAAATGTAGAAAGAACCATTACAGATTAAAGACAGCCCACATCGAAACAGAAGAGGCTTGCAATCGAACGAAAGAGAGGTAGGCCTAATCATCTCACCATAAACGTAAAAAAGCAGAAGTGGAAAACAAACTTCATTCAAACTAATAACTGTCTAGAATCCACAAAGCAGCTGTTCGTCCAATTTCAAACAATCATCAACTCAGGCCTACAGAAGAACACAATAAATCACTTCTCAAACCTGGGAAAACTTCAACCTGCAGAGAGAACTCTCTCACTGCTCCCCGAAGATTGAAGACAAACTTAAATCAAAACTACAAAATGCCTAGAAATCTTCAAAATCTCAGTGCAGCGCCCATCCTGAAGATGTGATCAGAGACAACTTCAGAACTTGAGCAAACAAAAACTGCATAATACACCTCCAAGACATACAAATCAAAAGTTTCCAATCCAATCCCGAAGGGAAAGTAGGCTCTAAAAAAACAAAGAACAGCTGGTATCAGCTATCATCATCCGTTAAGAAATAGATTTAAAATAAGAAAGATTAAGAATGCCAATCCAGATAGTTATTTGAAATACATCATTTGAAAATAAGATACTCCTAGTATGCCCTGAAGTAAAACCGATTCTGTCAGCAAAAAGCCTTCACAGTTCCAATAACCAAAGAAAACCTACAATTTTTTAAACATATATATGGTCATTGACTGAATCAAACTCAAACAATCTCTTGCACAGAAAGAACACCAAATGACCTCTTGATCTGTACAAAAAGAAAACACAGAAATCATGTACAAAGGAAGGCAAAGCAAACTAGGTAATGCCAGTAGCCATTTCCATGATAGGGAAGAAGTGCATGATGCATACATCTTAATGATATCTCCAATGAATAACCAGAGATCCAATTAGTGATTGTGGCACACAGAAAAGAATGAAGAGAAACGATCTAGAACTTGTGTGGAACTTTCTAGACAAGAAAGAACTCTGACAGAAGAGCTTGTCCTATGAATTAATTCTTATGCAGCAAGAAAGAGCCATCACTGATCACAGACACTCCATCTAGAAATTGATGAGGTAAAGGATTGCCTGACCAAACTATGACCTGCAAAGGAAAGAGAACATCTGATCGTTCCACCTCAACCAGATGATAACCACCTTGACTAGAAGATAACAGAAGTGAAAGACAAATTAGAAATTGATGCTGCATCGTAGATGCTCCATATCGGACTTGACCACATGAAATATTGCCTCAACCAAACTCTGATCTGCGAAGGGAAGAGAACTAGATCTGATCTTTCAGAATAACTAAGAAATAACAGAAGTAAAAGAGAAGGTTTCGTTCAAACCAATAACTGCCCACAATCCGAAAACCAGGAGCTCATCCAACTTCAAGTGATTATCAACTCAAGCCCACAGAAACGCAATAGCTCACCAGCTGTCAAATCCAGTAAAGCTTTCAAACAGTAAAACAAGCCTAGAAGGTTGTCAAAATTTCAGTCCACCGTTTGTCCTGAAGAAAAAGGCTTTGATAGATCATCAGCTCAACCAAACAGTGCAAGTCCTCTAGAAAGCCCAAATGTCGTATTCTAGGCAACCAACTGACCAGTTGCATTGTATTCATCGTATTCACCATCCTCAGACAACATCCTCAGAAAAAATGATTGCTCCAAGAAGAAAGAAGCCACTGCCAATTCACGGAATTAGCATTTACCAGAATCAGCTCATAATACAATGGAAACATTAATCAATGATGAATCAATCAACGATCAGAAGAGCGCAAACCCTAACAAACCCTAACAATGCCCGCAACATGGCAGAGTCCCAGAAAGGCCAGGTGTAACCTTCGCAAAATAACATAGCATAAACAGAATCAGACCGATTTAACAATCAATTAAAAGAATAAAAAAAAGAACAAAGAAAAGCAGAGGATCAAGAGCGCATTTTGGAAACGATGTCTCATCTGAACTTCGCCGAGGCTCTCGACTGAGAGGGGAACACAACGCAAGATGAAACTGAAGGATGAGGACACACAGGAGGGACTATTTTTAGGAAGGAGACACCGGCCTTCGAACTTATAAGATGCGGATCTGGATTGGATACTGGATAGTGATCTGTTGTGGCGTGTAAAGACAGGTTTTATGAAGAATCTCCATCAGGTGAAAGACTTATATACATTAGAAGCGAAGCAAGGTGATAACAACTGAATAACAAAGAAAAGAGTTAGACCACAAACTCATATCTGACTGAAGCAATTCCCCGAGAAGGCAAGAACCTCATCCATCTGTGACCAACCAGTTGTTTCAAGTGAAATTACCAGCAAGGGAGTGCACCAAATGCTATCCAACCACAAGGCGAGTAATATACTTAGAATAACTATGAAAAAATCGAAAGACTCCTGCAATTAGCACATCTTCTCCATCTAAATCAAAGTCCACGGCTATTAAAAACCAAAAAGATACCATATCCATATAAAAAGCAATTTGTCTCCACATTGACCAACTTACTGACGGTGGATTGTGATCAGAGTTGGATAAAACCCCAGTCTCAACAACCATCTTCACCAAATTGAATTCACCATTATCTTAAAGCTGGTGAAAGGTAGCAGAGAGCGGTTGATCAATGGCAAGGGAACTTCAAAATTTCATCTTTATTCACCCACACTAATATTTTCATCAATAAGAGAAAATAACTCTGGAAAATGAGAGCCAGAAGCATCAAGTCGTAGGGTACACAGCACAAAGTGCAATCAGGGGTCCTACAGAAGAATGGGGAGAGAAAGGAGCTAGAACATGTGCGGACCTTCCCAGACAAGAAAGAACTCTGAAAGAAGAACTTGTCCTATGAATTAATGCTTATGCAGCAAGAATGAACCATTACCAATCTCAGATACTCCATATCAAAATTGACGAGGTAAACTATTGCCTCGACCAAACTCTGACCTGCAAAAGAAAGAGAACATCTGATTGTTCCAACTTAACTAGAAGATAACAGACACCCCATATCGAACTTGGCCAGGTATAGTATTGCCTTGACTGAACTCTCTGATCTGTGAAGTCTGATCCTTCGGGTTAACTAAAAAATAACAGTAGTAAAGGACAAGTTCCATTCAAACCAATAACTGCCTAAAAACCAAGAAGCCACAGCTCATTAAATTTGAAACAATTATCAACTTAGCCCTCCAGAAAATGCAATAGATCACCAGCTGTCAAAATCCAGAAATACTTTGAACCGGTAAAAGAAGCCTAGAAGGTTGTCAAAATTTCAATCCATCATTTGTTGTACTTCTAGATCATCAGCTCAACCACAAACAATCATTAGTCCTTCAAAAGTCCAAATGTCACATTCTATGTAGCCAACTGACCAATTGCATCATATTCATTGTCCACTCAGACATCATCCTCAGAGAAAATAGTCGCTCCAAGAAGAAAGAAGCCACTGCCAATTCAGGGAATAGTGAATACCAGAATGAGCTCATAATACAATTGAACTTGGAAAGATCAATTGATGATAAATCAATCAATGATCAGAGGAGCGCAGACCCTAACGATGCCCACAACATGGCAGAGTCCCAGAAAGGCCAGGTGTAACCTTCAGGAAATAACATAGTGTTAACAAAATCAGACCGATTTTAAAACCAATCAAGAAATAAAAAGAACAAAAGAAAGGTCAGGAACGCGTTTTCGGGAACAATGTCTCCTCTGAAGAGTAGTTTGCAAAGGGTGTCAGTTCAGTGAGAAATGCGTGCACAATCATAGACGCACAATTAGCCTGAAGGATGAGGACATGAGGGAGGGACTATTTCTAGGAAGGGGACACTGGCAAGTGGATCCGGATTGGATAGTGATCTGATGTGGCACGTACACCTTGCAAAGAAGGAATCATCACAGATCATACATCAACCAAACAATGACCTTTGAAGGAATGAGAATTGGGTTTTGCATTAATCGGAAAATTATGGCATTGGAGAACAAATTTCCAGTCAAACCGATAACTGCCTCGAGAGACGATAGAGCTTATCCAATTTCAGACAATCATCAGCTCGCAGTAGATCACTTGTCAAGACTAGCAAAACTCTGACCTGTGAGAGGATCAGGGCTAGATGATAATCAACCCCCAAAGTTATTTATTAAAAAAAAAAAAGAAGAACAAGTTCCAATCAAGACCAGCAAATTTCAGCCTATCACCTGAAAGACTGCTGGTTCATCATCTCAACCAAAAAGACACAGCAAAAGGATCATCAGTCCTCCAAAAAGCCCCAACATCTAGTTTTATGAAACAAACTGACCGGTGTCATGGTATTGTATTCAATCGTCCTTGCCATCCTCAGAAAAGTAGTTCACTCCGAGGGGGAAGAAACCACTGCAAATTCACCAAATACCAGAATCTAGAACCAGCTCATGAAACGATTATACATAAAGTGGGTTCGATAAAGGATCAGAGGAGGAGCTAAACCAAACACTTCCCATAACTGATGATCTGGATCGGATGATGATCTGTTGTGGCGCATACAACTTGCAAAGAAAGAACCATCACAGATCATACATCAGCCAAACACTGACCTCTGAAGGAATGAGAATTGGGTTTCACATTAATTGGAAAATAATAAGACTAGAGAACAAATTTTCATTCAAACCGATAACTGCCTCGAGAGATGATAGAGCTTATCCAATTTCAGACAATCATCAGCCCATGGCGAATTACCACTTGTCAAGTCTAGCAAAACTCAGACCTGTCAGGACTAGACGATAATCAACCCCCAAAGATTTAAAAAAAAAAAAAAAACCGAAGAACAAGTTCCAATCAAGACCAGTAACTTTCAGCCTATTGCCTGAAAGACTACTTTTATCATTTCAACCAAGAAAACAGAAGCAGCCAAAGGATCATCCGTCTTCCAAAAAGCCCAAACGTCCGCGTTTTATGAAACAAGCTGACCGGTGTCATTGTAGCATTCATCGTCCTTGACATCCTCAGACAAACAGTTTCGCTCCAAGGGGAAAGGAGCCACTGCAGATTCACCAATTAACAAAATCCAGAAGCAGCTCGTGAAACAATTGTATAGAAAGATCGATTGGTTATTGTAACAGTAAATGGTCAGAGGAGCTAAACCAGACACTCCCCATTACGGCATCACAGCATCCTCAAGAGATATGATCCAAGAGGAAGGAAAGAAGCTTCGCACTGCCCATTCACCGAACAACAAGAATCCAGAATGAGCTGGTCAAAACAACAACGCAAAATGCAAAGATCAATCGATGGGTCGATGAATCACTAAGCAATCAAAGGATGAGGCGTAGACCAAATAATTCCCATAACAATGTCTTCCGTTGAGACTGAAGGATGAGGACACGAGAGAGGGACTACTTCTAGTAAGGAGACACAGTCAAGCGGATTTGGATTGAATAGCGATCTGTTATGGCGCGTACACCTTGCAAAGAAAGAACCATCACAGATAATGCATCGACCGAACACTGACCTCCGAAGGAATGAGAATCAGGTTTTGCATTAATTGGAAAATTATGGGAATGAAGAACAAATTTCCTCTCAAACTGATAACTGCCTCGAAAGACAATAGAGCTTATCCAATTTCAGACAATCATCATATTGCAGCAGATCACCACTTGTCAAGTCTAGCAAAACGCCAAACTGACCTGAAAGACTACTAGTTCATCCTCTCAACCAAAAAGAGACGGCAAAAAATATTCATCAGTGTCATGGTATTCATTGTCCGGTGTATTCATCAGTCTTCCAAAAAGCCCCAACATCTAGTTTAATGAAACAAACTGACCGGTGTCATGGTATTCATCGTCCTTGCCATCCTCAGAAAAATAGTTCACTCCAAGGGAGAAAGAAACCACTGCAAATTAAAAAAAATAACAGAATCTAGAAGTAGCTCGTAAAACAATTGTATAGGAAGTGGGTTCGATAAAGGATCAAAGGAGGAGATAAACCAACCGCTTCCATTCAGCTTGTAAAACAATTGTATAGAAAGTGGGTTCGATAAAGGATCAGAGGAGGAGCTAAACCAAACACTTCCCATAACGATGTCTCCCAATGAGACTGAAGGATGAGGACACGAGGGAGGGACTATTTCTAGGAAGGAGACACCGGCTTTCGAAATTCAATAAAATTATGGCAAAGCGGATCTGGATTGAATAGTGATCAGTTGGGGCGTGTACACCTTGCAAAGAAAGAACCATCACAGATCATACATTAACCACCCCAAAGCAATGAGAATCGGTTTACGCATTAATTGGAAAATTATGGGACTGGGGAACAAATTTCAAACTGAAACCATAGAACTTATCCAATTTCAGACAATCATCATCTTGCGGCAGATCACCACTTGTCGAGTCTGGCAAGCTCCAACCTGTAAGAGAACCAGGACCGGACGATAATCAACTCCCCAAGATAAAAAAACTGAAGAACAAACTGAAGAACAAATGCCCATCAAAACCAGTATATTTCAGTCCATCACCCGGTCTAAGATGTGGTCAAAGACTACTATAGTTCATCATCTCGACTGAAAAACAGACAGCAGAAGGATCATCGGTCTTCCAAAAAGCCCAAACACCCGTGTTTTAGGAAACAAACCGATCAATGTCATAGTACTCATCATCCCCCAGATAAGCAGTTCCGCTCTGAGGGGGAAAAAGCCAACTGCGAACACCGAACAACAAAATGCAGAAGCAGCTCATAAAACAATTGCACGGAAAGATCGATTGGTCATCCAATAAAGGGTCAGAGGAGGAGCGCTAAACCGAACGCTTCCCGCAACAGCATCCTCACGAAGACGAAAGAGACGATCCAGGAGGAAAGAAGCCACACCGCCAATTCACCGAATAACGGGGAAAGATCAATCGATCGGGCGATGAATCACTAAGCGATCAAAGGACGAGGCGTAAACCAAATGATTCCCATAACCAACAGGGATGACTGTAGGCCAAGCGAAACCCTCGAGAATCTCCGCGCAACAGGGGTGTGGGTGGGTCTCTGCAACCAGATGATGCTTCCACAAAATCAAGACCGAGATATAGCGATCGGAACCCCATCAACAACAATCAATCAATCGAGAAACGGAAAACAAAAAGGGAGAAGGGCCGACGGAGAACGCTCTCAATCGGGAAGACGACGATGTCGCCAGACGCCATGGCGAGAGAGAAGAAAAGACGGGAACGCGAGCAGAACCAGAAACGCGTAATGAAGACGAGGAAGAGGGGGAGAGGACCCGTTATTTATAGGGGAGGATACACCGACTTCGGATTGACCGTCGATAATAAAAACTATCCAAAGCTGGGGTCGGGATGATTGTGTGATCTGTTGACGTTTTAATTCAGGAAAGTCGGTGGGCCGCCAATTCCGACCGTTGCTTGAGACGCACGCGGCATCGCCTGAAGAATCGGGAAGGCACACTCGGCACGGGCCATCTTTGAACACGTGTCCTGAGTTGGTGTGATCGTGTCCTTCCTTCTTGACATGGATAAAAAGTAAATAAAACCGTCAAAAGATGCCCCCGAAAATTTAAGTGGTTCGGCCCAGTTGACCTACGTCCACGGATGAAAAGGAGCGCATTATCTTTATGAACCAAGAATTACAACATGGCAGCCATCTAGATTCAATTGCTCCCTTGGCAACACATATTCCAACAATCTCAAGACATTTATCCCTACTTGAGCAGCAACAAGTGGGCCTGGTCCCACTCTCCCCCGGCCACCCCACAATGAGGGCCCGACGACTCTTTATCTCGTAGATGTTCCTGGTGACTCAACTACGACAGCAGAAAACACAAGTATTCAGAAGAGCAGCAAGTTCCCTACTACAGATGGAATAAGGTATTGTTCTTTAAATCGAGAAAATTGCAGTCTGTCCAGCCAACCTATCCGCCGTAGCTGCACTCAAGCAAATTCGATGGCTGCCGCATTGCCCCAATTTTTCACCAATCTGAGGTTGACACGATAGTTGCATAATCTGCACTGGTTTCCAAATTTTTTATGGCAAGACCAAACTATTCACAAAACGCATGTGTTACAATTGTTCTTGTGCCGCAGAAGCTCCTTTCAAATATGAATACAAACATGACAATTAAAGAACGATCCAAAACAAGTATCATAGCACATAAGATAGTACAAAGGACATGCGTCATTCTAACCACTCTTATCAACATGGATTTACTGAAAATTTGTGGACGGTGCACTAACGTTGGCTTGACAATACCCTCGCATTTAAGCCTGGCTCCACCACCCACATATACAATACAGCACAAGAGCAAAATCCCAGGCATTTCATTATTAACAATGCTTGAAAATTGTAAGAGATGATGCAGTAACGCAGGAGCTAAGGAACACAAATCAATGGACCTAGCTCCAAACAGAATTGAAATCGGCACAACAACCTGGAGCTGAGGGACATGCAAATAGAAGATCCCAGCTTCTTCAAATAAACAGATTCAGAATCCACAAGATAACCCCTCTTCTCCCACTTGTCATCCAAAGATATAAAAGTCGAGAGAGAGTCAAAACTACTTTCAAACTCCAAATTAAAGAGAGGGATTCAGAAAGGAGTTGGATACAAACATCAAACTTCTACTGATAGCTCCATCATCATAATTGTGTGTTCCAAAGATGTTTCCAGAGCTGAACGTTCAAGTAAATCCCCAGATGGTAAACATATGGCTATATACATCTTCAGTCAGTCAACATTGTATTGTGCTTAACCAACCTGTCAAAAAAAAAAAAAAACACAGGCAAACAAAAACCCAGCAACGAATTCAGGTCCCTAGGAGGCGAGGAAATACACCAAAACCTCTTCATCAGAATGAAGATCTATAATTGTGACTGGCATCTTGGCTAGTACTCAATTTTACCACCACTCTTGATTGCTGACAGCGCCAATGCTGTGGCCTTGCAAGGTAAGCATCAATGAGAAGGAAAACAAGTACAGCTAACAAATACTTAGAAATTGCCTCTTGAACAGAATTAGGGATAACAGATTTGATATGCCTACATAATCAAGGTAGGTACTGGACTTAAAACAAAACACTCATTATATAAAAGAACCAGGTTAATATAACAAACAAATTTAAGTGCTCAGCCATAGTAGAGATTGTCAATAGTTCCAGAAGCTGTGCACAAGTCAATACTTCCACATCAAATAGCATTAACAATAACCATGCTTGGTGAGGATTTCCCAGAGAGCCAATGATACAATGGCCGGCAGGAAACTGTATAGACAAGGAAGAAACATTATTCAGTATAGCTGGATGAGGTATCGACATTCTTGAAGATCACCTTCCTGATGTCTGGTGTACACTATTAAAAGGACCATCCACCCGCAACGACATCAGAAGATTGGGAGAAATGAGTAAGACAAGTTTTTTGAAACATCTCCATCAGGTAAAAATCTTATCTACATCACAAGGGAATCAAGGCGATAGTAACCGGATAACAAAGAAAAGACAATAGACCCATCTCATATCCGACTGAAGCAATTTCCCAAGAAGGTAATAACCTCAGCCATATGCGATCAACCAGTCACTTCGAGTGAAATTACCATTAAGATAGCGCACCAAATGCCAACTGTCCAGCCAAAATAAGGCTGGCATTATCCTTACAGTGATTAAAATAACTGAAAGACTCTAGTAATAAGTAAATCTTCTCTGTCTTAATCAAATTCCATTGCTATTAAAGACAACTTAGAAACCATATCCATATAAAAGCAAGTTGTTTCCACATTGTTTTGACTTATTGATGGTGCTTCAAGATCAGAACTGAATAGAAAAACCTCGGTCTTAACAACCAATTGACCAAATTGAAATCACCATCATTTTGGAAACCATAACATTGTGAAGATTTGTTGATCAATGGCAAGGGAACTTCAAAATTTCCTTCTTATTCACTGACACCAGAATCTTTTGCTCATAAGAAAAACGAACTCTGGAAAACGAGAACCAGAAGCATCAAGTCCAAAGATATGCAGCTGAAAGTCCACAGCAGGATTCTTATTGCAGATGTCCTCCATCCTATTGTAAAAAGAAACGATCTCCAGAACAAAAAACATTGTAATCAGAGCACTGTAGATTTTGCATAGGAATAGATACTGGTGCACGATCTAGTACTAATGCCCATGATGAACAGCACGCTAAACCCCAAGACAGCTGCAAGCAGAGAAGCCTCAACCCACTCCCCTCAACAGAGCAACCTACCCATTGCAGTCATTAGTGGGATGCCCACGTTTTCAAAACACAGTAGAAGATCACCCCATTATGGATCCAAACCCATCAAAGTCCCCAGTAAAAAGTTTTTTATCAGGATCAAGCATGTAGCTAGTAAGCTCGTGCCACAAACAACCTTGAATATGGGAACAAGCAATACGTCTCTCTTCCATTTGTCTGGTGTATTAAAGCCTCAACAACGCATGACAAGGACACCACCCATAAACCAACCCAACCAAAGATAGATGTCAATAGATCATCGAACTCGGGAAAAGCTCAGTCATTCTAAGTAATAATTGACCAACCTCATCATATGTACCCATTCCTGACACAACCACCTCAATCAAAGAAATCGCTCTGCGAAAAAAGAAGCACAGCCAGTGCATTGGATTATAAATCCAGAAACAGCTCTAAAACAACAAAAGGATCGATCAATCCATCAATTTATGATCAAAGGAGGATAAACACTAAGGATGTCCATGACCACTCCTCAACAACCACTTAAAGCATAGAAATCACCTGGTAAATGAAAAGTTCCAACAAAAATTCTGTATCAAAAGAAACATATAAATTGTATAGAATGAAACACTAAGCTAACTAAATTGTATGAAGCTAGCATTCGCAAATAAATTACACTTGCAATATCTCCATGATTTACCACCAATCACTTTAGTTAATGCAGCATGCATTACAAGGATAGAAACAAGCCAGAACTTTGAGGATCTCAAGCTTTGCAGATTCATAAACAATCCCTACAATGGAAGATAGTGAATGACTATTCATTTTCCAAAAACAACAAAAGGCAAGAGAAGCTCACATAAAGAAGAGCTTGTTAATTGAAATGTAAAAAGAACCATTACAGATTAAAGACAGCCCACACGTAAATAAAAGAGACTTGGAATAGAAGGAAAATGAGGAAGGCCTAATCATCTCACCATAAACGGAAAAAAGCAGAAGTGCAAAACAAACTTCATTCAAACCAATAACTGCCTAAAATCCACAAAGCAGCTGCTTGTCCAATTTCAAACAATCATCAAGTCAGCCCTACATAAGAACGCAATAGATCACCACTTCTTAAACCTGGCGAAACTTAAACCTCTAGAGAGAACTCAACAATTTCTATCTCACTGCTCCCTGAAGACAGTCAACTGAAGACAAACTTAAATCAAAACTACAAAATGCCTAGAGATCTTCAAAATTCCAGTCCAGCGCCCGTCCTGAATATGTGGTCAGAGACTATTTCAGAACTCGAGCAAACAAAAACTGCATAATAGATCACCACTTCTCCAAGACATACAAATCAAAAGTTTCCAATCCAATTCCGAAGAGAAAGTAGACTCTAAAATAACAAAGAACAACTAGTATCAACTATCATCATCTGTTAAAAAATAGATTTAAAATAAGAAAGATCAAGAATACCAATCCAGATAGTTATTTGAAATACATCATCAAAAAATAAAATTCTACCAGTATGCCCTGAAGTAAAACCGATTCTGTCAGCAAACAGCCTTTACAGTCCCAATAACCAAAGAAAACCTACAATTCTTTAGATATTTATATGGCCATTGACTGAATCCAACTTGAACAATCTCTTGCACAGAAAGAACACGACATGACCTCTTGATCTGTACCAAAAGAAAAACACAGAAGTCATCTACAAAGGAAGGCGAAGCAAACTAGGTAATGCCAAGAGCGATCTCCACGATAGGGAAGAAGTGCATAACACATACATCTTAATGGTATCTCCATGAATAACCAGAGATCCAATTAGCGATTGTGGCACACAGATAAGAATGAAGAGAAACGAGCTAGAACTTGTGTGGACCTTTCCAGACAAGAAAGAACTCTGACAGAAGAGCTTGTCCTCTGTATTAATTCTTATGCAGCAAGAAAGAGCCATCACTGATCACAGACATTCCATCGTGAAATTGACGAGTTAAAGGATTGCCTCGACCAAACTATGACCTGCAAAGGAAAGAAAACATCTGATCGTTCCACCTCAACTAGATGATAACCACCTTGACTAGAAGATAACAGAAGTGGAAGACAAATTAGAAATTGATGCTGCATTGTAGACACTCCATGTCGAACTTGGCCGCATGAAATATTGCCTCAACTAAACTCTGGAGAACTAGATCTGATCTCTCGGATTAACTAAGAATTAACAGAAGTAAAGGAAGAGTTTCATTCAAACGAATTAACTGCCCAAAATCCGAAACCAGGAGCTCATCCAATTTCAAGCGATTATCAACTCAGTCCACAGAAAAAGCAACAGATCACCAGCTGTCAAATCCAGTAAAACTTTCAATCTGTAAAAGAAGCCTAGAAGGTTGTCAAAATTTCAGTCCACCGTTTGTCCCGAAGAAAAAAGGCTTCTAAAGATCATCAGCTCAACCAAAGAGTGCAAGATCATTAGTCCTCTAAAAAGCCCAAATGTCATATTCTAGGTAACCGACTGACCAGTTGCATTGTATTAATTGTCCTCCGAGAAAAAAAAAATGATCGCTCCAGGAAGAAAGAAGCCACTGCCTATTCACGGAATTAGTATTTACCAGAATCAGCTCATAATACAATGAAAAGATCAATCAATGACGAATCAATCAACGATCAGAAGAGCGCAAACCCTAACAACGCCCACAACATGGCAAAGTCCCAGAGAGGCCAGGTGTAACCTTCGGAAAATAAGATAGCATAAACAGAATCAGACCAATTTAACAATCAATCAAAGAAACAAGAAGAAAAGCAGAGGATCAAGAGCACATTTTGGGAACAATGTCTCATCTGAACTTCGCAGAGGCTGTCGACTGAGAGGGGAACACAACGCAAGATGAAACTGTAGGATGAGGACACACGAGGGGCCTATTTCTAGGAAGGAGACACTGGCCTTCGAACTTGTAAGATGCGGATCTGGATTGGATACTGGATAGTGATCTGTTGTGGCATGTAAAGACAGGTTTTTATGAAGAATCTCCATCAGGTGAAAAACTTATATACATTATAAGCGAATCAAGGCGATACCAACTGAATAACAAAGAAAAGAGTTAGACCAAAAACTCATATCTGACTGAAGCAATTCCCCGAAAAGGCAAGAACCTCATCCATCTGTGACCAACCAGTTGTTTCAAGTGAAATTACCAGCAAGGGAGCGCACCAAATGCTATCCAACCACAAGGCGAGTAATATACTTAGAATAACTATGAAATAATCGAAAGACTCCTGCAATTAGCACATCTTCTCCATCTAAATCAAATTCCATGGCTATTAAAAACCAAAAAGATACTATGTCCATATAAAAAGCAATTTGTCTCCACATTGACCAACTTACTGATGGTGGATTGTGATCAGAGTTGGATAAACCTCAGTCTCAACAACCATCTTCACCACATTGAATTCACCATCATCTTAAAGCTGATGAAAGGTAGCAGAGAGCTGTTGATCAATGGCAAGGGAACTTCAAAATTTCATTTTTATTCACCCACACTCAAATTTTTGTTAATAAGAGAAAATAACTCTGGAAAATGAGAGCCAGAAGCATCAAGTCGGTATGCAGCTGAAAGTGCAATCAGGAGTCCTACAGAAGAATGGGGAGAGAAACGAGCTAGAACATGTGCTGACCTTTCCAGACATGAAAGAACTCTGAACGAAGAACTTGTCCTATGAATTAATGCTTATGCAACAAGAATGAACCATTACCAATCGCAGATACTCCATATCAAAATTGACGAGGTAAACTATTGGCTCGACCAAACTCTGACCTGCGAAAGAAAGAGAACATCTGATTGTTCCACCTTAACTAGAAGATAACAGAAATGGAAGACAGATTAGGGGTTGATGTGTATGAGCAAGAAAGAACATCACTTATCCCAGACACTCCATATGAATCTTGGCCAAGTATAGTATTGCCTTGACCGAACTCTGATCTGTGGAGTCTGATCTTTTGGGTTAACTCGAAAATAACAGTAGTAAAGGACAAGTTCCATTCAAACCAATAACTGCCTAAAATCCAAGCAGCAACAGCTCATTAAATTTGAAACAATTATCAACTCAGCCCTCGAGAAAACGCAATAGATCACCAGCTGTCAAAATCCAGTAATACTTTGGAATGGTAACAGAAGCCTAGAAGGTTGTCAAAATTTCAATTTCAATCATTTGTCGTACTTCTAGATCATCAGCTCAACCACAAACAGTGTAAGATCGATCATTAGTCCTCCAAAAGCCCAAATGTGACATTCTATGTAACCAACTGACCAGTTGCATCGTATTCATTGTCCACTTGGACATCATCCTCAGAGAAAATGATTGCTCCAAGAAGAAAGAAGAAACTGCCAATTCAGGGAATAGTGAATAGCAGAATGAGCTCATAAGGCAATTGAAATTGTAAAGATCAATCGATGATGAATCGATCAGCGATCAGAGAAGCGCAGACCCTAACGATGCCCACAACATGCCAGAGTCCCAGAAAGGTCAGGTGTAACCTTCGGAAAATAACATAGTGTTAACAAAATCAGACTGATTTTAAAATCAATCAAGAAATATAAAGAAAAAAAGAAAGGTCAGGAATGCGTTTTCAGGAACAATGTCTCCTCTGAAGAGTAGTTCAGAAAGGGTGTCGGCTCATTGAGGAATGCATGCACAATCATAGACGCACGATGAGCCTGAAGGATGAGGACATGAGGGAGGGACAATTTCTAGGAAGGAGACACCGGCAAGCGGATCCAGATTGGATAGAACACCTTGCAAAGAAAGAACCATCACAGATCATACGTCAACCAAACGCTGACCTCCGGAGGAACGAGAATCGGGTTTTGCATTAATCGGAAAATTAGGGGATTGGAGAACAAATTTCCATTCAAACTGATAACTGCCTCGAGAGACAATAGAGCTTATCCAATTTCAGACAATCATCAGCTCGCAGCAGATCACCACTTGTCAAGTCTAGCAAAACTCCGACCTGTGAGAGGATCCGGGCTAGACGATAATCAACCCCCAAAGTTAAAAAAAAACCAAAGAACAAGTTCCAATCAAGACCAGCAAATTTCAGCCTATTGCCTGAAAGACTACTGGTTCATCATCTCAACCGAAAAGAGAGCACGTGCTACAATGGCCGGGACAAAGGGTCGCCAACATCTAGTTTTATGAAACAAACTGACCGGTGTCATGGTATTCATTCGTTCTTGCCATTGTCAGAAAAATAGTTCACTCTGAGGGGGAAACAAACCACTGCAAATTCACCAAATTCCAGAATCTAGAAGCAGATCATAAAACAATTGTACAGAAAGTGGGTTCTTTAAAGAATCAGAGGAGGAGCTAAACCAAACACTTCCCATGACAATGTCTCCCGATGAGACTGAAGGATGAAGACATGAGGGAGGGACTATTTCGAGGAAGGAGACACTGGCAAGCGAATCCAGCTTGGATAATTATCTGTTGAGGCGCATACACCTTGCAAAGAAAGAACCATCACAGGTCATAGATCGACCAATCACTAACCTCTGAAGGAATGAGAATCGGGTTTCGCATTAATCGGAAAACTATGGGATTGGAGAACAAATTTCCATTAAAACCGGTAACTGTCTCAAGAGACGATAGAGCTTATCCAATTTCAAACAATCATCAGCTCGCAGCAGATCACCACTTGTCAAGTCTAGCACAACTCCAAGCTGTGAGAGGATTGGGACTAGACGATAATCAACCCCCAAAGTTTAAAAAACTGAAGAACAAGTTCCAATCAAGACCAGCAAATTTCAGCCTATTGCCTGAAAGACTAGTGGTTCATCATCTCAACTAAAAAGAGACAGCAAAAGGATCATCATTCTCCAAAAAGCCCAACATCTGGTTTTATGAAACGAACTGACCAATGTCATGGTATTCATTCGTTCTTGCCATCCTCAGAAAATAGTTCACTCCGAGGGGGAAAGAAACCACTGCAAATTCACCAAATACCAAAATCTAGAAGCAGATCATAAAACAATTTTACAGAAAGTGGGTTCTTTAAAGGATCAGAGGAGGAGCTAAACCAAACACTTCCCATTACGATGTTTCCCGATGAGACTGAAGGATGAGGACATGAGGGAGGGACTATTTCTAGGGAGGAGACACCGGCAAGCGGATCCAGATTGGATAATGATCTGTTGTGGCGCATACACCTTGCAAAGAAAGAACCATCACAGGTCATAGATCGACCAATCACTGATCTCTGAAGGAATGAGAATTGGGTTTCGCATTAATCGGAAAATTTTGGGATTAGAGAACAAATTTCCATTCAAACCGATAACTGCCTCGAGAGACGATAGAGCTTATCCAATTTCAGACAATTATCACCTCCGACAGATCACCACTTGTCAAGTCTAGCAAAACTCCGACCTGTGAGACGATCAGGACTAGATGATAATCAACCCCAAAGATAAAAGAAACTGAAGAACAAGTTCCAATCAAGACCATCAAATTTCAGCCTATTGCCTGAAAGAATACTTTCATCATCTCAACCAAGAAAAAAGACGCAGCTAAATGATCATCGGTCTTCTAAAAAGCCCAAACATCCGTGTTTTATGAAACAAGCTGACCGGTGTCATCGCAGTATTCATCGTCCTTGACATCCTCAGACAAACAATTTCGCTCCAAGGGGAAAGGAGCCACTGCAGATTAACAAATAACAAAATCCAGAAGCCGCTCCTGAAAGAATTGTACAGGAGGATCGATCGGTCATTGTATTAAGAAAAGGTCAAAGGAGAAGCTAAACCAAACACTCCCCATTACGGCATCACGGCATCCTCAAGAGATATGATCCCAGAGGAAGGAAAGAAGCCGCGCACTGCCCATCCACCGAACAACAAGAATCCAGAATGAGCTGGTCAAAACAACGATGCAAAACGCAAAGATCAATCGATCGGTCAATGAATCGCTAAGCGATCAAAGGGACGAGGCGTAAACCAAAGAATTCCGATAACCAATAGGCAAGGTAGACCGAGCCGAACCCTGAAAAATCTCCGCATCAACAGTCAATCGGGATCGTTACTTCTTCTCCTCTCTGCAACCAGATGATGCTTCCACAAAATCAAGACCGAGATATAGCGATCGGAACCCCACCAACAATCAATCAATCGAGAAACGGAAAACAAAAAGGGAGAAGGGCCGACGGAGAACGCTCTCAATCGGGAAGACGACGATGTCGCCAGACGCCATGGCGAGAGAGAATGCGAGCAGAACCAGAAACGCGTCATGAGGAGGAAAGGGGAGAAGGCCCGTTATTCATAGGGAAGGATCCACCGACTTCGGATTGACCGTCCGATAATGAAAAAAATCCGAAGCAGGGGGGTCGTGATTGGACGGCTGTGATCTGCTGACGGTTTAATTCAGGAAAGTCGGTGGGCTGCCGATTCTGACCGTTGCTTGAGACACTCGCGGTGCCATCGGTCATTTATTATTGCCTAAAGAATAGCGACGAGTGTCCCTTCCCGAATCATATTTGAACACGTGTCCCAACTTCTTCCTGCCACTTTCCCCCCGAAATTTAGAAATAAAAAAGGAAAATTATCTGCACGGCTACTATCTTTCCGCTGAAATGTGGCGCCTGCTCGTAACATGACACATGTACCTGGTTATTCATGTCAACGATCCGACGGTCCCTGTTTGTTAGAATAAAGCGACAAGGAAAAAAAAAGTCTAATCAAGGCTAACATTGACATTTTACAAAATACACGACCGCTTTAAACAAAAAATTAAGTAGCGGGACAATCAACCGCAAAGAAACTATTTCATTTACTCAAGAAATTATGAAAAAAATCATATAAGGTTTTACTTGAAAGTTTCAAGTCATCCGAACTAAAACAAATGTCTAAATATCGAAAGAAAGAGTGTCAAGAATCGCAAAGCTTAGTTGGCCCTTTGCTCTCAATTGATCTCAAAATTCAAATCTATAGCTTTGCAATTAAGCTAGAAGGCTCATATTTTTCATTCTTCATATTTTTCATTTTTCATGCCAAAAATTTTGAAAATATTTTAATAGACAAAAATGACCAATATGTATTCTAACAAATATTCTCCTTACACTTAAATATGTGCTGGATTTTTAAGTATCCACCTTCGGAGAATAAGATTTTTTGAGATAATTTGAAACAAATTTAAACAATTGGATCTTTTTATGATAAGATTAAATATCAGAATGAAATTATGCACTCTTTAGAAGGTTGGGATTTATTCTACTACTTACCTTTTAGTGGGAACAACATTTTTGAGATAATTCAACCGAAATAATGACTTGATGGCAAAGAAAGAAAAGGCCAAGTTCATCGACTCGTTCTTAATAGAGTAAGAATTTTGGAGAGAATGAGGGGTGAATCCATGTAGAGGGATTGTGCGAGCTCGTGGCCAAGTAACTTTTGATTCCAACACACAAGCAATATAAAACTAATTTGTCAGGCAAGTAGTATCAACTGGAAATTCAATATAAAGAGAATCCCCAATAGAGCTTCTACGGACTGCAACAAACCAATTGAAAGTAGAAACGAATAATCTGCCATGATGTTAGTGAATATCTGCAATCAGTTTCTCATCTCACAGATGTAAGCTAGAAGCATCTGACAAGCCAAACTGCCATCCATGTGTGCCACCAGCAAAGCAACAACTAGAGTTAGCCTTGAAACAGGACTCAATAGGAGTTTTATCCAGTGAAGTTCACAGAAAAAGATGAGAGGACGACATTATCAAAGAGAGACGTGAACTAGCACCCAAAATTAATCAATTATACCAAAAATACCCCCAGAAGAAGCAAAAAGTAGCCACATATGACCAACCTAAGCAACAACGAGACTTAGCCTTGGACACAAGACTCAATTGTAGTATTTGTAGTTTTATCCAGTGAGGTTTGGAGACGAAGATAGAGAGCACGACATCATCAAAGAGAGATACCTGAACTGGCACCCAACATAAACCACTTATACGGAAAATACCACCGGAGAAGCAAAAAGCAAAAGCTTGCTAAGTCAAATACACTACAACACAAACCAGGTCGAATTCAGAATGATCTGCAACAAAAGGACTCCAACTCACAACATGAGAGAACCATATGTTCATCGCATCTCCTCTAATCCTTGAAAATAAAAGAATCAGACAATCCCTATAGAAAGATCCAGAACCCGCTCATCACTCCAATCCAAAAAGGAAAATAACAATTCAGTAGCTCAACTAAACATAATTGCATTAAATAATAACCTCCTGCCTTCCCAACTCAAAAGACTTGGATTCTCTAACAGATTTGATTACTGGCCTTAGTTAGATTGCTCTAAACTGGAACAAGCACCCGTGGAAAACTGAATAAGTCCATACAGCATGGAAGCCACAAAATTAGTTTGATCAGAGGGAGACTTTCAACCTTAATAACTTTGATAAGGTTTCCATCCAAAATCAGAGCCTTCACCAACATTGTTCTGGACATAGACCCAACCAGATGCTTCAAAATTCATCCCTTCAAAGCAAATACCAAAGCAAATGAAACTGATCATAAGGCAACCGTCTAGTATCTCCAATTACAAGGAACATGACTTCGAACAACCCTTGTAGAGCCAATTAGAAAGAGATACAGTAAATATATGGTCGACAGATCATCATTCGCAAAGGATCACGATGCAATTGGACATGTATAAGTTTATAGCCCTAAAAAGCTGTGCTTTATTAAATTTAGATCATATATACGAAGTAGAAGTTCTCCCGTCGTACATTAGGGTATCACAAGAGATCAGAAGGGGTCCATGCTTGCTAGACATGTTAAAACCTCAAACCAAAGCTTATTCACTGCAGGATTGTTGTCTACCCCTTCAGTTTCACCTATTTAAAAATAACTACAGAATTTGACAAACATGGCAACCAAGCACCAAGTGTCTGCTCCTCCCAGCTTGACCAGCCATGTCTGCTGACAGCATACATGAAACGACACAGCTTTGTGATGAATAAGAAATGAGAGTATCAGCAGAAAGGAGAGAACCGGTCTGAGCGCAAGCAATGCCAAGGAAGTTATGTCCATATGGCTGTCTGGTCAATATCCCCATGTGAGGCCTGATCACATATGCCAATCACACAAACAGGCAAAAGCACAGCACAGTTCATCTTTTCAGAATGAGAGGCTAACAGTTTGCAATGGAGTATAACTTGGGTCCTTGCAGAGAAGCCTTCATTGTCCCATGGATCGACGAGAACCTAAAATATTCACAATTTAGGCCCCCAAGGTGGCACACTACAAACTAAAAACAACCCATCTCACATACAAAAATCCTCACTTGTAAACTGTCCCCAACAATGACGGTGCCAGAAGAAAGTATTATAGAAGTGGAGAATATCGGCTAAGCAAAAATCCATACAGATATCTTATTGCAACTAAGGAGACTTGGTACTCTCCTTTTGCAAGTATGTCCAACAGAGAGGCCATCCAATGACAATCAGCGATCTTTTGTCAAACTTCAAACCCTCAAAGCATAAGTCAAGCTGGTTCTCGCACACCCTATCATAGCATGGCCAAAATATTAATTGATTAAGGATTAATCCATGTACACATAACACATATAGAGTGAAGACTTCAAAGGAACCAAATCCAAGAAGGGGGAGCTTATCCAATTTCAAACAAAGCGCGGACTCCGCAATTCATCAACTTAGCCACACAGAAAAAGCTGAATTGTCACATCTTTCCACTCCAAGGGAATCAACTGAGGAATGACATTCAACAAAGTGCATACGGAGCAGGAGTTTATCAAAATTTCAGCTCTTCACTTGGTCCTCAAGATGATCAAGGACACTGCCCATACACCAACCCAACCGAACATAGATGTGAATAGATCGTCAAACTCAAGAAAAGCTCAGTCATTCTAAGTAATAATTGAACAACCTCATCATACAAACCAGTCCTTAGAATCCACAAAATGGCTGTTTATCATATTTCAAACAATCATCAACTCACCCTACAGAGGAAGGCAATAGATCACACCACTTCTCAACATGGCAAAGCTTCCTGTAGAGGAATTAGAACTCGATAATAATTATCTCACTGCTCCCGAAGATAATCAACTGAAGACAAACTTAAATCAAAACTACAAGATGCCCATAAATCCTCAAAATTCGCTCATCCTGAAGATGCAATCAGAGAAGACTACTTCAGAACTCAAGAAAACAAAGACTGCATAATAGATCACCTCTCCTCCAAGAAGCCCAATCACCTTCTTCTATGTTAACTGACCAGCTTCTATTTATTTGTCATTCTTAGCTGACATGCTCGGATGAAGCGATCGCTACAAGAGGAAAGATGCAACTGCCAATCCACCAAAATCCATAATCATTTTGATAAACAATTTAAAAGGATCAATCTATTGATGAACCATCCGAGAACATTACTTTATAAGTGAGAACATTCCATGCTATACTTTTGGTAAAATTTTGGCAAAATGTAAATGCTACCGCATAAAACAATATAAAAAATAAATATTTTTTGGAAAAGAACCTAGCCTGAAAGTTCCAAATTACATAGGGAAAAAAGAGGCAATATGTCACATAAAAATAACATCTCAGCATAGGAAATTACCATGCTGACAACATCAATCTCATAAAATATAAACACAAAAGGAACCTGACAAAAAATTCTTCAAATAAACCAAATTTGACGTATTTCGAAATGAATGTGTAACAAAGTACGTTGAAGGGAAAAAGTCCATGATAAATAAAAAGCAGGATAGTTTCCATCAAAGAAAAAGGTAAGACATACTAATCAAAAGTTTGCAATCCAATCCCAAAGATAAAATAGGCTTTAATCTGCCAAAGAACAACTGGTATCATCCATCATCTTCCATTACGAAATAGAAACAATGTAAGAAAGATTAAGAATGCAAATTGCAATAGATATCTGAAGTATGTCATTTCAAAATAAGATGCTACCAGTTTTCCCTGAAGTGAAACCAATTGCGTAGACCAATTTCGAACAATTATCAACTTGGCCACATAAAGTATTGCCTCAACCGAACTCTGATCTGCAAAGGGAAGAGAACTAGATCTAATCTTTTGGATTAACAAAGAAATAACAGAAGTAAAGGACAAGTTCCATTCAAACCAATAACTGCTCAAAATCCGGGAAGCAGGAGCTCATCCAATTTCGAACAATTATCAACTCAGCCCCACAGAAAACGCAACAGATCACCAACTGTCAAAACCAGCAAAACTTTCAATTTGTAAAAGAAGCCTAGAAGGTTGTCAAAATTTCAGTCCATCGTTTGTCCTGAAGACAAAAGGCTTCTTTAGATGATCAGCTCAACCACAAACAGTGCAAGATAGATCATTAATCCACCAAAAAGCCCAAATGTCATATTCTATGTAGCCAACTGACCAGCTGCATCATATTCATTGTCCTCTCAGACATCATCCTCAGAGAAAATGATCGCTCCGAGAAGAAAGAAACCACTGCCAATTCAAGGAATAGTTAATGCCAGAATCAGCTCATGATACAATGGACAGATCAATCAATGATAAATCAACCAACAGTCCCACAACATGGCAGAGTCCGAGAGAGGCCTGGTGTCACCTTCAGAAAATACCATGGCGTAAACAGAATCAGACCATTTTAAAATCAATCAAGAAATAAAAAGAAAAGAAGAAAGGCCAGGAGTGCATTTTCAGGAACGATGTCTCCTCTGAAGAGTAAAGTTGTCAGCTGATTGAGGAATGCATGCACAATCATAGACGCACGAAGAGAACATGAGGAAGGGACTATTTCTGGTAAGGATGCCCCAGCAAGCGGATCCGTATAGTGATCTCTTGTGGCGTGTACACCTTGCAAAGAACCATCACAGGTCATACATCAATAAAACACTGACCTCCGAAGGAATGAGAATCGGGTTTCACATTAAGCGGAAAATTATGGGACTGGAGAACAAATTTCATTCAAACTGATAACTGCCTCGAGAGACGATAGAGTTTATCAAATTTCAGACAATCATCAGCTCGCACCAGATCACCACTTAGTCGAGTCTAGCAAACTTCCAACCTGTGAGAGGATCAGGACTACACAATAATCAACCCCCAAAGATTAAAAAAACCAAAGACCAAAATTCCAATCAAGACCAGCAAATTTCAGCCTATCGCCTGAAAGACTACTAGTTCATCATCTCAACCAAGAAAAAAAGACAGCAGCAAAAATTTCATCAGTCCTCCAAAAAGCCCAAACATCCGTGTTTTATGAAACAAGCTGACCGGTGTCGTCGCATTCATCGTCCTTGACATCCTCAGCAAACAGTTTCGCTCCATGGAGAAAAGAAGCCACTGCGGATTCACCAAATAACAAAAATCCAGAAGCAGCTCGTGAAACAATTGTACAGAAAGTGAGTTTGATAAAGGATCAGAGATGCAGCTAGACCAAACACTTCCTATAGATGAGATTGAAGGATGAGAACATGAGGGAGGGACCATTTTCTATGAAGGAGACACTGGCAAGCGGATGTGGATTGGATAGTGATCTGTTGTGGTGCATACACCTTGCAAAGAAAGAACCGTCACAGATCATACATCGAACATACACAGACCTCCGAAGGAATGAGAACCGGGTTTCGCATTAATCGGAAAATTATGGGACTGGAGAACAAATTTCATTCAAATCGATAACCGCGTCCCGAGGCGATAGAGCTTATCCAATTTCAGACAATCATCAGCTTGCACCAGATCACCACTTAGTCGAGTCTAGCAAAACTCAGACCTGCGAGAGGATCAGGACTACACAATAATCAACCCCCAAAGATAAAAAAAACCGAAGAACAAAATTCCAATCAAGACCAGCAAATTTCAGCCTATCGCCTGAAAGACTACTAAGTTCATCATCTCAACCAAGAGAAAAAGACAGCAGCAAAAGGATCATCAGTTCTCCAAAAACCCCAAACATCTGTGTTTTATGAAACAAGCTGACCGGTGTCGTCGCATTCATCGTCCTCGACATCCCCAGACAAACAGTTTCTCTCCATGGGGAAAAGAAGCCACTGCAGATTCACAAAATAACAAAAATCCAGAAGCAGCTAGTGAAACAATTGTACAGAAAGTGGGTTTGATAAAGGATCAGAGGAGGAGCTAAACCAAACAGTTCCCATAACGACGTCTCCCGATGAGATTGAAGAATGAGAACACGAGGGAGGGACTATTTCTAGGAAGGAGACACTGGCAAGCGGATGTGGATTGGATAGTGATCTGTTGTGGTGCATACACCTTGCAAAGAAAGAACCGTCACAGATCATACATCAACAAAACAGACCTCCGAAGGAATGAGAATCGGGTTTCGCATTAATCGGAAAATTATGGAACTGGAGAACAAATTTCATTCAAACCGATAACCGCGTCACGAGGCGATAGAGCTTATCCAATTTCAGACAATCATCAGCTTGCACCAGATCACCACTTAGTCGAGTCTAGCAAAACTCAGACCTGCGAGAGGATCAGGACTACACAATAATCAACCCCCAAAGATAAAAAAAACCAAAGAACAAAATTCCAACCAAGACCAGCAAATTTCAGCCTATCGCCTGAAAGACGACTAGTTCATCATCTCAACCAAGAAAAAAAGATAGCAGCAAAAGGATCATCAGTCCTCCAAAAGCCCAAACATCCGTGTTTTATGAAACAAGCTGACCGGTGTCGTCGTATTCATCGTCCTCGACATCCTAAGACAAACAGTTTCGCTCCATGGGGAATAGAAGCCACTGCAGATTCACCAAATAACAACAATCCAGAAGCAGCTCGTGAAACAATTTTACAGAAAGTGGGTTTGATAAAGGATCAGACGAGGAGCTAAACCAAACACTTCCCATAACAACGTCTCCTGATGAGATTGAAGGATGAGAACACAAGGGAGGGACCATTTTCTATGAAGTAGACACTGGCAAGCGGATGTGGATTGGATAGTGATCTGTTGTGGTGCATACACCTTGCAAAGAAAGAACCGTCACAGATCATACATCAACAAAACAGACCTCCGAAGGAATGAGAATCGGGTTTCGCATTAATCGGAAAATTATGGGACTGGAGAACAAATTTCATTCAAACCGATAACCGCGTCGCGAGGCGATAGAGCTTATCCAATTTCAGACAATCATCAGCTTGCACCAGATCACCACTTAGTCGAGTCTAGCAAAACTCAGACCTGCGAGAGGATCAGGACTACACAATAATCAACCCCCAAAGATAAAAAAAAACCAAAGAACAAAATTCCAACCAAGACCAGCAAATTTCAGCCTATCGCCTGAAAGACGACTAGTTCATCATCTCAACCAAGAAAAAAAGATAGCAGCAAAAGGATCATCAGTCCTCCAAAAGCCCAAACATCCGTGTTTTATGAAACAAGCTGACCGGTGTCGTCGTATTCATCGTCCTCGACATCCTAAGACAAACAGTTTCGCTCCATGGGGAATAGAAGCCACTGCAGATTCACCAAATAACAACAATCCAGAAGCAGCTCGTGAAACAATTTTACAGAAAGTGGGTTTGATAAAGGATCAGACGAGGAGCTAAACCAAACACTTCCCATAACAACGTCTCCTGATGAGATTGAAGGATGAGAACACAAGGGAGGGACCATTTTCTATGAAGGAGACATTAGCAAGCGGATCTGGATTGGAGAGTGATCTGTTGTGGTGCGTACACCTTGCAAAGAAAGAACCATCACAGATCATACATTGAGAAAACAGACCTCCGAAGGAATGAGAATTGGGTTTCCCATTAATTGGAAAATTATGGGACTGGAGAACAAATTTCATTCAAACCAATAACTGCCTCGAGAGACAGAGCTTATCCAATTTCAGACAATCATCAGCTCGCACCAGATCACCACTTGTCGAGTCTAGTAAAACTCAGACCTGTGAGAGGATCAGGACTACACAATAATCAACCCCCAAAGATAAAAAAAACCAAAGAACAAAATTCCAACCAAGACCAGCAAATTTCAGCCTATCGCCTGAAAGACTACTAGTTCATCATCTCAACCAAGAAAAAAAGATAGCAACAAAAGGATCATCAGTCCTCCAAAAGCCCAAACATCCGTGTTTTATGAAACAAGCTGACCGGTGTCGTCGTATTCATCGTCCTCGACATCCTAAGACAAACAGTTTCGCTCCATGGGGAATAGAAGCCACTGCAGATTCACCAAATAACAAAAAAACAGAAGCAGCTCGTGAAACAATTTTACAGAAAGTGGGTTTGATAAAGGATCAGACGAGGAGCTAAACCAAACACTTCCCATAACAACGTCTCCTGATGAGATTGAAGGATGAGAACACAAGGGAGGGACCATTTTCTATGAAGGAGACATTAGCAAGCGGATCTGGATTGGAGAGTGATCTGTTGTGGTGCGTACACCTTGCAAAGAAAGAACCATCACAGATCATACATTGAGAAAACAGACCTCCGAAGGAATGAGAATTGGGTTTCCCATTAATTGGAAAATTATGGGACTGGAGAACAAATTTCATTCAAACCAATAACTGCCTCGAGAGACAGAGCTTATCCAATTTCAGACAATCATCAGCTCGCACCAGATCACCACTTGTCAAGTCTAGCAAAACTCAGACCTGTGAGAGGATCAGGACTACACAATAATCAACCCCCAAAGATAAAAAAAACCAAAGAACAAAATTCCAATCAAGACCAGCAAATTTCAGCCTATCGCCTGAAAGACTACTTTCATCATCTCAACCAAAAAGATGAAAGCAAAATGATCATCAATGCTCCAAAAAAAATGAAACACCCGTGTTTTTAGTATTCATCGTCCTTGACATCCTCAGACAAGCAATTTCGCCCTGAGGGGGAAGAAGCCAACTGCGAATTCACCAAATAACAGAAAGATCGATAGGTTATTGTATCAATAAAGGTTCAAAGGAGGAGTTAAACCAAGCACTTCCCATGAGGACATCCTCTGACGTCAAGAGATATGATCCAAGAGGAAAGAAGCCACACTCCCAATTCACCGAACAACAACAATCCAGAATGATCTGGTCAAAACAACAGCGCATAGTTCAATCAATCAGTCGATGAATCACTAAGCAATCAAAGGACAAGGCGTAAACCAAATAATTCCGCTAACCAATAGGCATCGTAGGCCAAGCGAAACCCTCAAGAATCTCCGCAACAGGGGCAGGTCTCTGCAACCAGAAGACGCCTCACAAAATCAAGACCAAGATAGCAATCAATCAAGAAACGGAAACCAAAATGGAGAAAGAAGCAGTTTCGCTCGAAGGGGAAAGAAGCCACTGCGGATTCACCAATTAACAAAATCCAGAAGCAGCTCGCGAAACAATTGTACAGAAAGATGGATCGGTCAAAGGAGGAGCGCTAAACCAAACACTTGCTGCGACAGCATCCTCATCCGAAAGGAAGAAGCCACACTGCCAATTCACCGAACAACGAGAATCCAGAATGAGCTGGTCAAAACAACAACCCAAAGTTCAATCGATCGGTCGATGAATCACTAAGCGATCGAAGGACGAGGCATAAACCAAAGAAATCGGATAACCAAATAGGCATCGTAGGCCGGCCGAGCCAAACCCTAAAAAATCTCCGCAACATTGAGTCTTCTGCAACACAAAATCAGACCGAGAAAGCAATCGATCCCCGATCAACAATCAATCAAGAAACGGAAACCTAAAAGGAGAAAGGCCGACGTAAAAACGCTCAATCGGGATCATCGCTACTACGTCTTCTCTCTGGAAGAAGATGAAATCGCCAGACGCCAATAAAAATCGTAGGGCAAGCGAAACCCTCAAGAATCTCCGCAACCAGATGATGCTTCACAAAATCAAGACAAAGAAAGCGATTCGCCCCCATCAACAATCAATCGATCGATCAAGAAACGGAAAACAAAAACGAAGAAGGGCCGACGGAGAACGCTCAATCGGGAAGACGACATCTCCAGACGCCATGGCCAGAGAGGAGAGAGGAAAAACGCGTAATGAAGAGGGCATGGAGAGAACGGTTACTTATAAAGGGAAGGATACACCGACTTCGGATTGACCGTCCGATAATAAAAAAAAATCCGAAGCAGGAGCTGTGATTGGACGGCTGTGATCTGCTGACGGTTTAATTTAGAAAAGTCCGTGGGCTGCCAATTCTGACCGCTGCTTGGGACGCACGCGGTGCCTCCAGTCCTTTATTGCTTGAAGAATTAGGAAGCGACGCTAGCCCCGAATGTATCTTCCTGCCGCTTTCCCCCTGAAATCTAGAAATAAAAAAAAAAAAAAAGGAAATATTATCTGCGCGACTACTTTCTTTCGGCTGAAAATATCGACGGTTCATATTTGTAAAAATAAGGTGATAAGAAAATAAAAGTCTAATAAAGACTCACTACCATTTTACATAATCACTTTAAACAACAAAAATAGCAAGATAATCAACCGTACACGAACCATTAATTATATTTACTCAAGAAATTATGAAAAAGACATGTAAGATTCTATTTGAAAGTTTCAAGTTGCCTAGGCTAAAACAAACGTCAAAATGTTCAAAAATATAATGTCAAAAATCATGGCAAAGCTTAGTTGGTAGCGTTGCAATTAAGGCTATATTTTCTAGAAGGCCCATATTTTTCATTCTTCTTTCATGCCAAAAATTTTAAAAATATTTTAATAGACAAAAATGGCCGATATGTAGTTTGATAAATATTCTCCTTACACTTATACATATGTCGGATTTTTAAGTATCCTTCCTTGGAGAATAAGATTAGATAAACTTCCATCCTTTAAGGGTGAAATTGAAATTTGAGGAGAGATCTAACGAAATATTTGCTCCCACTGGAGGTGTTAAAAGACTTGGGAAATAAATTTGAAACAAAATTGAACGTTAGGAGATAAATTTGAAATAAATTTGAATAGCTGGACCTTTTTATGATAGGATTAGATGTTAGGATGAAATTGGCCACTCTTTAGAAGATTGGGATTGATTCTACTACTCAGTGATTAGTAGGAAAAGAATTTTGGGATAATTCAACCACATGAACAACTTGATGGCAAAGAAAGAAAAGGTGATCGAACTTGGATAGCTTTTTGCTAACACAATCTTGTCCAGGACAAGTAGCTCTCCACCAACAAGAACCTCTTTTCTCCCCATCGGGGTCCTCGTCCTCAAATTTGGCCAAAGATGTTGAAAAGTTCTTGTGCCCCTTTTTTGTCTTTAGATTATATTATCACACCATTCTGTTTATACAAATTCTTATCAATCCATGACTACTTAGTTTATGAGTTTATAAATGTGTCAAACCGTGAGCTTGTTATCTATGGAAGATTTGCCATGATATTATTTGCCAATTTAAGATATTTTTGCTTCTATTTCATGCTAGGATTCTACATGTGATAGTTTCAATTGCAAATGAGATAGCACATGGCAATTTGTTATCCTTGATTTAATAACAGAAATACTAACTGGAAAATGAAATATCTATTTGCAGAGCAACTAAAGTAATTCGACTCATTCTTATGTCAATTTATTCATCTCCTTCACCATTAGAGGATAATATTTACTAGCAAAATCCATACGAGCATTTCAAACTTTCACATTAGATATTAATGAACGTCTCTTTTTGCGAGAAGATTTTCCAACATTAATAATAGACGAAGATATCATGTTTACTGATTACAACTCATAGAATCTTTAATTTAAGATGGGAGAGCTAAGTCACGGAGGTCTTATCTCTATCTTGTCATTTCATATAAACCTAGACCATTGATACGGATAAAAAAATAAATAGACTACTAAAAGATACACACAAAAATTTACGTGGTTCGGCCAGCTTGACCTACATCCACGGATGAAAAGGAGCACATTATCATTATGAATTGAAAATTACAATACAGCAACCATCTAGATTCAATTGCTCCCTTGGCAACACATATTTCAACAACTCTACATCCATCCCTACTTGAGCAGCAACAAGTGGTCTGGTCCCGCTCTCCTCCGGCCACACCACAATGAAGACCACTCTTATCTTCTAGATGTTTCTGTTTACTTAACTACGACAAAAGGAAACAAAAGCATTCAGCAGAGCAGCAGGTTTTCTACTCCAGATGGGATAAGGGATAGTTCTTTAACCAAGACAAAATGGCATTCTATGTACCCAACCTATCCGCCATAGTTGCACTCTAGCAAAATTCAATGGCCGCCGCATTGCTGAAAGTAGCCTTCCTCACCGAAATTTTTCATCAGTTCTGAGGTTGGCACAATAGTTGCATAACCAGTGCACTAATATCCAGATTATAGACGTAAGGACCCAACTCTTTTTACAAAACACATGCTAAAAACTGTTCTTGTGCCACAGAAGCTCCTTTTACATATGAATACAAACGTCGCATTTGTAAAATGATCCAGAACAAGTGTCATAGCCCAACTTAGTTCAAAGGACATGCATCACGCTAAAACTCACCCCTCTTATCAACATGGATTTGCAGAAAGTTTGTGGACAGTTCACTAACGTTGACACTACCTCCTTGCAATTAAGCGTGGCTCTGCCACCACATAATATACATATATATTGAAAATGCCAGAAAATTGCAAGAGATGATGAAGTAATGAAGGAGCTAAGGAACACAGATCAATGGACCTGGCTCCAGACAGATTCAAAATCAGCATGACAACCTGGAGCTAAGGTGCATGGAAATAGAAGATCCCAGCTTCTTCACATAAACAGATTCATAATCTGCGAGATGACCCGCTTCTCCCACTTGTCATCCAACGAAAGAAAGAACAGTCAAGAGAGAGAGCGTCATAACTTCGTTCAAACTTCAAATTAGAGAGAGGGATTCTGAAAGGAGTTAAATACAAACATCAAACTTCTACTGATAGCTCCATCATCATAATCATGGGTCCTAAAGATGTTTTCAAATATAAGCATTCAAGTAAATCTCAAGACAGTAGAGTAATGCATGTTCACAGTCAGATGAGCTTGCATCGTGCTTGACCAACTGTGAAGGAAAACCATAGGCAAACCCCACAATGAATTCAGGTCCTAGGGGGCGATGGAGATACACCAAGACCTCTACATCAGTACGAAGATCTGCAGGTGTGACTGGCATCTCGGTAAGTTCTCAATTTCACTTCACTGCTGATAATGCAAATGATATGGCCTTGCAAGGTAAGCATCAATGAGAAGGAAAACGACTAATAGGAACAAGTGTTTAGAAATTGTCTCTTGATCATAATTAGGTAGCTTTCATAGAGCTACATGGTCAAGACAGAAATTGTCTCTTGATCAGAATTAGAGCTTTCATATGGCTACATGGTCAAGGTAGGTACCAAACTTAATACAGAACACTAATTGTGTAACAAAAACTGGGTTACTATAATGAACAAATGGAAGTGCTCTGCAGTGATAGAGGTTGTCAATAGTACCAGGAGCTGGACACAAGTAAATACTTCCACATCTAATAGCATTCACAATAACCATGCTTGGGGAGCATTTCCCAGAGAGACCACAACATACTGGCTGGCAAGAATCTGTATAACCAAAGAAGGAACATTACTCACTATAAATGGATGAGGTATCAACACTCTTGAAGATCACCTGGTATATGCTATTCAAAGGACCATCCATTTCCACGACATCAGAAGAAGAGAAATGAGTAAGACAGGTTTTGTGAAACATCTCCATCAGGTGAAAATCTTATTTACATCACAAGGGAATCGAGGCGATGACAATTAAATAACAAAGAAAAGAGAATAGACTAATCCCATATCTGACCGAAGCAATTTCCCAAAAAGATAATAACTTCATCCATCTGCAACCAACCAGTCATTTCAAGAGAAATTACCACTAAGGAAGCGCACCAAATGCTACCAATCCAGCCTAAGGCCAGTATTATCCTTACAGTGACTCTGAAATAATTGAGACTCCTACAATCAGTAAATCTTCTCTGTCCTAATCAAATTCCATAGCTATTGAAGACCAGAAAGAAACCATATCCATATAAAAGCAATTTGTTTCCACATTGTCCGACTTATTGATGATGCATTGTGATCAGAACTGAATAAAGAACCCCAGTTCCGATAAAATTGAATCACCATTATTTTGGAAACCAGTGAAAGTTTCAAGAGATCTGTTGATCAATGGCAAGCGTCACTTCAAAATTTCATTCTTATTCACTGACACCAGAATCTTTTGTTCATAAGAGAAAAAAACTCCGGAAAAAAGAGAACCAGAAGCATCAAGTCCTTAGATATTCAGCTGAAAGTCTACAGCTGGAGTCTTACCGGAGATATCCCCTCCGATGGTTAAAAGTAACTATCTTTGGAACACAAAACCATTGTTATCAGAGCGTTGTACAGAAAAGCAATGCTGGACAGCTTGCTAAATCCCAACAAAACTGCAAGCAGAGAAGCCTCAACCGACTCCCCTCTACTGAGCAACCTAGCCCCTTCCAGTTATTGGTAGGATGCCCATATTTTCAGCACACGGTAGAACAGTACCCATGCTGGTTTCAAACCCATCCAAGTCCCCCAGTAAAAAGTTCCTTATTGGGATCAGGCATGCACGTATTATGCTTGTACCACAGACAACCTTGAATATGGGGAACAAGCAATTCGTCTCTCTGCCCTTGATCTTATGTGTTAAAAGCCTCATGAACACATGACAAAGGCACATTGACAAAGGTAAGACAAGGACAACATTGGCTCTGTGAACGTGCAATTCATCTTCCATAAAAGGCACTCTAGAAAACCATATGCGGCAATAAATAAGACCAACATCATAATCAACCCCAAATCAGAAGCCAGAAGGGGACGACAAATAAGGACTTTCTTATGTCTCTTCTCAAGTTCATCGGACCTGAAGTCACCCTGCAAACAGCATCCAAACTGGGAAACTGACAATAAATAGTTACACATGCCATGCGCGCATGTCATGTGAAGTCTTAGTTCCTCAAAGACCTAAGAGAAAGAGCAAGAAAGGAGCCACCATAACATTTCCTTTCGAATGATATACAAACTTCATCCACCTAGTTTTGCTAAGCATTTTTTCTCTTCCATAACTCAACAGACATCTCTTCAATGTTGCTTCCAATGGATCAATAATTCATGATATGGGTTCCATCATCCATCTAGTTAGATGAGGAGAAGTGAAGAAAAGGAGAGACAGACAGTGTTCAAGTTGCGTGTGCACAAAGCAAGTGCAACTCCAACATTTCAATGGCCGCAACTCTAATCGACTTCAGAGTCCTAATCAAAGGACATCAATGAGACAAAGAGACTGCCAAACATCTAACAACCCAATCAAACAGCCTCTAATCCACTAACAGCAAAATGTCAGAAGATGATACAACCAGTCCACCCAATACGAACGTGAACCCACCTGATGCCAAAGCAGGTTCTAGCCCTGAAAATGTCTGTATAGGTCAATCCAATTTTCGAAGTAAAAATTGAAAAAAGAACACAAAAAAATGGAGTACAGAGAACGGCAGTGACTACTGTGCGTCCTCAAGGCCTGACTGATTCAGGAAATCCATCCCAGTATAATATGTCCAGTTGCCATTCTAATTTCTGTACCAACAGAAAAGAACACAAAAAGTGCATATCAATAGGACCAGAATGAACACCATTAAATACTATTGAGATACAAGACACAATCCACTGCCCACTTCTCTTCAAATTAATCCAAAGAGTTTCAATAGAAATGGATAACCTATTCTCTTGTTAGGAGAAAACAAAGATGGCTTCTGCATGAAAGAAATGGCAACACATCCAATCTTCATTGCAGCAAAAAGTTATTGGACAGCAGGCACCAAAAGCAGTAGTCTCAATAACCTTACACGGACAGCAAGCATCCACCTAGAGACATCCATTCTCATAGAAAATGTTTTTTGGCAGACACTGGTAGAAGGAGAAGATATCCAATTCTGAGAGAGAATATCCAGCAACACCATCATCAACATAGCCACAGTAAATGGTAAAAAAAACTGCGCAGTAGTGACCATACTTCCATAGATATTGCTTTTCCTAATGTCCATATCTACAGGAGCTTAAGGTGCAAAGAATAATGACTGCTTGATAATGAAAATGCCTGAAGAAACAATATGCAAAATTTTAACAAAAAGCAATAAGGAGTAGTGAATATGAGAATCGAAAGCAAAGTTCTCCAGATAAAAAAGGTTCCTACTGTTGAAAATCAGAATAATCCATTATCTTAACTGAAAAAACATACTGAGAGATTTAATTGGCAAAAGAAAGCATGGAAATCTGATAAAAAGAGCTGGTTATAAAAAATATACCCAATGCCCATGTGGCCAAATTTGCTGAAGTACTCGTGCTAATAACAATAAGCCAGCCACACTAGCAAATTTGCAATCAGAAACTACCAATGTAAGGGAAAAGTGAAAGGGAAATTGATCTATACGCAAAATGCTTGCAGTGTCATTCCTCTTCATCAACTTGGAAGAAATTTCATGGAGAAAAAAGTAATTACATTTAATCTGGTGAAGAACATACATCTTTATGAGGATTTCCTTCTCCTAGTGGGAGGCACAAGGACCCTCTTTCCTGGTTTCTATGGCAAAGAAAGAGCTAGAGTTGGACAAAATATCGATAGGACGACTTAGTTTTACTAACAAGTGGAATCATCTAATCTTCTACATTACATAAAGAAATGATCAAATTTCTTCATCCATTTATGAATACAGTATGAGAGGCCAATCATAAATTGAGAATAATTTAGTGTACAACAATTAAATTTTCAACAGGAGAACTTAGTAACTAAAAATTATATTGAAAAATATATATGAAACAAATTTATATATTAAGTAGACTTACTTCTCAACAGATTAATTAATGTTCTGCAGAAGGCACTGAAATGGAGCTTTGTGTGGCTTATCATTAAGCTCAATTTTATAGACTTCCCAACTTTACATTAGTGATCATAGATTAGTGCTACAGTGAAGTCGATGCAAATGGCAGTGTAGCTTAGCTGTAATATCGAAGTCAGTTTTCTTGGAGGAAAGAAGAATAAACCGACCAGTGCTGGGAATGGTCAATGTCTAGGCCTGACTGAATCAAAGATCAACCAGCTGAAATTGAGAATGCGTGCAACAGGGACATTGGCATCAACAAAAAATGAAATCAGTTTGTTTCTTCTGATAATAAGACTATTCCCAACAGTTTAACCAAAATACTGCACTGAAAGGAGCGACGGAGATGCTATCCAAGGTGAAAAAGATGAGATCAGAACTCTGCTAGGAGCAGCCACAGCAATCCTCAATTTTGTAAGGCTCCAATTGCCATTACAAAACATTCATATTGGAATTTAATTGCAAAAGTGCCCATGCCACCTGGATAGTTTGTAAAAGCATTCTAAAAGAGAGAGGAAGAGATGCCAATTCCATAACGCCCATGATTACTAGTCAGCAAACGCTCAAAATATCTCCAATTAGGAAACTTAACCATAAACGCCCACAATTAGATGCCACAAATGAAAATCCGAGAGTAGTTACAAGAAAATCACCACCTCTCATTTGGCAAATCTCAAGAATTTATAGTCCATAAAATACAGATCATTAGCCAAGGACATCACTTCCAAGAGTGAGCAACTGACAATAGACAGAAATATGTTGAACAGTCCAAATATATGAGCAAAGTTTTATGAGCTCCATACATCCTGCAGGAAGGCCCAATTCTTTGCGAAGTCTTCAAAACGGCTAGTTTTTCTTGTCGAGGTATAGCTCATACAACATACGAACCTACCAAAAGCAACACATGTCCAGTGCACCATCTCATTCAAAGTGTGAGCATTACAGATGGCAATAACAACCAAACCATGCACTCCACCCCAGCCCGCCAAAAACGAGCAAATTCCAAGCATCTTTGCAGATATAGTTTTGCAGGTACAAACTAAAGCCAGCTTCCGCAGAAAATGATGATCATAGAAAACGAGTTTCAGAGAGAATGACGTGTGAATCCATGTAGAGGGATGAAGCAAACTCCTGGCCAAGTAACTCTCGATTTCAACACACAAGCAATATAAAACTAATTTGTTCAACTGGAGATTCAATATAACGAGCATCCCGAGGAGAGAGCTTCTATGGACTGCACCAAACCAATTGAAAGAAGAAAGGGATAATCTGCCATGATGTTAGTGAATATCAGAAATCAGTTTCCCATCTCACAAGTATACGTTAGTAGCATTTGATAAGAAATGGAACAAACAGTCAGGAGACTCGGTCACTACTCCATAAGTCAAGCAGCCATCAATGTGTGCCACCAAATGACCAAGCAAAGCAACAACTAGACTTAGCCTTGAAACAGGACTCACTTGTATTCTTACCCAGTGAAGTTGACAGAAAAAGATGAGAGCATGACATCATCTAAGAGAAAGACATAAACTGGAACCCAAAATAAACCAAAAATACCTCCAGAAGAAGCAAAAAGTAAAGGCCCCACATGACCAAGCTACGCAACAAGTAGACTTAGCCTTGGACACAAGACTCAATAGTAGTAATTGTAGTTTTATCCAGTCACCTTTGAAAATGAAGATGGGAGCAAGACATCGAAAACAAAAACTTGAACTGGCACCCAAAATAAACCATTCCTACCAAAAATATCCCCAGAAGAAGCAAAAAGTAAAGGCTTGCTAAGTCAAGTCATTTCACTAAAAGTTAGGTAAAATGGGTCAATAGATTCAACACAAACCAGGTCAAATTCAGCATAATCTTCACCAAAAGAGAGAGAGAGAGAGAGAGAGACCCCAACCTACAACAGGAAGAGAACTAGTTGTCCATCACATCTCCTCTAATCTGTGAAATGAAAATATCATAAACCAGATCTTTGCAGAGTTCATGAAGCTACAGATAATCCCTATAGAAAGATCCAGACATTGCTCATCACCCTGATCCTCAAAGAAAAACAACAATTCAGTAGCTCAACTAAACATAATTGCGTCAGATAATAACCTCCTGCCTTCCCCAGCTCAAAAACTTGGATTCTCTAACAGCTTGATCAATTGACATCCTCACACAGTCCATAGTAAGATCTCTCTAAACTGGAACAAGTGCCCGTTGACAACCGAAAAATCCGTATAGCATGGAAGCCACTAAATTAGTTGATATAATCAGAAGGAGACTTGAAACTTAACAAAATTGATAAACCTTTCTGTATAAAATCAGAGCCTTCACCAGCATTGTTCTGGAAATAGACCCAGCTAGATGCTTCAAAATTCATGCCTTCAAGGCAAATACCAAAGCAAATGAAACCGATCATAAGGCAAAGGTTTAATATTTCCGATTAGAAGGAAGATGGCTCCAAACAACCCTTGTAGAGCCGACACTAGAACCATGAATTAATCTGGACAACGGATCACCATTGGCAAAGGATCATGATGCAACTGGAGATCTATAAATTCATAGCCCTAAAGACCTTCAACAGCTAGGCTTGATGCTTAAATTAGATTACACATACAAAGTAGAATTCACCCACCATCCATTAGGGTATCATAAGAAATCAGAAGGGAAAGTAGACTGAACTCTGTGCTCACCAGAAATGTTAAAACCTCAAATTAAAGCCTCATTCACTGCAGGTTTGTTGTATGCCCCTTCAGTTTCACCCATAAACATAATTGCATTAAATAATAACCTCCTGTCTTCCCAACTCAAGAACATTTCCTAACAGTTTTGACCAATTGGCATCCTCACACCGTCCTTAGTTGGATCACTCTAAACTGAAACAAGCACCAATAAGTCCGTATAGCATGGAAGCCACAAAATTAGTTGATATGATTTGAGGGAGACTTGAATCTTAATAACATTGATAAGCTTTCTGTATAGCCTTCGCAAACATTGTTCTGGAGATAGACCCAACCAAATGCTTCAAAATTCATCCCTTCAAAGCAAATACCAAAGCAAATGAAACAAATCATAAGGCAACCGTCTAGTATGTCCAATTACAAGGAAGATGACTTTGAACAACCCTTGTAGAGCTTATGAGAAAGAGATACAGAAGAACCATGAATTAAAATATCCGGTTGACAGATCATCATTCGCAAAGATTCACGATGAAATTGGAAATGTTTAAATTCATAGCCCTAAACAGCAGTGCTTTATTAAATTTAGATCATATATACGAAGTAGAATTTCACCCGTCTTACATTAGGGTATCGTCAGAGATCAGAAGGGGTCCATGCTCAGTAGATATATTAAAACCTCAAACCAAAGCTTATTCACTGCAGGATAGTTGTCTCCTCACCCATTTTTAAAAAAAAAAAAATACAAATTTTGACAAACATGCCAAACAAGCACCAAGTGTCTGCTCCTCGCTGCCTGCCAGCCATGTCTGCTGACAGCATACACAAAACAACCAGCTTGTGATGAATAAGAAACAAGAGAATCAGCAAAAAGGAGAGAACCGGTCAGAGTGCAAGCAATGCCAAGGGAAGTTATGTCGTCTGCTGTCCTGTCAACATCCCCCTGTGAGGCCTCATCACATATGCCAATCATGAAACATGAGAAGAAAGAGACCTTCTAGTTATGAAAGGAACCTACGTGGTGTATGTTATTAAGAGCAAACAGGCACAAGCACAGCACCAGTTCATCTTTTCAGAATGAATGCTAACAGTTTGCAACGGAGTATAACTTAGGTCCTCGCAGAAAAGCCTTCAAGTCCCATGGATCTACGAGAACCAAAATATTCAGAATTTAGGCCCTCAAGGTGGCACTACAAACAAAAAACAACCCATCTCAGATACAAAACACCTCACTTGTAGACTGTGCCCAACAATAACGGTGCCAGAAGAACGTATTACAGCAGTGGAAAATGATGGCTAAGCAAACCCATACAGATATCTTATTGCAACTAAGGAACTTAGTACTCTCCTTTTGCAACTATGTCCAACAGAGAGGCCATCCAATGACAATCAGAGATCTCATGACAAACTTCAAACCCTCAAAGCATAAGCCAAGCTCGTTCTTGCACACCCTATCATATCACGGCCAAAATATTAATTGATTACGGATTGAACCATATACACATATAGAGTGAGGATATAGAGTGAGGACATCAAAAGAACCAAAATCCAAGATGTGGAAGCTTGTCCAATTTCAAACAAAGCACGCACTCCGCAATTCATCAACTCAGCCGCACAGGAAAGGCTAAATTATCATCTTTACAATCCAAGGGAATGAACTGAGGAATGATATTCAACAAAAACCCAAGTGCCTAGGCAGCAGACTTCATCAAAATTTCAATTTTTCACCCAGTCCTCAAGATGATCAAGGACACTGCCCATACACCAACCCAACCGAAGATAGATGTGAATAGATCATCAAACTTGAGAAAAGCTCCATCATTCTAAGTAATAATTGACCAACCTCATCATATGTACCATTCCTTAGAATCCACAAAATGGCTGTTTGTCCAATTTCAAACAATCATCAACTCACCCTACAGAAGAAGGCAATAGATCGCCACTTCTCAAACCTGGCAAAACATCAACTTATTGAGGAATTAGAACTCGAGAATAATTATCTCACTGCTCCCCGAAGATAATCAACTGAAGACAAACTCAAATCAAAACTACAAAATGCCCAGAAATCCTCAAAATTCGCTCATCCTGAAGATTTGATAAGAGGAGACTACTTCAGAACTCAAGAAAACAAAGACTGCATAATAAATCACCACTCCTCCAAGAAGCCCAAGCACCTTAATCTATGTTAAGTGACCAGCTTTGTCATTCTTGGACGACATGCTCAGATGAAGAGATTGCTACAAGAGGAAAGATGCAAGTGCCAATCCACTCCTCCAAGAAGCCCAAGCAAAATCAGATGCAACTGCAAGAGGAAAGATGCAAGTGCCAATCCACCGAAAATCAGATGCAACTGCCAATCCCCCGAAATCCATAATCATCGTGATAAACAATTTAATGGAAAGATCAATCTATTGATGAACCATCCATCAACATCACTTTATGTCAAAACATTACATGATATACTTTTGGTAAAGTTTTGGCAAAAGGTAAATGCTACCACAAAAAACAGTGTCGAAAACAAATATTTTTTGGAAAAGAACGTATCCTACAAGTTCCAAATAACATAGAGAAAAAAGGGACAACAGGTCACACAAAAATAACATATCAGCATAGGAAATTACCATCCAGACAACATCAATCTCATCAAATATAAACAAGGAACCTGACAAAAAATTCTTCAAATAAACCAAATATAACATTTTATTTACACAAAATTCAAGCAGACATACACACCAAGTCAAAACAAATGCATATGCAAGAAATGTATTTCCAAATGAGTAACAAAGTATGTTGAAAGGAAAAGGTCCGTGATAAATAATATGCAGGATAATTCCATCAAATAAAAAGGTAAAACATACGAATCAAAAGTTTCCAATCCAATCCCAAAGATAAAGTAGGCTCTAATCTGCTGAAGAACAACTGATATCAGGCTATCATCATCCGTTAAGAAATAGAAACAATATAAGAAAGATTAAAAATGCAAATCGTGATAAATATCCGAAGCACGTCATTTCAAAAAAAGATACTACCAGTCTGCCCTGAAGTAAAACCAATTCTGTTAACAATCTTCACAAACCCGATACCAAAGAAAACCTACAATTTAGAAAATTTATATGGCCATTGACTGAATCCAACCAACTCAAACAACCTCTCGCACGGAAAGAACACGAAATGACCTCTTATTCTGCACCAAGAGAGAACACAGAAGTTGAGTAAAAAGAAAGGCGAAGCAAACTAGATAATGTCAGGAGCCATTTCCGAAATAGGGAAGAAGAGCATGATACGTGCACCTTACATATGATATCTCCATGATTTACCAGATCCAATTAGTGATCGTAGAACACAGATAAGGATGAAGAGAAGCTAGCTAGAGCATGTGTAGACCTTTTCACACAAGAAAGAACTCTAAAAGGAGAGCTTGTCCTATGAATTAATTCTCATGCAGCAAGAAAGAACCTTCACTGATCACTGACACTCCATCTCAAAATTGACAAGGTAAAGTATTGCCTTGACCAAACTATAACCTGCAAAGAAAAGAGAACATCTGATTGTTCCACCTCAACTAGATGATAACCACCTTAGTTAGAAGATAACGTAAGTGGAAGACAAATTAGAAATTGATGCTTATGCAGCAAGAAAGAACATCACTGATTGTGGTCACTCCGTATCGAACTTGGGAACATAAAGTATTGCCTCGACCAAACTCTGATCTGCAAAGGGAAGAGAACTAGATCTAATGTTTCGGATTAACTAAGAAATAACAGATGTAAAGGACAAGTTCCATTCAAACCAATAACTGCCCAAAATCCAAGAAGCAGGAGCTCATCCAATTTCGAACAATTATCAACTCAGCCCAACGGAAAATGCAACGGATCACCAGCTGTCAAATCCAGTAAAACTTTCAATCCGTAAAAGAAGCCTAGAAGGTGGTCAAAATTTCAGTCCATCGTTTGTCCTGAAGACAAAAGCTTCTATAGATTATCAGCTCAACCACAAACGGTGCAAGATAGATCATTAGTCCTCCAAAAAACCAAACGTTGTATTCGAGGTAACCGACTGACCAGTTGCATTGTATTCATTGTTCTTAGACAAGATCCTCAGGAAAAATGATCGCTCCAAGAAGAAAGAAGCCACCACTGATTCAAGGAATTGTAAATGCCAGAATCAGCTCATAATACAACGGAAAGATCAATCAACGATGAATCAACCAGCAGTCAGAGAAGCGATAACCCTAACAATGCCCACAACATGGCAGAATCCCAAAGAGGCCAGGTGTCACCTTCGGAAAATAACATAGCATAAATAGAATCAGACAGATTTTAAAATCAATCAAGAAATAAAAAGAAAAGAAGAAAGGTCAGGAGTGCATTTTCAGGAATGATGTCTCCTCTGATACTTCTCAAAGTGTGTCAGCTGATTGAGGAATGCATGCACAATCATAGACGCATGATGAGACTGAAGGATGCGGACATAAGGGAGGGACTACTCCTAGGAAGGAAACGCCAGCAAGTAGATCCGCATTGGTTAGTGATCTGTTGTGGCGGGTACACCTCGCAAAGAAAGGACCATCGCAGATCATACATTGACCAAACACAGACCTCCAAAGGAATGAGAATCGGTTTTGCATTAATCGGAAAATTATGGGACTGGAGAACAAATTTCATTCAAACCGATAACCGCCTCGAGAGACGATAGAGCTTATCCAATTTCAGACAATCATCAGCTCACAGCAGATGAACACTTGTCAAGTCTTGCAAAACTCCGACCTGTGAGGGGATCAGGACTAGATGATAATCAACCCCAAAGATAAAAAAAACCGAAGAACAAATTCCAATCAAGACCAGCAAATTTCAGCCGATTGCCTGAAAGACTGCTAGTTCATCATCTCAACCAAGAAAAAAGACAGCAGCAAAAGGATCATCAGTCCTCCAAAAAGCCCAAACATCCATAAACAAGCTGACCGGTGTCGTCGTATTCATCGTCCTTGACGTCCTCAGACAAACAGTTTCGCTCCAAGGGGAAAAGAAGCCACTGTGGATTCACCAAATAACAAGAATCCAGAAGCAGCTCGTGAAACAATTGTACAGAAAGTGGGTTTGATAAAGGATCAGAGGAGGAGCTAAACCAAACACTTCCCATAAAGACATCTCCCAATGAGACTGAAGGATGAGGACACGAGGGAGGGACTATTTCTAGAAAGGAGACACTGGCAAGCGGATCTGGATTGGATAGTGATCTGTTGTGGTGCATACACCTTGCAAAGAAAGAACCATCACAGATCATACATCGACAAAACAGACCTCCAAATGTGTGAGAATTGGGTTTTGCATTAATTGAAAAATTATGTGACTGGAGAGCAAATTTCATTCAAACCGATAACTGCCTCGAGAGACAATAGAGCTTATCCAATTTCAGACAATCATCAGCTTGCACCAGATCACCACTTGTCGAGTCTAGCAAAACTCCAACCTGTGAGAGGATCAGGACTAGACCATAATCAACCCCCAAAAGACAAAAAAAAAAAAAAAAAAAAAAAACGGAAGAACAAAATTCCAATCAAGACCAGCAAATTTCAGCCTATCGCCTGAAAGACTACTTTCATCGTCTCAACCAAAAGGATGAAAGGAAAATGATCATCAGTCCTCGAAAAAGCCCAAACACCCGTGTTTTAGGAAACAAGCCGACCCGCGTCATCACAGTATTCATCGTCCTTGACATCCTCAGGCAAGCAGTTTCGCCCCAAGGGGAAAGAAGCCAACTGCGAATTCACCAAATAACGGAAAGATCGATCGGTCATTGCATCAATAAAGGGTCAAAGGAGGAGCGCTAAACCAAACACTTCCCATAACGACATCCTCCGACGTCAAGCGATATGATCCAAGAGGAAAGAAAGAAGCCACGCTGCCAATTCAACGAGCGACAAGAATCCAGAATAAGCTGGTCAAAAGAATAACGCAAAGTTCAATCGATCGGTCGATGAATCCCTGAGCGATCAAAGGACGAGGCGTAGACCGAATAATTCCGATAACCAAATAGGCATTGTAGGCCAAGCCAAACCAAATCTCCGCTTCACAAAATCAGACCGAGAAAGCAATCGATCCCCGATCCACAATCAATCAAGAAACGGAAACCTAAAAGGACAAAGGCCAACGGAGAAAGACGATGATATCGCCAGACGCCATGGCGAGAGAGATGAGAGAAACGCGTAATGAGGAGGGTGGAGAGGACGGTTATTTATAGGGGAGGATACACCGACTTCGGATTGACCGTCGATAATAAAAACTATCCAAAGCTGGGGTCGTGTGATTGGACGGTTGTGATCTACTGGCGGTTTGATTCAGGAAAGTCGGTGGGCTGCCAATTCCGACCGTTGCTTGAATCGCACGCGGTTGCCTTCCGTCATTCATTGCGTGAAGGATTAGGAAGGGACGCTCGCCACGAATCATATTCGAATACGTGTCCTGAGTTGTTGTGAAATAACTAAAATATTGTTATCTGGATTTAAAAAGTTTAGGGATGACGAAATTAAGTCCTCGTATTCTAATTTAAAAATCATATCTGCCCAGCTACTTTCTTTCAGCTGAATATATCGAGCTGGTCATGACATAACACATATACTTTATTGTTCATGCTAGCAATCCGATGATTCATGTATGTAAAGATAAAGCTATAAGCGAAAAAGTTTAATAAAAAATAATATAGACATTCTGCAAAATACAAAATCATTTTAAACAAACAAAATAAAAGAGTAGCAGGATAGTTTAGATTCTTGTGCAATCATACCCGAATTATTAATTGCTTTTACCGAAGAAATTATAAAAATGTCATGTAAGATTCTACATAAAACTTTCGAGTATTTTGGGCTAAATAAAAGTCAAGATGTTTGTTTTGCGAAATTTATTCATATCAATAAATAAATAAATAAAGCCATTTAGCCCTAAGTGAAAAGAAGAACAATAGGAAAGCTCAAAGCTCCACATGGGGATGATGGCTCTCCTTTCTTTACTAATTTTCTAGTTTCTAATCCATCTCAAAGCTGTGTTGTTTGAAAGATAGTTTGTAATTTTTTTTTTTGTCAAAGATAGTTTGTAATTGTCCTAGTTGTAAAAGGCTGTAACTTTTGTCAATGGTTCAAAAAGTTGCATTGAAATTTTCCAAGTATATAAGGCCGTGCCTTTTATTGGAAGTTGTCGTTTTTCTTAATATTCCAAGGACAACTTTCTTCATCTAATAACTATTTAAAATCTGAAAACAATCGTAATGTGAGTTCAATAAATCTTTCTTTATCCATAATATGCCCTCATTTTTGTTATTAAAACAAACGGTGAATACGATTTGTGCTCACCTTTTCTCCTCTCCCAATTTTATCCTTACCCTTTCTAGGTTATTAAAATAAATCCCCACCTTTCAGATTTTAATCAAATCTATCCCAAAACTAGCAAAAAAAAAAAATCAATTTAATTACCTCCGGCTCTTTTCACCCTTAAGTATTTATAGCATTGCAATTTAGACTATCTTTATAGAAGACCCAAATTTTTTTAACTTCCTCTTCACACCAAAAATTTTGATTGTATTTTGAAAATAACCTAATAAATATTCTCCCTTCAATGAAAAATAATACTAGATAAGCTTTCTTTCTTTAAGGCTAAATCAGAATTTGAGAGTGAATGTAACGGAATAATTGAAATAAATTTGAAGGAAGATTAGAATAAAATTGAGAACTCTTTGAAAGATTGAGATTTATGCTCTCATTTGGCTTGCATAGGGATGAATAGGGATAATTCAACTACGTGCATGAATTGATGGCAAGGAAAGAGACGGTGATGAACTCAGATAGCTTTCTAGTAGCCTTTATTATTATTATTATTATTATCTGCGACGAGGTCCTCACCTTCAAAGAGGGAGGCGACGAAAACTTCCGATCCCCATTTCTATCGTCTCTGGATTATATTATCCCACCATTCAGTTTATACAAAGTCTATTAATCCATAACTATTAAGTTAATGATCTATAAACGACTACTAAATAAGCATAGACGTGGCCTTTTTAATAAATAGAGAGTTTACTATGTTTTTGTAGATCTAAGCTAATTTCATTTTATATTTCATTATTGGGTTTTACACATGGTAATAATTTCAATTGAGAATAAAATAGCACATGATAGTTTGTCATCCTTTTTATTGTAGTAGAAATATTGACTTGAAATAAAATATCATCTCTTTGCAAAATAACTAAAGTAAGTTGACTCTCCCCTATATATGAATTTATTCATCTACCCTTCGGCACCAAAACCCATATGAGCTTTTGGTCCTTACCTTATTGAACAAATTTTTAACATCCAGCTAAACTCTTATTTCAAATATAAGACTTTTTCACCTCAGTTTTTGATTCACGAGATCTTTCGAGTGTAGAGCATATGATCAAGATAAGGTGTTATTTTACCATTTTAAAATCTCTAATAGCGGATATAAATTTGAAGAGAAAATGGGAGAATTAACTTTGCATGGTCTAAACACACAAATACACAATTTTATTGTTGAAGGCTAGTCTTGCCGGCATATTTTAAAAACCAAGCCTTTATATCATAAGGGAAAAGAAAGACAGACAAGATCACATCACTAGTGACACAAGCATAATATTGCCTCATAAAAACATATTCATACTAAGACACCTATGGCTTTCAACCATTACTCATCCTAAAACATTAATTACAAAATCATGACTCATAACCATGACTCATTTTAAACATTAATTACAAGCCCATGACTTTTTGAATATTTGACATTAAATAGAGAAACCATCTTCACCGATTGCTACTTATACAGATCTTTAGTTTGAGGTTAAGAGAACCACACGACATGATTCTTAGTTACTTTTTCTGTTTTGTCATTTCTTTTTAACCTAAACCATGGACACAAAAAAAAAAAAAAAATTTGTCAAAATATGTACACGAAATTTTACGTGGTTCGGCCAACTTAACCTGCATCCACAGATGAAAAGGAGCACATTATCATTATTACGAATCAAGAATTACAATATGGCAGCTATCCCAATTCACTTGCTCCCTTGGCAAAACATATTCCAGAATCTCAAAACATATTCCAGAATCTCAAGACATCCCTCCTTGCTTGAGCTCAGCAACAAGTGAATCTGGTCCCGTTCTCCTCCGGCCACCCCACAATGAAGGCACGACAATTCTTTATCTTCTAGATGTTTTTGGTGACTTAACTACGACAAAAGAAAAAACAAGCATTTAGAAAAGCAGAAAATTTTCAACTACATATGGGATAAGCTAATCCTCTATCCATCAAGATGGAATTGCACTATCTCTAAGCCAACTTATCCGCCATAGCTGCACTCTAGCAAATTCAATGGCCACCCCATTGCTGAGCATGGATTGTAAGATAGAAATTCTTATTCTCATTCATATATTCTGTTACTTTATAGTGTTATATTTATAGGCTAATACACAGAGTAATCCAAACAAACAACAAGGAAACAAACCCTAAATAGGAGAAAAGTTACATTCCCACGATTTGTGGGTTAACAGCTACAATCTAATGATTTTTGGGATGTAATTAAAATCGAATTAGAATAAAAAATTCCTAAATAAGAAAATCCTATGTATTTACAGTCATACATTATGACTATTTACAGCTTAACACTCATTCTCAAGCTGGTGAATACATATCTTCCATTCCCAACTTATAGTAATTAGCTTGTGAAAACTTTCGCCATTGAACCCTTTGGTCAAGACATCTACCACTTGTTGTCCTGAAGGGACATAAGACAAACAAATCAATCATTCTTCGAGTTTTTCCTTGACGAAGTGCTTATCAATTTCAATATGTTTCGTCCTATCATGCTACATAGGATTATGAGCAATATTAATTGCAGACTTATTGTCACAATATAACTTCATAGGACTTTGCCACTTGACCTTCAAGTCATTAAGAATGATCTTGAGCCATAATAACTCACATATTTCTTGAGCCGCTGCTCTAAACTCAAATTCTGCATTTGATCTTGCCACCACATTTTATTTTTAACTTCTCCAAGTTACCTCCAAGGAAGGTACAATAACTAGTTGTAGACCTCCTATCAACCATAGATTTGGCATAATCCACATCTATATAAGTCTCAAGCTTGAGACCTAGACTCTTCTTGAAAAGTATTCCCTTTCTTGGACTCTTTTTCAAGTAGTGTAAGACTCGATGAATAACTTGTAGATGTGACTCATTTGGATTATGCATGAATTGACTAATCAAGCTTAATGCATAGGAGAAATCTGGTCGGGTGTGAGTGAGGTAGATTAACTTTCCTACCAATAGCTAATACATTTCTTATATGAATGATGAAAAAATCATCATTCATATAATAATCGAGTATGAACAAGATCGAGTAGGTGTACATAAGCGAGCTTGAGCCCGTGAAATAAAATGTTTGCTTAATTCTGCTTGATTTGTGATATCACGCTCGAGGGCTCCACTTACATAGTGGTAGACATAAATAAGTATTGAAACTTTGCAAACATCTAACAAAAAATACAAAATAAAAATTAATCATAAATAACTTTTACAAGATAATTCTTTAGCTTAAATTACAATTATTACATTCATGATCAAAGTATGATATCTCATGATCTCGAAAAATAGCAAACGAATGCTTCAACGTCTTGAATAACATTGGCTTGAACACAAGGAATGATAATCCAATCAATCATGAAGTTTGCCGGTCTAGGATGGACATGTTATCTTATTTTCAAACTGGCTGACAAGAATGCAACCGGAGAAGACTTTCCTCACCTCACCATCATGCCAAATGCAAGACTACTGGCATCCACATCGTGCGTCTCCATTTAGATGGCAACTCCATGATTCTACTAATTAAGGTTGTTGAGCTTATGGCTCAAGTTCTAGCCAACTCAGATTTGGATCGAAGCTCGTAGATTAAAATAAGTGAGAGACGTGTTGAGAGGCATTGTAGGCCTGTGGCAAAGCCATGTGGAGAGGACCGGGTGCTCGAGCCTTGCCGCGCTACCGGCCAAATGATAGCACTGGCTATTGTTTGAGCTCTTGGGCAATCCCTCTGGATGCCCAAATAACTAACATAGTCAGTATACGATATTTTGTTTTTCATGCGAAACGAAAAATGCTAAATGAATATCTTCTCCTTTGCAGAAGTTGGAAATTAGATTTTTATGAAGATGATGAATTTTCAAAAAAAAAAAAAAAAAAAAAAAACTAGGGGAGTTAATCATAACCTTTTGAAACTGAAATCAAATCCACCAAACTGAAAAATGGTATCAACTTGGCTTAGGAAGGTACCGTGAAAAGAGGTCCATTGCATAAAGGAAGATTTTACTGGGTAAACATCCGATCATTGTTTCATGTACTTAAGATGCGAATAACATTGGTAAATATCAAAATCGTTTGCTAACAAAATGCTAACCATAACCTATTCAGTCATTAATATCTTGGCAAGTTACCAAAACTTTTAAGAAAATACCAAGAGTTATCAGAATTTTTTTCATTATATATTATTGTTGACATTTGAATCTTCCCAATGGTTAAAATTAGAAAAATTCGAGATTCAAGATCCCCGATCGTGGCGAGACTTGTTTCTTGACCTAAAATAATTTGATTAGTATCATTCTATTGGTCAAACCAAATAATTGACCTTTGACCGGAAAAAGAAATTATTGTTTCACTATTCTTAATCTTTTTTTAGACATTCCATTTAGGTGCGACCACCCAAAATCCATTGGGAGAACAAAACGTAATCTTTTCCCATGTTCTTTTTACGTTCAAGGTGGGAGGCGCCACAAGATAGATGGTCAATGAGCCTCTCCATCGTTCCCCTCGACGCCATTAGTTGCCATAGCCACTCGCCCTCGCCGTTGCCGAGCCGCCCTTTCCTGCTCCACTATTGCTCCTTGCCTTCCCCACCGCGAAAATCGAAGAGCCTAGATCTATATAAGTCTCAAGCTTGAGACCTAGACTCTTCTTGAAAAGTATTCCCTTTCTTGGACTCTTTTTCAAGTAGTGTAAGACTCGATGAATAACTTGTAGATGTGACTCATTTGGATTATGCATGAATTGACTAATCAAGCTTAATGCATAGGAGAAATCTGGTCGGGTGTGAGTGAGGTACATTAACTTTCCCATCAATAGCTAATACATTTCTTGATCCATTGTTGCCTCCAATTTTGCTTCGGCTAGTCTTTGGTGCGGCTCAATCAGAGTAACTTCTTACTTGTTTGCAACCAATCTTCCCGGTTTCTTGTAAAAGATCCGTCACATACTTTCATTGTGAAATAAAGACCTTGTGCCTTGAGTATGGAAACTCAATTCCCATAAAATACCGTAGTTTTCATAACTCCTTTATTTCAAACACCTTAATCAAGCATTGTTTCTCCCTTTCATCATTGCCCGTGACTACTATGTCATCAACATACACTATCAATGCTGTCACTCCCCCTTCGTCCAAGTGTTTTATGAACATTGTATGATCTCCTTGGCTTGTTTACACCCAGATGCCTTCATGAGTCTAGCAAACCGTCCAAACCAAGCTCTAGGTGATTGCTTGAACTTGTATAGTGTTTTCTTAAGTCTACAAACCTTTTCTTTTGTTTCTTTTCCTTTAAAACCAGGTAGGATGCTCCTCTTCCAAATCTCCGTGTAAAAACTCATTCTTTACATCATACCATTGAAGTTTCCAATCAAAATTAGTAGCTAAAGACAATAAAATTTTTACAGTGTTCATTTTAGCCATCGGTTCAAATGTCTCTTGGTAATCCACTTTATATATTTGAGTGTAACTCTTCGCAACCAATCTTGCTTTGTACCTCTTTAGAGAGCCATTTATCTTATACTTTACAGTAAATACCCACTCGCAACCAACTAGATTTTCCCCTTGGCCTGTAAACAATTTCCCACATTTATTCTTTTCCAAATGCCTTTGTTATTGGTAAAAGAGAGAATTTTGTGTTATTGAGAGTAAAAGAAGTATTTATAGGCTTAGAGTTAAGCCTTGTACAATTACATAAATAACCCCAAATTGCTAACTCTATAAAATAGTAGGTAATAAACCAACACTCCCCCTCAAGTTGGGACATACATACCAAAAAGGCCTAACTTGTGGCAAATGTAAGAAATTTGTCCACGTTGAAAAGGTTTCACGGAGATGTCTACAAGTTGCTCCTTAGAAAGTGATGCACCAATTGTAAATCTCCACAGTTCACCTTTTCTCATACAAAATGACAATCCACTTCTATATGCTTTGTTCGCTCATGAAACATTGGATTGCTAGCAATGTGAACCGTAGATTGACTATCATAATGAGGAGTAGATGATCCAGTCATAGGTAGTCCAATCTCAGCTAACAACATACAAACCCAATTGAAGTTCACTTGTAACATTAGCCATAGCACGATACTCGACCTCTACACTAGATCAAGAAACAACAAATTGTTTCTTACTTTTCCATGACACAAGATTACCACAACAAAGAGCTTTGGCCATTTCTTCCTTCTTGATATACTGTTCACAGTGCTCTCTCTAAGGTGCGATCGAGCTACTATTCCTCTTGTTATGGTGTTCTGCTTGTGCCGGGTGTTCCAGTCATTTGTTGGGGCCAAGATTTGGAGGATAGGTTCGTCTGACCTTCCTCCACAGCCTCACCAAACCGATTGCCCTGGTACGTCCCACAAATCTTGCTATGTTCCTCCTGTGGTAGGGTTTGCTGGTTTTGTTGTGGGTTTCTGCTGTAGCCATGGCCTCCTCGTCTGCTGAGGTTGTTGGTTAGGTTGGAAAGGCCCATTTAGATGTGGATGGCCTAAGTAGGCAAAGCCCTACAACCTTGCCTCAAAACCTCCCGTCCTCTTGCCCTCTGGACATTCGGGTGCTCACAAAGCAGGCCATACTGCTTCGATGGAGGGCCAGCGGGGCTCCTTTGTAGCCTCTAAACGCTCGGATAGGTCTCGGGGGCGGTCCCGAGCCAGATCCTCGTCCAAGAACCTGCAAGCTAGCTACCAACAAGGTAAAAGCTCTAAGCCCCCTCCTGCCCGATCCTAGGCCAACGTCGCTAGGCTAGTGACTAAGGGGCATGACTTAACCTATGTTCTCCCGTCCTTCGTCAACAGCAAGCCTGTAGTCAAGCTATCTGAGGAAGTGCTAGAGGCCACCAACCCAAAATGGCACGAGTGTCTAGTCGGGTACTACATTGGGAAAAAACTCCCATTCAAGCTCACAGAATCAGCCTTGAAAAACGCCTGGGGCCCGAAACTGTCTGAAGTTTTGGCTAACGATCACGACATTTTCTTCTTCCACATCCTCGACCCGGAGTTTCGAAGAAAGATTCTTGAAGATGGGCCCCTAACGATTGCTAGGGTTCCGCTGATCCTACAACAATGGAAGCCATTGCTGGAATTGAAATTGCTGGAATTGAAAAAGGATAATCAATCCTTGATACCGGTTTGGATTAGGTTGAAGAACCTTCCTTATGATCTTTGGTCGGCGCCAGGGATAAGTGCTATCGTAAGTGCTATTGGTAAGCCTCTCTATGTAGATTAGCGCACTGAGCAAATGAAGATGATTTCCTATGCTAGAGTGTGTGTGGAGATCAATGCAAAGTTACCAAGGTGTACCTCAGTCGATGTAGTCCTTAATGGGGTGTCGCGATCGATAGATATCGAATTTGAGTGGAGACCGGTGGAATGTCCTAGTTGTGGCACCTTTGGTCACAAGTGTGCGAGTCCTCCAGCTCCTTCTATTCCGGAGGAGGCTCCACAGCAGATCCAGACCATCGACATGTCTTCTGCTCCTATTATGGTTCCTGCCCTTGTTCTAACGGTGGCGGAGCCCCCTCAAAGGCCTGAGCCAGGCTAGAATCAGGTAAGAGGCAAGAAGAAAAAGCCGTCCTCGGCAAAGGAAGAAGTGTCGTCTCCTCCGGTCCGTCCTAACGAAGAAGGACAGATTTTGAAATTGAAGGATACCACCCTTGGGAAAGGTATGTCGTCTACTTCAACTTGTAAGGCCCAGGAAGCAATTAGAATCCTTTCGAAGGCGAATGACTCCCTAACCATCCTAGCTGCGGAAAGGGCCATCCCAGCTGGGGCTACCTCCTTAGTGCCGTCCAGCTCGCGGGAGGACTCAGATGACTCGGCCAGCTTAATTGGCAGCTCAAATGAGGATGACCCACTCTCTCCTTGCCCTCCGTCTCCGAAAGCTCCTCCTACTATTAAGAAGGTTGAAACTATTACAGTGTGAGGGTTATTATGGTCATTAACGTTGATAGGGTTATTATGGTCATTAAGTATTATTTAATAATAAAAGTGTGAGACGTGGAAAACCCTAATAAGTTTTCACGTTCTCCTCCTTTCAGTTTTACACGTTCTCCTCATTCCTTCTTAATCAATTTCTACATCGCTCTCTTTTCTTCTCCTATATTAATTTCTACATGGTATCAGAGCCACATCAACAAGCATCACTCAACCCAAGCCAGTGTTGGCCAGCCCTCTCGAGTCTAGATTTGATGCCGACAAGCGGCTCAAATCTGGCCTCGTTGGCTTAGATCGGATGTCGTCCGACGTCACACTGTCTTGTCCATCCATTCAAGATCTGACGCTGGTTGAGCTTGCGTTCCTCCGTGCAAGCTGATCTGATTGGTGTGGTCCTCTAAGGTTCGCTCATGTGTTCGTTGTTCTCAGTTTTACAAAAAAAAAAAAAAAAAAAAAAGAAATTGCAGCAACTTGCTTGATGGAGATGCTGATCCTGTACACCACGAAATTGATGTTGGATGAGGTGGTTTCTGGCTGGGCATAATCTATGTTTTTGGGCATTTGTCTTGATGAAATAGGATGAGTTGATTGAAGTATTATGGAGATTTGGACTGTTTGAAACAAATCGCAGTAGTTTGTTGAATTGAATTAGTTGGAGGGATTTAAATTTGATTATTGTGCTGAAAGTTCTTGCGTTATATTGGTACACATCGAATTATGGAGGAGAATAGAGATGTAGTAGCTGAGGTTGTGTCTACATCCTCTAGTCGTTTGACAGAGAAGAACCTAGAAGGTATCACCAATTTCCAACAATGGAAGAAAATCGTATCGTTAGTGTTGACTGGAAGAGAGCAACATAATCATCTAATCGGTGATAGATTTGCCTTCGATACAAATTGGGATACTGTGGATGCTAGAATTCTTGGTCAAATGTTGAATTCCATGGAATCTCATATTGCCGTTTTGGTTATACATATTAATATTGTGAAGGATTTGTAGGACTACTTGAATGTCCTTTATTCTGGACAAGATAATCTTTCAAGGATATATGAAGTGTCCCAAGGATTTGATAGAAAGGGTCGGCCACTTACTCAATATTTTGTTAATTTCAAACGGATGTATGAGGAGCTTAATTCTCTACTGCCCATTACTTCTAATGTCAAGGAAATGCAGGAGCAACGGGAGCAATTGGTTGTTATGGGTTTTTTGGGAGGATTAGGGCAAGAGTATGATGTTGTTCGTTCCCAAATACTTGGAGGAGATAGGGTGAGTCCACTCGCTGAGACATTTGCTCGTGTTCTAAGGGTCTCACGTGAACCACCTAAGGATGAATTTTCTATAGGTGAGAACTCAGCCTTAGCAGCTCAAGGAAATCGTGGTGGTAGTCGAGGTCGTGGTGGTGGTTGACGTGGTGGCGCCAGCCGTACTTTTGGTAGAGGCCAACCACCCTCTGCTAGCAACACTTATAGTTAGGGGTGTCAACGGTTCGGTTCGGTTCGGTTCGGTTCGGTTTTTCGGTTTTTGGTTTTCAGCTTTTGATTTTCGGTTTTTTTTTTTTCTGTTCAACTCAAAATAATCTAAATTCAATATGTTACTGCACTTCAAGCTTAGAGGATTTTGCAATTTAGATCATATACTTCATTCTCTTTTTTTAAGCATTGGCCAAATAATGATATCCAATCAAAGACTGGCCTTCTTCAATCTATTTATGCACTCCATACTTCGATCACTCACAGAACTGAATTACAGAACCTAGTTTGGAGCAGAAACTCATAGGGCCAAGTCCCATCATTTCAATCAGAGTCCAGCTCAACATAGAAACCTCGATTTTTAATTTGAAGAGAGAAGACCTTCATGCTTTTCTTCTCCATCATAATCATAGAAGAGGAAAAAGGCACGTCAATCGACATCTTTCCAGAGCACGATATCAGAGCATAAGAAAGCAAAAGGTATTCAAAAGGGGAACACCCAAAAAAGTTCAACGAGGGAAAAGTGAAAAGAGCATGTGGGATAAATATTCACTTGGGTTATCATTTCAACCAACTACGAAGATAAAAGGAATCATCTCGGTGCAGAAACCACAAGACCCATCGTTGAACTCCTGCTAAGAAGACAGGGGACCAAACCAAACGAGTAAGGAAGCTCTCCGCCACAAAGAACAGCAAGACCCTTCTCGGGAATTTCATCAAGCACCTGGTGTGCAGCATGCGGTGATCAATTTCCTTCCCTTGGGTGACGTTTCGTGGTCACAACACCAAAGACCCAAGTTCTAATTTCAACCAGTATCAACCCATCTTTCACTTTTTTCCCATCCCAATGCGAAAAGAAATGACAACAACGATCGCGCAAGCGTGTCGAGCGTGAGAAAACGCAATACCTGAGTTGGACGAACATAGAGCAACTCCAGTTGATTTGGACAAATGTCAATGTCGTCGAGCCAGAATGCCTCCGGGAAACACCGAGAAATTTGCTTTGGACCGTGGTTCTTTGTCTGGTCTTAGCCAAACAACGTGTAAAGTGACGAAGAAGAGACTTGTAGAAGAAAGGGGATCTGTCCCTCAATCGGTTGCCATCGCCGTCGCAGTCGCCGTCCTTGCCGCCGTCGCCATCGTCATCGCCATCACCATCGCAGTCGCCGATGCGCCGTCGCCGTTGCACCTCCAAGCCGACCAAGAGGAGACACGAGACGAGAGGAGAGGGCCAGAGTCGGGAGAGAATAAAACCTAGAGTCGGGAGAGAATAAACCGAAATCTCTTTTATCAGTTCATGGTTCGGTTCGGTTCGGTTAACCGATAAAAACCGAACCGATAAGAGAGATTTCGGTTTTTAATGAGAACCGAACCGAAAACCGAATCGAACCGAAAAGAACGATTTTTTCGGTTCGGTTCGGTTCGGTTTTCGGTTCGGTTCCTAACACCCCTACTTATAGTGACATAGGGGGTAATACCAGTTTGGTTCGAACTTGTCATTACTGTGGTTTACGTGGACATATTCAGAGATTCTGTTATAAGCTTCATGGAAGGCCCTCTCAACAGGCTACAGCTAATGTAGCTAATGTAGTAGAATCTAGTACCTCTCACAATCCGCTACAGGAGGAAAGTTGATCCGAATGTCGGAAGAGGAATTTGCTAGATATAATCAACTTCAGATTTCCCAGCCGGTTTCACAGTCCTCCTCCAAAGCTACTTTTGTTCAGATAGGTAAAGCAAACACATGTCTTTCTTCTGCCTCCCGCCCCTGGGTCATTGATTCAGGTGCTACCGATCATATGACAAGAGTCTCAGGTATCTTTTCTGACTTTCATGAGTCTATGTCTAATGTTACATTAGTTGATGGTTCTCTATCCACAGTGAAGGGGATAGGCACAGTTCCCCTAACATCCTCTATAACTTTATCTTTAGTCATGTATCTCCCTAGTTTTCCGTTCAACCTTATGTCTGTCAGTCAGCTTACTAAAGCATATGATTGTTCCATAACTTTCTATCCCTATTTCTGTGTTTTTTAGGACTTGAAGACGAGGAAGACGATTGGTAAAGGACATGTGTCAGGAGGGCTATACTTGCTTGATGTTACTACAAGTGTTGTTTGTTCCGCAGCTTCCCCACATCAGATCCTTTGTCGTTTGGGCCACCCATCCTTGGAAAGTTTAAAGAAGTTAGATCCCCAGTTTCAGTCTTTATCTAGTCTTGAGTGCGAGTCATGTCAGTTTGGGAAATTGCACTGTATTAGTTATCGTCCAAGAGTCAATAAACAGGCCTCTCAGCCGTTTGTGTTAGTTCATTCTGATATATGGGGTCCTTGTCCTACTCTTTCTAAGTTGGGTTTCAAGTACTTTGTTACTTTTGTAGATGACTATTCAAGAGCCACTTGGCTATATCTAATGAAAAGTCGTTCCGAGTTATTTTCTATATTTTGTGCATTTGCTAACGAAGTACATACTCAATTTTCAGCTTCTATTCGTATTCTCCGAAGTGATAATGCTAAAGAATATTTTTCTAATCATTTTTCTGAATTCATGGCCCAACGGGGCATGCTTCATCAATCTTCTTGTTCAGATACACCACAGCAAAATGGTGTTGCCGAACGGAAGAACCGCCACTTACTAGACGTTGCTCGATCATTGATGTTTGAAATGAAGGTAGAAAAATCTTTTTAGGCTGATGCTATCATGACCGCATGCTATCTTATCAATCGCATGCCGTCCTCTGTTCTTAAGGGTGCGACCCCACACTCTCTTCTTTTTCCTTCGGAACCCTTGTTTCATTTACCACCTCGTATATTTGGTTGTGTCTGCTATATTCATGACCATTGTCCAGGACTTTCCAAACTAGACCCTCGGTCTCTTAAATGCATTTTTGTGGGGTATTCTCGTACACAAAAGGGATATCGTTGTTATTGTCCTTCTTTGCATAAGTATTTCACCACTGCAGATGTTTCCTTTTTAAAGTCGACTACTTATTCTGATGAACCAATGGAGCCTCCTACAGTGGATGATGATTCCTTTACATATGTCATTATGAAACCCACTTCGGTTTCTGCTCTAATCCCTCCACCAGTTCAGCATGTATACAGTAGACGTCATCATTAGCATGTGGAGCCCCTTGCAGATGTACCTCCGCCTATTTCGTCTTCTCCGTCTTCTAAGTCTAAGGTAAGTCACATACTGATCTTAATATCCCTATTGCTCACCGCAAAGGGGTTCGCAGTTGTACCCAACACTCTATTGCACAATTTGTCACCTATTCTGGTCTGTCTGCTTCTTTTCGAGCTAGTCTAGACACTATTGATAAACATCCTACTCTTAAAACTGTTGTTGAAGCATTATCTAGTCAAGGCTGGAGGACAGCTATGGAAGAGGAACTAATGGCACTTGACCAAAACAAGACTTGGGATCTTGTTCGTCTACATAAAGGAAAAACTACCATTGGATGTAAATGGGTGTTCATTGTTAAGGTTAATCCCGATGGCTCTCTCGCTCGCCTCAAGGCCAGATTGGTTGCTAAAGGTTATGCACAAGTTTATGGGGGTGGATTATGGTGATACTTTCTCTCCAGTGGCTAAGATGACCTATGTTCGTCTTTTACTTTCATTGGCTGCTTCTGCTTGTTGGCTTCTTTTTCGGCTTGATGTGAAAAATGCCTTTCTTCATGGTGATTTAAATGAAGAAGTGTATATAGAGCAACCACCTGGGTTTGTTGCTCAGGGGGAGTCTAGTCATGTTTGTCGTTTGAAGAAATCTTTATATGGTTTGAAGCAATCTCCTAGAGCCTGGTTTGGGAAGTTTACAGAAGTGGCGCTCCAGTTTGGATTGTTTAGATGTAGTGGAGATCATTCTATGTTTTACCGTGTTTCAGGAGCTGGTAGGATATTTCTTGTAGTTTATGTCGATGATATTGTCATAACTGGAGATGATTTTACAGGGATTGATGAATTGAAATTGCATTTGCAACAACAATTTCAAACAAAGGATTTGGGATGACTTAGATATTTTTTGGGTATCGAAGTGGCACAGGCAAAGAAAGGTATCCATATCTCACAACACAAGTATGTTTTGGATTTGCTTGGAGAGACAGGTATGCTAGGAGCAAAACCCCTAGATACACCCATGGAAGCTGGTTCAAAATTAATGGCAGAGGAAGGTGAACTATTGAATGATCCAGAACGATATCAAAGGCTTGTTGGAAAATTGAATTATCTGACTGTCACTCGACCCAATATTTCCTTTTCTGTGAGTGTTGTGAGTCAATTTATGTCTTCTCCTTGTACCTCTCATTGGGATGTTGTAGTCAGAATTTTGAGATACTTGAAGAAAACTCCAAGTCGTGGTCTTTTCTTTGGTGATCATGATCACAGAGGAGTGGAAGTATTTTCGGATGCTGATTGCGCTGGGTCTCCTATAGATAGAAGATCTACATCGGGTTACTGCACTTTTGTGGGAGGAAACCTAGTATCTTGGAAGAGTAAGAAGCAAAGTGTTGTGGCTAGATCCAGTGCAGAATCATAATACAGAGCTATGGCTCAAGCTACTTGTGAATTAATTTGGATACGTCAGCTATTAGTTGAACTTGGATTTGAAGATCCTACGCCAATGAAGTTGTGGTGTGATAATCAGGCAGCGATCCATATTGCTTCAAATCCAGTGTTCCATGAGCGTACCAAGCATATTGAAGTTGATTGTCACTTTATCCGTGAGAAGCTTCAGGCTGGAGTTATTTCTATTAGTTATGTTAGGACCAGTGAGCAACTAGCTGATATTTTCACCAAGTCATCAGGGAGTAGTAGAGTTGAGTATATTTGTAACAAGCTAGGCATGCTTGATATCTATGCTCTAGCTTGAGGGGGAGTGTTACAGTGTGAGGGTTATTATGGTCATTAACGCTGATAGGGTTATTATGGTCATTAAGTATTATTTAATAATAAAAGTGTGGGACATGGAAAACCTAATAAGTTTTCACGTTCTCCTCCTTTCAGTTTTACACGTTCTCCTCGTTCCTTCTTTATCAATTTCTACATCGCTCTCTTTTCTTCTCCTATATTAATTTCTACAGAAACTATGCAAGATAAACTACTGAATCTCTGCCCTCCTTCGCCCCCTTCTGCTTCCCCTACTCTAGCGTACAGTCGGCGTAGGCCAAGCAAGCGGAGGTAACCTTTTCCTCTCTATCCTCTATATATTTATATATATGTACATAGGATTTTGGAACATCAGGGGTCTTGTTGACCCCATTAGGCAGGCTGAGGTCCGTAATCTAGTTTCTTCAAATTGTCTATGCCTTGTTGGTCTGCTAGAGACGAAAGTACCAGAGTCTTTCTTTAATTCCATTTCTGCAGGGCTGTTGATGGATTGGTGCTGGTTAGCAAATTACAATTACTCCCCTAGAGGAAGGTTTTGGGTTGGCTGGAACCATCCATTGTTAGCTTTGATGTCTCCTTGATCAACGCTTAGGTGATCCATGGGAACTTAAGGTTTCTGATGTCAGGTGCGGACTGTTGTTTGTCAGTAATCTAACACCTTCCCTTTTGGAGACCGCTTTGGGCGGACCTTATCCTTAAAGAGTGCCACTATGCAGGACTCGGCTTGGCTGGTGGTGGGTGACTTTAATGCTATAAAAGACCCATTTGATAGGGTAGGTGGCTCAGACTCTTGGATCTCATATTTTGATGAGTTTGGTCAGTGCTTAGCTCAGTAAGAGCTAGACGATTTGAGGTATGTTGGTTTTCGTTTCACTTGGGCAACTTCTTCTGGAGCTAGTCGGAAGTTAAGGAAGATTGATAGGGTCCTTGTGAATACAAAATGAAGCCAAGTTTTCTCCTACTCGGAAGCTTCCTTTCTCACCTCGGGTATATCTGATTATACTCCTATGGTAGTTAAAGTCTTGAACCTTGTTTTTTAGAGGAAACCTTTTAAGTTTTTTGATTATTGGATGAAGCATCTGGACTTCAATACAATCGTTACTCATATTTGGGAGGAACCGGATGTGGCATCCTAGAATTTCATGTCAATCCCTAGATGTGCTATGAACCATGGATAGGTGATGGAAGCACCATCAAGTTGTATTGTAGCCAATTGATCCACGATTCGCAATAAGGTTAAAGCCAAGCTTTTCAATGGATAATTGTTTGATGGGAAAGAAAATTCTTTCTTGGCTATGTGTCTTATAAGTTGGAGTTTATTGATTTATGATTTCAAGATTTATGGCCAAGTGAATAAGTGTAAATAAGTATTTATATAAATGGTATTTAGAGTAGATTATTAAAAGAGGAAGTGGGCCAAAATCCTTAGGCCAAGACCGGCCCACAAGAGTCCCACCGTTCGGCCATTTGGGCCTGGCCCATGAAGCCCAAAAGGGAGTTGCTGCTACCGTCGACGAAGGAGGGAGCCCGGCCCATTAAGCCCAACTGAATTGCATGGCAATTTAGCCAAGTGGCGCCGCATGCAAGCCAATGATGGCTAATCATTGAAGGGAAGAAATTAGTGAGGGGAAGGGGCGGATTAAGCGAAGTTGAACCGAGAGAGAGAGAGAGAGAGAGAGAGAGAGAGAGAGAGAGAGAGAGAGAGAGAGAGAGAGAGAGAGAGAGAGAGAGAGTGTGTGTGTGTGTGTGTGTTCGTGAGGAAGAGAGGAAGAGAGAAAGCGAGCGTTCGTGAGAGAGGAAGAGGAGGAGGAAGCCGGTTGCTGCCGATCGTCTGCCTAGTCGCCGCCGTCGAGCTGCCTTGCCTCCGTTTGCTTGCTGCGTTTTGCTGGGACTAGAGGCAAGTAGAGTCCGTTTCTCTACCCTTTTGCTAGCTGTGATGTGTGTATGTTGGATGGTGAATGTTGGATGTGGAAGAGGTAAGGAGATTTCGAAGCAATGTGGAGAAGTTTGTTGGCTGTGCATGCTGTTTCTAGAAAAATCAGTCCGACCCTCCGTGAGATTGTAAGCTGCATGCAACTTTTTAGTGGGAATCTCACTTTGATTCCTTAACAAAAGTGGTAGAGGACTTCATGAGGTATAACATATCAAAATTTGAGAGGAAATGAACAAGTATAAGTAGGTGAAATCGTCTTTCCTTGAAGAAACTGGATCTGGAAAAACGTTATCTCGACCTAGCATGATTCTGTGGTTTTTATAAAATCGCCCAGTTGAAATTTGATCTCTTGCCCTTAACAAAAGTTATAGAAGACATTCTGAGGAATAACATATTGAAAATTTAGAAAGAATGGACATGAGTAAGTCGGTGAAACGAATTTTCTTTGAAAGGACTTAATCTGGAAAAATAGTATCGAGAATAGGAGCAATTGAATCGTCTATAGATATTAACCTAGAAAGAATTTGATTTATATTTCTCATGAAATATTTATCTCTAGGTGTTGTCTATAACTTATCAAAATCTCATAATTTTTTGAGTTCGTTTGGGTATTTAATTGGAATTATTTTCAGAACTGTGTAAACTGTAATGTTAAATTTCGAAAGTAGTGATGCATGGACCGTACCGAATTATGTAAAGTTCTTTTGGTATAGAGTTCTTCATGAAATATTTATATCTAGGTGTTGTTTATAACCTATCAAAATCTCATAATTTTTAGAGTTCGTTTGGGTATTTAATTGGAATTATTTTCAGAACCATGTAAACTGTAATGCTAAATTTCGAAAGTAGTGATGCATGGACCGTACCGAATTATATAAAGTTCTTTTGGTATAGTGTCCTTCATGAGATATTTACCTTTAAGTGTTTTTTATAACATATCAAAATCTCATAATTTTTAGAGTTCGTTTGGGTATTTAATCGAAATTATCTTCGGAACAGTGCATACTGTTTCACCCGAACATTGATGTATTTTCAAAAATAAAAAGATTCGGTTCTATGTGATGTAATGTCTTGTGTGATGGATGTTGCATTTGTGGTGTCATATGACATGGTACATATTGTCAAAAGTTGAAATAGACCTTTGTTACCATCACATCGCACGTCATGTGGAAATGTGGTGCATATATGAAAATAAATTATGATGATGAGTATACCGTCGGACGTGTGAGCCGACGATGCCTCGGGAGTGTCGAGATACCCAGAGGTGTGTGCCGTATGCCCGGAGGTGTGTGCCGGATGTCCTCGGGAGTTTTGAGATGCCCGGAGGTGTGTGCCCGATGCCCGGAGGTGTGTGCCGGAGGTTCCTCGCGATGCCAGGTTGGGTGTGAGTGATAAAAGAGGGATGCAAGTATTGATCCCTGTGAAGAAAAATTAAATGAGATCCCGTGAAATTTGAAAATTGAATCATGTGCATGGGTATGTGCATATGGCATGGTGATATATGCATGATTGCACGGGGATGTTTGCATGACTGCATGGTGATGTATGCTCGATAGCATGAATGATATGCACTATGCTTGCGACATCTTGATTGTTCTGTTTGCTGCAATGTGTAGATTAATGGATCTTTACTGCTGAGTGGTTGTACTCACCCCTTTTGGGGATTAACATTTCAAATTAAAAGATGACGTTACCACCGGTTGCGCGTGGTACCTTCTACGGTATACCTAATGACGTTGAGGTAGAGTGCATGGAGCACATCTGTGTTAGTGTTCCTGGTTTGGTGTTTCTTCGAGTCCGTATGCTGGTTATGTATGATGTAGGCCTAGCTGGGGGCTCTGTTGTCCAAGAGTTTCTGTCTGTCCATGTTCGACGCGATGGAGTGATGCTTGGGATGCTGCCGCCGCCGCCGCCGCCGCCCGATGCACCGGGTTGGGTGTGATGGCACGTGGGAACTGACACTTTTTGGATAGCCGACACTTGTTGATGGATTGGTGTACATGTCTGATGTAGGGTCGAGTTCTTTTGGGTTATAGCCGAGCTTAGTTAAAAGCCTTGGCCTTTTGCTGTACCGACCCGAGATGTCCATCTTGAAAATGTAAATAAAAGTGACCTGGCTTTGTCTTTTCATTCAATGTGTAGTCGGTGTGCATTGCATGATTTTTATTGGAGTAAGGGATGGTGAGACTCGTTTATGCTTCTGTTGGTGAGTTGCACTGAAATCTTTTCAAAAAAAAAAAAAGAAAAGAAAAAGAAAGAAGAAGAAAATTTTAAATTGAGCAACCCCTATGAATTATGGTTCCACTTTAATTAAAAATGTATTAGACTGGTATGCAGTAGAATAAGTGATAGGTGCCTGTGGCGACCCTAATGGATTGGGGCAAGGGGGTGCCACACTGGGAGATGGTGTGCCCATGTACAAACTAGTGTGCAAGCTAAAGTCCCTCAAAGCCCGTCTCAAGTAGCTTAATAGGGAGTCCTTCTCTAATATCTCTGCCAGAACAGCAAAGGCGAGGATTGCTCTATGGGTCACTCAGCTTGGCCTCCAGCAGGACCCGACTAGTGTTGTATTTGCAGAGTTGGAGAAGACTCAACGTCGGACCTTCCCGGACCTTCGATGTCAGGAAGAGTTATTCTTTAGGCAGAAATCCAGGATCGGGTGGCTTAAGAAAGGAGACCGGAATACTAAGTTTTTTCATCAATGTGTCAATAAAAGACAGATGAGGAATAAAATTTTATCGGTCATGGATACCTCTGGTAATCTAGTCACTGACCCGGGATTGGTGCAGCATTTTTTCATTAACTACTTCCAGGACCTCTTGAGGCCGCGGGCCGTGTAGGGGAGACCTTTGATTCGGGAGAGAGAGGAGGTTATTCGGTGCCCCCTAAAAGAGGAGCAGGTTAGTTTTCTCTCTTGCCCTGTTTTTGATTTAGAGATCCGGGATACTCTGTTCTCCTTAGCTCAAGGTAAGGCACTTGGACCAGATGGTTTTAGTGTCGAATTCTTTGAGCACAATTGGGAGACTGTAGGACGATCACTGAGGCGGTGAAGGATTTCTTTATCATGGGCAGGCTTTTGAGGGAATTTAACAACACCATTTTGGTATTGGTGCCAAAAGTTCCTAATGCGGCTACTGTTGCTGACTACAGGCCCATCGCCTATTGTAATACTATTTACAAATGTATCACTAAAGTCCTAGCCAATCGAGTTGTTGCGATTCTTCAAGATGTAATAAGCCATTTTCAAAGTGCTTTTGTCAAAGGCCGGTGGATCAGGGATAACATCCTTCTGGCCTAGGAACTTTTTACTGGATTCCACCTTGACCCGTATTCGCCTAAGTGTGCAATCGAAGTGGACTTCCGGAAAGTCTACAACACAGTCGACAGAGACTTCCTCGAGCTTGTTCTCCTGCCTTTGGTTTTCCTGAGTACTTGACCTGGCTCATCATGATTTGTGTGCGTACTCCTAAATTCTCCATTGCTTTAAATGGGGAGCTACATGGATTCTTTGCTAGTGGTCGTGGGCTCCGGCAGGGTGACCCCATATCCCCCTACTTATTTACCTTGCTCATGGAGGTTTTATCGGGAATTCTCTTTCTTCACTCTACGAAGCCAGAGTTTAGATTGTTTTGGAGGTGTAAAGCAACAAACCTGTCACACTTATTCTTTGCGGATGACATCTTCCTCTTCTGTGAAGCTGATATGCCTTCGATCTCTCTCCTTAAGGAAGGCCTTGAAACTTTCTCATCTTGGAGTGGACTGTTCCCAGACCCAAGCAAAAGCGAGATGTTCCTTGCAAGAGGTTCGGCATCTTCAAGGAACTAAATTCTTCTTGCTCTTGGTTTTCATGAAGGGAACTTGCCGGTTCGTTATCTAGGGGTTCCCATTATTACATTGAGGCTTGGTAAGGCGGATTGTTACGCTCTCGTCAACCGCATTACAGCAAGGGTACAATCATGGATCCATCGCTTTCTGTCCTTTATCGGCCGTCTTCAGTTGATCAGGTTGGTCCTTCACGTGATTAAAGCCTTTTGGGCTAGTGTATTTATATTACCTATAGCTGTCTTGGACCAAATTGAACAAATCCTAAGACAGTTTCTCTAGAAAGGCTCGGACTTGGGTAGAGGTGATGCGAAAGTTTCCTGGGATGATGTTTGCCTTCTTAAAGAGGAGGGAGGGCTTGGCCTAAGAAGGCTTCGGGACTATAACAACGCAGCCATGCTCAAACATATCTGGAACCTGTTCTCTGACAAGGGGTTCTTGTGGTGTAAGTGGATCCATTCGAATTTTTTAAAAAGTAAAAACTTTTGGGTAGCCAACAAGCCAACCTACTGCTTGTGGGCTTGGAAGAAGATCCTACAGCTTAGGAGAGAATCCCGTAATTCCTTCCATTGGAAGATAGGGGATGGCCTATATGTCTCTTTGGTTTAACCATTGGCACCTTATGGGTCCTTTGAACCTAATTTTTTCGAACTCACTTATCTACCGCTCCAGGCTGTCCAGGCAGGCGACGGTGGCTGACCTCTTCTCCCCTTCTGGCCAGACTATCAGGGCGGTATTGGAATCGTGGGATGTGGCACCCTTTCCCCCGATCCATTGGGTCACCACAGGCATCTATCACTTATCCTACTGCATACCATACTAGTCTAATACCTTTTTAATTAAAGTGGAACCATAGTTCATAGGGGGTTGCTCAATTTAAAATTCTCTTTTTCTCTTCTTTTTTTATTTTTTGAAAAGGTTTTAGTACAGCTCACCAACGGAAGCATGAACGAGTCTCACCATCCCTTACTCCAATAACAATCACGTAATGCACACCGACTACACATCGAATGAAAAGACAAAGCCGAGTCACTTTTATTTACATTTTCAAGATGGACATCTTGGGTCGGTACAGCAAAAGGCCAAGGCTTTTAACTAAGCTCGGCTATAACCCAAAAGAACTCGACCCTACATCAGACATGTACACCAATCCATCAACAAGTGTCGGCTATCCAAAAAGTGTCAGTTCCCACCAGTCATACGTGCCATCACACCCAACCCGGTGCATCGGGCGGCGATGGCGGCGGCGGCATCCCAAGCATCACTCCATCGCGTCGAACATGGACAGACAGAAACTCTTGGACAACAGAGCCCCCAGCTAGGCCTACATCATACATAACCAGCATACGAGACTCGAAGAAACACCAAACCAGGAACACTAACACGAGATGTGCTCCATGCACTCTACCTCAACGTCATTAGGTATACCGTAGAAGGTACCACGTGCAACCGGTGGTAACGGCATCTTTTAATTTGAAATGTTAATCCCCAAAAGGGGTGAGTACAACCACTCCGCAGTAAAGATCCATTAATCTACACATTGTAGCAAGCAAAACAATCAAGATGTCGCAAGCATAGTGCATATCATTCATGCTATCGAGCATACATCACCATGCAATCATGCAAACATCTCCGTGCAATCATGCATATATCACCATGCCATATGCACATACCCATGCACATGATTCAATTTTCAAATTTCAGGGAATCTCATTTAATTTTTCTTCCCAGGTATCAATATTTGCATCCCTCTTTTATCGGTCGCACCCAACCTGGCATCACGAGGAACCTCCGGCACACACCTCCGGGCATCTCGAAACTCCCGAGGACATCCGGCACACACTTCCGGGCATCCGGCACACACCTCCGGGCATCTCGACACTCCCGAGGCATCGTCGGCTCACACCTCCGACGGTATTCTCATCATCAAAATTTATTTTCATATATGCATCACATTATCAACATGACATATGAAATGGTGGTAACAAAGGTCTAATTCAGCCTTTAATATTATGTACCATGCCATATGACACCACATATGCAACAAAATCCATCACACAAGACATTGTATCACCTAGAGCTAATTCCTTTATTTTTTGATAATACAGCAATATTCGGATAAAACAGAATGCACTCCTTTAGTTAAAACTCTAGGAAAATTAGCAATTGTTCTTAATAATTTCCGAAAATTTAACATATTATAAATGAGACCTAGAGACAATTATCTCATGAAGAATACTATATTAAAAGGACTTCACACAATTCGGTACGGTCCATGCAACACAACTTTCAAAATTTTAGTATTACAGTTTGCACAGTTCCGAAAATAATTTCGATTAAATACCCAAACGAACTTCAAAAATTATGATATTTTGATATGTTATAAACAACACCTAGAGGTAAATATCTCATGAAGAAATCTAAATCCAATTCGTTCTAGGTTAATATCTACAGACAATTCAGTTCCTCCTATTCTCGGTACTATTTTTCCAAATTAAGTCCTTCAAAGCAATTTCGTTTCACCAGCCTACTCATGTCCATTTTTCCTAAATTTTCAATATGTTATTCCTTAGAATGTCTTCTATAACTTTCGTTAAGGGCACAAGATCAAATTTCAACTGGACGATTTTATAAAAATCACAGAATCATACTAGGTCGAGGTAACGTTTTTTTTTTTCAGATCCAGTTTCTTCAAGGAAAGACGATTTCACCTACCTATACTTGTTCATTTCCTCTCAATTTTTGATATATTATACTTCAAGAAGTCCTCTACCACTTTTGTTAAGAATTTGAAGTGAAATTCCCACTAAAAAGTCGCATGCAGCTCACGAACTCACGGAGGGTCAGACTGATTTTTCTAGAAACAGCATGCAAAGCCAATAAACTTCTCCCCATTGCTTCGAAATCTCCTTACCTCTACCACATCCAACATTCACAGCTAGCAAAAGGGTAGAGAAACGGACTCTACTTGCCTCTAATCCAAGCAAAACACAACAAGCAAACGATGGGGCAAAGTGGACTTGACGGCGGCAACTAGGCGGACGATCAGCAGCAACCGGCTTCCTCCTCCTCCTCCTCTCTCACGAACGCTCGCTTTGTCTCTTACTCTCTTCCTTTCTTTCTCTCCTTGTCTCATGCGCGACACCCTCTCCCCCTTACTGTTCAACCTCGCCTAATCCGCCCCTCTCCCCTCACTAATTTCTCTCTTTCAATGATTAACAATCATTGATCTTGCATGTCGGCCACTTGGCATTTTCGTGCAAGAGGGGCTTCATCTGGTTGGGCTTGGGCCAGCCCTTGGTCGACGGCCCATTGGGCCTCTTGGGCCGGGCCTTCGCCGACCGAAGGGTGGGGGATTATGGGCTGGTTTGGCCCAAAAATCAGCCCACTTCCCCCTTTAATAATTCACTATTATTTTCCACTTAAATAATTACCTAATTACAACAATAATACGGCCAAAAACTTGCAACATTGATCCATAAAAATCAAATCCATAAGGTGCATAGCCAAGAACAAAATTCTCATTATCAAATTATCCTATAGCACCAACTTTGATAATCCAAGAACATAAGATACCTTTTCATTAAAGTGTTCGGCCTTAATCTATTACAATTCTTCGGTCCAATGGCCATAACATGTCACAACCATTAACTTTTCCATAGGTCGTAATGCCTCTAGAAATTGCCGTGAAATTTTGGGATGCCACATGGGAGCACCCCCTCCCGATCCTTTCTCAGAACCCGGACCATTTTGGCTGGATGGAGAGCTCTTCAGGCTGGTTCATGGTAGCATCGGCATGGGAGACCATTAGGTGGAAGAAGACACGGAAATTTTTGGCATGGGTTCATTTGGAACAACTCCATCTCACCACGGTACCAATTTAACCTTTGGCTTATTACCAAGCACAGACTTCCTACCCAAGCTCTCCTATTATCGTGTGGTAGAATTGATAGCGAATCTTGTGCCTTTTGCAATACAATGCCAGATTCCATTGATCATTTATTTTTTGGCTATCGCATCACTGCCAGCCTTGCTTTCTTTTGGGCTGCTAGATGCAATCTCCCGTGGCGTAATAGGTCATGGGCGGATAATCTCCAATGGGCTATAACGTTGCTCTTGGGCAAGGATTTCTATAAATGCATCGCCCGTTTCTCCTTTGGTGCCCCTATGTCATATTATCTAGAAGAGTAGGAATAACATTCTATTTAGAGAGCAATCCCTTGCTATTCCGACCCTGAAGAACTATCTCTTTAAAGTCGTTAGAGACAAGGCTGTGACTTTCAAGAACGTTGTAGATACTACAAGAAATAGGAGGTTTCAGAGTAGCTGGGGTATTGACCCGGTTATCTTCTCTTCGAGAGAGTCTGACCCTCCACCTTAGCGCTGTCTTTCCCTGTTGTTGAGGACGTCTCTTTGTGCTTAACCGTTGTGGCTGGTGGCCTTGAAGGATGGACTAATTTCACTCTTCGCCTTAGGGGTCTGTTGGTAGTTGTTTTTTCCAGTTTTGATGCCGACGCCTGTCTTGCTGCCGCCGTTATTCAACATCTCCTTGTAGGTTGCTCGTAGCTGTTGCGGTGGTCTGGGAGTTTCCTTAGTTGGGGATTGCTTGGTCTTTGAAGGTTGCTTGAGGGTGCTCCGACTACCGTCTGTTCTATCCCTCCTGTCTCCTTCCTTCTTGCCGTTGTTTTGCTTAAACTCACCACTGTTTTGGCTGTTTTACTTGCTGGTGTTAGTCTGTGTTGGCTGTTTGAGCCGTTTGTCTTGGTAGTCCTTTTCCGTCCCGGCACCCTTCCACTAACTATGACTCCTTGTCATTTTGAGTGTAAGTTTTGGTGCTGGGATCGCCTGTTGTACATTTTGGTTAAAACTCAATATATCTTTTACTTTTACCCAAAAAAAAAAGATTACCCCAACAAAAAAACACAATATCCAAAAGCAGACCATTGATCCACAGGGCAACCAGCCCAATTTGCATTAGAATATGCTGTAAACTCTAAAGAGTTAGGGTCCGAATAATTAACTATATGAAGATGACCCTGATTACGGAACACAAGTCCTTGACCCAAAGCTCCCTTCAAATAGTGAAAAATGTGTCGGACGGCTTGCCAGTGAGTAGTACATGGAGAGCTCACAAATTGACTCACCACACTAATAGCAAAGGAAATATCTGGATGAATAATAATGAGATAATTTAACTTGTCTACTAGTCGACAATACCTTTTTGGATCATAAAGAAGCTCTCCATGTTCATTATCAAGCCTCACCCCAGGATCCATAGGTGTGTCACTAGGCCTAGCGTCATGTAAGCCCACCTTCTTAAGAATATCAGTAGTATACTTTTGTTAAGAGAGCGATACTACCATTAGTATAGGCAACTTTTATGCCAAAAAGATATCAAAGACGACCTAAGTCTTTAGTATTAAACTCCTTTTATAGAAACTGCATGAGTCATTGTATTTCTTCAACATCACTCCTAATAATAATAAAATCATCAACATAAACAACAAGAATAATGAACCCTTTTGAAGAGGACATACTAAACACGGAGTGATCCACATTCCGTCAATGCATGCCAATAGTAATAATCATATCACTAAAGTGGCCAAGCCAAGCACAAGGAGACTACTTAAGAACAAAAGGGCTTTTCACAACCGGCACACCTTCTTTCCTTGAGCAACAAACCCAGGTAGTTGCTCCATATAGACCTCCTTGTGAAGATCACTATAAAGGAGTGCATTTTTTACATCAAGCCGATGAAAAGTCCACTTAAATCAAGCAGCCAAATATCTCTATGAATGTCACTTTTAATGAAAATCAGCCATTTTTTTCTATGGCACCCCTCAATGGCCCCCAAACCGTTAGGGTCGCCACAATCCGCTTACCTTTCCCTTGACCTGATAATATAATACTCCGCTACCAAGGAATTTCATTATAATTCATAAATCCTAGGGGTTTACATCTTTTAGATCGGTCCCTGCGCAATTTATATGGCGGAAGCACATCCATCAACTCCCTTCCCTATATTCAGAAAACGATGCACACCAACTAAACATTTATAGGTAAAAGCCGAACACTTTTATTTACTTAAACCAGATGGACATCATTCATTGGTACATCAAAATGCCAAGCATTTCTATACTCGGCTATACTTCAGAAGATGACTGACATCTTTTCCAACGGTCGTATACTTAAAGTCCATCGTTCAATGTCAGCGTCCAAAAGTTCCTTCCTTTGCTACACTCCTTCTCGCAATTATATCCAATCACTCGATCCATCTACCGGTGGCAGTGGCAGCAGAGGTATCTTGTCTAGTCTGAAATGTTAGTCCCCAAACGGGGTGAGTACAACCACTCAGCAGTAAAGATCCATCAAACTACACAATGCAACAAGCAAGACAACCACAATTTCATGTGAAATGCACATATCATCCATGCAATCATGCTCATATCACCATGCAGTCATGCATATATCTCCATGCAATCGTGCATACATTTCCATGTAGTCCTGCACATATCACCATGCAATCGTGCATATATCTCCATGCAATCATGCATATATCACCATGCAATCGTGTATACATCTCTATGCAATCGTACATAAATCACCATGCCATCGCGCATATACCACCATGCGGTCATGCTTATATTTCCATGAGGTTCATTTCATGCCATATGCACATACATACGCATGATTCATATCATCCACACAATCATGTGTATATCCCTATGAGATCCATTCAAGCCTTCATGATCACATTATTAATGTCATAAAGTATCAATTTATTTTCATAAACAGATCATGCATCATGCCATATGCACACACCCATGTGCATGATTCAATTCCCATTTTGATATTCAAAAGGATCTCATATTTCTCCCAGGGACCAGTGTTTGCATCCCTCATATATCACTCGCATCCAACCTGGCATCGCGAGGAACCTCTAGCACACACCTCCGGGCATCCGGCACACACCTCCGGGCATCTCGCACCCCACCCTGGCATCACGAGGAATCTCCGGGGCTCGCCATGAAAATGGTTACCCCTACCCTCCGAGCATGCATTATAATACAACCCCTCACCCTCCGGGCATGTATCATAATACAACTAGGTATCCAAAGGGCATCGACTCATTCGAACCTCTGGGCATCCCGACTCCCGGGGCATTGTCGGCTTACACCTCCGACGGTATCATCATTATTACAATGTATATTCCCATATATTAACATTTGATGCAACAATGTCAGAGGTTTAAACCAGCCTTTTTGATGTCATGTGATATGCCAAATGTCACCATATATGCAATACAATTAACACTCAAGATATCACACTTCATAAAGCAATTCATTTGTTCTCGAAAATGGAGCAAATTTTCGGACAAAGCAGAATGCACTCCTTATATAAAAATTCTGGGAAAATTAGTAAACGATCTCAATAAATTCTGAAAATTTAACATGTTATAAACAAGATCCAGAGGAAAATATTTCATGAAGAACACCATATCAAACGAGCTTCATACAAATCAGTACGGTCCATGCATCACAGCTTTCAAAATTTTAGCATTACAGTTTGCACAGTTTCGAAAATAATTTCGATTAAATACCCAAACGAACTCCAAAAATTCTGAAATTTTGATATGTTGTAGACAACACCTAGAGGTAAATATATCATGAATAAATCTAAATCCAATTCGTTCTAGGTTAATATTTATAGACGATTTAGTTCCTCCTATTCTCGATACTTTTTTCCAGATTAAGTCCTTTCAAAGGAAATTCGTTTCACCGACCTACACATGTCCATTTCTTCTCGATTTTCAGTATGTTATTCCTCAAAATGTCATCTACAACTTCCATTAAGGGCACAGGATCAAATTTCAACTGGATGATTTTATAAAAATTCACAGAATCATCCTAGGTCAAGGTAACGTTTTCCAGATCCAGTTTCTTCAAAGAAAGATGGTTTCACCGACCTATACTTGTTCATTTCCTCTCAATTTTTGAAATGTTATACTTCAAGAAGTCCTCTACCACTTTCATTAATAAGTAGAAGTGAGATTCCAACAAAAAAGCTACTTTACAGTCCACGAAATCACTAAAGGTCAGCACAACAAATTCCAGATTTAGTTTCTTCAAAGGAAAATCATTTCACAAAGCAATACTTATCCGTTTCATCTCAAATTTTAGTATGTTACTCCTCAAGATGTCCTCTACAACTTTCATCAAGAGGTCGGAGTGAGATTCCAACTAAAAAGTCGCATGCAGCTCACGAACTCATAGAGGGTCGGACTGATTTTCCAGAAAACAGCATGCAAAGCCAAGACACTTCTCCCCAATGCTTCGAAATTTCCTCACCTCTACCACATCCGAAGTTTACCATTCACCACACACATATCACAGTAAGCAAAGGGTAGATAAATGGACTCTACTTGCCTCAAGTCCTACGGTGCTAACGGCGAGGGATTTGGTGCAGCTCGACGGCGTGAGGCGAGACGCAGCTAAGGCGAACGGCGGCAGCAAAGGTCGGACGATCAGCAATGGCAGAGGGCTGGTCCTTCTCCCTCTCTCTTGCTTGCTCGCTCACTCGTTTGGTCTCTCTCTCTCTGCTCTCGGTTTCTCTCTCACTCTCTCTGTCCGAACTCTTTTCTCTCTGGTTAGTACAAGTGAGCTGATTAGTCGCTGGTTTTTCACCAAAACCAGTCAACTAAGAGAACATTTTTCCATGGTTTGGCTGAAAGAAGGGCAGTTGGATCTGTACGTGTTCAGCATGCATCTCTTCCTTCGACACCTTGCTCCTTCTATTTGTTAATTAAGTTAATTAATTGCATGTAGGTTGCGGTGGCAGCGAAAACCGAGGACAGCTGGGGGTGGGCGTGGCTTCCGCTCGGTTGTGCTCCACGGCCTTGCTGGCTGCATCACTTCCACGCGTCCATGGTGGCTTCGTTTGTTGACTTCCCTAGTCAACTAAGGAAGTGGCAGCGAGGGGCATCGACAGCTGGGGGAAAGACGTGTCTCTTACATGCACGACTCGGTTGCCAACTCCTCCCCCTTGTTCGACTTCTTTCATACGGCGGTGGCATGGGTCAATTCTTTCTTTTGTTGACCCATGCACGTAGGAACGTGCATGATCTTGGATGCTCCCTTAAATTAATTGACTTATTTAGTCAATTACATGCAGATTCGTATGGTAACTCGAATGGAAGACAACCCCACGCATGTCCAATTTCTTTCCTTTTGTTTGCTGCCGATAGAAAATATAAACGTACATGGAGTACTTGAGGTCTCCTATTTTTCATGCACATGCGAAAATAGGAAAATTCCCGGTGGCCGATCCTTGGGTGTTTCTTCATTGGCGCACTCGGGTCGACAGGGTCCGGAATCATTTGGAATGAGTCTTGGTCTCACTTGAACGTATGAAAGTTTTCCGACAAGACTATAACTTATCTAATGAGCAGACCATTACTAAACGTGACATACCGGTCCGATGGTAATAACAAAACGATGTCCGTTGTGGTGTGGATAACACCGTCCGACGATACTTCCGTCACTTAGTCACGGACAGTTGCATATTCGAGGGTCGTCAAAATTTCCGGATGCCACATTTTCCTTCCCACCACTATCTTCAGGGGGAGATTCCTAATGAAGATAGTGGGTTTGAACCACTATCTCCACTACCTAGTGCATTGCCCAATCCTATTTCGTCCAATCCAACTTCGTCTCCTTTACCATCTTTGTCTAGTCCTAGCCCTCTTAGTCCTCCTAAAAATTAAACTACCAAACTGCAAGTTTATTCAAGAAGGATAAGCTCAATCCGAAATTGGATCAAGTCTTGTTATCCGAATCGTTATCAAGTAATGAAATCACTCACCCTTCTTCTAATGAACTTAAGTGATTTGAATATACCTATTGCCTTGAGAAAAGCTATCAGGAAATGTACCCAACACCCTATCTCCCAATTTGTGTCATACCATAGACTATCTACTCAACACAAAGCCTTTATTACTGCTCTTAATTCAATTACAATTCCTAACTCGGTACATGAAGCTTTTGAGGATAGGAATTGGATACAAGCTATGATAGAAAAAATGAATGCATTGAAGAAGAATGATACATGGGAAGTCGTGACTTTACCCAAACGCAAACAACCAGTGGAATGTAAATGGGTTTATGCCCTTAAGTACAAAGCTGATGGGACCTTGGAGAAATATAAGGCAAGGCTAGTTGCAAAGAAGTACACCCAAACCTATAGAATGAATTTATCAGAACTTCACACCAATAGCAAAAATGAACACAGTATAAGTGGTATTTTCTCTTGCAGCTATTTTTGGTTGGTCTTTGCAGCAATTTGATGTGAACAACACATTTTTACATGGAGATATGGAGGAGGAAGTCTTTATGGAGCCTCCACCAGGTTTTGAATAGGACTTTGGAAACAATCAAGTATGTCGACTTACAAAGGCTCTATATGGTCTCAAACAGTTCCCAGGAGCTTGGTTTGAAAGGTTCATGAAGGCAATGCTTAAGATGAGTTACAAGCAAAGTAGAGGGGATCACACCCTATTCATCAAAAAGGTATGGTCACAACTTTACTTGTTTATGTAGATATAGTTGTGATTGGTAATGATGAAATTGAACAAAAGTCTCTTAAGAGCAATTTTGGTCAATAGTTTGAGATCAAAGACCTTGGAAAGTTGAGATACTTCCTTGGTATAGAGATAGACTCTAAAAAAATGTATTTTTTTATCCTAAAGGAAATATGTAATTGATCTTCTAAAAGAAACAGGATGTCACAATAGCAAGGTGGTGAGCACTCCTATTGATGCAAACCATAAAATGGATGGACATGGAGAGAGTGGCATAGTCGATAAAGAGATGTATCAAAGGCTAGTAGGAAGGCTTATTTATCTATCTCAGATTAGGCCAAACATAGCCTATGTTGTGGGAGTTGTAAGTCAGTTCATACATCATCATAAAGAAGAACATGCAAGCTATGTCTACTGGATTCTTCACTACCTCAAAGCTACTCCTAGAAAAGGTATTTTGTTTAAAAAGGGTGACAAGCTAAATCTTGAAGCCTATACAAATGTAGATTATGCTAGGTCACCAACAAATAGAAGGTCCACATCTGGCTATTGCACTTTTCTAGAGGGAAATCTTGTCACTTGGAGGAGTAAAAAACAAAATGTGGTTACTAAATCTAGTGCTGAAGCTAAATTCAAGGCAATAGCGAATGAGATATGTGAACTTTTGTGGCTTAGGATTGTCATTGAAGACCTCAAAGTGGAACACGAAGGAATTATGAGACTATTGTGATAACAAACCAACAATCAACATTGCTCACAATCCGGTTTAGCATGATCGAACCAAGCATATTGATATATACAAGCAATTTATAAAGGAGAAGCTTGAATTTAGTTTGATCAGAACTCCCTACACTCCTAGCAAAAATCAGCTAGCAGATGTACTAACCAAAGGCCTACCAACGTCGAGATTTTAAGAGATTACCAGCAAGTTAGGCATAGAAGATACACTCACTATCACGTGATATTATTTGATTTGATTTTAGTATGTAATTTGATTTTGTTAGCTGTAAATTAGCTATTGATAGGGTAATGGTCCTCTATTATTTGATTTTCTTACCTAATTTAGGTCTTCTATTTCTGTGTATATACACCTTGTAATTACTCGATGATAATAAGAAAATACAGATTCTTTTCTACAATATTGATAACTTATTCTCTTGTTCGGAGACACCAAAGATGGCTTCTGCATGAAAGAAAAGGCAACAAATCCAATCTTCATTGGAGCAAAAAGTTATTGGACAGCAGGCACCGATGGCAGCAGCCTCAATAACCTTACACAGAGAGCACGCACCCACCAAGAGAGACTAATTCTCATTGAAAGCCTTTTTTGCAGACATCAGTAGAAGGAAGGAGAAGATATCCAATTCCAAGAGAAGAATAACCAGTAATACCACCATACTTCCATAGATACTGCTTTTCCTAATAGAAAGACAGAATGCTTTTCAGGGGAATCCATACCTACGAGAACTTAAGGTGGAAGAATAACGACTGCTGGATAATGAAAATGCCTGAACAAACAATACGCAAAATTTTAACAAAAAATAAAAAAGAAATGCAAGCAAAGTTATTAAGAAAAAAGAGGTTTCCTATTGTTAAAAATTGGTATAATCTGTTAATCTTAACTGAAAAACATACCAAAAGATTCAACTGGCAAAATGAAGCATGTAAATCAGAAAAAGACTTGGTAACGGGAAAATACCCGATGTCCATGTGGCCAAACCTACGAATCCACAATCAGAAACTACCAATATAAGGGACAAGTGAAAGGGAAATTAATCCATACACAAAATGCTTACTGCAGCATTCCTCTCAATTAACTCAGAAGAAACTGCAAGGTGAAAAAAGTAATTGCATTAATCTGGCGAAAAGAAATAGCTCTACATGAGGACATCCTTCTCATAGTGGGAGCACAAGGATCCTCCCTTCCTGATTTCTATGGCAAAGAAAGAGCTAGAGCTGGACAGCATATCAATAGTGCAACTTAGTTTTACTCACAAGCAGAATCATCTAACCTTGACATTACATATGAAAAGATGATTGAACTCCTTCATCCCTTTCTGAATACAGTATGAGAGGCAAATCATAACTGAGAATAATTATGTTAAAAAATTAAATTTTCAACTTAGTACCCAAGAATCATCTCGAATTAAATATATGCAGCGACTCTATACAGTAATAATACTAGCAATTGAACTTCTCAACAGATTAATTATTGTTCTGTAGAAGGCAGTGGAATGGAGTTTTGTGGCGGCTTATCATAAAGCTCAATTTTATAGACTTTCCTGACTTTACATCAGAGATCATAGATTAATGCTAGGGAGAAGTCAACACAAAAGGCAGTGTAGTGGAGCTTTGCTGAATAAACTGACCAGTGCTGGGAATTGTCAATTTAGTGCCTGACTGAATCAAAGATCAACCAGCTGAAATTGAGTACATGTTAACCACATATGTTGTTCAAGCAACAGGAGCATCATGACATCAACAGAGAATCCAACACTTTAACCAGTAAGAACACAATACTATCCTAGGAGGAGCTGCGAAGATGCTATCCAGGGTAAATATGATGAGACCTCAAATCTGTGCGGAAACGTCCCTGCTGCCACAGCAATCCAACTTTTATAAGGCTCCAATTGCCTCCACAAAACATTCATATGGAAAAAAGTGAAGACATTTACCTGCAAAAGTGCCCATGTCCCCTGGATAGTTTATAAAAGGAAAATTTCTAAAAGAGATAAGAAGAGATGCCAATTTCATAATGCCCATGATTACTGGTTTGCAAACACTCAAAATATCTACAGTTAAAAAACCCTACTGAGAACACCCACATTTAGATGCCAAAAATGAAATTCCAAGACTAGCTGCGAGAAGATGGCCGCCTCTCATTTGGCAAATCTCAAAAATTTTAAGTCTCCATAAAATACAGATCATGGGCCAAGGACCCCACTTCCAAGAGTTAGCACATCACAGCCTGACCAAAATGATAACAAATGCTATCTGCACAATCATGCTTGATTTTTTGCCAACCACGACAGTCATACTTGTGCCAAGATGCAATGTAGCACAATATGCTCAACAAACTAAGCAAACTGACAATAGACAGAAATATGTTGAAGTCTCCAAAAATACATGCAGAATTATACAAGGTCCACACATCCTGCAGGAAGGCGCAATTTCTTTGCGAGGTCTTCAAAATAGTTAGTTTTTCTCCTGAAGGTCAACATCAGCAAACTTATGCACAGCTCAAACAACACACAAACCCTACCTAAAGCAACATGTCGAGTGCACCATCTCATTCAAAGAGCGAGCATGTAAAAGATGGCAAAAAAACATCCAAACCATATTCCCAAGATCCTTGCAGATATAATTTTAATGGCACAAATTAGAGCCAACTTCCTCAGCAAACAATGATAATAGAATACAAGCTTCAAGAGAATGAGTTGCGAATCCATGTAGAGGGATTGAGTGAACTCCTGGCCAAGTAACTCTTGATTTCAATGCACAAGCACTATAAAACTAGTTTGTCAGGCAAATTTATATCAACTGGAGATTCAATATAAAGAGCATCCCGAAGAGAGAGCTTCTACAGACTACACCAACCCTGAAAGTGGAAAAGTATAATCTGCCATGATGTTAAAGAATACATGCATTCAGTTTCTCATCTCACAAGTACAAGGTAAAAGCATCCGATAAGATAAAGAACGAAAAGACAGACTATGTCTCTACTGCATAAGTCAAACTGCCATCAATGTGTGCATTCATGTAACCAAGCGAAGCAACTAGACTTAATCTTACAAACGGGACGCAATTGTAGTTTTGTCCAGTAAAGTCCACAGAAAAAGATGAGAGCACAACATCATCGAAGAGAGACTTAAACTGGCACTCAATATCATTTTTACCAAAAATACCCCCGGAAGAAGCAAAAGTAAAAGCCCCAAATGATCAAGCAAAGCAACAACTAGACTTAGCCTTGGGCACAAGACTCCATTGCAGTAATTGTAGTTTCATCCAGTGAAGTTCACAAACAAGTGAGAGCACGACATCATCAAAGAGAGACTTGAACTGGCACCCAAAATGAACCATTTACACTAAAAATACCCCAGGAGAAGCAAAAAAGTAAAAGCTTGCTAAGTCGAGTCATTCCCCCGAAAGTTAGTTAAAATGGCCATACACTTCAAACACAAACCAGGTTGAGTCATCACAGATGGAGCATTGTGATTAAAATCAGAAACTACATAACGGGAAAGTGAAAGGGAAATTGAGCTATACACAAAATGCTTGCAACGGCATTCCTCTTCATTATCTTGGAAAATTTTTTTAAGGTGAAAAAAGAAATACGGTTAATTTAGCTGGAAAAAAATAGATCTACATGAGAATTTTTTTCCCTAGTGGGAGCACAAGGATCCTCCTTATTGATTTATATGGAAACGAAAATGCTAGATAGTTACTTGCAAAAGTGAAAATTACGGCTGCCATAGGAATCTTCATTTTTATAAAGCTCCAAATGCCTTCACTAAACATTCATATGGGAAAAACTGAAAAGACACTTGCAAAAGTGCCCATGTCACCTGGATAGTTTGTGAAAGCAAATTTCTAAAAGAGATAGTAAGAGATGCCAATTCCATAATGCCCATGATAACCAGCTAGCGAACACTCAAAATATGTCCAATTAGGAAACTTCACTCAGAACACCCACAATTATATGCCATGAATGAAAATCCAAGACTAGTTACAAGAATCGCCACTGCTCATCTGGCAAATCTCAAGAATTTGAAGTCTCCATAAAATACAGATCATGGGCCAAGGACATCACTTCCAAGGGTTAGCACATCACACCCTGACCAAAATGTTAACAAGTGCTATATGCACATTATGCTTGCTTTTTTGACAACCACCACTGTCTTACTTGAGCTAAAATACAAAGGTGCACAATTTGCTCAACAAAGTGAACAACTGACCATACAAAGAAATATGTTCAAGAATCCAAAAATACAAGCGGATACAAGCACCATACATCCTGCGGGAAGGCACAATTCCTTGCGAATATTCAGAACAGATTTTTTTTTTTTTTTTTGGGTCAAGTTCAACATTGGGTGATAGTTCATATTTTTTTTTTTTTTTTCAACATCAACATGTCCACACTATCTCATTGAAAGAGGGAGCTTAAAAAGAGTACAAAAACATTCAAACCATCCACTCTGTGTGTCCCCGCGATAATATATTACCAAGCATCCTTGCAGTTATAGTTTTAAAGGTACAAACTAGAGCCACCTTCCGCCGAAAATGATGATAATAGAATACGAGTTTTGGAGAGAACGAGGGTGAATCCATCTAGAGGGATCAAGCCAACTTGTGGCCAAGTAACTCTCCATTTCAATACACAAGCAATATAGAACTAATTTGTCAGGCATTATATCAAATGGAGATTCGATATAAAAAGCATCCCCAAGAGAGAGCTTCTACAAACAGGAAGAGAACTATATGTTCATCGCATCACCTCTAATACTTGAAAATGAAATATCACAAACCACATCTTTGCAGAGTTCATGCAGTAACAAACATCCCTATAGAAAGATCTAGACATCACTCATCACCCTAATCCACAAAGAAAAACAACAATTCAGTAGCTCAACTAAATAGAATTGCGTTAGATACTCTCCTTTTGCAAGTACGTCCAACAGAGAGGCCACAAAAGCATGGTCAAGCTAGTTCTCGCACACCCTATCATTAAAGCACGGCCAAAATATAAATTGATTAGGGGTTGACCCATATACATATAGAGTGAGGACATTAAAAGAACCCAAATCCAAGAATTGGGAGCTTATCCAATTTCAAACAAAGCCTGGACTCCGCAATTCCTCAACTCAGCCACACAAAAAAGGCAAAAGATCATCACTCATAAAATCTGGCAAAACTCCAACATATAATAAGAACAAAGACAATTATCATCTTTCCACTCCAAGGGAATCAATTAAGGCATGATATTCAATAAAAACACAAGAGCCTACACAGCAGGAGTTTATCAAAATTTCAGTTTTTAACCCAGTCCTGAAGATCAATCAAAGATAGATCTGAATAGATCTTTGAACTCAAAAAAGCTCAGTCATTCTAAGCAATAATTGACCAACCTCATCATATGTACCATTCCTTAGACAACACCCTCAATCAAAGAGATCGCTCCATCTACCAATCCACTGGATTATAAATCCAAAAACAGCTCTAAAACAACAAAAGGATGGATCAATCAACATCCTCAATTAAAGAGATCACTCCGCGAGAAAACAAGCTACTACCAATCCACGGGATTATAAATACAGAAACAGCTCTAAAACAACAAAAGAATGGATCGTATCCACAATAAATGATCAAAGGAGGACCGCAAACACTAAGGATGCACATGACCACTCCTCAACAACCACCTAAAGCATAGATATGACCTGGTAAATGAAAAAGTTCCACCGAAGGTTCTGTACCAAAAGAAACACATAAATCATACAGAATGAAAGCCTAAGCTAACTAAATTGTGTGAAGCTAGTATTCAGGAAAAAAAAAAGAAAAAAAAGAAGGCCAGACGAATAAATTGCACTTGCAATATTTCCATAATTTACCAGTAATAGGTTTAGTGATTTTAACGTGCATTACAAGAACAAAGAGAAACAAGCCAGAACTTAGTGGATCTCAAGCTTTCCAGATCATAAAAGCTTTCCAGGCTCAAACAATCCCTACAATGGAAGATAGTCAATGATAATTCATCTTTCAAAAACAACAAAAGCCAAGAGAGGCTCAAAGAAAGAAGAGCTTGTTAAATGAAATCGAGGATGAACCATCACATATTGAAGAAGGTCCACATCGAACCAGAAGAGGCTTGCGTCGAAGGAAGAGAACTAGGCCCTAATCACCTCACCATACACGGAAAAAAGCAGAAGCAGAAAAAAAAATTCATTGAAACCAATAACTGCCTGGAATCCACAAAGCGGCTGTTTGTCTGATTTCAAATGATTGTCAACTCAGCCCTACAGAAGAACGCAGTAGAACACTTCTCAAACCCTGCAAAACTTCAACCTGTAGAGTCTTTAGAACTTGATAATGATTAGCTCACTGCACCCTGCAGATAATCAACTGAAGACAAACTTAAATCAAAACTACAAAATGCCTAGAAATCTTCAAAATTTCAGTCCATCACCTGTCCTGAAGATGTGATCAGAGACTACTACTTCAGAACTCAAGCAAACAAAGACTGCATAATATCACCACTCCTCCAAGAAGCCCAAGTACCTTATTCTATGTAAACTGACCAGCTTCTATGTATCTATCATCATTAGACAACATGCTCAAATGAAGAGATCACTCCAAGAGGAAAGATGCAACTGCCAATTCACCGAAATGCATACCGATCTTGATAAACGATTAAATGGAAAGATCAATCTATTGATGAACCATCCAACAACATTGCTATTCAAGTGAAACATAACATACTATACCTTAGGGAAAGTTTTGGCAAAAGGTAAATGTTACCGCAAAAAACAGTGTGAAAAACAAATATTTTTTTTAGAAAAGAACATATCCTGTAAGTTTCAGATAACATAGAGAAAAAAGAGGCAATAGGTCGCATGAAAATAACATCTCAGCATAGGAAATTACCATCCAGACAACATCAATCTCATCAAATATTAACACAGGAAACCTGACAAAATATTCTTCAAATAAACCAAATTTAACATCTATTTAGACAATATTCAAGTAGATATACACTCCAAGTCAAAACAAATGCATATGCAAGAGATGTATTTCCCAATGAATGCGCGACGAAGTACGTTGAACCTGAAAAAGTCCATGATAAATAACATGCAGGATAGTTCCATCAAAGAAAAAGGTAAGACATGCAAATCAAAACTTCTCCATCCAATCCCGAAGAGAAAGTAGGCTCTGATATGCCAAATAACAACTGGTATCAGGTATCATCATCCATTAACGAATATAAACAAAATAAGAAAGATTAAGAATGCAAATTGTGATAGATATATGATGTACATCATTGCAAGATAAGATATTACCGGTATGCCCTGAAGTAAAACCGATTCTGTCAGCAATAAACCTTCAAAGTCCCAAAAACCAAAGAAAACCTACAATTTAGACATCTATATGGCCATTGACTGAGTCCAACAACTCAAAGAACCACCGGCATGGATAGAACAGAAAATGATCTCTTGCTCTGTACCAAAAGAAAACACAGAAGTCGTGTGAAAAGAAAGGCGAAGCAAACTGGGTAATGCCTGGAATCAGTTCCATTAGTCCTCCAAAAAGCCCAAATGTGTATTCTATGCAACCAACTGACCACTTGCATTGTTTTTATTGCCCTACAACATCCTCACAGACAAAATGATCACTCCAAGAAGAAAGAAGCCACTGCCAATTCACAGAATAGTGAATACCAGAATCAGCTCATAATACATTTAAACTTAGAAAGATCAATCAATCAAATCAGAGGAGTGCAAACCCTAACGATGCCCACAACACGGCAGAGTGCGGAGAGGTGAGGAGTAACCTTCAGAAAATAACATTGCATATACAAAACCAGACCGACTTAACACTCATAAATGCCCGATGAGATCGAAGTATGAGGACACAAGGGACAGACTACTTCTAGGAGGGAGAGACCAGCTTTTGAACTTCAATAAAATTAAGACAAAGCGGATCTGGATTAAATAATGATCAGTTGGGGCAAGTACACCATGCAAAGAAAGAATCATCACAGATCATACAACAACCACTGCAATGGAATCAGAATCGGTTTTTGCATTAATTTGAACATTATGGGACTGGAGAACAAATTTCATTCAAACCGACAATTGCCTCGTGAAACCATAGAACTTATCCAATTTCAGACAATCATCAGCTCGCGGCAGATCACCACATGTCAAGTCTGGCAAGACTCCGACCTGTGAGAGAACTCCCAAAGATAAAAACTGAAGAACAAATTCCCATCAAAACCAGTAAATTTGAGTCTATCCCCCAGTCTTAAATGTGACATCAAAGACTAATAATTGATTGTCTCAACCAATAAAAAGACAAAAAGGATCATCAGTCCTCCAAAAAGCCTGAATATCCGTGTTTTATGAAACAAACTGACCAATGTCATAGTATTCATCGTCCTTGACATCCCCTCAGACAAACAGTTCACTTTAATGGAAAAGAAGCCACTGCGAATTCACCAAATAACAAAATCCAGGAGCTGCTCATAAAACAATAGTATAGAAAGTCAGTCCATAGAGTGATCAAGGATCAGAGGAGGAGCTAAAACAAACACTTCCCATAATGACCATCCTCAGATGAAAGAGATATGATCCAAGAGGAAATAAGCCACACTAAAGCACCGAATAATGAGAATCCAGAATAAGCTGGTAAAAACAATAATGCAAAGACCGATTGGTCGATCAATAAGATAATTCCAATGACCACAGGCATCGTCCCAAAGAGGCCAGGTGAAACCCTCAAGGATCTCAGCAACAGGGAGTTTCTGCAACCAGAAGAGGTTTGCATCATAGTGAAGCTACTTCTCGCACACCCTGTCATTAAAGCATGGCCAAAATATCAATTGATTAGGGATTGATCCATATAAATTCACATGGAGAGTGAGGACATCAAAAGAACCAAAATCCAAGAAGTGGGAGACTATCCAATTTGGAACAAAGCCCAGACACCGCAATTCATCAACTCAGCCACAGAGAAAAGGCGATAGATCATCACTTCTACAATCTGGCAAAACACCTACGCTGTAGGAGTTCATTGAAATTTCAGTTCTTCACCCGGTCCTGAAGATAATCAAGGACACTGCCCATCCACCAACCCAACCAGAGATAAACATGAAGAGAACGTCGAACTCAAGAAAAGCTCAGTTATTCTAAGTGATAACTGACCAATCAATCTCATCATATGTACCATTCCTTAGACAACATCCTCAATCAAAGAGATCGCTCTGTGAGAAAAAAATCTACTCCCAATCCACTGGATTATAAAAATCTAGAAAAAGCTCGTTAAACAACAGAAGGATGGATCAATCCATCAATCAAATCAAAGGAGGAGCATGAACACTAACAATGTCCAATACAACTCCTCACCAACCACCTAAAGCATTAGAATCACCTGATAAATGAAAAAGTTCCACCAAAGGTTCTGTATCAAAAGAAAACACATCAATGGTATGAATGTACTCCCTGGGTATTCTGTGAACCTAGTATTCGGGGGGGGAAGCAAGACAAGTAACATGCAATATCTGCATGATTTACCAGCAATCGATTTTGGGATTGCAGCATGCATTAAAAGAATGGAGTCAATAGAATCTCAAAAGAAAGAAGATCTTGTAAAATGAAATAAAGATTACGGAGCTAGGAAGAACCATAACACATCGAAGACAGTCCACATTCAACCGGAAGAGGTTTGCATTAAAAGAATGTGAGAGGACATCAAACCTCACTAGTTCTCGCACACATTATCATTAAAGCATGGCCAAAATATCAATTGATTAGGGACTGATCCATATAAATACACATGGAGAGTGAACACATCAAAAGAACCAAAATCCAAGAAGTGGGAGCTTGTCCAATGTTGAACAAAGCCCAGACACCGATATTCAGCCAACACATAAAAGGCAATAGATCATCAAAATTTAGTTCTTCACCAAGTGCCTACGCAGCAGGAGTTTATCAAAATTGCAGTTCTTCACCCAGTCCTGAAGATGACAAGAACACTGCCCATCCACCAACCCAACCAAAGATAGATGTGAAGAGATCGTCAAACTCAAGAAAAGCTCAGCTATTCTGAGTAAAAATTGACCAACCTCATCATAGGTACCATTCATTAGACAACATCCTCAATCAAAGAGATTGCTATGTGAAGAAAATAAAAAAACCTACTGCCAATCCACTGGATTATAAAAATCCAGAAACAGCTCATGAAACAACAGAAGGATGGATCAATCCATCAATCAAATCAAAGGAGGAGCGTAAATGAAAAAGTTCTACCAAAGGTTCTGTACCAAAGGAAAACACATCAATCATATAGAATGAAAGCCCCGGGAATTATGTGAAGCTAGCATTTGTGCCGGTTGTTTTTTTTTTGTTTGGGTTGGGGGGGGGAGCAAGACAGATAACATGCAATATCTGTAAGATTTACCAGCAATCGATTTTGTGATTGCAGCATGCATTACAAGAATGAGGAGAAACAAGAAACAAGCCAGCACTTAGTAGACCTCAAGCTTTGTAGATTCACAAACGATCCCTAACCTGGAGGGTAGTCAATGATTATTCATCTTCCAAGTACAAGAAAAGCCAATAGAATCTCTAAAGGAAGAAGATCTTGTTAAATGAGATAAAGATTATGGAGCTAGAAAGAACCATCACAGACTGAAGAAAGCCCACATCGAACCACAAGAGGTTTGCATCAAAGGAGAGAGAACTAGGCCCTAATCATCTCACTAAAACCAAGAAAAAAGCAGAAGCAGAGAACAAACTTCATTCAGATCAGCCTAGAATCCACTAAGTGACTGCTCGTCCAATTTCAAATAATCATCACGTCAGCCCCACAGAAGAACACAATAGATCACCAGTTCTCAAACCCGGCAAAACTTCAACCTGTAGAAGAATTAGAACTCGCCAATAATTATCTCACTGCTCCCTGAAGTGAATCAACTAAAGACAAACTTAAATGAAATCTTCCCTGGACCAACAGGACTTGGGAGGAGACTCTCAGTTGGGCCATTAGCTTGCTCGCCGGCAAGGATTTTTATAAGTGTGTTGCCCAAGTTTCCTTTGGGGCGCTTTGTCACATCATTTGGCAGAACAGGAACAATATTCTTTTCAGGGGAGAGCCATTATCTATTTCGGCCATGAAGAAGCATCTCCTCAAGGTCATCAAGGATAAGGCCCTTACCTTTAAGAATGTTGAGGACTCTCCCAGGAACAGGCGGATGCAACGCTCGTGGGATGTGGATCCCATTATCTTCGCTGCCACTGACCGTAGTCTGACTAGATAGGCTTCTCGTTGGTTGCTAGGTTGCTTTTGCCAGGCGTTGTTTGCCGATGGCTTTCTGTTGGTCGTTTTTGTAGCTTCTTCCGCGGCTTCCTTCCACTCTTAATGAGCGTGTTCATTTTGAGTGTAAGTTTTTGGAGCCGTGTTGTTTGTACAATTTGACCCTCCATAATACATTGCTTACTTTTACCAAAAAAAAAACTTAAATGAAAACTACAAAAAGCCTACAAATCGTCAAAATTTCAATACTGCCTAGAATCCACCTAGCTGCTGCTTGTCCAATCTCAAACAATCAACAATCAGCCCCACATAAGAACGCAATAGATCATCACTCCTCAAACCTGGTAAAACTTCAACCTCTAGAAGAATTAGAACTCAACAATAATTATCTCACTGCTCCCTGAATATAATCAACTGAAGACAAACTAAAATTAAAACAACAAACAGCCTAGAAATCTTCAAAATTTCAGTCCATTGCCCATGCTGAAGATGTCAACAAAGATACTTCAGAGTTCAAAACAAAGACTGCATAATAGATCACCACTCCTCCAAGAAGCCCAAACACCTTATATTATGTAAACTGACCAGCTTCTATGTATTTATCATCTTTAGACGACATGCTCCAACGAAGAGATCACGCTCCATGAGGAAAGATGCAACTGCCAATCCACCGCGAAATCCAGAATCATCTTGTTAAACAATTTAATGGAAAGATAAATCGATTGATGAGCCATCCACAACATCGCTTTATAAGTGAAAACACTACATGTTATAACTTTTGGAAAAGTTTTGGCAAAAGGAAAATGTTACCACAAAAAAGAAGTGTGAAAAACAAATATTTTTTTTGGAAAAGAACCTATCCTGCAAGTAGCAAATAACATAGAGAAAAAGAGCAATAAGTAACACCAAAATAATAACTCAGCGTAAAAAATTACCATCTAGATGACATCAATCTATCTGATATAAACACAAAGTAAACATGAGAGAAATTCTTCAAATATACCAATTTAACATAGACACAAACTTCAAGCAAACATACACACCAAGTCAACAGAAATGCATATGCAAGAAACGTATTTCCAAGTGAGTGTGCAACAAAGTACGTTGAAAAGGAAAAAGTCTGTGATAAATAACATGCAGAATTATTTCATTAAGGAAAAGGTCTTTGCTTTAACCAATTTATGACCATAAAAGAAAGAGAACTTAATGGTGATCCTCTTGCTTTAATATTATTATTATGCTGATGATGATGATTGGGTCAACATTAATGGAACCATTTACTGTCCAGAATGCAATAAATAAAAGATTATCCCATTTCAAACAAAACCTGGTCTCGACAATTCATCCTCTCTGCCTTGCAAAAAAGGCAAAGGATCAGCACTTCTCAAATTCAGCAAACCTTCAACCTAAAGCAATTAGGACTAGACGATTATCATCTCGAATGTTCCTACTAACCAAAGATCAATAATGAAAGAATGAATTTTAAAAAAGAAACATAAGTGTCCATGCAAGAAATTATTAGAGGTTTCAGTTCAACACCCAGTACTCCTCGTCCACCGACCCAACATTATACTGCCAAAGAATCGTCAATCCCAAGGAACACTTGACCAAACTAATCATATTTACTGTTCCTTACATGACATCCTTGGAAGTAGAGATTGGTCCATCAGAGAAGAAGTTGCTTCTAATCAACTAAATAACAGATCCAGAATCTGCTCGTAAAACAACTAAATACACTGACCAACCAATCAATTAATAAATGGTCAAAGGAGGAGAGTAAACCCTAATGAGATGTCCACGACCCTAGCAAAGTCCCAAATAGGCAACGGGAGCACGAGAAATTAAGCTTCTGCAACAAGCCAGATGCTTCAGAAATAAGATCGAGAAAGTAATTGGCTCAGCAACCATTGAAATATAGAAACAAAATAACAAAGATTAAGAAAGGGAATCGTAATAGATATCCGAAGTATGCCATTCCAAATAAGAAGATACCAGTATGCACCAAGTAAAAGCAATTCCGTCAGCAATAAGCATTTAGTCACGATAACCAGTGGCCATTGACAAAGTCTAACCAACTCAAACAACCTCTCGCACGTAAAGAGCACATTATGACCTCTTGTTCTAAACCAAAAGCTGTGTAAAATGAAAGGTGAAGCTAAGTAGGCAATTCCTGGAGCCAGTCGCATGATAGGGAAGAAGAGCATGACGTATACATCTTACATATGCTATCTCCATGATTTACTGGAGACCCAATTAGTGATCTCAGCACACTGATAAGGGAAGGGAAACGAGCTTAACTTGTGTGGACCTTTCCAGACAAGAAAGAACTCTGAAAGAACAGCTTGTCCTATGAATTAATGATGCTTATGCAAAAAGAAAGAACGATTACTGATCCAAGACACTCCATATTGAACTTGATGAGGCAAACTATTGCCCTGACCAAACTCTGACCTGCAAAGCAAAGAGAACATCTTATCATTCCTCCTTAACTAGAAGATAACGGAAGTGGAAGAAAAATTAGGAATTGATGCTTATGCAGAAAGGAAGAACAACTCACTGATCACAGAGACTCCATATCGAACTTGGCCACGTAAAGTACTGCCTCAACCAAACTCTGATCTGCGGAAGGAAGAGAACTAGATCTGATCTTTGGGAGACTCATGGCAGACTCCCAGAGAGGCGAGAGTAAACTTTGGAAAATTAGCATACAAATCAGACCGATTTAACAATTAATCAAGAAAAAAAAAAGAAAAGAAGAAGGATCAAGAGCATTTAGGGAATGATGTCTCCTCTGAAGAGTACTTCGCAGAGGCTGTCAACTGAGAAAGGAACGTATGCACAATCATAGACCCAAGATGAGACTGAAGGATGAGGACACAAGGGAGGGCTATTTCTAGGAAGGAGACACTGGCAAGCGGATCTGGATTGGATAGTGATCTGTTCTGGCACGTAAACCTTGCAAAGAAACAACCATCACAGACCACAAATTGACCAAATTCTGAACTCCAAAGGAATAAAAAAGGCGAGACAAATAAATTGCACTTACAACATCTCCATGATTTACCAGCAATCAATTTAGTGATTGCAAAGTGCATTGCAAGGACAAATAGAAACAAGCCAGAACTTTGTGGATCTCAAGCTTTCCAGACTTATAAACAATCCCTAGAATGGAAGATGGTGAATGAATATCCATTTTCCTATAACAACAAAAGCCAATAGAAGCTCAAAGAAAGAAGAGCTTGTTAAATGAAATGTAGAAAGAACCATTATTGACTGAAGACAGCCCACATCAGACCAGAAGAGGCTTGCATCAAAGGAAAGAGAGCTAGGCCCTAATCGTCTCACCATAAATGGAAAAAAGGAGAAGCAGCAAACAAACTTCATTCAAACCAATAACTGCCTAGAATCCACAAAGCAGCTATTTGTCCAATTTCAAACAATCAACTCAGCCTACAAAAGAATGCAATAGATCACCACTTCTCAAACCCAGCAAAACTTCAACCAGAACTCCACAATTTTTATCTCACTGCTCCCCAAAGATAATCAACTGAAGACAAACTTAAATGAAAACTACAAATGCCTAGAAATCTTCAAAATTTCAGTCCATCCCCGCCGTGAAGATGTGATCAGAGACTACTTCAGAACTCAAGTGAAATTACCAGCAAGGGAGTGCACCAAATGCTAAATATCCAGCCAGAAGGCGAGTAATATCCTTACAATAACTATGAAATAATTGAAAGACTCCTAAAATTAGCACATTTTCTCCGTCTCAATCAAATTCCATAGCTGTTAAAATCCAAAACGATACCATACCCATATAAAAAGCAATTTGTTTCCACATTGCCCAACTTAATGACGGTGGATCGTGATCAGAACCGGATAAAACCTCAGTCTCACCAACCATCTTCACCAGATTGAATTCACCATTATCTTAAAGCCGGTGAAAGGTAGCAGAGATCCGTCGATCAATGGCAAGGGAACTTCAAAATTTCATTTGTATTCACCCCCACCAAAATTTTTGTTCATAAGGGGAAAGAACAGTGGAAAATGAGAACCAGAAGCATCAAGTCGTGAGTTATGCAGTTGAAAGTCCACATCAGGAGTCTTACAGAAAAATGGGGAGAGAAACAAGCTTGAACTTGTGTGGACCATTCCAGACAAGAAAGAACTCTGAAAGAAGAGCTTGCCCTATGAATTGATGCTTATGCAGCAAGAACAAACCAATACTGATCACAGACACTCCGTATCGATATTGACAAGGTAAACTATTGCCTCCACCAAACTCTGACCTGCGTAAGGAAAGAGAACATATCTGATCATTCCACCAGAACTAGAAGATAACAGAAGTGGAAGACAAATTAGGAATTGATGTGTATGCCTATGCAGCAAGAAAGAACATCACTGATCCCAGACACTCCATATCAAACTTGGCCACGTAAAGTATTGCCATGACTGAACTCTGATCTGAGAAGGGAAGAAAACTAGATCTGATCTTTTGGATTAACAAGAAGATAATAGAAGTAAAGGATATGTTTCATTCAAACCGAGAACTGCCTCGTAAAACCAAAGAACTTATCCAATTTCAGACAATCATCAGATCGCGGCAAATCACCACTAGTCAAGTCTGGCAAGACTACAACCTCTGAGTAAATCAGGACCAGACGATAATAAACTCCCCAGGATAAAAAATCTGAAGAACAAATTCCCATCAAACCCAGTAAATTTCAGTCTATCGCCAGGTCTTAGACATGATCAAAGACTACTAATTCATCATCTCAACCGAAAAAATGAAAGACAGCAAAAGGATCACCGGTCCTCCAAAAAGCCAAACATCCAAGACACAGCCTTCATAGTATTCATCGTCCTTGACATCCTCACACAAACAGTTTCACTGTGAGGGAAAAGAAACCGCTGTGAATTCGCCAGATAATGGAAAGGTCAATCAGTCATCGTATCCATAAAGGTTCAAAGGAGGAGCTAAATCAAACACTTCCCATAACGACATCCTCAGACATCAAGAGATTATGATCCAAGAGGAAAGACGCCACACTGCCAATTCACCAAACAACAAGAATCCAGAATATGCTGCTAAAACAACAACACAAAGTTCAATAGATCGGTCGATGAATCACTAAGCGATCAAAGGATGAGGCGTAAACCAAAGAATTCCGATAACCAATAGGCATCATAGCCAAGCAAAACCCTAAAGAATCTCTGCGCAACAGGGAAGAACATCACTGATCACAGACACTCCACATCGAACTTGGCCACATAAAGTATTGCCTTGACCAAACTCTGTTCTGCAAAAGCAAGAGAACTAGATCTGACCTTTGGGATTCAGTAGAAAATAACAGAAGTGAAGGACAAGTTCCATTGAAACCAATAACTGCCTAAAATCCAAGAAGCGAGAGCTCTTCCAATTCCAAACAATTTTCAACTAAGCCCCTCAGGGAACGCAACAGATCACCAGCTGTCAAATCCAGTTAAACTTTCAACCTGTAAAAGTAGAAGGTTGTCAAAATTTCAGTCCATTGCTCGTCCTAAAGGCAAAGACTTCTTCTAGTCCTAAATACAAAGACTTCAGGATCATCAGCTCAACCAATCAGTGCAAGGTTAGCTCATTGGTCTTCCATAAGGCCCAAAGGTCTTATTCTATGTAACCAACTGACCAGCTGCACTGTGTTCTTTGTCCTCAGACAAACATGATCGCTCCAAGAAGAAAGAAGCCACTGCCAATTCATGGAATAGTGAATACCAGAATCAGCTCATAATACAATTAAATGGAAAGATCAATCAATGATCAATAGTGCATTTTGGTGATGTCTCCTCCGAGGAGTACTTCGCAGAGGCTGTCAACTGAGAAAGGAACGCATGCACAATCATAGACACAAGATGAGACTGAAGGATGAGGACACAAGGTAGGGCTATTTCTGGGAAGGAGACACCGGGAAGCTGATCTGGATTGGATAGTGATCTGTTGTGGCACATACACCTTACAAAGAAAGAACCATCACAGATCACACATCAGCCAAACTCTGAACTCCAAAGGAATGAGAATCGGTTTTTGCATCAATCGGAAAATTATGGGACTGGAGAACAAATTTCATTCAAACCAATAACTGCCTCAAAAGATGATAGAGATTATCCAATTCAGACAATCATCAGCTTGCGACAGAGCACCCTTATTCAAACCAATAACTGCCTCGAAAGATGATAGAGATTATCCAATTCAGACAATCATCAGCTTGCGACAGAGCACCCTTGTCAAGTCTGGCAAGACTCCAACCTGTGAGAGAACTCCCAAAGATAAAAAACTGAATTTCCCATCAAACCAAGTAAATTTCAGTCTTAAGACGTGATCAGAGACTACTAATTCATCGTCTCAACTGAGAAAAAAATAAGAAGACAGAAAAAGGGTCACCACTCCTCCAAAAAGCCCAAACATCGAAGACATGGTATTGACAGTATTCATCGTCCTTGACATCCTCAGGCAAACAGTTCACACGGGGAAAGAAACCACAGCAAAGTCACCAAATAACAGAAAGATTGATCGGTCATTGTATCAAGGGTCAAAGGAGGAGTTAAACCAAACACTTCCCATAACGACCTCCTCCAATGTCAAGAGATCACAATCCAAGAGGAAAGAAAGATGCCACACTGCCAATTTGCCGAACAATGAGAATCAAAGGATCTCCGTGCAAGAGGGACAGATCTCTGCAACCAAACGATGCTTCATAAAATCAGACCGGGAAAATCAATCGGACACCATCAACAAAATCAATTAATCAAGAAATGGAAAACAAAAAGGAACGATAGGGAGAGTTACCATCACAAATTCATAAAATCAGACCGGGAAAATCAATCGGACACCATCAACAAAATCAATTAATCAAGAAATGGAAAACAAAAAGGAACGATGGGGAGAGTTACCATCACAAAATCAGATGTAACTGCCAATCAACCGAAATGCCTACTCATCTTGATAAACAATTAAATGGAAAGATCATTCTATTGATAAACCATCCAACAACATTGCTATACAAGTGAAACATTACATACTATACTTTAGGAAAAGTTTTGGCAGAAGGTAAATGTTACCGCAAAAAACAGAGTGAAAAGCAAATATTTTTTGGAGAAGAACATGTCCTGCAAGTTCCAGATAACATAGAGAAAAAAGAGGCAATAGGTCACACAAAAATAACATCTCAGCATAGGAAATTACCATCCAGACAGCATCAATCTCATCAAATATTAACACAGGAAACCTGACAAAAAATTCTTCAGGTAAACCAAATTTAACACCTATTGAGACAATATTCAAGCAGACATACACTCCAAGTCAAAACAAATGCATATGCAAGAGACGTGTTCCCAATGAATGTGCGACAAAGTACATTGAACCCGAAAAAGTCCATGATAAATAACATGCAGGATAGTTCCATCAAAGAAAAAGGTAAGACATACAAATCAAAAGTTTTCCAATCCAATCCCGAAGAGAAAGTACGCTCTAATCTGCCAAAAGAACGAGTGGCATCAGCTACCATCATTGGTAAAGAAATGGAAACAAAATAAGAATGATTAAGAATGCAAATTTTCATAGATATCTGATGTATGTCATTTCAAAATAAGAAACTACCAGTATGCCCTGAAGTAAAACTGATTCTGTCAGCAATAAACCTTCAAAGTCCCAATAACCAAAGAACACCTACAAATTAGACATTTATATGGCCATTGACTGAGTCCAACAACTCAAATAACCTCTGGCTCAAAAAGAACACAAAATGACCTCTTCTTTTGTACCAAAAGAAAACACAGAAGTCGTGTGAAAGAAAGGCGAAGCAAACCAGGTAATGCCCGAAGCCACCAATTAGTGATTGTAGCATACAGATAAGAATGAAGAGAAACAAGCTAGAACTTGTGTGGACCTTTCCAGACAAGAAAGAACTCTGACAGAAGAGCTTGTCCTATGAATTGATGCTTAAGCAGCAAGAAAGAGCCATCACTGATCAGACACTCCATCTCAAAATTGACAAGGTAAAGTATAGCCTCGAACAAATTATGACCTGTGAAGGAAAGAGAACATCTGATCATTCCACCTCAACTAGATAATAACAGCAGCGGAAGACAAATTATAAATTGATGCTCATGTAGCGAGAATAAACATCACTGATCGTAGACACTCCATATCGAACTTGGCTACATAAGGTATTGCCTTGACCAAACTCTGATCTGCAAAGGGAGGAGAAATAGATGTGAACTTTCAGATTAACTAAGAAATAACAGAAGTAAAGGACAAGATTCATTCAAACCAATAACTGCCCAAAATCTAAGAAGCAGGAGCTCATCCGATTTCAAAGGACAACATCCTCAGCCAAAAGGATTTCTCCAGGAAGAAAGAAGGCATTGCCAATTCACTGAATACCAGAATCAGCTCAAAATACAATTGAACTTGGAAATATCAATCAACGATGAATCAATCACCAATCGGAGGAGCGCAAACCTAATCATGCCAACAACATGGCGGAGTCCCGGAGAGACAAGGCGTGACCTTTGGAAAATAACATAGCATAAACAGAATCAGACCAATTTAACAATCAATGAAGAGACAAAAAGAAAGAAGAGGATCAAGAGCCTGCGTTGGAAATGATGTCTCCTCTGAAGTACTTCGTAGAGGCTGACAAACTGAGAGAGGAACGCATCACAATCATAGACACGAGATGAAACGGAAGGATGAGGACACGAGGGAGGGACTATTTCTAGGAAGGAGACACCGGCTTTCGAAATTTAATAAGAATAAGATGTGGATATGGATTGGATAGTGATCTGTTGGGACACGTACACCTTGCAAAGAAAGAACCACCACAGATCATACATCAATCAAACAATGACCTCCCAACTAATGAGAATCAGTTTTCACATTAATCAGAAAATAATGGGACTGGAGAACAAATTCCATTTAAACCAATAAATGCCTCGAGGAACGATAGAGCTTATCCAACTTACGATGATCGTCAACTCGTGCAAGATCACCCCACTTGTCAAGTCTGGCAAGACTCCAACCTGTGAAAGAATCAGGACTAGAAGATAATCAACTCCCAAAGATAAAAAAACGAAGAATAAATTCCAATCAAGACCAGTAAATTTCAGCCTGTCACCCGGTCTAAGATGTGATTAAAGACTACTAGCTCATCATCTCAACCAAAAATAAGAAAACAACGGATGATCAGTCCTCCCAAAAATCTAAACATCCGTGTTTTATCGATCAAACTGACCAATGTCATCGTTATTGATCGTCCTTGACATCCTCAGACAAACAGTTTCACTCTGAGGGGAAAGAAGCCACTTCCTCTTCATTTATTATTTGATAAATGCTTTAAGAGCATTCTTCGATGCTTTTTCAACTTTAAAAAAAATTACAATTTTGAGTCATTGACTATAATTGTGCACATAGTGACATATATGATATTCTTGATTTAATTGCTCAAACAGTATACTCATACCCATCAATGTGTGTGTGTGTAGTTTTATTATTTTGTCTCTGAGAAGTATGCTTTTACTATGGTAAATTTAAGTATCTCATTTCTGGCCAAGAAAGAAATACATAAATGAGAAGTGGAAGTCAAATTAGAAATTGATGCTTCTGCAGCAAGAAAGAACATCACTGATAGTAGACACTGCATATCGAACTTGGCCAGGTAAAGTATTGCCTCGACCAAAATCTTGATCTGCGAAGGAAAGAGAAGTAGATCTGACCATTCCGATTAACTACCAATAACAGACGTAAAGGACAAGTTCCATTCAGACCAATAACTGCCTAAAATCCAAGGAGCAACAGCTCATCCAATTTCAAACAATTATCAACTCAGCCCACAGAAAACGCAACAGATCACCAGCTGTCAAATCCAGTAAAACTTTCAAGCTGTAAAAGAAGTCTAGAAGGTTGCCATAATGTCAGTCCGTCATTTGCCCTAAAGACAAAGGCTTCTAGATCAATCACACAGTGCAAGGTAGATTACTTGTCCTCCAAAAAGCCCAAATGACATATTCGATGTGACCAACTGACCAGTAGCATTATACTCATTGTCGTTAGACAACATCCTCAGACAAAATGATCGCTTCAAGAAGAAATAAGCCATTGCCAATTCATGGAATAGTGTACCAGAATCAGCTCATTACACAATTGAACTTGGAAAGATCAATCAGTGATTAATCAATCAATGACCAGAGGAGCGCAAACCCTAACAATGCCCATGACATGGCGGAGTCCCAGAGAGGTGAGGTGTGACCTTCAGAAAATAACATAACATAAACCGAATCAGACCGATTTAACAATCAATGAAGAGAAAGAAAGAAAAAAAAAATGATCAACAGCACAATCAGGAACGATGTCTCCTCTGAAATGTACTTCACAGAGGCTGTCAACTGAGAGAGGAACACATGCACAATCATAGATGCACGATGAGACCAATGGATGAGGACACGAGGGAGGGACTATTTCCAGGAAGGAGACACCCGCTTTCGAACTTCAATGAAAAGAAGATGAAGCGGAATTGGATTGGATTTTGATTTGTCGTGGCGCATACACCTTGCAAAGAAAGAACCATCACAGATCATACATCAACCAAACACTGGAATGAGAATCAGCTTTCACATTAATCAGAAAATTATGGGACTGAAAGAACAAATTTCATTCAAACGGATAATTGCCTCATGAAACCATAGAGCTTATCCAATTTCAAGCAATCATCAGCTTGCGGCAGATCACCACTTGTCAAGTCTGGCAAGACTCCAGCCTGTGAGAGAATCATGACTAGACGATAAACATCTCCCAGAGATAAAAAAACTGAAGAACCAATTTCCATCAACACCAGTAATTTCAATCTATTGCCCGGTCTTAGATGTGACCAAACACTAGATCATCATCTCAACCCTAAAAAGACAGCAAAAGGATCATCGGTCCTTCAAAAAGCCCAAACACCTAGTTTTATGGAACACACTGACCGGTGTCATTGTATTCATGGTCCTTGACATCCTCAGACAAACAGTTCGCTCCAAGGGGAAAAAAGCCACTGGAAATTCACCAAATAACAAAATCCAGAAGCAGCTTGTAGATTGTATGGAAAGTCAGTCAATGGATCGATAAAGGATCAGAGGAGGAGCTAAACCAAGCACTTCCCATAGCAACATCCTCAGAAAATAGAGATATGATTCTAGAGGAAAGAAGCCACACTGCCAATTCACCGACTAACAAAAATCCAGAGTAAGCTGGCAAAACAATGAAGGAAAGATTGACTGAGGATGAGGCTGTAAACCAAATAATTCCGGTAACCACAGGAATCGTAGGCCGGGCAGCAGAAGCCATGGGGAGACAAAGGTGGGGGGCGAACAGAACCAGGAAAGCATGAGAAGACCTATCCTGCAAAGGGAAATATGCAGGCTTTAAAGGTAACAATTGAGTAGAGCAGATTAAAGAACCTGGATTGCCAGCAACACTAATGCCAAAGTAATCCCTATATTTGGCTCTGATGTGTTTCACCTGCATTAATAACCAAGCAGATCCAGAACAAAAACAATAAGCACAAATAAAGAGCAAATACAGGGGCAGTTACCGCTGCCAATCCAGTTTGCTTAAATGCTCACTTGCTATATGACTAGTCAATTTCTAAATTAAAGTTTGTAAAGAGCAATGCAGAACCACATACAAAACATGGTATGCAAAAGCATTAATTGTTACTTGTGATTTGTTGCTTCTCCAATTCAAAAAGACCCTCTTTCATCATGAGAAATGGTTTATTTTGTATACAGATATTGTACACCAAACTTGTGAATGATTAGGATATCTAGCATTTCTCTTTTCTAGGTTTTAAATACCTAGGGGTGAAAATTGAGGGCCTTACATGGGTAAATGAAGCTATCAATCATTGAGACAGAATTCAAATCAAACTTTGAGTGAAAAACAGTTAGTAAAGTTTTGGCAAGAGATAAATAATACTGCATACTGCAGTGAAAAACAAATATTGTTTTGGAAAGAACTCATCCTGTAAGTTCGAAATAACATAGAAAAACAAGGGCAATAGGTACTGTCAAAATAACAACTCAGCATAAGAAAACCAATTTAACATATTGACACAAAATTCAAGCAGACATACACACCAAGCCAAAACAGATGCATATCCAAGAAATCTATTACCAAGTGATCATGCGACAAAGTACATTGAAAGGAAAAAGAGTAACAAATAACATGCAGAATAGTTCCATCAAGGAAAAAGTCATTGCTTTAACCTATTTATGACCTATTATAGAAAGAGAACTTAACGGTGATCATCTTGCTTTAATAAAAAAATAGGAAAAAGAAAAGAAATAGAGTCAATACAATTATAGTCATTTACTGTCAAGAATCCAATAAATGAGAGCTTGTACAATTTTAAACAAAACCCAGTCTCCACAATTCATCCTCTTAGCCTTGCAAAAAAGGCAAAGGATCAGCACTTCTCAAGTTCAGCAAACCTTCAACCTAAAGCAATTAGAACTAGACAATTATCATCTCGATTCTTGCCAATACCCAAACATAATTAATGAAAGAATGAATTTTGAAAAAGAAACATAAGTGTCCATGCAGGAAATTATTAAAAGTTGCAATCCATCACCCAGTACTCCTAGTCCATCAACTCAACATTACATCACAAAGGAATCGTCAGTCCCAAAAAATAGCTCGAACACTTTATTCTATGCAACAATTGACCAAACTACTGTTCCTTACATGACGTCCTCAGAAGTAGAGATCAGTCCAACAGAGAAGAAGTCACTTCCAATGCATTAAATAACAGATCCAGAATCTGCTCTTAAAAATAAAAATAAAAAATAGAACCAACCAATAAATTAATACATGGTTAAAGGAGGACAGTAGACCCTAATGATGTCCCTGACCATGGCAAAGTCCCAAGGAGGCAACCGGAACACAAGAAATTAAGCTTCTGCAACAAACCAGATGCTTCAGAAATTAGACGGAGAAAGTAATCGGCTCAACAAACGTCAAGAGATAAAAACAAATTAAGAAAGATTAAGAACGCGTATCAAATAGATATCTGTATCATAATAGATATCCGAAGCACATCATTCCAAATAAGATGCAACCAATCTGCACTGAAGTAAAACCAATTCTCTCAGTAGTAAGCCTTCAGTCCTAATAACCAAAGAAAACCTACAATGTTGACATTTATATGGCCATTGACAGAGTCCAACCAATTCAAACAACCTCTCATACGGAAAGAACACAAAATGACCTCTCATTCTAGACCAAAAGAAAACACAGAAGTTGTGTTAGAAGGAAGGTGAACCAAGCAAGGTAATGCCTGGCGCCAGTTCCAGGATAGAAAACAGACCATAACGTATAACTGTAACATATGCTATCTCCATGATTTAGAGAGATCCAATTAGTGATCATAGCACACAGATAAGAATGAAGAGAAACAAGATAGAACTTGTGTGGACCTTTCCAGAAAAAAAAAAAAAAAAAAGAACTCTGAAAGGAGAGCTTGTCCTATTAATTGATGCTTATGCAGCAAGAAAGAACCATCACCGATCACAGACACTCCATATTGAAATTGACGAGGTAAAGTATTGCCTCGACAGAACTCTGACCTGCGAAGGAAAGAAAACACCTGATCGTTCCACCTTAACTAGAAGACAACAGAAGTGGAAGATAGATTAGGAATGGATGCGTATGCACCAAGAAAGAACATCACTGATACCAAACACTCCATACCAAACTTGGCCACATAAAGTATTTCCTTGACTAAACTCTGATCTGTGAAGGGAAGAGAAGTAGTTCTGATCTTTCGGATTAAGTAGAAAATAACAGAAGTAAGGGACAAGTTTCATTCAAACCAATAACTGCCTAAAATCCGAGAAGCAAGAGATCATCCAATTTCAAACAATTATCAACTCAGCCCCACAGAAAACTCAAAGATCACCAGCTGTCAAAATCCAGTAAAACTATCAACTGGTAAAAGAGAAATAAAAGTTTGTCAAAATTTCAGTCCATCATTTGTCCTGACAACAAAGACTTCTAGATCATCAGCTTAACCACAAACAGTGCAAGATTGATCATTAGTTCTCCAAAAAGGCCAAATGTCATATTCAAGGTAACCAACTGACCAGTTGCATTGTTTTTATTGCCCTACAACTTCCTCAGACAAAATGATCACTCCAAGGAGAAAGAAGCCACTGCCAATTCACAGAATAGTGAATATCAAAATCAGCTCATAATACAATTAAACTTAGAAAGATCAATCAATGACAAATCAATCAATCAATCAGAGGAGTGCAAGCCTTAACAATGCCCACAACATGGCAAAGTCCTGGAGACAACAAAAGGATCGTCAGTCCTCCAAAAAGCCTGAACATCCGTGTTTTATGAAAAAAACTGACCAATGTCATAGAATTCATCATCCTTGACATCCTCAGACAAGCAGTTCACTCCAAGGGGAAAAAAGCCACTGCCAATTCACCAAATAACAAAATCCAGAAGCAGCTCGTAAAGCAATTGTAAAGAAAGTTGGTCCATGGAGCAATTAAGGATTGAAGGTGTTGAGCTGTAAATAGACAAATTATATGGCTGTATTAGGATTTTTAGGAGGTTTTATTCTGATTTGATTCTGATTAGATTTGATTCTGATTAAATCCCACAAATCATGGGATTATAGCTGTTAACCCACAAATTGTGGGATTTTAGTTTTTCTCCCTTTTTTAGGCTTTCTTTCCTTTATTTTTGTTTGCTAGGATTTATCTGTGTATTAGCCTATAAATATAGTATTGTAAAGCACCAGAAGATATGAATGAGAATAACAATTTCTCTCCATCTAAAATTTCACATGGTATCAGAGCTCTAGGCTAGATTCCTGAATTCAAAATTGCAGTCTTCATTGCTGCGTTTTTTCAGCCTTCATTGCTGTCTATTATTCTCCAGAAATAGATTTCTGGATTTCAATTGCAGCCTTCATTGCTGCACTATTGCCCTTGTTCTCTTCTTAACATTCACTCTCCAAAATGGCCACATCTAAAATCACATCCAAAGCCACAGATCCTACCATGAACCAATCTGAGGAGGTTGCCTCAACACACATGACAGGTGATCTTCAGAATATCAGGCCAACCTATAGACTGAATGAGAAGAACTACCTCAAGTGGTCACAATTTGTCAAGACATATCTGAAAGGGAAAGGAAAACTCAGCCATTTACTTGGGACAGGACCCAAGATAGGAGATCCTGATTTTGATGCGTGGGATGAGGCTGATTCCATGATCATGTCATGGTTATGGAATTCCATGGAACCAGCCATAAGCGACACTTGTATGTTTCTACCAACAGCAAAGGAGATCTGGGATTCTGTTCGACGGACGTACTCAAAGGCTCGTGATGCAGCCCAGGTGTATGAAATTAAGGTGAAAACCAGCGGGACAAAGCAAGGAGGTAAGACTGTTACCGAGTATGCTAATTCTCTGCAGAACTTATGGCATGAACTCGATCATTATCGAGTATTTCAGATGCGGTGTCCAGATGATGCAGCCATTCTAAAGAGTTTTATTGAAAAGGATCGAGTCTACGATTTCTTAGCCGGGCTTAATTCTGAATTTGATCAAGTCAGAATTCAAATACTTGGCAAGGAGGAAGTGCCATCATTGGAGGAAACAATTTCCTTGATTCGGGCGGAAGAAAGCCGTCGATCCGTCATGCTAGAACCGCAAGCTATAGAAGGTTCAGCCTTGACAACTAGAAAGGTTGATGAAAAGGGTGACCTGCCAAGGAAAGACAACCGGGACAGCTTGTGGTGTGCCTACTGCAAGAAGCCCAGACATACAAAAGAACAATGCTGGAAATTGAATGGGAGACCAACTACTTCAGGCCGAGAGTGGGTGAATCAGGCAACACAGCCAAGGCCTCGGGTCCACCTAACTGAGAAAGCTGGTCAAGAAGAAGTTCAGGAGAAAGCAACCTTCAGCAGTGAAGAAATTGAGAAATTAAGAGGTTTGTTAGGGTCTCTTAATAAACCCTCTGGTGCATGCTCACTAGCAATCTCAGGTAATTCTTGGGTTATTGATTCAGGGTCTACCGACCACATGACTCACACTTCATCCCATTTCAGCACTTATACACCTTGTCCTAGCAATAAGAAGATTATAGTGGCAAATGGGTCTCTTGCTACTGTTGCAGGGGTTGGAAATGTTCCTATCACACCTAATCTTGTCCTTAAAGATGTTCTTCATGTCCCTAAACTATCTGCCAGTCTTATCTCAATACAGAAACTGACAAAAGATCTTCATTGTCAAGCTGTTTTTACCCATCTTACTGTGTTTTTCAGGATCGAGACTCGGAGAGGAGGATTGGACTTGCTAAGGAACAAAATGGGCTGTACTACCTTGAGACACCTCTCACTACAACAAGAATCATGAATAATCTGTCTATGTCGTTTATTAGTACTTCAAATAAAGAAGCCATTTGGCTTCATCATTTTCGTTTTGGTCATCCGTCCTTTCAAGTATTGAGTATTATGTTCCCATCCTTGTTTAAAGATCTGAATATTAAAGACTTCCATTGTGATGTTTGTGAATTAGCCAAGCATAATCGCGTACCATTTCCTATTAGCAATCACCGTAGTTCTAATCCTTTTGACTTAATCCACAGTGACATTTGGGGACCTTCCATGATTCCAAACATCTCGGAGCTCGTTGGTTTGTCACTCTAATTGATGATTGCTCTAGGATCACATGGACTTTCTTACTCAAACATAAATCTGATGTGAGTAGCATTATTCCTTCGTTTCATTCCATGATTCAAACTCAATTTGGGGTCAAGATCAAGGTCTTTCGGTCGGATAATGGTAGAGAATACTTTAATCAAGTATTGTCTCCTTATTTTCAAAAGGAAGGCATTATCCATGAGTCATCTTGTGTGAATACACCACAACAAAACGGGGTTGCTGAAAGAAAAAATGGCCATCTCCTTAACACAACTCGTGCCTTGTTGTTTCATGGACAAGTTCCTAAAGCATATTGGGGAAGCTGTTCTTACAGCCACACACATGATCAATAGACTACCCTCACGTACATTAGACCACAAGACTCCTATGGAAGTTCTTTCTCAGTTCTATTCTCACCTTCGTACATCTAATGGTCTTACACCTCGAGTCTTTGGTTGCACTTCCTATGTCCACATTCATCATCATCAACGAGGAAAGTTAGATCCTCGTGCAATCAAATGTGTGTTTCTTGGTTACTCACAAACACAAAAAGGCTATAAATGTTACCATCCTCCTTCTAAAAAATTCTATCTCTCTGCAGATGTCACTTTTGTTGAAAATAAACCCTATTTTTCACAATCTTATCTTCAGGGGGATTTTTCAGTCATGGAAAATAAGGACCTTGGTGTCATTGATAACTTGGATTTATCGTCCAATGTTCCTATTAACCAAAACTCGTCCATTGTTGCTCATGAATCTATCTTGAATCCTGTCTCTTGTCCATCACAATCTCCCACACAGCAACCTATCCATGTTCCTATTCCCACTAGTCCAACTCATATTCATGATTCAAAGAGATTTTCTCAGGTGTATTCAAGGAGGACAGCCGTTCCAACACAAGAGCAGGTCCAAAATACCACTCCGGGTACAGTCAATGAAAACACAGTAAGTTCTGAATCTCCTTTGGATGAACAGCTTATTGATACACTGAGAGTGATCTTGATTTACCTATTGCTGTTAGAAAAGGGACTAGAGATTGCACCAAGAAACCGGTATATCCACTATCAAATTATGTGTCCCTTAATAGGTTATCATCATCATGCAGAAACTTTATTGTGAGTTTAAACACAATTGCTGTCCCTAACACCTTGCCGAAGCACTGTCAAAAGAGGAATGGAGGAATGCCATGAAAGAAGAGATGGAAGCACTCGAAAAAAATAAAACATGGGAAATTGTTGACAGGCCAAGGGGGAAAAATCTAGTTGGTTGCAAGTGGGTGTTCACCGTAAAGTACAAGGCAGATGGCTCTCTAGAGAGGTACAAGGCAAGATTGGTTGCGAAGGGTTACACTCAAACATATGGAGTGGATTACCAAGAGACATTTGCACCAGTGGCTAAAATGAATACCGTAAGAATTTTATTGTCTTTAGCTGCTCATTTTGATTGGGAACTTCAACAATATGATGTAAAGAATGCGTTTTTACACGGAGATTTGGAAGAGGAAATCTACATGAGCATCCCACCTGGTTTTGAAGGAAAGGAAACAACAGAAAAGGTTTGTAGACTTAAGAAAGCATTATACGGGCTCAAGCAATCACCTAGAGCCTGGTTTGGACGGTTTGCTAGAGTCATGAAGGCATCCAGGTATAAACAAAGCCGGGAGATCATACAATGTTCACAAAACACTCGAACATGGGGGGAGTTACAGCATTGTTGGTGTATGTTGATGACATAATAGTCACGGGCAATGATGAAAGGGAGAAACATCGGCTGAAACAGTGCTTGATTAAGGAATTTGAAATAAAGGAGTTAGGGAAGCTACGGTATTTTCTAGGAATTGAGGTTTCGTACTCCAGGCAAGGGGTCTTTATTTCACAACGAAAGTATGTGACGGATCTTTTGGAAGAAACTGGGAAGCTTGGTTGCAAACCAGTAGCTACTCCAATTGAGCCGAACCAGAGGCTAACAGAAGCAAAAGAGGAGGCGGCAGTGGATCGAGAAATGTATCAGCGATTGGTGGGAAAGTTAATTTATCTTACTCATACCCGACCAGATATCTCCTATGCCGTCAGCTTGATTAGTCAATTCATGCATAATCCAAAGGAATCACATCTACAGGCTGTTCATCGAGTCCTACACTACTTAAAAGGTAGTCCAGGAAAGGGAATACTTTTCAAGAGGAGCCCAGATCTCAAGCTCGAGGCTTATACAGATGCGGATTATGCAGGCTCAATGGTTGACAGGAGGTCTACAACTGGTTATTGTACCTTCCTTGGAGGTAATTTGGTAACTTGGAGGAGTAAAAAACAGAATGTGGTGGCAAGATCAAGTGCAGAATCTGAGTTTAGGGCAGCGGCTCAAGGAATATGTGAGTTATTATGGATCAAGATCATTCTTGATGACTTGAAGGTTGAGTGGCAAAGTCCTATGAAGCTATTTTGTGACAATAAGTCTGCAATTAATATTGCTCACAATCCTGTGCAGCACGACAGGACGAAACATATTGAGATTGATAGGCACTTCATCAAGGAGAAACTTGAAGAAGGATTGATTTGTTTGTCTTATGTTCCTTCAGGACAGCAAGTGGCTGATGTCTTGACCAAAGGGCTTAATGGTGGAAGTTTTCATGAGCTAATTTCCAAGCTGGGAATGGAAGATATCTATTCACCAGCTTGAGGGGGAGTGTTGAGCTGTAAATAGACAAATTATATGGCTGTATTAGGATTTTTAGGAGGTTTTATTCTGATTTGATTCTGATTAGATTTGATTCTGATTAAATCCCACAAATCATGGGATTATAGCTGTTAACCCACAAATTGTGGGATTTTAGTTTTTCTCCCTTTTTTAGGCTTTCTTTCCTTTATTTTTGTTTGCTAGGATTTATCTGTGTATTAGCCTATAAATATAGTATTGTAAAGCACCAGAAGATATGAATGAGAATAACAATTTCTCTCCATCTAAAATTTCACAGAAGGAGGAGCTCAACCAAACACTTCCCATAATGACCATCCTCAGATGAAAGAGATATGATCCAAGAAAAGATAAGCCACAAAACCAATTCACCAAATAACAAGAATCCAGAATAAGCTGGTAAAAACAATAATTCAAAGACCGATCGGTAGATCAATCACTGAGCATAAACAAGATAATTCCGATAACCACAGGCATCATCCCAAAGAGGCCAGGTGAAACCTTCAAGGATCTCCGCAAGGGGGTTTCTGCAACCAGAAGAGGTTTGCATCATAGTCAAGCTACTCCTCGCACACCCTATCATTAAAGCATGGCCAAAATCTCAATTGATTAGGGATTAATCCATATATATATACACATGGAGAGTGAGGACATCAAAAGAACCAAAATGCGAGAAGTGGGAAATTATCCAATTTCCAACAAAGCCCAGACACCGCAATTCATCAACTCAGTCACACAGAAAAGGCCATATCATCACCTCCAGTATTTGGCAAAACACCTACGCAGCAGGAGTTTATCCAAATTTCAGTTCTTCACCCGGTCCTGAAGATGATCAAGGACACTGCCCATCCACCAACCCAACCAAAAATAGATGTGAAGAGAACGTTGAACTCAAGAAAAGCTCAGCTATTCTAAGTAATAATTGACCAACCTTATTATATGTACTTTTTCTTAGACAACATCCTCAATCAAAGAGATCACTCAGTGAGAAAATAAGCTACTGCCAATCCACTGGATTATAAAAATCTAGAAACAGCTCGTTAAACAACAAAATAGGAATCACCTGATAAATGAAAAAGTATACCAAAGGTTCTGTACCAAGAGAAAGCACATCAATCATGTGAATGCAATCCCTGTGTATTGTGTGAAGCTAGTATTTGGGGGGCAAAAATAACAAAAGCAAGACAAATAGCATACAATATCTGCATGATTTACCAGCAATTGATATTGGTATTGCAGCATGCATTAAAAGAATGAAGAGAAGAAACAAACCAGAACTTAATGGACCTCAAGCTTTTCCAGACTCACTAGCAATCCCTACAATGGAGGACAATCAATGATTATTCATCTTCCAAATACAAGAAAAGCCAATAAAATCTCAAATGAAAGAAGATCTTGTTAATGAAATAAAGATTATGGAGCTAGAAAGAACCATCACAGATGGAAGACAGTCCATATTGAACCAGAAGAGGTTTGCTTCAAAGGAAAGAGTGAGGACCTCAGACCTCGCTAGTTCTCACACACCCTATCATTAAAGCATGGCCAAAATATCAATTGATTAGGGACTGATCCATATAAATATACATGGAGAGTGAGGACATCAAAAGAACCAAAAATCCAAGAAATGGGAGCTGATCCAATTTCCAACAAAGCCCAGACACCGATATTCATCAAAACCAACACAGAAAAGGTGACAAATCATCACTTCTAAAATCTGGCAAAACACCAAGTGCATACACAGCAGTAATTTATCAAAATTTCAGTTCTTCACCCAGTCCTGAAGATGATAGGGGACAATAACCATCCACCAACCCAACCAAAGATAGATGTGAAGAGATCGTCGAACACAAGAAAAGCTCAGTTATTCTGAGTAATAATTGACCAACCTCATCATATGTACCATTCCTCGAACAACATCCTCAATCAAAGAGATTGCTCCATGAGAAAAAAAGCTACTACCAATCCACTGGTTTATAAAAATCCAAAAACAGCTTGTAAAACAACAGAAGGATGGATCAATCCATCAATCAGATCAAAGAAGTAGTGTAAACACTAATAATGTCCATGACAACTCCTCAACAACCACCTAAAGCATAGAAATCACCTGATAAATGAAAAAGTTCCACCAAAGGATTTGTACCAAAAGAAAACACATCAATCATATAGAATTTAAGTCCCGGGTATTATCTGAAGCTAGCATTTGGGGGGGAAAAAGCAAGACGAATAGCATGCAATATCTGCATGATTCACCAGTAATCAATTTTGTGATTGCAGCATGCACTACAAGAATCAAGGGAAACAAGCCAGAACTTAGTGGACCTCAAGCTTTCCAGACTCACAAATGATCCCTGAAATGGAGGATAGTCGATGATTATTCATCTTCCCCAATAGAATCTCCAAAGAAAGAAGATCTTGTTAAATGAAATAAAGATTATGGAGCTAGAAAGAACCATCACAGATTGAAGGAAGTCCACATCGAACCACAAGCGGTTTGCATCAAAGGAAAGAGAACTAGGCCCCAATTATCTCACCATAACCCAGAAAAAAGCAGAAGTGGAGAACAAACTTCATTCGAATCAATGACTGCCTAGAATCCACTAAGTGACTGCTTGTCCAATTTTGAACAATCATCAACTCAGCCCCACAGAAGAACGCAATAGATCACCACTTCTCAAAACCGGCAAAACTTCAACCTGTAGAAGATTATAACTTGACGATAATTATCTCACTGCTCCCCGAAGATAATCAACTAAAGACAAACTTAAATCAAAACTACAAAAAGCCTATAAATCTTCAAAGTTTCAGTACTGCCTAGAATCCACAAAGCTGCGGCTCGTCCAATTTTTAAACAATCATGAACTCAGCCCCACAGAAAAAAGCACTTCTCAAACCCAGCAAAACTTAATCCTTTAAACGAATTAGAACTTGATGATACATCTCACTGCTTCCTGAATATAATAAACCGAAGACAAACTTAATTCAAAACTACAAAAAGCCTAGAAAGCTTCAAAATTAATCCATTGCCCCTGCCGAAGATGTGAACAAAAATACTTCAGAACTCAAACAAAGACTGCATAATAGATCACCACTCCTTTAAGAAGCCCAAACACCTTATATTATGCAAACTGACCATCTTCTATGTATCATCATCAGATGACATGCTCCAATGAAGAGATCGCGCTCCAAGAGGAAAGATGTGACTGCCAATCCACCACAAAATCCAGAATCATCTTGTTAAACAATTTAATGGAAAGATAAAGCTATTGATGAACCATCCACATCATTGCTTTATAAGTGAAAACACTACATAATATGACATTTAGTAAAGTATTGGCAAAAGGAAAATGTTACTGCATAAAAAAGTGTGAAAAACAAATTTTTTTTTTGGGAAAGAACCTATCCTGCAAGTTCCAAATAACATAGAGAAAAAGAGCAATAGATAACACCAAAATAATAACTCAGCATAAGAAATTACCATCTAGACAACGACAATCTATCTAATATAAACACAAAGTAAACCTGACAAAAATTCTTCGAATAAACCAATTTAACATAGACACTAACTTCAAGCAGACATACACACCAAGTCAACAGAAATGCATATGCAAGAAACATATTTCTAAGTGAATGTGCAACAAAGTATGTTGAAAGGGAAAAAGTCAGTGATAAATAACATGTAGAATAATTCCATTAAGGAAAAGGTCTTTGCTTTAAACAATTTCTGACCATAAAAGAAAGAGAACTTAATGGTGATCCTCTTGCTTTAATTTAAAAAAAAAAAAAAAAAAGAATTGAGTCAACACCATTGGAACCATTTACTGTCCAAAATGCAACAAATAAGAGCTTATCCTAATTCAAACAAAACCGGGTCTCCACAATTCATCCTCTCGGCCTTGCAAAAAAGACAAAGGATCAATACTTCTCAAATTCAGCAAACCTTCAACCTAAAGCAATTAGGAATAGACGATTATCATATCGATTCTTGCTACTAACCAAAGATAATTAATGAAAGAATGAATTTTTAAAAACAAACATTAGTGTCCATGCAGGAAATTATTGGAAGTTTTAGTTTAACACCCAGTACTCCTAGTTCCACCAGCCCAACAATACACTGCCAAGGAATCGCCAGTCTTAAGAAAAGCTGGAATGCTTTATTCTATGCAACAATTGACTAAACCAATCATATTTACAGTTCCTTACATGACATCCTCGGAGGTGGAGATCGGTCCATCAGAGAAAAAGTTACTTCCAATCCACTAAATAACAGATCCAGAATCTGCTCGTAAAGCATCTAAATAGACCAACCAACCAATCAATTAATAAATGGTCAAAGGAGGAGAGCAAACCCTAACGATGTCCATGACAATGGCAAAGTCCCAAAGAGGCAACGGGAGAAGAAGAAATTAAGCTTCTGCAACAAGCCAGATACTTCAGAAATTAGACCAAGAAAGTAATTGGCTTGGCAACCATTAAAATATAGAAAGAAAATAACAAAGATTAAGAATGCGAATCATAATAGATATCGGAAGTTTGTCATTCCTAAGAAGATACCAGTATGCACCAAGTAAAAGCAATTCCATCAGCAATTAGCATTCAGTCCTGAAAACCTGGCCATTGACAGAGTCCAACCAACTCAAACAGCTTCTTTCACATAAAGAGCACATAATGACCTCTTGTTCTAAACAAAAAGAAAGCACAGAAGTCGTGTAAAAAGGAGATGAAGCCTAGTAGGTAATTCCTGGAGCCAGTTCCATGATAGGGAAGAAGAGTATGACATATACATCTTACATGTGCTATCTCCATGATTTACTAGAGATCTAATTAGTGATCGCAGCACACAGATAAGTGAAGGGAGACAAGCTTAACTTGTGTGGACTTTTCCAGACAAGAAAGAACTCTGAAAGAACAGCTTGTCCTTTGAATTGATGCTTATGCAACAAGAAAGAACCATTACTGATCCAAGACACTCCATATTGAACTTGAGGAGGTAAACTATTGCCTTGACCAAACTCTGACCTGCAAAGGAAAGAGAACACCTGATCGTTCCACATTAACTAGAAGATGACCGAAGTGGAAGAAAAGTTAGGAATCGATGCTTATGCAGATAGGAAGAATGTCACTGATCACAGAGACTCCGTATGGAACTTGGCCATGTGAAGTATTGCCCCAACCAAACACTGATCTTCAGAAGGAAGAGAACTAGATCTTATCTTTGGGATTAACTAGAAAATAGCAGAAGTGAAGGGAGACGAGCTTAACTTGTATGGACTTTTCCAGACAAGAAAGAACTCTGAAAGAACAGCTTGTCCTTTGAATTGATGCTTATGCAACAAAAAAGAACCATTACTGATCCAAGACTCTCCATATTGAACCTGGCGAGGTAAACTATTGCCTTGACCAAACTCTGACCTGCAAAGGAAAGAGAACATCTGATCGTTCCACCTTAACTAGAAGATGATGGAAGTGGAAGAAAAGTTAGGAATTGATGCTTATGCAGCAAGGAAGAATATCACTGATCACAGAGACTCCATATGGAACTTGGCCACATGAAGTATTGCCCCAACCAAATGCTGATCTTCGGAAGAAAGAGAACTAGATCTGATCTTTGGGATTAACTAGAAAATAGCAGAAGAAGCTCGTCCAGTATCAAATAATTATCAACTCAGCCCCACAGAGAACGCAATAGATCACCAGCTGTCTAATCCAGTAAAACTTTCAACCTGTAAAAGAAGGTTGTCAAAATTTCAGTCCATCGCTCATCCTAAAGACAAAGACTACTACATCATCAGCTCAACTGAACAGTGCAAGATTAGATCATTGGTCCTCTAAAAAGCCCAAATGTCTTGTTCTATGTAACCAACTGACCAGTAGCATTGTGCTCATGGTCCTCAGACAAATATGATCACTCCAAGAAGAAAGAAACCACTGCCAATTCACGGAATAGTGAATACCAGAATCAGCTCATGCTACAATTAAACAGAAAGATCAATCAATGATGAATCCATCACCAATCAGAGAAGTGCAAACCTTAACGATACGCATAACATGGCAGACTCCCAGAGAGGCAAGAGAAACCTTCAGAAAATTAGCATACAAATCAGACCAAATTAACAATTAATCAAGAAACAAAAAGAAAAGAAGAAGGATCAAGAGCATTTTGGGTATGATGTCTCCTCTGAAGAGTACTTCACAGAGGCTGTCAACTGAGAAAGGAACGCATGCACAATCATAGACGCAAAATGAGACTGAAGGATAAGGACGTGATGGAGGGCTATTTCTAGGAAGGAGACACAGGCAAGCGGATCTGGATTGGATAGTGATCTGTTGTGGCACGTACACCTTGCAAAGAAAGAACCATCACAGATCATATGTTGGCCAAACTCCACCCCTCCAAAGGAATGAGAATCAGTTTTTGCATCAATCGGAAAATTATGGGACTGGAGAACAAATTTCATTCAAACCAATAACTGCCTCAAGAGACAATAGAGCTTATCCACTTTCAGACAATCATCAGCTCGCAGCAGAGCACCCTTGTCGATTCTGGCGAGACTCCAACCTGTGAGAGGATCAGGACTAGACGACAATCAAGTCCCAAAGATAAAAGACTGAAGAACAAATTTCAATCAAAACCAGTAAATTATAGCCTATCTCACCTGAAAGAATACTTTCATCATCTCAACCAAAAAAAGATAGCAAAAGGATCATCGACTCCTCCAAAATGCCCAAACACCTAGTTTTGTGAAACAAACTGACCGGTGTCGTTCTTGACATCCTCAAACAAACTGTTTCGCTCCAAGGGGAAGATGCCGCTGTGAATTCACCAAATAACAAAATCCAGAAGCCACTCGTAAAACAATAAAATGGAAAGACCGATTGGTGGATGGATCAATTAAGGATCATAGGAGGAGCTAAACCAAACACCCATAACGACATCCTCAGACATCAAGAGATATGATCCAAGAGGAAAGAAGCCACTGCGAATTCAGCGAATAACAAAATCCAGAATAAGCTGGTAAAACAACAATGCAAAGATCAATAGATCAATCGATCAATAACTTCCAAGAGTTAGCAAATCACACCCTGACCAAAATGATAACACGTGCTATCTGCACAATTCGTACTTGATTTTTTGCCAACCACAACTTATTTATGCTATGATACAGAGTTGCACAATTTGCTCAACAAAGTGAGCAACTGACAATAGATAAATATGTCCAAAAGTCCAAAAAATACAACCAGAATCATACAAGCTCCATCAGGTATCCGGCCTATACGACATATCCTGCAGAAAGGCTCAATTTCTTTGCGAGGTCTTCAAACCAATTAGTTTTTCTTCGCAAGTTCAACATCAGGTATAGCTCATACAACACATGAACAAAATGATAACAAGTTCTATCTGCACAATTCATGCTTGATTTTTTGCCAACCACAACTTACTTGTGCTACGATACAAAGTTACACAATTTGCTCAACAAAGTGAGCAACTGACAAGATACAAATATGTCCAAAAGTCCAAAAATACAAGCAGAATTATACAAGCTCCATCAGGTATTCCACTAGCTTATATACTCACTAACGCTAGATGCTTCGTTTGTAAGCAAAATTTTATCCAGAGATCACAGCCTTCCATCTCCTTTCAGGGCCTATACGATATATCCTGCAGGAAGGCTCAATTTCTTTGTGAAGTCATCAAACCAATTAGTTTTTCTTCTCAAGTTCAACATGAGGTATAGCTCATACAACACATGAACCCTACCTGAAGTAACGTGTCCAGTGCACCATCTCATTCAAGAGCAAGCTTATAAAAGTTGGCCAAAACATCCAATCCATCCACTCTAAAAATGCCCACGAGCATCCTTGCAGATATAGTTTTGAAGGCACAAAATAGAGCCAACTTCCTCAGAAAACAAAGATAACAGAACAGGAGTTTTGGAGAAAATCAGGGGTGAATCCATGTAGAGGGGTCGTGCAAGCTCATGGCCCAGTAACTTTTCAACGCACAAGCAATATAAAACTAATTTTCAGGCAAATTTATATCAACTGGAACTTCAATATAAGGAGAATCCCGATAAGAACTGTGAAATTTTAGATGGAGAGAAATTGTTATTCTCATTCATATCTTCTTTACAGACTGCACCAAACCAATTCAAAGTGGAAACAAATAATCTGCCATGATATTAGTGAATAGCGCTTGGAAATTAGCTCATGAAAACTTCCACCATTAAGCCCTTTGGTCAAGACATCAGCCACTTGCTGTCCGAAGGAACATAAGACAAACAAATCAATCCTTCTTCAAGTTTCTCCTTGATGAAGTGCCTATCAATCTCAATATGTTTCGTCCTGTCGTGCTGCACAGGATTGTGAGCAATATTAATTGCAGACTTATTGTCACAAAATAGCTTCATAGGACTTTGCCACTCAACCTTCAAGTCATCAAGAATGATCTTGATCCATAATAACTCACATATTCCTTGAGCCGCTGCCCTAAACTCAGATTCTGCACTTGATCTTGCCACCACATTCTGTTTTTTACTCCTCCAAGTTACCAAATTACCTCCAAGGAAGGTCAATAACCAGTTGTAGACCTTGTCAACCATTGAGCCTCCATAATCCGCATCGTATAAGCCTCGAGCTTGAGAGCTCCTCTTGAAAAGTATTCCCTTTCTGGACTACCTTTTAAGTAGTGTAGGACTCGATGAACAGCCTGTAGATGTGATTCCTTTGGATTATGCATGAATTGACTAATCAAGCCGACGGCATAGGAGATATCTGGTCGGGTATGAGTAAGATAAATTAACTTTCCCACCAATCGCTGATACATTTCTCTATCCACTTTGCCGCCTCCTCTTTTTGCTTCGTTAGCCTCGGGTTTGGCTCAATTGGAGTAGCTACTGGTTTGCAACCAAGCTTCCCAGTTTCTTCCAAAAGATCCGTCACATACTTTTGTTGTGAAATAAAGACCCTTGCCCGGAGTACGAAACCTCAATTCCTAGGAAATACCGTAGCTTCCCTAACTCCTTTATTTCAAATTCCTTAATCAAGCACTGTTTCAGCCGATGTTTCTCCCTTTCATCATTGCCCGTGACTATTATGTCATCAACATACACCAACAATGCTGTAACTCCCCCCATGTTCGAGTGTTTTGTGAACATTGTATGATCTCCCTGGCTTTGTTTATACCCAGATGCCTTCATGACTCTAGCAAACCGTCCAAACCAGGCTCTAGGTGATTGCTTGAGCCCGTATAATGCTTTCTTAAGTCTACAAACCTTTTTCTGTTGTTTTCTTTCCTTCAAAACCAGGTGGGATGCTCATGTAGATTTCCTCTTCCAAATCTCCGTGTAAAACGCATTCTTTACATCATATTGTTGAAGTTCCCAATCAAAATGAGCAGCTAAAGACAATAAAATTCTTACAGTATTCATTTTTTGGTGCAAATGTCTCTTGGTAATCCACTCCATATGTTTGAGTGTAACCCTTCGCAACCAATCTTGCCTTGTACCTCTCTAGAGAGCCATCTGCCTTGTACTTTACAGTGAACACCCACTTGCAACCAACTAGATTTTTCCCCCTTGGCCTGTCAACAATTTCCCATGTTTTATTTTTTTCGAGTGCTTCCATCTCTTCTTTCATGGCATTCCTCCATTCCTCTTTTGAGTGCTTCGGGCAAGGTGTTAGGGACAGCAATTGTGTTTAAACTCACAATAAAGTTTCTGCATGATGATGATAACCTATTAAGGGACACATAATTTGATAGTGGATATACCGGTTTCTTGGTGCAATCTCTAGTCCCTTTTCTAACAGCAATAGGTAAATCAAGATCACTCTCAGGTGTATCAATAAGCTGTTCATCCAAAGGAGATTCAGAACTTACTGTGTTTTCATTGACTGTACCCGGAGTGGTATTTTGGACCTGCTCTTGTGTTGGAACGGCTGTCCTCCTTGAATACACCTGAGAAAATCTCTTTGAATCATGAATATGAGTTGGACTAGTGGGAATAGGAACATGGATAGGTTGCTGTGTGGGAGATTGTGATGGACAAGAGACAGGATTCAAGATAGATTCATGAGCAACAATGGACGAGTTTTGGTTAATAGGAACATTGACGATAAATCCAAGTTATCAATGACACCAAGGTCCTTTTTTCCATGACTGAAAAATCCCCCTGAAGATAAGATTGTGAAAAATAGGGTTTATTTTCAACAAAAGTGACATCTGCAGAGAGATAGAATTTTTTAGAAGGAGGATGGTAACATTTATAGCCTTTTTGTGTTTGTGAGTAACCAAGAAACACACATTTGATTGCACGAGGATCTAACTTTCCTCGTTGATGATGATGAATGTGGACATAGGAAGTGCAACCAAAGACTCGAGGTGTAAGACCATTAGATGTACGAAGGTGAGAATAGAACTGAGAAAGAACTTCCATAGGAGTCTTGTGGTCTAATGTACGTGAGGGTAGTCTATTGATCATGTGTGTGGCTGTAAGAACAGCTTCCCCCCAATATGCTTTAGGAACTTGTCCATGAAACAACAAGGCACGAGTTGTGTTAAGGAGATGGCCATTTTTTCTTTCAGCAACCCCGTTTTGTTGTGGTGTATTCACACAAGATGACTCATGGATAATGCCTTCCTTTTGAAAATAAGGAGACAATACTTGATTAAAGTATTCTCTACCATTATCCGACCGAAAGACCTTGATCTTAACCCCAAATTGAGTTTGAATCATGGAATGAAACGAAGGAATAATGCTACTCACATCAGATTTATGTTTGAGTAAGAAAGTCCATGTGATCCTAGAGCAATCATCAATTAGAGTGACAAACCAACGAGCTCCAGAGATGTTTGGAATCATGGAAGGTCCCCAAATGTCACTGTGGATTAAGTCAAAAGGATTAGAACTACGGTGATTGCTAATAGGAAATGGTACGCGATTATGCTTGGCTAATTCACAAACATCACAATGGAAGTCTTTAATATTCAGATCTTTAAACAAGGATGGGAACATAATACTCAAGACTTGAAAGGACGGATGACCAAAACGAAAATGATGAAGCCAAATGGCTTCTTTATTTGAAGTACTAATAAACGACATAGACAGATTATTCATGATTCTTGTTGTAGTGAGAGGTGTCTCAAGGTAGTACAGCCCATTTTGTTCCTTAGCAAGTCCAATCCTCCTCTCCGAGTCCCGATCCTGAAAGACACAGTAAGATGGGTAAAAAACAGCTTGACAATGAAGATCTTTTGTCAGTTTCTGTATTGAGATAAGACTGGCAGATAGTTTAGGGACATGAAGAACATCTTTAAGGACAAGATTAGGTGTGATAGGAACATTTCCAACCCCTGCAACAGTAGCAAGAGACCCATTTGCCACAATAATCTTCTTATTGCTAGGACAAGGTGTATAAGTGCTGAAATGGGATGAAGTGTGAGTCATGTGGTCGGTAGACCCTGAATCAATAACCCAAGAATTACCTGAGATTGCTAGTGAGCATGCACCAGAGGGTTTATTAAGAGACCCTAACAAACCTCTTAATTTCTCAATTTCTTCACTCCTGAAGGTTGCTTTCTCCTGAACTTCTTCTTGACCAGCTTTCTCAGTTAGGTGGACCCGAGGCCTTGGCTGTGTTGCCTGATTCACCCACTCTCGGCCTGAAGTAGTTGGTCTCCCATTCAATTTCCAGCATTGTTCTTTTGTATGTCTGGGCTTCTTGCAGTAGGCACACCACAAGCTGTCCCGGTTGTCTTTCCTTGGCAGGTCACCCTTTTCATCAACCTTTCTAGTTGTCAAGGCTGAACCTTCTATAGCTTGCGGTTCTAGCATGACGGATCGACGGCTTTCTTCCGCCCGAATCAAGGAAATTGTTTCCTCCAATGATGGCACTTCCTCCTTGCCAAGTATTTGAATTCTGACTTGGTCAAATTCAGAATTAAGCCCGGCTAAGAAATCGTAGACTCGATCCTTTTCAATAAAACTCTTTAGAATGGCTGCATCATCTGGACACCGCATCTGAAATACTCGATAATGATCGAGTTCATGCCATAAGTTCTGCAGAGAATTAGCATACTCGGTAACAGTCTTACCTCCTTGCTTTGTCCCACTGGTTTTCACCTAAATTTCATACACCTGGGCTGCATCACGAGCCTTTGAGTACGTCCGTCGAACAGAATCCCAGATCTCCTTTGCTGTTGGTAGAAACATACAAGTGTCGCTTATGGCTGGTTCCATGGAATTCCATAACCATGACATGATCATGGAATCAGCCTCATCCCACGCATCAAAATCAGGATCTCCTATCTTGGGTCCCGTCCCAAGTAAATGGCTGAGTTTTCCTTTCCCTTTCAGATATGTCTTGACAAATTGTGACCACTTGAGGTAGTTCTTCTCATTCAGTCTATAGGTTGGCCTGATATTCTGAAGATCACCTGTCATGTGTGTTGAGGCAACCTCCTCAGATTGGTTCATGGTAGGATCTGTGGCTTTGGATGTGATTTTAGATGTGGCCATTTTGGAGAGTGAATGTTAAGAAGAGAACAAGGGCAATAGTGCAGCAATGAAGGCTGCAATTGAAATCCAGAAATCTATTTCTGGAGAATAATAGACAGCAATGAAGGCTGAAAAAAACGCAGCAATGAAGACTGCAATTTTGAATTCAGGAATCTAGCCTAGAGCTCTGATACCATGTGAGATTTTGTGGAACCATTGCCAACTGTTCTAAAAGCTTAAGCTGTTAGATGAAGGCGTGGTTTATTATTTAAATATTCTAACACTCCCCCTCACGCTTAGTTTGGTCTTTTGCCTAGTACTAAGTGTGGAAATTTAATTGGGGAGGCAAATAGGGACCTGGAAGATTCGAACTCAGGACCTCCTAGCTCTGATACCATGTGAAATTTTAGATGGAGAGAAATTGTTATTCTCATTCATAACTTCTGGTGCTTTACAATGCTATATTTATAGGCTAATACACAGATAAATCCTAGCAAACAAAAATAAAGGAAAGAAAGCCTAAAAAAGGGAGAAAAACTAAAATCCCACAATTTGTGGGTTAACAGCTATAATCCCATGATTTGTGGGATTTAATCAGAATCAAATCTAATCAGAATCAAATCAGAATAAAACCTCCTAAAAATCCTAATACAGCCATATAATTTGTCTATTTACAGCTCAACAAGAACGCTTCTACAGACTGCACCAAACCAATTCAAAGTGGAAACAAATAATCTGCCATGATATTAGTGAATAGCGGCAATCAATTTCCGTCTCACAAGGTAGAAGCATCCAATAAGTCAAACTGCCATCAATGTGTGCCACCAAGTCACCAAGGAAAGCAACAACTAGACTTAGCCTTGAAACAGGACTCAATTGTAGTTTTATCTAGTGAAGTTCGCAGACAAAGATTAGAGGACAACATCATCGAAGAAAGAGACTTTGTGAACTGGCTCCCAAAATTAACCATTTACACCAAAAATACCTCCAGAAGAAGAAAAAGTAAAAACCCCAAATGACCAAGCTAAGCAACAACTAGACTTAGCCTTGGAAACAAGCCTCAATTGTAGTAATTGCAGTTTCATCCAGTAAAGTCTGCAGGCGAAGATAGAGAGCAGGACATCATCAAAGAAAGGGACTTGAACTGGCACCCAAAATAAACCATTTATACCAAAAATCCCCTGGGAGAAGCAAAAAGCAAAAGCTTGCTAACTCAAATCATTCCCCTAAAAGTTAGTAAAATGGGTGAACATACTACAACACAAACCAGGTCAAATTCAGCGTGATTTGCAACAAAAGGACTCTAACCTACAACAGGAAGAGAACTAGATGTTCATCGCATCTCCCCAAAAATAAAATAAAATAAAACGATCCCTATGGAAAGATCCAGACATCGCTCATCACTCCAATCCACAAAGAAAAACAAAAATTCAGTATCTCAACTAAACATAATTAATAACCTCCTGCCTTCCATAACTAAAGAACTAGGATTCTCTAACAGTTTTGTTCAATTAGCATCCTCACACGGTCCTTAGTGGGATCGCTCTAAACTGGAACAAGCACCCGTCAACTACTGAATAAGTCCGTATAGCATGGAAGCCACAAAATTAGTTGACATGATCAGCATTCGAACCTTAATAGCTTTGATAGACCTTTCTGTATAAAATCGGAGCTGTCGCCAAAAAGACCCAGCCAGATGCTTCAAAATCCATGCCTTCAAAGCAAACACCAAAGCAAATGAAACCAATCATAAGGAAACCGTTTAGTATCTCCAATCACAAGGAAGATGACTTCGTAGAGCTGATGAGATACAGTAGAACCACGAATTAGAATTCCTGGTCAAAAGATCATCATAAGAGATCAGAAGGGGTCCATGCTTACCAGATATGTTAAGACCTCAAATCAAGGCTTATGCAGAATTGTCATCTGCCCCTTCAGTTTCACCCATCCAAAAATAACTACAAAATTTGACAAACATGCCAACCAAGCACCAAGTGTCTGCTTCTCTCAGCCAGACCAGCCACATCTGCTGACAGCATACAAGGCACAACACAGCTTTGTGATGGATAAGAAACAAGAGAATCAGCAGAAAGGAGAGAACCGGTCAGAGTGCAAGCAATGCCAAGGGAGTTATGTCTAGATGGCTGTCCTGTCTACGTCCCCATGTGAGGCCCGATCACATATGCCAATCACGAAACACGAGAAGAAAGAGACCTTCTAGACGGCTGTCCTGTCAACATCCCCATGTGAGGCCTAATCACATATGCCAATCATGAAACACGAGAAGAAAGAGACCTTCTAGTTATGAAAGGTTCCTACGTGGAATATGTTATTAAAAGATAAAAGGCAAAAGCACAGTACCAGTTCATCTTTTCAGAATGAGATGCTAACAGTTTGCAACGAAGTATAACTTAGGTCCTGTCAGAAAAGTCTTCATACTGAGAACCTAAAATATTCAGAAATTAGGCCCTCAAGGTGGCACTACAAACTAAAAACAACCCATATCACCTACAAAACACGTCATTTGTAAAATGTCCCCAACAATCACTGTATCAGAAGAAAGTATAACAGCAGTGGAAAATGTTGGCCAAGCAAACCCATTGCAACTACGGAGACTACTACAGAGACTTAGTACTCTCCTTTTGCAATTATGTCCAGCAGAGAGGCCATTCAACAACAATCAGAGATTTTATGCTGAACTTCAAACCCTCCAAGCACAAGTCAAGCTAGTTCTCGCACACCCTATCATAAAAGCATGGACAAAATATCAATTGATTAGGGATTGACCCATATACACATAATGTGAGGTCATCAGAAGAACCAAAATCCAAGAAGTGGGAGCTTATCCAATTTCAAACAAAGCCCAGACTCCACAATTCATCAACTCAGCCGCACATAAAAGGAAAGTCTGGCAAAACTCCAACCTATAGAGGAATAGGAACAAAGACAACTATTATCTTTCCACTCCAAGGAATCAACTGAGGAACAAGAACCCAAGTGCCTATGCAGCAGGAGTTCATCGAAATTCAGTTCTTCACCCAGTCATTCTTAAGTAATAATCGACCAACCTCATCATATGTACCATTCCTTAGGCAACATCCTCAATCAAAGAGATCGCTCCATGAGAAAAGAAGCTAGAGCCAATGCACTGGATTATAAATCCAGAAACAGCTCTAAAACAACAAAAGGATTGATCAATCCGTCAATAGATAATCAAAGGTGGAGCGTGGACACTAAATCTTTCTATAACCACTCCTCAACAACCAACTAAAGCATGGATATCACGTGGTAAATGAAATAGTTCCACCAAGGTTCTGTGTCAAAAGAAAACAAATCAATTGTATAGAATGAAAGCCTAAGCTAATCAAATTGTGTGGAGATAGTATTCGGAAAACAACAAAGGCAAGATGAATAAATTGCACTTGCAATATCTCCATGCTTTACCAGCAATCAATTCAGTGATTGTAGCGTGCACTGCAAGGGCAAATAGAAACAAGCCAGAACTTTGTGGATCTCAAGCTTTCCAAACTCATAAAAAATCCCTAGAATGGAAGATAGTTAATGATTATCCATTTTCCAAAAACAACAAAAGCCAATAGAAGCTCAAAGAAAGAAGAGCTTGTTAAATGAAATGTAGATGAACCATTACAGATTGAAACCACTGCCTTGGTGGCCGCGATGGTTTGGGCTCTCTCCCCCTAACGCAAGGGGAGGAGTTCGAATCCCCTCACGGTCGCTTGGGGACTTAAGTGTGACGCCAGGGGTGGTGGGTCCTCCCGCTTACGTGTCACCCCAGGGTTTACCCTCCGGCTGCCGGCCGTGCGGGGTTCCCTGGGTTACCAAAAAAAAAAAAACATTACAGATTGAAGACAGCCCACATCAGAACAGAAGAGGCTTGCATAAAGGAAAGAGAAGTAGGCCCTAATCATCCTACCATAAATGGAAAAAAGCAGAAGCGGCAAACAAACTTCATTCAAACGAATAACTGCCTAGAATCCACAAAGCAGCTGTTTGTCCAATTTCAAACAATCATCAACTCAGCCCTACAGAAGAACACGACAGATCACCACTTCTCAAACCCGGCAAAACTTCAACGAGAATTCCACAATTTTTATCTCACTGCTCCCTGAAGATAATCAACTGAAGACAAACTTAAATCAAAACTACAAATCCCTAGAAATCTTCAAAATTTCAGTCCATCCCCTGTCCTGAAGATGGGATCAGAGACTACTGCAGAACTCGAGCAAACAAAGACTGAACAATAGATGACCACTCCTCCAAGAAGCCCAAGTACCTCATTCTATGTAAACTGACCAGATTTTATGTATTTATCATCCTTAGACGAAATGCTTAGATAAAAAGATCGCTCTAAAAGGAAAGATGCAACTGCCAATCCACCAAAATCCATATTCATCTTGATGAAAAATAAAATGGAAAGATCAATACATTGATGAACCATCCAACATCGCTTTATAAGTGAAAACATTACAAACTATACTTTTGGTGAAGTTTTGGCAAAAGGTAAATGTTACCGCAAAAAAAAAAAAAAAAAAAAAGTGAGAAAAACAAGTATTTTTTTGGAAAAGAACCTATCCTGCAAGTTTTGAATAACATAGAGAAAAAAGGGGCAATAGGTCACACCAAAATGACATCTCAGCATAGGAAATTATCATCCAGATAACGTAAATCTCATCAAATATAAACACAAAAGAAACCTGACAAAGAATTCTTCAAATAAACCAAATTTAACATCTATTGACACAATAATCAAGCAGATACACACGCCAAGTCAAAAAAACCCTGACAGAAGAGCTTGTCCTATCAATCAATTCTTACGCAGGAAGAAAGAGCCAGCACTGATCACGGACACTCCATCTCGAAATTGACGAGGTAAAGCAATGCCTCGACCAAACTATGACCTGCGAAGGACATCTGATCGTTGCACCTAACCTTGACTAGAAGATAACAGAAGTGGAAGACAGATTAGAAATCGATGCTTATGCAGCAGGAAAGAACATCACTGATCCCGGACACTCCATATCGAACTTGGCCACGTAAAGTATTGCCACCACCAGACTCTGATCTGCGAACGGAAGAGAACTATTCCTTCCAATTTCTATTTCTCTTTCTGTCACGACATGCTCAGACGTCAAGAGATAGAAGCCACACTACCAATTCACCGAACAACGAGAATCCAGAATAAGCCGGTCAAAACAACAACGCAAAGTTCAACCGATCGCCCGATGAATCACTAAGCAATCAAAGGACGGACGAGGCTTAAACCAAAGAATTCAGATAACCAATAGGCATCGTAGGCCAAGCGAAACCCTCGAGGATCTCCGCAACCAGATGATGCTTCACAAAATCAGACAAGAAAGCAAAATGAGGACACCATCGACAAAATCAATCAATCAATCAATCAATCAATCTAGAAGCGGAAAACGAAGAAGAAGAAGAAGGAAGGGCCGATGAAGAACGCCTAATCAACGACGACGAAATCGCAGAAGAAGCCATGGGGTAGAGAGGAGAACCAGGAACACGGAACGAGAGCAACGGATACGAATGAGCACGAGAGGGGAAAAGGACTGTTATTCATGGTGAAAGGATACACCGACTTCGGGTCGACCGTTGATGTAAAAATATATCCGAAGCGAGCATCGTGATTGGACGGCTGTGATCTGCTGACTGTTCAATTTAGGAACGTCGGTGGGCTTTCCAAAATTTCGACCGTTGCTTGACACGACGCTCGCCGTGAGAGAATTAGGAAAGATGCTCGCTACGAATCATCTTCGACCACGTGTCGTCGGTTGCTAACGGTCGTGTCCTGACTTCTTCTTGGGGCTTTCCCGCCGAAATTTAGAGATTGAGAATAATATTATCTGGATTTAAAAAATTTAGGGGTAACATTACTACCTACCGACCCATGTATTTTTATTTGAAAATTATTTTCGCCCAGCTCCTTTCACTTAGCTGAAAACTTGCCATCCGTAGTCCTTGAGGCATTTCATTATGCTCCTCTTGATTTGAGTCCATCGATAAAATTACTAAAACGAGCTGCTTTTTCAATGGAATATATATATGCCGTCTACGTATATCTCTCTCCACTCGTTACTCAAACTCGAGCTAGCAGGATTCATGGCAGCTCGCTACTTGAGCTCATGGTGGCCATGATCTCCACTCGTTACTCAAACTCGAGCTAGCAGGATTCATGGCAGCTCGCTACTTGAGCTCATGGTGGCCATGATCGCCAAATTCAAGCAGCACTACAGCAAGGGACAGTTGATGTTGGTGGGGTGGTCAAAGGGGACAAGGGCAGTGGCTAGTGGTGAGGTGGGCGATGAACGATGGGGAGAGTTCACACGTGCATGAATTTTTTTCACGTCACTAATTTGGCATATATCCCCACTTGAAAATAACAAGCGGGTCATGACATGGCACATGCAATTTATTATTCATGTTAGCAATCTGATAGTCCACGTTTGAAAAAAAAAAAGTCTAATCAAGACTTACATTGACAATATACAAAATACAACATTGCTTTTTTTTTTTAAAAAAAAAAAGTAATAGGACAATTTAGATTCTTGTGCAATTGTACAAGAACTATCGGTTGCATTTACTCAAGGGATTATGAAAATATCATGTCAAAGTTTCCAGTATTTTGGTCTAAACAAAAGTGAATGTTTGTTCTGCAAAATGATTCAAATCAAAAGTAAAACAATAAAAGCCATTTAGGACATGTTTGTGAGTGTTTCTATTCCTCTATTTTTCATTTTCTCGTTTCCGTAATAAATAAATAAAAATTAGAAATTCACTTAATAACGTCAGCTAATTTTTCTATTTTTAGGCATAAATAGGTGGCTAGTTCGTAGATTTAGAATAGAAACAAGAAGTAGAAGAAGCTTACTTCTTTATTTTCAAAAACAAAAAGAGAAATGATGTCATTAAAAAAAAAAAAAAAAGGCTTAACGTAACCTGATGCTCATCTTTACACAATCGACACAAAGTCAAGTCTCTCAAGCCGATCCTAGTCCCAATTTTCGGGATAAATAATAAATAATAAATAAATAACTAAAAAATTAAAATTCATAGATTCATAAATTTAGAGAAAATTTAGAAATTAGATTTTGAGTAGTTTTACTGAATTTAAGTGTTAATTCTAGTTTATAATTAATTTAGCATAAAAAATTATGAAAACTTTTGCTGAAAATTGGATTCAAAATTAAATAAACTCTTAGGGCTTTACTATATGGATTTTTGAATGCCATTTTCTTTTAAAGATAATGCTATTTTTAGATAAAAACTGTTTCCATAATAGAAATATTTCCAAACACACTCTTAATCCTAAGTGAAAAAAAAAAAAAAAGAACAATGGGAACGCTCTTTCTTCGAAACTTGTTGCCACTCCCCTCTATCATGATCTCGAGTGACAGCGTTGACAATTTGGTACCAACAATTGGCAATGTGAATGAAAGAGGTGCTTTTTTCACTTTAAATCTAGATTGGGCAGTTGTCATTAAATTTACATTTGATTAAAGGCTTTAATAATTTCATGTACTCCCATGAAATGACCTGGCAACCTTGCCCATCGCAAATTGCCTCTTGGCCGCCACTTAGGAATTTTAACAACGAATTATTACTATCTTTTTTCCTCGGTAGTACGTTCTACTTTAGTTTAAAAAGTTATGAAGATTGTCTTAAGAGTATCCTGAAAGATTATGTATTTTCTTTACAAGTTTGAAAGATAGTGTTTAATTGTCCTAGGTGTAAAACCTTGTGCTTTTTATTAATTGTTTGAAAGGTTGCATTGAATTTATTCTAAGTATATAAGGCTGTGCCTTTTATTGGAATTTGTTCTTTTCTTAGGGGCTATTTGGTAACCATCCAAACAGTACCCGATTCTGATTTTTTGTTCCCAGAAGTAGTTTTGAAACAGAATCGCGTTTAGTAAAAATTTTGTTCCTAGGAACAAATTTTTATTTTTTTGTTCTCGGAAGTAGATTTGGAACAGAATCGAGAATTAAAAAAAAAAAAGTTTCGAGAACAAATCTAAGAATCAAAACCAACTCTTCTTCTTTTCTTTTCTCTTCTTCTTCTTCTTCTCTTTTCTTCTTTTTCATCGACCGCCATTCGCCACCGTCGCCGCCGTATCGTCCGCCACCGTCCACCGCCGCCGCCGATCCACGTCAGAACGGTCAACGAGCTCGCCGAAGGCAAGCCCAGCCACCGGCGAGGCTAGGCGAGCCTTGTGATCTAGTGAGGCCGAGCCTCGTCAGTGGCCAAGCGGGCCTCGCCTAGCCCCGATGAGGCTCGCCCAGCCTCGGCGAGGCTCGACTCACCAGATCTGGCGAGGCCGAGCCTCGAGGCCTCAGCCTCGCCCGGCCCGGCGACGGGCGAGGCCTCGGCGGCAAGGCTCGGCCGACGAGGGCTAGCCTCACCGAGGGTTGGCGATGCTCCGATGAGGTCATTGGCCCTCATCACGGCCGGTCGTCGGTCCGGCGACCGACCACTTGAAAGAAGAAGAAGAAGAAGAAGAAGAAGAAGAAGAAGAAGAAGAATACGAGAGAAGGGGAAAAAAAGGAAAAAATTTTAAAAATTAAAAAAAAATTGATTTGGAATAGAATCAGTGAGCATGGTACCAAACGCAATTCTATTCTAGAATCAGAAATTTTGGACAGTTACCAAACGGCTTAAAATGCTTAGAATTTATTCCCGTGAACAGAATAAAAAATAATCATTTTTTATCAGAATCTATTCCCGGGAACAGAATCAATACTAAACGCGCCCTTAATATTCCAAGAACAACTTTCTTTATCTAAAATCCGAAAACATTGCTGATTTAAAAATTTTAATGTGGCAGTCTTTCTTACACTTTGTTAACGGTGGGCTGGCAGTATGGCCTTGGGCCTTAAGATGCACACAATTGTCTTGGATGGGTCGCGATCATGTGGGGCATTTGCGTTTTACCTGTGGTTTGCGAGGGAAATTATATGCTTCAATCTAGCAGCCGATAAGAAAAAAAGAAATTTAGTAAAAATTTAAGTAACTTACGGATTTTCATAAAAGGTTAGTAATGATAAGGAGTAAATACTAATGATGATATAAGGTAAATGGCTTCCTCTAAAGAAAGATAGCTAATTGTTTTTTTACAAAGTGTAACGGTTATATTACCCTAGTTGAGGACAATTGGTGAGTGTTGCCACGTAGTACCAGTGATTAGAGCTTGAGGCAATTTAAACTTAAATTATTATTAGTCAATTGCTAAGTGTTAGCATTCTCGAATTTAGGAACTTCATGGTAAGATTAGTAGCCCTAAGGTAAATTAACAGTCATAGGTGCAACACATATCTCTCACGTGATTATGTTTTTAGTCACATCGCTCGCTTCCGTGCTTGTGGTTCATTCCCCCTTCCTCTCGTGTCCCAATCTTACACAAGACGATCAAGTTCATAGCCGATTTGCTAGACGAAGGACTCAAAAACCTCACGCGATCGCCCGAGAGAAGAGAGCTCCAAGATCACTCTTGCACACAGGTTTGGGAGAAAGGAATACTACACTAATAAAATAATTCAAGGATTCAAAGTTTCATTAGAAATACTTGCTAGATGCTTCCTAATACAAGGTATTATATTTAGTAAGGTTCGTCCTCCTCCTTCGAACATTCTTTGGCTTATCCTAATACATGAACCAGCCACAAATTTCAAGAGAATGTACTTTGACTTTACTCGCCCTTCACTCATTCATGTCCAGCCCAGTCAGTGTACTTGTCCGTGCATGCAGATCCCGCGTGCATCTCGTGTCCAGCTCTTTTGCCAGCTAATTTTAATGTTTCTCAATCGTTTGTCTACAAAATATCCTTAATTATTCATTTTACAAACGCCAAATCCATGGGCAATTAAGTAAGTTGATAAATGTAATATTCCTCAAGCTTCAAACTTAGAAAATTCCAAATCTTGAATTACTTTTATCTTTCTATATATGGTCGCACGATTTTTCTTTTTTTTTTTTTTTTTTCTTTTTTTGTAGAGTGTATTGTTATTTATAATTTCTATCTATAAACCATTGATTCAAATATTTTGTAATAAAATGATTTTGGTCAATCTTTTACATACACAGATTGCGGGTATACATGTGCCAGTTTCATTAGAGACGACCAGTAGCAGAAAAGGAGAGACCAAAGCACGACCAGGTACCAGGAAACAATATCCACTGCTTAGTCCAGCAACTGCCGGTGCCTTATGAGCAATAGTTGAGATGTTAGGCAATGAAGAGCACTTGAAACATGAGAAAAGCAAAGCGATATCGTCAGGCCGCGTCTTGTGTAACATACGAGAAAAGGTCGCATTAACGCACAAAGTTGCTACACTGAAGGATCTCTGATTGATCCCTAAAGCATGGTTTCTGAGAGGAACAACTCTAGATTGCATCGATAAAAATTGATTATCATGTACTTTGGCCACTGCAAAGCGGCTTCCCATGGCATTGGCATCACGAGCTTCCGGTATCACCCAATGGCTCCGATGTCTCGATGCTCCACAGCTGATCCTCCCCATTTCCTCACTCGACTTCCTGCTTCCTCAGCCTGAAATTCGATGAGGCGTTGTATTCCAATGCAACAACTGTGTGATTTACAGCGCTTGTAGAAGATACTAAGAGCACAAACAGAAGAGGACCAAAGGCAACGGATGGATGACGAATCAATGATGTCTAATGCTTATGTCGAAAGGAAAGGAAACTTACTTCTTGGTTCCAGTTGGTTATGGAAGTGATAATCACTAAGATGATGGTTTGCAGACAGGTGCCTCCGATCATTCCCGACCAAATCCCCTGAAATAGCAAAGATAAAGGCGGGTTTTGCAGGAAAGAATCATGATTAAACGAGTTGAAATGAAAGTAAGATTTCATTCGACTCTCTTCTAGCTGTCCTTGAGGAGCTGTCACATTTACTTAGCCACGGACCAAAGCCCGAACGTTCTCATTTTCTTGAATTTAAGTCGGAAAACAGAAAATTCGTAACACAGACATCGGGCACTGACTGCCCTGTAGAAATGCGGTAATTGTCTCTGGTCACCTAAGAAGTTGTTCTTCAATGTCTTGCTTTCTAATATTTCAGATGACATGAAAGCTGATTTTGTTCCATACACATCCTATTAGTCTAATTGATCAAGCACTCACCATCGCCCCAAAACCGAATTTGAAGCCGAGCAGGATGCCGGCTGGCAATCCAATGATATAGTAGCATCCGATATTGATGTATGCAACGAGGGATTGCCATCCGGCGCCAACAGCAACTCCTTCACGACCCAAGGGAAGTACGATAATATGAAAAATGTTATTCAGAATAAATATGAAGCATGTAGATAATGCACATTCGATCTGGATGGACATTTTCTCGTAAAAATGACAATCCTGGGCCTCTAATTTTCCCTAAATCCGATGATTGAATATTTACGCTTGCTTTGCCCTGTCATTGTAAAAATAATTGAAAATCGATGGATGATGCTCTCGTGTGCTAGTGCTTACCTGATAAGACTGGTTGGAGACTGTTCAGGAGTACCGTGAATCCCAGTAAGAAGGCAAGCTTCGTCGTTTCAGCGGCGACAGCCTCGCTGCTCGTGAAGAGATAAGGAAAGTAATCTCTAGTGACGAACACGACAGCCATGGCAATAACTCCTATAGTCACCGATGTGACTGAAACAACCATCACTGCAAATTTTGCAGCTTGAGCATTGCCGGCTCCGAGCTCATTTGATACTCTCACGCTGGCAAAGAAAATCACGGTTGATTCTGTTATATCTAATAAAATACGTTTTTGAGTAACGATGTACCCTTACTTGGCACGAGCAGGTAATTGGTACTTAATGATCGATGAAACAAATTAGCCGAAATCTTGTTTAGCGGACAGAGGGAATGAAGTAAGAACCTCACCTTATTGCGGCATTGAACCCGACTGCAATCATGATGTCCCATCCGTTTATGTTCATGCTGTTCGCATCGAATTCTACTTATTAACCAATTCGTCCAGATGAAATGTGCTGCTGAAAGCATTACCAAAATGGAGAAAATGCCGACCTACCATATAGAGATGGCATCAACAGGTATCAGAGGGTTCGGCAGACGTCCGGCGATCACCAACAACACCATGAAGTACCACAGCTCCAAGCTGCAATCCACGTTCATACACCATCAATTCCACACTTTTGACACAATCGAACACCCATTGACGAGCATATGTAGGATCCGGCATACCATAACATCACAGCAGAAGCCAAGGAAAGCTTTACAAATCCCCACAAGTCCGCAAACGCGAGCCAGGAGAACCCACTCCAAGCGCCGTCCGACTTGGTGATGAAAATGTACAGCAGCTGGGCAACGATGATGAGCCACCATGATGTGTCGAGAGTGATCGCCGCTCCGACTACGCCACCACCAAGTTTCAAAATCACCAGCCAGCTGGATATCGCATGCAGCACCAGGACACTCGCCGAGATCCAAGCCATAACCAAGACCTTTCTCTGCGCTTGCAGAAACTTTTGTATTGGGAAATTGAGAGCATAAGCAAACAGTTGCGGGAGCATCCACAATGCGAACTGACCTGAACCGTAGCAAGGACATCCGATTAATAAAGTCGGAAGAACTTAAAAAAAATTTTAAGTAGCGTAATGCTGAACTCCAACTGCAACTTATTGATGCACAGATAATGGAGCACTGAGTACAACCATAGTTTAACTAAGGTCCAAGAGGCCCGTTACCCTTTTTAGTAAAGATTTTATATATATGCATACTATCTATAATGCAACTTCACGAATTGCAAAATCACCACGACTCGTGATGACTCCTCTAGTTCCTAGCATTAAAAAGAGTCTTTATGTCGGATTCAGGATGCAAGGGAAAATCGTTCGAGGAGGGAAAAAGATGGATGTCGATGAAGAGACTTACCAGCAGCTTCCGAGATCTCGGCAGTTTCACCGATGAGCTCGAGAATGGGAGGAGCGAAGACGTAGACGGGGACCAAAACGCAAGCTGTGGTCAGCAAAATGACCCATGATCTCTGCATGTACACCCCCAACATCCTGATCCGTCCCGCTCCAAACGCTTGCCCGCACAGCGTCTCCAATGCACTTCCCATCCCCAACTACATCCAAGCACATTCAAAACATCAAGAAAGAAGAAACGAACAAGTCATTATTCTCACAAAACGATGCCGAGTAATCAAAACATGTACACACATATTGAACACAGTACGACTCGAGAAGGAATGTCGCAACTTTCCGAGTGTAGACCTCATGTCAACAGTAAAGAATAGAGACAGGGATATCAACCATGACTCCAAACGCAAAGCCGCCAACTACGGAGTTCCCGACGGAGACAGCAGCAAGGTCGATCTCGCTGAGCTGGCCAACAAAGATCTGAGTCAGCGCGCCGAGCGTGTACTGCGTTATAGAGGTGAAGATGGCGGGGCCGGCAATCTTCCATAGCTTCCCGGACTCGCTCATGAACTGCCTGAAGATGCTCGCTCTCTTCTCCCCTCCGACAACATTGTTGTTCCTGATGCTGTCCTCTCTGAGAAGCGGCGTGTCCGTGGCCATTGCCTTCACACCTCGTTCTCCAGAGACGAGTATCCATGGACGTCGTCTCCACACTCGACTTTATATTCAGCCACGAGAGAGCAAGGAAAAACCGTGGGATACGAAAAGGAAAACTTCCAGAAGAATTATTTCACCCTTTGGATTGGGCCCCTCGAGCGAGATCAACAAAGAACTTGCTGACACCTTTCGAAATCTTTGAAAATCGTTGCGAAGACAGATAGTTTTCTTGTTCCAAGTCGGGTAGGTTTGGAATTGGAGTGTGATGCTGTGATTGGTAGTGGGTAGTGATGCATTTGAGAGTAGGTCTGGTGTCCGCGTCGTTCTGGTGAAATACGTGCATGGGACATCCGTTCTTGAACCTGAGAAAAGGCGCGATGGATAGAAAAGAAACGCGTATGCAAAGTTAACCTGCAGAGGAACTAGTGTAATGTTCCGCGACACCAAATGCAGGACCGATTCTCGAATCTGGATGGAAGCGGGCGGGCAATCAGCTCGATCTCGCCGGTGAGATGGCGGAGCTCTTCCGAGTCAACATACCGAGTGAGTACTGAGTCACGGCAGCGAAGACAATTGACATAAGACACAGACACACAACCTCACGAATATCTATATTTTTTAGTCGAAATAATCAAAAAACGAACCCATAATTATCATTTTTTTAAAATTTCTCGCTTAATACACTTATGTAAAACTATTCATTTTTCCTCTCACACGGTCACGCAACATTGCACACCCACATAAAAGTTCGACATTTGATTTAAATTATCTCTTGTCAATGTATTTTCTATATCAAAGATTTTATCATCGATCATGATAACCCGATGATAGATAGGTCACGTTATATGCCACAATTCGTGCCTTGCACACTTTTTTATATCACGTGAAGAGATTTTCAAATTATCAAGACACCGATAGTATTGTAATTAAAGACTCTAGCACTTAAAGGTGCCCCAAGTAGTTTTGACTTAAAATGTTCTGCAATGAATGTAGAAATTCCATGAGAATGCCCTGAGGGGCGGCTGCATCGGTTGCCTATAAAGAAACGGATAATTATGCAAGTAGTTCTTAAATTTTGGCTTTGTAATGTCGTGTCATCGGGACTAATCAACTAATCAAGTACCCGCACCAATTACCTTGTGGGTTTGACACGTAGTACTGACTGATTTGGATGTCTTTAAATCAAGAGGAGAGTCGCAAACATGACAAGTCGTGTGAAGAAAAGAAGCAAATTCGAAGTTGGGTTTGTGCACTAGTCTTAATCCAATTGCCTTGTAAACCGTAGGGTAGACGCTACCCGGTGCACTCAATGAGGGGCCGAGTTTCGCTAGTGGACACTTAACTAACAATGCAGGGATATTTACAAAGATAATCTCCAAACTTTGACTCAATATATTATATTATTTTTTAATTTTTAATTTATTTAAAATGGTTCATGAAATTTTTATACATATTGAATGTAGTCATTGGACTATATAAAAATATCGAATATTACCTTTCAATTAATTCAAGTTAACGGAATTTGCTAATTTGATTTTCAATTTGATATATCTGAACAGTGGACAAAAAAATAGTGTTATACATAGATTATTCACATAAGATATTCAACTTGAAATGGAATATATAATCCACGTCAACATGGATTATCATTTTTTCCAAATTAAATATATTAAAAGGATTATTATGTTTTAATTCGAGTGGAATATTTTACATGAATAATCCACATGTAATGTTAATTTTGTCCACCGTTCAAACGTATAGCATTGTTAACCAAGTCAGCAAATTCCTTTAATTTAAATTAATAGTCCAAGGATTAAATTAAACATGAATAAAAAAATTAAAAAATGACATCAAATAAATTAAAAGTTTAAAGATGATATTGTATATTGGGTTAAAGTTCTAAGACCACATTGAATAAATTAAAATTTTAAGGAAGAAATTATACATTAAGCCAAAATCTAATGATCGTTTGCCATTTTCCCAACTCTATATTGTAGTGCACATTGCATTCACGTCACCATATTTTGCCGGACATTACACAATAGACTGATTGGACCACTTAAAAGGATCCCTTTTGCTTGGCTATTCTAGGCCTTCTTCTATTCACACCTGCTTCCCTTTTGTACCCTTGCCAATTAAGCTTTCCAGTCCAGGTCATCTCTCAATAAGTAAGAGGAGGTTGAAGCTTATAGGTAGTAGCCTAAGTGCTAAGAAGCTCTAATCATGCTACTTCCACTATATGTTTAACACATTGAACTCGATACCTTGGCTTCCTCGTTCTAACACTTATACCCCTTCCCCTTATGAACTACTGTATTCCTACGAGCCAATAACTAAATCAAAACTATTACACACTCCATAGCTCCAGCTCTTCCATCTCCAATCTCTCAAACGCATAAAGAAAGCAGTCAGCAAAACCCCCACCACTTATACCTATATTACTCCAAATGCCAAAGACAATTCTTCTCGTAAGCCCAAGGCTTTTGACATTCGTGGACGGAATGCTTGCCCAACTCTTATAGCTTCGCCTGCCTTTCACTCCTCTTTTCTTAATAGAATATATTCTAACTACCTTTCTCTGAGCTCCTAGGCTTACACGTACCCATCTCTTGCTTTAAAGAGTTCCTTATTCACAGGTAGTACAGTTAGAAAGGAAAGGAGATTTTTTTTTTTTTTTATAAATATAGAAATTACTTAGCCGTTAAGTTTAGTTGAGAAGGAAGGTCCTTCGAGCACTTCTCAATTATTAATTAATTACTAAATGTGCTGAACTTTAGAACTTTTGAAATTGTGGCACTTGGATGGAAATTTGACCAAATTTTCTAGACATATACTGATGCGGGAGAAATTTTAGAGAGAGTGCGGAGGCTCGACAGAAGTTCAACGGTTTGCTTGTCACCGGAGGACAACCCTCCTGGGCGAGGTGAGGGTAGCGCAACCCATACGCAATATAGATGGTGCTACACTACGCAACGCTTATGTTATGTAAGACTACCATGTAACTTTAAATATGGGAAGTTTGATCTAGTGATAGTAGAAAATAACGAGCAAAGAGATGAAAATAATAAACATTTGTCAATTTGACGAGCTACTCATAAAATATATCTCAAATAGAAGGAAGATAATCTTGCTCAATTAGGTGGCTATTCGCCGTTCGAAATATCTTATGTTATAAGGCTTTTACGTTGATTCAACAATCATCTCAAACTTAAAGAAAAATCAATTCAAATTTAATGGTTGTTTCGAGAGATCTTGTTAGGTCTACTATGCTTGTAGAAATTGGCTTACTTGTGTCATCATACTCTCTATTATGCTTGTAGAAATTGGGTTAATTGTGTCCCACGTGTCATACCCATGTGTTAGGCAATTAGCAATATGCTTAAGCAAAATTTTGTACTCACAACCGTCTTTCAATCTTAATACGTGTTATTTCAAGATTATTTAGCTAAATTTGCTCATTTTTAGGGTTCCTTTGATTCATGGAAAATGAATGATTTAAAACAATTTTTCTTAAAAATAACTGTTTATATCGATTAAAATAATTAGTTAATAAAAGATATTTTCATTATCGACAACGATTTATATCTAAATATATTAATAAATAATGAAAATATATTTATTCATTTATTATTATAAACTATATAAATAATTATTTTTAAAATTGTTTATTTTTCGTGATTCATATCAAGAGTTATAAGTCTTGCCTTTCTTGGGACACCATTAGTTGGTTTAAGTCTCTATCGTGCCTGTCCCGCTGCACGTGCCGCTTCCCTGATCTTTACGAAAAGATTGATTAGCTGTCTTCCCTCATTTACCGTACTTCGCGGATTCCAAAGACGAAATCCTCGTATGGGTTTTCACGAAAGCCAATGAATGAGATATTTCCAGCAAAGAGACGAACAATTAACGAGGAGAAAGCCATCACTGTGCTTTTATATTAGCAAGGTTGATGAAATTCTCCTTTAAGTTTCATTTGTTTGTAAAAAATAAATAATTATTTATATCGTTTAATATAATTAAATATTGATTTTTTTATTATTTATAATAATTTATATCTAAATATTTTTTTAAATGATGAAAATATTTTTTATTCATTCATTTTGATAAACAATACAAGCGATAAATTTTTAAAAAATAATTTTTCGAATCATTAATCTATAAAAACAAATGGAGGTTAAACATTAAGTCTGATTTTTGCTACAGAGCATAATTATATGTCCAAATCCTTATTCCTTGCCTCCTTCTTCAAAACCCAATTTTTCCTGTCTTATACGATTCAATACATGATCTCCTGGAAAATGGGATCTTGTCCAGTTCAATCAATCGAATTCGTAGAAATGGGACATTCTCTTTTTTACTCTACTTTTTCCTCCTCCCGTTATGTTCGAAAATTGGACTTGTATCGAAATTGAAGTGACGGGATGCATGTGTGGTAATTCACTCCCCGTAATCACGTCCCAACTATTTCCCGCTTCATGTTTGCTGCTATCGCCCATGCCTCCACCGCGGCCACTGTTGCGGCCTCCGCTTCACCGTTGCCATCATCAACGGGAAGATAAAAAGGAACAAAATTTTTATAATTTTGCCTCTCTTCCCTCTTGGTGAAATGCGCAAATTTTCTTTTCCAATTTTTGTACGCACTTCCCATTTTCCCCTCCTCATTCCCCAAGCAAAGCCTTCCAAAGGAATTTTGCCTTGAGAAAAGCAGTTAACACAACAAACAATCCCAAATTGGCATACCGGTATAATATTTAACCCAAACTAATTTTCATAGTACAAAAATCCCAAACTGATACATTCATATCATATTTACTTTCAAATTAATCTTCACGTCACAAAAAATATGAAACAACTTTAGGTAAGTGTTTCACCGCTAAATTAATTTGAGCGTTTTTGTGCTGCAAAAATTGATTTTGGTTAAATGTGGTATGTATATATCAATTTAGAATTTTGATGGTCTTAATCCAAAATTAAAGTTTCCTAAGATATGGTCGGAAGCGAAGAGAATAGCAGTCGTCCTAAGATTATTTGCAAGTTGTCGAAAAGTTGCATCAGTACTTAGCGTACTTCGAAGTGGAGCAATGTTGGATACAAGCCATCTTGATATATCAATGTTTGAACGGTGTGTCGGAGCAACGGATCGACCTTTTTTAACATATGAGAGCAAGAGGACAAAATTTTCGGAAGCTGATTTTGCCCCAAAGAGACAAATTGGAGAGCCAAATTGATAACCAAATGTGCCTGAAATTGTCTAAAATTGGAATAAACTGTGGTTCGTTAGCTGAAATAACTTTGTCGAATTCAATACTTGACAAAAGTGATCGGCATCATCTAGACCGCCGCCATCATGTTAGGATGGGAAGACAAATTTTGACACGATATCATAACAAGACTCAATCACTACACGAAAGTTAGTGAATTTGTGTCGAGCTTAATCTTGTTCGGCTTAGCTTTGTGTCCACTTGAGTCATGTCATGTTTAAATCAAACTTGCAAGATATGAAATCGACATGTATAACTCTTTTAAACTAAATTAACGAGTGAGTATTGACACTCAAATCATTGCATTTTGCTAAAATTACTTAAGGTACTAAACTTTTATTTCTTTGCAAGTTATGTGCTTACTGAAATTTGACAATATTCCAACAAAACTACTCATATGACAAAGGCGCGGATAATCATTTAGATGCTTCCTTGCCGCCCCCATCAAAGCACTTCACGAGAAAATTCGCTCTTGATTCTAGCCAAAATGTATCAATTGCGAAAAGAAGATAAAAATTTCGATACATCGAGCGATCAAAATCAAAGCTCGGCGATTTGGACTGCAAAATCCACCGAACAGACCGCGAATTATTATAACGAACAATATATCAAACACGACACTAAACAAGAAAAAGCAATGCAAACTACCAAAATCTATTTAGTCTTTAAGGAGACTGTGGGATTTTGTATTGCTAATTATTCTCAAAGTTAAGTTCTAATACTCTCCATCATATTCAATTTGGTCTTTTACCTAGTACTAAGGCGTGAAAATTAGATTCGAATCCAGGACCTCCAACTTTGATACTACATGAAATTTTGTAGTAGGATCACTGTTAATTATTTTAAAAGTATAAACTTTAGATGAAAGGGCAGTTTAGCATAAGTTCAATTGCGTGCGAAAAGATCTTCGTGCTTTCCAGGAAGTGACTTGATTACGAAATGGAACTTCTGTTTGCAAGCACTTTTCACCACAACGCCACGGCTTCTCCAAGCTTTTAGCAACTTAAAAATGGTTAAGCCGTTTCCGGAACAAAACTGGCCAGGACACGGCTTGCCCCTAACCCCCCCACCTGCCACGGGGAGCCTCTAAAAAATTCAAGAAAAGAAGACTTGCGGACGCTGCGTTTCTCCGTAGGGGGGGGGGGGGCCTCGAAGCCTTTTTGCTTAGGCCGCCCTTCCTTTTCCTCCGTCGGGACCCCACGGAGAGACCATCCTGTCAGGGCGTCGTTTTCCCTTTTCTTTTTCCGGGTTTTTTTTTCGTTTTTCAAACCGCATTAACTCTATGTTGGTTGGACACCTTGCAAAGAAAACCTTTGATGGGAATCATTTGAAATGGCTCAGCCGGGCGTTTGTTGTTTTCTCTATTTTTTGATGCATCATAAGTTGTCAGATCTTTCTGGGTCCGGACAAAACCTGCAAAAGACCTTGCGGTTCCTCCGAGCTTGACTTTTTGGCATTTTGGGTAGGAGTAATTCGATTTCGTTGCTGTTTCTTGGAGCCGCGCGCATGATTTTGGGAAATGCTGTCGCTCCGCCTATTGTTCGGGACGGGTTTTTTCCTGCTCTGATTTCGTAATTGTTGAAAGATTGCGAGGAGCGCATTCCGTGTCTTTTCTCCCGTTTCTTTCTTGTAAAGGTGGTCGTTGGGGGCGGAGGGACGGAAAGGGAAGAAAAGAGGGGTGGAAAGGGCGTCGTCCATGCGAGGATCGCCGTTGCTTTTCCGTAGAATTGTGAAGTTATCTGATCTGGGTCTCGACCGCTTTGGCCATTTTTTTGTTGCAGGCTCTGCGATTTGTTTGAGGTGAGTCACTCCCCCACTACGTGTTTTTTTATAATGAAATGTTGGTGCTTTTATCAGAAGTTGAACGTTGTATTGTCATGATTTTAATTGACATGTTGAGCTGGAAGAATCTTAGTTCCTGATCCATGTTTACATATATTTGACTTTGATGTGTCAACTTACATTGTTCAAGCGCTTCCTTTATTATTCCGGTTCCCAGCTCATAAGCTCACAAGTATGACTGGCGCGGTGATCACTTGCTTATCTTCTGTTTTTCCATGTGCTCTTTGCCTAATAGCTAAATCCTTTTCTGGTTCAATTCAAGCATGCTTATGAGAAATTGGCCAACCTGTTCAAAAGGTTGTGTATGAGAACATACCGCTTCTTGAGTAGGGTTGTGATCAATTTTGAAGATCAGGCGTAGATGGTTTGCTTTCCACTTGTTGTACCTCCATTAGATTATTGAGCTCAGAGTTAGTTGCCAAATGTATATCGGCTGCTTGCTAAGGTATGGATTGCGTTCATGGAATGATGGAGGAAAACTACATCGACTTTGATTGCATGTCTATGGCTGTTAAACATGGGGTTCTACGAATACATTGAATGCGATGGAATTAGATAAGACAGATGATGAGAGTATCTGGGGCAGAGTTCTGTTGTAGACCTCACCGACCATAAATTCCATGATGTCTTTGCAGGCAAAAGCTTTCCAGATTATGAGCAGATAACATTTTGCCTTATGGGTTGGATCAGCAAAATCTTTAAAGGCTCGAGTTACAAAATTTCAGAAGGGCATTATGATGAAAATTACGGGAAGGATCCTTCTTGTGATGCTTCTTCCGCTTCAGGGGTAATCTCATCTACACCTTTTGGTTTGTCCCTGAAGATCAAATCCACTAAATATTACATTAATGGTGGGGAGTGCAACAAGTAATATAGATGATTTCTCTGCTCTGAAATGCATGCTTTTTCGTTTCTTCTGCTGCTAGATCTTAGTCAAAGTACATAGTTACTTGCCTATGGTGCCTGATATATCTGCCTCGATCAAAGCTTTCTGGGTTATATGACCAAGTTCACTCACTTATCCTTCTGATAGACTTTCTTGTTGAATCAAATCTAGGATATCTTGTCAGACTATGAGGATGAAGATTTTGGTCATGCCATGGCGCTATCCCTATTAGAACAAAATCACAACAGAGCAAATGTTACTGGTGAGTGATACAGCTAACTACTTCAATCACAATAATGCTAGTGATAGATGCTTCGGGTCATAGAATGTGTTGAAAATCGATGCTTTGATTATGTTGTGGTAAAAATATGGGATGAATATGTTGAATTAATGTCAATGATACGAATGATGAGATTGTATAATTCCCCATGGCTAATTGGTACGGATGGAAGAACTATTTTTAATTTATTGTGGAAGTTTTCTAGAGAAAAAGTGAACAGGACGACATGATATGTTTTATCTAATGCTTTGATATTTAAAATGTTGCATTGAAACAGTAAAACCCGGCTTAGCTTAGGAGCAGGTAGTGGTTGCTCCGGATGCATATGAACCTAATTTACATGCACAGTTAGATCATATCACATGTAGCGGTAATTGGAGGCTGGAGGCTCATATGCAGGTGGTACACTGAAGTTTGTTCACCTTGGGACAGAGAGACCACATTGTAGACATCGTCCAAGAGTTTCTGGGTGATGAAATTAAGCTCAATTTTTACCGAGGATTAAGCAACTGCATGTTGTCCAATGAGGCACTAGAATAGGAAATTTATATTTAATAGCCACTACAAAATATGCAACATCTGTACATCTTATACTCTATTCACACACAAAGTTCCCTATGCCATATGTGAGTTTAATGATACGGATGCTCTCGCATAAAAATTTTAAGTTTCTCAGCTAAATACCTTGGAAGTGTCTTATTTGATGTGTGCACTCTCAAATGTACCATGCTAGAATTCGACATAGTTTCTCAAATTGTTGGATAGATTATGAATCTCAGTTGAAAGAAGATGAACAACTTGCCAGAGCTATACAAGAAAGCTTGAACTTTGAAAGTTCACCTCAGCATGAAGACGAAAGCGCTCCTTACCCACATGAAAATGGACATTCTCCTCCCTCATACGGAAATGGGTATTCTCCTCCACGATATGGCAATGGACCTGCATATCACCCTATGCCAACATACTACCCGATGGGCTACAGGTATGCGGGAGACAATAAAACGTGCTCCGATTGTTTATAATTTCTGTGGTCAGTGTAAGTGACAGATTCACTTCTTCAGAGCCTTTCTCATAGGCTTACCATAGCCGCATATTGTCATATCTGGCATTTGACTGCATTTGTTGCATGTTAAGCTAATAGAGTATTTAAACGCAAATTAGATCCTGTTAGAAAATCATTTTGACAATACTTTATATCTAACTTGTTTAGTGATTTATTAGATACGAATTCAAAAATTACTCAAGTTTAAACATGCTTATTTCAAAATTAACAAAGGGACAGGATAAGTCTGGAAACTGATTTTATCAAAGAGTAATATCTATTCAAATTGGTTTAGTGCGACCACTAGAAATGTGAACAACTAAGTGAAATTTCACTATAAAGTAGACATCTATGTTGGTAACTTACAAGTTCAGAACTTTACTTTGGCTTCAGAAGAAAAATTCGTGGAGTATTGTCTGGCTTATTTGATTGACCAGCAAACTTAATTTGACACGAAACTTCCAGCATTTTCAGCTGAAAGCAATGGTCTCAGTTGCTTCAGGTTACAGAGTTTGTTTCTGTAATAAGCCAATATGGTCCAATTAGTCAGCTCCAGTTTATCTGTATCTGCCCCTAGCGAACTGATTTGCTTGGTTATTTTCACCTAGATGCTTATTATAACTTTAGCAATCAAGAAACCTCTTCCGAAATGAGATCTTGTGTGCATTCTTTTGGATAATTGTTATGTAATCCCTTTGCCTCACGACATTGCTCAGATGTTACAAATTTCCGTCTCTTTGGTGGTGAAACTTCATTTCTCAGAGTCGGATACATGCTATAGCTTTAAAAGCTTTTTTTGTTGATTAGCAATGGCATTATGTGAGAATTGAGGGCATAATATCTTCTCCCATCTCTATGTTATACTCTAAAAATAGAACTTGGATTTTACTGTGATTTCAGAACATATCCTTCAAAGCTCTAAATGGTTGTCAACTTCTAACTCAATATCTTATAAACGCCTTGCATCCTTGTGAAACCATCAGCGTAGATCTGCTGGTTAATCTCTGTATGGGGTTCTTAGCTTTCTCTTTCCGACGGTTGTCTCCCTTCAAGCACCATGCATTCGTCAAGTGTGATTGATAATCACTTTCTCTTCTACAGGATCTGTGCTGGATGCAATACAGAGATTGGTCATGGACGGTTTTTGAGTTGCATGAATGCTGTTTGGCATCCTGAATGTTTCCGCTGCCATGCTTGCACCCTACCAATTTCTGATTATGAGGTAATGGGTGTCTAAATTACTGAGTGAAGTGTTCAATAATTTCTAGTCCAGGAATCCATTCTTTGTTATTAGCAGTGTTACTTGAGTTGTAGACTGGCTAATTTAGCATTTTTATGCAGTTCTCTTTGTCAAGCAATTATCCTTACCATAAATCTTGCTACAAGGAGCACTACCACCCAAAGTGTGATGTCTGCAGCCATTTTGTAAGTCATGGGAGTTACTAGAATAAAGCTCTTGATGGTTTACTCCATTTGCTTTAGTGATGCAAGCTCAAGTTGTTCTATGGCATTTATTCCATAGGGCTATTTTAGTTGTCTGGTTTCTGAGGAAACTGCTTCGGAAGTTCAGTTTGAACTGCTAAACTAGGATGTTCATGCCCAACCTTTTCTGAGTGCGAAATGTATGACGAATTATTAACAATCTAGTCCGTGTTGATAAAGATACAGATTGTCCGAGCATGTAGTAGAGTAAGTAATGAGATGTTCTCATGGAGTCTTGTGTTTTGTAATTTAAATGAAAGACGATCAGTACCTGTTTTGCATTTGTCATTTATCCAGTCTTTGCACATTGATAGATAGAAACTGGAGATACCTGCTGTAAGAATTTTCATACCAGCCTGTCATGTTGCATTTACGAGAAACGATGGTCACTAAATTCTTTTGCCCCCATATTATCTATTTGTCAATAATTTCGCCCTTAATCCTATCATATGTTAATTAAAATACTTAGCAACGGGCTATGATTGAGTGGATTCATCGGGGTCCTCCAATCCTCAAGCTCCAGTTATGACTCTTCATGGTGCTTCGATGTCTAACTTTCTATTCATCAAAGAAAAAGAATCTATTCATCAAAGAAAAAGAAAAGAAAAGAAATACTCATCAGATGATGCTCGGAAGAATTTTGTATTTTAACATTTGTAAGTGCCATTGATTGATCTTTGGGGGATAAGGTGCCTAGTTTTCGGTATGGAGAAGCAGAAAGCTCTCCATCTTTTTCTTTAAATCTTTTAGAAACTCCACTTTTTGACTGTGCTCATTTTGGAAATCTCTTGACAGATCCCTACAAACCTTGCCGGTCTTATTGAGTACAGGGCGCATCCCTTTTGGAGTCAGAAATACTGCCCTTCTCATGAACATGATGGGACTCCGCGATGCTGCAGTTGTGAGCGAATGGAGGTCAGTATGATTAAACTACTTTTGTGTTCTTAAAACCAGCTGAATTTGCAATAAACTAATGTCGTGAGGATTAAGCATTTTCTCATCATTCATGTGCAGCCACGAGAGACCAGATATATTGCTCTTAAAGATGGTCGAAAGCTCTGTCTCGAGTGTTTCGACTCAGCAGTGATGGACACAAATGAATGTCAACCATTGTATCTTGGTATCCAAGAATTTTATGAAGCTCTAAACATGAAAGTGGAGCAGGAAGTTCCACTACTTTTAGTCGAGAGACAAGCTCTGAATGAAGCGAGGGAGGGAGAGAAACACGTAAGTCAAGCAGCTCTAGATAATCTTTAGAGCTCCTCTAGTGGTTGGGAAATTGTAGATAACTGTGACCTGCACTGCTGACAATCTTTATTTATCACATTAACGTATTTGTCAGAATTTTCATGCCACTTTCAATAATTAATTTGATTCATTATAGTGTTGATGTCAACTATTGAAGTAAATTAGTTTGACTTCTAAATTTTTGCTGGATCATGCATGTAACGTGGTTCTGAGAATTTGTCTTAGAATAATCTGTGCTTGACAGTTTGTTACGAGATTTAATTTTACATTGCTTGTTTGCTTGTCATTATTTATTAAACTCATGCCTTCTGAAGTTTAATAATTTACTGATTGAGGTATTGTTCATTCTGGCCAACTCCGTCTATGATCCATCCCCCATTGTCTACTCTGAACAAAATTGTCAGAAGAGCTGTCGATTAGCAAGATGAATCATAATTCATGTTACTACAAACACGGATGACCTTAAATTATCATAAACTGAGTCGTATTGGTCATGCTATTGCTTTTTGCACTGAATTTCTTTTTCTTGGTTCAGGGCCATCATCATATGCCTGAGACGAGAGGACTGTGCCTCTCTGAAGAACAAATCGGCACGGTAAAGACTTTTAGACTGTATCTCTGTGTTTGTGTGTGGGTGGGTAGGTACGGGCGCCATACATGCATGTGGGTGGTGGTCGTGCGCCAGACACAGGCACAAGGCATCCCACATGCGAGTGTGCGTGCCCATCATAGTTTAAGATTTAAGTGTGAGTTGAGGTCTATATTAGCCCTTCATGAACCAGATTTCAAGACAGCCAGGAGTCAGGGGACGTCGAAGAGCAGGCCCAAAAACAGAGCCTCATCAATTGACACGTCGATGTGAAGTGACTGCAGTTCTAGTCTTGTATGGCCTTCCAAGGTATGCCATCCATGGATCTGATTCTATGATGAATTGAAATCTCATGAAAAGCTCCAGAAGAAGAGAATACTTCATAATTGGCACTTAATAAAACAAATGACATCTTACATACGTCTTTGTGCAAATAATGAAAAGAGGTTTGTACCCAAAAAATGATCTTGTAAGTTGGACAGAGATTTTGGAATTCTCTTTCGGCTTGTACTACTTTCTCAGACTTCAATAGTGGTCAGCTTACGTGCTATTGAAATGTTGATTGGAACATTATGCAGGTTGCTGACTGGATCTATACTGGCTCATGAAATGATGCATGCTTGGTTACGACTAAAAGGTTCTTTTCCATTGCACTTCTTTAGTTGAGTCTTCAGAAAATTAGATGGAAGCTTCATCAATGTGCTTTCTATATTCCTCAATTACTAAGATTATGCTGTTCCTTTGGATTTTTTCTTTTTTAAAACATTTTATGTCAAGAAGTGGCATCGTGTGTTTGGGTGGCTTCTCCATTCTCGTTGAGCTTTATCAATTCATTAGGTGTTCTATCTATGGTTGGTTGCTCCTCTTCAAGCTGCTGATATACCTGGATGGTTTTGAAGGTTACCCCACTCTTCGTCAAGATGTTGAAGAAGGGATTTGTCAAGTGCTAGCTCACATGTGGTTGCATACACAACTGATGTCTATACCAAGCCATGACTTCGCGTCAACCTCCTCAATTTCATATGCTTCCAGAGCTGCTAAGAAAGGTGCTAGATCTCCGTTTGAGAGAAAGCTGGGGGAGTTCTTTAAACACCAGATAGAGTCGGACGCTTCCCCCGTGTACGGTGATGGACTTAGGGCTGGTCTACAGGCTGTGCATAAGTACGGTCTCCAAAGGACACTTGACCACATCCGTACAACTGGCGACTTCCCATACTGATCATCCGAGAACATTCTCACATTCTTTTCCTGTTTTCCTTCCTTCTTAAATGGAAAGACCTGGCCTTTCATGCTGAAAATAATTTCGAAATCATGCAGTATCAACTTCCTATCTGATCTGTAAATTTCAATTTGATTATTATTGTTATATGGCATAATGACATCTCGAATTGTGAGCGGTATGATTTAATAAACACGGGTACTTTTCTGCAGTCGCAGTCTCGATCTGAAATGAGCTTCCCTTTTTGGCTCTTATCTTCTTTTTTTCCTAAGACAATGTTGAGCCATTTGCTTTGATCCTCTGCTTTGATGATGTTCCGTGATAGTTCAACTAATGCGATTCAGTCCAGTTTTTAATCAAGAGGGTCAATAATTTTTCTCTTCGACTTCTCCTAGTTCCTCTTATGGTAAGAAATTGTGACATAAACTGTATACAGCATCATCTATAGAATTAAACAAGAAGTTCTACTCTATTGAGCTAAATTCTCTACACTCTGAATTACACCCCCTTTCCAAGCTTCGAGTGTGGCGGTTGAATTTCCAGGGCCTTCAGATCTGCCTGGATTTTCAACAGAGTCGTCACTATTTCCTCCATACCTGGCCTCCGCGTAGGCTCATGTGCCAAGCAGGTCAGACTTAATCTAACCATCCGCATAGCTAAAACACTTGCGCTACGTTCAAGTCTAGGATCGATGAAGCTTTGAAGAATCTCCGTTTCCGCGCTGTCTCTTTCCATCGCAGAAGCAATTGCGGCTGAAAGCAGAACTTCCCTCCTGTCCTGCAAAATGACCGCATCCTTCCCTGTGATCAGTTCCAAGAGCGTCACTCCGAAACCATAGACATCGGTCTTTGAAGTGACCAGACCCGCCTTGATGTACTCCGGCGGCATGTAACCTCGGGCCCCACCATGGTGTGTAGCTGGGGAAGCGCTCAACGTTTCCCTTCTCGCGACGCGGGCAAGACCGAAATTAGCAATCTTGGCCCTGAGATCGCCATTCAGCAGTATGTTGCTGCTGTTGATGTCTCTGTGCACGTAGGCGGGCTTGGTGAAGCTATGGAGATAGTGAAGTCCGTTGGCGACATCGAGGGCGATATTGATCCTGTGGCTCCAGCTCCGAGTTTTCTTCGAGCTTTTACCGGAGGAAAGCCACCCTCTCAGAGACCCATGACTCATGTACTCGAAAACCAGGTAAAAGCAGCCATTGAATTCGCAAAACCCCCGAAGCCGGATCAGATTGAAATGGTTGATCTTCTTCAGTATGTTCACTTCGTTGGACACGTCTCGACTCACCCTCTTGACTGCCAGGGTCTCCTGGCTGAAGGCACCGCGGAACACCGAACCTTGGATCCTGTTCCGAGAGCTGAAATTCTGCGTGGCCTTCTTTATTTCCTCGAACACAAAGACTTTCAGGATTTCCTCCAAGCTGGCGATTTCGAAGCGGAGATCGACCGGCGAGGCTGATTTCCTAATCGCCTGGCCTTGAAACTGGGGAACCACTGCCTTTCTCTTCTGATGCCACAGCAAACATGCGAATGCTGCGAAAACGATCACCAAAAGACCACCCACCGCGGCTCCAACAGCCAAATACAGTTCTCTGTTGGGTTCCCTTCTTGGAGAGACATAAGGGGGCAGAGTCGAAGATGGCTGTTTCTGGTATGTTACTTTGGTTTGCAAGCTCGAAGGTGCGGTTGTGAGAGGAACAAGGATCGTCGTGAAGGGAAAAATAGTGGGGTTCGCTCCTAAAAATCCGTTTTCCATGAGTATGGCCTCGGCGCTGGCGTTGAACCTTTCACCAATGCCCGTAATGGTATCATTCCAGTTGATCGAGTAGGTCAGCAAGTACCTGACGCCGTTTCCAGTTTGATTCCTGGTAGGACAGGCGCACCGAAGAGGCACTCGCAGCTCGCTCGCCCGCTCCAATTCGAACTCGCCGTGCGGATTCGCTTGCTTGAGAGCACCGCATGTGGAGAGCCCCTGGTAGGTGTCATTCGCCATGGTGAGGTAGGTGTCGTTGGCACTGGCTACTGGAAACGCGGAGATCGCTCGGTAGTACTGCCCCGAGCAGGAACAGTTCACGGGAACGATCACCTCCTTGTCAGTGGGGAACACGGCGAGCCTCGTGACGTTGTTGGCTCTCGCGACGTCCTCCTGGTCTGAGGACAGGAGGGCCGAAATGGTCGGGACGGAATCGTTGGGAGGCCGAGACTTGAAGATGAGGAAAGCCCGGCAAGCGCGTCGGTGGCCATCGCAGGCGTAGAGGAAGGCCGGGGACGGCCCGTCCTGGTCGCCACTGTCACAGTCGAGGATGGAGTTCCCGGAGTACTTCTGCTGAGCATTGACAGAAGAAGCGAAGAGACTGAGCGTGAAGAGACTGAGGACAATCTGGCGATCCATGGACACTGAGAAGATTCAAGGATCTTGACAACGCTTTCGGGAAGCAAGCTTGATGTTGCTAACATTGCGCATAGCCGCGTGAATTTATACTATCAAAACTTTAGTGTATAAAAATGTATTTTAAAATGGACATTGCTATCGGTTGGATTTGATCCACAAGCGAATAAAAAACGTTCTGCAAATAAATCTCCGTTTGAATGGATAGATTTCAGAACAGTTAGTCGAGGAGTGTTGACTGAGTTCATGCATTAAACGGATTTTTTTAGCCATTTAGAACATTCTTGAGACCCCACCTAGATATAAAATCTCAATTTGAATTTCGTATTGAAATGCCTGGTCCGTGAATGAAATTCGTGTCTTACTGTGCCACTGCCCTTACCTACCCAATTTTGGATGACCTAAGGTTGAGCATCAAATTACTCCACAATAATAATAAAAGTGATGAGAACCGTAGGCTAATCTAATCAAAATATGGATCGAACTCGTCAAAGCAATGGAAAGAAACATATAGGGAAAGATCTTAGATCGATCCAAAAGATCTATTTGGAATTCGGAAACATCCTTCTTGTTTCTTAATGAAGATAGAAAATTAATCCACGAATAGACAAAATTGTAATGTTTTCATGCTTTGGAATCAGAATCCGATGGTTACAGATTCGATATGTTCCCTTGGGAAACTCAAATTCATGTGGGGTGCCACATTTATCCCTCAGTTGATCTGCTCCATACGGTCGTGACCCTAGATTATAAAGAAAATGGGGAAATTTTAAAGTCATTTGAAACCCAAAATACGCGAGAATTTGCATTGCGGTCAAAGATGGGTATGGCACAGGAATATCAAGTGGCCATTTTGAATTATCATGAAAGATTGATTTTTTTGTACTGGCATGGAGCACCCCAGACGACCCGGAATCGGTGTCCGGGCTTCGCAGGACCGAAGGAGAACGAAATCCGCAATTCTTTTGGACCAATGAAGCGAAAACAGACGACGATGACCGCAGACCTGGTCAAACAATTCAGATAAGACCAATGAGTCAAATCTCCAGCCAGCTAGAAAATAAATCATTTTTCAAATATTTCCTTAAAAACAATTAATTATATTGCTTAAAATAATTAATTAACAAAAGATATTTTCATTATCAACAACAATTTATATCCAAATTTTTCCGTGAACGATGAAATTATTTTTCGTTGATACATTTATACACACGATACAAACGATCATTTTTAAAAATCGTCTTCCGTAATGAGTTTTTCACGAAATAAACGGATTCTGAGTTAAACGAGCATGCATGTCTGAGCAAGTTCGAGTTGATGATTTCGTTTCTTGCTTGCAATTTTCTTCCTGAAGCATCCACGAGTAACTCTGGCAACGTAGTTCGTGTCATGTTGCGTCGAGGAACATACCACGAAGAGAATAAAGGACGCTTGATGCGTAGAGGAACATATAGCCACAAGCGCAAGAAGACAGACGCCCCCACTGTATACGCCCTGGCCGTCTTTCGTGTTCTTTTTAGATAGGGTTTTAGGGGGTTGAAAGATGAGCATGAATCGTGCCCGGCCGCTGCATCGCCTTCAGCAACCGCGGTCAAGCAACCCAACTAAAGAAAAAGGCCCGCATGTGGCTCAGGGCGAGGACCGTGCGGTCCAGTTCGGTGTCGGATTTATGTCGAACAGTGCATCGGTTCAGTTGTTCAGAATCGAACTGGATTATATCAAGAGCCGAACCAAACTGTATTGCAGTTCTCTCAACTTCGGAACGTTAAAACTTGGCTTAGATCAGTCAGGCGATGAGAACCGTTAGGCGAAGTGGAGACGAATGAAGAAGCCATCGATGGAGAGAAAGATTGAGACACAGAGAGAATCAAGCGCGACAGATTCACATAAATGCATTGGGGTGGATCTAAGGCAAGCAAATTGAAGAGGGTGAGCAGAGCATTCAAAGTTGAGCGGAGAGTGAGTGAGGTAGATTTTTGTTTTACCTTCTTGCAGGGCATGGGAGTTGAAATTCACATCTGAAAGAAGGCAATGTTCGGAGATCTAGGATTTTAACCTTTTTGAAAAGGGGCAAAATTGGATTTTTAGTAAGATTTTGAGGGCAAAACAAGCAACAAACTAATTTTCATTAATTCAGCCCTTAAGCATTTCGAAAATACTGAAAACTCAAAACAAGTCTGTATTTGTCTTGAGCTTTCAGCCTTTTTCAATGCTACATTTCGCTTGAAAGCTCTTTGAAAATGATTGGCAAACGCCCCAACATTTTCCTAAGAGATTTTGGAGGCTCAAGTCCGTTAGTAAAGCTGAATTCAACACATCCTAACAGACAATTAGATAGTGTGAGGTTAGTTGAATCTGAAAGATAAGTCATACAACCGTTATTTATAGATTGTTCATAGATTGAGCCGCATATCTAAGCATTTTCACTGTACCAGCTCTCTATAAAAAAAAATGTTTATAGTCAAAATCCTATTAAGGGTAAATGCTTATTCATATCCTAAATTCGGAGGATGCATAATACATGCCACCATCGACTATTGTAAGTCCCAAAATTAGTTTCTTTTACGTTTTTCAGGTAAAATAATGGTCGAAGTCCAACAAATGCAAATATTAAGAAGTGCAAAGAGAATTAAGAGTTAAGCTCTTTTGTCGTTACTTCTGTTGGCAGTTTGAAAGAGAAAGATCAACCATATAAAATTAAGAGCTCATCAAATTGCGATTCGATCTTCCTCCCTCCCTTTATGTGGTAATCTTATTGATTTTAGATGGTGAAGCGCAAAGAGAGGAATGTTCACTAAAAGGTAACGTAGACTCAAGAAACTACAAAGAAGGTGAAGAGAATGAATTCAGTGACTGTCTTTGATATTATCGAAAGGGTTGACCAAGCAATTGATTGTTTGATTTGGATGCGATAGGTTTCGTACTCAATCTAAAATTCCCCGTGCCTCACTCAATGTGCATTCAAGAAGTCACCACAACCACTCATGAGTGAAGTCTTCCTGATAAATCATAAGTCAAACAGTTTACTGTAGGTCCGCCTGAGCTAATAAGATTGGAAACACAATTTCGGCCTACCTGGGTAAAACAATTCCTTATTGAGCTTGAAAAATCATCGAAAGTGTTGATCGAGCAATTAACCATTTGCTTTGGATGCAACAGGTTTCGTATTTATATTAAAGTGCCTCGTGCCTCACTTAATGTACGTTCAAGAGGTCACTGTAACTAATCTTGAGAGGATGTCTTACTGATGAATGATGAGTTGGGCGACCTGCTATAGGTCCCACTGAGCTTATAAGGTTCGGCGTGCCCAGGTAAAACGATGTCCTTCTGGGTTCAAAACCCGTCTGTATAGGTCCACCCATGCGTGATCATTTTACGAAGTGAACTTAATATGTTTTAAATCATGGGCGACCCTGCGCAACGACTTTTAAGCCCGATACAGACATCGACTGGCTCATCGATCGGGCCTAGCGTGAACGGAGTAATTTACGTGCATCCACGAAAAGTCTAATCGAGTTAAAAAGATTTCGCATGTCCGTTTTATCCAAATAACTTAGAAAAACATGCAGTCGATCCATGAAGCTAATTTCACAAGAAGCTCTACGGACCTCGACATCAGTTCGAAGCCATCATGCGTTGGAATTCATGGAAATCGACCACTCCATTCCCATCGAGATCGAAAGCACGTATCATGCTCGCACACTCTTCGTACGAAGGTTCTTTCTCCCCGAGCCTCGCTAGCGCCTGCTGGAGCCCTTGCGCCGTGATGCCACCGCGACCCTCGTCGGCCTCGAAGATCTCAAACACCCTCCTGAGATCGCCGTCCGTCTCTCCACCGCCCTCGGGCTCCATCATGCGGACGAAGTCCTCGAACTCGAGCAGGCCGTCACCGTCCGAGTCGAAGTTGGCTATCACCTCCTGAGCCCCCCGCCGGGGTAAGGGATCGCCGATGGACACGAAGTAAGCGGCGAGCTCCTCGCCCGACATCTTCCCATCTCCGTCGCGGTCAAAGCGCTTGAAGGCTTGCGAGTACTTGTGCTCACCGATAACAATACCACAAGACGTGCTCGTGGAAGGTGACGGCGGAGAGGCGGCGTTTGGAGATTTGGGTCTCGAGTGAAAGTTACGGGGGAGTTTCAGGAGCTTGAGGCTCCTGCTGACGAGCCACTTCGACGGCTTGATGAGGACTACTAGAGCGGTGGCCATGAGATTATATGTACAAAGGTCTGAGTTTTGGCGTACTAGGGCGGTATCGATGGAGCTTAATTTATACGTGCAGAGGCGAAGAATAATGCGGTGCGCATTGCTCGGAAATTGCGCGATGAATGAGGCCGTTGCTACGCGTGAAGTTGCAGTGCAACTTCGTAGTTGGCGAGACTTTCCAGAAAGACTCAGAATTTTCTAAAGGAAAAAGACCGGCAGACGGATTGTGCTCAGTAATTGCCATGAAAGTGACTGGAAAATTCCTCCTCCTATCTATTTTTTTTTTTTTTTTTTTTTTGGGGGGGGGGCTTTGCAGGAAAAACCTTCCGATTGGTGAATAGAACTTTGAAAAAAAAAAAAATCTACATCGACCGACTTCACACGCATTGAGAATCTTGATTTTGGTGGGTCCCGTCACACGTGAGATCCCTCTTGATCTAACGGTAGTCGTGATACATCAGGCTCGCGCATTCACTGCATCCATAATAATAGATTGTGGGAATTGGGCTTATTGTGCTCGTGTATGAATGTGAGACAGGTGAACATTTGGATCGAATCAGTCACAATGCAAAATGTGAAGTGATTCGCAATAAATCCATTTGAAAGTCTGTAAGCTGGACATTCTTTACAAGCATCGTTATTTGCTAGAACATGTCCCCACTTTGCTCAAATAGGATGTCATAGTGAACTCAGTATATAAGATCATAGAGTCATTTCATCTAATTATTAACTTAATCTTTTAAGTGGGTTAATATCATAGTGAACTCAATATATAAGATCATAGAGTCATTTCATCTAATTATTAACTTAATCTTTTAAGTGGGTTATATATATTTACATGATTCTTGGCATGATTTCATATTCTTCCCGCCCAAGTTTGAGTTGGACATTTTAACATTACTGTAATCTAATTGAGTAGTATAGATTCTTAAATTATTTGCCCTATTGTAATCTGATTAGTGATGCAAATTTAAATTATCATATGACCTAAATTAAAATATTTTTTGAAAAAAAAAACGAGCATGCGCATTGGACGGCTGCAAAAGCTAGTTTCGGGTCAGTGTAAGAGCCGGCCACCGGCCACCGCCATCTTCTTCCATTCTACCTACTTTAAACGCTGCCGAAAATGAGCTATAAAGTATCAGAGCACTACATATTGAAAAATGATGTTGAACTTGATTAAAAAAAGAAAAAGAAAATGCAGTTTGCTTCAAGGAGAAGGTAAGCAGACTTAACCCAAAAATCTCAAATGAGACAACCCGTTAAAGGAAAAGGAAGATTATATCTCTTCGACAAATTTTGCATTTCGAATCATTACAAGGGGTTAAGCTTATTGTTAGCATTGCTTCGGGCATGATGTCTTTTTGCGATCTTGAAGTGCAAGGATTCTACTTCGACAAAAATAAATAAATAATAATAATAATAATAATAATACAAGGATTCTACCTATTGAGTTGATCATTGAATGTGAAATGCCATCCTCAGAAGGAATTCGTGGTACCGACGCAAGGCAATCGATTAAGACTCGCAAGAACACCGTGATCTAAAAGCAACCAAAATTTCTCCATAATTTTAACATGATCATGCTGCACATCGAGTGATCAATCATTAATAGGCAATGGGCAAGTCTAATTCGCGACATCATCATGTCCCTAGCATCATGGCAATGGACGAGTCCGGCCTCAATGGATCGAGACTTGGCTTCGATGGACTCCGGCACACTGGTGCCAAGGACCCAGGCTTGAACTCAAAGGTCCTAAGCCTAGGCATGGGAGATTGGAGCACCCGCAACCCTAACCTAAGCGCTAGGGAGATAGGCATGGCTTCTATAAACCCAAGCACGGGGGCTAGGGATCGAGTATGGCATGGGCACCATGACCTTAGGCCTAACCTCAATAGACCTAAACATTGGAGTCAGGGACACGGAAATTAGCTCTAAGGTTTCTATGCTCAATCGTAAATTTCTAGTCCAAACAAAAATGCCTAGTCATATTTTTGGAAAACGATTTCCAATTTTTTAGAAATGAAAATTTCCTTAATATAAGTATAGATTTCCGTTGATTAAGAAAACATTTTTCATTATCTCATTTTTCTAAATGATTCAAAAGCCAAAAAATGAATAAATTTCCACCCAAAAAAAAAAAAAATACATCGTAAAAAGAGGGAGATCTTCGACGGGGAATAAGAATCCCACCTTCGGACTTAAGTCCCCAAGATCAAGCAATCACAAGTCTCCATACTTTACTTAATAACACCTACATTCGCACATAATCCTCTTTTATTATCTTTTGAGATTTGGACTTTTTTTATTTTTATGGAAAAGTGAAAAAACGCGTTATACTTTTAAAAAGAGAGAACAATCACGCCCTAAAATAACTATGATCTCTAGTATCTATAAAGCCAGTGTTGATGTTGAACTTGATAAAAGAGCAGTTTGCTTCGAACAGAAGGTAACCTCATTAAAACAAATGGAAGATCATATCTCTTCATCAACTTTTGCACATCGAATCATTAGAAGGGCTTAACCTTATTGTTAGCATTGCTAAGCCTGATTTTAAAAGCCCCCTTCTCGTCGACATGATGTCTTTTTTGTGTCTTGAATTACAAGGATTCTACGTATCAAGTAAATCATCGTATGTGAATCGTCATCACCTGAAGGGATTCACGACACTGAAACAAGGTGATCGGTTTGGGCTAGTGAGAACGACTTGATCTAAAAGCAACCAAAGTTTCTCCATGATTTTAACATGATCATGCTGCAAATTGAGTGATCAACCGCAAATAGGTAATGGAAAAGTCTAGTTCGCAACATCGTCTTGTGCCTATCATCATGGTGTAGTTTCTTTTATCCTAATTTTAACATCTTTATTCTGGGTAAAAGCAGCTTAAAGCTAAATCAAAATCGAATAATGGCAGCAATCCAAAGACAAATTATATCAATTCTAGCTGGTTCCACCCAAAAAAACTTCGTATACACTTCATTAATCAGTATTTAAGCCTCTCTTTACACCTCTAGCATCACTCAATTAGATAAAAAAAAAAAATCGAGATAAATTCTAATGGCACATTATATATGAAGAAACGGAATGAAATGACATGAAAAGATGGAACGGTTATAAGCATATTGGAGTAGTGAAATACGAAATTCATTTATAGTGTTTGGTTGACGCGGGAACGGAAAAGAATGTCAAATTTGCATTAGACCCTCCATAAGAAGTTCCAACGACAAAGAAGTTAGGGGCACATTTGGTGAAAAGACACAAGCGTGCTCATTCTATCAATAGTACGATGAACCATTTCGGCAGTTCCTTTGTAAGTAATCTTAACTCCTAGCTTCAAATCAACATAAGAAACGGTGGATCATCGTTTTAAGCTCATGTATCTTGGGTGTCCAAGTTGTCGCCTGAGACCCAAACCGAAAAGCCCACAGCATCCATCCTGTGCCAACCAGCTTTCGCGCACGGGCTTGGATCAGGTTGTGAATTACAATGGCTCTATTTATTTTACAGAAAATGTTACATTCCTAAAAAATATTTTTCAAAAAGTCATTTTTTAGAAAAATGACAATATTTTTTTTTCATATTTTGCTAAAACTTTACAAAAAAATTAAAAAATATTTTCTGTCATTTAGAAAGGAAAATCTGATTTGATTTTCTCAAATACACACATACTAGTTAGGTGCTAATAACGAGTAGCTAAGAAACTAAGCATGAGCATTAGGAATGGACCTGAATCGGGCACTGAAACCTAGGCATGGGCATTGAGAGCATAGACACCAGTCCTAGCATACCACAGAGGTTGGGCTCAAGGTCTTGGTGCCCTGCCTAGATCCCTAGCACTCGTGCCCTAGTCAACAAAAGTAGAGTGTTGGACCTTGATGCCCATGACTAGACTTAGGTCCATAGAGGCTAGCCTAGGGACCTAGCACTTGGGCTTAGGTCCTCGATACTTGAGCCCTAGTTCATTGAGGCTGAGCACGAAACGTTAGCGCCCATGCCTAGGACCGCAACGACTAGGCTCAAGTTCTTGGTATTCAAGCTCAAATCCACAAAGGCTAGGCCTAGGTCTATCAAGGCTGAGCCTAGGACCTCGATGCCTATGCTCAGGTCCTCGTGCTCAAGATTTAGACCCCCTCGATGCCTGCTTTCGAATCCTCAATGCTTGAGCCCGGGCCTCCCGGGCCTCGATGGACAGGCATTGGGGTCATGGTCGAGGCCTCAATGGACTTGGGCTAAGTTGCAAGGGATTTGAGCACGAGCATTGGGGTATTGAGTTCGACCTCGATGGACTCAGGGTCTTGGGATTCAGTGGATCCAAACTTAGGCGTGAGGGATATTGACATCAGAGATCCGAGGATGGCATTTGTGAATGTGTTGGGGAATCATGCACATGCACGGTCCTAGCATCGAAGACTTGGGGGATGATATTTTATTTAATGACACATAGGTTCACACATAACTTTTTTTTATGATCTTTTGAAATTTGGATATTACTTTCTTTTTCTTTGGATATTACTTCTTACTGTTATAGGAAAGTGATAAAACGCGTTATACTTTTAAAAAGAGAGAACAATCGCGCCCCAAAGTAACTATAATCTCTTTTCTCTATCACACATCATTTTTCGAAAAGTTTCATGTCTTTCGTATTCCACGAAAGTGGAAATGTCTTTTTACAAATTTTAAAAACATTAAAAAAAAAAGAGAGAGAGAGTAAAAATCACCCCATCGAGCCATTATTCCATCTTTCAGTCTACCCATAACTATCACTGCATTTTCTTTCTTAAAGTTTATTTGAATTAGACATTTCCTTTTGATGAATATTCTTCTTTTGCATTTTTAGATGACCTCAGTAAATAGATGTATAGTCGAATCCACTTACGAATAAAAAAAAAGAAGAATTAAATTAAATTTTTAGCTCGGTCATGCTGCTATAAAATATTCGCATTCGAAATTGATGAAGCGACTCCTCTCTTTCAGATCTTGGCTAGCGCCAATTTAGCAAAAGTCGCATATTCCAGACGAGCAGGATTTAGGAAATTAGGGAAAAAAAATAAAGAATAAAAAGAGTAGGATCCACGTGGCAGGTCCACATCCATTTTAAATCCCCCGGACCATGTGCCCCCTCGACGATGGAGAAGCTCAGCCTGTGAGCGGACGCCACGTGTCCCCGATGAGAGGGCAATCAGTGGGAAAGTAACATGGCCGCCCGCCCTTCTTTTGCTCTCTCCTCACTCCCACCGACACTCGAATTTTAGAAAATCCCCGGGGACAGGCTGGCCCGTTGACCTATCTTTGTTGACCCATTGACAGATATTTTTCCCCCTTTTTTTTTTTCATTTATAACTCGAACCCACGACGACAATTGCCAATTACAATGATTAGAACTAGTGGTAATCAAATTTGGAGAAGTTTCGCGAGAAATTTCTAGGGCAAAATGAAGTGAAAACGCTCTATCGAAACGAAATTTGATTGAAGGACGCGTAAAAGCCGCGGATAATGAAGAAAATGTGATTATAATTGATTCAGGACGATTGTGAATAATGGAGGAGACATAATCATGATCAAATTGAGGCTTGCCGACTTGGAAAAAGAAGCTAGCAAACCTAGCTATGAATAATTCAAGGGCGACTTCTGATAGAAACATCGTCAGTGAGAGTTTCTCTTTAAGTATGCAATCACATCATATATGAATGCACACTCGAGACGGTTATTATAATGACGGTTTATGCGTGTCATGATTACATTGTTACTCACAAGAAAAGAATATTGTATACCGATTGTTATACCAAAGTTTTTCCTTATTTAATTTGCTCGGACATGACACGGTAGGAGGGATCCATCACTGACTGTTGAGGTGAGCGGTCTCCTCTCTGCCGATCGACCTGGACTTTTCGTCTTCCTCCGACCGGGGCCCGATCTAAGTAGCCCCAGATGATGCTCTCTATGAAATTTAAAATGAATTTTGAAAAGCTAGAAGACAGTTGGATTGCACGACGTGGTACAGAAAGGTACATTTATAGGACCCAAGATGTCAATTCAAGAAAAGGAAACACTACAAGTTGGCTGATTATTTTTGAACCGGATAATTCTCTCTACAAGTAAGATCTTTTGTATTTGCCGAAAGAAAATCAACAACTGTTCATGAATCCACCTCAAAATAGCTCTACAGTTCTTGCTATACAGGCTTAGGGTACATGTACAGGATGATAAATCTCTGCCGGAGCGTGGAAAATTTTTTCCAAAAAGAAAAACATCGAAAAGATCCCAGATATTTTTCTGGATCTCCCCCTTATTGTTACAAGTGAATTTCATATATTTTTTCCAACATATTTAATCGCTTATCAAACTATAAGATGCCGAGCAAGTGACGCCGCCGCCGTCGATCCATCAAGCCGGTAGTAGCGTCTCAAAAATTATGGAATTACACACCCACCCGCATCTCCGGAGAGAGCGTGCCTGCGTTATCTACACAAACTCCGTGACGCGCCGTCGTGGTGGTCGACCGTGGCTCGAGTTCGCGCTTCTGGCGGCGGCGGCGACGGCGACGGCGGCGGCGGGGGATCTCGGGTTTCCTGGTTCTGGATCAGGAGTCCAATGAGAAGGGAGTGCGCAAGAGATCGTAAGGAGCCCACAGGGCGTCCAGGGGGCACGGCCGGTTGGCGTCGAGCCGCGCCCAGGGCTTCCCCTTGCCGCTCCAATGCAGGAGGCTGACCGGGCCGGGGTGCAGGTCCCGGCACAGCCCCCGGAAGTTGTCGCCGCCGAGGCCGTGCTGGTTCCACCGGTGGTTCACCGGCGCGATCTCCCCGGCGAACACCAGCAGGAAGGGCGGGAGCGACCCGAGCTCGTAGATCCGCATCCGCTTCTGGAGCTCCATCCACTCCTCGATCTTGGCCGTGTACCCGCCGGCGCGCCACCGGTCGAGGTCGATGACCATGACGCCGGTGTTGAAGTAGCAGGGCCGGCGGCGGCGGCCCGCGAAGGTGAGGGGGAGGGAGGGGCTGGACCAGAAGGTCGGGGTGAAGTAGGAGGTGAAGTTGGCGTTGCAGTACTCCGGGGCGGCGAGGACGGCCGAGCCGGGGTCGAGCGGGGTGGCGGCGAGGGAGGCGATGTCGTCGACGAGGACGAGGTCGGAGTCGAGGTAGACGACGCGGCGGACGCAGAGCGGGAGGAGGTTGGCGAGGTAGGAGCGGGCGTAGTTGAGGGGGCAGTCGAGGGCGGAGCGGATGGAGGTGGAGATGAGCCCCGACACGGCGGAGGCGTCGAAGGGGTGGAGCTGGAAGCGGAGGTAGGGGAAGGAGGAGGACACGGTGGCGCGGAGGAGGGACGCGTCGGCGGTGGCGGCGGAGTAGACGAAGTGGAAGATCACGTTCTGGGGGCAGGTGGAGTGCTGGAGGACGGAGAGGATGGCCGCCATGGAGCCCCGGATGTAGGCGGCGTCCAGGGTCATCGCCACGTGGACCGCCGTCTCCGAGCAGATCACATCGTCTTCGCCGTCGCAGCCCTCGCTGTCGTCGTCGCCGTTGCCGTCGCTGGAGGCGTTGAGGAGGGAAGGGCAGGCTGGGGAGTTGTAGAATTCCGGGGCTTCTTTGAATCGTCCCGGGTCGATGGTGGCGGATGCGGTGGCGCCGCCGCCATTGGCGACGGCGGCGGAGATCGACAAGAGGAGGAGGAGGGAGAGGGAGAGGAGAGCTTTGCTACTAGGCAGAGGCATAAGAGTAGACAGGTGGGGATTTGGGAAAGATGAGGGTTGTGGGGGGTAGCTCTGGCTTCTTGGAACTCGTTTTTGTATTGAGTGGAGGGACAGATAGATAGAGAACCTAGAGGGGGATGAATGGAGGGGCGTTTTTAAATGATGTCTGAAGATTGGAACACGGTTTCGTCGTATCTTTTTACTATTTAATTTGGATTTTTATTGTTCTTTTTTCAAAAAAGAAAAAGAAGGAGAAGGAGAAGGTGAATTTTATATAAAAAGAAGAGAGGGAATGGGAATGCGAATGGCAACGAGGGATTGAGATTAGCTGAGCTGGATGGGCTGGCCAGAGGGCAGCAAAGCGGAGAGAGCTCGGTCAAGAACTTTCCCAAAAAGGGACGTTTGTTGAGCTTAGGATCTGTTGTCCTATTTCGAATTTTTAATTAGAACTCAAAGTAAAAGTAGCATAGGGTCTTAATTTCCTTTAAAAAAAAGTTTCATTTTTTCGTGGGGTCCCTTCCTCGCGGTGGTATATCTCTATTGAATGCTTTGATTGGGTAAATTAGGGTGAGGGCAATTTGTGGAGGGGGTAGGCGGTGGGGAAAGGGAAGACTTAGCTTTTAATCATTCGGAAACTTTTCAAAAAGCATTTCTTTTGCAAGCGAACTTTAATGATCCTATGAAGCAAATTGGTTCGTGGAATAATCTTGAGGAGAATTCAAGGGACGTCGATGCCCCATCTTTCTCCCTCGCTCTCTCTCGCTCTACGCATTCTCCTCCTCATGAGTTGAACCGTCGCCTTCTTGTGGGAAAAGGTGGAATTTGCCGATCCAAGGCATCTCTCGAACCGAGCTGACTTCTCTCGTTTTGTAAAACCCGGAGAGCTCAACCCCCTTGCGAAAGCTAGCGTGCCACCTTCCATGGAAAACGACGCTTTGTTGAGCGTTCGATGTTTTCGTTCGCACCGCGGTGAGAACGCGTTTCTCCGACCGAACGAGGAACCAGGAGGGGCATTTTTTCCTTTTTAATTCTTTCTTTTTTAACTAAAAATGCATATCGTTTCATGATCCTAGATTTACTTGCGAGGGTGATAATGCTCTGAAGTATTAGAACCAAAAAGAAGGGAATACTACCGAATGTTAAAAAGTTCACTTTAAACGGTGGCCACAAGAAAAGGACAACACCTATGCTCAAGATATTTAAGAATGACTCGTCGGTGAAATTTTGTAAGTGGGGTTACGTCGAAGAATTTGATTGCGCCGTCTACTCAAAATGATTAGGACTTAATTGAATTTCTTTTAATGTCTAAGATGAAACTACACATTAGATAAACCATTTAGACCCTTTCGTGCACATTTTCCAATATTGGTATAATTATATATAGATGATATACTTGGATGCAATATTTGATTTCGTTTGTATCGTGAAAAATTATGTAAAATTAATGATTTACTATATTATCGCTTATAAGAATAAATGTATAAAAAGTGTTTTTATTATTCACAAAAATATTCAGATGTAAATTTTTTATTAGTTAATTATTTAAGGGTTAATTTTAGAAAAATATTTTTAAAATTCTTATTTTTTATGAATCAAGTGGAGCCGAACGCGTCTCGTTATAACATGTCTTTGATAATCAGTCTGAATAATGGGACAGATGGGACTTGCATGCGGCACACCTGTACGACATGGCTTCTGTCAAAAAAGACCCCTAATTTTACACGAGTGGAATCTCCAGAAAAGGGCAAAGAGAGAATTAGGTCAAGATATCAACCTAATGCTTTGCCTAATGCTTTGTCGGCACTCTCCCCTCGGCGCCATTGCTTCCTCTCACATGCCCGCCTCTCGTCTCCCATCGGATACGGCACCTCACCGAACCTCTGCTCAATCATTCACCAAACAATCTAAAGACACAGAACCATAGTCAAAGGCTCAGCATGCCACCATCGACTCTCGGAGTTCCTGACTTTTTCCATCGGCAAGGTCATTTCGCCGAAGCTTCTACGAAAATCTAATCCTTACTGTTTGAAGAAAACCATCAAATTCAACCTAACTCGAAGGGTTCTTTTTCAATCTCATAACAGTCGCTCCCATGTTGTCAACCCGTATGCTAAATGATACCGACACTGACACGCGTCACATGACACAACACGACACAACACGCCGACACGTCGTTTCTCAAAAAATAGATAATTCCGATACGTTGGGACACGTTATATATTAAATATATATACATAATAAATTATTATTTTTATGATTATTTCAATCAAATTAATTTTATTGAAATTCACAAATAAATAAATAATTAAAAAGCCTAAAATGAATTTACACTAAAAACATTAATCCACCATTTATTAATATAATTCATTGTTTCAATTTGACAAATTCAACTCTATTTCAATAATTCATTAAACTTTGAGAAAAAATAATCAATTGATGATTTGTCGGAAGAGGAAAAAAAACTTAAAGGGTGAATTGTGTATCACGAAAAGTGGGAGTTAAAAGAGAAGAGAAGATTATGTTTTGACATCTCATTTATTGAAAATTTTTAAAATTAATCTCGATATCAGAATCACGCATCAGAAACTCATATGTCGGAATTTCGACTCGAGTGTCGAAGAGTGTCGGAAAAGTTGACTAGGTGTCGGATTTTTCAACACGCGTTGACCGAGTGTCGGACACGTGTTGAAGTGTCCGACACGACACGAAGGCTCTTGGAGAGTGTTGGTGCCTCATTGCCCGTATGCTTGCTTTCGTGGTTGGGCCTCTCTTTCGAAAGCAGGTCGATGTGAAGACAGACGTTCCTCCGCCGTTCGAGTGGTCAAGCAAAGAATAGGTGCAACGATCCCAGTTCCTTCTTGAGGAATGATAATCGTGCTGCTTTTCGATTCAAAATAATGCCGCGCTTGTCTTGTGAGGAAGGACCGAACCACGAGGCTCGGAACCTTCCCTCAAACGGACAAACGCATGGTCAATGTTGATGTCAACTCTTCAACTTCTAAAGACGGGGAAAAGAAGCAGAAGTTGTCACGAAAAATTATTATAAACGTGAAAAATTGACCGGAGTCTTGAGTACCATATAGTTGTTTAATCATGCATGTAAAAGTTCGTTTACAATGTGAGAAAGAAAATGTATTTCTAAGAAAGATCGCGCCATACATCCCATCTAATCAATGATGGAATTTAAAATGTTATGCGCTTGCTTATCATTCACGTGAACGAAGTCATCCAATTAGCATTTTATAATCCTACAATTAGTTTGATAGCATAGAAGATGACTAGGTTCTTGGGAGCATCTACTCCGAATTCTCTGAAGTTGGCCAGGGTTATTGGAAATGTAACAAGGATTCTATGTACCTAACAAGTTCATCTAAGTATTTACTTTTCCTTTTTGTATTAAGCTACTTGCCAAAGAAAAGGTTGACAAACTTAAGACGGGCGGCCAACTCATGGGGGGAGGGAGAGAGAGAGAGATCCAATCAATTTACTTTGGAAATCACAAAAAATGTTGGGTCCTCAATCCCTCAATCAATTTCCTAATTAATTTAATCAACACGTGAAATGTCGGATCAGACATATTCAATGAAAGTAAAAATATGCCATCGCATTCCAATGTTATGTTGAGACTTGATAATTCTTCTAATCGAAGACTCATTAACGGTAGGCATAATATGTCTTGAAAAACTGTTCTAATTTATTTTATCATAACACATTGCGTCAAATGTATCTTATCAAATTTCTGCATTAAACCATGTCAGTAGTCACGAGTATCATATAATTGTTAATCATGCACGCAAAAGGTCGTATACAATGTAAGAAAGAAAATGTATTTCCAAAAAGATCGTGCCATACATCCATCTAATCAATGACAGAGTTTAAATGTTATGCAATTATTATTTTATAATCCTGCAATTCGTGTGATAGGACGGAAGATGACACGGTTCTTGGGAGCATCTACTTAGAATTCTCTGAATCTTGAGCAAGGTTATTGGGTAACAAGTAGGATTCTATGTATCTAAGAAGTTCATGTAGGTATTTACTTTTCCTTTTGTATTATGCCATGAGCCACAGAAAAGGTTGCCGAACTCAAGACTAGCGGCCAACTCGCGAGGGAAGAGAGAGATTCAATCAATTTACTTTAGAAATCACAAAAAATTTGAGTCCTCAATCAATTGGTCAATTTCCTAATTAATTTAATCAACACATGAAATGTCAAATCAAACATATATTTGAAAGTGAAAATATGCCAGCGCATTTCAATATTGTGTTGAGAGTTGATAGTTTTTCTAATCAAAGACCCATTAATGCCGGACATAGTATCTCTCAAAGGACCATTATAATTTCTCTTATCGTAATGGTCACCTCATATGTAATTTATCGGATTTTTGTATTAAACCCTATGGGTAGAATAAAAGAAAAAAATATGCAAAACGTTATTAACGAACAATGTGAAACGACAACCACGATTCCCTTAAGATAATTTCTTTCTCGATAATCCCAGCAACCCGTTTGAATGCTACACCGCTCTTCTTTAGGCGTATCTCTATAGATCTTGCTAAATCGATCTACAGGATGAACTAATGTCAAGATCGATGGGAGACTGACAGGTTCCAGAGGTCACCGACATCCTACCCACGAACCCTCATGCGTGTGGGACACGAAGGTGCCATTAAAGTCAAGCTTAAATGAAAGCGCACGTTGTCCTTCTTTATGTCCTGGCGAGCAGGACGACACCGCCATGGTCCCCTTCCCATTTGCGGTAGAAGAGGCTGAAAAGAAAGTACGTGCCGACCGGAGTTGGTACCATACGGAAAACTTAGGCGAGAGAGAGGGTCAAAGTTTCAAGGCTGAGAAATAGATCGGAAAAAAATTTATTTAATAGTATCTATTCGAGTCTCGAGGGTGACTTCCGATTGGCTGTTCTTAATTTATTGAAGTCGATCACGGAAACATTTTCTATTTTTATTAGCCAGATTGGGTAGAAAGATGACTTTGACTTTCGAGAAACGCTCTCCACGTAGTTGCCAAGAAACTTCTAAGTAGCATTCTATACTTGAATCTCACTTTTGTGCCGTTCTAGCATTTTAGAGGACTAGGCTAATCTATTATTTGTATCATATCACAGCAGAAAGATTATCGTGCCGACACCTTCTAGATTTGTCTCAATAAATGTTTTTTTTTTTTTTTTTTTTTTTTTTTTGAGATTTTAGACTAATCTTGATTATTTTCTATGAAGCATGATTTGATATTAATATTAACCAACTTGATTGGGACGCGTGAAGTGTTGCTTACTAGAAAACACTATTTTGAAGTGAGATCGACAATCAAAAATCAACAATTGGAAATTGCCATCATCAACTTAAGGTTTAATTCACTTTTGTTTTCCATGTTAGAGTTAGAGGTGGCAAATGAAAGGGTCGGATCGCGTCGGGTCAAGGCATGTCGACTTTGGGTGAATCATTAATGTATTTCAGCTAAATTCACTTATATAACCAATATTAGCTCGTTTATTTTATGAACAATTTAGATGGGTCATACTCAGTCCAAGCCAACCTAGATCTAAATGAAGAAAAAACATTTCGACAATTAAGCATTTGGCAAATTTAAAACATATTCAAAATAAAGAAAAAACATTTCGACAAATAGATTTTCATCGCGCAGAATTGAACATTGGCTCTGCCCCTTCCTCCATTGCTAGCACCACCGTGAACCACCGTGGCACCCTGGCCACCACCCCCTTCATCTGTATTCATTTGTAAGAACGTCATTTTCTTCCCTAGACAAACCCTCGACCTTTCCCCGTCTCCTCCAGCCTCCGTATCGCGTACAGATGGAACGTCACCCTCGCCGTCATCCATTTGCGAGGGGAAGACGTGATTGAAAGCCTTGTCACTTACGGATGGCCTTTGCTTTAACGAACGGTCACGCGATTAAGAGCTGTGTCGCGCGAGTGAGAAGATGACCTCAATAGACCGTCAAATTTGGTCCTTAATGATTGGTCGTTGCCGTTGTCGAGCTCGGCCAGAGCTCCTCCTAGATGGTGGCATTCGGTTGCTCCCTAAGCGCCTACTTCCCTCACTCCTCTGCCTAAGGGTGTCTAATGGAACCAAAACTTGCCCAGAGCGCCCAAAACCTGACTAGACGAACCCGAAACCAACAATTCCCATGGAAACCGGTCCGATTCCCCATTCCAATTCACATGAACCGGTCCAAATCGGTCCGGTTTCAGGTTCCGAGCATGGAACCATCCATCTAAACTGGACTGGTATATTATACATAGTTTAAAAAAGAAATTCGAACTTAAGTACTTACTTATTTTTCTAGTTTTTCGACCAATATATTTGTAGTATTAGATTGATTAATTTTGTCTCTCGGATGCATAATAGGATTAACCCATTTCTTTTTGTTTGTTCTAATAAAACATTTATTCACTTGTTCAATCAAAACAAAATAAACAAATGAAAAAGATGGATGAGACTAATTGGCGATGTCCATAAATGTTGCAACGCTTTGTCATCATGATATGAAATTAAGAACCAATGACTAGTTTTAAAAGCATAGTTAGGTCTCTCCTTAACCATATCCGTGAGTAAATTAGGTTGACATTCAAAAAAGATGGATTAAACAATTAATATTTTGACTTATGTGGAAGTTAGGACTTCTAACATAGTGTTCAATTCTCTACATGCCTTAGAGCACCAAACCATGACCTTCGGAGAAATTAAGTTCCTAGCCAACATATATTATCAATTCGTTCCGCCCTATAATTTTCAATAGTTAATAAAAATCAATGGCTCGCAATTCAATCCAAATTTAAGGTCAACAAGCTTCAATGCTTTATGTAAAAACTAGGTTCACTATGATATTAATTGATGAATGCAATTTTGTAGGGATTAGGGACTAGTTCCATGGACCACTTGGAAATTGGACCGAACCAGCGGTCTGGTTCTGGGGTAGATTTATTAAATTAATGAGCGGTTTTTATTATAATTTTGGGAACCGGTCCTTAATGGATGGTTCTCGGTTCCCATCTTGGAATTGCTCACTTAGATCATACTCACCTCTACCTCTGCCTATGTGCAGCTCCACCAAACATCTCCAAGCTCCTCCACTTTGTCAGGGACCTTCACAAGCATGAGTTGCACCTCAAGACTGAGCTCGAGCACGAGGGCATGACTTGCTCCAAGAATGCCAAGATTGTCAAGTTGGTGCAGCGAATTGAAGAGCTCGAAGCATCAACAAGAAGCTAAGGTGCAAGCTAAAAGCGTCCGGGGACTAGGTTGGAGGAAGAGAAGATGGCGATCGAAGAGGACGAGAGAGAAGACAGTCTAAGCCAAGTTGGTGCAAGCTAAGTGCCTCGAAAATGGGTTCATTTTATAACCCATTTAAAAAGAAGAAAAATTGGGCTATTCATTTTAGAACTCATTATGACTAGTCCCTTTAAATTTGAGGTGGTCCATGTATGATCGATCCATTCCAACAAATTTTGAGTTAATAAATTGATTTAAGATCCATTTTGATAGGTCTACTTAAAATGTCTCAATCAACCACAAGAAAGAATTATTAGGTTATAGATCCAAATAGTAGAAATTTTATATCATCGCAATGCTGTACATATTCTAATTTTGGAATGATTTCAGGTTTTCAAATCAATGGATATGCAGAATATAAGCAGGTGCTCTTCTCTGTTTCTTTTTTCAGGAAATATATTCCGAGGCACAAAATATCTGGTTGGCTGATGATTTATGTAAGGTCCTAGGAAAATTCAAGGCATCCTTTAAGAATATGCTTCGAAGCCCACGAGACCGTTTGATAAATATGGCAGACCACATCTGCATTATTGTAGGCATTTGGAAATTCGTTGTACAATCGGCAGAAAAAATGCACATCATTGAAGAGGGCATCGGCAAATGACAACCACAACCACGGCAGCATCAGACACGTATTCCAAGTAAAAAAGATTGCCTTCGAATCAACCGTCATCTTCGCGAAACAGACGCAAGCTACGAATCGCGGAAGAGGAAAGGGACGTGGCTCGAGAAAGGGCAAAGTGGCTGAGTAGCCTGCGATGAGAAAGACCTTGTGGTCGCACGTTAACAGTTTAGAAGCAACTTCATGTGCTGGTGTGGGAATTTAGGGACCACTCGGGTTCTAACCATCTCCAGAACGACAAGTTTCCAGTGGAGAAAAGCTGGGAGGACGCATGCCTCAGGAAAGAGAATTTCCCACGACCCGAAGCCCACGTTGTCCACGGACCGGACATTAGGATCCGGACGGAGGATAACAGTGCCGTGCCCGCCCCTCAAGCACAATGCAAGAATGCCAATCTGACAGAGAATGACAAAAAATATCAGACGATCACCCCATTGGAGCAAACCGCCACCACATGCTCCCAGGACCAGGAAGACACGAACTAATCTGTCTGAAAGTGAAACCTCGATCGCCAAGGTGGCGTCCATTGCTACCCGTGTACGCGTGAATCCAGATAGGTAAATTAGGCTGTTGAGAGGAAGGCGAAAGATCATATTGCCATGAGAGCTTGTCAACAGCTCAAATTTTGCCCCCAATTTCAAGAAATCATTAAGTTTAACCTAGAATTGACCGATAATAAACCAAAGGTTAACCAGCAAGGTACGAGGCCTTGAACAAATTTTAGACCTCACAAATCGGTTCTACTCATCAAAATGAGTTATTTGGACACCAATATTGTCATTTAAAATCTAAACAGCTCATATTTGACCCCTTAGGATTGGACGCTCATTTTTCGTAGCGTTGGAAAGTCTGAGATTTTCTGATGTTGATCGCACATCTCGGAAAATTGGAATCGCAAGCATTCAATCGCAATAAAAACGGGACTAAACAAATGTTAGATGAGAAAATAATCACCAGTTAAACTCCGTTTAAACCTTTCGATACCCGAAAAGAATCTTGTTTGGCTCATCTTAGAAATTGGATTACCCAAGAAATGGATTTTAACATAGTCTAAAACTAGAAATTTGTCTAGCATTTCAACATCAGCCACGCTTACTGAATCTTGGGCCTAATGGCCTTTCAGGCCCAAAATATTAAAAAAGGGCTCGGCACTTTGGGCCAAAAAATTTCAAAAACAAAAGGGCTTGTTAAGGCGCATAGCCGGCCCGGCCTGTCTGCCACCTCCATGCAGCGGCGGCTCCGCCGCAGCACCATTGCCCCCTGTGAACCTTTTTTGGTGGCCCAGAAGAAGTTATATTTTTAGTTTTTCTATAAATTTCTATTGACACCCAGGAACCTGGTACAAAAATATATCGCATTATTTATCGGTTAACGATTGACTAATTGCCCCTCGACTTTGATTTTGATGAGGGTGCGAAAGCCACAAGTTGCTTTGGAACCCTCTTAGCTATATCTTAATTATCAGGTCGGAGAAGATACGTGGATTCTTGGAGAATAACACTTTTTGTAACATCGTACTAGTCAAACCTAAAAGAGCCTTGCTCAACAAGACAAACCTTAGAATAAGCGAGGTGAGGCCTGAGGGAAATGTAGTGAAACATTATATATGCGTTTCTAGAACAAAGAAACCCTAGGAAAAAAGCGAATGAGCACCCCTTGTTAGGGTTTCAAGAACCACGTGGGCCGCAACATTATCCAAGACTCCGAAAGAATTTGACCCTCTGTGATTCATTAGAAATTAAAACTACAAATAAGCAATACATAGAACTTAAAAGTTTCGATCGGCGGCAAATATATCGGTATTGATTTACCAAATAACTTTATTAAATGATGTAACAAAATAATAACTAGATATCTAAACAAGTGGAATATCTTCCACACTCAATAGCAATCCTCCACACATCACGTCTTGCATATTAATTTTGCGGACCTAGTTTAATATATGTTGCGTTTCTCTTACAGAATTAACTTAGAGGGGAGCGATATATTGCTCTCATCCACACTTTCAAAGGTTCTTTCACATAGACAAGCTTCTTGTTAGAGTTTATTCTCTAAAAGGCAGATCGAGATCATGATGGATCCACATCAAAGCTGGCGAGATCATGGATTCACACATCATAGGTCGCATTTCAATTTCGCGAACCTAGTTTAATATGTGTTGTGTTTCTTTTAGAAGGGAGTGATAGGTCACTTTCGTTCCCGCTTCCAAAGGTCTTATCACGTAGGTGAGCTTCTTTTTAGAATCGATTTTCTAGATGGCGGATTGAGATCATGGATCAACATCAAAGCCGAGGATGTCACTTGGGGTCAGGCACTTTTTTCCGTGATTATATACCTAACGGCACTTTTGACCTCCAAAGGAAAAACTTCGAGTCACATCGTGAACCGAATCGTCCTGTTGGTTGGAGAAAGGAAGTGTTTCTAGGAACCATCGAAGTCGTTTCCCCCGGGAACTCTTCAAAGATTCTTTAGGCCCCGTGTGGTTTTTCTGTTCATGTTTCGGTGGGGAGTACTTCTAGAAAATAATGCCGGTGTCTCTTCATTTTGGTCGAACTTCAAACTTATTTTAAGGAGCCGCATTCAGAGAAGACTTGCTTGAAGAGGAAGTAGGAAAAGCATAGGGATTCTAGACTCTTTGTCAATGTCACGCGTAGTATGAATTATAAAAAGAGATAAAAAAAAAATTAGAGAAGAGATTCTCCTCTCGCATAATCGAGAAATTATCTAATACAATTATATGAGTGAAAGAATTTTTCACAAATTAGTTTTTTGGATTTTCACACGTTTGATGTGCTGAAAATAATCGGTGCATAGAAAATCATTTACAGGCAAAGAAAATATACATGCTTAAAGTTAGGAAAATGAATTTCCTAATCTGAAAAAGGGAAAACACTTCCCTAGAAAATGATCTCACAAAAAATACTTTCCTTATGATGTATTTGTTCCAGTGAGAGAATTTTCTGCAAATTAATTTTATGGACTTTTCCATATGTTTGGTTTGCTTAAAATGATAAGTCAACAGATAATCATCTAAAGTTAAAGAAAATATGCATGCATCAACTTAGAAAAATGAATTTCTTAACTTGAAAAGGGAAAAAGCTTGCTTAAAAAGTGATTTCCCGAAAAGTATTTTTTTATCATGAAATATTTCTTGAAACAAATATACCATGGAATTATTTTTATAATCAAACAAGCACACGGTGGTGCAATTATGAAAATGAGAGATCCATAAGATCTTGTTAAAAAAAATCCCGTTTTTAAAAGCTTTAATTACGCACGCATATAACGAGAGAGGTAATTGCATCAGCGATTTTCCTATTTGCTTATATCAATTACATAACAAGCATTCTTAGCAGCCTTCTATGCCAAAACCCATCAAAAGATAACATCAAACTCGGACACAGAAACCATAGGCAATAAAGATGAATTTATTGCAAATGGTGAGCTTCCAGAGAAATGTCGATACCTCATTTGATCTCGTGCCGTAATCGAATAACAAACTACCTATGGTCCTAAACATATTGTATCGATCATCGATTGCTATGTAATGTCTAAGTCACAGCCGTCCTTTTTAAGCGTAACGGCAGTAAACAAAGCGAGCTGCTAAATCTACAGCAAACCCTAGCCAAGTGATCTATACATGAATATCTTCAATCAAAGCAACATGGACAGATGATCATGTCAATTTTGGAAGAGCCGCCGCCGAGTTTTACCCCGGTCCATCACCTCATATGATCACATCATATGTTAACTTGACGCTGCACGAGTCTATGCTCTTTCGGACATTTCTATAATGTCCTGTTCCTGTCCCTTTCCAGATGCTCGTCAGATTCGGCCCCGACCCTCCATTAAAGAAATCTCAATGGCTGTTGATTTTTTCGCCAATACGGGGTTAGCATTATTTTAATATAGCCCCTTGCAAATCTTTATGGTCCAAAAGTTGTCGTTGTCATTCCATATTTTTATCTTCTTTTGCCCCCTCTTAAATCGGTGTATTTTCTCAGCCTCGCCTTCATATACCAAGTCAAGTTCATTCTAAGGGTCCAGGAGAAGAGATGGAAATCATAATTAAAAAAAAAAAAGATCTAAAATGAGGGAAACGATTACTTTAAAGATGGAAAGATAAAAAAAGCTTTTGATAAATAGCCAAAAACGTAATATGGCATATTGTGACATTTTTATTGAATACCATCACGAATACAACAGATAAGGTTTAGCAACATAATTGGCAACAATATGATTGTATTAGATAACTTGCCATCGAATTACTCAATGAATTTTTCAATCGATCAAATCCTTTACTAGTCAAAATTGGGTGGTTACCGAAAGTGGAATGTCCTAATTTTCCAAAAATTTCAATGGAGTTATAAGGCAGCATCCTCTTGGTCGGATTTAATTTTCCTACTAAGAGTCTCGAGAGACCAAAACCATTGTACAACATATCGTCCCACGAGTGACCTAGAATCGATAAATCACGCATTACGACATACATTTATATATTTAATTACGACGATATAGAACTCAGAGAAGTGCCCTGTTCTCCAAAGTTTTTGTCGGTCTTTATTCCCCCGCCATTTTTTAAATTAGGAAAATGTACGTGCTTCCTTGCCCATCACTTATGATATATCCAGGTGGCGAATGAGAATTTTTCGATAACTTTTTTTGAAATCTACGGCATCAAAAAGAAAAGCAAAAAGACCCAAAAAAAAGAAAAGAAAAGATCAGAGATGTGGAACGTGCATTGGAACGGAGAAAAGGAAAGACCAGACAGGAGCTGAATCTTCACCAGTCTTTGACTCTCTCCACCGCGTTTATAAAAATCCCTCCTTTTCTCCTCTCTCTCTCTCCTTTATAAGCTCGCTGACCGTCCTCTGTTCTCGATCCCACCTCAAGTTTACAGCGATTTCTCAACTGCAATCTGCACATCTCCCTTTCTCTGTCAATCCGATTCAATCGCGCACTCGCAATCTCGAGAATTTTCCGCAGATGAGAGAATGGGCATGCCGCTGCCAATGTCGGGGGCCACCCTGAAGTACTACCTGTCCGAACACCCCGCCATCGTCAACTTCCGGTGGAGCCACCACCTCTGGGGCTCCACCTGGTCCTTCCTCGCCGCCGCCGTCCCCGCCTACGTCGCCGCCGCCTCCGCCCTCCACCTCCTCCTCCTCCTCCTCCTCCCCCGCCCCCTGCGGCGCCGCCCCGTCCCTCTCGGGCCCCTCCCCGCCCTCCACAGCCTCGCCGTCGCCGCCGCCTCCGCCGTCGTCTTCGCCGGCATGCTCCTCTCCGCCTCCGCCGAGATCCGCGACATACGGTGGCTGTGGCGGCGCTCCCGCACCACCCCCATCCAGTGGCTCCTCTGCTTCCCGCTCGGCACCCGCCCCTCGGGCCGCGTCTTCTTCTGGTCCTACGCCTTCTACCTCTCCCGCTTCCTCCACCTCCTCCGCACCTTCCTCACCGTCCTCCGCCGCCGCCGGCTCACCTTCTTCCAGCTCTTCAACCAGTCCATCCTCCTCTGCATGTCCTTCCTCTGGCTCGAGTTCTCGCAGTCCTTCCAGGTCCTCGCCATCCTCTCCACCACCCTCCTCTACGCCGTCGTCTACGGCTACCGGTTCTGGACGGCGATCGGCCTCCCCGGCGCCCGGTTCCCCTTCGTCGCGAACTGCCAGGTGGTGCTGCTGTGCTACAACCTGCTCTGCCATTTCGGGGTCCTGTTCTTTCACTTCTTGAAAGGCGGGTGCAACGGGATCGGGGCCTGGGTGTTCAATTCGGTGCTCAACGGCGCGATCCTCTTCCTGGTGCTGAAGTTCTACGTCAAGGTGCAGCTGAAGTACCGGAAGGTCGGCGCGGTGGCGGAGGACGAGGACGGGTCGACGGGGGCTACGGCGGCGGCGGCGTCGCAAGCGGGTTCTTCTGGCTCGGAGACGAAGGTCGCCAGGGAGAAAGATAATTGATCTCGGGATTGTGATCTCATTTTTTTTGGGCGCATCTGGTAACTGCCTTGGTTTTTTTAAGATCAGTTTCGTAGGAATTTTGTCGTTTTGTTTTCTCCGATTCTTATTTTGTGCAGAACAAACGGGGACGGTCCCAATTTTTTCTCTTCTTTCTATTTCTCCATATATTTTGTCGAGAGCGAAGCTGTAAATTAAACGACGTTTGCATGATGATTTGACGAGGAAGATGTAACTTTCTTTGTAGCGTCGCCTCTTCTTTTTGTCCCATCGCCATCCTTTTTTAAATGTGTTCCAACGAGCTGTGACGAGAGATCCTAGTCTATTTTAGTGGGTGGGTTTGATTTGATTCGTGGGGGAGTTTGCGTGTCAAAAGGGGAGATTGGACGATACGTATGGTCAGCAACAGAATAACGTGAAAGCGTCGGACGGTCCTCAAGGCCTCTCTGGTTGAAATCTCTCTTTCCGCAACCGATGTTCAACTCTCTAGCGTGCGACTTCTTGGGTCCGTGGTGCGTGATTTCGATATAAAAGCTGTGGTTTAGGTATTCATTAATTTCGCCGGCCGCTCGAACCATGAATTTTAACTTTTGGGGTACCCCCTAAAGCGTAGATTGATACACGTATCCTTAGAAATCTGATCTGATTCCAGTAATTTGTGGGAAAAAAATCACCAACACAAAAAAAAAGAAAAAGAAATAGTTAATATTTTGAAAAATCCTAAACTGATACATTGTGATAAATTTTCCATAAACTATTTTTTTGACTACCAAAAACCTCAAACTTGTATACATTTGACAAATTTACCTCATACCGGTACACTTGTGCACAAATTTATTATCCGTTAGTTTTCGTTAAATTTTAGTGTCAAATTATTAAGTTAAATGACACGTGACAGTTAACCGGTATATCAATTTGGGATTTTACGCTCCATTTGTCACAGTTTAGAATTTTTGTGATTTTTTTGTGGTATTAATCAAATTTAGCGGATGGTATATTTGTTACAAATTTACTAGTTTTGGGTTTTTTGCAGTCGAATAAATTAGTTTGTGATAAATTTGTCATAAATGTACCATTTTATAGTTTTTTTATGGTCAATCGGGGTAAATTTGTCACATGTGTACCGGTTTAGGATTTTTAAGAGTATTAACCCAAAGGAAAAAGAAGATGCATAGTAATCGTCGAAAAGATCAGGTGAATATGCAGAGCGACGTTATTCTTCTTCCTCTTCAGTCTAGCACTGTCTCTTGAGCCATGGACTGGCAATGACAAAGGGCCGGCTGCATGTTCTTGAGCATGGCATATAACGTGAGAGTGGGAGTTTCTCAGCAATTGGTTGAGCTTCGACTAATTGACATGTTCAACCTTCAACTTGTCAAAGAGTAATAATTTCTATTCTTTTGTTTTTGGGAATAGATTTAGAACAGAAATTCGTTTGATAAAATTTTTGTTCCCGGGAACAAATTTTTTTTTTTTGTTTTTGAAAATAGATTTAGAACAAAATTGAAAAGTAAAAAAAAGTTGATTCTTTGTTTCCGGGAATAATTCTAGAATCAACCAATTTATTTTCTCTCTTTTCATTTCTTTTTTCTTGTTCTTCTTTGCTCTTTCTTCTTCTTCAACTGCCGCCGCCGTCGTTGCCGTCCACCGTTGCCACCATCAGCTGCCCATCGTCGCCGGTCGCCGACAATTGGTTGGGTGAGGTCCGGCAAGCTTGTCGAAGACTTGCCGAGCCAGGGCAAGGTCTGGCGAGCTCGCCGAGGCTCGCGTCGGCCACCGGTAAGGCTCGGCCTCGCTCGGGCCTCCTCCGGCGAGCCTCACCGGTTGAGTGAGGCTCGGCCCAGCCATGGCTGGGCGAGGCCGAGCTCGCCTAGCTATCGGCAAGGCTCGGCCGACGAGGGCCGATGACGCTCCGGTGAGGTCGCCGGTCATCCCAAGGCCGGCGTCCGGCAACCTTGAAGAAGAAGAAGAATAAGAGAAAGAAAGGAAAAAAAAAAAAAGGAAAAAAAAAAAAGTAATAAAGTAATAAAATTATTTAAAAATTAAAAGAAGATGATTTGAAATAGAAATTTTAAGAACGGTGCTAAACACAATTCTATTTTGGAATTGAAATTTTAGATAGTTATCAAACGGCTTAAAATGCTTAGAACTTGTTTCCGGAAACAGAAGCGTTACCAAACATGCCCCAGGGGTGTTTGGTTCAGCTTTTCCAAATGGCATTGAGACTAGTGAAAATTTGAGGTATTTGGTAAGTTTTCCCAAGGGCCTTATTTTCATGGGCAATAATTCGGGCACCTTTCTTTGGCCTCTCTGCTGGAGTGAGTGGAGAGCAAGTAATCACGCCGCATGGGGTAGCAGATGGAGGCGATTGTTCTTCGGCCAGCCCTAGGCTAAGCAAAATCTCAATTAAGCAGCAACTTCCGTACCTCTTTATATTTCTCCAAATGTTGAGTGCCTTTATCCACTTTGTTCTGCTGAAGATTGGGCCTTTTTGTTGGCTAAGATCGACTGAAGATACGGATTACCATAGACCAAACTCAATCACGGCATGGAGATGTAGACGACCTGTTAAAAAATGTTTCCCACTTGACGTGTGCTTCCGACTGTTTTGGTTTTCACCTCTTTGCCAGGTTCTGAAAGATGCAACGTGATTTTCCAATGAAAACTGAGGATGGCTTTTGGTAATCTCCCTTCTGTTTTCCTTGCTTGCATTTGTATGCAGAGCTACTCTTATTTTCTGCTAGATCATCGCGTTGATGGTTTTAAGCGGAGGGAGAGAAAACAAGACATTAAAGGCGTGGAGAGAGAGAGCACAGCTGCGCGAAGGAGATGCAACTGGGTCGTTCCGAAAAAAATCTGCAAGGCGTTTCATCGGATCAAGCAGGATCGGTTTTCTCTTCCTCTTATCGGCGTTAGTGTTTAATCGTGGCCAATGCGTAGCTTATTTCGATTAAGTGGTGTCTTTAGGATCGGTGATCATGTTTTTTAGGCTTGTCTTCCGCATTCGTTTTAGGGGTTCGATTTAGTGTCGAATCCGATTTTGGGAATCCGACATTCCCAACACGCGTAAACGGAGGGAGAGAAAACAGAGAGAGGGCACAGCTGCGCGAAGGAGATGCAACTGGGTCGTTCCAAAATCTGCAGCGTTTCCCAAAAGAATGTGCTGCAAACACGGGGTTCTATCTGTCAACATCTTCAGCTTAATCAACGGGAAGAAATAGGCCCTGGATGCAGGCCTGCGCCCTAAGAAAGGACGCACGGTGGCCTAACTCGGCCGTATCCTACTCAATAACGTGGATCCGTGTTAAGAGGCCCATGATGCATTAGGCCATGGTGGGCTCACCTTTGTATTAACTCGATTTGATCGGTCTTTCCCTCGGGCTACAGCAGGGTTTCATCCAAATTTCACGTCACAAAATATCTTTATTCTTCGATTTTATTAGAGGAGACATATTCCGTGACGACTTTTGACATGAAATATCACATGTAGATAAGAGAATTGATAACTTTACCTCAAATAAAACTGAACTTGCAAAAATTATGTCGGAATTTAATTGACAACAAAATCTGAAAAACGTAATCACTTCAAATGGAACCAAACGTACACAATCTTTTCTTGATTTTTTGAGACCCTCAATGCCCATTGTAACCTTGAAGTGTGCTTTGATTTCTCCCTCTGCAAAATCTATTTTTTAATTTTTTTTTTTTTTTTTTTTGCACCAATTGATCCAAGCAGGTGCATCACTACAATTTCATTCTCCGGTTAGTTGATCTGGAAATGGAATCGCGAGATATTGTCCACGATGCCATCCCTGTCTACTGCCGTTGCTACCACTATGACTCTAGGCGAAGGATGAGGGCGTTTGGTCGATCATCGCCACACTGGCCAAAGAAGCACTCTTCTCATTTTAGTCTCACAAGTACAACGAGTGCCTCAAGTTCTTGCATCAGCTCTTGCAGGAGAAGGAAGACAATCCGAAGGTCATTTCGGCTCCTAATGTCCAGCGAGGGCGAGCTTTGCGATGGTTGGGCGAGGCTCGACCTCATCAGTTGATTCCCGTCTAGCCATGGCCAACAAGGGCGAGCTTCATCAGAGGCTAGTAAGGTCAACCTTGCAGCCCTCACCTTTGGCTGGTTGCTGAGTCCAGCGATCACCTCAATAAAGAAGGGAAGAAGAAAAAAGAGAGAGAAAGAAAAGAGAAAAAAATAAAAAATAAAAGAAAAATAAAATTTTCAAAAAAATATCATTAAAATTTGTTATCATCAGCATCAACCGCTTTACGTAGGAGAATCGCGTCACGTACAACGATTGATGTGCATGCTAGTGATTTTCACAAATGGTTTATAACTCAATTAGTTAAAAAAAAATTATGACTGATTATAATAGGTCTAAAACTTTTTTTAATAATTTTTTCCATATTCTACCTACCTTTTTTTGATGTAGTGCTAAATGCTCGTGGACTGTTTATATTTTACAAAACCCATCTACTCTAAAACGTGATGCATTAAGAAGGGTGTTGATAAGTTGGTTCCACCGACTCTCTCTCTCTTTCTACTGGAACGAAACCAAGAACGTTTCCCCTTATTAGTTTATTGGATTTTCTTGATGCTGTCCCGCTAGGTCAGTTGAGGATGAGCAAGCAAGAATATTCGGCACAAATTGAGGGAATCGGACCAAAGGCGGAGCGGCTCAATAGACTGAAGGCCATTATAATTGATATAATTCTTATGATCCGGTAAATCGCCGGCTTGAATACGTGAAGTGCGACTAAGTGATGCTGCTTCACCTCAGTACCAAAGAGTTTCTAAACCATCGATTTGGTGAATTCAGGATGGCAATGGAGCATTGCCTCAACTTCCATGTGAAGAAATGAAATATTTCAAGGTTTTGAATTAACTGAAAGTTCGGCCATAAAATTAATTAAAAAATACGAGATTCATCCTCATCGCAAAGGGGCAACGCCACTTTTAGTTATAAACTTACCCATCTTCTGGTGTTTTTTCACGTTTCTTACATAAAGCTCTCTTTAGATGTACTCCATTCCACTGATCTGAGTACTAATAGGTTGTAATGAAATTGTTCAGACAAAGTTGCACGTATGAGAAACTTCACTGGAGATCGATCGCTAGAAAAAACAAGGAAAGTAGGTCGAAAACGTCTCGTGCAATGTCTGTTCCGACAGTCTCTTATGTACAGATTCATCTCTACTATACAAAGAGAGCCTCCGGTAGCGAGTCATGCTCTTTTGAGTTGACCCCATCAAGTTGTTTCTCACCCCCGCTGGAGTCGAATTCCCCACGAGAATTACTCAGCATGCACTCGAAAAGTTGTGACAACTGATGTAACATTTGTCGCCATCGTCGGTAGCGTTCCCTTCAAACCTTCAATTAGGTAAATCCCAAGAAAAATGGCCTGATCCCTGTGCACAACGGCAAAAAAAAAAAAAAAAAAAAAAAAAAACTAGCTATTCATGTCTCAACTCTCTCTCTTCTTTTTACAGTCATGGCGACCTTATTATCTTAGCCTCAAATGGTTAGTTCCGTTTGAGCCGAGAAAACTGGCTCTCACGCTCTTTCCCACGAGGGCCGGGACTCGTGCGGGTAAAAAGCCCGGCGGAGCTCGCCGTACCTGTCGGCGTCGAAGTTGTGGATCTTCATGAGCTTCTGCTGCTTGGTCTTGAAGCGGCGCTGGAAGTACCCTTCGAAGGACGGCTCGGTGGAGGTGCGGAGGAAGAAGCCGTAGGCGAGGGCGACGTGGAGATTGGTGAGGAAGAAGCAGATGGGCTCCATCACGTCCCAGGTCAGCTCCCAGAACGTGAGCCGCATGAGCACGACCGTCTGGGCCACCAGGAAGCCCAGCCCGCAGTACAGCTCGCCCTTCACCTGGGCCCGGGCCCTCTCGTCGATCAGGGCCTTTTGGTTCTCCATCTGCTCCAGCTCCCTCCTCCTCGGGTCGTTGGGCCTGGCCACGTACTGGTAGATCAGCGACTCCATTGACTTGGTCACCTGCAAATTGGTGAAATGTTCAGTTGCAACTTACTAGATCAGATGCTGGATGCAAGAATGGAAGGTTAAAAATCTCAATACTAGCTCTCGTTTCATTAATGGATGTACCAATTAAGGACGGAGTTAAGCCAAGGGCACGACTCGACCCGACGCCACATCCCGCCCGGGTCCTTAAATGCATGGGCAAGGATGCAAATTCAAAAGGGCAAACTTGAAAGATGATATCTTTGTTACCCATATCGGCATTAATGGATATCTCATTCCATAAGCCCAAGATGGCAATGCCTTTCGGCCATTGATGATAATAGTCTTCATCAAAGCATAGTCATCAAGAAATTTAACATTTTGGGACATGGTCATTTGCTGCGTGCTGCAGCAACAGCAGCATTAGCATCGGCTCCTCTGTCTTTCTTCGTTCGTTTCGTGGAGATTCGAGTTTGTCTATGGTGGATATGGAGTCGCGAGGGAAAATGGTTAAAAAAGGGAATGATGGGTACCTGCTCAGGCCTGAGGATGACGACGTTGCCGAGGACGATGACGTTTCCGGACTCGTCCAACGCCTTCGCGAACTCGGCACCTTCTTCCTCGCACCCAGCTCCGCAGGCCTGGGCGCAGATCCTCCGGAACTCCTCGTACGAGATCGAGCTCGCGTCGATCTCCCTCAGCTTCGCCTTGATCAGCTCCGCCCGCGACAGCCTCAGCAGCTTCCTCGCGTCCCCCACCGACACCCCGCCGAGCGGACCCCCATCAACCGGCGGCGGGAGCCCCCGAGGCGGAGGCGCTCCCCGCCACCGCCGAGGCCGTCGAGGCTACGGAGCCTCTCGCGGAGCTTGTCCCCGACCGGGAGGGAGAGGAACTCCGGCAGCCTCGGCCCGGCGGCCTGGTTGATCGCGCGCCGCTGGAGGAAGCGCCGGAAGAGGCCCTTCTGGGCGGTCTCCGGCGACGTGAGGTACTCGCGGTGGAAGGAGGCGGTGGCGGCCGTCGGAGGGGGAGGGATGGCTTGGAGTGAGGGCATAGCCGCCGCCGCCGCCGCCGCCGCCGAGGTTGGTCTGGGAGAATCGAAGGGTCGCTTCGCTAGAGCTCTTCGAAGCGCCATAGGAGCGAGACAGAGAGAGACAGAGAGACAGAGAGAAACACAGAGAGAGAAGTGTCCGGGGACAGAGGAATGTCTTGCGCATATGTTGGAGAAGTGGGGCTTGGGTATTTATAGGGGTCCGTAGGTAGAGGACAATTCTTAATTACACTAATAAAAGAGAAAAGTAAAAATTGGAATTTGGGGTTTGCGTATCTTTCAAATTAAGGAAGAAAAATCTCAGGTCTGAAAACTTGGAGATTCTCTGGGATTATTGCGGCAATTAACAATTGCGAAATCTTAGGAAAAAAATGCAAGAGCTAAAGCAACAGAAAAACCGTCCTTCGATTCTTCTCGTTGCAGCTAGCATCTCACTTTATTTTTGGTCACTATTCACTTAGAATATACCTCGTGATAGGTGTTGAGAAGAGAAGGTGAAGATCGAAGAGGTAACGAAATCCAAGCTCGTATAGTTCATATTGGAAAAGGGTGGCTTCACATTAATGTTTGGAGCAACACCGATTAGGTTACTAATATAGCATGAGCAAGTGGCTCATCGAGGGGCCGGAATGCTGATCAGAGGATCACAAGGTTCTAGTCCAAATATCGGGCATGCTACCGGTGTTGATTGAGACCGGGTCACATAGCTGCGAGATTGCTTGTGAATGGCTGAGTAGAAGCACAATGTATGTGTTTAGTATAGCTACTCCATAGCTGTTATGGTCATAAAAGAAGGGCAATTTTTGTAGTGCATTTATTAATTCTCACAGTCGAAGCAATTTATAGAGGTTATTGGGAAACTGTCATATCTAGTTAGGGAGTTTCTATTAGGGTGAGCAAAAAGGATCGATAACTCAAAAGCCTGGACCGGATCGAACAGATTTTTAAAAATCTTAACTGAAGTATGGAAATATAAATTATAGAAAACACATTACTTATGCTCGAAGCACTTTAATAAAGTCATATATAAGTTAAAAAAGCATAAGCATATAAGAAAAAAAGTGCTTTTTGAGGTGGCAAATACAATAACTGATCTATTCTTAATTTTGTCAAAAGAATTTAGCCTAGGCCAACACAGGTTAGTTCGATTTAGGCCAAAAAATGCTTCGCTACTCGACTCACCTGATCCGTGCTCTCCTCTAAGTTCTACGACTTTAAAAATTACGATTCATAACTTAACAACACAGAGTCACAGTGCGGTGCTGCCCCAGTACATCCGCAGCTATTCCAAATGGACACATTGACATGCTTGAAGTAGAGTCTGACACCAAAGTAGTCATCATAACTCGTAACCGGATTTAAGAATGTTTGCATTATAAGAGAAAGGTGTTTATTTACGATATTTTGAGTTCTCGGTAGCCGACCCCTGCACGGAGATATTTTGAATCGTCTGGTTTCATTATTGAAAGAGTGCATGACAACCATGTCCTTTGAAAGAGCATTTCTAGATGGGGGAAAGGGTGAACGTATGTAACGATGTCCCTTGCACAGTTTCGGAATGGCAAGTATGCGAGGCAAGGACTTTTCTTCCTTTTGAGTCCTGATTTCTTGCATTGCCTGTCTCTCTGTTTGCCATACTAAACTTGAAAACAAATCGCCCACAATAAAGGCACTTATATCGCTTACAAAAATGAATAAATAATAAATATTTTCATCATTTGCAAAAAATGCTTGCATATAATATTAATTAACCATGTCAAACGATATAAACGATCATTTTTACAAAAATATTTTTCAAATTATTTACTTTTCACGAAACAAACAAAACTTAAATATGTGAAATGAGGCTCCTTTCAAGGCATAAAAAGATTGATCGACAAAAAAAATGTACACAATTGGGTGATGTGACAGTCCAATGTATTGAGAAAAACATCCCCCAAGAAGGAAAAGGGAATTCTTTGCATTTTTGTGTTTTATAGGCCCATCATCAAAGTAACTCGATGTTCCCTATTCACCCAACTATGTGGAGGTCTGTGAGACACCTTGTAAGTATCATGAACTAGTTAAGTCCATATCTTGCGCGATGCAAGTAGGCCTAACTCAGAGTAGCTTGCACGTAGCTTGCAGGGTTCGACCCTGTGACCTTCAATTTTATGAGCTGAAAATTTCCCGATGCCCTTAATCAACTGCACTAACAGTGGAGGCTTGGATTACCTAAATCATTCAATGGAAAACCTGCCAATTTCATCCATAATCATATCATTAATAAAACCGCAAATTATACTCCGTCCTTAAAAAAATTTCAGCTATTATCAAATATTCATTTCTTTCTATTTTCGGCACTTAAGATTAGTAGCACTTGTCTTCACAGTTTAAAGTACTAGGTTTTCAGTTTTTATCAAACAGGTGTACCTGCATTCCACATATGGACTCAACTTTTACAAAACACTTTATATATCAAAGGAAGAGGTTTTAATTTGCTCGATAAAAAATGTTTAATGGATAGAATCTTACCATTGTGTTGTTCAGAGCCTTCCGAAGGTATTAGGATCTCTTGTTTGGCAAGGAAAACTTGTGACATTTTTATTCGATTTTCATCTATTGTTCGAAACCATTTATTCTCGTTTTCAGCACTTAGGGTGCATTTATTTTTAAAAAATGTAATAAAAGAAAATACTTTCTGAAAATTCATTTTTTTAAAAAAATTTTTTTTTCTTTTCAGATCAAAGAATGCATTTTCCTATCAAGCATACATATTTTTTATTGACGGTAAATGATTTCCGTTGACCGATCAATTTTAGCAAATAAAACGCTTAAAAGTCCATAAAACTAACTCGCGAAGAATTCTCTCATTCGAACGGACACACCTCAAGTAGCCATGGTTGTTTCCTTAAAGAAGTTGGAAAAAGAAGCATTGAAAATTTTAAGTAATGAAGTTTAGGTATTCAACTAGGAAATGATGGATTTTAGGTATTTGAAATCACACTAAGGTTCCATTTATTTCACAAAAAATAAATATTTTGAAAAATATATTTTTTTAAATAATCATTTATATTGCTTAAAATAATTAGTCAAGGAAAAATGATTCATCGTCGACAACAATTTATATGTAAATGCACAAGATGGCGATGGATGATGACCCTCAACTGATTCATGCATATATTAGGGGAAGACGTGCCCAAGGTATACGGAATGACTTTTTTTTTTTTTTTTTTTTTTGTCTTTTCCCTTTTTATGAGGATGCACGATTGCTTATCACAAGGCAATACGCAAGCCAAAAAGACCCGTCCACTGCCGACGTCTTCCACTCCCACACTATACGCAAGCCAAGGCCATGCCTAAGCCGTGGCCCAACAAAGTGCCTCCGCTCGCCGTCTCCTTTTTAAAACAGTCGTGCGCATAATCAGCCACGAATGGGGAATGACCAATCGGGCCAGCGCAACTCGAGAATCGAACTAAAACAAGCCGAACCGGCCTTGTACTGGCTCGGTTCTCGGTTTTGTACGGTGAATCGATAGTTTTGCCTGAAAATCAATGCTACTCGAGAAGGTAATGAAATCCATGATTGTCTCAACCACCATGCCATGAAATTGTTCATATTGTATGTGTTTTTCCAAAATTATATCAATCAAGGTCAGGCTTGATTTCCGTGCCGACTCTAGAATTGGCCCATTCCCTGTTCCAAAAATCGAAAATCGACTCCAATGGGATAGACTCCACGTTTCAAGTTCGGAACCGATCCATCCTTAGCCATGAATTCCCAAGTTTCTTGCTCAATTCATGGACGGATCAACAGAAGAATATCCGCGCTGCTAAAAGAAAAATCCGCATATCATCGTGTCGCGATCTCAGGCCACGTGCAATTGATGGTCAAGGGAGCCTTTTAACAGGACCATTTCTGCTTAAACAATGCCCCCAAAAAAGCACTCGGGAGGGGGTCGTGGGCTGACGATTAACGTGGTGATTCTTTCGATCGATTTAACTAGAATTGATGGATTATATGCGTACGAATCAGCCTCCACCACCATCGCCATTAAGCCGATGTCACCCAGAGAGATGCTATCGGAGGTGAAAGCAATTATAAAGGCGATCGCACCAGAAAGAAGAAGAAGAAAAAGAAGCTAGTTGATGCGTCGCGGAAATTGACGATGGGAGAGGAGGGATCAGGTGAATCTCCGACCACGATATGGAAGCCAATTCGGTGCGGACACCTTCTCGTTTAGTTTGGCATGGGAGCTTCCGATTTGTTGTTTGCCAAGTTGACATGTCCGGTTGCACCAATGAGGAGGAAGGAAAGATGACCCCTATTTTTTGGATCCGCCAAACATGTGGAGGTGGGGCAGGGCGGGTCGAAAATGGTCTGATCCATTTGATCCGACCAAGTTCCATGCCCTGAATATTTAATAACCCACAATTGACCCAAATAATTCCTGACTCGATCAATATTACTTAAACACTTTCACATTTAACATAATCTGGGAAAACTCATACCCAAACTAAGGTGAGAGTACTGAGTAAGTGAGTGCGAGATCGAGCGAGGGTGAGAGAGTTTGAAAAAAGTGTCATGGAAATGAATTTGGTCTAAATAAGTTATCAACCTATTTAATATCCATATTTTTGACGATTTTACCATTCTAACCCCATTTATTACTTATATAACAATTCTGACTCTTTAAATATGAGTTAAGAAATGTGATTATAACTCATTTGATAGATTTGCTTGATTTTTTTTTTTTTTTGTTTCAATTTTCTTTCTCCATTATTTTTTTCACCTCTAATGTGTTTCTAATTGATATTTAAATAAAATTATAACTTCTTTTCATTTCATTTTTTCATTTTCTAATGAAAAAAGCACAGTACCGATGTGTTGCACAAAGCATATGTCAATTATGTTAATGACTAAAGCACTTGATTACTTAAATCTAGTTAAAGGACCCAATTGCATATTGATGGACTACGCTTATCCAATGTAGATTAGTCCCTCTAATTAAGGTTCACATTTAATATGTTGTGATCAATACTACTCTATTACCCGAAAGCAATAAGATCTATAAAATTGTCATACCACAAGTATACCAGAGCGCAAATGAATACTTTGCAGCTTTATCACCATAGGTCACAAGGCAATTATGCATCATGTCGTTTGCTTTGAAGTTATATCCAAAATATACATGCAGTGGCATAAGAAAATGCACGAGGTCTTCCAAAATGAAATCCAATAAGCGAGATTTCGCGGTAAGTGTTTTAACCAAAAAAGATTCTTGTATCACTACAAATCTGACAAAAACATTATGTAGATATGTCTTCTTCTTTTTTTTTTTCTTTTTTTAATTGAATTAGATAATGTAAGGTTTGAACTCTACGATGGAGCCCCTCATGAAATTTGTTCTTGAGCCAGTATTCTCATTCTTTAAGCACAAGCAAACGAGGTGCTCAAACTAACTGAGCATAGCCTTGTGTATTGATACATATTTTATCCCTTATGCAGATAATTTCTTATTATGATAAATGTTGCACGATTCCAGATACTTCTCTCTTCCTTTTAAGAATGAAATAAACATAGTTTTTTTTTTCTTGTCCTTTTATGGCTGGGGCTTGTGTAGCTTTTTTAACACAAGTTTCATGCTTGCCCCGCTTGCTCAAGACCTAGGTTCACATCACTAAAGAAGTTGAATTCAGTCGATTATCACCTAACGTGCAACGTCATTTCATAAACAAGTGGAAGCAAAGCTAAATAATGAGCTAGAAAATGTCATATGACCATTTGAAATTAAAAGTTAACTTACAAAGATGAAAGTGGAACCGCATTGGACATTTGAACAATTATTTTCCCTGATGTTGGACCGTGGACCAATCATTCACGGACACCTTGCTTGATTTTCAAGGCTACTATATAGACCTAACTTAGCTTCTTCCAGCCATAAAGTGAAAAATGGATAATCATAGTGTCGGATTTGGGATTCTTAAATCAAAGTGGATTCTGATTCCTAGCCACCTGCCTCTACGCGAAAGCTAGGAACCTCGACGTAAGCAAAAGTCCTATCATTTTCTTTCATTATTATTTGAAATTGGACCGTCACAAAGCTTGAACAAAAGATTAACGCTTTTAATCCAAATGCCTTAACAATAATGTAGCCCCAGCACGTGCAAATTTTTCACAATTGGTTCGAACAATTTGATATTCGAGCCACTGCCCGATTTTTTAACTCTTGTTTTGCCGAATTTATGTGAAATTTATATATCTCAAAAGTTAAATTCTATTGAGATATCACATACCGGTTATGAAAATGATTAGTGATCGGTTTATAAATGTAAGAAAAAGTATCATATGAGAGATATGAGTTGTTGCTATGGCTGATGGTCCTTTAGAAATATCAAGAGAAAATCCCATTCTCTGAATTAATTTTTGGCATACTTCTATCGAAAGGATCATGAAGCTACGATTGCTGAGAATCAATCTAAGAATGAGAATTTTTGCTAAAAATTCTTGCTTGCAAGACACAAGGTGCGACTTTTAAAGCAAGAATCCCCCAACAATTTGGGGAGGTGGATGTGGGGGAATCAACTTGGATTGGTGGGTGGATTCCATTGGGGAATATAACTCGAAGGGAGGGATTCTCGACTCTTTCTAGTGGGTGGGGGTGGTGGGAAGTCTACTACCCCCATTTTCTCACGTGCGAGCATACGTGTGCAAGAACCCTACCACTCATAAAAGTTACAAAATAATAAAAAGAAGGAATAAAAGAAAGATTGAAATCAGTAATATATATTTGGTGGAGGTCCACATTGGAATCACCATGGCATCTCTCGCGCACTCGTTTGTCGGATGGAGCGGTTGCGTTCGTGCCGTGTAGATTTTGGACCACAAAGGATTCCATGAATGGAATTGTACGGTTGAGTGGTGTGCAAGCCTCGGCTGAAGACTTCGACAAAACTGTAACATGATATCAGAGGTAGTCTATGTAAAGGTGTCTTGTCAAAAAAAAATTTCTCGAGTGATCCGTTAATTTTTTCATTCATCTTTTGAACAAGGGAGTCTCATGCGTTTCGATTCGACAATAGGATCAATAGGGATCTAATCACTAGATCAATATCACTTGTAAAAGTAGGTTGGTTGTATTAAACCTGATCATAGATATGATGACTCATGTGTTAGCACAAGCTCAACATAAGTCAAGTGCCCAAAGGCATCTTTAGACATACCTGCACAAGAGCTGAGGTAGACCTGCCTAGCCCGTACAATTCTATCAATGGTTTTCTTTGTCCATGGGCAGGGCAAGGCTATAAGTTTGGGTTGATACAAGCGCATATCTAGCTTTGAGTGGATTGATTATGGACCTCTAAGAGTCAGATGGACTCACGGTATGAGAGCGTTAACTTCATTGTCAACTTCGAATCTTCGAGTCACGAATGCTGTTAAGTAATTATAATAATGCAAAACAGTGTATGGGACCATTATGGTGATGTCTAGGAAAGATAAGTATGCTTGTATTCCCCAGACACTTTTATTTCTTTCAAGAAATAATTGCCTGTACACCAAAAAGAGGTCTTAGACCAATGTTAGATGGCTACTCTACTAAATCGGTTTATCAAGTGATATGGTAGTCCGTCAGTGGTGAATTAAGTCAATGATAATGTTTCAGCACCCAATTGAAAAATGACCATGTCACTTAATAAATCTAATAGGCAAATATTAGCATGTCAAGCATTAGCTAACCTAGTTAATCACCCAACCTACCCAATGAAATTTCTTAGGTAATTAATATTGTTAAACTTTTATGCTGTTAGAGAAGAACATGGAATATACTATAAGACATTGGCCGATGCTTATACGTTGTAAAAGTATAAATGTAGATAATAATATATTTTATATTATATCTTGAAAAAATGACGATATTATGTTAATATGTCACATGATCACACACAATATATCTACACACTTCTGTAACATCATCATCCGTCATGACATCCGCCGGAAGGGACAAAAGCACAAATTGAAGTCCAATCATGGCTCTCGTTTAACTTCCCATAGTTGGGGGTCTCTGTCAGTGGAAATTCGCCATGGCATGCACCATTACATCGGTTCACTATTGAATGGATGTAATGACGACGAAAATCAATGAATAACTGTTTTCCTTTTTTTTTTTCCCAATTAGGTCTAGCATCTAATAATAATTATTTAAAAAAATCTCCAATTTCATAATTTTTCCCCTCAAAATCCTCCTTATCCAATATAGAGTTATATGGTTGGCCAAAACAAAAACTATCCACGTACGGAAGTACCGGAGAAATGGACAAATCGATGAGGTTTTTCTTTTTTTTACAAAAAAATATATTAGTGGGGAAGCAACAAGTGATAGATCATGCAATACCGAGCAGGGGTGCACACCGGTTTCAATTCAACCTAGCAAGTGGACTGAATTGGCCTAAATTGACTGGTCAAGGCCGATTTTAAGGACAATTGGTTCGGTTTCCGATTCGAGAAACCTAAACTGGCTTGGACCAGTTCAATTTCCCCGAGGCTGGAACCTCTGATTTCAAGCTAGTTTTATCAATCTAATTTTTAAGTTGAACCAATTCAAAACCTCTTCTAGAAGAAAAAAAAGTACTTTTGCACTCATTGAGAAGCAAACAATGGTCTTCAACATGGACAAACAACAACATAACAACTGGACTAACGCATGTTTAAATAGTGAAATTGTGCAATTTTTATATTTTACTAGAACAATTTGGTTTTTTAAACAAAGCAAAACGTGGGCCACTTCACGAACTAGAGCCAGTAGTTCTCCTGATTTTGGAAGCGAGAGGCATTGGTGGGTTTCCAATTCTTGGCTGGGAACCAGTCACCCCATATGTTGAACTAGACAATTTGCTAGGAGTGTTCAACATATTTGAGGACAAAAGGTAATTTGAATGTGTACATTAATTAGGGTTAATATCACAAAAAACCTAAAATTCTGTGTATATTAACTAGGCTTTTGTAATTTGAACTAGGTAAAGAGATGATACTATACCTAAGGGAATTTCTAAATATTTTTGTAGACAGTAAAAGTATTTTTTGTTCATTTATTTTTGTAGGCAATACAAGCAATTAATTTTATAAAATTATTATTATTATTTTTTTTTGCGAAACGAATAAAGTCTATATAATATTTTTTTTCATCCGTCATTTAGTTGCCATTAATAATGTTCGAAACACTAATGATTAAATGAAGTTGACCTCATCACGAATGTTCTTAATAGATTTATCTAAAGAAAAAAGAAAGTTCTTGACAGAACATTGTAATAAAGATCTTTCTTTTTCTTTTCGGTATCTACGTAAGCCCACTGAATTATAATTTAAGAAAATAAACCTCATCAGCACTAAGTCTTTGGAGAAAGGTGGCCCGTTGTCACAATAACAAATAATAATTAAAGTCATGACTCGCCAAATTTATCCGTCAATCCCCCTTATAAGGATCGCACATTGAAAAACAAGCCTTTTTCACGTTTAGTATAGACTAAAGCATGTCGATCAGGAAGGTTTGTATGGAAATGTTTTTCTAGTACGAAATGAAACCCCAGGAGAAGATGTCTAGAGGGTGCTTGTTCGAGCATGAGAATTTTTTGCGAATTAATTTTCTGAATTATCACGCGTTTGATTTGCTGAAAATAACCAACCCATTCATGGTAAAAAATTATATCTTCTTAAAATTAGAAAAATGAATTTCCTAACCTAAAATAGCAACGGCATTTTTAAATGGCACCATTATTTGCACCATCGCTTGGGAGTAGAATAATGCACGGTGAAAGACGTGATGAGGATTGTTTAACTTTAGAGTTAAAAAGGGACTGCTGAACATTGTAAATTAAGCAACTTTCTGGGTATTGGCGAACCAATGTGGGTTGACATGATCATCCATTGAGAGTAAAGAAAGTAATCTTCTAAATTAAAGGATTAATTAACATTAGTCTTCCAAAACTTGCTAGGAGTAAAACAATGCACGGTGAAAATGAATTCCCTAATCTGAAATAGCAATGATATTTTTAAATAGCACCATTATTTGCACCATCACTTGAGAGTAGAACAATGCACGGTGAAAGATGTGACGAGGATTATTTAACTTTAGAGTTTAAAAGGGACTATTGAACGTTGTAAATTAAGCAACTTTCTGGTTATTGGCGAACAAATGTGGGTTGACATAATCATCAATTGAGAGTAAAGCAAGTAATCTTCTTAATTAAAGGATTAATTAACATTAGTCTTCCAAAACTTGATGGGAGTAGAACAATGCACAATGAAAATGAATTCCCTAACATGAAATGGCAAAGGTATTTTTAAATATTATCATCATTTGTACCATCGCTTGGGAGTAATATAATGCACGGTGAAAGACATGACGAGGATGGTTTTACTTTAGAGTTAAAAAGGGATTGCTAAACCTTGTTATTTAATCAACGTGCTGGGTATTGGCGAACAAATGTGGATTGACATAATCATCCATTGAGAGTAAAGCAAGTAATCTTCATAATTAAAGGATCAATTAACACTAATCTTACAAACTTCTTTATCAGGCCGATGATTACAATGTAGAACCAGGGTATTTCCAGGCTTACGTCGGAAAAACTTCGCCATTAAGTTTCGAGTGAAGCCAAAAAAATCCACTAGTGCTCACTCAATGTACATAGAGCATCTCATGCATGCTGTGTTGGCTGACATTGAAGCGATGATGGCAGGCAATTGGGCAGAGAATATAAGTTATATTGCCATCAATCTTGATATGTGTAGTCATATTCTTTATAAATTGTCTGTCGGAATTTTTTTTTAATTTAATTAAAGTTGACGGATATCCCAAGTTGTCGTGGGAATTCTTTCATTCTCCATGAATAAAATGAACTACCCACTTAATATGAAAAAAGAAGAAGAGAAATCTGCTCAAATGGAAGACAGAAGATAATGCAATTAGTAAGTCTTCGAGGATAATCTCAGTCATTAACCCACAATTTGTCCATTAATCTCTGTGGATCTCATCTTTCTAGTTTATCTTCCATATGGAAAACCCATCATACTTATGTTTGAAATGACTTATACAGTATTTTCTATTTTCTTTTAAATCTTAGGCACAAATTTGACTTCTCATTGGAAAAAAATCTCCACGTGTACCGACGTAGACATTAGGTGCCCATATAATGTTCTACAACTTTTCAAAAAATTCGAATAATTTGTCAAATTTTGGTAGAAAAGAAAACCATGCATTTTTCGCTTATAGAAATCGTAAACAAGCACGCCTACCTATAAAATTAAGGAACCTCATATTCGAATTAGTATTCTTTTCGGGGTCAAAACTCAAATATCGATAGCCTATTTCGCTTGGAAATCAATGAGACCAAGCAACTAGTGAGTAGTTCTTTAGATCTCCTAGTTTCGTTCTTCATGGCTTTCCTTCAAACAAACGGGAAGTTTTTCATTTTCACATTGACAGAACACGATATTCGAATTCTTAAACTCGACTAATCCTTACAACCGCATGCAAATTATCCCGCTCGCGCACACATGGAAGAGATGGAACCATGTCTGGCCCGCCAAAGATATAATCCTCCTTATTGCCTCATGATTCATACACGAACTATATAATGTCGATTCCCGACACTTAAGTTTTCATTATTTTGATGAGTGAAGAATCGCCCACCTCCGTTTCGTCCACATATGACACCTTTAGCTCTCGACCAAGGAAAGCACAATTCTTGGAAGCTTTTGAGCCCGTCATGTGTGGGGTATCATCATGTGTTTAGTGGAATCCAAATCTGATCACTGAAACAGAATGTCCACCATGCCTTAAGAAATTGACAGGACTCGTGAAGACAACGCAAACGATTTGGATAGGATGGTGTCAAGAAGTCCAACCTAAAAAGCACAAGAGCCTTACATGAGAAAAAAAATCCAGGGTGAAACTTGACTCCGATACCATGTTAAAAAGTTTAATTTAAAAGCTTAAGCTTATAAAAGGAGGGAGACCATATGTATAATGATTATATAGGGGTGCGATTATCGAAGAGAAAAAACTGTCGAGAATTTTGGACTTTCACCCGTTTGGTTTGCATAATATAATTAGTTAACGAAAAATCATTTATGGTCTATTCATGCTTAAATTAGGGAAAATGAATTTCTTAACCTAAGAAATAGAAAACATGTTCCTTAAAAATGATTTGCGTGGAAAGCATTTTTCTTATCATAAAGTTTTCCCTGAAACAAATGCTCTCCAAATCCTACAAACAAGCAATGTGGGATATTTAACACATTAAGCATACCATTTTGGTACTAAAATCTAATTGGAAATCGAGATCATTCAAGAATTAAGGCTTATTATATCATATATAAAGTTAACAACTTCTCGTTCCAACAATTTGAACTTTTGACATGTTGTGCACGAAGATAAGTAAAATACTACATAAACAGCTATTAGAAGTTGGAATAAGAAGCTGCTCCCCGACCTTCTACTTCTGTGTTTTTGGTTTCAAACGAAAATGGATATTGATAGAAAACCCTAAAACTATTAAGATGGGAGATGCGAGTAAGGGCATGCTTAGTATTGTCTATACTTCGATTACTTTCAACTATATGTTTATTTTAATGTGATACTCTGAAAAATTACACATACGGAAGCAAAAATATAACTGAAGTCAATCTGAACACATTCCAGTTCTGTAGCATAGCCACCATTTTGGAAAGGCAAAAGCAATAAACAGAAGTAAAGGCCGCCATTGGGAACCGAGAATCGTTTCCGGTTCAGATTGAACAGCAAAGGCTGCGTCCCTACAGGAGAGCCAAAGTCTGAGGTTTCGATGCCTTCGTGTGATTCAGTGTCTCTCCGAGATTCTTCCCACTCAGCACCCACTGATTACGCAACGACAGCGATGATGGTGGGGACCGCAATATCGAGAGAAGACGGCCTAGGATTCGCCCCGCCATCGCACCCTCCCGATGAATCGAACTCGGAACATATTACGTAGCCAAGTAGAAGCCAATAGAGATCGGGTCGATCGAGATCGAGATCATGATCGTACTTTGACATTTGCTCTACACGGTGGGGAAGAAAGCACCCATTATGAAAAGAGAAGTAGGGAGAGCATCAAGAGCGATGCCCTAAACTATACTTAGCTTATAAGTGATGCAATGCATGACCACATTAGATTTAAAGGTATCTTTGCTGCTTTCTTTGTATTCTTTTTCGATCCCATTTTTAGCAACGATGTCACTTAAAGATTCAATTCATAAGGATCCAAAATTCTATTCCCATCTCTTTCGGTGCCACGAGAAGAGGCAGCCCCCATCAATTATTCAGTTTGGAACCTCATGCTTGGCCGAAATGGGTCATTAGAATGATATCCCACGATGTGGACACTATGGCAATTGCTTCGAACGTGATTTATGTCCCATGCGGTCGGACTCAACCTTAGATGGATAAATTCTCGAATCATGGCATACCACGCTAATTCCATGAATCAAGTGAAATTGATTGGAACCTTTAGCGAGCAGCTCAAATATAAAATTGTTTGCACTTTGCCACCTAGGAAATTGAATACGTTTCGTGTACTTGATTTTCACACATAAGTTACTCTTGATTACTAAGGGATGCATGACAAACTAAAATTTCTGTTTCAGAAACAATTTATATATATACCGGTCCGGTCCGGATGGGTGGGTGGGTGGTTTCGCACTTAGAATCGGCAACCAGATTAGTACTCACCGATTCCACTGAATTAGAGCCAAGAACCAGAGTGACCCCATGGGAACCTTCGGTTCCAGTCCGATCCGGTCTAGTTCCAAGCAGTTCCTGATTATTTTGCACACCTTTAGGTAAGACATTACATTACATGTATATATTTATGCAAAACAAAACTAATAAAAATGGGTGTGAATACACAATGAGAGTGAAAATTTATAAACAAGTAATGTGTTCAAAGTTGTTTATGTTAAGTTTTTGTTAGATTTTGCTTGACTTTTTATCCATACATTTGCTTAAGTTTTTGTTAGGTTTCTTGGAAATTTCTCGACAACTAATTTGTATAGAAGTAAATACTAACAATGAAAAAAAAAATCCTTTAATAGACATGAGATACCTATAATAAATAGAAACTAAACATATGAAAAATTATTAATTATAGTAACTAAATACTACATATAGATAAAAAGAACTATAAGAAAATGAAAGTAAATGAATTTGGGATTCTCATATTAGGTTGCAATTTAATAATTGATGGAAATTTTGTCTTTTTAGTGAAAATTAAGTGAGTTTAGTTATATAGAGGATGGAAATAGCGTCATCCTACTTTTTTTTTTTTTTTGGTGGGTAGCGTCATCCTACTTAAAAGGGAAATAATGTTTGGAGGTTAGCGATCCATTTGCCAAAGTTGAAGGAAAAGTGAGGCAAAAAAGGAGACTAAAATTGTAATTTATTAATTATTACATTATACTTGTCGGAATATGGCCACTCGAGAAAAATTATATTTCTTTGACCATAATAAATTTTTATCGTTTAGCAATGACCACAATGATGACCTAATATTATTTTTTTTAATGATTTAATTGACAAGAGAGTTTTGGCCCAAAATAGTAGTAAACCATAGCTAAAAGAAATGGATTTTGAGATCTAAAGATTGCACACTGATACGAGCACAAGCGAGGTGTGATGTGAACAACTTTCTAATTTATTTTTCCGGGCGAAAGATGTGTCACATAATGCTCATAATTCTGCAAAAATTGACCCGCCTCCAATCCACCACCGTCAATTCACTTTAAAGATCATTAGTTACCTGAGCTAAAAAAAGGCGATCTTTTTTAAGTCCCACTAACCAACTTTAATGACGATACGGCCAACAAATAATGGAAAAATACCCAGAAGGTGAGAGATCTCTATCAATGACTTTAAGACTGACGGTGGACTCAGGCTTCATTTGTTTTGTGAAAAATAAATAGTTCAAAATATATTTTTTTTAAAATAATCACTTAATATAATTAATTAATTTATAAAAAATACTTGGAAAATGATAGATCTCTATCAATGTACGATGTCTACATCAACACTTTGAATTCAAATAATTAAGGATGCTTTATACCATGAAAGAGTGGAACACAAATGAAAGAAAAAGAGCATGGGAGGGAGATATTTAAAAAGGCACCAAATGAATTTATGTTCCGGAAATAGAAATTTTGTCTTTATAATCAAATGCGTAAATTTACTCAAAAACTCATTCAAAAAATAGAAATAAAAAAGTTCACTGGAATAAAATGGTTATCATTCGTATCATTAGTGTTAGTGACTTAAGCCAATTACCTAGACAACAATTTCTCTCATCATGGGTTGAACGGATTAAAAAGCAGGGAAATCAAAAAGCACAGCGATAACAATATTGCTTTTATTGTTGTAGTAACAGTAATAAAAACCCCCAAGTTGGGGGAATCTTCTATGAATCTTTGACCAAGAAAAGGTTGATTCCTTTGTCGTGTATTTTGAAAGGTTTCGTGCTCGTAGCATAGCGGCAATTTTGCAGTGATAAAAGGGAAGTGCGTCTTGGAATTTAGCAATTATAAGAGGTAAAATAAACAGCTCGCGACAAGGGCCAAGGGGAGTGGTTGACAGTCGGAAGAAGATTTAGGTCATTGAGATTTGCCGGGAACTTTATTTGGGCTTTATGAATTGCTTTAAAGTATCTTTACTCAAAGGAGTTAATGACTTTGTGTTACATAATTCTCATTCAGCTGGTCCAACCTTAGACTAGGGTTACTCCATTCAATTCGACGAGACAAATGCGACAATCTGTCCATATATGTAAGTTGAAAGTGAGGCTTATCTCACGGTTCGCTTTTGGTTTTCCCATTTATCCCACATCTCCATCCTTGTCTCGCTTTCTTCTTGGAGACTAATGCAAGAATAAATCTGATAGCTCCGAAAAATTTCAAGCATAATATGTTTCATGAAAAAGCTTTCCCTTAGGTGATCAACCTATATTGATTGTGATCAGGTTAGGAGTGAATCTATAATTTAAGAGACCGGTTTGAAACCTTACAAGAGGATGATAGGGGCAAAAAGGGAAGGAAAAAAGGCTTTGGATTTGAAGGAATAGTAAAAAAAAAAAAAAACTTCGTTTTAGTTGAATCCAACCGGATAGTAAAACTTCAACACATCAAAGACAAATTTCCCCGAGGACACAGGTGAAATTGTAGTAACAATCCATCTCATGCTTCCCCTCACTAAAATGAGCCGTACACTACCCTTTTCATATGCTGGGCCCGACTATTCTGTATGCTCGATTGAGGCCCATACTACAATTGGGCCTTTCATTCTTAGAAAGCCCAATAAGTAGCCAAGGCAACGACAAGGAGAAAGCGCCCAACCTAGAGGGAGGGAGGGGGGGGGGAGGGAGAGAGAGAGAGAGAGAGAGAGAGAGAGAGAGAGAGAGAGAGATTTCCATAACATAGAAACATTGCCATTATACATTGGCTGAGAGCACCATCAAAACGATCCTGCTCAGAGAGGCTAGAGCAAATTCAACTTCTTTGTATTATGCCATCACAAGCCAAGGCTGTGTGTTTCGTTTCGATAGCACATTCACCGAGCTAAAAAAAAAAACACTTGACCCTCGAAACAAATCACAGGGCCAAATGCTTGCGCGCTGCAGATGGCTTCAGCATCATGAGCTACAAGCGAGGTGGGCTAGGAGGCGGAGGAGGAGAGTAGAAGTAGAACCACGTCGGGGGAGGCGGCAGTACACGTGCATGAATATGTGGAGGTGGCTTAGGCTTCAACGGTGATGGAGGGGTTGAGCAAAGGCAGTGGCGACCATGGCGGTGGCGGAGGGGGCGGCAAGGTGATTGGGCTGGGCAAAGGGCTTGCGAGTTAAGGAACAGGAGAAAATTATGCAAGAGCAGGAGATAAACTAAGGCTAGAGGGGGCCTCATGACATATGAGTTACCAACCCAACGGACCGATGATTTTTCTATGGAGCACTGGCTATACATGACCCCCTTATATAGGATATTGGAGATTAGGTTTGTTTCAAGTAATGCTGGGTAAAATTAAATTAGTATTTTAAATTATAAAAAAACAAGTGATGCGGTAAATTGTCTATGAGGATTTAAATAAGTAGATCGCGTCGAACGAATAATAGAAATATAACCTATAATTTAATGAATTTGATTCTGTGATTTTTTTATTAGAGTTCATATGAAGGTTACAGGTGCACAGCACATGCATTAACGCACAGTCCACATAACCGGCTGAACCTCTTCTTTTTTTAAAAAAAAAAATATATATATATATTTTAAAAAAAAAAAAATATATATATATATTCCTGAGAGCTTGACTTGCGACTCCATTTTGCTATTATTTGTGACAATCACTTTTGACTTTTTAGTCAGTGGGTATCCTTGTCTTGGCCATTTTGCTCTACTCTTCTTTCTTTTTTTATTTTTTTTATTTTTTCATTAATAAAATAAAAAAGGGTGAGAAGGGAGGAGCAAAGTCGTTAATCTCTTCAATGTTATCATAAACGTTCCATACCCGCGATTGAAATATTTCGTTTGACTCATCATTACTGCGCAATTTGAGCGAATTTATTGTTGCCGCCACCGAATGTAAGTTGAGATAAAGCCAAAGTTGGTTAAAGTTTAGTGCCCGAGCTGTACCTATACCACAGACGAATCAGCATTTCTTGAGAATGAGGAGTGACCAGGAATTCAAACTCGTGACTTAACAGGTTTCCAATCACCTGAGAGTAAGCTTTTATCCAATTTGACCTACCACGTAGGTGGTTTTTAATTTAGCTATTTGGATGGCAGTCTCTGAAAAATGAGATTTTACAAGGACCGATGCATTCGTTAGGTCGCCGGCTATACTAGACCATTGCCGATCACTTTCCAAAACAAATTATCCCGTTTGTCCTAACATGAGACGTATACAACCCGTCCTGCGTCTAGAAAGAAACGCTTCTAAACATTTCCTAAATTCTTTATTACTGCTGCCATCATGAAAGTTGTTCTTCCTCCGAAATCAAACCAGTGACATTAGGCATCAACAACCGTCCCGTGAATCACACGTCCTGCAATGAATCGATGAATTCGACAAGCTACAAGGGGAGACACCTGCTTCATAAGTCGCTCATTATCACAAGCTCATTGCATATTCAGCCAGACGATGTTGTTCGATGTACTCGCCCCAGGAGCAGCGGCGATTGAAGAGATTTGGAATTCCATAAAGTATTTTGGCAGACGCCTAGTTAGCCAGTAGAAATCAAGAGGATTAGACAAAATACAGGTCGCATATATACATTGCCAAAGATACCACCACTTCCCTCGTCAGCAATAGTTCTTCGAGTAGGACACAGACGCCAAATTCTAAGTTGTCTAGTTATCGTTCATATATCTACATCACGGTCTCTATACTACCAAAAAGTACCCTCTATAACTTAGATATAGTCCATAACTAAGCAATGCAGGGAAAGACGGTCCATAGACTGATACATACATATTACAGAATTCGCTGCACAAAGGGAAGAGGAGTCCCGTAAATAGCTCTCGGTTAGCGTGAATACGTTAGACTAGGATCTCGCAATCCTCTCCCAGTCACTTGCAGACGGTCTTCAGTTTCTTTGCGGCCTGAACGAATCCCACAATAACCTGCAACTCGTCCATTTCCTGCACGCCATGGAAAAGATGCAAGAAAGAATTGGTAATTCGGCGAAAAAAAAATGGCATCACCAATCCAAGTTTTTCAAAGACCAGGGAACTAGCGATCGAGTGAAGGCTCTGGAGATTTCTAGCAATCAAATTAATTCATTCGTTCAGTCTTTTTGCGATGGCAGTGGGCATTTATTACCAAATAGTCTTCAAGAACATAGAGCTTAGGTCATGCCGCAATTACATACACAGTCCAATTACATACACAGTCTGATGCGTGGAAGAGTAAGTATACCTGAGACATGAAATGTCTTTGAACAACATCGATGAGTTGCTCTTTTGATGGGTTGGGTACAGCATCCACCTGGAAAAGGAGGCCGGCATGTTAGTTAGCGAGACAGTGAAAGTCAAACGATTACAGACTTTTCAGCAATAAAAAAAAAAAAAAGTTCTAATAGACAAAGCAAATAGGAAAAGAATAGAAAAAGTCTCACGAGATTGAAGTGGCGCCAATATCTCCATAAAGCAGCCATCTCCAATTTGCTGAGGTCAACTTTCTGGACAGTGGGTGAGAGGAATAAGAAAAAGAAATAATCATTAAACAACGACTAGTGGAGAATACCAAATGCAATATAAAGTTATTGCTTTGAAAGGCTGGAGGATACAAACAAGAGACGGTGCAAGTGAGAGGCATTGGAGATCGTACCGTGGACCCACGGGTAGAAATTGATCCCTTAGATTGTGAATCACAAGAATGAGTCCTGCTCATGGTCTTGTGGTATGATCCAGATGATTTGTGCACTCGATGCCTTGATCTGTGGGACTTTTGAGTGTCATCGGATGCTAGAACAAGAGCAGCACAAGCACAATCATAAAGGGGTTGTGGGGCATACCCAAAAATAAAGTGGAATAAGGGAGCTTTCAGCAATAGTAAAAGCAAAAGACGAAAGGCAAAAGGCAAAGTGGATCCTATGTTCTCCAACACTTTCCATGTGAAAAACCAATCTTTCAAACCGCCATACCAAAGAACATTTCATCATGGGTCTAATTGAACAGAGGACCGAATTAGGATATCCGAGACCGATACAATCAACATCTGGTGCTGCTAATTAAACAATTTCTTAGCTAAACAGCTAATGTCGCAGCAAATCAGACATGTTTCGTTCTAACTCAAACTGCTTTGGAGGGATCTTCCTTGAAGCAGCAGATTATATAGCACCCAATAAAAAAAGCTAATTGCTGATTCTTTTCTTGGATTTGACAAGTTCCAGCTACAAGTAAAGACTCAAGAAACTCCTGTAACTCATTGCTTCATTTAAGGAATCTACGGTGGCACAACAAAAAAGTCCAGATGTGAGAAAAGGAAGCACGGGCCACAAAAATAGACTGCTCTAGGAACTCACTCATATCCGATGCATTCCAATGCCCATTCTCATAATCCAGGTCGTCATCTTCCTCATGACCAGTAGGAGCTTCAATCACGCTGAGGGCATTCCTCTGTAGCTTGACTTCAATGCCATTCGTCAGGACCTGGAATTAACCAAGAACGTAAGAGGAACTCTACGCGACTCTATTGGCCGAGAAACGTCAAAAGATCGGAACGCGCATTGTGGAACAACAGTTGAGGGAGCTCCATTATCTCCTGGAAGCATTAATTTAGTTAATTTGAAAATCGAGGAAGGCCCACACTTTTGAAGATTTCCTAAATCCATACTCATTATTTATTCCTTCTGCCCCCAGAATTAAAAAGCGAAGATCCTGCAGATCTTCTCACTCAAGAAAACAAAAAAAAAAAAACAAAGGGAGATCGAGATAAGAGGCTCGATCAATTTTCTCCGGAGCGATTTCAGAATTTACAATTAGAAAAGAACAAACATCTTACACCATCGCCGACGCCATGCGAAACTAAACCAAAAGAAACTTCGCATTAAGCGAAGCAATCTATACCAATACCACATCAAAAAGAAGAAGAAGAAGATTAAACGTTTAGATTTAATACATTCTAGAATCCCCCCTAAGTAAATGAATCGAAAAAGACCCATTCACGATCCGAAAGTAAATAATTCCAAAATAAGATTATATCCAGATATTCACATGCGAAATTCTCACTTAGAATAGTGATGAATACTCATTTTTCTTCTTCTTCTTCTTCTTCTTTTGGCCCGAGTAGCAATGAACACTCAATCGAGAACTTCAATCTCAAATTCGGACACTGAAAAGTACCATCGAAGTTCATCGAATCACTAAAATGCGCAGGCATTGACACGGACCGGCATGCGCCATTCCCGATCGCGTCCCCAAATCCGTTCCAACTTCAAATCGAGTCAACGCGGCGCACTCACTAACCCCCCACAATTCTCCGACTCGGTATAAAGGGGGAAAACCTAAATTCGAGTAGGTTCAAATGCGAGACACGCGCGCCGCATTGCACCAATCGATCCCGATCCCGATCAATCCGCATTCCCCGCCCCCGAGGAGAAAGAGAAGGGAAAGGAGCCGCCGCCGAAGCGGAGAGAGAATTACCAGCCAATGCCACCCGCCGAGGCCGACGGCCTTCTTGACCACGCCCTGGAGGCCGACGAGGACGGACTTGGTGCGGTTGTTCCCGGTGACGACGACCTTGGTGTGACGCGGCAGCACCGAGAGCTCCTCCTCGCTGCTGTCGCCGTAGCTCTGCAGGTGCGAGAACCCGCCGTTGATCGAGCTCTCCATTGCCTCCATCATCCTCGTCGGCTCCTAATCCTCCGGACAACGCCGCACCCAAAAAAATGATCGGACCCCCCCCCAAAAAAAAAAAAAAAAAAAAAGGGGGAAGAAAAAGAAGAAAGAATCGAAACGGAGAAGAAGCAGCGGCCTCAGCCAATGAGATCGACGAGCATTGCTGAGCTCGAACTCGGAATGCGAGCAGGAAGAGAGAGAGAGAGAGAGAGAAGGGAATTCAGTGGAAAGAGTGTGTTTCTTTTTCGAGAGAAAAGCAGGGAGAGAGAAGAGAGAGGAGAGAGAGAGAAGTGGCGTTGCTGTCAATCCCGAAGACCAGAAACGGACGAATGGAAGGATGCCACGTCGGATCGGAGGCTGTCGTCCAATAATGCAACCCTTTCCTCAACAAACAACTGTTGTCGCAAGCGTCCGCGCTATTACCACTAGCGGTTTTCGGAGAAAGAGAGAGATTGGTGGGGCTGACTGGTTGACTGGTGTTGTCGCGGGGTTAACCGAAATGACGAGAATGCCCTTCGTCGGATGGGTGCTCCTTAGCTGGAGGCGCCTGATGTTTTTTTTTTTTTTGGCTACTTATGACCCCGTCTTGATGATAAAAGCGGAGAGAAATAATAATAATAATAAATGTACCGCGAGGAGATGGACATGGACGTTCTTATTTAATGGGATGCTTTATTCCGTTTGTTTCGGGAAAAAGAAAAATGTTGACATTTCTAAAAAAATATATTTTCTAAACAGGTTTTTTTTAGGAAAAAATGATCATATTTTTTTATATTCAATTAAAATATGAACAAGAAGTGCAAATTATTATTTGTTGCTTAGAAAAAATTTGTTCTATTTTTCCCAAAGAGACATGCATTATTCATTTGATTTGAGGGCCAAGAATTTGTATAGAAAAAAATCACCCAAAAAAATTGTCGAAGCAATAAGTTATACAGTCCCGAAGTTTTGCCCTCTCAAACTTATTGTAACTGGACAAATAACGAAGACATGCTTTAATTATTTGATTTCTCATTTTTTAAAAAATTTAGTTTTTTCCACTAGATTTCCCAATTTTACATTATGAAATTGCATTGAATTAAATTTCCATGACATAAATACAATCATAGCTTGTAAATTTTTTTTTCTTTTATAGAACCTAGGCTCCGTGCTTAGGTCTTGGGCCCAGCCTTAGGGTACTCAGGTCTCCGTGCTGGGTTTTAGACCCAACCATGGGAAACTTGGGCTCAGCCATGCGAGGTCCATGTCCTAGAAGTTCGGGTTTCTCAAGCCCAACCACTAGAACCCAAAGCACAAGCACCCGAAGACCCGACCTCGGCACTAGTGACTTAGGTGTAGGAGCTGAGTCCCTAAGCATGGTTGCCAGGAGTCTCGACACAGGGATTGGTGTCCCAAACCCAACCTCATTGGACTCGGACTTAGACACTAGTGACTTTGGTACAAGTGCCGAGTACCCTAGAACAAGCATGTGGTCTTGAACCTAGTGCCTCAAGGGACCGACGCCCAACATTGTCGACTTGGGTAAAATAGCTTAGGAACTAAGCTCAACCATAATAAACCTAGGCCAAGGTGCAAGTGGCTTGGACGCGGGTGCATGGTACATAAGCACAACTGCACACGAACGTAGGCCCAAGCATTGGTGACTTGGGAGTGGGAGCTAAATAATTGGTCATGCTCGTAAGGTACCCAAGTACAATTGCCGAGGACCTAGGCACTAGGCCTGATCTCAGTAATCCTAGGCATGTAACTTAGATGAGAGGGGGATACCCAAGCATGTCCACTGGAGACCCATACCGACCTATGTGGACTTGATCTTGGATGTTGGGGACATGGCGTAGGAGCTGGTTATCCAAGCATGGTTGCTAGGAGCTCGAGCATAGGCACTGGGGTCTTAGACCTAGCCTCGAGGGTCTTGGGTGTAGCCCTTGTGGACCTAGGCCCACCCATCGAGGAATCGAGCTAGGCCTCAGTGGACCAGACTCGAGCGTTAGTGACTTGAGCAAGAGAATTAGGTAACCTGGCATGGCCAAAAAATAATCTAAGAAAAATGAAAACCTTAAAACCCTTAATTTAGAGCTCAACACCCATTAACCGAGTGCTTGTCTCGTCCCACTCTCACCTTATCAGAGTCATCTTACTATCTCTCACTAACAATCTTGACTTTCAAATTTAACATCTATCAACTCCCAGCCTCAATTCTCGACTTTCAATATGAGTTCAATCTTTTTATTGATATTGCAATTAAGAATTTAGAAATTTTTTGTTTTTTAGTTTACTTTAGCTTGCTAGAAAATGTCGCATGAAGTGCGTGAAATTTGGTAGGACTGGTTCCATGGACCCATCTGAGAACTAGACCAAACCGGCGATTTGGTTTTCGAGTGGGTCCATGTAATCAATGGGTGATTCTCGGTTTCAATGTTTCATAATCTGTCCTTAATAGGCGGTTTCCAATTCTAGGGTGGAAATCACCCACCCGGATCATGCTCATCCCTATGCACGAGCACAAGGTCCAACCTTGGCCTCGAGAGACTCGTGCCATGCCTCTGTGGACCCAAGCTTAACCTCGATGGGTTTAGGCCCAAAAAATCGAGTACTCAAGCATGGGTGCCAAGGTCTTGTGCCTAGGCTCCGTTGCCAAGGAACTAGGACAATCTCAATAGACCCAGGCTCAAGCATTAGTGATTCTAGGGTAGGAGCAAGATGAGGTTGTTTATGTTTATTCGTGACCATTAATCATGTGAAAAATTTGGATGCACATTATTTGTAAACAAACTAAACGCATTGTATTGTAGCACGGTCTAAAAGCTTGCTTTATCAAATATGATGCGTTCGGACCAAACAATCTCGTGATGTCTTAACTTAATGACATTCAAGTGATTTATGATGTGTTTGGTAACGTTTCTGTTCCGGAGAACAATTTTTTAACAAAATTAGTTTTTTCTTTTCTTTTTTCCTGTTCCCAGGAACAATTTTTTAGTATAAGAACGTGCTTGGTAACTTCACAAAATTTCTACTCTCAAAGCAAAGAAGTGCATTTGATAAAATTGTATAATTTTGTTATTTCTTTTAGTTTTTAAATATTTTTATTATATTTTCCTTTTTTTCTTCTTTCTTCTTTCTTTTTTCTTTTCTCTCCTTCTTCCTCTTTGTGGCCGGCCGCCGAACATCGGCGACCAGCTGGGTGAGGTCCGGTGAGCTCGCCAGAGCCTCACCTGACCACCAGCAAGGCTCAACCTTGCCCAGATCGAACAAGGCCAAGCCTCTCAGTGGCCTGGCGAGTACTACGAGGCTCAGCCTCACCAGATCTGGGCGAGGCCGAGCCTCCCGGTGGCTTGGCCTCGCCGGTGGCCTTAGTGGCCAGGCGAGCCTTGCCGTGGCGCGGCTTCTCCGGGGGTTGGCGACCCTCCGGCAAGGTCGCTGGTCCTCGTCTAGCCGGTCGCCAGCATCGGCCATGGCCAAGGCTGGCGACTGGCGAAAAGAAAAAAAATAAAGAAGAAAAGAAAGAGAAGAAGAAAAGAGAAGAACAAGAAGCAACTTTTTTCTACTTCTTGTTTCCGTTCCAAATTTGTTCCCGGGAACAAAAAATACAAAAATATAGATTTTTTGTTCCCGGGACTAAAAGTTTTACCAAACACGTTTCTATTCTTTTTTTGTTTCCCGAAGCAAAAGAACAAAAACACTTTTTACCAAACAGGGCCTTAGCTAGTTTTCAAATAAATGCATTGTGCATTTGTAAGGATAAATCGATTGGAGAAGAGCATAAATAACAGCTTGTGGATATATGTTTTTATTTTGTACTATATGCACGGTATAAGTTCGATTTTCAATGCCACTGAATGCCAATGGTGCCAATGTTATGTTTGAGTCATCTATCCAAATAAGCATATTTGTCGTGAAAAAAAAGAAAAGAAATGAAAGGACATGAATATATAATATTTTTCCATGTATTTTTCAGGCCATACTGACCTAAGCAAGTCGTTAAAATACTTCATTTCAAGTTTCGTTCAAATCTCAGAATTCCTAGGATGTAAAACAATTAGAGGGCAGAGATAGGGTTTAGGCTTGATAAACATATTGACCCAATTGGGGCTATAAGACGTGTAGGTATCGACACGTAAAAAATTGAGAAAAGCATCCCGATAGCTGCCATCCTTGCAATGCAAACAGACAGGCACAAAAGGCCCTTATAGGAGGAAACTCCCTGGCCTTTTAGAGGTACCCTCTTAACCAACTATCGAGGATCCAAAGTCAATCATATTTGTCGTGGGAAAAAAGAAGAAGAAACGAAGGGAACATCAACATATAATATTTTACGTCTATTTTTTTAGGCGATATCAACCTAAGCAAGTTGTTAAAAGGCTTCATCTCAAGTCTTATTCAGATCTTGGAATCCCTTACATATAAAGTAATACAGCCGAAGTTAGGGCTCAATAAAAACACCGACTCAATTGGGTGGTGTAAGACATGCGAACAACGACATGAAAAAAAAAAGTGAGGAAAGCATCCTGACAACCACCTATCTCTACAATGCAAACGAACAGGCGTAGGAGGAGGAGGAAACTCCCTGGCCTTGATGGTACTCTCTAAACCGAGTTGTGATGATCTAAGGTCAAGCATTTGTGTTAAATAAATACAAAAAAAAGGTAGAAAAAGGAACGTCAATGTACAATATTTTCCGTCTATTTTTGGGGCAATAGCAAAGTCAAAAAGGTGAAAGGAAGCTTGGAAATTAACATGGACCTACAACTTTGTCGGACAGATTATAGACATCCAATCGCTTGGTAAAAAGCTTATATCGAGAACAGTTGTTCGACTGGACTAGTGTTAACCAGGACTAGCAGACCGTAATTTCACAACTAAAGCAGGCGACAAAATTAAAGAAAGGTGAAATTCCAAAAAACCACCCTGAACTTTAAGGGCGGTGCGTGTTTATCCATAAAATTATATAATAGCCTCGTGAACTTTCATTTCGTTCCAATAACAAAGGATTTTGGGGAGTAAAAGTAAATTTTCATAAAATGTTTTGAAGGAAACGAGATTTCTACCCTTAATTGCCATGAAAAATTGAAGAAAATAGGAGAAAACTAAGGTTTTATTTGTTGCGCGAAAAATATAACGTTTTCAAAAATTATTTTTTAGGAAAATAATTATGTTTTCCAATGTTCGGTTGAAATTTGAAAATGAAGTGGAAAATATTTTCTACCACTTGATGAAGAAAATATTTTCCTCCATCAACTCCTTTTCAATATTAATTTGTCACTTTATTTTTTAAAATCAAGTTTTTAATTTAATTTTTCCTTCTCATTTTCTATTTTTCTTCTTTTTTCTTCACCTTGGCCGGTCATCGGCCATGGCAACCTGCCATAGGTGAGCTCTAGCCTCACCATAGGCTGCCCTATGGCAAGGTTGAAACTTGCTAGATTGAGCGAGTTGGGCGGGGCTCAAGCCTCGCCCGAGGTCACTAGAGGTTAGCGATAGAGGTGTGCAACTGGACCGAGTATACCCAGTTCCCGAACCGGCCCACCCGGAAAACAGGGTTGGTAACCGGTTCCCGTTGAAACCGATCCGGGAACTGCTTCCCAAAATTCGGAACTGGTTTAAACCGGTCCGGGAATAGGTTCCGAGTAATTACCCATCCGGAAACCGGTTCCTGGACCAGTTTTGGAAATAGAGGTCCAAAACCCTTTTTTTTTTCTCTTGATTTCTATTCTTACTTCCGCAATCATATGACGTTTTTCCTCTTGGCTCTCTCAAACACGCACGACACTCCTCATTTGTCATTCCTATTCCTCACTTGCTTCCCTCCCTCGTCGGCTCCCTCTTGCACTGTCTGATGGACGGACGATGTTCGTCGCCAAATTCCTGTGTATCACATGGATTGGCTTACCTAATTTCTCTTTTGTAGGATGAGTTATACTTGCGTAAATGAGTAGCTTCATGTAGTAGTTATGGGATTAAAACTAATATTATACCTATATTTGTTGCTAATTCTTTGCCTTATGATTTTATTTATTATAATTAGCCTTGTGGATCCTTAATTTTTCGTTTAGTCAAAAATTTTGTATTTATTTATTACAAGTGCTTAATGTTTCAATACAAATTAGGAGGATTACGTTATTTTCTAGCATTTTAATATAAAATTCAAAGTCGTATAGGATATCGGGAGATTGCAAAACAGGTTCCAGTGAAAACAGGGTTAACCTTAGAACCGGATTGGAAAAACAGGGTGGGTCGGGTACATGGTCCAATACAAACATAGTTGGGTATATGGTCCAGAAAATGGGAACCAGTTATAACAGGGTTGGGTACAGGGTCCAGGTCTAAACCCTACCCACCCTAGACCCGATCACCCCTAGTTAGCGAGGCGCTAGTGACCTCGGGCCTCGCCCAGCTCGTCGGCCTCAAGCGAGCTTAGCTTTGCCAGATCGGGTGAGGCTTGACTTCGCTGAGCTTGTTTAAGGCTAGTTGCTATGGCCGGCGGTCTTCCAAGCCAAGGAGAAGAAAAAAAGAAAGAAAAGAAAAGAAAAAAATAAAAATAAAAGAAAAATATGTTGGATGAAAAAAAGTAAGGTGAAAGAAGATGTGGAAAATTTTTTCACCTATTTGAAAGATGGAAACATTTTCTCCTATCTTAGAATACTTTTTTTCATTGATGAAAAATGTTTTTCCCAACCATTTTTTTTTTGTAAAACAAACTATGAAAAATCTGGAAAACAACCACCGGCCGTGGTGGCTCTGTTGGTAAGTCTTCCCCATCGTGGGGGGACCCACTGACCCCTTTTCGGAGGGCGATGGTTCGACTCACCGTGGAGACGCTTGGCGTCTTACCTGTTCCACGGGGTGGTGAGTCCTCCGGTGGGGTCCCAGGGTTTACCCCAGTCGCCCGCGGCGTACGAGGCTTCCCTGGGTCATAAAAAAAAAAAGTTATGGAAAACATTTTCTTAGAAGTTATTTTCCACGAAATGAACTAAATTGAACAACTAATGATGCATCGATAATTAAGCAAGTTCAGAGTTTAGTCTACTAGACTACAAGTCTACAACAATTGAAATTCAATTGACTATTAATCAAGATTAGTCCCAAACATAACGCACATGACATTTTTTTTGCTCAGTCTCACATAAAATAGTGGAAGAGTGGACAAGAAGCGAACACAACGTATCTCGGAGGAACCCATAAGGCAAATTAATATCGAACCAAGTTCATTTTCTCAACGCACTTGATTCTTGAATGAGATTAGGATGCATTTGTTTTAGGATAATTTTCATGATGAAGGAAAATATTATCTTCTTTATGTTTAGGGAATTCATTTTCATAACTTTAAGTATGTACATGTACTTCGATAGTGAACTGTTTTTTATCGTTCGATCATTTTCAGCAAACAAAATGTGTAAAAGTCCAAAATACTAATTTTCGTAAAAAGAATTTTCACTCAAATAAACACACCCCAAAACCTTAATGACGAAGGAAAAAAAATTATTTTTCAAGAAAAGTGATTAGTTTTCATTAGTTTGGTGATTGAGCGAAAATGACCTCTAAGAAAGTCATTTTCTTCCTATATGAGCTCGTCGTTTTCAGTCCACCGAAAAATATATTCCGTAAATTGATTAGTTTTTCATCATTTAAATGCTGGAAAACAAAGAGATAATTTCACAAAAACAATTTTACTTAAAGTAAACGAACCTTTAGTTCGAGACCGCGAACCTCCATCAATCAATTCGTCTTGTACAGCGCGGTTTGCAAAACGACGTTTCGACGTCCGTCTTTCGGTCCCTTTCTCGAGCACATCAACTGTAACCACCACCACCACCACCACCACAGAAAGGGGCGGGAAAAGTTGCAGCGGGCAAATTCCCACTCGCCCCTGATTTTCCCGCCATTGCGCGCGAGCGAACGCGAGCCGTCGGCGCCTCCGGGGAGAACCCCCTAACTCCCGTCGGATCACGCCGGGGACCACACGGGGTTTGGGGGAGAAAAAACAAATCCTTAAAAGAGTCGAAAAAATCAAAGATAAAAAAAGAAGAGAGAGAGAGGGAGAGGGAAAGAAAATCTGGAAAAAGAAAAAATCGTCCGAAGACATGTTCACGGAGCATGTGTAATGATCCACAAGGTTGAAAAAAAATCCTTGCAGGGTAGGCTCATCTTTTCGAACGCCTCGACACTCGTAAAGCAAAGGCAGGCGACACGACAAAAACGTAGTGGAATCATTCCCTCCCCCTCCCTCTCTCTCCTCGTAAAGTTCTAGAGGGAGACGGGAAGTGGGCATGGGAGAGTATTCCTGCATGCGCATCCTCCACTCCGATCTCCACCGTCCATCGCGCGGACGAGCTGGCCGGATTGCCCCCTGCTCGCCGCTTGATCGGGGAGATGGGGTTAGAAAAAGCGCTTCCAGATTCCGTACAGTTCATCTGTGAAATCTAAACCTTATCCTATCATAGTTTTTCTAAGTCTGACTCCAAATATTTTTTTCCGGTTCACCTCACCACTGTTACTATTCAATGATCATAACTTATGAATAAAATAAGATCTCAGTTATAACTTATAAGATAGAAATTTAGACTAATAATTTTAAATTATACACTGATCATCGGATATCATGGAATATCAGGATATCGTACGAAGACATAAATAAAAAAAACACACAAAAACTTATCATGAACTTGGAATCTACCCATTGAAATGGGTTCAACTTGGAACTTGCCTGTATATCTTAAAACTCAAAATCGGATAAATTCACACTGATCCAATTCTTTGATTTTAGTTTTTACTCTAAAATTACGCTTTGTGTAGCTTGACGGTGCGGAGGAGCAGAGCACGCGTCTCGAACTTTATCCGGAATTATGAGTCGCGTAGACACGCTAAATAATGCATGCAAATTGCAATAATTAATACATATACATGTAATATATTTATTGTGTGCAGGAGAGGAGCAGTAGAGTGAGCAGAAGTTTGACTTTGGGGGCTTTTCAGCCGCTATCGCCGGGTACTTTGTGTTCGCACTATCGCCACTTCAATTATTGTGTTTCGATTGCCAAGTCTCGTTGGAGTAATGATGATGATCCCTCGAATCAAAGGCTCTAGAAAGCAAAAGGAGAGGAAACGAGTTGTATACATTTCATTTATATGATGGACAATTGAATTTCTTGGGTGGTGTTGAATGTGCATCTTATTATTTCACGAGTGATGTGGGGTTTGGTCGAGGTGGTTGCGGTTGTGATGTGATTGTATCATGTTGTGAGCATAATTCGTGCGATACACTTGTTTTAAAGCTATAATGCCTCAGACCAGCGAGCTGCAGAGGAGGGCACCATTGCGGTGCAATTTCGCCAAATGCCTTGTAAACACTATTCTGCATCCGACATATCTGCTGAGAACCTGTACAAGACTGTCTCTAAAGGCTCCATAGTAACAATGCCTCCCTCAAGGCAGTGCCCACCAAGTGCAAAATGTTGTTCAGGATCGTTTCTTAGAGCCGAAGGGCCCAATCGGATGCGTTACTCATGGTCCTGAGAGAGTTCAGTCGGGCCATCATAAGCCCAGAACTTGTCGCCGAATCTTCGCTGATGAAGCTGAACCATAAACGTTTTGCCTAATGATCTGCATCCAGCTGATGTTTCATGTGCTAAAAGCTCTCAAAGTCGCAAACAGACAGGGGAAACACTACCGATATATCATTAACATATGCAAAACCAAACAAATCCAGATAGCATACCTTTGTCTTGTATGTTTTATATCACCTGCAAGTGCTTGAAATCAAGCTAGGCTTAAAAAAACACAGATCTGTCTCCGGCATTAAATAATTAAAATCCTTTCCCCCTAAGCCATAATCTACCAAATAGTCTCGGGTGGTAGATTCCACGTCAATGTACCCGCGATTATTCCGTCAAATAGCATAAAGTATTTAACAAGAATCCACCCTACAACAAGTAGAATGTATCCGAACAACATCAGCAGCACAGGCGGCAGCATTGCCGACCTACGTCATCATAACTTTTCCTCTTGACTGCATGCCCATCGGTGACTGTGAGCACTGGAGAGAGGAGCTAGAATGGCTTGAAGCACAGCTACTTCTCGAGCTCCTTGAATCCTTCATCAGTCTTCGTGCTTTGGCCATGACCAGGAGAAGGCGCTCGGCCGCTGCTTGACCCATCGCTACTCTGAGAACTCGATGCCTTCCTCTTGAGCATTTTCGACCTTCCATCTGTCTCGTTTCTTCCATCAGCAGATGGTGTCTGGCTATTGTCCAACAGTTCGCTGCTCTGAGAATCTAAAGTCAATGGTGGACTGCCGTCCTTGTTGACTTCTTTGCCATCTCTGGCATTCTCTGAAGATATATCTTCAATGAACAATCCTGTCAGTTAGCACCAGCTATTCAGGCTTCACTAAATGGTGATCTGAATGAAATCTTGAACTGATTTGGCAAAGTTTAGGATGAACAACACAATGGCTTAAAAGGGGAAAATAGGTAGACCTTTCGATCATATTAATTTACTTGTAATTAGCAGTCTAAATGCATCGAAATTACAAAATCATATATATAAGGATTCTAACATCGTAGGACCTTAAACCACACAATCACTGAAGTTTCTTGATCAGACAGGCAAATTCACCGCAATGACTAGAACTTAGGCAATACTGACATCAGTCAAGCTGGTCAATGATATCAGTTACCGATTGGGCTACATTCTTAACTATAACTAATGAATCACATACGTTCACATGAACTAAAAGACGTTTTCTCCTTTCTCATGCGATGCAGACATAAAATGTGCAGCCCTTAAAGGTGACGTCACCTTAAAAACGAGAAACATCAATGATCAGATGATATAGAACCAGTAGTAGCTCCTCTTTATTGAAAACCAGATGCAAGAAGGCCAAACATACCTGAAAGTGCTGCTTGGACAACGTCATCTGGTTTTGAATAATCAGAGACACCAAGGTTGCAGCCACCATCCTTATGCTCTACATGATCTCCACTTTCAGCTACTAAGTCCAGCATCGAGTCCAGATAATTAAAGCATTCATCTGACAACACGGTCACGCAGCTTGATACATCTGAATCGGATGAAGGCGATTCTGGAATGCCAAGGTCTGGCAATCCGAAGTAGTCATCATCATCTATAAATTCCAACTCCTCCAATGCTATGTAGTCATCAGGATCAATAATATCCAACTCAGGCAGATTTTCAACAGGATGACTTAGAAGGAGACTGTCTGCATGTTGCATCATATTGCGGGAAGTGGTGTCAACCTACAACAGATAAAAGTCTTGATGAGCCAGGAGATAGCAACATTCTGGAGGCAACAGCACTGACTAGCGCCATGTAACCAGGCACGAGGATGCAGATTATTACAATAAGCAATAAATCCTTATTTTCACAGTCCAGACATCCAATCATGAGAAAGTTATGGAAAAGATCATTTACAAGCAAATATCAATAGTGAAGACCAATCTTTTACTATAATATGAGCCAACTGATCCAAGGCATGTAATGGTAGTTACTGATAATCTCAACTGCAATTTTCATGAGATCGCCTTGCAATTGAAACATGACTATCGTTATCTCAGAACTTCTCTGTTCTTCTCAGATTGATGCGATAAGTTTACATTTTGTGATCAATTGAACAAACATTCAGCTAGTGAACATAATGCGCTTATTTTGGTGCCTCAGCATCTTGAAAACTCACAACCGCAAGTCATTCAAAGGAGTAAATTTACATATTTTCCAATGTCATCTAGACGTTGCTAATCAATCTAATTTTATTCATGAATGTAGGAAGAACCGAGCAACCACAAAGAAATCCGTGAGGCGCACCTGCATCTGGTATGTTACACATCTAGTATCCACGCGAGGCAGTGAGTTAATGAAGTTTTCCGTACGGAACTCAGTACCCGCAGCATTTTGCAGCATTTCACTCTCAGATAGTGGCAAGCTGCTACTGCGGAAGACTTTGCAGAGCGATTTAGTATCCTGCACAAAATCCAACCCAAATTGGCCATTGATGGGGCAGTACGATTAAGGAGGAGTGGGGAGGAAAAATGCATCAGTGAATTAGCATAGATAACGTGGCATTCGGGTAATACCTTTGCCGGAAGAGCTTCTCTTGATACCTTGGTAGTTATATAGTACTCCAGCATCAACCAATCAGTTTTTTCAACATGCGGGAATTGTACTTCGTAGAATTCATATGTTGCTTCCCAACCATTGATGGAAGCATCACCAAATATCTCACGGGGTTCTCCTCTAGGCTTCCAGAATCCGCCTTCTACCCCCTTGTTCTCCATTGAGTCCATGAAATACCACATATTTTCTGCTAAGATCAATCGTGGCAAGTAATGTTAGTCAACATGTGCAATCTTTTAGCAGCACACTGGCACGTAAAGAGGAGTTTGAGGAGCGGATCACCTAGCAAAGTTTGAGGCAGACAGTTGAAAGGGTTCACATCTGTCATCACATTCGCCGGAGCAAAGTCTGCATGAGGCATGCAAAAAAAGAACGTGAAGAGCTCCTCAGTTGAAGGACCCATCTCGAGCAATATCGGAGAAAGGAGAAACTGCTCAGCGAACAAACTTCTTCCTGAATCGAGCACAAACGGAAAGTCAATGATGGTAACAAAATACGGTCATCAAAACCACGGAAGAGAGGCCAAAGACTCAGACCAAATGATCCAGAGATTTGATGCAAATCTGTTGAATAAAAACAGCAGGGATCAGCTCACTCGAGTCCGAACGAAAGAAAGACGAACTAACTAGTCAAACAAAATCAATAACCATGGCCATTAAGCATGGGAGCTTTTGCTGATGCTGAACTCAGAAACTATCCGCCCTATAATAATAGACTAGAGACAACAGCAGAAAGGCGAACCAATAGAGCTAAACAGGTACGTCGAAGCCGAAATGAAAGCTACAAAATAGCGTTAAGGGAATTCCTAACCTGGACGAGATGATAACGAATAAGAATAACGAACCAGCTACGACTCAAAATTCCTTAGCCTTTACTCCACAGAGAAAAATGAGCGGGTTGGGTGGGTATTTATAGGCTGCTCAAGTGAAGACAGTGAGCTCAACTCAACCATGGTTTTCTCTTTTTCCTTATTTTGAATCCAGAGCTCAACCATGGTTAATTATGCTAAAAGCGGAAAGCAATCAAGCCGGGGTGTCATCATAGATGAGAAACGACGTCGACTCGCACACAAAACGACGTGGTTTACTAGATTTTATGAATCTAGAACTTGTATTCTTAAGAAAGAAGAAATGAGCGGCCCTAAATAGAAAGCGTTGTACATGGAAAATTTGTACATGGAAAATTTAATTATGGATGCTTTTATAAAATATCACATATTTTTCAAATTTTCTAAAAAAGCGTAGATATTTTTCTTTAGAAAGCTTGTGCACTTTTTTTGGCATTTGACCCCTCTTCGTATGTCGATCACGTGACTATCCAAATGCAATCATTCAATCATTTTACCATGCCATGTGCATTTTAAGAATGTTTCCGCTTAGTTTCTATCTGTTATCGACCTGAGCCATTGATCATGCAAATGAGACTTGTTAATTAGTTCAGTCTACGGTTTGTTGAATTTTGATGAAATTTGTAATTTAAGTGCTAAAATTTGATTTTAATTATTCAATGCATTTAATTCTTATTTCCATGTAAATGATGCATTTTAATTGGAATTTCATAAGTTTTTTGATGAATAAAAATATAAATGAATTGTTCAATAGATTGAGTGAGGATTATATTTTAAATACTCAAAGGCTTGCTTGTTTGGATTGAAATTAAATCAAAAAGTATTTTTTACTTTGCTGCCAAAATGTAAAATATTATTCAGATTTTTACAAAGCTATAAAAAGATCATATATGAAACTCAGTATTAATATTTGAGTATTGTGAAAGTGCATCCAATTAAAAAAAAAAGAGTCAGTATATAAGTTGCAAATTAATCAAAAAGTAAAAAAATCAATCCAAATAAGTAGATAGTATTTGATTGAAAAAAAATGGTAAATAGTCATGGATGAAATGTCCCTTTATTTAGGATTAAAATAACTTTTCGCTTTATTTGTCAAAATTTAGAAGAGTACTGAAAATTTTAAAAATTAATAAAAAATATTATATGTGAATTTATGTGTCAATAGTTTCAAGTGTAGAATTAATTAAAAGGGAAAATTCCAAATAAGGATCCGAAGTAAATCTATTTTCTCAAATGAGGACTAAAAGTGAACTTTGTGTCATATAAGGACCTGAAGTGGACCCATTGTTTCAAATAAAGACCGGACTGAATTTTGTGTCAAATAAGGACCCGAAGTGATCAAGTTAATCTCTATTGAGGACCTTAGTTTGCCAGCAGACATTTTTTGGTGATTAAAATAGGGGCAATTTTGTTAGAAATTTGTGATTGGAAAAAAAAGGGAAAATTCTAAATTAATTAAATTTAGGTTATTCATTTAGATGTTTACGTTTTCTTCTTTCTTCTCCCCCTCTGCTCCTCAACCAAATTGCTACCCGGTCATCATTGCGACTCGATTCTCGTCGCTCCTCGCCTTGCTCGACCGGTGGAGAATTTGGGTCTCCGTAAACAAAGAAAGAAGCATATGATTTTCTTCTTGTTTTTGAATTCGTGCCTCAACCAATAGAGAATTTGGGTCTTCGACTTTGCGGAGGATGGGTACAAGAAATGGGAGAACTTCGGTCTTTGACTTTGCAAAGGATGGGTACAAGGAATGGGGAGACTGTAGAAAACCTAGGGTTTTTTTGTTTCTATTTTAGGATTTGTTTATTTTCCCTATATTTTTTTTTGGGACAAAATTGCCTAAACTCTGATCATCGGAAATGTCACATGCTTGATAGCCGACGAATATTTGGCTGACCAGCAAGTTTAGGTTCTTATTTGGAATTGATTCAACCACTTTGGATCCTTATTTGACACAATGAGTCCACTTTAGATCTTTATTTGACACAAAGTTCATTTCGGGTCATTATTTGAGAAATTTGGTCAACTTCGGGTCTTTATTTGGAATTTTCCCTTAATAAAAAGCCAAAAATTTATGATCCATAATTGGTCAGGTCTTGGCAAGCGTCCCTAGCAAGTCGTTCATTCATGCACCTTCTCATTGTCTGAGCAACCGTAGCAATGACCATTAGTAAGAGAAATCACCGTAATCCATCTAGTAAGGGATCAACATGTGAGAAAGTGTAAGAGGTTGTCCTCGTGCAAGTGTCATGTGGACTGAGTTTCATTGGCTAATTGGAGAGGTCGTGGATGAAGTATGCATTATTATTATTATTTTTGGGGCGATTTTAGAGGATGAAAATGGCCAAAGACCACAATTTGAAATGACTAGTGTGAATTCGATCATAAAAAGACGAAATTCATTGGGGGTGATAATGTGGTGTTTATGATGTTATGTTGATATTATATCTTGGTCACAAGGCTGACAAGGGATTTGTTGATGATTAGAATTGGATTAATGTAGCATAATTGAAAGGCTATGATTTGAGACATTTGATTAAATTAGTTTGGCAATATGATCAGATGGATCTATCAAGATTTTGCACATGATTTATCCCTGGTGAGTTGGTAATGAACATCGTTCAGTGACTCTTTTGAGAAAGTTTGATTGATGAAGATTTCTTAATTTAGTAACACTATTATTTCCACGTAGAATTGCGGGTCTTGTGTTTACCTAGGGCGCGCATGACAATAATTCTGTTCCAGAAATAGTTTCTGGAATAGAAATAAATTTTTCTATTTCTATTTCTAGAAGAGTTTCTAAGCAAAAATAATCGTTTGATAACGACACAAAATTTCTTCCTTTTGGATGACGGCGGACGGGCGGATGGCGGTGACGGATGGTGGCGGCGGGCGGCGAACGGGCGGATGGCGGTGACGGACGGCGGCGGCGGGTGGCGGCGGAGGCGGGCGGCGGGTGGTGGCGGAGGCGGGTGGCGGCGGAGGCGGGCGGCGGTGGCGGGCGGGCGGCGACGATCGGCAATGGCGGCGGCGGCGGCGGCCGGTGACCGGCGGCGGCAGCGGCGAGCAATCGATGGATGGTGGTCGGTGGTAATGAATGAAGGACCGGTTGACGAACGGTGAGAAAATTTTTTATTTCTCATTTCTATTCCAGAAATAGAGAAGTAAAAAATTTCTACTTCTGCTTTCTATTCCAAACCTATTTCTGGAATAGAAATCTATTCCAGAAATAGAAAAATGAAATAAGTTTATCAAACGGATTTCTATTCCGAAACAGTGCGGAATAGAAAAATTGTTTATGGAATAAAAATTACTGGTTGTCATGCACCCCCCTAACGTTACCTATAGGCATGTGTCACGGTCCGAAAGAAGACCGATCCAAGAGGGTTCTAAGAGATAGCCGTGACACATCTATGGATCAAGCGACCCTCGTCTTATATCCTCGAGTTCTAGGGTTTTCTCGAGTCTTCTAGAATACTCCTAGGGGGCGGGCGATACGATAAATGTATTCGGATGTAATAAATGTGGGTAGTTGGTAGTTGGGGAGAAATGATCTCCACTGTTAGATTGAGGAGAGGTCTACAGATATGGTTTGCCTTGTATTTGTATATATAAAGGTCTCCTCCCCCTCATTGTACTCATCTCATTCACAAGTTTCTCTTTCTAAAGATCTTTGTGAGTTGAGTGTGAGAAAGGCTGCTTGGGAGAAATCCTAAGGCCGCACGGGCAAGGGAACGCTAGATCGATCGGCTCGTGACAAGTGGTATCAGAGCAAAGTTTGTTCCAAGCGCAATGGCTGATCCACGATCTGATGAGGCGCTTGCCATGGGTGGTGACTATGTTGATCGTGGGAGAAACGTTGAGAAAGGCGCTACCAAGGGAAAGAAGAGTCGTGGTGGTTTGAGTTCGAGGGATCCGATAGGGGATCTTGCACACCGGATGACGAAGCTTGAGTTGTTCGTCACCAATGTCCAAGGATCGGTCGATGACCGACCCAGATCGTGGATGGAGTAGACGTGGGAAGGGAGGAGCTTGTTGCTGAGGTGCAAGAGCTCAAGACCGGCATGGGAGAGCTCCGACACGAGTTGTTGAGGACCCTAAGGGAAGAACTTGTACAACGGGATGAGTCCCTGAAGGCCATGATGGCGGCCATGCACACAGAGATGGTGGAGCTCAAGGGTAAGTTTGCTGAATTGGAAGCAGCATGCGTGAACGGGGTGATCACCGTGTAAGGTCCATGAACGAACGCACCCAAGCTGAAGGAATTTCGGGGCTCGCGGGTGGCCAAAGATGTAGATAATTTCCTTTGGTATATGGAGCGGTACTTCCAAGCCATGGGGATCAACGACAACCAATCACAGGTAAACACTGCATCTATGTACTTAACCGATAATGCTTTGTTGTGGTGGCGTTGTCGGTCGGATGATAGGTGCGGGGATCCTATCTCGACCTGGGGTAGATTTTTCGAGGAGTTCTGACGGAACTACTATCCCGCTTATGCAGAGGAAGAAACTCGTGATGAGTTGAAGCGTCTCGAGCAAAAGGGTGGTGTGCACGACTACATCAAGCGGTTTTCGGAGTTGTTACTCCAAATCCCTTCGATGAATGAGACGGAGGCGTACTACCAGTTTATGAGTGGTCTCAAGCCATGGACCAAGCAGAAGTTGAAGCGGTTCAACGTGGGAGATCTCATAACGGCTATGACCGTGGTTGAATCACTCGTGGAGTATAAGGCGCCTTCCACATCCTGATCGGACTCTCGTCCGAGGGATAAAGCCACTGGTGGGGGAGATCGGGGGAGATACAACCGCCCGAACGAAGGTAGATTATCGGCTGGTCCTCACAAGACTCATGTGGAGTCGAGCGGAGGAAGACAAAGGAAGGTACGCTTGTATAAATGCTTATTTTGTTATGGTCCGCACATGGCGCGGGATTGCCCGAACAAGGCCAAGCTGGCTACTCTTTGCAAAGAAGATGAGCCTAAGGAAGAGTTGCGGTTGGATTCGCTGCGACTCCTTAGCACGATCAAGTCCAAGAAGGTGAAGGAACCTAGAAGACTAATGTTCGCGGACTTGAAGATCAGAACGACCACGATGAGTGCGCTTGTGGATACGGGAGCATTCGATCTATTCATCTCGGAGGAGGCTGAAAAGAAACTTAACCTACGGATTGAAAAGGGAGCCAGGTGGCTCAAGACGGTGAACTCCAAGGAGGTCCCTGCAATCGGTGTCGCAAGGGACGTGGAGCTACAACTCGGGCCATGGAAGAGTAAGGAGACTCTAGAGGTAATTTCCCTTGACGACTACGACTTTGTCATTGGGATAAAATTCCTAGATAAGATCCATGCTGTTATAGTGCCTTTCACCAAGTGTATATGTGTGTTGGACAAGCATTGTCAATGCGTGATCCCGGTCCACCGTGAATTAGACTGTGATCGGAGGATACTTGGCTATGCAACTCACCAAGGAGCAAGGAAGAGTGAGGTGACAATCCTTGCAGCATTGAAGGTGGAGGACAAAAAGGGTGAAAGGAGCGAAGTCCCGACGGAAGTGACCCACGTCCTCAACATGTTCAAGGAGGTGATGCCCCATGAGTTGCCGAAAAGCTACCACTTAAGAGAGAGGTGGATCATCGGATCAAGCTGGTGCCTGACGCTCGACCACTTACCATGGCACCATATCGCATGGCACCCCTCGAATTGGAAGAGTTGAGGAAACAATTGAATGACTTGCTCGATGCGGGTTATATTCAGCCGTCCAAGGCTCCGTTCGGTGCGCCGGTCTTATTTCAGAAGAAGCACGATGGGTCATTCTGGATGTGCATTGACTACCGGGTGCTGAACAAGCTAACTATGAAGAACAAGTACCAGATCCCGCTCATTGCAGATGTCTTCGATCAACTCGGTGGAGCTCAATGGTTCACCAAGTTGGATCTTCGATCAGGCTACTATCAAGTTCGGATCGCTGAAAAGGACGAGCCGAAGATCGCATGTGTAACGCGGTATGGATCCTACGAGTTCCTCGTGATGCCGTTTAGCCTAACCAACGCTCTGGCTACATTCTGTACGCTAATGAACAAGGTCCATTTCCTAGATCGGTTTGTAGTGGTTTACCTAGATGATATTGTAGTATATAGTCGGATGATATTGTAGTATATAGTCGGACGCTCGAGGAGCATGTCGAACACTTAAGGCAGGTCTTCCAAGTCTTGTGCGAGAATGACTTATACGTTAGGCACAAGAAGTGTGCCTTTGCCCAGAAGGAAGTTCCATTCTTGGGGCACATCGTCGGGGGTGGGTGAGTGCGAATGGACAATGCGAAGATTCAATCGATCGTCGAATGGGAGCCGCCGACGAAGGTGACGGGGTTGAGGTCATTCCTTGGCCTCGCCAATTATTACCGGCGATTCATTCGGAGCTACTCAAGCATCACTGCGCCACTCACGGACCTGCTAAAGAAGGAGAAGTCGTGGGAGTGGACGGATTGATGTCAAAAGGCATTCGACCGATTGAAGTGAGCAATGACCGAGGAGCCGGTGTTGGTGTTGCCCGACCACACGAAAATTTACGAGGTAGAGACTAATGTATCGGATTTCGCTGTTGGTGGCGTTCTTATGTAGGATGGGCATCCGGTGGCGTACGAGTCTCGAAAGTTGAACGATACCGAGTGTCGGTATATCGTTCAAGAGAAGGAAATGACCGCAGTGGTCCACTGCCTTCGGACGTGGAGGCATTATCTCCTGGGATCGAAGTTCGTCGTGAGGACGGACAACATAGCCACGAGTTACTTCTAGACCCAGAAGAAGCTGAGTCCGAAGCAAGCTCGATGGCAGGCTTTCTTGCGGAGTTCGACTATGTGCTGAAGTACAAGCCAGGGAAGGCTAACTCTGTGGCGGACGCACTGAGTGGGAAGATGGAGTTGATGAGCAACACGGTGAGTCGACCGAGCTGTCCTTGGGTTAATTGCATCAAAGAGGGGCTAAAGCACGATCCAAGAGCCCAATCTCTCATCGGGTATGCGAAGGAAGGCAAGACCCGACAGTTCTGGTGTGAGGATGACCTCCTGTACACCAAAGGAATGCGACTGCACGTGCCCTTCCATGGGAAGCTGAGGAAGGAGATCTTGCGTGAGTGCCACTACTCAAAGTGGGTAGGTCATCCTAGGATCCATCGCACCTTGGCCCTCGTCGAAGATCGATACACTGGTCACAAATGCGGGACGACGTGGAAGCTTGCATGAGGACTTGTTTGGTGTGCCAACAAGACAAGCTGGAACAACGTTCGTCGCCGGGCCTGTTAGAGCCGCTTCCCGTTCCAACTCGTCCATGGGAAAGTGTTTCCATGGACTTCATTGTCAACCTGCCGAAGTCCGAAGGGTACTAGACTCTCATGGTCATGGTGGACAGGTTCTCCAAGTACGCGACTTTCGTGCCTGCGACAAAAGATTGCCCGGCCAAGGAGGCGGCCAAGCTGTTCATGAAGCACGTTGTTAAGTATTGGGGAGTTCCGCAGACGATCGTGAGCAATCGTGATCCTTGCTTCATAGGGCGTTTCTGATCTGAGTTGTTCAAGCTGCTGGGGTCGGTGCTGAATATGTCTACAAGTTTGCATCCCCAAACCGACGGTCAGACGAAATGGGTCAATGCGCTCTTGGAGATTTATCTCCGACATTATGTGAGCGCAACGCAAGTGAATTGGGCGAAGTTGATCGACGTAGCCTAGTTCTCCTACAACTTGCAGCGGAGCGAGTCGACCGGTTAGAGCCCATTTGAGATTGCAACTAGGCATCAACCAAACACCTCGAGCGCAATCGCTTCGGGTTATAGGGGGAGTAGTCCGCCCGCGTACAAGTTCGCCAAAGATTGGCAGGAGCAGGCTGATTTGGCACGGGCATGTCTACACAAGGCCTCCAAGCGCATGAAGAAGTGGGCCAACAAGAAGCGACGACAAGTGGAGTTCCAAGTTGGGGACCAAGTGTTGGCCAAGCTGCACGTCGTTCTTTAATACAAGGACGTGCACAAGGGGTTGATCCGTCGCTACGATGGGCCATTTCGTGTGCTGCAATGAGTCGGAAAGGTCGCATACAAGCTGGAGCTACCACCAAAACTCAAGGTACACCTGATTTTCCATGTGAGTATGCTTAAGCCTTTCTAGGTTGATGAGGAAGATCTAGATCGAGGGAAGTCACAAAGGGCACCACTCGGGGCAAAAACCTCCTATGATCGAGAAGTTGAAAGTATCATGGCGGATCGAGTCATATGGAAGCGGTACTGTGCGCCGAAGTGTGAATACTTGGTCCAATGGAAGGGTCTTCCGGAGAGTGAAGCTAGTTGGGAGCCTGCTGAAGGTCTTTGGCGGTTCAAGAAGGAGATAGACGCTTTCCATGCCAAAGACGCGACGAGGGCGTCGCCGATTAGGTGGGGGAGAATGTCACGACCCAAAAGAAGGCCGATCCAAGAGGATTCTAAGGGATGGCCGTGACACATCTATGGATCAAGCGACCCTCGACTTGTATCCTCGAGTCCTAGGGTTTTCTCGAGTATTCTAGAATACTCTTGGAGGCGGGCGATACGGTAAATGTATTCGGATGTAATAAATGTAGGTAGTTGGTAGTTGGGGAGATATGATCTCCATCGTTAGATCGAGGAGAGATTTATGGATATGGTTTGCCTTGTATTTGTATATATAGGAGTCTCCTCCCCCTCATTGTACTCATCTCATTCACAAGTAATACAATCCAGAGCTTCTCTCTCTAGAGTTTCTCTTTCTAAAGATTCTTATGAGTTGAGTGTGAGAAAGGCTGCTTGGGAGAAATCCTAAGGTCGCACGGGCAAGGGAACGCTAGATCAATTGACCCGTGACACATGCTCATTGTATAGGTTTGGACTAAGCCTGCTTGGGCTTGAACCTCCTAGTCAGTGAAATCATACATTTAGTCTTTGACTTTGTGTATTTTTGCGAATCAAGTCTTTGGACATTTTATTTATTTATCGAGTCCTTGAACTTGCGTAAGTATTCTGATCATGGCCTTTTGGCTTATTTTACTTAGCATGTGTTCCGGATTCATACAATACTTTTTTATGCTCATCATACCGAATGGATACATGAAGCAAGACACGGATCAATGCTGCTCCAGTTACTAAGTATGGTAGTCTAGGGGCGATTAACCTTATTGTATTTCACGAATTTGTAAGTTCAGTGATGCAAGAGCATCATATTCTACTAAAATCCATTTGATGGTCATGTAGACAAAATGAGATTTTGGTCACAACATCATTCAATGTGTCCAATGAGGAGAAAGTGTCCAATATAGAATTTCTAGAAACTGAAAAATAAAGTCTCTTTCAACTGAATCAAAGGTTAGAGGGTTGTTTCCTAACCAAGTATGTTTCCTTGTATGAGTAGATTTTCTAGTTCAAGTTGGTTCCTAATTTGATGTTTCCCAGTTTAATGTTTCCTAGTTTGATGTTTCCTAATTTAATGTTTCCCAGTTTGACATTTCCTAGTTTAGTAATTCCTAGTTTGATGTCTTCATTTTTCCTAATGTGATGTTTCCTGATTTAATATTTCCTAATTTAATATTTCCTAGTATAACGTTTCCTAGTTTAAAGTTTTCTAGGTTAGTGTCCTAATCCCTTTATAATGATAGGTGCATTCTCAATTTTAAGTATTCAAATTTTTTAGTTGATAATACATAAAAGTTTCTCTCAAGTGAGTGATTCTTTAGATTTTTTTTTTATCCAAATTGTCAGCAATCAACCTTAGAAGTTCTTTATTCCTAACTAATGGAATATGGGAGAATTGTCCAAAAAGTCCTAAACCTATTACAGTTTTGCCAATTCAGTCCATCCGGCCAATTTTGATCGGAAAATGCTGACGTGGACGCCGGCGGTGCCACGTAGGACCGCTGCGCCGACGTGGGCAATTTTAATAATTTTTAATAATTTTTTGTTTTTTTTTTTTTTTTTTATATTTTCTGTTTTTTTCCTTTTCTTTTTCTTCTTTTTGGCTTTTTTTTTTTCCTTGGCCTTTTCCGGTGGCCGGCCACCGCCATGTGCTAGGCCGGCCGGCGCGGCGATGCCGGCGAGGCCGCCCTCGTCCAAGCGGCGTCGGCCTCGCCAGATCGGGTCCGGGCGAGGCCGACGCCTCGGGCCGGGGCCTCGCCGGCGGCCCGGGTGAGGGCGTCGGCCTCGCCCAAACCAGATTTGGCGAGGCCGGCCCTCGCCCGGGTCGGGCGGGCGTCGGTCCGTGGCCGGTGGCCGGCCGTCGCCCGCCCGGCCGGGCGAGGGCCGGCCTCGCCAGATCTGGTTTGGGCGAGGCCGACGCCTTGCCCTCGGCCGTTGGCCACAGCCGACGCGCCGGCTCGGCGAGGGGGGCGGCCTCGCCAGATCGGGGTCTTGGTGAGGCCGACGCCCTCGCCCGGGCGCGCGGGCGAGGCCGGCCAGCGAGGGCGGCGTCGGCCTCGCCCGGATCGGCGAGGCCGACGCCGCCCGGGCGAGGGCTCCCCTCGCCGGGGCTGGGGGCGGCCCTAGCCCGGCATCGTCGTCGCCGGGCCAGGCCTCGCCTGTGGCGGGCGAAGCCAGCCGGCGGGTGGCCGGCCACCGGAAAAGGCCAAGGAAAAAAGCCAAAAAGAAGGGAAAAAAAAAGGGAAAAAAATAGAAAATATAATTTTTTTTTTAAAAATTTAAAATTTATTTAAAAATTATTAAAAATTGTCCACATCACGGCCGGCAGTCCTACGTGGCACCACCGGCGTCCATGTCAGCATTTTCCAGTCAAAATTGGCCGGATGGACTGAATCGGCAAGAAGTGAAAAGGTTTAGGACTCAATTGGCAAAGTTAAAAGGTTTAGGACTGAATTGGCAAAACTACAATAGGTTTAGGATTTTTTGAACAATTTTCCCAATGGAATATACATTTATGCCTTGAACTCTTCTATCCCCATTTTATCTTGATCCAAATTCATCAAACACTTTTTTTTTTTTTTTTTTCCGTTAAACTCGTTCAACAATCTCAGCCAAACTCTCCACGAATCATTCTAAGTACAAGAAACTTACATGCCAACTTATCGTGAACCCCGCCTTGAGGTAAACTATAGAGGAAAAACTGATGAATTACTAAGCAAGCACGACCGATTCCTATCATGAGGTGACATGTATGCTTAGCATGGATCCTCTAAAGCTCGATCAATGGCAACTCAGGTTCTCAATTTAATTATGCAATTTAGATTATTTTGGACTTGACATGAATCCGTTATGGGTCTATTTGAAACTTAAGTAAAATGTGGGAGTTTGCCTTATTTTTGCGAACTAGAGATTCTGAATATGAGAATTTGATTTCATTAGATTAACTCGTATACCGTTTTGGTATCCTTCTTTTTTTAATGAAAATATTTGCATGAGATCTCTTTATCAGTTTCTTTAACCTAAGCCACTTACATGTGAAGGTAATTATATCCGGTACGTAAACAATAAAAGCAACACCTAATAATCAAAGCATTATATAAATTGCGGGGAAAATTAAAGACCTAAAATGCACCAATCAACTTCAAGCAAAGCCTCATCATCAAGCCTTGGGACAATCGTGGCATGCATCAATGCCCTCCTTATTGTCTTGTGGCAACAAGAACTATCGATACTTAAGATGTGACCAGATTTGTCAATGTCCCTCCTTAATCGAAGAAGTATAATAATTGGACCTCGAGAAATAGGAAGTGACGCTCATGCATCTGAATCCAACGCAAATCAACTTTTTGGAATTTAAGAAAGCAGTCATGATTAGGAGGTGCTTAGTTAAGGTCTTGCTTTCAGTAATAGATGCCCATCCATATCCTAATCTCAAGGACTCATTAGAAGGGGTTGGCTATAACTAGCTATGTGAACAATCCCAAACAATTTAGATGACTCAGCGAGACAATGAGAAAATATTTGGTTGTTGCAACACATTAATTGCTGATGCAGCGCATGTTTTTCATTCATGTTCAATGATTGATTGACATGTGTCCGTTGATATGGAATAAAAATATAAAAATCCGATTTTTCTCTTCTTTGAACAAGGAAGAAGAGATGGCCTATGCCAGCAGGAGCACAAGCTGATAGTAAAAAGTGTAGGAATCAAAAAATGGAAGTGACTTACGACATGCCATAAATTCTTAGATTAATTCTCTTTTGCTCTTTGGCATTGAAAACTTGAATTTTTTACGATTTTATTCACTAATTTTAATTAGTGCAATCGAATGCTTTCGTCTTATTAATTCATGTTATTAAGCTATTTCTTCATTTATCTTTGTGGGGGTAGAGGTCTACTGGACCTCGCCTTCGTTGCCAGTGGTTCCAGTTTTAGTCTTCTAAACTTTGTTTTTTAAAAGCTAAAATTGAATTTAAACCTAATGTCCAAATTAGATTGGGAAAAGACGTTACCCTTTTTTCGCAAACAAGCGTCTTGAGTTGAGTTTAAGAAACAGTCTCCACTAGCAAAGAAACTTAAAAATATTCTTATAGATTCTATATACATTAAAGTGATTGGGTGATGAATAGTGAAATGATAATGTGATATACTTGGAAAATTTAATTGATTTTCTATGTTTTTATGAAATTGGTTGGAGTCTTTGGGTATCAAAAACGCCACTTTTATATCAAGTTTAGATACTTAGACAATATAAAAAACCAATTCTCACTCTTTTCATGGTTTGTGAATTTCAACAGCAAATTTAAGTATTTTTTGCCTTCAAATTCATTGTTAAAAAGATAAAAATTTGGCTTGCTGTTGCCTATAAAAATATCATCGTGACTATACTACGACAATTAATGAACTATTCATTTACTTGGGTTCTAACTTGTGTCTCCTAGGTAAAATCACACTACCTTCCCCAATCTGCATTGTTCCCAAGTTGTGGATTTAAACGATATAAAATATTTTCGTTAATTTCATAGGTATTATAACGATATCTACAGAGATATGCAACAGTAGTACTTTCTCCGAGTTTTTTGTCCCTACAATTTTTGGACAGGTTGACCTATGTGAATTGATATTATAAATTATGTAACCACCCATTGCATCCTCAGATGTCAATTAACTATTAAATGTACTTAGTAATACTAATATGATGTATTAGATACTAGAAGATTATTATCCCAAAAATAATCTTGGTGAAAGTCTTCTAGGATCTATTAATCTGTGTTGCCAAGTGCATAACGTTATCATTCTACTTTGCCATTGTAAGGATATGTATTGTTTGCATTAGTTCCCTTCATTGATGTTTTCACCTGGGCTCGAACTAATAATTTCCACCACGTCAAGGTGATATGCTACTACTGAGTTATATCCCTTCCCTACTCTGTGATGCTTGTACTTCCCATATGGATCTACCCCTGTATGTTACTTTCTGTTATCTATATAGACAATGCCAATTTATCGAGAGGTCTCTCTTTTCTTCATGGCTTTTTCATTAACCAGCATATCTTATTAGAAATCATTCACTTCGATGTTCACACATGAGAGGAATTGATAAATATTTGTCTATATCAATGACCATAGCCAATTAACTTCATTATCTTTTAGGAGAGTAATTCCAGACAACTCTTCAGCTTTCTATTGAAAATGCTCCTTGGCTATGAGGAGTAATGTATCACCAAGAGTAGCTGTTCAACCTTCTTAGTTTCTACTGAGTTATCTGCTTTCTAATATGAACAAGTGGATGGAGTCGAGTATAGTAAATTGTGGATGGAGAAACGATCCAATTGATGGAGCTAATTTAGAAGAATATAGCCCAGGAGGGTGCAAAAACATGATTTTGCAAGGAGAGAAGGATGCATGAGTACTAGCTAAATGAAACGAAGGAACGTTGTGATATTAGCTGGAACAGTTCTCTTTTTCGTGGTCAGAATTGTCTCCTCATGTCCTTTACATGACCTCAAGGGGATGACTCCCTTAAATCATGGTGGCATGAGGATTCGCTATGTTTGTAGCGATTTTATTTTCTCTAATATGATACTTGTTGAACAAAACAGACTTATTATTTTTTATCGCAAGTTTAGTTAATGTGTTCACTTGATTCTGTTCCATGTTCATTAATTTTAATTTTTTAGCTAGAAGTTTGTTGTACTGACAATTCAATTGTTTTTTTTTTCCCTTGTGGAGCGTTAAATTTATGAGGCAGGGATCCCCCTGGCTAGAGCACAGTTAAATTTCGGAGAGCCTGATAGCGCCATTGCTAGTTTCGATAGAGCATCATCTCTTAAGGTATGCTGCCGATTATTGTTTCTTCTAGCTTTAGCGTGCAAAGATACTAATGAATTAGCCTCCGCATTGCAGCCGGATTGTGAAGAAGCTCAAGACGACTGGAGAACTGCGCTCCATCTTGTAAAGAAGTGAAAGCAGCTGCATTCGTCGGGCACGAGCACGACAGAAAAACCGTTTTGTGGTTGGAGATAAAGAATGACTCTTTTGGTCCAGATACTTGCAAGAACTTTTTTATGTTCTGGCTCTAGAGCAGGAGCCCATGGCCCTTGCGTATATAAAAGCTTGAGCTCCGAGCAGCTATTATACCTTGTCAAGCTCTTAAGAAGATGCAAGGTGGTTCAAGAAAAATTTATGCAGTCCGACTTTCCTTGTTCGAAATTAGGGGTCTAAAGTTAGGAGGATGTCACCTCTGATCCGATTGAACGCTGGTCTTTTTAGACGTCTTTGCCTCTTCACCCTTGGGACTAGGATTTTTGTTTCTTGTTGGCTTACTTTCTTCTGAGTCCTTCTCGTACGTTATCGTACTAATTCCTTTCAGCGTAGCGCTATCATCTGCTGAAAAAGGATGGATGATGATTCTTGAAAAAAGAATGTAAATTCACAAAGCATCCTCAGTCCTCGTTGTGGCTGTGACGTGATACTACAGTTATGGAACATGTGGAGAGTCGTTTATACTCTGTTGGATCTTTGGTCTTTCTACTTTATTGTTGTACGTAGACATGAACGAGCATTTGTCTCAGTTTCAAAGCTCTGGCTGAACCATGATCATGGTGCCTATACTAGTGATTTTGTTGTTCTCTCTTTTGGGTTTTTGCAAGATCAGGGTAATCCACAGAGTACCATCGCCATTTTTCAGGGGCATTCATCGCAAATAGTTCCAATCCAGGAGCATGCCTCTTGTCAGAGGCGAATTGATTCATCTAGAACTCGAACGGTACCTAATATTTTTGTCAGTGTTATTTGCATGAGCAAAGGCTCCTTCTCCCCAAGCAGCATTTACTTCTGCTAGGACATTCCCACCCTATACAGATCTCTTAGTGCTTCTTGCCACTCGTCAGGTTTATTATAGGGCTTTTCAGCAAGGAAGTTACTTCCCCCTCTGCAAATACTAAAGAAACAATTGCCACACTAAAACTGCACCGACGTGGACACTCTTTCGAATATATTGACAGTGGTCTGTCCATCATTACCTCTTGAGTGCATCAGAAATGCGAGCGTCATAGGCACTGTTTATCTCAGTCTAAAGAACCTTAAAAGAGCTCAATCGCAATTCAATTAGCAAAGAACGTTCAAGCTGCACATATTTACACTGTCACGTTTTTTACAACATCACGGGATGAGTATTATAACTCAACTGACAAAACTTAAAGTAGGATTGTCTTAAGTGACATGAATCAAAAGCACAACCATAATAAAGATACATGTCATTGTGAAGATCAGAAGCCAAGTAAAGCATGTAGTCTTGAAGCTTTCTGAATATATCTCCATTGCTCGACCATTAACCCGATATGTGCTTGCCAATCTGTGCTCAACAGCCTCCTCCATTGAATCAAGTATCTGCAATGCAACCCATAAGGATATTGCTAGACTAAAGTACATTGTTAAGTTGGATGGAGTAGCCACTACCCAAGGAAATGTCATGATTAAAGCAGCTGTTTTGCAACAGATTTGCTAGATTGAAGTAGATTGCTCAAATTACATCCTGGGGTTGCCATTACGAAAGGAATTAAGATAAAGAAATATTAAAAGACACCTAACGTAATATCAAGATTTACTTTTTCTGTATTTTGCAGGGACTGACTCATCACAAGGCTACTCTCTTTCAGTCGCCTTGCCAAACCAGCCATTTCATCCGTCAGATCCTCTTGAAGCTTTCTGTTGAAAAGGAAAAGGTGCAATCACAGTATCTGCTTAAATATACTTAAAGAAGGACAATCAAAACACCAAAGTACTGGTAAAATATTTCAGCAGTAGCCACAAAGTAAGCTGAAGGTTCAATGTGGAAGATGGAAAACTAGCTTGGAGAAAAAAGAAGCTTAGACACACTTAAGGAGGGAATCTTAACTCACGAAATAAATCACTCTACTTCTATACCCAAGAAAGGTGAAAGTGATTTGACCTTATTTCTACCATATAAGAGCCATACACTACTAATCTCACAGCATATCTTCAAAACCCATGAAATGAAGAGAACTACAAAACCCAGGTTCGTATCTGGAAGGGGAAAAGCAGATTTAATCCATCCATTTATTTTCAGCTTATAGACTTGTACTTAAAGCAATCACAGAGACGAAAGTGCGGATACAACTTTTAAAAATTTTCAGTAATTGCAGGAAGAGAAAAGGTGATATAACTCTATGGACCAAACCAAACATGTCCAGGAGACATGCAGGAAACCGGCAGTAATTGAATCTCAGCTGAAATATAGAAGAACAGCACAAAAATTTAAACATCATGCGCACTCACAAAAGGAGCTGATAACTTAGCTGTAATTGCTTCAATCTTCTCAGAATAATCAATCACCATTGCTTTCGAACTCTGCACCAACAAATCCATGCAATTATCAAGGCAGCAGATCTGATGAGTGCTGATTCAACTTCGAGCATGTTCACTTCAAAGATACAATAAAGAAAAGGTTAAATTTCATTTTGACGTCTTCCAACAGAGTCGCTATAAACTTCGTATACTCACATCTACTGCTAAGCAATGAATGACAACTGACATAAAATTCTGAAGCATGTAACCATGAAGGCATGCTTGCTTGTGTGCGCACATGCAAGCCTGTGCTTGCGTATAACACCCAAGAAAATTATTTTTAATTAAAACATTAATGCATCACTAAATTCCGCCATAGTAACAATAATAAAATTTAGACCAACAGCTAAAAAGGCTTCCACAAGCAACAAAAACAATGGAAGGTCATCACTCATCCATTCACAAATCCTCTCGCATTTCCAAGACGAATTGAAACATCAACATACACATGTTGACCCAAAGAGCAAATATTCTCTACTTACTGTGCTTTATGAGTAAGACATTAAACTCCTCACTGCACATATCACCCAAAACACTAATCTCAATAGGTTTATCTCGATGTCCGGCTAAGAGATAGGTCCAAAACCTAAGAAATTGATCCCTCTCTCCCTCCCTCCCTTTCACACAAAATAACAGGACTAGCCACTCTAAAAAACAATTTAATTAACAAAAAATTCAGAATAGCTCGCAATATTTAATTGGTTAAACGGTTGATGGGAAAAGTCTTCTTCCTGCTGTATTCTAATGTAAGCAGTCCCACTGAATGAATATAAGAAGCAATGTGAGCCAGCCAACAAAATCATGCCAGAGGGTCCATAACCAGAAAGCAGAAAAAAATGTCTACGCAGTCCAATTTACAAAGATGAAAAATCCAAGATCCAATGCTCATCTCATTCAATAACAGCAGTAAATGACAGAGATCCAAAGGACATGCTAAGGACCTCGGCAACCTATCTGGGGTTCTCTCCTCAGCCAGCTGCTCCAGTTGTTCTCTTAAGGTAGCAATGTACTGCAAAGCCAACATGACAGCAGCATTGTAAAAGTAAAGAGATGGATCTAGCACTTCAAAGAACAATAAAGAGTAGAACTGAGAAAGTCACTAACTAGATAAACAACAGAGCACACCTGAACGAAACATACATTAGACTAACAATTAAAAAAACTACTAAGTCGCCCTAAACTAATCATCTCCTGGGAGAATAAGTTCATAGAGGTGAATTGCAGTACATATACTTGAACTGGTCATTAATTTCTAGATTGAGCACTTGTTTGGAACCTCAATATATTTCAATTTAATCATCTTGCCTTTTCTTTTGGTAGAGGCAACAAACAATTACACCCTCTGGGTTTACTAAAAGGATCCTGCACCCACTAAGGTCAAAATGAAGCAATCATTGATTACGATTAAAAAAAAAAAAATACAGAAGGACAAAGTAACAGCCATATGGCTACCAATAAAGAGATTCATGTTGGTCATTTCCAACAGTCACAATAAAAGTCACCAAACTTTGTATTGAGAACTTGTTCAAAGAACCTTCATTCCCTTCATCTAAGCACCAACCTTCTTATTTGGAATCATCCAACACTAATTATTTCATGTAAGTCACTTAACTTTTAAATGAGGCTAGCTCCTATCCTCAAGAGTCATAAATTTTTCCTTCCCAAAACAAAGTTTGCATTCTCAAGAGGAACTATGTTAGCTCTGACCAAAATCCAGTCAACTAATCTTTTCTTCATCTTTGATTGCTCATTATATCTCGGGTTTTTTCTCCTAGTTAGCTTAGGTGCAGCTACAAGTAATCTCCTCAAGTTCACTTCTGTCCTGCTGGCCCCCATTACAAGACCCTACCTGTTGCATAACCAACAATGAATTCGTCTGAGTGAATCAAAATAACCTTGAAACATGTACAGATTGTAGGGTTACCAAAATTACTTTGCGAATAATAATAAAATGTAACAGATAGGTCCAAAACCTAAAAGGAGTACATGGAGACTATTGTAGGCTTAAATAGATGACAATTTAAGGATGTCAGATCAGATACACATAATCAATATAAAAACAGAAAATCAAAGGAAATACCTTAAATATCTCCAGTATCTAAATATCTCTAACATTCCCCCTTAAGCTGAAGCATAGATATTAATCATGCCCAGCTTGTTATAAATATATTCTATCATCTCATCACCTAGAAGTTTAGTCCTAATGTGACTAGGAAGAACCATTTCACTCTACAGCTTTTATCGAATAAAATGACAATCAACCTCAATTTGTTTCGTTTTCTTATGAAACACAGGGTTGGAATCTGTATGTACCACTGCCTTATTATCACACCATAGAGACATAGGAGCCTAAGTTTTAAATCCTAACTCAGTCAATTGCTGTTGAATCCATACTAAATCACATGTCACTTGTGTCATGGTTGTATATTCGAACTCAGCACTGGAGTGGGCAATGATACTTTGTTTTTTACTCTTCCATGACACTAGATTTCCTCTGACCAATGTACAATGGCCAGTGATTGATCTCCTATCATCTGGAGACCTTGCCCAAAATCAGCATCAGAGAATTCTTCAACTTTGCTATATCCATGGTTTGGGTAAACAGTTCATTTCCCGCCTTCTTCAAGTACTTCAAGATATGAATAACTGCATCCCAGTGAAATGTATAAGGGGAAGACAGAAATTGGCTTACCACACTAACTAGAAAGGCGATGTTTGGCTAAGTAATTGTGAAAAAAGTCAGCTTACCTATCAATCTTTTATATCTCCCAGGATTATCAAGAATTTCTCTTTCCTTAGCTACCGGTTTAACTCCTTGTTCCATAGGTGAATCAATAGGATTTGATCCCAACATACCTATGTTAGGGAGCAATTGCAGGACATACTTTTGCTGTGATAAAACAATACCTTTCTGTGACTGTGCCACCTCAATTCCTATGAATTACTTCAAATTGGTCAAGTCCTTAGTTTGAAACTGTTGCTGAAGATAGAGCTTTAGTTCAGCTATACCAATCAAGTCATCTCCTGTGGTGATAATATCATCAACATACACAATCAAGAACAGCTTACCTCCCCCGACTGTTTATAAAAGAAAGAGTGATCATTTCCACATCTAGATAGTCCAAAAGAGAGTACAACCACAGAAAATCTTCCAAACCATGTCTGTGGGGACTGTTTCAAGCCCTACAAAGACTTTTTTAACTTGCAAACCAGTCACTAGACTCCCCGTGAGCAAAAAACTCTGAAGGTTACTCCATATACACCTTCTCATGAAGAGTACCGTGCAAGAAAGTATTCTTAACATTAAGTTGAAATGAGGGCCAGTTATATGTGGCAGCAAAAGAGATCAATATACAAACAGATGTAAGCTTGGCAAAAGAAGAAAAGCGTGCAGATAATCAACTCCATACAACTAGGCGTACCCTTGTGTAACAACTCTTGCTTTTAAGCAAGCAAGAGAACCATCGGGATTAACTTTCACAGCATACACCTATCGACGATCAATAGCAGTTTTGCTTAAAGGAAGAGGTACCGAGTCTCAAGTTTGATTAACTTGTAGGGCTTTTAATTCTTCTTTCATAGTTGTACTCCAGTCAGGGCTTTGTAATGCCTCAACTATAGACTTGGGGAGAGGATATCGGTCGACAATGGATAAAAAGGACCGAAAGGAAATATATATAGAAGAGTATGAAATAAAGTTTGCAATAAAATGTTGAGTGCCAGCACATATACCTCTGCAATAAATAATAGGAAGATCAAGATCAGATACAAGAAGAGGGTCAACTGATGGCTAAGCTGAAGATGATGTAGTAGTGACAAGAGGAAGGGGGGAGTAATTTGCTTGAGGATGCCGAGTACAGAAATTGAGAGAAGTTGGTCTCTGTGTAGATATTGGTGAAACAATTGGAGTAGTTGACCAAATGGTGGTCACATTTAAGTCTTCATCCACCTTAGAATCAGTGATTGGAACGTCATGCTAAGAAGTAGATTCAAAGAGTGAAACATCAACAATTATAAAGTACTTCCTCAATGATGGGGAATAACAAAGGTATCCCTTTTTAGTACGAGAATGACCTAGAAACATACACTTGATAGCCCCAAGAACAAGTTTTGATACTCCAGGTTGATGATCATGAACAAAACAGACAATAAATAAATACGGGATGATAAGACAAACAATGGCTGATTGGGAAACAAAGTAGAAAATAGAATACCACCTAGCGAAACAGAATAAGGCATGCAATCAATGAAAATGCATGCGGTCAGGACAACTTCAAACCAAAAGGTTTTGGGGACCTTCATCTCAAACATGAAATTGATGACTTCCAATAAATGCATACTCTTCTGCTCAATACACCATTTTGTTAGGGTGTATCAAAGTAGGAAGATTCATGGATTACATAATGTCGAGTCATAAAGTCAGAAAAAGGTGCAGAAAATTAATCATTATGTAATTGAATGCAAAACTTTAACATGCACCAAACGGAGTATGAATTTCAGAAATAAAGAAGCAAAATATTAAAAACAATTCTGTAGGACTTTTCAATGAATAAAGCAAGTGACTCTAGAATAGTCATCGACAAAAGTAACAAAGTATGTAAAACCCAACTTGGAAACAACATGACAAGAACCCCTAATATCTAAATGAGCTAATGAAAAAGGAGACATCATTCGTTTAATGACTTGAGGTGGGTAACTGATCTATGCAATTTGCCAAGTTGACATCACTCTAAAATAGAAAAAGACTGAAAACTAGAATTTAACTTTTGAAGACCATGCAAAGAAGGATGACCAAGACGGCAATTGATCTGATGTAGGGAAGCAACACTAGAGCACGTAATGGATGAAACGTCTTCAAGCACATACAGCCCCCTTTCCTCATGTCCTCTACCATTCGTCCTCTTCGTAGCCAAATCCTTAAAAATACAAGAATTAAGATAGAATGTCACTAAAAGCTTTTGGTTAATTTACTAATAGACATGAGGTTAAATGGAAATTGTAGAAGATAAAGCATCCAGGATAATGGCAATGAAGATGAACTATCAGCTAGGATAACAGCGGACGATGATGAAGAGAGGAAATATATGAAAGGCTTGACATATGATCGGAGGCCCCTGAATCAATGATCTAAGCTTGAGAAGCAGTTGAGGGGCATGTGGTAGCATTACCTGTTTATACTAGAGTAGTAGTGGAAGAAACGGGCTGTGAAATTTGAAACTGGGTGTACCGAGCAAATTCTTCATTAGACATAACCACTATGTTGCCTTTAAAAGACTTTGGCAAAGAAGAAGAGTTAGTATTAGATGCAGCATTTGCAAACCGTTGTTGCTGCCTAGGTCTCCCATGTAACTTGTAGCAAAATTTCTGAAAGTGACCAGGTTTGCCACAGTAATGACAAGTCCGAACAGCCCCCGAGCTCTCCATAGAAATTTGGGATTGTCCATAAAGTTGTTGTTGGCCTTGGCCGCTTCCTGTTACTGTGCCTCGGCCACCACCACGGTCTCCATGACCATTATGTCCTCCACAGTTTCCTCCATCAGTCTTACCACCACCAGTTCGAGCTTGTGACACAAGAGCTGAATTATCTAACACGGACGTGGTTACTTGAGAAGACTAACGAGATACCTGAAGGACTTGAGCAAATGTATCCGTGAGTGATGCAATAGTCTCTCCTCCAAGAATTCGAGACCTAACAATTTCATAATCTGAACCAAGACCTCGTAAGAATCCCATTACAGCCAATTGTTCTCTCTGAAGTTGCATTTGCTGAACATTGGTGGAAATAGGGAGAAGAGCATTCAACTCCTCATATATCCTCTTAAAATCAGCAACATATTGTGTAATGGAACGCCCCTTCCTCTCAGCTTGGTAGAACTCTCGCAATAGCTCATAAATCCGTGGAAGGTTATTCTGGCCAAAATACAATACACTCAAATACTCCCACAGTTCTTTGACCGTGTTAATGTGAGTTACTAGATCAACTATATTACTCTCCATAGAGTTTCGCATCTGACCAAGAATACATGCATCAACAACATCCCAAGTTGCATCATCATTGGGTTTAGGCCCAGTCAAGTGCATTTGCTGATTTCTGCTTGTCAAAGTAATCTTAACAATTTTCTTCCATTGTTGAAAATTGGCACTACCCTCAAGCTTCTTACAGGTAATATGATCAGAAGAAAAGGAAATCACCTCAGTCATCACAGTATTACTCTTCTCAGGATCACCCGTTCTCCAATAATATTAAGAAAACCACCACAATATTTCCCTTCAAATAACTCAACCTCAACAGTTCAATTATCCATCACAGTTGAGAAATATCAAATCAATAAACCACTTCATACTAATAGCCTAACAAGATTGTCACAGTACTAGCAACCAATTGAACCAACAGTCCGGACATAGAAACTAGGTACCAGATTTTCCTTTCCTGGAGGACCAAGGAGTTTGATTGGTGTCAGATCTTGGCTGGTCAACACTGTATTGGGAAGGACGAGATTATGTGACACTGGACGATGCCATATCCAAGCTAGATGGGGCTAGGCAATGTTGAATGACACCGGCGATCCAAAAGTTTCTCTTTTTTAGAGAGAAATTTCAGCGATGGCGTGTGACTGCTCTGCTACCATTTGAATAATAATAAAGCGAAAGAAAAAAATTCTGTAAATTTCAATGTCAAAAAAGAGAGCAAATGGAGCCTATTTATAGGCTTGAATAGATGACAAACTAAGGATATTGAATCGGATATATATAATCAAAATAAATTTGAAGAATCATAAGAAATTTCCTAAATATCTCTAGATGATATCCAAATATCTTTGACATGCTCATTAGCTTGTGATTCGCAATCTTGAGCGGATGCTCCAAATGGACGATAGCCAGCGATTTGGATCATCGGATGTGGCATTTTGTTGTTGAAAGAAAGAGAAAGAAGAAGAAGAAGAAGAAGGCCAATGAAGAGCCACAAGAAACCAATTCGAGTCGAAACTCTATTTGCTGAAGGAAGAGGAAGACTTGCCTCCTGTCTTGGGGCTATTTTGTTGTTTTAAGAGTACAAAACAAATTTTAAGGAGAGATTAATTGAGAGCTCAAGAAGTCTTGTGTGTTTTGTCTGAAAAAGATAGACGGAAAAAGATGTGATTGCGGGTGGGTCCTCACCGGAGCTCCGTTCGTCTACCGCCGGGTTGGAGCTGTTCTTCGGGGGTTTTGGACGCCTTCTACTGCTCTTCAAACCCTCTAAAGTGCTGCCTGGTACGTGCTCTTCTGTGGGTTTAATTTGGTTGCGATGGGTTAGGGTTTTGTTCGCGTTTCTGCTGTTTCGAGTCTGCTGAATTGATGGAGCCCGGACCCTTCCAGGCCCGTTTTGATGATGAGGGGCCGAGTAATCGAAGCCCTTCCCCTCTGTTCATCCTGTTCATGGACATCCCTCGTTGGTTGCCCCTTTATTGAGCAAACAGAGGCCGAATCCTTCGTCCCCATCTGCTGCGATCGAGAACAATGACTCGCGACCTCCTCCTGCTCCTGTTAAGGCGCGTCAAAAGAGTAGAGGTAGATCGACATCCAAGTGCCCTCAACGCAGGGGTGAGTCGGAAAACCCGTTAACTCGGTCTTGGGCTGCTGTTGCTAGTGGAGTGAATAAAGGATATGATCTTGAATATACTCCGCCGACCTTTGTGAATAATAAACCGGTTATACAAATGACAGAATCCGATCTTGAAGCTGCTGATCCCAAGCTCTTTGAGTGCCTTGTGGGGTATTTCATTGGAAGGCGGTTGCCGTTTAAAGTTATTGAAGATGCTCTTAAAAAAGCCTGGGGTCCGAACTTGCTCGAAGTCATGTCTAATGGGCGGGGACTGTTTGTTTTGTGCATACCAGATAGGGAGTTCCGAAGGAAAGTCCTTGAAGGAGGCCATTTAACAATTGCAAGGATTCCTCTGGTTCTGCAGCAATGGAAACCACGTTTGGAACTCAGTAAAGACACCCATCGTTCGGTTCCGGTTTGGGTGAGACTTCGGAACTTACCTTTTTCATTTTGGTCAGCTCAATCCATTGGAAAGGTGGCCAGTGCCGTGGGTAAACCACTCTATGTGGATCAGCGGACAGAGCAGATGACAATGCTAACGTTCGCCAGGGTTTGTGTTGAAATAACAGCCCAGCAACCAACTTGTGAATCTATTGAGCTGATCCTTGATGGTAAATCAGTGGAAGTGGAAGTTGAGTATGAATGGAAACCGCTTGCTTGCCCAGTGTGCGGTATCTTTGGTCACAGCTGTAAAACAACTGCTCCTCCAAACTCTACTGTTCCTCCTGCAGAAGCTAATTAGGTCTTGAATACTAGTGTTGGAATCCATCCTGCTCAAGACAAGTCCGTGCATCCTAACTCCCCTACTTGTCCAGATGGTTCTGCTCTCTCTCAGAATTGTCAAAAACAGGTTATGGTGGACTTACAAGTTCCACTTACTACCCCAGGCATGGACATGATCGATCTTGAGATTGATTCTCATCTGCAACTGGAGGCAACCGCACTTGTTCCTCCTAAGCCTTCGAAGATCTCTGCTGCTGGGGGTTCTACATCTGAGGATGGTCGTGAATTGGTGGCTATGTCCTCAGCTCCTGCTGCCGATCCAGAATGGAAGCAGGTGAAGGGGAAAGGCAGGAAAAAGAAAAAGCATACTGAGAAGGAAGCTGCCTCTTTTGGTCTATACCCGGCAGGTGAAGGAGGAGCTCCCTCCCCTTCACTTCAGGTTGGAAGCTCGGATGAAATATGCAACTCTAGTACTCAAATGGAATTAAATGATGAAGATGTTTTGTCTGTGGGTTCCCCTTCGCCAAAAGACCCGGCTCCGGCGGGTGCTCGAAGTATGCAAGAACAGCTCCTCTTGCTTCTTCCTGACCCACCACCCTCGGTGGCTTCAAAAGCGCCTGCCACAGGCCGCAGGTCTAAGAAGAGGTAATTCTGTCCCTCTATCCTTTTTGATATGTTTTTTGGCTTTTGGAACATTAGAGGCATGGTCAACCCTCTTAGGCGGGCGGAGATCAGAAGATTTGCTGCTGTTAATAAACTCTGCCTGATTGGCCTTTTTGAGACTAAAGTTCCTGAGGAATATTTTGATTCTATCTCGGCTTCCTTAATTAGTGGATGGAATTGGATTGCAAACTATGAGTATTCTTCTCGTGGTAGAATCTGGGTTGGTTGGAACCCGGATCTTATTTCTTTTGTGCCTATCTCTATCAATGACCATTGTGTGCATGGTAGTCTGAAGCTTAATATGTCTGGTGTGAGCTGCTGCATCTCTGCTATTTATGGGGAACATACTTTTGTGCGTCATAGACCTTTGTGGGAGGACCTCCTCCACTTCAATGACTTGATGCAGGATTCGGCTTGGCTTGTTGCTGGTGATTTCAACGCCATTAAAGACCCATCCGATCGAGTTGGAGGTTCCAACGACTGGATCCCTTATTTTGATGAGTTTGCCCAATGCTTAGCACAAACAAAACTGATGGATCTCAGATATGTTGGCCTCCGTTATACTTGATCTACCTCGGCAGGGGACGCCAGGAAGATGAGGAAGATCGACCACGTTCTGGTTAACAACAAATGGAACCTTGATTTCTCGTTCTCTGAGGCTTCGTTTTTGAACCCTGGTATCTCGGACCATACTCCTATGATCGTCAGAGTTCTTCAGCCAGTCCAGAGGAGGAAGCCGTTTAAGTATTTTGAATTTTGGGCTGACCACCCGGACTTTAAATCAGTTGTCCGCCAAGCTTGGGACTCCTCCATCACAGGCGTTCCAATGTACATGCTTGTTTCCAAGCTGAAAATTGTGAAAGCTCGACTCAAGTTACTTAACCAAGACGCCTTCTCGGATATCTCTGTGAGGACGGCCGAAGCAAGAGAGGCCCTTCAAAGCACTCAGGTTAGCCTTCAATCGGACCCTTACAACCTTTCTCTTGCTGAGTTGGAAAAATCTCAGCGTCGTGTTTTGTTTGATCTGAGGAATCAAGAAGAATCCTTCTTCAGACAAAAGTCGAGAGTGAGATGGCTAAAAGGTGACAAGAATACTAAGTTTTTCCACCATTCGGTGAAGAGGAGGCAGTTTACTAATAGGATCCTTTCCGTTAAGGATCAGTCGGGAGGTGTTATCACTGATCCTGTTCTTGTGCCGCAAGTTTTTGTCCGGTTTTTCTCGAATTTGCTCTCTCATCATGAGGTTTTATCTAAACCTTCGCTTCAGGAGTTGAAAACGTTTGTTCGTCACCCACTTTCTAATGCTCAGGTGCGGTCCCTGTGTGAGCCGGTTTCTCCCTCTGAGATTAAGAATACTCTATTCTCCCTTGCCAAAGGCAAGGCCCCAGGTCCCGATGGATTCTCTCAGTAGAGTTCTACAAGACTAATTGGGACTTAGTGGGGCCGTTGGTGGTGGAAGCAATCCATGATTTCTTCTCTTCGGGACTGCTCCTAAAGGAGGTAAATACCATTATCCTCGCCCTAGTTCCTAAAGTCCCTAGCGGAAGTGCAGTCACTAATTTTAGGCCTATCGCATGTTGCAATACCATTTATAAAGTCATTACGAAAATCCTTGCTAATCGCATTGCTGCTGTCTTAAATGATTTGATAAGCCCTTCACAAAATGCTTTTGTAAAGGGTAGTAGGATAAGAGATAATATCCTCATCACTCAAGAGTTGTTTGCTGGATTTCACTTAGAGCCTTATCTGCCCAAATGTGTTGTTAAAGTTGATTTCCATAAGGCCTATAACATGGTTGATTGGGATTTCTTGGAGCTTGCTCTCCGTGCCTTCTGTTTTCCCGAGTGGATTATTTCGCTAATTATGGTTTGCGTACGTACGCCGAAATATTCCATCTCTATCAATGGTGAATTGCATGGTTTTTTCCCCGCCGGAAGAGGACTTAGGCAAGGTGATCGTATGTCACCTTACCTATTTACCTTAGTCATGGAAATTTTCTCGGAATCTTGCTCTCCGTACCGCTAGCAATGACTTCAAATATTTCCGGAGATGCAAAATCTGTGCGGTGACTCACCTCTTTTCGCCGATGACGTATTCCTTTTCGTCAAGTTGATTGGGCGTCGGTGATGTTGTTAAAAAGGGGTTTGGACATTTTCTCCTCTTGGAGCGGCCTCTACCCAAATAAAAACAAAAGTGAGATTTTCATCTCGGGAGGGGATTCATCTCTTCGTAATATGATGCAATGGGCCTTCGGTTTTCGGGAAGGGAAACCGCCGGTTCGCTATTTGGGTGTTCCGATTATTACTACTAGATTGGGGAAAGCGGATCGTGTTGCATTGATCGACCGTACATCGCTTGCCAAGGTTCAATCTTGGGCGCAACGTTTTCTGTCCTTTTCTTTGGGAGGTTGCAACTCATAAGGTCAGTACTCCTTTCAATTCAAGCATATTGGACTAGTGTCTTTAACCTTCCATCCTCGGTTATAGATAATATTGAGCGCATTTTGAGACAATTTTTATGGAAGGGCACGACCCTTGGCCGGGGTGGGGCCAAAGTCTCCCGGGACGATGTCCGTCTCCCGAAGGTTGAGGGCGGTCTAGGCATTCGGAAACTTAAAGATTGCAACAAAGCCTCCATGCTTAAATTTATTTGGATTCTTTTCACTGATAAAGAATCGTTGTGGTGTCGGTGGATACACTCTAACTTCTTAAAGAAAAGAAACTTTTGGATTTCTTCCCAGCCTCGTTGTTGTTCTTGGGCATGGAAAAAAATCCTTCAAGCGAGGAATTACTTTCGTTTATCCTTTGTGTGGAAGATTGGAAATGGCCTATCGGTGTTTCTTTGGCATAATCACCGGCTTTCTTGTGGCCCGCTTGATGCCTTTATCCCTTACTCATTCCGTGAAGGCTTATGTCTTCCTAACAATCTTGTTGTTGCGGATCTATTTACCTCTATGGGTTGTTTATTTAAATCCTTTTTGGAAAGATGGGGGATCTCTCTCCCGGTCCTCTCTTCGGCTCGTGACAGTTTACCTAGTGCCGTGACGCTTCGGATCCTTCTCGTAACTTCAGCATGGAATTCCATTAGAGTCAAGAAGGATCGTGTTGATTGGGCGTCTTTTGTTTGGGACAATGCTGTAGCCCCGCGGTTCCAGTTTAATTTATGACTTATAACCAAAAATCGCATGCCGACTCAGATGCTGCTTCTTTCTTATGGAAGGATCGACTATAATGTTTGTGCCTTCTGCAATGATGTTTGATTCTGTCGAACATTTATTCTTCGGGTGTCGCACCTCGGCTTCTCCGGCCTACTTTTGGGCCGCCAGTGTAACCTCCCGTGGCGGAATAGATGTTGGAAAGATATCCTCAGTTGGGCCTTAAAATTCTTATCCGGTAAGGACTTCTTCCATTGCATTGCGCGATTCTCGTTTGGAGCTATGTGTCACCTTATTTGGAAAAAGAGGAATGCGATTATATTTCGGGGCGAATCCTTAGTGGTCTCCGTTCTAAAAAACCACCTTATTAAGGTTGTGAGGGATAAAGCTATAACATTCAAAGATGTTCCTTCTACCCCGAGGAATAAGAGGCTTCAGCGTGGTTGGGGGTTTGACCCTGTGGTGTTCTCTCATCTGCCTAGTGCTCCTTAGTTGCTGTTTTGCGCGAGTTGCTCCTATCTTTCTTGGCTCTCCGTTCTTAGCCGCTTCCTTTGGAGGGCTGAGGGTGGGTCAGCCTTGTTGTTATCTCTTTCCCGCTTGTTGTTTTGTTGTTGTGCCCTTGTGGCTTTCTTGTTTGCCTTTGTGGCTTCTTACATTGGCTCCCCTACACTCTGTCTCCTTTTGAGGATTGAGTGTACGTTTTTGGGGCCGGTCTTTTGTATATTGCCTTAGCTTTTTATATCTATATTACCTTTTACCAAAAAAAAAAACAAATTTTAAGGATGTCACGACCTCCTCAAAACGTTCAGGGCTTTGCGAATGGTTTAGAGGCAATACCAAAGATGGACCAATGGTAAATGCAATAAAGAAACACCCAAGAGTTAACGATCAAACTATTGAAAAGCGGTGTAGTAAAGAAACACCCAAGAATTGAAATGGCTTTAAGGTAAATGCAGAAATGAAAACTCAATACAAGTTGCGTAAAGAATATAGATGACTTTGATATTAAGCCCCGGGACAGCAAACCCCATGAACTACAGACAAATAGAATTCAATTTCTTTTCTAAAGGATTAGCCTTTTAAAACTAAGCTAAACTAAAATGTCCATTAAAACCCTAAACTATATATGCACTAACTAAGTGAAACTAAACTAATTCTAATCTCATACCAACACTTAAAATCTAACAAACTGATCAAGGTCCACTTTGCTAACCATTTCTAATTTTCTTCTACATTCGAATTTTTTTATTTTTTTTATTTCTGAAAAAAATAGGGCGAACTCGGGTCGGGCCCGTGGGCCCAGTCCGGATATGGCCTATACAATGGTCTCATGGGCCAGGGCAAATGTACACGATTCTGGTCAGATGGGCTCGAATCAGGAAACTAAGTCCAATTCTCAAAGACCAAGCCCAATCTAAATGAACTAATTTCAGCCCAAATCTACCTATACTTTAGAAAAGCCCGGAATGATTCACCTCACAAGCGTCCAGCACGTGACGAACTCGAAACGTGTTCCGGGCGTTCAACGCGGGGAGAGTGAAGGGACGTGTAATGTAACTCGAACTCGAAACCAAATGCATACAAAATTCATTCCAGAGTGCATAAAATCAATGACATAAACTCCCACGAAACCGATTTGATCTTACAGAGGACATGCTGTTTCGGTTCAAACGTCATCCCTAAGAAACAATTTACCAAACAGGTTATCTGACACATTGATGAATTCAGGTTCGATACCGCTCTAGTGCTAATCGATTCAGGTTGTTCGCAATGCACGGGATAATCTCGAATTGTCACCGAAATTAACGTAAGCCAAGAAGAAAACATCTCGATCCTAACTTCCTCGAAGCAAAACCGATCAGAGCGTTTAACGTTACCTGATCGACGAAGCGGAACGACGGCTACGGCTGGCGATTGAGTCTACCGCGAAATCTTCAGCGACCGCTCGGCCGCTTAGATCAACACTGGTCGAGTTCTGCGCGCGATTCGACTCGCTCGAAATCTTCGACTTTGAGAGGCAGGGGAAGGCCGATACTCCAGTCGCCGTCTCGATTCGCGTTTTTTCCTCAAGCAAGAGGGGCGCCGGAGACCTGCGAGAGAGGCGGAGATCGGCCACGTTCGACGGCGGCGGATGGGAGCCAGATCCAGAAGACTCCCCCCCCACCCTTCTTCACTTCGCTCTCTTGCGTCGTTCCCAAGAAATCGTTCTTCCCCTGGGAGTTTTTCTTTTTTTTTTAGAGGAAAGAGAGAACCTTAATATTTCTAGAGGCTCTAAAAGGAAACGTAAAGATATCATTGATTGTGTTTGCTTAAATGGTTAGCTCAACGGATCGATATTATAATCACTCATTTGTAAATCATTTTTTTTTTAAATGTGATGGCGAAATTCGAATTTCACTAAAGTATCGGAGTTATTTGATTTCACAAATTTATCAATAAGATTTTTCTTTGTATAATTAGATCTCTCATCCATTAAAATTATACATGAAAATAATGATATTACCATTAAATGCCAACTTGATATTTTATATGGTACTTAGAAAATAAAGAATGTTAAAAGACATAATAAATATAACAAATTAAGGAAAATGAAATTTCAAGAAAATATAGACAAACGGATGGGAGGTAAGGCACCATTGGCATCATGCAACCTCTGACCACGGCCCCAGGGGTCTCCGGACAACTAAGGCCAATGCCTGGATCACATGACCCAACCCAAATCTGCTGCATTCAGGCGACTCTTGTTGGTCATCACTTGGGATCCCTCGACTAGCCGATGATGAGGTCGTGCGGACCTGGTAATCAATAGCAACAGCCAGTGATCGGCAGCTGTGATCAAGCAATTATAATTATTGCCTATACTTATGACCCCTATTAGGTGTCGTAGATGGCACCATGGCGGTGTACTCGCTTGTGCTAGTTATTGGAGGGTCCTAATGAGGCGAGGGAAGAACTTCTAATTCAGCATCTTCATTCTCATACCTTCACTCTTGGATCGGTGCAATTTCGCCAAGTGCATTGTAAAGACTATTCTGCAACTGATACTGCTGCTGAAAACCTCTACAGAATGGTCTTTAGGCTACGCGATGACAATGCCTCCCATAAGGCAGTGCTACTCAAGGTCCAATCGGATGCATTGCTCAAGGTCCAGTGGCAGAGAAAAAGGAAAGTCGGGCCATCATAAGCCCAGAACTTATCGCCATATCTTCGTTGATGAAGCTGAACCATACACGTTTTGCTTAATGATACAGCATCCAACTGATGTTTCATGTACTCAAAGCTGTCAAGTTGCAAACAAACAGGGGAAACACTACTGTTATACTATTAACATATGCAAACCCAACACATCCAGATAGCATATCTTTGTCTTGTACGCTTTTTTAAATCACCTGCAGGTACTTGAAATCAAGCTAGGCCTATAAAAAAAAAAACAGATCTGTCTCCCGCATTGAATAAATAAACATAGTCTCAGGTGGCAGATGCCACCTCAATGTACCCACCATTATTCCATCAAATAGCATATAGTATGTACAAAGAATCCACCCTACAAGAAGCAGAATGCATCCGAACAACATCAGTGCAGGTGGTAGGATTGCCGACCTACTTCATCAAAACTTTGCCTTTTGACCGCATGCCCCATCTGTGACTATGAGTACTGAAGAGATGAACTAGAATGGCATGAAGCACAGGTACTTCTTCTGGAGCTTCTTCAATGCTCCATCAGTCTTCGTTCTTCCGCCAGGACCAGGAGAAGGTGCTCGAACGCTGTTCGACCCGTCGCTACTCTGAGAACTCGATGTTGGAAGGTACTTCCTCTTGAGCTTTTTCAACCTCCCATCTGTCTTGTTTCTTCCATCAGCGGATGGTGTCTGGCTACTATCCGAAAGTTGGCGGCTCTGAGAAGCTAAAGTCGATGGTGGACTGCCATCCCTATTGACTGGTTTGCCATCTCTGGCATTCTGTGAAGATCTCTCTTTGATAGGCAATCCTGTAAGTTAGCACCAGCTATTCAGGACCCATCACTAAATGGTGATCTGAATGAAATCTTGTACTGATTTGGCAAGCTTTAGGGTGAACAAAAAAATGGCTTAAGAGGAGGAAATGAAGTAGATCTTTTGATCAAATTAATTTACTTGCAATTAGCAGTTTAAATGCATCGAAATTACAAAATCATACATATAGAGATTCTGACAACATAGGACCTTAAACCACACAATCACTGGACTTTCTTGATCAGACAGGCAATTTCGCCGCAATGACTAGTACTTAGGCAATACTGATGTCAGTTAAGCTGGTCAATGATATTAGTTACCGATTAGGCTACATTCTTAGCTATAACTAATCAATTACATATGTTTACATGAACTAAAAAGCATGTTTTCCTTTCTCATACGATGCAGACATAAAATGAGCAGGCCTTGAAGGTGATTGTCACCAGAAAAACGAGCAACATGAATGATCAGGTGAGATAGAACCAGCAGTAGCTCCTCTCTATTGAAAACCAGATGCAAGGAGGCCAAAGAAGATACCTGAAATTGCTGCTTGGACAACAACGTCATCTGGCTTTGAAGAATCAGTGACATTAAGGTTGCAACTAGCATCCCTATGCTCTACATGCTCTCCACTTTCAACTTCTGAGTCCAGCATCGCGACCAGATAATCAAAGATTTCATCTGACAACATGGTCACGCAGCTTGAATTATCCGACTGGGAAGATGGAGATTGTGGAATGCCAAGGTCCAGCAATTCTAAGTAGTCACCAGGATCGATATGATCCAGCTCAGGCAGACTTTCAATGGGATGGCTAAGAAAGAAACTGGATGCACGTCGCAACATATTGCAGGAAGTGGTGTTAACCTACAACAGATAAAAGTGTTGATGAGCCAGGAGATAGCAACATTCGGGAGGCAACAGCAGTGACTAGCGTCCATGTAACCAGGCACGAGGATGCAGATTATTACAAGAAGCAAGAAATCCTTATTTTAGAGTCCAGACATCCAATCACGAGAAAGTTATGGAAAATATTATTTACAAGCATATTTCAATGGTGAAGACCATTCTTTTTACTATAATATGAGCCATCTGATCCAAGGCACATAATGGTAGTTATTGATAATCTCAACCACAACTTTCATGAGATCACTTGGCAATTGAAACGTGACTATCATTATCTCAGAACTTCTCTGTTCTTCTCAGATTGATGCGGCAAGTTTACATTTTATGATTAATTGAACTAATTTTCAGTTAGTGAACATAATGCGCTTATTTGGATGCTTCAGCATCTTGAAAATTCACAACCGTAAGTCATTCTGAGTAGTAAATTTATATATTTTGCAATGTTAACTAGGCATTGCTAATCAATCTAATTTTATTCAAGGATTTAGGAAGAACCGAGCAACCACAAACGAGTCCATAAGGCACACCTGCATCTGGTTTGTTACACATTGCTTGGTAGGTATGTTGAAATTATCTGGAGACAGAGAGTAAAGGTAGTTTTCTCTACGGAACTCAGTACCCGCAGCATTTTGCAGCATTTCACTGTTAGATAGTGGCAAGCTGCCACTGCGGAAGACTTTGCAGAGCGATTTAGCATCCTGCACAAAATCCAACCCAAACTGTTTGTTGACTGGCAGTATGACTGGGGAAAGGGGAGGGGGGGGGGTTGGGGAATGCATCAGTGAAATGGGAGGCGGGGTTGGGGAATGCATCAGTGAATTAGTGTAGACAACGTGGAATTCGGGTAATACCTTTGCCGAAAGAGCTACTCCTGACACCTTCGAAGTGATATAGTACTCCAGCATCAACCAATTAGTTTTTTCAACTTTCGGGCCTCGTCCTTCGTAGAATTCATGAGTTTCTTCCCAACCATTGATGAAAGCATCACCAAATATCTCACGGGCTTCTCCTCTAGGCATCCAGAATCCACCTTCTGCCCCCCTGTTCTCCATTGAGTTCGTGAAGTACCACGTATTTTCTGCCAAGATCAATTATGGCAAGTAATGTTAGTCAACATGTGCAATATTTTAGCAGCACATTGGCAGATAAAGAGGAGTTCGAGGAGCAGATCACCTGGCAAAGTTTCAGGTAGACAGTTGAAAGGGTTCACATCTATTATCACATTTGCCGGAAAAAAGTCTGCACGAGCCATGCAAAACATGAACTTGAAGAGCTCCTCATTTGAACTTATATTTTTTATATCGAACAGAGGGGCGACAGCCGGAGGACACATCTCGAGCAATATCGGAGAAAGGCGAAACTTTTCAGCGAGCAAACTTCGTCCTGAACCGAGCGCAAATGGAAAGTCAATGATGGTAACAAAATACGGTCATCAGAACCATGGACGAGAGGCCAGAGACTAATCTATTAGCCTTCAGAAATGTTATTCTACTTCGAGTCCTCAGAATAATTGCGAAGAACTAAGAAGAAAAAACATTGCAGTGGATACCCAAAAAGGGGTAGATATACAACCCTTTTCTTTGATAATTCTCTCAGACCAGACCCAACACAACCCAAGTCTTCATTTCTAGCACCCTCTTGAACAAGAATTTCAGAGCATCAGATGCAGTTGTCTCAGCCGGCACCCTAGAGAGATCGGACTAAAAATCATTTATAAGGCAATTGGATGCCATCAACAAATTATCAATATACTCTTTAGCTTGGAAGATACGTCAATCAATGCGCAAATTAATGTGAATATCGACGACGAACTACAATATCTACAGATTCAGGCAGAGTGATCCAGAGACGTGATGCAGAGCTATTGAACATAAACAGCAGGTATCAGCTCCATTCGAGCCCGAACGAAAGAAGGACGAACTAACTAGTTGAATTAGATCGACTGCCAAGACCATCAAGCACGGGAGCTTCTGCTGATGCTGAACTCGGAAACTATCCGTCCTATAATGATAGACTAGAGACAACAGCAGAAAGGTGAACCCATCGAACTAAAGTCGAAATGAAAGCTACGAAATAGCGTTAAGGGAATTGAATCAGGCCGAATTCCTAACCTGGAGGAGATGATGACGACAAAGAAGAAGAAGAAGAACGAACCAGCCACGACTCGAAATTCCTTAGCCTTTACTCAACAGAGGAGAACGAGCGGGTTGAACGGGTATTTATAGGCTGCTAGTCAAGTGAAGACAGTGAACTCAACCATGGTCTTCTCTTTTCCTTTTTTCTACTCCGGAACTCAACCATGGTTAATTATGCTAAAGGCGGAAACAAATTGAGCTGATGTGTCATCGTAGATGGTTCCGACCGGCACCCGGAACGAGGTCATTTATTTGATTTCTCGCCGAAAGAAGAAATGACCGGTCCTAGATAAAAAGCCGCTGTAAACGGAAGAGTTAATTATGGATACTTTCATCCATCAAAGGAAATATCATACGTTTTTTCGAGTTTTCCAAAAATGCCTAGATAGTTTTATTTGGAAATATTTTTATTGTGCGGTGGTAAATGGCGTTTGTTCATATACGGGTCATGTGACTATTTAGATAGAATCATTCAATCATCTTATCATGTGATATAAATTTTAGGAATGTGAATTTCAGTTGGTTGTTGAATTTCAATGAAATTTGCAATTTAAGTTATAAACTTTGATTATAATTATTTAATGTATTAATTACTATTTCCATGCAAAATATACGTTTTAATTGGAATTTGATAAGTTCTTGGATGAACCAAGAGATAAATGAAAAGTTCAATAGACCGAGTGAACATATTTTAAATACTTGATAATACATCTCACTAGACCTGCTTGTTTGAATTAAAAAAAAAAATTCAAAAAGTATTTTCTACTTTCTCATCAAAATGTAAAAACTACCCAAAAAAAAAAAAAAAAAGTCATATGTGAACCTCAGCATCAATATTTGAATATTGTGAAAATTCAAGAGTTTCCAATTTAAGAAAAGTCAAAGTGTACAAATTATGAAATTTAAATTAAGTAAAAATTAAAACTCAATCCATACAGGTTAAATAGTCTCGGATGAAATGTCTATTTGTTTGCGTCTTGCCAAAATTTAAAATTTTATCCAAAATTCAAAAAACTAATAAAAAATTTCGCATTTAAATTAAAATGTCGGCATTTATAAATTGGGAAAGTTAGGAGCATATTCAATAAAAGGTGAAAGTTTATTACCCACATGATCGGTCAAGTCTCGGCAAGCGTCCCCGACAAGTCGTTCGCTCGTGCACCTCCTTATAGAGCAAAATCAGTGGGGCCAAAGGCCTATCGGCAACTTGCTGGAGTGGGATGGCGATGGTCAAAGACATCATCGTAGTCTGTCCAGTAGGAGCTCGACATGTGGAAAAGTATAAAAGGTTGACCCTGTCATGGTGGCCCCCTGCTGCTTGGTCGATTGTTTCTCCGAAATTTCAGTGGCTAATTTGGACTAGCCGGGGAAAAAGTCGCACTTTTTTTTTTTTTTTGCCTTTGCAAATTAGGGGGGCGAAAATGGTTGGAGATGACTTTGTGCTGGGAGTTGGGCAATTTTAATAGACTACTGTGAATTCTATTAGAAAAAGGACGGAATTCGCTGGCTTTGGTGATAAGGTAGCGTTCATGATATCATGCCGATATTCTATCTTAGTCAAAAGGCACATTAAGGGTCCGTTCGTTTCACGGAAAATGACCAATTTCTGGAAAATATTTTCTCGGAAGTCATTTTTCAAGAAAATGACTATTTTTTTATATTCGATTAAAACTTGAAAATGTTTCGGAAAATATTTTCCGGTATTCGGTAAGGAAAATATTTTCCGCTCACTAGATTGGCGAGCGCGAGTGTCAAGCTCGAGGCTCGCTAGATCGACAAGCTTGAGGTTCACCTGGTGACGGCCGACGACTAGCCAAGAAAGAAGAAGATGGGAAACAAAGAAAAGACAAAAAAAAAGGAAAAAAAAAGAAATAGAAAAGAAAAAGGAAATTAAAAATTATTCGAATTAAAAAAGAAAAAGATAATTAAAAAGATATTGGAATAAAAAAAGAAAGGAAGAAGAAATAATAGGAGGAGGATGTGGGGATTTGTAGAGGTGTGAGATAAGAGAGATCAAGTGACGAAAATGTTTTCCACTTTTCAAAAGTGAAAAACATTTTCTCGATAATTTAGAAGACTTTTTTCCTTTCATAAAAAACATTTTCCCAGGGAATTCATTTTTCGTGAAACAAATACCGGAAAATCCGGAAAACATTTTTCCGGAAATTATTTTCCGCGAAACGAACGGAAAGCCTAAGAGTATATATATATATATATTAATATAACACAATTGAGAGAAGTGATAATGTGATACATTTAGTTAAATTAGTTTGACCATTTGTTCCCTAATGAATTGATAATGCGCGTCGCCCGATGGCTCATTCGAGAAAGTTTAATTGATGAGAATTTCTTAATTTAATAACATTGTTATTTTCTCTTGTAGAATAAATTTATCAACTTTTACCACATTAAGTTACTGGTCTTGTGTTTACCCACCACTGCTACCTCCGAAATTTGTGAAATTAAATATTTAGTCTTTAAATTGGTGAATTTTTTTTTTCCCGAATCAAGTAATTTGAACTTTTGATTCGTTTAATCGGAAGAGTTTTGGCATTGAAATATCTAGTGCAGTGTTCATGTCGAGAAATATATCACTATACGGTTCCCTTTATCATCGGTCAATTTGCTTTATTAAAGTAGGTATTACATGTAGGCAATGCCTTCTTTGCTTCCTCCTATGTGGTTTTCCTTCTCGTCTTGATCTCATCTCCCATGATGAGGTGTGCTGACAACAAAAGTCATAGTTCCTCAGGCAATCAGAATCCTTTTTCCTGCGACTTTGGCGTTCGGCATAGCACGTGGTGCATGATTGTACTAGACGACATGGAACCGGCTTTGCTACTTTACTTTCTTAATCCCACAAGTAGGGCCATTGATCGAAAACGAAACTTCGTTTTCGACCCAAAATCAACTTTGTCATGTCGATTGTACTTAGCATGATGGGTTGACTGCCGGTGCTTTTGCCCCGTGAAAAAGCAACAATGGAAAAGAGAGTCAATTCTCATCTAGAAATTACTATGTGAGAGCAGACAATTCGTTAAAAAAAGGCTGCCGATGACCCTCGCAGAAAGAATATTGATGGTCGTCAACAAATTATTATAAAAGTACGTGCACTAAATATAATATAAATTGTCGAAGATAGTGACTTCTATATGGGTCTCACGTGGATCCCACCAAATTAGATAATTCAAATTTAATTCGATATATATTCTAAAATACACGCTCATGCTCGTCATACTAAATATATAAATGGAACGGGGCACGAATTAGTGATAGCTTCTTGCGGTAGCCTAGAGGAGATTAAGCATTTTTTTTTTTTTTTTTTTATGATCGAGGGACCGCCAGAGATCACCCTTTGGAGATTAAACAACCCTCCGGTGCTCGGTAGCACCGGTGGGACCTCGCCGCAAGCCGCTATTTAAATGTAAACCCTCGGGGGGCTGGCCCAATAAACCACCCCTGGAACCCAGATTAAGCCTATTGTCTTTCACAAGTTCGCAAATTTAGTGATGCGAGAGCATCAAATTTCACTTAAAACCATTTGATGTTTATGTAAACAAAGGAAATTGTGGCCACAACATGATCCAATGGGTCCGGTAAGGAGAAAGTGTCTAATATAGAATTTTCAGAAATTGAAGAATAAAGGCTATTTCAACTGAATCGAAGGTTAGAGGGCTATTTCCTAATCAAGTATGTTCCTAATATGAGTATGTTACTTAGTTCAAGTTGGTTTCCTAATTTGATGTCTCCTGTTTTGGTATTTCTTAGTTTGATGTTTCTTAACATAATGTTTCCTAGTTTAACGTTTCCTGATATAATGTTTCTTAATTTAGCATTTCCTAATTCGACGTTTCCTAACTTAACGTTTCCTAACTTAACGTTGCCTAGTTTAGTGTTTTTTAATTTAGTGTCCTAGTCCCTCTATAGATAAGAGGTGTATTCTCAGTTTTAAGCATTCAGAATTTTTAGTTGATGATATATAAAAATTTCTCTCAAGTGAGTAATTCCTTTGGTTTTTAATTCAATTCATTGGCGATGAACCTATAGGTTCTTTTATCTTTACTGGTGGTATATACCTTAATACCTTGGTGGTGAACAACTCTATCCTAATCTTATTTTATCTCAAACTCATCAAACACTTTAAACACGTTTAACAATCTCACCCAAACTCATCACGCATTATGCAAAGTACAAGCAATTTACGTGGTCCTATCTATTAGGATCCTCCCGAAGTGAACTATTAAGTACGAATGGTTCCTTTGACAAGGTGATTCGTACGCTTAGCGCGAGCCTCCATCAATTCATATTATTTTGGAGCCACCACTAATATGTTATAAATTGATTAGAAATCCAAGTAAGGCACAAGATTTTGTCTTACTTTTACGAAACAAAGATTTTAAATACGGAGACTAGATTATGTTAGATTAACTCTAATGCCCTTTTGGTACATTTTTTTTCTTTATGAAATTTTTTTGCATGCTATCTTTTTTTTTTTTTATCAATTTCTTTAACCTAAGCCACTAATATGGGATAAAGTACACCCCAAGTGCCAAAACTTGGCACGGAGGGACACTTAGGTGCGCATGGTAACACTTCTTGGCTGCGGAAGAGATATTTTTTGAAAAATAGTTATTTTCTATTTTTATTCCGGGAACAATTTCTGAGTAAAAAAACCCATTTGATAACTATAAAAAATTTCTACTCTTGGAATAGAAAAAGAATAGAAATGCGTTTGGTAACGCAACAGTTTCTTTTTTGTATTTATTCGTTTTTTATTCTTGCTCACGGACGGGCGGGCGGTCGTCGGCGGCCAATTGGCTATGCGGTGGCGGTCGGTGGCCAGCGGCGGCGGGTGGCGGGTGGCGACTAGCGACCTGCTGCGGGGGCGGCGACGGCAAGCGACGGCAGCGATGGCCGGTCAGCGGTGGCTTCGGGCGGTTGAAGGTGGCCGCGGCAAGAGAGAAGAATAAAAGAAAAAAAACTTGACTTATTTCTAGAAATTATTCCGGGAACGAAGTAATTTTTTTTTTTGTTTCTCGTTTTTCGCTCCAAATCTATTTCTGGGCTAACTTTCTATTCCCCAAAATAGAAAAACAAATTGGCGTTACCAAACGGGTTTCTATTCTTTTTTTGTTCCGGGGAACAAAAGAACAGAAATTGGGAGAAATAGAATCGTTACCATGTAGACGCTTAAGTGCCAAAAGTTAGGAAAGTGACACTTAAGTGCCAAAATCGGAGCAAAATGGATCACTTAAGTGCCACTCCGACCAAAATCCGGCCAAAATGCCGACGTGGCGATTTTCCGGCGAAGCAAGTGCAAAACGGTGTCGTTTTACATGCCGAGGTGGCTACACAATACAAAAACGACATCATTTTGGTGCCGACGTGGTAAAAAAATTAATTAAATTAAATTAAATTTAAAACTAAATTTATTTAAAAAATTTAAAAATAAAATAAACAATATTAAAAAACAAAAAAGAAAAGAAAAAAAAGGGGAGGGGAGGGAGACGGTTGAGCCCTCGTCGCCGCCGCCTAGAAGGGTCGGCTACGGCGGGGAGGCGGCGAGGGCCCGGGAGCCCTCACCAGATATGGGCGAGGGCTGCGACCCTCGCCCCGGATCTCGGCGAGGAGTCGCAACCCTCGCCGCCAGTCGGCCAGGGGCCAGCGAACCCCGATCGACCTTCCCCCCTCCGTTGCCGACCCTTTTCGGCGACGGCGGGGAGGCAGCGAGGGCTCGACCTCAACCGTTGCCTCTTCTCCCCACTTTTTTTTATTTAAAATAATATTAGTTTATTTTTATAATTTAATTAAATTAATTTTTATATTAACATTTGAATTCACTTAAAAACGACGTCGTTTTTGGCTTTGTTTGTTGAGTCAGCATTCCGGCAAGCCACGTAGATGAAAAAAATAATAAAAAATTGCCACGTAGGATTTCCGGTGGGTTCGTCGGAGATGGCACTTAAGTGTCCCACATTTTTTTAAAAGTGTCACTTTCCTAACTTTTGGCACTTAAGTGTCCTTCCGTGCCAAGTTTTGATACTTGGGCTATACTTTGTCCCACTAATATGTGAAAGATATCGATCATGCATGTTGTGCAGACAATAAAAATTACACTCAATAACTAAAGTAGTTCATAAATTGCAAGAAAAATTAAAAAATGTGAAATGTACAAAGCAACCTTAAGCAAAGCCTCATCATCAAGCTTCGGACGAGGTCTTATGCGCTGCGTATGTTTCAGGTTAAATGCAAAATCTTTAGGTTAAAGGAGTATTGGTTAAAGTATAACTTTGGAAATCGATTTTAGTTTAAATAATATTTGGAAAAAACTACACTTGAAAAGAACTTTAGGTATATATTTTTAAATAAATTAATTTTTTTTTTTAAATCTTCTTGTGACTAACTATTGATAGCTGGCGAGGGCCACCTCGAGTCGCGCAACCCCTGGCAACCCCTTGAGGTGGCCCTAGCTTGAGGTCATGTGACTTCAGGTGAGGGTTATTGGTGCCAAATTTCGCTCGTTGGCGGCTTGAGCCATTTGCCCGCAATGTCACGTGAGCCTCCAGGCAAGGGCATTTATGAAATTATAAAAGTTTAGCGAGGGTAAAGTTGAAAAAGAATATTAACATTCCAGAAATGCTAAAACTCAAAACTTCTCCGATCTTGTCTAAGAGGACTTTGGAAATATAATGCAAAAAATTTCTAAAAAAATTTGCCAAATGCCTCAACATTTGCATAAAGACTTTTAGTGGTAATGTTGTTCCCAAATGCAGCATAAAAATCAAAAGCTAAAGATGCAATAATATAATATATGCATGGCCTAGATGACACACCTAGGACATGAACGACTAGACAGGAATTATCTAACTAAGGCATTCTTATCGCCATAATGCAAACGTATCTAATATGTAACTTAATTTAATCTGTTTGGATTTTCTACATTTAATTAACATGATAAATTCGAAATTACCTCCTTAAACAACTACATGGCCGGAAACCTACATGTGCATTAAATGATGAACATAACTTAAATTGTTTAATGATATGCATGACTTAATATTACCAAATGATATGTGTAAATGTGGGCTAATGAATGATAGGAATCAACGAATAACACAAATTAATGCCACAGTCACCTAAATGAGACATCAAACTATTTTTCTATTTTCTTCATTAAGACCATGAGTATGCATGCAACAACTAAACAAATATTCATGATAAGATTAATTCAATTAAAAGATAAATGAATAGCCTAATATAAACTCCTAAATGCTGAATGATGTGTATACTAAACTATATAAAAAGAAACATGAAGTAATGCACTCGTGCAAACACTAGTTAAATGAAGCCTAGACGCAATGTGTCGTGGGCGAAATTCTTCAAATAAAATAACATGTGTATTCAAACTATCATGCATAACCTAAATCACTATCCAACATGCATAATGAATATTATTCTATATGAGATAAGACTACACAATAAACCCCAGATGCAACTTTTATGAAATATTAATGGAATTTAATCCCTAAAGACTATAACATGGTCATGATTTTTCTATATCACATGACATGCGTGATATGACTTAAACTAACATGCATCCCACTAATATAAACTCCAATATTAAATGACGTGTACTGTACAACAGGAATATTGACATTCTCATAATGCAGTCTATATGGAATGCTAATTTAATTTTTTTGTATTTTTCTTTATTAATGAGTTTAAGGAAACCGATATTATACCCTAGGAAAACTACATGTGGCCGAAATGCATTTATCAATTTTTAAACATGCAAAACATAGATCACAGCATCATAAACAATGCCCTATTAAACCTACACGCAAGAACTATTATCCAGTGTTTCCTATCCAAAGAGATAGGAAGTTCAAAAAGATGACATGTCGATTTTGTCATTTTCCCTTTACTGAATTGCAGCGCATTTGGTCAACTTTCTTTCGGCATCGCAGCGCTCTCGAAGGTTACCAATCTTTTCAGCTCTTGCGCACGCAACGCGCCATCCGCTTGCGCAATGCGTGCGCACCGCACCAAGGGCCTAAATTTAACCCGAATTTCACCGGGTATGTGTATGATTTTATTTATCCGGACAACTGAGGCCAATGCCTGGATCACATGACCCAAGCCGAATCTGCTGCATTCAGGCAACCCCTGTCGGTCATCACCCGGGATCCCTCGATGAGGCGATGATGGGGTCGCGCAGACCTGGCAATCAACAACAACAGCCAGGCGACCTCAATGATCGGCAGCCGTGATCAAGCAATTATAATTATCGCCTATGGGTCTTACTACCCCTGTTAGGTGTCGTAGAGGGCACCATTGCGGTGCAATTTCGCCAAGTGCATTGTAAAGACTATTCTGCAACCGATACTGCTGCGGAAAACCCGCACAGAATTTTCTTTAGGCGACACGATGACGATGCCTGCCATAAGGCAGTGCTACTCAAGGTCCAATCGGATGCCTTACTCAAGGTCCAGAGGCAGAGAAAAAGGAAAGTCGGGCCATCATAAGCCCAGAACTTATCACCAAATCTTCGTTGATGAAGCTGAACCATACACGTTTTGCCTAATGGTACGGCATCCAGCTGATGTTTCATGTACTCAAAGCTGTCAAGTTGCAAACAAACAGGGGAAACACTACTGTTATACCATTAACATATGCAAACCCAACACATCCAGATAGCATATCTTTGTCTTGTACGCTTTTTTAAATCACCTGCAGGTACTTGAATTCAAGCTAGGCCTAAAAAAAAATAGATCTGTCTCCCGCATTGAATAAATAAAACCATTTCCTCCCAATGCCATAATCTACTACATAGTCTCAGGTGGCAGATGCCACCTCAATGGCCCACGGTTATTCCATCAAATAGCATATAGTATGTACAAAGAATCCACCCTACAAGAAGCAGAATGCATCCGAACAACATCAGTGCAGGTGGTAGGATTGCCAACCTACTTCATCAAAACTTTGCCTTTTGACTGCATGCCCCATCTGTGACTATGAGTACTGAAGAGATGAACTAGAATGGCATGAAGCACAGGTACTTCTTCTGGAGCTTCTTCAATGCTCCATCAGTCTTCGTTCTTCCGCCAGGACCAGGAGAAGGTGCTCGAACGCTGTTCGACCCGTCGCTACTCTGAGAACTCGATGTTGGAAGGTACTTCCTCTTGAGCTTTTTCAACCTCCCATCTGTCTTGTTTCTTCCATCAGGGGATGGTGTCTGGCTACTATCCGAAACTTGGCGGCTCTGGGAAGCTAAAGTTGATGGTGGACTGCCATCCCTATTGACTGGTTTGCCATCTCTGGCATTCTGTGAAGATCTCTCTTTGATAGGCAATCCTGTAAGTTAGCACCAGCTATTCAGGACCCATCACTAAATGGTGATCTGAATGAAATCTTGTACTGATTTGGCAAGCTTTAGGATCAACAAAACAATGGCTTAAGAGGAGGAAATGAAGTAGATCTTTTGATCAAATTAATTTACTTGCAATTAGCAGTTTAAATGCATCGAAATTACAATACATATAGGGATTCTGACAACATAGGACCTTAAACCACACAATCACTGGCTTTCTTGATCAGACAGGCAAATTTCGCCGCAATGACTAGAATTTAGGCAATACTGATGTCAGTTAAGCTGGTCAATGATATTAATTACCGATTAGGCTACATTCTTAGCTATAACTAATCAATTACATATGTTTACATGAACTAAAAAGCATGTTTTCCTTTCTCATATGATGCCGACATAAAATGTGCAGGCCTTGTAGGTGATTGTCACCATAAAAACGAGCAACATCAATGATCAGATGAGATAGAACCAGCAGTAGCTCCTCTCTATTGAAAACCAGATGCAAGGAGGCCAAAGAAGATGCCTGAAATTGCTGCTTGGACAACAACGTCATCTGGCTTTGAAGAATCCGTGACATTAAGGTTGCAACCAGCATCCCTATGCTCTACATGCTCTCCACTTTCAACTTCTGAGTCCAGCATCGCGACCAGATAATCAAAGATTTCATCTGACAACATGGTCATGCAGCTTGAATTATCCGACTGGGAAGATGGAGATTGTGGAATGCCAAGGTCCAGCAATTCTAAGTAGTCACCAGGATCGATATGATCCAGCTCAGGCAGACTTTCAACGGGATGGCTAAGAAAGAAACTGGATGCACGTCGCATTATATTGCAGGAAGTGGTGTTAACCTACAACAGATAAAAGTGTTGATGAGCCAGGAGATAGCAACATTCGGGAGGCAACAGCAGTGACTAGCGTCCATGTAACCAGGCACGAGGATGCAGATTATTACAAGAAGCAAGAAATCCTTATTGTAGAGTCCAGACATCCAATCACGAGAAAGTTATGGAAAAGATCATTTACAAGCATATTTCAATGGTGAAGACCATTTTTTACTATAATATGAGCCATCTGATCCAAGGCACATAATGGTAGTTATTGATAATCTCAACCACAACTTTCACGAGATCACTTGGCAATTGAAACGTGATCATTTTCTCAGAACTTCTCTGTTCTTCTCAGATTGATGCGGCAAGTTTACATTTTCTGATCAATTGAACTAATTTTCAGTTAGTGAACATAATGCGCTTATTTGGATGCTTCAGCATCTTGAAAATTCACAACCGTAAGTCATTCTGAGTAGTAAATTTTATATATTTTGCAATGTTAACTAGGCATTGCTAATCAATCTAATTTTATTCAAGGATTTAGGAAGAACCGAGCAACCACAAACGAGTCCATAAGGCACACCTGCATCTGGTTTGTTACACATTGCTTGGTAGGTATGTTGAAATTATCTGGAGACAGAGAGTAAAGGTAGTTTTCTCTACGGAACTCAGTACCCGCAGCATTTTGCAGCATTTCACTGTTAGATAGTGGCAAGCTGCCACTGCGGAAGACTTTGCAGAGCGATTTAGCATCCTGCACAAAATCCAACCCAAACTGTTTGTTGACTGGCAGTATGACTGGGGAAAGGGGGGGGGGGGGGGTTGGGGAATGCATCAGTGAAATGGGAGGGGGGTTGGGGAATGCATCAGTGAATTAGTGTAGACAACGTGGAATTCGGGTAATACCTTTGCCGAAAGAGCTACTCCTGACACCTTCGAAGTGATATAGTACTCCAGCATCAACCAATTAGTTTTTTCAACTTTCGGGCCTCGTCCTTCGTAGAATTCATGAGTTTCTTCCCAACCATTGATGAAAGCATCGCCAAATATCTCACGGGCTTCTCCTCTAGGCATCCAGAATCCACCTTCTGCCCCCCTGTTCTCCATTGAGTTCGTGAAGTACCACGTATTTTCTGCTAAGATAAATTATGGCAAGTAATGTGAGTCAACATGTGCAATATTTTAGCAGCACACTGGCAGATAAAGAGGAGTTCGAGGAGCAGATCACCTGGCAAAGTTTCAGGTAGACAGTTGAAAGGGTTCACATCTGTTATCACATTTGCCGGAAAAAAGTCTGCACGAGCCATGCAAAACATGAACTTGAAGAGCTCCTCATTTGAACTTATATTTTTTATATCGAACAGAGGGGCGACAGCCGGAGGACACATCTCGAGCAATATCGGAGAAAGGCGAAACTTCTCAGCGAGCAAACTTCGTCCTGAACCGAGCGCAAATGGAAAGTCAATGATGGTAACAAAATACGGTCATCAGAACCATGGACGAGAGGCCAGAGACTAATCTATTAGCCTGCAGAAATGTTATTCTACTTCGAGTCCTCAGAATAATTGCGAAGAACTAAGGAGAAAAAACAATGCAGCGGATACCCAAAAAGGGGTAGATATACAGCCCTTTTCTTTGATAATTCTCTCAGACCAGACCCAACACAACCCAAGCCTTCATTTCTAGCACCCTCTTGAACAAGAATTTCAGAGCATCAGATGCAGTTGTCTCAGCCGGCACCCTAGAGAGATCGGACTAAAAATCATTTATAAGGCAATTGGATGCCATCAACAAATTATCAATATACTCTTTAGCTTGGAAGATACGTCAATCAATGCGCAAATTAATGTGAATATCGACGACGAACTACAATATCTACAGATTCAGGCAGAGTGATCCAGAGACGTGATGCAGAGCTATTGAACATAAACAGCAGGTATCAGCTCCATTCGAGCCCGAACGAAAGAAGGACGAACTAACTAGTTGAATTAGATCGACTGCCAAGACCATCAAGCACGGGAGCTTCTGCTGATGCTGAACTCGGAAACTATCCGTCCTATAATGATAGACTAGAGACAACAGCAGAAAGGTGAACCCATCGAACTAAAGTCGAAATGAAAGCTACGAAATAGCGTTAAGGGAATTGAATCAGGCCGAATTCCTAACCTGGAGGAGATGATGACGACAAAGAAGAAGAAGAAGAACGAACCAGCCACGACTCGAAATTCCTTAGCCTTTACTCAACAGAGGAGAACGAGCGGGTTGAACGGGTATTTATAGGCTGCTAGTCAAGTGAAGACAGTGAACTCAACCATGGTCTTCTCTTTTCCTTTTTTCTACTCCGGAACTCAACCATGGTTAATTATGCTAAAGGCGGAAACAAATTGAGCTGATGTGTCATCGTAGATGGTTCCGACCGGCACCCGGAACGAGGTCATTTATTTGATTTCTCGCCGAAAGAAGAAATGACCGGTCCTAGATAAAAAGCCGCTGTAAACGGAAGAGTTAATTATGGATACTTTCATCCATCAAGGGAAATATCATACGTTTTTTCGAGTTTTCCAAAAATGCCTAGATAGTTTTATTTTGAAATATTTTTATTGTGCAGTGGCAAATGGCGTTTGTTCATATACGGGCCATGTGACTATTTAGATAGAATCATTCAATCATCTTATCATGTGATATAAATTTTAGGAATGTGAATTTCAGTTGGTTGTTGAATTTCAATGAAATTTGCAATTTAAGTTATAAACTTTGATTATAATTATTTAATGCATTAATTCCTATTTCCATGCAAAATATACATTTTAATTGGAATTTGATAAGTTCTTGGACGAACCAAGAGATAAATGAAAAGTTCAATAGACCGAGTGAACATATTTTAAATACTCGATAATACATCTCACTAGACCTACTTGTTTGAATTTTTTTTTTTAAATCAAAAATCATTTTCTACTTTCTCACCAAAATGTAAAAGCTACCCAAAAAAAAAGTCATATGTGAACCTCAGCATCAATATTTGAATATTGTGAAAATTCAAGAGTTTCCAATTTAAGAAAATTCGAAGTGTACAAATTGTGAAATTTAAATAAAGTAAAAATTAAAACTCAATCCATACAGGTTAAATACTCTTGGATGAAATGTCTATTTGATTGCGTCTCGCCAAAATTTAAAATTTTATCCAAAATTAATAAAAAATCTCGCATTTAAATTAAAATGTCGGCATTTATAAATTGGGAAAGTTTGGAGCATTTTCAATAAAAGGCGAAAGTTTATTGCCCACATGATTGGTCAAGTCTCGGCAAGCGTCCCGGACAAGTCGTTCGCTCGTGCACCTCCTCGTCGAGCAAATTCAGTGGGGCCAACGGACGATCGGCAACTTGCTGGGGTGGGATGGCGATGGTCAAAGACATCATCGTAGTCCGTCCAGTAGGAGCTCGACATGTGGAAAAGTATAAAAGGTTGACCCTGTCATGGTGGCCCCCTGCTGCTTGGTTGGTTGTTGTTTCTCCGAAATTTCAGTGGCTAATTTGGACTAGCCGGCGAAAAAGTCGCACTTTTTTTTTTTTTTTTTTTTTTGGCCTTTGCAAATTTAGGAGGGCGAATATGGTTGGAGATGACTCTGTGCTGGGAGTTGGGCAATTTAAATAGACTACTGTGAATTCTATTAGAAAAAGGACGAAATTCGCTCGCTATGGTGTTAAGGTAGCGTTCATGATATCATGCCGATGTTCTATCTTAGTCAAAAGGTACATTAAGAGTATATATATTTTTTTAATTTGGATTAATGTAACACAATTGAGAGAAGTGATAGTGTGATACATTTAGTTAAATTAGTTTGACCATTGGTCCCCCAATGAATTGATAATGCACGTCGCATCGCCCGATGGCTCATTTGAGAAAGTTTAATTGATGAGAATTTCTTAATTTAATAACACTGTTATTTTCTCTTGTAGAATAAATTTATCAACTTTTACCACGTTAAGTTACTAGTCTTGTGTTTACCTACCACTGCTACCTCCGAAATTTGTGAAATCAAACATTTAGTCTTTGAATTGGTGCATTTTTTTTTCCGAATCAAGTAATTTGGACTTTTGATTCGTTTAATCGGGTCCTTGAACTTGTAAAGAATTTTGGCATTGAAATATCTAGCGCAGTGTTCGTGTCGAGAAATATATTAATATATAGTTTCTTTTGTCATCTGTTGATTTACTTTATTAGAGTAGGTATTACATGTAGGCAATGCCTTCTTTGCTTCCTCCTATGTGGTTTTCCTTCTCGTCTTGATCTCATCTCCCAGGATGAGGTGTGCTGACAACAAAAGTCATAGTTTCTCAGGCAATCAGAATCCTTTTTCCTGCGACTTTGGCGTTCGGCATAGCACGGGGTGCATGATTGTACTAGACGACATTGAACCGGCTTTGCTACTTTACTTTCTTAATCCCACAAGTAGGGCCATTGATCGAAAACGAAACTTCGTTTTCGACCCAAAATCAACTTTGTCATGTCGATTGTACTTAGCATGATGGGTTGACTGCCGGTGCTTTTGCCCCGTGAAAAAGCAACAATGGAAAAGAGAAAGTCAATTCTCATCTAGAAATTACTACGTGAGAGTAGACAATTCGTTAAAAAAGAGGCTGCCGATGACCCTCGCAGAGAGAATATTGATGGCCGTCGGCAAATTAATATAAAAGCGTAGTACGTGCACTAAACAGAATATAAATTGTTGAAGATAGCGACTTCCGTATGGGTCTCACGTGGATCCCACCAAATTAGACAATTCAAATTCAATTTGATATATATTCTAAAATACTCGTTCATTCTCGTCATACCAAATATATACATGGAACGGGGCACGAATTAGTGATAGCTTTCTCGCAGTAGCCCAAAGGAGATTAAGCCTATTGTCTTTCACAAGTTCACAAATTTAGTGATGCGGGAGCATCAAATTTCACTTAAAACCATTTGATGTTTATGCAAACCAAGGAAATTGTGGCCACAACATGATCCAATGGGTCCCGTAAGGAGAAAGTGTCTAATATAGAATTTTCAGAAATTGAAGAATAAAGGCTATTTCAACTGAATCGAAGGTTAGAGGGCTATTTCCAAATTAAATACGTTCCCAATATGAGTATGTTACTTAGTACAAGTTGGTTTCCTAATTTGATGTCTCCTGTTTTAGTATTTCTTAGTTTGACGTTTCTTAACATAATGTGTCCTAGTTTAACATTTCCTGATATAATTTTTCTTAATTTTGCATTTCCTAATTCAATGTTTCCTAACTTAACGTTCCCTAGTTTAGTGTTTTTTTAATTTAGTGTCCTAGTCCCTCTATAGATAAGAGGTGTATTCTCAGTTTTAAGTATTCAGAATTTTTAGTTGATGATATATAAAAATTTCTCTCAAGTGAGTAATTCCTCTGGTTTTTAATTCAATTCATTGGCGATGAACCTATAAGTTCTTTTATCTTTACTGGTGGTATATACCTTAATACCTTGGTGGTGAACGACTCTATCCTGATCTTATTTTATCTCAAACTCATCAAACACTTTAAACCCGTTTAACAATCTCACCCAAACTCATCACGCATTATGCAAAGTACAAGCAATTTACGTGGCCCTATCTATTAGGATCCTCCCAAAGTGAACTATTAAGTACGAATGGTTCCTTTGACGAGGTGATTCGTACGCTTAGCAGAGATTTTGTCTTACTTTTACGAAACAGAGATTTTGAATACGGGACTAGATTATGTTAGATTAACTCTAATGCCCTTTTGGTACCTTTTTTTTTTTTTTTTATGAAATTTTTTGCATGCTATCTTTTTTTTTTTTTTTTTTTATCAATTTCTTTAACCTAAGCCACTAATATGTGAAAGTGATCGATCATGCATGTTGTGCAGACAATAAAAATTACACTCGATAACTAAAGTAGTACATAAATTGCAAGAAAAATTAAAGAATCTGAAATGTACAAAGCAACCTTAAGCAAAGCCTCATCATCAAGCTTCGAACGAGGTCTCATGCGCTGCGTATGTTTCAGGTTAAATGCAAAATCTTTAGTTTAAAGGAGTATTGGTTAAAGTATAACTTTGGAAATCGATTTCAGTTTAAATAATATTTGGAAAAACTACACTTGAAAAAAACTTTAGGTATATATTTTTAAATTAATTAATTAAACTTTTTTTTTTTTAAATCTACTTGTGATTGACTATTGGTAGCTGGCGAGGGCCACCTCAGGTCGTGCAACCCTTGGCAACCCCCCGAGGTGGCCTTGGCCTAAGGTCATGTGAGTTCGGGTGAGGGTTGCTAGTGCCAAATTTCGCTCATTGGCGGCTTGAGCCATTTTGTTGGAAAATACGCAGCTTGACAGAATATTTGATTGATTCTAATCCGATTTGTACAGATCAATTAAGATTAGATCTAGAATAGATTGATTTGTAGGATCATTAATTTCCTTGTTCACTCTTACTCTTGTATTATAATTGCTGAAGATGTACATCGTTTCTACATTATTGAAGATAATAGAATACACAAAATATTCTCTCCATTCTCGAGTTCTTCAATCCCGCTGCTTTTTCTTCATCTTCTTACATGGTATCAGAGCGGTAATGAAGTTCTGATTTGCTTCCGCTTCTTTATCTCGTCCTCTGTCGAGAGCTCCAAATACCTTCTCTTCGTTCCTTCTGTCGAGATCGTCAATCCTGCACAAAATTGACATCTCAGTATTTTTTTTTTCTACCATGACAAATATCTTACCTTCAGTCTCTGATGAGCGTCCGCAGGATGAAAATCTCGTGCAAACTACAGAAAGCCAATACACTATCTCCGCTGCAGACGCCACCAGATCTTCCGAACAACCTATTCGAACTCAAGAAAATTACAATCCTCTGGCTCAGTCAATTCTGGGGCAACCCTACTCGGTTCAGCCCATTCCGGGCCAACCAATAGTGGGCCATCCTTACCAGTGGCCACTGTTTCAGATGCAGCCCAACCCATGGTTGTTTGGGCCTAGCCCGAATACATCATCGCCAGGTGTTCAAGGGCCATGGGCCTCTGGCCAACCCGCTGGCAGCCCACCAACCATAAGTGGGGCAAGCGTGACCGACGGGTCGGGTGGAGCAAATACGGGGCCAACAGATGCGGGTCATGGATCCGGTTCGAATCCGGGTATGGGAGCGAATCCCTACCCGAATTTCTCACCCGGATTTTTGCCGTTTCCAGGATCGATTTTCACCGGACGGCCAGAATCCGGCGACCCCCTGTTCGTTTCCACCGCCGACGGACCTGAACTGAAGTTAATCAGCCAGCAACTTACCGGGCACGAAAACTACTCCAGGTGGTCGCAGGAATTCCGGCGAGCGCTGGTGACTAAGGACAAAGATGGATTCATCGACGGGACCATTGTTGTTCCTTCGGACGAGCGCCTGGCGCGACACTGGGGGAAATGCAATCAGCTCGTCCGAACCTGGATCGGCAATTGCATCTCCCCAGAGGTCGCAGCCGGACTTCCACCCACAGAAGACGCTCAAAGGATGTGGGAGAATATAAAAGAAATGTACGGCAAACTCGACCGTGCCAAAAAATTTTCGCTCATGCAGGAACTGAGCAATTTAAAACAGGGGAACATGACGGTCACGGCTTGTTTTAACAAGCTATCGTCTTTGTGGAACGAACTGGAAGCCGTCGAGGAAAAACTCGAGGGACCAGAATCCACTTTGCAGCAATATCGTTCAATCAAAGAAAGGGAAAAGGCTACGCGTTTCTTACTGATTTTGAACGAGACTTACTTTACCTTTCGTTCACGAGATCCCGGCCATGGATCCTGTCCCTCCGATCGGACGGATCTACCAGTTGGCTGTGCAGGAGGAGAGCCAACGTCTCGCGTCGCCGGAGCATGCAAGGAATGGCGACAGCATCGCTCTCGCAGCTCGCGGCGAACGAAGAGACGGATCCGCGAAAACCCTAAATCGAGAGAGGGACAGGAGAGGCGGATTAGGGTTCGGCGGAGGAGATGTCGCCCGCTCCTTTAAAAGAGAAGGCATCAACGGCCGAGATCTAATCCGCGGATCGGACGGGCCAGATCGTGGGCGCGGAACGAACGTGCCAGATCGTGCGCGCGGATCGGACGGTCTTCTTGGCCCTGAAGGCGCGGATGGATCCGACGGTGGATATGATTCCGCGACTAAAGGAGTGGACGGCCAGATATTTGCCACGTCATCAAAGAATTTCCGACCAAATTTTAAGGCAAAGGGTAAAATGTTTTGCGATTATTGCAAACGTTCTAACCATATGATTGACAGCTGTTGGAAATTACATGGAAGGCCCGAAGAAAAAGAAAAAAAAAATATCAGCTGCCTATCAAGTAACTGGATCTGCCGGCCAAAGTACTGACCAACCTATCTCTTATGGTCAATATCAACAGTTGATGCATGCTCTACAGAAACTAGAAACCTCAAACAAAGGAGGAAGTTTTTCAGGTATCTCACATTGCCTCATTAATTCAATTTCAAGAAAGACATGGATTATTGACTCAGGTGCTAGCGATCACATTATTTGTGATAAGGGATTTTTTGCAAGTCTAAATGAGGCATTAATTTTTCCATCCTTTGTGCAATTACCCAACGGGAATGTCACACATGTGAATGTGACAGGAACAGTAAAGCTTAGTCCTCAAATTACACTTGAGAATGTTCTTTATGTCCCGGAACTCCAGTTTAATCTTATTTCTGTCTCAAGAGTATGCAAGGAGAATTCATGCCGGGTATTCTTTGATTCTGACACATGCTGCTTTCAGGCCCTTTTGGTAGCGGCAGATCGATGGGCTTGGGTAACCTTTCGAAGGCCTTTATTTTCGGACACGGTTTCCAAGTAATTTCAGTTTTTCTAGTGCATCTTTCAATAAGACATCATTGTGTAATTTGACTACCAATGAAAAGAATTTTATTATGCACTTAAGAATGGGCCATAGTACTTCCTTTCCTTATGCACAATGTTCCATATGCCCTCTTGCCAAACAGTCACGTAATCCATTTCCTTTAGGGAATACTCGTGCAAATGAAATTTTATCATTAATTCATGTGGATATCTGGGGGCCTTACCATACAGTGAATCATGATGGATCTCGTTATTTTCTCACTATAGTAGATGATTGTTCTCGTGCAACATGGATTTTCCTAATGCAATCTAAAGGCCAAGCATATTCTCATTTGAAGACATTTATTACTCTTTCAAAAAATCAATTCGGAAAGTCTATTAAAAGGATCCGAACTAATAACGGAAGAGAGTTCTTCAGCCATGATTGCATCTCATTATTTTCATCTCATGGAATTCAACATGAAAGCTCTTGTATATACACCCCCACAACAGAATGGGGTAGTTGAGCGTAAACACAGGCACCTTCTGGAAGTTGCTAGAGCTCTGAAATTTCAAGCAGCAATTCCAGATGAATATTGGGGAGAATGTGTTGTTACAGCAACATATCTTATCAACCGAATGCCTACTCGGGTATTAAATGGGAAGACACCTTTTGAAGTATTATTTGGCAAGGCACCGGAGCGGACACACCTCAAAGTCTTCGGGTGTCTCTGCTATGCAGCTATAATGGGCCCTCGCGACAAACTAGATCCTCGTGCACGTCGCTGCGTATTCATGGGATATCCTAACCTTCAGAAGGGATATAGAGTAATGGAGCTATCTACAAAGGAATTTTTTGTAAGTAGAGATGTTTTATTTCATGAAAACGTCTTCCTTTCAATGAAAAACCACCCTCATATGAAGAAACCGGTACGGTGAGCATTCCTCGTCGCCCTGTGTCAGATGATTCGGATCTTGATTATATACCATTAGCGTATCTACTCATAATCATTATGTGCAAATGAATCCTTCGATAAAGCACCTATTTCGATGAGGATCGGGTTCTAGAAAATGTCTTAGGGAACTCACCGCAGATTTTTCTGTTAATGAAGAAATGGAAGAAATCTTTCCGCTTCAGCCGGGGAAACAACATCTTCACTGCGAGAGAAGATCCTCCACGACGTTCGGTCGAGCTACACGACCTCCTACCCGGACCAAAGATTATGTATGTTCTGCTCTCAACTCACCAGGTATCAAATATCCAGTTTCATCCTATGTTTCCTTCCATAATTTGTCATCAGAACATAGATGTTGTATCAGTAAATTATCAGAGGATAAGGAACCTACCAACTATAATGAAGCATCTACTGATCCAAGATGGCAGAAGGCCATGGAAGTAGAACTACAAGCCTTGATTGACAATAAGACCTGGGATCTCGTCACATTGCCGCCAAATTGTAAACCAATTGGCTGTAAATGGGTATACAAGATCAAATATCGAGCTGATGGCTCTGTTGAAAGATTCAAGGCACGCTTGGTTGCCAAAGGCTTCACTCAGCGGGAAGGGTTTGATTATCACGAAACATTCTCACCTGTCGCCAAAGACGTCACAGTACGTTCATTTTTTACAGTTGCAGCTATTCGTGACTGGTCCTTACACCAGATGGATGTTCACAACGCCTTTCTCCATGGAGACTTAGATGAAGAAATTTATATGGATGTTCCTCAGGGATTACGGAGACAGGGGGAGAAGAAAGTGTGTCACCTCCGAAAATCCCTTTATGGGTTGAAACAAGCTTCCAGGCAATGGTATGCCAAATTTACAAACGCTCTTACAACAAAGAGGCTTCCAACGGTCTCAACATGATTATGCCCTATTCACGCGGATGAAGGTACATCATCCATCTATTTGATGATATATGTTGATGATATTCTCATTATGGGAAATGATGAGGCGCCATAGGAGATTTTAAGAAATATCTGCATGCAATTTTTCACATTAAAGACTTAGGAGCTCCTAAGTACTTTGTTGGCATTGAAATTGCCCGTTCTGAACAAGGGATTTCGCTCAGTCAGCGAAAATTCATATTGGAGATTATTTCAGAAACAGGTTTGTCGGGTTGCAAGCCAGCCCGTTATTCCCATTGAACAGAACACTAAATTGACAACCGCGGATTATGATAAGGGAACTTCTCAAGAAGATGACTTCATTTTGGAAGATCCTTCAAGCTATCAAAGGCTTGTCGGAAAGCTCATATACCTAACCATGACCAGGCCTGACATCTCTTATGCAGTACAGATTCTTAGTCAGTTCATGCACAGTCCGAAGCAGTCACATCTGAATGCTGCATTTAAAGTCGTGAAATATCTGAAGAAGTGTCCAGGTCTTGGAATACTCTTGTCCAGAAAATGTAACATGGAGATGACAGCATATTGTGATGTAGACTATGCAACTTGTCCCATGAGTCGAAGATCATCCTTTGGATATTGCATCAAATTAGGAGATTCTTTACTCTCTTGGAAGACTAAAAAACAGCCCATTGTTTCTCTAACTTCAGCTGAAGCAGAGTATCGAGCTATGGCCAAAACCACTTGTCAGATAGTATGGATTCGGGGTCTTCTTAAGGATCTTGGAATACAGGTACAAGGGGCAACAAAGTTATTCTGTGACAATGATGCAGCCTTGAAACTTGCAGCAAACCCCATAGTGCATGAAAGAACCAAGCATATAGAGGTAGACTGCCACTTTACACGAGACAAGATCTTAGAAGGAGTCATTGAAGCAAGAGGAATTGGGACAACAGAACAGCCTGCAGACATCTTCACCAAACCTCTATGTCAAAGACAGCACGCATATCTTCTGAACAAGCTAGGTGTCTTAGACATATACAAGCCACCGGCTTGAGGGGGAGTGTTGGAAGATACGCAGCTTGACATAATATTTGATTGATTCTAATCCGATTTGTACAGATCAATTAAGATTAGATCTAGAATAGATTGATTTGTAGGATCATTAATTTCCTTATTCACTCTTACTCTTGTATTATAATTGCTGAAGATGTACATCGTTTCTACATTATTGAAGATAATAGAATACACAAAATATTCTCTCCATTCTCGAGTTCTTCAATCCCGCTGCTTTTTCTTCATCTTCTTACACATTTGCCCGCAATGTCACGTGAGCCTCCAGGCAAAGGCATTTGTGAAATATGAAAGTTTAGCGAGGGTAAAATTGAAAAAAAAATATTAGCATTCTAGAAATGCTAAAAGTCAAAACTTCTCCGGTCTTGTCTGAGAGGACTTTGAAAATATAATGCAAAAGCTTTCTTAAAAAAATTGCCAAATGCCTCAACATTTGCATGAGGACTTTTAGAGGTAATGTTGTTCCCAAAAGCAGCATAAGAATCAAAAGATAAAGATGCAATAATATAATATATGCATGGCCTAGATGACACACTTAGGACATGAACGACTAGACAGGAATTATCTAATTAACACATTCTTATCGCCATAATGCAAACGCATCTAATATGTAACTTAATTTAATCTGTTTGGATTTTCTACATTTAATTAACATGATAAATTCGAAATTACCTCCTTAAACAACTACATGGCCGAAACCTACATGTGCATTAAATGATGAACATAACTTAAATTGTTTAATGATATGCATGACTTAATATTACCAAATGATATGCGTAAATGTGGGCTAATGAATGATAGGAATCAACGAATAACACAAATTAATGCCACAGTCACCTAAATGAGACATCAAACTATTATTCTATTTTCTTGATTAAGACCATGAGTATGCATGCAGCAACTAAACAAATATTCATGATAAGATTAATTCAATTAAAAGATAAATGAATAGCCTAATATAAACTCCTAAATGCTGAATGATGTGTGTCGCGACCAAATTTTTCGGGGGGTGAACCACCTAGGATTTGGTTAATGGATTGTTAAACCTAGACTTAACTCGGGCTCTCCCAAGCCCCTACCAATTCGCGACTTAATGTTCAAGTTCTTAACATGCAAATGATTTTCAATTAGGAGTCGCCACTAATCTATTTTTGGTGGGTCGATTAGAAACCCAAGTAAAGTAACGGGAGGTTTACTTTACTCTTACGAACCAGAGATATGGGTACGGGAACTTGGTTACATTAGGTTTCTCTAATGCCCTTTCGGTACCATTCTTTTATTTTGAAAATGTTTTGGCAGGCAGTTTGGATTGATTTTAAATCTATCTCCCTAACATATGAGGTGATCATGCGGATGCGCAAACCACCAATTTAACACTCAAGAAAGCGATGAATAAATTACGAGACTTACCTTATAGCAACGAAAGCATCTGCAATTTTAGATCAGAATTCAAATCACCAACCCTATATATGATTTCTAATTAACACGTAATTTCTTTTTTTTTTCTTTTTCACTTATTTAATGAAAATCATGCAATATGCAATGCAATATTAATTAAATGACCTAATTCTAATGACATGCAATTTTTAATTAAATGGACTTAATAACAATCTCTTAATGACATGCATTTCATGAACCTAATTCTATATGACATGCACATGATTTTTATTTTTTTAATAAGCATGCATCTATCATAATATGCAATGACGTGCAAAGAATGCCCTAATTCTATTTTATTTTTCTTTTTCTTTTATGAAATTCGAAATTAAAATTGCCAAATAATAAAACGTGCAATTTAGATTAAAAAAAAAAACTAACATCCTAACTGAACTCTTTTTTTTGGATTTTTATTTAAGGAATTCGAAATAAATAAATTTCCTATTCTAAACATGCAAAATAACCCTAAAACAAGTAATATTCTAACATGAACCTAATCTAACTCAAATATATATTTTTGGGTTTTTCTTTTACGGGAGCAATCAAATAGAAGCATTAAGAAAGCACGGCACCAAATCAAGCAAGATATCATCCATGTCCATTTAATTTTTGGGAAATAAATTGACGAATCGTATCTCGCGCATGAGATCGGATTGGCCAATTTTAAAATAAAATCACGAATCGTATCTCGAGCGTGAAATCGGATTGGTGATTTTTCGTACGATTGCGGGTCATATTTCGAGCATGAAATCGGACCGTTAATCATATGCACGTTGCGAAATCAGGAAGATTTCCTAATTTAGAAGGCTACTCGAGTTGCGAATATCATGGCATATCGGGAATTTTCATCACGTGCACCAATGAATATATCAAATAAGGAAACAAAATTTTCAGAAATTAGAATAGACAAAATTTTTACCTATCCCAAATATTTGCTTCCAACTTTGGACTTCGAATGGTGGCACCGGCGATGGCTTATGGTGACGCTCAACAATGGCTCACGACGTTCAACAGTGGTAACTCAGGATTGATATGGCTCGAGGATGCTCGACGATGCACACGATGACGTAGCCAGTTCACGTCATTGCTCCGCAAGGATAATCGGGATGATGCTGGGTCTTTTGAACTTGGTGGTAGCAAGTTCAAAGACTTCATGCACCATGCAATAACATGGGAAAGTGGACAAACACGCTGAGAAAAAAAAAAAAAAAAGAGGCAGAACAGCACGTGGTGTTCCGCTAGTGTGAACCAAGATCAAAGGATTAGCCAACTCTCTCGAGCGATGGAGCACCACGAGACACGCTATCGTGATGTCGCCGAGACTTGTCAGATGTGCGACTGTACTCGTCGTCAGGAAAGAGGTTAGCCGCGGCGGTCAATCGCGGAGCAGCAGAAACGATGGTTGATAAATAGCAACAGCGCCATCGTGGGGGATAGGTTCGGCAGCTTCATCGTCAACGAGGAGACGCGGCCATGGGTCACCGTCTCATGGTGGCATATGATGTGAAATTTAACCACAAGGACGGCAAGGTCACGGCCGCAAGGGGATCGACCACGTGATGCTGGTCAAACGCTTCCCCCCTCTCCTCTTCTCAAGTGTGTCTCTCTATTTTTCTCTGTGTTCGTGCCTAGAATTGTGGATCATGGGAATCACGGCAAAGATGGCCGGCGATTGGCAGCGCTCACACGGTTGCTCGGTAGTCTCCAAATGGGTTCCACAAAACCTGCGAAACAGAAATTCCAAGCTTGGCAATGGATCGGGACTCGTTGATGGACGGAGCAAGGACAGCTAATCTTGGTCCTTCGCTGTTGGCTTTGTGAAGTTTGGTGACGCAAGGAAATTCACTAGTCTTCTGACAATCCGATTGACTTTCAAGCTTCGACCTTTTAAAACCCACACCTAAATTTTCCACCTCCAAAGAAAGGCTAGTCTGCTCCGTGCAAGTTGTGACTGCTTCGTCGTTGATGCAAGGACTCGTGGTATTGGAACCTCTCACTTATGAACGAACGTGCTCTCCCTCTCTCTCTCTCTCTCTCTCAATTGTGGCCGTATGTTCAATGTCTAGCCCCCTTTTATCGTATGCGCACAACACATTATATAGGAAAGGGAATTAAATTTTGGTGAAATATTTCACTTCCAATTTTACTTGTGCATAATCTCATAAATATATCCTTGCACCCCGCGCAATATTCCCTTTTGTATTTTTCAAATATTCCATCCAAAAATTTCTTTTCTACCAAAGAATATACCCATTGGTGTATATTACCTGAATATGTGAAAAATCCCATCTGAATATGCTCGCCGTCGGTCCAATGCTAAATGCAAAAAATGCAAATTAAAAATAAATGCGCCTAAAACTATATGCTATGCAATTAACTATTTTTTTTTTCAGGGATAAAATTAACCCCTAATTTTTTAATGCGATAAATGACTAAACGGGTCGCCAAAATTTAGGTGTCAACAATGTGTATACTAAACTATATAAAAAGAAACACGAAGTAATGCACTCGTGCAAACACTAGTTAAATGAAGCCTAGATGCAATGTGTCGTGGGCGAAATTCTTCAAATAAAATAACATGTGTATTCTAAACTATCATGCATAACCTAAATCACTATCCAACATGCATAATGAATATTATTCTATATGAGATAAGACTACACAATAAACCCCAGATGCAGCTTATAAGAAATATTAATGGAATTTAATCCCTAAAGACTATAACATGGTCATGATTTTTCTATATCACATGACATGCGTGATATGACTTAAACTAACATGCATCTAACCAACATAAACTACAATATTAAAGAGTCGCAAGGACATGTTACTCTTTAAATGACGTGTACTGTCCAACATGAATATCGACATTCTCATAATGCAGTTCATATGGAATGCTAATTTAACTTTTTGTATTTTTCTTTATTAATGAGTTTAAGGAAACCGATATTATGCCCTAGGAAAACTACATGTGACCGAAATGCATTTATCAATTTTTAAACATGCAAAACATAGATTACAGCATCATAAACAATGCCCTATTAAATCTACACGCAAGAACTATTATCCAGTGTTTCCTATTATGCAAAAGCTCATCAAGAATATAAACATTTATGCATGACATGCCAAGAACATGCGACTTGATTCAAGAATTATTGAGAATTCTTAAGATGTATCAATATAAATTAAAGTCCATCAAGATTAGTCAAGAATATCCATAATTATTATTCAAGATGATTCAAGATTATTAAAGAAACATGCAAGGCAATCAAGAATCATCAAGGATAATGCAATAACATTAATATTTAACATTATTAACATTTACTATGAAAATTTGAATAATAGTGCCCTTGACATTGTTTCGCCAATTTTAGATCCCGCAATGAAATATCTTTCACTAAGTGATATATTTTGATTTTTATTAAAGGAGACTCGGGTTCTATATTAGCTTTGGACACAAAAGGTCAAATACAAATGAGACTATATCTATTATATAATTCTAAATCCAAAGAAGTCGCTTAATACGCTTAACACACTTAACATGAGCTTAATACCAATGATAATTAATGCCGAAATCTAATCAACAGTACCATCTAAACTCACTTTAACATAATAACGAAAGCCCGTTAAAATTAAGGTGGTTTATATAGTATTGAAGCCGATTCGACAATGCTGAATATTTACAAAAGCGTTCCAAAAGCATTACTTTCTAATGAGTTCGAGGACATAATGTCGGAATCAAATCGACGACACTAGATAATGAAGATAACACCTAGTAGACACTGATTCTAGATGGATATGAGGACATAACGTCGAAATCTAATCGAAGACGCTGGATAGTGGTAATAACACTTAGCAAACATCGCTTTCAGATGAGTATGAGGACACAACATCGAAATCTAATCGATGATGTTGGACAGTGAAGATAGCACTTAGTAAACATTGCTTCTAGATGAGTACGAGGACACAACGTCAAAATCTAGTCGACAAGGTTGGACAGTGGGTTAATACTGGAATCTAATCAATAGTATAGACACTCGCCAAAATTGAATTTACGATAGGAATTTTAAGCTACTGCTAAGCTAAACTAAACAAAAATAAAAGGTAAGATAAACTAGTTTTGTATGTTGTTCAAGGGGCTCTTTGTTGGATTGCCTGCAGTATCTATAGGCCAATTTGGTAACCGTCAATGGTCGGTTAATTCCTCCTCAAGAGTCACTCCATGTTCTCTGTTGAACCATCTTATCCACGTCTGGTTTTTGACTTGTGCGACAATATTCTCATGGCTTATCCAATAGGGATTAACTGCTCCTCTTGAGTTTGGCGCAATTTTAATCGTTCCCGCCTAAATTCACTATGAATGTTATGTCTCCAACAGCGTCTCTTGACTTTGACATGTGGCAACCAGCTGCTTCATCATAAAATTATGTATCTTTGCTTGTATGTCCATCGAAATTTAACCTAAGGATTCTCGAAATCCTTGGCTATCCTTTATTTTTATAACCACTGTGGGTTGGGCCAATGTAAATTACAGCCCACATGTAGCAACGAGTGTAAATTTTAGAGTTTTCTACCCCTCACGACCAACACGCATTTGCAAGGGTATTTTGGATGTCAACAGACATTATACTCGCATAGAATACAAACTCTTGATATTAAATACGATGTATGAACAATTATGATTGAGAGGTTGGCTCAAAGATCCAATTCTCCAATATAATATGCGGAACCTAAGGGATTATGACGACTATATACTAAACATGGAATGGCAAAACATTGAAACATTATGCATTATTCAATCACATGGCACCAATTTTATCCTTACTAACCCTACCTTGATTAGAACTCCAAAGACACCAAGTGAGATCATGGCAAGGAGGGGCGGCCACCAAAGATGTTGGAAAAATCCCATATGATGATTTGAAGAAGACAAAATAATCAATGACTACTAATGCGTGTATTGGTTGAGTAAGACTAGGTGAGAGATGCACAAGTCAAAATGCCAATGGTGTCCTAATAAGATTGTCTAAAGATTAGGAGTTCATTATCAAGGGTGAAGAAGGCATTGAGCGGGTGTAGAGGTGTCTACAAGCTGTGGGTATCTAAGTAGAAGGTGAACAAGCCTAGATGGTGAGTTTGATCAAGCTTGGAGATACCATGAGTAGGCGATAGCTAGGTAGAGCCATGATTGTCAATATGCTTAGATGGATCGGAAGATAGAAGCTCGAGTGAAGTTGATATCCTTTCCTAATGTCGAAGGTCCCCCAAGTATAAAGTGAAAGACTAATGATAATTGGATGAACCTTTATGGAGGTGAACAAGTCATGAAGAAGGGGAAGTTAATGGAGACTTGGAAATACCAAATAAGTTTAAACAATTTATTTAGTCTTGTTACACTAAGATACTGAGTAAGACCAATGGATGATGGTTCGTAAGTTGAATAGAAGCTAATAGCTTAACTATACTCACAGATTGTCAATATAATTAGTCGACTATATTAATTGAACATGCTTATAATTTATTTATTATTTGGATAAGAAGACCCGAATATTTCTTTGACTAAAATTATGTGTCAAAAGGGATTTAACAGCTATCTTCAGGGACTGAAATTAGGGAAAGAAGATTAGAGATAAATCAATTGGTTTATTACCAATTTCAAAGGATTTAATTTTTACCAAGGCCAAATCAATTTAAGGAGATCTCCCAATTACCAAAAGATTTGATTGTATGGGCAACCAAATCTCCAATAATTGTGTCCATCAATACTAACGGCCAATTGATACTCTCGAAGATCCTCCAATGGCTAGTTTAAAGATTGAAAACTACATAAGAAAATCAATACATGCTGCTGGACATAAGGGGAAAGAGTTACAAACATTGATATAGTCACATTCTATTTGATTACTACAATCGTGCTTATATCCAAGTTCTGTTATACTATTTAGAGAGTTGTTGGTCTTGATTGTAATACGCGATTTGAGCATTGTACAAATGTGTTAGCAGTGCTTGATCAGTGTAGTGTAATCTACAACTTTGGGTAGAAGCAGCAGGCATTATGTTGTAACTACTCAAGAGATTATTATTGGATTCTAAGTTTATTAGTAGTTGTTAATCTGGAAGAGTGTATATAGGCCAAATTTAAGTCGAATCACTATACATGCATTTATCTTTATCCCTCTGCTTTTTAATTTAACTATTCATAGAAACACCGCACTAAATATTAGCAGCTCATTCTGGCATATATCAAACTAAAGGTCATCCACCGACCAAAAAAAAAAAAACTAAAGGTCATCTATTCAAATGTCGCATGTAAATCACTTTGAGTTGAGGTCACATGTACATAGGCCTAAAACCCAACAAAACTCTGCCTTTAACTTTAGCCTTAATTCTGCCATAATTTTTTTTTTTTGTCTCATTAAAATTTCAAACTTTAGATCAAGTATTAAATTTACTATAAACATTTTTTTCTCTCACAAAAAATTCTCAACATTAGATCCAATCCCAATACTACCATAATTTTTTTTTATGTTCCATAGTAAACCACCAATATTATTAGACTCCCCGTATCTACTCACATTAACCATTCATCCAAAATTGCCCTTATTGGTATGTCATTGTTATAGTTTTTCCCTACATTTCAGATCCCAAAAGGTGTCTTTTGGAGATGAATTTCCACATCACCCAAACGGTATCTTCTTGGATCTAAAAATTAGATAAAATTAGACCAATTAGGGTTGGCTTTCTTTAATTACTCTTACTTTAAGAAAGTTTTACTTCCATCTTGTTTGGGAATGTTTGATTTTGCGCTCAATCTTCAATCTCTTGTGCTCAGAAGTCTTCCGTCTCATGTGATTGGAGAGCTCGCGCTTGGGACACTCCACTCAGAATGCTCGAACAGCTCGCGCTCAAGAGTTTCCTATCTCACGGTTGTCAACAAGAAACTTTTAATGAATGCAGATTTAGCAAAAGGTTGTAAAATTCGATTGGACATAAAGTTGGAATTTTTTATGATATTAGTCCCTTCTATCTACATATCAGAAATAGCTAAGTGTTTGCGCTCGTACCTTAAATTACAGATAAAAAATGAAACAATGACCCCAATTGAGCATTTTGCAGCGAATGTGAGAATCACGGATAAGATCTTTACGGTGCTGAGTCGGGGCTCGTCATCATTGCCCCGCCCCTTGTCTAATATGAGAATCTCATCCTCGCACAACGTAAAATCGCTACGGTCCCAGGATTTCTATGTAGTGGATCCACATGAATCGCTTGCGTGCTAAGGTCACTCCCTGTCCAAAGAGATAGGAACTTCAAAAAGATGACGTGTCGATTTTGTCATTTTCCCTTTACTAAAGTGCAGCGCATTTTGTCAACTTTCTTTCGGCATCGCAGTGCTCTGGAAGGGTTACCAATCTTTTCAGCTCTTGCGCACGCAACGCGCCATCCGCTTGCGCAATGCGTGCACACCGCACCATGGGCCTAAATTTAACCCGAATTCCACCGGGTACCTTTATGGTTTTATTTATCCGGACAACTGAGGCCAATGCCAGGATCGCATGACCCAAGCCAAATCTGCTGCATTCAGGCGACCCCTGTCGGTCATCACCTAGGATCCCTCGATGAGCCGATGATGGGGTCGCGCGGACCTGGCAATCAACAAACAACAGCCAGGCGACCCCAATGATCGGCAGCCGTGATCAAGCAATTATAATTATCGCCTATATGGGTCTTACAACCCCTATAAGGTGTCGTAGAGGGCACCATTGCGGTGCAATTTCGCCAAGTGCATTGTAAAGACTTCGGCAACCGATATTGCTGCTGAAAACCCGTACAGAAATTTCTTTAGGCTACACGATGACAATGCCTGCCATAAGGCAGTGCTACTCAAGGTCCAATCAAATGCATTACTCAAGTTCCAGAGGCAGAGAAAAAGGAAAGTCGGGCCATCATAAGCCCAGAACTTATCCCCAAATCTTCGTTGATGAAGCTGAACCATACACGTTTTGCCTAATGATACAGCATCCAACTGATGTTTCATGTACTCAAAGCTCTCAAGTCGCAAAAAAAATAGGGGAAACACTACCGTTATTCTATTAACATATACCAACCAAACACGTCCAGAGAGCATTCCTTTGTCTATATGTTTTTTCATATCACCTGCAGGTACTTGAAATCAAGCTAGGCATAGAAAAAACGATCTGTCTCCGGCATTGAATAAATAAAACCATTTCTCCCTATGCCATAATTCACTAAATAGTCTTGGGTGGTAGATGCCACCTCAATGTACCCACGATTATTCCGTCCAGTAGCATATAGTATGTACAAAGAATCCACCATACGAGAAGTAGAACAAACAACATCTGTGCAGGTGGTAGGATTGCCAACCTACTTCATCAAAACTTTTCCTCTTGACTCCATGCCCCATCTGTGACTGTGAGTACTGAAGAGATGAACTAGAATGGCATGAAGCATAGGTACTTCTTCCGCAGCTTCTTGAATGCTCCATCAGTCTTCGTTCTTCCGCCAGGACCAGGAGAAGGTGCTCGGCCGCTGTTCGACCCGTCGCTACTCTGAGAACTCGATGTTGGAAGGTACTTCCTCTTGAGCTTTTTCAACCTTCCATCTGTCTTGTTTCTTCCATCAGCGGATGGTGTCTGGCTACTGTCCAACAGTTGGCAGCTCTGAGAAGCTAAAGTCAATGGTGGACTGCCATCCCTATTGACTGGTTTGCCATCTCTGGCATTCTGTGAAGATCTCTCTTCGATAGGCAATCCTGTAAGTTAGCACCAGCTATTCAGGACCCTTCACTAAATGGTGATCTGAATGAAATCTTGTACTGATTTGGCAAGCTTTAGGATGAACAAAACAAGGCTTAGAAGGGGGAAATGAAGTAGATCTTTTGATCAAATTAATTTACTTGTCATTAGCAGTCTAAATGCATCGAAATTACAAAATCATGCATATAGGGATTCTAACGTCATAGGACCTTAAACTACACAATCACTGAACTTTCTTGATCAGACGGGCAAATTCCACTGCAATGACTAGAACTTAGGCAATACTAATGTCAGTTAAGTTGGTCAATGATATTAATTACCAATTAGGCTACATTCTTAGCTATAGCTAATCAATCACATATGTTCACATGAACTTAAGAAAATGTGTTCTCCTTTCTCATACGATGCAGACATAAAATGTGCAGGCCTTGAAGGTGATTGTCACCATTAAAACGAGCAACATCAATGATCAGATGAGATAGAACAAGCAGTAGCTCCTCTCTATTGAAAACCAGATGCGAGGAGGCCAAAGAAGATACCTGAAATCGCTGCTTGGACAACAATGTCATCTGGTTTTGAAGAGTCGGAGACATTAAGGTTGCAACCAGCATCCCTATGCTCTACATGATCTCCACTTTCAGCTTCTGAGTCCAGCATTGCGACCAGACAATCAAAGATTTCACCTGACAACATGGTCATGCAGCTTGAATTATCTGACTGGGAAGATGGCGATTGTGGAATGTCAAGGTCCAGCAATTCTAAGTAGTCACCAGAATCGATATGATCCAGCTCAGGCAGACTTTCAATGGGATTGATATTGCAGGAAGTGGTGTTAACCTACACCAGATAAAAGTGTTGATGAGCCAGGAGATAGCAACATTTGGGAGGCAACAGCAGTGACTAGCGTCCATGCAACCAGGCATGAGGATGCAGATTATTACAAGAAGCAAGAAATCCACATTTCAGAGTCCAGACATCCAATCCCGAGAAAGTTATGGAAAAGATCATTTACAAGCATATTTCAATAGTGAAGACCATTCTTTCACTATTATATGAGCCAACTGATACAAGGCACATAATGGTAGTTACTGATAATCTCAACCACAACTTTCATGAGATCACTTGGCAATTGAAACGTGACTATCGTTATCTCAGAACTTCTCTGTTCTTCCCAGATTGATGCCGTAAGTTTACATTTTCTGATCAATTGAACTAATTTTCAGTTAGTGAACATAATGCGTTTATTTGGATGCTTCAGCATCTTGAAAATTCACAACCGTAAGTCATTCTAAGCAGTAAATTTATATATTTTCCAATAACTAGACGTTGCTAACCAATCTAATTTTATTCACGAATTTAGGAAGAACCGAGCAACCACAAAGAAGTCCGTAAGGCACACCTGCATTTGGTTTGTTACGCATTGCTCAGTAGGTATGTTGAAATTATCTGGAGGCAGGGAGTAAAGGTAGTTTTCTCTAAGGAACTCAGTACCCGCAGCATTTTGCAGCATTTTACTGTCAGATAGTGGTGAGCTGCTACTGCGGAAGACTTTGCAGAGCGATTTAGCATCCTGCGCAAAATCCAACCCAAACTAGTTGTTGACTTGGCAGTACGATTGTGGGTTGGGGGGGGGGAGAGAGGAAAAATGCATCAGTGAATTAGTGTAGACAATGTGGAATTTGGGTAATACCTTTGCTGAAAGAGCTTCTCCTGACACCTTCGAAGTCATATAGTACTCCAGCATCGACCAGTCAGTTTTTGCAACTTGCGGGCCTCGTCCTTCATAGAATTCATGAGTTTCTTCCCAACCATTGATGAAAGCATCACCAAATATCTCACGGGGTTCTCCTTTAGGCATCCAGAATCCACCTTCTGCCCCCTTGTTCTCCACTGAGTTCGTGAAGTACCACATATTTTCTGCTAAGATCAATTGTGGCAAGTAATGTTAGTCAACACTGGCAATCTTTTAGCAGCACACTGGCAGGTAAAGAGGAGCTTGAGGAGCAGATCACCTGGCAAAGTTTCAGGCAGACAGTTGAAAGGGTTCACATCTGTTATCACATTTGCCAGAACAAAGTCTGCACGAGCCATGCGAAACATGAATTTGAAGAGCTCCTCATTCGAACTGATATCGAACAGAGGGGCGACAGCTGGAGGACACATCTCGAGCAATATCAGAGAAAGGCGAAATTGTTTAGCGAGCAAACTTCTTCCTGAACCAAGCACAAATGGAAAGTCAATGATGGTAACAAAAAACGGTCATCAGAACCATGGACGAGAGGCCAGAGACTAATCTATTAGCCTGCAGAAATGTTATTCTACTTCGAGTCCTCAAAATCATTGCAAAGAACTAAGGAGAAAAAACAATGCAGCGGATAGCCAAAAAGCAGAACAGTTTTCTTTGATAATTCTCTCCACCAGACCCGACGCAACCCAAGTTTTCATTTCAAGAACCCTCTCGAACAACAATTTCAGAGCAGAATCAGAAGCAGTTGCCAAAAACAAGGGCACCCGGGAGAGATCGGACTAAAAATGATTCATAAGGCAATTGAATGGTGTCAACAAATTATAGAATACATTCTTTAGCTCGCAAGATACGTCAATCAACGCGCAAATGAACGTGGATATCGACGGCGAGCTACAACATCCACAGGCTCAGACAGAGTAATCCAGAGACGAGATGCAGAGCTATTGAACAAAAACAGCAGGTATCAGCTCCATTCGAGCCCGAACGAAAGAAAGACGAACTAACTAGCTGAATTAAATCAACTGCCATGGCCACTAAGCGCGGGAGCTTCTGCTGCCGATGCTGAACACAGAAACCATCCGCCGTATCATAATTGACTAGGGACAGCAGCAGAAAGGCGAACCGATCGAGCTAAACAGATGCGTCGGCATCGAAGTCGAAACGAAAGCTACGAAGTAGCGTGAAGGGAATTGAATCAGGCCGGATTCCTAACCTGGAGGAGATGACGACGACGAAGGAGGAGGAGGAGAAGAGCAACCAGCCACGGCTCGAAATTCCTTAGCCTATACTCAACAGAGAGGAACGAGCGGTTTGAACGGGGTATTTATAGGCTGCTCCTCGAGCGAGGACAGTGAACTCAACCATGGTCTTTCCTTTTCTTTTCTCTTAATCCAGAACTAAACCGTGGTTAATCATGCCAACGGCGGAAACTAATTTAGCCAACGTGTCATTGGAGATGAGTAACCACGTCGATAGGCACCCGGAACGGGGTCATTTATCTGACTTCTAGCCGAATGAAGAAATGAGCGGCCCTAAATAGAAATCTGTCTCAGATAGAAAAGTTAATTATTGATGTTTGCATCTCTCAAGAGAAATATTGCACATTTTTTCGAATTTTCCCAATACGCGTGGATGGTTTTGTTTGGAAATATTTTTGTTGAGTGGTGGCATTTGGCACTTCTTCATATGCTGCTCACGTGATAATTTGAATAGAATCATTCAATCATCTTATTATGGGATGTAAATTTCAAGTATATAAATTAGTTGTTGAATTTCCATGAAATTTGCAATTTAAGTTATAAACTTTGGTTATAATTATTTGATGCATTAATTACTATTTCCAAGGAAAAGATGCATTTTAATTGGAATTTGATAAGTTTTTGGACGAATCAAAAGATAGATAATATGTTCAATAGACCTAGTGAGCATATTTAAAATACTTGATTATACATCTTACTAGATCTGCTTGTTTGAATTTTGATAAAATCAAAATGTATTTTTTACTTTCTTGTCGAAATGCAAAAACTACAAAAAAGAAGAAGAAGGTGATACGTGAACTTTAGCATCAATATTTGAATATTGTGAAATTTCAAGAGTTTCCAATTTAAGAAAAGCCAAAATGTGCAAACTGTGAAATTTAAACTAAGTAAAAATTAAAACCCAATCCATATAGGTTAAATAGTCTCGGATGAAATGTCTATTTCTCAGCGATTGGTCAAAGCTTTTCCTACTAAAACTTAAAATATTATCCAAAATTCAAAAAATCAATAAAAATGTCGCATGTAGATTAAAATGTCTGTATTTATAAATTGGGAAAGTTTCGAGCTTTCGGGATTAAAAAGATTTATCGTACGTCTGTCGGAAAATTTAGCTTAATATAAAAATAAAAGGTAATAGTTTATTCGCCACATGATTGGTGAAGTCAAGGCAAGCGTCCCAAGCAAGCCATTCGTTCGTGAACCTTCTGACCGAGCAATCGTCGCGACGACTAAAGCAGTGGGGCCCGCGGCAACTAGCTGGAGTGCGATGCCGACCGTCTCAGACATCATCGTAATCAGTCCAGTAAGAGCTCGACACATGTGGAAAGGACAGGTTGTCCCTGTCGTGACGTCATGGTGGGCCCCTAACCGCTCGGTCAGTTGCTTCTTCGAAGTTTCAGTGGCTCGTTGGACTAGGCGTAGATAAAGTCGTATTTTCATATTGCTGTGGAAATTTAGGAGGGCGAAGATGGTAGGAGATGACTTTGGGTTGGGAGCTGGACGATTTGAATAGACTAGTGTGAATTCTATTAGAAAAGGATGAAATTCGCCGGCTTGGTGATAAGGTAGCGGCTGTGATATCTTGTGCATGTTATGTCTTAGTCAAAAGGCACATTAAGAATATGTATTTTTTAATTTGAATTAATGTAATGTGATTGAGAGAGAAGCGATGGTTGGAGATATTTGATTAAATTAATTTAACCAACACCTTTAACAATGTGGTCCATGATGGATCTGTATTGATTTAGCATATGTTTTATCTCCAGCAAACTGATAATGAGAACAGTTTGGTGGTCCTTTTAAGAAAATTTCTTAATTTAGTAACACTATTATTTTCACTTGTAGAATGAACCCATCAACTTTTATTGTGTTGAGTTAGGTCTCAGGTTTACCTACTACCGCTACCAACAGACGGATTTGAACTAAGCTTACTAGAGCTCGAACCTTCGGAATTTGTGAAATCGGACATTTAGTCTTTGAATTTGTGCTTTTTTTCTTTTTTGATTCAAGTCATTTGTACTTTTGATTTGTTTAACTAAGTCCCAAACTTGCCAAGCGTTTTGGCATTGAAATATCAAGTGTAGCATTCATGTCGAGAAATATATTAAAATACGGTTCCTTTTGTAATCATTCCTTTATTAAAATGGGCATTACATGTAGGCAATGTCCACTTTGCTTCCTCCTATGTTGTTTTTTCCTTCTCCTCTTGATCCCGTCTCCCAGGATGAGGTGTGCTGACACCAAAAGTCGTAGATCCTCAGGCAATCAAAAATCTTCTTTTCCTGCGACTTTGGCGTTCGGCATAGCACGTGGTGCATGATTGTTCTGGACGGCATTGAACCGGCTTGGCCACTTTTCTTTCTTATTCCCACTAGTAGGGCCATTGATCAGAACGAAACTTCAACCCAAAATCAACTCTATCATGTCGATTTTACTTAGCATGATGGGTTGACTGTCGATGCTGTTGCTCCGTGAAAAAGTAACAAAAAAGAGAGTCATGCCCATCCAGAAATTACTATGTGAATTTAGAACATTCGTTAAAAAAGAGGCCGCTGATGACCCCTCAGAAGAGATACTATCGATGCCCACATCGACAAATTAGTAGAGGAACGCAGTACATATACTGAACTAAATTTGAATAGCTAAAGATGGTGACTTCTACATGGGCTTCACGCACTAAATTAGATGGTCCACATGTAATTCAGTGTATGTTTCGAAATACTTGCTCATGCTCGTCATACCAAATATATACATGAAGCAAGGAACGAATCAATGATAGCTCTAGTTACTCACGATATCCTGGAGGCGATTAATTCTATTATCTTTCCCGAGTTCACAATTTCAGTGATGCAGGAGCATCAAATTACACTAAAAACCATTTGATGTTTATGCAAACAAATGAGATTTTGGCCACAACATGATCCAATGGGTTGAGTAAGGAGAAAGTTTATAATACAAAATTTCTAGGACAGAATAAAAGCTATTTCAATTGAATCAAAGGTTAGAGGGCTATTTTCTAATTAAGTATGTTCCTAATATGAGTATGTTGCTTAGTTCAAGTTGGTTTCCTAATTTGATATCTCTTGATTTAGTATTTCTTAGTTTGATGTTTCCAAACTTAATGTTTCCTAGTTTGACATTTCCTGATATAACGTTTCCTAATTTAATGTTTCTTAATTTAGTATTTCCTTGTTCGATCTTACCTAGCTTAATGTTTCCTAGTTTAACATTTCCTAATTTAATGTTTCCTAGTTTAGTGTTTTTTTAGTTTAATGTCCTAGTTCCTCTATAGATAAGAGGTGCATTTTCAATTTTAAGCATTCAGATTTTTTAGTTGATAATATATAAAAAAAATTTATCAAGTCAGTGACTCCTTTGAATTTTAATTCAATTCATTGGCGATGAGCCTTAAAGTTCATTTATCTTTATTGATGAGATATACCTTTATACCCGAACTATTCTATCATAATCGTATTTTCCCTCAAACTCATCAAACACTTTCCTTCGGCCCAACAAGTTTAACAATCTCACCCAAACTCATCATGCATTTTGCAAAGTACGGTGAGTTCGGTAAAGCTTGGAGATACCATGAATCAGTGAACAACTAGGTAGAGCCATGATTGTCAATATGCTTAGAAGGATAGGAAGATAGAAGCTCGAGTGAAGTTGATATCCTTCCCATATATCGAAGGTATCCCAAGTATAAAGTGAAAGACTGTTGATAAGTGGATGAACCTTTATAAAGGTGAACAAGTAGAACGGGAAGTTTGTGGAGATTTGCAAATACCAAACAAGGTGAACAGTTTATTTAGTTTTGATACACTAAGATATTGAGTAAGACCAATAAATGACGGTTCGTAAGTTGAATAGAAGCAAATAGCTTAGATATTCTCACAGATTGTTGATATAGGTAGCCGACTTTATCAATTGAACATGCTTATAATGTATTATATACCAAAGGTTGCCAAGCATTTTCGTTAGTACCTTGAATTATAGATAAACAAAGAAATAAAGAAATAAAGATCCCTATTAAGCATTTTGTAGTAGATGTAAGAATCATGATTAAGTTATTTACAACGTATATTAGGACTTCCCATTCCTTATCTAATGTGAAAATCTCAATCTCGCACGACATAAGATTGCTATAGTTGCATGATTTATATCGAATCGCTTGCGTGCTATGATCGCTCCAGTCCAAAGAGATAGAAAATTCAAAAACATGACATGTCGCTATTGTCATTTTCCCTTTTATTAAAAGTGCAGTGCATTTTGTCAACTCTCTCTCGCCATCGCAGTGCCCTCGAAGGGTTACCGACATTTTCAGCTATTGCGCACGCAATGCGTCGCGTCATCCGCTTGCGCAATGCGTGCGTACGCACCCCGATCCGAGAAGGTGCCCATGGGCCTGAAAGATAACCCGAATTCCACCGGGTACGGGTCGAGACCCGACCCGCCACGGACACCGCCTCTTCCATCTCCCCCCCCCCCCCACGAGCCGGCGGCCGCCTCCTCGTCCTCCTCGAATATTTGCTTCCCCGCACCGGCCGGCGCGTTCTCCGGCGATGGGCGGCGACGGATCGGAGGCTCGCCGGAGCCTCTCCCTGTTCCTGGAATCCGGCGTTCACCGATTCGAGGGCTCGGGAGGCGCGGTGTTCGTCGACCCCGTCCGCGTCCTGAACCGTGCCCTGGCGCGGTTCGGCATCTCCCCTTCCGCCTACTACTCCCGCTTCTTCGAGCCCCGACCGTCCGAAGCCGATCGCGGCGGGTCGAACGGGAGGAAGCGGAAGCGCAGGGCGAGGAAGCCTCTCGTCCTCAACGACCGCGAACGGGTCGCCGCTCGGCGTCACCAGGCGAGTGTCGTGGAACGATGAATTTGGGGGATTTTGCGAGGTTTTCGAATGAGGGGATTAAACTGTTGTTTTGGATCTTCTTCTTTTTGTTGTGTTCATCGCAGGAGGCGAGGCCATTTTTGGTTAAGGCGCATGAAGCTTTGCTTGGAGCTACTGAGCTAAGGTCTCTCATGTTGAAGATGAAGGGCGAAGTCGCCACCGCGGAAGATCGAAAATCGGCGCCGCCCGGTGTTCCGCCGTCGTTTATCGAGCTCGGGAGGCTCTGGCAAGCTCCTTTGTACGAGATAACGCTCAACTTCTTGCAAGAAAAGCCGACCGGAGATGGAGGTCTGCTTCATATTTTTAAAATCCCTGATTGCTGGTGTGTGGGTAATTATGGAAGAATGATATGTTGTGGGAAATGCTAGCTATGGTTGGGGAAATGAAGTGTAAGGCATTAGTCTTATAGGTTGTATCAGTGAAGTTGAAGCTTTTTGCTCAGGTTATGGTTGAGCTTCATTAGCCGATTGTTACCGATTCATGTGGGTTGAATTGAATTTAGTGAATGGTCTTACATTTTCGACGGTTGTGCCTCAAATGATTTTCGATAACCTGATTTCTGTTGAGTGTTACATTCTTCTGTGGTCAATTAAAAAGAGATTCCAACATCAAGTGTCGTGCTAATGACTTAAAGAGACCGCTGCTGATCCATGTCTCTGTCTCAACTTTGCAATATTGAGATGCTTTTCAAAAATGGGGATTGATCCTTTCCATAGAGTATGCTTTATGTCAATCACTACCTCTACCTACCCATTTGTTCTTTATTTAAGAACTGTGGTGTTTTCTCAGGTCCCTCGATAATTCACAGCAAAGAGCAAAAAGTGATTCCTATATTCAATAACTTAGTTCATAACAGAACAAAGGATGATCTGGAGGCTGAGTTCCTTGGCAGTCAATATGTCATTCCTAGAGAATGTTGCTTCTACATGGTATGTTGCCTCTCAAGTTCTTACTCCACTTTGGGAGGTGCGATAGCGTTTCCCTGAGCACTTCATATTTGAAAAATAAAACTTAGTTTTTCTGACAACCTAACCCTTCCTTCTCTGTTTCCGCATGTAATAATTGAAGTCCGACCTGCAGCAGATCCACAAAATGATTCCAGGTAATGGTGTGCTTGCTTTTGCCATTTGTTGTTGTGGATTGAGCACGTCAAAATATGCACGAAGATGCAAAATAATGGGAACGTTGAAACTTACCTGTTGAGCCTATTAGAAACTATGCTTGTTGTTTTCGTTTTGCATTTCGATCTGACAGTGGCTGAATATCTGCTAATTTGATGCAGTTGAGGGTGATGCTCGTTTCCATTTTATAGTGATAGATCCACCATGGGAAAATGGAAGTGCCCAGCAGAAGTCAAGGTGCTAATCACACTTTATGCAACTTGAAGCTTTCTGGGTTGAGACTTTGCAATATGCTGTTGATATCTGATGTTCAAAAATAAATCACCAGGAAATTAATTTGTATTTCTAACTGCAACAGCCTAATGGCAATATTCTTGCTTCAATGCATAATAAACTTATCTTGGTGCAGCTGGTTGTGTTTTTATTTTTATTTTTTTTGGTCATATTATGATTCTGAGTTTAGTTTATGTAGATATTTATTAGTCGGGTCACTGATTTTCTCTCTCTTGAATACAGATATCCAACTTTGCCTAATAACTATTTCTTATCCCTCCCTGTTCAGCAACTTGCTCATAGAGAAGGAGCCCTTGTTGCCTTGTGGGTGACTAACAGGGAGAAGCTCCGTAATTTCGTTGAGAAAGAGCTATTTCCTGCATGGGGAGTCAAATGTTTAGCAACTTTTTACTGGTTAAAGGTGAATGAATATTTCTCTCTCTCTCTCTCTTTCTCGTAATATCTGTCTATCGTTCCTTGATGCCGAGTTGGTACTTGACCACCTCAGGTGAAATCAGACGGATCTTTGATTTGTGACTTGGACCTATTCCATCACAGGCCATATGAATGTATTCTCTTGGGCTTCTGTGACAAGGAGGTGAGACTCGGCACCCTATTGCAGCTTATCATGTATATATTGGATTATTTCTCTTGAATTATCTATTTACTTTGCTCCCTTGGTGCTTTCTAGGGTATGGATCCTAGAGATCTGTCAAGATTAAGTACTATTCAAGATAAAAGAGTATTGATGAGTGTGCCTGGGGATTACTCAAGGAAGCCCCCACTTGAAGGTACCCCTGCATATCTGTGTTTAATTGGCTATTCAGATTCATTTAGAAATAGATCTTGTGGTAATTAATCTTCTTATTTAAGTGGAACAGATCTATTTTTATTTTAATATAGTTGAACATGAGCATTTCCTATCATGAAATTGATGTAATTATAACAGTACTTTTTGCATCTTCTGTGCCAGAGCTGGTTCTCGAGTACATTCCAGGGACCAAGCCAGCACGGTGTGTGGAATTATTTGCTAGAGACATGAGGGCTGGATGGTGTTCTTGGGGGAATGAGCCACTGCACTTTCAAGAGATGAGATATTTTCAGAAGAGAGATGCAGATGATGTTTGATGTGGGCTTTATTTGCAACATCAGTAACCACAGGGAAGAAATCATCTCTCTTGCTTGCTGTAAGTTCTCTTGATGAAGTATGATTGCACATGTAGTGACATGTTGAAACCAAAGGCTTTCTTCAAGGGATTTTGGTAAACTATGGATGGATTTTATCACTGCCTGAAATTCACCATTTCCCCGGTATTCGCCAGATAGAACTCAAGAGGAGTTGGATTGACCAGAGAGATGATAAGCAGCTGGAGGAGTTAGTAACACTTACTGGGGCTGCCACCTGTCAACCGGCCATGTGTTGGCCGAGCACACATTGGCTGACAGATCGACAAATTATGAGAGTATGCACAGGGGGTTTCTGCTCCCTAGGCATTGTCGTTCAGTCACATTGTTAACCCATCTGGGCCGAGGTCGTTTTAACAAACGGCTACCAAGCGGCTCAATGGCGAGTGTACTATTACGGCCTGATTTTGTAATTATGACTGATAGAAGTGACAATTTTTAGCTCGAATAGATTATGAATCTGTTTTGTTTTCCTATTTATTTGAGTAGTTCGCTAGGGCCATCTAATGATTAATATTGCAAATGAAACAGAGTAGACTAGTTGATGCTGATGCTATAGAGAGAAAGGGAGGAACTTTTCATTCCTCTCGCTAGTAATGGTCTGTCATTATGGAATCTCTTCATCCCCGCACTATTTTTCCTAAAGGAGAGTTTAATATGCTTTTTCTCAAGTTTGGCTTGGGACTTTGTGGTAGTGTTAAAACTGTGTCGAGTTTTTCGCGATCTGTTCCGATTTTTTTGCCCTCTGTCCTGTCATTGCAATTTCGGATTGAGAATGAACATATCGACTGACTGTGATCTCAGAGAGCCCGTGTTCTCCATGGCTCTCCTATTAGCATCGACAACATGCCGGTCACGGACGAAAACTGCTAACTGGTCTGAAAAAAGACGTAACACCCGCTCACAAACTCCTTCTCTGAGCTCAGATAGGCACCGTTCAATGAATTTGTTTCATTAAGCTGAATATGGTGCGGTTTGGCTAACTTTTTGGTTAGCACCGGCGCGACGGCTTTGTGGCACATTGTTGGAAGGTGACTAGAGTATTCATGGGCGTTGGTATATATCACTCTTTGGTCAAGCAAAAAGATCCATTTCGGTTTCTTATAAGGTTACTTCAAATGGTGTCGTTCGTATGTTTCTAAAAATCAGGCTTTCAAGATTGACTAAGGCCCGATGGCGAATTCAAGAAGAATTGGAGAACCTAAAGGCCGAAGTTAGGGAGTGACAATAAATTATTCTTGCATAATATCGACCGTCATCAACACGTGTCGTTGTAGTATAGTGGTGAGTATCCCCGCCTGTCACGCGGGAGACCCGGGTTCGATCCCCGGCAACGGCGTTTTTCCTCGTATTTCTCATTTTATAGGTCTAGTTTTGTATTCACTACTGAGCCACAGAAGAAGATGGGCTTTTTATAGGGCAATTGTCACATTGCACGTGGTTTTCACTATGTGTAAATTTCGTGATATTTTCAAATCGTACATCCAATTACTTAGGTTGGAATTATTCTCTTGGAATATATTACAATCTCAAGTGGCGAGTAGTGTTTTTTTAGTTATTATTATGTAGACATAAGGTAAGTAAATTGCAAATGGGATCCAAGTAATAAATATGCCTCAGAACGCTACATTTTGGCAGCTGGTTCTCTATTGACTCAAAGATTATATTTTATTTATAATAAATTGGCGAATTGCCATCCAAGTCGTTGTAGTATAGTGGTGAGTATCCCCGCCTGTCACGCGGGAGACCCGGGTTCGATCCCCGGCAACGGCGATTTTCCTTTTCCCCCCTTTTTACGGGTTTAGTTTCATTTTAATAATTTGGAAATAAAGGAATGCGGACTTAGAGGTGTTTTCAACATATGGGGTTCCCTTTGCTGCTAATTTTAATTTATTGGGTCACATTTGTCGTTATTTATCCAAATTCAAACACATTTCTTGTCTTGTTTGAATCTTTGAATACTATGATTCGATTCCGAAAATCCTGCAACTGGCCCAATATGAGAACTGGAGACGAGACATGGACTCGGCAGTTGTTTGACCTAGAGAAGCCCTTGCAAAGTATTGGCAAGTTTTAAACCACTATGAAGAAAATTCTTGTCGCGAATGCGAACTTAAATGGACTTTTCCAACATAATTGGGGTTCCCCCTGCTGCTAATTTTTATTTGTTTGATCATACTTCTCGTCGTTTATCCAAATCTTATGAACACACTTCGAGTCTTGTTCGGACCTTCAAATGCTATGACCCAATTATGAAGATCCTGCAACTAGCCCAATATGAGAATTGGAGACAGTACATGGACTTAGCAGTTGTTTGACCTTGGGAAGCCCTTGCAAAGTATCGGCCAGTTATAAACCACTATGAGGAAAATTCTTGTTGCGAGTGGGGAAAGATGCTTTAAGGTACTATGAGATTGGGGCCGGCATCGGTCATATTGTCGGATGGATCCTCTGCGCCTTGAACTTGATGAGCAATTTGCTCGTTCTTGTCTGCAATTTGGGCTTCAAGTCGTGGTACGGTACTCGGTCGTTTTCACCCCGGTAGCTCCACACTTTATCTCCTGAAGGCTCAAGTCGCCGAGACGCACGGAGCAAGATTCGCAGCCATTTCCTTTCTCCGTAGAAGTTAGCACATATGCATTTTCGATCCATTTGAAGTATGTCGATTCGTGAGCATCTAAGGCGACCGCGAAGATCCCTTTTGGATAACTTTGACGTGCCTTGGTGATACATGTATAGATCCTCGTTCGCAGGCTTGGACTGGGTCATTTACTTGAATCAGATCGTGATCTGTGTGAGACATAGCTTGCCTCGCTCTAATTTCCATTCTCAAATCCTGTCTGGTTGTCACAGCGCATGCAGGCATTGTCATTCTTTTGTTTATGTGCCCGTTCAGACCGTTCAAAGCACGGCTCTGAAATGTATCCCTTGGTTCAAAGTCCAATCTTCACCTTGGAAGTCCTTCAATTTTGTACCATGTTGAACCATTCTCGGAGCAATTTTATAATGGAACAGCTTTAATATGGTCATAATATGGGTCATTTAAAGTTAAAACGCACCAACTATTTATAATTGATTTACAAAATCGATAATATTTTATGACGCAAAAGATTGCGAATGAGCTTTTAAAAAAGCGGGTCTTGTTGGGAAGTTTTTGTTGGTCACGTCATGCGAATTCCAACGATCTAGTCCTGATGTTTTCTCAAGGCTTTTTACTGGCTCGTTCTTCTCAAAGTAAGCGACTTGCCAACCTTATTCTAATCAGCATTGGACAGATTGTCTCCCAGAAAGTGCTGAACCTTATCTTGGGTTTGCATCCAATGGAATTCCCCAACGCAAGAGAGAAAAAGGCAAAGTAGGGAGAGGTGGAATTGACTTTTCTTGCACATTGCATTGAACACACTGTTGCGATTTTGACCATCGAAATGATTTTAAAGCAGAACAATCTTAGACGAAGATATTGTTGCAGACGAAGGAGGGAAACCATTAAAACATGGTACAAATCAATTTGCAGTTTGGCCAACAAAACCCCATTCTTATTCTTGACACTTGATGGAGCGGCACTAATTATATGAATTCGACTTATAATTATGGTAACAGGTCATTATTACGGGAACTATTCAATGAGCAAGGCATTTTTTCATAATACATATATTAAGGAAAATATGCATGCTTAAAGTCATTATAATGAACTCCTTCACCTAAAATGGAGAACACATTTTTCTGGATAATGATTTCCCAAAAAAAAAAAAGTCTTGTAAATAATTTTCTTTATCATGAAATTTTCCTACAAACAAAACACACTTTTAATCGAATTTGAATGTCAGGTCTAAGAATACTCAATATGAGATTCATTGGAGACCTACAATTTGTAATAGCTAATGTTTCACGAAAAATGAATCATTCGAAAAAATATTTTCCTAAAAATAGTCATTTGTATTGTTTATAAAAATGAATAAATAAAAAATATCTTCATTATCCACGAAAATATTTAGGTATAAATTCTTGTTGATAATAAAAATATTTTTCATTAATTTTTTTTAAATAATATAAATAATAATTTCTCGAGATCATTTATTTCTCGCCAAAGTTCAGTTGCTGAAAACCTTTCCCGCTCAATCAGGTGACGACGAGGATGACTGCAGGAACATCGTGAAAGAGAGGACCTGGACCACGCTAAACATTTGTCGTTTGTGGTCCCATGCACAGTAATAATCTCATCACGACCGTCCACATGGCATTCTCTGCTCTGTTATCCTACGAACAGCTCCCCCCACGCCTCCCATGCCGGCGCCCGCCCGCACCACAGACGCGCGCCAGAGCCACTGACCCGCACGCGCGTAATTCCCATTGATGGGAAGCCCCCCTAGAGAGGAAAATTCACATTGCGTCTGACCTTTATCGAACGAGAATTCCAGTTAATACGAGACTATACTTAGGTCTTTTTCTTTAGTGATACAAAAAAATAAAAAATTTAAGGATACTTGTATTATATTGGACATAATTTGGAGTTCTTTATGATATTGACCTAATAAAAATTTAATAAAAAATGGTACTTGATTTTTGGGTTAATATCCTGAAAAACCCCAAACTGGTACACCTGTGACAAATTTACCACAAACTATTTTTTTGACTACCAAAAACCTCAAACTGGTATACCTTTGACAAATTTACCTCAAACTGGTACACTTGTAACAAATTTACCCTATGTTAGTTTTTATTAAATTTTATTGTCAAATTATTAAGTTAAATGACACGTGACAGTTGATTGATATACCAATTTGAGATTTTATGTCCGTTTGTCACAGTTTACAATTTTTGTGATTTTTTTTTGTATTAATCCAATTTAGCGGATGGTATATTTGTCACAAATTTACCAGTTTAGAGTTTTTTGTGGTCGAATAAATTAGTTTGGGGTAAATTTTTCATAAATGTACAAGTTTAGGGTTTTTTATGGTTAGTCGGGGTAAATTTGTCAAGGGTGTACCAGTTTGAGGTTTTTTGTGGTCAAAAAAATAGTTTGTGGTAAATTTGTCACAGGTGTACCAATTTGGGGTTTTTCAGGGTATTAGCCCTTGATTTTTCAATGCACTGTTTTTATGAAAAACTCAATATATTAAATAGTCGCTAGTTTTCTCCGTACTAATTACTTAATCGGTATTTAGAATATTATTGACAGAACCGTTAAGATTGACAGAGTTTGTTAGAATATCAATGGATTTTTTGTGTAAGAACTAAAAGTCATTTATTCAAATCTAACTAACTACGTGCAAACCAAGCATAGTAACATTACCTACATAAGCCAAAAGTCTACATGTCAAGGGATTTGCAGGATGCTTCATGGTCCTTCAAATAATCAAATCTCCAAATCATGCCCCTGAATTATAAAAAAATTAATAAAAACATCGCTTGAGAAGGCATTTTGTTAAAAATTACACTCTAAACACTTGTTAATTGAGTATATAAAGAATATTACAATTTTTAGTGCACCGACTATTTTTATGATACTCATGAGTAATAATATACAAATCGAATATTTTCTTATAAATATAGATCTAATAAATGTCTCAAGAGCATGTATTAAAAGTCCAAAATCAAACGTTTCTAAGAAAAGGTGGAAGAAAAAGGATTTCGTTACTTGTAGTTACAGATGTAATAAGCATGCTTTTAAAAAACCGAAAGAACAATTTTTGTGCGTTGAAAATCACCTTTTTCGATTTTCGAAAAAAAGCATTGATACACTTGTTTGACTTGTTATTTGCATTTAACCCCATGTCTTTTTTAACAACGCATGGAAAGTACGTGTTAATAGTAGGGAAAATACTCCAAAAATCTCAACTTACCTTAATTATGACATAAATATCCTAAATTTTTTAATTATGTCACCAAAAACTATAAATATATACATTGTAACACAAATTCCTCCAACTTTTTTTTTTTGTGTCGTGAAATAACATATATACCTTATATTTTAATTTCTTCTATGATATATTTGTCACACTGGTATAAGTTCAAAATTTCCTTAAAAAAAAAATTAGGGTACTTGTGTCATAATAGGCAATTAAAAAAACCTATGTTTATAAACTATGCATGCATGAATCAAAGTCATATATATATCACCTTAAATCATATGTCATGTATATCACCTTAAATCATATGTTAGTGTTTTGAGTAATAAGATTAGAACTAAATAAAAAAAAAATAAATAAATCCAAAAAACCCTATTACTTTATAAGTATAATCAAAACATGCAAATTTACTAGTTTTACAAACTTTAAATACATAATATTCCTCTTTTTTTAAGTTGGGATGATGACATAAATAATTTTTCAATTTTGATTTAATATCTTAATTTTTTTATTTGCAATGAACTTTAGTCTTTAATATAGTCCTTAAGAGTATTTTTGGTAACCATTTTGTTCCCGAAAATAATTTATACTCATAATTAATTTTTTCTAATTCTATTCTCTGGACAGGTTTCTGAGCATTCGAAAGTATTTGGTAACTATGTAAAATTTATAATCTCGAAATAGAAAAATAACATAAATGTGTTTGCTACGATCTTGATTTTTTTTTTTATTACATAGGATTTCTTAAAATTTTTAATATTATTTAGATTTTTTTATTTTTTCTATTTTTTCTTTTCTTTTTTCCTTCTCTTCTTCTTCCTTCTCTCCTTCTCTAGCCGGTGACTTCGTCAGCCTTGGGGGAGCCTTGCTAGCTCTAGGCAACAGCCACCACAAGACTCGACCTCGCATTGCCATGACCTTATCTTGGACCGATCATCGACCATCGTCAAGTCTGGTGGCTAGCTAAAGGAGGAAGAATAAAAAGAAAAAGAGAAAAAAAAATGGGTTGATTTTAGAATTGTCCCTCGTAATAAATCTATTCTTAGAAGCATAAAAATTAGTTGATGTTACCAAATGATTTATATTTTTTTTGTTATAGAGAAAAAAAAAACAAGTAGCAAAAAATTAATTGATTACCAAGCATTCCCTAAACTTTTAAACTCTTGAACTTTTAACATACATTCAATTAATCTCTTAATTATACAAAAAAATGTTTAATATTGTCATTTCATTAATTTAAATTTGAAAAAAAAATATTGAATGAACTAATTTTTATATATACCAAAATTCTAACGATGATATTATGTATCGGACTAAAATTTATTCATCACATTAAATAGACTAAAAGTTTAGGAGGGATTAAATTGTTCATAGTCAAAGTTTGTGGACTATTAGGTTGAGTAAACCAGCGGGGGACCGTACCATCTCTCCCCTAATTCAATAGTCATATCTTTCTCTCACGCACACTCGCGCAGACAGAGAGAGAGAGATTCTTGCATTTTCCAGCGAAGGAGAAGCGCACACCTCGTGAGCAGAGAGCACAGCGATCACTTTCCTCTCCCTTCCCTCCTCCCTCCTCCCTCCTCCGCCCGCCTATAAATCCACTGCTTCGCGCACGATAGCGACCCCTCCCCGTTCCCCTACTCCCAACCCCACACCCGGAAACGCCCCCCCCCCCCCCTCCCTCTTCTCTTCTTCCCGGTGCGCGTGCGCGCGCGCGCGGGTGGGGGGTCAAGCTGGAGATGACGTCGGACGGCGCGACGTCGTCGGCGACGTCCAGGAGGAAGCCGTCGTGGCGGGAGAGGGAGAACAACCGGCGGAGGGAGCGGCGGCGGCGGGCCGTCGCCGCCAAGGTGTACTCCGGCCTCCGGGCGCAGGGGAACTACAACCTCCCCAAGCACTGCGACAACAACGAGGTGCTGAAGGCCCTGTGCGCCGAGGCCGGGTGGGTCGTGGAAGAAGACGGCACCACCTATCGCAAGGTAACCGGAATTAGGAACCCGGGGAAAAAGAAGGATTACCCATTTTCTTTCTTCTTTCTTGGAAGTGTCGTGTGCGTGTTCGGTGCTGGTGATTAGATCTGTGCGCGATTCGGTGTTCGAACGAGCTGTTTTTGGTGGGACGGGAGCTGATGAGCTGCGCTAGTTTTTGACCGGATCTTTACCTGAGGGTTTCGCTTTGCTTGTTTCGCGGAGGAGTTTTCTTTGGGTTTTCTGGGTTGTGAAGTTGGAAGAAGCGTGCTTTCCGGATTTCGATCTTCAGTTTCTTTTCAAGAGATTGATGGGTTTTGACCCATGATTTCTTTCCGATTAATCCGTCGAGTGAATTGACGATATGGGTACGCTGGTTTCGATCTGACTTTTCGGCAAATTTTTCGGCGAGGGACAACGGGTGAGAAAATCAGTAGTAATAAATTGGAATTTCCAGAAGAAGAAATTTTCGAGGTTCAAATTGGTCGAGTGAGTCCTACTTCGATGTGTCATTTTTCTTCCGACATAAACTCTTTGTAAGGTTTTCGCACGACAGGACCGACGGATCTCATTTTTGAACCTTTGCTCTGTAGCATTGGAACTTAGGAGACCTTGTTCATCTGCTTTGATGTTTAGGTGGAGGAAACAATCTTGGCACTTAGAACCTTTAATTTGCATCTCCGTTACTCTTTATTGCTTCCACTGTTGATTGCTGTGGCATTTTGGAGATATTGATTCTGTTATTACGCCATAATTGTCCTCACTGAGTTACAATCCGTGCTTTGGTTTGCGATGTTCTCTCCAGGGATGCAGGCCGCCCCCAATCGACATACCGGGAAGCTCATACCGAGCCACACCATACTCTTCGCAGAACCCTAGCCCGCTTTCTTCGTCCTTCCCAAGCCCGATCCCGTCCTATCAAGTCAGCCCCTCATCTTCGTCCTTTCCCAGCCCTACCCGAATCGAAAATAATGCTGCTTCCAACCTCCTTCCCTTTCTCCGTAATGCGATTCCTTCATCCCTCCCTCCCCTCCGCATCTCCAACAGCGCCCCTGTCACCCCTCCGCTCTCATCTCCAACGTCCAGAAATCCGAAGCCTGTTCCTAACTGGGAGGCCATAGCCAAGCAGTCAATGGCCGCTTTCAATTACCCTATATTCGCCGCCTCTGCCCCTGCAAGCCCAACCTGTAACCGCCGTTTACCTCCAGCTACTATACCGGAGTGCGATGAATCTGATACTTCAACTGTGGATTCTGGCCAATGGATCAACTTCCAGAGATTTGCGCCCCCTCAAATTCCAACTTCTCCAACCTACAATCTCATGAAACCCACTATGCCGCAGAAGTCCCTTGAAGATGCTGGTAAAGAGCAGGAAAGAGGGTCCGATTTCGAATTCATGAGAGGACAGGTGAAGCCGTGGGAAGGGGAGAGGATTCATGAGGTGGGAATGGACGATCTTGAGCTCACTCTTGGGAGCATGAAGAATAGAAGTTGAAGCTTGATGGCCAACCATATATGTGGGAAGACTGCTGATGGAAGTGTAAGATCAAGGCTCTGCAAAACGCAAACTCTTACGCTAGCTTGTAATTCATTCAGCTCCATGTCATGGTACTTGTCATTTTGTAAACATGCCCAAATATGTGGTTCTGGTTGCCCAAATTTTCATTTTTATCTGAAATTTGTTCATTTTCATTCTTTTCGTACTCATCATGGATGTCTTGTTTAAAGTTTTCCAGATACATACAGCACATACGAATACATCTTGTAGTTGACAATGAAAGGTGTCATCTGTGATCTGTGTTTTGGTCCAGCTAAACCAGATGCAAATGGACCTGAGATAGCCCCTTTTTTCCAGGATAATTGTCAAAAAGTCCTAAAACTATTGTATTTTTACCAATTCAGTTATAAACCTTTCAACTTTGCCAATCGAGTCATAAACATTTTCACTTTTTGCCAATTGAGTCCATCCGGCCAATTTTGGTCGGAATTTGCTGACGTGGACGACGGTGTTGACGTGAACAAAATTTTTAATATTTTTTCGAACTTTAATTTTTTTAATGTTTTAATTTTTTTTTTTTTTCTTTTTTTTTTTAAAATTATTTCTTTCCTTTTTTTTTTTTTTTTCCTTTGGCCGATCGCCCAACCTCCGCGATTGGTTAGAGGCCATGACCGGCGAGATAGCCCCCGCCGAGATCTGGCGAGGGGCGATCCAGCCGATTGCGAGCGAGGCTCCCGACAAGGGCGAGCCTGCCTAAGGTCGGCTAGGTCGCCCATCGCCAGATCTTGGCGAGGGCAACCTCGTCTGAGGCCTGCGAGGCCGACCCTTCCTTGCCTCACCCGAGGACGGCGAGGTCGCCCCTCGCTAGATCCCGGTGAGGGAGACCTCCCCTTGGCTGAGGAGGTCGACCTTTGCCGGTTGTGGCCTCTGGCTGGTCGTCGGAGATTGGACGACTGACCAAAGGAAGAAAAGGAAAAAAAAAAAAAAAAAGAAGAATAAAATAAATTAAAAATACAAAAATAATAAATTTTATTCACGTCAGTGTCATGTAGGATGGTTGGTGTTTACATCAGCAAATTTCGGCCAAAAACGGTTGGATGGACTCAATTGGCAAAATGTTAAAATGTTTAAGACTTAATTGGGTTTATGATTGAATTGACAAAAATGTTAAAAATTTAGGATTTTTTGGACAATTTTTCCCTCTAATTGCTGATGTAGTTTTGATGGTTCGGTCTCAAAGACCATGAATTATCATGTAAATTTCCCATTTCTTTCACAAAAAAACCCTCAGGTCGTTGGATTCAACCGTTATTCAACCATCAACTGAGAAGAAGCTCTTGTCCAGAATTTTCACAACAATCCTTTCTACTAAGGGTGATCGGGTCTAGAGTGGGTAGGGTCTAGACCTGGACCTTGTACCCGATCATATTATAACCGATTCCTATTTTTTGGACTTTGTACCCGACTTTATTTGTATTGGACCCTATATCCGACCCACTCTGTTTTTCCGATCCGGTTCCAAGGTCAACCCTGTTTATACTGGAACCTGTTTTGCAATCTCTTAATATCCTATACGACTTCGAATTTTATATTAATATGCGAGAAAATAATGTAATCCTCTTAATATGTATCGAAACATTAAACACTTGTAATAAATAAATACATGAACTTTTTGACTAAATGAAAAATTAAAGATCCACAGAGCTAATTATAATAAATAAAATTATAAGGCAAAGAATTAGCAACAAACATGACTCTAATATTAGTTTTATTTCCATAATTATTACATGAAGTTACTCATTTATGCAAACATAACTCCTCATAAAAAAGAGAAATTAGGCGAGCCAATTCACGTGATATGGCGACGAACACCATCCATCCGTCGGATGGTGTGAGAGGGAGCCGATGAGGGAGGGAAGCAAGTGAGGAAGAGGAATGACGGATGAGGAGTGTCGTGCGTGTTTGAGAGAGCCAATAGAAAAAACACTATGTGATTGCGGGCGTAAGAATAGAAATAAGGGGAAAAAAAAATGAAAAAAATAGGGTTTTGGATCTATATTTACAAAATTGGTTCCCAAATTGGTTCCGAAACCGATCTAGGCACCGGTTCCAAATTTCGGGAACCGGTTCCCAGACCGGTTTCAATGGGAATCGGTTCCCGACCCTATTTTCCAAGTCGGCTGATTTAATTTCCGGTATAGCCGGTCTGGTTGTGCACCTCTACTTTCTAAACTATTCCTAACGGTCACGGCATGTGCTGCTTTGCCTTCCTATCCTCTTTAGGTACATCGCCGAAACACTTGAAACGGCCTTGTGATCAATGGACTGGCCTTGTGCCACTGTCGAGGATCACCATATTCACAAAGGCTAAGGAGAGCCAAGTACTTCATAGAGTCGGAAGGCATAGAAGTGCTAAAAATAGACGGCAAAGTGGATAAATTTCTCACAACCTTACATCAACAGGGCATTCCTCAGGACGTAATGTCAACAACTTCTTAATACACCCAATATTATACAAGCGGACAGAGAAGAATAGCTATACTAAAACATCATTAAGTTGCACACACTAAACCCTCTCGCGACCCTATCAAATTCCCATATCTAGAAGGTAATGTAATTCTGAGTTTTTGTCATCAGTTAGGAGGTAAGTTTTTGCTCTAGAAGAGTTTGGCTTTAAGACGGGCGTGGGCTCCCCGAGCCTTCGTTTTTCTCTTCTGTCTCCTCTGTCTTGGGTTTAAAATCCCTCTTGGTATCTGCAATGCATTCTCTGTATCTGAAGCATGACAATAGATGATCATTAACCATTCCCGAGACCTGCATGAACGAGTAGATGACAGTCGGCCCGACGGAGCAGAAGCCTCTCTGCATCATGTTCTTGCTAATGACCTCTGCTTTCGGCGTCTTTATGGGTACCTGGCGAGCATAACGGAATCCATTTCTTATGGGCTTGTGATTCACGAAACTCCATATGTAGTTGCTGAAGGAGCCGAACTCCTCCTGAATCTGCAGATTAAACGACAGCATTCATTCAATGATCTTCTTTGTAGCACTGTACTTGTTATCTTAGCCATCGGATTGGATTGGTGGTTTCCCTCAACGCAACAGTCATTCAGTTACCCATTCCGGAGCTGTAAGCCTAGATTTGAAGCCTCTTCGCTTTTAATTTAGTAGCATGTTTACTAAATGAGAATCAGAAAATAACGGCAATATTTATTGTTTATTCGAAAAATTGTGTCCATATCAGATATTACTCTATGAGATAGTACAAATGAAATTTCATGCGACTAGTACTAGGTGAGCATATTCCCCAATGTTCGAGTAATATGCTTAGAGAACGTAGTTACCTTGATGGTCTGTTTGGCGTTCTCTAAAACGGCACGAAGCTTTGGTTCAGAAAGCAATGGTTTGCCATTTACCTTCACACAGAGCATCTTCTTCTCATCAAAATGAGCAACGCATGATGGGTCGAAATTGGCAAAAAACTTCCTGCCAGTTTTCCAAGGACAAAATCCTCAGATGCGAATGAAACTATATGAACTCACTCAAGAGGAGTAGAAATCTGACAAAGAAAGCAACCTGAATACTTCTCTCAGCTGTAGAATCATGGGCCAACTCAATTCTGCCAGTGCTTGTGAAAAGACCAGCAGCTCAAAGAGCTTCCTATCATCATGAACAGGAAAGCCCCATTCTTCATCATGGAAGGAAGTATACAGAGGATCTGCAAAGGAAGCCAGAATCCTGAATTAACTGATACGGCCACCTCATTGCCACCGAAACAATACGAAGGTGCAAATACAAACTTATACGCGTTCGGACACCGATACAAAGATTATGTTGTATCAGAGCAGAAAACTCGGCTATTCTGCATGTTAAAGACCCTTTATCTGAAGAAGCAAATATCAAAATGACAGATTACTGGAATTAGTGTTTTTGGGTAAATCGTAATCCCCATTCTAGATTGGCTATTTAATTATTCTTTATAAGTGAAACAACTTAGTGCATTCTAAGAAGCTCCTTGTATGAACTTTTTCTTTTTCAATGCAAAAACTCGAAAGTTCAAGCAGAGTGACCAAAACACCTTCTCTCCAAGATAATCGCTGATGAACATATATTTCAATGGCGTATTGAGCACACAGTAAATAAAAACTCTCAAAGACAGCCACTTCCGTGAGCAGAATTGAGCTTATAGTAAAATAAGATATGACAAATAAAATGCTAATGAAGCTCCTCACCTGAATTCGCTGTGATCCAGTCGCACCGTTTCAACGGACCAGAAACACCACCATCCTCAGCACCAGGGGACACTGGCCTCGCCGCCGTCGCTCCTACTACGCTCTTCACCGTCCTCCTGCACTTTGCCATCTTCTTCACAGAGGAAGCGCTGCTTGAGTTCGAGTTCGAGTCCGAGGAGGCCGTGCTGTCCACCGAGGCGCTGCTCCTCACAGTCGAAGCCGGCACCTCCGCGGCAGCTGGCTTCCTCGGCTTCTGCGGCTTGCTCTGGCGCTTTGGGTCTTCTTTGCCTACGGCGACTCTGTTTCCGCCAGGGCCGAGGACGGCTCGTGGCTCGGCCACAGGCTTGGCCGTGGGCTGGGGCTTAGCGGGAACAGGCATTGCCACGGATGACGACGCAGGGGAAACTTCCGAGAACGCGACCTCCTCTGAGCTCTGGCTCGAGCACTTTGCGGTCGCCGGGCTCGAAAATTTCGAATTCGCGGGAGGCGGGTTGCTTGTCAGTGTCGTGTAGCACAGTAATTGAGGAATTCGAAGAGGGTTCAGGTCGAAATGGGCGAGACAGAGAGAGAGAGGGAGAGGCAGAGGAGGCAGGAGAAGAAAGCGTGAGAGAGACAGAGCGAGAGATGAAGAAGATGGAGCAGCCGCTGGACAGGCAGAAAACAACTAAGGAACGAACGGGGCGTCCTTCTGGCGATTTTAAAACGCGGAAACTCGTTTGGAGCAGCTGCACCGGGAGCAGCCGGTTGCCGTTGCTCGCGTGCCGGTCACCTCCCGTCGCCAGGCCTTCGGAAATGCACGAGAAATGTTCTTTCGCGGTTCCGATTTTGCCGTTCTTCGTTCGACAAAATTGCAACTCTACCCTTACTGTCTTTTGATTTTAATTTTGGAAACATTTCCCAAGAAATCATGAACGTTTTGGGTAACTATTATCCACAACACCATTTATCAAAAATCCTTTTCCATAAAATTTCAGAAGATCGCTCCTATTTTACATATCACTAAAGAAACAAACATTGGATGTATATAAATAGTCGATTCTTTCATAAGGGGGAGTTCGTTGGTTAATATCGTGTATTATGCACACCATAATTGAAAACAAATTTTCTGCATGCGTACTTTGAGAAAAGTGATTTTTGAAATAGTTGGTGCAAAGTGCAAATCCAATAATGACCCAATCATCCTAACTAGCCTACCGCTATAATTGGGGCGATAATTGAAGTTTTCTCCTCGGTTGAGGTGAAACTTAGAGATCACATGATTGCTCTTCTTTCCTAGGCTTAAGTCAGAATGCCTGGTTTTTATCTCTTTCTAATTAAAAAAAAAAAAACATGTTATTTGAAAAACATTTAACATCCAAAATACGGGTGAAACATTAGATTAGATGAACACGAATTACGTTTCTAATCGCGTATTTGGGAGAAAATATTCCTGCGTTTCTGTTCTTGAGTCGCATTTTTTCCATTAACAGTGAACTTTTGATTTATCTAATCGAGTTTCTAATTGAGACCCATTGAACGTTGATTCCGATCAATTTGAGCTAGCGTGGCTATTGAACCGAGCGGTAGGATGGCGTGGAGAAAGAATGCGCCTCCATGAAAACACGTGGAAAAATGACCGGAAATGTTGGCCTATGTGGACAAGCCACATGGAGAATTTTGCATCCGTCAACGAAACACCATTGCGAGAAAATATGTTATATTTTGACATGGTCATGATTTAACGGCCACATCAACTCTTATTGGCCGAAATTGGTGCCCAATGGACTTAAATAATCTATCTATGCAAGTTTAAGAGATTCCGGCTTTGAAGTGTACTCCTTGCTTGACTTCAAATAAAGTATCGTGTCAAACTATGAATTGAATTAAATTTTGACTTATCTTAATATATCCTCAAAGCACTAGAATATCGAACCACGCTCTAAATTTGATACAAATCTTCAGCTAAGTTAGCGTGGCGCCTGCAATCACATTTTCGATATTTAAGATGAGAAGTAGAGGTTGGTATCTACATATTTCCTTTACCCTCCTAGTCATAACTAATATCCAATTTTTAGTTTACCGATTGATGCACAGTATCGGAGCATTTAAAACATATGACATCACGCTTTAATCTAACAATCTTAAAATTCTTAGGCGAACCAAGTGGGGAGATGTTACCAATTCTAGGTCACGTTGGTCTTTTGGCTACCATCGTTGCTTTGAGGCGCAACATACTGATCAAGGGTCAAGCAGCAGCTAGGATTGGGTTGGGTCCTCAATGAGACAGTAAAGGGAGGGCAGAATAGGAACTTGATCCCCATGGGAACCGGGACCGGGAGGTGGCGGTCAAAAGAGGAAAAGGCGTGGGAGGGGGAACGGCTTTTAGGCCAAGGGTCGCACTCCAGTCGGGTCGTTTTGGATCGTTGGCTTTGTGTGGAAGTTGCTCTTCCTTACCGTTAACAAAAAGAATCCAAAGAGGGAAGGGCGGGCAACAAACAACGACAAAAGCACACTCAAAAACTCATTCCACCAGCCGAAGGCAAGAGAAAAAGGAGGAACGGAAAAAGGTCGGAAGATGGTGGTGGGTAGCCAACGGCTACATAAGAGACAATGACCTGGCCCATCTGGACAAGCCTTGCTTTTCCATGGGCTCTCTCTCTCTCTCTCTCTCTCATGTGGGCTTTCTTTGTTGGCCCATTAGTTGTGTCCGGGGTTTGTTGGTGGTGTTAATTTTGGGACGGCGGAACCGACCAAACTTGTTTGCCCAGCCTACCCGTGACGGAAAGCTTATTTGACAAGCTAACCCAAAATTACCTCCTTCAAGGCTTTTATGGCCTCGCATGTGATTTATGGTTTAGCCGTGATAATTAGTAGATGTGCCGTCAGAATAGATGATATGTCGAATGTAATGTATGGTTTTGATACTTGATATGCACGGGGATAGTGTTGTCTTTCGTTATAACACAAGTCCAAGCTAAGAGACATCCATTACTTTAAGTAGTTGTTGTTTAAAACCCAGCACTTTTGGCAAATCATTTTCTCAATTAAAAGAATGAAGTGATCAGATTGTTTCAAATAAGGATTTTGGCAGCCGGCGACTATTATTTTAGTTTAAAAATTATAAATATATTTTATTAATTATTTTGTATTTTTATTTCATTTTCCCTTTTTTTTTTTCCTTTTTTTTTTTTTTCTCTTTCCTCCCCTAGTCATCACCAACATCAATGAGGGCGAGTGAGGATTGCCCTCGCCTAATCTTGTGGTGAGGGCTGATGCCTTGCCCGAGCTAGGCTGGCTAGGGCAACCCTTGCCCTCACCTAGCCTATCTTAGCCCAAGCTAGGGCGAGGGTTGCCCTCGTCGGCATCGGGCGACACCTCGCCTGGGCTGGGTGGGTGAGGGTGACCTTCACTTGAGTCCGACAACCTCCATTGTGGCTGGAGGGAAGAGGGAAAGAGAAGGAAAAACAAATTTTAAAAAGTAAAAGATGAATATGCCATTTGGCTAGCAAGTTTGGGCCCACTTTTTTTAGACTAAATGGTCACTTTAGATTTTATTTTAAACAATTTTTATTTCAAGCTCTTAGTTAAGAAAATGATGATAAACTTTTATTTAAGAAAATGAGAACACTTCAGGTTTTTATTTGAAATTTTTCCAACATCTTTTAGCGAAGAAATTTATAATAAGAGCAATACCTAAAGGATGGTACGATCACTTTCCATAGAGTGACCATTGCCCTTATAATAAGAGCAATGGTCACTTCAAATCTTATTTAAAATAAATTTTACTTCATACTCCTATTTGAAAAAATGAAAACATTTTAGGCTCTTATTTGAAGAAATGAGAACACTTCAAACCCTTTTGGAATTTTTCTAACATCTTTTAGTGAAGAGATTTATAATAAGAGCAATGCTTAGAGAACGATATGGTCACTTTCCATAGAATAACGGTACTGTTTTAACCACATATCCCTAATTTGACTGTTGACAAAATCTATTATTAGACCATACAAAATTTATTGCATGACGATACACTTAGGAATGTGTGGTACCGTCACTTTCCACAAAATAACCGTACCGTATTCTAAGCATTTTTCTCATAATAAACCCGAGAGGGATAGCTGACCTACTGCTTCTCTCTATTCTTTTGTCAATAAAAAGAGTTGACAAGGCTATGAGCAGACGAGAGTCACGATTCTTTGCCGTTAACTTTAGTATAGATAACCAGGATTGCAGAGTTTTCTTTTTTCCCTCTCTATTTTTTTTTTTCAATAATTTTAACATCTTTTAATCCATGAGTCCCCACGATTCATGCAAAACCCCATGTGCACATGCACCCCATTAAACTCTACTTGTAGAGCGATGGGAAAGGTTTAATGGGTACAGAATATATACAATATAATAATAATAAATATGGGTACTGATGATTTGAAGTTTACTTTGGCCTCAATTATTGCCTAAATAATCAAAGCGAACTCGTGCCGCAATTATCACGTACAAGATCGAGCGATTTCAAATATAACAACATGGACAACAAGAAACCTCGTACAACAACACAACAATTAAGAATCCACACGATGCAACTTGACTTTATAAATCGCGGTCTTTTTATATTGCCATGTGATATGTGATGTTGACCTATACGCACACCTCAATATCAAAAAAAAAAAACAAACTATTTTTATATTATGATTAATACTATGAAAAAGTCAAATCGATACAGATGTAATAAATTTATTATTTATTAATTTCAGTTAAATTTTATTATCAAACTATTGAGTTAAATGATACATGACAGTTGATGGGTGTATCGGTTTAGGATTTTACACTCTGTTCGTCGTATGTATATTAATTTATGATTTTTCGTAGTATTAAATTATTAATCCAATATCCTCCAAGTCCAATTCAAGGTGATGATGCAAGTCTGAAATCCAAATCTTCGGCGTCAAGGCGATGAATTTAAGGTCCAGACTTTTTCAGCAATTCCACTTGGCGTGCCCTTTACCTGCTTCTTCTCGTTTTCGTCCTTGCTTTCGTTTAAAACCCAGTCTATCAAATTGATGCGTTAAGCAATGGGACGGATCGATTTTACGTGGGAATTCATGGTTGCATAATTTCTGAATTCAGAAAAACTACTCACCTGCTAATAGTAAAACTACTTGCGTTAACAATCACGGTGAAAACTTCAGGTCCGAACTTTGGTCTGGCTCGTTGGGTTTTTGTCACGTTCGTGCATCATCAATTGAGATATAGACAACGACGAGATGGAGAAAACAGGCTCGGCTAGAATGCAGTGGTGGTCGGCCTGTTCACGACACTGGTGACTCCACTGGTGGCAATGGCCGAGGAGGAGTGGAGGTCGGCAGCTATGGATGGAGGAGGAAAGAGACCAAAGGTGAAGGAGAGAAGATTTTCACTTAATTTCCACGTCAATTGCTAACATGGATATGTGAACACTAGTCAAGATATTATTGGATATAAGTGAAAAATTATATGCCACTTGAGATATTAATGTGGTATCAAACTATTGAATATTTTCGGGAAAATTGTTAAAAAAGTCATAAACCTTTTGCATTTGTGCTAATTTAGTTTAAGTCTTTTTTTTGTGCCAATTTAGTCATAATCTTTTCATTTAGTGCCAATTCAGTTTTTTCCGACTAATTTTAGCTGGATTTTATTGACTAGACTCTGACCGGCTGACGTGACACGATCGATGCTGATGCGTAAAATTTTTAATAATATTTTAATATTTTAAAATTTTATTTTTTATTTTTCTTTTTATCTTCTTCTCCTCCTTCCTCTAGCCAATGAGCCGCCTAGCCTCGGCGAGGCCTTGGTCGTGAGGGCGGCCTCGCACTGGGGGGCGGAAGGGTCCCCCTCGCGTGCCTCCACGGCCATTGGCGAGGACTCGTGTGAATGAGTTGGGCTTTTCATCGACGCGCCAATAATTCTTTTCTCTGAGTTGATCACTCATGAAATAACTAATCTATCAGGTGAAGCCGTTAAAGAATCTAAACGCAATAGACTTGAGAATTCGATTAGAAATCGACTGTTCGACCGTACTAATTTGCAAGGGTCAATATGGCAATGTCAAAATTAATCAGAGATCGGAGATAGGTCGATTTGACTGAAATATGTGATCAAAGTGTGAGTGATTCCATTTAATTGCAAAATTCTCGTCGAACGGCACTAAACAGTTTTTTTTTTATCATTTATGTACCTTGTGCCCGTATTTGAAATCTCGAGATTTTCACGACAACTGAGAGTCGCCAATGAGTTGAAGATGTACATGTGGCTCGAAAATAATAGACCACGGGTTAAATGCGCTAAAAATTCCTAAAAGCTACGCGGTAGATTAGGTCATGCTAAAATCGCGTTCGGTTGAAATTAACAGCGAAATTGAACTCGATTTCAGAAATTGAAAATTCTTTCATGTCACGATTTATTTTAGGAACGTTGACTCATCCTCCGAAGATTTTTCTGCAAACTCAAATTTTCAGCAAAAATTCAAAGTATGGCTATTTTTGATCGGGAAAATTAGAGGACCGCTTTTGGTTGCATTTTTTTGGCGTTCATGTTGGACTAATTGGCAAGGAAAATGTTGAATTAAGTGTGGACATCCTCCTTGACATTTTAGCCTTTGATTTGAGCCTAATTGGAGAAGATTTGAGTTGAATTTGGAAGAGAAATGTTGCAAATTCGTAGCCTTGGTGGTCTACAACTTTTCAGCACACTTGGGAGGCTTCTAAGAGAAGTTTGAGTGAGGAAATTGGGCAGAGGATAGGGCTGGACATGGTGGGGCATGTGTGATGAGTATTTGGGATATTTTGCAAAGACTTTTAAGGCATTTTGGGCCCCTCTTCAGCTGAACTCTTCTTCATCTTCCGTTAGCTTGCTTTCCCCATTGTTGTGTTGTTTGAGCTCAAGAAAACCAGAGAGACCAGCCTACAACCCGTCAACCACCCGCCGCCGTCCGAGCAGCCAAGCACCGCCCGAGACCCTGCACGCCAGCTCGCACGCCTGTGCACCTGTCCGCCCATCTTCGCCTTCCCGAGCCCATGTCCAATGAAGCCAGGCCCGCGTCGCAGCCGTCCCGAGCCGCCTTCGTCGTTCAGGCCGTCCATCCAACCGTCGGAGCCACCATCATCGCCCGCTGCAGTTGCTGCCGTCCCGCCTTGCCGTTTCCCCCACCGTCCGACCACTCGACTAGCCCTCCTTTGGCCTAAAGCAGAAGCCGAGTCTTAGCCCAAGCTGAGACTTGCGGGCTGTTTTCCGGGCCCGTCCGGACCTCGTTTGGTGTCGCCGTAGGCTTGCTTTTCGCTCGCCTCCGCATTGCCGTCGCCATGGACTCACCGGCCTGCTAATCCAATGAGTTTGCTAAACTATTCTTAGAGAGTTAATGACGTTTAGTAGGTAATTAGATTAGGCTAAGTATGGCTTATGTGGTTAGTTAGTTTTGATTAGTGATTTAATTGCTTAATTATGATTGTTAGGTGGTTAGAATAAATTGATTAATGACTAAATAGATTGTATTATTTATGTGGATATGTGCATTATTTTTCTAGGCCCATTTAGGTGGTTAGATTAGCATTTTCGGCCTAAGTATGTATTTATCTAATTAAATTGCATTTACTTAATTATTTTTTCTATTTATATAATTATTTAACATTTTCTAGAAATTGTACCGGGATAGCCCGTAGCCGGAATTTCGTGCTAATTGCAGTGGTGTGCTTAGTTTATACAATCGAATGTTAATTTACGCAAATTGAGTGGTGATTGTGATTTTGAATATTTATTTTAAAATTATGAAATTTTGGTGTTTAATTAGAAAATACCAGGTGTCGGGTTTTGACACCAAAATAGTTTTTAAAGACTATATCAAATAGTGGGATTTTAAAAGGAATGATATCAATTTTTCTGGTTCAAATTGATTGTGTACCCACACACGATTATTTTACCGTGTGTTTTCAATATGAAGAAAATTGGCCAAGTACATTATTTTAATTGGGACATTTGAGTGCAAAGCACGATATCTTGGTCAGGATTGGATGGGTGCATGAATGATATAAGAACTCGTCACGAGCCTTTGGGGCCAGACGGTGTTTTTCGGGAATGCCCCAAGTCAACGGATGCCGGTCGCAGTGGAGGCTGGGCCAATGCTCCTATGTGGAATGCCGTCTAGATGTAGACACGTTTGTGCTCGATGGTGCGAGACGACACCCGGCTACGCTGGAAAACCGCTGACTTTTGAGTTAGCCATGGCCGTTGTGTCATAATCAATTGGGACGTATGATTGATTGGAATTGACGTGCCTGATTATGAAACAAAATTGTGTGGTACGTAATGTGACGTGTCATAACGATTTGACCTTATAAATGGGACTACTGTAATTATTTGGGTTATAAGCTAAGACGTCCCGATTGATGAGTGCTTTTAATGCAATCATATGTGATATGAACTGTACTAACGTGCAAGAAGGAACTGAGACGAGGTAAGTCTTCTGTGATATGTGGTTAGACTACCTCTAGGTGTATTTCTCTCCCAGTCGGGGTTTAGGGGGTGAACTTGCTGAGATATTATCTTACCTCGTTGTGAGCTCAATCTTTTCTGGTCTGTAGATGGCGGTTCCCCCAGTACGTTTTGGGCAGCCGATGGGTTATACGGAGCAGAGTACTGACGTCCTTGTCCCCAGGAGTCCCTGGCTCCATGAGCTTATAGTGACCACTATATTGGTCGATGAGGGCCGACCTCAATTGGTATATCATCGATTTAGGGCGTGGTTTCGGCATGGGATCAATGGATTAGGGAAAGTCCCCTGTAGGGTTCCAACATCCTTGCCGTTGCGGTCAATGCTGCGGTAGGTGAGAGGGTAGCTGATCCCCTTGACGGTGTTGTGGAAGACCTAGATCCCTCGGAGGTCTCAGAGGTCTCGGCTGTGGAGTCTTGTGCCTAGATGGTGTAGTGACTCTTCTTTTTGGAGGAGATCTTTGTTTATAGACTAATGTTGTATATAAACTCAGCTTGTTTATGAAAAGTGTTTTGTGAAAAAATTTGTATCCTGCTTTTTTATCCAAATTGAGTGTTGTTTGGGGATTTGTTTATTCGCTTCCGCATGTGCATTAAAATGAATGGGTCGGCGACGCGTCTTGGGACGTTGCAATTTTATCGACTACCGAAGGATGTGCGCGCGCTCGAGGTTTGGGGCGTGACAGCTTGAGCCTTGTTAGAGGCCGGTGAGGTCGAGATCGACCTCACCGGCCGTCACCTTTGGTCGGGTCGTCGAGGTTTGGCAATCGGCTGGAGAAAGGAGGATGAGAAGGAAAAAAAGAAAAAAATTTAAAAATATTAAAATATGTCGCGACCTAGATTTTGGTTGAACCACCTAGGATTAGGCTAATGGAGTACTAAGTCTAAACTTAGCTTGGGCTCTCCCAAGCCCATACCAATTCGCAACTTAGGTTCAAATATTTAGCATGCAGGAGATTATTAGTTAGGAGTCGCCACTAATCAGTTTACGGTATAGACACCTAAGTAAAATAATTGGAGAATTATTTTATTCCTATGAATTAGAGACTTTGAGTACGGGGACTTGGTTACACTAGACTTTTCTAATGCCCTTTTGGTACCTTTGCCCTTTTTATTTCAAAAAATGTTTTGCAGGCGGCTTGAATTAATTTACCTCCCTAACATGTGAGGTGATTATACGGGTTCACAAACCACCAATTTAACACCCAAATAAAGTAATAAATAAATTACGGGACTTACCTCGTAGCAACGAAAACATCTGCAATGTTAGCTCAAAATTCGCATCAAAAGCCCTAGATATGATTTTTAATTAACACACAGTCACTCAATCTTTTTTAAGGATTTTCTATTGTTTAACAAAATCTAATCTATGTGCAATGCAATTTAACCAAATGACCTAATTCTAATGACGGACAATTTCTAATTAAATGGACCTAGCAACAATCACTAAATGACATGAACCTAATTCTATATGACATGCGCATGATATTTCTTTATTTTTTTTTTTTTATAAAACTTGGTAATTAAAAATGACTAATAATAAAAATCTAACTAAAGTGAGGTATTATCTATTTTAAGTTAGGAAATAGACTAATCTGAATCCTATCTTAACTTAGAAATTTATCTCAATATACAATTTAATTCCAAGATACTATTTAACCTAGATATTTTCTAAACATGCATTCCAATATAATTAGAAAGGTATCTAACTATTCTATCATGCAGTTCTATCTAGGAAATTAATTGTAATCTACATGATATGCAAATGCAATCTTTTTTGTATTTTGGGATAAATAAAATAATTAAAAGATAAGTACCAAATCATTCATGGTTATTAAAGACATTATCCATTGTTTGAATTAGGAAACAATATCTAATCAATTTGATTGTTTCGCTAATAAAATCGATAAATTGATCTTAATCTTTAAAGATCAAAATATCAATTTTATTCCCACGTGATTAATTATTTCATCTAAAACCTTATAGATAGAATAAAAAATCTACATGCGGTTGCGGATTAGGCAATAAATCATAATTGGAAGTGCACTTATTGCTCAAATTTAGGAATCATATAATATTCTCAATCAAATTGAATCACAAAATATTCAAATTGATGGCAAACAAGATAATTACCTAATTCAAATTATTACGCGGATAAGTTTCCCAAATTGGAATGTCACGCCCTGAATCTCGAGCGCGCCAACATCCCACCATGGTCATGCAAATGCGACATTCCCAAGTAGTATCGCCGACCCCATTCATTTATTATTGCGTTTTGAACGTATTATAAAACCCCGACAATGGAATACGGGAAAGAAAAGCAGGAGGCAAAACCACAACATAACACTTTCATAATTCAACGGAATTACAAACAGAGATCTACGGCCAAAAGTCTACAAAAGACCGGCTCTTAAAAAGGAACTGTCCTACGACCTACAAATCGGACACGTTCTCCAATCCTTATGACTTCACCCTCGCAACTCCTCAAGGCCAACCAAAGTTATCTCGCCCGCTCCGTCCTCCAGGGACTCGAAATTGTAATCCCCAAACCGGATGAGACATTGTCTCAGCAAGTTCAACCCCCTAAACCCCTATTAGAAAGAAAATACACCCAAGGGTGGCCTAGCCACACAACATAGAGGACTTACCTCACCTCGGTTCCTTCCCAGTTAGCACAGGTTCATATCATTCAATCATATGCAGTAATAAGAACTTAAACAACCGGAACGCATTCACTTTCATATAACCAACAACCGCGGGGTCCCGATTATAAGACTAAATCGTTATGACACGTCCCATTCCATGCCACACAATTCCGTCTCATAATCCGACACATCAACAACACTCAACATGCATTCCAATTGTTATTCATTGCCACACAAGGGCATAACTTACTCGAATTTCAGCTATCTACTAACAAAAAGCCAGGCATCGCCTCCCCCCATGGAGCGCGGCTTCGTTAGTTCGTCGACGGCATTCCCGAAGGAGCATCGATCAGTCGGCCCCAGCCTTCTCATGCGGCCGGCATCCATCGCGTGGGCATCCCATATAGGGGCAAGTCCGGCTCAACCGCCCGGACGATTCCTCTTAGTTATCACACAGCCAAAGCATATACTACCCCTGCGACACTTTGCATTTCACTCAATCTTCCACTTAAAGTAGTGATCTCGCCATTTTTCATCATATTAAAAATATTCCGGAAATTATTCACGTGTGTGGGGACACGCTAATTTCGAATCAAAAAGCCAATATCCCACTTTTGCAAACCCCACTATTTAATATAATCATTAAAATCCAATTTTGGTATCAAAACCCGACACCGCAGGGTTTTTCAATAAAATCCACATTTTCCACAATCGACACTCAATTTGCAATAACCACTCATCAAATTCATAATCCGAATACACAAGCAGCTGATCAAGCACGAAATTCTAAGAATTTAGGGTCGACAAAATTTTCGGAATTTATTAAATAATTAAATTTATTCCGAAAATTAATTAAATAATAATTTCCATGTTTTTCACAATCCACGTTCAATTTGCAATATCCAACCATCAATTTCAAAATCCGAATACACGGCGGCGATTAGCGCGAAATTCTGAGCAAATAAGGTCGAGATAATTTTCGGAATTTATTAAATAATTAATTTTATTCCGACATTTATTTAAATAATAATATTTTAATAATTTCGAATAAATATATATTATTAAATTATTTAATAATTTCGGAATACTTAAATAAATAAAAAACAAATTCCTTTTATGTCCCATCAAGGATTAAACTAATATAACCACTCCATTAACTTTAATTAAACACATTCTAATCTAATCACACCCCTTAATCTAATCCACAATTAAAATAAACTAATCTAACCACCTAAACTCACTTAACTTAGGCCAACCACACTTAGGGCATCATTAACCGTCTAATCAAGATTTAGTGAGCTAAACTCACCGGATTAGCGAGCCGAGCGGACCAAAACGACGAGAGCGACGAGGGGAACGACTTTCCCAAAGGCGGACCTAAACTCCGGGGCCGGGAAGCCGGCCAAAACGGGCCATGAAGCTGCTGCCATACCCATTTTCTTGGCTGCTGTTTGAGGCCGACGGAGGGGGCTTCGGCGACGGGTTGGGCGCGGAACCGGTGGAGGAAGACCGGCCGGACTTGGACGAGCTGGTGGGGAGGTCGACAGCGGCGGAGGGAGCTCCGGCGAAGGCCCGAGCTGCTGGAACGCAGGCTGGCACGGACGAGGGCGGCAAGCTGGCCGCAGGCGCGCGCGCGGGCGTGAGCGGGCGACGAGTGGCGGCGGCGGCGACGGCGGCGTGGAGCTCCGGCTGGCGGCGTGCGACGGCCATGGCTGCTCCAGCTTCTTCTCTGCAATTTTCTGGTCTTCGCACAGCAGCAATGGAGGAGAGAGGCCACGGGAGAGAGGGAGGAAGGAGAAGAAGGAGAGAGAGAGAGAGATGGGACCATTCCCTTTTCTTTTTGCCTTTCTTTAATCCCACGAAAATGGCCCACCATGACCTAAGATGACATCACACTCCACTATCTCCCACAACCTTATTCCAATGGTTGCAATTCCATTTTCCGCTGCAAAGATACCAATTTTTAAACTTTGTACATCACATTCTTCAATTCTATTCAATCCACTTCCAATTGAGCCAAATTAAAGTTCATTAAATTAATCCAATGTCACCATACTTCAATTTACATAATCACTTGACCATAGAACCCTCTTAGATCCCTAAAGTACAACCAAAGGGCCTACCAATTTCTCGAGCCAAATTAGCCATAATTTGATTATTTTTGAAAAACTCGACTTGCATGAAAAATCTTCCAAAGATGAGTCAATGATCCTAAAATAATTTGTGACACACCCGGACTTCCAATTTCTGAATTCGATCTCAATTTCACGGTTAATTTCACTTTGGCACGATATTAGCGCGTCCTGATCTACCGGGTAGCTTTTAGAAATTTTCGTGCATTTGACCTGTGGTTGATCAATTCAAGCCACAAGGTACATCTTTGACACATGGCGGCGACTCGGTTGTCGGGATAATCTCGAGGTTTCAAACACGGACACAAGTACCCAAACGACGAAAAAGCGGTCTAGTGCCGATCGACAAGAATTGTGTGATCTGGTGGAATCACCCATACTTGATCACATGCCTCTGTCGAGTCGACCTATCTCGGTCTCTAATCGATTTTTAATCGTGCCGTAATGACCCTTGCAGATTAACTCGGTCGAAAGGTCGTTTCCGGTCAAATTCTCGAGTCCGATGCATTAGAATCTCTTAACGGCTTCACCTAGTAGACTAGTTATCCCATGAGTGATCAGCCTCGGGGAAAAGAACTATATGCGCACAGATGAAATGCCCATTTCAATTTATTGAAAATAGAATTGGAAATTCGGGATGTCACATGGAATCTACAAACAACGAGCTTGGATGATGATGGGCGATGGTGCCAATGGCGCTTGACGAACGTCCGTGAATTTGCAAGAAAGAACGGGAGAAGTACACTATTAGTGCCATAATTTGTGTACGGCGCTTACTTTGGTGCCAAAAGTTTCTGTCGGATCACGTAAGTGCCAAATCGGAGGAAAAACGATTACTTTGGTGCCACCGGCGAGAAATTCCGGCCAAAATGATTATGTGGCTTTTATATTTAAAAAAAAAAATCGATAAACGCTTTAAACGACGTCGTTTTCCTTCCTACTTAAAAAAAAACGACGTCGTTTTGCCATCATACGTGGATGGCTTACGAAAAACGACGTCACACAACTCATTTGGGATTGAAATTAGGGTTTTTTTTTTGTTCATCCTCGCTGACCTAGCTTGCTCGGCCACTGTCACTCGGCCACCGTGCTCAACCACCGTCGCTCAGCAAAGAAGTGATGGGAAAATAGGAGGCGAGGGCGAAGGAAGAGGAGGAAGAAGGGGGGTTGAAGGTGCAGAGAGAGAGAAGACGAGGAGTGCGAGGGAAACAAGGAGGGCGCAGATGAAGATGGTGGATTGGGCTCTGCTCAGAGAGTGGCTGGTGCTGGTGTTGTTCTTCGAGGAAGAAGATGACGCCGCCATGGCTTCTCTCTCTTGATTTGGGGATTTAGGGTTTCGACTTGGCGGTTAAGACGCCAAACGACGTTGTTTGGTGGTTTACATGCTGACTGTACTCTCCGGCGAGCCACATCAGCGTCAAAAATTAATAAAAAACTGCCACATTGGATTTTTGGCCAACCGGATTGGCATTGGCACTGAAATGATCATTTTTCAAAATTTTTGGCACTTAAGTGATCCGACGGAAACTTTTGGCACCAAAATGAGCGCCGTACACAACTTATGGCACTTATAGTGTACTTCTTCCAAAAAGAACAAAGCGGACTGCAAGGCACGAACAAAGCAAAACTTTGAAGTTGACGGACTTTCTTTGATGGTGCCTAAATTCCACGAGAATAGATCAAAGATTCTCCTTTCCTCAATGTGCACTAGACAGAGAAATTTTAGCCAAATCTCCCTTTGACCGCTAAAGGAAAACCACCATCGCTTTAGCCCCTCTCTTCTTGTTTCAAATCTCCACCAAGGCTCTTTGACCACCGCTTGGATTTTTCTTTTGACTAAAGATATGACCTTCCTTGTGACAACTATGCACGATGATGCTTGGGCGGATGATGCACGAGATAGATGTAGCAAGGAGCGGCAGCGCTTGGATCTTCACTGCTGGCGGGATGCTTCGAGATATCCACCAAAAACATAATTAGCTGCAACAATTGTTGATGACAGTGCGAGGACCAGCGGCGTCGATGCAGCAAGAGGGAGAGGCAGCATGGGATCGCGTCACTGGCAGTGAGGATGCGACGGCGTGGCGTAGTGGCAGCAGCGTAATAGTATCTTCGCACAATGGCACGATGAGGGTCTTGGCCAAGGCTTGGACGAGAGACTCCTCTCTTTCTCTTCTCTCCCCTTATGTGTATCACTCTGTTATGCCGTATATTCAATGTGTGGCATTGTATTGAATTGTGTGGCCTCCTTTGCTTTGGTCGTGAAGAGTTCCTTTTATACGTCAACGGGCAGGGTTACGCAGAAAGAAAGCCAAACGTATTTCCTATTTTGATTGCTTAAAAGATATCATGATTTGTCCTTTTCTTCCCTCCTTTTGACCGTGAGTCCATCTTTTGGCGATTCATGAATATCTCTTTCCTTTTGATCACGTATGCTGAATAATCTTTATCGATTATATTTCTTTCAACTAAATATCAGCTCATGAGTTGGTCGATTCCATATATTATGCTAAGGATAAGTGCTTTCTTCGTAGAAAGGAAAGATTCATATTTTCAATTGTCAAAAGTTCAAGATTATGCAGACACAACCACAAAGGAATCAATGAAGTATATTCCATGACCTTGTAAGAAAATATTTAGAGTCTCATTCTCCTTCACAAACTATCCAGGTTGTCAAAATTTGGGCGTCAACAGCTGCCCCTCTTTGAAAGTGAGCTCGTAGAAGTTGCCTTCAAAGATAGATTGAGACATAAATTTTGATCATGCACATGCACTGAATGATTTTTGATTTGATTTTTTTTTTGTTGGAAAATGAATCTATGGAAATGTTAATGCAAACGATGAGGGAACATACCGGAATAACTTATCTTCAAGGAGGGTAAAGTAATTCAAGATAGTTAGTATTACATGTCCAAGACTCATACCTTTCTACGGTCGCCCATAATAGTAACGAGGATTTGTAAGGAGACTGCTTTTCCGGGACCCGTACCTTTCTACGGTCACCCAGTATGGCAATATTTGGTTGTCTATGACCCAAACCTTTCTTCAATCGCCTTGACGAAAAAAATCGCTTTTCCAAGACCCGTACCTTTCTACGGTCGTCTGTTAGAGCAATGAATATTGTTTAGGACCCGTATCATTCTACGGTCGCTTAAACGAGAAATAACTTTCTAGGACCCGTACCTTTCTACTATCGCTTGAATGAGAAATAGCTTTTCCAAGACCCGTACCTTTCTACGGTCGCTTGTTAAAGCAATAAATATTGTCTAGGACTCGTACCATTCCACAGTCGTCTAGCATTACAGCATAGATCGTCTGATTAGGACCCGAACCTTTCTTCGGTCGCCTTAATCAGACTAAATTTGGAAAAAAAATTTTGGGGGACAGTTCGACCGAGTTGAGTGTCAATGCACTTGAGAGAGAATACCTCATAAGCACACCAATTTGATAGGGGGACCTTGGGCTACGGAAGCACGCCAGGTCAAGAACTTCGGGCTATGGAAGCACACTAGGTCGAAAACTTTGAGCTACGAGAGCACGTCGTGTCAATTAAGAGGGACATCGGATTATGAAAGCATGCCGAGTCGATGAAAAGGACTCTGGGTTACAAAAGCACGTCAGGTTAATATAAAAGAACACCGGGCTATGGAAGCACGCCGATTTAATGAAAGGGACTCTAGGCTACAAAAGCACGCCAGGTCGCCTGAATGATAAATAGTTTTTCCAAGACCCATACCTTTCTATGGTCGTCTATTAAAGCAACAAATATTGTCTAGGACCTGCACCATTCTACGGTCGCCTAGCATTGCGGCATAGATAATTTGACCAGGACCCGAACCTTTCTTCGGTCGCCTTAATCAAACTGAATCTGGAGAAAATTTTTGGGGGACAGTTCAACCGAGTCAAGTGTTGGTGCACTTGAGAGAGAATACCTCCTAAGCACGCCGATTTGATAAGGGGACCCCGGGCTATGGAAGCGCGTCAAGTCAAGAACTTCGGGCTATAGAAGCACGCCAGTCAGGAATTCCGGGCTACGAGAGCACACCGTGTCAATCAAGAGGGACATCGGGCTATGGAAGCACGCCGAGTCGATGAAAAGGACTCTAGGCTACGAAAGCACGCTATGTCAATATAAAAGAATACCGAGCTATGGAAGCACGCCGGTTCGATGAAAGGGACTCTGGGCTACGAAAGCACGCTAGGTCAAATATAAAGGGTTACCGAGCTATGGAAGCACGCCGATTCGATGAAAGGGACTCTGGGTTACAAAAGCACGCCGGGTTAATATAAGGGAAGATCGGGCTATGGAAGCACATCGGGTCGATGAAAGGGATTCTGGGCTACGAAAGCACGCCAGGTCAATGATGAGTCCCCATAAGTTATGCAAAACACTGTCACATGCACCCAATTAAACTCTATTTGTAGAGCAATGGGAAGGGTTTAATGGGCACTAAATATATACAATATAATAAAAAAAATATATTAATATTTTGTGTAATGACGATTCTAAGTTTCCTTTGGCCTCAATTGTTACTCAAATAATAAAAGTTATCAAAATAATGCCCACGACCAATCGAAGCGAACTCGTGCCGCAATGATCATTTAAAAGATCCAGCGATTTCAAATATAATAACATAGACAACGGGAAACCTAGTACAACAATGAAACATTAACGATTCCAAACGATTTAACTTGACTTTATAAATCACGGTCTTTTTATATGGCCATGTGATATGTGATGCTGACCCACATGAACATGTCAATATTGGAATATTTTTTTATCGAAGTTAATATCACAAAAAAAATTTTAAATTGATATATATGTGACAAATTTATCATATGTTAATTTTTGTTAAATTTTACTGTTAAATTATCGAGTTGAATAATACATAACAATTGACAGATATACCAATTTATGATTTTATCATTCGCCTATCATGTGTACCAATTTGTGAATTCTCTCCGTATTAATCTAGTTTGACATGAAGTCCTCCAAATCCAATTCAAGGTGGCGATGCAAGTCCAAAATCCAAGTCTCCGGCGTCAAGGCGATGAATTTAAGGTCCAGACTCCTTCAGCAATTCCAGTCGGCGTGCCCTCTACCTGCTTATTCCTGTTTCCGTCCTTGCTTTCGCGTAAAAACCAATCTATAAAATTGACACGTTAGCAACTACTCACATGCTAAAACTGAAACTTACTCGTCTTAACAATCATGGTAAAACTCCAGGTCCGAACTTTGGTCTAGGCTCGTTGGTTTTTTTGTCGCGTTCTTGCATCATCAACTGCGTAATCGCGTACGACCCCCCGTCCCGTCCCATTAAAAAAAAAAAAAAGGCGTGATGGCAGAGTACACGACACCAACTCCTTGCTGGCAGCTGCTTGGTTGCTCTCGGTCTACGCTAAGTGTAGAAATAACATACGATTTCGAGAGATTTGGGAACCGAGCAGTGGGGAAAAGTCAAGTGGGAAAAGTCAAGTGGGAAAAGTCAAGGTTTGAAACTTAGGTATAATAAGAAAAGTATTTCATTATTTTTTATAAATATTTTATTAATTTTGGTATAATGTGTAATGCAGTACTTAAAGACCAACGCCACAACAATGGCTTTCCATCTCCCGCTTCTCTCGTTCACCCTGAACTCACGCACCATGCCGGGAACTCCGCCTAACGTCGCCGATCAAGAGGACAAGCCCCACGTGGCGGTCCTAGCGAACTCCGGACTTGGCCACGCCATCCCCCTCCTCGAGTTCTCGAAACGCCTCGTGGTCAGCCACGGCTTCCGCGTCACCTTCCTCGTCGTCACCACCCTTGACCCGAACCCAGCTCAAGACCAGCTGCTAAATGCGGCGGGCCTCCCGCGTGACCTGCACGTGCTCGGCCTCCCGGCCGTCGACGCCGCCTCCGTCGTCCCGGAAGACTCCCGCCTCCTCACCTGCGTGTGCCTCATCGTCGAAGCGAGCCTCAAGAGCCTCAAAGCCACGCTCATCGAGCTAAGCTACCCGAGGGCGCTAGTCGTGGACCTTTTCTGCACTCAAGCCTTGGACGTGGCCGGCGAGCTAGGCATCCCCGCCTACTCGTTCTGCACGATGTCGGCCAAGATGCTCGCGTTCTCGTTGTACCTGCCGACGCTCGACCGAGAGGTGACGGGTGAACTGGTCGACCTGCCGGGGCCGATCCGGGTCCCTGGGTGCCCGCCGATCCGACCGGAGGACCTGCTGGACCAGGTGAAGGACCGAAAAAACGAGGATTACCGGTGGTTCCTGTACCACGTCAGCCGGTTCCCGATGGCGGCCGGGATCTTCCTGAACACATGGGAGGGCCTTGAGTCGTGTTCGCTCCGGGTGCTGAGGGAGGACTCCTTTTATAGGCAGGAGCCGGCCCCGCAGATCCACGCGATCGGGCCTCTCGTGCATGAGGACGGCGATGCGGAGGGGCTGCGCTCAACAGACATCGAGTGCTTCGCATGGCTGGACAGGCAACCGGAAGAGTCGGTCGTGTTGGTATCGCTTGGGAGCGGCGGGACGCTGACGATGGAGCAGCAGGTGGAGATGGCCTGTGGTCTGGAGCTGAGCCAGCAGAGGTTCTTGTGGATCGTGCGGAAGCCCACGGATGCCTCCGCCTCGGGTAGGACCACGAAACTCCTCGACGAACGCGTGCGTATGCTCTTGTTTTGGCTTACTCGACAGAAAATACTGACGCGATAAAATGAAAACAGAAGTGATTTTGTTAATGACTACCTACGATACATGTCCGTCTTGATTTCACCATGAAAGAACCCTGGAATACGTGCGCGCGCGTGCGTGTTGCGTGCGTGTGGAGTGCAAACAATTATACGAGTGTCTTAGAAGCGTGCCACTTTGCAAGTTATAGGAATAGACTTTACAGTAGAATTTTCGAACTCTCTCCGCATATTTCTGGTATTATCAAATGGACTGATACGCTAGCATTTTCGTCTCAGCTACGTTTTTCAGTGTGGGGAGGGACGAGGAAGACGATCCGACCAAGTATCTACCGCAAGGTTTCCAGGAGAAGACTCGAGAGGTAGGCATGGTGGTGTCCTCTTGGGCTGCCCAGGTGGCCATACTGAGCCACCCCTCCATCGGAGCATTCCTATCGCACTGCGGCTGGAACTCATCCGTCGAGAGCTTGGCCAAAGGCTTGCCGATGATAGCTTGGCCGCTCTATGCGGAGCAGAGGACGAACGCAGCGATGCTGGCAGAAGACATCGGGGTGGCCATTAGGCCGTCGGTCGAGGAGGGGAGGAAGGTGGTGGGGAGGGAGGAGATCGAGAGGGTGGTGAGGGTCGTGGTGAGCGGTGAAGAAGGGAAGAGAATGAGACGTAGGGCTCGAGAGATTAGAGATAGCTCGATCGAGAGCTTGAACCAGGGGAGCGGGTCGTCTCATGCATCGCTCGCTGTTGTGTGTGAAGATTGGAAGACGAAGTCCAGGGGATGCGAGAAAGAGCTCTGTGCGGATCCTGCTTCGTAGGCTTCGTAGGTCGCGATTGTGTTCTTTCATGAGGATATGCAGCCAGAAATGGAGCTCATAACTTTGGATGTCAAGCCTTCAGCAATAAAATCGTTCGTTCGTGTGTTTGTACGCTTCAATAATGAAAAGCTAATTTTCTCTTTTTTCCTTTTAATTTCTATTCAACATTAGAGATTTCAGAATAATAAGGTAGCACCTTATCTTGATAGTATGCTTTACATTCGTCTTCATGAGGATCTTGTACATCAAAAAGTTAGACCAGAAATCTTTATATTTGGAATAAGGGTTTAGCTTGATGCAAGGAGTTGGTCCCTACAAGGTAAGGCCTAAAAAAGGCACTGCAAGGGGAATACCTGCATTTGCTAAGCCCCTTTCCATAACATTTCATGTTCGAGAGTAGCGATAGTGATATTTTATTTTTCTTATGGGAAAAGCCACTGAAAATCCTAAATTATGCAATACCTTTATCTCAAACCTTTTTTTTTTTTTTTTTTTTTTTTTTTTTTTTTTTTTTTTTTTGGTGATGTCAAAAACCTCAAAACTTGTACTCGTGTAATATCTACACCGAGCTTTTTTTTTAATACTAAAAACCTCAAACTCATATCCGTGTCATATATTTATCCCGAATTAAATCTTAAACTTATATTTGTGTGACACATTAAATTTTGTATTACATAGGATATAAGTTTAAGGTTTTTGATGTCATAAGAAAAAATTGAGATTAATGTATCACATAGGTATAAGTTCAGGGTTTTTTATGTTACAATAAAAAATGTGGTAAATGTGTTATAGTGGACATATTTTAAGATTTCTTTGTGGCCTTTTCCCTTTTCTTAATGAAAAAAACAAAATTTGTCTCCACGCCTATTACTTCGCAATTTTTTGCATCCTTTATTTTCTAAATATCCTTTCTTTAAATAAAGAAGAAGAAGAAGAAGCTGAATTTCGTCTTCTTGAAAAACATCTAAAAATATTAGGCCCCGAATTGGCCACAAAGATTTAAACATCTCACTCACCTGCTGGGTAAGTGGCCTGCTGATAAGGAAATTGGATGGCATGTGGCTGTTTAGTTTTAAGTATGAAGTTTAATTTTTACGCTCTATAAAGAGATAAAATAAAATTTTGAGAGAGATAAGGGAATTAAAATAAGATAGACATTAAACAAAAACACATTCTAGTCACTTATCGTCAACCACGTATAGCCGCTGCTAGCCATCACCATGCAGTGATGATCTAAGGCGCATTTGAGAACATATTCTTAAAGTCCTTTAGGCCTCTAAAATCCTTTGTACAAATGCTTAGCTGTTTGATGAAGATACTTGGAAGCCCACTTGAAAAATAAAATGTATTTCCAAAAACTTTCAATGGCCTTTCTCTCAAGGCTACTGGAAACCAATTTGGCATCCCAACATTTTTCATATATAGGGGCCCAAAATTAATGAAATTTTTAATTCCAATTTTACTTTTTAAATTTTTCATATTCCTTTTTTACCCCTTAGTTTTGCACTGTTCATAGTCCCTTCCTGTAAGTTTGGAATTCATAGAGATGACTCAGGGGAGCTAAATAAACGCTTGCTTAGGGTCACTTGGATTGCATGACTTTTACATTTCGTCGCCTAGGATCAGGTGACCTTGCAAACCTATCACTTGACTCACATGATGTTGGAGTCTAGATTTGACTTACTTGAAGTCGCACAACCTCTCGACAACTCATCACTTGGGGTTATGTGACTCTAGTGTCATACTACCTAGGGTTGCTCAACCTTAGCAACCCATCACTTGGCTCGTGTGACACAGAATTCTACATCTGGTGCTCACCTTGTGTGATGTCAGAGCCTAGATTTGGTTTGCTTGAGATCAAGCAACCTCGTCGTCACCTTTCCTCTAGGGTCACGTAATATCGACAACCCATCCCTTGGGGTGCCGATATCAAATGCCCTCTCGTTTGGCTTGCCTGAGGCACGGGAGCTTGGTGACGGCTGTTTCTGAAGCTTCCAACTTTGCTTGAGTTGTTTGAGGAAGGTCACCATTACAATTTTCTTTATCTTTTAAATAAAGGTCCTCTATGCAAAGCACTATTTACATTTTGTCAAAATTATTTGCATTTATGCAAGTAGTGTTTAACAAACCTTATAGTTCTTTGCAATTATGCAAAGGTTTTGGGCTAATGCTCTCCCAAACGCATCCGAAGAAGTGGCCTTACACCATAAAGTTCAATATCCATGTGTTATATAAAAACTTCAGTGATGTCTCTCTCTCTCTCTCTCTCTCTCTTCTCTCTCTCTCTCTCTCTCGTGGGCTTGCTTTGGTGGTCCATTATTCGTGTCCGAGATTTGCTGGTTGTGTTTTCATGGGGCAGTTTCGATGTAAGGATCGATTGGTCGAGCGAAAGGCCAAGTGATGTGGAAGCCCCCAGGGAATCTCTTCCATGATAGAGGCGATCGGTTGGCGGAACGGGCCCTATATCTTGCCCAGCCTACCCATTACAGAAAGTTTATTTCACAAGCTAGCTAGATCGGGCAACCACGGGCTCGACGGGGCCCGCCCAAAAGTGCTCTTTGAGGCTTTTATTGTCCTCAAGGGACGTGTGGGCCTTCGGACCCATGACCGGATTTAATCGTGATAATTGGATGTATTATAAGTGTAGGTGACATGGTAAATATAACGTATGGTTTTGATGTTTGATATATGCACGTGATAGAGTTGTCTTTTGTGATATCACGAGTTTGAGTTAAGTTTTACGACATCCCATTAGTCAGCTCCTGGCAAAGGGTGTTTTCTTCTTAATGCATAGAGAACATTTTTAATTTCTAACATGTTGATGGAACTATAATGATAGGCTTGTCAATCCTTTAGCATGAGGGATCTTTTAGTTTAAGTGGTTATGGTTACAAATCAAACACTCTTTAGTGAAAAATTTTATAGTAACGCTGAGGGGGATAGTTGATCTAGTCGCTTCTCTCTATTCTTTTGCCAATAAAAAAAGAAAAAAAGAGGAGATTGAGGCTAAGAGTAAACGAGAGTCATGATTCTCTCTGCCGTTAACTTGAGTATAAATGATTCAAGAGCTTTTTTTTTTTTCTCTCTTTTTTCCTTCAATAATTTGAACATTTTGACTCGGTCAATCCCCACGATTCATGCAAAACGCCCACCGCACGTGCATCCAATAAAACTCTACTTCCAAAAACTTAACTGTCCAAATCTCTAAGATTCCCCCCCCCTTTTTTTTTTTTTCTTTTGCATGTAGAAAGGGATTAAATCTCATTTTTTGTATCATCCAAATTTCTTCATGTAAATAACGAGTAAATTACCTAAAAATTGTAATTATACAAATTTGATTTTGACAAATTGTGTAAATATTTAAGACAAAATTAACACAATTTTTTCGTGCTTCGAAGTGAGCGCTTTGAAGTGTGAAATGTTAGGGATAGAACTATCACCTATAGGGGGTGAACGGGTGAATATGTGAAATTTAAAAATGATTGAATATAATATTGCAATAAGACAATGTTTGGTGATAATTTTGTGTGGTGGTAAGAACTTATCGGTATATAATAATCTATCACAAGAACTAAAGAGAGTTCAACGGATAAAAAAATGCACATAACAATAATAGTGGTTCAACTTATGATAAATCTACCGACCAAAAAAAAAAAAAACTTATGATAAATCTATTTCCACTCTCCCGTGCTGATAGTCTATTGACTAGATCCACTAATTAACCAATCAAAAGTTACAACAATGGGCTAATTCCAATAAAAAAAAAAAACACCATTTTTAGGTTGAGGGACAAATCTAGCCCAAATATTTTTTGTCTCGTAAAAAAACATTAACTTTTGATCGAGCAACAATTATGGCCCCAACATTTTTTTTTTGTCTAAAAAAAATCACAAACTTTCACTTAAATCCTTGGAGAGTGGATTACTCATTGGTGGTGAGCCAAGAAGCACTTTATTCTTGATTGAGAATTTCCTTTAGGCCTTGGTGGTGAGTTTCTCTATCCCGAAATCCTTTATCCGTGGCGGATGGTTCGTCCTTTAAAAATTGGTGGTGAATTTGGTTTATCCCGATCATCATTCTTGATTGGTGGCACATCATTTATACCTTGGTGGCGATCATTTTCTATCCCTGCATTTGCATTTCATCATTCGACAACCATCCCCATACACATAATTTCTGATACATTGAATCCCGAAAATCCCCCGTTCTTGGAATCACTTGCCCACGCATGTATCAAGTAGTTATTTAATCCACTGAGGATATTCTTTTAGAATTGGCAATTTTTATTGTGGCTCCAAAAGACACAAGCCGCAGGACCCTCTTTTTGAAGCGATTTGCTCGTGCTCTATTGTCAGCAAGTTCGAACAAGCAATTCTTTAGAAAAGTGAAAAAGACCCAGGCATTTGGCTGTGGTCACTTGTTCCAGAGATCAATATTGTGGTGAAGGTAATCTCTAATCCCAGAGAAAAACAATCGAAGAGAAAAAAACAAAGTCAACCAGCCTCATGTCATGATTCCGAAGAGATGGTACATTCATCATATTTGAGATTTAACACATTTTTTTTTTAAAGTTAGGTAAAACTCACTTGATAAATGTCGATATGCTTACATAACTATTAAGTAAGTGTCCAAAAGGTGAATCACCCCATTTTTAAATTTTTGAGGACTCCCTATATAGTAAGAGTCATCATATATACTCAGGAAAATTACTAAAAAAAAGTCCTAAATTTATTATAATTGTGCCAATTCAGTTTTAAACTTTTTTTTTTTTTTTGCTAATTGAGTCATAAAATTTTTGCAATCGTGCAAGGTCAGTCATTCTGGCCAAAATTGGCCGGTCGGCGTCGGCAATAATTTTTTGATAGTATTTTATTTTTTGAAATTTTTTATTAATTTTTAAATCTTTTCTTTTTCTCCTCCCTCCTCCTTCCTCCTCCCTCCTTCTTCCTATGGCTCCGGCGACCGGCCAGCCCTTGGAGCAACCAGTCGCCAGCCATGTTAGCGTTGGTCGGCCAGTTTTGGTCGGAATGACTGAACTAACACAATTGCAAAAGGTTTATGACTCAATTGACCAACAAAATAAATTTATGACTGAATTGACATAATTGCAATATGTTTAGGACTTTTTTGGTAATTTTCTCATAATTTTTTTTAAGTTAGGTAAAACTCACTCGATAAATGTCAATATGCTTACATGACTATTAAGCAAGTGTCCAAAAGATGAATCACCCAATTTTTTAAATTTTTAAGGACTCCCTATATAATCCAACCAAAAAAAAAAAAGGACTCCCTATATAGTAAGAGTCATTATACTTTGTTGACTTTTATCGACTGACAAGGTATTGGTCTGGATGGTAAGGAAGTTCGATCATCTCCTTTTGATTTTGGGTTCAAGTCTTGTTGGGGGCATTTCATGCGTAAAATCCTAAATGTATTTGATCAGTATGGGGGAGTGGTCCCGATCATTTCAACAAGTAGGCCAGTTGAGAAATTGAGATGATTTGAATTTTTTTTTTTTTTTTTTGAAAAATGAGATGTTTTGGATTGAGTTGAGGTGCATGAAAACTAGCATGAAGATTACGTGATTGTCAAACCCCAAAAGAGTTCAACATTTGCTGCACATCGCGAATACAACAGCTCACTTCCATAATGATGGAAAACTTTCACTTGATCGAACACGTTTATGAAAATGGATTTTAACAAATTCAAAAATTGAGAGATTATTTTGTGATATCTAATGAAAACGTGAACTTAATCAATTATATAGTTTGATAAGGATTTGTGGCTCGAGATAGACACCCGATTGCGAATAGCCACTCCAAGAAAGGATGAAAGATGAAAAGGGAGAGACCAAAGAGAGGAAAAAGGAAGCACACCGGAAACTGCACCGTACCCAGACGGCTTTTCTCTCTCCTCTGTCTTCCTCCTCGGTCTCCTTTCACGTCCCTACATCATTTCTCTTGTTTCTGAACTTTTAGTGTCTTTGCGGTCAACGCCAATAATATAATATATTCCACCAATAAGATAAAGAATGATGTTATTCAATTGGCCCGATGAGATTTTTTATTCACAATTAATTTGATTTACTCTATTTACTGTCTCAAATATTGTAGGACCATGCGATTAAAATTTGCACAAAAATTATCCACATTAGTCCTAACTGCGCTGACCATGTAAGAGGTTGGCACTGAGTGGATCGCCACATCAACGATATCCGGAATGATTAAATGGGTAATTTGATAAAAGTTTAGGACTAATTTGGCAAATCATTAAAATATTCAGAATTAAAGTGGTACAATTAAAAGATTTAGTACTGAATTGGCAAATTGTCAAAAGATTTAAGATTGAATTGGCACAATTTATAAGTTTAAGATTGAATTGGTTACCATAAAATAGGTTCAGGACTTTTTAGACAATTTCCCTATTTTTCATTTATCTAGTAATCAAACCACCCCCTATTCCTTTTCGAAGTATATAAATAAATCCTTTCATTCACACGATTAATTTTTCCAATTTCATTTGATAAAGTTTTTTGGATCAAGGAAATAGCAATAGCCGTAGATCTCATCACGCTCTTTGGCATATGTCTGAGAATAACATGAAGTGATCATGGAATGACATCCATTAGTTTCGCATTTCATTTGTAAGGATGTATTGTTGTTAGAATAGTAATTGATGTGATCATACTAAATTCTTACATCAAGTGGGTTATTGGTGGTGTTCATTGATATGGCAACTTCAAATCTTGGATGCCGGCAAAATTTTTCGGAGATGAGACGAATCTTGAAGTTTAGGCATGGAGTAACTTCTTTAAAACTCAGAAACTTGTCCACTCAATCACAAGTGATAATCTTTTGAAAAGTAGTGTTGCAGACGGAGAAGAATTATTGATGAATAATAACCCTGCGACTCAATCAATTGGTGGAGTCGAGGAGGATGTTGTCTAGTTGATCTAGTAATGGAATTCGACACCCTTTATCTATCTTTTTGTTTTTTTTTATATTGTATTATAAGACGTTTATACAATATATGATTAAAAAATAAAGAAAATTTGAGAAGGGGTGGGAGGCAAAACGGGGAGGGCGTATGGGGCCGGCAATGGTGGGGGATAGCCGGTTAAGGGTCGGCTAGAGTTGCTGAGCCTCGATTAGTGGTGGCGACCCTCATCGACCGTATGTAAGGGCTTGCATGCCCTAGCCCAAATCGGGCGAGCGTCGATATAGCCAAGGACAACCCCGCCACTGGCAACCCTCACCAAATCAAGGGAGGGCTGTGACCTTTACCCATATTTGGGCAAGAGCTTGTAGGCCCTCACTTGTGGTTGGGGAAGGTTGTCGAGCCTCGACCATTCTCAGCGATGGTGGGGCGGTGGCGGCCAAGGCTACAAGGCCTTGCCGCTTGGTCTCACCCTTCTTCTTAATTAAACTTTTCTATAAAAAAAACACACGTCAGCATTTTTTGTTAGTCAAGGTGAATAGAGTGAACGGAATAACTTGATCGTACCAATTTGACAAGTATTATGACTTGATTACACTTTTTGCAAGTTTTAGGACTTGTGCATTTATCCCAAACCAAAAAATGCCTAAAAGATGGTCATGATAGTGTCTTTGGCTCTTTGTTGTAATTTGCTACTTCGTCCACTTGGAATCCCATTGCTTGATATCGATAAGCCCATTGCTGCAGCTTTAGAAACAAGTCAGAAGGGAGGAAATCCCTCTATATGCCATAGCAAATGCCTAGGGTACAAGTTGAACAAAGATTCATTATGAGATAACTCAAACTTGATATATCGTGAAAGACAGTGGGAAAAGACTGATAAATTTTGGGAGAGGGTATGATGATATACAAAATGACTGAAAAAAATAAAAAGAATAGTCACGATAGAATCTCCAATTCTTTATTTCGAATTTGCTATTTCGTAAGCTTAGAACTTAAATGTCTGAGATCGATGAGCCCATTGCCGCAGCTCACCAATAAGTCAAAAGCAAGGACATCTCTTCATGTGAGGTAACAAATGTATATACTCTATAACCAACTGCTTGTTCTCGGGAAGCTATGACTAATTCATCCTAATTAAGGAGTGATTATCTAGTGCCATCGTGTGAACTTTGATCAAACAGGCAAAAGACACTGGAAGAAAAGCTTGGTCCAGGGAACAATCATGAAACCAATCGTTGAAGCCAGATCATTAGAGGCCCATCAACACGACGATAAGACCACCGTCTTCATATGGCCCAAATCCATTATCGGCCCCGCTTGGTCCACCTTTATCCACACTTGGCACACGCATAATTTCTACAATAATCATTATTGCATACATTAATATTATAAATGAAGTAAGACATCTTGCCGTGGAGAATTAAGTGGTGGCGATTGATGATTTGGTCCTCATATCATATGTATGGATTTTAAATAGGTTAGGGGATTTAGTGATAAGGCCATATTTACCTCTAACTCTAATTAGGGGAAGCTAGATACAACTAGCCCTTTCATTGGTAGATTAGAAACATGTACGAAGATAGTCACATATAATTTGAATATTGTAAAACGTTTTCTCTACTCATGAATGGAAGGAGGAAAACGCAACCCTTTATTGTGTTAGCGCTAATGCCACCATTTTGTAGGTATATATTTTCAATAATTATTATTTAAATAGCCTAATGAAGATGGAAGATATTAACATATTCCTAGGACATCGATGAAATTATAAATATTGTACTTTGTCGGCGGAAATATCTTTTTTAAATCTTTAATTTTAGGGATACTTTTTTGTATTAAGCTCGGGCAGTTAAATCCTTCAATTTTTGTTTTCTAAAATTGAGTATTTTATTTTGCATAATTTCTTAAATAAAGTGATTTGGTCTAGAACTTTGATGTACCGTAGCGCCAATATTTATTAGTATATTAGCAAACACACAAAAAGAAAATGAATAAGTGTGTTGAAAGTTCTAAAAAGTGTTATGAAATTGTAATTGAGTTTTAAAACTTTCAAAAAGTACAATTAAGTCCTAAAACTTGTCACGAAAGTACAATTGAGTCCTAAAACTTTGAAAAGTGCAATTAAGTCATAAAAATTATTAAATTAATCCGATTAAGTCCTTTTGTTGAATACATTTTTGAAAATTTTAGGCATTGATTGTACTTTCGTAATAAGTTTTAAAATTTAGTTGTATTTTTTGAAAGTTTTAGGATTCGATTGTATTTTTGTGATAAGTTTTAAGACTTGATTATACTTTTTGAAAATTTTAAAATTCATTTTTATGTTCATGATAAGTTTTATGGCTTTCATTGCATTTCTGAAAAAATAAAAAAAATACATGTGTGAGAGAGAGAGGTCGTTTTCCGTATTCCCTTGGAAAAATGAAGATCATTCTACCAGTACAAAAGAAGACAATGACAACCAAAGCTTTGGACGGCATAATTAATACAACTCTTACCTATGGAGCAATTTAAATGTTGACCCTTGTAAGTACGATCACGTCCGCATCGAGATTATTTATGTTAAGAATTAGAGGAATGAGAAAAAGGGCGAACTCGTCTCCTTTTCGAACTGATGACAGACAGCCGCTTCCATCATACTACTACTAATTCCATAGGCTAATTCCAAAAAACAAAAGCACCAACTTTAGATCAAAGAACAAATTTAACCAATTTTTTCTTGCAAAAAAACACAAATTTTAGGTCAAATGACAATTCTAGCCCTAACCTTTTTTTTTTTGTCTTGAAAAAAATCACCAACTTTCACTTAAATCCTAAATCTAGCCCCCCTTAATTTAGATCCAATTATGTGCACTTGCTAGTTGAAATTAAAACAGTACTCATTGTCTTCTTGTTTGAGCTATTGCTTGAAGAATAATGGTGAAGCAATTCATCGTTTCCTTCACTATCAAGTAAAAAAATCTTCAAATTGGATTTTTCTAGTCAGATTTTGTCGTTTGGTCGTAATATGAAGCTATAGACCACCGCCTATTGAGTGACACCATGGACGAGATCCGCCAAGCTCATGGCTATAACTATTTTTCTTGAAACAAGGTTAACCTCAAATGGAGAGTTAATGGTAATGGTTAGATTTGGAATAGGGTTGAAAGTTTGTGATTTTTTATGAGACAAAAAAGAAAATAATTGAGGGTAAGAATCGTTACTCAATCTAGAATTGGTACTTTTTTATGAGACAAAAAAAAGTTTTGGCCAGATTTGTCTCTCGACCTAAAGTTTGTACTTTTTACGAGACAAAAAAAAGTTTGGGCGCCATAAAGGACCGAGGTCTGATATCTCTCTCTCTCGCCGTGGGTCCTCATCGGAGCTCCGTTCGTCTACCGCCGGGTTGGAGCTGTTCTTCGGAGGTTTTGGACGCCTTCTACTGCTCTTCAAACCCTCTAAAGTGCTGCCTAGTACGTGCTCTTCTGTGGGTTTAATTTGGTTGCGATGGGTTAGGGTTTTGTTCGCGGTTCTACTGTTTCGAGTCTGCTGAATTGATGGAGCCCGGACCCTTCCGGGCCCGTTTTGATGATGAGGGGCCGAGTAATCGAAGCCCTTCCCCTCCCGTTCATCCCTGTTCATGGACATCCCTCGTTGGTTGCCCCTTTATTGAGCAAACAGAGGCCGAATCCTTCGTCCCTATCTGCTGCGAGCGAGAACAATGACTGGCGACCTCCTCCTGCTCCTGTTAAGGCGCGTCAAAAGAGTAGAGGTAGATCGACATCCAAGCGCCCTCAATGCAGGGGTGAGTCGGAAAACCCGTTAACTCGGTCTTGGGCTGCTGTTGCTAGTGGAGTGAATAAAGGATATGATCTTGAATATACTCCGCCGACCTTTGTGAATAATAAACTGGTTATACGGATGACAGAGAATCGATCTTGAAGCTGCGATCCCAAGCTCTTTGAGTGCCTTGTGGGGTATTTCATTGGAAGGCGGTTGCCGTTTAAAGTTATTGAAGATGCTCTTAAAAAAGCCTGGGGTCCGAACCTGCTCGAAGTCATGTCTAATGGGCGGGGACTGTTTGTTTTGCGCATACCAGATAGGGAGTTCCGAAGGAAAGTCCTTGAAGGAGGCCATTTAACAATTGCAAGGATTCCTCTGGTTTTGCAGCAATGGAAACCAGGTTTGGAACTCAGTAAAGACACCCATCGTTCGGTTCCGGTTTGGGTGAGACTTCGGAACTTACCTTTTTCATTTTGGTCAGCTCAATCCATTGGAAAGGTGGCCGGTCTTTGTGGGTAAACCACTCTATGTGGATCGGCGGACGGAGCGAGATGACAATGCTAACGTTCGCCGGGGTTTGTGTTGAAATAACAGCCCAAAGCAACCAACTTGTGAATCTATTGAGCGATCCTTGATGGTAAATCGGTGGAAGTGGAAGTTGAGTATGAATGGAAACCGCTTGCTTGCCTAGTGTGCAGTATCTTTGGTCACAGCTGTAAAACAGCTGCTCCTCCAAACTCTGCTGTTCCTCCTGCAGAAGCTAATAAGGTCTTGAATGCTAGTGTTGGAATCCATCCTGCTCAAGACAAGTCTGTGCATCCTAACTCCCCTACTTGTCCAGATGGTCCTGCTCTCTCTCAGAATTGTCAAAAACAGGTTATGATAGACTTACAAGTTCCACTTACTACCCCAGGCATGGACATGATCGATCCTGAGATTGATTCTCATCTGCAACTGGAGGCAACCGCACTTGTTCCTCCTAAGCCTTCGAAGATCTCTGCTGCTGGGGGTTCTACATCTGAGGATGGTCGTGAATTGGTGGCTATGTTCTCAGCTCCTGCTGCCGATCTAGAATGGAAGCAGGTGAAGGGGAAAGGCAGGAAAAAGAAAAAGCATGCGAGAAGGAAGCGCCTCTTTTGGTCTATACCCTACAGTGAAGGAGGAGCTCCCTCCCCTTCACTTCGGGTTGGAAGCTCGGATGAAATATGCAACTCTAGTACTCAAATGGAATTAAATGATGAAGATGTTTTGTCTGTGGGTTCCCCTTCGCCAAAAGACCCGGCTCCGGCGGGTGCTCGAAGTATGCAAGAACAGCTCCTCTTGCTTCTTCCTGACCCACCACCCTCGGTGGCTTCAAAAGCGCCTGCCATAGGCCGCAGGTCTAAGAAGAGGTAATTCTGTCCCTCTATCCTTTTTGATATGTTTTTTGGCTTTTGGAACATTAGAGGCATGGTCAACCCTTTTAGGCGGGCGGAGATCGAAGATTTTCTTGCTGTTAATAAACTCGCCCGATTGGCCTTTTTGAGACTAAAGTTCCGAGGAATATTTTGATTCTATCTCGGCTTCCTTAATTAGTGGATGGAATTGGATTGCAAACTATGAGTATTCTTCTCGTGGTAGAATCGGGTTGGTTGGAACCCGGATCTTATTTCTTTTGTGCCTATCTCTATCAATGATCAGTGTGCATGGTAGTCTCGAAGTTTAATATGTCCGGTGTGAGCCTCTTTGCATCTCTCGCTATTTATGGGGAACATACTTTTGTGCGTCGTAGACCTTTGTGGGAGGACCTCCTCCACTTCAATGACTTGATGCGGGATTCGGCTTGGCTTGTTGCTGGTGATTTCAACACCATTAAAGACCCATCCGATCGAGTTGGAGGTTCCAACGATGGATCCCTTATTTTGATGAGTTTGCCCAATGCTTAGCACAAACGTAACCGATGGATCTCGATATGTTAGCCTCCGTTATACTTGGTCTACCTCGGTAGGGGACGCCAGGAAGATGAGGAAGATCGACCGTGTTCTGGTTAACAACAAATGGAACCTTGATTTCTCGTTCTCTGAGGCTTCGTTTTTGAACCCTGGTATCTCGGACCATACTCCTATGATCGTCAGAGTTCTTCAGCCGATCCCGAGGAGGAAGCCGTTTAAGTATTTTGAATTTTGGGCTGACTACCCGGACTTTAAATCAGTTGTCCGCCAGGCTTGGGACTCCTCCATCACAGGTGTTCCAATGTACATGCTTGTTTCCAAGCTGAAAATTGTGAAAGCTCGACTCAAGTTACTTAACCAAGACGCCTTCTCGGATATCTCTGTGAGGACGGCCGAAGCAAGAGAGGCCCTTCAAAGCACTCAGGTTAGCCTTCAATCGGACCCTTACAACCTTTCTCTTGCTTGAGTTGGAAAAATCTAAGCGTCGTGTTTTGTTTGATCTCGAGGAATCAAGAAGAATCCTTCTTCGGACAAAAGTCGAGAGTGAGATGGCTAAAAGAAGGTGACAGGAATACTAAGTTTTTCTACCATTCGGTGAAGAGGAGGCAGCTTACTAATAGGATCCTTTCCGTTAAGGATCAGTCGGGGGCTGTTATCACTGATCCTGTTCTTGTGCCGCAAGTTTTTGTCCGGTTTTTCTCGAATTTGCTCTCTCATCATGAGGCTTTATCTAAACCTTCGCTTCAGGAGTTGAAGACGTTTGTTCGTCACCCACTTTCTGATGCTCAGGTGCGGTCCCTGTGTGAGCCGGTTTCTCCCTTTGAGATTAAGAATACTCTATTCTCCCTTGCCAAAAGCAAGGCCCCAGGTCCCGATGGATTCTCAGTAGAGTTCTACAAGACTAATTGGGACTTAGTGGGGCCGTTGGTGGTGGAAGCAATCCAGGATTTCTTCTCTTCGGGACTGCTCCTAAAGGAGGTAAATACCACTATCCTCGCCCTAGTTCCTAAAGTCCCTAACACAAGTGCAGTCACTGATTTTAGGCCTATCGCATGTTGCAATACCATTTATAAAGTCATTACGAAAATCCTTGCTAATCGCATTGCTGCTGTCTTAAATGATTTGATAAGCCCTTCACAAAATGCTTTTGTAAAGGGTAGGAGGATAAGAGATAATATCCTCATCACTCAAGAGTTGTTTGTTGGATTTCACTTAGAGCCTTATCTACCCAAATGTGCTGTTAAAGTTGATTTCCATAAGGCCTATGACACGGTTGATTGGGATTTCTTGGAGCTTGCTCTCCGTGCCTTCTGTTTTCCCAAGTGGATTATTTCGCTAATTATGGTTTGCGTACGTACGCAGAAATATTCCATCTCTATCAATGGTGAATTGCATGGTTTTTTCCCTGCTGGAAGAGGACTTAGGCAAGGTGATCCTATGTCACCTTACCTATTTACCTTAGTCATGGAAATTTTCTCCGGAATCTTGCTCTCCGTACCGCTAGCAATGACTTCAAATATTTCGGAGATGCAAATCTATGCGGCACCGACTCACCTCTTTTCGCCGATGACGTATTCCTTTTCTCGTCAAGGCGATTGGGCGTCGGTGACGTTGTTAAAAAGGGGTTTGGACATTTTCTCCTCTTGGAGCGGCCTCTACCCAAATAAAAACAAAAGTGAGATCTTCATCTCGGAGGGGATTCATCTCTTCGTAATATGATGCAATGGGCCTTCGGTTTTCAAGAAGGGAAGCGCCGGTTCGCTATTTGGGTGTTCCGATTATTACTACTAGATTGGGGAAAGCAGATCGTGTTGCATTGGTCGACCGTATTACGCCGGGGTTCAATCTTGGGCGCAACGTTTTTGTCCTTTGCGGGAGGCCGCAACTCATAAGGTCGGTACTCCTTTCAATTCAAGCATATTGGACTAGTGTCTTTAACCTTCCATCCTCGGTTATAGATAATATTGAGCGCATTTTGAGACAATTTTTATGGAAGGGCACGACCCTTGGCCGGGGTGGGGCCAAAGTCTCCTGGGACGATGTCTGTCTCCCGAAGGTTGAGGGCGGTCTAGGCATTCGGAAACTTAAAGATTGCAACAAAGCCTCCATGCTTAAATTTATTTGGATTCTTTTCACTGATAAATAATCGTTGTGGTGTCGGTGGGTACACTCTAACTTCTTAAAGAAAAGAAACTTTTGAATTTCTTCCCGGCCTCGTTGTTGTTCTTGGGCATGGAAAAAAATCCTTCAAGCGAGGAATTACTTTCGCTTATCCTTTGTGTGGAAGATTGGAAATGGCCTATCGGTGTCTCTTTGGCATGATCACCGGCTTTCTTGTGGCCCGCTTGATGCCTTTATCCCTTACTCATTCCGTGAAGGCTTATGTCTTCCTGACAATGCTGTTGTTGCGGATCTATTTACCTCTATGGGTTGTTTATTTAAATCCTTTTTGGAAAGATGGGGGATCTCTCTCCCGGTCCTCTTTTCGGCTCGTGACAGTTTTGGTCTTTGTGCCGTGACGCTTCGGATCCTTCTCTCGTAACTTCAGCATGGAATTCCATTAGAGTCAAGAAGGATCGTGTTGATTGGGCGTCTTTTGTTTGGGACAATGTTTGTAGCCCCGCGGTTCCGTTTAATTTATGGCTTATAACCAAAAATCGCCCGCCGACTCGATGATCGCTTCTTTCTTATGGAAGGATCGACTATAATGTTTGTGCCTTCGCAATGATGTTCCAGTTATGTCGAACATTTATTCTTCGGGTGTCGCACCTTGGCTTCTCTGGCCTACTTTTGGGCCGCCAAGTGTAACCTCCCGTGGCGGAATAGATGTTGGAAAGATATCCTCAGTTGGGCCTTAAAATTCTTATCCGGAAAGGACTTCTTCCATTGCATTGCGCGATTCTCGTTTGGAGTTATGTGTCACCTTATTTGGAAAAGAGGAATGCGATTATATTTCGGGGCGAATCCTTAGTGGTCTCCGCTCTAAAAAACCACCTTATTAAGGTTGTGAGGGATAAAGCTATAACATTCAAAGATGTTCCTCCTACCCCTAGGAATAAGAGGCTTCAGCGTGGTTGGGGGTTCGACCTTGCGGTGTTCTCTCGTCTGCCTAGTGCTCCTTAGTTGCTGTTTTGCGCGAGTTGCTCCTATCTTTCTTGGCTCTCCGTTCTTAGCCGCTTCCTTTGGGGGGCTGAGGGTGCGTCAGCCTTGTTATCTCTTTCCCGCTTGTTGTTTTGTTGTTGTGCCCTTGTGGCTTTCTTGTTTGCCTTTGTGGCTTCTGACATTGGCTCCCCTACACTCTGTCTCCTTTTGAGGATTGAGTGTACGTTTTTGGGGCCGGTCTTTTGTATATTGCCTTAGCTTTTTATATCTATATTACCTTTTACCAAAAAAAAGAAAAAGTTTGGGCTAAATTTGTTTATCGACCTAAAGTTGATATATATATATATATATATAGTTGGATTAGCCCTTCAACAACTAAGTACTCTTGACTTGAGTTAGTGTGATCCAAACTTCTGATCTCACACTCTAGCAATAACCTCTGAGTGATCATAAATTTAAGCTCACAAAGACAAGTATGTAAGAACGAAGCTCTCTAGAAATTTGGAATTTTTAGACTTCAGTTTTCTGTCATCTCTTCGGTATCATGACTTCCTTTAATACTTCTCAATATCTAAGCAGATCGTTTGACAGAGACTTTGAGGATTATTCACCCAATCAACTAGTTGGACTTGAATGATATGGAAGATTTGATTGCTTTAAGAATGCAAAGAATAAAGTCTTCCTTTATTCCGTTACCCATACAATAGATTGGGTTTCCATAAGTTGAATTCTTCGTATGGAAAGTTCGTCTTGTCTCAAAATGATTTTTGCATGTATCACAAATCTCCAATCAGGAAAGATTATTATGATATTCATCCCTCTTGCACAATTAATAAATATAGCAAGAAATCTATGCCAATTTCCTAGCCATTACACGAAGATTTGAGATCTTCTTAGAATGCCTGACGATAATCCTCATACAATCATGCATTGTTCCTGATTATCAAGTTCAAGCTTGTAGAGAAATTGATCTCCAGTAAGCCTCTAAATATGATGAATACGAGCTTATCAATTTGTTCCAATAATATCACTTGGAAAAACTCATCATCAAAAGCAAGAGTGAAGTAAGCAAATTTTTGTTAATCTTCAAAATCAATTAAGGAAATTTCTTCCACATGAGAAAGCAAGGCTTTTTTCATCCAACGTTATGGAATGTGTGGACTTGCATCCAACCTTCTTAACTAGGGGCTTCCCTTGGATCCTTGGTGTTCGGTTAAAAGGTAACCTCACCAAAAGAAGGGAGCTTGCGCTCCTACGAGGACTTCCGTGGCCTGTTCATGTGATATATAGGAACGACAAGTTTCATAGATGCGTTCCTTTTTGTAACGTATGGATGCTCACACGCTTCACATCCCTACTTCCCTTGTATTTTTATCTTCCCTAAGCTATGTTGGACACGTTACACGTGCTTCCGTGTCATGTCCGACACGTGTCGGACCGTGTTGGACACATCGATACACTCGGACACGCGTTGACCGCGTGTCAGATTTGTCGACACGTGGTCAACTTTTGTTGACATGTTTTGACACGTGTGTCCGAAAGACAATGGAGGGTGGAGGCGAGGGCGAGAGAGCAGAGATGAGGCCGTGCGCGAAGGCAAGCCCGCGACGGCGAGAGACGGTGAGAGAAAGAGCAGAGACGAGGCGAGGGCCGTGAGGAGGAACTTCACGAGGGAGGCGCGCGTGGGGGAGGGCGGCGTTGTCGAGTGGGGCGGCGGCGGTGTCGTCGAGTGGGAGGAGGAGGAGGAGGAGGAGGAGGAGGGGTTCGCGGTGGTGTGCAGCCTCTCGGCGCACATGGACCGCGCGTTCCATCCCTGGTAAGCGGAGATCGAGAGGAAGAGGAGAGGAAAGGCGTCGTGCGGCGAGGAGGAGGAGAAGAAGGTGCTGCTAGGGTTTTGAGAAGGAAAATAAAAGAATAAAAAAGGGACTTGGCGTGTTGGAGGGAGGGGGAAGTGACAAGAGCTGTTTCTCCCATGCATCACCATTGTCAGGGAGTTAATGAGCCTCTCCACAATTGGACATCGAGCTTTTTTGAAGCCCTTGACTGAGCACCTACCGGCACTGTGCGGAACACAAGTGGCGTGCTTGGCAGGCGAGTTGGATGGCAAGATAACCATCAATGAGAGGTCATTCACCCAAAAGCAATAAATGGAGTTGTCAGAATAATGTTAAAGATGGAGAGAAGGACAATGGAGGAGGGAGGGGGAAGTGACGGGCTGATAGCCGTCAAGTGGAGGGAAAAAATGGTGAAAAAAATTTGGGGTGGGAAAGAGACGAGGGAAAAAATGGAGTTTGGGCGCGGGAGGGGGTTGGGGGTGGACCATCGAAAAAATTATTCAATAAAATAAAAAATATTTTCAAAAAATAAAAGTAATATATGTTGAATGATTAGTGTAAATCCATTGTAGGTTATTTTTTAAATTTGAATCAAATTAATTAAAAATAAAAATATTCATTTAATATACAACGGGTCTCAGCGTGTCGGAATATTTTATTTTTGAGAAATGACGTGTCGTGTCGTGTCGTCGCGTGTCGATACTACCTAGTCCCTAAGAGGAGGTAATATATTCCGGACAAGTATCGAGATGAAGTCTTTTAAAAAAATTTGTTTAAGTCCAGTGTTCGAATGGAATATCTAGATTTCAGATTACGGAAAAGTCGTCTCTCGGCAACACTCGCACACTGCGTCCAAAGGCACGCAAGCCCCATCGCCTCAGTTTCCCGAACCGCGCTCAACTTCAACCCACCAACTTTGTGATATTAATGATACTACAGGGTATGCAATATTCGCCCCCCTTCTTCTCCCGCAAATGCCATGTCAAGCATCCCAAGTATACGAATCCGGCCGCACGCACTGAAGGATCATTCATAAGTGCGCCCTGCTGTGAAATATCGACACAAATTCTCAGCCACATATCGAAACCATGCTTGCTCCAATTTGTGATGTTATTTCTTTAGTCTCCGTTTATTTTACAAAAAATAAGTGATTTGAAAAATATTTTCCTGAAAATGAACCTTGTATCATTTACAAAAATGAATGAATGAATTTTTTCTTGTTGTCCATGTATTATTTAAACATAAATTATTGCTGAAATGGCGACATTTTTCATCAATTAATTATTTCAAGTAATACAGACGATCATTTTTTGATTTTTTTTTTAATTATTCATTTTTCGCGAAATAAATAAAACTTTAGAAATCACATTTCCTTCCCCTCTTTTAGGAAGGGCATAGATAGACAAGAATTCGCTCGAAACCACCTAATGATCTGCCTAGCATCTGTGCAACTTCGTCTTTTGTTCTTCTTTATTGAGTTATCTCAACTTCGAAAGATGATATGATTTGAATGCATGCCTATTTGATTTTGGAATTTAGCTAAATTTTATCGGCCCTTAAACACCATTCAACGTCAGATACTGAATCAGCCCCTCAAAACCAGAATAATATCAGATAAAATTAGTGGACTCTAAGGAAGAAGGGGGAATTTGGTTCTCTCCCACTTGCAGACAACTTTGAGAATTAGCGTACGAAAAAAAAAAAGTGCCGATGCCCGATTTGGCTAATGGTTTTCCTAGACCGTTCAGATTATTCGGGCCCATTTAAAAGGAGACAAAAAAGAGTACGGGGGAGTTCTAGAAGAAGGGTTGTGTTGTGTTGGAAGATATGCCGCGATTGCACATGATATTTAACAGAAGATTTGATCCGATTATAATTGTACACAAATCAATTAAAGATTAGATTTAGATTTAAATTGATTCTTAAAATCCTTTACTTCCATTCATTATGTACATCTTATATTATATCTACATGGGACTGTACATTAGAAACTATTAAAGAGAGAATACAAAAATCTTCCAAAATTCTCCGTCTTCAGTCACGATTCCTTTGCTTCCTTTAGTTTCTTTCATGTTGTCATGAAGTCTGATCCAAAAGCTGAAATTGTTGAAGTGTTGGGAGGTTACATGAGCTTTTGGTGAGGAAAATTGTTTGATAAGTTCTAAATTTAATAAACGGTTGCTAATTTAACTTTAATTTTTTTTAATTTTATTAATTTTATTAATTTAATCATAAATCTTTACGATAAATATCAAAGTAGTCATTAAGGCCGATTTTCATCGAAAACCTATGTTGCACGGACACGTTACACGCGCGAGAGACAACAAGAGAAAGAGCAGAGACTGAGGCGAGGGCCGTGAAGAGGAACTTCACGAGGGAGGCACGCGTGGGGGAGGGCGACGTCGTCGAGTGGGGCGGCGGCGGCGTCGTCAAGTGGGAGGAGGAGGAGGAGTTTGCGGCGGTGTGCAGCCTCTCGGTACACAGGGGCCGCGCGTTCCATCCTTGGTAAGCAGAGATCGAGAGGAAGAGGAGAGGAAAAGCGTCGTGCGGCGAGGAGGAGGAGAAGGCGCTGCTAGGGTTTTGAAAAGGAAAATAAAAGAATAAAAAAGGGACTTGACGTTTTGGAAGGAGGGGGAAGTGACAGGAGTCGTTTCTCCCGTGCATCATCACCGTCGGGAAGTTAATGAGCCTCTCCACAATTGGACATCGAACTTTTCTGAAGCCCTCGACTTTTACCGGCACTGCGCGGAACACAGGTGGCGTGCTTGTCAGGCGGGTTGGAGAGTAAAGTAACCATTTAATGAGGAGGTCATTCACCCAAAAGCAATAAATGGAGTTGTCAGGATAATGTTAAAGATGGAGAGAAGGACGATGGAGGAGAAATGGGGAAGTGATGAGCTGACAGTGGAGGGAAAAAAAATGAAAAAAATTTGAGGGTGGGAAAGAGACGAGGGAAATAATGGAGTTTGGGCGCCCGGGGGTAGGTGGGGTGGACCATCGAAAAAATTATTAAATAAAATTAAAAAATATTTTCAAAAAATAAAGGTATTATATGTTGAATGATTAATGTAAATTCATTGTAGGTTCTTTTTTAATTAATTATTTATTTATACAACGTATCCCAACGTGTCGGGATTTTCTATTTTTGAGAAATGACGTGTCGACGTATTGTGTTGTGTCGTGTCGCGTGTCCGTGTCACATGTCGGTCCTACCTAGTCGAAAACTGCCGATGAGGTAATGCGACATGTAGAATAGCTAGCAATGATTGGATCGCCACATCAGTGATTTTTGGTGAAAAATGACTTAAAAGACTACTGAAATTTCGCGCTAAAATTAAAACTAAGTTGAGAAAATTTAAAAATTTAAGAGAGAACTGATACTTTTTAATAAATTTAGAATTGATTAGATAATTTTTCCGTATTTCGTGTAAGCTTTCCCGTAATAATTAGACTAGGAAAACGGGACGCCATAGATTTTAAGGGCATTAAGTGGACTGTTGAAGTCGTTCTTTCTCGTGTGGATGTATGTATGTACGTCAACGAAAGCCGATGGCAACAGACAGGGTAAGTGCGCTTTCTTGTATTTTCTTGTAAGGTCGTTTTTATTTTAGAGCAGCCACCAATTTGTTTTAATGTGCGTTCGGTCGTCATTTTTAGTCGCTCTCGACCATGCAAGAATTTTTGTACAATAATTGTCCGGCGCAAACTTTTCTGTATAACGTAACGAAATTCAGAATCACACCAATCTATAAAAAAGACATGCAATGTCGCAAAAACTAACACCACGACAAGCGCCTTCCGTCTCCCGCTTCCCCCGTTCACCCCCAAACCCCCCACGCCATGCCGGAGAATGCGTCGGCCGTCGCCGATCGAGACAACAAGCCCCACGTGGCGGTCCTAGCGAACTCGGGCCTCGGGCATGTCGTCCCCCTCCTCGAGTTCTCGAAACGCCTTGTGGTCGGCCACGGCTTCCGCGTCACCTTCCTCGTCGTCACCACCGTCGACCCGACCCCAGCTCAAGACCAGCTACTAAATGCGCCGGGCCTCCCGCATGACCTGCACGTGCTCAGCCTCCCGGCCGTCGACACCGCCTCCGTCGTCCCGGAAGACTCCCGCCTCCTCACCCGCATATGCCTCATCGTCGAAGCGAGCCTCAAGAGCCTCAGAGCCACGCTCATCGAGCTGAGCTACCCGAGGGCGCTAGTCGTGGACCTTTTCTGCACTCAAGCCTTGGACGTGGCCGGCGAGCTAGGCATCCCCGCCTACTCGTTCTGGACGATGTCGGCCAAGATGCTCGCGTTCTCGTTGTACCTGCCGACGCTCGACCGAGAGGTGACGGGTGAACTGGTGGACCTGCCGGGGCCGATCCGGGTCCCTGGGTGCCCGCCGATCCGACCGGAGGACCTACTGGACCAGGCGAAGGACCGAAAAAACGAGGGGTACCGGTGGTTCCTGTACCACGTCAGCCGGTTCCCAATGGCGGTCGGGATCTTCCTGAACACGTGGGAAGGCCTCGAGTCGTGTCCGCTCCGGGTGCTGAGGGAGGACCCCTTTTATAGGCAGGTGCCGGCCCCACAGATCCATGCAATCGGGCCTCTCGTGCATGAGGACGGCGATGCGGAGGGGCCGCGCTCGACAGACGTCGAGTGCTTAGCGTGGCTGGACAGGCAACTGGAAGAGTCGGTCGTGTTAGTATCGCTTGGGAGCGGCGGGACGCTGACCATGGAGCAGCAGGTGGAGATGGCCTGGGGTCTGGAGCTGAGCCAGCAGAGGTTCTTGTGGATCGTGCGGAAGCCCACGGATGCCTCCGCCTCGGGTAGGACCACGAAACTCCTTGGCGAGAGCGTGCGTATGCTCTTGTTTTGGCTAACTCGATAGAAAATAGTGATGCGATAAAATGAATGCAGAAGCGATTTTGTTAATGACTACCTACGATACATGTCCATCTTGATTTCACCATAAAAGAACCCTGGAATACGCGCGCGCGCGTGCGTTTGGAGTGCAAACAATTACACGAGTGTCTTAGAAGCGTGCCGCTTTGAAAGTTATAGGAATAGAGACTTTACAGTAGAATTTTCGAACTCTGTCCATTTGTTTCTGGTATTATCCAGTGGACCGATACGCTAGCATTTTCGTCTAAGCTACGTTCTTCAATGTGGGGAGGGACGAGGAAGACGATCCGACCAAGTATCTACCGCAAGGTTTCCAGGAGAAAACTCGAGAGGTAGGCATGTTGGTGTCCTCTTGGGCTGCCCAGGTGGCCATACTGAGCCACCCCTCCATCGGAGCATTCCTATCGCACTGCGGCTGGAACTCATCCGTCGAGAGCTTGGCCAAAGGCGTGCCGATGATAGCTTGGCCGCTCTACGCAGAGCAGAGGACGAACGCAGCGATGCTGGCAGAAGACATCGGGGTGGCCATCAGGCCGACGGTCGAGGAGGGGAGGAAGGTGGTGGGGAGGGAGGAGATCGAGAGGGTGGTGAGGGCCGTGGTGAGCGGTGAGGAAGGGAAGAGAATGAGGCGTCGAGCTCGAGAGATTAGAGATAGCTCGGTCGAGAGCTTGAGCGCCGGCGGGTCGTCTCATGCATCGCTCGCCGTCGTGTGCGAAGATTGGAAGGCGAAGTGTCGAGGATGCGGGGAAGTTTGACCGAGGATATACAGCAAGAAATGGAGCTTGTAACTTGGGATGGCAAATCCTTTACAATAAGATTTCATGTTCGAGAGTGGTAATAGTGAGATTTCGCAATCATTTTGCATCCTTTATTTTCTGAGAATCCTCACTTTGAATATAAAAAAGAAGCTAAATTACGTCCTCTTGAAAAATATTCGCATCATATGAAACCTCAAAGTGACTGCAAAGTCTTAACACCTTTAACATTAGTCACTCGTCATCAACCACGTACTGTTGCTGCGGGCGATCGCTGTGCGGCGATGAATTATTTTCGGAAAGTTCTTACATACGCATCACGCGCGCACACCCTTTTAACTTCAGCGTTGAATCGCCCAGGCTCTACGTGGGACCTACATCAATTAACGACCGAGATTGGAGCTCATATGTTTCAGAAACATACGAGAACTGCCCTCTTACGTAATTTTTTCCCCCCTGTCGGACAGTCGCTGCGTCATAAGCGTCACGTATCATTTCCGCGCGCAAGCCACGTCCTTGCTCCCTTCCAGCTCGGGAGATCGCAGGCACTTCGCATGGATCGTATCGACAAAATGCGCGAACGGCGAAACGCTGAGAGTTTCATCAAACACTTCCTCTCGCGAAACTCCGCAGACTCTCGGTTACTCTCGGTTCTTCAAACCTAACTGCTTCCGCGAGAGCTTCCAGCATCCATCAATGGAGCCCGAGCTCAAGCACCCGCCGATGATCGATACGAAGCTGCCTCGGGACGAGCTGGAGGAGAAGTTCGCCCCGTTCGTCCGCCGAGACGTGTATGGCCCCACGGGGCGTGACGATCCGCCTCTGGCGGAGAAGGTTCTCCTAGGCCTCGCGCTGGTGACGATCGTCCCCTTGCGCGTCGTGGTCGCCGTGAACATGGCGCTGTTCTACTACTCCATCTGCAGGGTCTGCACTCTCGGGGTAGAGCCGCACCGGGAGGACGACCAGGAGGACTACGCGCACGTCGGAGGGTGGCGGAGGGCGGTGATTGTGCACTCCGGGAGGTTCTTGTCCCGAGTCATGTTCTTCGTGCTCGGGTTTTACTGGATTCGCGAGAGGCGTTGCAGGCCGAGAATTCTCAAGTCCCGTGATGATGAGGTATGGGGGCGAAATGTTACGCCATTTGCTCCTTTTTTTGAAGCTTTTTTGTGAATTTTAATCTGTGTGGAATGTAATGCTTATGGTTTGATGTTTAAAGAATCTTGCCCTGATGGATTTAGGAAGCGATTCTGACTACCCCTAGTTTAATTTTAGCAATTTCAGTCTATTTTGTTTTGCTGTACTTGAAGAGATTCATAATGTACCGTTTGTAGACTCAATATGTCACATTTGTTATACCATTTTGAGATGCTTGCCCCCTTTGAAATGGATGGAAGTCTATCAAGTGTTTGAATTTGGTAAGCGTTGATTTTACGGTATTTTTGCTAATATTGTTTTCTAGTTCTGAAAGTCGAATTAACAGGAGAGCAACCAAGCAAATCGTGGTGCATTTTTGAAATATTTGCGCATTTCATACATCCATTGCATCCTTAGGCAATAAACTTTGCGGAGTCTTCTTTTACTGACATTTATTGCTTTTACGTCTTCGGGTACCTTCTCTTCCAATGGGTCAGAATTTTGGCGTAGAGCAGCTTGAGGAGAACGAGAGGCCGGGAGCAATTATATCTAACCACTTATCTTACATAGACATATTATATCACATGTCCTCCTCTTTTCCAAGCTTTGTTGCCAAGGTCTGTCAATGCATAACGTTAAATTTTGCTGCCGTGATATCTTTACTGATACTAATGTCAACTTTTGTGAAATTGCTGAAGAGATCAGTGGCTAAACTTCCCATTGCTGGCCTTGTCAGGTTGGTGCACTTCAGGTTGCTAATGAATTACCGCTCTCATTAGATCCACCTTTCTTGATTCCATTAACATTTTCCTTTGGCAAGAAAATGTTTTGAAACATCATATAGGTAGTACTAAATAAGCAATAAAGAAGAGTGCTTAATATCTCGTGAGCTGTGAACAAGGTACATATGTTTGCAAACTAAGTGTGCGTTTGGTTCAGTTTTGCAAACGGGCTTTGAGTGTAATGCAAATACTAAAAGCCAAAGTTATTTGGGGAAATGCAAATTGTGTTTGATAAAAACTCTTTGCAAATGAGCTTCGAGTATATTTTTATATTTTTTATTTAAAATATAACCAAGGACAAAATCAGAAATTTAAAGAATTGGTGAGAGTAGTTTTGGAAGAAAAAACATTTTTCAGCATTTGGCTAAATGCCGAAAGCCTAATGTTAGTAGGGATTAGCATTGAGCTTTCAGCTTTCCCAAAGCTAGCATTCGGCCGAAAGCCTCTTAGGAAAACTTGCCAATCACCTAGCATTTTCCCAAGGAGCTTTGGAGGTCGAAAGCCCCTCGGGAAAGTTGTACCAAACGTACCCTAAAAGTATCATAGTTTCATTCTTAGAACATGTGTGAGTTGGCCGTTTCACCTTTGATTTATAACATCTATCACTTTACATTTCGATGCAATGATACCAGCTTCTTGCAACGTGTTTTGGCAGCAAGTGCCTTGGTTGTATCTATGTCCAGAGGGAGTCAAAAGCATTAGACTTCAGGGGTGTTGCAGGTGCCTAAACTATTTATGACTATGTTTGTCATAATTTAAAATTTTTTTCTTCGCAAGAAATGTTTAATTGAATAAACACCATATAACTTTTGCTGCTGTTCGTTGTGATGGAGGTTGACACCTTTCCTACAAAGAAATGCAGATAAGAAGAGGGAATAATTTAAATATTCAAGAAATTTGACATATGAAATGGAGGAGTCTGTTTGATTCTGCTATTTGTTTGATAATAACAGTTGGTCGTAGGACAAGTCCTGCCTGCAAAAAAGCTATTAATATTTCTGTGTTTTGATTTCTCCTACTATAATGCTATCATTGCCATGTATAAAGACAAGATTTAAAATATTTTATTCTGTAGTAGTTATCCATGTTGATGATTAAAAAGAATGTAGGCTGCAAGCTATTCCTGACCCAACCAATGAATAATTCAAGGTAAAGGACTTGCCTGAAAGGATAGTACCTTTCTTGGTAGCCGAACTGGCAGAGCTCTGACCTTCGACATTCATCCATAGTCGTATGGTGTAAGAGTCTAAGGGTCCGTTCGTTTCGCGGAAAATAACTTCCGGGAAAATGTTTTCCGGATTTTCCGGTGTTCGGATGGCGGAAAATAAATGGTCAAGGAAAATATTTTCCGGTCAAAGGAAAATTTCCCCTTCAAATGGTGGAAAATGTTTTCCTCTTTTGAAAAGAGGAAAACATTTTCCGTCGCACGCTCTCATCTTTCATTTTATTTTTATGCTTTCTTTTCTTTTCTTTTTTTCTTTTCTTTCTTTCCTATTCATCTTCTTCTTTGGCCTGACCGGCCACGGCGGCGTCCGGAGACCGTCCGCGGTCGGCAACCTGCCGCAAGCTAGCGGCCGGCGACCTCGCCGGCCTAGCGGTCGGCGACCTCGCCGGCCTCGCCTAGGTCGGCGAGGCTCCGCCTAGCCCGATCCGGGCGGCCGAGATCGGGCCTCGCCAGACGGGCGAGGCGGATCTCGCCGGCCTGGGCGGAGCTCGTGGCTCGCCAGATCCGGCGAGTTGGGCGGGGCTCGGGCCTCGCCCGAGCTCGTTGCGAGCTTCGCCGAGCTCTGGCGAGCCGCGAGCTAGCCGGATCTGGCGGCGGAGCTCAGGCTCCCGATCCGGGCGAGCCCGAGCTCGTGGCTCGCGAGCCCGGCGAAGCTCGCGGCGAGCTCGGGCGAGATCGCGAGCCGGCGAAGCTCGCGGCGAGCTCGGGCGAGATCGCCCGAGCCTCGAGCTTGCCGGATCGGCCATTGAGCGGCCGGCCATCGTCGGGCGGGGAAGGAGGCGGCGGCGGACGGCGGAAGGAGGAGGAAGAAGGAGGAGGAAGGAGGAGGCGGCGGAGGAAGGAGGAGGAAGGAGGAAGGAAAAAAAAAAAAGAAAAAGAAAAAGAAAAAGAAAAAGAAAAAAAAATTTCGATTTTTTAAAAATATAAATAATTAAAAATTCATTTTTAAAAAAATATAAAAAAAATAAAATTAATTTTTTGATCAATTAAAAATATTAAAATTCAATTTTTGATAATTTTTCCCAAACAATTAAATGAGCTAACGAACGGTGGAAAATATTTTCCACTCAAATTTTAGGTTTTGGCCGAACACCGGAAAATAGAGTCATTTTCTGGAAAATGACTTCCAGGAAAATATTTTCCGGAAACATGATATTTTCCGCGAAACGAACGGACCCTAAGAGAGCAATTGCTATGGTTTATCCACCAAGTTGGATTTTGTGATTTAATATGTAAAAGGATATGAGCCATAGGGAGAACTTGGATGATAATTAATGAGGCTCGTTGGTCTCCCTATTTCAGATGGATGTGTTTTGAACTTAATGTCGGCTTGCCCATAATTCATTCTTCTTTTGCAACTTGGACCTAGCTGTACATCTGAACAGTTCTTCATTTGCTTACCCTCTCCTTCCACCCAGCTTCGTCCCAAAGCTCCCATACCATTCAATTCCAAACTTTCATGAGGGGCTTCATTGTAGTTCAGACCTAATTAGTTGAGAAGCGATGAGGACATGGAACCTTTGAATTGTAACAGTCTATTGAGCAAATCCTAATCACTCATTAGGTAGGGGTGGTGGCATTAACCATGGACAAATTCGTTTATTCCAAGAAGTCCTGCGCTTGTCTTACTACTGAATAAATATTCAAAGAGTTAATATTCTCATTTAGGAGCACATCAGGTGGATTTTGTATTTATACAAAATATTTCAAATAATTAGTTTCTGCTGTTTAGTTATTCTTACTTTCCTGTATGAGCATTCTTCTAGTTCAAAAATCCTCTCTCTTCCCGCATCCTCTAGAATGAAAGCAACTTTTGTGAAAGAAGAGGAGCTGCACTACTGGGAGAAGGGGCACCTGGGAACATCTCTACAGCTGAACCATTTGAATTTGTTGGATTTTTGTGGAAGTGTGTGCAAGTGTGTATGTGTGAAATATGGGTGGATATAAGTGGACTACAACGACAAGGGAGTATGAGTAAAAACAGGACTTTTATTATGAAAGTTTGTATTACAAAGGAAGGAGTATTTCTGATTTTTCTGCTACAAGGAACAGACATCCACAACTCCTAGGCGTGAGTCACCGCCTTACACAATCGACTTTGAGTACTTCTGGTTGCTTCTCCATTATTCTGCATTTTTCTATTCTCTGCATCTCCCTGCCACTTTTGTTGACTTTATTCAGCCAACTTCCAGCTGGCTTTTCTTCCTTCACACGTACACTTGCTGCCCACATAGTACTAGAAATTTCTCCAACATATGAGAATCTTCAACTTTTGACTTTGGACAAATTGTTGCCGCCACTTTTTCTTCTCTGTGTAGTCTGGTGTAGTCTAGAGCTTTCCAAAAATGGATCACTTTTTAACACTTCTCCTTGATCCATTTTTGTGATACTCGGAGCATGCTTCTCAATGTCTCGAATTTTACTGTTGGTAGTGCTTTAGTGAATATGTCCGTAATTTGGTCTTCAGTCTTACAATATTTCAGCTCGATTTCTCCTTTGTTTTGCACTTCACGAATGAAGTGATATTTTATGTCAATATGTTTGGTTCTTCCATGGAACACTGGATTCTTTGATATAGCGATTGCGGACTTATTGTCGCAAAGTATCGGAGTTGATTCCATCTATGCTTCTTCAATGTCTTCTAGAATTCTTCAAAGCCATATTGCTTGACTGGCGGTCGTAGCAGCTGCGATGTATTCAGCGTTTGCAGTAGACTGTGCCACTGAGTCTTATTTTTTGGATGCCCATGAGAATATTCCAGAACCCAGTGGCACAGTCTATTGCAGAAGCTAAATACATCGCAGTTGTTATATGGCTTTGAAGAATTCTAGAAGACATTGGAGAAGCACAGATGGAATCAACTCCGATACTTTGCGACAATAAGTCCGCAATCGCTATATCAAAGAATCCAGTATTTCATGGAAGAACCAAACATATTGACATAAAATATCACTTCATTCATGAAGTGCAAAACAAAGGAGAAATTGAGCTAAAGTATTGTAAGACTGAAGACCAAATTGCGGACATATTCACTAAAGCACTACCAACAGTAAAATTCGAGACATTGAGAAGCATGCTCCGAGTATCATAAAAATGGATCAAGGAGGAGGAGTGTTAAAAAGTGATCCATTTTTGGAAAGCTCTAGACTACACTAGACTACACAGAGAAGGAAAAAGTGGCGGCAACAATTTGTCCAAAGTCAAAAGTTGAAGATTCTCATATGTTGGAGAAATTTCCAGTACTATGTGGGCAGCAAGTGTACGTGTGAAGGAAGAAAAGCCAGCTGGAAGTTGGCTGAATAAAGTCAACAAAAGTAGCAGAGAGCTGCAGAGAATAGAAAAATGCAGAATAATGAAGAAGCAACCAGAAGTACTCAAAGTCGGTTGTGTAAGGCGGTGACTCATGCCTAAGTTGTGGATGTCTGGTTATGGCACTGTTGGATTTTTGCGGAAGCGTGTGTGTGCAATTGTGTGTGTGAAATATGGGTGGATATACGTGGACTACAACGGCAAGGGAGTGGGTAAAAAACAGGACTTTTATTATGAAAGTTTGTATTACAAAGGAAGGAGTATTTCTGGTTTTTCTGCTACAAGGAACAGACATCCACAACTCCTATTTATAGGCGTGAGTCACCGCCTTACACAACCGACTTTGAGTACTTCTGGTTGCTTCTTCATTATTCTACATTTTTCTATTCTCTGTAGCTCCTTGCCACTTTTGTTGACTTTATTCAGCCAACTTCCAGCTGGCTTTTCTTCCTTCACACGTACACTTGCTGCCCACATAGTACTAGAAATTTCTCCGAGAATCTTCAACTTTTGACTTTGGACAAATTGTTGCCGCCACTTTTTCCTTCTCTGTGTAGTCTCGTGTAGTCTAGAGCTTTCCAAAAATGGATCACTTTTTAACAGAATTGTACAATTGTACATTAGATTCTGCCATGTCCTTTTGGATACAAGTTCCCCTTATTAGAAGCTGTTTTACATGTGGTTGTCTTTTGTCTTCCGTGATCTTTTAGAAAGAAACGGAAATCTTTTATTTTGAGGATTTTCCTGTATTTTCACCCTGAGATAAATTTTCTGAAGTTTTAAACATGGGCACCTTGTTTCTTTTTTCGAGATATTGGTCCTCGAACTGTTTTCTTCATTAGTCAGGTCCATTTTGTACAGGTATTGTGGCTAAAAGAGTTCAAGAAGCTCATCTGAATAAAGATGCTCCAATAGTGATGCTTTTTCCAGGTTTGTAAATCTGTGATGCCAGAATCTTGTTCTTTGTCAAGTTTGATTTGTTTTTCTCTCATATGTAGTCTTCCACCATCATATGTCAATGGAAGAGATGTTTGAACCTATTTACATACACTTCAGTTCACCTGTCGGAGGACTCTCTCTATTTTTGTTCTACTGAGATTCTGTGATATCACTTACACCGGAAGGGTCTACCGGACCATGCTTTATCTTCAGCACATTGAAATGGTTGGTCAATAGGTCTATGTGATTTCACTAGCTCGGTAACTTTGATTTTTGTTCTGATGTTAAAGTTTGAAATTTCTTAAATAAGAGGCGATGGGGACCTGGCAACTTGCTGATCACCAGGCGTATGATTCATTACTATGTATATTTGGTTTTGCAAAGTAGAAGTTTACTGGTATTAAATTTAAAACGGCTGCACAACTTAGATGATTCATATCTTGCGATCTACCTTTTCTTCTACACTGGTTCGTCTGCTTAACCCATCTCCCATTGTCCTGCAGAAGGCACAACCACAAATGGGGACTTTCTTCTTCCATTTAAGACAGGTGCATTTTTGTCAAACGCCCCAGTGCTCCCAGTGATCTTAAGATACCCTTATGAGAGGTTTAGTCCAGCCTGGGACTCAATATCTGGGGTCAGTGTGCATCTCATGCAATTTTTATCTTTGGCTCGGTAAATTTGAAATGTTACCAGATATATATCTTGCAAACACTGTCACTTCTTATTAGAAGAGAAAATGAAACCTTTTCCTGAGGTAAATATAACAATTTCTCTGTTGATCTCTAAATCGACAGAATTGCGAGCAGTTTCTTACAATAAATCTACATATTGTGTGGGACTGCTCCTGTATTGGAGCATATGCTTGAAAATTTCCTCCTTGTCCCTATGATTATTTGTGTTTTAAATAAGTATTGGTCCCCCAGTTTGGTTAGAGCAACTCAGGAAACAGTTTTTTGTTTATCTAGAAATGACAATTATTGGAATCACAGTGCTATTTTAATTAACATTCATGCTTTCATGGCTGTCATCACTCTGCTGGGTTGTTACTTTTTCCAGTGCACTAAGTCCTTAATGGTCAAGAAGTATATAATGAAGAATATCATTTGCAGGTGCGCCATCTTATTTTTCTCCTGTGTCAATTCGTTAATCACCTGGAGGTAACATATCTACCTCTTTACTACCCTTCAAAGCAAGAAAAGGATGATCCGAAACTTTATGCAGATAACGTCAGAAGGTTAATGGCTATAATGGTATGGTCCTATTTTTGAATATTGTTTAACAGTTTTAAATTCACTAGTTAATAAGTTGCTTTTGAATTTCTTGCCTGGAAGCTTAACAATTATGTCCTTGAATGTTGGCCATGGAGATTGTTGAAGTGTTAATTTATGCGTAAAGAGTCCTTGTCTACTAATTTGCTTGCTAAAGTACCGGGAAAGAAACGCTAGTTAGCTTTTCTTTTCAAATTTGCTAGAGTGGACACTAATAGCTCTTCGCAGTCAGACTATCTAACCCTCCCCCCTACAAGATCTATCTGTTTTATTAGCTTTTTTGATTGATCAGAAAGTTAAACTCAGGGCTTATATATTGTGCCAAATTGGTAGCTGGGAGATACAAGTCGAGCTAATATTGGATTATGTTTTTCTGGACGATGGTATTCAAAGTAGAAATGGAAGCTCTGAACAGTCTGTCAGTATTTCTCACAATGATGATGATGACGCTCGGCACTATTGTCCATGCTCCCACTTGCCACTTATATTGAAGGCCTCTCTTTTGTTTTTGTCTTTCCGTTGACTGTTCAGAGGCGACAGTAGGGTGGAGCCGGCAGTTAACGGAACATCCTCTTTCATGAATTTGTTCAGTTCTCCACCTGTGGAGAGTCCACAACATGCTGATGCTTTGCATCTGTTTGACAAAGAAATGGACCCTTTGTGTTCCCTTCCTTGTAATCTCGGTAACGGCAGGAGGTGTAATCAAAGCGTGTCATGTCGATACAGTGCGGAGCTGGAGCTTGACTCAACTTGCATATTGGGGGCTTGAAACTCAACTTGCGTTCGATCAAGTTTTACAATTTAGGCTCGAGCTTTGCTCGAATAGAAAATCCAAATACCCGAGGTCAACTCATATTAAAAATAATCTTCCTGCATTTATGTGTATGAGGGTTAAATTTGTATTTTTGAATTATGTCTTCTTTTTGTTTTTTCAGAATATAAGAAATAATGAAAGCTTGATTAGACTCAGTTAGGCTCACAAGCTTCTCAAGTGGAGCATTGATGAGCTCGAACTCGACTAGACTAGATACTTGAGTGGCTCGAGCTCAACTAGAAATTAGGCGAGTCAATTTTGAGTGATCGTTGAGCCAAGGCCAAGGTATTCACGAGCTGCTTGACTCACTTTTCACCGCTATGCCTGGCTTTTCTCGTTGAGCATGCAGAGAAAGGGTGTTTTTATGGGAAGGGAGGTGGTTTTTTTTTGGAGGAAGAAGGCCTCAATCCTCAAAGATGTATTACTTGTTTTCTCATAGAAGTATTTCAGCCATTATTTGTTTTGGCAGCCCTTCTGCTCACACTATATATCCTGTTCCCCCGTGGCATTTACATTATTTCCCTCAGTTGTGATGTTCATTTATTTGGTTCAAATTGCTCTCCCTCTTCGCCTGCAGGGAAATTTGACGCTATCAGATAGTGGATTGGCTGAGAAGCGAGCATACCATGCTGCTCTCAATGGTAACCACATGCAGAAAGACGATTAAGTTACGCCATTGACATTGGTGATCCTATGGGCAAGGTAGCTATTAAAGTTCATTGGTCAAACACTTCTTGCTGTTGACGCATTCCCTTCTCTGAGCTAATAATTTGCATAGTTGCACACCTATGCATCGACAAGGTTGAAGCTCTCTTGTGCTGCAGCAAGTCTAATTAGTCGATGTCGATACACTGTATATTCGTTCTCTTCTAATTTCAACCCTGAAAATCTATGTGCAGAATCCTGTGCAAAGCTGCTGTCCTTAAAAGCTCCATCTGTTTTTGGTGTTCTACCTTTTTCTATTCCACTGCAGAGGTGAACTGACCATCTTGGATTGGGGCTCTAGTTCCCGATTAATGAGTGTTTGATGGTTCTTGAATCCTGTTATGAGCCGGCCTTTGTTCTTTGGACTTTGTCCTTGCCATCGCTTCTCCATCTACATAGACAATTGCTTAGTCTGTTTTTTCTTTTCACCACCTGTGTCTCAATCGATCTTGAATCGGCTCAAAACATAAAAGATCAGGCAAAATATGAGGGATTCCCTTAGGAGGTGAATTCAGGACACTAAATCTTACAAGGCTTCCTAAATTGGTGTGATGTTGACTTCTTTTCCTCTAGAAGTGCTATTCTGCAAATCTAGAGTAATGGGTTATGCCCACAAAATGGGAGGTCGCTGCATTTTCTTAGTTTGGTCCAGTTCCATCTATGATTGTTATTTGAAGACCTGTGCTGTCCATGATGATTCTTCTGATGTACAATTGAAGGAAAAGTTGGGCCAAACATAAGAGAGAGGGTTTCTTCAGATTCCGGGTTCTGTCGACCCCAAAAAAACTCTCCTCGGTGCTCTATATGAAGCAGTACCAGAGATAGGACAGAAAAGGAGTGCATTATTGACCGATACTTCTTTGAAAATCATTGAACGTTGCCTCTCAAACCGGTCTAAACTCGATTGTGTGCTCCTCAACTGGTGTGCTATTTACTATAGGAAGCAATTCCATATCCTGTGCAAGCAATTGCTGGGCACGAAGTAAGCAAATTTTTATGGCACATATAGATCCGATCCATGTCCTTTGCATGCAGTTGCTGAGAATGAAGTAAGCAAACGTTGATGGCTCATACAGATCCAAGCGAATTGAAGTGAGTCCATGCTTCCTGCAACAAGACAGTGCACACCTCTCGTGTTATTCCAGTTCATCCTCGTTAGAAGTCGACAAGAGTTCACAAACTTGTGATGGACAGGGTGATGCCACAATGTCGTTTTCTAGGATTTACGTACTATAGCCAAACAAGTTTCAGGAGATGATGAACCCATAACCGAAATGGCAACAACACGAACAAGTTTCAGGAGACAATGAACCCAGAACCGAAACGGCAACAACATGAAAGCTGGAGGAAGACAAACAGCACCAACAACACGCAAGCGAAGCAAAGACCTCAGTGCTAGAGAAATTCTTCAGTCTATTGCAATGAGTGCCTAGTGAGGCCTCCTCCCCCAGCATGACACTACACTGATCAGGTCACAAGGTTTGCGCAAAGACCAGGCAAAGGAGTTAAAGCAGACGGTAACTCATCTTAACACTGACCCTCTCGGTCATTAACAGCTATAAATGGTATTCACTCGTCAGATTGGCTGATGATCAACTAACAAGTTCTAAGTTCAGAAAGAAGTCGGTAGTTGTGAGACGAATTGGCTTGTCAACAAGATACGTACTAAGAGATTCTCATGTAGCCTGGAAAATCAATTCGATAGTGTGGATGATTGGTCTTTGCCCATTACAGTGATCTCAACATGCTCCGCCTTTTTTTTATATTTTATTTTTTTTGAGAAGAACGTGTTCTGACTATCTAAAATTTTTGAAACCGACAGATGACACATCACGTGAGTAACGAAAAATCACCTGCAATATATCGAAGACTTGCTCCGCTATGTACTTCTGATGTGAAGCAGCACCCTTCTGCTGCAATTTGTCTGGATGAAGGCAAAGCAAGGCTTTCTGATATGCTCTCTTCACTGCAGGCCCTTCAATTATGTCGACAAGGGGAACTGGCTTCCACCCACTCTTCAGCCAAAGAACCTGCGATGGAAATTAACCAAGTCCTTCAGCTGGTAACACAGAGGAAGAATGATCTAAAGTCGCAGCAAAAGTTTCGGAGCAGTCTTGAAGATAACTGTCTTCCACATTTTTCTCTCGAAACTGTTACCCTTTGAATTGCGATGAGCATGAAAGTAATTGAGGATCGGGATTAAATTCAGAGCCGAGCAACTATTAGATGTCCACTGAATTGGACATAAGTCAGCAACAAAAACATTTACATTTCTGACTCTAGAGTGTCATATTCCATCATCAATTTGTGTTTTTCAAATAATCTCTTTTCAGTCATTACCCTGTAGTTTTTATAGATACTTAAAGCATGACAAATAATACGCTTACGACCATAAAGCCAAGAAGAATCAGCACAAGGAGAGTTTAACCAGCCTCACACTTTTCCTTTTGGCACAAGATAAGCTGGCAATTGATACTCACATACTGCAAAGTTGACAGAAGGGACCGTATATTTCCTTCTTTCCCACGAGACCACTGCCGGATTTTAGCATCAATATCCTGCATTATAGAATTCCAAAATCAGAGCTTTAGATTCAAAAGCAACATACCTATATCAAACCATGCATGTGTATCCAGCATTACTTTGATATCGTTAAGTTCTTCACTTGGTTGTCTTTGCTTATCTTCATCTTGGGGCAATTCTTTTAGCTGCAGTAGAAAAATTTAGATGAAACTAACAGTCTAAGATCAATAGACTTGCAGCTGATTGAAGAAAGAATGACTAAATTAATCTGTTAACTGATGGAGTTATTTATCTGAATAAGTTAATGAAATACCACAAAGTTCCCGCTGAAGGACTCATCAATTTCAATAACCACGGGTCTTGCCTCCTCAGGAGCAGATTCTGGCATGATAAGAAGGATATTAGCATAAAGCTTCAATCAATTCCTTTTCTGTTTTTTGTAAACTCTAAGTAGTCCTTGGGAAACAAGTTGACTGATTATAAGATGAAGAGGATGTGAGAAGTGAAAATACTCATAGGTATAAGTTAATGTGTTGTTCTACATGGATAAATTTTTAAACTTTTGCAGAAAGCCTGTCTGAAAGTTTCATTATTAGAGATTGAGATGTTCATTCCATGCTGTGGAATGTGGTGATAGCAAGCACTGTGCTTCTATTCAATAACTTACACTTCTAGGACAAACTATTACAAATTTAGCACATCTCAATTTTTTTAAACATTCGAACCCCTCCCACCATAAATGCTCGGGCAAAATCAATAGGTAGTAATAGATTCTTCTTAGTTATAGTGAGTTAAGCTAGACCATCATAAATAGAACTAACCAGTACTTGATGCTGAGCTATTCTTCTTCTCTGATGAACCATCGCTAAAGAAAAGGCTAGCAGTACTTCTGCCAGAGTGTTCTCTATTGGTCTGTTTATGAAAATGATTTACCTGGAAAAGTAAACAAAATATCCTTGGTGATTTGCTTCAGATAGGATATTAATATGCGCTGTAAAGATATTTGTGGAGTGGATCATTATTACATGATGAGTGGAAGTTTCAGGTATTGTGTCAGCAGTTTCCGCGTGGGATGCTTTAACTTGTCGTTCCACTCCAATATTGGTATGATCTGCTGGATTGTCCGCTTTTCCTCCTCTCTCACTCCATCTAAAGCTCCCACCTTGAGGTCGAACGTCAACTTTAGGCTTCACAGGAGCTTCCTGATTGAAGATTTTAATAAACTCTTTGACCTTTCCTTTTGCTCTGCTTCTACCAATGCCATCTCGTTGATCTGTTGGCGATCCCTGCAATGCAACTTTTGTCACTCCTTTGCTATTCAAACCGTGAAGAGCGTCTTGTTTCTTTACTCCTTTATCAGCATCATTCTTCCCAAGAGACTGTTCAATACTCCTCAAACTTTCACATTCCGCTTCCTTCTTCCTGTCTACCTTGACTTCATTACTATCTGCAACACGAAAAAGAGATGCTGAATTTGAGATTGCATGGAAAGATATAAAAGCTTTAATTTTGAATGTAGAATACCTTGTTTATCTTTATCACTAAGCAAAGAATGAAGAGGTTTCAATTCAGGCTTGGATAGTTCGTCCTCTTTCTCCACATTCTGACGCAAACCTGTCTGAGGCAGAGCTTGGGATTTTGTTTCTCCACTTGTATTGCATGGCACGGCATGACTATGACCATCTGCACCGTTCGTTAAGCTGCCCAAAGTTTTTGGTCTACTAATATTAATACCAGCTTCTACAGTGGTGTGGTGTGCTTCCAATTCAACTTGTAAGCTTGATTGCTCCACGGTGTCACTTTTTAATTTGCTGTTTTCTACTCTGGAAGATGCAGTGTCTGGCACTTTACTCTTCAAAGAGGAAGAAACAACATATGGTGATGCCCATTCTACTGTCCGATTCTGACTGTCTATCTGCTCATTTCTGTTCAAGCTTTCTGTTTTAACCTTCTCTTTTGATTTCAAACTGTTCGATCTTCTAAGAGGCATTGCCAGCGGTATTCCTTTGCTAGCCCATTTGTATATAGAGAAGTGAAATTGGGCACCGCTTGGCATCTCTTGACCCGTGCCCTTATTAGAATCGAGGACTTTGTCAGATTTACTCGCATTCAGAATCTCGTCACCACTAAGAGAGAATTCGTGGGACAGAGGGCTCGGACGATAGGACGATTGAATGACAACCTTGGACGCATCTTGAACTTGTGTAATTCGGCTTGGATATCCCAATATAGAAACCTTGGGAGAGCGTGGCTGGCTTGCTCCATTTAAAGAGCCATCCTCGTACTTATAAGATTTCAGAGAACTGGAGCCGAGTGCTGGGGAGACCACTGGTTTGCTCATTGTCACGGGGAGACTGGAAGATGATGAAGTCAACAGAAGTTAAAACAAGGCATTAATCAGAAATGTTATCCTAAAGGGGATTTCTATAGAGTTCGCACAACATCTGGGTCATTTCGATTCCTTGTGCTGCCAAAAAGATGAAGCGAAAACCGTCTATTCAATATGCTCGAAAGTGTCGAGACAAGTTTTCTTCTGCTGTAAATGGACAGCAGCTTGGAATCACTTCTGCATATCTGCTAGTGACCGGGCAATTGGCCCTAATCTCTTTACCGGTCGAACCATCCATGTCCAAGAATGCGACAGACAAAACACATAGCAGAAAGCCTGTCTAAAACAAAATTTGGCCATAACAATTACGGAATCTATCCCATCTTTCTAAATTCTAGCAGATCACTGAATAGTTTTTCGTCGGTTTTATGGGTATACTAAAAACATAGCAGCTATTTTAATAAAGCATATCCAAGTGAGTTATATCTAGAAACAGTTTTAAGACCTGAACTGTGACGGAATTGATGAGTTCGATGAGTTCAGCAAGGGCTCAGCTCGCGGTGGCAGAGGCCTCGCAGGGCTCATGACCCGCGAACCCGGTGACGATGAGAACACATCCTGGTCATGCTTCCTTGGCGTGGAACTACCAGATTCGCCGCCCATAAATATATCATCAAAGAAGTCTTCACTCATGAGTCTCCTCCTCCTCCTGTTTTCCCCCCCGAAAACCGGCTTCTCAGTCTCGCCAGTCCACGGATTACTGTACGAAGGGATTTCGCCGCTTCTCCTAAATCCGTACGAATCCGCAGCTTCGCTGGGACCGTACCTCATCTCATGGATCGAGGACCTCCTTGGCGGACCACCAAAAACGTCGTCGAAATCAATGTCCGAGTTTCGGTGCAATTTCTTCGGCAAAAAGCCATGGCCCGGTATTTCTCTTTGAGGACTACTATTGCTAAAATCTAATGGAACGTTGTCCCTGTGAGAGAATCTCTCCATTTCAGCAAATGCCCATCAACCGGATTTAACTCACTGACAGGTTTTCGCTTCCACCCGTGACTCACCGAAGCCGAGGAAGTTTGGAATTTAAATGGAAAACAGCGGGAAACTCTTCTCACAGAACTACGATGAGTTATGGGCTATGACACATTTGCAGAGAGAACTGTAGAATATGAAACAGAGCGTACAGCATCAAGAGCAAATGCTGATGAAATCAGACATGGACAGTACATCAGGGAGAAGGAAGAATTGAAAACGAAAACACAGAAGGAGAAGCGGACAAAGATGGAGGTGGGCATTGAGAGGAACGCAAGAATTGAAGCCACACAAGCTGGGGACTGCAGAATTTCTGTAGATAAGGGGAGAATTGCAAGCTGACAAAAGAGAAGTCATTTTAGGTGGGTCTCTTTTTTTCTTTGGAGGTTTTGTTAATGTTCTTGGACGTGAATTTACGTTGAATTCTCTTGGCGGACATTAATCACTGGATATTTGCGAAGGTGCATAGACTGAACTTCCTTTTCCAAGAACCCCCCATTTCTCTTAGTCAATCACGATTGCAGATCTGATTGGCTCCCTGATTTTTGATTGGTGGTGGCCATATGGAAAGAACATTTTGACTTGCTTGATGAGCTTTGAGTTCATTGGTCTACTCATGGAGCCAATCGGATAATTGGAGAAACGTGGTATTGAGATGCGACTTGGCAAAATCGGCAAGTGGATGGTAGACATCTGGGCAGTATGGTATCAATCAATTCATCACAATCTTAAGAAATGGTGCTAAAGAAGAACTTGATAAGATCGAGTCATCTAGGACGGGAAGTTCTAGTTTACTAATTTAAACAAACATGGCGTCGATCGTTTCTGTGGCGTAGCTCTTGCACTGCCTTCACTTCTCTCTAAAATTTGTGGAGTCGATCGTTTCTGATTGCTGGGTAGAGAAGCTGAATTGAATGGAACCATCACGTATCTGATCTCATTGGTTGCCTAAAGATGAAGTGCCTGTGAACCAGAAAGTATGTGCTGCTTTAGGTACAGGAGGGGACCATCTTAGGGGGTGAGCGACATGGCCTTGTTTTTACAAAATTAAACAGAGCAGCTACCAACACGTCACAAGATTACAATATATAACAGAAAGAAGTTATAACTAATCTCAAGTTGGTCCTCAATCCTGATACTGGTTTTGTGCCGAGCAATATTGGTCTGCATCATACATGATACCAATGTGGCTGTGAATTCAGGGATGGAAAGAGTCTTCTCACCGCCGTAGAAGGAAATTCCTGATTGAAGCAATAGTTCAGGCCCTCTTATTTTCTTACCATTAGAACAGACATAAGTTCGGCTTGGGACTTGACAGAAAATGAAAAAGACCCCCACCAGCACACAAAAATGTGCGATTCACCCGGTAAAAGCATGAGTTCAGAAAATCTGGTCAGTACCAATTAGAAAAGCAAAACGAATTAACTTGCACGGAAAGAATTTTGTAGGCACATTCACATGTACAATCAACTTGATGCATGGCATGATCTACCCATGCTTGAAGCCTTGTATATGGACAGGCAGAATCACAGTTTCAAAATAAATTGCCATCAACATTACAAATACAAAGGAGTGATTCAGGTATAAACGAAGAGCATTCTTGAGAGTGTCCGTGTAGTCTTTTGAGCAGACACACTGTGACTTAAATAAAGTGAGAATGAAAGTCATACAGCTATTTCAAAACAAATACATTGAAACAAAATGGATAAAGTTACAGACTAACATTTCGTTGCTTTAGAAAGGCATCAGATCAAAACCCACATTTATCCGGTACATCAAAAGCTAGGAAAAGACAAGCCGAGTCGAGTTTGGAGATTAGATAAGGACCAGATCCCCTTGTCTTCCTACCATTCAGAACCATCAGGGAAAGGTTGCAGTGCATCCTTCTTACCATTGATGTAGAACTCAATGATTGCTTTCATTCGAGGAAGTTTATCAGGGTGATAATTGACATGGACAATGACAGGCTTTGACTGACTCAGTTTCGCATCTTTCCTTACCGTCTTAAAGAGCACCTTACTGTTCATGAAAAGGTAGAAGTCCATAGTTCTCTTTGCAGCATGAAGACCATCATACCCAGGATGCGATGGGAAAAAGAGCTCCTCGTTGAAAACTGCCTGGTCCCATGCCTTCTCCCTGGAAAGCCGACCTGCCACGCGGTCTAAAAGCTCAATTGAAGGAATCGTGGGTCTCATGTAGAAAAAACCAGAGTTGTAAACCCATATTCTCATTGTATGTGCATATCGAGCCCAACCCATGGCAGGTTCATCAAAAACATCATTATACCCGTAAGCCGTATAATTATTGTGACCATCACTCATGGATTCAACATCAGAATCCCGGTAAAGATAATCAAAAGGATTTTGTAAGTAGACAATATCGACATCTGAGAGTAGGACACTGTAACCCAGCTGCAGAAACTCCCTCAGAATGCGGAATTTCAAACCAGAGACAGCATGGTTGCCTCCAATCTTCCCAACTGCATCGACATCTTGATCAGGGTCCCTCTTGTACACAGGAACATCATTTAACTTGCACAAATTTTCAATCTCATCGTCTAACGCTACGACTAGGTAGTTAGGTATACCAACTCTCTTAATGCTAGTGAACCAGACCTCCAGCATTTCTCTCACGTTAGAATTAGCAAGCGCCACTATAAGCTCTTTTCCTATGGCAACTTCATCCAACAGCTTGGCCAATCTCGGGTTCACCAATTCATCAGGCATGACAGTTGGATTGGTCCTCAAGCCCTTGACTGTTCCAAATGGTCCGGCTTTGTGCTGATCGCCCAATGCTGAGAACTGATTCTGTGCATGATATTTTCCTTGTTCTGCTGACCTTAGTCTCTCATTCAATACTCTGATCTGGTTCTTGAGTGCCGTGTTCTTCTCAGCTAACGATGCAATGTCAGATTTCAGCGAGACGACCTTTTCTGAAGATTCACAAGGGGATGACCCAGACTGCCCAAAAGATCAATTTTTTGAAATGTGAGAAGGAAGCAAAAGAAGTCCCCAATGTAACAGGACAGATGGTACAATAAAAATCACGCACAGAGGCAAAGATTGATCTGTGGATCGAAACAATTTCACCAAAGTCACCAAGCAGCAGCAAGCACATCGCACAATACAATGCACTCGAATCTATCGAGCAATTTATATGACAAAGATTGAGGATGACCAGCTAGATCAGGGAACATCACAAGAACTCGTTACTATCCTTAGGGAACTAGTTTAAAATTTTCAAAGCAGTGACCTCCCCTTATATACATAATTGATGCTAGAGAATCAGTTACGTAATCAAATTCAAGGATGTTTCTTGAAAAGGAAGGAAGTATACAGGCAGTTGAACTTGAATAATTAAGCTTCCTTTTCAGTTAAGTAACAACACTCCAGAAGAAACTCATGACAAAAACCAATCCTTCGATGGAAGATAGCAAAGTCCCAAACCCAGAGTCAAACCACACGAAGCAAAGCAAGTCAAACTCCCCCCAATCCGCAGCATTCTCAAATGGGAGAAAAACCCCACACCCCGCACGTTCCCGAATCCGAAAAACGAATCATCGACGCTACAGGAAACGGGGAGGTTCCGAACCTGGAGGAGATCCGACGCCGACCCCGCGGCGGCGACCCGGGCGCGGGGAGCCGCGGCGGCGAAGAGGCCGTGAGGGTACACGAAGGCGAGCACGCAGCCGAGGAGGACCCCGACGGCGACGGCCGCGGCGATCCGAGATCCGCGGGAGGGCTGGCCGCCCTTGTCCCGCATCAGCGATCCCTCCCGGCGGCCCGCCATTGGCGCTCTGACCTCGCACGCGCGGAGAAGCGAGGGCGGCGATTCCGGCTTTCCTTTCCCTCCCTTCACGGCATGAGAGATTCTGCGGCGGCGGCGGCGGCGGCGGTTACGCGGAGCTCGTCGGAATCGAATCGCGGCGGCTCGGTCTCGGTCTCGCTCGCCGAGAGACTTCGGCGAGAGGTTGGGGAGATGAGAGGAGAGGGAGGATCCGAAGAAGGTGGCTGCGGTCGGGGCGGTCAGCATATGGTGGTGGTTCTAAACTGAGAGGGGGCCCCACGGGCCCCCGGCGCTGATGACGTGGCATGTTGACTTTTTTTTTCCCGTACTTTCGAACTTCATTAGGTAACGTTCATTTACCGATCTGCGGCACTACCTGTAGGCAGGAGGTGGTCAGTTGTCAATTAATGTGATGTTACTCCGATTAGACATTGGGAGTGGGATTGAATGCCGGCTTCTAGTCGGTCCGTCCCTCTTAATTTTTATTTTCCGTTTTCAAAATATTATAAGGATAAGTATACAAAAAGTCTTATTGAGTTAAATTTTCAAAAATGCAACCAAGTTCTTAAAGTTGTCCCAAAAGTATAATCGAATTTTAAAATTTTGAAAAAGTATAATCGAATCTTAAAATTTATTGCAAAAGTACAATAGAATCCTAAAATTGTTTAAATTAATGAAATCAATGGAGGGATTTTTTTTTAGATGAATTTAATAACTTTTAAGATTTGATTGCATTTTTTGAAAGTTATAATATTTAATTGTACTTCATGATAAGTTTTGAAACTTAATTATACTTTTAAAAAAAAATTATGACTCAATTATACTTTCATAATAAGTTTTAGGATTTATAATGTACTTATCCAATTGATAACAAAAAAAATGCATTTATTCCAAAATTTATATATCAAATCACGCCTTCATTTCAATACTTAAATTTTTGGAACAATTTAAATATTTTCAACCCTATAACAGACTAAGTGTGAGGAAAAATATTGAAATATTGAAATATTAAACAGCAACTTCATTTAAGAAATTAAAATTTTAGAATAATTAATAGTTATCTTACAAAATTCCAGCAATGTCTCGCACATTGGAGACCGATTATAGCACTTCGAATATTTACCATTTTTCGGCATTTGATTATAAAATATTGTCGTAGGATGGTGATAGCTTCGCCTAATAGACGGTCGTTGCTTAGCTGTATTCAATTATCGTGGTGAACTTCAGCTTACTTTTAATACATGAGAACACAAGGCAGAAAAATCAATGCACAGTGTGACAAAGCTGAAAAAGCGTGCTTGACTCGGAACAGAGGGAGTTTATGATACAGATTTCAGCACATTTACTTCATGATCCGCAAAACGAGTGCCTTCCCTCTTTCCATGTTTGAACATGTTGCAAACGGTAAGTCCAGAAAGAAAAGGAAGGGAAAAGAAAAGGGAATCAAACATTAGTCCTCCTGAAGATGATCTGCGCTCCATACTGAGGCCGCAAGGTCACAAATAGCATGGGAGCATGAACATAAGATGGCGACACCTCGAGAACGAACTGCCTCACCACCATGGCGAGGACAACCTTGGCTTCTGCCATGGCCAAGGTCTGGCCCACGCAGATTCTGGGGCCGAGCCCGAACGGGACGAATGAGGCCAGGTGCTTCCGGGGCTCTGCGAATCTCGCCGGGTTGAACTCGTCAGCATCTTCGCCCCATACCTCGGGGTCGTGATGTACAGCAGTCACGGCCAAGTAGAGCTGTGTTTCTGCTGGAATTTGGAGGTCTCCTAACTTCACATCTTTGCAGGTTTGCCTCATCAGCATCACAGCAGGTGGGTATAGTCTCAGTGTTTCATTCAATACCATCGTTACCTGTCGAAATTTTCTCAGAAAAAGGGCAGAAGAACAATGTAACTTTGAGTGGACCCAAAATGTTGATCTTTCGGCCAGACTAAACTTTCATAAATTTAGGTCGTCATAGGAATATTTAAGCGAGCAAAAGTCAATCGATAGCAATAAGCTTGTTCATACATTCAATCTAATGCATTAGATCGAGCCCGCTTAAAGAATGAGCCGGCTAGGCGGTACATATTGACTGAGTTTCCATGTGTAATATATCTTGTGGGCACAAATGTAGGAAGAAAAATCAGTCTCCTGTCATTTTCAATTTCTTCTTAATGGGTAAGTAAAGACAATTTAAACATCCAACTTGGATATGCGCAGAAGCACTTCATCACACACATCAGACCATTAAGTTACCACCATCTCACCCTTGTCTTGGTCCTGGGGATTTGGTGACCAAGTTTCAAACATTAAGTTCTTCCATTTTAAGAAGCTAGCCCGAGCTCGACAAGTGATGATTTTTTCTTTATTTGACAGTAAACAACCAATGAAGAAAACTAAACGGGCCTACTGGTAGTGATTGAACTTACAATCTTGAGCTCGTTCAGATTCTCCACAGCCGGCAGCCCTGTTTTCCCACAGATGCAGATCACTTCTTCCCGGGCCTTGTCCTGCCATTCCTGGTGCTTCGCCAGAAGGAGAAGCGCCCAAGTGAGGAGTGTGGCCGTTGTTTCTTTTCCTGCAAAGTAGAAAGTCTTGCATTCATCTATGACTTCCTCCACTCCTAGTCTTTCTTCTTCGTATGATGACGTTAGGAGAGTGAGGAGGTTGGAGGAATTCTCTCTCGATCTCGAGTTGTTCTCGATCAGCTTCCGGATCGAGTCGCGTGTTTCCTTCTCCAGTCTCCATCTCTCCCTGTTCTTCTGGGTCGGTATAAACCTGTGCATGGATTGTAACGTGTGATTGTCTGATCTTCCATGGATAGGAAAATTCCAAGCTGGCAATGATTCGTGATTAAAGAAAACACACATCATTGAATCAGTTACCGATTGACTGTCACCCATGAGAGCAGATACTTGCTTCACTGCAAAGTCTACAAACTAATAGAACCGATGCGACATATGTTCTAGCCTCAGATACTATATTTACACCAGTAAGAACTAAGAATGTGAGTAATGTCGTAATTGATTGAAAAGGAGCAAGTTTAGTTAGACCTGAAGCCAGGAATGTAGATGCTTCGAATGGCTTGAGAGAAGAGGTGCACCTGCTGCTCCTGCAAGGCGAATATGCGCTTGCCCTCTTCGAAGCTGCTTCCGAAAGCAGTCCTCGTGATGATGTCAGCCGACACTCCGTTGAGCTCCTTTAGCACCTCCACCTCGAATTTCTCTCTTCCTCCTCTTATCTCCTCCCAGCTGTCCAGCATCTTGACCGTGCTCGCGACGATCTCTGGGATCCAACCCTATTCCAAATGAAAGAAAAGGCATCGTGCAAAGTCCGTTGAGCAATTGACGCGGTGAACAAAACCATTCACGGACGATTTTGAGCAAGAGTCTTCGCCTTTTCCTTTTTATGGGAACCAGCTAAGTCTTACAGATTCATTGATAATACAACTGGTTACTGTTGAAATGAGCATTACCCTGTGCTCTCTTAGGCAATTTGAAGAACAGTTGATCTTCGCCAAATTGCCAGCCAAGAACGGTACGGTAATTTGAAGAACATAAAAGTAGCTTCCGCTCCGTTTACTTACTGCTATCAACTTTTAGATTGCGTTTGCATCATTACCTCTTTTACCACAAAAGGGCACAATCACTTCCTAAATCACGTGAAATGATGATGTGGTACGATGTGATGACTATACGATAATTTACACCGGCTTCATACTCACCTTGACTCTCTCCATGGTGAAAGCCTGGTTGGCAATCCGCCGGTGAACGGCCCACTTCTCGCCCACCAGCCCGACAAGGCCTTGCCCGAACAGCAATCCGGCCTGCGGGTTGAACGCGATCTTTTCATATGACCCGCCTGTGTTCGTCAGGACCTCCTTGATCATGTCCGGGTCCGAGATGCCCAGCCTGGGCCTTGACCCGAACCAATAAACAAAAGTCTTCCCATACCTGAGGGACCAGTGGTGGTAGAAAGGAGCCACCCGGTGGAGGATCCTGTGGTCAAAGGGCATTGGCTTCGACTGAGTCTCCACGAACAGGCGCCTGATCTCCGCTGTGTTGCCGAGGATAGGATGGTAGCCGGGGCCCCGGATGCCTTGCGCCGTGAAGTGGCGCTGTAGCTTTAAAGGGATACATAGATTGGAGTACGTGAACTTTAAGAGGAGGATGAGGATTAGCAAGAGGACTGGAACAAGAAGCAATAGCATAGTTGATGGAGGGAGGGAGGGAGGGCGAGAGAGAGAGGGTAATGGAGACTAAGGAAGCCCACAGGGAGGAGTTGAAGAATATTGAGTGAAGATAATGATATCTTTGCGACTGTGATCTGGAGGAGTAGAGCAAGTTGTGCATCTTTTAATAGACAAAAGGTCAAACTTGAATGTCATGCTTTTTCTAAATAATTTGATGGTTTTGAGGCGAAATATATATATAAAATATTCTGGGTCCCCCATGCCACTTTTTAAACCTAATAAAAAAAAAATTATGCATTTAGATTGATTGTGCATTTCGACAGAAATACACCCTTTGTAAACGACAAAATTTCTTTACCAGGTCACTAGGTAAGCACTCATTTAAAAATAGTTTGTTGTTTTCAATGCAGTGTCTCGCTCATATTATGTATGATCAATGGGAAATAAGGGTATAACAGAGTTAATTTATTTGCGCGAATATCTCAGGATAGGCTCGATGATTACTCCAAATTGACTCGCTTATTTTCAAATTTTCGAGTGGAGCTCAAGTTACTCAAGTATCTTATTGACTTGAACTTTAGTTCGCCAATATTAAGCTTGATTCAATTACAGTCGAGTCCAATTTGAGTATTTTGAATATCAATTTGAGTCAAGTTCGAGTCAAAATTGTGATATTTAATCTAGCTTCAACTCAAGTTTTAAGTATCAATGTAACGGCCCAGCTCAACTCGAATACACCTTGAGAAGATCTTATTTTGCTGGCCCAAAAAAGACATTTCCGTATATACGAAGTCTTATGTTTAAGAATTAAAGCCTTGAATCTCGCTTTATCCATGAAAACGGATTGGATTTTTGCTAGACTGCTAATGAGGATTGACCTACGCATGATGATGACATGGGAACAGAGTTTTTTTTTTTTTTTTTTTTTTTTTTTTTTTTTTTTGAGAGAGAGAAAAGGTTTCTTTGGGGTTTATGTGGTTTATTCCTAAAAGTTCATCGCTACTAAAAATGAATTGATTGTAGCTTTTTGCAAGTTTTTAGTAGCCATTCGTACTTTTCTCCCACCCGATTAGTTGGGTCCCCCGTGAATCCACCTCATCGGGGCAAGTAAATTGCGCTCACAAACACGAGAGCAACTAAGAGCATCTTCTGACTTTGTTTATCCTGTTTTGCCACATCGGTAATTAGATGTTTAATGCAACTTTCCAGCAGCTAAGAACATTTGCATAAATAAATTGGGCCAGAACCAACTAAAAAGTTCAAACTGGTAAGTGAAAGGCGATCACATATATATTAAGAGCATTGGATTCTCTTGAAAAATGATAGAATCGGACTCTAATGCCATGTTAGAAAGTCTAACCTAAAAATTTAAGTTGATAGGTGAAAGAAAATCACCCGTACATAAAGAACATAAAAACCCATTTCTAAGTAATGTGAGATATTTCGATAGAAACTTTAAAGCTAATGAGAAATGAGTCAAGTTTCATGATGTATGAAAGGAGAACATAAACCAATCGGCTTACCATCAAGTACAATGAGTGGACATTTTTAAGTAAGGTTTTCATCTTCGAATCAATTTAGGGCCAAAAGAACATTGTTTCCGCACGCTTTTGCTAACTCCATTTCCCAACGAGTCCTGCTGGACAATTCATATCAAATTAATGCCAAGCCAGATTTTTCTGAAAGCGAAATTGCTAACTTCATTCAAGTAAACAGTTTTTAAAAGTTACAACACTTAAACAATCAATTGAAAAATCAATATAACAAAGTGAGTGGAACACCAAAGTTGCAGCATTTGTGCTGTCATTTTCATGAGTTTTTCCTAAATCAGGAATGTTTCAATCAAATGAACTATGACTTAAATTTCACTAAAATAATTTCATTAGCACCTGATGTATTATAAGATGAGATCATACGTAATACAGTTATATTATACAATGTTTAGATGAAATAGATTAATTAGTGGATTGGATTGTATCTGATGCATATCCCTTTATTTAATTAAAAAAATATGAAAATTAAAAAAAAATATATATATAGCATGTTGATTATATAAAAAATGGGAGGCAACCAAAATTTTATTTATCATGGGTAGGGACACAATTGCTGACATAATAACCTCCATACGAAATGCTGACATGAATAGAAAATGGAGATTCAAATAGCATCCACTAACATCACGGAAAACATTGTTAAAATATTCGTAAGAGAAGGTTTTATAACAAACGTGAGGAAGTTCAAGAAAACAGCAAATATGTTTTGGTTTTAACCCTACGACATAGAAAGAATAGGAAAGGACCCTATCAAACTTTTTTAAATTTAAAAAATATCAGTAGGCCTAGCTTACAAATCTATTCGAACTATCAACAAATTCCTAGAATTTTAGGCATGACGGGGTTTGTAATTCTTTCTACTTCTAGGTAATCTGCCATAAATCAAGAGGTAACTTATGCTTCTAGCGTGTCCTTAAATGATAATCCCCCTAATGCTTTAGAACTAAAATCGCGAATCAAATGATTTAACCAGTCTTGATGTTTGTATGTTGCAGCATATACAAACTAAGAAAATCCAAACTAATTATTGATGTCAGTAAGAATATGAGATTATTAAGTGACTTCACCACCAACTGCAGGCATAGTAAAAAACAAAAAAGAATAAATGAATGAATGAAGCAAGACGCAAAGTACAATGTAATGATTGTTGACAGAGTTACCGCAACAGTAAGTGGTTATACACGAGCATCCGGAGCCTGAGCATGAATTTCACTGGCAATTCTGCTAATGGAATCGTAATGTTCTGAGTTCAGCAGCTGAAATCGATCATGACTGACATGAAGTTCCTTTATCTTCGATCATTCTTTGCATGGTAAGTATTGCCAGCTCAAAATCTCTATTTCCTTCTGCAGATGGTCCTCTGGTACAGTGCTGCTGTTGCATGTTAAATTGTCTTTGCAAATATACAGGATCGTTGTGAACATGCAAAGCAAAAGTAATACCGGACCGCAAGACAGCATGACAGCACGGTACAGCATATGCTACTAATCGTGGGTCTGAGAAGTGTTCGTCGGATTTTAAATGGTCAGCTCTTGCGAAGGAAAAGACCGCACCTCACGCACGTTAGTTGAATGAGAACCTTGCGAGACAAAAAGGCTGATCAATGACTAGTTGCAAAACTATGTTCTGAAATTATATCGAGATTTCAGCATGTTAAATGAATACACCAGTCCAAGGACTGGTGTATACCAAAAGCACGCAAGCAATCACAGATTTGCAAAACTGTGGGACTGATTTTGTATTGAAGGAGCCACTTGAAATGCCGAACCAACGCACTATACCACTCATCTGTCCCATGTGAACGCTCGTCTTATAGTCTGTCACCTTTCTTTATACCTTATTGGCGGACCGGCTTTAGTACTACTAACATCTGCCACTTTTCAGATGTTGACTCGGAAATGATTTCATACAATGGACATTATCAACTCGAGAAAGGTTCAGGTGCAATTGAGCTTCCCCTTGCACACGGTCATTATATCGCTGTTTTTAATTATCGTGTGCGAACTTTAACTTATAGACATTATGGAAGAAATCCTATGTCGGCTTAACCTCCCTCCCTCCCTCCTATTTAACTCTCCTCACTGCCTCCACCGCTCCACCACCTTACCGCCGTGCTGATCACCGCTTTAGATGTTGACATTGCAATCACTGTACTAGCATATGACCACCATCACAGAATCCCCGGCTGAAACCATAGATCGGTGGGGAGAAGAATGGAGGAGCCATGATCATGGTCCATATGACAAAAGAGAGAGATTAGGTGTCATCCCCATTCTTGTTGGTTATATATTTTGATAAGTTTTATGTCTAAGGCTGTACATTTCAAGTAGGAGGACAATTTTGTCATTTCCCTTATTTTTGTAGGATTTGGGACATGACATCAGGATAAATATTGGAGAGGATATAATCTTTGTTGGGATTTGGGACCCACATTCACTTAAAAGCAAGCTTAAACCAATAAGTCTTTCTCATGTGTACCCTGAAACCACATTGATAACCAGATTACCATTTGTTACTTTGATATTATTTGTTGGAAGCAACCGGTGGATTACTTGGTAGAAATGCAATACATTCACCTGAAGAAATATATCTAGTTGGACTCATTTTCGCTCAAAAATTCAAATCGAGTTATGAGCAACTATGATTGTTCATCGATCCACACCACATCAACTATCCAATATAGGACTTTCCTAACACAACTCAACAATCTTATCATCATGTTTAAAATTAATGTTAGGTTTACTCCCCTTAAGTCGGGTATCGTTTTGCATTAGTATGTCTAAACTTCAGTTTTTCTGGAAAAAGTGACAGAAAAGTCATAAACCTTTTATTGGTGATAGTTCAATTATAAACATTTTAAACTAGTGTCAATTTAATTATTCTAGTTAATTTTGACCTTTACGTGACACATTTGACACTAACGTGGATAACTTTTAATGATATTTTCATATGTTTTCTAATTTTATTTATTTTTATTTTTCCTTTTTCCTTTTTCCCGTTTTTCTCCTTCCCTTCTTCCCCAAACCGGATGGAAGAAGAAAGGAACGGAGAAAAAAAAATTGAATAGAGAAAGACAGAGGGAGGGAAGGAGGGAGACGAATAGAGGTGAGGAGTGTGATGGTGCGGCGTGATTGTGCGATTATCACCAATTTCGACACATCCCACTGCTTTGAAACCATAACTGGGAATGTAAACATGTTGCCTTCGCCACCGCCACCATCACGGGCAATTGCACAGCGAAGAACTGATAGTGGAGCACCTAAAGCTTAGAATTGACCATATTCGAAGTCACCGACATGCTCTCCCAATTGAGCTTAGGCCAGGATGGACCTGAGGCAATCGAGAGCTCCAAGTTGAGCTCGCTTCAGCTATGGGTTGGCCATGCATTTTGCGGTGGCTTCTACACAAAGCAAGGAACAGAGTTATCGGTAACTAGCAAGTATAGTGAACAGTAACCGAAATCAACATCTTGCTGACCATGACATGTAAGATGATTAGCAATGATTGGACTGCCACAATAGAAGGGGATATTTGGTCAGAAATATTTTATTGCATTACGACAGTACCGAGATATGATTTATAAGCACACCCCATTTGTTAATTACATTATTATCACATATCCAATTCTTTTAAGTTATAGCAATTTTTTTTTGGCAAAGTGAAATATTTTTATTTAACAAGAGAAAGATAATACTTTTGTACATAAAACATCCCAAAAAGCTTGGGAAGAAGATAAGACAACATATGATATACGGCTACGTTTGATCGTTTGGATTTCTACCTAAGATAGAATTTGATAGAATATGATATGAAATCCAAGAATTTCACTATATTCTATTCATTGTTTGGTGATTACAATCAGATATATTTGTATCATATCATGTACATTATTTGGTATAAATATTATATTAGTATAAATGAACCAAAAATTTTATAAATGGAGATAGTGAAAATCTCTCGCAACACTTTTGCATACTTTACTTTTATTTTATTTTATTTTATTTTATTTTCATCTCTTTTTTTTTTTTTAATTAATTTCTTTGCTATTTCTTTCTTCCCATTCTATCATTCTCTAATAAAATTTTATTAAATAGCAAACTATACTAATATATCTAATATACTAAAATACCTAAAACATGTAATAAATATAAATATTTTATATTAATATATTGAATTTATATTCTAAAATAGAATTAAATTCGAATATATAAGTAAAAGTAAGATTAAATTAAAATAACTAAATCCTTATTTTTTATTTGAAATTTTTATATTAGAATTCAAATATTATTTATATACTGAAATATAATTTTATTTTTAAATTTTATTTTTTTGGTCGAATAATTTTAATTTTGTTAATTTTGTTAATTTAAGAAGTTAGTTATTCGAGAAAAATAACTTTCTTAATATAGATATTAGAAATCATATCCACATTTATCCCACCTCCTTATGTAATAATTTTATCTGATCTATATTCCCTTTATATCCGACTTTATTATATCTTGAGTAGGCACCAAATACAGAATATTATAGATTTTATCTTATCCTAAACTTTATCCTAACTGTCAAACGCTAAATTTTATTTTAACTGCCAAACGCAGCCTAAGTGTATAAATTTGAAACACCTGAGAAATGGGTTAGACTTAGAACAATGGAGTCACAAAGCTCTATCAAATTACAGCACATTATTTTTATGATACAGACACAAAATGAAGTTTCTATCTCAAGAACCCAAAAAAATTGTCTTCCCTCACACTATACGACCATGTTACAAACAGAAGTCCACAAACAAAAGGAAGAAAGATGAACCAGATATGAGTCCTCCCGAAGATGATCGGCGCCCCGTACTGAGGCTGCACGGCCACAAGAGGCATCGGAGCATGAACATACGAAGGCAACACCTTGAAGGCGAATCACCTAACCAGTATGGCTAGAACAACCTTGGCCTCGACCATGGTCAAGTTCTGGCCTATGCAGGTTCTGGGGCCGAGCCTGAATGCAAGGAACGCGGCCAGGTGCTTCCGGGGCTTTGCGAATCTTGCCAGGTTGAACTCATCTGCATCTTCTCCCCATATCTCGGTGTCGCGATGCACAATAGAGAAGGCCAAGTAGAGCTCCGTTTTTGCCGGAATTTGAAGGTCTCCTAGCTGCACATCTTTAAGGGTTTGCCTCATCACCATCACGGCAGGAGAGTACAGTCTAAGTGTTTCATTCAATATTATCGTTGCCTGTTCAAAAAAAGGACAGAAGAATGACGTATTGAGTGAACCCAAAATGTTTAATTTTTCAGCCAGACTAAACTTTCAAAACTTAGGCAAATGGAGTGGTGAAATAGGTTATTAGGAAAATTTACATGAGCCAAATGCCAGTTGATAGCAGTGAGCACGTTCGAATAGTGAATTTAGAGCATTAAAGTGACCCCGATCGAAGAATGAACCCGCTAGGCGATACCTATATAATTAATCGGGACCGCATCTCCATGTATAACATAACAAACACTGGAAGATGGTCTCCATGTCATGTGATGTACAATTTCTTCTTAAATAGGCAAGTGAGACAATTCAAACTTCTTGCTTGAATGTGCACAGAAGTTCTTCATCACACAGGTCAGATTATTAAATTACCACCATCTCATCCTCGGATTGGTCCTGGGATTTGATGATGGAGTTTCAAACCTTTTCTTCCAACTAAGAAGCTAGCCTAAGTTCCACAAACAATGATTTTTATTCATTAGACAGTAAACAACCAATGAAGAAAACTAAACGTGCCTATTTGTAGTAATGTGGCTAGTGAGGAATATTGATTAACTTACAATCTTGAGCTCGTTCAGATTTTCAGCACCCGGAAGCCCGGTTTTCCCGCAGACGCGGATCATTTTTTCCCAGGCCTTGTCCTGCCATTCCTGGTGCTTCGCCGGAAGGAGAAGCGCCCAAGTGAGGAGCGTGACCGTCGTTTCTTTTCCCGCGAAGTAAAAAGTCTTGCATTCGTCTACGACTTCCTCCACTCCTAATCTTTCTTCTTCGTGGGATGATGTTAGGAGAGTGAGAAAATTGGACAAATTCTCTCTCGATTTCAAGTTGTTCTGCATCAGCTTCCGGACCGCGTGCCGGATTTCCTTCTCTAGTCTCCATCTCTGCCTGTTCTTCGGAGTCGGTAGGAACCTGCGTATTGAGTGGAACATGTGATCGTCTAATCTTCCATGGATATGAAGACTCCAGGCAGAGGTAGAGAGGTAGTTTAGGACTGATCTAAAAAGTAGAAAGGTAATGATTTGTGATTAAACAAAAGACACATCATTGAATCGTAACTTTTCCCAGAAATAGGATCAAGAAAGACTTTTCCCAGAAATAGAAACGATGCAACATATGTCCTTAGATACTATTTGTACATATATAACAACTCAGAATGTGAGTAGAGTAAATTTGTTTATTGCCTGAAATGGAGCAAGTTAAATTAGACCTGAAGCCAGTAATCGAGATGAGTGAAGAGGTGCATCTGCTGCTCCTGCAAGGCGAATATGCGCTTGCCCTCTTCGAAGTTGCTCCCGAAAGCAGTCCTCGAGATGACGTAAACCCTTAAAGGAAATCCAATTCACGTAGGACTCCAAATTTGAGTAGATTTCTTAGTTGAATGTTTTTTTTTTTTTGAGTGGTTTTCTAATAAGAGTGGATTTCCTAAAAAGAACTTCCTTTATTGGATCCCAAATTTTTCTATATAAGTAGTGGGTCTCTCTATTGTGTCACTCATTGTGGAATGTGGTGCCCTCCTCATAGACTAGGTCCCACCAATTGAATGATGTAAATCTAAAATCCAATTTATTTACTTGTTTTGTTTCTTTTATTGTTTGATTGTTTGTTTTTTCGCAACATTTCATATTACTCTGCAGTGTGTGGGGCTGTGCAGGACTAAGATGTTGTGTTCATAAATCACGTCAAACAATGACATGGTATGTATGCGATGACAATTTGATAATATATACTGCCTCCAACGCTCACCTTAACTCTCTCCATTGTAAAGGCCTGGTTAGCGATCCGCCGGTGAATGGCCCACTTCTCGCCCACCAGCCCAACAAGGCCTTGCCCGAACAGCTCCCGAGCGTGCGAGTTTAACTTGACCCGGTCGTACGACCTGCCTGTATTCGTCAGGACCTCCTTGATCATGTCCGGGTCCGAGATGCCCAGCCTACGCCTCGACCCGAACCAATATACGAAAGTCCTCCCATACTTGAAGGACGAATGGTGTTAGAAAGGAGCCACTCTGTGGAGGATCCTGTGGTCGAACAGCATGGGCTTCGACTGAGCCTTCACGAGTAGGCGGTTGATCTCCGCCGTGTTGCCAAGGATCGGACAGTAGATGGGCCCCGGACGCCTTGCTTCGTGAAGTGGCGCCGTAGCTTTAGCGGGGTAAAGAGATTGGAGTATGTGAATTTCGAGAGGAGGATGAGGATAAGCAAGAGGACTGAAACCACAAGCCATGGCGTAGTTGGAGCGGGAGGGGGGGTTGGAGAATGAGAGGTTCACGAGGAGTTGTAGAAATATGGAGTAAGATGGATCTTAAATAGAGGTTAGGTCAAACTGTTATGCTTTTTCCAAATAATTTCGTGGTTTTGCAATGAAAAAATGTATAATATATTGCGGTCTCATCGACGAGTGCTTTCAGAGCACTTTTTAGTCATGACAAAGGTTCTGTAATGTGGCACCTGTTAAACATCCTTGTAACAAAAGCTTGTGGTTTTTAATACACTCTTGTGTTATGTGTGATCAATTGGAAATATAGATGTAATCAAGTCGAGTTACTTGCAAATAGCTTAGACTCGACTCAATGATTAATCAAGATCAACTCGCCTAACTTTGAGTCGAGCTTGAGCTCGCTAATACAAAGTTCAACAGCCTTCCAAACTAATCAATCCTGATCAAGTTTCTATGTTAACTTACGAAAAAATACTTTATAATTACAAAAAAAATAATAATAAGACTGGAAAGTCCTTAAAATTACATAGTGTACCCATATATATATATTTAGTGAGGGAAAAAATACTAAAAAGAAATCATAAATCTATTATACTTGTGCTAATTCAATCATAAACCTTACAATTATACTAATTGAGTCATAAACATTTTGACACAATAGAAATGTTTAATACTAAATTGATACAAATGCAATAAATTTAGGACCTTTTTGATATTTTACTATGTAGGGAAGTTAAATAACTGAGCTTGATAAGCTCGAGCTTGGGCTCAAGTTTGTCTATCACTCTATTATAACTGAGTAGAATTCAAATATTTTGAATTTTTATTTGACTCAAGTTTGAGCTGAGGTTTTAATGCCCAATCAAGCTCGAGTGGAGGTTCAAGCACCAAATATATGAATTGAGTTGAGCTCAAACTTTGGCACTACTATATCGATTTGATTCAAGTCGATGACACCCTTAGTTGGAATCTATGTTATTTTAGGATGAGTTAGAGTGATAACAAAAGAGGAAGTGAGAGAAAAATTGAAATGGTTTCGGAGAACTCTTTATTTTTTGAAATTACAGTTTCGAATCTCGCCTAGCCCATGAAAGAGGATTTAGTGCATGTCAGGCTGATACTAAGTGTTACTCATGTGTGATAATTGCATTGGGGCGGAGTGATTTTCAGAATGAGAATATATAATTTATATATATAATCTAGGATGAGTGAGTGTGATGACGAAAGAGCAGTAAGATAAAAATCGGAATGGCTTTTAAGATCTCAAATCTTTCGGATTTGAAATCTTGAGCCCAAGAAAGAGGATAGAGTGCATTGTCGGCTGAAAATGAATGTCCACCTACTAATGTGCCGACATTACGAAAGATGAATTTTTAAAAGAGAGAGTTTCTTTGGAGTTTGCGATTAAAACGAAAATGAGAGGGTGACGGTGCCCTTACTCTTTGGAGACCCCGCCAGAAATTTTTCCAAAAGAATCCGAACAAATTCCTAAGAAATTTGTGGATCCACATACCTAAGAAATTTTTGCCAGTCGGGTTGCGATTACAGGCTAGTCTACCTTAAACCTTTTCAATCCTAGTGGATTAAAATTTACGACTTAAATCGATCGATGCAGGAGACTTATGACAGTCACAACATGAACTATTTGCGCTAGTCCCCATTTTCATTATTTTAGCCATAAAAATATATCTTTTCCTGGGAAACGTATTTAATACAGTAAGGATATCTTGTTAGTTTCAAATGAACTTAAAATTTGGGTCAATTATGTACGGGCTGAACGAAAGAAAAAGGAAAAAAACAGGGAAATCAAATGTGGGCTTGTATTTCAATTTGTTACAATACATAAATATCGATACGGACATCGAGATATAACTTTTTAGTAATCTCTTAAAAATTTAAATAATGTTTTAGATTTAATGAGAAAGTGAAAAAGTTAATTTTGATCTTTGATGAACTTGGATGAACAACGGTAACAAAAATTAACATATAAGTCAACTCACGTAGCTTAAATTGATATAAATTGGAATAAGTACACTAAAAGTGCCAAAAGTTGTGTACATTACTCATTTTAGTGTCAAAAGTTTATTTTGGATCACTTGAGTGCCAAAAATTTTGAAAAACGATCATTTTAGTGTCAACGCCGATCTGATTGGCCGGATATCCAACGTGGCCTTTTTTTAATAATTTATTAAGTTGATGTGGCTTGCTAGAGAGTCCAATCAACATCTAAAGCAAGAAACGACGTCGTCTAGTTGCATTTCCCTCCAAATAAGAACCTTAATTTGCCAAATTGAAAGAAATTCCCAATTTCAAACCCTAAGCAGCCATTGAATGAATCCTCCCAACTCGATCCACCATTCTCTGGCAACTTGCAGGCGGCAAGCCACGAAGAAACTACTCCACCTAGTCATCCCGATCCCTGCTGTCATGAGTGCTTGCCTTATGGAGAACAAAGAAGATCAAATCTCAGCTTCAACTTTGGTCTTAACAGAACAAAATAGGGAGTCAAACACTGCCTGGTCTATGGACGATGATGGAGTTGCAATCTATGACTAGATCAAGGACAGAAAGTTCAATTATCACTACCAATGGGGATGAAAGCGAACAAATAGATTTCGGGGGCAATTTCATCACCTCATATCTTTTGGTCGTGAAGTAGAGTAAAACAGAGTGCGCCTCGCACTCTTCCGGAATCGATTATAGGTGGCGGTGAATGAAAGTTAGATCGACGTGGAAGATTCTCAGTGATGAAGAAGCCAATAATCAAAGCAAGCGATGGTGTGTCAAGCAGGGTCTCAGTTCTTTAAGTATTTGGATCGCAGAGCAAAGAATAGAGCAGTAAAGTTCATGGCACATCGAAAATATTCCGATGAGCTCTTAAAACGTAAAATTTGAAGACATGAAAACATGGCCTCTCGACCAAGCTCACTGGAGACAATATGGGTGCCTTGCGAGTGACATCGACACTCGTCCACGGACGAGTGGTTTGCAAGTGCCAGTATTGCTCGACCAGATCTGGTGGCAACAACTGGTGGCAACGATGAAGGAGGAGCAGAGGTCGAATTTGGAGAAAGGGAATGACCAAATGGGTTTTTCAAGCAAGAGGGATCGGAGGCATTCAGGTGAGGGAGAGGGCGGACACATTGTTGTAGAGAGCAAGCTTATAGATGGTAACAGAGGAGAGATAAAAAAAAATGCCAATATTTTCTTTCTTCTTCATTGGATAACAGCCAAGAAAGTCCACATCTACTGATTTTCAGGAAAAAAAAAATGCCCAGTAATATTAAATTTTTAATTATAAAAGTTACGTCATTTTTTGGCCGGAATTTTTGGTTGAATGCACTTAAGTGATTGTTTTTCTATGGTTTGGCACTTGAGCAAGCCAGCAAAAACTTTTGACGCTAAAATAAGCGCCATACGGAACTTTTGACTTGGAAAAGATTTCATCGGATGGACATTATCAACTCGAGAAACTTTCGGGTGCAATTGAGCTTTCCCTTACACATGGTCATTATATGGCTGTTATTAATTATCGTATGGAACTTTAGCTTGCAAAACAGACATTATGGAAGAATCCTACTTCTGCTTGACCTCCCTCCCTCCTATTTAACTCTCCTCACTGCCCCCGCCGCTCGACCACCCTACCACCACACCGATCATCGCTTTAGATGTCGACATTGCATTCACTGTACTAGCGTATGACCACCATCGCAGAATCCCCGGCTGAAACCTTAGATCGGTGGGGAGAAGAATGGAGGAGCATTGATCATGGTCCACATGACAAAAGAGAGAGATTAGGTTTCGTCCCTATTCATGTTGGTTAAATATTTTGATAATGGGTTTAAGTCGTTTTATGTCTGAAGCTAACCCTTTGAATAGGAGGATAATCATGTCATTTCCCTTATTCTTGTAGGACTTGGGGTGTGACATTAGGATAAAAATTGGAGAGGATATAATTTTTGTTGGGAGCGTTAAACCCACCTTCACTTAAAAGCAAGATTAAGCCAATTAGTCTCCCTCATGTGTACCCTAAAATCACATTGGTAACGAGATTACCATTTGTTACTTTGATATTATTTGTTGGGAGCGCCTAGCAGATTACTCAGTAAAAATGCAATACCTTCACCTCTAGAGATATATTTAGTTAAACTCACATTCAATCAAAAGTTTAAATTAATGAGTTATGAGTCAACTAAGATTATTAACCAATCCACACAACAATTATTCAATATAGGACTCCTAACACAACTCAACAATCTCTTCATCACATTTAAACTTAATGTTATGGTTGCTTCCCTCAATTCAAGTATCGTTTCGCATCAGCATGTCTCAACTTCAATTTTTTTTGGGAAAAGTGACAAAAAAAGTCATAAACCTATTGTGTTAATGATTACTTAACCTTAAATCTTTTATTGGTACCAATTTAATCCGAAACCTTTTGACATAGTATTAATTCAGTTCTTCTATCTAATTTTAGCTAGATTTTACTAATATTGATGTCAGTTGATTAACGCGGTACAGTCAATGCCGACATTGATAACTTTTAATAATATTTTAATAATATTTTAATATTAGGTGAATTTTATTTATTTTATCCTTTTTCCTTTTTTTTTCTCCTTCCCTTTCTTCTTCCTCCAGCCATAAGGAGGAAGGAAGGGAAGGAAAAAAAAATCGTAGAGAGAGAGAGAAACAGAGGTGACGGGTGGCGAGGGCGTAGTGGTGCGGCGTGATTGTGCGATTATCACCAATTCCACACATCCCATTGCTCCGAAACCGTAACTGGCAATGTAAACATACCGTCATCGCCACCGCCACCATCACGGGCACTTGCACAGCGAAGAACCGATAGGGGAGCACCTGAAGCCTAGACTTGGCCGTATTCGAAGTCACCGACATGCTCTCCCAATTGAGCTTAGGCCGAGACGGAGCTGAGGCAATCAAGAGCTCCAAGATGAGCTCGCTTCAGTTGCGAGCTTGCCATCCATTTCACAGCGGCTTCTACACAAAGTGAGAAAAAGAGTTATCAGTAACTAGCAAGTATAGTGAACAGTAATCAAAATTATCATCTTGCCGATCATGACATGTAAGATGATTAGCAATGATTAGACCACCATGATAGAAGGGGTTATTTGGTCAGGAATATTTTATTGCATTACGATGGTCCCAAGATATCATTTGTAAGCACACCCATTTGCTAGTTATATTATCATCACGTATCCAATTCTTTTAAGTCTTTTAAGTCATAACACTTATTTTTTTCGCAAAGTGAAATATTTTTATGTAACTAGAGAAAGATAATTGGCCCAAAATAAATAGACTTCAGTACATAAAACATCCCAAAAAGCTTGGAGAGAAGATAAGACATTATATAAGTGCACAAATTAGAAACACCTGAGAAACGGGTGGACTTAGAACAAAGGAGTCACAAAGCTCTGCCAAATTACAACACATTATCTTTATGATATAGACACAAAACGAAGTTTCTATTTCAAGAACCCTAAAAATTAAGTTCAAACAGAAGATATATGAGTCCTCACACTATGCGACCATGTTACAAACAGAAGTCCACAAACAAAAGAAAGGAAAATGATCCAGATTCAAATATGAGTCCTCCTGAAGATGATCGGCGCGCCATACTGAGGCCGCAAGGTCACAAGAGGCATCGGAGCATGAACATACGAAGGCGACACCTCAAAGGTGAATAGCCTAACCAGCATGGCCAGAACAACCTTGGCCTCGACCATGGCCAAGTTCTGGCCTACGCAGGTTTTGGGGCCGAGCCCGAACCCAAGGAACGCGGCCAGGTGGTTCCGGGGCTTCGTGAATCTTGCTGGGTTGAACTCATCCGCGTCTTCGCCCCATATCTCAGGGTCGCGATGCACAGTAGAGAAGGCCAAGTAGAGCTCCGTTTTTGCTGGAATTTGAAGGTCTCCTAGCTGCACATCTTCAAGGGTTTGCCTCGTCGCTGTCACCGCAGGAGAGTACAGTCTGAGTGTTTCATTCAATACCATCGTTACCTGTTCAGAAAAAGGACAGAAGAAAGATGTAAGTTTGAGTGAACACAAAATGTTTAATTTTTCAGTCAGACTAAATTTTCAAAACTTAGGCAAATGGAGTGGTGAAATAGGTTATTAGGAAAATTTGCGCCAGTTGAATTTCAGTTGATAGCAGTGAGCATGTTCAAATAGTGAATCTAGCGCATTAGACTGACCCCGATCGAAGAATGAGCTCACTAAGCAATACCCATATAATTAATCCGGACTGTGCCTCCATGCATAATATAACAAACATTGGAAGATAGTCTCCATGTCATGTACAATTTCTTCTTATATAGGTAAGTGAGACAATTTAAACTTCTTGCTTGAATGTGCACAGAAGTTCTTCATCACATACATCAGACTATTAAATTACCACCATCTCATCCTTGGATTGGTCCCGGGGATTTGATGGTGGAGTTGCAAACCTTTTCTTCCATCTAAGAAGCTAGCCAACGCTCGACAAACGATGATTTTTCTGTATCACAGTAAACCCATGAAGAAAAACTAAACGGGTCTGTTTGTAGTAATGTGACTAGTGAGGAATAACAATTGACTTACAATCTTGAGCTCCTTCAGATTTTCAGCAGCCGGAAGCCCTGTTTTCCCGCTGACGTGGATCACTTCTTCCCGGGCCTTGTCCTGCCATTCCTGGTGCTTCGCCAGGAGGAGAAGCGCCCAAGTGAGAAGCATGGCCGTCGTTTCTTTTCCCGCGAAGTAAAAAGTCTTGCATTCGTTTATGACTTCCTCCACTCCTAATCTTTCTTCTTCGTGGGATGATGTTAGGAGAGCGAGAAAATTGGACAAATTCTCTCTCGATTTCAAGTTGTTCTCAATCAGCTTCAAGACCGCGTGCCGGATTTCCTTCTCTATTCTCCATCTCTGCCTGTTCTTCCGAGTTGGTAGGAACCTGTGTATTGAGTGAAACGTGTGATGGTCTAATCTTCCATGGATATGAAGACTCCGGGGAGAGCTAGAGAGATAGTTTAGGACTGCTCTAAAAATAGAAAGGTAATGATTCGTGATTAAACAAAGGACACATCATTGAATCGTGACTTTTCCCAGAAATAAGATCAAGAATGACTTCTCAGAAATAGAAACGATGCCACATACGTCCCTAGTTATAATTTGTACATATGTAAGAACTGAGAATGTGAGTAGAGTAAATTTGTTTAATGCCTGAAATGGAGCAAGTTAAATTAGACCTGAAGCCAGGAATGTAAATGTTCTGGTTGGCTTGAGTGAAGAGGTGCATCTGCTGCTCCTGCAAGGCGAATATGCGCTTGCCCTCTTCGAAGCTGCTCCCGAAAGCAGTCCTCGAGATGACGTCAGCCGAGAGCCCGTGTAGCTCCTTAAACACCTCCACCTCGAACTCCTCTCTTTCTCCTCGCATCTTGTCCCACGTGTCCAGCATCTTGGCCGCACTCGTCGCGATCTCCGGGATCCACCCCTACTCAAAATGAAAGGAAACGCATGCTGTGAAGTCCGTCCAGCGGTAGACGTGATGAAGAAAACCGCTCGCAGTGCAAAAGAGCAGTTGATCTTCGCCAAATTGCCAATGACTGTACGGCAATTTAAAGAACATAAAACTAGCTTCTCCTTGGTTTACTCACTGCCATTTTCAGATTGCATTTGCATCATTACCTCTTTTACCACAGAATACGCAATCCCTTGCTCCAAAGCTTCAACTGTCAGAGTTGCAATGTTAAAGCTTTCATTTTTAATATTGAAAACATATCCTGAGTCTAAACCTGTAAAGGAAATCCAAATTCAAGAAGTTCTAGTTTGACTAGGGTTTCTAAAAGGGTTCCCATTTTGGATCAGAAACTTTTCTATATAAGAAATTGGTCTTCTTCGTGAATTGCATGTAAGGGAGCTTTTGATGTTCAAGCTTTTAAATCTTGTGTTAAAGCAAGGAATTATGAGGCTAAACATTATTTGAGTTATTGGGTGTAATTGAGGGCTAGAAAACACTATGATTTTGAGTAAATCAAGTGCTTTTAGTAATCTTTATTACATCGCTTGATTTATAGTAGAATCATGTACCACTTTCCCATAGAGTAGGTCCCACCAACTGAAGCATCCTATAGTGGAGTCATCTTTGCAGATGTGTGTTCGATCTCCTCGTTGAAATGGATGCAAAATGGGTTTTGCTTTATTTGTGATACATGGGTTGTGTCTATAAATCCTTATGGAGCAGTTAAAGGTGTAGATATAATTAGTATCCTTATAAGGTCTAGGGAGTTCGCTTGGAAGATTTTTATGGAGGTCTTGCCCATCATGGGTTGTGGGAAGAGTAGCGGCAAATTCCAAATTCTAAGAAGAGATTGTTGAGCTAACGTTGAGATTGTTGAAAATCTATCTTGAATTTGAACCCTTAAGGGAAATTCAATTTAAGTAGGACTCCTAATTTGAGTAGATTTCCTAGTTGAATGATTTTTTAGTTTGTGTGGTTTCCTAATAAGAGTACATTTCCTAAAAGGAGCTTCCTTTGTTGGATCCCAAACTTTTCTTTATAAGAAGTGGGTCTTCTTTATGAAATGCATCAAAAAAGAGCTTTTTGGTGTTCAAGCCAATAAATCCTGTGGTAGAGTTTGTAAATTTCTTTATGAGATTGAAATATTACTTCACAAAAAATTACAAGGACTAAACACCATGTGAATTATTCAGTGTAATTAGGGGCTAGGAAATATTGAGATGTTTGAGTAGTTCGAGTATGGTTGTACTCTCTATTGTGTTGCTCGATCTATTGTGGAATGCAATGTTCTCCTCATAGACTGGTCCCGCTAATTGAATAACGTATATCTAAAATCCGATTTATTTTATTGTTTTGTTTCTTTTATTGTTTGATTGTTTGTTTTTTCGCAACATTTCATATTACTGTGCTGTGCTGCTGTGTGTTGGGTTGTGCAAGACTAAGATGTTGTGTTCATAAATCACGTTAAACAATGACATGGTATGTATGCGATGACAATTTGATAATTTATACTGCCTCCAATACTCACCTTAACTCTCTCCATAGTAAAGGCCTGGTTGGCGATCCGCCGGTGAATGGCCCACTTCTCGCCCACCAGCCCAACAAGGCCTTGCCCGAACAGCTCCCGAGCCTGTGGGTTGAACTCGACCTGGTCGTACAACCTGCCAGTATTCGTCAGGACCTCCTTTGATCATGTCCGGGTCCGAGATGCCCAGCCTAGGCCTCGACCCGAACCAATATACGAAAGTCCTCCCATACTTGAGGGACCAGTGGTGGAAGAAAGGAGCCGCCCTGTGGAGGATCCTGTTCGACTGAGCCTCTGCGAGTAGGTGGTTGATCTCCGCTGTGTTGCCAAGGATCGGACGGTAGCCGGGCCCCCGGATGCCTTGCTTTGTGAAGTGGCGCTGTAGCTTTAGCGGGGTAAAGAGATTGGAGTATGTGAATTTCGAGAGGAGGATGAGGATTAGCAAGAGGACTGAAACCAGAAGCCATGGCATAGTCGGAGTGGGGAGCGGGGGTGGAGAATGAGAAGTTCTCAAGGGGTTGGAAAGATACCGAGTAAAATGGGTTTTAAATAGAGGTTAGGTCAAACTGTTATGCTTTTTCCAAATAATTTCGTGGTTTTGCGATGAAAAAAATATATAATATATTGGGGTTTCATTAGCGAGTGCTTTCAGAGTACTTTTTAATCATGTCTAATGAAGAATTATTTGCATTTACAATATATTAATTATACATAAGAGAAAGACGGTGTTCCGTAAATGACAAAGGTTCTTTAATGGGGCACCTGTTAAACACCCCTAGTGGTTTTTAAAACATTGTCTTGTCCGTGTCGTGGGCGATCAATTGGAAATAGCGGTGTACTCAAGTGAAGTCACTTATGAATGTCTTGAACTCGGCTCGATGATTACTCGAGATCAACTCGCCTAATTTCGAGTCCAGCTCAAGCTCACCATTACGAAGTTCGATAACCTTCCCAAACTAATCAATCTTGATCAAGTTCCGACCAAAAAAAAGAAAAAATCTTGATCAAGTTTCTATTTTAACTTTTAAAAAGTACTTTTTAACTACAAAAAAGGAGCATAAAGACCTTAAAATAACATGGTTTACCCACACACACACACACACACATATATATATATATATATATATGTGTGTGTGTGTGTGTGTGTGTAAATAGGTAGGGAAAAGTACAAAAAAAAAAAATCTTAAACCTGCTACACTTATGTCAATTCAACCCTTTTAATTATGCTAATAGAATCATAAATTTTTTGACAATTTGACAATGTAATTTTAGTAAGAAATCATTGACTGGCAATCCATTTAGCGTTAGCCATCCCACGTGATCTTACGTAGTATTAGTCGACACTAATATAGGTAATTTTTTAAATTTTTTTAAAATTTTTCCGAACTTTTTTATTGATATATTTCTTTTTCTTTCTTTTCATAGGGCCAACACCACTAACCGACATCTAGTGAAGGCTTCGTGACCCTAGCCTAGGGGTCAACAGGGGTCAACAGGGGTCACAGTCCTATGAAGAAAAAAGAAAAGGGAATTAAATGAAAAATTTTTAAAATTAAAACATTATTCACGTTAGTACCGGCCATGCGAGTGCCGAGTGACGTCCATGTCACTAATTTCCGACTAAAATTGATCGGATAAACTACATTAGCAAATCATCAAAATGTTTGACAAAAAAATATAAAGTACATGGGAATTGAAGGGATTTCTTGTGTTGATTTCTGTATGAATTGTATACACTTACATAGTCCTATTTATAATACAATGAATAGGAACAAAAATGGGAAAAGAAATATAAAGGATTACATTTCCTAGTTTACTAAACCAATTACGGATTGACTTAATCATTTAACCCACAATTGGAATCAATTTCCAAACCGATATCTCTAATCATATCTTCAACACTCCCCCTCAAACTAGTGGTCGATATATGTCAAGAACGCCTACTTACTTAATAGATATGAGCGTTGTCTTCAGCTCAATGGTTTGGTGAGTATTCCTTCTTCGATCTTTTCTCGAGTAAAGTAAAAACCAACCTCTATATGTTTTGTTCTTTCATGGAAACTTGGATTCGCTACTAGTTTGAGGACGACATCATTATCACAAAATAACTCTCTTAGTCCATCAATTTTAACTCCAAGGTTTGTGAGTAATCCCCGTATACAAACTATCTCACAAGTAGTCTTTGTCATAGCTTGATATTTTGATTCAGCTAACGATAATGAAAAATGTTGATTGTTTCTTTATCTTCCATGAAATTAACGATTCCCAATTTGATGCAAAAGTCAGTGATGGATCTTCCGGTCATTGGGTGAGAAGCATAATCCGTATCACAATAGGTTGTCATCTTAATATTACAATCTTGAGACAAGAAAGTCCAAAGTCCAGGATATCCCTTCAGATACTTTACTACTTTCAGCGCTGCATTCATATAAGACTACTTTGGATTTTGCATAAATTGGCAAACTATGGAAGTTCCATATAGATTTCTTCTTCCAAATCTCCATGTAAAAAGGTATTATGGACATCCATTTGATGCAACTGCCAATTGTGAAAAGCAACATTAGACATGAAAGAGCAAAAATAGTTACCTCTTTTGCAACTAGAGAGAAAGTCTTATGGTAATCAAGCATTCTCGTTGCATAAATCCTTTAGCAACCATACGAGCCTTGTATCATTCAATGGAACCATTTACTTTGTATTTTATGTTATATATCCATTTGCACCTAGTGGGTTTACGATGCGGAGGTAATGGAATGATATCCCAAGTGTGATTTTTTATGAGTGCTTGCAATTCAGCTTCTATGGCACCTTGCCAGCATGGATCATGCATTGCCTCGTGTAAGAGGATGGTTCTTATTCTTTAGAGATACGACCAATACAACATGCATGCTCTGGGGACAATTAACCAAAGAAACATACGAGGACACCAAGTAATGTGTACCTAGAGAATCCAACATCGAACATATATAGTCTTTGGTCCATGTGGAAAGGCAAACAAAACGTCCATAGCGTCAAAGTTGTCGAGTGATCGTGTCTCTTTAGGAATTGCGGGAGGAGATTCAACAGCAAGAGGTGATGAAGATGCTATTGATGAATCAGACGAATGATGCTCCTCATAAGATGTTAGTGATTCGGATGTTGCATCTAATGAATCAAGATTGGCTGGCGTAGTTGGTCTAGCATCGCTAGAATGTATTGAGGATCCCTTGATAAATCATCTTCTAACAAGAAAAGCTCGTGACTAGATGAGGAAGCAATTGGTTGGGACGAGGACACTATTGTTTCAAATGGAAATATATTTTCATGAAAAACAACATTCCTTCCGACAAAAAAGCGCCCCAAAGATATTTCCATAACCCGATAGCCCTTTTGTAAAGAAGAACATCTCATGAAAACATATGGAAGGGCACGAGGATCCATTTTATCCTAAGGGCCCACAGTTGCAACATAATACAAGCATCCAAAAACTCTTAGATGATCAATCACAGTTTGCTTCCCATAAAGCATCTCAAAAGGTGTTTGACCTTCAAGGATTCGAGTTGGCATACGATTAATTAAATAGTTTGCCGTAATTACAAAATCCCCCCAAAAAATTTTAGGAATTGAGGCTTGGTATTTTAGAGCTCGAGCTACTTTCAAAAGATGTCAATGTTTGCATTCTACAATCCCATTTTATTAAGGAGTGTAGGAGCATGAGTTTTCATGGAGTATCCCTTGAGAGGATAGAAAGGAGTTACATTCACCAATGAAAAACTCACATCCATTATTGGTACAAATCTTTTGGATTGTTTTGTCAGACTAATTCTTAACTAAGGTAAGGAATTTCGATAAATGAGAAAAAGTTTTTTTATTGCATAAGAAAAACCTAAGTGGCGTGGGTATAATCTTCGACAATAGTTAGGAAGTATCGGGATCCATCACAATGTGGAGTATAATAAAGACCCCAAATATCCATGTGAATCAAAGAAAATGACTTGCAGCTTGAGATGTACTAATTGGAAACGATGCTTGGGACTATTTGGCTAAAAGACATATCAAACATTTTGGGTGTAGAAAGTGAGCACTATGGCTCAGACATTGATGAGAAATAAGAGTTTTAATGTTAATGGTGGAATTACAAAAACATTCTTATTTAACAAATCTAAACCCTTTGAGAAATTTGTCCAAATAAAGTCCTTGTGCAATACTACCAAAGCCCATCAATTTGCCAGTCGAATGATCCTAAAAAAAGCAATAACTAGAATTGAATATTGCACAACAAGAATTATCCTCACAGATTTTTGATATAGAAATGAGATTGAACTTGAAATCGGGGATATAAAGGACATTTTTTTAGGATTATGTGTGGACTAAAATATATTGAGCCACTTTTACCATTCTTCCATTTCTCGGGTACTGCTCACTTTTCCTCTCCAGCAGGGCGCACGATTTACTGTTCACTAGTCAGTCTTCGCACGTGTTCGAGAGCTTCAACCGGCCATTGGAGCTGATTTTTGGAGGATAGCTTCGCCCTTCCTCCCTCTTCATCTCCACCGAAGCTTTCCTTTGGCTCGGCTTCATTGGGTAATTATGCCTGTTTTGATTTAGGGTTCTGTGGGTTTCTTCTTTTGCTGGTTCGGCTGTACAGTACCCAATCCGAATTATGGCTACACCCACAATAATTGAGCGCCAGCCAGGCCCATCTAAGGACAAACAACCTGCTGATGGTAGGCGTAGTCATAGCCATAATAGGTCTTTCACTCGTGCTGCCTCGTCTACCCAGCCCAATGTCCAGCAAACAAGGGGCTCGAAACCCCCGCCTACCCACTCCTAGGTAAATGTCTCAAAGTCGACTTCTAAGGGGTACGAACTTAACTACATGTTGCCAACTTTTATCGACAACAAGGCTGTGGTCAACCTATCTGAGGAAGTCTTACAAGCAACCGACCCTAAAGGGCATGATTGTCTAGTTGGCTACTATGTCGGGAAAAGACTCCCGTTCAAACTTACTGAGGTAGCCCTTAAGTATGCTTGGGGATCCCAACTTACTGAGATATTGGCTAATGAAGAAGGCTTTTACTTCTCTGTCATTCCAAACCGTGATTTCCGAAGGAAAATCCTCGACGAGGGACCGTTGATGGTAGCTAGAGTCCCCCTCATTCTACAGCAGTGGCATCTTATGCTGGAACTAAAGAAGGACCACCAGTCCTCAGTTCCGGTATGGGTCAGAATGGAAAATATCCCTTACACCCTCTCATTTGCTCCAAGGATCAGTGCAGTGGCAAGTGCGGTTGGTAAACCGATGTATGTTGACCTCCAAACCGAGCAAATGAAACGAATTTCCTTCGCTAGAGTGTGCGTGGAGATTTTTGCCAAGCAAGCTCACTACAACTCGGTGGATGTCATCCTTAATGGTGAATCTCACACCGTCTAGGAGATCGGAGTCCATGAATGGAGGCCGATCTCCTACTCTAGCTGCTACACGTTTGGCCACAAATGTGTGGTCCAAGCATCGCCGGCTAGCCCGGTCAAGGCCCCTCAACAAGCCTCAATAGATACTGAGCTGTCCTCCCAAGTTCCTGTAAGTGCCTCAGCACCATAAATACCCTCGATCTTAGATGTTCCGCAAGAATGTTGGAAGCATGTTAGTTTAAAAAAGAACAAGCAACCCATGTCGCAAAAGGAAACAGATCTTTCTATGAAACAAGGTGCAGCAGCTCCAATTCACTCATTGAAGCTAATTGACACTCCGGCGATAGCAAAGCATCCTCCTGCTCCCCGGCTACCCAGAATGATCAAGAGATGCTACCGAAGCACGGTGGTATTGGGGCCCCCTCCTCGTCTGCCATAATAGCTTCCCGATTGGAATCTTCCTTTATATCGACTTCTAGCTCGGATGAGGACTCGGAGGACGCTATTAGTGGCGTCAATAGCTCGAACGAGGAGGATCATACCTCCGATGGCCCTTCTGCTCAGGTGGAAATCCCTCAAGAGGATAAATAGGCTATGTCAAAGCCTGCTTCCCAACAGAGACAAGACCTTATAGTCTATCAGCCCAGCCCCTACGCTTTCTGACCATCCTAAGCCAGTGGCCAGTTGAAGGCGTGGGGCTAAGAGGCGGTAACCTTACTAGCCTCCTCTATTTACTTACTTATATGTATATAGGTGTTTGAAATATTATGGGCTTTGGTGACCCTCTAAAACAAGTGGAAGTCAGAACTTTTGTTAGAACTAATAACCTGAGCTGTGTTGGTATCTTGGAGACGAAGATGTCCCCTTCATTGTTCCACTCGGTATCTGCTATTTTTCTTCCTGGTTGGGTTTGGTGTTCTAATTTTGATCACTCTCCCAGAGGCAGAATTTGGGTCGGTTGGAACCCTAGTACTGTAACTTTTGTTATGTCTTCTTCCTCGGCACAGGCTATACACGGTTGTCTAGTGTGACTCACTACCGATAAGGGTTTCTACCTTACAGTGGTTTACGCTGAACACACATTTGTATTGAGACACTCTTTATGAGTGGACCTTGTTCAGTCCAACTTTGCTTGCTTGGACGTCCCATGGATTATTGCGGGTGATTTTAATGCTATCCGAGATTCTTCTGATAGAGTAGGGAGTTCCAACTTCTGGATCCCGGCTTTTGATGAATTTCGTGACTATCTGAACCAAGCGGGCTTAGATGATCTCAGATATATCGACCACAGATTCACCTGGGCAACCTCCTCAAGGTACAATCGTAAGTAAAGGAAAATTGATAGGATCCTGGTGAATTCATGTTAGAATGCCAAATTCTCTTTTTCTGAAGCCTCTTTCCTGGCTCCCGGTATTTCATATCACTCTCCTATGGTTGTCAGGATCATGTCTACCCCTCAGACCCGAAAACCCTTTAAGTTTTTCAACTTATGGATGACTCATCCAGCTTTCTTTAGGTTGGTTGCACAGGTTTGGGACACAACTATCATTGGTATGCCAATGTATGTTCTTTGTTGTAAGCTATGTCTCCTCAAATGCAGACTAAAACAGCTTAACAAGGAATCTTTCTCATATTTGTCTTCTAGGATTGCTGATGCAAGGCTTGCTCTGTTGGCCACCCAAGATGCCCTATAACGGGATCCCTTTAATAGGTTTTTGCTGACAACGAAAAGGAGCACGTTCGAATCTTTTCTGATCTGCGCCTCCAAGAAGAATCTTTCTTGAAACAAAAGTCCAAGGTGCGTTGGTTTAAGGAAGGCAATCTCAACACCAAATTCTTTCATCATTCAGTAAACAGAAGGCATCTTCAGAATAGAATAATCTCAGTGACTAATGGTGACAATCTTATTTCTGATCCTACGAAGTGCAACATCTTTTTGTCTTGCATTTTCAGAATTTATTGGCGGCCTCCGCTCCCTCGGTTCTGCCATATATCAAGGAGCTCCGTACGCTTTTGAACCAAACACTTGATGATGAGTAGGTGCGGTTTCTCTCTCGCCCTATTTCTGATTTGGAGATTTGAGATACTTTATTCTCTCTTGCGGTTGGTAAAGCTCCGGACCGGATGGCTTTAATGTGGATTTCTTTAAACACTCTTGGTTGATTGTTGGACCTTCGGTGATAATGGCGATTAAAGATTTCGTTGTGATTGGTAATCTGTTGCGGGAGATTAATTCCACCATTCTAGCCCTGGTCCCCAAGATCCCCAATGCTTTAAATGTGAATGACTTTTGTCCAATAGCTTGTTGCAACACTATTTATAAGTGCATCACCAAATTACTGGCCAACCGATTATCTTGTGTGCTTCCCACTATTATTAGTTTGCCCCATAATGCCTTTGTTAAAGGTAGGTGTATTAGTGATAACATTTTGTTAGCCTAAGAGTTGTTTTGTGACTTCCATCACGAACCTTACCGGCCGAAATGTGTCATTAAGGTCGATTTTGGAAAACATACGATACGGTTGACTGGAATTTCATTGAGTTAACCATGCAAGCTTTTGGCTTCCCTTCGGAAATTATCGACCGTATTATGGTTTGCATACGTTCTCCCAAATTCTCCATCTCTTTGAATGGTGAAATGCATGGCTTCTTCCCTAGTGGTCGGGGCATTCGACAAGGGGACCCTATGTGTCCCTACATCTTCACTCTCATCATGGAAGTATTCTCGGGCATCTTGAATGTTCAAACCCGTATGCCGGACTTCAAATTCTTTTGGATATGTAAGCCCACTAGGCTCTCTCATCTTTTCTTTGCAGATGATGTGCTCCTTTTCACAGAGGCCAACTTGGTTTCCATTGATCTCCTCAAGGCTGGGATTGATAGATTTTCCAATTTGAGTGGTCTTGCTCCAAACTTCAAAAAAAGTGAAATCTTTTTATCATGAGGCCCCCCAACTCTTCGAGACAGTATTTTGGACTCTTTAGGTTTCCAAATGGGGTCCTTGCCATTTCATTACCTCGGAGTGCCTATTATTGCCACCAGACTGGGAAAGGCTAATTGTATCTCCTTGGTAAATGCTATCACTGCTAGAGTACAATCCTGGACTCAACGCTTCCTTTCCTTTGCGGGGCGGTTGCAGCTTATCAGGTTAGTGCTTCATTCTAATCAGGTTTATTGGGCTAGCGTCTTTATTCTACCATGCTCGGTTCTCAACCGTATAGAATAGATACTCCGGCAATTCCTATGGAAGGGCCCGGATTTAGGTTCTGGAGGCGCTAAAGTTGCCTGGAACGATGTCTGCTTGCCTAAAAATGAGGGGGGCCTAGGGATTCGTACGCTACGTGAAAGTAATAAGGCTGCTATGCTCAAACACATTTGGCTCCTTTTTACTGATAATGAGTCTTTATGGTGCAAGTGGATTCACTCTACATTCTTAAAGCAAAAAAATTTCTGGATTGTCTCGCGTCCTACCTTTTGTTTTTAGGCATGGAAGAAGCTACTTGACCTTCGTGAAAATTTTCAGCAGCATTTTTCGTTGGCACATTGGTAATGGCCTCTCCGTTTCCTTTTGGTTTGATCCTTGGCACCCGAGAGGTCCGCTGAATAGGTTCTTTTCTAATCCAAAAATATATCGGTCTAGAGCATCATGTTTGGCTTCGGTTGCTGAAGGTCTCTACTTTTCTAACCCCTTATCACATGTGTCTATCACTCTTGTGAACTAGGGAGATCCTCTCCCGGTGCACAACCATGAGAATGACCCATCTCCAATGGCTTGGACACACCTCGGGTATCTTCTCGACTGCTTCAGCTTGGGAAGCCATTCGACCAAAGAGAAACTTGGTCCCATGGTTTTCTTTTGTTTGGAACAAAACTCTTACCCCACGGTACAAGTTCCATCTCTGGCTCATCACTAGGAACCGGCTTCCTACCTAGGTTCTTTTACTCTCTTATGGTAGGATAATGGATGGTTTATGTGCTTTTTGTAATTCGAGGCCGAACTCTATTGATCATATTTTCTTTGGTTGCCGGATTACTGCCGGCCTCGCTTCGTTTTGGGCTGCGAAATGCAATCTTACTTGGCAAAATAGGTCATGGATGAATACCTTACACCGGGCCTTAGATTGTCTCTCAGGCAATGATTTTTCTCAATGCATTGTGAGATTTTCTTTTGGCCCTATGCCACCTAATCTGGAAGATGAGGAACAACATTTTGTTCCAGGGCCAAGCTCTTTTTGTACCTGCTTTGAAAAATCATCTCTTCAAAGTCGTTAAGGATAAGGCTCTCACCTTCAGCCAGGTTGCGGATACAACAAGAAATAGGAGAACTCAGCGAAGTTGGGGGCTAGATCCAGCTATTTTCTCTTAGGAGGCTGTTGTCGTTGACCATCAGGCGTTGTTGACACTCCGAAGAACGGGAGGTTTTAAAAAATAAAAGTCGGGGACTTATTCCCTCCTTTTTGAGGTGTCAATTTCCTACATATATTGTTGTGAGGGTTGCCGTTGTTTCGTTGTCTAGTTTCCCTCTTTTTCCTCTTTCCTTTCTTGTTTGTTGCCGTTGTTTGGCTTTTTATGTTTCCCTTTTCTTAACACCCTTCCACTCATTATGACAATTTTGTCACCATGAGTGTAAGTTTTTGGTGCCGAGCTCCCCTTGCTGTATAGCTTTTTGGTTAAAAGTCAATACATATTTTACCTTACCATAAAAAAAAAAAAAAAAAAAAAGATATATAGAGCATATTTTATTGAACAAAGTGGTGTTTCCATTTGGGAGACTAACAAATATGGAAAAATGAGGCTTCTTCTGAATATGGAAAAAAATTTCATTGCAAATTGTGTAGTCATTGGTACCCAAATCAATTATCCATGCATAAACCAAAATTGAATTCCTTTTTTAACAAGTTGTACTTGAGAAGCTTTCAATCTTGTCGATGACCCAAAATTGATTCAAAGCCTTCATAATATTCTAGTACTGATCCTTTGTAATTGTTTGATGCGTTCCTTTTGTTGAAACGTGATAAGCAAAAATATCTCTCTCCCTTTTTTCTTTATCATTTGGCTTTCCATATAATTTCCAGCATGTTTCAACAATATGGTGTGGACATCTACAATAGTCACAGAATTTACCTTTTGTTTTTTAATTTTTTTCCACCATTTCTATGTGCTGACGTGGCGCTTTGTGAACCATTGGATGGCTTAAGACTTGATGCTATCGTGGCACCATATGAGCCACTTGATTCGGATGATGAGTGGGTGAAAAGATGGTTGTTGGATCTTGATTTTCAATCCTAGCCATCCATCTGATGGAAACCCTTAGGATTTCCTTCCTCCTCTAACAGATTGGAGGTCGTTTGGTACAAACCTTGGGGCTTGATGTTCCTAGGTTTCCCAAGGGTTCTGACATCACCAACATGCCCTACTCCTCCATGGCTCCGGTACCGGGGTTCCATTAAGATTCTGAGAGCAACTCCTTCAACCCGTCCATGCTCAGCCATGGCTAATCGTTGGCTTTCCTCTTGGATAGCCAACTAATAAATTTAGTCGAGCGACGGCATTAGGTCCATTGCCAAAACCTATGATCGTAAAGTCAAGTATGTATCATTGAGAATGAGTAAGAATCTCATGAACTTTTCTCTTTCCTTTATTGCGCGATATTGTTGAGGTGGCCTCCGGTCCCTCCAATTGTTCCTTAGCTACCTCAAGTTTGTTCCACAAAGCCTATAGTCGACTAAAGCATGTGTTGACCAAAAGGTTGCCTCGCTTCAATTTGAATAGGACTTGAGTGAGTCTGAACAATTTTGCTCGATTTAATTTCTGGCACATCTCCCTATATCTTCCCAAATAATCTTCAAATCTTCTGCTGGTGGGAGTCTAGCTACCACGTCAAGTGTCAAGCAGTTCCCGACCCAGGCATGAACCAGTTGGTTGCAACGTCACTAGCATCTTTGTAGTTGCTCATTGGTTGAGAAGCGAACAGCTTCATTAAGGAAGCTGTGCTTCTTTTCGTGAGGAGTGCTCACTAGAGATCTCGAGCCCAAATGATATAGTTGTTTAGCCCGACGAGCTACATGCTAATCAGCCAGAGTTCGGGCTCGTCGACCGGAGAGGTGTACAGGGGATCACCAGGTTCTGGGCAATCGCCGTTGGTTAGGATCACATACAAGAGGAAAGCGGCAGGTTGGAATTCGGGTCCCAAAGTCGAATAGGGATCTATTTCTAAACCCGATAGAGAGGGTTTGGATCTTTGAGCCTAACCCATCGAGCCTAGTCCATTGTCTTGGTTGGCTCCAGTTGTGAAGTGGATCGACCTACTTCCAATGGGCTGGGTACGATAATGTGGAACTACTCCTTCTCCAAAACGGCCATGTTATACCCATGTTTGATTTAGTTCGGTGGCCCATTGGCCTTGAACCGAAAACCAGTGGACTGGTGGTCATCGGGACAGGCCGAAATCTTACATAAGAGGAGGGGAAAATCCAACATAAAGTTGGACAGAAGTGTTTTCTTCAATCGGATCAATTTGATCTGAAGCTTCATTTCAAGGTAAGTCGCTAAGGGCATCCTTGTCTGTACTTTGATCTTTTGACATGGTATCAAAGAGTTAAATTCCTATATGGTGTGCCGATTTGTTTTATAAGGTTAGAGATGCAATGGCAAACCAGATTACAAACCGAAGGCAATTTCAAAATCGCGGAAGCTAGGCTAGAAAGGGAGGATCTGATACTATGATAGAAAATGTAAAGTATATGGGAATTGAACAGATTTCTCATATTGATTTCTATATGAATTGTATACATGTACATAGTCCTATTTATAATATAATGAATAGGAATAGAAATATAAAGGATTACATTCCTAATTTACTGAACCAATTATGGATTGATTGAATCAATTAACCCACAATTGGAATCAATATCAAAACCGATATCTCCAATCATATCTTCAACAAGGTTTATGACTCAATTGGCATAATTGAAAAGTTTAAATTTGAATTAGTACAAGTGCAACAGGTTTAAGATTTTTTAATATTTTTCCCTATGTAAGGAAGTTAACTAATTGAGCTTGATAAGCTTGAGACTGAGCTTGAGTTTATATATCACTCTATTATAATTGAGTAGAATTCAAGTATGTTGAATTTCTATTTGAGTCAAGTTCGAGCTGAAATTTGAATGCCCAATTGAGGCCGAGTTGTGGTTTGAGCACCATGTATACGAATCTAGTCAAGTTCAAACTTTGGCACTATATTGACTTGATTCTAGTCGATTACACTTTTAGTTGGAATCTATACTATTTTGGGATGAGTGAGAGTAATAACGAAAGAGGTAGCGAGAGAAAATTTGAAATGGTTTTCAAGAACTCTGTCTTTCAAAATTAAAGTCTTGAATCTTGCCTAGCTCGTGACAGAGGATTGAGTGCATGCTAGGCTGATAATGAGTGTTACTCACGCATTGTGATCGCATTGGGGAGGTGATAAAGACAAAAATCGAAATGACTTTCAAGATCTCAAATCTTTCCGAATTGAAATCTCGAGCCTCCAATTGTCCATGAAAGAGGATGGAGTGCATGCTAGGCTGATAGTGAAAGTTTTTTTTTTTTTTTGGGTCAGTGATAGTGAAAGTTCACCTACTCTAAGAAGATGAAATTTTTAAGAGACAGAACTTTCTTGGGGTTTACGCTTAGGAAAATGAAATGGTGACAGTTTCATTACTTTCTAGAGACTCCCACCACAAATTTTCTCAAAGAAACCGAATAAATTCTTGAGAAAATTGTGAATCCACAGGCCAGGTGGATTCTTTTTAATTAAAATATTAAAAAATTAAGAAAATAGAAAATATATATATAAACATCATCAACATAAATATCTTTAGATTAGTGTAAAAAAATAGTTTAAACATCTATTACAACCTCTAGCTCTGTATGCAACCTTAATAAGTTCTACCTTTTATTATATTTTTTGCCGGTCAGATGGCGATTACGGGCTGCTCTACCTTAAACCTTCGCAATCCTAGTAGGTTAAAATTTATAATTTGGATCGACCGATGTAGGAGACTTATGGTAGTCACAATATGGAGTATTTAGGCTAATCCCCATTTTCATCCTTTTATCCATAAAAAGAAAAGGAATATATTTTCTCGAGAAACATGTTTAATTACAATGAGCTTATCTTGTTAGGTCCATATGGACTTACAATTTGGGTCAATTATGTATGGTCTAAACAAAAGAAAAAGCAAAAAAAAAAAAAAAAAAAAAAAAAAAAAAACGGGGATTAAAGCAAATACTTCATATTGTGAACAAAATAAAAGGCAATAAAAATGGGAAATCAAAGATTGGCTTGTATTTCAATTTGTTACAATACATAAATATTGATACAAATATCTAGATATAACTTTTTAGTAATCTCTTAAAATTTAAATAATGTTTTAGATTTGATGAGAAAGTGAAAAAGTTAATTTTGACTTTTAATGAATGTGGACGAACAACTGTAATAAAAATTAACATATAAGTGAATTAACATAACTGGAATTAATATAAATTGCATCACCATCAAAGACAGCAACCATAGAAAAGCACTTCACCCGCCTATTAATATTTCGTGTTCAAAACGGGAGCGTATTTTTTTGAGAGATCATGTGGAACACGCATTGTTCCATTATTGAATTAATTAATGTAGGCTAGTTTTATAGAATATACATTTAGATTCCAAGAGTGAAAAAATTGATTTTGACTTTTGATGAATGTGGACGACTGTAATAAAAATTAACATATAAGTCAATTAACATAACTTAAATTAATATAAATTGCATCATCATCAAAGACACCCACCATCTTTACCCACCTATTAATATTTCATGTTCAATATGGGAGTGTATCTTGTTGAGAGATCACATGAAACACGCATTGTTTCATTATTGAATTAATTAATGTAGGCATATATTATAAAATATACATTTAGATTCCTCCAAGGAATTTGTGGCCAACAAGTCTCCATGAAAGATGATGGAGACTGTTGGGATTGCAGTGCCTTGAATTTGAGCTTATCACTGGCAAAACCAAGTGGAAAAAGGAAGGTTAGGGGTAGGTTCAACGAGGATGATTGTCTCTTTTATGTGAGGTTTCACAAATTTCGCAAGGCCGATCCTCTCACATGATCATATGATCAGATGGGTTCCATGTGAGCCCATCTCATTGGTGCATGCTGACTGCAGTCACATGCAAAAGAGCAACCAAGAGCATTTCCTAGCTTTGTCAGTCCTGTTTTGCCACATTAGCACTTACATGTTCATTGCATCTTTCGGGCTACTGAGGAGGGAGACGAGTCCTATGATGGCCAAAAGGAGGACATGAACCGATCGGCTTGCCATCAAGCATAAAAGGTTCTCAGTAAGTGATAACTGTCAGTCGTGTCATATACAATGTCGGGATGCCAAATCACAAGCTACAAAAAACATGTATATCTAGTACCGACGGCGGGCAACAGATAATTTTCAACAAGATTTTTTTCCTCCCCATAATTCATTCGTTTTGCCTGAAAGATTCCAGGAGATGTCGCCAGCCACTTTAGACTTCATTTTGCCTAGGAGTGATTCATGTCATAGTATAGCCCTTCTTCTGACAAAGTGATTTTGCCGGATCGTCCATCTAACGCATCCGAAAATGCATCTAATCCCAAATGCAATCTCCACAAGCGTTAAGAAAACCTATACAGAGTCAATTCATCCAAGAAAATATGATGCCTCGGCACTAGGACATAAATACAGCTAATATTACCTATGTGGAGCCGGACATAAGCAAATCTTATAAGTGACCGCTATGTACCCCAATCATCCTTCAGAAAAACCAGGTTGCCGCGGTGGAAATCGACTGAGTTTTTCCATAAGCACATTAATGGGTTTTTACACTGGATTGTCCAAGATTACAATTACAGAGAATAAAACATAAATAGCACAAAATTTGACCAGGCAAAACCAATCACGAGCGGCAGGTGTTGAAGATCTCGCCTCGCATCATGTCGATAGGCATGTGTTCCGGAGTGTGACGTTCTGGACCAAGATAAAGACCTGTTTTCTCCAAGAAAGCCAGCCCTTCATCCCTGCCGTATTTCGAACTATAGAGCTTCAAGTATTCATAGTCCTAAAAAAGCACAAAGACACGTCTTTTAGAATATACAGTTACCCATCAGATTAAGAAGTTCAACACCAAGCCTATCAAAGAGCCAACTTTCATGCTAAAACATGGCACGCATCTTTCTGTATCATACTACAGCCTCGGTCAAACACTACGACCCTAGCAAACACATAACTAATGCCTAATTGGATGGAAAAGCTGCAAATTTTCACCAGAGCAGGTGAAGAGGCAAAAAAGTGCTTTCCATCAAGCGACGGGTTGAACCAATGGCGCCTCTCAGAGGCTTATATCCAATGTCACCTCTCAGAGGCTTGTATTTTTGCCTCACCTGCAACCTACTGAGGATGCGCTCAATTCTAATTGAAGCAACTGGTTCCTGGGAAGATGAAAAGACTTCACCGGGGTAGTATAAAACACCATCACCGGCTGGAAGACCACGTCTAAATCTTATCTGCTCAATGACAAAATAGTGCGCTTAAGCATGAAGAATATATTGCTGCCATTTTGAAGTTTGAACAGCAAATTATCCACAGATCAAGCAACTACCTCGGCACTAGGAACTGTCGCCTTTCCGTAACAATGGGCACCCCAATAAAGAAATCCGTTCCACCTTCCTTCCATACTAGCCACATAACATTCCGATGTTGGGTCCACCGCAGCCCATAGTGCCAGTTGGAACGAGGATCAGATGGTCCCATATGCACGTATGTCCACTACTCCTACAGAAAAAGAAACCTTTTCTTAGCAATTAAAACGATAATTAGTTCACAAATAAAATTTAACAATACATCTCTACTAATAAACAAGAGTAGTGCTATCTTTATTTGTGATATCCCGAAATTTGATCCCTATTTCGAAAGATATGAAATAATTATTTCGTCAATGCACTTATAATTATTTTACTCTAAACTGATCACTCATGAGTTGACTAATCTATTAGGTGAGGCCATAAGAATTAAAACATGAAAGACCAAAGAATTCAATCAGGGATCAACCGCTTGACCATAAAGATCGACAAGGGTCAATATTACATTATTATAAGTCAATTAGTGAATGGATATTAATCGATTCAACGAAAATACGTAGTTAGTTCGTAGGTGATTTTGTACAATTACGATACTTGCGTCAAACGATGATAAACCGATTTTCTATTAATCTTGTACTCATGGTAATTGAACCCTCGCGATTACATAACCATCTAGGGTTGTCCACGATTCGAAGAGACACAAATATGAATCGAAAATTATCAACTACGGGTCAACCGCGCAAAAACTCCTAAAAGCCACCTGATAGTTTAGGTCATACTAAAGTCGCATTTGATCGATTTTAACTATGAAATTTAATTTAATTTTTAACTTTCGAGGATTTCAAGACTAATTTATTGAACATCGAGTCATTTATCTGTGAATTATCGCCAAGTTTAAAATTTTTTGGAAAATAAATTATCGAACAAAAATTGGAAGCCGGAAGGGGAACCAAGACCAGTGGCAAAGTTGTGAATTTTGGCCAAAATCTTAGCTTTAAAGAAAATGAAAAATGAAAAGAAGATAAGGGGGACAAAATGCTATGATATGAGGATTTTAGAGAGGGTGGGTGAAGAGAAATGATACTTTTTTGGAGAAAAATCTAAATCTCTCTCTCATTTTTTTTTTATGACTTCATTTTCATCTTCATCTCATTCTTCTTCTTCCCCCTCCTCTCAAACACCACCGCCATCACCACCTTTGTTGCCACCGTCTACACGTGTCGTCCACCGCCCGTCCGTCCGTCAAGCTACCGTGCCACCGTTATTCCGCCGTTTCCATAACCAAACCACCACCACTGTCGGTGCACTACCGCCCAAGCCAAGCCCAAGCTTGGCCATGGGTTTTGATGGACCGTTGTTGCCACACCACCTTCACCGTCACTTGTCCGCACCATTGCCGTTCACCATCCTCACCACTGCCGCAAGCCACCATCGAATACCCCTCCCTCCCTAGCCAAGTTGTGGGTCTTAAGTGCCGAGCCGCTGTCGTTCGTGCCACCGCTCGAGCCATGAGCCCGATGTCCTCGACACCGTGGCACCGCCGTCGCCACAAGCTCACCCCCGCCAAAAAACTACAAGTTAACTCCTAATCCTTGATTAGGAATTTAATTGCACCTGGGGTAGAATTAGTTTAGGGTCAATGGTAGTTAGTGGTCTATGATGGTTTAGCCCTAATTATGGTTAAGGGTGAATTAAATTAAGGCTAATAGAGATTATTCTTAATTAATTATGGTTAGTCTAATTAAGCATGATTAGCTTAATTAATCACAATCAATTCAATTAATTATAGTTAGTTTAATTGATCGTATTTAGAGTAATTAATGATGATTAGTCTTGATTTAGTAAAGTTAGATTAATTAATGACAATTAGTTTTAGTTAATCGTGATTAAGGTAATTAATCCATGTGAGCTTAATCAATCATATTTAGTGAAAATTAATGACGGATTAGTCATTAAGTAGAATTTTATGGTTGCTTCACTGGATGAATTTATACATAATTTTGATTGTCTGAGTTTGTAATGCCATAATTTTTTATTGCCCAAATCATGTATTTTAATGCTATTTTCAAAGAGGTTTTATTGATAAGAAAACAACAAACTTTGGGTGTTGTATTTGGATGTCGTGTTTTAGTGCCAAATGGGGCAATGGGGTTTTAAAATAAAAGTGTACAAAGTTTGGCGCGTTGACTTGAAGTAAATGACCACATGTGATTATTTTACTAGAATTTTAACAGTAAAAATTTTCGAGATTTGTTATTTGAACATGAACCATATCTGCATTGGCTAAGTCTGAAGATAAAATTTGCTTGAGTAGTTGAGTGCTCGCGTGGTCACATAATGGTCTCAATGTGTATGATTATGGAGGGTAATGGTTCCAACTTGATGTGTATGAATATGCGAGACGATACTCGATTTTTATCGGATGCTTGGCGGGGGTCCAGATGCCATGTCGCGGTTGAGACCAAACCGAAGCTCCTAATGAAATGTCGTCCTGATGTGTATGAGTACGTGGGACGTTGTCATGCCCGATGGGGCGGGACGATGCCCGATCATGCCGGAAGACTACCAACTCTTGTATTGGTTGTGTCCCGAGTAGTCGTAATAATTAAAACCTATGTGTTGACAATGCGATGGAATCTATAGAATATGTTATGATTATTGGTTGTACTTGTTACATTGATATTGCCATATTTGATATACTAATGTGCAAGGGTATGCGAAGGCGATGTAAGTTTGTATATCATGTGCGTTTAGGCCTCCTTCGAATGAATTCATGTCTTAGTCGAGGCTTAAGATGTCAACTCACTGAGATTTTATCTCACTCCATTGTTGATAATTATTTTCAGGCCGTAGTGATGGAACGCGCCGATCGTTTCGAGGTCCCCATATCTTTTGAGTGGGATGTGACGGAGTATGTCATCGAGGGGACCGAGACAATAGTTGCGAAGCACACCACCACTTTCTGGGTGCAAGAGGGCCTAGACCACCTAGTTCACCATTGTTTCGTAGCTTGGTTAATCAAGTTTGACGAGGATCTCCTTGGTCCTTTCCCAAGGATTGATGGTCTCCCATAGTGAACTAATGCCGATGTGGAAATCACCTTTTTGGATGGCTCTCGTGTTAGAGGAGTAGGTTAACCCTGATTTCTGACCTCCTTTTTTGTATGTTGGTCATTTAGGAGTTGCCCTTTGGATCGGGCTTGTATATATTAAACTCCTAGGTTTAACTATGGATAAATAAAAAGTTGTGTTTTGGAAATTTTCTGATGCGTGTTTATTATCCCTGATATTTGTTGGTTGATTGAGTGTTTTGTTAAATGCTTTCACTTGTGTTTAATCGAAAGATAAAAAGAATGGGTCGGCGACAAATCTGGGATATCGCAATTTTAATCGATCATTGAGAGATGTTCGTGCATCGAAAGATAAAAAGAATGAGTCGGCGACAAATCCTAGGATGTCACAATTTTAATCGATCGTTGAGAGATGTTCATGCGCTCGAGGTTTGGCGCGTGACATTATTCCTTCATGACAATCCAAATGAAGCAAGGTAACCAAAAAATGAACAAATAGAGCAAGAAAGGAGAGATAATTAATTTAGCACTTTTTGTACTTCCTTTAATTTTCTTTAGACTTCTCATTGTTAGTTTCCCTAGAAATGATACACACCTCATTGCACAACATCTGAACATCGTACCAAAAGTCAACGAAAAAATGAACCGGACCAAATTAGAGGATGAATTAGTCCTATTGTTCACATGATAGGCTTAGTTTTCTTACCAGTTTCCCGAATTACAAGGTTTTGCATCTCGAGTACTATCAAGTAACAGGAAGTAGTCTTATAAAACACCATCGTTTGCAAACTATCAAACAGCCAGAGAGCATCTCCAAAAATTGTGCACAAAATTTAGATTCCTGTATATAATGGACAGAAATTAAGAGTCCAAAACTCTAAATTGCTGACACTGCTCAGAAAGTTGAGCCTTTAGTTGGATTATTCTTTTTTAAGAGTTCACCATCCACCAAATTATGGATGCAGTCTGTCAAGACTTCCACTTAAATTGCCATAAAAGCCGACGACAAATTGGCAGAACCATGGATTACGGTAGCGGGAAAAGAAAAACTAAGCCGTGAGGTTCAAATAAAAGCCTTATAGGAAGTTCTTGTGAAAAGATTTACATCCCGAAATGGCTTCCATTCCAAAAATTTTGACATTACTCATTTTTTAAGTATCAAAAAATTATTGTACCAAAGTGAGTGCCACACCAAAGTTGTGGCACTCGAGCTGTCATTTTCCTGAATTTTTCCTAAATCCACGAGGGTTTCAATCAAATGAACTACGGTCTAAAGTAATCTGCCATAAATCAAGAAGTAACTTATGCTTCTAGTGCGTCCTTAATTATGATAATCCCCTCAATGCTTTGGAATTGAAATCACGAATCAAATGATCTAACCAGTCTTGATGTCTGTATGTTGCAGCATATACAAGCTAAGAAAATCCAAACTAATTATTGATGTCAGTGAGAACATGAAATTATTAAGTGGCTTCATCACCAACTGCCAGCATAGTAGAAAACAAGAAATAAATATATAAATAAATGAAAGCAAGGAGCAAAGCACCATATAATGATCGTCAGCAGAAAGAGAAAACACTTACGGCGATTGTGAGTGGTTAATGCACGAGCATCAGGAGCCTGAGCATGAATTTCACTGGCCCTTCTGCGAACGGAACCATATTGTTCTGAATTCAGCAACTGTAATAGATCATAAATTGACATGAAGTTCCATTATCTTTGATCATTCTTTGCATAGGAAGTAATGCCCACTTGAGATCTCAATTTCCTTCTGCACATGGTCCTCTAATACAGTGCTGCTGTCGCATGTTAAAAAGGTGGCGCGAGCAATCAGCTTCATCCGAATGTCTTTGCATGTAGACAGGATCGTGGTGAACATGCCAAGCAAGTGATAGTGTACAGCGAGACCGCATGACAGCATGGTACAGCATATGCTGCTAATCGTGGGTCCGAGAAGTGTTTGTCGGATTTTGGATGGTCAGCGGCAAAAGGAGCAAGACTGTGCCTCGTGCACGTTAGTTCGAATGGGAACATTTATGAGACAAAACGGTTGATCAATAACTAGTTGCAAAATTGTGTCCCGAGATTACATCGGGATTCTTGTTAAATGAGTATACCAGGCCAAGGACTGGTGTATGCAAAAGCACGCATGCGATCACAGAATTGCAAAACTGCGGGACTGATTTTGTATTGAAGGAGACACCCGAAATGCCAAACCAAACGCAGTATATCACTCATCTGTCCCATGTTTGAATGCTTGTCTTATAGTCGGTCACCTTACTTTATACCGTATTCGCCGACCGGCTTTAGTACTTCCAACATTCACCACTTTTCAGATATTGACTCAGAAATGATTTCATCGGATGGACATTATCAACTCGAGAAAGGTTCGGGTGCAATTGAGCTTCCTCTTACACATGGTCATTATATAGCTGTTATTAATTATCATATGGAACTTTAACTTACAAAACAGACATTATGGAAGAATCCTACTTCTGCTCGACCTCGGTCCCTCCTATTTAACTCTCCTCACTGCCTCCGCCGCTCCACCACCTTACCGCCACGCTGATCACCGCTTTAGATGTTGACATTGCATTCACTGTACTAGCATATGACCACCATCACAGAATCCCCAGCTGAAACCTTAGATCGGTGAGGAGAAGAATGGAGGGGCCATGATCATGGTCCATATGACAAAAGAGAGAGATTATGTCCTCCCTATTCTTGTTAATTAAATATTTTGATAACGAGTTTGAGTAATTTTATGTCTGAGGCTAACCCTTCTAATAGGAGGACAATCGTGTCATTTCCCTTATTCTTGTAGGATTTGGGATGAGGCATTAGGATAAAGATTGGAGAGGATATAATTTTTGTTGGGAGCATTGAACCCACCCTCACTTAAAAGCAAACTTAAGCCAATAAGTCTTCCTCATTTGTATCCTAAAACCACATTGATAACAAGATTACCATTTGATTATTTGTTGGAAGTGTTGGAGAAATCTTTCGGAATATTTTGAAGCCGACAAAACGTTTCCATCGGTCTAGTACGAAGATTTGCAGACTTTAAAGTCGAAGAACCTCTGGATCCGGACTCAAGACTCAAAGTCTATTCTCATTGACGGTTTGTAGTTTGTCGAAGAAGATCTATCCAGGATTTGTGTGTTTCGTTAAGGATTTGATCTTATCGATCGACGAAGATCTCTTGGCTGGATATGACATAACGGATTCCTTTATTCGAATCAAGATTGATTAAAGATCCGATGATTGGCGAAGTATACTTGGAAGGTTCTACTTATGGAAACCGAGATCGATTGTATGGGCGGCGGGATTGATGGGCTATCGACATGTTCCTTTAATGGCTCGAATGATCTTCCTAATTGATTACGTCCAACGGGAAGATTGGAAGAATTCCTTTGGTAAGTGCCAACGGGTATGATGGCATAAAGGAGTATATAAGGAAGACGTTCCGAGTTGTTCGAGTGTGTGCACGATAGAAGAATTCCAAAGTCGAAGCTCCTTATTCTTAGTCAATTCATTTGCGAGCGAAATCTTGTACGCAAAAGAGAGTCTATATTTTGAGATACCTTGAGGAAGTGTGGTAGAATATCTACACCTTTGTGGAATCAAGGGAAAGCATTGCTGTAATATCTCTTTTGTTCATAGTGAAATCCAGCCGGTGGGGGTTGTCGGTGTGAAAGAGTGGACGTAGGCTTGGAATAAGCCGAACCACTATAAACCTTGTGTTCAATTTTCTCTTCCCTACTCTCTGTTTACTTTGATCATAATCTGTTTTAGAGAACTTCCTTTCTATTTCTCGCCTAGTATTGCTTTCGTATCTCGATAAATTGTTTTTACACCTATTCACCCCCTCTAGGTGTTTATACTAGCTATATCAATTGGTATCGAGCACGTGTACTCACTTTGTTTGAAGTGTTTTACTTGAGTTAAAGATCTATGGCTAGTATGTTAGCTCCAGGGCTGGTGGAAGGGCAAAGCAATACCAGACCTCCTTACTTTGATGGAAAGGATTACAACATCTGGAAAAACAAGATGAAAGCGTTCTTAAGATCAAAGGATCCTCTGGAATGTGACGTTGTAGAAAAAGGAATCACTCCTAAAGCTGCATCGTCTCGAGAGAGGAAAAGAAAGCTGTTGAGTCTAGTAAAATGCGAGGAAGAGATAATCAAGAGACAAGCTCTTGATGCAAAAGCAATTTATTCTTTATATTGTGCTTTGTCACCTACGAATATAACAGAATATCTTCTTGTGTTATAGCAAAAGAAGTCCGGGATAGATTACATATTACCTATGAAGGAACCGATCGAGTGAAAGAGACCGGAATCAACATTCTCCTCGGTCAATACGAAGCCTTCAAAATGAAATCGGGAGAATCTATAAGCGACATGTTTAGTCGTTTTACGAAATCGTGAATGGTCTTGAAAATCAAGGTCAACCAATTTCGATCCCATGAAAGTAAACAAGCTCTGCGTGGACTCTCCAAGGATTGGAATCACATAAAGACCTCAATAAGAGAGACACAAAGAATCATGCCACTATACGTCGATGAGTTGGTTGGAACTCTTCGGTCTTATGAAGTGGAACGAATCAATGAAGACGAATATCCTAAAGGTAAGAAATCCATTGCATTAAAATCCAATGATGATTACGATGTTACGATTCCGAAGACAATATGGATGATGAGGAGCTTGCTCTCATGATAAGAAGATTCAGAAAGTTGAACAGAAAAGGAAGAAGATTCAATCCAAAGAAACGAGTTTTCAAAAGCAAAGACTAAGTCTATTGAGGATGATGAATCAAACAAAGATATAGTCTCGCTTTGAATGTAAGAAAAAGGGACACATCGACCCAAGTTTGTCCTCTTTCGAGGAAGAAGAAAGGAAAAGCTGAAAAGTATCGAAAGGCTCTTAAAGCGAAAACACGGAGTGATACGAGTGTGAAGAAAGTGATGATGATTATGCCAATATATGTCGATGGCACAATCGGATTCAAATTCAAACTCCGAGACAGACTCATTCAGACGGTGAGTTTGAGGTAAGTAACTTTAAAATCCCTATTAAAGTTTCTAAATACATTGATGAGCTGTGTTCTAGTCTTAAGACTTCTCTTAAAAGGATTTCCGAACTTAAAAAAGAAAATTCTGCACTAAAACAACAGGAAAATGCTTTGAAAGAAAAGTTGAAATGTTTAGACATGAATGTTTCTACTCTTAAAGAAAGTAAAGAAAATCTTTTAAAAGAAAATGAATTTTTAAAAATTGACATATCAAATATTTCAAAAAGATTTTCAATAGGATCTCGAGAAACTTGAGAAAATTCTTTCAAAGACAAAGACCTTATTTCAATAAATCTGGTTTGGGAATGACTGCTGAAACCATTCCTTTAATTGATTTTCCTAAAGTGAAAGAAAGAATTAAACAAAGACCCACAAGAAATGCTTACAAAAATCATTTCAAAAAGGTTTTGTAAAACCGAAGAGGTCGAAATGCTCTCGGATGTTCAAAATGCAACGGTGCGAGATCATTTTGAAAAGGAATGTCCTATGGTTTGGAAACTGTTAAAAAGGTATGGGCAAAAACCGCATATCATACTAACACCAATGGACCCAAGAAAATATGGGTACCAAAGAAAGCTTGAGTTTTTTTTTTTAAATGCAGGTCACTATCAAGAAAAAGGTAAAATGGTATCTGGATAGTGGATGCTCAAGACATATGACAGGAGATTCAAATTGCTTCATAAAACTCGTTCAAGTAAATGGTGGAAAAGTCTCATTTGGAGGAAACAGCAAAGGAAGAATTGTGGGGTTTGGAACTGTAAAGATTGGAAACCTCACAATAAGCAATGTTTCCCTAGTGGAAGGACTCAACTACAATCCGTATCGATCGGTTGTGTGATACCGGTTTCAAAATAAACTTTCAAGAGGGAATATGTTCGGGAACCGATCAGATTCTACTCGTCATTTATGGGTCGAAGACATGGAAATATCTACCTCTTGGACGTGAAACCAGATGAATCGCAATGTCGATCTCAATTCAAGACGAAGCAAACTTATGGCACGAAAGCTTGGGCACATCAATATGAAGCGAGATAGCCAAAATTTCAGTAAAGAAGCTTGTTCGTGGTTTACCCAATTTATCATACCAAAAGTCGATCTATGCACTCCATGCGTATTGGGAAGCGGGTAAGAAATTCCTTTAAACCAATAAATCAAGTTTCCACTAATCGAGTCTTGCGGCTTACGCATATGGATCTCTTTGGACCAACCGAACTCGAGCATTTGAGGTAAGAAATATTACCTAGTAATTGTGGATGATTACTCACGATTTACCTGGGTATATTTCCGGCAAGTAAGTCGAAACATTCTCTTACTTTGAAAAGTTTGCTAAAAAGGTTCAAAATGAAAAAGGGTATGTTATTTCAAGTATAAGAACAGACCATAGAGGTGAATTTGAAAATCAAGATTTTACAAAATTTTGTGATGAATACGGTTTTCAGCATTTATTCTCCTCTCCATATACTCGAGCAAAACGGAGTTGTGGAAAGAAAGAATAGGTCGCTTCAAGAAATTGCTAGAACTCTTTTAATTGAAAGTAACATTTCCTCGCGTTTTTGGGCCGAAGCGGTTTTCTGACATGTTATATCATTAATAGAGTTTTTCTAAGACCAATTGGAAAAAACCCCTATGAGTTGTTCAAAGGAAAGAAACCCATTGTTTCATACTTTCATGTGTTTGGTTGTAAATGCTTTATTTTGAAAAATGCAAATGATCGAGTTGGCAAGTTTGAGGAAAAATCATACGAAGGCATCTTCCTTGGATATTCTATCTCGAGCAAAGCCTACAGAGTCTATAACAAGAAGACTCAATCTGTGGAGGAATCAATGAATGTCAAATTCCAGGATTCTATGCAAAATGAATATATTCAGACTTATCTTGAAGAATCGAACGCTTCGGACTCTACAAAGTCTAAAGAAGCGGCTCGGACTACGAAAGACCAGCAACAAGTGGTTATTGAAGATTCAAATGAAGGAAGTAATCATCAACATGAAAAATCAACCGATGAATCGGAAGCATAAGTCCGGTCATCCCAAAGATCTCATTATTGGCGACATTAATGAAGGAATTCGCACAAGATCCAAAAGGCGCGAAGAGTCTAGTCTTTGTGGCTCTTATTTCTGAAATAGAACCCAAAAGCATAGAAGAAGCTTTATCGATGAAAATTTGGATTGAAGCTATGCAAGAAGAACTCGAGACAATTCAGCATTAATGATGTACGGGAGTTGACTCATAAACCAAAAGGTAAATCTATTATTGGAGCTAAATGGGTTTTCGGGAACAAGATGAACGAGAAAGGAAAAGTCATAAGAAACAAAGCAAGACTCGTGGCCAAGGGATATACGCAAGAAGAAGGGATAGACTATGACGAGACTTACGCACCGATAGCAAGGTTAGAAGCAATTCGATTATTACTTGCTTTTGCTTGTTATAAGAATTTCAGGTTATTTCAAATGGACGTCAAAAGTGCTTTCCTGAATGGATTTATCCATGAGGAAGTCTATGTGGAACAACCACCTGGGTTTGAAGACCCAAAGAAACCAGACTCAGTATTCAGACTGAAAAAGGCCTTGTATGGTTTAAAGCAAGCACCTCGAGTTTGGTACGACAGGCTGAGTAAGTTTTTAATTCAAAATGGCTTTGTTAAAGGTAAAGTAGACACTACTCTGTTTATCAAAAGAGAAAGCAAAAGTTTTCTGCTTGTTCAAATATATGTTGATGATATTATTTTTGGATCCTCTAATGAAAGTTTGTGCAAGAATTTCTCTAAGTCTATGCGAGAATGAATTTGAAATGAGCATGATGGGCGAACTAACCTTCTTTCTTGGACTTCAAGTGAAACAATTGAAGGAAGGGACCTTTATTCATCAAGAAAAATATGCTAATGATCTGGTCAAAAAGTTTGGACTGGAAAATTGCAAAAAGACTGATATACCAATGTCAAGCTCTTTGAAGATAGACAAAGATGAAGGAGGAAAGAAAGTTGACCGGAAGCTATACGGGAGTATCATTGGTTCACTTATTTATCTTACGCTTCTAGACCGACATTTTGTTTAGTGTTTGCATTTGTGCTAGATTTCAAGCAGACCCTAAAGAATCTCATCTAAATGCGCAAAGCGTATTATCAAATACATTGCTTCAACTTCAAGCATCGGTCTTTGGTATCCTAAAAAGGGAGACTTTACTCTTCTTGGATACTCGACGCGAGATCTAGCCGGTTGCGAGTTGATAGAAAGAGCACTTCGGGCACTTGTCAACTACTTGGAAGCGGGACGAGTGTCTTGGTTTTCAAGGAAGCAAAATACGGTAGCTCTTTCTACGGAAAGCGAGTATGTAGCTCTTGGAAGTTGTTGTTCACAAATTCTGTGGATAAAACAACAGCTAAGAGACTTTGGAATTGAAGATTCATGCACGGAGATTAACCGTGACAACACCAAGTGCAATCAATCTTACCAAAAATCCAATCCTTCACTCAAGAGCGAAGCATATAGAGATTCGACATCACTTCATTAGAGATCATGTTCAAAATGGAGAAATTTCGATTCGGTTTGTTGACTCAAAGAACCAAGCTGGCGGATATATTTACAAAGCCTTTGGAGAAAAATCAATTTGAAATCATCCGTTCCGAGACTCAACATCCCGAAGCTTGAAGAAGTTAAAGTCTAGAGACTCTCGGACTCGAGACAAACAAGGTTCTTGACTGTAAGTTATTTTATTTTCTCTCATATTAAATCTCGGAAAGGTACGATCATCTATCTATAATTGATTTTTGCTATCTTCAATTTCCGTGATAAGTGCAATCTTTTCTTTTTCAAAAAGGAGTTAATATTTTAAAAATGGCAGGTATCTATTTTTTGAAAAAGGCAGTTATTTTTTAAAAAATGGCATCTTTTACTTTCCATTACAACGCTTGGTATGCCTCTCTTCTGATATAGCTAGTATAAACACCTAGAGGGGGGTGAATAGGTGTAAAAATAATTTATCAAGATACGAAAGCAATACTAGGCAAACAATAGAAAGAAGGTCCTCTTAAAACAGATTAAAAATAAAAGAGAGTAGGGAAGAGAAAAATTGAACACAGAATTTATAGTGGTTCGGCTTATTCCAAGCCTACGTCCACTCTTTCGCACCGAGTCCACCGACTGGATTTCACTATGAACAAAAGAGAAGTTACAGCAATGCTTTCCCTTGATTCCACAAAGTGTAGAAATTTTACCACACTTCCTCAAGGTATCTCAAAATATAGACTCTCTTTTGCGTACAAGATTCAGCTCAGCAAATGAATTGACTAAGAATAAAGAGCTTCAGACTTTGGAATTCTTCTATCGTGCACTTCCACGAACAACTGGGAACGTCTTCCTTATATACTCCTTTATGCCATCATACCCGTTGGCACTTACCAAAGGAATTCTTCCAATCCTCCCGTTGGACGAATCAATTAGAAAGATCATTCGAGCCATTAAAGGAACATGTTGATAGCCCATCAATCCCGCTCGCCCATACAATCGGGATCTCGGTTTCCATAAGTAGAACCTTCCAAGTATGCTTTGCCAATCATCGGATCTTCAATCAATTTTGATTCGAATAAAGGAATCCGTAATGTCTTATCCAGCCAAGAGATCTTCGTCGATCGATAAGATCAAATCCTTTACGAAACACATAGTTGGATAGACCTTTTTCGATAAACTACGAGATCGTCAATGAGAATAGACTTTGAGTCTTGAGTACGCGCGATCCAAAGGTCTTTAGACTTTAAATAGTAGAGTCTGCTAATCTTCGACTAGATCGATAGAAATGTTTTGTCGGCTTCAAAATATTCCAGGAAGGATTTCTCCAACAATCTCCCCCTTTTTGATGGTGACAAAACTTTCTCTGCAGATTTGAATATCTTTGACTGCAAAACATTACTTAAGCAAATATGGATATCTCATAAAAAGTTAATGTAACACTAGAATCTGCAACCACGAGAAAATAGGTTAGTGAGTGTAACGCCATTTATAAGATATCAACAAATACTTAATATAAACGGTACTTAATATAAGCGAGTCAAATCCAAATCCCAAATTCAGTCCACAACCGAGATAGCCACACAAGTCAAACACACAAGTCAAACAAATCAATCATCAAAACAAACAGAATAAAAGATTAAAGTTCAAAGTTTTCAAATCTTGCATCTCTCCCCCTTTTTGTCATCATAAAAAAGTTGAGAAAAAGTCAAGATTGCTTGGGAATGCGAACAAGCTGGAAATCTCCCAATGACTCGGACGATGCCTTCAAGCTTTTTCAAATCTTCCTTCGTTGAGCTATCTCTTCACTTTTTGCATTGGCTTGAATCGAAGAGTAAGAGCTTGGATCTCGATCATTCAAAGAAAGCGAAGAAGCTTGTCCAAAGATTCTCGCAAGTTCTGAACTTCGTATCCCAGAGCATATATCTGACCCCGCATTTCCAAAAGAACATCAAGAATTCTGTGGAAGTCTGCTGAATTATCAGTCTGCGTACTGGCTTCGACACGATTAGATGGAGTAAAAGCAGACGATGGTATATCAGCATAATCACGCAGATTTGGCGATGAAGCTTCATGTTCCTCCTCAGGAAATTGAGAGGCATAAATGTCCTCTCGGATCTTTGGGAGAGCGGCCCGACTCCTTCCGGTAGCGAGGATGTGAGAATATTCCTCTTTTCTCATCATCTCCCCCCGTTTCCATGCCTTCAGGTGGAGAAGAGTGTTCTTCATGCTCTCCTTCCTCCGGATTTCCTCTTTCTTCTTCTTCTTCTTTTTCAAGCCTTTCTTCCTCTGCTTCTTTTTCTTGACTTCTCTCTCCTCGATTCTTTTTCCTCCGCTTCTTTTCTTCGTTTCTTTTTCTTCTACTTCTTTTTCCTGTCGTTCCATTGATTTTGGAACAACGACTCGAGTTCTTCGAGTGCCATAGCGAGAAATGGTGATGTCATCCTCATCATCTTCATCCTCAATAATGAGAGCTCTTCTCTTTTTGGATGAAGTGATCATAGGCTCCTTTCCTTTTCTTTTTGCTACCAAAGAGATTTGATGAGGTTTGGCAGGGGTTGTCTCCTTGAATTTCTCCAAAGCCCTGTTGAGTTCTTTCAGACGCATTTTGGACACCATTTTCAGTCCTACCACCATTTTATCACAAGGTCGAACACAAAGAAATTGTGAAGGCTGAATATTCAAATGTCTGAATAACTTAGACACAAGACCTATATAAGGAAGCTGACCCTTGTCCTTCACTACTGCTCTATACATGTGGAACAAAATAGTGTGAGGAAGAGAAAACCTTTTTCCAAAGCATTGATGGCGTACATCGGCTTTGCCTCCGAATTTGAGACATCGTCTTTGAAGTAGATTTCGGTCGAGGCAATTTATCACAATCTTGTGAAGCGAGAATGTTAAATGCACGCATTCTTGAGTAGGAAATTCTTCCTCTCGTTCTTCTATCCTTAACAAGTTCCAATGTAGCACGAGCAATAGAGACATTGATTGGTTGATATTTTCCTCTCTCAACCCCAATCACATCGCCTAGCATATCTACATCCACCACAAAGTCCCGATCTCGGACACTAAAAGAAATTTTATTCGCATCCAAGAAGCCGAGATTCGAATAGAAATATGCGATTAGTTCGAAGATAGGCTTCGTAGTGTCGGAGCGCATTGTTCAAGTTGAAGAGAACGAAACTTTTCCCTCAAATTAACATGCACAAAGCATCAAGGAAATCAAAATCCACACTCCTAGGGTTTATCACCCCACGCTTTAACAATTTGGAGTATAGATCCTTCGTTCCTTCGATCGAAACAAGTCTGTCCTTTTTCCTCGAATTTTTGCCGCAACACCCATTCTCGGTTGAAATTGGTGAACAATTTATCATCATCATTCCCATCTATCGGATTCGGTCCTCCAACACGCGGATCACTTGGAATATTTGCAAGGGATTCTTCGCCATCCCCTTAGGAGCAATTCCCAAACGCTCCATAGTTCGCGAGAAAGATGAACTCATTTCCATATCCCTTGTCCTTAAGAAACTCGTCGATGTAGTTCAATGGAGTACCGCTCCTCTTTAAAGCGCGGTAAAGCTTATAAATAAAAGAGGGCTTTTGAGTTCTTACAGAACGAGCTTCTTCAACGATTTCTTCTTCTTCGGGATGACCAAGCACCCCGTGAACTAGTTGGAGAAGAATGACGCCGCCGAGAATGTTGTGGGCTCTGTTCTTGATGGGTGACTCCTCTTCCTCGGTGAGATCAAAATGAGTAGGCCCCTCACTCATTTGTCGTGGTCCCCGCTTGCAATCCTCGAAGACTTTCTTGAAGACGACATCTTTCTCGGTCTTGAAAGATTCCGAACTTGACTTTTCCCAAGAAAGATGATAACTTTTTCGAAGAAGAATAAACAAGTGAAGAAGAGGAGTGAAAGATCGATGCTTTTTAGGGTTTTTAGACGAAGAGGAACTGACTGTATATAGGTCAGTCGAAGAGAGGTATACCAAGCGTCGTAAAGGAAAGTAAAAGATGCCCCTTTTTTTTTAAAAATAACTGCCTTTTTCAAAAATAGATACCTGCCATTTTGAAAATATTTACTCCTTTTTGAAAAAGAAAAGATTGTATTTATCATGGAAATTAAAGATAGCAAAAATCAATTATAGATAAATGATCGTACCTTTCCGAGATTTAATAATTGGAGAAAATAAAATAACTTACGAGTCAAGAACCTTGTTTGTATGAGTACGAAAGTCTCTAGACTTTAACTTCTTCAAGCTTCAGGATGTTGAGTGCGGAACGGATGATTTCAAATTGATTTTTCTCCAAAGGCTTTGTAAATATATCCGCCGAGTTGGTTCTTTGAGTCAACAAACTGAATCAAAATCTCTCCATTTTGAACATGATCTCTAATGAAGTGATGTCGAATCTCTATATGCTTTGCTCTTGAGTGAAGGATTGGATTTTTGATAAGATTGATTGCACTTGGTGTTGTCACGTTAATCTCGGTGCATGAGTCTTCAATTCCAAAGTCTCTTAGTTGTTGTTTTATCCACGAGAATTTGTGAACAACAACTTCCAAGAGCTACATACTCGCTTCGCTATAGAAAGAGCTACTGTATTTTGTTTTCTTGAAAACCAAGATACTTTCATGTTTCCAAGTAGTTGACAAGTGCCCGAAGTGCTCTTTCTATCAACTCGCAACAGCTAGATCTAGAGGCGTCGAGTATCCAAGAAGAGTAAAGTCTCCCTTTTTAGGATACCAAAGACCGATGCTTGGAGTTGAAGCAATGTATTTGATAATACGCTTTGCAGCATTTAGATGAGATTCTCTAGGGTCTCGCTTGAAATCTAGCACACATGCAAACACTAAACAAAATGTCGGTCTAGAAGCGAGTAAGATAAAGAAGTGAACCAATGATACTCCCGTATTGCTTCTGGTCAACTTTCTTTCCTTCTTCATCTTTGTCTATCTTCAAAGAGCTTGACATTGGTATTTCAGTCTTTTTGCAATTTTTCAATCCAAACTTTTTGACAAGATCATTAGCATATTTTTCTTGATGAATAAAGGTCCCTTCCTTCAATTGTTTCACTTGAAGTCCAAGAAAGAAGGTTAGTTCACCCATCATGCTCATTTCAAATTCATTCTGCATAAACTTAGAGAAATTCTTGCACAAACTTTCATTAGAAGATCCAAAAATAATATCATCAACATATATTTGAACAAGCAGAAAACTTTTGCTTTCTCTTTTGATAAATAGAGTAGTGTCTACTTTACCTTTAACAAAGCCATTTTGAATTAAAAACTTACTCGGCTGTCGTACCAAGCTCGAGGTGCTTGCTTTAAACCATACAAAGCCTTTTTCGATCGAATCGAGTCCGGTTTCTTTGGGTCTTCAAACCCAGGTGGTTGTTCCACATAGACTTCCTCATGGATAAATCCATTCGGAAAGCACTTTTGACGTCCATTTGGAATAACTGAAATTCTTATAACAAGCAAAAGCAAGTAATAATCGAATTGCTTCTAACCTTGCTCTTTGGTGCGTAAGTCTCATCATAGTCTATCCCTTCTTCTTGCGTATATCCCTTTGCTACGAGTCTTGCTTTGTTTCTTATAACTTTTCCTTTCTCGTTCATCTTGTTTCTGAAAACCCATTTAGCTCCAATAATAGATTTACCTTTTGGTTTAGGAGTCAATTCCCAGACATCATTAATGCTGAATTGTCTCGAGTTCTTCTTGCATAGCTTCAATCCAGCTTTCATCGATAAAGCTTCTTCTATGCTTTTGGGTTCTATTTCGAAATAAGAGCCACAAACACTAGACTCTTCGCGCCTTTTGGATCTTGTGCGAATTCCTTCATTAATGTCGCCAATAATGAGATCTTTGGGATGATTTGGACTTATGCTTCCGATTCTTGATTAATTTTTCAGGTTGATGATCACTTCTTTCATTTGAATCTTCGTAACTACTTGTTCTTTGGTCTTTCGAGTCCGATTTGCTTCTTTAGACTTTATAGAGTCGAAGCGGGTTCGGATTCTTCAAGATGAGTCTACGAACCGATTCATTTTGCATAGAATCTTGGAATTTGACATTCATAGATTCCTCCACAGATTGAGTCTTCTTGTTATAGACTCTATATGCTTTGCTCGAGATGGAATATCCAAGGAAGATGCCTTCGTCTGATTTTTCTTCAAACTTGCCAACTCGATCATTTGCATTTTTCAAAATAAAGCATTTACAACCAAACACATGAAAGTATGAAACAATGGGTTTCTTTCCTTTGAACAACTCATAGGGGTTTTTTCCGAGAATTGGTCTTAGAAAAACTCTATTAATGATATAACATCTTGTAGAAACTGCTTGACCCAAAAACGCGAGGAAATGTTACTTTCAATTAAAAGAGTTCTAGCCATTTCTTGAAGCGACCTATTCTTTCTTTCCACAACTCCGTTTTGCTCTGGAGTATATGGAGAGGAGAATAAATGCTGAAAACCAGATTCATCACAAAATTTTGTAAAATCTTGATTTTCAAATTCACCTCCATGGTCTGTTCTTATACTTGAAATAACATATCCTTTGTCATTTTGAACCTTTTTAGCAAACTTTTCAAAGTAAAAGAATGTTTCAGACTTACTTGCCAGGAAATATACCCAGGTAAATCGTGAGTAATCATCCACAATTACTAGGCAATATTTCTTACCTCCAATGCTTTGAGTTCTGGTTGGTCCAAAGAGATCCATATGCGAAGGCTGCAGTTCACGATTAGTTGAAACTTGATTTATTGGTTTAAAGGAATTTCTTACTCGCTTTCCTAATACGCATGGAGTGCATAGATCAGACTTTTGGTATGATAAATTGGGTAAACCACGAACAAGCTTCTTTGATGAAATTTTAGCTATCTGCTTCATATTGATGTGCCCAAGCTTTCTGTGCCATAAGTTCGCTTCGTCTTGAATTGAGATCAGACATTGCGTTTCATCTGGTTTCACGTCCAAGAGGTAGATATTTCCATGTCTTCGACCCATAAATGACTCGAGTAGAATCTTTCTTGGTTCCCGAACATATTCCCTTTGAAAGTTTATTTTGAAACCGAGTATCACACGTTGATCGATATCGAAGCGGATTGTAGTTGAGTCCTTCTACTAAGGAAACATTGCTTATTGTGAGATTTCCAATCTTTACAGTTCCAATCCCTACAATTCTTCCTTTGCTATTTCCTCCAAATGAGACTTTTCCACCATTTATTTGAACGAGCTTTATGAAGCAATTTGAATCTCCTGTCATATGTCTTGAGCATCCACTATCCAGATACCATTTTACCTTTTTCTTGATAGTGACCTGCATTTAAAAAGGAGACTCAAGCTTTCTTTGGTACCCATATTTTCTTGGGTCCATTGGTGTTAGTATGATATACGGTTTTTGCCCATTCCTTTTTAACAGGTTTCCAAACCATAGAACATTCCTTTTCAAAATGATCTGTACTATTGCATTTTGAGCATCTGAGAGCATTTCGTCCAACTGGTTTTACAAAAACCTTTTCGAAATGATTTTTGTAAGCATTTCTTGTGAGTCTTTGCTTAATTCTTTCCTTCACTTTAGGAAAATCAATTAGAGGAATGGTTTCCCTTGTCATTCCCAAATCAGATTTATTGAAATAAGGTCTTTGTCTTTGAAAGAATTTTCTCAAGTTTCTCGAGATCCTATTGAAAATCTTTTTGAAATATTTGATATGTCTATTTTTAAAAATTCATTTTCTTTTAAAAGATTTTCTTCACTTTCTTTGAGAGTAGAAACATTCATGTCTAAACATTTCAACTTTTCTTTCAAAGCATTTTCTGTTGTTTTAGAGTAGAGTTTTCCTTTTTGAGTTCGGAAATCCTTTTAAGAGAAGTCTTAAGACTAGAACACAGCTCATCAATGTATTTAGAAACTTTAATAGGGATTTTAAAGTTACTTACCTCAAATTCTTTGTCTCGAGTGCGAGTCTGTCTCGGAGTTTGAATCGAGTCCGATTGTGCCATCGACAAATATTGGCATAATCATCATCACTTTCTTCACACTCGTATCACTCCGGGTTTCGCTTTAAGAGCCTTTCGATACTTTTCAGCTTTTCCTTTCTTCTTCCTCGAAGAGGACAATTGGGTCGATGTGTCCTTTTTTCTTACATTCAAAGCGAGACTATATCTTTGTTTGATTCATCATTCTCAACGAGACTTAGTCTGTTGCTTTTGAAAACTTTGTTTCTTTGGATTGAATCTTCTTCCTTTTCTGTTCAGCTTTCTAAATCTTCTTATCATAAGTGCAAGCTCTTCATCATCCATATCGCCTTCAGAATCTGTAACATCAGAATCATCATTGGATTTTAATGCAATGGATTTCTTACCTTTAGGAAATTCGTCTTCATTGATTCGTTCCACTTCATAAGACTCGAAGAGTTCCAACCAACTCATCGACGAGATAGTGGCATGATTCTTTGTGTCTCTCTTATTGAGGTCTTTATGTGATTCCAATCCTTGGAGAGTCCACGCAATAGCTTGTTTACTTTCATGGGATCGAAATTGGTTGACCTTGATTTTCAAGACCATTCACGATTTACGTAAAACGACTAAACATGTCGGTTATAGATTCTCCTGAATTCATTTTGAAGGCTTCGTATTGACCGAGGAGAATGTTGATTCGGTCTCTTTCACTCGATCGGTTCCTTCATAGGTAATATGTAATCTATCCCGACTTCTTTTTTGCTGTAATGCAAGAAGATATTACGTTATATTGTAGGTGACAAGGCACAATATAAAGAATAAATTGCTTTTGCATCAAGAGCTTGTCTCTTGATTATCTCTTCCTGAGTCATTTCGCTAGACTCAATAGTATCTTTTCCTCTCTCTGAGATAGATGCAACTTTAGGAGTGATTCCTTTTTCTACAACTTCCCATTCCAGACGATCCTTTGATCTCAAGAATGCTTTCATCTTGTTTTTCCAGATGTTGTAATCCTTTCCGTCAAAGTAAGGAGGTCTTGTATTGCTTTGTCCTTCCACCAGCCCCGGAGCTAACATACTAGCCATGGATCTTTAACTCAAGTAAAACACTTCAAATAAAATGAGTACTCGAGTGCTCGATACCAATTGATATAGCTAGTATAAACACCTAGAGGGGGTGAATAGGTGTAAAAACAATTTATCAAGATACGAAAGCAATACTAGGCAAACAATAGAAAGAAGGTCCTCTTAAAAAAACAGATTAAAAATAAAAAGAGAGTAGGGAAGAGAAAAATTGAACACAGAATTTATAGTGGTTCGGCTTATTCCAAGCCTACGTCCACTCTTTTCGCACTTGACGAGTCCACCGACTGGATTTCACTATGAACAAAAGAGAAGTTACAGCAATGCTTTCCCTTGATTCCACAGTGTAGAAATTTTACCACACTTCCTCAAGGTATCTCAAAATATAGACTCTCTTTTGCGTACAAGATTCAGCTCAGCAAATGAATTGACTAAGAATAAAGAGCTTCAGACTTTGGAATTCTTCTATCGTGCACTTCCACGAACAACTCGGAACGTCTTCCTTATATACTCCTTTATGCCATCATACCCGTTGGCACTTACCAAAGGAATTCTTCCAATCCTCCCGTTGGACGTAATCAATTAGAAAGATCATTCGAGCCATTAAAGGAACATGTCGATAGCCCATCAATCCGCTCGCCCATACAATCGGATCTCGGTTTCCATAAGTAGAACCTTCCAAGTATGCTTTGCCAATCATCGGATCTTCAATCAATTTTGATTCGAATAAAGGAATCCGTAATGTCTTATCCAGCCAAGAGATCTTCGTCAGTCGATAAGATCAAATCCTTTACGAAACACATAGTTCTGGATAGACCTTCTTCGACAAACTACAGACTGTCAATGAGAATAGACTTTGAGTCTTGAGTCCGCGGTCCAAAGGTCTTTAGACTTTAAATAGTAGAGTCTGCTAATCTTCGACTAGCGATAGAAATGTTTTGTCGCTTCAAAATATTCCGGAAGGATTTCTCCAACATCTTCAACTGACCTATATACAGTCAGTTCTTCTTCGTTCAAAAAACCCTAAAAAGCATCGATCTTCCACTGTCTTCTTCACTTGTTTAATCTTCGAAAAAGTTATCATCTTTCTTGGGAAAGTCAAGTTTGGAATCTTTCAAGACTCGTGAAAGATGTCGTCTTCAAGAAAGTCTTCGAGGATTGCAAGCGGGGACCACGGCAAATGAGTGAGGGGCCTACTCACTTTGATCTCACCGAGGAAGAGGAGTCACCGGGTCAGCAACAGAGCCCACAACATTCTCGGCGAGCATCATTCTCCACCAACTAGTCCACGGGGTGTTGGTCATCGCGAAAGAGGAAGAAATCGTTGAAGGAGCTGCTCCCGTAAGAACTCAAAAGCCCTCTTTTATTTATAAGCTTTACCGTGCTTTAAAGAGGATCGGTACTCCATTGAACTACATCGATGAGTTTCTTAAGGACAAGGGATATGGGAATGAGTACATATTTTTGCGAAATATGGAGCGTTTGGGAATTGCTCCTAAGGGGATGGCAGAAGAATCCCTTGCAAATATCCCAAGTGACCCGCATGTTGGAGGACTGAATCCGATAGATGGGAATGATGATGACAAATTGTACAGCCAATTTCAACCGAGAATGGGTGTTGCGGCGAAAATTCGGGGAAAAAGGACAAACTTGTTCCGATCGAAGGAACAGAAGGATCTACACTCCAAATTGTTGAAGCGTGGGGTGATAAACCCTAGGAGTGTGGATTTTGATTTCCTTGATGTTGTGAATGTTAATTTGAGGGAAAAGTTCCGTTTTCTTCAACTTGAACAGTTCTGTTCTAACACTACGAAGTTTATTTGAACTAATCGTATATTTCTATTCGAATCTTAGCTTCTTGGATGCGAATAGAATTTCTTTAGTGTCCGAGATCAGGACTTTGTGGTGGATGTAGATATGCTAGCTGATGTGATTGGGGTTGAGAGAGGAAGATATCAACCTATTAATGTCTCTATTGCTCGTGCTACATTGGAACTTGTTAAGGACAAAAGGACAGAGGGAAGAATTTCCTACTCAAGAATGCGTGCGTTCAACATTCTGCTTCACAAGATTGTGATAAATTGCCTCAGACCGAAATCTACTTCAAAGGCGATGTTTCAAACTCGGAGGCAAAGCCGATGTACGCCATCAATGCTTTGGAAAAAGGTTTTCTCTTCCTCACACTGTCATGTTCCACATGTATAGAGCGATGATGAAGGACAGAGGTCAACTTCCTTATCCAAGTCTTGTGACAAAGTTATTCAGACATCTGAATATTCAGCCTCCACAAATTCTTTGTGTTCGATCGTGTGATCATATGGTGGTAGGACTGAAAATGGTGTCCAAAATGCGTCTAAAAGAACTCAACAAGGCGTTGGAGAAATTCAAGGAGACAACCCCTGCCAAGCCTCATCAAGTCTCTTTGGCAACAAAAAGAAAAGGGAAGGAGCCTATGGTTGCTCCATCCAAAAAGAGAAGAGCTCTCATCATTGAGGACGAAGATGATGAGGATGACATCACCATTTTCGCTATGGCATTGAAGAACCGAGTCGTTCGTTCCGAGAATCAATGGAATGACGGGAGAGAGAAGCGAGAAGAAAAGAAGCGAGAGGAGAAAGAATCGGAGGAGAGAGAAGTTGAAGAAAGAGATGCAGAGGAAGAAAGGTTTGAAAAAGAAGAAGAAGAAGAAAGAGGAAATCGAGGAGGAAGGAGAGCATGAGGAACACTCTTCTCCACCTGAAGGCATGGAAACAGGGGGAGATGGTGAAAAAAGAGGAATGTCCTCATATCCTGCTACCAGTGAAGGAGTCAACCGCTCTCCAGCAGATCCAGAGGACATTTATGCCTCTCAATTTCCTGAGGAGGGACATGATGCTTCATCGCCAAATCTGCGTGACTATGCTGATGTACCATCGTCTTCCTTTACTCCATCTAATTGTGCCGAAGCCAGTACGCAGACTGATAATTCAGCAGATTTCCGCAGAATTCTTGATGTTCTCTTGGAAATGCGGGGTCGATATATGCTGGGATACGAAGTTCGGAACTTGCAGAATGCGGGACAAGCTTCGTCAGTTTCTTTGAATGATCAGATCCAAGCCCTTGCTCTTCAGAATCAAGCAAATGCTAAGAGTGAAGAGGTGGCTCAACTGAAGGAAGATTTGAAAAAGCTGGAAGGCATCGTCCAGTCAATGGGAGATTTCCAACTTGTTCGTATTCCCAAGCAATCTTGACTCTATTCCATTTCCATCTCAACCTTTTTTATGATGACAAAAAGGGGGAGAGATGCGAGATTTGAAAACTTTGAACTTAAACTTTTAGTTTGTTTGTTTTGATGTTTGACTTGACTTGTGTGTCTCGGTTGTGGACTGAATTTGGGATTTGGATTTGATTGCTTATATTAAGTACTATTGATATCTTATGAATGGCTTTACTCTCATGCAAGACTAACCTATTTTCGTGGTTGCAGATTCTAGTGTTATCATTAAGCCATTAATCTTTATGAGATATCCATATTTGCTTGAGTAATGTTTTGCGTGTCAAAGATATTCAAATCTTCGGGAAAGTTTTGTCACCATCAAAAAGGGGAGATTGTTGGAGAAATCTTTACGGAATATTTTGAAGCCGACAAAACGTTTCCATCGATCTAGTCGAAGATTTACGAGACTTTAAAGTCGAAGACCTCCGGATCGCGACTCAAGACTCAAAGTCTATTCTCATTGATGAGTTTGTAGTTTGTCGAAGAAGATCTATCCAGATTGTGTGTTTCGTTAAGGATTTGATCTTATCGATCGACGAAGATCTCTTGGCTGGATATGACATAACGGATTCCTTTATTCGAATCAAGATTGATTAAAGATCCGATGATTGGCGAAGTATACTTGGAAGGTTCTACTTATGGAAACCGAGATCCCGATTGTATGGGCGAGCGGGATTGATGGGCTATCGACATGTTCCTTTAATGGCTCGAATGATCTTCCTAATTGATTCTGTCCAACGGGAAGATTGGAAGAATACCTTTGGTAAGTGCCAACGGGTATGATGGCATAAAGGAGTATATAAGGAAGACGTTCCAGTTGTTCGAGTGTGTGCACGATAGAAGAATTCCAAAGTCTGAAGCTCCTTATTCTTAGTCAATTCATTTGCTGAGCTGAATCTTGTACGCAAAAGAGAGTCTATATTTTGAGATACCTTGAGGAAGTGTGGTAGAATATCTACACTGTGGAATCAAGGGAAAGCATTGCTGTAATATCTCTTTTGTTTATAGTGAAATCCAGCCGGTGGTGGGTCAATCGGTGCGAAAGAGTGGACGTAGGCTTGGAATAAGCCGAACCACTATAAACCTTGTGTTCAATTTTCTCTTCCCTACTCTCTGTTTACTTTGATCATAATCCGTTTTAGAGAACTTCCTTTCTATTGTCTGCCTAGTATTGCTTTCGTATCTCGATAAATTGTTTTTACACCTATTCACCCCCTCTAGGTGTTTATACTAGCTATATCAGGAAGCACCTAGTAGATTACTCAGTAGAAATGCAATACCTTCACCCGTAGAGATATTTGAATTTACATTCACTCAAAAGTTCAAACAAATGAGTTATAAGCCAACTAGGATTGTTAACCAATCCACACCACATCAATTATTCAATGTAGGACTACTAACACAACTCAACAATCTCTTCATCACGTTTAAACTTAATGTTAGACTTGCTAGCCTTAATTCGGTTATCATTTCGCATCAGCATGTCTCAACTTTAGTTTTTTTAGGTTAAGTGACAAAAAAGTCCTAAACCTATACTTACCCAAAAAAAAAAAAAAAGTCCTAAACATATTGTATTGATGATAATTTAGGCCTAAACCTTTTATTGATGCCAATTCAATCCGAAACATTTTGACATAGTACCAATTCAGTCATTCCAGCTAATTTTAGCCGAATTTGCTAATGTTGATGTCAATCGATTTTGTGGCACAATCTACGCTAACGTTGATAACTTTTAATGATATTTTAATATATTTCGAATTTTGTTTATTTTATTCTTTTTCCTTTTTTTTTCTCCTTCCCTTGGAGGAAGAAGAAAGGGAGGGAAAAAAATTCGGAGAGAGAGAGAGAGAGATGAACAGAGGTGAGGGGTGGCGAGGGCACGGTGGTGCGGCGTGATTGTGCGATTATCACCAATTCCACACATCCCATTGCTCTGAAACCGTAACTGGCAATGTGAACATACCGTCATTGCCATCGCCACCATCACAGGCAATTGCACAGCAAAGAACCGATAGGGGAGCACCTGAAGCTTAGACTTGGCCATATTCGAAGTCACCGACACGCTCTCCCTGTCACACCCCGATTCACAAGAAGAAGGGGCATGACACGGCCGTCCTTTTACCAAAGGACGCAGCCTCAACGTAACCAAAATTCAACCCGATATCAACATATATACATCCATATATATATACATGACAAAAAGGGTATTTGGTTACATTATCAGAGTATCTCTATAATCCACCAAAAATAAAATATACACCTACTACAAAGACTAACTTATAAACTTATTAACTATGCACAAGTCATACCCAAAAATTTCCACCACAAAAGTCCTCCCCGAACGAACGCTCACGCCTATTCGCGACTCGCTGAAGAACCTGAAAAACAAGTAGATGAGAGGAGTGAGCTACCACGGCTCAGTGAGTAACACATTTCTTCTAAGCGGATCGATAAATCACTATGCACATTTTAAAACACAAACATAACTCACTTTATCATAATACCAAATCATAACTCAAAAACCGAAAGTACCAATGGTCGAGTCCATCAGTCAATCTCGTAAAACATGCATCAATGGTCTATTCCATTGATTAATATCATCAAATCACATCGATGGTCCATTCCATCGACCAAACTCAAATCACACGTCAATGGTCCACTCCATTGACCAATTCATGCTCAAATGTCTAACCATGGTCACGCATAACGCCCGTGACAAGACGACCAAGATTCCCCCCTTGGCAAGGTCTCCACCTATTATTAGCCGATGGCTCGGCCCACAAGGATATCCTAAACTAAGTATGCGCATACCCACACCCCTCAGGGTCCATAGAGACATTGAGCATCAACCACCAATCACAATATCCAGTAATCCAACATCAGAAAGGAAGTCATGTCACAACTCAAAATTTGATAAATAAATATCAAGGCATTCTTCGGTTCTTTCATAAAGAATTTCACAAACTATTTTCAAACAACCATTCCAATCGAAATCGAAATATAACTCCTTTCAAACAACAAAAATGGCAGTAATAGCTCAATCCCGTTTTATGCAACAAGATATGCTTTTTATCAACTCATGGATTATATAATCCACCACGTTTCTCAAAATATGAGTTTAAAATACAAAGAAAAAATAGTGTCACTCACCTGGGAAAAGTCAAAAATCAATTACGACGCTCACTCGGACCACGCACTCGGATCCCTAACAATTAACGGAAAAACAATATCAAAAGGCCGAGCAAAAAGGGATATTCTTACAACGACTCGCCTATACTAGGCCTATTAGTCTATAAAACGACACCTATGTGCCACGAAAGCTCACAATTTAGCGGAAACCCATTATTTTCAGCTAGGCGCGGTCCATGCGCCAACTTCGTCACTCCATAACTCCCTCCACAAATTTCCGTTTCAAGCCATCTTACAGTCTTTAGAAAGCTCTTTTAACGTACAACAACAACCCCAACTCAGCCATCCCAAAACAGTACCGAAAACAACAACAAAACAAGCTCGAAGATACTGTTCGCTACAGTACCAGAATGCGTCCCCAACTTCAAAATTCCATTCCGGACAAACCGTAAGCTCAAATCACGATCCGTAAGATGCTATAGCTTCACAACGTCCCAAAGTACCATTTCTATAAAAATATACAGCTCAACGACTCAAAAATCGGGCTTCGCCACACAAATATCAAGAAATCCGAATTTCGAGCCCTAATTGCGGCGATTGCTTGAAGTAGGTGATTAAAAGCTTCGATTCCTTACCGGCGTTGCAAAACACACTTGAGTCGGCTTGATGAGGCATCCGGACCACGAGCGCGCCGAAATTTTTCCCTTTTTCCCTTTTTCCTTTCTCTTCTTTCTCTCTTCTCCCCTGTTTCGCGTTTTCCCCTGTTTCTGCCCGTGCTCTTCTCTCTCTCTCACTCTCTCTCTCTTTTTAAAACCTAGCCGAAGCTTCCTCCACTTTCCTTCAGCTTCCTTTTTTGACTTTTCAACCCTTTCTTTTCCTTTTATTTTATTTTATTTTCTTGTTTTAAAACCCATATATTACACTCCCGATTGAGCTTAGGCCGGAACAGAGCTAAGGCAATCAAGAGCTCCAAGTTGAGCTCGCTTCAACCGCGGGCTTGCCATCCATGTCACAGCGGCTACTACACAAAGCGAGAAATAGAGTTATCAGTAACTGGCAAGTAGTGAATCAAAGTTATTATCTTGCCGGCCATGACATGTAAAATAATTAGAAATGATTAGACCGCCACCATAGAAGGGGTTATTCGATCAGGAATATTTCATTGCATTATGATGGTCTCACGATATGATTTGTAAGCACACCCCATTTACTAATTACATTATCATCACCTATCCAATTCTTTTAAGTCTTTTAAGTCATATTTTTTTTTCGCAAAGTGAAATAATTTTATTTAACTAGAGAAAGACAATCGGGCCCAATAAATAGACTTCAGTACATAAAAATCCCAAAGAGCTTGGGGAGAAGATAAGACAACATCTAAGTGCGCAAATTAGAAGCACCTGAGAAACGGCTAGACTTCAAACAAAGGAGTCACATACCCCTACCAAATTACAGCACATTATTTTTATGATACAGACACAAAATGAAGTTTCTACTCCAAGAACCCTAAAAATCGTCTTCCCTCACACTATGCGACCATGTTACAAACAGAAGTCCACAAACAAAAGGAAGAAAAATGAACCAGATTCAAATATGAGTCCTCCTGACGATGATCGGCGCCCCGTACTGAGGCTGCAAGGTCACAAGAAGCATCGGAGCATGAACATACGAAGGCGACACCTCGAAGGCGAATCGCCTAACCAGCATGGCCAGAACAACTTTGGCCTCAACCATGGCTAAGTTCTGGCCTACGCAGATTCTGGGACCGAGCCCAAATCCGAGGAACGCTGCCAGGTGCTTCCGGGGCTTCATGAATCTTGCCGGGTTGAACTCATCCGCGTCTTCGCCCCATATCTCAGGGTCGCGATGCACAGTAGAGAAGGCCAAGTAGAGCTCCGTTTTTGCTGGAATTTGAAGGTCCCCTAGATGCACATCTTTAAGGGTTTGCCTCGTCACCGTCACCGCAGGAGAGTACAGTCTAAGGGTTTCATTCAATACCATCGTTACCTATTCAAAAAAGGGACAGAAGAAAGATATGAGTTTGAGTGAACCCAAAATGTTTAATTTTTCGGTCAGACTAAACTTTCAAAACTCAGGCAAATGGAGTGGTGAAGTAGGTTATTAGGAAACTTTACGTGAGCCGAACGCCAGTTGATAGCAGTAAGCACGTTCGAATAGGGAATTCAGAGCATTAGATTGACCCCGATTGAAGAATGAGCTAGCTAGGATATAATTATATAATTAATCGGGACTGTGCAAACATGTATAACATAACAAATATTGGAAGATAGTCTCCATGTCATGTACAATTTCTTCTTAAATAGGCAAGTGAGACAATTCAAACTTCTTGCTTGAATGTGCGCTGAATTTCTTCATCACACACGTCAGATTATTAAATTACCACCATCTCATCCTCGGATTGGTCCTGGGATTTGATAATGGAGTTTCAAACCTTTTCTTCCATCTAAGAAGCTAGCCCAACTTCGACAAACGATGATTTTATTCATTAGACAGCAAACAAGCAATGATGAAAACTAAACGTGCCTGCTTGTAGTAATGTGACTAGTGAGGAATAGTGATCAACTTACAGTCTTGAGCTCGTTCAGATTTTCAGCAGCCGGAAGCCCGGTTTTCCCGCAAACGCGGATTACTTCTTCCCGGGCCTTGTCCTGCCATTCCTGGTGCTTCGCCAGAAGGAGAAGCGCCCAAGTAAGGAGCGTGGCCGTCGTCCCTTTTCCCGCGAAGTAAAAAGTCTTGCATTCGTCTATGACTTCCTCCACTCCCAGTCTTTCTCCTTCGTGGGATGATGTTAGGAGAGCGAGAAAATTGGACAAATTCTCTCTCGATTTCAAGTTGTTCTCGATCAGCTTCCGGACCGCATGCCGGATTTCCTTCTCTAGTCTCCATCTCTGCCTGTTCTTCTGAGTCGGTAGGAACCTGTGTATTGAGTGAAACAAGCGATCGTCTAATCTTCTATGGGTATGAAGACTTTAGGCAGAGGTTGAGAGAGAATTTAGGACTGCTCTAAAAGTAAAATGGTAATGATTCGTGATTAAACATAAGACACGTCATTGAATCGTGACTTTTCCTAGAAATAGGATCAAGAAAGACTTTTCCCATAAATAAAAACGGTGCAACATATGTCCTTAGATACTATTTGTACATATATAACAACTCAGAATGTGAGTAAATTTGTTTATTGCCTGAAATGGAGCAAGTTAAATTGGACCTGAAGCCAGGAATGTAAATGTTCTGGTGGGCTTGAGTGAAGAGGTGCAGCTGCTGCTCCTGCAAGGCGAATATGCGCTTGCCCTCTTCGGAGCTGCTCCCGAAAGCAGTCCTCGAGATGACGTCAGCCGAGAGCCCGTTGAGCTCCTTCAGCACCTCCACCTCGAACTCCTCTCTTCCTCCTCGCATCTCGTCCCACGTGTCCAACATCTTGGCTGCGCTCGCCACGATCTCCGGGATCCACCCCTACTCAAAATGAAAGCAAACGCATGCTGTGAAGTCCGTCCAGAGGCAGACGTGATGAAGAAAACCAATCACAGTGCAAAGACTTCGAATGAGAATATGTGCTTCTTTTTTATGGGAACCAGCGAGTCTTACAGATTGCTTGTTAATAGAACTGGTTACCGTAAGGATGCGCTGCCTTACGTTGTGTATGCTCTTTGGCAATTTGAAGAACAGTTGATCTTCGCCAAATTGCCAGGGACCGTACGGCAATTTAAAGAACACGAAACTAGCTTCTGCTTGGTTTACTCACCGCCATTTTCAGATTGCATTTGCATCATTACCTCTTTTACCTCAGAATGCACAATCCCTTGCTCCAAAGCTTCAACTGTCAGAGTTGCAATGTTAATTTAAAGCTTTCATTTTAATATTGAAAACACATCCCAAGTCTAAACCTGTAAAGGAAACCCGACTCAAGAAGTCGTAGTTTGAGTAAGTTTCCTAATTTGAGTAAGGTTTCTAAAAGGGTTCCTATTCTAGATCAAAATCTTTTCTATATAAGAAGCAGGCCTTCTTCGTGAATTGCATGCAAGAGGAGCTTTCGGTGTTCGAGCTATTAAATCTTGTGTTAAAGCAAGGAATCATGAGAGCTAAATATTGTTTGAGTTATTAGGTGTAACCGTGGGTTACAAGACACTCTGAGTTTGAGTGAATCAAGTGCTTTTAGTAATCTTTATTGGATCGCTTGATTTATAATGGAATCATGTAGCGCTCCCCCGTCGAGTAGGTCCCACCAACCGAACCATCCCGTAGTGGACTCATCTTTGCATATGTCTTTTTTATCTCCTCGTTGAAATGGATGCAACATGGGTTTTGCTTTATTTGTGGTACATGGGGTTGTGTTTGCAAATCCTTAAGGAGCGGTTAAAGGTGTAGATATAATTGGCGTCTTAATAAGGTCTAGGGAGTTGGCTTGGAAGATTTTTATGGCGGTCTTGCCCATCATGGGTTGTGGGAAGAGTAGCGGCAAAGTCCAAATTCTAACGAAGAGATTGTCGAGCCAACGTGGAGATACTTCCTAGTTGAATGGTTTTTTTAGTTTGAGTGGTTTCCTAATAAGGGTAGATTTCCTAAAAGAAGCTTCCTTTATTGGATCCCAAACTTTTCCATATAAGAAGTGGGTCTTCTTCGTGAATTGCATCAAAAAAGAGCTATTTGGTGTTCATGCCAATAAATCTTGTGGTAAATTCTATAAAAAAATTTATGAGATTAAAATATTATTTCACGAGAAATTACAAGGACTAAACGTCATGTGAATTATTTAGTGTAATTATGGGTTGGCAAATATTGAGATGTTTGAGTAGTTCAAGTGTGGTTGTACTCTCTATTGTGTCGCTCAATCTATCACGGAATGTGGTGCTCTCCTAATAGACTAGGCCCCACCAATTGAACAACATAAATCTAAAATCCAATTTATTTTCTTGTTTTGTTTCTTTTATTGTTTCAGTGTTTGTTTTTTCGCAACATTTCATATTACTGTGCAGTGTGTTGGGTTGTGTAGGACTAGGATGTCGTGTTCATAAATCAAGTCAAACAATGACATGGTATGTATGCGATGACAATTTGAAAATTTATACCACCTCCAATACTCACCTTAACCCTCTCCATAGTAAAGGCCTGGTTAGCGATCCGCCGGTGAATGGCCCACTTCTCGCCCACCAGCCCAAAAATGCCTTGCCCGAACAGCTCTCGAGCTTGCGGGTTGAACTTGATCTGGTCATATGACCTGCCCGTATTTGTTAGGACCTCCTTGATCATGTCCGGGTCCGAGATGCCCAGCCTAGGCCTCGACCCGAACCAATATACAAAAGTCCTCCCATACTTGAGGGACCAGTGGTAGTAGAAAGGAGCCACCCTGTGGAGGAACCTGTGGTCGAACGGCATGGGCTTCGACTGAGCCTCCGCGAATAGGCGGTTGATCTCTGCCGTGTTGCCAAGGATCGGACGGTAGCCAGGCCCCCGGACGCCTTGCCTTGTGAAGTGGCGCTGTAGCTTTAGCGGGGTAAAGAGATTGGAGTATGTGAATTTCAAGAGGAGGATGAGGATTAGCAAGAGGAGTGAAACCAGAAGCCATGGCATAGTTGGAGGGGGGAGGGAGGTGGAGAATGAGAGTCTCACGAGCAGTTGGAAAGATATGGAGTAAGATGGGTCTTAAATAGAGGTTAGGTCAAACTGTTATGCTTTTTCCAAATAATTTCGTGCTTTTGCAATGAAAATATATATAATATATTGAGGTTTCATTAGCGAGTGCTTTGAGAGTACCTTTTAGTCATATCTAACGAAGAATTATTTGCATTTACTATATATTAATTATACATAAGAGAAAGACGGTGTTCCGTAAATGGCTAAGGTTCTTTAATGGGGCACCTGTTAAACACTCCTGTAACAAAAGCTTGTGGTTTTTAAAAGATTTTCTTGCTTATGTCATGGGTGATCAATTGGAAATAGAGGTGTAATCAAGTAAAGTCACTCATGACTATCTCAAGCTCGACTCGATGATTACTTGAGATCGACTTGCCTAATTCCAGGTCGAGCTCGAGCTCGTTCTCGTTGACATGAAGCTCAACAGCCTTCCCAAACTAATCAATCTTGATCAAGTTTCTATTTTAACTTTTGAAAAGTACTTTTTTACTACAAAAAAGGAGTACAAAGTCCTTAAAATAACATGGTTTACCCATGCGCGCGCACATATATAAATGTAGATAGGGAAAAGTATCAAAAAAATCTTAAATCTACTACACCTATGTCGATTCAATCCTTTTAATTATGCTAATTGAATCATAAATTCGTTGACAATTTGATTTAGCTAATTTTAGTTAGAAATTGTTGACTAGCAATCCATTCAGCACCAGGCGTCCTACGTGGTCCTAGTGGCATTCGTTGGCCTTGATGTGGATTTTTTTTTTTTCGAACTTTTTTTATTGATTTCTTTCTTTTATTTTCTTTTCATAGGGCTAGCAAGGTCATCCTCCACTGATCGAGATCTAGCAAGGGCTTTGTATCCCTCGCCTAGGGGTCAACAGGGGTCACCTGTCATGTGAAGAAAAAAAGAAAATTAAATGAAAAATTAAAAAATTCAAATGAAACATTATTTATGTTAGTACTAGCTATGCTAGTGCTAAGTGATGTCTATGTCACCAATTTCCAACCAAAATTAATAGGATAAACTATATTAGCAAATCATCAAAAAGTTTGACAAAATATGTAAAGTATATGGGAAGTGAAGGGATTTCTTGTATTGATTTTTGTATGAATTGTATACACTTACATAGTCCTATTTATATTACAATGAATAGGAATAAAAATAGGAAAATAAATATAAAGGATTACATTACTTAATTTACTAAACCAATTACGAATTGACTGAATCAATTAACTCGCAATTGGAATCAATATCAAAACTGATATCTTCAATCATATCTTCAACACTCCCCCTCAAGCTGGTAGTCGGTATATGTCAAGAATGCCTAGTTTACTTGATAGATATGAGTGTTGTTTTTGACATAGTGGTTTGGTAAAGATATCTGCAAGTTATTCCACAGTTCCAATTCCTCTTGTCACAAGTATTCCTTCTTAGATCTTTTCTTGAGTGAAGTGACAATCAACCTCTATATGTTTCGTTCTTTCATAGATAATTAAATTTGCTGCTAGTTTGAGGGTGGCATTATTATTATAAAATAACTTGCTTGGTCCATCAATTTTAACTCCAAAGTCCATGAGTAATCCCCTTTCAAACTATCTCGCAAATAATCTTTGTCATAGCTTGATATTCCGATTTGGCTAATGATAATGAAACTATTGACTGTTTCTTTATCTTCCATGAAATCAAGGATCTTCCCAGTTTGATGCAAAAGTCAATGATGGATCTTCATGTCATTGGGTAAGAAGCATGATCCGTATCACAATAGGCCGTCATCTTAACATTACAATCTTGAGACAAGAAAATCCGAAGTCTAGGATATCTCTTCAATTACTTCACTACTTTTAGCGCTACATTCATATGAGACTACTTTGGATTCTACATAAATTGGCTGAGTATCTGCACTACACAACATATATTAGGTTTTTTCATGGTGAGATATATCAATTTTTCAACGAGCCGCTAATATCCCGGTAGGTCTTTGAGCAATGAGTCGTCACTAGATGATGATGATGTATCATATTCACATGACATCATCCTAACATTATGCTCAATTGATATTACAGTTAGTTTACATCTTGACAAGCCTCCTTCTTAGATAGTCTCCAAAACTAACTTCCCTTGGCTAAGACAAATCCCTTTGTCAAATCGAGCTATCTTGATTCCAAGAGAATATTTAAGAGGTCCCAAATCTTTGATATGGAAGATAGAGTGCAAATATTCTTTAAATTTCTTATTAGCTGACTCATCATTTCCCATGATAAGTAAATCATCATCATATATTAATAAGTAAATTGATTATGTACCTCTATTCCATGTAAACAAAGAATAGTCATGCATAAAGTGTTGAAAGCCCGCATCTGTGAAATTTGGCATACTATTATCGAGAAGCCCCCTTAAATCCATACAAGGATTTTCGGAGACAACATTCTCAAAACTCCCCCCATCTCCGTAAGCTCTATGAACGTTCCATATAAATTTCTTCTTCCATATCTACATGTAAAAAGACATTATGGACATCCGTTGATGCAATCATGCAACTGCCAATTGTGAAAAACAATAATAGATAGAAAAGAGTGAACAGTCACCTCTTTTACAACTAGAGAGAAGGTCTTGTAAACCCATTTAGCAACCAAACGAACCTTGTATCATTCAATGGAACCATCTGCTTTGTATTTTATTTTATATACACACTTGCACCCAATGGTTTTACGATGCAAAGGTAATGGAATGATATCTCAAGTGTGATTTTCCATAAGTGCTTGCAATTTAGCTTCCATGGCACCTTGCTAGTGTGGATCACACGCTGCCTCTATGTAAGAGGATGGTTCTTATTCTTTAGAGATACAACCGATACAACATGTATCCTCTGGGGACAATTGACTAAAAGAAACATACGAGGACACCGGCTAATGTGTACCTAGAGAATCCAATGTTGGACATATATAGTCTTTGATACATGTGGGAAGGCAAACAAAACTTCTAGAGCGTCAAGGTTGTCAAGTGGTCATCTCTTCAAGAATTGTGGAGAGATTTAATAGCAAGAGTTGATGGAAATGCCACTGATGAATCAGACAAATGATGCTCCTTATAAGATGTTGGTGATTCAAATATTGTGTCTGATGGATCAAGACTGGCTAATGCAACTAGTCCTAGTGTAACCAGAAAGTATTGAGGGTCCCTTGATTAATCATCTCCTAACAAGAAAAGCTTGTGACTGGATGAGGAAGTAATTGGTTGGGATGAAGACACCATTGTTTCAAATGGAAATACATCTTCATGGAAAACAACATCCCTATTAACAAAAAAGCATCTCGAAAATATTTCCATAACCTGATAGCCCTTTTGTAAAGAAGAATATATGGAAAGGCATGAGGATCCATTTTATCCCAAGGGCCCATAGTTGCATCATAACACAAGCATCAAAAAACTCTTAGATGATCAATCACAAGTTGCTTCCCATAAAACATCTCGAAAGGTGTTCGACCATCAAGGATTAGAGTTGGCATACGATTAATTAAATAGGTTGCCGTAACCACACAATCCCCCCAAAAAATTTCAAAAATTGAGGCTTGGTATTTTAGAGCTCGAGCTACTTCCAAAAGATATTGATGTTGGCATTCTACAATCCTATTTTGTTGAGTGTAGGTGCACGAGCTTTCATGGAGTATCCCTTGAGAGAACAAAAAGGAATTACATCCATTAGTGAAAACTCACATCCATTATCAATACAAATCTTTTGGATTTTTTTGTCAAACTGATTCTTAACTAAGGAGAGGAATTTCAGTAGATGAGAAAAAGTTTGACCCTTTGATTACATAAGAAAAACCCAAGTGGCGCAAGTATAATCATCGACAATAGTTATGAAGTAGTGGGATCCGTCACGATGTGAAGTATGAAAAGGACCCCAAATATCCATGTGAATCAAAAGAGAAAGGACTAACAGCTCAAGATGTACTAATTGGAGACGATGCTCGGGAATATTTAGCTAAAGGGCCAATCGGACATTTTGGGTGTGGAAAGCGAGCACAATGGCCTAGATGTTGATGAAAAATAAGAGTTTTGTTGCTAATGGCGGAATTATAAGAAATACTCTTATTTAACAATCTAAACCCTTTAAGAAATTTGTCCTCCTTCTCCAAATGGGTCATGTTGTACCCATGTTTGATTTGGTCCAGTGGCCCATTGGCCTTGAATCGGAAACCAGTAGACCGGTGGCCACTGGGCCGAATCGGAATCTTGTATTGGAGGAGGAGCAAATCTAGCAGAAAATTGAACAAAAGTATCTTTTTCTTTAATCCAATCAATATGATCTAAAGCTTCATTTCGAGGTGAGTCACTGAGGACATCCTCGTTTGTACTTTGATCTTTTGACACGGTATCAAAGAATTGAATTTCTATCTGGTGTGCTGATTTGTTTTGCAAGGTTAGAGATGCAACAACAAACCAGAAAACAAACCAAAAGCAATTTCAAAATCTCGGAAGCTAGGCCAAGAAGAGAGGCTCTGATATCATGATAGAAAATGTAAGGTATATGGGAATTGAAGGGATTTCTTGATTGATTTCTGTATGAATTGTATACACGTACATAATCCTATTTATAATAAAAAGAATAAGAACAAAAATGGGAAAAGAAATATAAAGATTACATTTCCTGATTTACTGAACCAATTACGGATTGACTGAATTAATTAACCCGCAATTGGAATCAATATCAAAACCAATATCTTTAGTCATATCTTCAACAAGGTTTATGAATCAATTGGCACAATTGAAAGGTTTAAATCTAAATTAATACAAATGTAATAGGTTTAAGACTTTTTTTTGTACTTTTCCATATGTAGGGAAGTTAACTAATTGAGCCTGATAAGCTCAAGTTTATATCACTCTATTATAATTTAGTAGAATTCAAGTATATTGAATTTCCACTTGAGTCAAGTTCGAGCTGAAATTTGAATGCCTGATGGAGGTCCAGTCAAGGTCTAAGCACCAAGAATATGAATTTAGTTGAGCTCAAACTTTGGCACTATATCAACTTGATTCCAGTCAATTACACCATTAATGTCGGATTCCCAAAAACCGGATTCGACACTAAATCGAACCCCTAAAACGAATGCGGAAGACAAGCCCGGGAAAAACATATATCACCGATCCTAAAGCACACCACGGAATCGAGCGTACCTTGTTAGCCACAGATTAAACACCAACGCCGATAAGAGGAAGAGAAAACCGATCCCGTTCGATCCGATGAAGTTGATTAGCCTTGAAGGGAAGATGGATTCGCCTTTTTCGTTTGTTTTCTTTTGGAGGAGAGAGGGAGAGGAACGTACGTTTAATATGCCAAAAGGTGTGTTCCTCCCTCTCTTTCCTCCCTTATATACGTTCCTCCAACAGAAAGGAACGTACCCTTTCATCCATGGGCCCTAATCTTGTGGGCCGAGCTTTTAGGCCCAACATGGGCGGACGGGCCAACTTAGGCCCATCACATAAAACCATCATCTCCCACTCGCACATGGTGGGCCGAACAGGATTCTCTTTACCTCTCTTCAACATTCATACCGGTGAATAATCCGTGCGACCAAAGCATACTTTGAGAGCTCGTTGCCATACATCTGTTAGGAATATATAGCAGCTCATAATGGGCATCACACTCGAGTAGATTTAGTATGCACTACCCTAGATCGATCGATCACATTTATATCTCTCTTGATCTCTTTTAAACAATGATATATATATTGTATTCACAATTATGATTATCCCAAAGACAGTCATAATTGGTTAACCAGTGAATACAAAACTACAATGTGATTCTCCAAATTCGATCTTCCTCTTTCCTTCAAACTCTCAATTTCAGTTCAGCTTGCTTTTCTAGAAATGTCCCATTAGATCGAATCAACTCATGACCATTGGCAACATCCTAAGATAGCAAACACTAAATAGAAATCTTGAGAATAAGTAAAAGTCATGAGGGCACTAAAATTGAGGAACTTCTTTTCCTCAAGAGTCTCACACGACATAAAAGTTGAGATCAAACTTTTGCCACTCTTATTGGTCGTCTCCTGCATACGTAGTATGAAATACGTATTACGGTATTAACTCTTTTCCCATGGAGCGTATGTCTTTTCCTTCAATACCGTATAGATGATAGTTCAGACATACCAAATGTCTAACTTGAGTTCACGTATCTACTCATTCACAAAATTCATCAGAACTCACATATGGCATCATAGACAGATAAAGTAAAATATCTGGGTTATTTTACTTTCGGACATAGTAAGTATTATGTCCTCATCTTAACACCCGATTAAGGCGACATACGTATTTTAAGCTTGAGCTCTCGATTATCACCTAGATAATAAGCTTAAAAACAGTCTCATCTCTATTTATCACACAGTAAATAGAGGCGATTACCCGTGCGAGTGGGCTAATCTTATATCTGTCCGACATACTTTCTCAAGTTAAAGTAATGCACTAAGCATTAAGATGCATAAAGATCAAACAAAGATTCATAGGCATTAATGATGAAAAAACACAAAATCATCAAATGTGAACACTTCATGGAAATTACAATCCAGTACATCAGACTCTATGCAATCCTAGAGATTTCATATGGCCACAAAACACATCTCTAGGTATTGGCTTTGTCATAGGATCTGCTACCATTCTATGCGTAATATGTACTGTAAGTTCACATCTTTTCGTGCAATCATATCTTTGACAAAATTATACTTGGTATCTATATGTTTGGTCTTGCCATGATATTTTGGATCTTTGGTGTACGCTTTTGCTGCTTGGCTATCACGTTAACCAACAATGAATCTGCAGCACTTCCAATAACACCTAAATGATCCAATAATCTCTTAAGCCAAACATCTTCTTATATTGCTGCTGATAATGCCACGAACTCAGTTTCTATCGTGGACAAGGCTATACACTTTTGTTTCTTCTTGCTCCAACATATGGTGCCATTATTCGGTAAGAAAACAAACCCGAGGTAGATTTTCTTTTATCTAAATCTCCTCCCCAATCAGCATCGAATAGCCTTAGAGTCGCAGATCCTTTCCTTAATAACTCAACGTATAATCAGCAGTCCCCTTTAGATACCTCGGTATTCTCTTAACGGCCTTCCAATGTCTTGGACCCGGGTTGGATTGGTATCTACTCACCATTCCAACTGCAAAACATATGTCAGTCTTGTACACATCATAGCGTACATCAAGCTCCCAACAGCACTAGCATAAGGAACATGTTTCATTTGTTCCTTCTCTTGTGGAGTCCTTGGACACAATCTGTGGCTCAATCCTTCACCTTTTGCAATAGGAGTATCAATGGGTTTACAATATTGCATACGAAATCGTTCAAGAACCTTATTTATATATGTTTCTTGCGAAAGAGATAACGATCTCTTCGAACGATCTCTTGAAATCTTAACTCCAAGAATGTATGCAGCCTCACCCATATCCTTCTTCTCAAAGTTGGAAGACAACCAACTCTTGACAAGTATTAACAAACTCTATATTGCTTCCGGCAATTAGTATATCATCAACATATAATGATATGATCACAAAATGATCCTTGGATCTTTTGATATATACACAATGATCCTCATCAATCATTGTAAAATCATATGCCATTATGGCATTATGAAAACGTATATACCATTGTCTTTGACGACTGCTTAAGGCCATATATCGACCTCAAAAGTTGACATACCTTTTCTTCTTGGCCTTTCACTATGAAACCAGCAGGCTGTTCCATATATATTTCTTCCTCTAATTCTCCATTGAGGAAAGCAGTCTTTACATCCATTTGATGTAACTCAAGATCCATACTAACCACTATTGCCGAATAATGCGAATCGAGGCAAATCTTTCTACGGGAGAAAATGTTTCCTCATAATCAATTCCTTCCGTTGATTATACTCCTTCGCTACAAGGCGAGCCTTATGCCTTTATATCGAGCCATCAGCTTTCGCTTTATTTTGAGAACCCACTTGTTCCCAATAGCTTTGCGTCCTTTTGGAAGATCAACCAGTTCCTAAACTTGGTTTGACTTCATTGACTCAATTTCCTCTTCCATTGCATGAATCCATTTTTCCTTACTAGGGCAATTCAGAGCCTCATTAATATTTCTTGGCTCATCCTCATCTTGCGGAGCAATCATAAAAGTTTCCCCTTCAATGTCAAAACGTCGACGGGGAATACTTTGGTGACTTGTTCGCCGTATGGGAGATTGTACACTTTGCACATCATTCCCCATTATGCTCCCACTTGGATTAGATAATGATGACGTTGTCTCATCATGTGGTTGCAATTGAGAATGAGTTGAATTCAATTCATCACTTCTCATATTACTCCCACTTGGACGAACTCCACTAATATCATTATCTTGATCCAAGATTACAAATAGGGAGTAATCTGCCCCTTTTTCGCCCTTCTTAGGAAATTCATCCTCTAAGAATGTGACATCCCGTGATTCAAATTCAGTTATACTCCCACTTTCTTGCTCACCTACAAACACATACCCTTTCGAGTGTTCGGAGTATCTCATTAAAATACTCATCTTTCCTTTGGGACCCTATTTCCCAAACTTGTGAGAGGACTCATGAGTATAGGCAGCACAACCCCATGGCTTAAGAAAACTTAAGTCCGGTTCTCTACCTGTCCATAACTCATATGGAGTGGAAGTAACTGATTTTGGAAGGCACCCGATTAAGTATATAGGCAGCAATTAACAACGCATCACTCCAAAAAGTGATAGGTAAGTTAGCATGCGCCATCATGGACCTAACCATTTCTAGTAGGGTTCTGTTTCTTCTCTCCACAACACCATTCTGTTGAAGGAGTATATGGAATAGACAACTGTCTTTCTATTCCTTTTTTCATCACATAATTTTCTGAACTCATCAAATAAATATTCTCGACCTCGATCGGATCTCAATACTTTTATTTTCTTGTCTAATTGATTTTCTTCCAAGTTCATAAACCTTTTGAAACAACTTAATGCTTCAAATTTATGAGAAATCAAATAGACATATCCAAATCGAGTATAATCATCTATAAAAGTGATGAAATAAACAGCCCCATGCCTTCCTCTCACATTCATTGAACCACAGACGTCGGAATGGATTAAATGCAGAGGAAATTCAGCTCTTTTACCTTTTCCAAATGGTTTCCTTGTCGTTTTCCCTACTAGGCAATGCTCACATATGGGCAAATCGCCTTTTTCAATGTTGCCCAACAAGCCCTCTTTGGCCAGTCTATTCATACGTTGTTGGCCAATATGACCAAGTCTAGCATGCCACACATTCACATTATTATCATATGAATTAGGAGATGTGAGAAGGGAATAACAAACATTTGCATTAACATAGTCAATATCTAATACAATGAAACCATCCAGAAAATAACCACAAGCATAGTAGTTTGTATCCAAATACAAATCTACACCTCTATTATGGAAATTCATATTAAAATCAAGCTTAACCAACACCAAAACAGACACTAAATTTCGACGAGTCTCCGGAGCATATGGAACATCATGTAGGAACAAGGTGCGTCCACCACGCATGTTCAATTGGCAGGTGCCAATCCCTTTAACTTCAGCTCTGAAGTTATTTCCCACATAGATCCACTTAGTTCCAGTTGGTATCGTCGGAATTCCACGAAGGATTCTCTATCCTTCGTTACATGGTCTGTCGCTCTTGAATCTACAGTCCACAAAGGATTGGATTCAGCCAATAATACAGAACTTGACACATAAGCAAAGTTCTCAAATGTACAAGAGGTGTTTACCTTTTTCGGCTCACAATAGTTGCGAGCATAGTGACCTTTCTTGTCACAATTGTAACACCTCACCCTTGACATTTTCTTCACTTGAGAACGTTTTCCTCTCTTGTGTTGGTTAACTCTTGATTTCTTGCAATAAGGACTTGATCCTTTGCATTGCCACATATTGAACGAATCAATACGCTTGCGCTTAGAGCTCAAAGCCCTTTCTGAGCTAGAACATGCATTGCAAATATCTATTTTCGGCTCAAATGCCATTATGCGGTCCTCTACTAGCTCAAGGTGGCGCACGGCATCCTCAAGATCTTCCATAACATGGTAAAGAGCTTCTAGTGCTTCTTGCTTTTCCAGCATATATTGAATTTTCATATTCAATATTTCACAATTGTTGCTGTTCATATCAACAATTACGTTCTTAGTTCTTTGAAACCATCGATCGAACACATCGACATATATGCACGAATAATTAATGCCTATCATTTATGCATCCACTTTGCACAGACCCATCATATCAATGAACAATTTCAAGTAAGGTTTCAGAATCAAAAGGTCACTATGTTTCCAATCATCCTCCAAAAATCCGAACTTAAAATTATTATTAATATAATTGTCTTATGCAAAATAAATTCTATGAAGTTACAAAAAACTTCTATGAACTACCCACAGCAGTCAACAATAATGAAAGCAAATAATATCTAACATCTAATAGAATAATAATGCTTTCACATAATACAACTATCCATTACACTAAGTAATATATACAAAGAAGAAATATCAACATAGAAAGAGATATTCACACTCAAAAAAAAATCTCAAACTAATCTAAGAAATAAATAGGGAATGTTCCTTCTAATCTACCAGTCAAAATATCTAAGAAAATTGAAGGCACATTTGCCAACCATGGAAAAACTTTTGGAGAGCTCTCATGTCGCCTCCAAGGCGCATTTACTCTGCGCCATGTGGCGCTCAATCTAAGGGTTGAAGTTTTGGTTAACTCAATCCTATAGTACTCTCTTACAAAAGCTACCACTAGCCTTCTATAACCCGGGACCACGTTGACCTCCCATAGTCGATCTAACACTGCTTGCCATTCAGGTGGAAGAGTGTTCATCAAAGCCGGCACTTTCTCAAAATCCGGCATAAGATAACCATTCCGAGATGATTTCTGTATCATCCTATTGACCCGACCACATGTGATACTAAATCACCGTCATGCCACCGATAATTAGCTAACTCGTCATCAGCCTTTTAAGTCTTGCACTTCCCTCGTCCGTTCTCGGGATTGCAGGTATCTGTGCATAACGCATCATAGTTCCTACAACAAATGCAGAACTAAAAATGGATCACTTATAATCCATAATGAACATAAGGGAAAAATACATAATTTTCCATGATTCATGCAACAAATGCAAAATAAAAAATGGATTACTTATAACTCACATTGACATAATTGAAAAAGAAACAGATCTTTTTTTTTTTTTTTTTTTTTTTTTCGGGTCAACGGTCGTCGGTCAACGGTCGTCGGTCGGCGGGTCAACGGTCGGCGGGTCGGGCCCGGTCGAGCCGGGTCGGACGAACCGACCCGGCACGTGCCTCGCACGCGCGAGCGACCGGTCAGATCTCGGGTCGGGTCACGTCTCGGGTCGGGTCGGTTCGCCGGTCGGGTCGGGTTGCCGGCCGGTGACCGGCCGGCCAACTGTCGTCGGCGATGACGTCATCGATGATGTCATCCCAGCGGTTACCGACCGTTGGGTGACGTCACGGTGACGCGCACGCGTCGGTTCGCCGACCGGCGCATGCTGTTCGCCATCGGCGGCGCGCACGTGCCGGTTCGCCGCCGCGCGTGCGCGTTCGCCGGCCGCGTGTGGGCGCGTCCGGCGTCTTCCGGCGGCGCACGACACATCGACAAGCCCTTTCACCCTATGCCTTCAGAAATCGATTTCAACTTACAGAAACTCGAAAAAAAAAAATGGATGAACAGTGCTCGGAATTTTTTTTTGCCCGGATCCGTGTCGGCCGATTATTTTCGCAAAAAATCAATCAAAAAACATGAAAGGGGTCGGGAAAACATGAACTAGGGCTCTGATACCAATGTTGGGAATGTCGGATTCCCAAAAACCGGATTCGACACTAAATCGAACCCCTAAAACGAATGCGGAAGACAAGCCCGGGAAAAACATGTATCACCGATCCTAAAGCACACCACGGAATCGAGCGTACCTTGTTAGCCACAGATTAAACACCAACGCCGATAAGAGGAAGAGAAAACCGATCCCGTTCGATCCGATGACGTTGATTAGCCTTGAAGGGAAGATGGATTCGCCTTTTCGTTTGTTTTCTTTTGGAGGAGAGAGGGAGAGGAACGTACGTTTAATATGCCAAAAGGTGTGTTCCTCCTCTCTTTCCTCCTTATATACGTTCCTCCAACAGAAAGGAACGTACCCCTTCATCCATGGGCCCTAATCTTGTGGGCCGGGCTTTTAGGCCCAACATGGGCGGACGGGCCAACTTAGGCCCATCACATAAAACCATCACTATTCTAGGATGAGTGAGAGTGATAACGAAAGAGGTAGTAAGAGAAAACTTGAAATGGTTTCCAAGAACTCTTCATCTTTCGAAATTAAAGTCTCGAATCTCGCCTAGCCCATGAAAGAGGATTGAGTTCATGCTAGGCTAAAAATGAGTATTACCCACGTATGATGATTGCATCAAGGCAAAGTGATTTTCAAAAGGAGAATATTATATATATGTATGTATGTATGTATGTATGTATATTAAGAGAAAACTTGAAATGGTTTTCAAGAATTCTTTATCTTCCAAGATTAAAGTCTCGAGTCTCGCCTAGCTTATGAAAGAGGATTGAGTGCATGCTAGGCTGATAATGAGTGTTACCCATGCATGATGATCACATTGGGGTAGAGTGATTTTTAAAAGAAGAATATTTTTATAAATAATATATATATATATATATATATATATATATAGATGAGTGAGAGTGACAACAAAAGAAGTGAGAGTGACGACAAATGAGGTGGTAAGACAAAAATCGGAATGGTTTTCAAGATCTCAAATCTTTCTAAATTAAAATATTTAGCCTCGAATTGCCCATGAAAGAGGATGTGAGTGCATGCGAGGCTGATGGTGAATGTTCACCGACTCATGTACCGAAAAAGATGAATTTTTTAAAAAACAGAATTTTCTTGGGGTTTACGCTTAAAAGGAAAATGAAATGGTGACAGCGCCATTACTCTTTGGAGACCCCCACCACAAATTTTCTCAAAGAAACCGAACAAATTCCGGAGAAAGTTGTGAATCCACAAACTAAATGGATTCTTTTTAATAAAAAGATTAAAAAATTAAGAAAATAGAAATATATATATATATATATAGAAACATCATTAATATAAAATATCTTTATATTAGTGTAAAAAAATAATTTAAACATCTTTATTACAACCTCTAGCTCCGTATGCAACCTCAATAAGTTCTACCTTTTATTCATTATTTTTTTACGGGCTGCTCTACCTTAAACCTTCGCAATCCTAGAGGGTTAAAATTTATGATTCGGATCAACCGATGTAGGAGACTTGTGGTAGTCACAATATGGAGTATTTGCGCTAATCCCCATTTTCATCCTTTTATCCATAAAAAGAAAAGGAATATCCTTTCTCAAGAAATGTTTTTGATTACAGTGAGCATATCTTGTTAGGTTCGTGGGTCAATTATGTATGGTCTAAACAAAAGAAAATGCAACAAAAATGGGAAATCGAAGATTGGCTTGTATTTCAATTTGTTACAATACATAAATATTGACACGAATATTGAGATATAACTCTTTAGTAATCTCTTGAAATTTAAATAATGTTTTAGATTTGATGAGAAAGTGAAAGAGTTAATGTTGACTTTAAATGAATGTGGACGAACAACTGTAACAAAAATTAACATATAAGTCAATTAACATAACTTAAATTTATATAAATTGCATCACCATCAAAGACACCCACTTTAGAAAAGCACTTCACCTGCCTATTAATATTCCATGTTCAAAACGGGGAGAATATCTTGTTGAGAGATCACGTGAAACACGCATTGTTCACGAATATTGTTACAATACATAAATATTGACACGAATATTGAGATATAACTCTTTAGTAATCTCTTGAAATTTAAATAATGTTTTAGATTTGATGAGAAAGTGAAAGAGTTAATGTTGACTTTAAATGAATGTGGACGAACAACTGTAACAAAAATTAACATATAAGTCAATTAACATAACTTTAATTAATATAAATTGCATCACCATCAAAGACACCCACCTTAGAAAAGCACTTCACCTGCATATTAATATTCCATGTTCAAAATGGGGAGAATATCTTGTTGAGAGATCACGTGAAACACGCATTGTTCCATTATTGAATTAATTAAGGTAGGCTTATTTTGTAAAAAAATACATTTAGATTCCTCCAAGTGAAAAAGTTAATTTTGACTTTTGATAAATGTGGACGATTGTAATAAAAATTAACATATAAGTCAATTAACATAAATTAAATTAATATAAATTGCATCACCATCAGAGACACCCACCATAGAAAAGCACTTCACCCGCCTATCAATATTTCATGTTCAAAACGGGGAGTGTATTTTGTTGAGATCACGTGGAACACGCACTCTTCCATTATTGAATTAATTAAGGTAGGCATATATTATAGAGTATACATTTAGATTCCTTCAAGGAATTTGTGGCCAACAAGTCCCCATGAAAGATAATGGAGACCTTGGGATTGCAGTGCCCTAATTTTGAGCTTATCACTATTAAAACCAAGTCGAAAAAAAAAAGGTTAGAGGTAAATTCAACAAGGATGATTGACTCTTTTGTGTGAGGTTTCACAAATTTTGCAAAGATCGGTCCTCTCACATGATCGTTAGATCAGGTGGATCCCATATGAGCCCATCTCATTGGTGCATGCTGACTGCAGTCACGTGCAAAAGGGCAACCAAGAGCACTTCCTAGTTTTGTCAGTCCTGTTTTGCCACATTAGCACTTATATGTTCATTGCATCTTTCAAGCTACTAAGGAGGGAGACGAATCCGATGATGGCCAAAAGGAGGACGTGAACCAATCAGCTTGCCATCAAGCATAAAAGGTTCTCAGTAAGTGATAACTGTCAGTCGTGTCGTACACAATCTCGGGATGCCAAATCACAAGCTACCAAAAACCCATATATCTACTACCGACGGCGCGGTGACAAATAATTTTCAACAAGATCGTTTTCTTCTCCATAATTCATTCGTTTTGCCTGAAAGGTTCCAGGAGATGTCGCCAGCCACTTTAGACTTCTTTTTGCCTAGGAGTGATTCATTTCGTAGTATAGCCCTTCTTCCAACAAAGTGATTCCGCCCGATCATCCATCTAACGCATCTAAAAATGCATCTAATCCCAAATGCAATCTCCACAAGCGTTAAAAGAACTATACAGAGTCAATTCATCCAGAAAAATATGATGCCTCGGCACTAAGACATAAATACAGCTAAAATTACCTATGTGGACCCGGCCATAAGCAAATCTCATATGTGACCGCTATGTACCCCAATCATCCTTCAGAAAAACCGGATTGCCCCAGCGGAAATCTACTGAGTTTTTCCATAAGCACATTGGGTTTTTACACTGGATTATCCAAGATTACAGTTACAGAGAAGAAAACACAAATAGCACAAAATTTGACCAGGCAAAACCAATCAAGTGCGGCAGGTGTTGAAGATCTCGCCTCGCATCATGTCAATGGGCATGTGTTCCAGAGTGTAACGCTCTGGACCAAGATAAAGACCTGTTTTCTCCAAGAGAGCCAGCCCTTCATCTCTGCCATATTTCGAACTATAGAGCTTCAAGTACTCATAGTCCTACAAGAGCACAGAGACGCGTCTCTTAGAATATGCAGTTACACATCACATCAAGAAGTTCAACGCCAAGCCTATCAAAGATCCAACTTTCATGCAAAATCATGGCATGCATCTTTCTGTAGCATACTACAGCCTTGGTCAAACACTACGACCATAGCAAACACATAAGAAATGCCTAATTGAATGGAAAAGATGCAAATTTTCACCAGAGCAGGTGAAGAGGCAAAAAGTGCTTTCCATCAAGCGACAGGGGTCAAACCAAGGCATCTCTACGAGACTTGTATTTTTGCCTCACCTGCAACCCACTGAGGATGCGCTCAAGTCTAATTGAAGCAACTGGTTCCTGGGAAGATGAAAAGACTTCGCCAGGGTAGTACAAAACACCATCACCAGGTGGAAGACCGCGTCTAAATCTTATCTGTTTAATGACAAAATAGGGCACTTAAGCATGAAGAACATGTTGCTGCCAATTTGAAGTTTGAACAGCAAACTATCTACAGATCAAGCAACTACCTCAGCACTAGGAACTGTTGCCTTTTCGTAACAATTGGCACCCCAATAAAGAAATCCCGTACCACCTTCCTTCCACACTCGCCACATAACAGCACGATGTTGCGTCCCCCGCATCCCAAGGTGCCAGTTGGGATGAGGATCAGATGGTCCCATACACACATAAGTCCACCACTCCTACAGAACAAAAAAAACCTTTTCTTAGCAATTAATATGATGACTAGTTAACAGTACAGCTTTACTAATAAACAATAGTGCCATCTATATTCCATTAAGACAATCCGAAGGAAGTGAGGAAACAAAAGATTAATAAATGAAGTAAGAGAGGAGAGAGAACTAAATTATCACTTTTTGTACTTCCTTTATTTTTCTTCAGACTTCTCATAGTTAGTTTCCTTAGAAATAATACACACCCCCTTGCACATCATCATACCAAAAGTCAATGAAAAAATCAACTAGATGAAATTAGAGGATGAATTAGTCATATTGTTCACATGATAGGCTGAATTTTCCTACCAGTTTCCAGAATTACAAGGTTTTGCATCTCTAGTACTATCAAGCAACAGGAAGTAGTCTTCTAAAATGCATCATTTGCAAACTATCAAACAACCAGAGAGCATCTCCAAAATTTGTTGTATATAATGGACAGATATTAAGAGTCCAAAACTCCAAATTACTGTATATAATGGACAGATATTAAGAGTCCAAAACTCCAAATTGCTACCACTGCTCAGAAAGTTGAGATCCCAATTGGATTGTTCTTTGTTAAAAGTTCACCAGTCCACCAAATTATGGATGCAGTCTGTCAAGATCTTCCACTCAAATATTACCAGAAAAGCCGACCACAAATAGGCAGAACCATTGATTACAGTAGTGGGAAAAGAAAAACTAACCCGTGAAGTTCAAATTAAAGCCTTAAAGGAAGTTGCTCTGAAAAGATTTCCCAAAATTGCTCCCATTCCAAACATTTTGACATTACTCATTTTCTAAGTATTGTGTTCTACCACTAGCAATTATGATGAATGAGTGTCCTAACGTGATTATGATTAATGGGTTGCAACTAATAGTATCACCATCCACTGATGAGTCTTCCTTACTTGCCATAAACCAGTCGTTTTGTAGGCCCTCCAAGCTAGATTTGACAGTCAAAACTAGCGTGAGTATCACTCACATAGCCCATAAACTCCTGTTTTGTGGCATCATTGGTTGACATACTTTGGTGAAGCCATGTAGATAGGGCAATTAAAATATGGCCAATTATGTCAAAACAATTAAGTAGCAATTTAGGGAGTATCAACTTCTATCTCCACGTTAGTGTATATGCAAATTAAACGACATTGAGTTTCTCTTTCATTTCTTTATTTTCTTCCAACATTTGGGTGCCATATCTATTATCTGGGAGAGTATGATTGTGTTATTTTCACCAATGACTCAACATCATAATTGAGATCTGAGGGAGCAAACCAAAAAGTAATCTGGTGAATAAGTGTGAAGAATCCTAGTGTTCACATTACAATGTCAAAACACCATACATTTCATGGCGAATAAGCCCTATCCTACCTTGGCAGGATCAGCCAATTGACCTCTCACCAAAAAGTCACTTGAGACATGCTCCAGAAAATAACCAAGCTGTAACTTGTACGTAAAACCACAAGGCTCTTAACAGTACACTGCCTGTATGCCTAGGAACAATTATGTCAATTGCTATATGTTAGTTAACATATTAGTTAGAAAATGATATATAAGCTCGGAAAATATAAATCAAGGTCTTAAATTCTACTTCCTATGCACTTTAACGAACTGAACTGCAGGCATCTTCATAGTGGCTGTCTGTATATGCCTAAGGAACAATGATGTGAATGTCTATCTGTTAGTTAACATTTAGTCAAAAAAATGATAACTTAAAATTCTCTACCGGCGTTCTACTACTTCACTTGAACTAAGCAAACAGTGTATAAAAAGGCTCAACAGACTTCAGAACCAGTTACCAAAAAAGTCAGAGGACAAAGGTTTTCAGGCATCTTCGCCTAATAAAAGAGAGATTATCAAGACATCACCTCCAGAAACTTGTCAAATTTTTTCAGTTGGATAAAGAGAAAGAAACTTGTGAATAGTGACCTTTAATGAAAGCTCGAGGAATATGAAGGTAAGAGTTCAAATAGATCAATAATATAATGAACAGACGAATTTTTTTGGGAAAAAAGAGGTAAAAGAAAAGAAAATCATCAATGTGACATAAGAATCCTCAGAGCAGTATTACGGATATCATGTGAAATCTATCTTGTCTAAGTTCAATGTCATCGAAAATAATATTCTGTCAAATTGAGATATGATGATACAAAAATTAAAATGTCGTGATCAAATTTAGATAAAATTTAAAAAGCATCATCCACTTTAAGAAGTCGAGACTATTACCTCACCATTCGCTGGTTCCAACTCAGCAATGATATCCTTGACCAAATCCTCCCGATTGCCCAGCACCCACTCACTGCATATATGAGAAATTCTCGTCAGCTGTCGGATAACAAGATGTGGTTTATATTAGATGGATACCATGTCAAAACATAAAACTTTTCTTTCATACAGTATCAGCAGAAAGGCACAAATGTTCCACCTGAGGGTCACATTACATCCATGACAAGCAAAACTCGTGTAAAAATTCAAGATTTGGAGATGAGAAAAAGGTCAGATGGAATTTAATTTAGGAATGAGTAAATCTGACTCCTGAGACAATCAGACTAAGTGCCAGCAATGCTAATCAATGCCAAAACAGGCCCAGTGGTGAGATTCAAGCGATCGTCAAGGACTCAAAAGGCACTATGGAATCTAACCATTTATGATAGCCAGCCTCGATGCAACTCTCACTTCGTGTAGGCAGGTATAATACCAAAATTTTCAAACAGGATACTCTGAAAACATATTTATGTCAAGGTTAAAAACCATCATTTTACTAGAACATCAAGTCTAGACAATGTAACTAAGCTTCAGAGCTCCTATTAGAATCCAATATCATTTTCCCAACACTGTTCCTGAAATAGCTACCCAGATAGAACCCTCCCGGGAAACAGAACACAACATACGATGGCCCCAAATAGCAGGACTCCCATTTAATAAACAAGCCACACTATACTCTCCCACACAATGAAATTTAGACAGCCCATAAAAAACTTACCTAGTACAATATAATTGAGTGTGAGGGCGGAGATACTTCGGAACCTTCAGAAAAGCCTCAAAGGCATTAGGAGCAAGAGGCGTGTCGCTTGGCCCTAAGAAATATGCAGAAAGACAATAGCAATACACATTATAGTACTTATAAAAGCAACTATAGTATCAAAAACTATTGCTGAAGTGATGCGAAAGCATAATTCTAGTTTTATCATGCTTAAGTGTCTTCTCCTTTTTTAGTGTTTTATTATGCTAGGTTAATAAACAGTCATGTGCCAGTAATTTGACTGTTAATAAGCTCCAGTAGTCGAGATTAGAAGTCATTATGTCAGATCAAGGGTTGAGATTGGCCAACATCCGTAACACTTTTAAGGCCTCACTAGTTTCTTCTTCATTCAATAAACATTGTTGAATTCTATAAACCCTGGAATATCTTTGCTCTGTTCCAGCTTCAATTCAACTGATAACTACCCATGTTTTTATTCTTTTTGCTACCTTTTACTTCTCCAACTATGTCAATTGGTTTTCTGAGACCTTCTTGGAGGTGGAAGAGGCAATCAAGCCCAACAAATAGAGATGGTTCAGATGATATGTATGATTGAAGACTTGTCACAAGCTGTTCAAGCTCTTGGACATGTCGGAAGGTGGTCTCAAGGATGATAGTGATGATGGATATGATAAAAGTCCCTTTCATGATGCCAGACCCATGAATGATGTGGTAGGATTGGAAGAGTGATTGTGTCATACTTAGATCTTGATGAAGATATCAATCCTTCTCATAAAGATTTTGAACTTGAAGTGTCAGTTTAAGTGGGATGATGAGGAAGTCATACAAATAGTTGTTTGGGATGACATTAATGATCAAGAAGAATTTGAAATATCTTACATTGGAGATGGTGATAAATTGTTATTGATTGAAGATTAGTGTGAAAATAGAAAGTTTGCTCTTGAAGAGTTTCTTCAGGAGACATCAACGAACGTCGCAGAAGAAGATGGGCAAGTATGTAGGGGAGATGCTATCCAGTTTAAAGCTAAAGAGAGAGTATTCTTCATGTGGAAGGCAGATTTCGTTATTCCAGAATAATTTTAGGGTTCAATTGAAAATGCAAAAATCCTCGATTCTTTTGATGATGGGTTTCAAATACTAATGATGACTGGAAGGAATTCACTCCATCTCATTATTCAACACTTAAAACTCGAGGTCAAGTGTTCTCCAATGGGAGGAGAATATGTTATGCAGGAACAATGATATGGTAGAACGTTCTCAGTGAAATAGTGGATAAATCACGCATCGAAGCTAAATGGTTTTTGGAAAAGAGAAAGTAGATTGATACAGAGAATCAGAGACCATACTAAAGAAGTCTTCCCATCGGAGCTTGATTCTCTCAAACCCAGGGAGAATGATGCAGGAGAATAATTCTAGTTTTATAAATTTTAAGTGCTTCTTTTCTGTTTAGTGTTTTATTATGTTATCAGGTTAATAAACAGCCACGTGCCAGTCATGTCACTTCTAATGAGCTACGATGGTCGAGATTAGAAGTCATTATGTTAGATCAAGAGTTGAGATTGTCTAACATGTGTTACCATCAAATAAATAGGCCTTCATATCATTGTTCATGAGTATATTTTTCATTCAATAAACATATGGGTTCTTTAAACCCTAGAATATCTTTTCTCTGTTCCAGCTTCAGTTCAACTCAATTCTACCCCTGTTTTTGTTCTTTTTGCTATCTTTTACTCTTCGACCTACATGATTTGATATTAGAGCCCTTGTTAGAGTTTTTCCTATATCATGAACACTTCGATATAATGAACTGTAACAGCAAAGTAATTTGCCAGATATCAAGAGGCAACTTATGCTTCTAGTGAGTCCTCAGACTAAAATATGGTATCTCTCTAATGCTTTAGATTAAAATCACTAATCAAATGATCCAACCAGTCTTTTATCGACGTCCAACTATTAGATAATGTTTGCATGTCATAAATGCATCATATACAAAAAAAATTTATGTCAGTGACAACATGATATTATTAAGTGAGTAGACCACCAAGTGCTACTTAATGAAAAACATTAAAAATACAAAATACAAAAAAGCAAAAAGAAACATGATTATAATGGTTGTTAAGATAGAAAAAACACTTACCACAATAGTAAGTAGTTAAGACGCGAGCATCAGGAGCCTGGGCATGAATTTCACTGGCCATTCTGCGAATGGAATCATATTGTTCTGAATTCAGTGGCTGCAACCGAATTACACGATATGAAACATCAGTTATCATGACTGACATGAACTTCCATTCTCGCCGTGATCATTTTTTGCATGGGACTTATTGCCAATTCTATCTCATTTCTCCTAACCTCCAAAATCCATACCTCATCCCATAGGTAAAAGTAGGCTTTCTTCCAGTGGGGCTTTGTCCTCAAGATCTCAATTTCCTTCTGCAAATAGTCCTCCGATACAGTGCCGCTGTTGCATGTTAAAAAGGTGGTGTAAACAAATATACATGATCACGGCAAGCATGTCAAGCAGGTAATAGGATACCATGAGACTGCATGACAGTGTGGTACAGCGTATGCTGCTAATCTTGGGTCTGAGAAGTATTCATCAGATTTTGGATGGTCAGCTGCAAAGGAACATAAAACACACATTGCGCATGTTAGTTCAAATTAGAACCTTGTAAGCCACCAGCTGATAAATGACTAGAATTATATCAATATTACAGCTCGTTAAATAAATATACCAGGCCAAGGACTGGTGTATGTTAAAACACGCATGCTATCACCCCATCTGCAAAAATATGGACTGATTTTGTATTGAAGAAGCCACTTGAAATGCCGATCCAACGCATTATACCACTCATCTGTCCCATGTTTGACACCAAACCGATCCTCAATTACGGTATCAGATATCTTCAACGCGGTTAAAAGGAAAGCTAATCAAATCAATCTCCAAGTAAGTGAATTTGATAGGCGATTTTTCATTGTTCTTCAACAAGAAATTCTTATCCTAGATGAGTTAAGACAGCACTGACTAGTTAATAGAGCTTGGAATACATAATTGCGTGCCAGTACTCACAATTCAGCACCTCGACACATTCCCCAACTATTTACTACCTTTCCAGTCTCAATTAATTTCTTCCTCACCAGCTAGTGAAAATCTTCAATGAACTCAAAAATGCAAAGGGCAAGTTGCTGCGTTTCTAAGAAAATCCAAATGGTTCAGCCAGAAGTAGTGACTGCCATTTGGCATAGGCTCCTCTGAGCACACAACTAGATTCTCATGCAGCCCCAGTCCCACACTTGATTTATCTATAATTCTCTGCTATAATTCATACTCTAACTTGAAAATTACTTCTGCGAACAGAAAGGATACACCAAAAACTGCAGGTAGTGAGGGAGTTGCAGGCAGAATGAAGTCCCACACTGTCAAATTTAACTTCACACGCACCGGAAGGTTTGAAACAGCATCTTCATCCATCATATCATCTAATGCATCTTCAGAAACAAACTCGGAAAACGATGGGGATAATAGAACTCTTCTTAAAGACGTACTTGCTGATTTCACTCTTTGTACCTAAAACAATACGTGCATAATAAGTCACAGCAGCCAAATATAACCAACTATTTTGAAATCAGAGCTGATGTATGGGTATGATTAATCACCACTTCTTCCAGTGGTTTTTCATCTATTTGCTCCACAGAATCTAGACAGCTTCTAAGTTCCCTGTACAGTTGATGCTTCTCCGCTCTGGTTAAGCCTTGACCTGCTGATTTGGAACTATACCTAAAACCATAAGTACAATTAACATCAAGATGGCCATCATCATCAATTAAACCTAACAAGGATAAAGACGATCTCCTACCATAAACTTCTAAAGCATACCACAAAGCAATAAACGAAAAATACAGAAAAAGGAGTTGGTCATTACTCTTTATCTAGCTTTGTCGCAGTAATTGTGATCTCCCCCTCATATTGCCCAGGAGGTTGTTCACTGGGAACATCTATGGATACCCAAATTGCTGTAGTTTCACTGCCACAAGAGTAAATCAATCTCAGTTTGGACGTGTGCAGTCAGAATTCTTCACATCATAATACTAGGGAACCTCAATGTGGAGAGTACCCCGGAAGTAAGCTCACTTGACTTGTTGGAAGATCAATCGGAACAAGAGCATCTGGGACACCTAATATAGGCACCACCCGCCGCAGCGTTACTGACTTTCCAAGAGCCAACCTGTTGATCACTATATCAGAAAACAAGAGTGGAAGAATGTCATGAAGTGCATAAAAAACCCGATGACATCGCCAAACTAACCGATCGCCAGATTTGGAGCATAAGTCACAACCCTGAACTTGCACTACCCCCGCCATGCCAGAGCTACCCCAAGTGAGTTTTGGGTGCATAGCAATTTGAACACTTTCTCTCTCATTCCTTGCTGCCAGCAGATTTATCTACAAAATACAGAGCGTTTATGAAGTTGGAACATACTTGTAACTTGTATAAGATAAAAGTCTCTGCTCCTTGTTCACGTTGATTTATTTAAACCGTTGCTATGTCAAGACTGCAAGTGAATTTCACGTAAACTCGGATGAAGGGTAGAAGCTTCTCCAAACTCCTTGAAGGGTACAGACTCTCCTCCATTGTCAATACTTATTCAAAGAAACTTGACATCATTGGCAGAAGATATTGATACCTCTCATATCCTTGGAAAAGGTAGACTTTTGCTGATGAAAAACAGCTTATACCAACCCTTCCACCCCACTACCTAAAGGAAAGTTACATTGAATTTCTTTAAGGACTTAATGTCCTCTTGGATTAAGGGAAAAACTAATTTACACAATTGTCATCAGACCTCCAACTCCTAGAACTAGTTCTCTGCTACAGTGACAATCATAACCAATTTCGGTTACACAAATTGATTTATGCCTAAATTATAGACCAGTTGCATCAAAAATTGATAGAAATTGATTACATAGAAACGAGCACCTACCAAATGTCAACAGGGACTCTCTACCTTTACCTTATGCACCCAAACTCACAAAATGAAAAGGTTTGATTTGACATCTACAAAGATACGCCCAGTATAAAAAGTTAAGACAAGCACGAGAATGTGGGTCCTGCATAGAGGCATTACTTTTGTGAATGCTAAGGTAAAATGCTCATTCGTAGCATGCATGCATCTATATCTTCATTTTTATGCAGCAGTAGAATATCCAATTTCCTGTGTGACACTAATGCCACTGGTCATGTACTAGTTGTGTAGGTGGCCCCACATCAACATCTCATTGCTCCAGTTTGCACGTCGAAGAACCACTATGGGCAGGCATGATCATGAAATATATAGTGCATACCGGCTCCAGAGGTCGAGGCATTTCTTGATGCCCAACATTCGCTGTGCTTGGCATGCACCAGATATGCACTAAATCTGTTGTAGGAACCTCACTGGGGTTAATTGATTCCTTGAGTAGATTTGATCCCTGAAAGCCACCGTCATTCCATCCATAAGCAGTTCCTCCTCCAGCAACACCTTCAATCGGCGGCACAATAATGTCTTCAGAATTTGCTCCTGTTGATAGTTTACCACACAACATGGTGAGGTGTAGTTAAAGGAATAGATCAACCTATTTGCAATGAGCCTTTGAGATCCACGTATTGCATCTGAGAAAAATATAAATTCTTTCCGCGCAGGCAGAGTACATTCTCGAAATATTTGAGTTTGCATGACTAACAGATTCAATATGGAAAGAGCACACTTGCATCAACCTATCTAGCGAGTTCAAGCCCCAGATTTCCAGCCCTCGACACTGATAATCTCTTCCCATGGCCCGACTTTTTGTTCGAACAATTTAAGCGAAATTCAAGTAAATACAATGAAAACTGCGATGACACTGGAAATCACTTGATCAGCCCATTGTATCGGCCTCAAATCAAAATCCAACTTCCATCGAAAGTTCGTACTGTGTTGAATGACAAAATTTGCTTCCCTTGATCAGCCCGAATCAATCACACGAAGTTATCCAAACAACGCGGATCGCCGCAATCCCGAAGACGATTTAAAATTCCGGCTAAACTGTCCAGCTCAGATCAAAACAATCGGAGCTCGAGATACTCCTCGTCACGGATTCCAAAATTCCCTCGGCGAGAAAAAAAAAATAACAGACAGTTCACGAGCAAAGTAAACGAGAAAACGGGAAGCAGAACTGAAAAAAGAGAAAAAAAACACGAAATCTGTTCGGCGCGGCGCAACAGCATCAAGAGCTCGACTCAACCGGCTGCTAAGCGAATCGCAGACGCTCACCGGAGCTCTCCATGTCCTCGCGGGCGCCGAGCGACGGTGCGGCGAGCGCGAAGGAGGACCCGGAATCGGGGGTCGGATCAACCGCCGCAGCCGAGCGAGGGAAGTGTGCGACGGTGCGGGCCGAGGATCGGGCGATCGGTGGACGATTGCGGAGGGAGGAAGAAACGGGGACGGACGGATGGATGGATGATCGAGGAGAGGTTTGGTGGGTGCGCTCTGGTTGCGGTTCGGGATTGATTTTGCACGGTGCGAGGGTCGGCTCGAGAGGGCGTGGGGAGCGAGATTGGGATGGCGGCACGTGAACGGAACGGATGTTGCCTGGCGCGTGGCGCTTGCTGTTCCCTCACCCTTGCGCCTCGAACCGCCCTTTGGAAGCACACTACCAAAGCGAAAGGGCTAATAACACAAATAACCTCTACATTGCCATACCACCTATGCACTCAATTTCATCCTTAAAATTTATCTCAATATCCGATATCATCTTCAATATGATTCCTATACTTTTAGCACATATTTATATTTATCTCTAAATTACATGAAAATATTTAATGTTATTATTTTATTAATTCAAGCTCGAGAACCACATTTAATTTTTTCATATAGTGCATTGATTAACTTTAATATATATCAAAAATTCAGATGTCACATTGACCAAATTAAAAAAATGCTTGGATCACATTGTATATTAAGTTGAAGTTTATTAACCAAATTGAACAAAATCAAATTGAAAATTCAAAGACATTCGTTTTTTTCAAAGTGAAAAATTTGTTTCAGGGTCGGATTTCTCATGAGTGTTCGATGATATGTCTTAAAGTGAAACAGATCGAACCATTGGTATTGTGCATAATAAAAGATTTAAAATATTATGATGATCGATATATAAAACTACTCAAAAGTGCTATGTGCCTTGCTATTTACAGATACATGGGTATAAATTCAAATTCCATTTTGTTGCTCGGGGAAATGAACAATTTTAAAAGTATTTTTCTTAAAATAATTGCTTTTATAACTTACAAAAAAAAAATTTGAACGAAAAATATTTTCATCGTCTACAAAAACGTCATCGATAATGAGAATATTTTTCATTAATTAATTATTACAAGCAATCATTTTTTGTTGATAAAATTACAAAAACGGTCATAAATATGTTGCAACTGTTCTAATTCAATCATAAATCTTTATTTTTTGGCCAATTCAATCACAAACGTTTTGCAATTATGCCAATTCAGTCAATTTAACCATTTTGGCAGGCTTACATTGACATGGATGCCGACCAACACTAATGTAAATAATTTTTTAATAATTTTTTTTTCGAATTTTTTTTTTTTTTTTTTTTTTTTTTTTTCCCTCCTTCTTCATCCTCCCTCCTTCCTCTGGCAGCTGGCCAAAGGCAAGCGTCAATTAGGTCAGCCTTGCCACCCAATGGCAAGGCTTGCCTTATGCAAGTAGTGGCCTCACCATGGTTGGCTAGGCCGAGCCTCGCCGGATTTAGCTAGTTGGGCATTGCCATGGCTGTGCAGGTCACGGCCTTGCCAGATCTAGCAAGGGCTACTAGTGGCTAGGCAAGACTTGCCCTCGTCAAATCTGGTGAGGGTTGAGCCTCGCTGGCCATGGGCGAGGCCCGATCTTGCTAAAGGCTGCGACCTCTAGCAAGGGCTACCAATGGCTAGGCAAGGCTCACCCTTGCGCAACCATGGCAATGCTTGAGTCGATAGATCCGGTGACGCTCGGCCTCGCCCAACCATGGTGAAACCACAACCTGCCTATGGTCGACAAGGCTTGCCCAAGCCAAAGGCAAGAAGGCCTTGCCTAGCCATGCAAGGGCAACCTCACCATTGTTGGAAGAGACTTGCTCTTGCCAATGCTTGGGTTTGGCCAATCGGCTAGAGGAAGGAAGGAGGAGGAAGAATGAGAAAATAAAAAAAAAATAAAAAAAAGGAGAAAAGGAAAATTAATAAAAAAATTTAAAAATAAAAAATTTTGTCCACGTTGGCATCGGCCTGACTATCAACGCCAATTGACATTAATGTTAGCATCGGCCCGTCAAAATTGGCTAGATAAACTGAATTGGCATAATTATAAAAAGTTTTGAACTAAATTGAAAAAATTACAATTGATTTATGGCTGATTTGGTAATTTTCCCCTTTTTGTTGAGGCTACCTAAGCGGCCTAAAAGAAGGGTGCATAGGTTGTTCTGACAATTTTGAGAAATCTTGCAAAAGTCAACAACCTATACTTGAAAATCGCAAGAGGCAAGCAATGGCAAGATCAAGTGATGATGTTGGTGAAACATAATAAGGTGGATGAATATCGGTTGTTAATGCTATAGAGCGACAGTTAAGCAAGATGCTCTCAGTAAGATATGGATCAAAATAAGCATGAAAGAGATTGCACGTGAATAATTATAGTGATTCAATTTTATTTCAAAGCCGATGTCCACTCTCCAAACTAACATGCGCAATTCAATCAACAAGTACTGATTTTATCAAATGATATATCATATTACCGACCAAAAAAGAAAATGATATATCATATTATCATAACTCTACAGTGAAAATATTAGATGAACAGATCTCAATTTTGATAAGTAAGAGTACAAGGATGAATATTATTGGTTTTTTTTTTCTTATTTCCTTCCAACCCTTTAAAGCTTCAATGACGCTCTCTTAAATAGATAACTTCAATCCTTCCCCTGGAGATCGTCTTGAGAAGTAAAAAGCCTTTGTTGGGAATGGATGTTTTGAGATTAGATCGCCCACGCAACCTTTTTTCGCAAACACTGGCAAGGTTTTCTTGAAATCGTGGTTGCTGCTTATTTCGCATTGCTGACATTCTAATTGTTTTGACTAAAAGCTATTTCCAATTTTTTGACAATTTCCGATCATCCCGTTGTGTGTTTTCCAAGCCATCAATAGCTATATTCTGTCTCTACAATCATCTTTAGAGAAACATAGCAACAGAACCACCAATGACTTGATATTTCATGACCATTTTTCATAATCAGCATGTGCAAATTATTACCTATTAATTGATGCTGTTACGAAAACTCGAGATATGATTTTCAATTGACCATATCAGCTACCAAAAACTTCACGATGATAAAAGATCGGCCATAGTTCCTCCAAATTCTCATGACAACATCATATTTAATTTGTCTATATCCTGTCAAGATCTTCACCATTCCAGCCGGTTCAAGCTGTGCTCTATAGCAATCTTGGATATCATCACAATTCTTTAAATATCATCATAATATCTACACCTATCATAATATATAACATATTAAGAGTAGTTTTGAAATTACCAAAATTCATGTCGTTATTTATTTTAGGATAATATTATCGTTCATTTTTTGCGAAACAAACAGAACCTTATAATCATTTTATTTTCGAGAGAATTACACATTTATCATCAAACTTCAAACCATTATATCTTATCCCTTAAACTTTTATCTTTTTTACAATCACACATCCTCCTTTTATGTTTTTTTTGTTAATATGGCTAGATGCATATTTTTATATCATTTTTTGGAGGAGATCTCTTTTTACCTTCAATATTTCTAAAATTAAACTGAAAAAAAAAATAAACAAAATAAAATATCAACAATAATAAAAAAAATACAATGTTAGACGAGGAGTAACTAAGCCCATCCCCGCCGGCCCAAGCCCGGCCCACACAATTTCGCGCGCTCTCCCTCTCCCTCTCCCTCTCCTCAAAATCACATTCCACCGTCCCGCACAAAGATAAATAAAGCCTCCCGCTCCCGCGACTGCAAAGTTGCCGCCTTCACATCTCCCTCTCTCTCTCTCTCTCCCTCCTTTCCAATCCTCGAGGCGCGAGCTCGAGCTGAAGCTCTTCGTCGCGCGCTCTCCGACTCGCCGATCCCTCACCGTTTCGACTCGGTGCCGGCCCCGTCTCCTCTCTACGCTCCGGCGGAAGCCCGCGCCGCGCCCGGATCTGCTGCGGCCGCTCGATTCCGATCGCCGATCGCGTCGAATCCGGCACGGCCCCGTCTCCGAAACCCCGTTCTTCGACGCCGGTCAGTGGTGAGTAGCCGGAGTCAACTGTCCTGTCGTTGTATCGGTCGTTCATTGTTGCCGGTCGAGTTTTTAGGCTGCCTGATTTTCGGTTTGCTGTCAATTGACGACTGATTTTGGGAGTTCGATGCTGTCGTCTCGAGAGCCGGAGCTCGTGAAATAGTGCGCTTTTCTTTTTTCTCAATCTTTGCTCGATGATTGAGTCGTCAGGTTGACAGTGACGCTTTCTCTCGGGATCGTATATCGTGCGCCTTCAGGTCTCTACTGTCCCACACCTGGTAGGATTTAAGGTCTTTTATGAGCTTTGATTTGGACTCCAGATTATCAGACTTGAGGAAATAGGAATCCTGGCGAAACCAGTTGAGCGGCTCTAGCGAAACTACTGCTTTCACAGATAATTAAGCATCGGTTTTGTCACATAGTGAGTAGACTGCACTCTCTTATTTCGGCAAGGGAAATGGAACTTGAAAAATTGCGGATAGAATGTCAGACTGCTTGTTCAAGTTGTAATTTTTAGACATCATGGATGGTCACTGTGGCATGGATGGTCATTCTTATATGAACGAAAGGCTGGGATGGGAATGATAACAAAATGGCTTGCCAATTACAACTTGGACTCCCTCGAAAAGTAATTATAGACCCGAGACAAGCTGATTTATTGTAACTTTCTAAATATTGAATTCGTCATAGATTTTCCTTTTCGGAATAGGGATTTTTAGCTTATTGACTCCATCTTTCACATAAGCACTAAAATCCGAAAGCTGTTGCTCAAGATCAGAGAATTTTAATACAATCTGGAAGATCTGGTCAAATGGTAGAAGAATCTGCGGGTTCATTAGGAATCAAAGCAGGGACAGAGAAATGCACAACCGACTTATAGTGGTTCGGTTCCAAATCGGGGCCCACTTTATTCCCTGATATCATTTGGGAGTCATGCCCAATCCGCTAAACTTGATTACTACGTGTTGGACTTGGACCTAGATCATGAAGAATTGTACTAATAGAGAGCTCCTGACTAATTCCTCCTTCCACATCTCTTTGCCTTTCTCTCTGTCTGCTTAAATGTGTTTTTCCCCTGTTCGAAGTGCTGCACTTAAATATGGAGTTGCTCGAGCATGCGTTTTTGCAGACCTTGTTTATTAGATAACGTGATCCAGTTCTAACTTTGATTGCATTTCATTTCATTAATGCAATTTCAATTTTACTCATCTTCTTGTTGTCATATTAAGAGTAATGTTTATCAGCCATAGGATTGATGTGCCTTTTGATGATCAAATGAGTTCCTAATTGCTACTTGGCATGAATCACAGGACCTTGAAAGCTTTCTAGAATCTCGAAAGAGGATCAAGTCATTTTCAAGGCATGGAGTTAAGAAGTTGCATCCACTTGCATTCTATCCAGGCAATTAAAAATGGCCACATGACCAAAGTGCTAAATGTAACGCGTGGAAGGCCAGCACTTTTATTCAAGAAAGTTGCTGATTTATGCGGTTCAGGAGATGTCAAAGACCTTGTTACCTTCCGCAAGTTTGAGCCAAAGGATGAACCTGATGTCTCAGATTTTGATGACGATGATGATGATGTCAGAGATGGATTATATCCTGAGTTGGTGGGAAGAAAAACAACTCAATCCAACTTAAATTGTTCAAAGTTCGATTGTGTTGATGAAAAGAACAGCTTTCTAGATGCAGATATGACATTGAATCAAATTAAAGAGAGATGTAAAATGCAGAAACGGAAGCGACTGCTGTGTGAAGATTCCAGTTCAATTGAGGATGATTCTTGCTCTCCTAAAAAGGCGGTTCATTCTCACTCTCTTTCTGAGGAAGATGAACTTGATCTTGAGGAGCCTCTGATTATTTGGAAAGCCAAAATGAAGAACTTCAAAGGCAAGAAGGTTTCCCCTAAAAAGTGCGTAGATTTGTCATGTCAAAGTGCCAAAGTATCTGTCATAGCAGAACAGATCCAATCTCCTCAACCAACTCTGCAATCAGGGAATTTACGTATGTCTATTTCTGTAAAAGTTGAGGATGAGGCCCATGACTATGATTCAAACTCACAAACTGGAGTTGGTCCTCTCGGAGATTCCTTAGATCTTGTCGATGATGGACAAGCCACCTCTTCTGTGACAGATTTCAGTGGAGATGGCGCTCCCAGAGATACCTTAGAAGTTGTAAATGATGGACAAGCCACCTCCTCTGTGACAGTTTCCAGTGGGGTGCCTAATGAATCTTATCAGGATAATCAGATTTATGTTGGTGAAGAATCTGAGATTTGTGTTCTCAATAAAGTGCCATATGAAGATGTGGAGCATTCCGCATTGGCATCTGAGTCGTCCAACCTTGATGTGGCCATTTCAGTGGTCAGTAACTTGGAAGTACCCAAGTTGAATTATCAGGAATCAGATATACATAAATCAGAGGCTCAGGAAAAACAATGTCATACAAATTTCCTCAGCCTTGAAGCCCCTTCTCAAAGTTCTGCAAATGGCTTTTGTGGTAATCCCAACAACTGCAGAGATTATTTGTCGACACACACTATGTCATTACACCTAAGCAGTTCCAGTCAAGAACCAGATGGGTCTTCTTGCAGCAGTCAGCCCACAAAACAACCCTGTGGAGATGGCGTAAGCATATCTCAGGATGATGCTGGAGAGAGTATGCTTTATGATCATGAGAGAATTTCTAAGAAAAGCATTATTGGTGATTGTAACTCAGCTTGCAATGCAAATCTGAACCCAAGTTGTGATGTCTGCTTGGATTCTCCTATTGACGAGGAGAAACAATCTCATATATGTACTGGTGATGATGCAGAAATCAGCTGCACCACAGATGTTGCTCCATGTGATGTTGCTGATGATCCTACAACCTTGCAAATGTGTGAAAATTTCGATCAGTTGAAGTTACATTGTGCACCCAGGAGGTTTTTTCCTGCAAGAAAGGTACTTGTCGGATATTGTCATGCTACTAGAGTGAATCTGTTCGTGATTACTTCTCTAAATAGTGCTTGTATTGTCAGGTCATATCTCCAACTTCTCAGGAAAGACTGCGTAAATTGATAAGTGCAACAGAGTCAAATGATGAAGGTTATGGTATGTGTGGTAATATTGGGCTTTTCATATGGACCTCTAAATAAAACCTTGTTCATGGTCCATCTGTGCGATCTTTGAAATGGGACTGTTGACAAGATAAGCACAGTTATCATGACAAGTCATATGATAAATCTTGTAGTTCTACTATGACTGAATGTCTTCATATAAAGAATAACAATTTTCAGCAAGGTTCCTTTTTTTTTTTAAGTCTGGTCATCCGTTTCAAATGCTGCTATATGTTCATTAGACTCTTTAAACGGGAACATAAATTCCAAGCTTTTATTGAGCTCCTTATCAAACATGACTGTGATGATTGCTTGTATTACTCGGTGGCTGTAGCATTTCACTGTTCTTTGTCACTTAGTATTTCTTATGGTATATGCAGGATATGGGGGAAAAGTGTACTCACAGAATCAGATGGAGACGGAGTCTTTGGGAGTGGAAAGGTTCAAACTGGTCAGAAGGGCTGAACTACCTCCAAACCCCAAACGCAAGAAAGTAAAAAGCAATAAAAAAGGATCACCGCCTAAAGGCAGTCACAAAGATTCTAATTTATCTGGCACTGTACCGCGTGTAAACTCCAGCCAGAGTTGTTCTCAGAGTGCAATTGCATTTTCTCAAAGGCAGATGCAAGACTTTGACAATCTTGCAACAAAACTCATGACCGAGTTGAATGTTATGACAGATATTGCGGAAGGGAACTTGTGTGCTGATAGCTGTCTCACAGGAAATACAAAATATACAACAGATGAGGTATGCTGATGAGCAGATCAAGATTACAGTTTTAGTAATGCACTCTAAGGATATTCTTTTGCTCTATTTTTATTTATTTATTAACATGTGTATTAGGTCTATATTATCTTTGTTTTGGGATTCTCTATTGAGCAGAATTATGTTCATGCATTTGTTCTCTTAGGCTTGTCATGAGTTACCTCTCATGCTGTGGGAAGGGTACCAGATATGTTTTTCTATCTACAAAATTATAGTTATGGTCCATTATATCTGATTCTGTGCACTTATCTGTTACTAGTCTATAGCTTTCCTAGCTGGATTAGAGCCGCAGCAGATGAGAGACCGCGACTTAATCAGCTTGAGAGTTGATATGGCATTGGTTACCCTATTTTTAAAGTTCAATTTGAAGATGGTTTGCCCTTTGGTTTGTTTACTTCATCCTTTCGGCAACCTTTGTGATTTTTTCAGTCTAAATGGACTTCTCTCTCTCCACTACTTAGGAAAATAGTGACTCTAGGATTTGTAAAGAAGCATTATTTGTGAGCCCCTTCTTCTTTCTTCATTCATTTCTGTAGTGACATTTTTTTCGATTTTCTTAGCAATTGTTCGTTCTTCATTCATTTCTGATCTGACTTGTTCAAGAAAAGAATATGTATTATCATTAAAAATATTAACTCCAGTCTCTCTGGCAGGTAAAGACTGCCATTGAAAATGCCAGTAAAGTGAAGGAAACCGCACGGAAGTGGCTTTCCATGATGGCAAGGGACTGCAACCGTTTCTGTAAAATAATGGTTTGTTTCTGTCCTTTTTCCTGTGGCTGGAAAATGCTGTATAATTGATGGCACTTTTGCATATGTTGACAATATCATTGTAATTTCCAGAGATTAACTGAGGATTGTCATCCTACGACGGAACATAAGGTTCACAAGGAAAGAAAGAAGATTACATTTGCTGATGAAGCTGGTGGTGAGCTGTGTCATGTCAAGTACATCGAGGACGACATGGCTTCCCTCCTGGTATCAAATGCTGAAAATCAGGAAAGAGACGGTGGAATAATTGGTTGTTCTCTTTCGTCCCTTCATCTGTAATTCAGGGACAATAAGGGAATATTCATCGGCGCTTCTTAAGGAATTGGATACTCAAGTCGTAGAGGTTGAGTTGCCTCATTCTCGCAAAGAGGGTAGAGAACAGAGATGTGCACTTGGACAATGCTGAGCAGATCTTGTCCAAAACTGTACATACCCTTATTTTTGTTTTAACTGCTCCGATGGGAATGCTTCCTGTTTTGTACCATCTTCTCTCCACCTGTCTATTCAATTCAACCAGATTGTGCAAAGAATAGCCTATGCTCTAAGGTGTTTTGGAGGAATGCTGCATTTTGATGACTAGTGAGTCTTGATATCCTTTCGTTGCATTCATTGCTTCTTAGTTCTGATTCCTGGTGAAGTGACGTTTATTGTAACTCTACATTTAGAAAAGGTCAGTCGTTGCTGGGACTAATGGAATTGAAAGTTGCAGATTCTGAGAGCGCCGGTTTTGCAGTGTCTATTCACCGTAGCCCCATCCTATGCAGTTGCCATGGTGCCGCTAATTAGCCATGAATTTGTATATCACAACCTTCAAACATATTTGGCTAAATTTGGCTAGATCATGCTCGATTCGGTGCTTTCTGAGAGGGATTGGATTTGGTTGCTGTTGACTAGATTGTTCGTGAGTTAGCCATTCCTAATGAGTTATGCTGAAAGGCAGACTGGATTCGTCATTAGCATGTGCCCCGAGGATGTCTGTTTCTTCTAGAACCTTGAGTTCCATGTTGGCATGGCTGGTGCTGTAGAGTGTCGATGCACGATCTAATATTGAGAAATTTGTCGGAACTCCCATCTCGAGATGGATCTACGCCAGTGAAACGGTTTAGGGCGTCCAAGTACTTGATCCGGATTGGCTCTGATGCTTAAAGTCGGCAAAAGGGAACTCCGTGTGTATAAGACTATGGAAAATTAGGGAAGAAACTTATCTATAACCGTAGAATTTTTATTTATAAATGGGAAGCAGTCCATGCTGGGCGTTGGTCGGAGTGGTCTTATCATGACACGTGATTGTATGTCATAATAAATGGCAATGGTCCAGACATGAGGTCAGGCAGCCCTTATGAGCCAACGGCCGTGGAGCTTTTGGCATAGTAATACTACTATTGACCCCTCCAACAAGATGAACAATAAGTAGAAGCCTTATCGGGATCACCCGTCGGGGATGGATGGCCCAGGATATTTACTGAAGGAACATGTTTCCTTATAAAAGCTTATCGACCATAAGCAATGACCGTCGAGGAATGGTATGACATGTTGCGGGTATTCATCAGTCAGTCAGATTCGTCATTATCACCTGCCCCTCGCTCTCGGGCTCGTTGGATTTTGTTCCGAGGGGTTTTAGAGTAGATGGCTCTCACATTAATAAATATTTGTTGGTATTATAGTTAGCGGATGTGTGAATCGCTTTCCTACATGGGATGTGGATGAGACTAAAGAATTCCCTTTTCTAATATTGCGGTGTGATAATGACAAGCTTCTTTTAGACTAGTAGTTAACAGTACGATCCTATAATTTTTGTCAAATTAAAGACAATTCAATATGCTTAAAACATAATTAACCCAATAATTTGTGAATTGGTTCAATTATCCTATGTTTAACGGTGTTTTCCGACACAAATTATACATCATTAGAAGCACAACACCTGAAATTAACTCGATCATTTTATTCGAAACTCTCTATTTTTTAAATGCGAATAGCTAGCGAAAAATAAAGTGAAAGTATATTATAAACACAAAACCCCACAAATTCGCTATGCAACCGATGATACATTTTATTTTGGGCTTTATGATTCGAACGCATTTTATCTAGGGGCGTGCATGGATCGATTCTGATTATTTGGAAAACTCAAAACATTTCGGGTCAAGACTTCTTTAGACCCGATTTGAAAAACGATTCGGTTCGGTTTATACCCCAACCTCAAAAGCCGAAAACCCCTTGAGAAACCCTAATGCCCCCTTCCGCCAGTCCCGCCAAGCCCCTCTAGGCTCTATAAATCAATCGACCTCTCGCCCAAACATCTCACTCTCCACGGCCTGCGCCGCCGCCTCCTCGATTCCGTTCCTCCTCTCCACGTCCATCTCCGCCTATCTATACCTCTCCGGTATCTCCTTCTCTCTTGGCAACCTTAACTCTCATCGGCCGTCAATCTCCATCGTAGCTTTCGTCTTGTCCGAACGCGGAGCTGCAACCGTTCACCCGCCCCTCTGGCGGGCGATCTCGGGCCCCCAAAAAGCAAAATGGCAAGAGGGAGAAAACGGAGTTGCGCAGAGCGAGGACGGTCGGCTTACCAGCCCATCGCGTGCCTCCTTTCTCCGGGCTTTTGCCTTGGTGTCAAATGGACCGACCGATACTCCCTCGTTCTCCTTTCCCTTTCGTTCGATCCAAGCTTTGATTTTTACTCCTTTTTGTTTTTTCAATCAATCGTTGTGTCGCCGAGATTTGGCGCCGCGAGCTTCTTGGGTTTTCGAAAGATTCGTTTTTTCCTTTTGTTCTTGGCCTGCTTTCGGTGGTTTTGTCGCGTATTTCTGTCATGGTGGCAAGTGATGATTTTCTTGAATCTTATCCTACACACTGATGCGCAGTGCTGACTATATTACTCTGCTTATTGTCTGATGCCTCGTGACGAAACCTGGGATACTCGTGTTCGCTCTTTCTTGATGTTTCTCGTGCGTTCTCATGCGATTAGCGTTGTCGTAGAGTGGGATTTCTTTTGGTTGTGCCGTGCTATCATGCGAACCTCTATTTGGTCATCAAGGTCGGATTTTTTTCGTTCGGTTTGGGCAGATGGAGGCTATTGTGCTGATATAGGAGCAATGTGCTTGTGCAAATCTTTCCGTTTTCCTGATTTTATTGAGGGGGAAGGCAAATGATGGATAAAAAAGTTATATACACACTGAAATCTCATGTGGTTTACTTTTCCGCTTATTGTCTGATGCCTATCCTTCCTCGATTTTGCTATTTGCTGCCTGTTTCATTAGCTTTGGTTGTGCAGGTGGTTAATTTTTTCCTTTCTTGAAGCCTTTTGTTTTTTTCCCATCCGATCCTTGTTTTCGGAGCAATCGAAAACAAGTAGAGAAATTTAGAAGGGGAAATGGGATCTTTTATCGGGCAGACCTGTTTTCATTGTCTTACAGTTTCAACTATTTCTTCGATAGAAAATTGCATACTGAGCCTTTTGTCTTTTGGCCTTTCCTAGATTTTTACACTCTGCTTAATGTTGTCAATTGGAAAAACACATGTGAATATGTGGACTTTCACGTAGTACCGAGGATGACAAGAAGCAGACGGGCGGACTGAACTGATGCCATGTTGATTGTCTGCACCTTCCACTTGTGGAATATGTCTGAGGTTGTGGAATACAATTTCAAAAGATCCTTCCAGCATTAACTCAATTTTTTTGTTTGTTGCCCATTCCCATATCTCATTTTCATTTGGAGCTCCAGTTTCTTATGATGTTCATACTTAAACAATTCCATGGAAGCTTTTTTCTGAAAAAGTGAGTGAATTTAATCAGACATGACACAACACAAGCTATTCATTATCCTTTCTTCTTGCGATGATGAGGTTGCTTTAATTATGTCTGGACATATGATTTTGTCTGTGATTTGATATGCATCTTTCTGAGCAGAAGAATGTCACTCTTTGAATGTTCCTCATCCTGCATGTATGTTTGTGGAGTTATGAAGAAGTCCACTTGTTAATTTAAGTCTCTTATGATGAAGTTTGAGGTTTCTGGAAAGATGATTCCTGAAAATTTGTGGCAGACGCGATTCTTGGGTTTGGAGAGAGAGAGGTTGCAAGAATGAGCAAGTCTTTTCTAGCTATGTGGACTTAAGATCGGGGCTTTTGAGTATTGGGGTGGAGCGTGAGGAATATAGAAGGGAAGATACATCTGGAGTGGTCTTGGGATGTTCATTGCCTGGAGTCTAGGGCGTTAGGCTTAATTTCAGAGTGATCGCTGAAGGTGGGTTTAGCCACTTGTGCATAAACTAGTTGAGAGTTGATGCCACTCTCCTGATGATGGCCATTGTAGGTTGAAATTAGTTGTGATGTTGAAGTGATCTATATGTCTTGCTCGGGGAATAGAAACTTAAGCCAAATGGGGTTGTGGTAGAATTAGTTGGCTTTAGTTGGCTTGGGTTTCGACACTTGTCAGGGAAGTACAAGTGATTGGAGAGTCGCAAGAATTTCCTTTTGGGTGAGCATTGGCCCTTTACACAAGGCCCCGGAAGCAATGGCGATGGTGCAGATGCAAGGAAATAGAAGTGACGGAACTTGTGTTTCTGTTGGGCGAATGCTGGCTATTGACATTAGAATTGCCTCCCAGGACCTATAATTGCCTCAAAAAGTACAATATACATACATTATTTTACCTCCCTACGTCGTTTCATTCCATTTAGGATTAGGAATAGGCATAATTGGACCCGCTTTTTAAATATCTCTCCTCATTTGGGACCCTATTCAACTCTTTTAGTTTCTATTGAATCGAGAAATGGGTTTGATTGTCTATCTTTTTGATTTGATATAATATTAATATATTTAAGGCATCCTCCGGATAATTCACGTCTGGGGGCGGTGATGATGGTGCAAGAAGCAAGGAAGCAACTGTAACAACCCGAGCAAAAGCCTTTCCTAGCCATGTGGGCTCAAGAATGGGGCTTCCGGATATTGGGGTAAAGCATGAAATGCAGAAGGCCAGATGCTCTTGAGTTCACGAGAACGGTTTCAATGCTCATCTTTTTTGGGGATGTTGCCAAACTTGTGGCACAAACGCGTTGACACTCAAGCACAGACTGGCAGGGTGCTGAAGTGTTTCACATGTCTCCCTCCACTTGTCGAGCATAATAAAGACTCGTCCTTGGCGGCACCCACTAGGTTTTGTGCAAGCCATATGGATGAAAGTTCTCAGTCACAACGCGCTATCTCCTGTTTCGATTGTTTGTTTGTTTGTTTGTCTCATGCGAATGGTAAATTCATGATCATTCTACGGTAGCGGTTAATCTTTGGAGGCCCATTTTTGGATGAGTCTACGATCTTTAGGCGGTATTATGCCTCCTAGGCTTTTTAGTGTTAAATTGAAAAGCCAAAAAAAAAACCGTTCATACTGAAATTTCGTTGAACGGCTAAAAGATCTGCTGCCTTTCCATCCAACGCGAAAAGTTATCATTTGTCCTAAATTTCTTTGAATGGCAGTTTCTCTTCTGATCTTGTGGAGGTGTCAAATATTGTTTTCGTTCTATATTTTGGTCTTTCGAATTGAAATTGAAATGAAGCAAATGCAACTCCTTTGTCCGGCGGTATTCTTTTATTGCATATTTATTGCTCCTCCGAGTCGGTGGCGCCATAAGGCATAAAAGCTAAGCTAAGCTAAACTTAAACTTATTTATGTTATTTCTTGCATATACAATTTCATGTTCGTCCATATTAATTTTTTTTTTCGTATTTTGATCCAATTCTTTTCATAGAAAATGAATAATATAGATCGAACAGAAAGTTACGTAAAGAGTCTCGCAGTTTTGTTCTTTGTGGAGCAGATGCGGTACTGAAAGTCCTAGCTCCGCGGTCACGGACAAAAGTCCGTTCCTCGTTTATCGATAGTCGACCTCAGCCGATGTTACCTCCAGTGTCGTATTTCGAGCGAGACCCACCACCGTCCCGTGTCCTCTAATGTTAGAAAAGAAATATTGTAACTGTGAATAGGAAAAACGAAAATTTTAATTCAAAGTATGCTATTTCCCCCCTTAAAATGTGCTTTTTATTTTTTTTCGATTTTGAAAAGTGTATTGATACGCGTGCCAGCTACTTTTAGGTGATTTTAACCGATATTCAATGTCCTGGACATCACCATTCTTATCTATAAAGACCAATAATTTGAAAATATCAACTATGCGATGAGAAAACAATGAGAATAAATAATAATAAAAACATAGAAATTTCATAAGTAATTATATGATGAGTATTTTATAGTCGACATTATTAACTGATACCATAGGGGCACTTACTAGTTATATCTATCATGAGCAATTATATGATAAGCATTTATAGTGGACATTGTTAATTCGTGCTATATCTATTAGAGAAACGTTTGTCATTTTTAATACACTGATTACATGATAGGCTTTTTTCTAATTGGATGGTCAATAAAAGGAAAATGCCAAAGAGTACTTCCGACACACATGTCAAGTCCTTTACACAGTTGAAGTAAACGGCTTCCTAAACTCCGTACTTCTGCAAATTTTCAAAAAAAAAAAAATCTTTAATTCTAATAATTAATCAGTTTAATTCACACCATAAGGACAAGAGTCAAGACCCTGACAAAATCCTCCCACAGTGTTCTTCAGCATCAATACCCACTGAAAACCTCAGGTTTTTACCTCGAACGGGGGAGGAAGGACTATCACGGGTGTCCGCGCACCGCATGAGCGTGCACCCGGCCAATCATAAAACGCCGTACGTAATGATTCTCTTTCTTAATTTCTGCGAAGCCCGACCGAACCGAATGACTTCTCGTAAAACACCTCGCACGAAACAAATCCCCATTTAACGAATTCGGCAAAAAAGTTATAGATCGCGACGAAAAACACGTCGTCGAAAAATCCTCGCTTTTGCAATAATCTCTCTCTCTCTCTGTTTTCAAGAATTGACAGGCCACCGACCCGCACTTATAGGGACCCTATAGCTTGACAGAGCTAAGCATCTCTCTCTCTCTCTCTCTCTCTCTCTCTCTGTGCTTCTGCAATGGCCACCGACGAACTTCACTTGCCCACGACGGCGGGGGCGGCGGGGGCGGCGACCTCGAATGGGTCGAAGAGGGAGAGGCCTGCGGAGAGCAGGTTGTTCGGCAGGAGCGCGTACAAGTTCTGGGTGCTGGCCGCGATCCTCCTGCTCGCGTTCTGGTCGATGCTGACCGGCTCCGTCACGCTCAAGTGGTCCGCCGGCAACCTCGCGAGATTCTCCTCCGACTTGCTTGACTTGCCTTCCTACGAAGATCTCGACATCTTGGTACTCTCTCTCTCTCTCTCTCTCTCTCTCTCTCTCTCTCTCTTCCTACTTTTCTTGTTTTCTGGGTTCTGGTGGTGTTGTGGAAGTTGATGTCTTTTTTTGGTTTCCTCATTTGGGTTCCCTCGATAGGAAGTGGAGGAGAGAGAGAAGGTGGTGCGGCACATGTGGGATGTGTACACGCAGAGCAAGAGCAGCAGATTGCCCAAGTTCTGGCGGGACGCCTTCCAGGCCGGTTACGAGTTCTTGACGAGTGATTCGCCGGGCGTTCGCGACGTCGCCGTTTCTGAGATCGCGAAGATGTCCCTTCGCTCGTTCACCTTCTCCGACCCTCTCGCTGCTCATTCTCGTTCTGTGGTAACTCATCCTCGGCCTTCCAAACCCCCTTCCTCTCAGCTTATATTATAATTCTTTCGTCTAGCTTCATTTGCTTGGAGAACTTTTAGAGCTGAGAAGTTGGGCATTTCTTGTGAAATTCTGGGAGTTTGGTCGCTGACTTATCCGTTCACGGATTGGGTGAAAGTCATAAGTTTATGAGGTCTTGGTTCTAGTTATTGAGCCCTCTCGGGGCAGATTAATTGAGCTTATATCTCAACCATCAAAGAACCATACTTGTGTCTCGTCCGGGTCTAATGGGAAATCTGAATACTAAGAAGCATGCGGTGGATCTAACGATTTCGTGGGTGCTCCAGGAGCGTATAAGAATTACCAAAACTTTTATTCTTTCTGTGGGTAGGTCAAACTCTTTCTGGGTGCAGGGCATTCATGTTTTTGCGGGCCTTGTGATCGTTATACCCTTCAATTGCCAACTGTCTCATCCTTTTTCCTATTCCTATTAGTTTATTGTTCTTTGACATTCTCTTGAATATGCAAAATTTACGTCGGAATCTGACCTAGTTGATGTGTACAAGTTACGCTTTTAAATTGGCTTTCTGTTTTGGCTTATTCTTTGGCTTTTGTATTTTGTATCATCCCGAGGGCGTAATAGAATAAAACAATAAGTGGACGGGAAGATTTTCTTGTCCTTTTTATCATCTACTGGTGTTGTAACTCATTATTTTTGTTACAATTGAAGTTTTAAAATGTAAGACTGCCAGCTATTTGTTTGTGAACTTGATGCACGAGGTCCCTGTGAAGAAGCAAGATCTTCTGACATCTGGACCTTGATAAAAGATCAAGCAAATTTTTGTTTTGGCTTGATGCTGGGAACTTTGGCTCTGCTGCTGTTGGTATAAGATCAGCATATGCCCGTAATATATGGGCTACTACTAAATGGTCAACGTGATTTCCATGTCTTTTTGATTGTTTATATCATTTTTCATTCAAGTACTTTTTCTTGAAGATTATACGGTGAGGATTTAGTAATTATTGGGAGACTAAGGGCCTTAAACCGAAGAATCTGATCTTGGCTGCACATGTTATGTTTTTTCCCCTTTGGAAAGCAACAAACGTTTTCTTGTTATTCTATCTTAGACAACAAGGTTAATCGTGGATCATAGTAATGACTATGTGTAAAATTACTTGATAACTGTTGAAACAATGCCTCGTTATTCTTAATAATTGAAGGACAGTTACAAGAAGATGCATGTTCTTAATGATTCTGCTTCTGAATCAATTTGATTCATAAACTGAGTGATCTGATCCTCGATTGTCTTGTCTTATGCAGAATGACGACAACCAAAGAGAGTCTTCTGCGACAATGCTCAAAGCAGGACAGGGTGCTCGTTTTGCGAGGATGCTATAACTAAAATCTCTCTTCTGCACGATGCACCTCACTGGAATGCCTGGCTAGCTGCTTCTGGTTTTTACCGAAGATGGCTTGATTACACACATAAAATCCATTGTTTGGAGGTAAATAATCCACATGGAATACATTACACCTATTTCGGAATCTCGTGTTCTTGTGCTGTACTTCCGTTCTCTCAGTCGGAAGGCAATTACATCGAGCTATGTAGGAGCTTATGCTGAACTAGAAAGCCCATGAAGATATGGGTTTCGATTTACATTACATGTATGCACGAGTGACTCTCTCAGGAGTTTCATCCGGAGATTAGATGCAATACATACTTATGTTTAGTCCATCAGAAATAAAAAACAGATCAAACTTCAGAGCTCAATGAAGGTTTGCGTGCAAGGTTTTTTTTGCTGGGAGCATTGAGTTGTCTTTCCCTATCTTTCTAAAAGGAACTTAAAGTTCCATGAAGAGATCATTGGAGTCATATAAATTCGTTATTTAGACCGAGTACAGACTGGATCCACGTATTCTCCTCGTAAAGCTAATCTTTTGAGTAGAAGAAAGGTGGAGATTTTAAGAATCTGGATCAGCACCGATGCTCATGAGTCGCCCCTTTCGCTTCATGCATTCCCATCACCTCTGGCAAAGCAACGCGCAATCTCTTCTTCTTAAGCCACACTGTCCTCCATACTCCTTGATGATGGCGAGTATAAAGCTAATTAGGTGAGATGATGGCGAGTATAAAGCTAATTAGGTGAGAAAGTTAGGGCGCGAAATATTCGTGTTTAATAACGACGCAAAATTATTATTCCTAGAATAGAATTTCATTTGATGGACGTGCAGATAGTGGCTAGTGGCTGGGGACAGTAGATGGTAGGTAGCAACGGGTGGGTGGCCAACTAATAAAGAGGACGAGCGATGAAGAATTTTTCCTTCTCATTTTTCTTTCAAAAATAGATTTTTACTTCTCATTGATGTTCCAAACCTATTTTTTAATTAAAACTTTATTCTAGAAATAGAAAAATGAAATTATATCACCAAATGAATTTCTATTTTAAAAACTAGTCTGGAATAAAAAAATCATTTTGAAAAAAAAATATATAATATTTGTCATGCTCACCCTTAATGTCTCATTAGATCAGAGTGTTCCCTTGGAAAGACAAGTATGTTTTATTACAATACGCACAGCAAAAGTGGAAACATAAAAGAGCGAAGTAACGAATTGCTTTTAAGAAAAAGAAGCATGGCGTGAAGAATCAACAGAGATTAATATCAATCACATTGACAAAATTTTGTGGAGGAGTTGATACATTGATCCCCATCAAACGTCAACAAGCATTAAAACTCATGCCAGCAACTTGGCGAGTTCATCAACCCTCAAGCTTCCTAGAGGTGATACATTTAAGTGGTGTTCATCCAATTCTTTTTTCCTCTGAATTTTCAGATCACTCTGCTTATTTCCCCTCTCTGTACGTGTAGAAGAAGGTTCGCCTTCAGCATGTACATTTCCATCTTCTTCCTTCACAATCTTCTTGGACACAGCTCTCCTAGGTCGGTGCCTGAAAATGGGGCCAGGTGGAGCAGTCTTTGCAAAAGCAACCGCCCTCTGGTAAGCAGTGTCGGCATCCAATGAATTAGTATCCAAGATAAGTGCACTGCCGTTCTCGACAGCCTGCCTTAACAGTAAAAGCACTTGTTCCGAGCAAGGTGGCATTGACCTAGTCGGTTGAACTTGATCAGGCAAAGCTTCTGAAACATTGTGCAGTCTCTCTGTTTCCACCATGGTCTCAGATTCTTCGGCTACAACATCGGGTGTAGCAACAGCTGCATTGATGCTCTTTGCATCTTCTGATTCATCTGCTTCACTGCTTTCACTGCCTACAGTGATTTTATTTCCATCAACCTCCCCCAAAATTGAATCTTCATCAGTAACTCCATATACCTCATTTTCTTGAACAAAAGGAGGACTGGTTTTCCCAGGAACTTCCTGTTTTTCATCCTGTTCTGAGATTACTGGAAGAGATCCTTCACATGCACGATCAACACTAGATGGATAATCCTTGTAATAAACTTCAGGAGTTGGAAAGGAAGACTTCCACTCTCTTCCTCTCCACATAAGTATGTGCTCATCTTCAAATGAGATTAACACACACGGGACTAGGTCCTGGAAGGGAGGAACATTGAACAACGCATCTTAACCATCAATACCATGAGACAAATATATACAGAATATATCCTACTAGAGATCACACAGACCTTGAGTTTTGCGCCAATTTTCCTATAATCACTGCCATTCAGCCCTTTGCAATTTATTCTGACCAATTCACACTCTTCAAATGCCTCTCTTACATTATGTACCAGGTCACAGTAGACACCATTTTTACCTGTAAAACATATGAGTCCACTGAATAGTTAGTCAGCTGGTGCATAAAATGATACTATTCAATTTTTTTAACAAGTGTCAACAGCTCAACGGTTTCCAAAGGAAATACTTCCCCCACCAATCCCAACAAGATTCAATGGAAGTCTTGCCCTAGCCCTTGTATTGCAAATAAAGACCTTTTTATTTGATCTATCAGAAGAACAGGTAATAGGTATACCAAGTTTGCATATTGGTGCCAGTGTCCGTCCCTTCCTGCGCATCTCCGTCGCTTCTTCCAGTGTTAAACCTTCTGGAACCCTCTTAATCAACCTTGGATACACAGGAGTAATGGGTTTCCACAGCATCAGTGGAAAGCGAGGACGAGTTCTGTAGTTATAGTTTCTGCCCCTGAAAAGGTATAGTACCCCACCTTTACTGTAAATGATCTTCCCTCCAGTTCGCTCCTGTCCATTCATGAAATTGAGGAAAAATATGACAGAGTGCACATTACACAAAAATGCACTAAGTATCATATCATACAATTCTAACCCACAAGTCGTAAGTGAGACGTATTGCCCTATAATAAAGATAGATAGTAAACAATTGACAACAGCAGGTAGAATGAGTCCCAAAATGAAGGAATATCTGATCACTGAAAACTTTTTAATAAAAGAAAAAACTTCAGCTATCGCAGTGACTAACAGCTCTGCTTAAAACATTTACAAACTCACTCCAAAAGCGAAAGCATGCAAGAAAACAAACGAGCGAGAGATGACAGGTGATAGTGAGAGAAGAAGTGACCTCCAGCTGTTGTTTCACATTGTCCATGTCTACTGTACAAACTCCTTTGCATTTTATCTTGCACACTCGCCGCCGCTTCCAGTGAGCATGAATGTTATCCAGCATATTGTGAGTCAAACCATCCCTACCTAGACACATATCAAAAAGCAAGCACATCCATAAATAACTACACCTTCAATGGAAACATAGCATCTGACAAGGTTTGTCACAAATAAAATTCTCGAGTATCCCACTTGGAGTTGCCTTTTCTAATCCACAAACTCTAAAGTTCAGAAAACCAGGTTCTGATCTATTTGAGAACAATATGCACAAGAACATTAAGCATTTACGAGGTCCACCTTCAAAGGACAGAAGAACAGAAAATTTATCTTCCTCAATGCTCTGATTTAGCAGAGGCTCTTGAATGGATAAGGTCAATCAGCAAAAACCGAAAGAAGAACCATGATCTTAATTATACCGGTGATCACAACTTAAACCACCGCATAAAGTTTGCAAGAAAGGAAGAACTATCAGGCACTGACTACAAGCACATTATATGAGCGAAAGACAGGCAAATATGCGCCCGTGCCAGAAGCGCAAGCAAGACCGCCATTTAACGTAACTGCTGAACCAACCGATATCTTCAACAAGAATGAAAATGCACCAAACAAGCAAGACCAAAGAGCAAATCACATAGCAGAACGTACCCATATTCATTTGCCTCTTGGACTTCAAACACCCATTAACCAAATCCCTCACCTCTTCCTCCGTCAACGGCTCCCCCAATATCTCCTCCCTCGTCTTCACATACCTCGGCCCCCTGCCTGGCAAGAAGGGGCCGGGCGACTGAACCGGCTTCACCCCTTTCTTTCCGGGCGGCGGCAACCGAAAGGAATCGAATTCTTTCAGCTTCTTCTTGCACGGAGGCAGCGGCGCGCGCCCCGTCCACGGCCTCGACATGGTAGTGGGGCCGAAAGGGGCATAGGGCGCTTCTCGAAGCTTCAATGGCTTCACCTTCGGCGTCTCCGTGTAGCTATACTTGAACTCAAACGGAGCCCCGTCTATGACATAAGACAACCCATCCTCACTCAACACGACGTTAGCCTTCCTATCCAATGGGTCTCCACGAGCGTCAATTTTCTCCTCTTGGGTTCTCCGGATCTGCGAAATCCGCCTGAAAGCCGGGTGTCGATCCTTGGAGTACTTAGATTTCTTACCCGGAATCGAAGAGGTCGACGGAGAAGACGGCGTGCCTCTGGAGTGGAAGGTCTCCGGCGAGCCGGAAACGGCCGCGTCCGCCTCGCCGGCGGCCGGGTCATCGACCCTGGCAATCCTGGTGGCGGAGTTGAAGCGGCGCTCGCGGCGGATGTCGTCCTCGATCTCCTGCTGGGCCCTGCGCCGCTCGTTGAACCGCTCGGCGTTGGCGTTGTTCCACCGCGAGAACCGGACCTCCGTCGGCGGCGGCGGCGGCGGCGGCCGGTGCGGGGCCGCGTTCGGGCCGGGGTTCAGCGGCGACGGCGGCGCGAATATGGGGAACGGGAGAGCGAATTTCAGCGCCATTTCTTCTTGGCGGGGGGCGGAGAGCTCGGACGGACCGAGCAGAAGAGGGGCTCGACCTCGACAACGGCCGGACGGGGACGGCGCACCGTAGCTTCCGTGCGCGAATTGCGACGGTTTCAGTCGGGTACCGCCGCAGAAGTTGCAGAGAGCATGGCGCAGGAGGTGAGAGTTGATCTCTGCGGAGAGGAGGAAGAAGACGAAGAATGGTGGGCTTGGTGTTCGGGCCTTTTCAGTTAATCTCTTTTCGACTCCCCCTGAGCTTCGTCTCTGCGGATGGCCCAAATCCAAATACTTAAGGCCCAAGTCCAGAAAAATTCTTAGGCCCAAAACTGCTCTCGTGGAGTCGTCTTCTTCTTCCTTTGTTCTGAAATGGACACGGGCTGAAAATTTTTCGCCCCACAAAAGTCGACACGTTCCTATGACGATGTCAATGACGCGGTCAAATCGGGGCGTCCTCAACGTACCCGTCGCGCCATGCTCAGCGCGAAACTTTGCGCGGGAGCTTTCGCGCCATCTCTTTCCTATTTAAGCCGAGCGCTCGCCTCCACCTCTTCAGCAGCGTTCCCAGGCTCTTCCCCGCGCGGCTGCCTTCGTTCCCATCGTCGTCGTCGTCTTCTTCAGCGAGTGAAAATGGTGGAGAACGCGCCCGAGGTCGAAGAGCCGTGCCCCAAGATCCCGAAGCTCGACGAGAACGGCGGCGGCGTGGGAGCCCCCAAGGAGCCGGTCTCCCTGTTCAGGGTGAAGAAGCTCTCCGAGAAGGCTGTCTTGCCTTCCAGAGCGTCCCCTCTCTCCGCCGGCTACGATCTTTCGAGGTAGGAAAACGCGGTCCGGCGTTTTGGTTTCCTTGAGAGCTTCGGTTTCGGTCCTTGTTGAGGAATTTCTGAATGTGGGTTTCTTCGTTTGTGGATGGAAAACAGCGCGGCTGAGGCGAAAGTGCCGGCGAGAGGAAAAGCGCTCGTCCCTACCGATCTGAGCATCGCGATACCCGAAGGGACATATGCTCGAATAGGTACTGTGCATTAGCTTCTTACCTCAAAACGTTCTTTCCCTGCCTTGCTTTGGGTTATCGACGAGGGCTGAATCGAATCGCTTGCACATATTTTTCGCTTCAGCGCCGAGATCTGGCTTGGCGTGGAAGCATTCGATCGACGTTGGTGCTGGCGTGATCGATGCGGACTACAGAGGCCCGGTCGGGGTGATCCTGTTCAACCACTCCGACGTGGACTTCGAAGTGAAGGCGGGCGACAGGATCGCGCAGCTGATCATCGAGAAGATCATGACTCCCGATGTCGTCGAGGTCGAGGACTTGGATTCGACTCTGAGGGGCGAGGGCGGGTTTGGGTCAACGGGGGTGTGAGGCCGGGTGCTTGGTCTCGGCTGTTGACCTTGTTCTACGTATATTTGTCGTCAATGGGTTTTGGGTTGTGTCTAGGATGCACGCAGGTCTGGTAGGAACATTATCTCGGTTGAGAAATTTCGTCGAATAGTTGGTGTGTAAATATCTGCCAATTGCAATGTGCTCAGGCACGCTTTTGAAGTTATCTCCTCGTGCTTCAGCATATGACTGAACAAACTGTGGAGTTAATGCCTTGCAACCTTTCATCGTTTTTACTAGAACACGGGTTGTTCTTAGAAAAGATGAGTCGGAAATTGTGATTCGGGCAATTGCAGGTGCAAGATCCAGTTCAGAAGGTACCATTCCAATGTGCATGCTCTTGTTGTAGCCTTATACGTAGCCAGGCCTCTCCCCGAGTAGGAATTTAGTATCCGGCGATACAAAAACACAGTATTGGTTAGGAGCGCATGCCGTTCCTTGAACCCGACAGCAAGTTACAGAAAAACTACATAACCCATCACCGCATTCCATCTCAAAAGTACAAAATCGTCGCTTGCATATCATCGCGACGCTAGAGAAGTAATAAATTATTCGCCTATGCTGGCAAATGACTTGAAAGCTCAAATATTTCAAGTACAAGGGTTAATATTATTTGCCTAAGCTGGCGTAATGACTTGAAAGCTCAAATGTTTCGAGTACGAGGGTTTATAACACGAGTGAACACACAATCCTCGAGTCCCGAGGATAAGATCATTTAGAAATACAGAAGCGAAAAATCTCCTGCGACTTTGATGGTATCCCATCATATCCGAGGCAGCAGGGTTGGGGGATCAGAGGGCACATCTGAAGTTGCCTGCAACAAAGAAGCGAGTGTTAGTGTTGCTTGACTTAGCGATATCAGCCTTCCATCTGCTAAAGTAGTCCCTGAAATGCAACATTTCTTTGCTCGGATTCAGGAACTTTTGCAGAAGACAATATGGGATTAGATCAATCGATGCTTCATTATACCTCTAGATAGCTTGTCAGCATTGTTGCAGTACTGTAATTAAAGCCTTCAACTGGTTCTCCTTTCACGCGAGATGCATGAAGTTGCTTCCTCACTTGAGTTGCCAGGGACTGCAAAGACAATGAAATTAGGCTGGACGGAGGAGGAAACCTCTAGCAGTTCAACTTGCCAAGTGAAGAGACCATAAATTACATGCCATTGTATCCTATTAGAAATAAAAATGATGGAAGGCTAGGCTTCTTTGACAGTAAGGAATAATGAGGATGATATTTTCTAGTCGGTCTTTTAATACCTTTCCTAACTCAACTCCCCACTGGTCAAAGGAATTGATGCCCCATATGAAGCCTTGCACGGCTACTCTGTGTTCATAGATCGCCAGTAACTGAGGAATACAATTGTTTTGTTGAAGGTTAGCCATGGCAAATAGGTGTACGCAATTCAGTAAGGATAAGAGCACAACCACGGGAATGGAAATGCATGAGAAAAATTTGGGCAAAATCACATCTTTGCCAAGAATGACAAGACGTGGATCCTTCCACGGCGAAAATGTACATACAAGGGAAATCCAGTTACTATACAAATAAGAACTAGTTAAGTAAAGCACGATTCTGTTTTGTGAAACTCATGTCATGTACAAGGATCAGTTCATCCCGTACAATTTTTTACTAGCTTTTAAGGGACTTTGTTAATAATTGGTACAATCTTGAGCTAGTTCTGTATACATGTCTTTTGAGGTTAGTTGAGTAATTCCATGGGCCTGCGATTTATATACATAAGGTGTGCTTTCTTGTCATAAAAAAATTAAAAAATTAAAAAAAGAAGCGCTAAGTTATTAGTCTCCTCTCCATTTAACAAACTGGCAAAGGCAGTGGAAACAACTTGAGTACTCAGTAAGGTGAAGTATTGAACTCTATATCGAGAAACAGAAGATTTTGGGCAAGAAGTATTTTGTTTCTAAACCCGGAGTCCTTAAGAGAGATCACAGATATTCAAGACTGCCATGAAAAGGTGCAGGACACAGATAGAAAGGCCCTAGGTTGCCTTTCTAACAACCCTATGTCATAGAAGTCAACAAATAGTCCATATAGAATGCAAATATTGAAGTCTTTCATCTGCAACTCATTACAGCATATGCAATATTTATGTTGGACTTAACAGATACTAGTTACGTGAGGGCATACATTATAATGAGAGAAGGATTAGTTTGTTTTACTGGAAGTATTATTTATTGCTCAAACAAAGCTTCAATAAACAATCCAGCCAATGACTACTCAAAAGCAGGGAATTACAAACCTGTCCAATGTTATAGGCGGTCAAGGAAGGGAGCAGAAGACTCAGAGAAGGCCTATTACCCGTGAAAGTCTGCCAGAAAAAAAACGACAGTCAAGACAAGCCCTGGATTGCAAAACCAAGATTCTACTACCTTACCTTATGAGGAATAAGATGACGAGCAACGTTCTCCGTTTGTAACTGTTCTGGGGTCTATGCCATACCAAGATGTGGTTATTTCACTTTCACTAGCTGAGAAAATGACTCCAGAAACATTTGAAAAAACTCTGAAGACAACACACCTTCCCATATGCTAGGGCATCTGGTTGTGCAAAGAAGTTGGACATAAGCTCATCATGGTTACTCACGACTTCACCTAAACAATCAAGTATTCCAGTTAGTGCAAACAAACATGGATACCAAATAAAGTAAAGGAAGCTTCATCTAACATCATCGCTATTACCTTTGAGGTAGACAGGCTGCTGACTCTTTACAACGCCGATAAAATCACAGGGAATAACACGACCCTGAAAGTCAAAGACATTATCGTACAGAGTGTTAATAGAAGATTCCATATTCCACTTTTCCCGTAAGGTAACTGATACAAGAGAAAAGGGGTGCCCTTTCATAAAAGTTCAAAAAAGGAAAGCTCTAATTAGCTCTGTCCATGACAGAAATTTACAAAAAGAATGGATTTGCGATGAGTAAAAAGTACACTAACGAGGAGCATAAACCTTTCCAGTTGAAAATAAGCATTGAGATTACAATGGGAAGAAACTTCCTCTAACCAATCTTATGAAACATGAACAACACCCACATTTAATTTTATTAAGTTTACATGTATGTCATGTCCATAACTTGTAACCCTCAATTAGAGGCATGGAATGGAGGAAAATATGGCCTAAAACCAAAATTAACGAAAGAAACAACTTAAAAATTTAATTTCCTTTAAACACAATGCCGATATCAATCTAAATACAGTGCGGTACTGCTTATGTTTATGAAATAATATTAACCATCAGTTTCTTTTGTCCAAATATTAACCATCAGTTACCTGGTGAATTAGTTGGTAAAAACTATGCTGCCCATTTGTTCCTGGTTCACCAAAGTCTATTTCGCCTGCCTCAAATGGAAGCGGCACACCATCGATTGATACCCCCTTGCCATTACTCTCCATGCTGACCTATATTATGACAGAAACATTGCATCTAAATATCCAGAGATCAATCTCCAAGGGAAATATAAATGAGCCTGGCTTATTATTATGCCTGTTGTATGTGCGGGGCAAACTTCTCCAAGGCTTGAGAGTATGGTAAGATGGCCTGCACAGAAAAAAAAAAAAAAAATCAGTGAAATGTTAATACATCCGACCAGAAAACAGTCAAGATCCTAGGCAGAGCAAAGGGACACTCACTCTTGCTGGGTATCCTAGAAATGAAACATTCCACACGCTTAACAAACCTAAAAGCACCTGAAGAACAGAAAGTCACCAGATTTTATGTCAAAATATCTGAAAGAGAGTATCAATGTGGACCTTGGAGGAAGGCCACTAAAAACTGGATATAAAGTTAAGCAATCGACAATTGTAACAAAAAATATGATGTTCTATTGGAAAAGCGAAGTTTATGTTGCTAGCAAACTTACAGGTATGTTCTTGTCGAATGGTGCTGAATGGAAATGCTGATCAATGCTTTGAGCTCCCTTCAAGAACCTTAAAGCAATGGCAAGATGTTAACCACATTTTAAAGGACACATACAGAGATGTCATTACCTGAGCAGATTTTTGAGAAGTCAAATTATCAAATTAGAAATATTTTAAGTAATAAACATCACTGAAATAATTGACAGGAGAAAAGTCCGACAATAGACCGATCTGCTGTCAAACTCAAATGGATACTTGATACTTTAAACCTCAAGTTTCAACTTCTAAATTTAGGTGATCCACTAAGCTAAGATTGGAGAAGTGATACTAGCTGCCGTATGAGAATTCAACAAAGAGAGATCTTCGATTGATGGAAACAGAATCTGATGGATAAAGAAGAGACAGAAATGCAAGATTTCAAGACCAACTCGACCAACCAGAAAAATCTGTGGGGATTTACAAAAGTCAAACTCAACAAAATTAATCTTATTGAATTGATAGCATTGATGCTTCTTAACCTCTTCTAGGTGAAGAGTTTTTGGAGAAGAGGGAGGTAAGGTCATCGTCTCTACAACCTATGTTTTGACATATCTGAGGATGGCCAACAATAATTAGAATACAAGCAGAAATCATCACCGATTCACTACAGAACTCTACATAATAAAAGTACTCGTCATACTTCTCAACAATTGGGAAGCCATATTGCAGTGATAAGGGCAACACTCCAACGGCACTGCAAACTACAGAGGGATGTCAAATATTAGTAAGCATGAGCAATTCTAGTAGTAGCTAATGCAGCATATAAAGGCAATAATACTTACCACTGTAACGACCACCGACCCAGTCCCAGAATGCAAAAGCATTGTTAGGATCAATGCCAAACTTTTCAACAAGCTGCATATTTAACATACATGAAATGCTTGTCATTTGGTAAAGAGATAGATGAGAAGCCACCCCAATTAACAATGTAGTTGTTAAAACTGCCATTGAAAACCATTTCCTTGTATTTATACAATTTATATAAAACAGTATTTGGAAATAGACTTGAAAGAGAGGAGATGATTTCAACATGCTCTAGTCTCATTTATTCATCTTGATATAGAGAAAGAGATCAAGCTAATCCATCTAACATGATCAAGGCAAATGTCAAGTCACCCTCAAAATCCAGGAAACAACCCGTCCTTCCCTTGTGGAAGGTCAGGGGTGTCACAAAGTATCAAGTTTTGGCAACTTTCAAGTTTTTAGATCATGTAAAGTTCTTAGACCACTAAAGCAGGTAGCTACTTTAAAAACGACAAAAGAAAAATCACCACATGTTCGGCTGCAAATATAAGCATAACAGAACTATGCATCAAAGAGATGGAATATGAGAATAACACGAAAAGAAGAGGAGCTCAGGTAGGCAAAACATACAGATGTAACCTTTATGAAAAATGAATACAAAGGGCAGAGAGGGAAAGCAATTTCCGTTTAAAGAAGGCAAACTATATGTCACCTATATGCACAGGATGGTAAAGAATTGATACCGGGAGATTAGTACTGACGGCCACCATATGCTTCGCAACTGCAGAAGGCCTGTGACAGCAAATCTAATTGAGTAAATTCTGAGAGAGTGAATCATTCTATTTCCAATAGTTTTTGTTCATCAGTAAAACCCAACAGCTAGTAGAACAGAAAATTATTCATTCAGATCACAACCTAGAAGAGTTAGGAAAGAACTTAGTTCTTCAAAGAAGAAACAGGGAGTTTCTCCTTTGCTCCAATTCCTGAACGTGAAACTTCAAGAGTAGAACAATTGCTACTGACATTGCTTCCTTAGGAATGAGTAATAGTATGTGGAACTTACCCTAAAGCAGCGGAAATCCACTCTCTCAAAGTCCGAGCATTTAGCATGGTTTCTGCCGTGGTAAAGGTCTTCGAAACCACAACAACTACCATCAAAAGACAAATTCCAAGTGAAAATGCTAACCCAACGCATAGAAAACCATAATGAAATGCATATTGATAAATTGTTTATTACCAAGTGTAGTTTCTGGATCTAAACCCGAGATGTTTCTTGCTACATCAATAGGGTCAACATTGGCAAGACTGCCCAGAAAAGATAATAACATCATATTTCCAACACATAGCTGGTCCAATATGCTGTAACTATGGTAAAAGTCTATCTAGAAAGATAGAGAACAATAAAATCTATAACAGCAGGTAAAATGGCCTCAGAGTAGAAGCCAGACTTGCTCAGCATATGTGCACATTCATATATCGGTCCATCTGGCTAGTGTCATTGTATTGCGCTGATCCTGAGAATGCTTTTAATGTGTCAAAAACTGATGTATGGCACATCTTACATCATCACCATGAACAGAGCATTTTCAAGGGAATGACTGGTGTAATCCGATTTCCATTTATTTTTACAATGATAACTCTCCAACATCGAAGGTCAATGTGGAGGAAATATGGCCAAAAATCAATGACATCAATTATCAGGAACAAATTTTACACTGAAACAATGATTGCCTGCAAGAGACACCATTTTCTTTTCACATGCAAGTGATTGGTACTTGAATGTATAAATTTTTTGTATTAAACCTGCAGGTGTAGTTAAAGCGTGAACAGTGAGAAGAAGATTTGCAAGCAGCTGCATGTTCCATACACTCACAAGTATCAGAACACAATAAAAGTACAACACCACGCATGTATCTGCATGCATACAACAGGAATACTTACAAGCGCAGCTGACGACCTCTTGCATGCTCACTGGCCTCAGGATCTGCGGATTATTACAATATAGCATTAGCAGATTCTTTGGCTGGTATCATACAATGCTCAATATTGTCAAACGGCAAACGGAAACTGATAGTAAGCAATAGGGATAATGACAGTAGCAGTCCTAAAACTTGCGTCGGCCCAACACTTACATCCCAGAGCATTCTTTTTTGTGCATCTAAATTCTAAAACTTTGCACATGATATGCACTTCAGAACTTCCATTAAGTCCATCCGTTTTTTTGTGGACGAAAAATCCTACGCGGCTTATCACTTTTTCATCTTACGTGGCCATTAGTCATAAAATGGCGTTGTGAGGGCTACACCAGGAATTATCTTTAATAAACTAAAATTAAAAAAAAAAATAAAAAAAAAATTGAAAGAGCTTCAAACTTTTTCTAACAGGAGATCTGATCATTGCAGGGGGTAGTGGACAGAGGGGCTGTGAGCCAGCCCATCCTTCGTTGACAAGGGCCAAAGTCCCTCACTAGGGTATCAGCCAGGGTCACCTGCTTGTGGCAAGGGCGGCTAACCCTCACCTTTGACCAGTTGAAGGCCAGCCACCCTTAGCGACACCTCAGTGAGGGTTGGTGTCAGAAAGGGTGGCCGGTTCTCACCAAAGAACAAGCCCGCCCCCACCCCCCCGCCCGCGGGTAGGAGTAAACCCCTTTCCTTTCTCTCTCCCATTCTTTTCTCCATGCATAAGAAAGAAGAAAAACTAATGTGAATTGCCATGTGATTTTCTGTCCAAGGAATGACAACGGAGGTCACCGAAGTCCCAAAATGCAGTTTGCTTACAAGTTTTAGGACTTAAGTGCCGACTCGGTACAAGTTTTAGGACTCCTGCTGTCATTATCCTTAATCCATAATAAAACCAACCTGTCTGGAGAGCTGTATGCACAAACAAAGGACCAAGGAAGCTTCCACCAATACCAACAGCTATTACATCTTTCAAAACTTTACCAGTGGCGCCAACCTACAAAATAGTGTCATTTAGCTTAAGATCTAACAATGCCATAAAAATAAAATAAAATAAAAAATTCAAAATCCAGAGCTGAACATTACCCAAGAACCACTGCGAACCCTTTCTGAAAATTCTTTGATCTTGTCCAGAACATTCCAAACATCAGGGACAACATTTTTGCCATCATTGCATATAGCTGCATCCCGTGGAGCTCTCAGAGCTACATGCAGTACCGATCTATTTTCTGTACTGTTTATCTGCAATGGCCAAGAAAGAAAAAAAGTCAGCAACTCCATGATTTGCTAATTGTGATGTTATTTACCACAAACATAATGATTCACTAGTTAGGTTATAAATTATTTTGTTCTCCCTAGTACATGTGAAAAATAACAATTAAATGTCAATCACTCTAACATAATTCATTGTTGACTAATGCGAGTGAATACTAAATGCCAAGCAGGCCATTGCCCAGAGAACCAGATTTACTCATTCAAACGAGTTTACCATAAGAAAAATAAACCCGAAGCTCTCAGATGCTGTCACACCAATTGACTCAGAAATTCTAGGATAATGAATTAAAGCATTTAAATCTAGTTGTACACAGTAGCATCTAATAGGCCAAAAGTCATTTCCCTAGTAAGATGATTGCCAAAACTTACCCGCTCTCCATTGTACATGTGGTTAATCTTCTGCTTGAGAGAAGCTGCCTGGAGAAATCAAAGATGTTCAAATGACAATATCACGAATATCTTAGTTTCAATATGAAATATACCCATTGCCCTGACAACTACGTACCTCTGCTAATGCAAACAGCTTGTCAATGGTGTCAAGGGTAGCACGCTGCCGCGAGTAGTCCAACAGTATACCATCGAACTCACTGTAGAAAAGCTTCAATTACTTAAAAATAGTATTGTTTCACACTCAACTCACAACACTTAATCCCATAATAACTGGCACAGCGTCTCGAGGAATAGTAAACAAAGAGCTTAGAAAGGGTCCGGTAGAGGCGCATACACCATCATCGACCGGCACCGTTCGGCGTCAGCCATCAATTCTCGCAAATGAGTCCTCTTGATATCCTCGACATGGCCCTGCAAGACACCGCATTTCCGCCACCGCGTCAAAAAACACAGTCCCGACATATCGACAAACACCTTCAGGACGCTCGAGAAAGCAAAAAGCCATCCCACCTTCAAGTCGTTCCACGGCTGAGTTTCGCTGATCAGAGCCGGCGAGGCCATTCCGAACGCACTACTGAATCGCTGCACGCGAAACCGACACTGGAGGTTACAGGCGTAAACCGGTCGAGATCTAAATTACTCAAAAAAACCATCCCCGAGCGTACCGATGAAATCCAGCGGCTCAATCACAAAACAACAAACCCAAAAAAAAAAAAAAAAGGAAACAAAGAAAGAAAGAAAGAGGCTGTATAGGCCACTATGCAATTCAGTAATCTTCGGCCAACTTAATGAAACATCATCGTTCGGCGGAACGAGACAGGAGATAAAAGCGATAATCGCATCGAACGAGGCGGCCGCGCGAGAACCGCAAATGCATCCGCGAAATGCAGGGGAGGCGGCCGCCGGAGTCGACGAGAGGAACGGCACGGCGGCGAGGAGAGGAGGAGAATCACGAATACCTGGAACGATGAAGATGGAGATGAAGATGAACGCTGACGACGACGGCGACGGCGACGGCGACGGCGACGATGAAGTAGAATCGAATGCGAAAGTTGAGGACGACGGAGAAAACACTGAGAGCGAGAGAGAAAAATGGGAAGCTTCTCAAAAGCAGAGGAACCGCACAGGACGTCGCGTCGTCACGTGGCACCGGCGTGCGGCCCCGCACGCGTGGGCATCTCTCGAACGTTAGATGCGGATCGCGAGCCGGGGGCGGTGGGGACTTTCGGGCTTTTTTGATTTTTCTAACGACTCTCCGGGCGCACGCAGATTGCAAAGGAAATTTCCGTTGGCCAGAAATCGACAGAAGTAGTAATATCTTGTTCGTTGATAATTAATCGGGCACATTTCATGCTGGTGCCATATTAAGGAAACCCCTCATTTTTGTCTGAACACCCATACCCTGAATTATTTCTCTCGTCCGGTCAGCAATTCAGTGTGGCACAATCTAGGGGTATTAAAAATGTGTGATATTAGTGTCACGATACGCACAGTATACAATATTTGGTGGCATAGAAAAAAATTAAGAGAATTGATGTCAGGATGTGTATGGTTTAGTAGTTTTTGGTGACATTAAATCATGTTTGACTTGTGCTAGAATTGAATTCGATTTTTTATTTAGAGTTCAATGAACTTAACCATCGAATCAATCTAGTTGAGTTCGGACTTCGTCATACTCGACGCAAATAATCTGTGAACTTCTCCAATCGATTAGCTCCAAAGTTGGACTCCTATATAATCTTTACCCGCAACAGAAAAAACATGGTATGCAATTGACATCATCGCCTTTCGGAAATTGTGACTGACGTTGTAGATTAGCTTCATATAATCGAGATGAATCGTTCATCCGCGGATATTTTACTCAATATGTCTACAATTGAAAGTTTGGGCCTCTGTTGTTTAGACCTTCTCCATTCTAAAACAAAATTCTGCAACTTTTATCTCGTCGTTTGTATATCAACCCATTTCTCTCAATCTGCGGGAGATGAATGTGGACGAGTACAACTCCCGTGGAATCTGGAAAGAGAAAAGAGGAAAAGATAAAGAAAGATGGAAAGGAAACCGAGCTTTATTCCTGTTTTTTTAGGGTATATCGCCAAAAGGAGTCGCCATCACCGGTCAGCTCATCTCGAACTATTTGCGACTAGATGCATTATTAATCCTGATTACTATGCTGTTGTTTTTGCGCCAGAGCTTTGTTTAAAAGGGTTCAGAGCAGTCAATCAATTTTCAGGACAAAAGAACTCCATTACAATTCGAGTAAAAATGGTCTTAGCTAGTTAGTTTTCTTCACTTGCAGGATTCTTGCTCTCGCCCGGTCATCAGTCATCCTCACGTATCGACAGCTAGAACTTAAGATCTACCCTGTGGTAAGGTTGTTGTTGCCAATTAAAGATGAATCGCAGTCTCTGCAGAAGTTTTGTTAAATATATCCAGCCGGGAAATGGGAAATGGATGCATATTTACAATAAGGCAACCGATGCAGTGCTTATTCTGGCCAAATCATGGTAATAGATAAAACCTGCTTCATGCTTTCGGTCCCGCCAAATTACCAATTCTTGCTGCCGGAGTGACCTGTGCATCCACCGTCGTCAATATCTGAGGTATCGACATGCCTCCAGAGATGACAATTTCTGCATCACGCGGGAAGATGAGAACACAAGCAACCATTCTGGATATTGATAAATAAACATCGCTGGCTTTGAGTTTGAAGACCATACCGATCCCTTCCCGGACAGATAAGTTAGGCCGTATGATATCATTTGAACTGATTAGAAAGATATCCCCCAAGTAGAGGTGGTTAGAAGGCACGTAAACGCAGGTCAATTCTTCTTCGCCCACATTTCTTTGGAGAATAACGGAAGATGTAATAAAACCAAATGCATATTCGCCCATACGTGGATGCCTTATTATAGCCACTTCTTTGAATGCATTGGTGCTTTGATCTGTGAGACGACACAAGGAAGCACATTTTAGAACTCAGGAGCTAAGTCGGCACAATGAATATCTGGCAATATACCTGGTGATATTGCTGCACTTATTTGCTTTGACGCCGAATAAATATAGCTCACGAGGGGCATTTTCTTAATGAACCATTCACCAAGGGTGAGGACAGAGGCTCCTAACCATGACGACATGAAAATTCCGACCAAGAAAATGAAACTGATGGAGGTGACAAATCCAAGACCTGCAGATGACCAGATAGTCCCGAAAAGGAGGCGGTCGGTTGAGTTCGGGTTAGACAAAATATGGATGCTAAGCATAAGTTGACAGTATATTGCCTTGAGACTTGCATTAGGAGGCCTACTAGTACGTGGACCACTTTTGGGTTTGTTACTTATAATGATTCATAAGTTTCTGCTGAACAGAATACCCTTGTTCGGGAAAGGGTAATTCAGGACATAGAAATGCAAGATCTGGTGGAAAGGAAAACATCGACCCAATGTGCTTCCAGACAGTCAGAGCCAGCAGATTTACATTTCGTGGAAAGTTTAATGAGTTCTCACACACAATTGAGGGATAAAAGAGGAATGGTATTTTTTATCAAACAGATGAAACACACAGACCTATCTATAATGCTCATTGAGTGGACCTATTTGCCTTGCAACATGCAAGATGTTGCCTATGCGAAAAAGTTGCTAGAATGTGGATGCAAAAATGTCGAAAGTAGACTCCTCTCACCATTGTCAGGGTAACCATCTGTACTTGTCCAAAATGCATGACATGTTACTGTATAGAAATATAAGAATCTGCCAGAAAGAGCACTACACAGCAGTTTTCAATTATGCCCTGCAAAGAGCATTATGAGGGGTCGAATGCAATTTAGAATGATAACCAGTTTCACATTCACGCTTGAGAATTGAACCATATTTGCTATAGCCACTAACGAACTGCATTAAACCTTAAGAGCAATTGCTGTGACAAATACCCAAACAGTGCTCACCGAAGATGTTAATCCCTAGATGGTTATAGATTGGAGAGAAGAACCCATCCACGAAATGAACGAAACCCCACGTGACATAAAAAGTAATGGCCATCGGAAGAAGGATGACACTGCAAACATCGACCAACTTTGTCACTTCTGTAAAAGTTAGTCAGATAATTGTTGTAGAGACTCAAAAAATTGTATGCAGCAACTATGAACCTTCAGCTGTGGCAGAAACTTAAAAAGGTACCTAGTAACTTGACAAAACGATTTGACAAATCTAATGGGATGAAGATGAGAATTTCCCGATGTATCATTGGGAGAAAATGAGGAAGATGGCATACCATCCTGTCATAAACTTTTTGGAGGCCCAGCTCCGGACAACTTTGGAAACAGCCTATGGAAAAGCAGAAACACGGTTATTATCCACTCATGGAGACTGAACCACATAAGACAGACGAATGCGATGATGTCTAATGGTTCATTCTAGTTTTAGTTTTCGTCTCATAGATATACTCATTAATTACAGTCACAGATATCCAACCTCTCCGCTGGAGAATGTCGGAAAACCTCAGATTATCTCAAACTTAACCAGATTTTCCAAGAAGCTGGACAGGAGTAATCAATTTTCGTTTGGCCAAGTTTCGTGTACAGGCAATCAGCAGCGCCACACAGCATTTCCTCAGCAACACGACTTTAGCGGTGGATTTCTAAGATAACCGAGAGAGTCTAGAGCCTTTCCTCTAATTATCCGCCTTCATTTTTCAGCCAACCATCTTTCTCTTGCTAACTACTTTGGCGAACACCTCAGCCGAAATTTCCATATGACAAGGCCAGCTCTTATCAATTAATCTGTTTTCCTAATGTTCAACCTGCACAACGATAGTAATTACAAGCCTTCCTAATCCTAAGATCAAAAATCGTGATCAGGGTTCATCCGAAGATCGCCAGCGCCCCGAAGGAGACATCAGCTAAACCCGAATCAAGGAACCAACAAACCGCGCATTTTCTCCGTCGAACCAATCGGCCGATGCAGCTCGAAAATAGAGCAGAACAGATCGAAGAGACCACCCATGCGCGAAGCAATCTAAACAAACAGAACAGAGCGATGATGGTGTTGGTGGGTGGTGGTGGTGATGTGAGAGGGAGGGGGACAGAGAGAGAGAAGACCTCACGGCCGGAGTGATGGTGTGAGGGGGCCGCGGCGGCCGGAGGCGTGGACGACGGAGACGAGGACTTGGAGCCGCCGCAGTCGTCGGCGAGGGCCGAGACGGGGATCAGCAGCTCGCGATCTCTGTCCCTCTCTCTCGTCGCCATGGTTCTGCGTTTCTTCGTGCTCGAACTCAGATTTGTTTCGAGTTCATGGGATCCGTCGGCAGTTTGAGTTCGTTAGGGACGTGCGGGGGGATCCCTTATAACGGTATATCTCAGTTCCTCCGACCAATCGCATCAAAATGGGCCTCGCTAGGCCCAAAAACATGAATAAATAAAAAAGATAGTCCCCGTATTTTTTAATTTATTCAATTTGATCATTGCATTTTATTTTTTTTCCTGCCGAAATGGTCCTTCTATTAAAGGAGTAAATGAAAATGCCGATGTGACTGTTAAATTTTTGTCAAATGTTTAGTTATCGTCCCATCACATTGCTTTAAATTTATTTGGTAATATAAAACTAAATAAATACAGTTATAAATGTGGAAAAAGAAAATAAAATTAAAGGAAAAAAAGACACTGTTAATATCGCAAAAAACTTCCAATTATGCATAGTGTGACACAAATACATCGAACCTTTTTTAAGTCATCGAAAACTTTAAATTTGCTTATCGTGATCATTACAAAAAATCTCGGAATTATACTGAAATAGAGAGTATATAAAAAAAAAGTTTGGGTATTTGTGTCACAATTAGCAAGTTTAGGGTTTTTTGTGACATAAAAAAATTTGGGATATTTGTGTTACAGTAGGTATAATTTGGGATTTTTTGTAATATGTTCGAAAGGAAAATAGTACTGAAGTCTCAAGAAATCTCATGAACCTTTCTACCGTTTGGTCAACCCCGCTTAGAGAAATGACCCCATGTTTCATCCTATGGCAGTAAAGAGGACAGAACTCCAGTGGATCACAACACATCCAGATGCTCCTCTAACTATTCCATTGTGGCTTCTTTTCTCATCTTTCTTTTCCTTTTCTTTGAGTTCATACAATGCCCGGAAACCGCAGCTGAACCGAAGCTTGTATTGGGGGTATTGGGGAACATAAGATTGCTGACGCTGTAGGGTCAAAGAAATCTAGCGCACATTGGAGTTACAATTGCATCAAAATGTTGATTGATTCACCTTTCATTGGCATACCAATTGATCGCAGCCCAGCCTTAATATCTCTTGGAGATCATGGGCGAACCACATTTAGCTACACAGTACAAGTTCTCAGATAAATATTTCAGACTGCTGTATTTGGAGATCAGTGAGTGTTTCGGCCAATCACTTGAATAAGAAACGAACATCCGCAGTTAAACATAAAAAGATCACTTTGACAAATCACTTGATCGGCGCAACAGAGTTCCTGTACATGAAAGCCATCAAGTTTGAGTACATTGCTACATTCCTACACCACGTAGGACTTTCTGTCGGTTTTGCCACCACAGTAAAGTACAACACAAATATGATAGGTACCCTAATGCACCTGCCACGAATTCACAACTTCTTGGTTTACTTGAAAGGACGATGATCCGCCGCCTTCAGCTCTTTCCACTTGGGTAGACACAGCCGTTGTAACCTAGAAACAAAGGGATCGATCGTGTAAGTCAAGACTTGCCGACGATCTGAACATCTACCACAATGTTGTGGAGCATCAAACGCCTTATATAGTTATATACAGTCATGCTGCTGCTGCTTCATGGGAACTTCAAGTATAGAGGATTACAGAGAACAGAAGGGAAAAGATTATCTTTTCCGACCAGCCTGTGGTTTTTAATGCAAATGGGAAAGACTCGTTTCAGTTGGAAGGCAAAATGAACAGGAACTGTCTAGAAGTAACAGTACTCACTTGGGTTATTCGACGAGAATGTTGCAGACTGCGAGAAGTCGCAGTTCGTAGGACTGCGGTCAGAGTTCTGGTAGTAAAGATTCATGGCATATGCAGCATGTGCTGCCAAGGTGTTAGGCTCGAAGCAAGCCCCACCAGGTTGGATCGGCCGGCAATCGATTCCTTGCCCACAAGCGTAATCCAAGTTTGCCTGCAACTGGGCATCCGACACCCCACTCTTGGGTATGCACCAATTTGCTTTGTCGGGCTTCGGCGATGGAGCGACGGTTGCGTTCGGCGATGGAGCGACAGTTGCGTTCGGCGATGGCGCGACAGGCATCTTTGGTGCTGCAGGAGTCTTCATCAGGAGATAGTATGTTGGTAAACCACCCAAAATCGATGATCAGGAACGAGCAGCGTCGACAAAGTCGGTACTATTAGACTCGTCACTAGTCAGTATTAAGGGAAACCGTGGAGACTTAGTGCCAAAGATGTTATTCTCACCTGGCTACTCTTGGAAAGGCCGACGTCATAGTTCATCGAAAGATCCGACTTGAAAAGACCGAATGCACGCTCCGAAGTGGGTCCAGGTTTTAAATCCTCATCGTACAGGGCAAACAGATACGTGTCTACTGATATCCCAGGCATCAAGGGAGTTCCGACCATTGAGCGGAGGTGAGCTATCAAGTTACCATTATAGGCCTTCGCATTCTCGATGCTAGGGCCGACTTCATTGTTGTCTCCCTTGTATGGCCAACCGGTCTCGGCCACTACAATCTCCACATTCTTAAACCCGAACGAGTTCAATGCAGAGCGAACAGCATCCACCTGCAAGCACAGTGTTTTCTGTGAGTGAGCCGTCCCCGTTCTGCAGCAATTGCTGGCAATTACGGTTGAAAGAAAACAGGGGAATATAACTTGGGATCCAGTGTAAAGGATCAACAAGCCGTAGTGCCTGTATCTGGTTTGATCTTTTAAGTCTAAAAGATTTAACTTTTGTCCTTCCCGCAAAATCGTGGAGATTGTGAGAATTCATCTACTTCTCATTACCCATATCTTTGTTCTAAGATCACATACTCATGCAAAAACAAGTCTTAAGTCGTTGAGCATTCATGCCAGGATCAAGTCTGCATCTTTGCACAATTAGATGAGGCATTTTTTTTTCTTGTTTCATTGTAGAAGTGCCAAGACTCAATGGAAAATGGCGTCAATATCATTGCTAACTTCTAAGATACTGAAATCAACTTGCCTAAACTCTACTGATTTCATGTACTCATCTGTCATCTACTTAAGACAGGCTTCTCGTTATCTGAAACTGTTCACTAACAGAATCCACTCAACTGCGGAAACATGGCCATTCTAGTACAAGTAGAGTGCAAGCATCCTTCAGCTACAATTAAAAATTAGCAACTGAACTAAGCCCTATCGCAGCAAATTGAGAAGCAAACTACTATAAATAAGAAGGTTGCACAAGTTACCGACTCACCTGAGCATCAAACATATTGGTGTACTTAATCTGGGTTTTGGTATCGAGCCTCCCGGCGTTTGGTTGGAACAAGCAGAAAGCCAATGTCTCTGGCCTAGGATCGCTCCTGTATGCGAAATAGGGATATGGATTGATAGTAAATGGCGAACCGGTCGCATTGTTAAACCCCAAGATTCCCTTCATCTCGTCACCGAAGCTGGGGTCGAAACTACCAGAAGATGGTGGCTCCGAGGACTTAAGCACGGCCATGGCATGCACCGAGGACACCTTGATTTTCCCTCCCAGGGACACGGCATTAAGCGCATTCTGCATGTTCTGCATCGCCGGCAACAACTGAGTCATCAAATTATGGTCTCCGGAGGTCATTACCTCGTTGCCCACGGTGATGAGGATGATTTTACTCGAGGGATAGAAGGGAACCACATTCGCGTTGACCCAGTTCTTTGCAAAGTTAGGATCATTTGCCAGGGCAGGAATGTCGCCGTTCGCCGCACCAACGACAATTCCAATACCCGTGTTTGCTAGAGCGCCAATTATGGCGGGGTCTGTTCCATATAACCGGACCTTCTCAATCGACGTCGACTGTAGTAGCTTTGCGGTCGCCGACGGCTGCGGCAGGTTATCTGCGACCTGGCCATAGTTGATTCCGATGAATGATTCTGAATCTGCGTGCAAATACCGTGTTAGCTAATCATGGATCAGACACAATCACTCAAAATTCTTGGGATTCTGATCCTTTTCGTTTCTCAATTACGCACCGAGTTCTGGACTAATTGTTCTTCACTGCATATGGAAACTCAGGACAATCCTCCATCATAGACAGAATAAATGACGCGACAAACTCAAATTGAGAGCGCAAGGTGCTCCATCACTCGGTCCAACTAGACCCCCCCCCCCCCCCCCAAAAAAAAAAAAAAAAAAACACGACCGTGTTGACAAGGACGCCGAGCACTCCTTGACTCTACTAAGTAAAGAAAGATTTTCATTTTCATTGCAGGCTTTATCTTGACATTTTACATGTGCCTGGGCACCTGTTAACAAAATAAAAGAAAGAAAAACGTGGTTTGCAGCATCTCAAAAACCTTGTCTAAAAAAGCAGGAACTCCAGCAAACACTATGATCCTGCAAAAAACAACTTCACACAATCACCCTACGTTGTGTGATTGAATTGGGACCATCCGAAAAACTTACTCGCGAAGCGAGATGCCTGCGAGAGTACGACGAGGAGTAGGAGGGTGGCCAGGGGCGGGATCGCCATGTTCGGAAAAAGAGCTCCTTTCTCCGAGTCCTTCGCCAATGCCAAGAACCCACAACACGACACGACACGACACGATGGGAGGAAGAGGAGAATATAAAGGCGAAGGGCGAGGCTTTCGACGTACAAAAGTGTCGGGAAAATACAAGAAGGAACGGAGGAGAGGAACCAAAGTAAAGCAAGGCAAAAAAAAAGTGGGAGCTTGAGTGCGGAAAGGGGCCTTGGATTAGTAGTAGAGCCTGAAGCTGGAAACTTTCCGTGTCCCAACACCACTTCGCTACAGGAAAAAGAGGGCAGCACCGCTACAAGCAAGAGACGCTGATGATGAGAAGGAACAGAGAGGAGTGGTGAGGGGATTTAAACGCCGTGTCGTTTCGGCAATGTCGCGTGAAGTTACGGGAACGCCCTCCGTTTCGACCGTTGCGTTGAATCCCTGTCGGAACTTTGGCGAATGCGTGGTGGCGGCGGCACGTGCATGAAAGCGTCATCCATTCAAGAGAGCCTTTTTTTTTTTTTTTTTTTTTTTTTAAATCGTAGTTGGAAGCAGAGGAAGGAGAGATGTATGATTGAGTGTACGACGAGGCTCATCATTATTTACTTCTCCTGAGAAGGGCCCTTCGACGTTACAAATCATGATCGTTCGGTACTTTTTGTTATGCCATGATAGTTTGGTACTTGAGATCGTCTCCTTTGTCGAATTATAGGCCGTTTTCTGCACAACTTATTTTTAGGAATTTCAATGTTTAGATTCAAATAACAATTATGTGCTACTGGGATGCATGCTGATTTTGACTCGAAACAAATTAAGTATGTTCAAATAGTTCTGTAATGATGAGGAAGCAGCTCCTATTAATTAACCCTTTCGCTTCTCTCTATTTTCCTTTCTTTTCCTTTCCCTTGATTTCCCCCTCCATATGATTTTTTTGGTCGAACTACACACTTGATTATGTACGAACGAATTCTGTCAAATCCATCGTGTCAAATTGACTTAGCTTAACCCCCAAACATGGCAATAGCCCGTCACAAAAAAGAGAGGAGCAGCGCAATACATTTAGCACGTGATGTGTCGAGACCTTGGAGGGATCAACTGGAGCCGGTCGATGATCGGAAAATCCTCACCACTGATTCAAAAAGTCTTCGATAGTGGGGACTGGGGGTGGGTTCAAAAAGAACTCGATCGTATATGGAGACAGAAACCCGCGCATAGGTAAAGGCGGATCGAGCAGAAAGATATTCACGAGTTTCATTTTGAATTGAGTTCGGCACGAGCTCGTGGTAAGATTCGATGTCCTCCAAGGGATTTTGCCTTCCACGCTAAGGAACTGGACATTCCCTTTCGACGCATTTTCAGGAATAAAGTAAAGGAAGAGAGTCGCGGCAATTCTTGTGGGAGAGCCCACCGCGAGAGATCGGAAAAGAGCTTCTCGGGTAAATGACAGTCGAAGGGACGTCTTTTGTTTAATCTAAAGTTAGAAAAAGAGAGTATAAGAGAACAAAGGTGGACCGACTTTCAAGTAACATGGGGATAACTTGAGACTTTGGTTATGCCCCTGGCCCGTATGGAGGAGGGTAAGGAACGCGGGTGAGTGATTTCAGGTTTTGTATAGATTTCATCCAAAATCCGAAATCCATTCACTCGAACAGATTTCTTATTTTTGAAAACCTGGAACCTACTATGTATACCATGTAGCCTAAAATTTATCATGTCGCACATTTCAATTTCAGGGTTGGTTTCAGATTTTATTCAAGTTTCACATGTATTATTAATTAAACGATTGTAATGAATCATTATCTTGAATGATTAATTCATTGACTACGATTTATATTTAGACATATGCGAAAAATATGAAATATTAACAAAATAAAAGTCTCAGTCATAAAATGGAAGCTCGAACTAGTAGTTCCAAATTATCCCATGATATGCCGTAGGATCATGTGAATATATGGATCAAGAAAAAATACAAAAGCTTGTGTCAGGTTCTAGGTGTAACCTACCTAGAATCTAGAACTTACTCATCAAAACAGATTCCCCAATTTTGGGAATATGAAATATGCTCTGCATATCTTGAAACTTGAAACGGACAAGTTCCCACTAATCTTGTTCTAGGTTCCAAATTCTACTTTGGAACCATGCTCACCCCTAACTTGAAATTTCAGCTCAAGGCTTGTCGTCATGGACTTGGTGGTGTACCTTCAAAGTCGAGAACGAATGCAAACTTTCTTAGAGAAGACATCAAATAGTAGGCTCTGTTTGTTTTGCGAAAAATGAATGATTTGGAAAATATCTTCTTAAAACCGATTGCATTTGTGTTGCCAACAAAATGATTGGACGAAAAATGTTTTCATTGTCCACGAAATTGTTTGGACATAAATTATTAATCAATAGTGGAAATATTTTCCATTGACTAATTATTCCAAGTGATACAAATAATTATTTTTAGGATAATATATTAATATAATTTATTTTATGCAAAACAATTGAAACAAAATATAGCAAGTTTTTCAGAACATCTTCAAGGAGCATAAGAATCTTCGTGGCCATTCCAGGGCTGGTCAGTCCAAAAATTTTGAGATTTAACCCGCATGCATGTGCGAGTCACGTGTACTCGTGTCAATATATCTATAACAGGTCATCAATAGAGGGGAAAAAGGGGAACTATCTAAGTTAAGAAAAACGAAAGAGGATGAAGCTAGCTTGTGGACATTCTTTTTTTTTTTTTTCTCAAAATTTTAACCTAATGGTTTATTTGAAATCGGAATTAGGGATTTTGAATTGAATGCATGCGCGCAATCATGTCAAGTTTCACATTTTTTTATCGAAAAGAGAAGGCTCTTGGAATGGCCGTGAAATGGGCACGTATGATACTACGCCAACAAAACAGGAGACATCTAGCGAGCAACGGCTAATTCTGTACTAAAATATGTAATGGTTCCAAAGTAAGAGTTGAAGTGACATACACATACATGGGAATCATCCGCAGCTATGTACGATTCTTCACGCATCAGAAAACTTTACAAACCATTTGAATCACGAAAAGAAAACGAAAAAGATTCGATACACGACCAATTTCGACGACGGCGACGAACACTAAAATTCAAGTGGTAATCGGCAAAAAGAAAGGCCAGCGCTCGGGACTGCCCATCAAAGATGTCAAGTCGAAAAAAAGGAGAAACAAAAACCAAGTCCGATCAAGATGGTGCGCAACATTTTCAGCAATCTCGCAGCTGACATTCACTGGCGGGTTCTGTAGCGAAACCGATTGCGGAAAGATGGGAAATGGCGACCTCAAGCATCGCCTTCTCGAGCGGTCCGCTGTGGGCGAAAAATGGCTCAGGCGTTCAAAAGATCTCTCGTCATCTCGTCAATGAGTCCGCTGATCACCTGCTTCTCCACGTCTCTCACCACGTCTTCCTTTTCCAGGAAGGCGAACACGGCGTTGTTCCATCCGAAGTCCCACATGCAGTTCGTGTCGGGATCACCGACGTTGACATCGAGCTCGAGCATCCTAGGGAGGTAGTGCTCGGGTTCGCATTTGGGATTCCCGTTCCTTCCGTGCAGTTTCAGCTGGTTGAAGTTTTGGTTCAGTTGCTGGACGAGATCGTCGAATGTCTCCACCCTCACGAAGGAGACGGAGATCTTCATGAAGGGGTGGACGGCACGCTCTTGTTTCCTCCCCTTCCTTTTCATTATCTCGTAGCCACAGTCCAATATGAGCTTGTCATCGTCTCCTACGTGCGAGTTCTCGTCACCAACATGTAGGAAGGCCGCAGGGCTGTCGAGCTTGAAAAGTGCCTCGGCTGTGTTTAGGAACCGTTGACTCTTCATCAGGATGTGCTTGAGGCGCTTTTCGCATTCCGTCATTTTTTCTTGAATTCCCGACTTCGAAACGTCCCAGTCGTCCGATTCATTGAGATCATGTGTGTAAGTTGTCGCTCCTGTGGTTCCTGCGACATCAAGATGATTAGCTTGATCAGAAACGCCGCTTAATTGCAGCAGTCATCCTATAGTATCGATATTGCATACAACTAGTCGACAATGAGTCTTGCCAGGAGCGCGAGCACATCATGCGACTCAAAGGTTGTCCGTAATTATCTAGCAGATCTTACATTTTGTCAGCAATGCATTGCAAGGTTCGGGAAGAAGAAACGAGGCGGTTTTCAGGAGTAGACTGTTCTTGCAGTAGTTTGCTGAGCTAAATTTCAACTACTGTTTGCCGGGAATGGGGAGTTTTATTCTATCAAAGGCTTTAGTTCGTCAATTCCTCTGTGTTCTTACTCTCTATGCCGAGGAACAGGAAGAGGAATGTTTTTCGAACTCACCATCTGCCGGTTCCGAGATAATCGTTGCAGACATCAGTTCTTCATCTCTGCTGAAGTCTCCCGAGCTGACGTGCGGATCGTTTAGGATTACAGAGGATACATTTTGATTCTGCAGGACAAACTAAAGGTGAGTATTGCAGTAATGGTGGCGGGAAATAGAGGTACTAAAGTCTTTTGATGCGCCTATTAGATTCGATAACTATGTTCTCATTACGAATGTCAACATGTAGCTTTTTTCAGTTCGCGACAAGATAGGCTTACCAAGTCATACGGGAAGTTTCGTGCTTCCTCGAGCTCTGGGGTTTCGTCCATGTCGCGAGCATACGCAGGAGCTAGCTGTTCAGCTTCTTTCTGGAGTTCATGTGCAGTAGTCGGCCACTGGAGGCTTGCTTCGGCTGTTGAAGATTTGACATTGTGCTCTCCACGAGCAGATTTATTGGTTTTCACTTGTTCAGTTTCCGCCGAACCGTCCGGTCTTGCACGCCTCATCTGCTTCGCCTCTTCTCTAGAGGAAGCATGCGGGAGTGGCTTCACCAAGTTATGTAGGGCTCCACTTTTTTTCTTCACTTCATTCAGCTTCTGAGGCATCTTGTTTTTCGGTGGTTCTGTGACCTTTCTTGCTCTCGGAGCTGGTTCGAGAATGCGTTTCTCCTCGACCACCAGCATGGTATTATTCCTCCCTTTTCCTCGTTCAGATTTCACCCTTCTCGGGACACGGTTTTGTGGTCGACCTTGGTCGGGAAGCTTGTTGGCCTGCGCATCATAAATAGGCTCTGCCGGAGCAAACTTTTGAGGTTTCAATTGGTCCAGATGCGAATTCTTTCTCTGGAAGCTTAATACTTCCTCTTGCACAGGCTTTGGTGAAGTCTTGTGGACAATTTCGCTTCCTTTCGATTTCACGTCCAGGCTCTTCGTCTCTACTCGCATTTGCTTTTCTTCAGGAGGCTCTGGTCTCTGCAGCACAAAAGATTGCTCAAAACCATTATCTCTTTGAGGCTTTTGTGGATGAACTGGGGACGACACATCAGCATTTCTCTTTTCCATTTGTATTTTGCTTTCTTTGTACCCGAGCTTTTCTTGCAGGGTCGGTCCGAATTCTTTTCTTCTTGGTGTTCTTGGCGCCATATGAAACAGCTCGTCATTATAGGCCTGTCCCTTGTTTTCTCGGATGTCTGTGACTTTTTGCACTCTCATCATTTTGACATCTTTTCTCCTCTCTGCTTCCTGCTTACGCTTCTGGTCTCCGCTGTTTTGATTGAACGGGTCAGTGTTTGTTCGATCCTTCTTTGTTTCACCATTGAACTTTTGAGTTTCCTTCCAGGGAAGGTTTTCAGTCGAGCTGACCAACTCTGATCTGATGCTGTTAGCGGCAAGTCTCTTTTCTGCTCCCAGAACTACATTGGTGATGTCCTGAGTCAACAGGCTCTTCCCAGGCACGGAAAGATTGGGAGTGTCTGTAGGCTTTGGGTTGACATTCCCGGTGATCCCTTGTGTCAACTTCTTTAGGAGCTTTCTGTTGGTCGTCTGCTTGGAGCTCTTATCTTTCTCTTGAGTATATCTCGAATCAGGATTTTCCGGAAATTCTTCTAGCCCCATAAGTTTAGCAATAACATTGGAAATTTTTCTCTTTTCCGATTTCTTTTGGGATGAATTGGAGAGATTCGCCTGTTCCTGGAGTGGGGTGAGGTTTCGGGCATTATCGCCACTGCTGATTGACCGCTTGTGAGAAGCTGATTTGAGGAGAGATTGAGTTTGCTCTTTGTGGCGAAAAGTTGTAGCTTCTGCAGGATAAGTCAAATTGGGCAATGCCGGCTTCTGAATGGCCTTAACATGTTGGTTTCTTTTAGAGCGTCTCGTCGGGTCATCAAAGGAGAACCTTGGTGGCAAGACAAGCTGCTTCTGTTCAGTACTCTTTATCACGTCTCCTTCGTCATCGTCATCATCATCGTCAAGCAGGACTAAGCGGTTCTTCCTCTGTGGTGTGGTCATGAATTCCGAAGCATCTTCCAAGTTCACTAGCGTCCGCAGCGACTCCTCCAAATCCATGGCCCCTTTCAACAGCTCTTTTCCGATTTCTATTGAATACCTATCCAAGTTCGCTCCATTCGACCAAGCTCTTAGGATCTGATTCAATTTCTGCGCGCCCTTCGATATCTCTTTGATATGGAATTGAGAGAGGTTCGGGACTCGGACGGTCGACGAATGGTGCCGATCCATGCTGTTTGTTCTTTCCATCTGGTTGAGTTCCATAGAGCCCCGGCCCATCTGACGCAGGAAAGTGAGCATCGAACTATTGCCCAATGAATCCATCCTCCGATGCGTCCCTCCATTTTCGATGGCCAGAGCAAGAGCCATGGATAGATCTCCTATTTGCTGCGAACCCTGGCCTCTGTGGAACGCAACTATCTGGTTTGAAGCTTCTCCGCTGTAAAGTGATCTCTGGCCTCCGTTAGACCTACCGTGAGCATTTGCACTTCTCAGGGCGCCCTGCCAAATGTTGGATATTTAGTTTAACGGACTTTGCATTGGCCAATTTACTTCTATTAGTCATGGGGGCTTACCGTCCTATTCTGTGTCGATCCTTGGTATGTTTGCCTTGAGTAGCCATATGCATCTGCAGCACATCATACTGATATAAGAACACAAAGTGAAATATTTTTGCTGGCCTAAGATATGACCGACATCGTGACAGTATATCAGATACATGTACGTATTCTCTACACGTGATGCGTTGAATGTCCAACATCTTGACGTATAAGATAAGATATATCCCCCGAAAAAGATCGCACCGACTTCAAGAAACGATGTTCTCCTAACCTTGCTAATAAAGCTTGAGAGACTGCGAAGAAGGCCCAATATGTTTGGTCAATTTGTTATAATTCAACTTCTAGATGACTTGGTTGCCTAATCTAGTCGAGAAGCCTGATGAACTGGAATTTCTCGTGCTTCCCGTTCGGAATCCAGGAGGCATGCGTGAGAATGAAGAGATTACTCATTTGCAGCCACAAGAATAGTCTCATCACTCATCACACTCTAGCTGGTCCCCTGCTATTGCTGCAGAGCAGTTTCCAAAAGATCAAGCAATATGACATTGCTTTTTCGAAGCTTTCGATAACATCGGGTTCGACTCATTGGAACGACAAGCGTGCCAAGAATGCAAAACTCAATTTCAAGATGCCCTGCCTCTTACTACTAGTTAACCGTATGCAGAATGTTCCCCAACTCAGAGGGCAATCCATGACAAAATGCAGAAACACAACTGACAAAAAACTTGCCTCCTGCCTTGTAATGCGAATGGCTCGAGCTCTGAGATGCGCCCAGGCGTTCTTTCCGGAGCCTGAGATCGTCCAACAGCTTCTGAGCAAAATCCGACCGCTTTGCCATTTCAGGCCGTAATCCTGCAACGACTTTCCGCGCTCTTTCTTTCCTTTCCTTTCTTCGGAGGTGAAAAAAGATATCAACAGATATGTAACGCAATTTTGGTAGCGATGACGCTTTTCAGGTACAAAACAACCGAATGTCTCGGACATCGTCGTGGTGGCAACAAGTAGGTTTCCTCCTTCGACAACATCGCGAAGCTAAGCGGAGTGGATAGAGTTAGGGAAAGCAAAACAGGGCCTTAGATCGTTTCTGGTTGAGAGGTTTCTTTCAGAGTTGGGTGTGGTGGGAAGTCCAGTTCCAGAGCAATAAAATGTGAGTTTGAATTTTCTTATGGCCACAATGTTGACGTGAAAGCTAGGCTCTCTCTCTCTCTCTCTAGTTCTTGAGAACCTTTTGAGTGTCCTTTGATTCCAATCCAAGCAATGAGCACCAGGGGGGATTCTGAATGGGCTTCTCTTCAAAGCTTTCCTTTTCGATCACCAAACTCTCCTCCTATTTTCCGTCCTCCAGTTCCCATCTTCACGAACCTCTCTGCTTCTACCGCAGCTGAAATGATAGAAGAAAGAACCAAGCCGGATCGGCGAACGGGTCGGGTTCGGATTCGTGGCCGAATAACCTCACTACCCCCCCCCTTACGTGCAGCATCCGGAACTGAAGTCATGCTCTGAACCTCGATGTCTGACTAAAATTCCCCACCAGGAAAAGCTTTCGGCAATCACAAAACTTACGTATGAAGATAAGCGACAGCGGGGTAATTCGACAGAGTCTCGACCGTATCGCACTACGCATCGATTGGAGTCCGTTCACACGTGGGGGTGGGGCGGGGGAGGCGAAAGTAGCAAGAAAGAGATCTGAAGGCGAAAGCGGAAGCCCCCCACCACCATCCCCACCGGGCATCCGTGCCATGCACTCCATTCTCGATTTACTTTTCTTCTTCATTTTTCACACGCGGCTCTGCGAAACTCCCCGACGGTGACGAAACTTCCCGACAGAGACGCGGGAAGGTGCCCACTGCCTTAGTCTCTTTTTGGGTCAACGTTTTTTCCGGTCGCGCCATTATAGGACGATGCGAAACACCCGATGATGCGGGTGGAGCCGGCGATCCGAGCAGCGAATGACTCGAGTTCGGGCGGCGAGTACGGCGGCGGCCTCGTGGCGCTGGTCTAGCACGTCGCTTGATTCCCTATGTGGCTCACTGATTCTTGGGTCGAGAATGACTTAGATCAGTAATTCCGTATGAATCATATTCTCACGCAAAGTTGGGAATGATGTTCTCTTCAATAAATGATCTTCTCATCGAGAGTAAAGGAGGAAGGAATGTCTATTACCTTCATCTATATGAATTTTTTTAATAGCCCACGTTTTTTCATGTGCAAACATGAACAGAGTGACGAGAAATTACTTTGCTCGCCCATGGAGACATGATGAAGTCTCGGTCCTTAGTCCATATCCACTCACTTCATGTTTATTATTGTACGATGCTATACTCGAACATCCGAATTAAATTAGCTAATAAGATCTGTTTAAAGTTCAATTGGGGTCTATTTAGTTAAAAAGTTGTCGACCTCTGTGACAAAAATCCGGAATTGAAAGCTATGTCCCACAATTTTACACACATGCATCACCTCTAATTATTCCAAAGCAACACTAGTGAACGATTAAATATCCTAATTTGGCGAAAAATAACAATTTTTGACTCCAAGTTTTGAGACATTGTAATCCACGAGAATGAGATCGAGGGCGGAATGGGCTTAACGGCCCATTCACGTCTTCTCGGGCAGAATATTCGGCCCAACGACTTGCTAATTCCCCAGTCTTCACGTTTAGGCCGTGAGAGTCACGCCGCTGTACTTGGCGCGTGGCGGGGAAAGCGCCCATTGAGAAGCTTCCCCGCAAAAATATCCACCTAACCTTCAAATCCCACCGTCCGCCTAACTGACCACGACTCACCCACAGCCGTCCGATCGATAAATGCCCCGGTATAAAATGTCCCGTCCCTCCCCACAGCCTACCTCATCTTCCTTATCTACCTTTCCGTCCTTGCGTCGCATCGCTGCTCTCCTCCTCCTTCGTCTCTTCCTCGATCCGTTTTCTCCTCAGATCTTGATCGCCATGAGCGTTCTCGTCGGCCGTTCGCTTCAGATCCCGGCTGATCGCGCGGCGATCTATCGATCGAGCATGGTTTCGCCGGCTGCGTCGATCGTTAGGGTTCGAGGCGCGGCTTGTCCATGCTCGTCGATGAGACGTCTTCGCCGTCCGTCCGGTTCTCTGCGAGGGTTTCGGTCGATTTCCTCGCTGATCGACGAGTTCTGAGGTCTTTTCCCCGGTGGATTTTCCCTCGGATCGGCGGCGTTGACCGGTGAGGCTGGAGTCTTCTTGCGCCTCCTGATGTGCAGGGCTTTGGACTGACCGTTGAACTGATGGCGCCGATGGAGGTATGGCTTCTAAACAAGATCTCGCTGTGAGTTTATCTTTCTCTGTCGTTGGTTTCCGGTGGTGGTGTTATAACCGCACGATTTGGTTTCTTTCTTGCAGTCTTATGTGCTGTTCCGCTCGTGTGATGGAAGCGGTCAACCTGCTTGGGCCATCCCTCGATGTGCGGGTCAGTTTCTCGGCCAAGATGGGCCGGATTGATGGATGTCGACGGCCAAAGGGTTTGTTGTGTATGTTCTGTTGGTACTTATTGAGCCGATGCCACATCACTGTGTATATAACAGGTTGTGTTAGCATGTCTTGAAGATAGAGATGGCGTGTTGAGGGCAGAAAATTCGGAGGAGGTTGTGTTAGATGTGAGGGTGAGAAAAAAAGAAGAGTGGATGTGTTCGACCTTTGCCATGACAGGTGCGCTTGCATGGCAGGTCACAGAAACCAAATAAAATCTCTTCTTTTTTGGTGTTTGAAGGGGGAGATGGCACGGGGCTTTTGTCTCTTTTGCCCGGCTCTCCCCCTTCCTGCGTCTCGTGTCCCGGCTTCCTCTTTTTCCTTATTCTCGTTTCGCTCGTTCTGCATATCCCTTTCGCCCGCCTGTGCATAGTGAACCTATGCAAATTGCACCGAGTGCGGAAACATCAGTAGAATGCAGGGAAACGAAAGCCGTGATGCTAGTTAAACTAGTAATTCTCGTTGGTTGAATTGGCCTTGGTGCACCTTCATGTTCAATGGCACGATGATAGCCACCTCGATGCAGGAAAGACCCGGATTATAATCAAATTCCACCAGAAGGTACACCTTGAATTTTGCGCCTTTCATTGTGCTAATATTGCCTATGGCGGCACTATGCAAAGTTTAATGGCGTGCAAATTATCTGCTTGACTGATGATTTGATGGATTCCAAAAGAACTTCACTCTCACTTGCGGCCGTTTTATCCTTTGTAAGCCTGATTGATGATGGTAATATGGATTCTCAAATAATTGATGAGAGATCAAGATTTCATGAGCTTGTTATTCTTTTGAAATTTCTTGAAAATTGCTTAAGCTCCGTTTGCACTTGTGGTGACCCTGGTAAACATCACACGATATCCTTACTTATGGTCAAGAAGATGCACTAACAACGATTCTTGCACCTTAAAAGTGGATGCTTCCCAAGAAATTGGAAGTTTGTCTTGATCAGATACATAGATTATATATGGAAATTGACTACTTATTCATTGAAGCAGTTCTTACGCATTGTTTGCTCGTGGAAGAGGGTTCTCTTTTTATGTTTTATTTTATTTTGTTACTATCCTGCGTTGCCTTTTATTGTTCTTGTTCGGGAATGATAGTACATCAGGACGATTCCTGATATGGAATGTCAAAGCATTCTGAAGATGGTGTAAGGTGAAAGATAGTGTATTTGAGATGTATGTTGTAGAGATATGTGTTGTTTGAGAGAGGTTTGCTGCTCTGCTAGTTTCCAAGCGGTATCAGATTTTTCAAGTCATTGGATCAATGAAATAGCCGATGCCAGATCAACCTGATTGTGCGGACTGAAGCGGTGTGGAGCGCTGGGATGCCAAATCAACTAGGATGGCTTTTAAGCTTGCTTAAATTTGTCTGATGGTAAGGTGCAACGTTGTTGCGTTACTTGTTCTGTTTGCTTCTGATGTCTGTTCTTATATCTTTGTGTGTGATTGTTGTAAAATGTTAGTATGTCATGTTAAATTACATATTTAGTTCCGAACCCAAAACATTCGTGGTTAGTTATGCAGTGTAGTCTGGTTACTGTTCATTCCATCTGTTTCGTGTTTGCTTTGTCTTAATGTTGCTTGAGGGGACTAGAAGTGCGAGTTTTGTGTTATAGTTTTGTGGATAATTAAGCTGGACTGACCCATATCATTATCTAGGGGATTTTTGTTTTCTGTGGCTAATAAATGATAGGATCTGTTTTCCAAAAGAAGCCTTTACACCAAGATGCATAATTGGTCACTGCCTGAGATGCTTAGGGTGATTTGAACCATATGAAGAAGATGAATTCCTGAAACTAAATCGAAGGTTTGGGTTGGAACTTGGATAGATTGACAGCTAGTTTAACTTCTTCTCTAATCTGTTGAAAATATGAAGAGGAGAATCGCTGCCTTGACTTGTTGGTAATATTAGCAAAGACATCTCATTTCTCAGAATGAAAATTCTTACAGTTGTTAGTAGTGCTATTGTTTAATGTGAAAATTTGGTTGTCTATTCTCAGGGGTTCATTCTTTTGACTGGTTTACAGAGCTGGAAGTCATTGATGTTTCACGTGCGCTGAGCCTCTGACCTATCCATGAAGGGACTCCATTGAAGTTGATCGCTCCATGGCTTTATTGGAAGAATTCCTCCAGCTGCGTGGATGGTCCTTCATAGCTGTCTCACGAAAACCATGACGGTGATAATCTGCCTAAATTGTCCATTCTCTTCGGCTGCATGAGTAGTGCCAGTTCATATATTTGAGTTCAATAATTGAACTAAGTGAAGCACCTGCACGAGGCAGCGTGCGAGTGATGCATTCTCCACTTGTGGTAGCATCTTTTTTTGACGCCTGTTAATCTTCCTTGCTTCAGTTGCATTAAAGCTGAATTCCAGGACCAAAATATAAAAATCTAAGTAGTCCAGATCTTGGGGAATTTCCCACAGGATTAGTAATGGAGTATGAATTGCTGGTCAGTGTCATCCTGAATGTTATCTGTGTGTGCTTTGCTAAAGTTGGCATTGTATGTACTCTTATGACAAGATGCTTAGTCGTAATCCTTTTCGATTATTTTATGGTGTCGCTGAAGTTACTCGAGATAAAAAAAGGTTCTGCTCTGTTCTTCAAAACTAATGAAAAATCACATATACAATTTTTTTTTGAGTTTTTGTGGAAAAATTGGTAATTATTGTTACTCTGCTTTAATGATGAAGTATAGTATCTTTCTGGTGATTTATACATCTATTTAAACTACGAATTTGTCCGTTGGGAATTTTATAAAATCTCAAATTTTCAAGCTTGGTCTTTTTTCAGAGACTATCTTCCTCGTTTTTTCTTTTAAGATATATGAGATACCCTGGAAGGGGTTGCCTTTTCTTCGGGAATTGAATATTTTTAGGGCTATGGTTTTTCCAGTAAAACACCCATGGCAGCGTCTAGTACCTGTTTTCCGTGGGGTTGTTTTTGTAATGTAGTTGTGAAATTGCGGAACAATTTGGAAGTGAGATAAATGTAATTTTTTACTGTTGACTGCCCGACATGGCACCCAGCACCCGCACGAGACGCATCGGTTCTCTCCAAATGGGGCCTTGAGAAATATGAAGAGGAGTATTACATTTTATTACCAAATCGTGCAGGGTTCCCAGAAATAGGTGCAGTAAGAAGATGGAGCTTACTGGTTTAGTAATTTGTTGCGCTTGATTATCAAATCAGTGAAAAATGCAAGATTTCTGTACTCCTTGAAATGTCGTTGGTTGTCACTTGATTAATTATTATTATGTCATGTAGTTTTGATATTACATACTATTTTTTGGATTAAAAGTGTTTAACTAATAATATATTTTTCGGGTCAAATTAAATCTTACGTTTTTGGGTCGAAGTCGAATTAAATCTTAACCTGGGCCCTTTGCGACAAGAGTTTCTGTTTTTTATTTTTAAAGAATGCTCCCCTTATTTTTAATATGTATATTATGTAACTGATTTTTTTCCCGTGTCATTAAAATTTGCAAATTTGAAACCATGTACACGCCGTCTATGATCCTAGAACTTTTATAATGGTGTCGTCAGTGAGTAAAATATAGGCTAGAACTTTTATAATGGTATCGTCAGTGAGTAAAATATAGGCGTTTCTGTGATGGGCGGTGGATAATTTTGTCACGTAACACGAATAAAAAGTCTGGGTTACTACTGTTACAGAGAAAAATTTAAGGGATTTAGATGGGAGAGGCTGGGTACTTTCTTTGCACGGGGATTAATTAGAGATAGGAAGAAAATTGGGTTTTTGCGTTTTGCATGGGTCGGTTTTTGGATAGTATTTTTCCATAGATGAATGTATTGTACTATACAAATATTTAAATGTGCGGAAGAAATTATGTGAAGTGAAATCGAGTGTGTTCTGTGAGCGTGACCGTCTATGGATCCAAATGCTCCGACTGGCGGAGCGCCCAAACCCTCTCTTTAACCGAAGAGGGGTTATGGGTTTGTGGTGGTTCGACTCCACCTGGATTCGCCATTTTGTTTTCTGTGCTACTGGGACTTGTTATCTGACGTTGCATTGAGCTTCGATTATTTTATTGAAAATTTTATGATAAAAGAAATTATGTTAGAGAAATTATTTTCAAGAAAAACAGTTAATTTTTAAGGAAAAGATCACCAAAAATTTCAAATTCAAATTTTTTCAAAAGGGACAAATTTACCTTCAGTTATGAAAAATTCTGAATTTTCTTTTGTGATATATTTACATTAAATTTTTTTTCGTGACACAAAAAATATTAAATTTATATTTGTGTGACATTTATTCTAAATCACAGGGTATTTTTGTATTTTATTTTTTAAAATTTTTTGTTCTTTTTATCTTTTTCTTTTCTCTTCTCTCGGTCATGGCTGGCGGAGGGGAAGGAAGAGAGAAGAAGAAAAAAGTAAGGGAAGGAAGAGAGAAGAAGAAAAAAGTAAAAATAGAAAAAATAAGAATGGGATAAATGTGTGTTAACAAAATTTTAGGTTTTTTTATGTTAAAAAGAAATTGGGTAAATTTGTCATTTTAGATAAAATTTAAGGTTTTTGATGATCTTTTCCTTAATTTCTATTTGTTTGATAGTTTGAAAAAACAATTCCCCTTGTGTCTCGGGAAGTAATTTTCTACTTTTGGTAAATCGATTAGTTTATTGTTCAAAACATTGGCCGAAAAATTATTTTTTTGAAAATCAAATAATTTATTAAATATTTTTAAAAAGTTGGCTCGTGACACTTACATAAAATAATAGATAGAAAGTATTTTTTGAAAATATTTAGATATTAGCTGTTTCGAGGATTTTTTATGAAATAAAATGGGTGAGTTCATTTACTGCTTTGTTTGGTTGAATAAATTTGCTCGGAGGCATGGGATGCGGAAGACTGAATGCTCCGCTTTAATTATCGTGAATTCAGATCGGAAGAACAAAATTGACAAATGCTGATTTTTGACCTTTTGCTAAAAATGTCGCGCATTCGAACGGTCAAGTACGTGATTAATAGTGATGGTTATAGCGTCGTAGAACTAATCGCGTCTAATATAGTTAGGAAGTCTCGCAGCCCTCTAGTTAGCGATCGTATCAATAAAAAAAATTTCCTGAACTTTTATCAATTTTATCCTTTCGAAATCCCCGCGATCATTTTAACGAGAAAAGGGGAAATGATGCAGCCAGGGCAATTTTCTAAACCTATAATTAATTCATGCTGAGCGTTTCCGTTGTTAAAAGAAATAATTCATCCTCTTTTTAGGTCGCAGATTATTCCTTTTCCGTTTAATTTGCTGCAAATTGGCATTCGCAATTTTTATCCACTAAAGGTTTGAGCATCATATTCTCAACTCTCTTTTTCTTGGCAAAAGTTAAAAAGGCAAAAAAGGAAAGCATGGTAACTTCAGTTCACAAGTAAAGTGTACATGAGTCGTGGTCTTTAATGCATCTCCAAATGTTGATGTCGTGGGTTTAACACAAACAAGGTTTCGTTTATTTAGTACAAAATTATTGATTTGAAAAATATCTTCTTAAAAATTGTTTCCATTTTTTATGATGTAAATATTTTTCGTCATTTTTTTTAAGCGATTCGAGCGATTATTTTTAGGAAAATATGTTATATATGTGTATAAAAGTATGAAAAGAAAAAGTCTCCATCTAGGATCTTTCTCTGGTCAATATTTTCTATGGTCACTATTTTCTAGGAGAATTAACACCCATATTAGGTATATACGTCCAATGGATCCCATGTGAGAAGGATCGGGGCCCTCGACTTAGTCCGAATGCACATGAACGGTCGATGCATTCTAGTCAAAATTGGGTCTGGTTTTCTAGAAGTCCTAAAGCTTTTTGGAAAGTTGAAACCGAAAGCGAAAGAACAAACGGAAAGAAGACAAGAGGGTGGGTTGTCCGAAAGTGACTTGTGAGGTGTGGGACGACTCCCTCCGCGCTGGTCCGAAATTGACGAGCTTTACCAATAGAAAAATATCGACCGATCCTTTTTTTTTTTTTTTTCTTTTTAAAGGCTCTATTTATTTTGTAAAAAAATAAATAATTCTAAAAATATTACTCTAAAAATAATCGTTTTTATTACTTGAAATAATTAGTTAATGAAAGATATTTTAATTATCGACAACGATTTATGCCTTAATATTTTTCGTGAACGGTGAAAATATTTTCCATTCGTATTTTTTTTTTGGCAAGGCATTACGAGCAATTATTCGTAGGAAAACATTTTCTAAATTATTCATGTTTTACTAAACAAAACGGAGCCTTCGAGTCTAGATCCTCTTTTTCCCTCGGAGAACCGCACGAGATATGGATCATGCTGCGGACCGTGTTTTCCGAGTCATTCTTCGGCTTGCGAACATCTCTCTGTTTGCCCGGGATCATCAACATAAGATGGGTCACAGGATGTTCCATGGTCCTGCGATGCTAGTTAAACAAGAATCGATTCTTCTGTTTGCGAACATCTCTCTGCGCTCGCACTTTTGGGTTGTCCAAAACAAAGAATCGATTCTTCCGCAACTTCTCATATTGGCAAATTCGTTTAAGGGGAGAGATTCTGAGGAGAATAGCTTTTTCAAGTGCGGGGAACATATGCCTAACCCGGCGGTCGTGCGTCGACCAGATCTATTTATTTGGAGAATAAAAATTCAGTTTTCCGCAAATATGTATAAATATATATCGTACTTTGTAAAAATAGAAATTATTTAAATCGTATTACTGAAATGATATCAGTTACGTGGTCCTGTCTTGATTGTATCGTTTGCTTCCGTGGATTGTGTCCCTTTCTCCATGTCTTTATTCGTTCGTCGTCTTCCTTATTAACAAAACGAACGTCGCAGTATAGGACGTGTGGGGGGGGGCCTCCAAATTTTGAACAGAAAAGTAAAAGGGAAAAGTGACTAGGTGAGTACGTTTTTTATTTTACTTTACCGGAACATGACATGACAAATTTCGAAATAACGCCACAAATGTTTTTCCTCTTTCTTACGACTGTACATATCTTGATTATACGTGATTTAATTACCTTAGATAAATAGTCATCTAATAAAACCTAAAAAATAAGCTCGTGTGCTTTTATTAGGTACATCTAACACACATAAATTTTACAATTTTTTGATTCTGCATATTTCTTATGTCAGCATTAGAGTCAGTCATCCCGAGGTGCACTAGTGCATACCACACCACCATGTAATTTTTTTTTTCAATAATTGTTGATGTCACCATCAACGCCAAACCCCAAATGTTTGTCTTGTACGATGGCCATCGTTGGCTTGTTCTATTATCGCGAAGTCTGCAAAGCTTGATAGAGCGCCCATCGAGTTTGTTTTGTAATAACATCAGCAACGTCAATGTTGTGTTTCTCCATTAGTCTAAACAATAGCTACGAGAGCAAACAACAACCATGTGAGTAGCAACATTGACATCTCTCTTTAATGCATTAATTTTTTTTCAAATTTTATTATACAAATTCAAGTTGGCTTTTGTGCATGTTGAGTTTAATTTTGGAGATATTTTTTCATATCATTTGGTGGTCATGCATCTACTTGGGAGATTCTCCATATCCCCAATCGTGTATATTTTGATAGATCGTATTTGATTTGATTATCTATAGTCATCTAATAAGACTTGTAAATAGGCTCATACATCCAATACACATATTCACAATTTCCTATTTCACATATTTCTTGTCAATATGGGTTTGGATTTTTTAATTGTAATTAAACCATTTTAATATTTTGAGTACTATACTTAAATGTTGTTAAGCCAAAAGCGATCGTCCCTCATTCTTCAGGAAAATTATCCAAAAAATCCTAAATCTATTACATTTTTGTCAATTTAGTAAGTGTTGATCGAGTTCTAAATTTTTCAAGTTTTGTTAATCGAGTTTATTTGATCAATTTTGGTCGAAAATCATTAATATGGATGCTAGCCGTCCTATTTAATACGGCTGTTGTTGATGTGGATAATCTTTTAATATATATATTTTAAAATTATTTATATATTTATTTCTTCTTTTTCCCTTTTTTTGTGGTTAGCGAGAGTTGTGACGCCCTTGCTTGTTCACGGCCGATGAGGGCCTGGCAAACTTGCCTAGTGGCTAGGGAGGGCTGGGCGATCCTCCAACCACAATAAGAAAAAGTGAAGAAGAAAAAGATAAAAAAGAAATTAAAACATTTGAAAAAATATTAAAATAATTATTAAAAGTTGTTCATCATTAGCGACAGTCATGCTATTTAGAACAGTTGGCCTTCACGCAAGACAAAATTGGTTGGATGAATTTATTAGCAAAATGTGAAAATATTTAAAATTAAAGTGTCATAATTAAAAAGTTTAGTAGTGGATTGAGGAATAGGTTTATGAATTTGGGGACAATTTCCCTCTCCTCCTTCTAAATGCCCTTTCACCCCACCAAATTTAGTAATTCCCGGAAATTTTCTCACGATGCAATTAACTTTTCTTTTGCAATAATAGTTCATCGTATCATTTCACCATAAATCGAAACGAAAAGAAAATAGTGGACCGACGTGCAAAAAAGAAAAAAAAGAAAAGAAAAGAAAAGCATAAAATGGTTGCCAAAGTCTTGTCCCCGACCTTGAGAAGTGGGTCGATGATTTGGCCTGCCGCTTTCGACCAACTTCGAAAAAGCATAAAACCGATCCCCCGTCTCATCCCGAAACCACCCCCCACGTGTGTCCTTCTCTCTCTCTAGACACCAAAATCGACGCTACAACAATAAAAAATAAAATAAAATTAGACGACTTTACAATTTCATGCGATTTCCTGCAAAAGAAAAAAAAAACTCAATACCCGAACCCCGACCCAACATTCAATTTATACTGCTCAAATTAAAGTCAAAACAATTTCACATCCTAAAAGATTAATAGGGTATTTCGGGGTTTTGCGATTGACTAATTCAAGAAAATAAGAATTTCCTCAGTCGTTAAAAGGAAACTATCGTTTTAATGCTCCCTATTATACGCGTGCATACATACGCGTCGTACGGACGAGCAGCAGAGGTAGAAATATCTGCAATATTTTCCCGGCAAATTTATTTTTATGATTATTTTATTCGAGGAATATAAAAAAAGAGAAATAAAAAGGGCAAGCTCCACGCAGTAGCCAAAATACAAACGGGCACTCCAAAGTCGACTCTCTCTCTCTCTCTCTCTCTAAGACTCCATTTTCCTGGTGCTGGTCGCAGTCCCCGTGTGGAAAAAGTCGGAACGCATCATGGCATTTCCGTGAACCACGGCCGCCGGAGGCATCTCCCCGCCGCCCCTCTCCGCCGCGGCCCGCCTTCCTCGTCCTCGTACGATTCCCGATTCTCTCTCTCTCTCTCTCTCTCTCTCTCTCTTGTACGCATTCGCACGTTTGGATCGGGCCTTTCGTTCCCGCTGTCTCCGGAGCTGTTGCTCTGGTCGCTCGCCCTGACGAGGCGCGTTGGTCTCTGGCTTGCGGTCTTCTCGTGTTTTCCTTCGTCGCTGGATGGCGTTTTACGACGGTGGGGGGGCGAGTGCGTGCGTACGGGTTGCCTTCTTCGTTTCCACTGTCGTTTTGGTCGCTTGAGTCGCGAGATGGCTGGCGATGATGTGCCGAAGGAGGAGATTTTCACCTCACGCGCGTGACGATGATAGAACAGTGCTGATCGGGGATGGATCTGCTGATCCCAGCGCCGCGGAGTTCTCTCAAATTACTGTCTTTTTGTTTGTTTGTTTTTTTTTCTGCGAAATTTCGGGGAAAAAGACTGTAACAAGTGTTGACGAAAGTCAAGGTTCGACCTTTTCCCACGCTTCCACCCACCCGAGCCAACAAGACTGGAACTTTGCTTCCATGGTCATCTGTTGATCTTGTCTAAGTCCGTGCTGTGGCCGCTTGCTAGATATTTTTTGGTCTATTTGTTTTTGGTTTTCACTGGGTGACTGTCTGAGAATTGTCTCCTCGCCTTTCAGTTCTAAGCAAGTTGGATTTGCAGTTAGATGGGTAGCAGATGGCTTCTTGCCTTACTTCAATGAAAAAGAGAAAAAAAAAAAAAAACTTTTCGGAATATTAAATCACCCTCTGTCTGGCTCTATTATTCACTTTCTTCTGAAAAGAGAGTTTCTTTTCTTTTTCCATTCCATTTTTATTTGATTTTTTCTGGCAAGTTCTACCTAGCTGGCACACCTTCAGTTTGCAGGGCCATTAGCACATGGAGACTCTTTAAAGGCACTTGGAATTGAAGTTACTTGGCTCGTGGCTTAGTTACAGGATACATTATATTGTTATATATTTTCTGGAGGGAGCTGGAATTGTTTTACGACTCCAGGCACGGTGGCGCTATGTCGATGGGTTTACATTTCTTCGAACGATTTATTAATTTTTATTTTGTTAATTTTTTTCTTCGGGGGAGCTGCAATTGTTTTACAGCTTCAAGCACAGTGACACTATCGATGGTTGATGTTGCAGAGTCGCCTATCCTGTATATGGGCTGTACTTTTTGCACTATGGCATCGATGTGGTTGAATTGCAATACATCTACATCGCTCAATTATTAGATTGTTCTTTCCTTAAAATTAAGGGCTTAGTTCTCTTGCCCTTCCTTTTTTGTTCTGTTAGGGACTAGAGAACGAAGGCTCCATTTGCCTCTGTAATTTATTTTCCCGTCTGTTTTACCTGTAGGAAATATGCTCTCATTCCTAGTCTTTTGAATATCTGTACGTATTCTTATATGGTGTGAGTTGTTGCTTCTATAGTAGGCCATCAATAGTTCTTTGAAGATATAATATTAATTCCTACAATTTTTGTGGCTTCAGGCACCATGTTTCGTCGATGGAGTAACTCGCACCAGAGTGAGGACGATGACTCGCTGCAGTTTGAGTCTAAGGTAATTAAGATTTCAAAATTACAGTGCTTGTAAGGACTGGACATTTTGTAAAGTGTATCGCCTTGATCGATTGCTCATAATTATCTGATTTCCATGGCTGACCATGTGGTTGACCTAAGTCAATAGTTTTTCTGGCCATGAGAAACCATGAAGTGGCCCTTTCTGCTGATAATACTTCAACGTCAATACACCCCCTTATCTGTACCCCTTTCCTCATCAAGGGCTCATATATGTGTTTAATGTCTCATGAGGCATAGATTTTCTAGAGTTGTGGAATAATAATCAATGTTCCTTCCCAGAATATGGGAGAAAATACAGTTTACATTTTAAGTCCATTTGCATGCAGGTGAATGAGCTTAAGACTGCTATGGGACCACTCTCTGGGCGAAGTTTGAAGTATTGTGATGATGCATGCTTGAGGAGATACTTGGAAGCTCGAAACTGGAACATAGACAAAGCAAAGAAAATGTTAGATGAGACGCTGAAATGGAGATCAGCTTTTAAGCCTGAGGAAATCAGCTGGGTAAGATGGCTAAGTGTCCCGGTGAATGAATACCTGCGCAAGTATTGTGATAGATAATTTATGCCGATGGCTGTTGCCTGTTAAACTTCCGTAGACGTCTGATCCTTGTTACCCTAACTATTGTGTTGACCTGATAATTAATTTTATTTCGTAGACTAAGTTCCTAGTACGGAAAGAACTGATTTTGTGAATGAATGCGAATGCAGGATTGGTTTTAGTCAACAATAGTTGAGTGGCGCTCATTTTTTTGTCTTCTATGAGACTGCCTTGATGCAGTGATATGAAGCATTTGGTGTTGGAGAGTTTATTGTTCAAGGGACAATAAGCTTCCCAGTATATTTTTGCACTCATGCTGTTACCGAAATCATCATTTAGACTGTTTTAGTTGACAATATGGCTAATGAGCAGGTTGTGTTAGACATGCAATAGTACTTATTGGGACGCTGAATAATACTTCCATTTGACAATGTGATGCTTACTAAAACAGGAAGAAGTTGCTATTGAAGGTGAAACTGGAAAAGTATACAGAGCAAGTTTTCACGATCGTCATGGAAGGAGTGTTCTTATATTGAGACCTGGAATGCAGGTATTTATCCATCCTCTTGTTGCTAAAATCTGTAGCTTTTATTTGCTCTTACCTATTAACTTGGCAATGATTCTTGCAGAATACTCAATCGCATGACGACCAGATGCGACATCTAGTCTATTTGATAGAAAATGCCATCCTTAATCTCCCGGAGGGTCAGGAACAGATGGCTTGGTTGATAGACTTCACAGGGTGGTCCTTAAGTGCCAATGTGCCCATCAAATCTGCAAGAGAAAGTATTAATATTCTGCAGAACCATTACCCTGAGAGGCTTGCTGTAGCATTTCTATACAACCCTCCTCGCCTTTTTGAAGCATTCTGGAAGGTTTAAAATCCAAGACTACCAAATTTTCTCTGCTTTTTATTTCCAGATGATTAGTGTAGTGTCACAAAGGCATCGCATTAAAGGTTTTGTCGAATTTAAATCAAACTCTAGAGAGTTTCTGTATGCACCCTTTGAAAGGCACTGCTAGATTCTCCTGTGCCAAGTGTCAAACAACTGTGTTGATATGAATTCAAGATTCTATCAAACACTCTTGAGGCAGTCATTAGTTGCTCCAATTCCTGATGGAGATACACTGGCAGACACTACTTTTCTGGTGCACCACTGAGAGGCCATATTCAACTTATCTCTTAGTCCAGCGGCCAACAAAGAATAGAACAGCATAGATTAGTCCCATTTTAAAGTTTGCCTGCTCTCTCATGCCATGCCCGTCTCTTTTTCCATTGCTCTTGGCTCTTGTTTCATCTTTGGCTTGGTACATCATCCATCTGTGCATGAGATGCTGTTACAGTTGTAGAAATGCTTTACATCCATCATTTTGAAGGCTAATATCCCGAGACCCCTTTTTCTCTCACTTCGTTGTGCTGTTACTATGAGTGGATGTATTTCCTCCCCTTTTAAATCCAAGTTATGAGAATTCTCCTGATCCAAGACTGACGCTTCACATTTTTTGGCGCAGGTTGTGAAGTACTTCTTGGATGCTAAGACTTTTCAAAAGGTTAAGTTTGTGTACCCGAAGAACAAAGACAGTGTCGAGCTCATGAGATCATTCTTTGATGAGGAGAACCTTCCTACCGAGTTCGGAGGAAGAGCAAAACTGAAGTACGACCATGAAGAATTCTCTAGGCTAATGGCTCAGGATGATATTAAGGCAGCCAGTTTGTGGGGATTAGATCGGCAACCTGAGAAGGCCTTTCACGATGGGAACAAGCATTCTGGAGCTGAGGTGGCTCCTGAGCCTATTGGGGTTGCACCGCCAGCAAGCTGAGCATCTATACTGCATTCGGTAGGTAGATAAGCAGGCTAACGTGCGCACCCGAATGAACGAACGAATGTGATGGTCGTGAACCCGGCTAGTCAGGATCGGTGGCTGCTAACTGTCTCCGGCTATACGTGATATTATATATTAATACAGAGTACCTACAACTGATGATATAACTAGCATTCTGCTGGTATAACTTCCCCGACACGGGGACCGTCTCGATTTCCATATTGGAAAAAATTTGCACCATTTGGTCCATGAGCTTATAATTATTAAACTTCATTCGATATCTAAATTCGACCCTATACATTCATTGCATTCTTTTTCTCTCAACTTCTCTTCTTACGGTCAATTTAGCCTCTCTGTCAGAATTGCTGAACCGGGTAACAGGTCAAGTTCAGGGTTACCCCAAAACTTCTTTCCCGTGCTCGGTATGGGCTTATGTCTATCATTCACAGGCTTTGCCAAGTTGGAATTGTCTGGATGCCGTTAGCCAAACCTTAGCAGCGGCTGTTTGCCATCTCTAGCTGATCACATTGAAAAGAAATGAGACAGACGCTGACATGTTCTAATCAAATTGAATGCTGCTCCAAATTTTAAGGATCTCTAATTTCATTATTCCTTTCATCTTTCTTTCTGGGAATAGTTTCCATATGCCGAGGACCGCTTGAGGTATGTATAGTTGATGTTGCAGAAAGATTTACTGGTCCGCGCGCTCCTCTGTAGTTGGCTGAGGATCCTTAAACCCTTAACGCTTTACCTTCTTCAGGTTCTTCTTTTTCATGTGTTTTGTGAGTCTATATAGCCGAAGTATCATGCCCGACAGAAGAGTCCGCTCCTCCACCGATATAAAGAGTATTCTAATACTCTTGACAATGCACAAAAAAGTGATTTTTATCGCTGAACATTACCAAGTTCCAGGAAAGAAACCTTTTTACACGTTAACGAGCCACTCAGGTACATATATGCATCCCCCTGTGAGATCAACTCAACTCAACTCAACTGCCCTCCAAGATTCATTGAATCTACACATCCTTTGCCTCCCTCTAAACAGAGAAGATACCACAAATAAAGCACACGAAAATTTGCTCACGTTTGACCATGGAAATGAAACACTTTGAGCCAAAACCTTCAATGAGAGAAAGCACATTGGACTGGAATGCCAGGAGGGCAGAATCTATGAGGTATCCGCAGATCACAGATTGTAGTGTAGAACTTAGAGAGGCGATGTCCTACATGAGCCGCCTTCTAAAGTTCCCAGTAGTTGCTTGGTAAGTACGCACCAGCAGCCCTACTCCTATGCCGACCCCAACGCATATGCCAAGCCCAATTCCAACTCCAACTCTCACTCCGGCATTGAACCATGAGAGTTCGCCATCTTCGTATTCCATGAGTTCCGACCTCCGCCAGTACATGCTGTAGTCCTCATCAATTTCTGGCTTGTAGTTTATGTATTCTGCAACCTGCAATAATGAATCAGCGGTCATTTCGACTGTGAATGCTTTGCTACACGCAGATCAGGGATCATGCTGATGAGGAATACTTTACTACACCCAGATGCGCTAGGAGCTTCATAAAGCTTGTTCTTGAGCAAAAATTGAACTGAAAGGTCAACACATGAGTGGCTAATCAGTTGATGCAACAGCATCCGCTGTGCACCTATTGACTATGTGCAAATGTATAAACGTATCCTTGCCCTGATATATCCTATATATTGTGATGTAACAGACAAGGAAAGAGGTCCGAAGTTCAAAATCCAGCTTCAACAAGCAAACATACTAACTAATCACTTGATACACCACCTAAAAGGTGTTAGATTGCCTGTCTAAGAACTGCTCATATGTTCCATCATTTCTTTGATTTAACAATGCTCATTGAACATCTTTGCGTGCAGAAACAAGAAATATATCCGGCACACTCTATAAGAAGACCATAACAGAACTTTTTCATATATATATGACAAAACCAAATTCCCAGCACCATGGATGTATGGAAATTAACTTCTATAAGTGTCATCTGCATCTGCTGAAAGCAACTTGAAAAGGCACACGTCATTGAGAAACTTCGTACAGATTGTAGGATAAAATATTTCACGACAAGGGAAACAAAGTATGAAGCAAGCCCGAGACAGATATTAATATCCCTGATGGACTTACAAACAATGCATTTTTTTTTTTGAATGATGAAACCAAGAACAAACAAGCCTTGTAAAAATAAGCATGCATTGACCAAAGTAAGAACGTGGTGTACCTAAGAAATAGAGACAAAGATGCAAAAACGGTTTTTTTTCAACCAACATATAATCATTTAGGAGACAAAGTACAAATTTGTGAACACCAGAGAAAGTCTATTATCTGCACCTAGGGGTCATATAATCTAAGTGAGAAGAGAGAGAATGGCCCTGCACTTGGATGTAGAGATATTCCTCAGTATTCTCAGAAGGTGAAGGCATCCTACCTAATGACGTATGATTTCACATCTTTTAGGCAAATCAAACACCAGAGAGATTTGAAAGTCAGATGCCAAACTGCGTGACACTGGAACATAATTTTGATGACACCCTAGCCTAGTTGTGCAGTTCAGACCGCTCATTAATCCAATTACAAATGTTATAAATTCTTTACAAAGTCATTCCACACAGTTATAGGGTTCCGTTGAACTTTTTGGCATGTTAATGCATATTCTGAAAGATTGTAGATTATCAAGGACAATAACAATATATGCTGAGAAATCAGAGGAACCGTATGGGCAGCAACAGAGGATTTGAAACCCATAACATCATGGCAGTAAGCGTAAGACATTGGGATATTGTTGTCAATTCTTATATTACATAGACATGGTCCCAGATGTGGATAAAGTTGGTCATGTTGTGGGTCAACCAAGGCCCCCATATGATACACTCCCCAGAGAATAGGATACTAAAATAATGTGACAAACCAGAAAGGACATGATTCCCTTAAGACATGTCGCATCTTGTGCCTTCCCATACCCCCATGATTCATATAGGATAAGATCCAATACTCTGTCAAGCGTCAGTGATTCAACGAACATGGGGCCTCTGCTAAAAGAAATGTCTAAGGATTGGAAGCATGTTGGCAGCTGTAACAGCACGAAACCTAGAGATATTGTTCCTCTACCTCTATGATTCAAGGATAAAAACTGTGTAAAGAATAACATCCATTCCCTCCCGCTCTCAACCACCCCACCCCACCAAAATAATGTAAATGAATAGACAATTAAAAAAAAAAAAATTAGCAAGGGAGTGAAATGTTGTGCTAATTTCTAACTACCAAAATTCCGAGAGTCAATGGTTGCGCCTACTAAACTTTACAGTTCATGTGCAAGCTGATAGGGCAAAGAAAGTCTGACACATGTAAAGCACACAATAAGTGAGGGCAATGAGAATGACAAAACCCTAAGAAAAGAAAAATGAGGAATACAAATGGAAACATGACGAGCTAAACATGATATGCATTTTACTCTAGAGTTATGGAATGAAGCGAGCTCCAAAGACTTAAAACCAGTACAAAAATGCTGGCCTGCATTCATTTCTGAAGGAACATCTAAAGGCACAGTACATTTGGGAGTAGAATAAAGGCATTTGGGAGCACACTACATTATGGTTATCACAGCTTACCTGTAAGTCCAGTCCTGGCGAGTCATCTTTATGAAATTCACTAGTTTCGTCCTCGGGAATGGCATCCAGCATGCCTTTCCTAGTGTGTTTCTTCCGCAAGCTAATCTGCAATGTATTCGTCAAAATTATTGGATTTCCTGCAAAGCATCCTGTGACATAAACCTCAATAGTTGGAGGCAGCGACTCCGGTCCCATGTTATGTTCATCCTTCAAGAAGCCATTGCCAACCGCCATCTCGGATTGACATTTCATGCTCCATCTCTTTGCATTGCCTTTTGATTCCCCCGTGGAGCCATAACTAGAACACATCTCCAAAACCCCCGAGAGAATTTGATCATCTCTGTCAAAAACCTCAAATTTCACACTCCCTGTCAACCTTAGAGTATCAGTGCTCACGAACGTGGCCTCTTCTGATTTCTTGTCAATCCTGTCCCTCCTGAGAAGGCACGAGACTCCATCCGAATATATGCTACTTCTGGTGCCATTCACTTCGAGTAAAGTCTCAGGATCTAAAGGCATGTGATTAAGAGTGAGCGATTCGGGGGTCATGTCATTAACCTGAAAATTACTGATCCGAACATAGAACACTCTCAAGTCGAACCAAGCCGACGACAACTTGGTGCAGGGTTGGTAAGCAGAGTATCTGATCAGCTGGAGGCCATTCTTATCCGTTGCTTCTCCATTCGGGCTTCCATAGAGACCCTCCATGCTTCAGGAGCCAAATCTCACCGAAACCCTCCACTGTGGATCAAGAGAGTAACATGGGGATGGAATGGATTATACAAGATGGAATCACCTGGATGATAAAACCTGATCCATAAGCAACACTCCAATGAACATTCAGAAAGATTTTAAACAGCATATCGCGAAAAAATTGCGTCGATAACTGAACAGAAAAGCGAAATTATCTCAAATGGTCAGAGGCACAGCTAGAAAAATCAGAGAGAGAGGGCGGGAGGGAGAGAGAGAGAGAGAGAGAGAGAGGTTTTGCCAGGTATAGATGTGTGAGAAGAAAAATCAAAAACAGAAAAAAGAACCCTGTAATTAGCAACTAAAAGCCCTGATAAAAAGGAACAGCAAAGAACAGATCACAGATGCTACGAGCATCCTAGTATGCAGCCTCATTTGTAGGAAAATATACCAAATAAGCCAGAGGACCAAAAAAGATATGCATCCGTTTCCTCCTTTTCCTCTTGTTTTCATGCATATGAAACAGAATAACAACAGAGCAGAAAATAACACAAAGCCATTCCCAACCGAGCTCAGAAACAAGATGAGAGAGAGAGAGAGAGAGAGAGAGAGAGAATTAGTTCCCTCTTTTCCGGAAATTGAGGTCATGAACGAAACATTCTGCACTTGAAATGCCAAGAAAATGCAAGATCAGAGAGAATTAGAGGCTTACGGCGACGGATGAATCGAGAGCGAACAGGGAAAAAGCAGCAGCAACAGAAGCAGCAGCCGCCAGCGAAATCTAGAGCGAAGCGGAGAAGAATTCACTTGTCCATCTCAACTCAAACCAGACAAGAATCCCACCAAGAAGCAATACTCACGTCACTCCAAAACTATCTTTCTCTCTCTCTCTCTCTCTCTCTCTCTGTGTGTGGGTATAATATTGGGATAAATTAAAATTAAAAAGAGAAAAATATAATGCCACATATATGCTTACAAAACTGCCGGCTCTTCACCAGATACACCCACGTACGCACCATGCCAAGACCCTCTGGCCCTCCTCTCTCTCTCTCTCTCTCTCTGGCTTGATGCTGAATCGGAGACGCACGTAGATCGCATATATTTCTCTCTCTCCTTTTCTAGGCGCACGTCAAGATCACGTTTTTACATCGTCAATCGACTCACCATATGAATCTCTCTCTCTCCACTGAGTGTAAAACCCAGCAGTTACAACTCGCTTTCGATCAAAAAGATTGGGACCCTTTGCTTCCTCCGCCATAAATTCGCGGCCCCGAAGATTCTTGTGATATACCCACCCAAAAAAATTCCATCTTTTTTCTTGTTAATCCATGAATCTCTTCACAGGGGTGACGTCGTGCCTTCAGGCACCCGTTAAGGATCTACGCTGTACATAGCCGACTTTCATGTTATCTGTGCACTCTTCAGGTAACTAAAAAGTACAAAGATCTTTAATTTTCTTTTAAAAAAAGCAAAAAGTAGAATAGGTTGTTTACTGAGATTATCAACCGCGTGGAAAATCTTAAATTAGTATATCTTATCATCATTAATTTTTATTAAATTGCATTAATATTACAAAAAGTCATTATATCTATAATAAACAGAGAGCAAAATTAACTATCTAATTCAATAATTTTGACAATAAAATTTAATAAAAATTAACGAAAAATAAATTCATTGTAAGCATATCATTTTGGAATTATCGATCATAATTTTTCGTCACATTGATCCTTCTTTTTTCACCTTTTGATTTTCAATGCACATGATGCACGTAACAAGGAGACAAGTGCCCTGAAAATGCTAATTTTTTTTTTTTTTAATTAATTCGTGTGCTCAACAAGTTTCCGTGAGTTTGGCAAAATCTCACGAGCCCCTCCACGACTTGTCCGGAGACAGTGACATTTGATACTTTCTTCCTTTTTATTTGTTTTTGACGTTTTTGTAGGATTATTATATTGAGAGGATGTAACGTAATATGGGCTTTGGATCTGACCATCACATGTTCTATTGTCGTCGTCTTCGGCGTCTTGATCTTATCCAGAGACGAGATTTTGCGTCCACGAGGTTGGACGGCGTCATGGGGTCTTGCCAAGGTCTTTGAAAGGGGCCGTCGAATGCTTGGCCACCAACTAACGCCGAATTCACGTCGACACGTTTGATCATGAATTGCGTGAAGGACGAGGAAAGCCGTAATTGCATGAAGGACGAGGAAAGCCTTACGACTTTCCTTAAAATTTCACGAGTGGTCGTGCTCAGCGTGAAAAAAGGACAAAAATAAGATGAGCTGCATAGTGGATCAGCCCTTGTTTAATTCATCGGTTCAACGATCCAGAATTTGCGCTCTGCTTGAAAATTTATATACTTGTTATGACGCAGTCACTTTGCTTCAAAGAGTGACCGAAGAACATCGTTCAGAAGCAAAATGTGTCCAGATAAGATCATCTCATGAAGTCCTTTCTAATGTACATTCAGTGGCAGTGAAGTCAATTACCATTGCCATGAAAACCCAGAAGATGTGAGATCCAGAAGGGAAAACAATAACAAAATTGGAAACATATGCATGAGCTCGTGTTAATAAGAACAAAGCAATGCTACGCCGCGAAAAAAATCAAGAGAACGTCGTCGCTCTCTTTTCTATACAATGGGAGCAAAATTCGCCTTTGATGGTGATTTCTATTATGAAAAAGTATGGTCAGGGATTTACGGTATGGTGGAATCTGTGTTTCTACCGTCCTAAAGTGAATGTTGATTATTCGATCGTTGCCCTCATGGTCGCCATGCGGTTTTTTGCGCGCAGATGATACCCTCCGTATCCTTAGCGAAAGTCATCCGAATCTCCCAGTGCAGGCTTTTCAATATACCTTCCAGCGGATCGAGTATCTCGACCTTGTCACGTATAATCGCCCAACCTCCAGGCCTCAAGACTCGATCCATCTCAACAACAATAGCCACCGGTTGCCTACACCTGTATAGAAGGAGAACCAAAAAGGAAGCTAAATAACCAGAAAGTTGTTGGATTCAATAGGCTCGACACACGCACGCACGCGCAGACACACACACCCACACATAGAGAGAGAGAGAGAGAGAGAGAGAGAGAGAGAGACCAATTGTCCACACATCAGATTCGGGAAAATGGATCCGCAATTGCAGAAGAGCTATTGCCCATACAAAATAACATGAAAAACGAGATGATAAACATTTGCATGTTTTTCAGCAGGGGAAAATCTGCTACATAAATGAACATCTCAAACTGGTTAAGCGTAATGGCATGATGGTAGTCCATCCTATGAAAATACGAGACAAGAAGTACAGCATAGATAAAACCACGCTGTATCATATGTGTAGCATTATCCCCATCAGGTTCTCTTTGTTGAAAAATTGCTTCACATAAAATTGTATAGGCAGAACTGGTCACATCACATAATGCGGTATCAATGCCCTTCAAAGCAGCAAGGGGGAAAATCAAGTATGACAAATAGACCAAAATCATTTGGTCTCGAATAAAATTAATTCAATTAATTCTATTGTCAAATCAAGGCCAATCAATGTTCGGAAATGATGGCCAGTAAAGAAGCAGTCGACTCTATTAAGGTACAAAAATCCTATCTCATAATTTTTGGGTGAAATATTTTCATACTTATAAATGCAATGCTTGGTGCAAGTTTTGTATTGTCTGTGAGAAAGTATGCATCTTATGTTTATCAATCAATATTACCAAGTAATCCCGCGCAAAGCACAGGCCACAGCCTAGTAAAATAATAATCTGAAATTTCAGAACCTGAGTACTATTATAGTTAACCACATTTCAGAGCATTCTATTTGACCAAGGACCCAAGCAGTATTCAGTGTGCACTGTTTGATAATTATTTTGAGATGACAAGGTAGAATACTGAAGTCTCTAAAGGAAACACAACACCATTGCACGTAAGTATTCCATAAAAGATTTAGCCATATGAGAGAAAAGTTCATTCTACCCTGTTTTTGAGCCTAGAGAGGAGATGATCAACATACAAAAAGATCATATGATCTTGGATAAGTACTGAATGACTCACCCCTCATGACTCACACTATTGCACATGAGTATTCCAGATAAGATGCAAAAAGCCATATGAGAGAAAGGTTCATTCTAACCTGTTTTTGAGCCTTGAGAAGAGATGATCAGCATGCAAAAGATCATATGATCTTGGATAAGTACCGAATGACTCACACCAATCATGATAAACACCAACAAGACCACGTTCATATATGAAAGGCAGTGTATTTGGAGCGTGCACGGGGACCACATTCATCACCCACACCTTTTGCTGGGAGAGAGCTGCTGCAAATCTGTGCATGGTATATTTTTAATGTCAAAATCATAAGTCACACATTAGAAATACATGAAAGCATGTGCATTTTTGTGCCAAAAAAAGAAGCGGATTACACGGTGCATTAACACCATCTACATTTTCTATCATCTCCTATTTGCACAGATACACTATAAATAATAAGACTTGCATACCCTCCATAAATTGCTTTCATGTCCATTACATTCCGGACATTTGACCATTCTATGCCCATCCCTGTGAGATAAGACTTCTCAATAATAGCTTTCCAGTGGTTAGTGTCAGCAACCAGTTTATCCTTATTATTCATCCAGTCAGGAAAAGTTTCAAGCCTCTTGGGCCACTCTTCAGGCCATTCTGTTCCGCGCTCTTCAATTGAAGCTGGAATGGTGTGCAAGCAAGTTCTAATAGGAACATACCTGTCAATTAATGGAGCAATTTACAGTTCAGCAGCTGAAAAACACTTGCAACATAGTAACATGCTGATGAGCTAATTGGAGAACAAAAACTGAGAGAAAGAAAAGAATTCTTAATTGGCATGAGTACTCGTTCTCAAAATGATTGTTTTCTCCTTCCAATGGCACTTGGCATTGGGATCGCTCTTATAACAACAAAAAACCAACAACAACCAAGCCTTATCCCACTAAGTCGGGTTGGTTATATAAATCCTATTACGCCATTGCACTCAATCATTTGTTAAATATTCTGTGAGCTCTAGATGTTCCAAATATCTCTGTCTCCTTCCACATCCTAAAGACCTTCCACAATGCCTTTTAACCAATGCATCCAATCCTTGTTTACATCGCCCACCGAGGCATTTGGAGGTCTTTGTTCAACATGCCCAATTAATCTCGGACAGCCTTTTCTCACCTTATCCTAAATGGGAACAACACCTACTTTTTCCCTAACATATTCATTTTCAATATTATCTATAATCGTGGGCTCACACATCATGAAGCATCCTCATCTCCACTACACCCATTTTGTGTATATGCTGTGGCTTAACTGCCCAGCACTCTGTGCCATAAAGCACTTCTAAGTGGCATTTGGTCACATGAAACCCCAAATGCACTTCTACACTTCATTTATCCCGCCTGTACTCTATGGGTGAGATCTCCATCTATTTTATTGTCTTTTTGTAGAATGGATCCGAGATATGAAAAATGTTCACTCCTTGGACTTCCTTATCTCAAATTTCACCGGGGTTTGTTTGAACATCTGCCCTTACGAAAATTACACACCATAGTAAGGACAAAAGTTGAAAGGACCCCTTTCTTGATGAAAATTGGATCGTGCAAATTCCATCATCACTGTAGGTGCAGGACCATAGTAAGCATACTATTTCACGCTATTACCTCTTCCTTAAGCTTCTCCCATTGGATTCTAGGCGACATTATATTTTCCATCTGGTCCTTTGTTTGGCATGGGCCCACTGTTACTAATATTGCTTGTTGCAGGCCACATGCATATGATTACTAGAGTTATTAACTGATAAATAGGGTAAACACAACGTTGGGATGTCACCACTGATGGAATCAATCTGTTACCTCACAATAATGCCGCACAGTTTTAGCAATTAAAAAAAAAAAAAAGGTTCCAAAAATCTGTGCCACTCAATCAGGAGCACACTTTCATCTAATATACACTACCTCAAATACGAAGCTCCCAACAAATTATATAGTTCAATCCAATTTCAATTGTGTCCGCTCTGGTCATGACTTGCAAGCTTAAAGGACAAGAACATTCCTAAGTCATATTTACCCCTCATATCTTACTTTTGAGTGAATAATTACTCAGCAGTAAACATTAGAAGGGAAAATAATAAATAAGTACCGGAAGCTATTTATACATCAATGAACAATCCCAGCTTACCAGGCAGCATCTGGATTTTCATTTTCTTTGCACAGAGGTGGATTTTTCTTCCTTCTCAAATCATATATATCATTTGACTCTGGCTTCTGATATATCTTGACACCCAGTTCACTGTCTTCATCAGTTTTATGGGCCAGTATATTCCAACAGATAGATGCAGTTAATGTGGACATGGCTGGAAGAAGTTTATACATTAATGAATCAAAATGAGAATTCTTGTAATGTGTGATGCAGTATGACAAAAACTAAAACAGCTAGCCTGTGAAGAAAGGCCTCATTGCTAGTTGACAAGAAAGACTTGACAAACATTTCAGACAGCAGAAAGTGAGTTGAGCATGTACATGGGGTGGGGGTGGGGGGAAGTCAGTTGTCTTCATTGTATATCAATAAATAGGACCACGAAAACCTAAAGTTGACCTGCTTATAAATCACTAAAACAATGATGAAACCAACCTTCAACTTCTTCGACACTCTCATGCTGACTCGACAAAATAAAGTACCCATTGGGCCTCAAAATCCTATTCATCTCCAGTAAAAGCTTGCCCCCTGCATTTATTACAAGAAAAAATTTAATTTGATGACAATAGCAACAAACTACATGTAACAGATAAAGAACCAACATAGAAAGAGAGACAGAGAGAAGCATAACGTACCATTATGATGCCATGGTATACTGCAGCTTCCACAGTGTATAGCATCAAAAATCATACTAGGAAAAGGAAGCCTTCTAGTTCCAAAAGGGCTAACTACTGCAGGAAAACCACGTTCCAGAGCAACTTGAGCTAAATCTACAAGGTCATCTTTCAAGCCTAGGGATAAAACGATCACGTCCTTGTCAAGTAGAGAAGCAACAAAGCTTGAATCGGTGCACCCGATGTCCAATACAACACGTATGTTCTTTCCCCATTCAATATCCGGTACCATCTATAAATCCCGATCAAATTTGAAAGGAAATTAACAGCCTAGCATTATAGATAAATAGCACCAATAGCTTGCAAACATATAGTGGATAAAGCATCATGACAGCAAATCAGACATGTTTATGCATAATGACATTAGTAATTCGCCAGGTTAGCAATTAAACTTGTATGCAAAGCAGTATAGCTGATGCAGGATAGATTTAGTCTTGCCTAAACATCAGATTTTTCCATATTCTGTTTATGTGCAAGGACAACAGCATTATGAAAAAGTTTTATTGATTGACATTTGATTAGTTGCTAGACAGGATCATGGGCTGCACTCTTAAGGAAATCCATCATGCCAGATGTAAAATGTTGAGGTAAGATAACTGGATTATTCACTAAGTGGCGAAGGTGTAAGATCCATAACCATAAGGTACTGGAGATGCAGATATATGGTGGCGATGAGGTGGAGACCCTTTGCAAGAGTAATAGTGAAACATCACTTAGATGCTACTGCTGTTGACTATTAGAACAAAACTAGGTTAAACATCAACAATGGAACAAATGACAAACAGCATCACCATAGAAAATTTTGTGGGCTTTTGTGCAATTATTCGTCATATTCTGACACCCATAGGTTATTTGAAAGGCAGGGAAGCCTGTAGCTAGCATGTGCGCCCCAGAGATGCTTCTGGGAAAAATTACACAATCGCACATATTTTCAACATACACAATTCAACTAAGCCTTTTGGAGATGGTGTTTGTGCCAGGAAAATAAAATAAAAAAAAGAACAAACAGAATTCATAGCTCCTTTATATAAGTGGAAAATGAGAGGCCTGATCACGTGCACCCAGAATAAAGGCAATGAAAGCAAAAATATGTACTTCAGGATAGCAGGAATGGAATTATAGATAAGAAAGGAAAATCTGCTTGCACAAGTTATGGCATTGACTATAGTTTGAAAACTAAGCTAAAAGTGGAAAATAATTAAGCAGTACACAATATAAGTAGAATTAAAGACGTCAATATATACCTCTTCAATAAATTCAAGGTAGTGAAGAACACCCCCTCTATATTCAGACTGGTTTGAAGGAAAGATTAGATATTCTCCTGATTCTTTCACCCAATTGTGTTTCTTTATGAATTCAGCAAGTTTTGGATGTGCCACATTCTTGTGGAATATCTGCAAGAGATTGCACATTAGCACTGAAGAGAGGTCTCGGCTCAGAAAGCCTAGAAAGCTCCATCAGATCATGGTTCTCACCTTCAATTTGCTCTCAGGCCACCCGACTGGAGTCTCGTAACCCCCATGAGGAAGAGGAACTAAGCACACTGGAGGCACTCTTGGGCAACTTCTCTCCGTATGTCGATAACTCCGGAGCCTTCCCAAACCACCCTCATTATCAATACAAGGAAGGTAATTATGCTTGCTTCTCGTGCTACATAATTTCCAACTATAGTGTGCTTTCGGATCAAATACTGGACCCTTAATCTTCCTCTTCTGCCCCATACTTTTTGACCCACCATTATCTTCTTCCACTTTCTCCGCAGCTTCTTGATCCGTTAATTCAACGACATCTGCACCTGCTTCCGTCTCTTCATTGGACTCGCCTTCTCGATTCACACCTTCTTGATCTTCCTCCTTGCCATCCATCACCAGTTCTTCTCCTTCTTCTTCTTCTCCTCCATCCTCATCATCCTTCTCATTCTGTAACTCTCCGCCCTCAGACACATCAACCGCCTTTTCCTCTTTCCTCTTTCCCTTGGGCGACTTCGAACCGGCCTTCTCCTTCCTCTTGTCAACCGCCTGCTTCTCATTTCTCTCTCGCGATCCACGAACATCATTAGACAAAGAATTTCCGCGGTCCACCACCTCCTGGCCCTTACTTTCCAAATTAGACCCAGATTTCGCCTCACCATCCTCTTTACTTCCCTCCCTTTTCGCCGACTCCACCTTCTCCGACCGATTCCGGGACTTACTAACAGCCCCTGCACCAGCCGATATCGGCCCGCTTATGTCGTCGAAGCTCTCTCTCCGAATGGTCAGGGAAGACGAAGACGACGAGAACATGGACCATATGAACACGAAACACAGCCCTAGAACGGCCACCGCCGTCATCTTCACGCACAGCCCGCGCGGCTTCTTCGCCTGGCGAACGAACCGAGCCAAAGCCATTTCTACTCAAGAAACAAATCAGCGCATTGTACAGAAGGAACGGAAGTTTGCTAAAAGACGACCGCGCGGCGAAGCGAAGCGAGATCCGTCCGCACGGTCTACCGAAGTAAAGCGGGAGTGAAGGGCGCCGAGATCACGAAAGCGGAGAGGAGGAGGAGGAAAATCGAACGGCGCGAACGAGACGGGCGTCGAAACGTCGGACGGCAACGAGCGGCGGAGATGAGCGGATCGCGAGGAGGCGAGGGAGAGCTGGGATCTAGCGATGCGCCATTGTCGATCTGGTGCGGAAAGAATGAAGGACTGAGGGAGGAAGTTGAAATGGCGTTGTCCGAGGAAGGACAAGAAACCTTCCTATTCTCTCTCCTGTCGTCTTTCAATTTTTCGTTTTTCTTCTTCTTTTTCATTTCGGAGGGTACGAAAACAAAGCCAAAAGTCTCTGGTTTAGTCCATGTGCATGGGATTTAATTATTAGTTAACCGCTAATTACTTAGATTTCATGTGATTATCGTCTTCATTTTACAAATTCGGAACGTTTTCGGTTGCACCTGATTTGTAAACCCTGTGCACGCAATAACTTTCTTCATTTGGCTATTTACAACTTTATGTTCTATATCTTTGTAATTACATCATAAATTGTCAATTAAATCAAGTAATTTTTCTCTCTCGTGATAAATACAAGCTTGTGGTTGAATCGATAAGAATGTAGAGTCGGGAGAAAGGGGACGGAGTAATGTAGAGCGATATATTGTTCGAATTTCAGTTGATTAATCGGGCTTTACGAAAAGTAGACTTTTTTTTGGGTAAGTTAAGGATAGAGGGAAAATGAAAAGTGGGGCCTCCAAGGAGTTAGGCAAGTGCGCAATCAGACTGACGGTGTCTCTGTCCTTATTTTTCTGGGTCGGAAACTTACTCTCGCTAGATTTCTGGCCCATCTTCGTTGGCCCAATTAGCAGATTCCTCTCTTTTTCGTGTGTAATTGGGCCATACTCGTGTGCCTTCCCTTCAGCATAGTTGAAACACAGGCTCGAAATTAATCAGATAGCAGGCGCATATTTATTTAATTTTTTTTTTGTATAAAGATAATCGTTTATATCGCTTAGGTGAGCTGAAAAAACGACAGAATTGGTGGCATGAGAAATCGAATTGGCATATTTGAATGAGTTTCGTGTTCATATCTCGTGTTCTATTTGATTTCTAGTTCTTGCATAGGTACATCAAGCAATTCCCAGCCTGTGGTTTCGTAAATGAGCCCTAAGATATAGTTTGATTGTGCTCGGTTGGGCCTCAGCATGGTTTTTTCACATAATCTTGCTTCCGCTTCTGATTTTCAAAGCATCTTTGTGTGTACCGCATGATTCCTAAAAACCGGGAGCTTGAGGAATGTCAGCATCGAAAAGTGAGAGCTCCGACCATTTTGGAATTCCACCAAAGATGTACTCTTTCGGTCGATAATCATCGCCGGCATTCCCTCACCTGCAGAACAGGCTGATCACGGCACCAGAGCATTCGCAAGTCGAATATGTAGGGAGGTACTTATGTTTTACACCCCCTCATTCGTGTACGGTGTCAACAAAATCTTCAGTTTCGGTTTCCATGCCTATGACCTTGTCGATAATATGTGCAGCCTATCCGAATTGCAGGTCATCCTTTTCTATCATATAAATTCTCAGAGCCAGCCAGCTTCTTCCGCATCATGGAAACGTAATAAAAGGCCACGAACATCTTTTAGCCTGTAGCTTTTTGTTCATGGCTTGGAAGATACATCAGCAACATCGTTTGCTTCCATCAACGAGCAAACTTCTAGAGGAGTACCAAATTTCAGCTAACCTTTGTCTGAGATCAAGAAGGATGGTTCCCGAAACTCTGACCCGTTCATCAGATCAGATGTGAATCTTCCTATTCACAATTTGAACACGATCAAGCTGCTATAGAGGAGCAAAAAACCAATCCATTCCGTGCCTATATTCACCTGTGTCTTGTCTGATGCAGATCGAAAGGTTTGCATACCACTACCCTGGCCAAGTTTCCAACTCGAGCCTGCATTCAACCGAAACAAATATTAGTTGGGCACTCATAGAGGTTGGTGCTAGCTCATGAAGTTCAACAGCAATACAATGGGTAAATGATGATCGTTTGTGTGAGGCTCATATCTTTTCGTCATTTCTTAGCCACGATTTCCATTATAAAATCTTATGCAGATTTCCTTACTAAACTAATCTCAAGCATCAACTTTCATATTGCAACACTCCGTGGGCGATTGATAAATTTCACATTGTCAATGGCAGGACAACATTATGAACAAAACTCTATCCAGGAAAGTATTGAGCACCAATACATGATGAGTTTAAAGATAAAAACTCAAGTGTGATGGCAAATAGTTGACATGAGACAGCTCTTATATTGATCAATTTCACAACTTGAGCTACCCTTGAGTTTATACTTTGCATCTTTCTTTGATATTGAACTACAGTTCCGATTCCAGAAATGTATCTACAAGCATGCTATATATCTCTATGCCACCTAAATAACATTGGCAAGTCGCTTTCCAATTAACAAGACTGGCATACGTCACATGGTACTCAATATTGTGAGAATGAGTTATTGGAAGTGCAAAACCTAGGTATCGACTTGACAAGCAAGAATTATCCCCATTTGGTCTAGACTCAGCACTTGAAATCGCTATGCAAGACGTAACTAGATAGTTTTGACAAGTTAGCTAGTTAATCTCCAAGCATAAAATGCAACGCTTAAACATCCATGTCCATCCAAAAGGCATTGAATGTCACAAGCAATAATCTTATGGAGGCCGATATCAAGCTACAAATTCAAAAACAATAACTTCTTAATGCAGCCTGAAAGATATATTCTGTTCCATTTCCACGTCGCCTGGCTCCACGATTTTGCTCTTCTTGTTATTTTTTTGCATGAAACAGTTCAATGCACCTGATCAGCAAAATATTTAGGAACAAAAAGATCATTGGAATGCAAAAAACACAATGCAGTTCTACTTTATGGCAATCTTTCAGCTGATTGCTTTACTTCCTTTTGATCCTTTGTAAAATTACCAATCTCGCCATGCATTTTGAACGTGGACTTTCATGATTCCAGCACTTAAGTAGGAGGAAAGTGCTATGCCTCCATCATTCAGCAAAGAAAGGATCTCTCGTCCTGCATATTCCTCGCGATATGGTACCATGTAAGGATACTTCGTTTCCATAAGTAGAATAGACATAAGATTCACATTCAATTCATAGTTTCGCCTTTTCTTTTAGCAGGTATTCCAGCATAACTTTTCTTAAAGGCTGACGGTGCAGAATAGGTCCCTCTAAAGAACTTTCCCAGTAGTGAAGGTTGTGGCATCAGTTTCAAAGGTGTCAATTTTGCAGGAATTGTTGACCGACCCTTCCCTATCATGATAAGAATCTAAGCTGGCTCATCTACCTATCAGGAGCCAAAGATTGTTGCTCCAACTTGTAGGGAAAGGACCACGCGACCAAACAGCAATATCTCTCAAGCCCATGATAGAGAAACAAAATTATTCTGAAGCAACTACTTTATGCTATACACCTTTTCTAGGATGATAAGGATTCGAAAATCGAAATGCATCCATTTGTCTCATACACTATGGGGATGGTGAGAATAGATATATTTTACATCCCAGAATTGATAGCATGATGAATCTCAACCCCAATAGACTTTATCGAGGTGAAAGGTTATTTTGACAAAAAAAAGAATGATCGCAGGTTGAACAGTTCCCTGATTATCAATCGCCACGCCCTTTGAAACTGATGCCACAATGCTTTTACAATTGTTAGCAGAATATAACAAGCAATGAGAATTTGAAATTAGTAATAAAATTCTTGCATATCTATAACTGAACTTTATAGACTCTTTATCAAAGACAAATTAACCTCATCAAGCAATGCAGAGGGTTTCAATGGAAGCTCACTTTAGAAGAAGATGCAGGAAGGGGCAAAAATTGGGTACACAAAGCTGAATTAATAAAACAACAAGAACATTCCTCTCTTTCCCTTGTAATTTACTTTTTCAGTAGTCTTGGTGAAATTTTGAAAAGTAGAAAGCTGATTCACTCATGTAGATGAGATGATCAAAATATTTGAGATGATTTTTTAGTCCTGAAGTTGCCATAGTTCCTTTCGAGTTGCATTATTTTCTCATTGTAAACACACAGGTATCATTTTGGACCACATCATATTGGACAAATTACATTATGAAAGCCAAGTACTTCTTTATTTATAAGATTTGACCAGGATGCTTCCAATGGAATTGCCAAGAAGGTCTTCCCTATCCTTGTTGTCAGGCTAAAAGGCTAACTACATGTTCTTAATCGTGTTGCACCTCGCTTCCAGCCCTTTTTATGTACCCTATTTCTAATTGTGCAGTGGATTAACTAGAGGGGAATTATAATCATCTCATAAGTACTCTCCTTGTATAACTTTCTTCCAATATTTCCCTTGTCAGCATCAACCCCCACCCCAATTATCTTCTTTCATCTTCCATTTAAATATTGATGGATAACTAACTTGTTTGGTGCATTTACTTGCCTACAACACTTTACCAGAATTAATAATTCTCACTTTGAACTTACAGACGATACTATTTCCTCCATGTCAATTTTCATTCAGGTTTTTTCAGTGCATTTGCCAGGCGTTGTGACGCTTGTTCTTCCCATTTATAAAAATCCCTTGTTGCACATCCATCGGACTATACACCACAGACAAATGGCTTTATCCTGGTAAGGTGACTCACAAGAACAATGGACAGAATCCTTAAAGCTCAGGAGAGAGATATAGGAGAGAGATATGAATTGATTCTCTAATGATCAATTTGAACACTTTCTTTCAAGGATTTGAAATGCAGTATGATTTATCTAAAAGTATCACCTTTCACAGGGGTCCTTATCAGAGTGCAGAAGTCACTTTCATCGGCAGAAGAACAGCCCAAGTGTTAAAACTTGGCACGGAGGGACACTTAAGTGCCAAAACTTCGGAAATGTACACTTAAATGCTAGTTTCGGAGTAAAGTGGATCACTTAAGTGCCACTTCGGCCAAAATCCGGCCAAATTGCGACGTGGCAATTTTTCGGCGAGTTGGGTGCAAAACAACGTCGTTTTGCATGCCGATGTGGCGAGAAAATGCAAAAACAACATCGTTTTGTGTCGATATGTAAATAATTAATATAAAAATTAATTAAATTAAATTTAAACTTAATTTTATTTAAAATATTATTAAAAAAAAGGTGGGGGGGGGTGAAGGGGACGGCCGAGGGCGGAGCCCTTGCCGCCACGCCTCCTCGCCGTCTCCGGCCCTTCCCGGCGACGGCGGGGAGGTGGCAAGGGCTTGTGGGCCCTTGCCGCCAATCGGCCGGCGTCACCGGGCCCCCGGCCGTGGCCCGGCGACCCGGCCGATGCTCCCCCACCGTCGCCGGCCCTTCCCGATGACGGTGGGGAGGCGGCGAGGGTCGCGGCCCTCACCGCGCCGTCGGCCGGGGCCGTGACCTCGGCCAACCCTCCCCCCTTCGTCGCCGGCCCTTCCCGACGGCGATGGTGAGGGTTCGCCCTCAACCGCCCCCTACGCCCCCCCCCCCCCCCCCCTTTTTTAATTTTAAGTTTTTTTATTTTTTAGAATATTTTAAATAAAATTAAGTTTAAATTTAATTTAATTAATTTTTATATCAATTATTTACACATTAGACACAAAACGATGTCGTTTTGGCATTTTCTCGCGACGTCAACGTATAAAATGACGTCGTTTTGCACCCAACTCACCGGAAAATTGCCACGTCAGTAATTTGGCCAAATTTTGGCCTGAGTGGCACTTAAGTGATCCACTTTACTCTGAAACTGGCACTTAAGTGTACATTTCCGAAGTTTTGGCACTTAAGTGTCCCTCTGTGCCAAGTTTTGGCACTCCAGGTGTCCTAACCTCCACTTTCATCATAAAACCAACTTTGTCATGGCCTGTGCCAGGATTCTCAACTGTTGAACATTTTAAAAGTAAAATTCTTTGCCCCTTCCTTATGTGAATACATGATACCAAATGAAGGGTCTAAAAAGCCACCCACTCAGTAATGTTGAACGAAACAATAAGCGGATACTAGTTATAAGAAGAACATATGTCCAAACACATAGGAGTACGTGAAAAATAAATACCAGTTCATATGTAGACAACCGTTGTGAAACACCCGACCTCCCCAAGAACTGTCGAACTGTAAGGGAAACCCATGCTGTTCGATACTTGATCTTGTTCATTAACGTATCAAAACTTTTATAATTCAGGCAAGGGATAATTACCTGCAAACTTATTTCCAATGTTGTGCGCAAAGAACCCTTTATTCAAGTCTCTTAATCAATCATCCCAACTTGAGCTAGCTACTTGGTTTGGTTATACCATATACTAAAATTGCAGTTCCAACCAATCTAAATCATTATAGATGAAAAAGAAGGAAAAGGGATATGGATTCCCACTCATTATCCAGTGTACTTGAATGAATTCATTCAGAATCTAGTCTCAGTCATAAAGAACCCATGGCAACATAGGACATAGCTTTTAGGCTAATGAGAAGGCGGGCAATTGGTCTCCAACTAGCAATCTGATGGCCGCCCGCCACTGAGAATGATAGGATGGCCTTAAAGTATTGAAGGAGAAAGGAGAATGTCGAAGGATCTTTACTGGGCGATGGGCGTGGATGATAAGCGTTCTAGCACAAGCATTTATCCGAAAGGCTTGCTCCTCTATCCTAAAAGTTGCAAGTGTTACTTTCAACAATGTCAACCTTTATCTTAAAAGTTGCAGGTGTTACTTTCTACACTGTCAACCACAGGAAATGGTAGCAAGAGACTCCATAGGCTCATCCCATGTAAATGATTGGCTATGACCATTATCTTAGCCAAACTTATTTCCAAGTGATAAGATTTCCTTTTTTAAGAATTCTCAATAACAACCAAGAACTGATTAAGGAAAAACTCTCTTCTCTTGTGAGAATCAAATCATCAAACTGTATATATTAAGTACTGGCAAGAAATCATGCAAAATACGCGAATATTAAAATTTTCTTACTCTAACTGTAAATATTGCGCATATGTTGTCCATGTCAACTAAAACCACACATGTTGTCCATGTCAATAGATGAAATATAAATATTTTGTATTATAAATGAAAATATTGCATTCTAACTATTAGGAACACTTGTGTAGGTAGATAAGTAAAATTAGAATAAGAACTTTCTGATATTTGATATTTCAATTAGGAGTATAGAAAAACTAAGATTATTAATACCCCATCAATGCAATTTTTTTATGTTTGAATTTGACCAAGTTGATTATCGAATATGATCATTTACAGATAATTCAAAGCAAAGATAGATCTCCTACTTTTGAGAGATCTCAGTTATCTTTTCCGTCTTCAATCACTTTTTGCGACTTGCGTGTTTTTCCAAATATTTCTCTTCAATCACATGCTTCAATTTAAATGGTATTTTATGTTGATTTGATCCAAGTGTTATATATATCTCCATAAGGTAACTTAACGTGATCAACTTGTCACAGCTCCAGTTTTTTCTGGAATACTATTTCAAGTTGGTGATATGGAGCACTGTGATGGTTATTGGGTGAAGCCCTTATCCATCTAGATACAGATAAAATCTATGTACGTAGATAATGCTGTCTTGTTAGCAGAAAGCATTAATTTTGTCAAAATACTACTCATTTACTTGTAGTTTACATTTTGGTGACGTGTTGGATTTAGTAAAAAAGAAGACCTTCTGGAGAGATCGACCGTCGTGCGGTCGCGAAGCCCGGTATCAAGAAAAAAACCCAACTCGAGCTTTTTGTTCAAGTATGGAAACTGCCGTGAATCTTGGCAAAGTTCAATGGAGTCTTGTGGCTCAGAATCGAAGATCACGCACAGCATGTTCTTACGTTAAAGAAATGGGCACAAGTTGCGTTTAAAAAAGCGTTGATAAGAACTAAAATGAATCCGCCATTCACTTCGAGAATTCCGATAACAGACCCTTGATTAATGGTAACCGACGCGTTACTATATCTAGCCCTAACTCCAGATCAGGGAGAGAGAGAGAGGGGGGAGGCGAGACTGTCGTGGACATGCATGCAAGAGATAATAATGAAAATGGTGCAACGTCAGACAGGTTACTTCTTCTGAATAAAGTGAGAAAAAAATATGATGATAATATAGATTTCTGTTGCTTTAAAAGGAGACTTTCTTGGAGTTCAAACCTAATCCTCGAAACCCAATGACGCATTATTATTATTATCTGCAAAGCCAACCAAAAACCACGTACGTTGCAACGGAAAAGAATTCCCCCTGTTTTGCAATGAAAAAGCAAATCAACCTGATGAATGAATATATGTCCTGTTGGGTTTTAACTCAGCTGTCGACTGGATTAGCCCGTGCTTAACCAGATCTGCCAGTGGTTTTGAATTTTCTCGCCAAGCAGTCGCGAGAAAAAAAAAGGAAAATTTTCACGATATTTGCTGTCGCCCGACACGTGTGAAGATCCAATGCAGAATATGACCGATTATCTCGAAATTCATTGCTCATTTACTCCTTTTGATCTGGAATTTCCTTGTGGATGTGATGTTACCTGATTCCTCCATAACAAAGTTACCTTTTCCGATAGAGTCGATTTTGAAAGTTTTTCTCTATTTTACCTTTTCAGCATCTGTCTCCCTCTCGCTCCATTAGTATATAAAGGGCAACAGTGCACCTGCAGCAGCAACACCATCTGTTCACTTCTACACGTTCCATTCCCATTCTCTCCATCCCTCCCTAGAGCATCAACTCATAATACCTCTCCTTCCAACACCCCCCCCCCCAAAAAAAAAAAAGAAAAAGAAAAAGAAAAAGAGGCAGAGATGAGTTCGGGTTCGACATGGACACAGAAGCAAAACAAGCTGTTCGAGAACGCGCTGGCGATATACGACAGGGATGCCCCCGACCGCTGGCAGAATCTGGCGAGAGCAGTCGGCGGAAACAAGAGCGTGGAGGACGTGAAGAGGCACTACGAGATGCTCGTTGAAGATGTGAACCAGATCGAGGCCGGACAGGTCCCCCTGCCGAATTACCGAAAACTCGCAGGACCAAACAGCAAGGGGTACAGTACCTTCATGGACGAAGAGCAAAGGTATGTACAATGAATCTATCTAGACAGTTGTTATTTCCATTATCTGCAAAGCACAAATCGTATCATGATGACGTTTTTTTATTGAATTATACACTCTGTTCTGTCGGTTTCGGTCTTCTTCCAGTGATGTATATATGCTAATAATATATAATTAGTGGATATTATTTTTGGCAATTGAATGTAGTAGTAACCCACACAGTGGATTAGAATCAAAGGATTGCGGTGTGTTCAAACTTCTTCTTCTTCTTCTTTTTTGGTACTAATGCAAAGTTCAATTCTGCTCGGAAGTGGGTGCGTTTATTTCGCAATTGGTAAACGAATCAAAAAATATTTTTGTAAAGATAGTTACTTATATTGCTCACAATTCAGAATGAATCACATATATTTTCATAATCAATGAAAATAGTCATGAGTAGATTTGTTGATAATGAAAAAAAAAATTGACTGGTCTTTTTAAAAAGCACATACAATATTTTCAGGAAAATGTTATATAAACTTATCATTCCTTTTCGCGAAATAAAGAAAGACGAGGTGGATTTTATTACATCTGGCAGTATATTTTCTCACTATTCTCTAATGCTCCAGGTTGAAGAGCCTAAGGATCCAGTGAAGTATTAGGGAACAGCCGGCTGATATCTTGGCGAAGTTCAGATGATGGTTGAGCGAAGAAAATAAATGCAGAAAAATGTTTCTTTTCCCTTTTTTATTATCATCTGTGTAGTTCCCATTTATTAAAAGAAAAGACCATGTATTTCTTTGAGAGTCATGTTGCAACTTATAATAAAATTGTCGTTACTTACATCCACAACTCATTTTGAGTTCTCATAATCTGTGGATTATACTATGTTGACAGTAATTTGTTCGACTCTAAAAAATGCAAATCTTATTGTATGAATGACGTTGAGGGAGAAAAAAGTTGAAGATTTGAAGAAAAGGTGCGATTCAAAAAGTATTTAGCGTTGGTTTCATTGACTGAAAACTCATTATCGCTGGAAAATATTTTCCCTACGTAAATGAATCGTTTTCTTGCGTTTAGTTTGCTAAAAAGGCAGTTCGAGAAAATGTTTTATGATGTTTATTGACGATCAAAATAGATAGCAAAATAGTTTATATACAAATTGCAATTGACTCCTAGATCTTATAATTGATTCCATCGAGTTTTAGAACCTTACTAAAAGATACGGTTGAATATTAAAACTTATGGTGAAAAGTGCACTATAAGGATATTGCGAAGGTAAAAGGTAATTTTTCAGTGACGCTTGGAAATTTTAGGTATTGCTCATCAAAATGACTTCATTATATCTTTTAAAAAAAATTAAGACTTAATTGAACCAGTTAAAAGGTATAGAACTTGATTGCATTTCTGGTTTATAATTTTCTATGAATTTTCCCTACAACTAAATGCAGCGTGAACATAAGGACAATTGACGGGTCATTGTTACAACTTGAATTAGTCCTAAGCTCGGCCCATGCCAGTCACAAAAAGTAAAAATTTTGATAGAATCTTTATAAAAATAAAATAAAAAATGCAACAATATAAGTGAGACGGTGAGATTACTAGGAAGTTCAATTCAAAAATATAAACTGATATGCACAAAGAAGCTAAATAATATAAGACTCTTTTGCTTATAAATTGACAATATGTGATGCTCTAACATGTAAATCAGACTGAGAAGTGCCAATGAAATTGATGAAGGAGAGCTTGAACATGCCTTCGGCGTTGATACCATATTAGAAAGTAACTTTAAACTAATAGGTGAAGAGACATTAAGGCTCCGTTTGTTTAAAAAAAAATGTATCATTTTTTGAAAATATTTTTTAAGAAGTCATTTTTTAGGAAAATAATAATATTTTTCAATGTCTGGCTAAAATCTTTCCGTGATTTAGACCAAGGCCTAGGAGTTGGGGCCCCATTCTTGGGCACGAGGGACTCAATCCTGGCCATAGGCAGTGAAGTCCTAGGCCTCGACCTTGATAAGCCCAAGCTACTAGGTCTCAAGCCCGAGCACTTAGTTGAGATACTTTAGTAGAATTATACAAAATTCGAATCATTTGTTTTGCGGAAACAAGAAACCAATTTTCAAGAAAATAATGTTTGGTTAAAATCTGAAAAAATCGTTTGGAAATGAAAACTTGAGGAATAAAGACTTGAGTTGTATCCAACAACCATTGGGAAGAGACCTGATCTTGGTCTCCTTCCAATTTATCAACTAAAATTTTCGGATGGCATCAAAGTTTTTGCTATTACAACCGAGTTCAGGCAATTATCAAAATGAAAAGGCCTCTGCCCATAGCACAAGTAACGGCACGCGCCACGCATGCGGTGGTCGTCCGGCGAAGATTCATGCCGCCGGTGAAATGCCGCTGGCGGGGCTATAACCAGGAGAGGTTGGGCTGTAACTTGGAGGAGTGGGGATGTAGCTCTGGGAGACAGGGCTATTAGTTGGAGAAGTAGGGCTATAATATGGCGAAGTGGGTGAGTACGAAGGGCTTGCAGGAGAATACGCATGGCTTGCTGGGCTATAACCAGGAGAACTGGGACTGTAGGTTGGAGATGTGGGGCTGTAAACCAGGGACGTTGGGGTGTATCCCGGCGACGAGGGAGTGTATCCAGTAGAAGAAGGGATATAACCAGGAGAACTGGGACTGTAGGTTGGAGATGCGGGGCTGTAAGCCAGTGACGTCGGGCTGTATCCCGGCGACGAGGGACTGTATCCAGTAGAAGAAGGGATATAACCAGGAGAACTAGGACTGTAGGTTGGAGATGTGGGGCTGTACCAAAGTGAAGTGGGGCGGTAACCCAGTGGCGTCGGGGTGTATCCTGGCGACGAGGGGCTGTTTCCGGTAGAAGGAGGGCTATACCCTGGAGATGAAGCAGGCGAGAAGGCCATACCACCAACATAGGGAGAGAACTGAGCATCTGTAGTTGGAGTGAGCCGGAGGTTTGGGCTCAGCAAATAACTTGGAGACATCACACCTCCATGGTAAGGAGTTCCAGAGATTGGTGACCGTGCAGGTGTCGTGCCGAAATCAAGGCCATCCATATAACTAGGCAGCTGAAGCTCGAAGGCATGTTTCGACATTTCATCATTGAGGTACAATGCACAGTCTCCTGTGCCAATGGGTGCAAGCTGACCCAACATGATGTTCTCCGTCACGCCCCTCAGATAATCTGATTCGGCATAGACAGCAGCGTCTAGAAGAATATCCACGGTTTCTTCGAATGAGCATCTCATCAGTGGCCCGGTATCATTTCGATTGATGCCATGACGTGTAATGGCCATCAAGTGGCCTCGATAGGTCATGGTATCACACAAAATAGCCAGATGCCGGTAATTCACATAAGATCCGTCAAATGATATGACAACACGCAGTTCATCCAGTAAGGAACGGCGAACTGCCTCGATACCAAGAACTTCAATGATTTCTATTAGATGATTGCTCGTCGTCCTTGTGGCATCAACTCCTTCATGACACATGACAGCTAAAAGGTTAACACCTTCAGTGTCTAACATCCACTCGGTTTCTGGCTTGAAGCCCTCATTCTCATTGAATTTGTTTATTTTTCCATTCTTGATAAACACTTTGTTGATATCCGGGATCCCTCGAAGAGCCATTTCTGTGAGCATGTTGCTCTCAATCTTCTTCAAGAAGACATCATCTTCTGCAGATTCATCATTGAGCTCCCTTTTCGCAGCTTCATCATTCATGATACGAATGCGAAGAATGAGCTTGTCTGCATTGTCATCACTGAATGTACAGTTCAAATCATCATCAAATTCCAGATTGATCTTCCCCGCAATATCAGCCATGCTAAGCTTCTTATCCACCATCATTTCCCGATTCAACTCTATGCGAAGCAACCAAGGAGAGATCTTTTCAGGGGCGATCTCTTCATCCGGCATTTCATAATAAGATTTGACAAAATCAACATCCTCTTCAATTATTGTGCTCGTGGGGTCTGGATCATACCATACTTCAGTGGCTTGGGTTACACTGCGGAGAGTAGTGTACTCCAAGGCACATTGAACACTCTTGGCACTTTCCTTCGTCTTGTTTATCTCAGGTTTCAGATACACAGAGAGGGAGGGCGTCTTAATTTTTTTGGCAACGTTGATGATTTCTCTCAACCTAGGAACACCAAGAGTGACGTTCTTCGCACTCACGCCAGCGTAGTGGAAGGTATTGAGAGTCATCTGGGTGGCAGGCTCGCCGATAGACTGTGCAGCAACACAACCAATCATTTCCCCTGGAGCCACTAATGACTGCAAGAAACGCGATTCAATCTCACCAATCACCCAGTCAAAAGCTTCACGAGTAAGCCGATACTCCTTCAACACTCTCTTGCTAGCAAAAGTGCTGCGAAGTAAGATCTTGAAAAAGAGAGTCGCATTCTTTTGAGCTTCAACACTCAATGGATCCTCACCGGGAACAACCTTTAGCCTCTCTTGAAGCTTATCAATAGCCTCCATAACCTCCAGGGGGTGAATATCCGAAGGCCTCCTTAAGTCAATTTTAAAAGTCTTCTGGGCATTCCAAATAAGCCTCTTGAGGTTGACAGGTAATGGCCAAGTGTTATCACCTGTAGTTGCAATCTCTGTTCCAAGCTGGTATCTATCAGCTTCAAGTTTTTGAACTTCGGCCTCATAGACATCTCTCAATTCTACAATCGATCTCAGGTCATCAGCGTTTTCAGGCAACATGTAATCAGGGTTCCAGTTTTCATCATCCATCTCATATCTGAAAACCCTATCAAATTCTGACTTCTTCATTTTCAAAGAATCCAGTTTCTGTGATTCAATCCAGATGGCATCCATACCGTCTTCACCATACAAAAACTGTATAACATCTCCCAAAGAGTTCCTAACCGTTCCATCATATTTGACCATAATATCCTCCATAGCCTTCACCAATCGCCTCTGGATATATCCAGTCTCAGAAGTCTTGACAGCAGTATCAATCAGACCTTCCCTACCACCCATAGCATGGAAAAAGAACTCCTGCGGAGTTAACCCACGAAGATACGAGTTCTCGACAAATCCACGACTTTCTGGCCCATAATCATCCTTTGTGAAATGGGGCAGAGTTCGATCGATGAATCCAAACGGGATCCGCTTACCCTCGACATTCTGCTGACCAACACAAGCAGTCATCTGAGAAATATTGATGAAACTTCCGTTAGATCCAGCAGTAACCATTGCTTTGAGATTGTTACTCTCAGATAAACTCTTTTGGGCACTACTTCCGGCATCATCTCGAGCCTTGTTCAACACCTGAAAGATCACAAGTATGTCATTGTTTGACTTGTAGAGCCTAAAAAGAGAAGAATGTGGGTGGGGGAAAAATATACACACCTGATTCACTTTGTTTTCAAAGGATTCCATCATTGTTCGTCCAGGTTCTGGCTCTAATTTATTCTCCTGAGCATCTTTTATAAGCCTTTTCACTTCATCTTTAGCTGAAGAAATGGCCTCATTAATTTTTTCCATTGTTGCTGCATCAGCGATTGTATCTCCAATACCAATGCTGAAACCATTCTGCAAAAGCCAATAGTTGACAAGCCACTGAGTATGTCCCAAGAATTTCTGGGCTGCATCTGGGCCAACCTCTTCCCTGTACAGACAAATATTGCAATCAGTACTAAAGAACTAGCCACCCGAGTCTTCAGAGACGTTCTACCATGGACAGAAGAAGGGAATTTAAGTATCCTGAACACAAATGTTATAGTAAATCCAAGTTCCAATAATTTTCACGCAGGTAGAAATTTTCAAAGAGAATTCATCTGCCAATGAATCATCCAGCTGAAACAAAAGTTGAGAGTTCGTACCAGATGACGTGAATGAGACTTCCCGTAGATGTCCCAAGTGTCTTCTTGCAAAGAGTTCCCGAAAGTAACTCCCCCTTCTCAATTCGAACTTGAGTATCCCCTGGAGTTATAAATCCTGGTTCAGACTCCGAGTGCCATGCGGAATTTCTCAAGAGATTGATCTGCTTGGGTATGATGAGATTGAACACTTGCTTTCCCGTCCAAAGAGGCCTGGGCTTCAAAATAGCAGGAGTAGGAACTTTCCCATCAAAATCCTCCCACCACATCAAGACGTTCATAAAAACATCCTGTGAGAAAAAAAGCCCAAGGAGTTCCAAAGTCAAACTCAAACAGAAAAAGAAAATACTGATAAATTTGCAAAACTATCACTAGGCATTCTGCAAAATCACCTTCTCAATAAAAGTATCCCTCTTTGTGATTTTACGACAACCTAGGAGTGCATCCTGGACAATTCCCATCACTGGTCTATTAGATTGAGGCGAAACAATACACTTAGGCACCATCATCAGCTCCATAACTTCTGCTCTGGTTTCAAAAGACTGAGGCACGTGCATATTCATTTCATCTCCATCAAAATCAGCATTGTATGGTGAAGTTACAGATAAATTTAGACGAAAAGTCGAGTATGGCATGAGCTTAATTCTGTGACCCATTATAGACATTTTATGAAGACTAGGCTGACGATTGAACAGCACAAGGTCTCCATCATTCAAGTGTCGCTCCACCTGCAAAAGTGTGTTTCAAGTTAGATAAGCTGTTTAAATTGCAAAATCCTTCTTACTCATCAAAAACGAAAACCATGAAGAAGAACGAGGATAAGGAGGGTGCCTTGTAGCCTAGTTCCAAATGATGATCGCTACTTTTCTTCAAATAGCGGAGATCGAGTCTCTGTCCGTCATCCCTTATAATATATTTAGCCCCAGTTTTACCAGGTGGCGGATGAGGCCCATATTCAACAAGCTCCTTCAACCTGTTTTAAGATAAAAAGTTTATATAGAAGTAGGAGGAGGAGGAGGAGGAGGAGGCGAAGAAGAATGGCGAAGAAGAATGGCTAAGTTCATGAACCTCTCGATGTTATAAGGAGTCACGGTTTCTGGATATGTAAGATTCAGGGCAATACTCCAAGGGACGCCAAGTTCATCAATATTAATAGTTGGATCAGGTGTAATGACCGTTCGAGCAGAAAAGTCGACTCTTTTTCCCATGAGATTCCCTCTTATCCGGCCTTCCTTTGCCTTAAGCCTGCTGCAGATTGACTTGATAGGTCTCCCAGACCGTTGGGTAGCCTGAGAAGCAATAGAAGAATTGCATGCATAAGTACCTTTGACACTTGAGGCATGATACAGTATACAACATTTTTTCCATCTACGGATTCTACAAATGTCTTAAAAGAGTCGGCAGACCCTCGGCTGCCCGGGCAACTCGTTGTCAAAGTATGTAGCGATGTGGAATTGCAGCAACTGTGCAAACTCCGACATGATATGTGCTGGTGCACCATTCCTCTCCTGTCGCCTTAGATTCTCATTATGTCTTATAATCGTTGCCAATTGATGCGTCAGATCATCCTGTATACGAAAATGGGAAAGATCTATGTTATATCCTCTCGTTTGCATAAGAGTTAAAACTCATCAAGTTGATTACAGCAAAAAATCCAGCAAAAAAAAAGAAGCTAAATATTAGATAATTCTATATACGGAGGCCAGAAAAACAAAGAAGAAATGCTTGCCTCACTCCTGGAAGAGGTGTCCATCATCACAGAGGGCCTCACAGGAGGTGGAGGAATAGGTAGAACTTGTAAAATCATCCATTCCGGACGAGCATATTCCGGGTTCAGGCCTAGCAGCCAGCAGTCTTCATCGCTTATTCTCTTGAGAACGCCGAGTACCTAATTTTCATAATGACACAGTCTTTAATGCTTGTCAAAGTTAGAGAAAAAGTCAGTTCTGTTCATGCAAATGAAACTATTACCCTTTCAGCAGATAGTGTCCGTTTCCTTTCCACCGGTTCAGGAAGCTGATCCTGATCATCGTTTTCCTTCCGCCGGGCCTTATACTCTGCTATCATTTTCATTCCTTCAATAGTAAGCTTCGGCTGCAGGGCACCACATCCGCCGCGACTCTTTTTCACTGGCTCTTCCGAGCCTCGACCTTGTACATCAATCTCATCTCCACCTTCGCATTTCGCTTTGTTTTTACACGCATCTAGTATCTTCTTAAGCCGATTTTTAGGATTTCTTATTCGAAGCGCCTGTTTGAACTTGCGGTCTTCCTGCAAGAAGTCCCAAATGTAAGCACAAATTACCATGCCACAAGCTCGTATTTTCTGTAAGTTCATATGTTAATACGCCTCGCAAGTACCTCATCCGCGAGTATCTTGGAGCAACTGAAGCAGACGCAGCGCATGATACTCAACACGGCCTTCATGAACCCGACATGAAACATCGGCTTGGCCAGGTCCAGGTGCCCGAAGTGCCCGGGGCACTCCGCCATGTTCGCCATGCACGTCTCGCACTTCGACTTCCTATCGACCGTGCCGAGACGGGGATCGCTCAGCCCGCCGAGCTTCGGCTCGCCCCTCTCCGTCGTCTCGCCGTGCTCGATCCGCACCACCGACATTCGCCTCTGCACAGCCAATGCAAACAGGACCAACCAGCCACGGTCAGAACACGCACGCACGCGGAAACCCCCAGAGCCAACGGGCCCCGAAAACGAACGACGGAGGGAGACGGGGGAAATTACGATCTCGTCGGGGCTGAGGACGCCGAACTGGACCGTCCGGACCTTGGCGACCTCCGCCGGCGAGAAGGGGAACCGGATATCCATGGCCGACCCGACTCCGGCACGCTCGATCGCCTAGGGTTTTCACAATCGTGCTAAAAGATTCTAACTGAGGAAGAATTCAGGGTCCGATTCGATTCGAGTTCCGATTAATTCGTTCGTTCTTGATCTTTTCTCTTTTTTAAATTTTGAATTTTGGCTGTTGCGGCTGTTGCAGTTAGAAGAAGAAGAAGCAGCAGCAGCAGAGCGCTCTCTGATCTCCTCCTCTGCAGAAATTCCCCGTCGCAGAGAGAGGCTTGCGAAGTGTACCGAAATGTGGGGCTGAGGGGGTATTTATAGAGGAAGATGGTACCTTCGGCTTCCATGAAACCGCCCTAGCTGGGCCTGTCAGAATTTTAAGCCCATATAATTTTTTTTTTTGTTTCGAAAGTCTCTTATTATTATTATTATTATTTTTGTATAGGAACAAACTCCGGGCCCATTTAAAGTGTGCATCAGTACAGAGCAAGCCCAATAGTTCACCGGCGAGGGGAGAATTTCGCGATCCAATCAGCAACAGTTGGATGCTAGTAGGTCCAAGCCTTCAACGACAAGTGCCCGTATTGCCCACTTTTGAACTAAGCCGGAGAACTAAGCCGGAGAAGCCAATGCCATCTTGGAGAAGCCAAATGAAGCTTTGTGGGTTATGAGAAAAAATTTAATTGAATAAATGTATTTGATTGATATCTTGCGTAGAGATAATTAAGATTATTGGACTGATTTTATGCTCTTCGATAGGAGAGGAGGCTATCAAAAAGAGCCATAGGACATATTTCTTTCAAGGTGGGTATGACTTAAAACTCACGAATATAGAACTACCGAGAAAAGAATATGATTTTTTAAAATTTCAAAGTTATGGAGTGATTTTTTTAAATCGGTTGAGTACACACACAATCCTTCAATATCACCAAAGTAAAAAGATGAGCAAGAATCATGCCCCGTTTTCAAAGATTGAAGAGATAATAATATAAACCCCAACTACTTAACAATGAGGTCACCGATCGATTTCGGCACCCTAGAGCAATTTAGAGAGCACTGAGAAAATCGGAAGGCCTCGGGTTAGTCCGGTCGACTAGTTGACTTGGTACAGCCCACTATTGTCCAAGAAATACCATACTTTTTTTTTTGTTTTGCTTCTGCTTTCACATTGCTCGAATAGGGAAAAGATAGCTATAGATTTAACCAATCACCTCATAGGAAAACTAGCCTCAGTGTGATCATTCACTAAAGAATTCACTTTTAGAATCCAACCCCCTAAATCCTTAGCTTTAACCACCGGAATTTGCCCCAGTAGTCATCATTCCCACATGGGAAGGGGAAGGTGGGGGTTTGAATCTCCATCTTTTTAGGGGGATTGGGATGATGACGATTAGTTTCAGATGTGAGTTTTGACTCTTACGCCTTGCAAAGAAATTGAGCAAATGTTTGAGAGTGAGTTGAAAATTAGTGTAGGATTGACAAAAAAAAAGTCCCTAAGCTTTAATCCAATGCAATTAATGGACTTAATTAAAATGCTATAAATATTTAATTGCAATTTGATTGATATTTTTTATTAGAGATCGGGATTGATCCCTTTTTTTTTTTTTAAGCAATGAATGCATAGATGGGTCATCAATATTATGGTCAACTAAATAAACTAGTAAATTAAATAAGGGCCTATAGAGATGATATCACTGGTAACACTCACCTACCAGAAAATACAATAAAATTTTAATGGTCGACACCTAAGCGAATGTGCTCACTCGAGGTCGACCAGAATATACCTTCCAAAAAAACGCGCATGCAGTCGGGAGAGGCCGAGTTGCGTGTATCCTCTATTAATTTGAGAAAACCATAACAAAAAGAATCTTCGATCGAGGACGAAGAACAGTGACCAGGGTTTTTACAACTTCAATTCAGAGAGAGGGAGAAAGATGAACTTTTTCTTCAAGTTGTGAACTCTGAGGCTAGTGGCACGGGTCTTTAATCTTTTTTTTTTTTTTTTTCACTTGCAAATGACAAATGTGAAGTGCCGAACATGTAATCTTGGGGCCTTGAGTTGATGTATAGGGCATTAGGGAAATATTTAGATTCAATTAATCATTTGTGCACTTGGGTTTATGCAATCCCCATCCTGGTGGAATATTGAGCTTCCGCAAGCGGAGATCGAGTATGTTTGGCGCTTGACTTAAGTAATCAAAGATCGAGCCTGTGTGGCACTTCTCTCTTGGGAGTTTCTATTCCTAATTTGACTGGACTAAATCCATTTGGTTCAACTTTGAGGAAATAACTTTGCATTTTCCCAAGTATCTTTGAATGAAGGGGTATTTGGTGAAGGGAATAGTGTTTGGATACTCATTTTGGTATATATTTTGTAGAGCAACTTTGAAGTAAAAAGAAAAAGGTCAAAAAAAAAAGAAAAGAGAAAAACGGAGAGGGTGAGCATGGGTAGAGGCTGGGACTAGACCAGCTTCGTTGACGTCAACCTCAGGCCACCAGGGGCAACTGTCAACCGAGGTCGTGTGAACCTTGGTGAGGCGACCTAACAAGTTGAAGAGGCTTCACCGACGACCAATAACATCAATTCTAGGGTTTCTGATTTGGAGATTTGCAACGTGGGAGCTCTAACAGCGACTAATTCGACAAACCATGTGAGCCCTTTGACCGTCCGCAACCCAAGAGACGATCATCGGGGATGCTTGACACTAAGGATGCGTGACGTTGAGGTTGCACAACCGCGGTCAAAGGCCATATCTGGATTTCTCGACCTCGACCTCGACTTCAACTAACAATAGCTCTGGCAAAGATAGCAGCTCAGGCGACATGCACGACCCTCGATCTCGACCTCGATGATGGCGACCTTGAGCTGGACCCTATCTATTGGGCTTTCAGCTTTCCCATTGCTAGCATTTGGCCAATGGAATTCTAAAAATACTTGCTAAACACCTTATATTTTCTTTGAGGGGCTTTGAGCCCCCCAAACCCTTTAGAAAGGCTAAACCAAATGGTTGCTAGGATGAAAAGTCGAAAAATTATTCGATTTCTTAAATACCAAAGTTTTGGTATTCTAGTCAACTAAAGTTATTTTTCATGAAGAGTTTTATGAAAAAATATTTTCCTCCAAAATAGCATAGCCTAATCCAAGATAGCTATGTATTGAGGCTCGTTTGATAGATAAACATGATCTACATTGTTTCAATTATTGACATATCCATAATCATGAACATGAAAATAAGAACACGACTAAGATCACAATTTCGAGTAAATGAAAAAGAATATTAGTAAATTAAATTATCAATTATTTTTTAAGAAGGAAATATTATCATCTATTCGAGAATTTTATACTCATTTGAAAACTTTAAATCATGTAAGTATTTTCTTGAAGGACGCGTTTAAGATCTTTGAATCAAGAGAGAGGATACACTCACCTTGAACGACGGGTACTCATAGCAAAAAAAATGGTCATTGCCCTTGAATGAGATTGTGCCATGTATTCAATGATTGGTAAATGGCTTGTAGTTGGTTGCAATGTGGTAAAGTCCAATAAAGTTTAAGAAAAAACACTGATCTTGCACGATTCACACTCCAAAGCAATTGAGAAAAACTAATTTGTATAAATATATTGAGACAAAACTCTCTCAAACATGATCCTACAAAATCCTCTCAGTCGGGGCATGAATAAAAGATTTTACCGCCCTCCTATCTTATCCTCATTTTCACAGCTGGGAACTAAAATAACCCAAATTGTGGTCCTCATCTTCCTAGGGAAACAATCAATAATATCTTTCCTCCTTTCAGCTGGTGAAAGATGATGTTGTTTAAGGATAAATATTATGCTCAAATAAATGTTAAATGAAAAGGAAAGAAAGAAAAAAAGAAAAAAACAAGTTATAGGCTCAGAGAAAGTAGTCAAGTGGCCAGATGGATGACACAATTTGCAGAGGCAAGAATGGAGGCTAAGAAGGAATAAAAAGAAGGTCTTTTATGATATGATCAGGAGCCAGACATGCATTTCCCCTTGGCAAAACATAATGGCTTTCTCATGACTTGGAAATCCATAATTACAGTAGTAGAAAAGGGCGGAAATGGAGCAGAACGTCATCTGAAGGACCATTGGATTTCTTCCAGGGTTCTTCCTCTTGTCTCAGGGACCAAGAGACACACAAATGCCAGAGTGATGGCACTCACAAGGGTATAGATGGTGAAGGTACCTAAATACAAGTGAGATTGCCATGGGAGATCAGTTATAAATTTCACCTAATTTCAGGGAGGGAAAGTTTAGAAGTATTTGCTCAGAGAGAGAGAGAGAGAGAGAGAGAGAGAGACCTGCAGCACTCCAATGTAGGAGCAAGTTTGCTGTCATGGTGACAAGCCAGGCAACAAACCAGTTAGCAAGCGTGGCTGTGCTTCCACCAAGTCCCTTAATGTTCATTGGAAGGATCTACAAACAATCAAAACAGATATTAGAAAGTAGATAGAGACAAACCCAATTCATGATGTTGGAACTTGAATCTTTATGCTCGGCTGAAACCCATCATACAAATAGTCAAACAAATTCGGCAGGTTTTGTTACTGCAAGTGAATTGCTGGTTTTTGATGCTTATGCAACATGGGACGAGCCTCACCTCAGACATTACAACCCACGGGATGGATCCAATGCCAAGCGAGAATGAAGCTCCGAAGCCCTGAAAAGGGTAGGGCAAGTATAATAAGATGGAATGGGGATGTAACTGAGTGTCGCATGCCTAAGTTTCGAGATTTTGAGCGTACCACGACTCCGATGACTGATGCAATCCCAAGAGCAGCATGCATATCAGAGCCATCCGGTACAAAACCCTGAAACCATTCAATGAGACGCAAAATGTTGATTGAGAACACTCAACCGTTACCAAATGTGTTTTAGGTTTTGGAGAGCATAATCTGAATTTAATCTGAATTCAATACCTTCAGATGGAATGCCAACGCGACTGTGAGGAGGCTAGCGGTCATTCCGGAGCTAGAAACCTGCACGATGAATAATCTGTTTAGATTGTTTTCTTGAAAACTGTGCAATCACCAAGTCTAGAAACCATTCTCAAACTCACAATGAGGAGGACCCGGCGACCTGCTCGATCCGCCAACCAAGTACTAATTCCAGTGGCTACAACCTAAACAACACAGAGTACTCGCTATCACCATGCCCTGGGCACATATGATTCATGACTGACATTTAAAACAGATACTATCCACTTCACAAGGAGTACTTTGAGCTTTACCTGAATAACACCGAGTCCAAATGATGCTATATTGGTCGATGAAACCCCTGTTGATGATTACACCAAACCAAAATGTTCATGTCATGTCAGCAATTTAAAAAGAGAGAGAGAGAGAGAGAACTATTTGAGTGCAATTAGTTGCTTTTATGAATTAAGAAGATTGAACATAACATTACAAGAAACCTCGGTCGATTTTCCTTTAATGTGATCTGGAATTGGAGTAACTACTTTGAGGGGCTCCTACAAGAGTCCGCTAAATTTGAGCATTACCTGCATCTTGAAAAATGATACTTGAATAGAAGAGAACACCATTTATTCCACTAAGCTGTTGGAGACCTAGTAATCCTATTCCAATCTGCAGATTTCAATTTGCAGATGATTAGGTCCGCGGTTAGCATTACCTGTCAAACATGCCGACTGAGACAGAGAAAAAAAGAAGAAGGAATAATACCATCAAAGGAAACCAATATCTTTTCCGTTTAAGCTCTGCGAATGAAATTGCAGTTCTTTTGCTACTCGAGGCTACAGATCTCTGCAGAACGCACATTTTGCAGGAATTACTAAATCCTAGAAAAATCAATTTGTAGCATGTATACAGACCAATTGTTCGAAACTTTTACCTTGATCTCATTTACTTCGCTACTGATATCAGCGTCAAAACCTCGGAGAACTTGCAAGGAAGCCTCACAATCCTCGGTCATGCCCATTTTTGCCTGAATAATTAAGAGGAATATAGAATGAGGATAAATATGATAATAAAATATTAGAATAAGAGCATCTGGGGCTGTGCACTATAAGAAGTTTACCAGCCACCGAGGAGATTCCGGAATGAAAAACAGACCAGGTATCAGTAAAAGGCAAGGTAAAGTTCCTGGACAATACAAGAAAATGAAGTTTTCATCTCGTCGTGATGCTTGTTCTGAGATGTTTCAATAACCTCTCAACATCAAGCTTAAGATACTACTGACAATCACCATCCAAAGGAAAACACTAATTAACGTCAACAAGTTTGGTGTCAGCGACCTAATCAAGTTTAAATTTCAGCTTAGTAAAGTTATACAGAAGTTTCCGCAACCCAAATGTTCTTAATACAAGTAGAGAGTTGAGAATGGACTTATAAAGCAAAGTAATTACAAAATTAAAAAAAGAAATCTACATGATTGCTTTATACATGGGATACACAGTTCTTAAATTGTTAATCATTTTGAAAGTTCAGCGTCGGCAATCTTTACTTATATGCAGTTTGTTATACCAGCAGAGAATCACATGCCGAGATTAAGCAAATGATCAGCTTTGCAACTAGAATCACCTATTTGATTGATCCCTGCAAGGAACGAGACCACTAAAAAGCAAGCAAGCAAACTAATAACACGAGTCACATGAGAGGTAGAGTACCTATAACCGCGAGCGGCCTCCACTGAACGAAAAACCCCAGCAGATAAGCAAGCATTATTCCAATAGTCACACAGAGCTGTACCGAGTAACACATAGATTCAGTACCAGTTCTCATTGTAAAGAGTTTTGAGGTTTGATTGCTGCTTATAGAATTCACCTGATTCACTGATCCCAAGCTTCCCCTCATGTTCTGCGGCGCTATCTCGGATATGTATATGGGAACCTAAATATCATCTAAGTTCAGCAGATGGCCAAGGAAAATGAACAAGCAAAGAAGGATTGGACGAGGTTCAGAAATCGTACCGTGTATGATATAACCCCCACACCAAAACCTTCCAGCAATCTTCCCAAATAGAGGAAAGAGTAATCCTAAACAGACAAAAGACATGAGGTGTTTATCTTTCAATGTATTTTGCACAAGACATGAGCCGATTCTGGAGGTCTTAGGATGATAAGGATAACTCACTTTGGCGAAGGATATGGCCAGCCATCCAAGGATGTTGGGAATTGCAGCAATCATCAAAGACTGTAGTATTGAAGCAAGAAATTATGGAAACATAGCCAATTCAACTTGAAAAGATAAACAAGAAAATCAAAAGAGCATTCTTGATCATCCTTTATAAGAGACAAACTGAATTCTTGCCTACCCCTTTTCTTCCAATGTATTCGGAAATCTGACCACTTGCTATAGCCCCAACCATCGCGCCAACATTGGATAAAGAGCCGAACACAGAGAACTACGAACCGCAAAATTTACCAGTGAGGATGATGAAACTAAGGGCAGCAAGCAAAGGAGAGAAGCGATCCTTAACAGACATATGAATGCTATACCTCGGAGACAGAGAGTCCGAGATCCTGTGTGATTGCGGCTTGGCAAGGTGAAGAATAACCAGACTGTCAGCAAAATAAAGGAATCAACAACAGATCATGTCCCCAAGAAAAATGAAAAGTGGACTAATTTTTCCGAGTTTACATCCTTGATTATGTATGCTGGTTACGTTCGTCCTCCTTTGCCTTAAGGTTAACTATGGTGGAGGCAGGATTCATGGAGTACCCAACAAATTCGTCACGGCAATCGCTGAGTGTAAAAAGAGAAAAAGCCTACGAATCAACCTATGTATTTCAAATGGCACAGCGGGTCGCACAAGGGTAATTCAACAGCCTATTTTCATTTTCCTGATGAATTTCAAGCACCATTGTCCTGAGAAATCAAATAGACCACTAATGCACGCATCGTTTCCTAGTTCCTCTGTCCCACGTCGTAATCCTTTGGGTTATATCATCCGAACATGTCATTCAAACGAACGCGCAAGAGGAAAACGAGAAAGACTTCTGATGCATCCATAAGGATGGCTTTGTGAGACTCTCGCACGTATTCATAGTCACGTATCTGTGCATCTCCACATCAAACGCATAAAGCGAACGAAAGACATGGACAAAAAGGGGGAGGGTGGCGGTGGTTACGGTGAATCCGAATTGGATAGGACCGAGGGCGACAATGAGGACGCAGGCGACGACGGAGACGGCGGACTCGCGGATATACTGAGAAGACCCCGCGATGATGGACTGCCTCGAGCCGAGGCGGTACCAGCTGCCCGTGTTGAGGAAGGGCTTCCTGAGATCCCTCGCCTCGTCATTGTCCTCCCGGAAGCTCATCTCTCCGTCCCTCTTCCCGGAGCCAGACCCAAAGATCGGAATCTGCACGTGAATTCTCCCGTGCAGAGACAGAGAGAGAGGGAGAGGGAGGGAATGAGGGGAGATCAAAGATGATGATGATGATGATGATGCGGAAAAACCCAAGAATAGCTAGGATGGGATCGAAGCATTGGAAGAACGAATGATCCCCGAGTTTCCGGGAGGGCGTGTTTCTCGTCTGTGAATGACGAAGACGACGCTGCATGGTTCCGTACGTGAGAAGCGGCGGATGGACCAACCGTTACACGTTGTTCCATAGATGAGATGGAGGGAGCTGGCATGTCCCGGGGGCCCGCGAGAATTATTCAGACAGGATCTCGAGGTTATTTCATGCGTAGACGGAAGGAACCCACGAACCCCATCGGCGTGCTAATTGGCCTCGGTGCGACGCGGGTCGTTATGCCGCGAACGCGAGAGCTCACAATGTCGAAAATCCCTTGAGGAAATAGAGAGCGTGTCCGAATTTGCATTAAGGATCACTTTGTTCATTGCCCTTGAAGAAGATTGGAATGTTATGAATGGTGCAGAGTAGGTATGACATAAATTGAATTTCATCGTCTCATTACATATGTGATTTTTCAAAGGGCCTAATTCTTGAATAAAAATCCCAAATTTTGAGTCTAATTCCAATTCTATCTTGGCATTTCTTGTTTAAAAAAACTCAACATTTTGTTTGGTCCAAACTTGTCCCAAACTTTATCTGGCTTTAAAAAAAAATTCCCAAACTTTAGATTCAGTTCCAAATTTCTTTGAACTTTTTTATTTAAAAAATCACCAATTTTAACTTTAATCTCAAATCTGCTTTTGTTAACCCTTCGTCCAAAAATCACGATTAGTTGTCCCTAATTTCTCTAATCTTCATATCAAAGAATAGTTTTGTTTTTAAGATAATTTTCCACTTCACCTTATTGATATAAATTTGTTATCAATGTGGAAATGCCACATTAAATAACTAATGACGATTTTTGAACGAAGGGTTAATGGGGGGCATATTTAAAACTAAATTGAAAGTTGATGATTTTTTTCATACAAAAAAAGGTTTGGGACAAATTTAGGACTACATTATTGGTTTTTTGTTTTAGACAAAAAAAAAAATTGGACCTAAATTTTAGGATTTTTCTTAGACAAAAGAAAGTTAAAGAGGCAGAATTGTGACTATCAAAAAGTTTAGGGTCCTTATAAAAAAAAAAAGAGTATGGGACAAAATTGGAATTTAACCTATAGTTGAGGTTTCATAGGGAATTAGACTCTTGTAAAAAGTATTGCAATAACATCCAAAAGGGGTTTCTCCGATCTTTCAACTTTAAAAAAAAAAAAAGAAGCTACGAGAACCCTGTAGTGGAAAATGATGTTATTTCATAAATTTCAAAGTCATTCGACATTCTGACCAAAAAAAAAGTCATTCGACATTATTTTATGTGAATTGAATATACATCTGTCTTTATAATTGATGTCCATTTATGTTCCATTTATTTCGTAAAAAATGAATTATTTAAAAAACATTTTTTTAAATAATAATCGCTCGTATTGATTAATCAATAAAAAATATTTTCATCATCAATAAGAATATATATCCAAATATTTTTTTAATAATAAAATAATTTTTCGTTCATTCATTTTTTTAGTAACATAAACGATTATTTTTATAATAGGGAAAATGTCACAAATGATCCTTGACTTACACAATGTGCGTAATCTCTCATTTAACTTTCAATTGGCTCAATTTAGTCCATGAACTATCGATAATTGTCTGATCTAGTCATTCCGTTAAAAATTAACTGTTTTTCCTTCTTCTTCCTCTTCTCTCTTCCCTCCGCCGGCTCCGCCGTGGCCGACGGAGGGAGCTGGCGGAGGGAAGAGAGAAGAAGAAGAGAAAAAAGAAAAAAGAAAAAACCAAAATGCCCAATTTCGTTAACTTTAACTAACAAAAGGACGAAGTTGGTCAATTTTCAAATAGTCATGATTAGATTGGACATTTATTGATAGTTCGGGGACCAAACCGAAAGTAAATCGAAAGTTCATGGACGATATCACGCGTTAAGTAAAGCCGCCTACACCACCATTTGTGACATTTTCTCTTTATAAAAATAATTTAAATAATTATTTTTTGGCAAAATAAACGAATGTTAGTCTTTTCATTAAGTCATATCATAAAAATGTAAATTTAAAAAAAAAGTAATTTAGTTTAAATTCAAATTTCTATCTTGAATGGCTGCCACAAAAGGAATCCAGTCCTAAATAATGGGTCAATTATTAGGTAGACCAGATAAAGAAGTCAGGCCTGTTTGGTACCATGAGGCTCCCGCAAGAAAGCTGCGACCTCTTCCCTACATTGGACGAATCGCCGCCGTTGATTCCCCGTAGGATTAACGGTCGCGATTCGCACTCGGTTCAGTGGACCGGCCCGACGCTCGACGCAGGCGTGCCTCCGCAAAAAGCCCAAGGAAGGATCCGCACGCGCCGTCGAGGAGCGTGGGGAGCGCTTCGTTTTCCTCCTTTGCAGCGGAAAGAAGAAACGAAGCCAACCATGGCGGCTCGCGCAGCAGCAGTCTCCCCCGCACGCGCTCCCCTCCTTCTCTAAAGTCCCCCCCCGCCTCGGCTCCGCGCCGCCGTGAGATCCGCCGCCCTTCCGCCCCTCGCGCCGCCGCCGCCGCCGCCGCCGCTGTTGTTCCTCGCTCGCTGCTTTGACTGGTTCCGCCCTCGAGCACCGGACTTATGAGCGACCGAACCCAGACCCCAACCGAACCCCAGCCGCACCATGACCCGGCCTCCTCCTCCACGTCCGCCGCCGCCGCCGCCGCCGAGGTAACCAACGCCGCCCCTCCGCCGCCGCCGCAGCCGCAGCAGCCATCCGCCTCTCCGCCGTCCAAAATCCCCCTCCGCCCGCAGAAGATCCGCAAGCTCTCGCCGCCCGAATCGTCGACGCCCGACCCGAAGCAGTCCGCCGCCGGCGCCGGCCCTAAATCGAAGACCGCCAATGCCGCCTCCTCCTCGAAGCCGTCCAAGAACCGAATCGTCGCCTCGCGAGCCCTCGCGGTCCCCCGGGTAGTCGCGCGGTCCCTGTCCTGCGAGGGCGAGGTGGAGGCCGCCGTCCGCCACCTCCGCGACGCGGATCCCCTGCTCGGCCCCCTCATCGACGTCTATCCTCTGCCGACGTTCGACATCTTCCTCACCCCGTTCCACGCCCTCACCAAGAGCATCCTCTACCAGCAATTGGCCTACAAGGCCGGCACCTCGATCTACACGCGCTTCCTTGCTCTCTGCGGCGGCGACGCCGGGGTCCTTCCCGAGACCGTGCTCGCGCTAGACCCTCACCAGCTCCGGCAAATCGGGGTCTCGGCTCGCAAGGCAAGTTACCTTCATGATTTAGCTAGGAAGTACCAGAATGGGATATTGTCCGACTCGGCGATTGTAAATATGGATGATAAGTCGCTGTTCACGATGCTCACCATGGTCAACGGAATTGGGTCTTGGTCGGTCCACATGTTCATGATCTTCTCGTTGCATAGACCGGATGTTTTGCCGATCAATGACCTGGGAGTGCGGAAAGGAGTGCAGCTCCTTTATGGGCTCGAGGAATTGCCCAGGCCGTCGCAGATGGATCAAATGTGTGACAAATGGAGGCCGTATCGTTCGGTTGCGTCATGGTACATGTGGAGGTTTGTGGAGTCGAAGGGTGCGCCTACGAGTGCCGCAGCTGTTGCAGTCAGTGCTAGCTTGCAGCAGCAACAGCAGCAGGTAGAAGAGCAGCAACAACACCACCCGCAGCAGCCGCAGCTGCTGGATCCTATAAATAGCATTCTTAATCTTGGGTACAGTGCTTTTCACTTCAGTTCCTAGTGCAGCAAATGCTGCAGTGCAAATGATTAGAATTCCCTCTTATGTTTGCTTTACTGAAGTTATCTGGTTCTTGGTTAGAAACAGACGTTTCTTTCTTTATAAATGTCAATTGTCATGCTTTGTCATCTACTGGTGCTGGTGGATTTCGAGAACTGAACATACTGGGGGCAGTATGTGCTAGTTTGTTTGTCGAGGGGTTTTGTACAATGCAGTTGTATTGCGCTTCAGTATCAGTATGAAAAAAAGACTTTTTATATTTTAAAAAGACAAGTATGTTCTGCTGATTTGGACGATAACACTGTAAGATATTTGGAGTATGTTGTGTACATGTTGTAGTGACACCTGTTATAGTAGTATCTCTGTCGATGATGCTTGATTAGTAGCTATGTCTCTATGATTGTGCTCTTTGTACTTTCAAGCACAATGACCGCAGATTTAAATAGGACCCTAGAATTCCTGGGTTAATTCCTATCTCCCCCCTTCCCCTACTTGCTTATTGAAGGGTGAAACTGGAAAGCTAGTTGAATGCACTCCTTGTACATGATTTTTGACAATATATCTGGATCATCTGACAATAGCATATAGATCATCTTAAATGCATTTTAAGCCCCTATGTCATAATCTGATAATTTTTTGTGTTCTTTGTTTCCTTTTGAGGTAATGATACTTGTATGAGTTGGCTATCACATTGGGCAATATATATGATTGTCATTGGATGCTCTTGTGCCAAAGCGTAGGATTGACGGGGGAGATTTTCTGGTTGTGAAATTTTGACTAGTAAAGAATATGCGGGTTCATAATCTGCTTCTTTTAGCACAGAAAGGGGAACATTTAGCATTTCCACATTCAGGGTTGAATGTGTTAGTTATCTTCTATGACTACTTATGCTTACCCATTGTCATATCAATTAGGCTAAGGATCTTCCTCTGTTACTAAGATAGGATATGTTGTCTTATGGTTTTAAGAAGTGGAAACAGCAATGTGCAGTAGATTTTTAAAGGTTCGGTATATACAGTTTGGGCTTTATCCTTTTCTAGTTGGTTGTCATTTTCACATGTTAGTTGTCAACTCGTGATATAAATTGCACTTCAAAGTGTTGTGTTTGATAAGAATGGTGCATACGTTTTGGATGTTTCATGAGAAATATATTAGGAAATGATGTGTCTGCAAATTGCTCTGTGGTTATCCTGCCTGGCTTTCAGATAGCGTGCATATTATGCCTTTGTGCTGTCTTTAGTATGTTTTTTATGACGTAGCCGTGCTTTTGGTCTTTTATGGTCGCATATGAGTTTAATTTGAGTTCTATATGTTTTTTATCAAGAAGCACGTGATTTTAATTTATGTTCGTCAACCATGCTTTCCAGTAAGCAATCCCGCTATGAAAGATACAGGTGCTTAATTCTCAGGATGTGTGCAAATCTATCGGAGAGAGCTTGTGTATATAAAGTTTCAACTGTTATGGAGTAGGATAAGAATAAATTGAGTTTGTAAGGATGGATGTATACTATTGTTTTTCTTTTGATCAGTGGAAAATTGAATTCTAAACTACTATAAGATGATGTGCCTGTGTTATTTCCTAGAATGGAGAATGACTGTGTTCTAGTATTGAATCATAAGTTACCACTGAGTCGAGTTAAATTTGACCCAATACATATAACTAAAAGATTTGAGTCAGACCAAGCATTTCTGGGTTGCTGTCAGAGTATCAATTGAGAGCTAATCACTTGGGATAGCATGTATGTGGTTTGCCTGTATGAAGTGGTCTCCTGATTGTAAGATGCTTAGAGAGACCTTATGGATGAGATGGACAAGGTACGAAGTGGTTGAAGTGTCTCTTTTTGCTCATCAAACGAACCCCTGAATTATAAAATTAGACAAGACGATGCTTTTTGAGTTGAAAAGGGAACTCCATGTGGTATACCCATTCCCTCCAGTTGAAGGATCTAGGATTCCTTCGACCAGTTGAAGTAATTGTGTCTTCTTGGCCATTTTGTTTGTACATTTTCACCTGTGCTCTTAGTTTTTCATTGCTCATTCAATTCCACTATAGCATGACAATTTCGATTTGTGTCCTGTTTCTTGTCCATTGAACTTAAAGAAGCTTACATCCAAGGAGTTCAATTTTTTTTGCATGCCCAATGCTTTAGCAATCACCATTAGGATATTCATAGACTTATCGATCTGCCAATCTACTAGAGCTTGAGTTGCTTGCATAGAGATTATTTGATTTTTAAATCATTGCTGTGAATCTCATCTTCCATTGTACAAGGAAGTGGCAAAGCCAAATGAGGATGTTGCCTACCATGGAATAACAGATTCTTTAATTGATGCTGCTGGAATTTCAAGTGTGTTCCTTTTCCTTTGTAAGGAGATAGAGTATATACTACATCTTGATTGGGGGTTGTTAGCTTTTTTGAGTGTTGGTGTTTGTACCCGTTGGTTGCGAGATTCTACGTCTTAATCTTTCCCTTTTCAGTTTGCACGTGCATTTATGCAATATTTTTTCTAGTTCTGTGCTTTCTTCAACTATGAATTTTACATTTGAGCTGCCTCATGTTGCTAAAGTCCAATGCTTTCGCATTATCCGCAAATCTGTTGCTACAGCAAATGAGTTAGTGTACTATTTGATTATCATCTCTTAGTCATAACACATCTTCTTGGATTTAGGGCCTATGCTTGGGGACAATGACTGGGGAGGCTTCTTCATGGTATCTTGTCCGTCAATTGATATGAGTCGATATCCTTGAAAAGCGATTTGAGGGTACTCAACTCAGGTGCGAGAAGCTTGAATTTTACTGTCTCTCAAAAGATGAGCTTTCTGTACCTTGTAAATTGTCAGTGCGATTCGATGAGATCCAAGTTCAAATTATGTTGGTATTGCATGACGGTGGTTCCTAGGTATATTCCATCACTCATAACTGGTGGAAGAAGGAAAGGTGGTGATAAATCGATGTTATTGTTTGACAATTTATCATCTGACAATTTCTTTGCTGCATCTTTTATCTGCATTCTCCCGATCCCTTGGCCCATACATTTAAAAACATGAGGAAAAAATCGTCCTTTCTGTATGCATTTTTGCACTTGCACTGCATTCGGGTCTGGACGATCATCCGCATGAGTAGTGTAGTGGGGTGGTGGTGAACTGTATACTTCCCTCTTCTGCCTCTTGGACATGTTGAATCCAGAGTAAACTGTGAATTGGAGCTAGCATAATCTCCATACTGAAAACTGATCGATGAACCTGTTCCCCACCCCCTCCCTTTTTCCCTTCTCTCCCCCTCTCTTCTCCTCTCGAAAGTGTGATCTGATTTGCCTTTATCTTGGGAAATACTAGTTTCATCCAAATAGTCCCGTCACCATTTGGCGAGATCACTACAAGAAACTTTTTTGATGTTACCCTTTGCGGCAATCCTTTTTCATTACGACGAGCGGGAAACTGGAAAGCTGGGTCGTTCCCCTGGTTGCCCTGGCCATTTCCAAAGCTGAAAAGCTGTGCATGGCAACTCAAGTAGATTCCTTGTGATATTCTAGTAGATTCCTGCTCAAAATTGAGACCATCCCACATGTGGCAAAAGAGGAGACAACCCGACAGCCGTTTGGCAATCACTTGCCTCATAAGAGGCGGTCGAGGTTGCATTTCGGGAACCCAACGAAACTTATGTCGTGGCGGATCAGTTAATTCGAGCTAAATCTAAGCACAGCTAAGGCATAGTGCGATGCGACTGTGAGGTACCGACGTAGAGAGAGAAACACTGCCCGTTCTGTTTCTAGACAGTGACGATTCGCTGCGTCCGTGGAGGAACAGCTTGCAAACAACTCACGATAAGATCTTCGATCCTCCGTTCTCCTGGCCAACCTCATCCATATTCGCTGCTAAAGCCTAGTGATAATCGACTTCTTGTTTTGTACTCTCGCACAGATTATCGGATTGATGAATATTCGAATCTTTTATTATCCAGGTCCGAACATCTTCTGACTTTTTTTACTTCGCGAAGAAAAAGACCCAAAATAATTAAAAATTTGTATTGCTCCAATCAGTCCCTTTTTTAAGGCAATACATAACTGTTTGGAACGTAAGGGTGGCCAGTGGGGTCACCCGAATGAGGGGCAGAAATTAAGTTATGCTTCCTTGTTCGAAGGTAGTACTTTTCCTTGAAAATTGACTTTATTCTTTTAATAATTTTCTCACTGTTAATCAAAGAATAGATAAATCATTCAATTTGAAGGAAAAAAACTGTTTTTATTAAAAAGTACTTTTGGACATATGAAGAACAACTATATAAAGAAATATTGCATTATCAATGATCTCGTGATGAACATAATCAATTTTTTTGAAAAAACGAATCCTTTTTCATTAAGTATGCTTGACAAATATCTCAAGGCACTTGTTAATTAGATTTAAAAAACAAAAGCAAAAGAGTTAATATAATGGAAAAACTCCAAACTTATGACACGGTTACCCTGAACTAATATTTGGGTCACAAAAAACCCTAAACTTGTTAGGATTCAGTGTATAATCACAAAGAAACAAAGAAAAAAGCGAGAAAAAGAAATCTATACACAAGGTTTTTATCTTGGTTTATCCTTAAATTAGGGTTATATTTAGCAAAGAATTCCATTATAATTAGTATATCACACATCTCCGTTAAAACCTTCAATTGTAAGAGAAAGAGGTTTTATATACCCAATAAATATTCACAGGCGGCCTAAACTACCAAAGAATATGAGCTCAAATTGTAAAAATCATTTGGCTACTCAAGTGGTGTTTCCCTTGCTAACCTTGCTGGGTAACCCCGGACCCCTGCCTGCTTATGGGAGATCAAGACCCCATTACCATCTTGTTGATGGAGAATATAAACCACACCCCAACAAAACCAACACAATTGTGATTACTCTAATAAATATGGATTTACGAGTGGATTTGTTATGTAAATCGAGTTATTGTCATATTTTTTTTTGTCAATCCTACTTTAACTTTTAATTCACTTTTCAACTTTTGTCTTACCTGAGTTAAAACCCACTTCTAAAATTAATCGTCCCTATCCCAACTCTCTAAAAAAGTGGGGATTTGAACCTTCCACATCTCCCTTCCCATGTGAAAATGATGGCCATTGGGACAAACTCTAGTGGTTTTGTCATATGTCATTCAGTTCAGCAATTTCACACTAAAATTTGACAAAAACTAACGAATAGAAAATATGTTACAAGTATACAAAAGGTTTTTTGCAACCCAAAATTTAGTTTGAGGTAAATTTATTACAAGTATATCAATTTTAAGTTTTTGGTGATCCAAAATTTAGTTTGAAGTAAATTTGTCATAAATATATTAATTTGAGATTTTTCATGAATATTAACCTGAAATGTAATTGAGAAAGATGAATCAACCTCGAAAATTCTCTCACCGGCTCTTAAAGCCACAAGAGGGAGTTTTTCTGCCTCTACACGAGCGAGCACACTTGAGACGGGACGGCTGGTGTAAGGTGGACCGTTTCCTCACAGGCATAAAAACCGATGCCCGACCGATAGCGAAATAAGAATATGAACATCAACAAGGAGACAACCTTAATAGAAAAGTGAAAAACATTGGACCCATCAAAGTGGGATAATCTGGTAGCATCAAAGGTTTATTCCCCTCCTCGAGTCTTGCCAATCTACTCTCGGGACAATGCGTTTTGCATTGAAGAAATCGGTATTCTAACTACATTATTCTCCTGAGATCTTTGCCCCTATAAAAGATGTCGATGGCACGATGGTCTTGTCATCGCAGCCCTTAGTCACGAGAACATCACACCCAACCGTCGCACCTACACTCGCCATGAACTACGAGAATTATGACCCTTCATTCCCTGACCAACCCGTGGTCGACCTCTACCTCCCGGTGTGGGCCAAACTCCCGGCCTTCCGGTCCAAACCGGCCTTCGTTTGGCTCGACGATGATGGCGATGGCACGGCGTCGACCCTGACCTATTCTCAGCTCAACGATTCAGTCCAGTCCATTTCCTCACAACTGCTCATTCCTTTGCAAAGAGGCGACACCGTGATCATTTTATGCCCGCCAGGGCTCGAGCTCATAGAGATCATCTTCGGATGCCAAAGAGCTGGACTTGTGGGCATACCCATGTTGCCGCCTGATCCATCTTTTGCTCAAGAAAGCCACCACCACCTCACTAGAGTCCTCTCTCAAACAAAGCCCAAGGCTGCCATAGCACCCCGGGGTTACATCACAAGAGTCAACCACTACATCTGTTCCAATTCCGCAAACCGTGACGAGAAGTTTGTAGCCATGTTGCAGAATCTCAGGTGGGTTTCGACTGAAGAAATTGGGACTAAAACTAATACAAAAATAGGGCCTTCTGCGCCTTCTCCTCCTTCGTGCTTGTACAATGGGTGCAAGCCGGAAGAAGTGTACTTGATTCAGTACACTTCAGGAGCCACTGGGATTCCTAAACCGGTGCTCGTGACTGCTGGCTCAGCTGCTCATAATGTCCGGGAAGCAAGAAAAGCATATGATCTTCACCCAAATAGTATGATCACCTCGTGGTTGCCTCAGTACCATGATTGTGGCCTCATGTTCTTGTTGCTCACGATAGTGTCTGGCGCAACGTGTGTTCTCACGTCTCCCACTTCATTCCTCAAGAGACCGAGGCTTTGGCTTGAGCTGATCACAGACTTCAGAGCCACTTGCACTCCAGTCCCGTCTTTCACCTTGCCGCTGGTGGTGAGGCGCGGCGGTGTCAAAAAGGGGACTTCACCCATCAATCTGACCTCCATGAAGAACCTAATCATGATCAACGAGCCCATTTACAGAGCCCCCGTAGAAGAATTTGTCAACGCGTTCGTGCCTTTCGGCTTAAACCCGTCATCCATATCTCCATCTTACGGACTAGCTGAGAACTGTACTTTTGTATCGACCGCTTGGAGAGCCGCCACTAACGATTCCGCCACTTTCCCAAACATCCCAACTCACAACAAGCTCTTGCCAAGTGCAAGACTCGCTTCAACAAATGATGATTCGTCGTCAGAAGAGGAAGACATGCATATTGTGGTTGTAAATGAAGAAACTTTGGCGCCTGTCCAGGATGGAACTGAAGGAGAGATCTGGGTCTCATCGCCGAGCAACGCTTCTGGTTATCTCGGCCACCCTTCATTGACAAGAGAAACTTTTCATGCAAGACTTAGCAACAAGGGGAGCAATTGCTTCCTCAGGACCGGAGACAGAGGAATAGTCAAAGGCGAAGAGAGGTTCAAACTGATACAGAATACCATCATAATTTGCTTTAAAATATATGGCCAAAGTAGCGTTCTAAAGAAGGTCACGATCATAATGAAGAAGCTATTGTCAAAGGAAGTTGGCTGCCGGACCTGATTGTCCATCCTGTGCAATTTCGGTATGCCTCAATTGCCAGTAAACAAAGTTGCTGTTGGGATGCATTTTGCGGGGTCTTCAATGCCTTCACCCAAATGAAAAAGAAACAAATTAACTGGGTAAGGGGGAATGGAACAACTAATTTCGGAATCTGCACCATTAGTCGATTGACCAGCAAAACATGGGACACTGCTTTAGGAATCCCGGCCAATTCGGGCAAGAGCTTCCACAACCTCTCCAAATTTGACCTTCTCATCTCCGGTAAAGTCCATGCCATTTTCATCATTGGCCTTCTCATGTTTCTTTTTTCTTGATTCTCTATACCTAAATAGAGAAATCTAAGATCATACTCAGAAAGACGGTCTGGATGAGGTATATGCAAAGCAAATCATCTTGGAACTACCATGACTCGCTAGCAAAAGAAGCAAAGAAGACGCGAGTCTAAATCGACTATCTGCCAGCTCTTGCATATTTGACTAGGGATTCCATCCCAAATATTCACGAGATGCCGTGAGCCGCCGCGTTCTCCTCCCTTTTCCCACCATCGCGCTCTCTTCTTTACGTGACGGGTCGGTGTTCAGACATTATCACAATTACACCACCAAACGACATAGAGACGTCATCACCCGCGCATCATGCGCATTACCTGGAAACCGCAGCTTACGATGCATTCCCGCAGTTTCTGAGAGAAGGCTGCATAGCCGCGTTCGAGTGCGACTCGAGAAAAGTGGTTGTCGTCGCGGAGTTGCAGCGGAGCGAAGGACTAAACCGCGACATCTTGAGGGGACTGTGCGAAGGCATAAGAGACGCGATCCGGAATCGAGAGAAGGTCGAAGTCGGGCTGGTGGTTCTGGTGAAGAACGGAAGCGTGCCCAAAACGACGTCCGGGAAGCGGCAGAGATGGCTGGCCAAGGCGCGGCTGGTGGGCGGCAAGATGAACGTGGTGATGGAGATGGAGTTTGGGCTCGACGACAATGGAAAATCCTTGTCAAGCTTTATGAGAAGCAGCGTTAACGGCAGCGAGGCCAGAGACGAAGGAAGAGGAGGGAAGAGATCATCATCATCATCTTCATCGGCGATGGAAGTGAGTGGGAACGCGGCTGGGGAGAGAGGTGAGAGTGAGATCGCATATGCGTTGACTAGCGACGGTGGCGATTCCGCTCGTCCCAAGCTGCTCTCGATGCTGTGAGGATCTGCGAAAGATTGTCCCCTCTCTCTTTCTCTTTGTGTTTCATGCGCTGATGTTTTGAGATGTTCTTGGTAGACAATAAACAATTACTACAGTACGAAGTGACAAGATACCTCAGTCGCTCCATGGGATGTTCTTCGGAGGCATCGAGAAATCGATCCCCTCGTAACTCGTCGTATCTCTCTCTCTCTCTCTCTCTCTCGCGTTTCATGCGCTGATGTTTTGAGATGTTCTTGCTAGACAATAAACAATTACTGCAGCATATGAAGTTACGAGATACCTCAATCGCTCCATGGGATTTTCTGCGGAGGCAATGAGGCATCGAGAAATCGATTCCCTCTCAACTCGTCATATTCGAGTTCCGTTTTTCCGCGGTTTCTGTACAATGTATCATACCGCTCACAAGTACTTGAAATTTTCCAATGAGTGGCCACGTGAACTTAGATACAATAAGTTTCCACCGGAAATTGCTCCTCGCGAGACCATAGAGGTCCTCCTAAGTCCACAGAATTGGTGTACAAATTGCCGTGCCGTTTGAGTGTACACCAAATATATATATATCCGCGAGGTAGGAGTTGCTAAGGGCACAGAGTAATGCATTTGATGATCTTGTTGAACTTGATTGCACCACAATTCTCTCTACTGAACTTCATTTTAAACAAGTTTATTGTCAAAAGAGCTCTTTCAAAGTACTAGATGATCCAAAATTTGGCAACCCAAAATCTAGCTGGCCATCAACGAAATTCAACACCAAATATTGTTGGTTGAGTTATTGATCAACACGACATGAGAATCATTAGCTAAAGTAGTAGTTCTCGCTTTGACCATAAGCTTGCTTAAAACCAAGTAATTCTACGAGGGAGCATTTCATTAGCACATCGAGGTCGTTTTGTCACTGAATAGATATAATTTAGTCGAGTCATTAGCTAAAGTAATGTTTTACTTTGTTTTGACTCCACTTCTCGCTTCATTGATGGGATTTTGAGATTGTTCATTCAAGTAGCTTTACCTGTTTTCTTTGAGCATTCCAGATGAGTGGTCTTATCTTTTCTATAAATTTGTAATTCATATTTAAAAGTGATAGAAATTATATATATGATGAGTATAAAAGGCATGGCATGACATGATATATATAAAAAATGAAGAAGTGGTCTTTAAAGCATTATTGTCGCATAAATCTAGATCAGACATATACTAATCTTTTTAAATATTTGAAATAACATTGTAATGTATTTTTGGAAATGGCTTATTAGTTGATTCTTGTGAAATGATTTAAGAAATGTTTTATAAATAGAATTGATTTGTCAAAGATTATCCGTTTTGGTTTATGAAACCAATGCAAGGTATGGATTTTGGATTTGGTTTGTGGATTGTTGGAGGTTGATGTTAGTGGGTTATGCTCATGTTGCTAGAATTAGAACACAGTAAAGGGTTGAGTATGCATACTGTTATCAAGATGTCCTTCTAGGTTAAACCAACGATTGACATAGGTGGAGACTTAATTAAAGAAGGTAAACTTGATCGCCTTTATCATGGGCATTATATTGAGTATTAGATTAGTCGATAGAATAGATCATTGACGTTTGATTTGATAGAGATTAATCAATAGATTTGAGCATTAAATGTTTCTCTAGTATTTGTTGATTAAAGGAGTATTTCTTATATGTATATAATCAAGTTAAAGTGATATTCGATCTTATTTGTGAATTATATAGGGTGTATTTGGTTAGACTTTTGGGGAAAGTCATTGAGAAAATGCAAAGGACTTTAAATTAAAAGAGTTTTCCAAAATACAAATTGTGTTTAGTAAATTGTAATCTAAAAGTGCATTATGAAGTATCTTTGAACAAAATAGTGTTTGGAGAAATTTACATTTACAAAAGACTTTTGTGATAAAAAGAAAGGAAAAAAATAGTTGACCAGTGAAGGGCAGACAGCCGCCAGCATCGCCGCGGCCGATATCTCAAGTTACATGACCTCAAGCAGCCGTCAAAGACCATCGGCGAGGGCCGTCTAGGGTCGAGCAACCCCCAATGACCACCGGCGAGGACCGCTTGCGGCCGTGCGACCCTTGGTGAGGGCTGCCTGGTTACGTGACCTTAGGCGGCCCTTCATGGAGGTTGCGGCGATCCTCCTTGCCAAGGTTGCATGACTAGCCAGCAATGGTTGCCGAGGTAGCCATGACCACGCCGACCTCTCTCCAACCCATCGCCGACCCATCACCTATGAAGCACGGACACGTTGTCCGTGCTTCCGTGTCATGTCCGACACGTGTCGGAGCGTGTTGGACACGTCGACACGCTCGGACACGGTCGGACACGCGTTGACCGCGTGTCGGATTTTCCGACACGGGGTCAACTTTTCTCGACACACGTGTCGACGCGTGTCCGGAAGACTCCGGGTGGAGGCGAGGGAGGGGGAGGGAGCAGAGGCCGCGAGCGACGGCGAGAGATGGCCAGAGAGAGCGGCGAGGGCCGCCACTGTCGCGATGGATCGACGAGGAGGAGGAGGAGGAGAAGGATCAAGAGGAAGAGGAGAGGAAGGGGGTCGTGTGGAGAGGAAGGGGGTAGGGGGTCGTGCGGAGAGGAGGAGGAGGAGAAAAATCGAGAGGAAGAGAAGAGGAAGGGATCGGGGCCCGAGGGGGCGCCGAGCGGCGGCGGCGGCGGCGGCGACGGCATCTCCTCCTCCTCGGCGTCGCGTCCGCTCCATCGTCGGAAGCTGCGAAGCGGTAGAAGGAGGAGGAAATAGAGCGTCGTTAGGGTTTTTGACAAGGGAATAAAAAATAATAAAAATAGGGGGACGATGGAGTGTCTTTTGAGTTTTGGGGGAGGGGAAGTGAGGCTGACAGGCTGTCTGTCAGTGGTGTGGGGAGGGAAAAAAGTAAAATAAGTTTGGGGTGGAGGGAAATGGACAAACGAAAGAAGGGGTGGGTTTGGGGAGATTTTTTTTTATCGGAAAATTAAATAAATGAAATTAAAAAATAATTTCCAAAAGTAAAAGTATTGAATTTTGAATAATGATAAATTTTAGTCATTCTAGAAAATCATGAATTTATTTAAATAAATTGATTCTAATTTTTTTATTAATTATTAATTTCATTAGTAACTTTTTTTTAAAATTAAAAACATGTTTCGCATTAATTATGAATATATTTTTCTAATTTCAAATGAATTGAATTATAGGCTTTTTTAATTAATTATTTATTTATGAATTTGAATCAAATTAATTAAAAATAAAAATATTTATTTAATATTTAACGTGTCGAAATTCTCTATTTTTTGAAAAATGACGTGTCGCGTGTCGTGTCGTGTCGTGTCGCGTGTCGCGTGTCTCGTGTCGGTGCTACATAGCCCATCACAACAACGCCGGCCGACATTTGAGGATCCAAGGTTGAAGATGAACAGTGAATCGGCCTTTTGAAAATGCTAAAAGCACAAGGCAACCTGGGACTTAACTTGGGCTTTCAGCCTTTGAAAAGCTAGCATTTCCTCAAAGTTGGTTTTAAAAAATTTCCCAAATACTCAATATTTGGCCAAATGGGTTTTGGACACCCAAAGCTCCTTCCAAATGCTGGTCCCAAACGCAGCCATAGTGGATTTGACATAAGTGAGTTATGTTGTTTTAATAAATGTGCATAATGGATATTTGATATGTTTAGAAGAGATATGTATTTGATCATTCCATTCATCTTATATATTGCACATTCTTCAAGAAGTGGCAAGTAGAACAAAAGCGCTATCAATGAGGACTTTTGAGATTTTGATTTTGGTTATGGCCTAAGGAAGTTATATATATGTTTGTCAATTGTTGTGGAGTTTAACTTAATTATGACGTACATATTACATATAACACTTTAATAGCAAGCTTAAGTTGGTTTCCTTATGAGAGTGCGTCCTTTGGGTAGGAGGACGGCTATTTTATTTCCCTTATATTTTAAGGATTTGAAGCGTGATAGTTATGGCATGTTTTTGAGGAAACCTTTTGTCTAACCGACAATTTCAAATCCCGACACTCTTCCTTGTGGGCGAGTGTTAAGAAATATGTTGCATGCTTTTTAGACTGTGAATTGCAATTTTTTTTTATTTGGATTGTTAGTATACCGGCAAATGATCTCTTCAAATGCCATAACTTGACATAAAGGAACACTTAAGTGCCATAACTTACGAAAGGTACACTTAAGTGTCACATTTTTAAAAAAGTGGGATACTTGAGTGCCACCTCCGGCGAAGTCGGCTGGAAATCATACGTGACAATTAAATATTAATATTTCTCGCCGAGGTGGCTTGCCGGAGAGCTGAGTCAACTCTAATTCACCCCAAACGACGTCGTTTCGGGTGTTGGCCAAAATAGAGCCCTTAAATCAGCCAAAATATCGTCGTCTCCTCATTTTCCCTAAATCTAAAACCCTAAATTGGGCAAAATTCCATTGAAGCGCTAAAGTCCTAATCCCAAACCCTAATTCGATTTGCCCCAAATTCTACAGTCAAATATTGGAAATGGAGAGCGGGACTTTCAGCAGCAGCTCGAATTTCTCTCGCCGAAGCGAAGGAGAAGGCGAGCGTTTCTGTTTTTGTGAGTTACCGAGTCCAAGAAAAATATCGTGGACTCGAATGAATCCCGGGAGAAGATTCTATGGATGTGCCCGATACAGAGAATGGTCGAAATGCAAATATTTCAAATGGGTCGATGCGAAATTCTCACACCGAGCCACAGAGGTGATATTGGACCTACTTGATGGATGCCATCAACCTCCATCTACGCTTATGGACGACTTGGACAATGTTGGCTCAATGCAAGCTCAAGCATCTTCTACTAACCATTTGAAGAATGAAGTTTCAAATATGAAAATTGAACGGAAGTGTTACCAAGCGTTTATTGTGTTGCTATTTTTTTTGTCTATCTTACTTTATGATGAAATGTAAAGTACTGGAAGATGAGAAGAAGTTTCTCCGACTGTCATAGTTGTAAATGAGTGAAGAAATGTACTTGTTTTGAATGAAATGTAACTTATTTTGTTGGAAGATGAGAAGAAGTGTTGTGTTGTCTACAAGATCGTTGTGGTGTTTTTTTTTTTTTTTGGCTGTCATATGTATTATGTGTTGCTTCTTGTACTTGTGAGGAGGTCAAGGAAATTGAATTAATGAATGAATGAATGAGATATTGTTTGTACTATATTTTTGCTTATTCTCAAATATAAATCGGTGATGATGGAATGTATATTGGGTCAATGTGTTATGGTGACTTCTTTACTTGAATTGAATGTAAACCAGCAGCAAATATTGAATTGAATGGAGTTGCCATAAGTGGAAACGTATATATAAACTAGCAGCTTCTCTGGTTTGCTGCAAACCACCATATACATAGAACAGATACGAGTGATTACTTGAGTGTTATAAGTTGTATCTAGTTATCACTTAAGTGCCAGTCGTGATAAAAAAGAGTCATTTAAGTGTCAAGTTATTCTTAAAAGTGATCACTTAAGTGCTAGGTTTTTTAGAATGTGATCAGTTAAGTGCCAATTTTTTTTTGTACATTTCCTCTATAAATTGCACCAGTCATAAACTACTACCAGCCACCACCACCACCCACCATTGGCCACCATCGACCTCCAGCCATCACCACCAGCCACACCAAGCATCCTAGGCATCCACTTAAGCCACCACCAGCCACCACTATCTTGGTGGTATGCTGCTGCAGAAGTTGCTAGTGCAAGGTGCCGTATACCAGCTTACACCAGCACTACCTGGTGCAAGATGTGCATATTGCACACTTACATCTTGCACCAAGTGCAGCAAAAACCTCCAACCCAACCCCTATAATAGACCCACCATCAGTAGGCATTAGTAGTCACCACTGGCCACCACCACTAGCAACACTAGTATCCCAGCTACCATACCAGCACGTAACCACCACCATAAACCCACCATTAGCAGCCATTGTTGGTGGTGGGTCGTGGGTCTGTTGCAAAAGGGGCTCGTGCAAGTTAGGCTATGCACACTACACTCTTGCACCAGTACTAGTTACAGCAAGAGGCCCCAACCCAACCCCCACAATGAACCCACCACCACTAGGCTTCACCAGTCGCCACCACCAGCCACACGAGCACCCCAGTCACCACTGTCGCGACCTAATTTTCGAGTGCACCACCTAAAGCTAGGTTAATGGACTACTAAGTCTTTAAGCTTAGCTCGGGCTCTCCCAAGCCTATACCAAATCGGGACTTAAAGTTTTTAACATGCAAAAGATTATTATCTAGGAGTCGCCACTAATCGGTTTAGGGTAGGTCGATTAGACACCTAAGTAAAATAATGGGAGAATTATTCTACTCCTACGAACCAGAGATTTTGGGTACGGGGACTTGGTTACACTAGACTATCCTAGTGCCCTTTCAGTACCATTTCTTTTTTAATTTTCAAAAATGTTTTGCATGCAGCTTGATTTGATTTTAATTTACTTTCCTAACGTGTGAGGCGATCATGCGAGTGCACAAACCATTAATTTAATACCCAAGAAAGCGAATGAAATAATGCAGGACTTATCTCAAAGCAACGAAAGCATATGCAATGTTAGATCAGAATTCATCTTAGCAACCATAAATATGATTTCTAATTAACACGCAACCACTCAATTTTTGCTTTCACTTTTTAACGAGAATATAGTCCATATGCAATGCAATGCTTCTAATCTGATATGAAATAATATGGCATGGCAAAATATGTTTTCTCAGTGAACATGTAATAATTAAATATGCAATTTGAATTAACTAAAATGTCCTAATTCTAATGACGGGCCATTTCTAATTCAACGAACCTAATAACAACTAAATGATGTGCATTTGATACCTCTATTCTTAAAAATGCAACCTATTCTAAAAATTGAGTCTAACCTATGCAGAGACGAATTTAATTTTTTTATTTTTTCATGAAATTCGAAATTTAGGAAAAAATGCAAAAATGATTTAGCTAGATTAAGATTCTATCTGATTTAAACTAAGGATTAAGTCATATTAAATTCTAATTTAAGCTAAGACATTATCTTAATCTAAAATGCAATTTATCTAAAAAGATGATCTAAATTTAAAATGAAACATGTATTTCTAACCTATATGCACAATAATTTTTTTGTGTTTTTCTTTATGAAATTCGAAATTAAAACTAACACGTGATTAAACATGCAATTCAAAAAAAAAAAAAACTAACAACCTAAATGAATGCACTTTTTTCTATTTTTATATTTTTTCTAAATTCGAAATAAAATCCTATTTTGAAAATTTTATTTAAGTCCAAAACTAACTTATCTCTAAAAATGCACTCCTAAAAATATAATCCTAAAAAAATCTAATTCATTAAACCTACATGTCTAACTTGTTAAACCTCCATGCTTTGATGCAAGATTTTGATTTTTTTTTTCTAAAAGATAAGTAATTATTAAATAAATATTAAATCTAAACTATCAACAAAATAAAGGATTAAAATAACCGAAAAAATAACCTATTGTCCCACAGGTCAAATTAACGATTAGCCTAACCCTAATTATCACGACAAGAGTTCAAAATAACTAAAAATCTGATCCGAAATCTTACGGATCAAATTAATAATTATATTGATTCAACAATTTAAAATATCAACAAACCCCAAGGATTAATACAATTAAAAAAATGACCCGACATCTTAAGGGTCAAATTAATAATTACAATAATCTTAGGGAAACCCCGCCGATAATGCCTATATGTAAAACGAAAATCAATTCACAATACTCCAAATAATACAATAATAGCAAAAAAGGTAAATAAAATAAAATAACATAAAGTAAATGAAAGGTGAAAGTAAAAAAATAAAAAATAAAAAGAATAAAAAAATAAACAACTTAAATGGAGGTTTGGAAAGGGGCAACAGCGGCGATGAGTGCCGCCGGGCAGAGGGTGACCGGCGTCGGAGCTCCGGCGAGGGCTGGACGGCGACAGCAGCAGGGCGCGAGGGTCGGCGACCGAGCAGAGGACGGTGGGCAAACGCGCGGCGGAGGCGAGCTGTTGAGGCGGAGATCCGAGCGGCGTGCAGGGGCGACGCAGCGAGATCGGCGGTTCAGATCTGCCGGCGTCGCAAGGCTGGGCGCGAGCTACTGCTGGTGCGATCGTCGGGCAAAGGGCGTCGGTGTCAGCGTCGAGCTTCACGGACGGCGGCCGGCGGGGCAGAGCGACAGAGGCGGAGGCGCGATGGAGACGAGCTGCGGGTGGTCTGAGATGTGGTCACCGGCGCGGCGGCGCTCACGGCTACCGCGGAGGCGCGACGGATCGGGCGGTGAGGGAGTCCGGGCAGCTTGCGGTTTGATGGCGTTGGCGCAGCACGGGCGCGGTGGACAGCACGGGTCACCGGAATCGTGGGTCGACGAGCAGAGGCTCGGTGTTGCACGGGAGCTGGAGGCAGCGCGCGGTTGGGTGGCGTCGGGGATGGGTCGCGTAGTGAGGCGGGGCAAGGGCTGCGCGGCGGTCGCGGCTGGCTTGAGGTAGATCTGGGCAGGAGCGACGTCGGCAGGGGAGGCCGGCACGGGGTGGCCCATGGATTGCAGACGATGAGCGCGACGGTGGCTGGCGGAGCTTCAGGTGCTGGGCTGGTGTCGCGTCGCCGCGGGTGGAGTGACGAGTGGTGATGGCAGGGCGATAGCGGCTGGCGAGCGGCTGGCCCAGGCGGTGAAAGTTCACCAGAGAAGAAGCACAGTAAATTGACTTTTTACTGTGTCTTCTCTCTCCTCTCCCTCACGTCACTCTCACCTCCTCTCTCTTGCTCACTTTTACTTTTTTTTTTTGTTCCTTTCCCTTTCGCTTCTATTTTTTCTCCACGAAGCAAAAACCAACCCCATTTCTTCACCGTACACGGCCCCTTTTATAGCAAAACAAAACGTGATCTTTTTTTTGTTAATATTTCATCTCATGAAGATTGTTTATAACCTCCCGATCACGAAAATTATTTTATTTTCCCTATCTTATGAATATTCTCTCATGATTTCATCATCTATTGCTAAAGATAAGATTGCAATACGGTTCTCTCAATTTTCAAAAAATCATCATAATATTGCATCAAATCTTAATTTCTCACAAGATAATTGATTAAAAAGACAACGGGCTTGGGTTAATTTGTTCCTTTCGTGGGCTTAGCTCAGCCTGTCAATTTAAAGCTTAGAACCACTAATTCAAACATATTCGTCACCGGTCCAATAAATAAATGCACGAAATGCAAATTAAAAACAAATGCACCTAAATTGATATGCTATGCAATTAATATTTTTTTTTAGGGATAAAATTAACCCCTAATTTTTAATACAATAAATGAATGACCGGATCGCCAAAATTTAGGTGTCAACAGCTGCCCCTCTTTGAAGGTGAGCTCGCAGAGGTTACATTCAAAGACAAATTGAGACCTAAATTTTGACTACGCACATGCACTGAATGATTTTGATTTTGATTTTGATTTTTTTTTCGGGAAATGAATCCCATTGTAAAATGCAATTTTTATGATGCATGGAAATGCTAATGCAAATATATGATACAAAAGGAAAGAACGTACCTTCAGTTACTTACCAATCAGTGCGGTAGAGCATTTTGAGGTACATGATAAATTCACGTTACTCCACAAGTACCCAACTCTCACTCAGGTTCCTTGAAGAGTGTAACATGCAATAGATTGAAACATTGAGATTGAGAAGAACATTCACATCCAAAGTGAAATGTTCAACGGAAAGAATTGAGACATCCAGATCCAGACTAAGATGTCAAGATTTTCTAAAAGCTCGAAATACCTAGATCCAGACTAAGATATAACGAGAAAGCTCGAAGAACATTCACATCCAGAGTGAAATGTTCAACAAAAATAATTGAGACATCCAGATCCAAACTGAGATGTCAAAGGAACCTACTTGGAACAACTTACCTTCAAGGAGGATAGAGTAATTCGAGATAGTTTGTGTTACATATCCAAGACCTGTACCATTCTACGGTCGCCCAGAATAGTAACATGGCTTTGTAAAGAGACTGCTTTCCCAGGACTCGTACCATTCTACGGTCGCCCAGTATGGCAGTGCTTGGTTGTGTCTAGGACCCGTACCATTCTACGGTCGCCTAAACGGGGATTTACCTTCCAGGACCCGTACCATTCTACGGTCGCCTGAATAGGGAAATAGGTTTTGTCTAGGACCCGTACCATTCTACGGTCGCCTACGGGGATTTACCTTCCGGGACCCGTACCATTCTACGGTCGCCCAAAATAGGAAAATAAGTTTTGTCTAGGACTCGTACCATTCTACGGTCGCCTAAACGTGGATTTACCTTCCACGACCCGTACCATTCTACGGTCGCCTAAACGAGGATTTACCTTCCAGGACCCGTACCATTCTACGGTCGCCTGAATAGGGAAATAGATGTTGCCTAGGATCCGTACCATTCTACGGTCGCCTAAACAGAGGTTTTGCTTGGCTAGGACCCGAACCATTCTTCGGTCGCCCAACATTACAATCTAGGGAAAAATCTTTGAGGACAACTCCATCGAGTGTCAGTGTACTCAAAAGGGAAAATACCTGTACAACGACAAGTATTTAAGGTATAGATAGAGATATACTTACCTGGTGACATCTCTGCTCATTGGGGATATATCTCCTGTAAAACATGGTTGTAGGAGAAGCAACATGTATTTGTGATTACAAATAACACATGCATTAATTTAAGTAAGGGTCATGCATAATGACTTCTATCAACCATGCATCACCTGATTCCAATAGAAATGATTTTAAGAGAAGATTCCAATCTGAACACATGAGCGTCATGGATATGTCAAATGAGGGATCATTTAGTCTGAAAGGACTTTTCACTCATCCTCATTAATTAGGGCTGTTTTATCTTGACCTTTGATGCGGGATTTTGACAATCACTTTATCTCACTTTCATCACGCCAAACAAGAGTTTGGGCAATCTCGCAAGTGGTACGATTTTACCAATCTGAAAGGTCTTTAACGGGGACTGTAATGTGAGCTTGATCAATGGCTTAACAAAGGGAACTCTTTGAGTCGAGGCTTTTTTTTTTAAAAAAAAAATGACATTTCGCAATTGTCTTGGGACTCACAAGTCAAGAAACACACGAAATGAGATAGAAATTATCTTAGTCGCACTTCTTCAAGCGATGCTTTCAAGCATATGAACTCTTACATTAATTCAAATGCCCTAATCTGAAGAGACTTTGCAAGGGATGTAACGTAAGCTTGATTCATAGGTTGAGAAATGAATGGATCATTAGGCTCAAACAAGTGTTTATGGGATTAAAGTTGGTGATCATCTTGACATTTCTACCACTTTCCTTTCTACTGTCGAAGATTTTTCTCATCAAATCTCCATTAATTGCAACAGCCTTTGAGTTTTAGTATCGCCTTGTTGGGGATACAACTCATAATATCAAGAGTTTGATTTGATTTTTTTTTTCTGGGCATTGGCCTTGCTTTTACCAGGCACACTGCTTTTTTTCATGCCCCATTGTTTTGCACTTATTTTCTTTTAAAAGAGCCTCCATTTTGTCAGCATTCTAGTTCATGCTACTCGAATGTTTTTATCTTGCCCCAGTATGGGGGATGATCACCAACTGGGTTTAATATGAAATGAATTTATAAGCTCAAGTGGGCTATGCAATGGATAAAAGTGTATATGATAGAGAAATGACTGCTCTTCATCATCCTAGGGCACTTTGAATTATCATACGAGTTACGATACGAAAGCAATACTTGAAGATTGATGCAAGTGTGAGTAAAGACATTCCTATCATTCATCTCAAATTTTGTCCCGATGTGGGATGATCTTTGACAGGGATGGTTTAAAAACTCTTCATGTGTATGGGCTCAAAGGGCTAAACAACTGGTATACATGTAGTGTTTCGGGCAGAGAAAAGAACTGCCTCTCATCACTTTGGTTAGCGTACCCTTTGCGAGATTACCTTTTTCCTTGCGGGCATGGAATTTTTTTTCTCACAACTCACTGAGGATTAGTGTATGGAATAGCGTATGGAACAAGGCTCGCCTTTCATCATTCCAAGATATCCCATTTAACCCATTCAATTTATCTCACACAGCTCATCAAGGAAGAAAAATGCAAGTTTTGCAACAAATTCAGATAATTCAACTCATTGAAGCAATTTATTCAACATAGAAATGTTTGCAGTTCAAAACATGACATGGCAAATTCTATCATGGGTAATACTTCTTGATAGCATCGGAATTAACTGGATTGGAAAACTCACGACCATCCATTTCTGCCAGGATCAAGGCACCTCCAGGAAGCACTTTCTTCACGACATAAGGGCCGCTGTAATTTGGAGCAAACTTGCCCCCAGGATCTGGAAATATTGGCAATAGCTTCCTTAGAACAAGATCATCTACCTCGAAATGTCTTGGCCGCACCTTCCGGTTGAAAGATCCGGCTACTCTCGTTGATATGTTTGGCCATGGCGAGAGAGCCTTGATCTTTTTTTCGTCAATCAAGTTCAACTCTTCAAATCTTTGTTGCGACCATTCTGCCTCCGATAAATCCATTTGGGATAAAACTCTCAGAGAAGGAATCTTCACTTCGACGGGCAGAACTGCCTCCATGCCATACACCAGAGCAAAAGGGGTTGCCCCAGTAGAAGTGCAGATCGATGTTCGGTACGCCATCAATGCGAAGGGTAACTGTCATGCCAATCTCGATAATTCTCGGCCGTCTTAGCCAAGATCTTCTTAATGTTTTTATTGGCCGCTTCAACAGCCCCGTTCATTTGAGGGCGGTAAGGTGACGAATTCAGATGCTTGATCTTGAACTCGCTGAACAACCCATCAACAAGTTTGTTGTTCAAATTTGTCCCATTATTAGTGATGATTGCTTCAGGGACGCCATAACGAGCAATTATGTCACGTTTAACGAATTTCACAACATTGTGGGCGGTGACATTTGCAAAGGATGTAGCTTCAATCCATTTGGAGAAATAGTCTATCGCCACTAAGATGAATCGATGCCCATTTGAAGCCTTGGGATTGATTGGGCCAATCACATCAATACCCCACATCGAGAAAGGCCATGGCTCGGAAAACTGGTGTAGCTCAGTTGGAGGAACATTTATCTTATTCCCATTAATGCGCGGCGGTGACAACTCCGAACATGCTGGATGCAGTCACTTTCCAAAGTGTGAGCCAGTAGTAGCCTAATCTCATGATCTTCTTGGCTAACATGTGTCCATTCATATGAGGCCCACATACTCCTTCGTGCACTTCTTGCATGATTTGAGTGGCCTCGACTACATCCATACATCGCAACAAGATCGAATCGTAAGATCTCTTGTACAAATTCTCACCACTGGTGAAAAATTTTGAGGCCATCTTTATGATGTACTTCCTATCAGCCTGAGTGCTTCCTTCAGGGAATTCCTGCTTTTTAATGTAATTCATGATATCGTAATACCATGGTTTTCCATCAGATTCTTCAGTCACAATCATACAATAAGCTGGCTTCGGCAAAACCTCTATTTTCAGTGGCTCGACCTCTAACCCATCAGTGACTTTCAGCATAGAAGACAATGTCGCAAGTGCATCTGCAAATTGATTATGAGACCTCGGCAAGTATTCAAACGAAACTTCCTCGAAATTTTTCACAAGACCTTCTAAATACTTGTGGTATGGGAGCAATTTGGCATCCTTAGTCTTCCATTCGCCTACGGTCTGTAGTATGATCAGTGTTGAATCTCCGAACACTTTTAACTTAGCCACACCCATCTCAATTGCGGCTTGAAGCCCAAAGATGCAAGCTTCATACTCGGCCACATTGTTAGTGCATGCGAATATCAATTTTGCAGCTACCAGATGGTGTTGTCCCTCTGGAGATATCAGAACTGCTCCAGTACTAGAACCAGACAAGTTCACGACTCCATCAAAGAACATTGTCCATGAATCTTCACTTACGTTCAAGACACGATCATCTAGGAAACTGTCATCATTATTCGAGACTCCTGAATTCTCGGCCAATAGATCAGCAATTACTCGACCCTTAACCGACTTTTGTGGCATGAATTGCACATCAAATTCTGAGATCAAAATCTGCCATTTAGCTAACTTACCCACCAAAGCTGGCTGATCAAGTAAGTACTTAATAGGATTGCTCTCAGTCACGAGGAACGTCTAGTGATGCAGCGTGTACTGTCGTAATCTATGCAATACCCACACTAATGCGGCACAAGTCTTTTCCACATCAGAATATTTCAGCTCTGATACCGTGAATTTTTTACTTAGATAATAAATGGCTCATTCTTTTTTATCGACAAGACTTTCCTGAGCCAACATTGCACCCAGTGACTCACTGTGAATGGTGAGGTAGAGAATCAAAGGTTGCCCCGGCGATGGCGGGACGAGCATCGGTGGGTTCATCAAGTAATACTTCAATTTGTCGAACGCTTCTCGACACTCATCATCCCAGTTGACTTGTGCATTCTTCTTTAGGAGTTTGAAGAATGGCTTGGCGGTTTCGGAAAGTTGGGAAATGAATCGAGCAATGTAATTCAACCTCCCCAAAAGGCTCGGACTTCTTTCACCGTTGACGGAGGTCGTAGCTCACAAATGGCCTTAACTTTAGTGGGTCGATTTCAATCCCTTTACTGCTCATAATGAATCCAAGTAATTTACCGGATGTTGCTCCGAACACGCACTTAGCGGGATTTAGCCGAAGCTTGAACTCACGGAGTCGATCAAACAACTTCTTCAAGGTTTTGACGTGGCTTTTTCCAGGTTGGGTTTTTGCAATCATATCATCAACATAAACCTCGATCTCTTGATGCATCATGTCGTGGAACAGTGCTATCATGGCTCGCTGGTAAGTTGCCCCCGCATTTTTAGTCCGAAGGGCATGACCTTATAATGAAAGGTTCCCCAAGGGGTGATAAATGCAGTTTTCTCCTTGTCTTCCTCCTTCATCCTTATTTGATTGTACCCGGAAAAACCATCCATAAATGAGAATAGTTCAAAACCAGCGGTACTATCCACAAGGACATCTATGTGTGGTAACGGAAAATCATCTTTCGGACTAGCCTTGTTCAGATCCCGATAATCAACACAAACGCGAACTCGACCGTCCTTCTTCATTACTGGTACAATATTGGCCACCCATTCGGGGTATTGTGAAACTTCAATGAATCCCACTTTCAAGAGCTTCATTACTTCCTCCTCTATCTTCTTTGAAAGTTCGGGCTTAGTTCTCCGCAGCCTCTGCTTCTTAGGCGGCACATCCGGATTAGTAGGTAGGCAATGCTCTACAATTGACGGGTCTAAGCCAGGCATGTCAAGCATAGGTCCATGCAAAAATATCCCGATATTCCTTCGAGGCCGAGTCGGGCGCTCGGCCTCATCTTTGGGGAGACTCGCCCCAATTTTCACCTCTTTGGCTTCTTCGGTGTTACTTAAATTAATAGTGACGGTCCGCTCGGATGTGGGAGCTTTAGCCTTTTCATGTTGTTCCCAGCTACGTTGCACTTCACTGGAATCTTCGATTGAATCTTCAGGATCATCATCATCAGCACTTGCTGTATTGGATTGGACCATTTCCACACCTTTGCATGCTATATGATCGTTCCTAAAACATAATGTAGATGGATCAAAAGGACAAACAGGGGTAAATCATATTTATCTATCTTCCTTTTTTTGAAAAAAAATTTCTTTTGAAGAAAGAAAAAAATAAAAAATAAATGAAAAGTAATTGGAAAAACGTTTTTTGAAACATTTTGACATAGGAAAGCATGATGAAACCCAGGCCTCAGAATTCTCCTTGGATTTTTCATTTGTTTTATCGGTTGGATATCATCCTCGGGCTGGTTTGGTGTGCTTCATCATACTTTCAAAATAAAGGTTGTAATTTTATTGAAATTCATCAATCAATTACAATTTATTGAATGGAAAATGCATTTCAAGTCCTAAGAAGAAAACGAAAGGAAGAAATCGAAAACAATCCCTAGAAAGCAATAAAAATTCCCGCGCAGGGGAATATGCCAAAGCAGTAAAAAAGTTACTCTTGCGGGCCAAGGCCCATCTCCTCAGGGGATCCGTCATCAATGGCTCCTATGATGAGGTTGTCGAATAAGCTTGCCACTCCTTCCAGCTCATCCTCAAGGTTTCGGTCTTCAGGGGTGTTGGATCATCCATGCTATCCCATCCATCTGGGACTCTCTGACGAGGATCAACGCAGTAGCTGGGAGGGGCCGAATACTTCACCAAATAATCAAATTTGCCACTGGGCTGCCCTAGGGTATCTGCTTCATCCTACATCATTATAGGAGGACCGGGGAATGTCTCATGAATGCTCGGGGGTTGCGGGTTTTGCCTCCCTTGTCTTTGTCCTCTTGAACTTCCCCTACCTCTTCCATGGTACCTTAAACCAGCAGAAGGGGACCTCTGAGGGGCTTCAATGGGGCTTCGAATGCCTCAACCATTCATTCCAAGACCATTGCCTGGAACGAAACCATTTCCGACCATTACTCTTCCTACCATGAGGGCAGCATCTGAAACTTCAGGAATGGGCGGTGATGAACCTCGAGAAGCATGTATGGTGGATACCAACTCAAATGAGTGGTAACTTGATTCGAGCTCAAAATCCGGCTCTACATAGGGGATAGCCATTTCGTGATAGATCCGGTGGTCTTCCTCACCATACACGGTGACCAGCTTCCTTCTGATCACAAATTTCACAGCTTGATGTAGACTTGAAGGCACTGCTCTAGCAGTGTGTATCCATGGACGACCCAGCAGGAAATTGAATGCGGTAAGGATGTCCAAGACACGGAAGGGAATGTTGAAGACAAGCGGCCCTATCTCGTGTGTCGAGATGGATTTCTCCAAGCACCTCCTTCTTTGTGCCATCAAAAGCTCGTACCGAGGTCATGCATGTATCCTTGACGGGTCTACTTTGAGGCGGTGCAGAGTGGCTAATGGACATATGTTCAGAGCGGACCCATTATCAAGGAGCACTCGAGACACATGAGAAGACTTGTGTTTAACGGATATGTAGAGTGCTTTGTTATGTCCCCGGCCTTCGGGAGGGAATTCTTCATCGAAAAGGCAATCAAATCCTTGAGAAGGACCGATCCCACAAATTCTTCCAACTTGTCGCCTCAATTTGTCTCTCGGCACATGAATTTCACTCGACACTTTCATTAGTGACTTTTAATGCACAGAGGATGTTTGGAGAAGCTCGAGCAAGGAGATCTGAGCAGGCATTTTTCGCAATTGATCGACCACATTATACTCACTTGCGTTAATCAAAGCCAGAAACTCCTTAGCCTCTTCATCGGTGACTGGCTTTGCAGGTTGAGTACTGGCTTGACCATAGGTTCGACCAGACCTTGTAACAAGGTCAACATCTAAGTCATAAGACCAAGGCACTACCTTATTGTTGGCATACTCGTATGGTTGAGGTATCTCGATCACAATCTCCTCATCAGATGCATCTTCTAGCGGAGGCATGTCCGCGAGAGAAGGATCAACTTCTTCCTTGTCGGCATTGAGTGCAGCCTGCTCCTCCTCCCAATCGATGATGATGTGAGAAATAGTGGAAACTACGCAATTACAGTCAGCATATACGATAATGCCGTCATCCACCATTTGGGCAATTCTTTCCTTCATCGGCGATAGGGGAACATTTTCTTGACTGGATAATATCCAGCTCTCACTAGTCCATTGTAAGCATCGCCACGTGCACCTTCGAGTCCTTGATTCGACCGACTTTAGGTTCCGGGATAGCATTCACCGTACCTTCATGCTCGGGTAGCGGATTCTTCTACCATACGTTCGGCCGAGCGGTTTGAAACGAAAAGACTTTCGTGTCTAAGAGGTTCGGATCTTGTGCTTGAGGGTGAAACATTCATCGGTTGAATGCCCCGGTTCACCACTATGGTAGTCACACTTCTTCGACGGGTCGAATCGCGATTGCTTTCACGGTTAGGACGCTTTGGTTCACTAGTGAGCAAACCTTTCTTTCGGAGGATTGTCAGCACTTGGGATGGAGACCCAGGGAGAGGAGAGAATTCCCTTCTATTATTTGCTTGTGCAAATGGTTGACGGCCAGCGGTTTGTGGCTGTCTGGGATTCATCTAGATAACTTGGGCACGTTTGACACTTTCTTGGCCATAAGCCACATTCACATCCACAGACGCTTCCTTCTCCTTCTTGGCAGTGAATCTTTTACTAGATGGCTCAGTAAACCATCATTCCCTTATCCTAATCTCGATTTGTTCTCCTACAGGAATAAGCTGATTGAAGCTTTCGACGTACGTACTGGCCATTCGGTTACGAAACTCAGAAGGGAGGGTCTTCACAAACAATTTCATCAGCTCTTTGTTGGTAGGCTCAGGAGTGATTTGAGCCGCCAGGTTTCTCCATCTTACAGCATATTCTTTAAATGACTCACTCCTTTTCTTTTCCATCCGCTCCAGGTCTTCTCGGGAAGGTTCGATGTCCATGTTGAACTTGTACTGTGTGAGGAACGCGTCAGCCACTTCGTTCCAGGTTTTGAGGAGGTTCACATTCTTCATCACGTACCGGTTTAGTGCGGGTCCGATCAAACTTGCATGGAACGATTGGATCATGAGGGGCTCATTTTTTACGTCTTTGGGCCATGTGCACGTGGTACATTTGCAGATGAGATTTTGGGCAAGATGTACCGTCATACTTCTCAAAATCCGGCATTTTGAACTTGCTTGGCATTTTGACCTTCTCATAGACTGACAGGTCAAACGGGAGTGAGCTTTGTGATTCCTGCAGTTGTCTCACTTTCTCTTCCAGCTTTGCAACATGCTCATCCTGATCTGTCTTAGGAACGCTGTCAAGCTTGAATTTTCCAACAAGGACCGATCATCATCCAGCCCGGGCATATCGTCGTCAACCGTTTGAACCTTGTTTGCTTGCTTCGGGGCAACTATTTCGGGAAGAGCAGGTGGAGCTGTTGGATTCGCTTGAAGGAATTGGAGTTGATCCGTCACAAGCTGTATAGAGGCTAGTACTTGTTGGAGTTGAGTCTCCACAGCGGACATACGATCACGCATTTCATTTTGGTCGGCCATTTTAGCCCTTGACCGTGTAATAATAGGCGATCACGGTGGATCCGTTGTCACCTAAATGGAAAAGGGGTAATGTAAGAACCAATGACAAGATAGGAAAATGGCCCATGACAATGGTCTAAACGTCTGATTTTATTGAAAATTCACTTGAAATATAAAGTCAAACTTCCTAACAATGAACTAAGAATTGAAATTCAAGTCCCTAAACATTGAACTAAAAATTGAAAGTATTGAATTGAAAATTGAAATCAAGATCCTTAAACATCAAAAATTCAAAACATCTCATTTTATATGCTTTCGGGATCCCAACGTCTTGCGAAGCTTCTTATTTTCAGCTTCAAGCATTTCCACTTTCCGCTTAAGATGCTCAATTTGTGCTCACCGAGTAGGCTTCTCGGTCACATCGGGGACCACGGGCGTAAGGCAGCGGGAATCCGGTGTTGTTGGATGTAGAATGTCGACGCATGGTGGATCTCCTCCTTGCCTTTCGTCTCTTGGGCACCAAAATCTTCTCTAGATGGCACTCCTTCCATGCAGCAATGATCATCTGGACCTCATTGAAATAATCATAGTCCTTGCGGACGAAACGAACTTGGAACAATTCCGTCTTGAGGGGCGGAGGAACTTCTTGAAGAGCTCGCATGCGACGGGCCACCCTATATGGGTAATAGGAGGTAGCACCAGAAAGGCCTAACAACGGAATGGGCCCATCATACTTGTGAGAGAAACAAGCCTCCTCAACATGAAGCCATTTAGTATACCATAGAAATGCCTTGGGCTTAGGATTTTTCAAAAAATTAACCCAACAGGCGTATTGTTTATTCGGGGAGAAACGTTCCAAAACCGCAAATTTTTGTATGGGGTGCCTTAAATCATCAATTTTAAATTGTTTCATAAGGTGCCCAAAACCTTTTATGTGTGAGAAAAACCATATTTGCAAAAGTTCGGGGAGGGCACGCATAGTCTTTTCTTCATTTTGCTTGAAATGGTTTAATGACAAGAATGTTTCGGCTAAAACCATATTGACATAATTTAAGCCGTTGCAAATACGATTAACCACCCATGAAATTGAAGGATTAATGGCATTTCTTCGATAAGGAAAAACGATTAGCCCGAAAAATGCTAATATGAAAATCCTAGCTTTTGAAATCATTGATTGATTTGCAAAACATTCTTCCAAAAATGAAAATGGGCATGCGAAACAATTGGCTTTGACGACCTTCCTTACTCTTTCGGTTTCGATTTCTAAAAACTGTGATAATTCAGAAATAGAATCTTTACCGATAGGCGGTCTAACAAGCTCCTTTTCCAGAGGCATTCCAATGGCGACACTATATTCTTCAAGCGTTGGGGTCAGCTCGAACTCACCAAATATGAAGGTGGAAGTTTGTGGACACCAAAAATGAGGGAGTGCTTGTATCACACCAGAATGAATGTTGATCTCTAACAGTGGGAGAAGTCGGGGGATCCTGGCTTTCACATATCTCTGGCAATCTTGATCTAACTGGTCCAACCACATCTTGAGTTCTTTTTTGGGAGTGGAAATGAATTGTACGTCGGTTTTCCCCATTGCATATAAAACAAAACTGACGACGAAACCTATTGTCATGGGCCGACAGAAATTACAATAAAGTAAGTAAATTGCGAAAATTTAGACAACTTACTTTCACCGGAAATATATGACAATCACATAGACACACGCATGAAACGTGAGGCTCGATTTCTATCTAAATGGCTTAACAAAGTGAGTTAAGAGGGTGATCTGACCGTTGCAGTCTCGCATTAATGTGTCAGGCCCCCTTAACTCCGGCTCAGTCGAATGGAATGTCCAATAGTCACGCAGTCTCGCGGATATGGACAAAACACATTTCAACACCATGAAAAACTTTCGGGGAAGAGAAGGTCAACCTCTACATAGCAGTCTCGCTTTGGAGGAAGTATACTTTTCAACACCATCCTAGAAATCCTATCGCAGCCCAGGTCCGACCGCAGGTTGTGTGTGCAAATAGTGTAGTGCTAAAGCAATAAAGCATGCACAACAGTTTAAATGCAAACAACACTTCTAATTTGGAAAAAATAAATCATTCATCCTTCACTCCAACCTGCAAGACAAAGGTTAGCAAAGACTACTCCCCTTATACCTCCCATCTGCAAGAACATTTAACACCTTAAAAATGTTAGGGACGTACCTGGGATCCTCGCTGCCAAACAAAAACATTTTTTTTAAGTAAAAAGAAAAATTGGCCTAAGTCCACTAAGTGTTTTAACACAATTCCCCAGCGGAGTCGCCAAGCTGTCGCGACCTAATTTTCGAGTGCACCACCTAAAGCTAGGTTAATGGACTACTCAGTCTTTAAGCTTAGCTCGGGCTCTCCCAAGCCCATACCAAATCGCGACTTATAGTTTTTAACATGCAAAAGATTATTATCTAGGAGTCGCCACTAATCAGTTTAGGGTAAGTCGATTAGACACCTAAGTAAAATAATGGGAGAATTATTCTACTCCTACGAACCAGAGATTTTGGGTACGGGGACTTGGTTACACTAGACTATCCTAGTGCCCTTTCGGTACCATTTCTTTTTTAATTTTCAAAAATGTTTTGCAGGCAGCTTGATTTGATTTTAATTCACTTTCCTAACGTGTGAGGCGATCATGCGAGTGCACAAACCATTAATTTATTACCCAAGAAAGCGAATGAAATAATGCGGGACTTATCTCAAAGCAACGAAAGCATATGCAATGTTAGATCGAATTCATCTTAGCAACCCTAAATATGATTTCTAATTAACACGCAACCACTCACTTTTTGCTTTCACTTTTTAACGAGAATATAGTCCATACGCAATGCAATGCTTCTAATCTGATATGAAATAATATGGCATGGCAAAATATGTTTTCTCAGTGAACATGTAATAATTACATATGCAATCTGAATTAACTAAAATGTCCTAATTCTAATGACGGGCCATTTCTAATTCAATGAACCTAATAACAACTAAATGATGTGCATTTGATATCTCTATTCTTAAAAATGCAACCTATTCTAAAAATTGAGTCTAACCTATGCAGAGACGAATTTATTTTTTTTTTTATTTTTTCATGAAATTCGAAATTTAAGAAAAAATGTAAAAATGATCTAGCTAGATTAAGATTCTATCTGATTTAAACTAAGGATTAAGTCATATTAAATCCTAATTTAAGCTAAGACATTATCTTAATCTAAAATGCAATTTATCTAAAAAGATGATCTAAATTTAAAATGAAACATGTATTTCTAACCTATATGCACAATAATTTTTTTGTGTTTTTCTTTATGAAATTCGAAATTAAAACTAACACGTGATTAAACATGCAATTCAAAAAAAAAAAAAAAACTAACAACCTAAATGAATGCACTTTTTTCTATTTTTATATCTTTTTCTAAATTCGAAATAAAATCCTATTTTGAAAATTTTATTTAAGTCCAAAACTAACTTATCTCTAAAAATGCACTCCTAAAAATATAATCCTAAAAAAATCTAATTTATTAAACCTACATGTCTAACTTGTTAAACCTCCATGCTTTGATGCAAGATTTTGATTTTTTTATTTTTTCTAAAAGATAAGTAATTATTAAATAAATATTAAATCTAAACTATCAACAAAATAAAGGATTAAAATAACCGAAAAAATAACATGTTGTCCCACAGTCAAATTAACGATTAGCCTAACCCTAATTATCACGACAAGAGTTCAAAATAACTAAAAATCTGATCCGAAATCTTACGGATCAAATTAATAATTATATTGATTCAACAATTTAAAATATCAACAAACCCCAATGATTAATACAATTAAAAAAATGACCCGACATCTTAAGGGTCAAATTAATAATTACAATAATCTTAGGGAAACCCCGCCGATAATGCCTATATGTAAAACGAAAATCAATTCACAATACTCCAAATAATGCAATAATAGCAAAAAAGGTAAATAAAATAAAATAACATAAAGTAAATGAAAGATGAAAGTAAAAAATAAAAAATAAAAAGAATAAAAAAATAAACAACCTAAATGGAGGTTTGGAAAGGGGCGCAGCGGCGATGAGTGCCGCCAAGCGTAGGGTGACCGGCGTCGGAGCTCCGGCGAGGGTCGGACGGCGCAAGCAGCAGGCGCGAGGGTCGGCCGACCGAGCGAGGACGGTGGGCGACGCGCGGCGGGAGGCGAGCTGTTGAGGCGGAGATCCGAGCGGCGTGCAGGGGTGATGCAGCGAGATCGGCGGTTCAGATCTGCCGGCATCGCAAGGCTGGGCGCGAGCTACTGCTGGTGCGATCGTCGGGCAGAGGGCGTCGGTGTCAGCGTCGAGCTTCACGGACGGCGGCCGGTGAGGCAGAGCGACAGAGGGGGAGGCGCGATGGAGACGAGCTGCGGGTGGTCTGAGATGCGGTCACCGAGCGCGGCGGTGCTCACAGCTACGGAGGCGCAACGGATCGGGCGGTGAGGGAGTTCGGGCAGCTTGCGGTTTGATGGCGTCGGCGTAGCACGGGCGCGGTGGACGGCACGGGTCACCGGAATCGTGGGTCGACGAGCAGAGGCTCGGTGTTGCACGGGAGCTGGAGGCAGCGCGCGGTTCGATGGCGTCGGGGATGGGTCGCGCAGTGAGGCGGGGCAAGGGCTACGCGGCGGTCGCGGCTGGCTTCAGGCAGATCTGGGCAGGAGCGACATCGGCAGGGGAGGCCGGCACAGGGTGGCCCGTGGGTTGCAGACGATGAGCGCGACGGTGGCTGGCGGAGCTTCAGGTGCTGGGCTGGTGTCGCGTCGCCGCGGGTGGAGCGACGAGCGGTGATGGCGCGGCGACGGCGGGGCGAGCGGCGGGCCCAGCGGTGAAAGTTCACCGGAGAAGAAGCACAGTAAATTGACTTTTTTACGTGTCTTCTCTCTCCTCTCCCTCACGTCACTCTCACCTCTTCTCTCTTGCTCACTTTTACTTTTTTTTTTTTGTTCCTTTCCCTTTCGCTTCTATTTTTTCTCCACGAAGCAAAAACCAACCCCATTTCTTCACCGTACACGGCCCCTTTTATAGCAAAACAAAAAGTGATCTTTTTTTTGTTAATATTTCATCTCATGAAGATTGTTTATAACCTCCCGATCACGAAAATTATTTTATTTTCCCTATCTTATGAATATTCTCTCATGATTTCATCATCTATTGCTAAAGATAAGATTGCAATACGGTTCTCTCAATTTTCAAAAAATCATCATAATATTGCATCAAATCTTAATTTCTCACAAGATAATTGATTAAAAAGACAGCGGGCTTGGGTTAATTTGTTCCTTTCGTGGGCTTAGCTCAGCCTGTCAATTTAAAGCTTAGAACCACTAATTCAAACATATTCGTCACCGGTCCAATAAATAAATGCACGAAATGCAAATTAAAAACAAATGCACCTAAATTGATATGCTATGCAATTAATATTTTTTTTTTAGGGATAAAATTAACCCCTAATTTTTAATACAATAAATGAATGACCGAATTGCCAAAATTTAGGTGTCAACAACCACCATAGATCCACCACCAGAAGCAATAGTAAGTAAAAGTAAAAACAAAATAAAAAAAATGAAAAAAGCAAAAGGCAAAAATGATAAGCAACAAAATCGTTCCATTAATATTGAAATGAAGTCTCACAAACTCAATGACAAACTATAATTAATAAATAAATAAAATAAAAAATTATCCACAGTAAAACAACTGACTCCTCAACCCCACAAATCATATCACATCTCATTTCATCAATCAATATGCACAATGCCTCATATTCGTGCTCCTTTTGATGGACCTTGCACTTGATTCATAATCCTTGCACTTTTTCTAACTGGACGTGAGACTTCTTCTTCAACTATCTTAAGATGCGTTGATTCTAATGGAGTTGCAATTGTCCTAGGCTGAATTGATTCAGAAGGAGCTGCAACCGTTGTAGGCTGAACTGATTCAGATGGACTTGTAGCTGGGTTCTTCTTCTTACTCTTCTTTCTTGTTGGCGCAACCAATGTCTTCTTCTTTGTTGGCGCAGCCGTTGATTCTTGAGTTGGGCCTTGAGAGATAAGAACCTCTTAACTTCTCCCAAGCTTCAAAAAGAAAACTCAATTATCAACAAAAGTTTGCACTATAAATTAAATTAAATGCAACCTATAAAACTTACATTAAGAATAACTGTTCCAGAACGCTCATCTGTATAAAGACCATAATCATATTGTTTTAGCCTCTTCCTAAGAGCCCCTCTTGTTCGAAAGGGAGCGTCACTTTTAGGTACTTGTAATTGGTTGGCTCTTCTTCTCGCATGTGATTTCTTAGGCTCTTGTTGTGGCTGTTCAGCTACAGCAGGGGCTTCTTCGGCCAATTCTTCAACTAGGCATCTTCTAGATGGCCTTCTTGTAGGTGGCTCTTGATTTGGCTTTCTTATGGTTGTTTTTCTATTTAGTCCTTCAACTTCAGTGACACATTCAATTGGCTTTTGTGGTGGCCTTTCAGTTGGGCCCTCTATTGGCAACTGAGCTCTAGCTTGCCTTCTTCGAATCCGAGAAAAACGCAAAGGACATCATAAATATAACATTAGACCATATAATTACGTAAAGGAAAACTAAACTCAAATTTATTGAACTTACCGGGTATTTTTTTCTCTGCTGCTGCTGAAGAACAGTCGACTTAACTAGCCCTCCAGTTGCTTCAACCAATGCTGCAGTTGGTTGTCTTCTACCTTGCCTTCTTTGAACATGCTTTTCAGTTTCAGGTATAGCAGGGGCTTCGGCCAATCCTTCAGGTGGCTGTCTTCTACTTTGCCTTCTTTGAACAAGCCTTTCAGTTTCAGGTACAGTAGGAGCTTTGGCCAATTCTTCACGTGTCATTCTCGTGACCTAACAAAGACAAAAACATTACATACATGTCACTTATATAAATGTACATATTTGTAACAAACCATAAAGCAACATAAACACAATTGTCATGACTTACTGGGTTTATTGTCGTCGACTCACTTTGCCTTTCTATTTCTCCTTCTCCAACTGTTCCTTCACTAGGCTCTTCGGCTGGCCTCAACTGTTTCTACTGCTTCCTTAATTGACAACATTTAATATTGTGCCCTGCTATGTGGCAAAAAGAGCATTTTATCGGTACACCTGTCCAATTCATCATATGCTGACATGAGACCTCTCCCTCCGTCATTCTTCGTTTTCGCTTTGGTCTTCCCATTCTCTTCTTTAGTGCCAAAGGTTGAGGTGCTTCGCGATTTGTTGCCTCCCAGAACTTGCTACTTCTTATTGGTTGCAACATGAATTGATACGAAGCAAGCTATTTCAGCTTCTTGTACCAATCATCAATGTAGTTTTTAATGTTGTGGCCCTTCAATTGAATAGCACATATGGCATGTACACAAGGAATTCCACTTAGTTGTCATGCTCTACATGAACACTTCCCCATACCTAAATGGACAACATACTTATCGGAACCATTCATTATCTCATATCATTCATCCCCATTCCCAATGGGATGACAATACCTACTTGCAGCCAAGTTGTCATCCAATTTCTTAGCAATCCTAAGACCACATTGCCTAGTCTACTTTGCAGCCTCATCTCTTTGTCTGTGCAGCCGAGTCATGACCATAACCAGTATGTCTTCAAGTATCGAGATAATTGATTTGCATTTGGCATCTATTATCCTCCCATTGAATACTTCGCAAATGTTGTTATCGATATTATCACACTTGAATTCCTCACTGAAGAACACTCTACACCAATACTTCAGTTCTATTTGGAATAGTGCATCATAACATTCCTTTGTCAATTGAAGCAGTTCTTCTTTGGCCATCCTAAAGTCAGCCATATTCGTGGTCTTTGCTAGCTGCCAAAATTGCGACTGCAGCTTGTCTCCTTTATAGTTCTTTGCCCAATTTGTGTATATGTGTCGCGCACACATTCGATGTTTAGTATAAGGCAACAACTCAACTATTGTTGGAACCAGTCCCTGTAATAATTCAAAATGAAAAAATGTAAGCAAATGACATGTTGATATCAAAAAGCAAACAAGTGACCAAATTTTTCGAAAAGCAAACATTACCTTTTGTTGGTCACTCATGAACACCCACCTTGCCCCATTTGTTATCTCCAAATCAGTCATCAAATTTTTTAAAAACCAAGACAAGTTGTCCTTGTTCTCTACCTTCACAACAGCCCAAGCCAGTGTAAACATTTGGTTATTTGCATCTCTTCCAATTGCGGCCAGCAATTCTCCCTTGCACAAGCCCTTCAAAAAACACCCGTCCAATCCTATAATCCGTCTACAACCAGATAAAAATTCCCGTTTGCATGCATCGAAGCAAACATAGAACTTATCGAACTTGGTCTCAATATCAGGAAGTGATCTCTCCACGACCTCTACATATACTATACTTGAAGGATTTTGTAGCCTACACTCCCAAGCATAATCCCACAACTGTCCATATTCACTGTTGTACTGACCAATGACTTTCTTCATCACCTTTTGCTTCGATATTTTGCATTGACTCCTGGATATATTGATGCATACATGCTCCTTTACCAGCATCCTGAACTGAGTACTATTCATCTGAGGCATCAACTTAGTCAATTCAAATAAGCACTTGGACAACCATGCACTTGTTACCCTTTTATTTTCAAAATTAATGGAACAAGTATGTTCCTCTTGGTAAGCTCTAATCTGAAAAGATCCACTTCTCCTAATGTGCCATAGATCTTCCATGGATAATTTTGCTACGAACACCTAACTCTTACAAAGGTCTTAGTGTTTCTAATGAAGTCAATATTCCTCTGTGCAGCAATGGAGTTCTTCAGTATAGCTTCTTTAAATTGTTTCGCATCTTAAAATTTCATACCTACCGACAAAGTAGGAGAGGCAACGGATGGATCATAAGAAGGAAACTTACTTTTCCTTCTATGCACAACTCCTTCATCTTCTTCAAGCTCATCCTGGGAAGTAGCATTCTCGACGCTTTCTTCATAATCAGTCTCCTCGTCAGCAGCACCAGCATCTGTAGGGCCTTCGGCCCTATTTGGAACTTCATCAGCTACCTGCAAAGCTGCAAACTTATCTGTCAAAAAATCCCTTCGCATAGCAAGGTTTTCTTTTGGTGCCATGTGCCACTTGATTTGGAAGAAGCGCAATAGCATTATCTTTCGGGGGGAGACCTTGGAGTTGTCGGCTTTAAAGAATCATCTCATCAAAGTGGTCAAGGACAAGGCGCTTACCTTCAGTAATGTGGTGGACAACCCAAGGAATAAGAGGCTCCAGCGATGTTGGGGACTTGACTCTTCCATTTTCGGTCCTCCTATTTAATGTCGTCTGGCCTTTGGCTTGTTTTTTGTTTTGGTTTCTTTGTTAGGTTGCTTGGCGTCCTGTTTCTTTTCAGGTGTCCTCCTTTTACATCGGCTCCCTTTCACTCACTCTGACTTGTTGTCACTATGAGTGAAAGTTTTTGGCGCCGATTTTTTGTATAGTTGGTTAAAGCTTTTTATTAATTCTTACATTTACAAAAAAAAAAAAAAAAATCCCTTCGCTGTTTTCTTGACTGTACAAGCTCCCCGTCGTCGTTATCACTTATAAAATTTTCAGCAGGCAACCCTTCATCATCATCATCACTTGATTCAGTTACTTCCCAATCTAATCCAGTGATTGTGATATCACCTATGTCATCATCACTTTGGTGAACTGCATCTGCGCTCCTCTCTTGTCCATCATATCTATACTGCCCTCCTTCGACCCTAACGTTAGTACTACCTTGAATACCATATCCTTCTTGTCCTACTTGGGCGCTCTCTCCATCATCATCATCTTTATCCTCACTTTCACTATTATACTCAACATATATTTTTACCTCTTCACCATGAAGATAATGGTATAGAACATCCCTAAAACCATTATCATCTTCAAAGTATCTCAAACCATCTCTTAAGCCTTTCCCAAGAATACAATACAACAACTTCTGAAATTTACGAGGCAAATAAGTCATTATATCCCTAAGAAATCCTATATAAGATGCCTTCTTTATTTCCACAAAGATGGTGCCCTCATTTCCACCCCCATACTTCCACTCATCCTCCCCAATCACAAATTTCCCACCGTAGCAAACTATGACAGCGACATAATCCTTGTTAGAAGCCATTTCTGCACCAAGAACAAGAAAACGAATCATTAGTTTTTGGGACCACATCCACAAAGGGTAATAGACAATTGCACATGGGAGTCCCCCCCACTCTCATGGACTTTATTAAACAGAGGTCCCCACACTGACAATATGCCCCTACATAACAGCCAAAAAAGAGGTCGCCACTTTAATTATTTGCCTTCCATTCCCTTAAAATATTAACAAAAAACAGAGGTCCTCACAACAAGCACAGCCCAAGCAATTTTTTCTACTATCTTTTGCTAAACTAAACCTGCGATGTGAGAGAATGTACATCAACTTAACCAAATCTATGACCAATGTGAAAACACATACAGAAAATTAAGGAAATCTCAATGTAAAAATATAGGGTGAAAGTTCTGTTTCTCATCAAACCAAAAGAAATCATACCCTACTCTATGATGTCTGGCCATTAATATATTGTGTCAAGAGGTCATTACACAAACCAAGAGAAATTCAGAGGAAAATCCAAGCCCGGAATTTATCCATAAACTTTAAAATGAGGTACTTACATGTGGTTCCAAATATGTCCCTTGCAGGTAAATGAACTTCTATAAAATATCAAGACAAATTTTGCACTCCTCAATGATCCCTGCATATATGTTGACTATTTCATTAGAAACAACAATCAGGAAAGAAGAGTAAAAGAACCAAAAGATCATAATTAAGGGAACAAAAGCAGATTGATAGCAAAGTTGTGTGCTCTTTGCAGAGCACTTGAGGGCCCTTATTTCACACCTTCCACCTTAATCTATCTATCATATTCCACCTGATTCAATATTTCGTTTCACTCAAACACACTAGTTCCTAGTTCCACCTTATTCAATATTTCGTTTCACTCGAGCATCGATTGCAGAAATCATCGATCGAGGCAAGCATCTCCACACAAGGGAGTAGCCAAACAGGGCGCGCGTATTTCAACAGAAATTCCATCAGAGCCCTAATAAAATAATTGAGCAAGCCCTAATAAAATAATCGAGCCCTAATTTCATCACAGGAGAGGGGGAGAATGGGCTGAACTTGGAGGAGCAACGATGGTGAGCGGTGACGATGACCAACGATGGTGAGCAGTGACGAGGACCAACAACAGCAACTGACGACGGCGACCAATGACCACCTCTGGGCATGAATGGTGACGGAGAGAAGGGCCTGAGATCTAGTGTGAACGCGGACGGGGAGGAACGACGACGACCAAGTGTGCTTAAGCCAAAATGACCTAAACGACGTCGTTTAACATCAAGGAAAAACGACGTCGTTTAACATCAAGGAAAAACGACGTCGTTTAGGTCAGCTCACTCAGTGTGGATGGACGACGTCGTTTTTGTTGTCCACGTGGGCTTTTTTTTTTAAACATTTGTCACCTCAGTAAAAGAAGTCGCCACAAAATGCCACGTATGCAATTTGGCCGGATTTTGGCCGAATTGGCACTCAAGTGATCCATTTTGCTCCGATTTTGGCACTTAAGTGTACCTTTCGTAAGTTATGGCACTTAAGTGTCCCTTTCTGCCAAGTTATGGTATTCCAAGGGTCCACGTCTCGTTATTTTCTATCGACTTAAAATTTTTTGGGACAAAAAAACATTGTGTAAAAAGATTTAAGAAAGATACACTTGAAGTTGTGAATTTCTTGAATTTTGCAACATGTTCATGATCTAACATTTATGTTTAGTAGATCTAATTGACGAATAGGTAGTCCCAAACTCACCCTGAATGTGGCTTAGCTGAAAATTGTAGGCTCATTGAGCTGGGCAAAAATTTCGGACCTAATTAGTAGGCAAGTCAAGCAACGTGAGAACTTTGAGGCCCGGATCTGATTTGCCCATATATTTATTTAAGAAATTTACAAATTATGTTTTATTCATAATTATACATTAATATTTAAAGTTTATAAATATTAATAGGATAAAATAAGCCAAATCTCCAATATAGGAGAAAAAATTAGCATAAATCTCATGGCTAAGGTATTAAAAAAAATACACAGCCCTGGAATCATTTTTTGTAGCTATTTAGAATAAAAAATAAAAAAATAAAAATAAAAAGGTAGCCCGGTGAGCAAGCTTAGCCCGCCCATGCTTTTTCCTTGAGCGGTCTTGACCTCATGTTAGGCCCAAATGAGCAACCGACGGGTGGTGAGTTGAGTTTTCAAGAACACACAAATTAAGTCTGTAACACCAACCTCCATACAAATTCTATTTCCACACGAACGGTAATATAAAGCAGAGAACCTAATGAGTTTAGAGAAAGGGAAATTGCAAGCGAGATTTATAGAAGTTCGAATTGGATGTACACACTCCTTTCCAACTCTAGCGGCCCAATTTGTCCGGATGTCGTTACTCATCACTACAAATATCGTCAAGTTGCAAGTGTTGAGCCTGTTGCCACGCAACACTTGACTCCTCCAATATCAACCCCTTAGACTTTTGAATTGAAATAAGAACGACAACAACAATAAAGCAAATAGTCTGAGTCTGAATTGGATTAGTTTACTATAATTGCATCATTGGTGATGGTGAGGATTGTTGTGGAGAGCTGTGACAGAGGTATATATCTGAGATAGAGAGCTCCAGCACGTAGAGGCATGAGGCTCCCCATCCCATTGAGGGCACTTCTCAAGGCCACCCCAATGGTGAAAGCCTCTCCATACCCGGGCTTGGAGTCCACCTTCATATTCGGCACGACGAGCCAACCATACACGCTGGACGGCGAGAATCGGGGAGAGGCGGCTCGTTGGGGGGTCAGAAAGGTGGGAGTTGAGGAGGTGGAGGAGCGTGGTGGCGGCGGGCCGGAGTTGGAAGGAGAGCTCCTGGGAAGGAAGCTGGCGGATGGCGATAGCGGCGTCAATTGACCGGCGGTGATGATGCTCTAGTTGGTTTGATGCGGCCAGATTGTCATCTTTTTCTTGGCCGTCATTGTTTACCGTTGTTATTACTGGGCCTTTACTCTGCACACAAAGAGAAGAAGAAAAAGTAGTGGGACTCGTATGGAAAGAAAAAGAAGAAACCAAGTCAAAGAAGGGACACCACATTTGAACCTTCCAATGCAAAAAACGTAGGACCCACAAAGATACAATGGTCAAAATATTATGAAATGGAGTGTATTAGTGAAAGAAGGGGTGGAAAAAGCACGACTCAATTTGTTATCATCAAAATACTTTAGGGATATTTTTCCAATAACTCATATTCCTAAGTTTGTGCTTGCTTAAACCCACCTAATGAGCATGTCTAACGATGAGTATTTATCTACATTTTAAATAAACTCCCAAACATTGAATACAGTGAAATAAGAAATTTCAACTTTCTGAGATGTTAATCATTAACCATCAATATTTATTATGAAATACCAACGACATTTCAATAAAAACCCCTTCAAGTGTTGGTGAATAATTAATGGGCTTGTCAGGTAGGGGTAAAGGATAGAGTTCTACTGGTTAAGTAATGAACGAGTGAAGGATAGAATTCTATTTATGTTTTATCCAATTGACACGTGGAATTTGAGCATGGTTCGTTAGTATTGTTTTAGCTTTTTAAGGCTTTTTAAGGTCGAGTTGGCTCTTTTACAGTGCTTAGCAAAACCTTGAAACGCGACTCAAAAGCCGCAACACTCCATCATTAGAATCGTGTCTCTTAGTGATAAGATAACAACATCAAAAGTTCAACCAGATCATGCACGAGTTGTCTGTAAACCTTCAATCAAGAGATGCCTGGAGCAGTAAGATCGACCAGATCTGTCTTCGAAACACCATGCGGAGAATCTTGTTGATCCTGGGCGTCATCTATCCTCAAGTTCGGACGGCTCTGAACGGGACATAGGGTCATCATCCGACTTTTTCTTTCTTCGTTCTCTCCATGTCGCGGTTCGCATCCGAAATTCGAGCTCGGATCGGGCTAGGGTAAAAGACCAGACAAGAGACGCCAAGAGGAACACCTGTCTCTTTTTCGTGCGCGAGCAAAAAGGGGTGTGCGGTATTTCGATAAGGCTGATTTGTCTCCCCTTGGCATGTTTTTCCTTCGGAAAGAAGACGGGCACGATCTGTTCTCCGCTCGGGCCCTCTCGAAAGATAGTGGGAAACTGCCGAGACGAGAACCAACAGCAAGAAAAGCCATGGACCACACGTCCTCTCCCTCTCTCTCTCTGGTCCCCATTTCTGCAGTAGGCATTTGACCCAGTACGACGCAAGAAAGAAGAAAACGCTATGCCCGGTGCCGTAAAATGCGACATCAAGGCATGTGAGCCATTGCACCGCATGAAGCAGCTCGCCCGATTTGACCCCGGGGGCCTTCTGCAGTCGGCAGGCGAACCGGGTTTCCGGTCGTGGCGACTTGCGTTCATTCCTGTCGCGACTCCTATACATAATGAGCCGTTATGCACGAGAATTCAAGAATTTTACCGAGCAGCGGGGCGGAGGGGGCCGAGATCTGCTCTACTTTGGATGAAACAGTGGCCATAGCATCTACCGTCCGCACGGAAAACCTCCTTTATGACAGGGCTGACAGGAGTCAGGTACGTGCCACGAGAGGTGAACGAATGTGGGCACTGGGAGTGGGTGGGGACGTGGGGGGAGTACGAAGCAGGAGGAGCATTCGATGGGAGTGTTGACTAGAAATGTGTCCGAGAGAAGAGACAAGATGGCTCTAGCTGGGGTTGCATCCTTTTGTCATGGCCTGTAGGGCAGAGGAGGGTTTCGCGGGATTCTGCCATCGAACGCTTGGTGGAGAGGGAGAGGTGTCTTTTTTACCATCACTTTTTATCAGTGGAGAGAAAATGCCTCCCCAGTAATTAAAAGAAGGTTGCAATCTGATAACGTCCAAAGAAGAAACGATGGGGCTCGGTCTGCAGGATTATCAGATCTAGAGAGGCCCGCACGGGGCAAGAATCGTCCTAGTCTACTCAGCGTACATGGACCGACCAGATGCGCGAAAGCCGGCTCTTAGTCTTAATGTGCCTTCATGGAAAATACTGGCATGTGCACTCTAGAGAGCCGATTGATGGGCAGGTTTGTGCGAGTCGAAGCTACCGCCGAGCCTAAAACTACGAAGAAGACGCTCGGGTTTTCGCTCTAATGTTCAAAAACACACCTGGCCTCAATAATATCATCCATTCATTTGTGATCTTTCGCATTTCTGTTTTTCATAATGACCTCCCACCCCTTTTTCTCCCACGCACCAAACATGCAGACCTGACCACAAGAACTGATGAATCGTCAAAAGCAGTAATCCACGATCGACAGTATCAGAGGTAGGGGCATGGGCTACAAAGCCGCGAAGGCAATTGAGAGAGGCCCTGGACTGGCCCAAGCGCGAGCGAGAGAGATTCCCGTTCTCGGTCCGGTGGTATAAAAAGAAACGAGACAGCCGGACCACCATACGCGCGAGAGACACGTTAACTCGAACACGACAGCAACCCCAGGCCAGGACAGGACGACAGTTTTTTTGTTTTTGTTTTTTTTTTGCATGCAAACACAGGACCCAGAAACACAGAACCCGAGAAGAACAAGGAGGAGAAGAAAAGGGGAAATGACAGCCTTGCACGCAGTACACTACACTACCACACACAACCCTGCAGCGGCGAGGGGGAAAACTGTAAGGTAATTCTCCGTCCCCGGCCTCACGTGAATAATTCACAGCTCATGTTGGAGTGAAATTAAGATAGGCAGGGAGGATTCAAAAAAATAGCTCATGATGGGGAGAGAGAGAGAGAGGGAGGGAGGGAGAGGACTGCATCTGATTCCTTGCTTTTGATCAGAGAGAAATGGAGGGCATTGGCATTGGTGCGAAGCTGTACTGCACCAGCAGAAGCAGCAGAGGAGAGAGAGAGAGAGAGAGAGGGAGGGAGGGAGAGGGAGAGCAAGTACCAAAGCAACACAAGAAAGCCGAGGATGGTCAGACAGGACCGAACCCCGCAGAAGGCACGGCCCTTCTCCCTATTCTTACTTGGTGCGGATCGTGAACGAAGAGAAAACACACGACTTTTTGGAAGATAGCCACTTGATTACCAAATATATATTTATATATATATATACCTATTTTTTCTTTAAAAAAGAAAATACGTGTATACATGAGTCTTTGTGTCGGCATTACAATTTATAGACACTTGGAGACTACAATGTTATCACAATAATTTAATATCTCGAGTGGCTGCAAATGTTCCTTGTCACCAACCCGAAATGCTATTAAAATAGGTACGTGATCCCAAAATGCTTCTTGCGATATTTTTTGTCTAAAAGAAATGCTTGGTGAAGCCATAGGTTTGGAGAGTGCTTTGCGATTTGCCTCATGAACTATTTATTGGTACTTACTACTTAGGGTTTATTTATTTGAAGGAAAATTATTTTCGGGAAATCGTTTTCTGACTTTCTAGTATTTGGATGATGGAAAATTAAACAATGTAAGGAAAATATTTTCTATAAACTGAAAACAACAAGCTTATAGCGGGGTAAAAATGGCTTCTCGTTCCGATAAGAAAGAATCTGTTTTCCTTAAACCTCAAAAAAAAAAAATCATTTTGCTCATAGAAAATATTTTTCTTTATCATGAAATTTTCAGTGAGACAAATTTAGTATTTGTTGTGACGCGTGCTTTTCAGGCAAAGGGCATTTATGGGACAAGCATTTTTAGAATTCAACTGATTGGGATGGTATGTATACTTGAACCAAATAAATCCTAGAACCTTATTTCATTAATTTTAAGCTAGGACAAAAGGAAAGATAAAATCTCAGTAGAAGCTCATTTTCGAAAAGTGGGGGAGGCTTAGGATTCAACTCAATGACTAGGTTGATTTCGCTGTTATTTGCTTATAGGATAAGCAACACCCACTTAATAAGTTCACTTTAACAAGCATCTTAAGACCAAATTTACTTCAAACTAGAATTCACTTCAAGATATATTTCTATACTTTGCACCAATTTGATGAGACGTTTTGGGAATTAACACTTGCGAAAACCGTGATATCCTGTGTCACGGCAATGCAATCAGATCTAATAAATTATGTGGTAACGTTCGAAATCAGGTGATTACTAAGTGAAATATCTTTGATACAAGAAGCGATAGCAAAAATGTGTCTGGCTGACGAATAGGCTTCCAAGTCAAACGCAATTGGTATGATTTCCTCGAAACCTACGTCGGATCCAACTCAAGGAGGTGATGGAGATTGCAACGGGACGGGGCTAGACGAGGCAGTGCGCCCCCAGCTTTGATTGCTTCGCCCCATTTTCCTGTTTAATTCATTCCTTGAAAAATTGTCAATAAGTCCAACACAAACTCCTGTGGTAAAAAAAAAAAAAAAATTGATAGAGATTCTCGTATATGGAGCGAAAGGTCTAGCTTCGAGGGCATATTTGAAATGAATGATTTGGTAAAAATATTGTACAAAACTCACCCAAATAACCATTGTGACAAGAAAAATAAAGGGAAGATCATACAAATAGTCTTTGAATTTTAGTTTAATGTGCAATGTGATTCTTGAACTTTTAATTTGTTCAATATAGTCCTTAAACTTTAACAAAATATGCAATGCCATCCATAAATTTTAAATTTTCAATGTGGTTCATGAACTTTTTATAAATATTTAATTTAGTCCATAAATTACATTAACATTTTGTCACCGCTATGGCAGCAAAGCTATTGAAAAATCAGTTTGATTATAAGAAGAAAAAAAAATGGGAGATCTAGATGATAGTCGAATTTGAGCAATTGTAGCATCTAGTGGCCAATATTGGTTGTCCCTTCCTATTATATATATATAGAAAATTCACTTAATTTCTATTTTTGGTGACCGCCCCAAAAAGATTTTAATGCTCTACTGGATTTTAGATTTTGTTACAAGTGACCGATTTGGTTTTTAATAATTTCACGGTTCAATCTTGAAACCTTGAGCAACACCGATAAAAAGTTCAGTTACAACGCATCCACTCGTGGTCAACAACTGATTGCACCTTTTGCTCGACTGCCGTAACTATCCCAAGAATACCCCGTGTCTCTCTCCCTTCACTCGCTCCACCAATGTTAAATTATTTATTCTAATCTTACGTTACATAAATTTCAGCTACATCCGTCTATGTCATCTTTATAATAATAACACCGGACAAAATGACTATGATATGTATCCCATATTGCGTGATTAATCAACGGGAGGTAAAACTATAAGTAAATAATCGAGGCGATGATGATTATGTTGATGTCGACAATACCTATTTATTTATTACATCATCTATTGTCCTTAATATAATATTCACCATAAAATTAGTCGATTGTTATTAGAGACAAGAGTCAAAAAAATTCGTGATTAAATATCATATCCCCCGTTTTATATAATTATGGGTATATGACATGACCGTTTTCCCAATCATAGTCCTGATTAGGGTTTTTGATTAGTACCACGTTTAAAGGCAGGCAAGGCAATGATTGAGCCTCATTAATGGAAAAGCTGAGATTTTGGCGGGGGAAGAAGGCGACGAATAAGCGAAAAAGCTAAGAGAGCGAATCATGTGGATTGATGATCCTTCGAGTACCTGAAGATCTTTCGTCAACTTGTGTGGGGTCAAATGGATGATGAGTTGATATAGAAAAAAAGTGCTCCCATGTGAATTGCGTTAACAAAATCAAAATTGTGTTTGTTTGTTTGTTTTTTTTTTCTTTCAATGCACTCATTTCACATGTTTTAATAAGATCGATGTCGAGTTTCATTTTGTTCGAAAGAAAATTGTTTTTCGGAAAAACGATTTTACGTCTTCTTCATGGATTGAACACAATAAGCTTGCATTTAAGGAAATTGACTTCTCCTTTTGATAAGAATGAGATTATTTTCCCTAAACTATCAAACATATAAAAGCTAACCATTTTTTTTCTTAAAAAATTCTCATGAAAAATATTTTTATTTATGATAAAGTTTCCGGTGAAGAAAATGCCAACCTTAACTTCAAAGTATAAATAAAAGTTTAACAAAAAGTTCTTGTTTTGTAAAGCACATGACTGCATGGAAATAATAATTTGAGGATAGCGGTACGGAGTTTTTCTAGGTTACGTACGATGATCCATTCATTCCTTACATATATTTTAGAACCAACCCATCGTACGATTGACTATTACTGAATCAACTCCAACTATAGAGCATTGATTTCATGCATAAGACTAGCTTGTCGATTTGATCAAGTACTCGCGAGTTACACATATAGCTAAGGTCATGTCTAGATTGACTTTAATCTATAGGCAAATTACACCAAAAGAAAAAACCCAAAAGCTCACTGTAACATAAATAATTCAAACTTTTTTTGTCATAAAAAATTCCAATTTACACAAATATCTTCAACTTTTTCCATGTCACGAAAAAGCCCAAACATATACTAGCGTGCCATATACCCATTGATATAAGTTCAAGGTTTTTTATAACACAAAAAAAAAAAGTTTATGGCATAGTGGCACAAAAATAATTTGTGATATTTATATCACAACGGACATAATTTGGACAATCAAAACTTGACCCGATTTGAGATGGGGTCCGTTTTTGGATATACATACATTTTCACAAATAAACTATCCAAGACTAATTATTGTGGATCTTTCACAAAGACTTGACAAAGATAGAAAGGGAGAACAAGCACACCTGAAGAGCGCAGTACACCCCGTAGGAACTACGAGATCACCCCAAGGTAACTTGTAATGTTTTGCTCCTTAACTCTAAACACTTTGGCGTAAATGGTTTGACCTTTTTTTTTTTATCTCAATTTAAAAGTACTTGGTATAATATGTTACGGATTTTCGGCATCCGTAGGATATGAATAACATTTCGATATTTACCGTATGGACGCAAACTTCGGTATTTATATATTAAATGGCTTATTTATCGGGAAGAAAATGTAGAAAGGTTTTAGAGGCGAGAGTGCGAGACACTGTGCGGAGATAAGGAACAGAAAGGGACAATAATTAAGGAAGGAGGGGGAGGAAAGTGGGGCCCGCGTTGCAGGGCGTGGGAGAGGATGAACATGACTCTGTCGGTTCTTTTCCACATTTCTTCAGAGAAAAACACCCCCACATACACAAAAAAAAAAGAAATAATAATATTTTGCACACTCTCTCTCTATCTCTATCTCTATCTCTATGTCTCTCTCCCTCATTTATCTCGCAAAGGCGACTCTTTTCTTGGTTGGGCTTCACCGCAGGCAACCGAGCTGTCTCTTGTTGCTGCATCCGGAGTCGCTGGCTCGCCTTGTTGGGAGCACTGAAGCACGCCCCACAAAGAACCCATCCCTTCCTTTCTCTCTCTCTCTGTTGTAGCCATTGGAGATGATGCTCGAGCCCCAGCTCCGGCCGCGATGAGGAAAAGCTGCTGCTGGCTTTTGTCTTCTCTGCCCTCCTACCGCCTCCTCCGCCCACCACCAGATTCAGAGCCCCATCTGCGCGTGTGAGTCTCCCCCACCCCCCACCATATCCTTCCCCTTCTCTCTCTCTCTGTGTTCTCTCTCTCTCTCTCTCTCTCTCTCTCTCTCTTTCTCTTTCTCTGGGTCTTATGCAAATTACCAAGCTACTTCTTGTCAGACTCACATATCCCCACGCCGAAGCTGGCTGACTCCTTCCCTTTCATTACCAGCGAGTTCTGTACTTTCTTTTGCTGAATTCTTGCTCAGCAAGACACGGCCTACTTAGCTTGACCACCCCTACTCTCTCTCTCTCTCTCTCTCTCTCTCTCTGTGAGAGGGGGAGCTGGAAATCGAGGAAAGAAAAAAGGGTTTTGTTTTGGGAAGATTTTGTGAAAACAAGGAGCAAGTTTCGTGGGATCGAAGACCAAGGAAGGGAGAGAGAGAGAGAGAGAGTGAGAGAAGAGGGGTGCAGTTTTCCATGAAAAGAGAGCAATGGAGCTCAAACCCCAAGAAGATGACGTCACGGCCCCGGTCTCCCCTCTGGGCTTCGCTCACTTCGCCCGCGACTCCAGAAGGATCGACAACGGTGCACCCGTTCTCGGCGCTGCTCCTCAAACCCTAGATCACCCCCGCAGCAGCGCCCCATCTTGCACCACGACCCCCACCACCCCCACCCGGACGATGACGTCAAACCCGAGCGCGAGGACTCGAATCCGGATCCGGTCTCCTTCGCCTTCTCCCGGTCCTCCGCCCTCCCGGCCCCCGCCGGATCGAAGCCGAAACCCTCGCCGTCGCCCTCCGTCCGGTACCGGGAGTGCCTTCGGAACCACGCCGCCAGCGTCGGCGGGAGCGTCTACGACGGGTGCGGCGAGTTCATGCCGGCGGGCGAGGACGGGACCGCCGGGGCCCTCAGGTGCGCCGCGTGCGAGTGCCACCGGAATTTCCACAGGAAGGAGGTCGACGGCGAGACGCTGCAGCTCTCCACGAGCTTCCGGCGGGGCCTGGTCCCCCCGCTCCAGCTGCCGCCTCCGCCGCTGGCGTCCCCGTATCAGAGGTACTCGGTGGGCCTCGTCCACAGCCCCATGGTGACGCCGATGAGCGTGGCCTTCGGCGGCGGCGGCGGCAGCGGCGGGGGGAACGAGTCGTCCAGCGAGGATCTGAACCTGTTCGGCTCCGATCACCTGCACCGCCACGCGGCGACGGCGCCCCCGTTCTCCAAGAAGAGGTTCCGGACGAAGTTCACGCAGGAGCAGAAGGACAGGATGATGGAGTTCGCGGAGAGGGTGGGGTGGAGGATCCAGAAGCAGAACGAGGAGGAGGTGGAGAGGTTCTGCGGGGAGATCGGGGTGAAGAGGCAAGTGCTCAAGGTGTGGATGCACAACAACAAGAACAACGTCAAGAACAAGCAGCCCTCCGACGAACCGGCGTGACCCATCTGCTGCAAAACCGGGGGTTGAAGACGAAGGTGCAAACTTTTTTTTTTTTTTGAGGTGGGAGGCTCCAAACCGATCGCTCCGCGCGCGTGCGTCTTGCGTAGAGTTAGTAAAAGATTTGTCGATCTGATGGGTCGTCCATGTTTTTAGTCAGCAATCTGATGATGAACCAGTGTAATCTGTAGTAGAACCCTGCAAAATTCTTTGCTTGTTGATGGGTTTTAGTGCTTAGCTAATATTTCGGGCCTGGCAGGTGTGCTTGACGAGCTTGATCTTCAGTCTGCAAGACCTCTCTCTCTCTCTCTCTCTCTCTTCCTGCATTGGACTACATTTTTTGAGGGAAGAAGAAGATGATGAAACATGGGTTCTTGTTCATTTAGCTGTTGAGCGATCGGTAAGATTCATCTGGGTCGTGTTCAAAACCGATTCAGAAGGTTTTGTCGAAATGCATCAATGGGGTAACGCCGGATTTGTCAATGCTTAGGCGTAATCTTCGAAATGGATTAGGTTAGGTTTAGGACAGTATATTCTTTCAGCTCGTATTCTGTCTTTCTCAGCGCTACAGCTACAGCAGCATCTCTCTCGTGTCTCAAATGTTGGGAAATCGGGGCTCGTGCCCGCACGAGTTCATGTTTCATCATTTTGGCTCGGGTCGTACCTGTGCAAAAGTCCTGAGATTGATGGTGAGCAATGTCTCTTTCCCGGAAGCGGTTTGGACAGAACAGTAATCGAGCATATGGCCAAAAGAGAGAAAAGAAAGAGAGTTGCCATTTTGCGCAAGATATTTTTAGCCGTGTTTGGGAAAGGAAAGAAAACGGGGAGGAACGAAAGCTTTGTGGGAAAATTTAACTTTTCATAAGGAGGAGAGGAGAAAATTGAAAATCTTGTATTAACGTATCCTGCATCACTTCTTCTTATTAATTTAAGTTTTTTGAGTGGATTTTCTAATGTAGTGTTGGGATCATGTCATATGTCGTTCATAATCATCTAATTTAGTAGTTGTTTTGGCATATGCTATATATATTATATATATATATATATATATATATATATATATATATGATATCCTCTTCTTGTTAATTTAATTTTTCGATTGAATTTTCTAATATGGTGACGGAATCATGTCATAAGTCGTGCTAATCATCCTATTTAGTAGTTATTTTGGCCTCAGATGGAAAAGTATATTGATTTGTCGAAAACATAAAGAGCGATCGTGATTTCTGTGACATATGACTAGAAATTCATGTTTAGCGTTTCGCGAAACACTGAACATAATCGAATGTGATGAATTAGATAAAGCAATTTATTTTATTGAACTCGTTCAGCCAAAGGCCTTCAGGTACAAAATCAGAATCAACATAATTTTCTTAGAGTATTTATTCTTAGCTACCAAAGGAGAATTTAACTCCTTCCATAGGATATGCTTAGCTACTTCGCTGGAGACATCCCTCATGCAAGCTTGGCAATAATTTTACCTATTAACCTACACAAGAACTGCAAAAATTAGGCATAAGTTTGCAGATTATTTGAGACATAAATGTGGGTTGAAGTGATTGTTCGCGTTCTCATGCTGCTTTGGGTGCCGCCGCAGGTCCTTCGTCGTCACCGTCCGGGTTAAAGAAGCCGAGACCCCTGAATTCATCAGAAAGATTGACAAGAGTTCAACATTAGGAACAAACAAAACCAATCTCGAAAATCGCCGAGAGAGGAGCGATCAAATGTGTGTCGCTGATCGGGGGGAATGTTTTAGGATCGTACTTGAGTCTGCCGGTGAACCAGTGAGTCCAGGAAGAGGCAGCGTCCTTAGCGTCCTCCGCCGTATCTGTCGCAGATGCGGCCATGCTCTCGGCTGCGCCCTTCGCTGATGCCGCAGCCTGCCCCCACTGGTCCGTCACCGAGGCAGACGGGTCCGCCTGCGCCTCGGATCGGATCACCACGACTAGGAGCAGCGAGAGCACGAGCGCCAGCGCGATCTTCGCCATCTTCTGCAACGTTTTTAATCTCCGGAGAAGGGGGCAGGAGCTTGTAGCGATTGGTTGCTAGAGAGAGAGAGAGAGAGAGAGCGCCAAAAAACCAAGGTGTCTTTGACAAGACGGAGGGAAGGGAAGACGATTGATTTGGGAAGGGGTGAGATTTCGGCCAAGTATTTATAGTGCACTTTGGCTATTTTTAGGGGCGAAATTGGGTCGGTGTTTGGACGGATGACGATGGGGTTTTCCTTTAATAGAGTCCAAATGGAGTGAAGGCCAGAGAGACCGGGAGAGACGAGAAGTGGGAATGGCCGAGAGTCGATCTTGACAATTTCACGTGTCCCATTTTGCATGCCCTTGTGGCCTTCCATGCACGAGAGCGCTTCGGGCGGAGAGCAACGCTCCATCGGTACCCCGCATTGAGGAAATCCCATTGTGCAGCACACGATCCTCGAAGGCGAATGATCAATTCATCCGCATAAATATGACAAATTTGAAGTTTCGAATCCCATAGGGCAGCACATGATCTTCGAGGACAAATGATTGTGTATATAGATGCAACAAATTTGAAGTTTCGAATCCCATGATACCCAGATTGAGAAAATTCCAAGGTGCAGCACATGATCATCGAGGGCGAATAATTGATTCATTCATAGTGTTATAAATACGACAAATTTGAAGTTTCGAATCCCATGGTACCCCCATTGCGAAATTGTACTTCGTACTCTTCTCATCATCTTGCTGGATAAGCAAAGACCAAAAAAAGTGAGTGTTGCGATGTTGATTTGGTTTCGTTGGATTCCTATTATATATATTATTCAAGTACAACGTCTTTCGTATCCTGAGGTAGCTCGGTTCGATTCCCAGCTTCGCGATTCCTTGAACTAAGTTTTTCTTGTGATCTTTTTTTTTTTTTTTTTTTTTGGGTTGTGTGTATTTGCACTGGTTTATCACCAGGAGCATCTGGTGATCAACTCCGTTTCACTTTCACCGTGCACTAATCATTAAATTGCGTTTTGATTCTCACGAACCGTCCGAATATTTTGCTACAGGTCTTCAATCGTGGTTTAGAGTTTTCTTGGATCGCTTTTATGATGTTTATGCGAGTTGTTTATGCGAGTCAACGATTGGTCTCTAGATGCATAAAAGAGAGGACGAGACAGAGAGCACCATAATATTCCTCTTTGCGAAAGAAGATAAAATTTAAGCAGTGCTTCATAGATACAAAGTTTGACAGACAAACAGTGAGTAGTAGTCCATGGCATTATCGCTACGGGTTGGCGGCATTTAGTAGAGAAACTTTTTAAGAAATTGAGGAAGGAGGAGAAGAGAAGAATCGCGGCCTTGGTGTCACCGGCTACTTAGTTCTTCCGCTTCTTCACAATTTACAGATCTTCCCCGGGGTGATTTCTTTCGCCTGTCGTTAGATCTTGAGGTTCCTCAGCATCCTGCGCGAAAACAAGGCAGCAAGATGGAATGAACTTGAGAATCTCTGAACTCCAAGATTAGTAGATAGGGACACCATGTTACTGCACTTGTAATGTCAGATTATCGCAGAAAAATGAATTTAATACACGGTCACATTATCGGTTCAGATCGAGTTCCACGCCTTAGTACAATTTTTTATGCATCAAGAGTCAAATTGCCTGTCCGCACAAGCCTATCGTCCGCGGCAGATAATTCTGAATTTATTAGCACATGCTTGCAGATATGTTCTCTTTCCTTTTTAGGTATAAGGAACTCCACTCCCCATGTCCTGAGGATCCTAGATGATTCAGGGAAGAGTGTGATGAATTTATAAGTAGAGGAAGAAAAAGAACGAGTGCTTTGGGATACTAGATCACCACCATCTTGGACTGTATAAAAACAATAATGTATTTCAGTTTCAGCCAGAGAACAAAACTATGGGAGCATGTGCAAGAGATCTAGAAAAGAGGCAAGATTAGATGTCATGTGAGCATTCCCGCACGAACTAGAATAAGAAAATGGGCAGAAAGCGTTGGAAATCTGAGTAAACTAATAGAAAATTCGTCCTATTGGGTACTGCTGGCAGCAGAGGCTTTGAGCCTGAAAATCTAGGCACCAAAAAAGGGAAGGAAATGGAACTGGTGGCGTCTTCATGAAACGTGGACAACTTAAAAGTACACAAAAACAGTTAAATTTAAAGAAGCTGATAAGATTATCGTTGGTTCTTGCCCATTCCGATGCATCGCATCCATGTGCTTAAGCGTGTAAAAAGAGAACGTTGCGCTTGTCTCATTGTCTGTCAAAGATAAAAACTTGGGCAATTTGATGCTGAGTCACTAGTCCTACTGTCCTAGAAAGTTGGTGAAACCGAACCGGTATTGCAGAACAATTTGCAAAGAACCTTGTGATCGGTTCTTGCACGAAGCTGCTCCTACTGGGTGAGCCTGCTCTATGGTTCATGGCGATGAATGACAATACATGTACCAAAAGAGACCAGTCCACATTATATTTACAGAGAACCCTTTTTTATAGAAGCAGGGACGTTCTTGATGCTGTGGGGGTTGCAGAAGAAGAGTAGGCCTACGGTCATTTACTTAAAAGGCTGATATGCAAAGCAAAAGAGATAAAAAAATTTAGCTTTTTTACAACCCAATTCATCTAAAACCGTCGGATCCTTTTGTGGACCTCGAACTCGGACCCCTATGATCTTGCATTGGGGATGAATTGGGCGCACATGCACCCGGAATCACCCAAGAAAAAACCTCGCCTTTACAGTTGCAGATCACTTCGGTGAAAGATGAATTACATAGGAGCACTTGCCAAGTGGGGCAAAAGCGCATGTCATCCATCCAACACGTCCGCAAAAAGAGGTTTCTTTTCCGGCCGAGGAGGAGGTGTGCTAAAGACCCTTCGAACCTCATGCAGTCATGAACAGCTGTAGAGCTATTCGAGTGCGAAAAAGGCAAAAGACACGGGCGTGGTCGCCGATGTATGATGAATGCTAACAGTGTCAGTGTGTTGTCGTCGCACATTACCTCTGCTCTTCAGCCAAGGGGGCTCTGCTGGTGCCGTAGGAGGCAGAGGAGGCCCGGTACTTGGGCAAGGGGACCTGGCCGGACTCAATGTGCATGACGTCCTGCACGAGTTTGTCGTAGTGCCGCTTCACTTCCTCCGCGGACTTGTTCCCGCCGACCGCCCGGGCCACGTTGTGCCACCGGTCGGGAGTGTCCTTGTCGTACAAGGCCAGCGCCCTCTCGAACATCTTGTTCTGCATAGGCGTCCATGAGGAGGAGCTGTGCGAGAGCGAACTCGATGCCATTTTCCTGATCTCGGGTTTCAGGGCCTGAAAGGAAAGCGAGAGGAAGAGTATGTCAAAGGAAAAGGACCTTTTCCTTTTCAAGTTGGGCGGTTGCGTTCTTCTTGGGGAAGAGATGGTCGCCCTTGCTCCTTTTTATAGTGGAGAAGGATGAAAGAGAGAGAGAGAGAGAGAGAGAGAGAGAGAGAGAGCATGGTGGGATCTTGCAATTTGCAGAATCTCTTTTCCTCCCTGTTTCTTCTTTTCTTCTCTCTCTCTCTCTCTCTCTCTCTCTCTCTCTGGAAATAAATATATATTGCAATATGTGATTCGTTCCCATAACAAGAAAAGCGAGTCGTTTCCAAAGTCCAATATAAATTCATCGAATCGCTTAATATATAAACCAATCTTAATATGCTCGACATTTTCCAATGACAAAATAAAAATTGTATCTTTATAAAGTCCCTTTCTGGCCATTTTAGCAAGTGGAGTTTTTTGTTTTGAGCATTTTAGTAGAGATGGTGGGGATTAGGTCCTGAATTCCCAGAATCCAGCACACCGTGAGAGCCCTAAAAGATGCATGCCTTTATTACCATGAGAAAACAATGGTCGGATCGGATAGGGCGTGTATATATCCTCGCGATCTCCAATCGTCCAGACGTGGGTGGCGGATATTCTTGTCTCGAACTTGTAAGCAACTTGACCCGATACCCTAGTTCGTTTAACTCGGACTGTGAAATTTGTTCTCCCGCGATGCATTAGAGATTATTATCATCTTGAATTCTTTGAGGGGAGGAGAGGACATCTCCAGGAGGGCGAGGATAAGGTTCAGCAGCCAGATGGGGTTCTCTTATCATGACGTAATTTAGGCATAAAATCTTTGGCCGAAAAGCTGTCATGTGGACTGGGAAGATTTACTGGTATCAAAATTGTGTGGAGCAAGAGAAGTCAAGATGACGATGCATGATGTCAAAGAGAGAAAAAAAACACCAAAATTCTGCACTCCAGTAACAGGATCTGGATTCTCTTCTCTCCTCTCTCCCAATGCTCGACAGAAAATTTTCACATCAGATCTCTATGGAAAGACGAACTCGCTTGGCGTCATCATCCAAATGAGGTCGTAACGCGCACATCGAAAGGTGGCTTGCGTTGGGGATCACATTTTTCGCCATTTCTTCGAACTGGATTCTGGGTTTTTTCCCCTTCTCGCGTTCGAGCAGAGATTACCACTATCATTTTATTTTTTCTGATCTTTTGAATTAGAATGAATATGAATTAACCCTCTGAATCGTGAAGTTTGTCTTCAAGTCACGTGTGGCTGCTTTTATAGTTTCCCATCACCACTGAAAGCAATCCCAAAAAGATCTTTCAGCCAGTGCCAGCCAGGGACATAGGGGAGGCGTGTGAATGAAAAAAGTCAGTTCTGTTGTTTGGGGATTTGGTTCTTCTCCGCCTGCGGAGTCAAACTGGCGTGCTTGCTCTTTTTTAAGGTACATCGTATCGTATAACTTGTTATCGTATTCCTTTCTGCCACGGAGAAAAAGATCTTTCATCTCTCTCTCCTTCTCTCCCCCTCTCTCTCGTGTAAGGAAACTTTTTGGATACTCTTGTGAACTCGACTTTTCTTATTTATCGTACGGGACCTTGACCGATATAAGGCATCGAATGAAGTAGACCACAATGAGAGCCGCTTAATCTAATATTGGATTTAAGTTGGGCTCTTGTGCATCGAGAACATCCAATACTAACATTGCTATTTGATCAATGGGCAAGCCGAATCAAATACTAAACTCAAAAGTCTAATTATTTCTTCGCAAAAGAATGAGTTTTGGTTGGGCCTAAATAGGCTTATGTGGGTGGGATCATTTGCCTAAATTGCGTTTCAAACCTTGTTGGCTTGAGAGCTTGAGCGCACCCAATAAGCCATGGAGCACATGATCGAGTTTATTTCTAGGATACTAAACCACACATAATAATGTTAGCATCCCTACTCGCTTTTTCAATAGTAGGGTTTGAGTTTAAATCTAGGAGTATAGGTGTTGTTTTGACAATTGAGTAGCGGAAGGTCGATTAAATACATCTTCTTGAAAGAATAGTGAATCGGGTCTAGAAGTCATGCAACTTGTATCAAAGTGCAATCAATTTTTAAAATATTTAAATGGAGTATTAGAATCATAAAACTCATATAATAAATTGATGCAATCAAATCTCCGTGATGGCTTTGTTGTTTTTCGTGCGGAAAGAAATGTGTATTAGTCATTTTAATCATCTCTCCTAAATTGAGAACTGAGTTTGATATCCGAATACACACTGGAAAAATGTCATGATGAACACATAATTAGAACAGAAAAATCACATAAATCATAACGCATTTCCAGAGGTTCGAGCACTTGGGGCCGCAACAAGTCACAATCTTTTGATTTGAGAGGAGTTACAAGACTCGTAACACCAATTCGAAAAGTTGTTTAAAGTGCTATGCTCGTGGCCAGATTGGGAATCGGTTTCAAGGCTGTTTTCAACATGTTTTGGGGTCATTTTCCTCCATCCTTTTTTGGGTCCTTTTCAGGACTACCTTTTTACATATGCGTTATTTCTTCTAATGACTTACGTTTTAGCGGACTTAGTGTTTTCTTGAAAGACCAATATGGTCCTTGCTATAGTTACTTGCAGATTACTCAATAATTTCTTCCCCTCTTGCATATACTTCAGCAAAAAAAAATGGCTGAAATTATAAATGCAGAAGAACAAAATAAAATGATTTCACGGATAACTTAAAAAAACACAAGAATTTTGAGACATAAATGAAAATGATACTCGCATTCAAAGAACCATAATTATCGTGGATCCACGGTCGAGGGTCAATGATTATTTCATTGACCATATAAATCCCTGGTGAATCAATAGAAATTTCTAAATATTGTCGTTAGTACATGAGACCCACATCGTCCAATAACTTTTAATAACAGGTGCATCTAAGGATACATGCCCTAGCCATTTAACTTATTATTGTAAACCCTTACTAGCATAATTCAAGAAATTATTGAGATGGATCTGGAATCGCATCTACCATGTTGCTAGTCGTAGTCCGACCGACGGCTATTCAGCAAAGTTCTGAAGATGGACACATCGAAGACAAGTTGCTTAGATCCCAATGCTGAACTTCCACGAGCATGGTATAACATTCAGGTAGATCGCTTGGAATCTGCCCCAAGAAACAAAGAATCAAATTGTGGACATTTAGAATATCATGTTGCGTCATTGCTTGTACCGGTCGATATGGGTAGCAATGGGCACGAGGCAGGGCAATTGGAGGGGACACGTATTAGTACCTCTGATTTGCTTCGTTTGTTTATTTTAAGGTATATATATCAGTTGTGCAAAAAATCTTATAGTTTAGATCGCCATACCACATAAGTTTTTATAACTCATTACCTACGTAAGCTCATAAGTTATCTCAATAATGATAACATATGAATAATTTAAAGCATAATAATTTATAATTACAATGAAAAATTAATTAATTTCGTATCGTGTGTATATATAGATAGATAGTTTTCTGATCAATTTACATAGATTTAAAAAAATTAATGAAGAGTTTCTTTCCCACCCGAGGCACGGTGCCTCGCAAGTCCCCCCGTCCCTTGATGCCTAAATATGTACTTCTCTTTTCTATTTTTTTTAATTATTTTATTTTATTTATTTATTTATCAAGGCAATAGTTTTGCCTTTTCCTAAGTGGTCTTTTCCTGTGACTGGAGCTGATTTTACCAAAGCCTTTTTATCAAAGATTCGAAGACCAAATTGACAAGGATTTAGATGCGAACCTGCAACATTAGACCAAAGGAAGATGTGGAACTCAAAAAGAGAAGAAAAGGGCTTGGAACATAAATTGCACCTCGTACATACATACATCAACACACACTCCTATACATAAATATCATATATATATATGAATGTCATTTATCTCACTTTTTACTTTTCAATATTTTAATGACAATACACATATATAGAGTGACTACCCATTGCAAAAGCAATCTTTTATCTCACTTCTCATAGCTACTAAAATTTTCCTAACGTTTCCTCAGCAAGATGAAAAATTGTGAACACTAACATCATGTAAAATTCTAACCTATTCTTTTGCATGCAGCGGTACTTTATCTCCCGTTAGCTTATGGAAGGACGGAAGAGGCCATCGACCATCGAACAATTGTGGAAAAAGAAGTGGCGGAGGATGGATTCCTCGATCATGAGGTGACGAGTTTCGACTTTTTCACGCCTTATTCCCTCCCTTCGCGTCATTTTTTTATTTTTTATTTTCATTAAGTGATTATTCACAGAGAAAATTACATATGTCAAACGAGTTTCTGGAAGGGAGAAGCCTAATTGACGAAAGGGGAATCACCCTGGAGGATTTATGGAGCCCAGTAATAAACTCGTTTTGACCTTTGTCCACCCCATCGCGAATAATTACCCCTCATGAGCTCATCGATTGGCGCATCTCATGGAGGATCTCATCTACGAATCTGTATAGATGAGGGTCAGAAAAGAAAAGTTCGATAAGTATGTTATTTCAAGTCAAAAAAGCATTGGATCCAAAGGACCACCTATCAAAAGGAACCATGGAATAAAGGAGAGCACTTTTGAAGAGAAAATAGATGTTCAAAAAGGTTCATTCTACTGAAAAGGAGCGACAAGGATCATCTTTGGCGATAATAGTGAAATATTCCCCGAGATAAGGAGCAGACGCGTCAAGCACGAATTTTGATTGGCTTGCAAAGCTGTACATGCAAAGAATTCACCATTATTTTGTCAAAATGCTGATAACTGTTTAAATGATTTTTGGCAATCGGGTTCATACCATGAAAATCTCAAAATTTGTACACTTATGATAAATTTATCTTAAACTAAGTTTTTAACCACCAAAAACTCCAAACGAGTACATTTGCGATAAATTTACTCTCTATTAGTTTCCATTAAATTGGATTAATATCACATGAAACTCAAAATCGATATATCTGTAATAAATAAAGGGTAAAATCTCAAATCGATATACCTATCAACTATCACATATCATGCCGCTTAGCAGTTTGATTGTAAAATTCAACAAAAACTAATGAATGATAACTTTGTCGCAGATGAATCGGTTTGGGATTTTTGGTCATTAAAAAATTAGTTTTAGATAAATTTGACATAAGTTTGCTAGTTTGGGATTTTTCGTGATATTGACCTTTTAGCAATCCCTTAAAATATCTTAGATTGAGTTGTTAGAGCCTGCACATACATGCCGTGAATCAACCATAAAATTCCTCAATGTAATGGACTTTGTTTGTTTAGCGAAAAATTAATAATTTGAATTTTTTTTTCTAAAAATGATTGGTTATATCTCTTACAAAAATGAAAAAATGAAAAAAAAAATTCATTGCCCACGATAATATTTGGACATAGATTATTATCAATAATGAAAATATTTCTCATTAAATAATTATTTTTAGTGATACAATCAATCATTTTGGAAAAGTATTTTCCAGAAATCATACATTTTCCATAAAAAAAAAAAATAGAGTCACTATCAGATTATTCCTATTTCATTCGAATCACTCTATCTCTAGAAAATACATTTTATTACGGTTAAATAGCTTTCTATAGCCCTTAAGCAAGAAAGCTTTCGAGAAATGATAAACGATATATGGCTTATTATTTAATTATGTCTGTTATGTCTATATTACATCATAAGTTATAAAGACTGGACCCCATTATGGGCCGGGTGATCCACGGGCCCATCCCAAGGCCATGAAGATGAAGGTTCGAAGACAGATTTGGATGGGCATGGGTAAGCGCATAGTTCAAAGGCTTGGGCCGAAGACAAGCTAGCCTAGCCCGAAAGAAGAAGAAGAAGAGGAATACATACATACATACATACATACATACATACATACATAGGTATACAAATCGCGCTTGGTAAAAAGTCCTTTAAAAGGAAAATTGCGTTTGGTAACAAAGCCCAGCTCGCAGCCTGTTGAGGTTAGTTTGAATCAAACATATGATACTAACTATGCCTAAAGAAGATACGATGGAGAACGATTCTGAAAGTCCAGATGGTTCAAAAAGCGCATTAATTCAAGAAGAACAGGCCTAGTAAGAAGCCTTAATTTTGCACAAGGAAGAGGAATTTTCGACCGGGAAGATACCTTCGGCTTCAAGAGTTTTCATTCAAGGAAGCTTCGAGGTGGATCTTGAGTGAATCACGGTTGTCCTTAGGAGGTCACTGGCATGGTGGATAAACATTTTATATTCTGACATTTACCAAACATATGACGGCATTTTTTACTATCTAAAGGATTTTTAATCCCACCTTATCATGTCTTATCTCAATCTATATCGGACAATTAAATGCAGCCTTTAAAGGCCTGTTTGATAATACTCTAATTTCTCACTATTTTATTCTTTGTTTCAAAAAAAAAAATATAAAGACATTTAGTAAAGTTAGCTAATTTTTCTTTTTTGCAGAACAAAGTGATGGCCATGATTTCAACAATAATCATTTTATCTTATTTGGTAAAGTCAGTTAATTTTTTTTTCCAGAACAAATCAATGGCTATGAAATAGATTTGAAAGAGAAACAAATAAGTAAAAAAAAAAAAAGAAACTTCTTTATTCTTGAAAACAATTGTTGAAACCAAATCATTTTTTTTTTCCTTCTTCTGGTTCCTCCTCAAGCTAGTTGTTGGGCCTTGGTGAGGCTTGACCGCCAACCTTGCCAGGGGCCGACAAAGCTTCCCTCGAGGCCCACGACAGGCTAGAGAAGGAAGAAGAAGAGAGAAAAAAAGAAGAAGACAAAATTTAGAAAATTATTAAAAAATTTAAAAAATTCTACAACACAAGACCTTGGTCCTTACTCTTTTGATCTCGGGTTTCCAGATTATCTCAAACACATTCCTATTCTTTTCCTTTTTTGGTAGTATGTTTTCGTATAATTACCAAACGCATTTGAATACTTGGAAACTCGTTCATGGAACAGAACAAAAAAAACCTAATTCCAAGTGGAAATTATTCTCGGGAGTAGAATTATTACTAAATGCACCGTAAGTTAAGGGTGCGTTTGGTAACGATTCTGTTCTCGAGAACAGATTCTAACAAGAAATGATTATTTTTATTCGTTTCTGTGAATCGATTCCGAGTAAAAGAATGCGATTAGAATCGTCCAAAATTTCGATTCGGAATAGAATTGCATTTGGTACCGTGTTAATTGATTATGTTCCAAATCAATTTCTTTTAATTTTTAAATATTTTTTTATATTTTTTTCCTTTTTTCTTTTTTTTTTTCTTTTTTCTCCTATTCTTCTTCTTCTTTAGGCCGGTCACCGGTCCGGCGATCGGCCAGACGAGGGTCGGCGACCTCACCGGAGCGTCGCCGGCCCTCGTCGGCCGAGCCTCACCGGCAGCTGGGCGAGCCTCGCGCTCGCCGGTGGCCATGCGGGCCTTGCGGGCCGGGCGAGGCTCGCCCGGTCCGTCGGGCCACCGGCGAGCTCGCCGGATCTCGCCCTGGCCTGGTGAGCTTGCCGGACCAGTTGCCGGCGACGGGCGGTGGCGATCGGCGGCAGTGGACGACGGCGGGCGACGATCGCGGGATGGCGGTCGATTAAGAAGAAGAGTTTTGATTCTCAATTTTGTTCTCGAAACAAGAATCAACTTTTTTTTTTATTATTGATTCTCTTCCCAATCTGTTTCCGGAAACAAATTTGGTCCCGGGAACAAAAATTTTACCAAACGCGATTCTCGTCCTAAATTGATTTTGGGAATAAAAAATTAGAATCAAGTATTATTTGAATGCTTACCAAACAGTACCTAAAGGCATTTCCATTTCCCTACTATCGATTTTTAAAGCCGAACCAAATGCAATAACAACTCAAGAATTTTTTTATATAAATATTAATATGAGATAAATAGGTCACGGATAATATTATTATGGACCATTACTTTGAGATTTTCGTTAGATGTTATCCCAAAATAAAATAAAATAAAATAAAAAGATAAGGAAATTGGGGGAAAAGAATAAACAGCCTGATTCCCTCACTAAAGCCCTAGCTAAAGTCTCAGGAGCAGCTTTCTTCTTCTTCTTCTTCTTCTTCTTCTTCGTTGCTGAGCTCGCATTCATTGCAGATCACGCCATCGATCGACGGTCAGTGCTCAGCCTCAAGCTTCAATTTTTCCCTCGCATACTCGCTTCTCGCCGCATGATCTCTTTCATTTCTTTCGATCGTCCGACAAATCTTTGTTTCGAGAATGTTTTTCCGATGAAACTTGCCTCCGCCGTAGTTACGGTCGTCCGTTTTCTTTCTTGCTGTACAGATACTTTGGTCCCCTCTCGTCTTCCGCTCATTAGCAGGTCGGTGTCCGTCGCGGCCGCCGAAAGTCCGTCTTTTTCCATCGTTGGGGACATGAATTTTAAGCATTTAGTGTCCGCCAGGCGAGCGATCGGTAGTTTATCTAGGCTGAACAATGCGAGAACGCTGTCGCAAATCGCGGGTTCTCGAAGAAGCGTCTTTCGCGTCCTCTCGCCGGTATCTCCTTGTGGCGGTGGGAAGAATGCTTCCTTCGATGGCCCAAAACGGCCCGGTTTTAGTTACGGCTTCGGTAGAAGCATCCACGCTCTGCAAGAAGGTAATGTGAGCGATTCAGAGGATGACGATGGAACCATGAATGAGTATTTGTCCCGTTTTGTCTGGATTATGCGCGGAAAGCTCAATGAAGCTTACCCAGATAGCGATAAGCAGACGGTCCATGGGATGCTGTTGATCATTGTCGAGAACGTGGTGGCCGAGATGGAAAAAGGTGGCCTGCAGGGTAAGCTCGGCGGGGACGCTTCCCTTCCTTCCCAAGATTTGAGTGAGGATTTGTGGAGAACAGTGTGGGAGGTCAGTAACAAGGTTTTGGAGGATATGGAGAAAGAGAGGAAGAAGGAAAAGATGAAGGGTTTTATGCAAGATGAGGAAGTTAAGGAAATGTGTAGATTTGCGGCTGAGGTGGGCATTCGTGGGGATATGTTGAGAGAGATGAGGTTCAAATGGGCACAAGAGAAGATGGAGGAGAGAGAATTTTACCGAAGTTTAGAGCGTTTAAGGGAAGAAGCACTGAAAGAGGATAAAGAAGATGAACAGGACAGTGGCAAGGCTGAAGCTATTGGAGAAGATATTGCGGTTGGTGAGGCTAAACCTAAGGTTGTTTCTCTTCCAAAAAGACAAGGAAAGTTCAAGTACAAGATTTATGGACTCGATCTTTCGGACCCAAAATGGGCTGAAGTGGCTGACAAGATCCATCAGTCTGAGGAGATCACTTGGCCACAGGAACCTAAGCCGGTTTCTGGTAAAAGCAAGCTTGTGACTGAAAAGATTATCTTGATGAAAGAGGAGGATGACCCTTCCCCACTTTTGGCTGAATGGGTGGAGCTTATGCAACCTAATAGGGTTGATTGGACAGCTCTCCTTGATAGACTGAAAGAACAAAATCCGTGCATGTATTTGAAGGTGAGGATTTTTTATCTTGGAATTTTAGTTTATAGTGATGGTATGCTAGTACTGATACTAGACCAAATAATCAAGGTGGGATAGCTTGCAGATTGTATTTCAGATTACCTGTTTCCACGATCTTTCTGGGAATTTGCTGTGTCTCTGCTGTCTTTGGATTGCGAATGCATATTATATTGTCTTATGGATGTTCCGCTTAAATTTTATATTGTCATTGAATGTGAATTGCAAATCTGATGATTGGATAGGATATGGAAGCAGAGAACTTGATTTTTACAGTCACCAAAGACACTATAGGCCCTTACCAAAAAAAAAAAAAAAAAAAAAAAAAAAAAAAAAAAGACAGTATAGACCTGTTGTGACCAGACAACATGCAATTATGTCTTTCAGTGAAATATTTGGCTTGATGCATAGTTTTTTTTTTTTTTTTTTTCTTAAGTACATTAAAGAGCATCAAGGGGTGCCTTCCCTTTACAACCTAGACTTAAAAAAAGATCTAAAAGATTCTAGGAATGACTGAGTGTTCAAAGAGCTACCACCACAATTCAAAACAATAAAGTGGTAGGCAAATTGTTATTTACAACAATTATATGATTTCCCTCATTTTTGAAAGGCCTCCCATATCTTTCCTTCTGCATAACCAGGAAAATTTTAGATTCACATTCTATTTCTTCCCACTGCTAGGGCCATGTGAGTCCAAATGTTCAGCTTCGGGGGCGCATTTACCTCAAGTCCTTTTACCTAGCAGCACTTTTGCACTGTTTCTTAATAATTTATGAAAGGGAATCTCAGACATCATTCAAGAGTACCATCTGGTTCTTGTTCTGAAGGCTAGGGCTAGTGCTTATTTGAGACACGACTTGTGGTACTTTGTATTTTGTAGGTTGAGAGCTGCATGCTTTCTGCAGTGTTTGGTTCCTGCTGATTTCTTCTCCCTGTGCCAAGTAGAGTCTGTACGTATCACCTTTTTCTTTTTGGACGGGAAGTGTGTATCACTTGAGATAGATGATAAGTGCTCACTTATTCTAATAATAGCAAAGAAGTGAAAAATATGTATTAAAATCCATTGTATTAGGATCCATTATTCTCTCAAACAGATAAGCCTTTGTACAAATTCACCTTCTGATATTTCAACAGTAGAATATACATCAGAGAGCATCTTCTTGAGGAATTTCGTCACTGCTGTGGTTGGGTCGTTGGTTGAGTCTTATCTTACTGAATATTTACTATATGGGGAAAAGGTTTGGCCTTAGGGGTGTCCACCTTCGTGATTGTGACGATCCAAGAGATCTTGGGTTTGATTTCAATCCTTTCCCTCTCCCTACTGGCCTCTCAAACTATACTCAGATAGAGGATGCTTCTTCCTTGAAGGAGTGACGTATTCTGAAGCATATTTCATGTGGATATTACCACTAGCTTGCTTGCTCTTGCTGCCCAAGGAACTTCATAAACACTATCCATTCTATAAAGACATTAGAGGGAATAAAGGAGCATGTCAATAAGCGTAGTCTAAATAAGATTGCCATTTTCCCCTACCAGTTATACTTCCATTTAGTGGTAACTTCAAATGAATATAATCTAAACTGGGTATATTGACTTATTGATGAAATTAATAGTCTAAATCTAAATGATAAAGTGATTTCATAAGTACATTCTGTCAATAAATTGTGACATCTAACAAAAACTATCATTTTTGTATTTTGACAATTAGGCAATTCTGTTCTTTTTGGTTTTATCTTTGTTCATTTTGTCATCGGTTAAAGGTTTTACTCTGAACTGTTTCAGTTTTCTGAATGATAATAACCAAAGACTAATGAAAAACTCTAGAAGAGTACTAAAAGCGACTTTAGTTTTCTAATTTATCTCTATATTTAAGCTTTAAAGAAACCCTTTTTGTAAACTTTTGAGTCTAATAAAGCTCCAAAAGAAGTATGCAGGGGGGAACTTTTGTTTCCTTAAACATCTCCATAAGCCATAAAAAACTGTCGCTAACTTTGTTCTTAAACCTCAAGAAGAAGTATGTTTGGCAATTTGTGTTTCCTTTTTGTTTATCATTGATTGCTACATCTTTTAATCATTGTGAAAGGTGACAGAGCTGTCACAAACTGGGAGGGCCACTTGTCAACTCAGTGGCTTTCCACTGTGCTGCAAAATACATATGCAGTATTACATTGGATTAGATTAGATCAGTTGGAGCAAAATTTCAGTAAGGGAAATACCTACTTTTGCAAGGGTTGATTGTCTATCTGACATCACTATTCTTAAATGAATGAAATTCGAGAAGAAACACTCACCTGACCCTCACTGCACTAAGCTCATCCATCGCGACTCATTTGCATCTTATAAAGCCTGTTCTTGCTAGTTGAAAGTTTAAAGCTTTACCAAGGGCCTCTTTTTAATTACAGTACTGCAGTGGGATTTGCCATCTCTGGACCCGCTTATTTAAAGTTCAGGATCTCAATCCGGTAACTTTTGAGTATTTTGGCATGTAGGTAGCAGAACATTTATTGAATGAAGAGTCTTTCCAAGCAAATGTTCGTGATTATTCGAAGCTTATTGATGCCTATGCTAAAGATGGCAGCCTTGAAGATGCAGAGAGAATCCTCAAGAAGATGTATGAAAATGGTATCCCACCAGATATTCTGACAGCTACCATTCTTGTTCACATGTATTGTAAGGCAGGGAAACTTGACCGAGCTAAGGAAGCATTTGAAAGTTTAAAGGAACAAGGCTTCCGACCAGACATGAAGGTCTACAACTCGATGATCATGGCTTATGTAAATGCTGGTAAGCCAAAGATGGCCGAGATCTTAATGAGAGAGATGGAGGGGAGAGACATGAAAGCCTCAGAGGAGATTTACATGGCATTGCTTAGGTCATTTGCCCAAAAGCCTGACATTGAAGGAGCCAGCAGGATCACTACTACCATGCAGTTTGCTGGGTTCCAGCCAAGTTTGGAGTCTTTCTCATTGCTTATTGAGGCATATGGGGAGAAAGGTGACCCGGATATGGCAAGAAACAATTTTGATTACATGATAAAACTGGGACTTAAGCCTGATGACAGGTGTACAGCTAGCATGATTGCGGCTTATATGAAGTCAAATTATCTGGATAGGGCCTTGAATCTTCTATTGCAACTGGAAAAGGATGGTTTTGAACCTGGAGTCCATACTTATGCCATCCTTTTAGATTGGTTGGGAAGGATGCAATTGATCGATGAAGCCGAGCAAGTATTGGATAAAATAGCACTACAAGGTGAGGCTCCTCCTTTTAAGGTTCACATAAGCCTCTGCGACATGTACTCGAGGGCCGGCATGGAAAAGAAGGCTCTTCAAACTCTTGGTGCTATTGAGGCTAAGAAGGAGCAGTTGGGATCACTTGATTTTGAAAGAGTTGTGAATGGGCTTATAGCTGGTGGCTTCGTTCAGGAAGCTCAGAGGATGCATGCATTGATGGAAGCACAGGGTTTTGCGCCACCAGAGTCACTTAAGGTCGCTTTGATGGCATCTCAAGCTTTTGGCCGCAAGAGACCTGGTATAAGATAAGAGCTGCTGGTGTGACTGGTGTATCGCAAGCGTTTGGCCAGACGACTAAGCATGCTCAGGACTCCTTATAATGGCTGGATTAGTCAACTGGGTTGAGTTGAACACGTGAGGTCGTGGAATGTAGCCAATCAAACTATGGAGTGTCCATGGTATCATGAGCTCTGCTTTGTTTGTAATCTTAGGAGGATTCACATTTTACTTTGCCTGTTTTGCTTCTTCCTTTCTGATGGTCCAGTGATTTAGTTGGACAGGTTTTTGTATCCGTAATTAGGGCAGGTTGTTTTGGCGCACTCCATCTTATAAGGCTCAAAATAGCTCACATTTTGCGTCTCTTTAGGGAACAAAAATAATCAGATTGATATCTCTAATCTCCATACAGATTCGGGCTTCGGCTTTTCGTGAACTTCCCTTTTCTAATTATTCCTTGTGACTGCTACAGATGGAGATATTGTTTAGCAAGCAATTGTGTCGAATCCGATGCCAAACTGCAGTATGCATTCCCCAGCTGTTGTGCCAAGCAGCTGAAGAGACATTGAAAAATCGTATGAACTCTAGCAGAAAAGAGGGAAGCTTTATAATATATATCGCGCTTGCGAACGTGTATTGTGCAGATTAGAGAGATCGGAGCTGATCTACATATATGGGCAGTTCAATCAGACGAGGTCGATGATTGAAGCAAGTTCCTTTCTTGGATGACATGATGGAAGGAAGGAATATCGTGAGGAACGATTCCTTGGGACAAGAAGTGAAAGTTGTATAAACTCTACTTATTCGAAAAAGAATGAAGCTTTGAGATGCAGGACGCGCTTGCGAGCCTACATCGTGCAGATGAGAGAGATTCGAGCCGATACACATATATGAGCAGTCCAACCACACGTGTCGATGATTGAAGCAAGTTCCTTTCTTGGATGACTGGATCGAGGGAAGGAATATTGGAAAGACGTCGAGCTGCGAGTTGAGTATGCCTTTTCTGGTTCGGGTGCAGCATGTGATTCCGGGTGACATGATCGTGTGGTGTCTAAAGCAAATTGGGGATTAGAAAGAAGGAACTTTTTCCTGTTTTTCAGATTTTGTTTCGCAGAAACCTGAAGGCAAATCCAAAGCAAAACGGTTGAGATGCTAAACCTACTAGAGAAGGTAACAAACAGGCCAAGCATCCCGTATAACTCAACAACCAAAAGAAGGCTTTGCACGCCTGAGAGGCAAAGAAGCCCAGGGAGAGTGTCCCTGAAGAAAATGGCACCACAAAAAATCCCAGGAGTCTTCTCGAGTATCCTTGAGAATCCTACATATATAAATCAGAGGAATACTCTCAAAACCATGTGCATCTAGACTGCAGACCAAATATCGTTCTCTTCTCATCTCATTCGCTAGATCTTGTTCACTTCTCCTAGTCATCCATGGCCGAACAACGACAACCGTTCCGCTTCCGCATCCCATGGCTTTCGGCTTCCCGTGCCACGACCGGAACCCAACCTCCTCCTCGCCCCACGACTGAAAGGGCCCCTCCCCAGCCAGCTGCTGCCCCTTCTGTTCCCCGTCCGTCATTTAGACCTCCCGGAATTGCCCAAGTGCCGCCGCCCGCCGCCGCCGCCGCCGTCATCTCCGCCGCCCCCTCCCCCTCCAGCTCGATTCACACTGCCGCCACTGTCGCCGCCACCCCCTCCACCTCCAGTCCAAGTTCCGCCACCGCCGCCGCCGCCGATGTCGCCGCCGCCCCCTCCCCCTCCAGCCCAAGTCCCAATGCCACGAAGGCCGTTATCTCCACCGCAATCTCCACCAATACCACGTGCAGCCCCAGTATCCACCATCACTCCTAAACTCGAAGAGCCAACCCCAACAGCGGATCGTCCAGAAGCCGCATTCCCGCCATCAGAACAACCTTCAGCGGTGCCCCAAACTCCGCCTACCTCTCTCCAAGTCCAAAAGCCGCCCGAGGCGACAGTCAAACTGCAATCACCGATTCCTGCGGCCCCCGTAGCTCCCACTGCTTCTCAACCAACAACACCAACGCTGGCAATACCTCAACCGAAGGCCCCGTCCTTGCCTCGATCGCCTTCGCCTAAACCTCCACCTCAGGGACCTTTCCTGCTCCGTCTAGGAGAGGAAGCATTTGCTGAACCTCAACCTCCTCAGTTGGCTCCTGAGCCGCCTAAAGAAACATTGCCAAAACCCTCTTCTCCAGCTCGGGAGGTAATTCCGCCGCTCCCAGAAGCGGCACCTTTGCCTCCGCCGCCCATCGAAAAGAGCTTGATGCAAACTCCCATTTCTCAACCGCCATTGGAACCTCCACCTAAAGCAGAAATCAAAGATGCAAGTGTCTCCAGGCCTGGAAGTGATATCGAGGCTCCAGCAAAGCGTGATGCAACTGCTGACATAGCCAAGATTGAGGCGCCAGCCCAGCCGGAGAGACTCGATCCCATGAGTACGAAAGGGGTTCAACCCGGCCTGCCAGGTAAAGTATCGGAAGAAGCTAAGGAAATGAAGAAGGACGAGGAACAATTCCCAAAACAAGAAAAGATTAAAAGCGAGGACAGCAAAGAAACGCTCCAGGGGACACTAACAGCAGGACGGAGGCAAGATTTGCAGACCAAAGAGCCACCAACCGTCGCATTACCAGAAGAGCAGAAGCAGAAGCAGGAGCAAGAAACTCCCAAGGTGGCGACAGCGACAACTGCTTCCGTTTCTCATGGAAAGCACATCAAAGCTCACAAAAGCACACAATTTCCTAAAGGAAGGCACAGTGTTAGTGAGTCTCATGACAAAACTGCTGCATCCAGAGGGGACGAATCTTCCCTACCCAAAGAGATAAGGGAAGAGATATCGAAGCTAGTTCACAAGTTGACGACCGGGCAAACGAAGACGACTCCAGATGATAAGCCGGTCAGCATAACAACCATGGCGGGCGAGAACAGAGGAGCCTTGATGCAGTTAACTTCGGAACCGGACAAAAAGGAGGGATCAATTCACATCCGCCGCGGTTACAAGATCGACCCGGATGAGAGTCCCGAAGCCACCACCGACACGGAGGGGTTGTCAGAGCAGCAGGGCCCAAAAACTGAAGAAGAACCCGAAATAGAGGCTTTCATTAACAGCAATGTCCAAACTGTCAACAACTCCTTGGTGTTCGACAGCTCGATTGCCGGGAGGAACCCAGGCGTTCAGATGGAGCTCTCTGCCGACGATGCAGAAGAGGTCGAGCTGAGCAATCGGACCGAGACCCCAGAGACCCGCAAGGCTGAAGTTAGCGTCACTCCAAGCGAGAAGCTTACCCATGAACCAACCATAAGGCGAAGGTGCCTGAGAGGCCTCTTCCTGGAATCAAGCGACTCGGACCAGGATAATCCCACGAAGCCTCGGCGTCATGGCTGCCGCTACGGCTGCGGGGGGCGAACCAAAGAGAAAGATGTCAACGTCGCCTGACGACGCTGTACCTCTTGGCTGAGACCCGCGCACACGACCGAAAAGGAAGTATAAGAAGCTTCGGTTCAATAAAAGTGATGTAAATAAAACACGCACAATAAGCTTGCAGGATCTGCCACTGATTCATGCAATGCAACGGTATAGATCATAAGCCGAGTGTCTTTCCGTGTATTGATCATATCATAGTACAAACAAACAAGGATTTCAGGCTTGTTGTGTTGACGCTACATTGCAAAGTCCCAAATGTGTATGTTGGAGCAAGCAAATGATAGAGAGTGCATTGGGGTTTATGAAATGCTAAACTTGCTGTTAGATGATGAATTCTACATTCTAATCACACATTAAACCGGTAACTACAGAGTTACACGAAGACGATGCATTTTCTCGTGGAAAATTGCTGAAATTGGCTAGCACGCGCGGTCCTGAATCCACATTATGCTGCACATTACAAGAGCAACGGATTCTAAGTCTAATGTCTTCGTACTGTTATGTCTCAATCATTTTTAGTTAAATTTCATATGGCTTTCTCCATTTTATGCCTCCCTGCGTGATTTTCATGTCTGGTTTTAGGGTTGAGTACAGAATTAGTCCTTTAACTTTCAACATTTTTGCAATTTGGTTCCGTAACTTTTTGTTTTGTACAATGAAGTCCTCTAACAATTTGGATTTGTGCGATTTGGTCCTAGAAGTATTATTTTGTGCAATCACCTTCTCTAACTTTCTTAATTCATGCAATCAAATCCTTCGATTGATAAATAACGTGGCACTGCTTACGTAATAGAAAATGACAAGTGATGCATTTGGCACCAAATAAGCACAAAAAAAAAAAAAAAAAAACAAACATGGAAAAACTAGAAAGAAATTTTTTAATTTGACACTATTAGTTAAAAGTGCGTAAACAAAGCACTCAATTGTATAATTCGAAGAAAGTTAGATGATCAGATGCACAAAACAAAACTTAGAGGACCAAGTTGCAAAAATTCAGAAAGTTAGAGGACTCGGTTGTACAAAATAAAAGTTAGAGAACCAAATTGCAAAAGCGCTAAAACTCAGAGGACTAAATCTATAATTAACACTTTGTTTTATTTCTCGTTCTTTTGCATTATGTGGTTACTCTTATTTAGATGATTAATAGGCGGGTTAGACCAAATACAGGCCCAAAAGTCTTCATCCAACCTTCATCTCAACCAACATTAAACTCTTCTAATGAAAAAAAGCGGACTTGGTGCGGTCTAAAGTGGGGTGGTCCGGGTCCAAGAAGAAACTCATTTGCCTAGGCGTGCTGGTTTGTGCTTCGTGGTTGTTAGCACCGATCCATTATCAGGTCTACTCTTGCTTAAGTATCTAACAGGTGGGCATAATAAAAAGGACTATTTTCGATGAAGGATCAAGGGGGGCCAATACGGGCCATCTCTTTTACGCAAAAAACTTGACTCTTAGGTTCCATTTATATCGTAGAGAATGCGATCATTCTAGAAAATATTATCTAAGAAGTCATTTTCAGAAAAATGGTTATATTTTTTTGTTGTTTGAGAAGAAAATTCTTATTTAATTTTCTTAAATAGACATACATTAATCAAGCGCTAGTGACTTACGCATGGATAGCCACAAATCCCGGCACAGGCATTGGTCTTGGGTCCACCAAAACCAAGCTCGAGAACTCAGTGCTTATGCCCAACTCCCTTGCACCTTGGCCTGGGTCTACAGAGGCCAGGCCTAGTTCCCTAGTGCTCAAGCCTGAATCCATCAAGGCCAAGCCCCGAACCTTGGTGCTTAGGACCGGGACTCCTGCACCCTAGCCAATCAAGGCCAGGCTTGAGACTACAATTACTAGTGTGGGTGGCTGGGCACATGGGCCCATCCACTAGGGACCAAAGTACAAGCACTAATGTGACCTATTTGGATTAATTCACTCAAGGAATTGTCCATTTTACCTCGTCCAATACCTAGCATTACAATTTTGTCCTTTGGCATACATGCATAAAGTCACCCATCCTTTTAGTGCATAAGCCTAAGCACACTTAACTTGTTATTACATTGAAAGGCATATGCATGAGTTTATTCTAGTTTTCACATGTGTATCCTAGGCATGTCTCCCTATTTGGTGTGTAATTTGGTTCATTTTTGCCCCCACTCACCATCCTAGAACCCTGCTAAAAGCTGTTCTTTGTTTGAGCCCTTTCACCTCAACAACCACTCTCGATCCTCATAGGCACGACCTCGATGGACCTAGGCCTAGGCGCCGGTGTCTTGAGCCCAGCATTGATGGATTGAGATGTAGGCGCAAGGGACCTATGCATGGGAATCCCGTGCCCGCCCTCAATGGACTTGAGCTTTAGAGTCAAGGACTTGGGCAAATATGCCGAAGCTTGAGGGTTGGCCTCAATGGACTCAAGCACGATGGGTCTTGGGCACAATCTCGATAGACTTAGGCCAAGGCGTCAAGGTCCCGAGTTCAACCTTGATGGACCTAGGTTCGAGCGCTAGGGACCCAGCCCCACTACCAAGGGCCCAATTATGAGTAATAGGGTTCCCATTCCCAAGTGCAGAATTTCTTATTCAAGCGTCAATATCTAATTGTATTTTAGAAAATAGTTTCTAATTTATTTAAAGAGGAAATCATTTTGAATTTAATTTTTGGTATGAAAATTTTTTCCTTTACCCAAGAAAATATTTTCTATTGACCCATTTTCCTGAATAATTGAAACGTTGGAAAATGAGAATACTTTTTGCAAACTAAACAGAGCACACACACACACACAAAAGAGATATATTTACTAAAAGTCCTAAAACTTGCAAAAAGTACAATCAAATTTTAAAACTTATCAAATTAGTTTGATTAAGTCATTCCGTTAACTCCGTCTAGTTTGGCTAACAGAAAATGTTGACGTGACATTTTTTAATATTATCTCTCTCCTACGTGGCTAAACTATAAATTGTAAGACTAAAACGATGTCATTTTGGTCGAAATATGATTTTTAATATTAATGTTATCTAAATTAAATTTAAAAAATATGCTAAAAAAAGAAGAAGGAGAAATCGGGTAGTAGGGTTGCAAGCCCTCACCGCTACCCGTAGCCCCACCATCACCGGGAGTGACTAGCGAGGGTGGGGCAAGCCGATGGGGGTCGTCGGGGGGGCAAGGCAAGCAACCCTCGCCAATGGCAGGTGAGGGCGAGGGCCCGCCGGTGGCAGCCCTTGTCCAGGTCTTCTCTTTATTTATTTAATTATTTATTTATAATTATTTGAATTCAGCTTATGTTTTAAAATTTTAATTTAAATAAAATCAGCATTTAAAATCGGAAATAAACAAAAAAAAAATTGTTTTGTCTCATATTTTATGATTTAGCCGCCTCATCGCCACGTAGGAGAGATGTAATATAAAAAAAAAAGCCATGTCGGCATTTTCCGTTAGTCAAATTAGACGGAGTTAATGGAATGACTTAATTGAATTAATTTGACAAGTTTAAGACTTAATTATATTTTCGTAACAAGTTTTATGACTTTTAGTAAATATATCCCTATATATAAATATATTCTATAATTTATGAATGTGACATAACTTTTTCTATAACTAGACCAAGTTTTTGTTTCTGTCACCGTTTATTAACTGATTATTGAGTATCTCCTAAGTTTTTGTTTGAATGCACGAACACAATCTTTTGTTGTGTCGGAACGATTTTTTCCACATGGGTTTCAGGGTCGATCTCAAATCTCACTTCCGGATCCTCCCACGGGGCCATGGTCAATGAAAACCCTACTCCAAGCCTACTTCCGAATCCTTAGATCTCTTCACAAGGCACTCACGAAAAGGTAGGAACACCTGAGGATATTCCGAAGTTAAACTTGACAATCTCTGCACGTGAAGAGTCTGAAGACTCCTATCCAATAACACTGCTCCTATCCACGACACCCGCGTTTGAAACATCGTCAGAGCATACGATCACATAAGGATACAGCTTCCCTAGTTAAAAAGCCGATTGCTTTCCTCTAATGGCAATCGAGATTTCTGACGTTTACCTTAAGACTAGGGACATATATCTCCAACTAAATAAATGAATTCTCTCGCAAGCCGCCTCCGTAGGTTGTATGCTTCAACTCCTCGAAATATTATTATTATTATTGTTTGCAGACTTATCTCTAATTTGACATGAATTGGGAAGGTACACGAATTCGGATTATGGACTTGGGGTTTCATTCATTGACGGCTGCTTCTGGGCTTTAGACAATAGCAACCGCTTGGTCCCTCTCCTACGTTCCCAATAATTGCTGATCACCGCCGTCATTGTCAAGAAATCGGCCCCTCTCGTCTCGCAATTTCGTCCTATAAATAGAACGACATAGCTCGTAATCATCTAATCACTCACATTTATCATCATCTTCGCTTTTCATATCGTAATTACGACCCCAATAATATCCATTAGGAATCGCACATCTTGAGTTGCGTCATGAGGAATCGAGGGCAATTCATCCTCTGCTTTCTCCTGGCTCTTTGGTCTACCGGCACGAACTTCTCCGAGGCAGGAATCGCGACTCGAGCTCCCAACATCGAATGCCTCGTCCGGGTCGACCCCTCTGGGAAGGGGGACTTCACGAGGATACAAGAAGCCATTGATGCCGTGCCGTCGCACAACTCAGAGCTCGTGTTCATACGGGTTGAGCCAAGGACGTACCACGAGAAAATCATGGTCCCAGCCGACAAGCCTTTCATAACTCTAAGCGGGAGGAGCGCGTCCAACACGATCATCACAGGGAGCGAAAGCGGAGACATATTTGGTTCACCCACCGTTTCCATCCTGCCTTCCAACTTCGTCGGTCGTTATCTCACAATTCAGGTTCGTATGGACAGGCACGCTAAAAGCAACGACAACTTTGAATTCGTCAAAAGAAATTATTTAGTATTGCTTCATAATGAAGTTACAAATGCAATTGCACATTATTTTCGAACATAATAATATAACATAAAACGAGGTTTTCAGAGTAAACTTAGCTTAGTGATTCACATGGCCTACAAACAGATTGTCTAGCCAACATTAGGGGTGAGCGTGGTTCCCGGTTCCCTTTTTTCTGGGAACTGGCGGTTCTCGGTTCCGGAACCGGTCCGGTTAGGGCTAAAAAAAAGCCCCAAATCAGAAATTGTCTTTCACATTTCACTCTCTCTTCGTCCGTTCTCCGCGCTCGACGCCACCGCCGCTCACCCTCGACGCCACCGCTCGCTGACCTATGCTCGACGCCACCGCCGCTCCCCCTCGACGCCACCGCTAACCTCTACTCAGCGAGCCACCGCTTCCTTTGTAAAGAGAAGAGAGAGAGAGAGAGAGAGTTGTTACAAATGCTCGGCTCTTCCTTCGAGAAGAAGGCGAAGAAGAAGAAGGTGCGTGCGGTCGTGTCCGTGTATGTCGCTCTTAGGATTTCGTGGTTTCCCAACGCTTTCTCTTTTCCCCCCATCCCTTTACGAACAGTAGTACTAGTCGTAGCTGCATCTGCATTACCAGCTAGCGGAGCAGGTGGGGTAAAACGATAAGCCGTATTTGTTAAGTACAAATTTGCACCTAAAACCTTATGCATGGACGTCTTGATTGTACAAATTTACACCTAAAAGCTTGTGTATGGACATCTTGATTAACGAGGCCAACTCGGCAAACCCCTCGACTTGTTCCAATTGGCTATGGTTATGAAAATATGCCGACATCATTTTCATAAATGCCTTGGCATCCTACACATTATGGAGAACCGGGGCACGTTGATTTTTACTTCTTGGACAGTCTCATTTAGAGCCTTCTTAGCCTCTTCAAAAAGTCTTCTGTGATGCTCCCTTTCTACTTCTCTAAAACATAAATATAAACATATAAGAAATCATTAAAAAAATAAATATAAACAAAAATTCTACAGCAGGACTACTGGTGCTAGTAGACTAAAGTGAGACGGTACCATAGGGAATCAACCAAACGAGTAAAACTATAAAAATAAAATAAACTACTGCTCAATAGCCAGTAGTAATTAAGGTAGCGAAATACTACTCAGTAGTACGAACAATAGTACTAGCCGTAGCTGCATCTACATTACCAACTAGCGGAGTAGGTGGGGTAAAACGATAAACCGTATTTGTTAAGTACAAATTTGCACATAAACCGTATTTGTTAAGTACAAATTTGCACATAAAACCTTGTGCATGGACGTCTTGATTGACGGGGCCAACTCGACTAATACCTCGACTTGTTCTAATTGGTTGCGCTTATGAAAATACGCCAGCATCATTTTCATAAATGCCTTGGCATCCTGCTCATTATGGAGAACCGGGACACATTGATTTTTCACTTCTTGGAACGTCTCATTCAGAGCCTTCTCAGCCTCTTCAAAAGGTCCATGATGCTCCCTTTTGCTTCTCTGAAAAATAAATATAAACATATAAGAAATCATTAAAAAAATAAATATAATCAAAAAGTTTACAGCAGGACTACTGTCCTAGGGGTACCGTAGGGCGCTGACCGAACTCCGCACGACCGTTGCACGACTGCCGCACGACATAAAAAAAATGAATAAAATTATAAACATAAATTAAACTATTGCCCAGTAGCCACTAGTAATTGCAATAGTGATAGACTACTCAATAGTACGAACAGTAGTACTAGCCGTAGCTGCATCTGCATTACTAGCTAGCGGAGCAGGTGGGGTAAAATGATAAACCGTATTTGTTAAGTACAAATTTGCACCTAAAACCTTGTGCATGGACGTCTTGATTGATGGGGCCAACTCGGCAAACACCTCGACTTGTTCCGATTGGCTACAGTTATGAAAGTATGCCGGCATCATTTTCATAAATGCCTTGGCATCCTCCACATTATGGAGAATCAGAGCACATTGATTTTTCACTACTTGAACAGTCTCATTTAGAGCCTTCTCGGCCTCTTCAAAAAGTCTTTTGTGATGCTCCCTTTCTGCTTCTCTGAAAAATAAATATAAACATATAAGAAATCATTAAATAATAAATATAATCAAAAAGTCTACAACAGAATTATTGGTCCTAGTAGACTAGAGTGAGAGGGTACCATAGGGCACCGATCGGACACCACACGACTGTCGCACGACTACCGCACGACATAAAAAAAAGGAATAAAACTATAAAAATAAAATAAACTATTGCCCAGTAGCCAGTAGTAATTGCAATAGCGATAGACTACTCAATAGTACAAACAGTAGTACTAGCCGTAGCTGCATCTGCATTACCAGCTAGCAGAGCAAGTGGGGTAAAACGATAAATCGTATTTGTTAAGTACAAATTTGCACCTAAAACCTTGTGCATGGACGTCTTGATTGATGGGGTCAACTCGGCAAACAGCTTTACTTGTTCCGATTGGCTACGGTTATGAAAGTATGCAGGCATCATTTTCATAAATGCCTTGGCATCCTCCACATTATGGAGAACTAGAGCACGTTGATTTTTCAATTCTTGAACAGTCTCATTCAGAGCCTTCTTAGCATCTTCAAAAAGTCTCATGTGATGCTCCTTTTCTGCTTCTCTGAAAAATAAATATAAACATATAAGAAATCATTAAAAAAATAAATATAATAAAAAAGTCTACAGTAGGACTACTGGTCCTAGTAGACTAGAGTGAGAGGATACCGTAGCCGTCGACCTTAAACCGCACGACCGTCGCACGACTGTCGCACGACATAAAAAAAGAAGGAATAAAACTATAAATATAAAATAAACTATTGCCCAGTAGCCAGTAGTAATTGCAATAGCGATAGACTACTCAGTAGTACGAATAGTAGTACTAGCCGTAGCTACATCTGCATTACCAATTAGCGGAGCAAGTGGGGTAAAACGATAAATCGTATTTCTTAAATACAAATTTGCATCTAAAATCTTATGCATGGACGTCTTGATTGATGGGGCCAACTCGGCAAACACCTCGACTTGTTCCGATTGGCTACGGTTATGAAAGTATGCCGGCATCATTTTCATAAATGTCTTGGCATCCTCCACATTATGGAGAACGAGAGCACGTTGATTTTTCACTTCTTGAACAGTCTCATTTAGAGCCTTCTCAGCGTCTTCAAAAAGTCTTCTGTGATGCGCCTTTTTTAATTCTCTAAAAAATAAATATAAACATATAAGAAATCATTAAAATAAATAAATATAATCAAAAAGTCTACAGTAGGACTACTGGTCCTAGTAGACTAGAGTGAGAGGATACCATAGGGCGTCGACTGAAAACCGCACGACCGTTGCACGACTGTCGCACAACATAAAAAAAGAAGGAATAAAACTATAAATATAAAATAAACTATTGCCCAGTAGCCAGTAGTAATTGCAATAGCGATAGATTACTCAGTAGTACGAACAGTAGTACTAGCCGTAGCTGCATCTGCATTACCAATTAGCAGAGCAGGTGGGGTAAAACGATAAATCGTATTTCTTAAATACAAATTTGCATCTAAAATCTTATGCATGGACGTCTTGATTGATGGGGCCAACTCGGCAAACACTTCCGATTGGCTACAGTTACTAAAGTATGCAGGCATCATTTTCATAAATGTCTTGGCATCGTCCACATTATGGAGAACCAGAGCACGTTGATTTTTCACTTTTGAACAGTCTCATTTAGAGCCTTCTCAGCGTCTTCAAAAAGTCTTATGTGATGCTCCTTTTTTGCTTCTCTGAAAAATAAATATAAACATATAAGAAATCATTAAAAAATAAATATAATCAAAAAGTCGACAGCAGGACTATTGGTCCTAGTAGACTAGAGTGAGAGGGTACTGTTGACACCTAATTTTGGAAAAATAAAATTGCATTTTGAACAAATAAAAAGAAAAAAAATGAAAATTGGGGAAATTGATTTGATTGAATTTTGCAAGGAAATATGGAATTCTGATGGATGTCCGGATTCTGTTAAATGTAGCAACAATTTTGAAATCAAGTAAAAAATGGGCAAGAATTGAGTTGATTGCCAAATCATACAGATTTGATTTAATGTGACAAGAAATGGTAACTCGGGAAATGCCATGTAAAGAGACCCTTTCGAATCACTATAAAAGAGAGGCTCATTTTTCATGACAGAGGGGCTTTAAAAAAATTGAGAGAAATTCGTGAAAAAGAGGAGAAAAAAAAAAAAAAAAGCCCCCCTTTTCCGTACGCGAAAAAAAAAAAAAAAAAAAAGAAGAAGACACTGTTCGTCTTCCTCGGCGAGCTCCCTTACCGCCGGCGGTTCCTGCCGCGCCGGTCACCTCACCGGCAACCGTTGACGCCGCCAAATCTGCAGCCAACACCCCCGCACTGGACCCGCGCCGTCGCGACCAGTAGCTGCCACCGCTACGTCAAAAGACCCATCCATAAGTTAATTCTAGTTTTCACATATAAATCCTAGGCATGCTCTCCCCTATTCGATGTAATTCAGCTCATCTTTGCCTCATTCACCATCCTAGGAGTATACTAGGAGATATTCCTTATTTAAACCATCTTACTCCAATGACCACTCCTTGTCCTCATCAAGCCAAGTCGTTACAACCGAGGTCCTGGGCTTAGCCTCAATGGACTCAAGCACGGTAACCAGGATCTCACGCACAACTTCAATAGACTTGGTCCAAGACATCGAGATCTCAATCTCGACCTCAATGGACCAGGGTTCAAGCTCCAAGGACCTAGCGCTGGTCTCTAGTCCCTAGTCCCAGCCCCACTACTAATGGCCTAGTTACGAGTACTAGGGTTTCTGTGCTCAAGCGCAGAATTTCTAGTTGAAGTGTTGATATGTAATCATACTTTGGCAAAAAAATTTCAATTTTTTTAAAGAGGAAATCATTTTCCTAAATCTAAGACTCCATTCGTTTCATGGATAATAATTTTCAGGAAAACATTTTCCGGATTTTCTGGTATTCATTTCATGGAAAATGAACTAGTTGTGGAAAACATTTTCCACCAAAGGAAAAAAGGTCTTCTAAAGAGGGGGAAATGTTTTTCAATTATAAGAAAGAAGAAAACATTTTCTATATCTTCTTTCACCTCACTTTCTTTCAATAAATATCATTTCATTTTATTTTTATTTTTTCTTTCTTTTTTCCGTTTTTTTTTTTTAATTTGGTCTTAATTATTTTTTATTCTTTTTTTTTCCATTTTCTTTCTTCTTCTTTTCCTTCTACTTTGGCCAGTCGCCGGGGTCGACGACGGGCCACTAGCGATCATAGCTCGCCGGATCAGTAACACTCAAGTGTCGCCAGATGACGACGAGGCTGGAGCCTTGGAGATCAGCGATTCACAAGCGTCACTAGAGTCACGAGGCTTGGGCCTCATAGATCGATGTCACCCAAGCGTTGCAATAATGCGAAAAGGCTTGGGCCTTGCTAGATCGACGATGCTCAAGTGTCGCTAGAGGCCGACGTGGCTTGAGGTGACACTCACTAGCAACCGATTGAGGAAAAGAAAAAGAAAAAAAAGGAAAGGAAAGGAAAGAAGAATAAAAAATAATTTAAAATTCAGATTTTAAAAAAATATAATAAAAAAGAACATACAAAAATAAAAATAAAATAAAAACAAAAAATGATCAAAGAAGTGCGTGGAGGAAAATCAAATCAAATACCAAATGACGAATTATAATTTCCACTTCAATTTTAAGTTTTCGCCGAACGCTACAAAATATTGTCATTTTCTTGAAAAATAACTTTTAGGAAAATATTTTCTGAAAACATTATATTTTTCACGAAATGAACGAAACCTTAAGCCTTGATATAAGATCTTTTCCATTGACCCATTTTCCTAGGTGATTCGAACACTATGAAATAAGAATATTTTTGGCGAAACAAACAAAACCTCAGTCAAATTTTAACACACACACAGATATATATATTCTGCAATTGATGCATGTGATATAACTTTTTCAATAACTAAACCTCTTAGGGTATTCCGATCATTTGTCCTGCTCCCAAGACTTAAGTTTTTGTTTTTGCCACCGTTTATTAACAGACTATTGAACATCTACTAAATTTCTGTTTGAATCCACGCACATAATCTTTTGGCGTGTCGGAACAATTTTTTCCACATCGGTTTCTCAGTTCCGGATCGTCCCACGGGCCATGGTCAATGAAAACCCTAATCCAAGCCAACTTCCAAATCGTTATGATCTCTTCACAAGCCACTCACGAAAAGGGAGGAACATCTGGGGACATTCCGAAGTAAAACTTGACAATCTATGCACGTGAAGCCTCCTGTCCAGTGACACTGCACCTAACCACGACACCCGCGTTTGAAACATCGTCAAAGCACACGAACACAGAAGGATGCAGCTTCCCTAGTTAAAAAGCCGATTGCTTTCCTCTAATGGCAATGGAGATTTCTAACGTTTACCTTAAGACTAGGGACATATATCTCCAACTAAATCAATGAATTTTCTCGCAACCCGCCTCCGTAGGTCGTGTACCTCAACTCCTCGAACTATTATTATTATTATTATTATTATTGTTTGTAGACTCATCTTTAATTTGACTTGAATTGGGAATGTACACGAATTCGGATTATGGACGTGGGCTTTCATTCATTGACGGCTGCTTCTAGGCTTTAGACAATAGCAACCGCTTGGTCCCTCTCCTACGTTTCCAATTGCTGATCACCGCCGTCATTGTCAAGAAATCGGCCCCTCTCGTTTCGCAATTTCGTCCTATAAATAGAACCACGCAGCTCATACTAATCTAACCACTCACATATTTCGTAATCTTCGCTTTTCATATCATAATTTCGACCCCCATAATATCCATTAGTAGTCGCACATCTTGAGTTGCGTCATGAGGAATCAAGGGCAATTCATCCTCTACTTTCTCCTGGCTCTTTTGTCTGTTTGCACGAACTTGTCCGAGGCAGGAAATGTGACTCAAGCTCCTAACCTCGAGCGCCTCATCCTGGTCGACCCGTCCGGGAAGGGAAACTTCACGAAGATACAGGACGCCATTGACGCCGTGCCGTCGAACAACTCGGAGCTCGTGTTCATACGAGTTGAGCCGGGGACATACCGGGAGAAACTCGTGGTCCCGGCGGACAAGCCTTTCATAACTCTGAGTGGGAAGAAGGCGTCCGGCACGATCATCACAGGGGATGACAGTGGGGACATATTCGGATCGCCTACCGTTTCCGTCTTGGCTTCTGACTTTGTTGGCCGTTACCTCACAATTCAGGTTTGCATGCATAGGCACACTAATAGCGGTGGCGACTTTAAAATTGTGAATGCAATTGCACATTATAGTGGAATATGATAATATAACATGGAACGAAGTTTTCAGAATAACTTAGCTTAGTGATTCACATGGCCTACAAACGGATTATATAACTCGACGTGACGTGATCAAACAATCAAATAATCCTATCAGATTGTCCTATGTATCTCACCTAAGATTGGCTTGATTTGATGTTTTGATGTTCAGAATACTTATGGGTCGGGAGCAAAAGCAGTGGCGTTGAGAGTGTCCGGAGATAGGGTGGCGTTTTCGGCATGCAGAATCACGTCTCACCAAGACACATTGCTCGACCACGTCGGAAGGCATTACTACAGCAACTGCTACATTGAAGGCGATGTTGACTTCATCTTCGGCAACGCCGCTTCCCTCTTTCAGGTATCATTTCGTGCCAACAATATGAATTCCGCGGGAGCAAATAGTCTTATTATTATTATTATTATTATTTGCCATTGTAGAAATGCCACGTGCATTCGGTGTCGCGAGGAGGAGGGTTCATCACGGCCCAGCACCGAGCATCGCCGTTAGAGAACACGGGCTTCGTCTTCTTGGGCTGCACGATCACGGGCCTCACCAACACTTTCTTGGGCCGCCCATGGGGCCCATATTCGAGAGTCGTCTTCTCCCTCTCTTATATGTCTAGTGCCGTCCTCCCCCAAGGATGGGACGACTGGGGTGACTCAACCAAACAGAGGTAACCAACAACAAAAACAATAATAACAATTGCAATATCATGCAATTCAATTATTTCGAAAATAATCTCTCTTTTTCTCTTGGCTAGGACGGCCTACTATGGGCAATACGAATGTTACGGACCGGGGGCGGACACATCAAAGAGGGTTCCCTGGTCTCGCGTCCTTACTGGCGAGGAAGTGTCGCCCCTCTTGACCATGGATATGGTTGACCAACAAAGCTGGTTCAGAAATGCTCCAACTATATTCAACTGAGGCTAACGTCGGTTCAAAGAACGTTGTCAAAAATATTAGATGTGTACTTATGCAATTAAATTTACTTTAATTTGCTTAATCGAAAATATGTGATGGCGAAATCCTTTTCTTTGTTTAATCTCGACCATGAGCCGAGTTTCCATGTAATGTGCCGCATTACTCGGATGATTTGTTAATAAAGATGTCTCGTTATTACTTTTTTTACGATGTTTACATGTTACCGTAGATAGTTGTTTAATATACTTATGATTTTTTGCGTCAGCATATGAAATGGCCCAACGTCAAGTTGACTGGAAATGCAAGAAATCCGGGACAAAGATTTCCACTGGGACGGTTGATTGTAAAATTGAGGCGGGCAGCACAAGTGGGATGGTCTAATTAAATCCCAATTTTCTATTGATTTTTTCAATTAAGTATTCAGATGTATGTCGACCCCTAAATTTCACAATTTTATTGAGGATTTAATCACATAGAAAATTAAGTATTAAGTTGAACCCTAGACAAAAAAAAGTAATTTTCATTAAATTGCATCACACATAGACGTTAGGATTATTAGCATCATTAGTATTAATTTAAAAAAATTCTGAATTTTAAAAATATTGAATTGAAAATTTTATTATTAAAAATAATTAATTAAAAAAAGTAAAATAAATCATTTTCATCAAAATGCATCGCGCATGCTTTCATTAAAAAACAAGTAGGCATTAAGAGACCGTTGCATTATTAGTGTCAATCATTAAAAAAATAAAATAAAAATTAATTTTTATTTTTCCTTTATTATTATTATTATTTTTTTTAAAGAAGAAGAAGAAGAAGAAAAAAGATGGGGGACGAAACCGCGCCAGCGCTAGGCCGGTCCGGCCTTCTTTTCCATTTCTCTTCTTCTGTTTTTGGTTGGCTCGGCCCGGCCCGTTTTTCCTTTTCTTTTCCCCAACCTCGGCCCCTTCTTCTTTCCCTCTTTTTCCCTTTCTCCTTTTCTCGCCTGGGCTGGCCCATCTTCCTTTATTTCTTCAGCCCGGCCCAGAAAATCCGACAGCCAGATCACGTCGCCATCGTCCCAATCTCTTTCACTTGGTCGCGTTCTTCAGCCTTCCCCCGGGCAAATCTGTGGGCTGACATGCAGCTCCGGCATTCATGTGCAAAAAGTTAGTGGAATTAAACAGCTACGCCCAAAAAACCAAAAAAAAACAAAAACAAAGCTTTTTAAAGTGAGTTTGAAATCATAAAGTTCGGGATAAGAACAACGTCGCAGATAAGAACTAATCATCTCCACCTATAATAAAGCCTTCACGGTCGCTTGCGGATCGATCAAAGAATCGCAGACAAGAACAGGAAAGTGATCGCTGAGCTAGCTTGCGAGCAGCAATGGGTTCTCTAATGGCGGGTTGGGACTCGCCGGTCCTCGATCCTAAGCATGGTAAAGTTATCTTCCCCGTTGCTGCTACCACTTTAGCCAATAGGGTTACTGCTAAAAGTTTGAATCTTGAATCTTTGGAGTCGCTTACCAGAGGAACAGATCGTTTACTAAAGAGGAGATAGAAGCTTATCGGAGGTCGAAGAAGGAGAAAGCAGAGGAAGAGCTCCGTAAAGCCCCGTCCGATAGGACTCAGGTAAAATACTTTCATTTATTCATTTCACTTTCTGCCGTTTGTGTGTAGATCTTTATGTGAGAATTTTCGAATTCATGATTTGGTAATGAATAATATGTTTTGTTGCGGCAGGAGATGGTGTTGAGTGTGCAAGAAAGTACGAGAGATCGAACTCGCCGCAGGCGGAAGCGGAGATGACCTGGGAGAGAATCATCAACAACAAAGGCTGGTAAGTCATGTATTAACTTGATTCTAAGAACCCGATTATTCATATCTTAAGTCATTGGATCTATATTAAACACACCAAGACTGATCGAATGATTAAGCCTTTAAGTTGAACGACGAAAAGGTCTTGTTTGAGCAGTTGTGATTGTCGCCGGTGTCATTTATACACTTACTTTTATACAATATGCATGTGATAAGATAGTTTACGCGTACCTCATCATCGTATCCATTCAGAGTAATAATGTTAAGATCCAAATATTTATTTATTTATTTTCCATCATTTTCTAGCATTCGAATTTTTTTAATTGACTGGGGGTTATTAAGCTTGATAGAATATGTGCTACAATTAAATACTTGGCAGGTGGACCCGGAGCAATTGGGCATTTCTGAATGAACCGCCGATATCCGAGGGGAGCGCCAACAGCTATGTCTCTCAGTTCCACATTGCCAATCTTCACAAGTCAAAAGCTTGAATCACATAATGAGAAAGCTAAGTTGGGTGTATTTGAAAAGAATGGATTGTCTTGCAATCGTAGTTTGTAAATCTATAAATATATGTATATGTGTATGTATATATATACATAGATATGCAATACGTATATTCTCGATATATATAGTGTCTCGAAGGCGATGTAAAATGTTGAGGACTTTCAATGTGATCTTTTATGAGCTCTTGTTCTCTTCCAGTGGTAAAGAAGTGAAGACTTGATTTGAAACAACAATAGCTTATGCAATCTCTTCTCTTTAGAACAAAGCAATTTCCCTATGGAAAGAGAGACTATGAGGTGCATATGGAGTTCGGGGTCATTTAAACCTACTCTAGGGACGATGCGTTAAACCAATATAAAGAGGTAGAATGATATGATTTATTCAATTCACAACAAATTACATTTGCATGGAAGGGTGTTTGTACATCGCTGGTGTCTATTCAATGTATGGAATGATATCATGCCTTCTAAAATAAGTCATACAAAGACTTTTAACATTGATTTCTCGGTATAAATTGCGTGATAATTTTTTGTTCAATTCACCACAAATTATTTTTCTTTTCTTTTCTAAGAATAAAGGAATGTTCAGTTTAAACGGCTAACGAAATGGTAGGAGCAAATTAGTTATTGTAGTCCTAACAAGTGCGAGTGGAGAAACATAATACGAGGTATACACCTAAGCCTTAGGCCGTTTTTTGCAAACTAACTAAAGTTTCCTTAGACGTAGGATAAATCGGAGAATCAAATTGAAGACCTTTGGCTTACAAATCAAGTCTTGAATCACTTCGCATTGGCTTATGAAAGAATAAACCTCATTTGTTCATTGATATTTTCGAAAAGCTGATGACTTACGACAATAAGGAGATACATAAAGTACAATTGGGTACGACGATTTCTGGGGCCGCTGATCGATTTGACGAGGTGCCCATTTCGAGATCAACGGTCGAACGCATTTGATGGTCCTTATCAAATCATTATGTTTGGCTAAGCATGCGGTGCTGATTGCTTGGGAATGATTCTAACATTAGGACTGTATTATAGCTTTTTTGAAATATAGAAAATCTATAAATAAATTAAACCTCCCCCAAAAAGTAAAAAGAAAAAAGAAATAGAAACAAAAAACATCGTGGATAGATAATTTATTTCTTGATTTTGCGTGAACATCAAGCTGATTGGAAATCCAAGACATCATAAAATGAATACTGGAAGCTTGTTCGGATCCGTCTAAAACGGTTTGATTGTAAATACCACCCCGACAAAAAAAAAAAAAAAAAAAAATACCACCCTCGACGAAAAACCACGGGCGCCACAATGTGATAATCTATTAAACCCCAATTTGCTAAAAATTTATTATGGAAAGATTTTTTTTTTTTACTTATTAATATTTTGGTGGGCCTACACTGACAGACTTACCAACCTCAAATCTTTAGTCGTGACTCGTGAGTGACAAGGAATAAATATGCCTGAGATTAGATTTTTTGCATTGAGTAGGAAACGGTTAGAGCCCTATCATAGCGCCAATTGCTCCTTCTATATCTGTAACTACTAAAAAAAAATGGATGTACGTCCTTGTCAAGGTCCCAATCAATTGGACACTTAGTATTGGAAAAAAAAAATCCTCGACACTAATCCTGTGGATCGAACGATTCTCCCGAGTAGAAGAACTTTTATCTTTGGACCGTAGATCTGAGCATCTTTAATCCCATCAAATTGTAACATAAGAACATAGAACGAACTTTAATGATTTTTAGTGTAGGAAAATTTGATCCCATTAAAAAGATCTAAATAATCTAATTAGAGTAATTGATACTTTTTCTTCTTCTTCTTCTTCTTTTTAAAGAATCTGCAAACTTGTGATCAACTTAAAAACCTTTAAAGCTCTGTAGACAAAGTGGATGATTACCTAATTTTTCTCTTTGACATTTCGTCCTTTTTTCTTTGGATGTGGTTAATCTTGAAAGATGCTCGAAAATTACCCCAATTATATGTGTTGATTAGGATGCTGTGATTTGAACACGAGAGTGACTGCATCCAAAATAAAACATCTAATCTCTTAATTGACTCATTGAGGGTTGTCCTATTGTAATTGTTAAACAACTATAATGTATTTTTCATTTTTTGGTTCGAACAATGATGTAGTTTTTAATCTCGATAAATATGTATAATTTTGAAGAGTTAATCTTGTTATCTAATTGAATACTTTAACATAAAATTATGAATGCCCTATTTATGTATAGTATGACAGGTACGCGAGACTCATTTCATTGTATACCTCAAGAGAAGTTGGCCTCATCTAATGCAATTGGCATAGTGAGTCTAATCCATTGGATCATATAGGCACACATGATGTAATAAATCACATGCACGGAACCAATAATCCCCGCCTAAGGAACGTCAAAGGACATGCGTCGGATGCATATTAAGGATAAACAAATTGGGATAACGACACAAATAGTCTCAAAATTTTAACCCAATATGTAGTGTAATTCATGAACTTTTAATTTGTTCAATGTAGTCCCTAAATTTTAATTTGTTCAATGTTATCACAAAACTTTCAATGCAAGTTCGATGTAGTCCTTGAACTATATGAAAACGTTCAAAGTTATCATTCCCTTAATTCAAATTTATAGACAATATTAAATATTTTCATATAATCTAGAAACTAAATTGAACATATACAAAAAATATAAAGACCACATTTACATATTGGACTAAAATTCACAAGTTATTAAATTAAAAATTCAAGAATAACAATGAGCCCACATCCATTACCATTTGTATCATTTGTTAAATCAGGTCATCATCGTCCCAGTCTCTTTCACCGCCTTGTTCTTTGAGTCTTCCTGTGCAAATCTGTGGGCTGACAAGTAGCTCCGATTTTCATGCGCAAGAAAGTAAAAGTGGAATCAGACAATTGGACCGCAAAAGGAGCTTTTTATACAATCATAAAATCTTTGGATAAGAACAAAGTCGCCGATGAGCACTAGTCACATCCCCACGTATTAAAAGCCTTCACAATGACTTGCGAATCGATCGACGAATCGCAGACAAGAACAGGAAGGGTGATCACTGAGCAAGCTTGCGAGCAGCAATGGGTTCTCTAATGGCGGGTTGGGACTCGCCGGTCCTTGATCCTAAGCATGGTAAAGTCATCTTCCTCATTGCTGCTACCACTTTAGCCAATAGGGTTAGGGCTAAAAGCTTGAAATCTTGAATCTTTTCAGTGGCCTACCAGAGGAACAGATCGTTCACTAAAGAGGAAATACAGGCTTATTGGAGGTCGAAGAAGGAGAAAGCAGAAGAAGAGCTGCGTAAAGCCCCGTCCGATGGCACTCAGGTAAAAATACTTCCATTTTAATCGTTTCGATTTTTACCGTTTTGTTTGTAGATATGTGTGTGTGTGTGAGAGAGAGAATTGTTGAATTAATGAATTGGTAATGAATGATGGTTTTTTTTTTTTTTTTTGCCACAGAAGATGGCGTTCAAAGAGTGTGCAAGAAAGTACGGGAGATCGAACTCGTTGCCGGCAGAGCTGGAAGGCGAGGCGACTTGGGAGAGACCCATCAACAACAAAGGCTGGTAAGTTAAGTATTTACACGATTCTAGGATCTATTAAACATTCTGAAACTAATCAAGCCTCTAATTTGAACGATGAAAAGGTCTTATTTGAACTATTGTAATTGCTGCTGGTGTTATTTCTTGCATTGACTTTTATACGGTGCGTACGTGATGAGACAATTTACGCGAACCCATTCGGATCGATTGCATTAAGAACCGAACATTAATTTATCCTTCTATTTTTCGATCATTTTCTAGCATTTAATTTTTTTCCCTTAATTTGGGGGTTTTAAGTTTGATAGAATCCGAGCTACAATCAAATGATTGGCAGGTGGACATGGAGCCATTGGGCATTTCTGAATGAACCGCCGGTATCCGAGGGAAGCACCAACAACTATGTCTCTCAGTTCCATGTTGCCAATCTCCACAAGTCCAAAGCTTGAATCACTTGTTAAAATTAATATGGGCCTGTGTGCATAGAATGAATTGCTCTGCAATCGTCGTTAGTAATTTTCTAGGCATAAATGTATATATGCGTATGTGATGTGTATAAGTTCGGAGTGACGCCTACGGTGTGTTGAAGGTGTAGTAAAATTTTGAGGACTTTGTGATCTTGGATGAGCTCTTGCTATCCTTCTTGTGGTGATGAAGTGGAGACCCTTGATTTGAATTGGCAATGGCTTGTGCAGTTTTTATATGAAATGCTATCATGTCTTCTCTAGTAAGTTCATTACCTCAATAAATTGATTTCGCAATATAAATTGTGTCATTAGTTTTTGATCAATTCACCACAAATTACCTTTCTTTCTTCTCTAAGGGTGAAGAATTTTAAGTGGGATTGGAACCTACTTCACATGTTGTTGGAATGTTTAGTTTAAGCAGCTAACGAAACACCAACTTCCCACTGGGTAGGCGCGTCATCGTAGTGCTCTAGGTTCAAGTGGGGAAACCAAAGACCGAATATACATCTAAGTCTAAAAACCCGTCATTCACAAACTAATTAAGATTTTCTAAGACCGAAGGTAATCGAAAAATCAAACCAATGAGTTTTGGCTTGCAAACAAAGTCTTAAATTACTCAATCAACCACCCTAGATTGTAACGAATTATGCATCATAAATGGGTGTTATGTACATCGTAAAGGCTCACACAAAAACAAAAAGTATGTGAATTGCTACCTCCCTGGCTAACGGAACGATAGCAATTCACATACTTTTTGTTTGATTTACTATACGCTGATGTTCTTGATGTAATCACTCCGAACTTTCCTAAGTAAATGAAAACAAACGTACTTTCGACCAAAAAAAAAAAAGACTAACGGAACGATTTTCATCATCAATTGCTAATAAAAGGCGTTAAACGGTTATCTTGTCGGCATTGAACTGGGCCGGCCCAATTAGGCCCATCTGCCCAAAATGAACGATGAGCGGGCTTGGCCGAGCTTCTCCTTTCTTGGATCTGGCCCGCTTTAAGTTCTGGCCCATTGCATTGATCAGCTCCAGTTGCTAATGAGAGGACGACGATAGGTGTCAAGTCTAATTCTTTTCCATTTCGAAGTGGACATATATTCTATTCTAAATTTTAGATAGTATCGATAGTAGGAAGGAATACCTGCGATGTATATATTGTTTTGGACAGAACAAAAAGGCTCGATTCATGAATAAATAGATAAATTCACATTCGAACAAGATAAGGTTTTATACTAGCGACTTCCACAAATCTCTAAAAATTACAAAAGAATCGATATCGACATTCACCGAGGATCTTTAAAGGATTTGTAAGGTAAGATATTATATGTAGGTGCACAATAAAATAATAATTGGTCTATAAGGTACGATATTATATGTAGGCGTGCAATGAAATACCGATCAGTGCGTTTCATTCAATCATTGTGTTCGGGCCCGCAGGCATGCTGATTGCTGGGGAATGATTCTAAACATTTAGGCCCAGGTTGTAGTTTTTATTTATTGAAATTATAGGAACTTTAGGATGAATAAATTAAACGCTGAAACCAGTACATTAGAAAATCTCACGTTAAAAGTTTGAAAAAGAAAAATTGACAGTACCATTTCAGTCCATATCGATGAATTAAGCATTTGAACCATTATAAATCGACCTGGATGCATGGAAGGGTTCAAATTTTTTAATCTCATCTTAGAACCCTCTCGTGAAGATGATGGGTTATTGTTTCACTTCCCCTAACATTTCAAAAGTAGTAACTACAATCGATATCGAATTTACTTACATGACCAATGAAAAATGTCCAAATTAGAAAAATAAATTCAGTGGTGATGGAACAACAGCTCAACAACGTAAAAATAGCTCTTGAAGTTCTTCGAGTGTATGACCTGTCGTATTCGAAGCCAGCGCTTGATCAATCATTATAGTCCTTTTAATAACTAGGAAGCCTTTACGAACGCTTTGTCGGCCTCTCTCTCTTTCTCATGAAGTTTAACTCTCTTAACGTTCCCACGAAAACCGTCCTGGTTCAAGGTCACCTGTGCAAGCATCTTCTTCTAGAGACACGCAACCAACCCCTCCTAATCCGGATTATAATTATCATGCCATTTGACCACCTCAAGGGCGACCCCTCACCAAACCCCAACATAGCTTGCTTTCAATCCAAGCTTTCCCTCAAGAAAAGCCTCGTTCACTCCCACTTCAATTTCTTGATGCTTGCCCCCACCACCCGCCAACGCCCGCCCCGATTGGCGTTCGGGTTGGGCCGGTACCCTCTCACCTACCATCTGGGGCCCCATGAAGAAGAGGATGGCATTGTCGATCTCTGGAGTCAGACAAAAAGAACGATAAGGTGGTTATGATAATTTAATCTCGATTATCAAAATTTTGTACAGCACTCTGTTTAATAATATTATACCGGAGGGAGCGTCTTTGGCTCTTGGAGCTGTCGTTTCATAATTCCTTAAGTCGAGGAAGTCATTAATGCTTTTTAAAAGACCATGTGATCCATCTACTTAATCGATCATCAAGTGTGAAAAGTTGACTAATTGACAATTTTATTTTGGGATAAAGCAAGGGTGTACAGTTCTAAAATTGGGTAGGGTCTTAGACCAAAAATACCCGACCGTGTCAAGATTTGTTCCCAATGAATTTTGGAATCGAGAGCCAGACTGTAACCGAACCGGGCTACTCCAAAATTGACCCGCAAACCAGGCCAAATATTATGTGAACCTGAAATAATGGTTAAGATATCGATACACCTCTTAAGCTTTTTCCAAGGTTAGAAACCTTTTCCAAGGACGAGCTTTGGAACCGGTCGGATAAGGTCGGTTCCCCGATTGCATGTGTACCGAAGAGCAAGACTCTTCGTGATGGGACGACGGTCGTGCTGCTGCGTGTCCAATCCCACCAAGAATGGCATCTTGGTAAATTCCATTTCCCCTCCCCTGTTTCGTCCCATAAATAGAACTCCCTGAAGCTCCCGCTTCCCGACAGTATTCATCCATCACTAACCATTTGCTTTTCTTCATCTTCTTTCTTCTGCTTCTCCTCCGTTTCCTCGTTTCGATATTGTGAAAGGAGTCCGTCGACGACAATGGCCGAGAAGAGCAAGGTCCTGATCATCGGAGGGACGGGCTACATCGGCAAGTTCATGGTCGAAGCGAGTGCGAAAGCAGGGCATCCCACGTTTGCGCTGGTGAGGCAGAGCACGGTGTCCGACCCCGTGAAGGGCAAGCTCGTCGAGAGCTTCAAGAGCTTGGGCGTCACTCTGCTCAT